>OX345684.1:3522589-6197589 GCA_947044415.1 Eupithecia dodoneata
TTTTTTTTTAAATCGCAATAGACTCCATGGGTTGGGTTGGGTGGGAGTCTGTTGAATGACTTTAGGTTGGCTTGTCAAGCAATGAGAGATTTAGGTTGGCTTGTCAAGCAATGAGAGACACATTTTAGTATTTTTTTTTAAATCGCAATAGACTCCATGGGTTGGGTTGGGTGGGAGTCTGTTGAATGACTATAGGTTGGCTTGTCAAGCAATGAGAGACACATTTTAGTATTTTTTTTTAAATCGCAATAGACTCCATGGGTTGGGTTGGGTGGGAGTCTGTTGAATGACTTTAGGTTGGCTTGTCAAGCAATGAGAGACACATTTTAGTATTTTTTTTAAATCGCAATAGACTCCATGGGTTGGGTTGGGTGGGAGTCTGTTGAATGACTTTAGGTTGGCTTGTCAAGCAATGAGAGACACATTTTAGTATTTTTTTTTAAATCGCAATAGACTCCATGGGTTGGGTTGGGTGGGAGTCTGTTGAATGACTATAGGTTGGCTTGTCAAGCAATGAGAGACACATTTTAGTATTTTTTTTTAAATCGCAATAGACTCCATGGGTTGGGTTGGGTGGGAGTCTGTTGAATGACTTTAGGTTGGCTTGTCAAGCAATGAGAGACACATTTTAGTATCTTTTTTTAAATCGCAATAGACTCCATGGGTTGGGTTGGGTGGGAGTCTGTTGAATGACTATAGGTTGGCTTGTCAAGCAATGAGAGACACATTTTAGTATCTTTTTTTTAAATCGCAATAGACTCCATGGGTTGGGTTGGGTGGGAGTCTGTTGAATGACTATAGGTTGGCTTGTCAAGCAATGAGAGACACATTTTAGTATCTTTTTTTTAAATCGCAATAGACTCCATGGGTTGGGTTGGGTGGGAGTCTGTTGAATGACTATAGGTTGGCTTGTCAAGCAATGAGAGACACATTTTAGTATCTTTTTTAAATCGCAATAGACTCCATGGGTTGGGTTGGGTGGGAGTCTGTTGAATGACTATAGGTTGGCTTGTCAAGCAATGAGAGACACATTTTAGTATCTTTTTTAAATCGCAATAGACTCCATGGGTTGGGTTGGGTGGGAGTCTGTTGAATGACTATAGGTTGGCTTGTCAAGCAATGAGAGACACATTTTAGTATTTTTTTTAAATCGCAATAGACTCCATGGGTTGGGTTGGGTGGGAGTCTGTTGAATGACTATAGGTTGGCTTGTCAAGCAATGAGAGACACATTTTAGTATTTTTTTTAAATCGCAATAGACTCCATGGGTTGGGTTGGGTGGGAGTCTGTTGAATGACTTTAGGTTGGCTTGTCAAGCAATGAGAGACACATTTTAGTATTTTTTTTTAAATCGCAATAGACTCCATGGGTTGGGTTGGGTGGGAGTCTGTTGAATGACTATAGGTTGGCTTGTCAAGCAATGAGAGACACATTTTAGTATTTTTTTTTAAATCGCAATAGACTCCATGGGTTGGGTTGGGTGGGAGTCTGTTGAATGACTTTAGGTTGGCTTGTCAAGCAATGAGAGACACATTTTAGTATTTTTTTTAAATCGCAATAGACTCCATGGGTTGGGTTGGGTGGGAGTCTGTTGAATGACTATAGGTTGGCTTGTCAAGCAATGAGAGACACATTTTAGTATTTTTTTTTAAATCGCAATAGACTCCATGGGTTGGGTTGGGTGGGAGTCTGTTGAATGACTTTAGGTTGGCTTGTCAAGCAATGAGAGACACATTTTAGTATTTTTTTTTAAATCGCAATAGACTCCATGGGTTGGGTTGGGTGGGAGTCTGTTGAATGACTTTAGGTTGGCTTGTCAAGCAATGAGAGACACATTTTAGCATTTTTTTTAAATCGCAATAGACTCCATGGGTTGGGTTGGGTGGGAGTCTGTTGAATGACTTTAGGTTGGCTTGTCAAGCAATGAGAGACACATTTTAGTATCTTTTTTTAAATCGCAATAGACTCCATGGGTTGGGTTGGGTGGGAGTCTGTTGAATGACTTTAGGTTGGCTTGTCAAGCAATGAGAGACACATTTTAGCATTTTTTTTAAATCGCAATAGACTCCATGGGTTGGGTTGGGTGGGAGTCTGTTGAATGACTATAGGTTGGCTTGTCAAGCAATGAGAGACACATTTTAGTATTTTTTTTTAAATCGCAATAGACTCCATGGGTTGGGTTGGGTGGGAGTCTGTTGAATGACTATAGGTTGGCTTGTCAAGCAATGAGAGACACATTTTAGTATTTTTTTTTAAATCGCAATAGACTCCATGGGTTGGGTTGGGTGGGAGTCTGTTGAATGACTTTAGGTTGGCTTGTCAAGCAATGAGAGACACATTTTAGTATTTTTTTTTAAATCGCAATAGACTCCATGGGTTGGGTTGGGTGGGAGTCTGTTGAATGACTTTAGGTTGGCTTGTCAAGCAATGAGAGACACATTTTAGCATTTTTTTTAAATCGCAATAGACTCCATGGGTTGGGTTGGGTGGGAGTCTGTTGAATGACTTTAGGTTGGCTTGTCAAGCAATGAGAGACACATTTTAGTATCTTTTTTTAAATCGCAATAGACTCCATGGGTTGGGTTGGGTGGGAGTCTGTTGAATGACTTTAGGTTGGCTTGTCAAGCAATGAGAGACACATTTTAGTATTTTTTTTTAATCGCAATAGACTCCATGGGTTGGGTTGGGTGGGAGTCTGTTGAATGACTATAGGTTGGCTTGTCAAGCAATGAGAGACACATTTTAGTATCTTTTTTTTAAATCGCAATAGACTCCATGGGTTGGGTTGGGTGGGAGTCTGTTGAATGACTATAGGTTGGCTTGTCAAGCAATGAGAGACACATTTTAGTATCTTTTTTTAAATCGCAATAGACTCCATGGGTTGGGTTGGGTGGGAGTCTGTTGAATGACTATAGGTTGGCTTGTCAAGCAATGAGAGACACATTTTAGTATCTTTTTTTAAATCGCAATAGACTCCATGGGTTGGGTTGGGTGGGAGTCTGTTGAATGACTATAGGTTGGCTTGTCAAGCAATGAGAGACACATTTTAGTATTTTTTTTTAAATCGCAATAGACTCCATGGGTTGGGTTGGGTGGGAGTCTGTTGAATGACTATAGGTTGGCTTGTCAAGCAATGAGAGACACATTTTAGTATTTTTTTTTAAATCGCAATAGACTCCATGGGTTGGGTTGGGTGGGAGTCTGTTGAATGACTTTAGGTTGGCTTGTCAAGCAATGAGAGACACATTTTAGTATTTTTTTTTAAATCGCAATAGACTCCATGGGTTGGGTTGGGTGGGAGTCTGTTGAATGACTATAGGTTGGCTTGTCAAGCAATGAGAGACACATTTTAGTATTTTTTTTTAAATCGCAATAGACTCCATGGGTTGGGTTGGGTGGGAGTCTGTTGAATGACTTTAGGTTGGCTTGTCAAGCAATGAGAGACACATTTTAGTATTTTTTTTTAAATCGCAATAGACTCCATGGGTTGGGTTGGGTGGGAGTCTGTTGAATGACTATAGGTTGGCTTGTCAAGCAATGAGAGACACATTTTAGTATTTTTTTTTAAATCGCAATAGACTCCATGGGTTGGGTTGGGTGGGAGTCTGTTGAATGACTTTAGGTTGGCTTGTCAAGCAATGAGAGACACATTTTAGTATTTTTTTTTAAATCGCAATAGACTCCATGGGTTGGGTTGGGTGGGAGTCTGTTGAATGACTTTAGGTTGGCTTGTCAAGCAATGAGAGACACATTTTAGCATTTTTTTTAAATCGCAATAGACTCCATGGGTTGGGTTGGGTGGGAGTCTGTTGAATGACTATAGGTTGGCTTGTCAAGCAATGAGAGACACATTTTAGTATCTTTTTTTAAATCGCAATAGACTCCATGGGTTGGGTTGGGTGGGAGTCTGTTGAATGACTTTAGGTTGGCTTGTCAAGCAATGAGAGACACATTTTAGTATCTTTTTTTAAATCGCAATAGACTCCATGGGTTGGGTTGGGTGGGAGTCTGTTGAATGACTATAGGTTGGCTTGTCAAGCAATGAGAGACACATTTTAGTATTTTTTTTTAAATCGCAATAGACTCCATGGGTTGGGTTGGGTGGGAGTCTGTTGAATGACTATAGGTTGGCTTGTCAAGCAATGAGAGACACATTTTAGTATTTTTTTTTAAATCGCAATAGACTCCATGGGTTGGGTTGGGTGGGAGTCTGTTGAATGACTTTAGGTTGGCTTGTCAAGCAATGAGAGACACATTTTAGTATTTTTTTTTAAATCGCAATAGACTCCATGGGTTGGGTTGGGTGGGAGTCTGTTGAATGACTATAGGTTGGCTTGTCAAGCAATGAGAGACACATTTTAGTATTTTTTTTTAAATCGCAATAGACTCCATGGGTTGGGTTGGGTGGGAGTCTGTTGAATGACTTTAGGTTGGCTTGTCAAGCAATGAGAGACACATTTTAGTATTTTTTTTTAAATCGCAATAGACTCCATGGGTTGGGTTGGGTGGGAGTCTGTTGAATGACTATAGGTTGGCTTGTCAAGCAATGAGAGACACATTTTAGTATTTTTTTTTAAATCGCAATAGACTCCATGGGTTGGGTTGGGTGGGAGTCTGTTGAATGACTTTAGGTTGGCTTGTCAAGCAATGAGAGACACATTTTAGTATTTTTTTTTAAATCGCAATAGACTCCATGGGTTGGGTTGGGTGGGAGTCTGTTGAATGACTTTAGGTTGGCTTGTCAAGCAATGAGAGACACATTTTAGCATTTTTTTTAAATCGCAATAGACTCCATGGGTTGGGTTGGGTGGGAGTCTGTTGAATGACTATAGGTTGGCTTGTCAAGCAATGAGAGACACATTTTAGTATCTTTTTTTAAATCGCAATAGACTCCATGGGTTGGGTTGGGTGGGAGTCTGTTGAATGACTTTAGGTTGGCTTGTCAAGCAATGAGAGACACATTTTAGTATCTTTTTTTAAATCGCAATAGACTCCATGGGTTGGGTCGGGTGGGAGTCTGTTGAATGACTTTAGGTTGGCTTGTCAAGCAATGAGAGACACATTTTAGTATCTTTTTTTTAATCGCTATAGACTCCATGGGTTGGGTTGGGTGGGAGTCTGTTGAATGACTTTAGGTTGGCTTGTCAAGCAATGAGAGACACATTTTAGTATCTTTTTTTTAATCGCTATAGACTCCATGGGTTGGGTTGGGTGGGAGTCTGTTGAATGACTATAGGTTGGCTTGTCAAGCAATGAGAGACACATTTTAGTATTTTTTTTTAAATCGCAATAGACTCCATGGGTTGGGTTGGGTGGGAGTCTGTTGAATGACTTTAGGTTGGCTTGTCAAGCAATGAGAGACACATTTTAGTATTTTTTTTTAAATCGCAATAGACTCCATGGGTTGGGTTGGGTGGGAGTCTGTTGAATGACTATAGGTTGGCTTGTCAAGCAATGAGAGACACATTTTAGTATTTTTTTTTAAATCGCAATAGACTCCATGGGTTGGGTTGGGTGGGAGTCTGTTGAATGACTTTAGGTTGGCTTGTCAAGCAATGAGAGACACATTTTAGTATCTTTTTTTAAATCGCAATAGACTCCATGGGTTGGGTTGGGTGGGAGTCTGTTGAATGACTATAGGTTGGCTTGTCAAGCAATGAGAGACACATTTTAGTATCTTTTTTTTAAATCGCAATAGACTCCATGGGTTGGGTTGGGTGGGAGTCTGTTGAATGACTATAGGTTGGCTTGTCAAGCAATGAGAGACACATTTTAGTATCTTTTTTTTAAATCGCAATAGACTCCATGGGTTGGGTTGGGTGGGAGTCTGTTGAATGACTATAGGTTGGCTTGTCAAGCAATGAGAGACACATTTTAGTATCTTTTTTTAAATCGCAATAGACTCCATGGGTTGGGTTGGGTGGGAGTCTGTTGAATGACTATAGGTTGGCTTGTCAAGCAATGAGAGACACATTTTAGTATCTTTTTTTAAATCGCAATAGACTCCATGGGTTGGGTTGGGTGGGAGTCTGTTGAATGACTATAGGTTGGCTTGTCAAGCAATGAGAGACACATTTTAGTATTTTTTTTTAAATCGCAATAGACTCCATGGGTTGGGTTGGGTGGGAGTCTGTTGAATGACTATAGGTTGGCTTGTCAAGCAATGAGAGACACATTTTAGTATTTTTTTTTAAATCGCAATAGACTCCATGGGTTGGGTTGGGTGGGAGTCTGTTGAATGACTTTAGGTTGGCTTGTCAAGCAATGAGAGACACATTTTAGTATTTTTTTTTAAATCGCAATAGACTCCATGGGTTGGGTTGGGTGGGAGTCTGTTGAATGACTATAGGTTGGCTTGTCAAGCAATGAGAGACACATTTTAGTATTTTTTTTTAAATCGCAATAGACTCCATGGGTTGGGTTGGGTGGGAGTCTGTTGAATGACTTTAGGTTGGCTTGTCAAGCAATGAGAGACACATTTTAGTATTTTT
Source organism: Eupithecia dodoneata (assembly GCA_947044415.1). NCBI lineage: Eukaryota > Metazoa > Arthropoda > Insecta > Lepidoptera > Geometridae > Eupithecia > Eupithecia dodoneata. Next base: position 3,529,081 of record OX345684.1, read on the forward strand.
TTTTAAATCGCAATAGACTCCATGGGTTGGGTTGGGTGGGAGTCTGTTGAATGACTATAGGTTGGCTTGTCAAGCAATGAGAGACACATTTTAGTATTTTTTTTTAAATCGCAATAGACTCCATGGGTTGGGTTGGGTGGGAGTCTGTTGAATGACTTTAGGTTGGCTTGTCAAGCAATGAGAGACACATTTTAGTATTTTTTTTTAAATCGCAATAGACTCCATGGGTTGGGTTGGGTGGGAGTCTGTTGAATGACTTTAGGTTGGCTTGTCAAGCAATGAGAGACACATTTTAGCATTTTTTTTAAATCGCAATAGACTCCATGGGTTGGGTTGGGTGGGAGTCTGTTGAATGACTTTAGGTTGGCTTGTCAAGCAATGAGAGACACATTTTAGTATCTTTTTTTAAATCGCAATAGACTCCATGGGTTGGGTTGGGTGGGAGTCTGTTGAATGACTTTAGGTTGGCTTGTCAAGCAATGAGAGACACATTTTAGCATTTTTTTTAAATCGCAATAGACTCCATGGGTTGGGTTGGGTGGGAGTCTGTTGAATGACTATAGGTTGGCTTGTCAAGCAATGAGAGACACATTTTAGTATTTTTTTTTAAATCGCAATAGACTCCATGGGTTGGGTTGGGTGGGAGTCTGTTGAATGACTATAGGTTGGCTTGTCAAGCAATGAGAGACACATTTTAGTATTTTTTTTTAAATCGCAATAGACTCCATGGGTTGGGTTGGGTGGGAGTCTGTTGAATGACTTTAGGTTGGCTTGTCAAGCAATGAGAGACACATTTTAGTATTTTTTTTTAAATCGCAATAGACTCCATGGGTTGGGTTGGGTGGGAGTCTGTTGAATGACTTTAGGTTGGCTTGTCAAGCAATGAGAGACACATTTTAGCATTTTTTTTAAATCGCAATAGACTCCATGGGTTGGGTTGGGTGGGAGTCTGTTGAATGACTTTAGGTTGGCTTGTCAAGCAATGAGAGACACATTTTAGTATCTTTTTTTAAATCGCAATAGACTCCATGGGTTGGGTTGGGTGGGAGTCTGTTGAATGACTTTAGGTTGGCTTGTCAAGCAATGAGAGACACATTTTAGTATTTTTTTTTAATCGCAATAGACTCCATGGGTTGGGTTGGGTGGGAGTCTGTTGAATGACTATAGGTTGGCTTGTCAAGCAATGAGAGACACATTTTAGTATCTTTTTTTTAAATCGCAATAGACTCCATGGGTTGGGTTGGGTGGGAGTCTGTTGAATGACTATAGGTTGGCTTGTCAAGCAATGAGAGACACATTTTAGTATCTTTTTTTAAATCGCAATAGACTCCATGGGTTGGGTTGGGTGGGAGTCTGTTGAATGACTATAGGTTGGCTTGTCAAGCAATGAGAGACACATTTTAGTATCTTTTTTTAAATCGCAATAGACTCCATGGGTTGGGTTGGGTGGGAGTCTGTTGAATGACTATAGGTTGGCTTGTCAAGCAATGAGAGACACATTTTAGTATTTTTTTTTAAATCGCAATAGACTCCATGGGTTGGGTTGGGTGGGAGTCTGTTGAATGACTATAGGTTGGCTTGTCAAGCAATGAGAGACACATTTTAGTATTTTTTTTTAAATCGCAATAGACTCCATGGGTTGGGTTGGGTGGGAGTCTGTTGAATGACTTTAGGTTGGCTTGTCAAGCAATGAGAGACACATTTTAGTATTTTTTTTTAAATCGCAATAGACTCCATGGGTTGGGTTGGGTGGGAGTCTGTTGAATGACTATAGGTTGGCTTGTCAAGCAATGAGAGACACATTTTAGTATTTTTTTTTAAATCGCAATAGACTCCATGGGTTGGGTTGGGTGGGAGTCTGTTGAATGACTTTAGGTTGGCTTGTCAAGCAATGAGAGACACATTTTAGTATTTTTTTTTAAATCGCAATAGACTCCATGGGTTGGGTTGGGTGGGAGTCTGTTGAATGACTATAGGTTGGCTTGTCAAGCAATGAGAGACACATTTTAGTATTTTTTTTTAAATCGCAATAGACTCCATGGGTTGGGTTGGGTGGGAGTCTGTTGAATGACTTTAGGTTGGCTTGTCAAGCAATGAGAGACACATTTTAGTATTTTTTTTTAAATCGCAATAGACTCCATGGGTTGGGTTGGGTGGGAGTCTGTTGAATGACTTTAGGTTGGCTTGTCAAGCAATGAGAGACACATTTTAGCATTTTTTTTAAATCGCAATAGACTCCATGGGTTGGGTTGGGTGGGAGTCTGTTGAATGACTATAGGTTGGCTTGTCAAGCAATGAGAGACACATTTTAGTATCTTTTTTTAAATCGCAATAGACTCCATGGGTTGGGTTGGGTGGGAGTCTGTTGAATGACTTTAGGTTGGCTTGTCAAGCAATGAGAGACACATTTTAGTATCTTTTTTTAAATCGCAATAGACTCCATGGGTTGGGTTGGGTGGGAGTCTGTTGAATGACTATAGGTTGGCTTGTCAAGCAATGAGAGACACATTTTAGTATTTTTTTTTAAATCGCAATAGACTCCATGGGTTGGGTTGGGTGGGAGTCTGTTGAATGACTATAGGTTGGCTTGTCAAGCAATGAGAGACACATTTTAGTATTTTTTTTTAAATCGCAATAGACTCCATGGGTTGGGTTGGGTGGGAGTCTGTTGAATGACTTTAGGTTGGCTTGTCAAGCAATGAGAGACACATTTTAGTATTTTTTTTTAAATCGCAATAGACTCCATGGGTTGGGTTGGGTGGGAGTCTGTTGAATGACTATAGGTTGGCTTGTCAAGCAATGAGAGACACATTTTAGTATTTTTTTTTAAATCGCAATAGACTCCATGGGTTGGGTTGGGTGGGAGTCTGTTGAATGACTTTAGGTTGGCTTGTCAAGCAATGAGAGACACATTTTAGTATTTTTTTTTAAATCGCAATAGACTCCATGGGTTGGGTTGGGTGGGAGTCTGTTGAATGACTATAGGTTGGCTTGTCAAGCAATGAGAGACACATTTTAGTATTTTTTTTTAAATCGCAATAGACTCCATGGGTTGGGTTGGGTGGGAGTCTGTTGAATGACTTTAGGTTGGCTTGTCAAGCAATGAGAGACACATTTTAGTATTTTTTTTTAAATCGCAATAGACTCCATGGGTTGGGTTGGGTGGGAGTCTGTTGAATGACTTTAGGTTGGCTTGTCAAGCAATGAGAGACACATTTTAGCATTTTTTTTAAATCGCAATAGACTCCATGGGTTGGGTTGGGTGGGAGTCTGTTGAATGACTATAGGTTGGCTTGTCAAGCAATGAGAGACACATTTTAGTATCTTTTTTTAAATCGCAATAGACTCCATGGGTTGGGTTGGGTGGGAGTCTGTTGAATGACTTTAGGTTGGCTTGTCAAGCAATGAGAGACACATTTTAGTATCTTTTTTTAAATCGCAATAGACTCCATGGGTTGGGTCGGGTGGGAGTCTGTTGAATGACTTTAGGTTGGCTTGTCAAGCAATGAGAGACACATTTTAGTATCTTTTTTTTAATCGCTATAGACTCCATGGGTTGGGTTGGGTGGGAGTCTGTTGAATGACTTTAGGTTGGCTTGTCAAGCAATGAGAGACACATTTTAGTATCTTTTTTTTAATCGCTATAGACTCCATGGGTTGGGTTGGGTGGGAGTCTGTTGAATGACTTTAGGTTGGCTTGTCAAGCAATGAGAGACACATTTTAGTATCTTTTTTTTAATCGCAATAGACTCCATGGGTTGGGTCGGGTGGGAGTCTGTTGAATGACTTTAGGTTGGCTTGTCAAGCAATGAGAGACACATTTTAGTATCTTTTTTTTAATCGCTATAGACTCCATGGGTTGGGTTGGGTGGGAGTCTGTTGAATGACTATAGGTTGGCTTGTCAAGCAATGAGAGACACATTTTAGTATCTTTTTTTAAATCGCAATAGACTCCATGGGTTGGGTTGGGTGGGAGTCTGTTGAATGACTTTAGGTTGGCTTGTCAAGCAATGAGAGACACATTTTAGTATCTTTTTTTTAATCGCAATAGACTCCATGGGTTGGGTCGGGTGGGAGTCTGTTGAATGACTTTAGGTTGGCTTGTCAAGCAATGAGAGACACATTTTAGTATCTTTTTTTTAATCGCTATAGACTCCATGGGTTGGGTCGGGTGGGAGTCTGTTGAATGACTGCTGCAAATCTAATTTTAATTTAATTTAAAGCATTATGTTTTATTTTTGTAATTTGTATGTGTGTGGACAACCTGTCTGAATAAAGAAACTTTTTATTTTTTATTTTTTATCTTTTTATTTAATAGTGTATGTTTACACTTTGATTGCTGAAATCACACAGTATGTGTTTTCTACAAGTGACTAATATGCGTAAATCCACACTAGCGCAGCGGCTGAGAAAATACAGATCTTTGTGACTCAGCACAGCCGTAATATTTTTCGAACGAAACGCATGTGCGGCGCAACACAGCCGCTGTGTAGAGCGGCAGCACGAATTTTTTAGGTTAAAAAAAAGATTTCAGTCGTCGAAAAAAAATCGCTGTCAAAGTGTTAATAGCCTAAACATGAAAGAAAGGAATTATTAATTACTCTATGAGCCTAAAAGACAGTTTCAAAAAGTTTTCTGCCATCATACGCTTGCTTTTTAACCGACTTTGAAACAGAAGGTTTTATTTAGAAGTTCTGCTGCAGTTATGTTTTTATGCATGTTCGTTGATTTCTATACTAAATAGAAATCAACGGATAAAGAGGAAACTCTTGATTTTTCGTTTGTTTGTTTGTATTGAATAGGCTCCGAAACTACTGGACCGATTTGAAAAATTCTTTCACCGTTAGAAAGCTACACTATCCGTGGTGAACATAGGCAATTTGATATATTCAATAAAATTAGGGATTCTTATTAAAACTCCAATAATGTAACCCAAGGTGTAAAAAAAATTACCTAAAAAATTCCAATACCCCTGCGAAGTCGGGACGGTCCGCTAGTATTTCATAATTTCGGGGTTTTGTGGGCTGATATTATGTTATTTTTGATTTTGTATAGAATTTATCACGGGGTGGTTTGGGGGTGGTCCTTTATTATATTGTACACCTAATGCCAATCATTGCAAACAGACATTATATGCGACAACTACAATAGGCGGTCTTACCTACTTATCGCTTTTAAGCGCAATCTCTTCCAGGCAAGGTTATTACTTCATTGTCCAGAACACATAATTTTCAACAAGTCAAACAGGACTCCTATATACAGGATGTATAATTGTTATGCGTCCTGTACACGTTCGGTCAATGTGTTAGGCCAATGCGCCAACGTGTGAGCACTGTTTGCGGAGCGCGCCAAGATCTTCTGATGTGTGCACGAAAAACTGACACTAGTCGGTATGCGAACCAAAGTTGGCCGCCAACTACCAACATGCGCCAAGTAGGTCTCTACACGTTGGCCCAACGCATTGGCCCAACGTGTACAGGACGCATTACAGTAAAAGGTCACAAAACTGAACGGATGTCGCATAAAATAATTCTAAATCGATACTAACTGGAATGAAAACTACTAATTATAATAACGAAGGAAAAACACACTCCCATACAGAAAAGCGTCAAGGGCGAGTTGTAAATTAGTTGTGGGTTCCGTATTATTACTGTGTACGTTTTATGTATGTGCATAACTGAGTCCCTATGTATATAAGTATATATATTTTATGATATGTATATAGTATATTTCCATGTAAGTATTATAAGTATTTTATTTTATTTTATAATATATGTATAACCTGCAAGCACACAGATCCCCTGGTACTGTCCACTATTCTATCCATCCATGGTTGTCTGGTAGAGATCGCTCTTGAGCGATAAGACCGCCAATTGTATCTAGTTATTTTAAGTTTTTATTTTACATTGTCATTTTATACTTAGTGTGCAATAAAGAATTATCTATCTATCTATCTATGTAGCCGTGTGGTTCCGGCTTAGAACTTGCTTTTTTTATTTGGCCCGGGTGTCGTAAGAGGTGACTAAGGGATATCCACCGGGGGGTAGGCAGTAGCGTGTCCTGCAGAACAATTTACCACCTAACTGCGATCCGTAACCCGCATGCCCAGCGTGGGGATTATGGACATTGAAGACCCCCGGTTATGAAAACCAATAAGGCGCTTCTTAGGGGGAGATCTGCGTCCAGTTTAGGACCAATAATATAGGCTACGTCCAAGAAAACGCATGCAAACCCACGGGTAGAACATAGTTTGTAAATAATTAGGAAAATAATACAATACAAAAATTATTTATTGTACACCATAATCAAATCAATCATTACAAAAATACATTATATGCGACAGGTACAATGGGCGGCCTTATCGCTTAGAAGCGATTTCTTCCAGGCAACCTTTGGATGGAAAGAATTATATGAATTTAAGAAAAGGCAGGGGGTGTACCACAGCGTATCTAATAAGAACATAACAAGAATACTAAAAAAACAAATAATATATATTACAAATACCAAACGAAATAATACACTACTTAAATACCGAGACGACCGTTGTGGCGTCGTGGGCGAAGATCCGCCTGCGATGCGGTTGCGAGGTTGCGGGTTAGATTCCCGCCTCGGAACAAATGTGTGTACGATCTGAAGATATTTGTTCCGGGTGTTCTGGTCGTTTTCTATGTATAATAAAAAATATATATCTATGTAATATATTGTATTATGTATATCAGTTATCTAGTACCCATAACACAAGCTCTGCTTACCATGGGGCTAGATAATGCTGTGTGAATTGTCCAGCATTATTTATTTATACATAATATTTCATAAAACTATTACAATACTATAGATTTAGAAAGTAAGTCGGTATGGATTAAATTACAAATACGGAACCCTAAAAGCTATGAGTGAAAGCTTCGTGACAACATAATATTTGCGTGCCCTGAAACGACTATTAAAGGCGGTGTTACATTGTTAGCGATGCTATGCCGAGCTATAGGGGCAAAGACCTCGTTATAAACGGGGTTGTAAACTGTCCTTATACAAGCTTTATTCTACTTTCCCTGTTTGTTTATGTGGCAAAACTTGCAAATGAATTTTAGACTAGTTGTCATCAATTGATTGAGAATTTGGCATATTTATGTAAGTTTGATGACAATGTAATGTAATGGTAACATATGAAGACAGATTGTGGTTGTAAACTGTCCTTTTTACAGGCTTTTAATCTACCTTCTTGCCCTTTTTATTTGGGTGAGACAAATCTTGCAACTGAATTTTAGACTAGTTGTCATCAACTGATTGAGAATTTGGCATACTTACATAATGTAAGTTTGCGTCACCAAACTTATGTAAGTCTGTCATGTAATGTTATGATAATATTGAGCTGTTCTGATGATGGAGACAGAAGGTGGCTGTAAACTGTCCTTTTTACAAGCTTTTATTCTATTTTTCTTGTTTGTTTATGTGGAAAAAATCTTGCAACTGGATTTTAGACTAGTTGTCATCAAATGATTGTGAATTTGGCGTACTTACATAAGTAAGTCTGTCATGTAATGTTATGATAATAGTGTGCTGTTCTATGCCGGGCTATAGGGGCAAAGACCTCGTTATAAACGGGGTTGTAAACTGTCCTTTTTACAAGCTTTTATTCTACTTTCCCTGTTTGTTTATTTGGGACAAATCTTGCAACTGAATTTTAGACTAGTTGTCATCAACTGATTGTGAATTTGGCATACTTACATAAGTAAGTCTGTCATGTAATGTTATGATAATATTGAGCTGTTCTCATGATGGAGACAGAAGGTGGCTGTAAACTGTCCTTTTACAGACTTTTATTCTACCTTCTTGCCCTGTGTTTGAGTAGAACAAATCTTGCGAATCATCAACTGATTGAGAATTTGGCATATTTATGTAAGTTTGGTGACAATGTAATGTAATGGTAACATATGAAGACAGAAGGTGGCTGTAAACTGTCCTTTTTACAAGCTTTTATTCTATTTTTCTTGTTTGTTTATGTGGGACAAATCTTGCAACTGGATTTTAGACTAGTTGTCATCAAATGATTCTGAATTTGGCGTACTTACATAAGTAAGTCTGTCATGTAATGTTATGATAATAGTGTGCTGTTCTATGCCGGGCTATAGGGGCAAAGACTTAAGATTTAGAGGAACTTTGCCCTTTTCTTGTATCGGGTCAAGTTTAGTTTAGTTTCGGCTCCCATAACATACTAACTAATATCCTAAAGTTTTAAATTAAATTCGAAAAATAGGTGTTTTGTTCCCTTAAAATTGATTTTCCGTTAAGTCAAAACGTGCGATTTGGGACTCATTTCACCTTAAATATTATATCAAAGGCTATATCACGCACTTTACGTTGCGTGCGCACGCGATGTCCATATCGTGAATAACCCGTTTACAGTCGGATATGTCTCTTTTACCAACTGCCGAGCGGGGTTATTGATAATCGCTTTTTTATTGTTCTGTTATGTTGGCTTTCCTGGCAGCGGAAACGGATTTACGATAGTTTTCAGCGTATTATGGACGCCTGAAGCGCGTGTGTTTCACTAACAAAGAGCACCTAAAAGAAGAAATATCTGCAGATCGTACAAACATTCGTTCGCGACGGGAATTGAACCCGCAACCTCCTGTGTCCCAGTTTGGCCGCCCGTACGGCCGTCGGTTTTTCGCAAGATATGGCCGGCCCACTGCCACTTCAGCTTGCTAATTCTCAGAGCTATGTCGATAACTTTGGTTCTCTGTCGGATGTATTCGTTACACGCCAAGTTATTATTATTATTTCTTATCTCTTTCTAACAATGCCCATGCTTGCCCTATAGGTCCACATTTACTCGTAACCCATCGCTGCCAGCTTTCCATCGATACCGTTTGCCTACATGCATGCTTCATTTAACCTCTCACGCCCGTCTCACTTTACAAGAATATCCTGTTTCCAAGACCCGTCCATATATCTAACCTGCGCCATAGTATACTCACATACAGTAGTGTAACTTAAAGTTGACAAGCATATTATAACTATCAGTAGGTATATGTTAGTATGTCCCAATTAAATATTATTCTGTATAACACGCCACCGTCTATACTTGTTCTAACACTTCATGTCCATCTAAAGGTTCCCTGGCAGAGATCGCTCATAGCGATAAGGTTACCCATTGTACAACACATTCTGTATTTGTCTCTTTCCTGTTTATCTATTTTTATTTTGTGTGCAATAAAGAGTAATTTTTTTGTATTGTATATTATCTGTTAGTGTAGTAACATACAGTAGTGTAACTTAAATATTTGCTCGTTGTTCTACAGAAGTGAAAATAACTCTTTTTAAGTCCTTTTGCCAATCCTTTTACACGAGCAGCCTGAGGTTCACTTATACTAAGAAATCCGTCAATACTCTCCGCGTCCAGTATAACAATGCTTTCAGGATGCTGTTGGGGCTCCCACGATTTTGCAGTGCCTCTGGCATGTTTGCGGAGGCCCGCGTAGACGGCTCCGCCGCCTGTATGAGGAAGAAAGCAGCCTCACTGCTTAGCAGAGTACGTGGGAGTACCAACACCATCCTGGCTTCAGTAGCCGGTAAATTGGATGGAGTAATATATAAGCACTCCATCTCTTTATTAATTAATTAGTATTTTATGTGTGATCATTAAATTAAAACAAACTTAGTCTAAGATTTTTAATTCTTACTAACATTATGGATCTATTGTAATCTGAAAAATAAATGAATTATTTTATTATTATTCACTCATTTATTTAAAATCTCGTATAAAATACATTTTTAGTATAGAAAATACAATAAAATATTATAAAACTATTCTACAGTAAAAATATATCAAAACGGTAGATCACCGACCGCGAAGCTAGGCTCAAGCGGCCGGTGACTAGGGCTGCAGAGAAAGGAACTTCCTGACGATACGTGCCGAGTCCAAGAGTTACCGCCTTCTGGATCTGGCCCTTGATCCAACTTCCTAGCGAGAGTCTCTCCAGGTGTTGATCGAGGCTCTTCGCTATTACGCCGTTAACCGAAACGACTATCGGGACTATGGTCGCTGAATATTATTATTATTATTAAAGTTGACAAGCATATTTGTACCTACTCAGTCTTAATAGTTTATAAACCATTTGACACATAGATATCCACGCGGGCGAAGCCACAAGGCGCAGCTAGTTACGTATATTCTTCATATTTATAGAATTAACTAGTTGTTAGATGTGCGCGAGCTGCAAGCAGCTCGCGGCGGTTATGTATAACAGTTATTTTTTATTAAGACCCTTTTTGTAACCTACACCTTTGATTGTTTTGTGTGAAATCGATATCCATAAGAAAATTTTGCGATGAAAAAATTTCAGCCATCTTGGATTTGGAAATGGATATCTTTTTCGTAATCTACGAGTTCAAGTTACTCGAAAACGATACCCATGTCAGATTTTTTGATTGGGGAGGAAGTTCAGGGGAGCTGGGGGCGTGGGGGGGTCACGGCACGGCTCGCTTCGCTCGCCGTGCCGTTCCCCTTGGTCGCATTGTGGCTCGCTTCGCTCGCCACAATGCTCCCCCGGGTTATAAGTGAGGGGGTCTTAGGGGGTCGTCGGGGGGGTCACAGCACGGCTCGCTTCGCTCGCCGTGCTGTTCCCCGAGGTCGCATCGCGGCTCGCTTCGCTCGCCACAATGCTCCACCCGAAAAAAATTTATAGTTGAGGGGGTCTTGGGGGGTCATTGGGACGGTCACAGCACGGCTCGCTTCGCTCGCCGTGCCGTTCCCCTTGGTGACATTGCAGCTCGCTTCGCTCGCCGCAATGCTCCCCCGGGTTATAGTTGAGGGGGTCTTGGGGGGTCGTCGGGGGGTCACAGCACGGCTCGCTTCGCTCGTCGTGCTGTTCCCCGCGGTCGCATAGCGGCTCGCTTCGCTCGCCGCGGTGCTCCACCCGAAAAAAAAAAGGTCAAAAATAGGCCAATTTTCGGTTTTTCCTAAAAAAAGGGGGTCTGGGGGGCAAAAGGGGGCAATTTTTTTTTGTGATTCAAAACCATTTGTCCTGCTCTACATGACGGTGAACAAAAAATTCTTCCAAGTCTATCCGTTTCGGAGATGGAAAGGGGGGGCAAAAAAGGGGGTCAAAGGGGGGGTCCAATTTTTTTTTCTTCCGAAACGAATAAAAACCCTCTATACGACCCCGCAATCAGAACCCCTCTATCGCGCCGGCATCTGGTAGCACACTCAAAAGGGGGGTCCAGGGGGGCAGGGGGGGGCAAAATTTTATATGCAATCAAAATCACTTGTCCCCCTCTATACAACTCCCATAAAAAAATTAAGCAATATGGCTCCACGTAGGAGCCCCCCCACTGGGGGGGGTCTTGGGGGGGCAAATTTCAAAAAGTCGGAATTTTCCCTAGGAGACTTTTACCTCCCCTATACGATTCTGTAAAAAAAAACATACCTTCCCATCCACCATCAAGGCGAACAATTATGTCAATCAGTCAGTGAATCAGTCAGTCAGTCAGTCAGTGAGTGAGTGGTAATCTAGCTTTATACTATAGTAGAATTAATTAATATAGGAAAGACATTTCGAAATAAGTACTGGTTATAGATATTTAACCATAGTATGAAACAAAGTCGCTTCCCGCTGTCTGTCTGTCCCTATGAATGCTTAGATCTTTAAAACTACGCAACGGATTTTGATGCGATCTTTTTAAATAGATAAGAGTGATTCAAGATTAATGTTCATACCAACCATTTGACACATAGATTTTTACGCAAGCGAAGCCGCGGGCCGCTGCTACTTAAATAACAATCGTTGGACGTGTAAATGAATTGAAGTAAAGTCATTTAAAACGGGATATTTACCATGATTTGATTCAGTTCAGTTCAGTTCTTTATTAATAAGAAATATTCTTATATGTCAAACATAAATAATAAAAAACAAAGAAAATACATAAAAATACAAAATAGTTCGAGATTTAAGTACAGAGTTTTTATGATAAATAATTCTATATTTTTTTTTGGTAATTTTACCAATAGTGACTTATTAAAATCAAAGTTATAATAAATATTATAAGTGTGGATCAGCGACTTTGGCGTCATCTAATTTATCATTTAGAAACTCTTCTAAAGTGTAGATTTTTGAGTTATCCAATATTTCGGCACAGTTTCATGCGCCGTGATCACGGAATAACTGAACTAAAAAATCAAATCATGGTAAATATCCCGTTTTAAATGACTTAGTGTTAAAAACCATGATAGTTTCAAAAGAATGTAAGTAAACCTACTGTATTCCCTTTACTGTGTTTGGGTCAGGTAGACTATAGGACGAGTATTGGGATATTTAGAACCTCTCGGTCGGATCAAAAGGTCGCGGTCATGCGAGGGGTTAAACTTTGGAGTTTGTAATAATTAGGTACACAGAGATATTTACGTTGCTAGGTATCATCATCATCATCAGCCTATATAAGTCCACAGCTGGACATAGGCCTCCCCCAATGAGCGCCATAGCGCCCTGTCTTCAGCTTGCCGCATCCAGCATCTACCTGCAGTCTTTCGCAGTTCGTCATCCCACCTGGTCGAAGGGCGTCCTTCACTACGTTTACCGAGTCGTGGTCTCCACTCAAGAACACATTAAAGTAATAATAAGCGACAATCCACACTTTAGTAGCTTTCAATAAATATTGATATATGTACATTATATGTATCTGAAAGCGCATTATGTGTTTATAGTTTTAGGTAAAGCAAATCGAAATTATTCGACACCATATTATGTATACAATGTGTATTGTCGAACCTTGATCAAACGAGATGTGCGGATACACGACATAAATTTATCGATAAAAAACTAAAAATAAAAAATTATATGTTACCTATCTCAAAAATAAAGCCGATTTAATATTTTTTTTAATGAAAGCTACTCCATCTGGTTTTTTCTTCGTTTCTTTTTGAGTAAACGGTGTATTTTATTCAAAGTAGCCTCATTTGAAAGCTAGATTGTCTATCTAGCTAAGAAAGTAAGAAAAAAATACAATTTCGGTACATAAGCCTAGTAAAATCAATATTTTTTTAGAAATTTGCAAAAAAAAAACAAATTTTATTTTATTTTTGATCTGTAACTTTAAAACTGGGTTATTGAGGTGTACTTTTTTGCATGTTGTATTAAACTTCATAATTTAATCTACAAATCCTCCAAAACATATGGGTCTAACAACGTTGTTATGTTATTCACCATTGAAAATAGGTACTTTCTGTTTGATCAAGGTTCGACAATACACATTGTATAGGCTTACATAGGATATGACTTACATAGGCAAATAACCATGTATTAGACACCTAAGAGATATGAACATACTAGTGGTTTCATTTTCACTTCTTCCACTAGTGGACAAAAGAATCTTATTTGATAATAATTTTTATTATTAAATTTTACTGGTCAAAGAGTTTATTTTGTAAGCCTAAAGAAAAAAAAAAGAATTGAATTTACTTTCAACCTTGTGAGAGTGACGGGTGGACGTTGGACGTATGCAAAGTAATAATGCCACCCTTTCTAACCCTAAAAACTTGTTTACACCCTAAAGTGTTAAGCATTTTATGCAGCATCAGGTGTTAATAACTAACAAGCTAAACTTTTGATCGTTAGGCTGAAAATGGTTAAACTTGGTCAATTTCGTTTTTTTTTCCAGCGTTTTGTAAGCAATTTTGTTTGATGCGGAGACTCATCTTGGCTATAGCTTTTTTATCCCTCGTACATGGTTTATGTATGGTGATAATATATGAAGACCTTAGTGGCGTAGTGGGCGAAGGTCTGGCTACAATGTAGGAAGTTGGGAGAAGTAGAGCAACATTATGCTGAGACAGGACCTATTGGTTCGCTTTGTGGAGTCGCTTGTTGCTTGTATATAATACATAAGTAGTTAATTTTATTTATTTCTTTATGTTCTTGTTTACATATATATTATTATTATTTAGTAGCAAGCTGTACCTACTTGTGAATCAATAAATGTATTTTCTTTCTTCTTTCTTTCTAAGTTGCGGGTTCGTTTCTATAGTATAATTCTCGAAAAACTTAAAAAACAGCGGGCCAAGTAAGGAATTTCTAGTCGTATTTTAGTTTTTTCGTAACAACTAATTATATCATGTATTTCGCTTTAGCGTACTGTACGAAGTAGGTACGTTTTTTTAATACCTATATAGAAAAGAAGCCTAATGAAGAAAGCACTTCATAGTATAAAACAAAGTCTCTACACAATGTCTGTCTGTCCCTATATATGCTTAGATCTTTAAAACTACGCAACGGATTTCGATGCAGTTTTTTTTAACAGACAGAGTGATTCAAGGGAAAGGTTTATAAACCATTTGACACATATATTTCTAAGGGCGAAGCCGCGGGGCGCATTTAGTTCTCTATAATCCGAGATATATCAAACATACATTGCATACCCTGGCTAAATCAATTATTTCACCCAATTCAATTCAGCTTGCTTTCGCTCGAGCCGCGTGAATCTAACAAAGAGAAATCATTTACGCATGCGCGGGTAGAAAGAGAAGAGAGACGGTCGAAGTCTATACCTCTAGCGGGGTAGAAAAGGATGGAGATAGTAATAAATTTTCAGTGCTTTGGATATTATGTATGTTGGCTTCATTTAGTTTAAAATACTAAAATATGCAGCGACGCTTGTAGTAGTGGAAGGTATTGAGGACTTTTATAGCGTAGCGGGGCGGAAGACCAAATACCCATTACGTTTGAATCAACATTAGCCTATAGTAGCACACTGCTGGACACAGGCCTCCCCCAATGAGCGCCATAGCGCCCTGTCTTCAGCTTGCCGCACCAAGCATCTACCTCCAGTCTTTCGCAGGTCGTCATCCCACCTGGTCGGAGTTCGGCGTCAGACACTACGTTTACCAAGTCGTGGTCTCCACTCAAGAACACGTTTGCCCCAGCGGCCGTCGGTTCTTCGCGCGATATGGCCGGCCCACTGCAAAAAAATCGAATAGTTATCAGAAAGCTCCTTTGAATTGTAGTGAGTTTTATTAACTAGCCAATTTACTTATTTAAGGGGGCTCCTATAGAACAAACTTTATATTTACAGATAATGTTACGGAACCTTTTGAGCGCGAGTCTGACTCACACTTGGTTTTATTTTATTTATATTTTATTATTCCGCGAAACGATACCGTCTGAATTACCCGTTACTATCTGCGCCCCGCGGTATCACCCGCGTGGTGATAGATATTTTGGATAATATACAATATATCTTGATATATTGTAGCCTATTTGTTATTCCGATGTATAAGCTATATTATTGTAAAGTTTCATTAAAATCCATTCATTAGTTTTTACGTGAAAGAGTAACAAACATCGATCCATACTTACAAACTTTCGCGTTTATTGGCTGAATTATCTTTTATTTATTTATTTTCGTATTTGTACAATTTTTATTCAAAAACTCCGCACAATATATTTACAGGCCAACTTAAATAGACCCATTTGAAAAGGAAACTCAAATATTGGGGCGGAATTGTGACTCCCTCCGCCCTAAGGGATGCTTGGGTCATACCTGGTTATGTGTGCCTGCGAGGGGTACTTTGCAAAATATTATGGGTAGTTATGGTGTAAATAATTCTCATAATCGAGTTTTTGTATGTAAATAATGTTTTTCTCTGGTATTTCTGTCATTTTGTAAGGAAAATGATGCAATTTTGTCGGTATTCCGTTAATTTTGACGGTTTTGTATTGAGTTACAGTGGAAAATTTTGTTTTAGCACAGGATTTTTTACTGGAAATATTAAAAACATTTATTAGTATTAAAAAGGTTTTTATGGTTTAAGATTTACTTCTCAAAAGAATAATAATCACAGGTGAGAAACAAAATAAACTTATTGTCTATTGTTAGTAGTTACGTACGAGAAAAAAATAATACAATACAAAAAGTTCAGAATATAAATAAATAAATAAATAATGCTGGACAACTCACACAGCATTATCTATCCTCAAGCTAAGCAGAGCTTGTGTTATGGGTACTAGATAACTGATATACATAATACAATACATTACATAGATATATATTTTTTTATTATACATAGATAACGACCAGAACACCCGGAACAAATATCTGCAGATCGTACACACAATTGTTCCGAGGCGGGAATCGAACCCTGCGGCTGGTGGGCTTACGGCTCTTGCGAACCACCACGGTGAATCCGCGTCACAGGGCCCCTTCCTTCTTTTCCTTCGGTATTGATATGGATCAGTTGAGCTACATGTAGATTGTTTGCAACAGTCTGCTGTCTCAATAGTTTACATTGTAAATACAAGTTATAATTTGTTTCGATTATTTCATTGTAGCTTTCTTTATAAATAAATCGTTTGTGTTAAGTCAGAACTAAAATTCTTTGTACACATTATTTTTTGAAGAAATGAAAAGAAACCACTACCCTACCACTTTTCACTTGCTTGGTATGTTTGTAATTTAATTTAGATATATATTAAAGATTTCTTTTAGATACTTAAGTTATATTACGACCGATGTGGCGCGGTGGGTGAAGGTCCGCCTGCGACGCAGGAGTTCGATTCCCGCCTCGGAACAATTGTGTGTACGATCTGCAGATATTTGTTCCGGGTGTTCTGGTAGTTTTCTATGTATAATAAAAAATATCTATCTATGTAATGTATTGTATTATGTATATCAGTTATCTAGTACCCATAACACAAGCTTTTTTACCATGGGGCTAGATAATGCTGTGTTGATTGTCCAGCATTATTAATTTATTTATTTATAATCAAATTATTTACTTATATTGTGCGTACATATAGTTGCATATCACTATATATGTAGTATAAAACAAAGTCGCTTCCCGCTGTCTGTCTGTCCCTATGTATGATTAAATCTTTAAAACTACGCAACGGATTTTGATACGGTTTTTTTTAATAGATAGAGTGATTCAAGGGAAAGGATCATATGTATTTGTAGTGATAATACATGCATTTGCACCCGTGCGAAACCAGGGCAGGTAGCTAGTAAATTATATGTCTAAATCTGTTTAATTGTTGAGCCCTGACAGGGTTTTTATGCATTGTGTACCTACCCACTACGACTACACCGTGAAACTACCTGTATGCATGAACTTACAATAAATTATGAATTATTTCACTAAAGAAAGTCCTTGCCCGTCACCATCATGATTTGTAACATTACTAAGAATAGTTAACTCAGGTTTAGGAAAATCAAATATTATTCCTATAAAATTTTCAAAGGGCCGCTTGTAGCAGAAGCTATTTAACCTCGGGCAAGGACAGCTAATGTCTTTATGAAAGGAAAACTGTTAAGGGTCCGTTAGGGTCAGTTTCCCACAAGTAGTCTTCATAGACTTGCTTTTGATCGTCTTTACTTGACATTACTTACTGCTTTATTTTATTTGATTTATTTCGAAGACAGACAGTACATATACATTATAGTTATAATAAGGATTTACATAGACCAGTGCTTTCTCGTGTTCTGGGTGTTTTGTAGGTAAATAAATAAATAAATAATACTGGAAAATTCACACAGCATTATCTAGCCGCAAGCTAAGCAGAGCTTGTGTTATGGGTACTAGATAACTGATATACATAATACAATATATAACATAGATATTTTTTATATATAGAAAACGAAAAGAACACCCGGAACAAATATCTGCAGATCGTACAAACATTTCTATTTTTTATATATACAGGGAGTTTTTAGGCTGGAATAAGAAATAGGCTTCTTTTTCCCATGCATCAGTTATCATGGGGTAGAAATAACCTTGAAACATTTCCATAGAAACAACGAGTGCCGACCAAGCCACAGGCAGAAACTAGTTATTTTTTTAAATTTTGAACTTTCAAATACAAAATTATTTATTAGCCATTTCACTTAGATATGAACACATTACTGGCGGCCCCCGCGCGAGGCAAGCCTGTGTCACGGGAAGCCTGTTTACATAGGTAACTTTAACGATACAAATTTAAAGAAACTGATACCGATACAGGGAAAACAAACAAATACAATAAGAAAATAAATTTAATTAATTGTGTGTCATAATTTTATATGGATTGAATTATGATCTGAAATAAACAAATAATAATAATTAACATTAGCTCTTTTAACACTATGATTGACTTGTTTATGGCAGACGTCCGCAATCTCCCCTATAGCCCGATTACCCAGTCCATCCATCCATCACAATAGCCTGGTTTTATTTCTTTCATTTTTCTTTGCAATAGTCTCTACACCTGGCGGATACCATCTTTGGGTGTATCATATTGTGCATCCGAGGATGATACCCGCTATGTGTAGCCATCGCCTTTAGATTAACTTCTCAAAGGGCCTCTGTGCTGTTGGCTTCGGCCCCACGCAAGCCTTCCAAAGGACCGGGTCACTTTATGGCCCGAGATCATGGTAATGGAATACATAATAATTATATACATGGGTGGTACAAAAAAATAAACAAATCAGAGCAAATAATCTGCAAAATTGAGTCATTGATTACGTATGCGAAGAACGGAGTTATTTCTTACTTATATATACTAATATATATATTTTTTTGTTTCAGATTGTTGTCCAGTAACAAAAGGGAACAAAGAATCAGGTCTCTATTCCTATTATGGTAAAACTTAGTTTTGATTGTCACATCTTTACATGGTATAAAATGAATGTCTGTTCGCTTAGATCTTTTAAACTACTCAACGAATTTTAATACAGTTTTCAGTAATTGATAGAGTGATTCAAGAGAAAGGTTTCAAGGCTATTTTCACGTACTGAATCATGTATTTGACACATAGATTTCTACGCGAGCGAAGCTGCAGGGCGTAGCTTGTTACTTACTAATATTACAAACGCGAAAGTTTGTAAGTATGGATGGATGGATGGATGTTTGTTAGATAAAACTTTACAATAATACAGCTTATACATCAGAATAACACATAGGCTACAATTTATAAAGATATATTGTATATTATCCAAAATATCTATCACCATGCGGGTGAAACCGCGGGGCACAGCTAGTAGAAGTATATTTTTACGATAATTAATGTAGCAGCTTACCTACCTACTTGATTATAAATTATCTTCTTCTTCTTATTGCTGAGTCTTCATAATTTGGTTTTATAAAGTTTTGAAAAAGTGCAAATGAACATTCAATTTTTTCCTTACATAAAATAAGTATGAATCGAAATGACATGGGTTCATAAAAAAATGGTATATGTACGAATGGAATCAAACGTGTTCTTGAGTGGAGACCACGACACGGTAAACATAGTGTAGGACGCCCTCCGACCAGGTGGGGTCCAGCATCAACCTGCAGTCTTTCGCAGGTCGTCAACCTGCGAAAGACTGCAGGTTGATGCTGGATGCGGCAAGCTGAAGACAGGGCGCTATGGCGCTCATTGCGGGAGGCCTATGTCCAGCAGTGGACTAATATAGGCTGATGATGATGATGATAATGACTCTTTATTGCACACCAAATAAAACAGATACACTAGACAGGAAAAAGACAAATAGGTACATAATGTGTTGTACAACGGGCGGCCTTGTCGCTTAGAGCGATCTCTGCCAGGCAACTTACAACCACTATTTTCTCCCAACCGTTCCCCTAATCCCAAAATTGTTATGGTGGAGTATATAATCATTTTGTCGATAAATTTATTAATTTCGGAGAAAGGCGGAACCAACAGAGCGTGAAATGACCGGAATTACTCTATTCGATATTATTGATGACTTTCGTGGCATAGTAGCGGAATAGATGGATGCGGGTTCGATTTCGCATATAAAAAACCTGAGAAGTTACGTTCAACGTTGAAAGAAAGAAAATTATTTAAATACAATACAACTTTATTGTACCATCAATACAAAAAAATAATAAAAATAACAAAGGATCTTTATACTGACTAAATCTAGTGGCACAATCGGCGGCCTTATCGCTAAAAGCGATTTCTTACAGGCAACCTTTGGATGGATAGGATCGGTACGTATTAAAGCTGACGGTGGCGTAATTATTTAAGAATATTATGTATAAAATAATTAATATTAATCAACATATATATCCATCCAAAGGTTGCCTGGAAGAGATCGCTTTTAGCGATAAGGCCGCCGATTGTGCCACTAGATTTAGTTAGTATTAAGATCCTATTTTTATTATTTTCTTTATATTTGATGGTGCAATAAAGATATATTGTATTGTATTGTATATATAAAAAATAGAGCAAAAAAAAAATAGGAACAATTAACATAAATAACAGAAAATAAAACTGAAAATAAAAATCAAGAAAACTTATCAAGAGTGGTCAGATAGTGTTGATGAACCATACTTTTGTAGATAAATATATAAATTATAAATAAATAATGCTGGACAATTCACACAGCGTTATCTAGCCCCATGGTAAGCAGAGCTTGTGTTATGGGTACTAGATAACTGATATACATAATACAATATATTACATAGATAGATATTTTTTATTATACATAGAAAACGACCAGAACACCCGGAACAAATATCTGCAGATCGTACACACAAATGTCCCGAGGCGGGAATCGAAAACGCAAGCTCCTGCGTCGCAGGCGGACCTTCGCCCACCGCGCCACATCGGTCGTCAAATAGATAGGAAGGGATTTCGCTTGACGGATCACACACACAAACAAGTTTAGTTACACATAATATAATATAAGACTACATAGTACCTACTTACTAGAAAACATGTAGCACAGACAAAATATAAAAAAGTGAAAAGGTACAAAGTGTAACACAAGTAGCATTTGGTACTAAGGAGCCCTCACTTTCATGTATTTGACTACAAACAACATCATCTAGCCCCAAGCTAAGCAGAGCTTGTGTTATGTGTACTAGAAAACTGATAAACATAATACATTACATAGATATACATTTTTATTATACATAGATAATGACCAGAACACCCAGAACAAATATTTGCAGATCGTACACACAATTGTTCCGAGGCGGGAATCGAAAACGCAAGCTCCTGCGTCGCAGGCGAACCTTCGCCCACCGCGCCACAGAGGTCGTCGAAATTAGAGATATTACCGCCTACATCCAAACTTACAGACAAAACCTCATTAAATAGTATATTACATCAATACTTAATTTAACTCTAGTTAAAGCTATCCATACTTTAAAATCACTTCACGTTTCGCATTTGACTTAAGAACTCTCCGTCCAACGATAACTGAGTTTACGAGTCTTAATCGCGTTTAAAAGTTTGATGAAAATTGCTATAAATCCTTTCATCTCCATAATTCATGTTTAAAAGTAAAAAATTGCGGCAAAATTCTTAAAATTATAATAGAAAAAATAATTTACGCTCGTAGCTCGTAGACCCTCTACGCTGGGTCTACGGCGTAGAGGTTCTACGGCGTAGAGGGTGCTACGAGAATTTAGGGGTAGGGTAATACAACCGTAAACCGTCAACCTTTTATTTAAGTACGGTTGGCAAAACAGGACTCGATGGGGTTATTTGGGAGGGGGTAATATTTTTTCGGTTGTGGTAAACTTTTATTATTTATTATTCAGTGGTGTGATAACGGAACTCTTTAGGAGTTACTATTTATGATATTAACTGCAAACTAAGATGCGTGAAATATGGGAAGTGACGCCATTTTTTCTAACAGTGGAATCAAAAGGACTCTTTAAGAATAGATGATATATGAAACTTTTGATTCCATGTAAGGTTTTTAAAAAATCGCAGGATATATAATGTTTTTATTTTCTTTAAGGACTTTGTAGTGCTAAAATTAATTCAAAGAAGGTATAATCGCTATATTATAATATATTGTTTATTGTATCTTTTGTTTAAGCCCCAACTTTATAACTGGTGACCACCCGACCGTTCAATTCCATTATTATTTAATTAAATTTAGCAAATAGAATTAGAAAATGACTACATAGTATAAAACAAAGTCGATTCCCGCTATCTGTCTGTCCCTATTTATATTTAGGTCTTTAAAACTACTCAGATTTCGATGCGGTTTTTTTATAGATAGAGTGATTCAAGAGGAAGGTTTATAAACCATTTGACACATAGATTTCCACGCGGCCGAAGCTGCGAGGCGCAGCTAGTTATAGATAAATATAGAAAGTTAGAGATAACAGACTCTTGTTTATCTTCAGGACACTTGATACTAATAAAATAACTTTTATAATAGACATAAATCATTTCTAACCTGTTTTGCTGTCCATCCCTAAAAGTTTGTCAACACACATTCTTCGACCGCCATTACCCCGGTTCAGTTATTCCTGCGACATCGCACGGGAGCGCACCCTACAATAACATGGCGCGGAGATTAGAGCGGGTTCGAATCCCGGCTCAAATTATAACATTTTTGTATAATTGATGGGAAATTAAGGGAATAAAGTAAAATAATAAACAAACATGTTGCCTGGAAGAGAACGCTTCTAAGCGATTAAGCTGCCCATTGTTTTTGTCACATGTAATGTCTTTCGTAATGTTCTGTATCTGATGTACAATAAAGTATTTTTGTATGAAAGCCCTATGTCCACGTCTCAGCTCCGTAGGTCATAACGAATATATAATATACAGAATATAAAATATACAGATATATTTTCAAACAGCTACCTTAACACATAACATTCTAAAGTTGATCGATTTCGACGAAAATTAAAAAAAATAAAAAAATAAAAATTCTGGACAATTCACACAGCATTATCTAGCCCCATGGTAAGCAGAGCTTGTGTTATGGGTACTAGATAACTGATATACATAATACAATACATTACATAGATAGATATTTTTTAATTATATATAAAAAAACGACCAGAACACCCGAAACAAATATCTGCAGATCGTACACACAATTGTTCCGAGGCGGGAATCGAACCCGCAACCTCCTGCGTCGCAAGCGGACCTTCGCCCACCGCGCCACATCGGTCGTCAATTAAACTCAATTTCATGCCAAGTTCAACTTAAATGTACAATCGGCTAATATGTACCAAAAACAACTTCAAACTCGTGTAAAGCAAGGCCAGTTTAAAATATAAATAGCATGAAACTCCAGAGGCTGACCCCAATCCTTATTCAACTGTAAAACCCAACCATTTTCCAGCCAAACCCGGGGTCAGTTGTTAGTCCATATCGACGCTGGTAATGAAAAACAAACAGCCGTCAAATTGATAGAACCCACCCAGCTCTGTTATTATAATGTAGAAAATACAAAAATCTTACTTATAACGTTTCGTGTTTTGTTTTTGTTAGAGTCGGTTTTTAAATGTTTTTTGCGAAACTTATTTTAGCTCGTGTCTTCGCATGGTTTTTTCCAATAATAATAATGCTGGACGAACACGGTATTATCTATATTTCATGTTTTAACGGCGAAAAACAAAAGCACAATAATTTCTTTGTTCGGCTGTATTTTTATGTATGTTCGTCGATTTCTTTTTAAAGGACCGATTTGGATAATATTTTTTTGCTACTTATGGAGAATAAATAAATAAATAATGACTAAATAATGCTGGACAATTCACACAGCATTATCTAGCCCCATGGTAAGCAGAGCTTGTGTTATGGGTACTAGATAACTGATATACATAATACAATACATTACATAGATCGATTTTTTTATTATACATAGAAAACGACCAGAACACCCGAAACAAATATCTACAGATCGTACACACATTTGTTCCGAGGCGGGAATCGAACCCGCAACCTCCTGCGTCGCAGGTGGACCTTCGTCCACCGCGCCACATCGGTCGTCATGATCCATAATATTATTCCCGAGGGATAAGTATTTGATAAACTTAAAAAAACTGTGTCGGTACTGAGGAAATTAAAGTAGTTTTTTAGTTTTTTTTAAATTAAAAATATGCAAGTTACGACAGAGCCTATGCATTTGCTCCCATCGGAGTCGAGACCCTAGGTCCTTAAAAAAAACATCTGAGCGTCTGGTCTATGCGACGCGTGACCCGAGAGCTGGTGAGTATCTGGCGCAGCGCATCAGCATTGCGATACAGCAGGGCCATGTCATGCAGCCAGCGTCGCGGGGACGCGCGCCGACTGGTGTTGATATGGTTCAATTGAGCTACCTGTAGATTGTTTGCGTAATTTGTTTCTGTTATTTGGTTGTAACTTTCTTTATTGAATACGCATTTAGTCTACACGCATCTGGCTTTCGGTGTAAAATTAATTAAATATTGCTGTACAATCCACACAGCATCATCTAACTCCAAGCTAAGCAGAGCTTGTATATTATGGGTACTTCATAACAGACATCAATGCATCAAGATAGGTATAATAACATGTACAGAAGTATAATAACATGTACAGAAGTATAATAACATGTACAGAAGTATAATAACATGTACAGAAGTATAATAACATGTACAGAAGTATAATAACATGTACAGAAGTATAATAACATGTACAGAAGTATAATAACATGTACAGAAGTATAATAACATGTACAGAAGTATAATAACATGTACAGAAGTATAATAACATGTACAGAAGTATAATAACATGTACAGAAGTATAATAACATGTACAGAAGTATAATAACATGAACGGTCGGATATGGGGAGTAATTTACCAACCACCTCACTATCGTGCAGGATTCCATCACTTAAAACCAGCCTCCCTCCAATAACGGAATACGTGAGGGTAGTGTTGTGCTGGCGTTGTATTAATTAATGTTTCGGCTTCGGGCTAGGGAAGCCGAAAAGTTCAAAACAATATGTAGTCATTAATGTTGACTTTGTAAGATTTATTAATCCTTTTACCATGCAATTATAATAACTGTACGAATTATCAATTGTAGAAATGTTATATTGGTGTTCATGTTTTTATGACAAGTATTAGCTCAATTAATAAATAAGAAGGACCTTATCTAGGATCTTACTTTTTATAAACCATTCCCCGTTCAAGTTATAATATATCGAATTCGAATAGATTTAACTTCTTAGAATAGCGTTTATTTCTTGAAGTTGACAAAAAAAAAACAAAAGTTAAATATTTTAAGTTATATTTTAAGTTAATAAGACGAAGACATACATACCTATATACATACTTTTACGAAATAATTTGTTACTGTAGTACTCAAAATTATTATAACCCTGAGCATTACGACTAATATCTTCACTTATTACGGATTATTACTCTCAAACTGTAAAAAAATTATTAAGTAGAACATAGAAATAAAATTAAAACAATAAACAAACGTGCTATAAAACTGATATCGTCAAGAAACGAATTAAACTTTATACTTCCTTTATTCTATTGTTTTTTCTGTATTGTTTTCTGTTTTGTGTGGAATATTAAAGTGTTTTCTATATATCTCTCTAAATTAACTTTTATCATTCTTATCATAGTATCGTAGCAGCCAAAACACGTCCACTGCTGGCAGGCCCACAACACGCCACAAACACCAACAACACACGCAACTATGCTTCAAAAGATTAACCGAAACTTTCGGCCTACTTTCGGCCTCGTCAACCCTGTCCGATCCCATCCCTACTGACCTAGTTTCATGGAGCGTGCGTTGCGTTCCGAAAAATCAGTTTATTTTAAGTTCCTTTTAACTTTATTTTACTACATTTTTAACTTTTCGTTTATGATTGGTGAAATGGAGTTTTATGCTTTTGCTGGTTTCAAAGCGTAGTTTCGTTAACGTGGTACTCTTAAGGTAGTTGGACACGGCATTTTGTATTCTTTTGACGTAAAGAGTCTCACATCAGTATCTAGCCCCAAGCTAAGCAGAGCTTGTTATATACCAAATTGATTTGCAATTTAATGCCTATCCGATTAACGCAACAGATTCACAATACAAAACACCGCACCGCTCTGTATTATAAAATACAACAATGACAAAAGATGTCGCCCCTGAGTGTGCTTTCTATAATTATCAAGCGGATAAATCCTGCATCATGATTAGTAGAGAAGAAATGGCAGGAACGTAAGGAGGCAAAGTCGGTACACACACTAACAATGATCCGCGCATGTTTCTAGGAATATCGATGAGTTATTGCGATCGAAGTGAGACTTGGACAGCATTTATTTTGCACATAAACAAATAATGCTGGACAATTCACAAAGCATTATCTAGCCCGTAGTCTAGTTATGGGTACTATATAACAGATATACATAATACAATTCATTACATACATAGATATTTTTTATTATACATAGAAAATGACCAGAACACCCGGAACAAATATTTTCACATCATACACACAATTGTTCCAAGGCGGGAATCGAACCAGCAAACTCCTGCGTAGCAGGCAGACCTTCGCCCACCGCGGCACATCGGTCGTCAAGATAGTAGGTTGAAGTTCAATCGATCTAATTTTAAATCGATTTGATACCAACACTAGCTAGAAAAGCTGTTTCAATATTCTGTTTCACTCACGGACCTTGAGCATTATTGATCATACTCAATCACCCTGTTATAAATGCGAATGTTTGGATGTTTGTATGGATGGATGTTTGTTACTACTTCACGCCAAAACTACTGATATGGGCTGCAGTGTTTTTTTTGTATAAATTTTATCCTCGAAAGTAATCCCTCAAAATTTAAAAACAGTGTAAAATTAAGAGTTTTGAAGTGGGTTAATAAGTTTTTTTAAACAATCAACTTATTATATCTACATATGTATTTACTAGCGGCCCGTCCCGGCTTCGTCCGGATGGTAAGTTTTTTCAGGAAATTTTAAATTTTTTCTCTTTTTTCCTTCCGTAAGAACCATCCTCGTACTACAAGGAATATTCTAAAAAAAGAATTAGCGAAATCGGTTCAGCTGCTCTCGAGATTTGCGCTTAGCAACACATTCAGCGGCTCATTTTTATATTATAGACAAAAGAGAAGACATTTTGATTAAAATGCTTACCTAAGGGGGACTCCAACATCTCGTCTCCCAAGCCAACCTAACCTGCACGTGGTACACCCTGCGAGATAACGAACTAGGCTCTGGTGGAAATATCAAACCATCTTCATAATTTGATAACTCATTAATATTACAATTATTTCCATTACTTGACACTGGCAGAGAAGTGTCCAACCAGACACAGTTGCCATTAACAAAGAATGAATGAATGAACACTTAACTATAAAATAACACCTTATATCTAAATATTACACATTAAAAGTACAATTGGCGGCCTTATCGCTGACAGCGATTTCTCCCAGGCAACCGAGGCATGGAGAAAATAAATAAATAATGCTGGACAATTCACACAGCATTATCTAGCCCCATGGTAAGCAGAGCTTGCGTTATGGGTCGTGCGTTATGGGTCGTGCCTTGCGTATGTGGTCTGACCCATTACAATAGATTACATACATAGATCGATATTTTTTATTATATTTAGAAAACGACCAGATTATATATAGAAAATGATATTAGTATACTATAAGAGTTGGTAGATCACAAACAAACAAATGGAGAAGTATCAAAAACAAAAAAAACAAACTACAACTCGGTCACAATATCTGTCCACCTTGAGCCATACAAAATGTTTGGCTCAAGGTGCACAGATATTGTGACCGAGTTGTATATTCATCATCTAGAAGGAAAAGATTTAGTTGTTTTCGAGAAAGCACATTAGCCCAGCATAGCTGTATAAAATCATGCTGTGTTACTAGGGAAAGCACTTAGCCACAGGCTGATTAAGTGGCGACAGAGCTTGGAATAAGGATGTTAGTTGGGTAGCGGAAGCGTTAGCGGGCTCTCGCTTCGTATCGATTCTATTACATCCCGAACTCTAAAAATAATGTACAGTACAATACAAAAATACCTTATTGTACACCAGGTGCAGAGAAAAGTATAATAATAATAATGTTACTAATACTACTTAATTTGTCTCCATCTTATTTATTTCAATGTACAAAGAGGGAGCAACGTTACGGACACTTTTTTCCTAAAATGTAGGTAATATGGCAACCCCAAAATTATTTTATTTTTTGGTAACAAAGGGTAATGGAACCTTTTAACACTTCGAGTACTGAAATCACACCGTATGTGTTTTCTACAAGTGACTAATATGCGTAAATCCACACTAGAAAATACAGATCTTTGTGACTCAGCAGAGCTGTAATATTTTTCGAACTTAACGCATTTGCGGCGCAACACAACCGCTGTGTAGAGCGGCAGCACGAATGGCTTAGGTTAAAAAAAGATCGCAGTCGTCGAAAAAAGTCCGCAGTCAAAGTGTTAAGGAAGCATTATCGAGAACAATGATCACTAAAACTCCACTGTAGAAGACAATTTTAAGTTTAAAATGAATGTATGGAAAGAACATATCGGAGTCTAAAGCCTCCTTAGACGACTTTTGATTAGAAAGCTGTTAAACATTCGGGTTCGCTTTCTTTATAACTGTATTACACAGGAAACATAGCCTAATGCATCTAGGGCACAACTAGCATTAGCATACATCACATAGCATTACCCAATCTCATCATATACTTAACACTTTGACTGCGATTTTTTTTCGACGACTGCGATCTTTTTTTTAACCTAAAAAATTCGTGCTGCCGCTCTACACAGCGGTTGTGTTGCGCCGCACATGCGTTTCGTTCGAAAAATATTACGACTGTGCTGAGTCACAAAGATCTGTATTTCTCAGCCGCTGCGCTAGTGTGGATTTAAGCATATTAGTCATTTGTAGAAAACACATACCGTGTGATTTCAGCAATCAAAGTGTTAATACCTACCTGTATAGTGAGGACTTCTAGTATGTTTGTCTCCTAACTAGTCCAAACAACGTCCCAATTATTTCGTGATCATGGCGCATAAAACTTTGCCGAAATATTGGAAGACTATAAAATCAAATCGTGGTAAATATCGAGTTACAAGTGACTTTTACACCGACTTCAAAAAAGAAGGAGGTTCTCAACTCGTCTGTTTTTTTATGTTTGTTAACTCAGAACATCGATCGAATCCGAGGGATTAGTATATGTATATCTCGCAATACCAGTTTTAAACTAAGGATTTCGAAGTCAATTGTTAATTTTTCAACAAATCATATTATTTAAGGTTCCAATTGTGGCAGTCTGTCATGCTTTAAAATAAGACTTAAACGTTGGCTTGTCGAGCAGAATTTCTATTCTGTGAACGAACTATTACAATTGTAAACCTGACTTTATTTTAATTCACTATTTCTATGATTTAATTTAATTTTCAATTTTAACAATAATGTATCTATTGTACCTATACGAAAATGTGACATGTAAAGTAGTGCAAACAAAGTGCCAAAGGAAACTTTCTGCGTTTGTACTATCATCTGATCACGATTTGACAGATAGGGACTCGCCCACGGTGCCACAGAGGTCGCCTTTGATGTTTGATGACAAACGGGCTAATTCTACGAAGCGGCGGCGACATATACATATGTACATAGGTGACGACCGATGTGACGCGGTGGGCGAAGGTTGCGGGTTCGATTCCCATCTCGGAACAATTGTGTGTACGATCTGCAGATAATTGTTCTAGTAATATAATTTTCTAGGTATAATAAAAAAAAAAATCTATCTATGTAATGTATTGTATTATGTATATCAGTTATCTAGTACCCATAACACAAGCTCTGCTTACCATGCATGAATTGTCCAGCATTAGTTATTTATTTATTTATAGGTACATAATCGAATTATTTATCCAATTTATGAAATCCTGAAACAGGCTTTTACAAAAGCTTATTTATTGTCTCTAAATAAGTTAAAAACATCAAAGAAGCTATGTACAAAAGCGTAATAATTGAAAAAATACTTCAGGCGCATAAAGGCAACAAATTCTTAATTCCGTTTGACCCCGGGCGAAGCACAACAAACAGAAAATATCGTTGAATTTGAACTTTATTTTTGAGAGGATAGAGCTTAACATACTAAGTATCGAACAGAGAATGAACATAAAAAGAAAATGTTAAAACACAACATAAAACAAAAGAAAACTGAATCCCTCGAAGCATATGATTGTGTTAATTCGACGACCATGAAAATAATTTTCTTCTTTTAATTTCGATCAGAAAGAAAGAGGCTTTTTAGGTGCTGCCATATTAGTTTCGTTTTTGTCCTATCAGAATTGATATGAATGACGACTTAAGCTGTGCGTCCACCGCATTCAGTGTAAGGTAGTGGATGCGGTAGGGTTTGGTCCCAGGAATTTTGTATTCTGAATTAGCCGAGCATCGGCCAAAAGTTGCCGGTTTGAGAACTGGGAAATCATAAGAATATTCCCGAATTTTTGTTGTTTACTTAAGTACAATCAGTTCTATAAAGTATTTTTAAACCTATTGGTTTAGTTTTGGCACAATAGTATGAACATTTAGACAAAATTAAAATTATATCTTTAGATAAATTGGATAATGCAAATGTGTACTCAAAGTCTGACCTAGAACGCAGCTTATAGAAATAAGACGTATTAACAATAATTTATTTGCAAGAATATGTTTTATTTAAGCTTCATTACAAGTTTATAAAAAACATAATATTTAAAAGTTTATAGAATTAGGTAGTAAAGTCGCTCCATCCTCTTAAACCTAAAGTCTAATACCTCTCCACAGTTTTAGCTAACATAGATCTAATATAACAAAAGAACAAAGCATGTAAAAAACCACCAACCCAAAAGAAAATTCCATAAACGAAAACTCACTAGCCAACCGCGATAGTGCATATTACCTGAACATTGAAATGAAGTGCTAAAAATACTAAAGAACTAGTGACGCAAATCAAAATGCTGACAATGTCTACGCTAATGATGCCTGCCGCTACAATGACGACGATGACGAATGCTGGACCGATACCCGTCGCTGCTGCAACTAAGCTGGAGCCTAAATTGCTGCAGCTGCCGCATCCAGCATTGATGCAGCAAATACCGCAGCAACAGCACATGCAGCACCAACATCAGCATCTCAGCAATAAGCTTGGTAAGTACCTTTCTCTATAGAGTTATATTTCAGGAATTTACATCCCCTGTGCTCCGGAAAGTGCGATAAGTCGCTGGTAATGCGCCTGAACTCTCCTATTATTATGAGAGATAAGAATTAATAAAATATTAAAGTATTAATCGAGCATGGTGCGCTCCGCACCGCAACCTTCCTGCCAATAAAAACTCATCATCATCATCATCTTATGTTTTCCACTGCTAGAAATAGGCGTCACCTAATGAGCGCCATAGCGCCCTGTCTTCAGCTTGATGCATCCAGTATCTACCTGCAGTCTTTCGCAGGGCGTCATCCCACCTGGTCGGAGGGCGTTCTACACTATGTTTACCGAGTCGTGCTCTCGATACAAGAACACGTTTACACCAGCCGGTTGTCGGTTCTTCGCGAGATATGGCCGGCCCACTTCAGTACAATGTGTAGTTTAAGATTTTTTTAGATCTATTGGTTTAGTTTTGGCAACATATTCAAACAATAGTATGAAACTTTAGACAAAATTTAAATTGCAACTAAAGATTAATTGGAAACCCATGGATATAGAATCTGAATTTGAACCTATTGCGTTTCCACTACATAGTATAAAACAAAGTCGCTGCCCGCTGTCTGTTTGTCCCTATGTATGCTTAGATCTTTAAAACTAACTAACGGATTTTGTTGCTGTTTTTTTTTATAGTTAGAGTGATTCAAGTTTTATAAACCATTTGACACGTAGATTTCCACGCGGGCGAAGCCGCGGGGCGCAGCTAGTGATATTATAAACGCGAAAGTTTGTAAGTATGGAAGTTTGTTACACTTTCACGCAAAAACTACTGAACGGATCGGGCTGATTTTTTGCATACAGGTAGTTCCAGGCCCGGAATAAAACATAGACTATATAGTACCAGTACTTTTTATTCCATAAATCAGTACCTATAGAATAGAAATAAACTAAAAACGTTTCCATAGAAAAAACGCGTGCGAAGCCGCTGGCAGAAATTAGTAGTGTGATTAAGTCATAACAAAAATCTAAAGAGAACAACATAACAAACAATTCACAATAAAGACATTGTAACATCTATATACCATTTTTATTGTCGAGGTAAATATGAATGATGGGTGATATGAGGTTGTAAACAGTCATGCCAGTTTTTATATGTGTATATTTTATGTTTCTTGCTTGGAGTTAAATTGTTTTTGCTCGTGAGGGGTTAGATAGAATAGAATAAATAAATAAATAATGCTGGACAATTCACACAGCATTATCTAGCCCCATGTAAGCAGAGCTTGTATTACGGGTACTAGATAACTGAACCTATAACGAAGAACTGTAGGCATGGAAGGGCCACATACGTCATACATACATAGTATAAAACAAAGTTGCTTCCCGCTGTCTGTCTACGTCAATATAGTCGTTACGCTATCAGGCCTTATGGCGTTCTAGTCCAAACGCCATCTAGTCCAAACGCGATATGTTACTATCGAGATTTAGTCAGAAACTGATTAAGTCCTAATTGCTATCTAGACAAATCAATATGTATTCCTAAAGCTTCCAACCCGTCTGTCGCTATGTATGCTTAGATCTTTAAAACTACGCAAAGAATTTTGATGCGGTTTTATTAATAGATAGAGTGATTCAAGAGGAAGGTTTATAAACCATTTGATACATAGATTTCCACGTGGGCGAAGCCGCGGGGCGCAGCTAGTAATATTATAAACGCGAAAGTTTGTAAGTATGGAAGTTTGTTATTCTTTCACGCAAAAACTACTGAACAGATCGGGCTGAATTTTTGCATACAGGTAGTTCCAGGCCCGGAATAAAACATAGACTAGTACCAGTACTTTTTATTCCATAAATCAGTTCCTATGGAATAGAAATAAACTAAAACCGTTTCCATAGAAAAGACGCGTGCGAAGCCGCTGGCAGAAATTAGTATAAACAATATTTTATACCTGTAAAACATAAGCAAAAAAGGCCCACCGGCGGCCAAGTTGCGGAAACCAATCCAGAAACAAGTAACAAGTAACAACCTATAAAACATTGATTTATCCACGTTTTTGACATCGGCGATGCATCATCATCATCATCATCAGCCTATAGCAGTCCACTGCTGGACATAGGCCTCCCCCAATGAGCGCCATAGCGCCCTGTCTTCAGCTTGCCGCATCCAGCATCTACCTGCAGTCTTTCGCAGGTCGTCCCAGTCGGAGGGCGTCCTACACTACGTTTACCGACGACATCGACAATTGCTTTCTTCCAACTCGACGTGGTTAAAGGCGATTTCGGACAATAAAACTGTTTTCGCTTCGCTTAATAATTATTGCGTTTTAATTGCCAATTAAAATGTTATTTTTGTTTTACTACGTTCATTCGAAAGTATAGGGTGCACCGGGGTGTTGCGGCATGCCAGCGGCGAGAGGGTGTGCGTAAATACTGGCAGCTTACGGAAAGCGAAATTTACAATTAAAATCGTGCGTAAATGTTTTGAATGCTGCGAAAATATAGACAGTTTTGCTGTGCAGAAGATATAGAAAAAAATTGTAAACAATCTAGAGTTACCTCAACTGATCTAGATATCAGTCTCATTCACTTTTTTTATTTGAAATTAAAACGGTTATTAATATATATAAAAAAAAATGGAAAGCGAAAGTTTTCTATCAGTGCGTTCTACCTGTCATGACCTACGGAGCTGAGACGTGGACACTCACGATAGGGCTGGTCCACCAGTTCAAGGTCGCTCAGCGAGCTATGGAAAGAGCTATGCTCGGAGTTTCTCTGAAGGATAGGATTCGTAACGAATAAATACGACAGAGAACCAAACTTAGAGACGTAGCTCTGAGAATTATCAAGCTGAAGTGGCAGCGGGCCGGCCATATATCACGAAGAACCGACAACCGCTGGGGTTAACATGTTCTTGAGTGGAGACTGCGACTCGGCAAACTTAGTGTAGGACGCCCTCTGACCAGGTGGGATGACGACCTGCGAAAGACTGCGGGTAGATGCTGGATGCGGCAAGCTGAAGACAGGGCGCTATGGCGCTCATTAGGGGAGGCCTATGTCCAACAGTGGACTTCTATAGGTTGATAATGAATTATTTTAATTACTTTCTGTAAAACTTCAACCTACATTCTGTGCGCAAAAATGAAAAACTAAAAGGTAGGGGTGAAAAAAATCGAAACGAGGGTAGGTGGGGTATCATAAATTCCACTAATTATAACCCAGCGACCTACTAACGCCGCGCCCTCTCGCGAGGGGAATAGTTTCGCTAATTAATATTTAAACAGGGTAATTTTTTTGCAAATAATCCGTTTAAAACTCGTATATTTTTTACCCACACTGAGACTTTAGGTCCAACGGAACCCTGCTATAAATAAATAATAATAAGAAATAGTCATTCATAATAGTCATTTATTATAGTAACTAGCGGACCGTCCCGGCTTCATATGGGTATCTAATATTTTTATTTTTCATAATTTATTTGCGGCCGCTTATTTCTTAAGGGGCCTCCGGAGGGACGAATTCTTCATACAAACGTAATACCAAAATTATTTCTAATTCAAGCATATTTCCACTATAATATTGCATCCTTTGTATTAAAATAGTATTTATCTAGGTCCCCAAATAGTTTTTTTTTTTCAAAATACTTACCTAAAATGAAATGAAAGCCAATCTCATTTTGCGCATTTTTATGCGAAAATGGAGAAGTTTTCTCGCTATTTGTTTCGTATTAAAAACATCAATATCTTACGTCTTATTTATTAAGGAACATAGCTTATATTGTCTAGTTACAGAATAACAATACTTTGTGAAGAATACAAAAAGTTTTCAGTCATAATTTTTGGTATTACGGAACAAACCAAATTTTGAACGGCTAATATTGCTACGCATGTGGCGCGGCGCAAGGGTTAAACAGGGACAGCGATATTCGGAGCGATTTTTGCAAGCGAGGGTCGCCGGACCCTTAACATTGGCTTCAGTCATCTGGTACCCATAACACAAGCTCTGCTTAGCTTGGGGCTAGATGATACTTTGTGAATTGTCCAACATGATTTACTTATATCCGCCCTCCGGCCAGGTGGGATGACGACCCGCAAAAGACTGCAGGTAGATGCTGGATGCGGCAAGCTGAAGACAGGGCGCTATGGCGCTCATTGGGAGAGGCCTATGTCCAACAGTGGACTGCTATAGGCTGATGATGATGATGATGATAAATAAATAACGTAAACGAAGCCACGGATTAAAGCTAGTATTAAGATAATCATTGTTATCAAAGAAAACAGGCCGTAACGGGCCCATAAAATTTAATAACCTATATGAAACACTGTAATTACCTAAAAGAGACATTTTCATGTTTTTATGGCTTCATATTACGGCATCTGTTTTTGCGAAAATTTCTAAATAATAACGTCTAATCCCGTTTTTATTTACACAGGCACCAAGTACTTAGAAAAACCCTAAAAATCTTCCAAAACACTCTAAGTACCGCTGAAAACCAGAGCTGCACTGGCTTATGTTAATGTAGTATTTAATGCTGAGCCGGTAGCCTTTCTGTGTTCTCGTGTTTTAATTATTTTATTCGTTCCTAATTTATTATCTTTATTATTATTAGTTCCTAAGTTGTATTATTTTATATGAAACACAAATAAACATCAATATTATATTATATTATAAGTACCTTTAACTTTAATAAATACTAGCGGACCTTCCCGGCTTCGCACGGTTTTAGTACGGATCCCTAACTTTTTTTAAAATATAATTTAGCCTATGTTCAGCTGGCATAGTGTAGCTTCCCAACGGTGAAAGAATTTTTCGAATCGGTCCAGTAGTTTCGGAGCCTATTCATTACAAACAAACAAAAAATCAAACCTTTCCTCTTTATAATATTAGTATAGATGTAGATACTAGCTGATCCGGTGAATTTCGTACCGCCTTACAGTCAATGTTAGACAGTTACGAAACCCAAACATCTTGTATAGGAAACTGTTGTTTCTTTTATTTAATTTTTTCTCAATTTTCGATTTTTTTAACACATTGATTGCTGAAATCACATGGTATGTGTTTTCTACAAGTGACTAATATGCGTAAATCCACACTAGCGCAGCGGCTGAGAAAATACAGATCTTTGTGACTCGGCACAGCCGTAATATTTTTCGAACGAAACGCATGTGCGGCGCAACACAACCGCTATGTAGAGCGGCAGCACGAATTTTTTAGGTTAAAAAAAGGATCGCAGTCGTCGAAAAAAAATCGCAGTCAAAGTGTTAATATTTTTACTGCTATTCGGGACGGAGACAAATACAACAAACCAAAAACCCATGAAAATGGAAAGGCCCAGCCGTGTCCGAACAAACCCGACAAAGCCGAATGTATTTTCTTGTCAATAAATCATCGTATACTCACTCTCTACTCACATACTCGTACATTGCAGTGTATCCCTAACTTTTTTCTTACAACTATGGGTTGTAAGGGGGACTCCAACATCTCGTCTCCCAAGCCAACCTAACCTGCACGTGGTACACCCTGCGAGATAACGAACTAGGCTCTGGTGGAAATATCAAACTATTTTCATAATTTGATAACTCATAAATTTTACAATTATTTCCATTACTTGTTGTTCTGGAATATCCGAGAACATTCTAGAACACTATGTTTACCCTCTACAAATGACCTCTGTAGCTTTCATTCGGGCCCTGAAACTCCTGAAGTGAAGTTCATTGCCCCTCCATTTCATTTCACTAAATTCTAAAACGTCCGACCTGACCCAATCAGTCAGGGGAAAATGATTTGTAAGTCTAACGGGATAGAGTCGGTGTTCCGGCGAGCGTTCTTGTCATATTAAATTCTTCGTTCTAAATAAAGGCTCTCACTCACAGACGATCACTTGTAGATATTAAAAGTCACCAAGAACGAATGAATGAATGAAAATTTTAATTATTTATACAGCTTAGGACTAAATGGATTACAGTATCAATTACCCATATTTCCTTAAGGTCTTAAATGCCTTACTATATAATACATTTGCCTGAACTAGGTTAAATAAACCTGTTTATTAGGCAGAAAGTGCCTAAACTAATTGAATGTAATAAAGGTGCATTACGATGGTGTATGAAAGACTGCAGGTAGATGCTGGATGCGGCAAGCTGAAGACAGGGCGCTATGGCGCTCATTGGGGGAGGCCTATGTCCAGCAGTGGACTGATATAGGCTGATGATGATGATGATGAATGAATGAATGAAGGGACACTTTATTGAACTCAAAGGTTAGGTATATTATGCACGTTGAAATACATTGATTCCCAATTATAGAACACTAAATAAACAAATAACGAAGCGAAGTAACATAGAAATAAATTTTAAAGAGCAATATATTACAAGAGAAATATATTATTTCTATTAAGTATGTATACGTATTGTCAACATGTTTAGATTTTTTTTTCTATTGCTCTGTTCATTTAGCTTTATTTGTGTTACATAATAGAGGAATTTAATTTGGTTTTTGTATATCTTAAGTTTCGTAGTATTAAGTTTTATGTACTGTTTTTTAACCAGATAAAATAAAATAAAAAAATCTTAATAAATTTAATACAGAACTGTATCCAGTGTAGATCCGATCCCCTATTTTATCGACTTCAAAAAAGGAGGAGGTGCTATAAATAAATTAATTAACCTATGTTCGGCTGTATTATTTTTATGTAAGTTCGTCGATTACTCCGGACTGATTTTGTTTATTTTTTTAATATTGTATAGAAAATAATCCCCAGGCTTTCCCGTAAAAAAAAAACATTCACTCGGGAGTTGTATTATTCTCCCGAAAATTAACAGCAGTGTAAAATTAAGGTATCTAAGTCTATTTTTTAGTTTTTCAAAATAATCAAAGTATACACAAAAAGTTTTCTAACCATGCGAAAAATTAATCAAAAATGTCAAATAACTTACAAGGTAGTTTTTATTAAAGAAATACCTAACGAAGCCATGGAAGGGCCCTATAACATGAAAATATACGACATTCTTCTTCACGTGATTATATGACTAGAGAAAAAGGTTTTCTCAGCCCTGCATATACCTATACTCTATCCGAATTTGATGTGAATTGTTTGTAAAAATTCCAAAACAGGAAATCTAAATCTGCTTGGCATAGAGTTCCAGATTTTATAGTTAGCATTATTATTGATGACAAGAAATGTTATCTGCGTTAAAAAAGTACACGGCAACACATTGAATATTCAGTTAAGTATGAACGGTTTGTTTACAAACATTTAACATCGAATTTGCTGAAGTATAGTGTGATCTCAATAGGGAATAGACAGATTAGACAGTATCCTCTTTAGTAGGTATATTTTTACATCCACAGTTTCCGATCTGTGTATAGGAACCTTTAGCTTTCCTGCAGAAGAGGAGCCAGTTAAATTCCAGCCTTAAATTGAAGGCAGTTAGGTTGAATTCAGAATGAATGAATCGCACCCTCCACTCGAGTATACAGGGTGTGAATTTTTTATGAAATAAGCTCAGTATTTGGGCTGACGGTACTGGCTTTAGTTATACAGGGTTATTGGGCAATGTGTTTGTTTGTTTATTGTGTAGGCGTAGAATAAATAAAAGTATGTTAAGGGGTCACATATGGGGTCATTTGTTACTCGAGAAAATGGCCATGGTTTAAGGAAAATTGCATTGTTGTTAGAGGTGAAATTTTTAGGCAATATTATGTCTCCGTCATTTTTGCCTCGCTTGGTATGTTACCTACTGCTTAAATCGCAAGAAAAGACAAAAAAAATTATAGGCGTTTGCCTAGCTTGCGTGGAAAAATAACAGCATATATTTATGAATAAAAAATTAACATTCAAATAATAGAAACAAATTAGAACATTAACATAGAATTTACAATTGAAACAGTTGGACTAACTGCAGACAGTTGCCAACAATCTACAGGTAGCTCAAATAATTCATATCAATACCAGTCGGCGCGCATCCCCGAGACCGCTGCATTAGGTACTTCGCTGTATGGCAATGTGAAAGAGTAACAAACATCCATACACACAAGCTTTCACGTTTATAATATTAGTAGGATTATTATCAATCTTTTTGAGATGCCCAATCTCAGTTTCTTTTGGGGCAGGTTGATGCTGCGTGATGTCCTATAAATAGGTACTACTATATTTTATCACACCATCAAAATTTGTTGTCTATATTCACTGTAGATATCTTTATTTGAACAAAAAAACTTCCAGTTTCAAGTTTCAAACAATATCTTGTGGTACATTAAATAAGGAAAGCCAAATGGACAGTAAAACGACACTCATCAGAACAAATGACCTAGTTTCTTACGATCGTCACCCTCTGCGGTTTAAACACGCTTTTCGTCAAGCGGACAGAAGAGATGGGTAAAACAACCAATAGAATAACGACACATATCATCATCACTACATAGTATAAAACAAAGTCGCTTCCTGCTGTCTGGCTGTCCCTATGTATGATTAGGTTTTTAAAACTACGCAACGGATTTTGATGCGGTGTTTTTAATAGATAGAGTGATTCAAAAGGGCGCAGCTTGTTTGACAATAAAAACTATCGTAGTTTGGCAAATTCATTAGATTCTGTGGGCAACAAACGCTTTCCGTCAAGCGGACAGAAGAGATAGGAAATCAAGCAATAGAATAACGACACATATCGTTATTTTACTATTCAAACTATCGTAGTTTGGCAAATTCATTAGATTCTGTGGGTTACAAACGCTTTCCGTCACGCGGACAGAAGAGATGGGTAAAACAACCAATAGAATAACGACACATATCGTTATTTTACTATTCAAACTATCGTAGTTTGGCAAATTCATTAGATTCTGTGGGTTACAAACGCTTTCCGTCACGCGGACAGAAGAGATGGTTAAAACAACCAATAGAATAACGACACATATCGTTATTTTACTATTCAAACTATCGTAGTTTGGCAAATTCATTAGATTCTGTGGGTAACAAACGCTTTCCGTCAAGCGGACAGAAGAGATAGGAAATCAAGCAATAGAATAATGACACTTTATCGTTATTTTACTAAAAAAGTATCATAGTTTTTGAATTGCCAGAAAACTAGCGATACTCAACTTTTAGTGGGGCAAAATTAAGCTGAGGTTAACATGACTGTGAAGACAACTTTCAAATCAATTTATTTAATTAATAAGGATGGTAATACATAATAATAAACCTACATAACCACTTACTATCAATTTATAGTTAATACAATAAAAATGTACGACGGTACGCGCGTCCTACGCGCCGCTCGTCAGCGCGCTGAGCGGTCGGCGCCGACCAGCGCCCGCGCGCTTCTGTCTTCAGTGAGTGTTTTAGTGTCGCGCTGATCGCACGCGCCGGTTGGGTACAATCATGTCGCAAACAATTTTAAAAAATTGTTTCGTCATCCTCAACGTGCCGTATAACGTGACAAATTCTCCCGCGACTAATCT
The DNA here is from genome assembly GCA_947044415.1 of Eupithecia dodoneata. Classification (NCBI taxonomy): domain Eukaryota; kingdom Metazoa; phylum Arthropoda; class Insecta; order Lepidoptera; family Geometridae; genus Eupithecia; species Eupithecia dodoneata. Next base: position 3,569,404 of record OX345684.1, read on the forward strand.
CTGTTCAATCAATGGATGAACCTGTAGTCTTTTTTTTGCGCAGGTAGTACAAGGCAAAAATAATTAATGCACTTCTCATTTTTCTATGTGTCTGTACTCCGCGGCAATCAGCGTGATACTTAAACGACCCACGCTGATCGTCGGCGCTGACGAGCTACGCGCTGATCTGTCAGCGCTGATGGTCAGCGTGACACTAAAATCAGCAAAACGTTTGTTAATTCTTACGACACGACTGTCACCGCTATTGTCGAATAGTGACTATTTTTTTAACACTATGCCAAGTAAATAGTCGTAACTTTTGCATAGTTCTTTCTTTTATAATGAATGCCAGCCCTTGTAATCCTAAATTTAAATAATAATATTAAACCCATATCAAATAAAGCTTCGTTAATAATCAGATTATCTTGGGTTGCACGCTGTCACATCATACTAATATTATAAACGTGAAAGGATTTGGAATGATTGGATGTTTGTATCTTCTTCACCAAAAACTACCGAACAAATCGAGCTAAAATTTGCATAGATTTAGGTCTAGACCCGGAATAACACTTTAACACTTCTTTATTTCTAAATAAGTTCCCATGGGAAAGAATTCTTTAAACGTTTCCATATATATAAATGTATGATTTAAATTATTTTTTAACACTTTGACTGCGATCTTTTTTCGACGACTGCGATCTTTTTTTTAACTTAAGCCATTCGTGCTGCCGCTCTACACAGCGGTTGTGTTGCGCCGCACATGCGTTTCATTCATTCGTTCGAAAAACATTACGGCTGTGCTGAGTCACAAAGATCTGTATTTTCATGGTATTTTCTCAGCCGCTGCGCTAGTGTGGATTTACGCATATTAGTCACTTGTAGAAAACACATACCGTGCATACTTAATTTTATTTTAGTTATAATGATTGCATGCTAGAATATTGTGAGACATGAGTGCTTTATTTGGGACTAGCTGCGCCCCGCGGTTTCACCCGCGTGGTGTAAGATATTTTGAATAATATACAATATATCTTTATAAATTGTAGTCTATCTGATATTCTGATGTATAAGCTATATTATTGTAAAGTTTCATTAAAATCCATTCAGTAGTTTTACGTGAAAGAGTAACAAACATCCATCCATACTTACAAACTTTCGCGTTTATGATATTAGTAGGATCAAACCTACTTTATACCGTGTTTGACGTAATATTTGAATTTGAATACAAAAAACATTACTAAAAACGTAATTAAGACCAAAATACTGTCGCCTGCGAAACTTTTTGAATACGAAACAAAATAAAAATGGCCGACAATACAGCACACCCTGTATTTATGTAAATGACGGCATCTACAGTACGCTTCGTTAACCGGGGCTTTTGTAGCAATATATGAGATGAGATAGAGCAGAAATGTAACGGCTATACCTAGCTATAGATACAGCATAGATAACCTTAACTCATCATCATCATCAGCCTATAGCAGTCCACTGCTGGACATAGGCCTCCCCCAATGAGTGCCATAGCGCCCTGTCTTCAGCTTGCCGCATCCAGCATCTACCTGCAGTTTTTCGCAGATCGTCATCCGACCTGGTCGGAGGGCGACCTTAACTAGTACAAGTTAATACTAGTAGCAGGGACCCGTTATATAACTGGTCCCTGCTAGTAGTAATTGTGTTGTAATCAAAGTTACAGTTTGTATTTGAGGTATGCATACTCAGTAAGGGGTCTCGTACTCTAGTTCGAATGACGTTACCTCGATGTCTCTACCTCGACGGTACGTTTCATCGATGGGTCGTTACCTCGAAACATCATTACAAGGGTTTCTACCTCGACAGATCTCTACCTCGACGGTACGTTTCGATGGATCGTTACGTTACCTCGGAAGATAAACAAAATCAAAGTTAATTTAAATTATAATTGAATGGTGATAATATTATGTAGTCCACTACAATAGAGGGAGAGTTCATAAGAATTATTTGTCCTAGGTGCGTAGCCTCTTGATTTCTATGACAGCACGTCTGTATCTGAAACCATAACGAGCACTTTTGACAGGTACTTCAACTTCTTCCTAGATGGCTCTGCGTTTGACGCAATTCTGCCAGTGTAATGTGGTTACACAGACGACAAGAGGACAAATGCAGTCGGAAACCAAAGAGAATGTGTGGATTTTCTAGCGTTATTTATTTATCTGAATGATCATCATTTAAATGAACTGTTTCCGAAATTATCGCTGCATCCATTCGACGGGAGGATGACGAAAGTTTCAAGTTTTTTGTCCCCGAGAAGTACACATATATTATACTAGCTGCGCCCCGCGATTTCACCCGCGTGGTGATAGATATTTTGGATAATATACAATATATCTTTATAAATTGTAGCCTATGTGTTATTCTGATGTATAAGATATACAATACAATTTTATATTATGTTTTGAATTTTGAAGTTTGGACCTTTTTTTTATGTACCTACTTTTTATGTTATTTTGTAGTTTTTAAGATGGTAAAATGTACTAGGCATAACGATTTGGAGTTATCTGTAATGTTATATGTCTTATGTAAATAAATAATTTGAATTTGAATAAGCTATATTATTGTAAAGTTTCATTAAAATCCATTCAGTAGTTTTTACGTGAAAAGTAACAAACATCCATCCATCCATCCATACTTTCGCGTTTATAATATTAGTCAGAATTTATAATATTTTATTTTCTGTGTATAATACACAGTTTTGAGAGCGTTTGGTGACGATGACTCGAGTTCCATGATTTTTGTACACCTAAAAAGTGTTCAACGCGCCTAAAGAAGTTTTCACTTCAAAAGTCGTCTCGTTTCGCGCTCCCAGAGTCTGGGCCTGTATCAGAATCGAATATTTCAAGCAGGATTTGGATACAAGAGTTCGCACTACAGTAGACAAAGTGCTATTGGGAACTTTTTACTTGATTGGACGCGTTGGGAAATACAATAAGGAGTTGAAGGCTTTGTTCGGTTAAGGATTCCTACATATTTTTTGGAAACAAAGAGGTCAAAATAGAGGTAGAAAATAATTTACGACGCTATCATCAGAGCAAATAGTAGAAGTACCTACGACACAATTTTTGGTTTACAAAGTTTTTAAAAGGTTTTGGAATGCACTACCAGAGTCCATTAGACAAGCAGTATCCTTAGTTTTTAAAGCTCACGTCAAGGAGCTTTTCCTGTCAGAATTGTAAATATTGGTACTTACTATTTATTTATATATCTAAGTAGTACTAATATTATAAACGCGAAAGTTTGTGAGGATGTTTGTTGCTCTTTCACGCAAAAGCTACTAAATGGATTTTGATGAAACTTCACAATAATATAGCTTACATATCAGAATAACATATAGGATACAATTCATAAAGATATATTGTATATTATCCAAAATATATATCACCACGGGACGCAGCTAGTATATTATAAATATTTTGTATAATTATAGATTATTTAGGTGTACATTATATTTTTTTTCATAGTGTTATGTATTAACGTTATTTATTTTAGCTTACCTTTGGTACACCCTCTACCTTACTTAAATTCACATAATTATTTCTTTCTTTCTTATGTAATCATAACCCAAATTGGTTATATAGATTTAATCATAACGCCCCACGTTGGGCGCCAGTGTCGTTTGGAGAAGTTCCACTGTCACTACCTGGTTTCGAAAGTTCCACTGAGTAACTTTCCTGTTTATCGAGTAGCAGCTCAGAGTTAATCTAAGGTCCAAACTAAAACACGATTTAAATACAATTTATTGAATTATTATTAGTGAGCCTGAGGGGCTCTGTTATATTATAATTTTTAAATATAATAAATAATAATGCTGGACAATTCACACAGCATTATCTAGCCGCAAGCTAAGCACAGCTTGTGTTATGGGTACTAGATAACTGATATAAATAATATGATACATTACATAGATAGATATTTTTTATAATACATAGAAAACGACCAGAACACCCGGAACAAATATCTGCAGATCGTACACACAATTGTTCCGAGGCGGGATCGAACCCGCAACCTTCTGCGTCGCAGGCCACCGCCCACCGCGCCACATCGGTCGTCAATATAACTATGACGTCTGAAATAAAGATTACATTATCTTGTGATATCAAGATATACATAGTCTTAACACTTTGAGTGCTGAAATCACACGGTATGTGTTTTCTACAAGTGACTAATATGCGTAAATCCACACTAGCGCAGCGGCTGAGAAAATAGGTACAGATCTTTGTAACTCAGCACAGCTGTAATATTTTTCGAACGAAACGCATGTGCGGCGCAACACAACCGCTGTGTAGAGCGGCAGCACGAATTTTTTAGGTTAAAAAAAAGATAGCAGTCGTCGAAAAAAAATCGCAGTCAAAGTGTTAAAGCTTCTTATCCCTTGTAAGAGCTAACTAGGCCACGCCGCCGTGACCACTGACCGCGCCAGTAATCACTGTTCACGCTCCGATGGTGACTGGTCGCCGTCACCATTTCAAGATAACGTCACATAAGCTTGTAGAAAATATTATAGAAAATATAAGAGTCTAGCTGCGCCCCGCGGCTTGGCTCGTGTTGAAATTTCTGCGCAATTTTATCATATTTTCTCATCATTTAAACCTTCCTACGATAAACATATCAAAACAAGCTAAACCGCTGCGTTGCTGGGGTAAACGTGTTCTTGAGTGGAGACCGCGACTCGGTAAACGTAGTGTAGAACGCCGTCCGATGGTGTACTGTGCAGTTGGGATGACGATTGTTTGTTGCGAAAGATTGCAGGCAGATGCTGGATGCAGCAAGCTGAAGATAGGGCGCTATGGCGCTTATTAGGGGAGGCCTATGTCCAGCAGTGGACTAACATAGGCTGATGATAAACGTAAACGGCTCAAATAAAAACTAATATAACCAAATAGAAAATAACCAAATAAAACCTCGGACCCTCATTTGTTGTCTTCTGCTACGAATGCAGTATCGTAGCAGAAGACAAAAAATGAGGGTAGATCTGTATGTCTGCCAGTAAAAACTTACTCGCAGTGCCTTCAGTTATTCCGTGACTGTGCCAAAATAATGGAAAACTCAAAAATCAAATCATGGTAAATATCCCATTTTAAATGACTTTAGTGCTAATAACCATGATAGTTTCAAGTTTTATTTTGACCTCGGTATTATTTTAAATATATCTATTTAATATACTACAGTATACATTTGACGACCGATGTGGCGCGGTGGGCGAAGGTCCGCCTGCGACGCAGGTTGCGGGTTCGATTCCCGCCTCGCAACAATTGTGTGTACGATCTGCAGATATTTGTTGCGGGTGTTCTGGTCGTTTTCTATGTATAATAAAAAATATCTATCTTTGTAATATATAGTATTATGTACATCAGTTATCTAGTACCCATAACACAAGCTCTGCTTACCATGGAGCTAGATAATGCTGTGTGAATTGTCCAGCATTATTTATTATTTATTTATTTATTGTATACCAAAGTAAAAGATACACTGATCGAGTGAGTGATCAGTAATCAGTGTTTACGCTCGGATGGCCGCCATTTAAAGATAACGTCTCTCATGTTCCTAACTGATGACTAGCGCAATGATGTTATATATACGTAGATACGTTGTATCGAGGTCTGCCTTACAAAACGAAAATCAGGTACGTATCCTAATAGAACTCAGTCCGTCCTGCTCCTGGCCGCGACGCGCACGTTCGTTGAACACGAGGTTACTTACGGAATATACTTAAATAAACCTCGAAAATGCCAAGTTGTGTGTTCCGAAAGTGCAATAACTCCACAAGGACTATAAAAACCAGAAAGTGTGTATCTTTTCATACGTAAGTACTGTTTAATATGTTAAAATGTAAAATGGTGAATTTTATTTTACTCAACAATCATTGCCGCGCGGCGTTGCCGCACTGCCACCAACACGAACGAAACAATCAATGCGTTAAGTTTATGAGTGACAGAGATAATGCCATGCGGCGTTGTATGTTCGAACGTCGAACATACAACATACGTTAAATATTCAGTAGTTTAGACGATATGGACATCCGGCGGAGTTGAAAATTAGCAGTTTGAGGTATTATACACTCTTAAGGCGCCTCGAGGCACACTAGCGCCACCTATTTCATCTCATTATTAAGTTGAACAAAGAAAATATCAAAAATTTCATTGGGCAGTATGTGAAACCTATCAGAAGCCTTTTTTTAATGTATTAATTAATAATATAATAGTTTATTTTATATAGTTAACGCGGAGATACCAAGTTGCCCATGGTGGCCACGAAACTCTTTTATCGCTACTACTTCTGCATCAATCGACCGTGCTTTTCCTAAAACCGTAGATTTTCCCTTCGAAAAAACATAGGTAAGCAAAGGCCCTTCCATGGGTTGATTCTTGTATCCTTAAAAACCTAATCTCACCGTAAATTCTTCCACAAACTGAATGGGCATAGCTCCAACTAGACTGAATTGGACTTTACAATTGCGCTTCATTTTAGTGGCAATAATTTTCCTGAAATTATATGAAACACTATCGGTATAAAACGATCTATTAGGTGTCTATGGCATACCTGACTGATTGGGCTGGCAACACTAATTAAGTTGTCTGTGGCCAGCTCTCACTTACCTTTCTCTGTGATCCAATCTATGAGTCGTACAATAAAGCAAGTGTGTGATTTTAAAAAGTTTAATTCATCCAACTCCATCCAATCCATCAATTGGAATAGAATCACCTTATACATTAGGTAAATAAAGCCAATGTCATAAATAAAACAACATTTTCACGTGTTTTATTGGCCTATATTTATCCCAGAGATCCACAGCTTCATTGTTTTCAATCTCATGGATCCATTGGGAGTTCATGTAAAATACATTTAAAGTGTTAGAAAGTAATATTTTAAATAAAAAATAACATGAAAAATAATAGTAATATTTTTCATTGACCCATTGTAAAATAGAAAACTGTGGAATCATGGACATCTAGGAATAAGCCGTTTTATTTAATTTAACACTTTGACTGCTGAAATCACACGGTATGTGTTTTCTACAAGTGACTAATATGCGTAAATCCACACTAGCGCAGCGGCTGAGAAGATACAGATCTTTGTGACTCAGCACAGCCGTAATATTTTTCGAACGAAACGCATGTGCGGCGAAACACAACCGCTGTGTAGAGCGGCAGCACGAATTTTTTAGGTTAAAAAAAAGATCGCAGTCGTCGAAAAAAAATTGCAGTCAAAGTGTTAATTTGAATAACTCTAAAAAACAGCCGTGATACATCGTCGCCGCTTCGTCACTTTCCATCAGATGAGATTATGGTAAACAAAAACAGGTCTATCACTACATAGTATAAAACAAAGTCGCTTCCCGCTGTCTGTCTGTCCCTATGTACGAGTATGCTTTGATCTTTAAAACTACGCAACGGATTTTGATGCAGTTTTAATGGATAGAGTGATTCAAGAGGAAGGTTTATAAACACTTTGACACATAAGACTTCCACGCGGGCCAAGCTAGTCTATACTAATATTATAAAGAGGAATGATTTGATTTTTTGTTTGTTTGTAATGAATAGGCTCCGAAACTACAGGACCGATTTGAAAAATTCTTTCACCGTTGGGAAGCTACACTACCCCCGGTTAACATAGACTGTAGCTATTATATATTCAAAGTTAGAAATCCGTACTAAAACCGTGCGAAGCCGGGAAGATCCGCTAGCTAGGTATAAAAACAACTGTCTTGAACAAAACCTCCTCAAAATTGAGGAACGTTGGCAACCAGCGTTTATTCCGCCGATTAGAATAAATAAATCGTTTTTTTATTCATTGGTACCATAAAACCATTATTTTTGACGTAATAAAGATCCTGCTTTTATTTCATGTTAATAAAAATGCCTTTGAATAAATTAATCGGGCAACGTTCATTTTCCGCGAAATAAAGGAATGTCAGAACTTATTTATATAAGTTTTATTTACCTTGAACTGTTAAGCTTATATACTATACTAATGTGTGTTCATAGTCGCTCAACGAGCTATGGAAAGAGCTATCTATGCTCGGAGTTTCTTTGAAGGATAGGATTCGTAACGAATACATCCGACAGAGAAGCAAAGTTATCGACATAGCTCTGAGAATTATCAAGCTGAAGTGGCAGTGGGCCGGCCATATCTCGCGACGGCTGCTGGGGCGAACGTGTTCTTGAGTGGAGACCACGACTCGGTAAACGTAGGTAGTTTTCTGAAGATAGGGAGTGATTTTGCACGTCTGATGTCCAGAGGCATATAGGCATAGCTAATTATGCTTGTGTGCACTTCGACTGCGATCTTTTTTCGACGACTGCGATCTTTTTTTTAACCTAAGCCGTTCGTGCTGCCGCTCTACACAGCGGTTGTGTTGCGCCGCACATGCGTTTTGTTCGAAAAACATTACAGCTGTGCTGAGTCACACAGATCTGTACTTTCTCAGCCGCTGCGCTAGAGTGGATTTACGCATATTAGTCACTTGTAAAAAACACATACGGTGTGATTTCAGCAATCAAAGTGTTAAGTTCGGACATAATCCTCAGTTTTAGCTCAGTCGGGTAAAAAGCTACTCAAGCAGGCCTAAGTTACAAAAACTGGTGCTAAATAAACTTCCCTAAAATGAAGTTCGGTGATAAAATACTTACCCCTAAAGTGCTGAAGTTAGAGCGGCCCGAACTTTACTTAAGATTAGATTTCTTAACTTGTTTTTCCGCGAAAAGTGGACATCTTTATTTAAATCTGGGGCTAAATGAACTTAATCGCACAACTGGTTTAAAAAAACATAAAAGGTTGAGGACTGATAAAAATTTTTCACGCAATGTGAGGGGTGTCCCACAGCCATGCCACATGAATTTATTTAAGACTAGGCAACCGTGATAGATATTTGGTATAATATAGGTACAATTATAATAATCTTTATAAATTAATATAAATAATAATAAATAATGCTGGACAATTCACACAGCGTTATCTAACCCCATGGTAAGCAGAGCTTGTATTATGGGTACTAGATAACTGATATACATAATATAATACATTACATAGATAGATAATTTTTATTATACATAGAAAGCGACCAGAACGCCCGGAACAAATATCTGCAGATCGTACACACAATTGTTCCGAGGCGGGAATCGAACCTGCAACCTCCTGCGTCGCAGGCGGACCTTCGCCCACCGCTCCACATCGGTCGTTTAAATGTAGCCTATGTGTTATTCTGATGTATAAGCTATATTATTGTAAAGTTTCATTAAAATTCATTCAGTAGTTTTTACGTGAAAGAGTAACAAACATCCATCCATCTATCCATACTTACAAACTTTCGCGTTTATAATATTAGTAGGATGATATGCTACGTGGAAAAAAATATTCTCACAATTGAGCCTTTTGATCGGTATCGTTAAATTAGATGTGATTTTTTTTTACAATTTGGCGGGTTCGATTCCTCGTTCAGACAGGTGATTATTAAAAAATCTTTGAATGCAGTTTTAATTGTTTTTAAAATAAAAATGAAGTCTTTTTCAGTAAAATTGTCTATCTGCAATATTTAACACTTTGACTGCGATTTTTCTTCGATGACTGCGATCTTTTTTTAACCTTAAAAATTCGTGCTGCCGCTCTACACAGCGGTTGTGTTGCGCCGCACATGCGTTTCGTTCGAAAAATATTGCAGCTCTGCTGAGTCACAAAGATCTGTATTTTCTCAGCCGCTGCGCTAGTGTGGATTTACGCATATTAGTCACTTGTAGAAAACACATACCGTGTGATTTCAGCAGTCAAAGTGTTAAGGTACTTTCTCTCCATGTGGCATGGTTGTGGGAAGCCCTGTATACTCAAAGACGCTGTTTAAACGATACCCAAAGTAAATAAATAGGTAAAGCATAGGACATGACTGTTTTAATTGTCAGACAAACTACTAAACAGCGAGTAAAAGCGTCAAATCATCATCATCATCAGCCTATAGCAGTCCACTGCTGGACATAGGCCTCCCACAATGAGCGCCATAGCACCCTGTCTTCAGTTTGCCGCATCCAGCATCTACCTGCAGTCTTTCGCAGGTCGTCATCCCACCTGGTCGGAGGGCGTCCTACACTACGTTCACCGAGTCGTGGTCTCCACTCAAGAACACGTTTGCCCCAGCGGCCAATCTAATAATAATAAATAATTTGGATAATCTATATATATATAAAAATTAATCCCTATTTCCCTCGGTCACGGCATCACGCGTGAACGGCTGGATCGATTCGAGACCACGACTAAACGTAAACGTAGTGCGTTTACCGAGTCGTGGTCTCCACTCAAGAACACGTTTGCCCCTGCGGCCGTCGGTTCTTCGGGAGATATATCCGGCCCACTGCCACCAAAAGCGTCAAACAGTTATAATTTAATTATTGTTTTTGATGAAGAGGTAAAATGAAATTTTAGTTGAGCCTTTTCTCGCCTGAATATAAAATTAGAAAGCTTAATAACGACGCTATTATAAAACAAAATCTCCTATCCCTTTTCCCCGCCTAGTTTAAAGCGGAAAGTACATACTGTATCCCTTTCCAACTTGTCGTTCCACTCCAACAAAGGCAACATTGACGTAAAACAAGATGGAGAGAAGTTAAAAAAACAAAGCATTTAAAAAAGACAAACAAAAGTTCTGGCTAGCGAGCGAGTTGGGGCGTGGTACAAGTTATAAGAAATAAAATGCATTTATTTGACACAATACATAACACATAACACGACACATTACATAATAAGAAAGAATATAAAAATAAAAATAAAAAAGCCTTTTATTTCCAAGTAATTATTAAGTTTAAGTACATTGTTTTTTAGAATTATTTTAAACTAGTTGTTTATATAACTGAATTAATCTAACGTGTAATTTAGTTTCATACAATAATATCTGTAGGAACCCCTTATTGGGTGAAGGCCTCCTCCAAAGATGCCCATGTGTCTCTGTCCTGTGCGGTCTGTTTCCAGTTTGAGCCAGCTGCCCTTACAATATCCTCGTCCCAATGTGTCAGCGGTCTTCCTCTGCTCCTTTTACCTGGAGGACCTTTCTATAATGTCGCTTTTAGCGTCCATCTCTGATCCTTAAGCCTCGCGAAAGAAAGAATACAAACAAGAAAAAAATAAGGAAATAGATAAAATATACAGATAGGTACAAATAAGTGTTACACAAGGGGCTAAAAAGGTCTCTGTCTCACTCAGCATTATGCCGCTACAAGCCGGAATTAGTAGCGGCTCTGATTTTCAGACAGGTCCTGGTGTGGTGGCACAAAGCTTGAATACATTAGGTAGGTACATAAAAGAAGACAAGAGTAGGTAACATAAAAAAGCCAGAGAGAAAAGGAAGAACGAAGAGAGGCACCATTAAATTACAAGTAGTCCTCCATGGACATCATAACTAGCTTGTGGTAAGTTCATAACGGGAGGCCTATAAATAAATAAATAATGCTGGACAATTCACACAGCATTATCTAGCACCATCGTAAGCAGAGCTTGTGTTATGGGTACTATATAACTGATATACATAATACAAATACATTACATAGATAGATATTTTTTTTATACATATAATAATATAATATATAAGGGTGTTCTGGTATTATATACAGGGTTATTGGTAATTCGACGTATTCCCGTTAGGAGGTGATAGGGTTGACTATTTGCGATAATTTTTATCCCCATGTGCTATTTGACATTTTACCATCCCTCGTTTTTTCGGGGGTTGAAAACTCTCTACTGCCACAGCCTATAACTTAGACCAAGCTGGAAATAACCAACATTCTGGAGTCGCCAAGAGAAAATGTAATTGAAATTATCTTGTGTAGAAACAAGGAAAACTCCATATTCTTATTACTATCGAATTCCCGCGGTTTTGCCTGCCTATTCATCCAGAAAACGTTCTATATTAACAAAGAAAATTACAATCAAAGACATAAAAATAGAATTTGTATTTACAATTGAAGTACTTACAAGAATTTGTTTTGTTTGTCTATACTAATATTATAAAGAGGAAAGGTTTGAATTTTTGTTTTTTTTTGTTTGTATTGAATAGGCTCCGAAACTACTGAAACGATTTAAAAAATTCTTTCACCGTTGGGAAGGTACACTATCCCCGGTGAACACAGGCTATATTATATCTCATATGAGTATTAACACAATTACAGAAAACAATACATGAATAAACAATAGACTAAGGGAAGTATAAAGGGCGGCCTTATCGCTGAGAGCGATCTCTTCCAGGCAACCTTTGGATGGACTGAGGACTGTGGACCGATTTAGATAATAAAATATTAAATAATACTGGACAACTCACACAGCATTATCTAGCCGCATGGTAAGCAGAGCTTGTGTTATGGGTACTAGATAACTGATATACATAATACAATACATTAAATAGATAGATATTTTTTTATTATACATAAAAAACGACCAGAACACCCGGAACAAATATCTGCAATATCATACACACAATTATTCCGAGGCGTGAAACGAACCCGCAACCTCCTGCGTTGCAGGCGGACCTAGGCCCACCGCGCCACACGGTCTTCAAAATGTTAAATAGAAAGTCAGTCAGACAATCCTAAAACTCTTTAATTTATACATATATATGATTTTCATGTTTATTCTACGCAGAACATTGCTAAAATCCCTCCGGCATGTAGAAAATGTTACATATGAATCGGGATTAGCTTAGTTAATATTTTGGCTTGTTGCTGTGTTCTTTTATTTTCTTTACAATATACTTCTATTATAATCAGTCGGAAAAATATCATGCCTATTCTAGATTGAAACCCGAGGAATGTAACATTCGGGTCAAAGCCCCTACAACACTTTGACTGCGAATTTTTTTCGACGACTGCGATCTTTTTTTTAACCTAAAAATTTCGTGCTGCCGCTCTACACAGCGGTTGTGTTGCGCCGCACATGCGTTTCGTTCGAAAAATATTACGGCTGTGCTGAGTCACAAAGATCTGTATCTTCTCAGCCGCTGCGCTAGTGTGGATTTACGCATATTAGTCACTTGTAGAAAACACATACCGTGTGATTTCAGCACTTTAAAGTGTTAAAGAGTTTTGATATAAGAAATTATGTATATTTATTAAAATAACATGCCTTTTCTAAACCTAAGTCAATGGCTTTAGTAAGGTAATACAAGACACGTGCTGGCTAAACCAGTGCGTCCTACCCGTTATGACCTACGGAGCTGAGACGTGGACACTCGCGATAGGGCTGGTCCACCAGTTCAAAGTCGCTCAGCGAGCTGTGGAAAGAGCTATGCTCGGAGTTTCTCTGAAGGATAGGATTCTAACGAATACATCCGACAGAGAACCAAGGTTATCGACATAGCTCTGAGAATTAGCAAGCTGAAGTGGCAGTGGGCCGGCCATATCTCGCGAAGAACCGACGGCCGCTGGGGCAAACGTGTTCTTGAGTGGAGACTGGAGACGACTCGGTAAACGTGTACGACGCCCTCCGACCAGGTGGGATGACGACCTGCGAAAGACTGCAGGGAGACAATGTCCAGCATTGGACTGCTATAGGCTGATGATGATGCTGACTGGCTAAAGGTTGTCGCAGGTTTGGACCTCAGCACTGTCGCACATCGTAAAATATGCATTGAAATATGAGCTTTAACTCGTAATATTAGCTGATAATAATTAGCCTTATTAATTATTCTTTCTGGGCACACAATTTCATTAATGCAAAAGGTTAGCCCGATCCATTATACATCAGTACCTATATAGTGTTGGAGTTGTATTTGCACAATAATTACATAACTGCACATATTTTCGCCTTATGGCTGTGCACATTAATTCAATAATACTATGTAGGTATAGTTATGTTAATATTTATTTATTTTATTTTATTTATTTTCAAAATTTATTCTAGCTATTTTATTCTAGCTTATCTTTGATACACCCTCTACCTTTCTTAAATTACCTACATTACAATTATAATAAATATCGAGAAATGTCCTAATAAAGAAAAATAGAAATATAGAAAATATTTATTTGCGTCTCATATAAAATAATACAAATTAAGAACTAAATATAAATATAAAGCTAAAGATAACAAATTAGGAACTAATAAAATAATTTAAATACGAGAACACAGACAGGCTACCCGCCGGGAGATTGTGTAACTCAAGCAATCAGTGCTGTGTAAATTAAGCAATTAGTGCTGTCAAACGTCAATTTTGACCAATTTTGACGTTGTAGACTAATACAAAATTGACGTTTGGCAGCACTGATTGCTTAATTTACGCCTGTCGCAAACCGGTCGCGAGTTACATAATCACCCAGCGGCTCAGGATTAAATGCTAAATTGACTCAAGTGCCACTGCAGCGCTGGTTTTCAGCGGCTAAAGCGGCTGTAAAGGGGCATATGTCATTATCTTTATTACCAGTCAATCAGGGACCAACAACCATGCCGGTATAGTTATTTCTGTCCAAGCTATGCTTGAGCTCGCTCAATTGGTACCAGCCCGGTTCAAACGGCTATGGGCAGGGGACCGTTGTTTGAAAAACACACGTTTTTACAGGATATAGGTCACTGCATACGCTGAGCCTTAATGGTCTCATTAGGGAGCCCTTTGTAGGGCTTGTAGAGGTGGGATAAAGAAGTTTTTTTTTTTACTATTATATATATATATATTGTCTGTTTTGAGCATCTCTCTTCCTTGCCCGTGATGTGACTGAGAAAGAGGTTCAAACTGAAACCAGCGTTGTTCCGCGCCACGCGTGGTTCAGCACATAGCTGAGTTTGACCCTTTTTGTCCAGCAGGCTAGCACGGTAGCCACGTATTATTATTATTTTTGTTTTTCTGTAGGCTTATTTTATTTATGTTTTTTTATACTGTGTACTGTGTTTTTTTTGTGTGTTTTACTGCTTTAATTGTGTAGCCTGTTTTCTTTGGCCAAATAAAACTTTTCTTATTCTTATTCTTAAGTTTATAGGGTCGGAAAAAACTAGACTTGAGTTTTTTTGTCTCCGGCTAAAAACTAGCGTTGAGTTAGGCATTGGATGCGCCTTGCAGGCATTGCCCGATGTGTCCGCTTCGTGCGATGAGCATCGGGTAGTAAATTTATGTATGTAAATATAAATAAAAATATAAACAAATAAATAAATAATGGTAGAAAATTCACACAGCGTCATCTAACCCCACACAGCCCCACTCACCATAGTATTAACATCTAGTATTTTTTAAGAACAATACAATCTATTTATCTATCTATACTTAACCTAAGAACCCTATTCTCATGTCACTTTATAATATAAATTATCTGTTTGAGAATAAATGAATATTAAACTAAGTGTGACAAAAAGTCGGAAAAAAAACCGGACTGACCCGTCTCTAGTAAAGATAGTTGGGGCACAGAGGGTTGAGGGTGGAAGCTTATCTGAGCCCGCTAACAACCTTGATCCTTTAGTTGTCAACAAGCTAATATTATATTTATTCAAATCTTTGTTGATCACTGTAAAATAATATCTCTGAAGGATAGGATTCGTAACGATTACATCCGACAGAGAACCAAAGTTATCGATATATATAGCTCTGAGAATTAGCAAGCTGAAGTGGCAGTGGGCCGGCCATATCTCGCGAAGAACCGACGGCCGCTGGGGCAAACTGATTCTTGAGTGGAGACCACGACTCGGTAAACGTTGTGTAGGACGCCTTCCGACCAGGTGGGATGACCACCTGCGAAAGACTGCAGGTAGATGCTGGATGCGGCAAGTTGAAGACAGGGCGCTATGGCGCTCATTGGGGGAGGCCTAAGTCCAGCATTGAACTGCTTTTTGATGATGATGATGAAGAATATTTTTCATAATATTTTTTTGTATAACTCTAAAAAAAACAGGCATTCTCCCACCCTATTAGCACCCTCCGGGTTACCAATTGGACCCTAAAAATAATAAAAGCCAGTTACACGTAAACTCAAACAAAACCAAACCCAATGCAAATAAAAGTAGAATAAAGTAATAAAATTGTTGTATTTTCTATACTTTAGGGAAATTCGTACTTGGGAACATTTATTTAGGCCTACCTGGCCCATTGGGAGGGAAGAAAAATGTAAAGTTGGCTTAAGTTATAATGGGTTTTCGGGTTGTCAAGCGTGACTTTGGTTAAGGCGAGATTTGGTGGTAGGAATTGGCTTGGACCTTAAGGGTCCGGCGACCCTCGCTTGCAAAAATCGCTCCGAATATCGCTGTCCCTGTTTAACCCTTGCGCCGCGCCCCATGCGTGCGCGATAGCAATATTAGCCGTTCTTTGGTTTGTTCCGTAATACCAAAAATTATGACTGAAAACTTTTTGTATTCTTTACAAAGTATTGTTATTCTGTAACTAGACAATATAAGCTATGTTCCTTTATAAATAAAACGTAAGATAATGATGTTTTTAATACGAAAAAAATAGCAAGAAAACTTGTCTATTTTCGCATAAAAATGTGCAAAATGAGATTGGCTTTCATTTCATTTTAGATAAGTATTTTGAAAAAAAAAACTATTTGGGAACCTAGATAAATACTATTTTAATACAAATAATGCAATATTATAGTGGAAATATGCTTGAATTAGAAATATTCGTAATTTTGGTATTACGTTTGTACGAAGAATTCGTCCCTCCGGAGGCCCCTTAAGGCCTTTATTACGAGTATATAATACTCATACTGGCAAAGAAACTAGAAATTGTAATTGTATTTTTTTGTGATATAGGTTCTTTGCCTGAAATAAACGAATATTATTATACACTCATTTATTTAAATTCTCGTATAAAATAATTTTTTTACTATAGAAAATACAATAAAATATTATAGAACTTATTCTACAGTAAAAAATATATTAAAACGGTAGATCGACCGCGAAGCTAGGCTCAAGCGCCCGTGACTAGGGCTGCAGAGAGAGGAACTTCCTGACGATACGTGCCGAGTCCAAGAGTACCGCCTTCTGTATCTGGCCTTTGATCCAACTTACTTATTAATACTTGTAAAGGTTGTCTGGAAGACATCGCTTCTAAGCTTCTTTTATAATCATTCTGTATCTGCTGTACAATAAAGTACATATTTTTGTATTGTATTGTATACTAACTGCGCACCGCGGCTTCGCCCGTGTAGAAATCTATGTGTCAAATTAGTTTAAAAACCTTCCTCTTGAATAACTTCTGTCTATTGCTGAAAACTGCATTAAAATCCGTTGAGTAGTTTTAAAGATCCAGGCGAACAGACAGCGGAAGCGACTTCATTTAATGTAAAGATATCATTGAATAATTTAACTGAGAGTCTGGTTGAAGCGACGCGTGACCCGAGAGCTGGTGAGTATCTGGCGCAGCGCATCAGCATTGCCATACAGCGGGGCAATGCAGCCAGCGTCGCGGGGACGCGCGCCCACTGGTATCAATATGAATCAGTTGAATTACCTATAGATTATTTGCAACTTTCAGCATTGCCCCGCTGTATAGCAATGCTGATGCACTGCGACAGATACTCACCAGCTCGCGGGTCACTCGTCGTTTAGCGGCCAAGCGACGACGCCCAGTTATATTGTAGTAATGTGGCGAATCGATTTAATTTTCTCCTTCGGGGGGTGGTGTGGCGAATCGATTTATCGATCGGTACAACACTATTGAGTGTCCCTACAGGACCTGCCTTTGGGATGATTAGTATGTTACAATTTAGTTCTAATTTCTTTAGATACATAGATAGAATATACTTTATTCGACAAAAAGTTGTACATAGGCGAGCATAATGCTAGATAGCATTCTCTACCTGCTAACCTTTGGGTAGTGTGGACAACAGTTTGGTAGGTAGTGCTATATAATAGAGATAATAAAATATACTACTCATAATGATACTAAGCTACTTATATTATACTGAAACAGTAATATATATACCTATATAAATAATTAATATATAATTATAATTACGTACCGAATTATTCTTGCGAAAGAAAATAGTTATAGACTCTAGATCTGAAGACATTTATCGAGGATGCCTCGCTATATTCAATGGGAAGACGGTTCCATAGCCGAGTGGCCTTTACAGCGAAGGTTCTATGATAACCTACTGTACAGGCGTCAGGGGTTCCAAGCTGCAGTCGTTTCGAGTCTCGTCGTTCTTTCTGTTCTCTAATTATGTTTTTCTTGTTTATTATTCAATGTTTTTTCCAGCAAAACGTTTTGCTATCAAGATGAAATGCGCGAAGTCTGAACGACACGACATCCATTAGGCAGATTATCTTTAGAGTCGTTTTGCTGAGCTTTTTTAAATCCTGCCACAAAAAATACTTAAGCACTTTTTGTAGGCGCTTTAAATATATTTTTAGGGTTATGTAGTCAAATAGGGAAACCTTTCCATTATTTACTTTCTCTTCAAAATTTTTGGACATTGAAATACCTAATTTAAAAGATCGATCATAATCATCATCATCAGCCTATGTCTAGCAGTCCACTGCTGGACATAGGCCTCTCCCAATGAGCTCCAAAAAGATTGATAGCCTGTCTTATATCATATGTCTATGTAAGTTTATTATAATACTAGCTGCGCCCCGCGGCTTCGCCCCCGTGGAAATATATGTGTCAAATAGTTTAAATGATAAAAAGTATATCTTATGTTAGACTCCTGGTTCTAAGCTACCTCTCCACCAATTTTCAGCTAAATCTGTTCAGCCGTTCACGAGTTATAAGTGTTGTAAGAAACACGACTTTCTTTTATATATATAGATTTGTATGTAGTGTAAGTATTCGTTTCCTTTTTTTTCCATTTATTTATTAAAGTGCCACCATCTATATCGTTCCTTCATGTCCAGTCCATCCTTAGGTTGCCTGGAAGAGATCGATCTTAGCGATAAGGCCGCCCTTTATACCTTTAATCTAAGTTTTTATTTCTGTATTGTTTTCTGTTTTGTGTGATATAATAAAAGTGAGTGTCTTAAAATGAAGTGGGGATGGGCCGGACACGTAGCTAGAATGAAGTGGGGATGGGCCGGACACGTAGCTAGAATGAAGTGGGGATGGGCCGGACACATAGCTAGAATGAAGTGGGGATGGGCCGGACACGTAGCTAGAATGCCAAAAGAAAGGTGGGCCACTTTAGTCACCTCATGGAAAGGTCCTAAGGGCAAAAGAAGAATTGGTAGACCCCTAGCAAGCTGGTCAGACGAAATAAAAAAATATGTAAAAACACAAAATTGGACAAGCGTCGCAGAAGACCGCAAACACTGGACAGAACTGGAGGAGGCCTTTACCCGAGAGGGGTCCTAACTACTTATTAAATATATGCATTAAATTCAATCGAAATAAATAATACAAATACATTACTAAATAAACTAACATACATTAATCATGAAATCTACATACTGACATTTTCTATAATATTTGACATACTTACATTAGGTTTAACAATTTTTTTTCATAAGCATGCTTGATCAATGTATTTTAAGGTTAAGGAATAAAAGGCTTTTTTTATTTTTATTTTATTTTATTTTAATAAAAGTGTTTTCTATCTATTTATGTAATTGTACATATTGAAGCCAGTATTGCACCATTTAACCAGCATTGTTCCCGCCTCGGAACAATTGTGTGTACGATCTGCAGATATTTGTTCCGGGTGTTCTGGTCGTTTTCTATGTCTAATAAAAAATATCTATCTATGTAATGTATTGTATTATGTATATCAGTTATCTAGTACCCATAACACAAGCTCTGCTTACCATGGGGCTAGATAATGCTGTGTGGATTGCCCAGCATTATTTAAAAAATATATATATTAATCTAAATCCGAAATCCGTCGTCACAGGAAATAATAAAAATAAACAACAATTATCAAAAATAAACCAATAACTGATTCAATCTCAAACTTCCATTCAATAGCGGATATTAGATAGGATAACAAAATACGTAACAAATGAACCGAACCCGGAGGAAATCCTTTGTATAATAGAAAATAGTAATCTTAGGGTGGTTGACCCTTAGCGAAGGTTGTACCACAGTTTACATATAGTTCAAAGTCGCTCAGCGAGCTATGGAGAGAGCTATGCTCGGGGTTTCTCTGAAGGATAGGATTCGTAACGAATACATCCGACAGAGAACCAAGGTTATCGACATAGCTCTAGAATTAGCAAGCTGAAGTGGCAGTGGGCCGGACATATCTCGCGAAGAACCGACGGCCGCTGGGGCAAACGTGTTCTTGAGTGGAGACCACGACTCGGTAAACGTAGTGACGCCCTCCGACCAGGTGGGATGATGACCTGCGAAAGACTGCAGGTAGATGCTGGATGCGGCAAGCTGAAGACAGGGTGCTATGGCGCTCATTGGGGGAGGCCTATGTCCAGCAGTGGACTAATATAGGCTGATGATGATGATGATCAGAATAACACATAGGCTACAATTTAAAAGGATATATTGTATATTATCCAATATATCTATCAGCACGCGGGTGAAACCGCGGGGCGCAGCGAGTTTTCAATAAAAGCTAAAAGCGAGCTTATAAAATATTCCATAATCCAACCCCTAAAAAAACAAAATAAATCAGCATGTCGTGGTTTCCAGTAATTCGTACCGTCGCGTGATTCTCTTTAATTTTATAATTAGGCGGGCGGAAGTGTAGGGTGTACCAGAGTGTGTGGTAAATCCTTTGTTTGGGAGCGGGTGACCCAGTTATTGGTGTTGTCTTCAAATTAAGTAACATACCAATCTTGTTTATTTCGTATTAAATAACTAGCGGCGCCCCGCGGCTCCGCTCACGTGGATATATGTATGTATATACTCGGGTTTTTACATATTAGAGCTGGAAGCGCGCTCTGAGATCTATACAATAGAATACGACCATTGGTGTTGTAACGGACCCAGGCCTATGTTGGCTTTATGAGTACCAGATTATAAATATGTAGTCATAGCGTTTCAGGCTCATCTATTTCTTGAGATTTTATATATCAGTGTCTTTGTCGAATAATACAGGTTATGGATTGATAACACTTAGAGCAGGAAGTTTGAGATTATAAGGTTCAGTTCTCGCTGTGGGACTCCAGCTAGTTAAACCGGTCCGCGCGGATTAAAGACCTGTTGTCTAGTTTTAAGACCAATTGATTTGTTCTTAATCGTTCAAATGCCTGTGTCTTCCAGTTTATGGGCTTTACCGGAGGCAGTCCTGCATCAACGGGATGCGTGATAAGTATTTGTATTTTTGTATGAGGGCCCTCGGACTGCTACATGTATGCCGCTATGTGGGTCATACATGTGTTACATTCTAGTTGAAATAGACCAAATCAAATTCAGATAGTGCTCTTTTATTTTAGTAAATAACATTTCAAAATAATGTATCAATCCATTTCTGTAACTGAATGAGTTTACTTTAGCTGTGAGTGAGGTGTTCTTTAAAATTAATTACTGTTAGTAAAGAGTTTAAATAACCTTGACCTAAGTTGATTAGCCTAAGCCTCATGAAATCTCTAACTTGCAGGGAAATTTAAGATAAAATGTAAACAAACTGATTGACAGGAATTTAGTATTGTTTAATATATTTTATACACACACGTAAATTAAAATACAGTAAATAGACAGAAAGACAGACAGAACTTATTGCTAGGGTGCACAAAGAGATAATATAATAAGTCAATTAAACAATTATAAATTGAGGTTGGTTCCGCCACCCTTTCGGCTCTGTAACGGAGAATGTTGTTAGATTCCACGTATGGACTAACAAGATTTTCAGCTATTAGTCCTCCCGTTCTGTATTAATAACAGCGCCTCCAAGACTGTCAAGAACTGAAGGCTGCTTGCCAATCTTGTACCCGGTAACCAACCAGAGAATTATGCAAGGTGCGAAACACAGTCGCCCAGACTCAGGAGAGTTTAAAGGGGATTTGTGGCCTCAAAATTAGGCGGGATGTTCCTGAGAAAAACACAATGTATCGTACGATTGGTTTTAGCCACAGTAAGTGTTGATTATGTGAATGAGTAGGCCGCTCGGGCTTTCTGTAAGCTGAGTATTCAAGGATCGCTAATATCAATCGTATGGGTACAATAATTATAGAATAAACTTAGCTTTGTACTTGAACAGGAACACTCGTCAATCATCGAAACGTCTCGTCCAAACTTTATAACAGATTTTACTTATAAATTACTTGTTTGCTCTACACAGGCTCTACTCTGACGGCCAAGCCACAAGGATTAATACTACCCGAGATATGACTCAGACTTTAAGACTTTTACGCGGTGTTAGGACCTAGAGCTGAGCGCCCCGTTCTCTCTCTTAATTCTGATGACTGATCCCATCCCCTCTCTTGTAAGGGTATATAACCTTCTCCCGTCAACCCCCGCCTGCGTCCGCGCATAACGGTATTACCAAAAATGGCTGCTTAGACGTTGCTGCTAATTGGTTCATTAACGGCCAGGGGTGGAGCAAACTTAGGATGAAACCTCCCCATTTTGTATTGTTTCTGCGTCCCGTCACGAGATGTCGCTGCATGTCGCGAAACTCATGGCTCTTAAAAGAATGAAATGCATGTGCGTTAATTATAACTTATAACAGTATTGGGAATCATTATCTTTGACCTTCCATGATAGAATAAAACTAATATTTCGCCAATTGTATGGCATATAAATATCTCGTTATAGTACGAGAAGCCTTATTTAATAAGTATTCATTTCCGTTGTGACGTCTCCAACGAGAATGAATAAAGCATCATGCATTTATTATAATTAAACTTAAATGTTAACCATTGCCAATATATCTATCATTCATTAAAACTAACTTTCATACTTATTGTTTGTACACGTGCAAGCGATATTAGAAAGTCTTGACGCGCCGAATAACAAAAAGAATGGCTTCTTTTTGTAAAAGAAATCCATTTAAACTGATTGAAAAGAAAAGACCTCTTGTCTCAAACTGCACATGGCGGACAGAATTCTTTCTTATCTTAAAAAACTTAAGAATTTATATTTATTGCGAGGTTGATTGTTCTAAAGTGTTATGTTATCTAAAGTCCTATGGCCTTTCGGGGGATAAATATTTATTGCTACCAGATGTAGGATTTCTTTCAACCAAATCTTATGTTGGTCTTGACGTTTGTAGTTTATGGATTGCGTAGCTAAGGCAATCAACAAAAAAAAAGGTCGGCCCACTTGTGTCGTGCGTCTATAGCATGTACCATCACATTCCACCCTCTGAAAATTCTACACGCAGAAAATTTCGAGTGATGAAGTTTTCATAAGACCATTCTCGTATCAAAATTATCAATATTTTTTTTTCTAGTTTGTTTTTTTTTCTTATTTGTTTCCTAATTAGATTGTCATAAGTATAACACCTATGCTAGTAGTCTAGTATATTTATGATATTACCCAAGTCCACCCTCAGACTGGATATACGCTAGTAAATTCAATATTGATTATTATTATTTTTCATCTATACAAAGAGGAAACGTCCTCTCCAAATATAACCAAAACGCAACTGACCACCCTCATACCTTCGGTTTTTTTTTATGCTACGCATAACAACTAAACGCAAAAAAAATGTGCTCATCCATCTGTCACCTATCTACTTTTAATTAATATTGTCTTCGTCCTTAGTATATCTCTCCACAGTACACGTATTCGCCTACCTAAACCAATTAACCAATTTCTATATTCCTACCTAACCAATTAACCATTATCTATATTCCTACCTAACCAATAAACCAATATCTATGTTCCTACCTAACCGATATCTATATTCCTACCTAACCAATTTCTATATTCCTACCTAACCAATTTCTATATTCCTACCTAACCAATTACCAACCTTAGTCTTCGTTTATTTATAGTATTAAAAAAAATTATAATAATAATTGCAATAAAATTGCATCTCATGATTCCTCCGTTCCTAGATCCTTAAACTGAAGGTTCTATTGTATTTTAACAATAGCGGCAATATTTTAAGTCAACTCTTGACTATAATGTGGCCCAAGCAATATCCTTAATTAGACACCGTTTCTGATATTAAACCGAACGAGTCAAGGAAACTGTTGATTAAAGTTTTATTTGCGACTATTAATGGCATTATGTTTTCCATAGCCTAAGTTCAACGCTATCATCGCCTTTGAAATAACATTGCCATGTATAAATCAGTCGCCAATGTTGATTAATAATCGATTCATCCCATATATACGTATAGTACAATAAGTGTAAAGTTTATTACACATCGCATACCATTACTATATTTTAATTTGTTCTTACACACTTGGACTTTTGTGTGATTAATGTGCGACAATTAGTGTAAAGTTTATTACACATCGGATACCATTACTATATTTTAATTTGTTCTTACACACCTTGGTCCTTTGTGTGATTAATGTGCGATCGATTAATTATGGGTTATTTTTACATTTAATGTTATATGTCTTATTCCTATTTCACTTGTTGTAAAATAGATCATTAATGTATAATGTAATGTAAATTTTTGTATAATGACTGTGTTTCTTCTCTTGCCTTTAAATAAAACTTATGGTCTTGGTTACTTGTTTGTAATGCAACTCGCATTATCAAAAATATCATACATTAAATAAATTGACTGCGTTCATTTTTCTCTTAATCAACAATGCATCCCTTCTACGATTGGTTTCAGGGAATCGAACCCTTATTATGCTTCCAGATCGGAGCTTTATAATTATGTATACAGCCTTTCTGTTTATATCTTCGTATGTTATAATAACCCTTGTTACCGTCCATCACTTTAGGGACGCTGCTAATTGTTTTATAGTTGTCGTGATGTTAGGGCATATGCTTATTTTATAATCAGTATTATAGTACCTCATTATGATAGTTTTCGATTCTATTTGACTTTCGTGTTTAAAAAGCTGTTATTTTTCCAAAGTGCACGTCTTGAACAATTAGTTTACAAAACAGTGTTGTCCCTGGTTTCATCATACCTCATTCTACTAACTCAGTAGTAATAATGACTATTAGTTACTATATATATAAATACAATCCTTTGTATTGCCATAATAATCTAATCTGTACCGTTTTTGTCATAAGCAGATCTGTATTAATTATGTTTACAGGGATGTAAAACATGTGTATATATTATATATTTTCCACTAAGAGATTCGAACTCTCGTTTCCTAGGTCATAGTCAAACCTTTATTAATCTATTTGATTAATATAAATACAGCCTTAGCCTTTTATATTGCGGTACATAGGAATCGAATCAGTTGCTTATGATGCTATGATAAGGACCTTTATCAATTATGTTTATATTATATTGAGGTAGAAATTGAACCTTCCCTCTTTTAATTTTTTTCTTTCATTTGTTCGTTTTAATCGAACTGGTGGTCTTTTAAGCATAAAGCTCACCTTTATCAATAAAGTTTTTCAATTATTGATTAGCAGAATGTTGGGAGTCGAACCCGCTGCATAATATGTCTAATCTAAGACTGACCTTAATTAATAATATTAATTGAAATAATTATGTTCATAAAAATATCTTATAGGTACGCAAGAGAGTTGAACTCTTGTTTCTTAGATCTTAATTAAACCTTTTTCAGTTCAATTGAGGAAGGAGTCGAACCTCCCATCTTTTAATAATTTTCTTCTTCGATTGTCCTTTTCAATCAAAGTTGTCGTCTTCTATACATTAGGCTGACCTTTACCAATCAAGTTTATTCAATTATTAGCAGACAGTTGGGAGTCGAACCCGCTGCATAATAATATCTAAAACTGACTTTTATTAATAATGTTAGCTTAGTTATATACATTCTGCAGAGTATTAGGAATCGAACCCGTTAGAATGATTAATAATCCCTGTGTATGTAATTGTATTGATCTTCACCAAGATGTAACTTCAACTATTTACAGACTGTCGGGAGTCGAACCCGCCTTTTAATATCTTATATGTCTAAAATGACCTTTATAAATAAAATCAACTTAAAAATATATCTGCAGAGTATTGGGAATCGAACCCGTTGATCCCTGTTTATTTTATTATATTAATCTTCATCAAGATGTAACTTCAACTTTTTTCAGACTGTCGGGAATCGAACCCTCTTTTATATCTTTAACTGGGCTTTATTAACTTTACAACGCCATATACATTAAATTTAAATTACTTAGCCTTGTCTAATCTAAATGATTTTGAACTAGACAAAACCGCCTCCTAAAAAGAAGCCTTAGCCTTTAGGCATTATAACTGTGTGCGTTTATTTTGTCATCATTGTTTCAGCCTTTCCTAGGTACTGAGGGTTACCAAACAATTGTTTCTTTTGTAACGCCGCCGTTAGACATAATTCCTTTTTGCAATTGTTTTGTACCGTAAATATATTGCTATACAAACACGTGCCTTAAACTATCGGCTTTTTTAAAAGTTATTATTGTAGTAAGAAATAACTGAGCAGCCTGCCTTTCATTCATACCGATTCTATTATCAAAAGTTTGCATGGTAGCTTCTAAGCGATAAGGCCGCCCATTGTACTTGTCGCATGTAATGTCTTTTATAATGATCTGTATCTGGTGTATACAATAAAGTATTTTTGTATTAACAATGTAATACTATAGGTAGCTAGTATTTGTTTTATACAGTTGTAACCATACTGAAATAAGGCAATATTTTCATAATAACTGCTTTATTGCTTAACTAAGTTGAGCCTTATTTGATCGTAATTAAATATCATAGATTTGTCAATATTTTTGCTAACTTATAGGCTTGTGATGTCGTCATTACCTGTGTCATAATTCCAGGCAGACAAAATGATGCTTTTTACGTTTATCATTTAATTTGTTGGATCTAAAGATTAGTGTACCGCTATTATTGCAGGTTACACCATGTCTCTTCCTTCATACAGTAGAATTTCACTTTGAATTTGATAGTTTAGTTTTATTGCCTACGGCGATTTCTCTATTGATCAGAGCCATCTAAAATTGATTGATGCTCATACATTCAATTGGCTGTCTGTTTGCATACGATCAATGTAGGGATTTATCATTTAGGGATTTAATTCGCTACGTATCCTCCTGTCTCTATTTATCTAACTATTTAATTTATCCTTATACTCAATCTTAAACACCTAATCTATATCTAAATTAAAACTCATATCTAGGTGAGGAATGTTTAACTCCTCTAAATCCCTATTTATTTATTTAGCAAGTAACACGATTTAAATAAGCCGCTGGAAACCTGTACTTGTGTTGTGCTTTTATCTCAATTTAGGCGCTATTATTTACTTATATTCAAATAATCAATCAAGATCTTTTCATAACGATGAGATACTTGAGGTAAGTTGGATTCATAAATTTGTAATTATCTTTCAGTATTGAATCCTAACAGAACATTCGTTTGTTGTAGTAATTTTATCTTGTCTTTTATAGTGGTATTTATTTATTGTATCCCTATTACCTTTCTGCGAATGGGTTTATGTGCAAAATTCGTATCAAGACTTTTTAAAATTCGCTTGGCATGCTAAAATAATACCATTATCATGCGCTATAAGCCTTAAATATACCAACCAGTACTAAATTTCTGTGATATATTAAGTTCAGTAATTTTGTAAATCACTGCATAAATGTTTTTCCCAACAAGTCAAGATATCAGAGTGCTGTCTATTCAACATAAGGTTTACGGTCATAAAACTCAGGTCTGTTCAATTTGAACCAAGTTATGTTTTAATGTTTATTATCACCAGCTTGTTTAGCGCCAAGCTCTTTGCTTTGCTTTTTAGCTAAATTGCGCATGTTTATATGCT
This sequence comes from Eupithecia dodoneata, assembly GCA_947044415.1. Lineage (NCBI taxonomy): Eukaryota > Metazoa > Arthropoda > Insecta > Lepidoptera > Geometridae > Eupithecia > Eupithecia dodoneata. Next base: position 3,597,103 of record OX345684.1, read on the forward strand.
TTCGACAAATGGTCGTTATTTGTAAAAATAAATCTGGATTTGTGAGATTTGTGATCGTCAAAATGTTAAGTCTACGTTGTGTTTGTATGTTTTTATATTACCAGATTCTATCTAGCAGCTAGGCTATCGCTTCGCACTTCACTAGATCCTTGCTCACGAGCACCAAATGTAACGGACCCAGGCCTATGTTGGCTTTATGAGTACCAGATTATAAATATGTAGTCATAGCGTTTCAGGCTCATCTATTTCTTGAGATTTTATATATCAGTGTCTTTGTCGAATAATACAGGTTATGGATTGATAACACTTAGAGCAGGAAGTTTGAGATTATAAGGTTCAGTTCTCGCTGTGGGACTCCAGCTAGTTAAACCGGTCCGCGCGGATTAAAGACCTGTTGTCTAGTTTTAAGACCAATTGATTTGTTCTTAATCGTTCAAATACCTGTGTCTTCCAGTTTATGGGCTTTACCGGAGGCAGTCCTGCATCAACGGGATGCGTGATAAGTATTTGTATTTTTGTATGAGGGCCCTCGGACTGCTACATGTATGCCGCTATGTGGGTCATACATGTGTTACATTCTAGTTGAAATAGACCAAATCAAATTCAGATAGTGCTCTTTTATTTTAGTAAATAACATTTCAAAATAATGTATCAATCCATTTCTGTAACTGAATGAGTTTACTTTAGCTGTGAGTGAGGTGTTCTTTAAAATTAATTACTGTTAGTAAAGAGTTTAAATAACCTTGACCTAAGTTGATTAGCCTAAGCCTCATGAAATCTCTAACTTGCAGGGAAATTTAAGATAAAATGTAAACAAACTGATTGACAGGAATTTAGTATTGTTTAATATATTTTATACACACACGTAAATTAAAATACAGTAAATAGACAGAAAGACAGACAGAACTTATTGCTAGGGTGCACAAAGAGATAATATAATAAGTCAATTAAACAATTATAAATTGAGGTTGGTTCCGCCACCCTTTCGGCTCTGTAACGGAGAATGTTGTTAGATTCCACGTATGGACTAACAAGATTTTCAGCTATTAGTCCTCCCGTTCTGTATTAATAACAGCGCCTCCAAGACTGTCAAGAACTGAAGGCTGCTTGCCAATCTTGTACCCGGTAACCAACCAGAGAATTATGCAAGGTGCGAAACACAGTCGCCCAGACTCAGGAGAGTTTAAAGGGGATTTGTGGCCTCAAAATTAGGCGGGATGTTCCTGAGAAAAACACAATGTATCGTACGATTGGTTTTAGCCACAGTAAGTGTTGATTATGTGAATGAGTAGGCCGCTCGGGCTTTCTGTAAGCTGAGTATTCAAGGATCGCTAATATCAATCGTATGGGTACAATAATTATAGAATAAACTTAGCTTTGTACTTGAACAGGAACACTCGTCAATCATCGAAACGTCTCGTCCAAACTTTATAACAGATTTTACTTATAAATTACTTGTTTGCTCTACACAGGCTCTACTCTGACGGCCAAGCCACAAGGATTAATACTACCCGAGATATGACTCAGACTTTAAGACTTTTACGCGGTGTTAGGACCTAGAGCTGAGCGCCCCGTTCTCTCTCTTAATTCTGATGACTGATCCCATCCCCTCTCTTGTAAGGGTATATAACCTTCTCCCGTCAACCCCCGCCTGCGTCCGCGCATAACGGTATTACCAAAAATGGCTGCTTAGACGTTGCTGCTAATTGGTTCATTAACGGCCAGGGGTGGAGCAAACTTAGGATGAAACCTCCCCATTTTGTATTGTTTCTGCGTCCCGTCACGAGATGTCGCTGCATGTCGCGAAACTCATGGCTCTTAAAAGAATGAAATGCATGTGCGTTAATTATAACTTATAACAGTATTGGGAATCATTATCTTTGACCTTCCATGATAGAATAAAACTAATATTTCGCCAATTGTATGGCATATAAATATCTCGTTATAGTACGAGAAGCCTTATTTAATAAGTATTCATTTCCGTTGTGACGTCTCCAACGAGAATGAATAAAGCATCATGCATTTATTATAATTAAACTTAAATGTTAACCATTGCCAATATATCTATCATTCATTAAAACTAACTTTCATACTTATTGTTTGTACACGTGCAAGCGATATTAGAAAGTCTTGACGCGCCGAATAACAAAAAGAATGGCTTCTTTTTGTAAAAGAAATCCATTTAAACTGATTGAAAAGAAAAGACCTCTTGTCTCAAACTGCACATGGCGGACAGAATTCTTTCTTATCTTAAAAAACTTAAGAATTTATATTTATTGCGAGGTTGATTGTTCTAAAGTGTTATGTTATCTAAAGTCCTATGGCCTTTCGGGGGATAAATATTTATTGCTACCAGATGTAGGATTTCTTTCAACCAAATCTTATGTTGGTCTTGACGTTTGTAGTTTATGGATTGCGTAGCTAAGGCAATCAACAAAAAAAAAGGTCGGCCCACTTGTGTCGTGCGTCTATAGCATGTACCATCACAGTGTATACTCAAAGTTTTAAAATTAAATTAAAATATGTATAAAAGACAGGGCGCTATGGCGCTGATTAGGGGATCTTTATGGGGCTATGTCCAGCAGTGAACTAACACAGGCGGATGATGATTTTAATAGACATTGCTTCTGAGTGATAAGACTGCCAATTGTTGCTTAATTTTTATGTTTTTCTTGTACCTACATAGTTTCTAATAAAGTGTGCAATAAAGAATGTTCTATACCTATATCTTCTATCTATACTTTATTATTATATTTTACTTTATTATTATATTTTATTTGACGACCGATGTGGCGCGGTGGGCGAAGGTCCGCCTGCGACGCAGGAGGTTGCGGGTTCGATTCCCGCCTCGGAACAATTGTGTGTACGATCTGCAGATATTTGTTGCGGGTGTTCTGGTCGTTTTCTATGTATAATAATATATATATATATATATATATATATATATAATGTATTGTATTATGTATATCAGTTATCTAGTACCCATAACACAAGCTCTGCTTACCATGGGGCTAGATAATGCTGTGTGGATTGTCCAGCATTATTTATTTATTTATTTATAATACAATACAATTACACTTTATTGCACACCAATTAAAACAGACACTAGACAGGAAAAAGTCAAATACAGAATGTGTTGTACAATGGGCGGCCTTATCATTAAGAGCGATTTCTTCCAGGCAACATTTGGATGGACACGTAGCTATAGTACAGATATAGACGGTGGCGTATTATAGACTAATGTTGTTTATAAATTATATACAATACAAATACATAAATACTTGTGTATACGTTAACACTTTGACTGCTGAAATCACACGGTATGTGTTTTCTACAAGTGACTAATATGCGTAAATCCACACTAGCGCAGCGGCTGAGAAAATACAGATCTGTGTGACTCAGCACAGCCGTAATATTTTTCGAACGAAACGCATGTGCGGCGCAACACAACCGCTGTGTAGAGCGGCAGCACGAATGGCTTAGGTTAAAAAAAAGATCGCAGTCGTCGAAAAAAAATCGCAGTCAAAGTGTTAATGGAAATAAATACTGATTATAGACACTATTACATATACATATTAACTATTACACATAGATATTTATAACGCTGACAGTACGCCTCAAAGAACTTAAATGTATGCCTAATGCATTATGTATCGTCATGCCCAAGTACAGGGTGACCCAGTTGTATATATTAACTGGGAAATGAGATGGAAGCGTGGTGCTTAGATCTAGGTAACAAATCACACTATCACATATTATAAATTTGAAAGTTTGGATGGATGTTTGCTACTTGCTACTTCTGTATTTAAGTTAACTCAAGTAAGCGAAATGTCACTTATTGTACAAGTGACATTTCGCTCAAAGAAATTAAAATGGAGATGGACGGGACATGTCCTACGCGGCTCAGATAAATGAAGCAAAACAATAATAAACTGGTATCCGAGAGACAAAAAGAGGAAACGCGGGAGACAATATAAAAGATGGGAGGACGAAATAAGAGAGACTGCAGGACAGACTTGATCTAGAACTGCACGAGCAAGGGAGGACTGGAAGAAGTTGGAAGAAGCCTTTGCCAAAACCGGGCAAACAGCTTAGATGCAATAGGGGTTGCCGATGTCTAATTTTCAGCATATTTGTAAAACTAGTTTATGAAGTATCTGAATAAAGGCTTTTATTATTTATTATTATTATTAAGTAAGCGAAATAAAAATGATTCCAGTCCTAGAACTACACGTTCAGTAGTTTTTACGTGAAGAAGTACCAAACATTCATCCATCCATCTAACCTTCCAAACTTGCTTAGATACATAAACTTGCATATTGCATATGACGACCGATGTGGCGCGGTGGGCGAAGGTTCGCAGGAGGTTGCGGGTTCGATTCCCGCCTCGGAACAAATCTGTGCACGATCTGCAGGTATTTGTTACGGGTGTTCTGGTCGTTTTCTATGTATAATAAAAATATCTATCTATGTAATGTATTGTATTATGTATATCAGTTATCTAGTACCCATAACACAAGCTCTGCTTACCATGGGGCTAGATAATGCTGTGTGAATTGTCCAGCATTATTTATTATTTATTTATTTTAGTATATTTCTGTGTAAGTACTATAAATATTTTATTTATAATATCTCATAACCTACAAGCAACACAGATCCCCTGGTACTGTCCACGATCCTATCCATCCATGGTTGCCTGGTAGCGCTCTTGAGCGATAAGACCGCCAATTGTACTTAATTTTTAAGTACTTTACATAGTGTATAGTTAAAGTGAAATAAAGGATTTTCTATCTATCTATTTTTCTATCTACAACTAGCTGCGCCCCGCGGCTTCGCCCCCGTGGAAATCTATGTGTCAAATAGTTTAAATGATAAAAAGTATTCTATGTTAGACTCCTGGTTCTAAGCTACCTCTCCACCAATTTTCAGCTAAATCTGTTCAGCCGTTCTCGAGTTATAAGTGTTGTAACAAACACGACTTTCTTTTATATATATAGATTATCTCGGCTTCTTAAAGGCTCTACAGCGTAGAGGGTCTACGGCGTAGACGGTCTACGAATACGTCGTAGACAATTCTCGCGCTACGAAGAGTCTACGACGTAGCCATAGTAACTTGTCACTACATATCTATATGCTGTCTGTCTGTCCCTATATATGCTTATATCTTTAAAACTATGCAACGGATTTTGATGTGGTTTTTTTTAATAGATAGAGTGATTCAAGAGGTTTATGAAATAGCAGCTAGTCGACTTATAAGTGTGAATTGTTTTTTTATATGGGTTTTTTCCCTTTACATCAAAACTTTGTTTTTGACTACCCCTGTGGCGCGATGGGCAAAGGTCCGCCTGCGAGCCAGGAGGTGGGTTTGATTCTCGCCTCGGGACAAATTTTTGTACGATCTGCAGATATTTATTACGGGTGTTCTGGTCGTTTTCTATGTATAATAAATAAAATATATACATGTAATGTATTAATTATATCAGTCATCTAGTAGGGGCCCATAACACAAGCTCTGCTTAGCTTGGAGCTAGATATTGCTGTGGATTGTCCAGTATTACTATTAATAAAACTAATCCGGCTTCAAATTTGCGTAGATCTAGTTCTAGAGCTTGATTTTCATAAAGCCTACTTTTTATCCACAAAAACGCGTGCGAAGCCCTGAGCGGAAGCTAGTTCGTTTTTATACCAAACGAAACCTATTGATGGGCGAAGCGCTTCTATCAAAATCAATCTCAATACCTAACCAAATGCTGTACCACTTTCGCTCTAGCGTCAAGAGCGAGCGAGAGGGAACGAGCCCGCACACGTGTTAGACCGAGATAGGATTTAGTTCAATTTGCGCGCATCGCATCGGTGATTGCATTATGGATTCTGTTACCGCTGGAGCAGGGCTGTCACTTGAATTGAATGAGGGTTGACCGAGGCAACTGAAGACTGAAGAGCGTCGCTGTTATCGCTTTGGTGATACTAACTCTTAGTTAGGCTGTAGCAATGGACATGACAGAGAACCAAAGTTATCGACATAGCTCTGAGAATTAGCAAGCTGAAGTGGCAGTGGGCCGGCCATATCTCGCGAAGAACCGACGGCCGCTGGGGCAAACGTGTTCTTGAGTGGAGACCACAACGTAGTGTAGGATGCCCTCCGACCAGGTGGGATGACGACCTGCGAAAGACTGCAGGTAGATGCTAGATGCGTCAAGCTGAAGACAGGGCGCTATGGCTCTCATTAAATAAATAAATAAATAATGCTGGACAATTCACACAGCATTATCTAGCCCCATGGTAAGCAGAGCTTGTGTTATGGGTACTAGATAACTGTTATACATAATACAATATATTACATAGATATATATGTTTTATTATATATAGAAAACGACCAGAACACCCGGAACAAATATCTGCAGATCGTACACACAATTGTTCCGAGGCGGGAATCGAACCCGCAACCTCCTGCGTCGCAAACGGACCTTCGCCCACCGCGCCACATCGGACGTCCGATTTCCCATGTCTTGCTGCTAAATACTTCTTTACTCTTCCCACCCTCATCTTTGACAACCCTACAGATATTCAGTTCCGTATTTAGAAGGGGTGTGGACTGAACCACGAGGAAACGCTCATGAGACGGCCATTTCATAATTTGCAAAATGCTCGGCTATATCTTTTTCGCTATCGCTCTTGAGCGATAAGACCGCCAATTGTACTTAATTTTTAAGTACATTACATAGTGTATAGTTAAAGTGCGATAAAGAATTTTCTATCTATGTATCTTTCTATCTACAATTATCTCGTAGAGGCTCTACAGCGTAGAGGGTCTACGGCATAGACTGTCTACGAATACGTCGTAGATAATTCTCGCGCTACGAAGAGTCTACGACGTAGCCATAGTAACTTATCACTACATACCTATATGCTGTCTGTCTGTCCCTATGTATGCTAATATCTTTAATAATTAATAATTTGCGAAATGCTCGGCTATATATCTTTTATTAAGGATCAAGTAGGAACCAGAGAAAATGCGTAAAATGTCGTAAACATAGTTACTACTACTTATATTTCTCTGAAGGATAGGATTCGCAACGAATACATCCGACAGAAAACAAGTTATCGACATAGCTCTGAGAATTAGCAAGCTCAATTGGCGGTGGGCCGGCCATATCTCGCGAAGAACCGACAACCGCTGGGGTAAACGTAATGTAGGACACCCTCCAACCAGTTGGGATGACGATCTGTGAAAGACTGCAGGTAGATGCTGTATGCGGCAAGATGAAGACAGGGCGCTATGGCGCTCATTGGGGAGGCCTATGTCCTATTGTTTCCACGCGGGAGAATTCGCGGGGCGCAGCTAGTTATTCTATAATTTGATATATTTTCAATTCTAATGTTCATTTGTCTATTTGTTGCAGAACACTATCACATCTTCGTCGGCGACCTGAGCCCCGAGATTGAAACACAGAGCCTTCGCGATGCTTTCGCGCCCTTTGGAGAAATATCGTAAGTCAATAATAAATAAATAATAAATAATATTAGAGAATCAACACAACATCATCTGACCACAAGCTAAGCAGAGCTTGTGTTTTTGGTACTAGATAACTGGTATACTTTATATGTATACTAGATCACCTACCTTGATTATATTATGGATTATATAATAAATAAATAATGCTGGACAATTCACACAGCATTATCTAGCCCCATGGTAAGCAGAGCTTGTGTTATGGGTACCAGATAACTGATATACATAATACTATATATTACATAGATAGATATATTTTGTTATACATAGAAAACGACCAGAACACCCGGAACAAATATTTGCAGATCGTACATACAATTGTTCCGAGGCGGGAATCGAACCCGCAACCTCTAGCGTCGCAGGTGGACCTTCGCCCACCGCGCCACATTGGTCGTATTATGGATTATATATATTACTAGCTGCGCCCCGCGGCTTCGCCCCCGTGGAAATCTATGTATCAAATAGTTTAAATGATAAAAAGTATTCTATGTTAGACTCCTGGTTCTAAGCTACCTCTCCACCAATTTTCAGCTAAATCTGTTCAGCCGTTCTCGAGTTATAAGTGTTGTAACAAACACGACTTTCTTTTATATATATAGATATATTTGATACTAGAAGACTGATATACTTAATACATTAGATATAGAAAGGGAAATCCTGTTTTTGTATCTCACACATTATAGGAAATTTTGTTATACTACATAATGACAGCTGATAAAATTCTCTACAGGTTTGGTTTATACACATTTTACCTATTCTAAATCTTTATATTTCAGTCTGTCGAATCGTGATCAGATGAATGAATGAATGAATGAATGAATGAATGAATGAATGAACACTTTATTGTACCCAAAATAACAAAATAACACCATATATCTAAATCTTACATAATAACAGTACAAAAGGCGGCCTTATCGCTTAAAGCGATATCTTCCAGGCAACCAGGGATGGAGAAAAATATATATTATACAAAGAGTTGGTAGAGCACAAACAAACAGTAATAGAGAAGTAAAAAAAAAACAAAGAATACAAATTTAATACATTGCATGCAATACAAAAATACTTAACACTTAGACTGCGATTTTGTTTCGACGACTGCGATCTTTTTTTAACCTAAAATATTCGTGCTGTCGCTCTACGCAGCGGTTGTGTTGCGCCGCACATGCGTTTCGTTCGAAAATATTACGGCTGTGCTGAGTCACACAGATCTGTATTTTCTCAGCCGCTGCGCTAGTGTGGATTTACGCATATTAGTCACTTGTAGAAAACACATACCGTGTGATTTCAGCAGTCAAAGTGTTAAATTAAAACTAACCTAAAAGAAAAAATACAAATAAGAATAACTGAATACAATAAGAAGGTACCACAGAAATAAAATTTCGATAAAATCTGATCACTGTTGGACCATGTTGGTCAGATGGTACGAAGGTGAAAGTTTGACTTCCGAACATTGTTTGGACTAGTAAATAGGGAGATTTTTGTATGTTTTCTCCTAACTAGCCTGGAGAAAGTTCCAAAGTCAAACTTTCTGCTGTGGAACTTCATCCAATCCTTCATTGACTACACTAAATCTGTTTCGTACGAAATGCTGATGCTAAGTAGATTGTCCAGCATTTTTTATTTATTTTTATTAATATTATCTAGACTTCTTCTCTACAGTACAGTCTCTCAAAAACCTTCTAGGCCACATATAAAAAACATCAATAAAATAAACAAAATCCTAAAACAATGCTTGCCAGAATGGAAAGCTTCGTTCGCCATGGTAACTTATATTTTGGCGGACCGCCAGGCGGTGAGGCGTGGTTTGAGCAGCAGCGATTTCAATCTCCGTTCTTAACACTTTGATTGCTGAAATCACACGATATGTGTTTTCTACAAGTGACTAATATGCGTAAATCCACACTAGCGCAGCGGCTGAGAAAATACAGATCTGTGAGACTCAGCACAGCCGTAATATTTTTCGAACGAAACGCATGTGCGGCGCAACACAACCGCTATGTAGAGCGGCAGCACGATATTTTTAGGTTAAAAAAAAGATCGCAGTCGTCGAAAAAAATCGCAGTCAAAGTTTTAAAAGAAGGTCGAGTTAGATGAAATGTTAAGGTGGATTCTAACCGGCGTTATAGGGCGTAATGTAACGTGTTACGCAGCGAGCGTTCGTGCAGTCAGTGCGGACAAAGATGGCGTTCGCAACGAACAACGAGACGGATTTTTAAGCCCTGGTACATTACGTAACACCGGTCGGTATCCATCTTCAGATATGTATTTCTAATTGAAGTACCTTCAGTCTAGCCATTATCAAGATAAAATGTTAGTAAACAAAAAAAATCTGGACATCAGACATGCATATTTTGCGCGTCTGATGACCGGATTTTTTTTTTACTTCAATAAACTGCTGTGTCAGCATTAAAAAGTTTGATTGCCGTATTTTATGTATATGTAAATTTATTATAATATTTGTATTGAAGGTATTATGGTACATATATGTAGTGAAGTATTTTTTTTTCTCTATATATCTAAATATCTATTCAAGTCCCACCATCTACATATATTGTTCCTTCATGTCCAGTCCATCCTAAGGTTGCCTGGAAGAGATCGCTCTCAGCGATAAGGCCACCTCTTATAGGTACTTCTTCCATTTAAAGTATTTAATCTTATATTATTTCCTGTGTTCTGTGGTGTTTTCTATGTATCTAAAAAAACAAAATACTCTTTTCGGCGTTGAGTTTGAGTTAAATAATTGGCATCATTATGCATTGTAGGAATGAGATCAAATCGACCAACAATGCAAATATTGCAAAAACAAAACGATAATAATATATATATAAAAACTAAGTAATTTTATATTTTATATATACTGGGAAGCGTGCGGTGACCATGACGCGAGTTTCACGCTTTTTGTTCACCCAAAAAGTACACATATTATATTATTACCATATTTGTGCATTAACCATGTATTAGACACATAAGAGATATGAACATACTAGTGGTTTCTTTTTCACTTCTTCCACAAGTGGACAAAAAATTAAGTGAACAGTAAAATTATCTTATATGATAATAATGTACATTTGACTTGTCTAAGTGCTTATTTTGTAAGCCTAAAGAAATAAATAATTTTAGCTTTGATTATACACAGTTAGGAAAGCGTTCGGTGACGACGCGAGTTCCATGATTTTTGATCACCCAAAAGTACACCTATATACACAGTTAGCATTGATGACGCGAGTTCCATGATTTTTGATCACCCATAAGTACACCTATATACACAGTTAGCATTGATGACGCGAGTTCCATGATTTTTGATCACCCATAAGTACACCTATATACACAGTTAGCATTGATGACGCGAGTTTCATGATTTTTGATCACCCATAAGTACACCTATATACACAGTTAGCATTGATGACGCGAGTTCCATGATTTTTGATCACCAAAAAGTACACCTATATACACAGTTAGCATTGATAACGCGAGTTCCATGATTTTTGTACACCCAAAAAGTGCTCAACGCGAATAAAGAAGTTTTCACTTAAAATATTAAATCAACAAAGTAATTTTGTAGCCAAGGGTCAGTTTAAAATATCTAAAGTTTTCCCAAATAACACTTAATTGTAGTAGACTTTATGTACTTAAATCCAATTAAGGCTTATTCAGTAGATAACCAACCTCACCCTGATAATTTGTATTATAAATCCCTCTTCAATTATAATAATTTGTATGCACAAATCGAAATTACCATTTAAATTATTAATATTATCTTCAAAGGGAAATTAATTCGCCCGCATAGGGATACAGTAATTAATTATTAATTTTGCGAGTTGGGTTGAGGGTATGTATCAATCACTAATTACTGTCGTTAGTGACTTTGCTAATTCTATTTTAACGAAAACATACTATAAAACTTTTGAAAGCAAACTGTATTTAAAAGTGGTCTCGAAAAGACCAAGATTGCATGGAAAATATTCTGAATTCTTACAAAAACTTTGCAGGTCTAATTTTCAAAATCATCCTGAAATCTTTTTTAGGGTTCCGTATCTAAAGGATAAAACGGGACCCTATTACTAAGCCTCCGCTGTCTATCCGTCACCATTCAACAGACATGAATTTCATGAACCGTCCCACATAAAAATTTATTTTAATTTCATCATCAGCCTATAGCAGTCCACTGCTGGATATAGACCTCCCCTAATGAGCGCCATAGCGTCTTCAGCTTGCCGCATCCAGCATCTACCTGCAGTCTATCGCAGGTCGTCATCCCACCTGGTCAGAGGACGTCCTGTCCTGACACTACATTTACCGAGTCATGGTCTCCACTCGAGAACACGTTTGCCCCAGCGGCCGTCGGTTCTTCGCGAGATATGGCCGGCCCACTGCCACTTCAGCTTGCTAATTCTTAGAGCTATGTCGATAACTTTGGTTCTCTGTCGGATGTATTCGTTACGAATGCTATCCTTCAGAGAAACTCCGGGCATAGCTTATTTTAATTTAATTAAAGTGAATATATAACTTAATATTAATTTTATTTTATAGTATTAATTGTTATAGCGGCAACAGAAATACATCATCTGTGATAATTTCAACTGTCTAACTATCACGGTTCAGGAGATACAGCCTGGTGACAGACGGACAAATAAATTAAGCAATCAGTGCTGTCAAACGCCAATTTTGACCAATTTTGACGTTGTAGCTGGTGTCAAACTAATACAAAATTGACGTTTGACAGCACTGATTGCTTAATTTACGCCTGTCGCAAACCGGTCGCGAGTTACATAATCACCCGGCGGTTTTACCCTTTGGGTGCGGAACCCTACAAAATACTTTAGGTTTGAGTATGCGCTATTAACAAGCCATTTATTATGTATATATATCACCACTCGTAGTAGTACCGATAACACAAGCTCTGCTTAGCTTAGGGCTGGATGTTTCTGTGTGGATTGTCTAGCATTATTTATTTACTAGCGGACCTTCCCGGCTTCGCACGGTTTTAGTACGGATCCCTAACTTTTTCGAAAATATAATATAGCCTATGTGCACCGCGGATAGTGTAGCTTCCCAACAGTGAAAGAATTTTTCAAATCGGTCCAGTAGTTTCGGAGCCTATTCATTACAAACAATCAAACAAAAAATAAAACATTTCCTCTTTATAATATTACTAGGGGACCTTCCCGGCTTCGCACGGTTTTAGTAGGGATCCCTAACTTTTTTTTTAAATATAATATAGCCTATGTTCACCGGGGATAGTGTAGCTTCCCAACGGTGAAAGAATTTTTCAAATCGGTCCTGTAGTTTCGGAGCCTATTAATTACAAACAATCAAACAAAAAATCAAACATTTCCTCTTTATAATATTATTAGTAAAGTATAGATTTGATATCAAAATTTTGTGTGTGTGTTGCTAAAAACGCTCTCGCTCCGCCTATGCCCCCGCTATAACTCCGACCGCGCACAGCGTGGGCTACTTAGAAACTGCACTGCCAGCCAAAAGTCGGTGCATTAAAATAATAGAAAGAACGCCTTTTTAATAGACGAATTTATGAGTCACTCAGAAAGTTCTAAGGAGTTCCAACATATCTTTCTCTAACACAGTTAAAAGATTATTATTATTATTTTGAAATAACTAAAAACCGACTGTTATTTCTTTAAGCTGTTCTGTGTAAGCTGGGAAGGTCCAAGTCCAGGAAGGTCCAGGAAGTTATCGATATAGCTCTAAGAATTAGCAAGCTGAAGTGGCCGTGGGCCGGCCATATCTCACGAAGAACCAGCCGCTGGGGCAAACGTGTTCTCGAGTGGAGACCATGACCTGCGAAAGACTGCAGGTAGATGCTGGATGCGGCAAGCTGAAGACGCTATAACGCTCTTTAGGGGAGGCCTATGTGCTATAAGCTGATGATGAAATTAAAATAAATATTTAAGTGGGGCGGTTAAAACCAACGGTTAGTTCCTTAAACTGTTTGTTTCAAGTTTTGCGGGACACAAACTAACCCCTACGGGATATTTTTATGAGGGACCGTCTCGAGATCATTCTTGATTATAATAATAATGAATAGTGCTGGACAATCCACACAGCATTATCTAGCCCCAAGCTAATCAGAGCTTGTGATATAGGTACTAGATAACGGATATACATAATACAATACTTTTATTATACATAGAAAAAATCTAGAGCATCCGGAACAAATCCTTCTATCTCCTGCGTCCGGCAGACCTTCGCCCGCGCCACAGTGGTCGTCAGCAGATACTCTATTCTATACAAAGGCATAAGAACCATCAAAATTTGTCAATTGACGTAGAAATCGTTAAAAATAAATAAAAAACATATTTCTTTCAATCACACACACAAGGTGGTCCCCCTGGTCGGAGGGCGTCCTACACTACGCTTACCGAGTTCTCCAGTACCATGATCTCCACCTAAGAACACGTTTGCCCCAGCGGCCGTCGGTTCTTCGTGAGATATGGCCGGCCCACTGCCACTTCAGCTTGCTAATTCTTAGAGCTATGTCGATAATTTTCTTTGTTACTAATCAAATATTTGTTTGTTACAGCGACTGCCGCGTAGTGAGGGACCCGCAGACTCTCAAATCCAAAGGGTACGGGTTCGTCTCCTTTCTCAAGAAATCCGTAAGTTTTTTTTATATTTCTTACTTTTCTATGCTTTATGGCACCGTTATAATGAGCCATTGTCTAAAAAAAAGGCTTATTTAGAGTCCGAGCAAAAAGAGAAGTCTCCTAGGAATGGAGGGCGCGCGTGTGCCAATGTACTACTTTTGTTGCGTTAATATGTTAGTTCACCGTTTAGCCACGAGACTTCTCTTTCTGTACAGACTTTACCTAATGTGTGTAAATACCACCAAACAAAAATTTCTTTAACTTTTCTATGCTACAGAAACTTTTGCTTAACTGGCAAAAGGAACAGGAACCTCTCAGACAACATACGAGTGCTATATAACATAATGTATACAGAATCAGTTATTTTATAATTTGTCATACATTTTTAGTTTAGGTATAGATTATTTTTTTATAGCTTTTAGATGGTCAAATTCTTCTTTACTTAATTTTTTTATTTATTCTGTAAGTATCTGCAACACTTCGCTTTTATATATTTTAATTTGTTTTTCCTCGGCCCCATAGGCCCCAGCAGAAAACCAGCGCAGGTGTTTTTACTAACACTTGCATATGCTGAGTTGGGACCATTTTGTAGTTAAAACTAACTATGTTCACCGGGGATAGTGTAGCTTCGCAACGGTGAAAGAATTTTTCAAATCGATCCAGTAGTTCCTGAGCCTATTCATTACAAACAAATAAACAAACAAAAAATCAAACCCTTCCTCTTTATAATATTAGTATAGATGCGATGAAGTTGGTGTGAAACTATCCGATAGTTGTCATACTATGAAATGTAGTTCCTCTTAGTCCGGTAGGGGCGCTGCAAGGCGAGAGATGATGAGATGGAAGATGGATCGATCGAATGAAGAAGATGGAATGGTCTAATAAATCTAATACAATGATAAACGCGAAAGTTTGTTGCTCTTTCACGCAAAAACTACTGAATGGATTTTGATGAAACTTCAAAATAATATAGCTTACATATCATAATAATACATAGGCTAAAATTCATAAAGATATATTGTATATTATCCAAAATATCTATCACCACGCGGGTGAAACCGCGGGGCGCAGGTAGTCAATAATGAATGACTTTAAATCTATTTATTTAATTTTAAATAAGGCATGTCTGTCTGCTTTTTCTTTGCACAATCCCCTATGGTCTCTCCTATGACGGAAATTGTGTGATTTATGATAAAATTATAATATAACTATAACATATACGAGTATATAAAGAATTTAAAGAACTTAACGACAATAAGTGTTACATATGTAGGTGTGAGGAAATAAATAAACATAGACATTGAAAACCTTCATAATTTAATGTGTATATATATATTTTTTGTCTTATCTGTGGTCTGCCACCCGTGTGGACACGCGCGCGCCAATGGTTCTGTCAGAAAACCAGCGTTGCTCTACTTCTTGTGGAGAAGTAGAGCAACATTATGCTGAGACAGGACCTATTGGTTCGCTTTGTGGAGTCGCTTGTTGCTTGTATATAATGCATGCGTAGATAATTTTATTTATTTCTTTATGTTCTTGTTTACCTTATAGATTATTATTATTTAGTAACAAGCTATACCTACTTGTGAATCAATAAATGTATTTTCTTTCTTTTCTTCTTTCTTTCTTTATATTTTTCTTAAACTGTGCAAACCTATATGTAACTATTTGCGACCATATCTCGCGAAGAATCGACAACCGCTGCGCTGCTGGGGTAAACATTTTTAGAGTAGAGACCACGGTAAGCCACTCGGTAAGCGTAGTGTAGGACGCCCTCCGGCCGGGTGGGATGTCGACTTGCTTCAGATTACTTAGAAGATAAAAAAGCTTGGAATGAGTTTTGCTCCAACTCAAAATCTACCAACTTACAGATAAGCAAATCAAATGTACTAGACACATAAGTTATGAACATACTAGTGGTTTCTTCTCACTTCCACTGGTGGACAAAAAATTTAAGTGAACTATAAAATATGACCTGTCGAAGTGCTTATTTGTAAGCTTAAAGAAATAAAAACTTTTCATTTTCGAAAGACTGCAGATAGATGCTGGATGCGTCAAGCTGAAGACAGGGCGCTATGGCGCTCATAGGAGGAGGCCTATGTCCAGCTGTGTACGGTTACCGCTAGTTAGTTCCATAGGCTGATGATGATAATGCAAAACTGGTACTTAATTCCAGCTGGAAACGACTATAATTATTTATTTATTTATTTATACTTTTTGCACGAAAAACATAACACAAAACTTATTCTAGAAAATTTAAACAAAGACGAACTTAACCCTAAAAAGAGTTCTCTTCCAGCAAACCCTATTGGGAGAGAGAGACAAAGTGAAGCGACATTGTTTTATACTATGTAGTGATAAGTTACCATGGCTACGTCGTAGACTCTTCGTAGCGCGAGTATCGTCTACGACGCGAGAGAACCACTTTTGTATAATAAAATCTTTACTTGTCTCATTTTCTTCTTTAATTTTTAGAAAAGTGGGTAAATATGCATAAATGAAATAAGAAATTTATTTATCCATTTTATCCATTGGAATTATCGACAATTAATCAACCAGTTAACCCCATTTAATAAGTAAAAGTTATTCCTTGCGTTCTACCAGTTTTTCGATCTAACAGAGACAATTTTATTTTAACATAGCATAGATATAGATTGCAATCTAACCTTTATATACATTAGTAGATTAGGTTCATATTCCCTTGTATGCAAGTCAGGGATACTGCCATTACCGACACCTGCCCTAGTTTTAATTAATATCAATATCTAAATAAACAATGTTCCCCGCAGTGGCTGTCTGTTTGTCAACACGATAAACTATTAACACTTTGAGTGCTGAAAACGCACGGTATGAGTTTTCTACAAGTGACTAATATGCGTAAATCCACACTAGCGCAGCGGCTGAGAAAATACAGATCTTTGATCTGTATTTTCTCAGCAGAGCTGTAATATT
Organism: Eupithecia dodoneata; assembly: GCA_947044415.1. NCBI lineage: Eukaryota > Metazoa > Arthropoda > Insecta > Lepidoptera > Geometridae > Eupithecia > Eupithecia dodoneata. Next base: position 3,614,173 of record OX345684.1, read on the forward strand.
TTTCGAACGAAACGCATGTGCGGCGCAACACAACCGCTGTGTAGAGTGGCAGCACGAATTTTTTAGGTAAAAAAAAGATCGCAGTCTTCGAAAAAAAACCGCAGTCAAAGTATTAACTTTTTTTCATTTTAATCTATGTTTGTATATTATATTACTAGCTGTGCCGCGCGGCTTCGCCCGCGTGGGAATCTATGTGTCAAATGGTTTATAAATATTCCTCTTAAATGAGTCTATGTATTTAAAAAAAAACGCATCAAATCCATTGCGTAGTTTTAAAGATCTAAGCATACATAGGGACAGACAGACAGCGGGAAGCGACTTTGTTTTATACTATGTAGTGATAAGTTACCATGGCTACGTCGTAGACTCTTCGTAGCGCGAGTATCGTCTACGACGCGAGAGAACCACTTTGTATCGTCTACGACGCGAGAGAACCACTTTGTATCGTCTACGACGCGAGAGAACCACTTTGTATCGTCTACGACGCGAGAGAACCACTTTAGTATGATAAAATCTTTACTTAGTCTCATTTTCTTCTTTAATTTTTTTTCAGTAACTGTCAAATTATGAAATTTAATATAAAATAATATAGTGACTGTTATTCTCCGAGATTAATATGCCAAATAAAAGTTAAGTTGCTCTTTTTAAATACTTACCTACATAAAAGACGATACAGCCGAACATATCCTCCTTCTTTCTAAGTCGGTTCAAATAACAAGATATTACTGCTCTACCCGTACGAAGTTGGGGCGAATTACTAGTATCTAGATTTAATAACGCTAAGTGCTAATCGCTAACGGGCTGAATATTAAATGTGGGACACACCATTTGTTAGAAATCAATAGGGAAAAGCTATCTATTGTGAATAATAGTTTCCCTTACCATTGTGAAATGGTATGCCCTGGACAAAGAAGGTGGTAGTTTGACCTGTGTTGATCAAGGTCTCTGACCAGGTGGGATGACGACCTGAGAAAGACTGCAGGTGATGCTGGATGCGGCAAGCTGAACACAGGGCGCTATGGCGCTCATTGGGGGAGACCTATGTCCAGCAGTGGACTATCATAGACTGATGATGATAATGATGATGCATTGTCTAAACTAAGCACAGTTTGGATAATATACAATATATCTTTATGTATTTTAGCCTATGTGTTATTCTGAAATGTAAGATATATTATTGTGAAGTTTCATCAAAATCCATTCAGTAGTTTTTGCGTGAAAGAGCAACAAACTATCGCGTTTATAATTGTATTAGATTTATTAGACCATTCCATCTTCTTCATTCGATCGATCCATCTTCCATCTCATCATCTCTCGCCTTGCAGCGCCCCTACCGGACTAAGAGGAACTACATTTCATAGTATGACAACTATCCGATAGTTTCACAACTTGATCGTATTTCGAGTGAATTTGAGGAATTCGTTGTATTTTGACCCGACTACTAACGGAGGAGGGTTGATACCCTTGTGGCAAACTATTTATGTAGCCGATTTGATTGTTGGGGCAAACGTGTTCTTGAGGAGACCACGACTCAGTAAACGTACGACGACCTGCGAAAGACTGCAGGTAGATGCTGGTTGCTTCAAGCTGAAGACAGGGCGCTATAACGCTCATTGGGGGAGGTCTATGTCCAGCAGTGGACTATCATAGGCTGATGATGATGACGATGACCAACGGAGGAGGGTCGATACCCTTTTGGCAACCTATTTATGTACATATGTAGCCATTCATATGTTCCCACGTAGCGCTGAAGCTACTTGTACGATTGCAACCTTATTTGCTAACTAGGTTTGCTTGGAAATCTTGGAATCGCGTTTTGAATCGAAGATTAATGCTTTCTTGACCATTTCAACGTGAGTTGGTATATATAGGTACAGTCAACGTCGAAAACTACTGTTTATTGTAAAGGGGTTTAAAGATTTTTGCCTTAATTCTTTAGGCAGATGTGTTGAAATCTTTACTTTATGCCGATAGTGCGGCCGTATCATCACGAAGTCTTTACTTAATTTAAAACCAGAAGATGCTCTGTGAAGAATATTCACACTACCAAAAACAAAATCCATTATAAAGGAGTTAGAATATACAATAACCCACCGGATTCTATAACTAGCGCCGCAATAATACGGCAATATTTATTAACAAACTAAAGAGAATGGAATCCTAGTGGACAGGGCTTAGGTACCACAGCTTAGAAGAGTTTCTAAATGACAAATTAGATGACGCCAATGTCGCTGATCCACAGTTATAACACTTATAATATTTATAACTTTGGTTTAAATCAATCATCATCATCAGAAAAAAATATTTATAATTTTTTATATAGAAAATATTTATTTGTGTTTCATATAAAATAATACAACTTAAGAAGTAATAATAATAATAAACTTAGCAAATATCTTGACTTGGCTAACGAGGTTGTCAGCATGTGGGATGTAGATTCAGCGACCATAGTCCCGATAATCGTTTCGGTTAACGGCGTAATAGCGAAGAGCCTCGATCAACACCTGAAGAGACTCTCGCTAGGAAGTTGGATCAAGGGCCAGATCCAGAAAGTGGTACTCTTGGACTCGGCACGTATCGTCAGGAAGTTCCTTTCTCTGCAGCCCTAGGCACCGGCCGCTTGAGCCTAGCTTCGCGGTCGGTGATCTACCGTTTTGATATATTTTTTACTGTAGAATAGTTTTATATACAAATATATGTATTTTCTATAGTAAAAAATGTATTTTATACGAGAATTTAAATACATGAGTGTATAATAAAAATAACAAATTAGGAACGAATAAAAGAATTAAAATACGAGAACACAGAAAGGCTACCGGCGCAGCATTAAATGCTACATTGACATAAGCCAGTGCAGCGCTGGTGTTCAGCAGCGCCAGGGTGCTGAGTGCAGCACACAACACAAATCACTAATGATAACAATTTAACACGCAAATGACAAATTAAAACACTAATAACAACGATATAAAAAAATAAATTTATTATTTGAATCAATAATGATTGGTAAAATTACTTATTAGAAACTGTAGGTAGTATATATTTTTTTGTTATTTACTATGTTTGACATATATGCTTTTTAATAAAGAACTGAACTGAACTCATTATTTATTTATTTTGTTACAGGAGGCGGAGTCCGCTATAACGTCCATGAACGGACAATGGCTGGGCTCCCGATCGATTCGCACCAACTGGGCGACCAGAAAACCGCCAGCGCCGAAGAACGAATGTAAGCTAGATAAATAGAAATAAATAATAGAAAAAACATTGCAAATGAGAACCTCCTCCTATTTTAAAAACGGGTAAATATAAAAGATAGTATATTGAATGCTCGGAGTTTCTCTGAAGAATAGGATTCGTAACGAATACACCCGACAGAGAACCAAAGTTATAGACATAGCTCTGAGAATTAGCAAGCTCAAGTGGCGGTGGGCCGGCCATATCTCGCGAAGAACCGACAACCGCTGGGGTAAACGTGTTCTTGAGTGGAGACCACGACTCAAACGTATGGGCGCCCTCCGACCAGGTGGGATGACGACCTGCGAAAGACTGCAGGTAGCTGCTGGATGCGTCAAGCTGAAGACAGGGCGCTATGGCGCTTATTGGGGGAGGCCTATGTCCAGCAGTAGACTAACATGCCATAACGGCTGATGATGATATTGTCTCGCCGCGGTACAAGCTACCTTATAGTTAAGCCTTTACCTTAGTTACCTATACCATTCCCGTTGTTTTTCCTCAACTCCCCAACGCCATGGATAACAAGAGATAATAACTTTTGAGTTGATATAGGTAGGTACAGTCAACTTCGAAAACTGCTGATCATTGTAAAGGGGTTGGAAGATTTGGTAATAAACCAGTCTTTTTTTAAATCGACGCGCACTATGAAAGTTTTATATTTTATTTATTTATTTATAAATATGTACATCTAGCCTGACGGGCACACGCAATGCTATAGAGTAGGTACATACCTTTAAATAAATAATGCTGGACAATTCACACAGCATTATCTAGCCCCATGGTAAGCAGAGCTTATGTTATGGGTACTAGATAACTGATATACATAATACAATATATTACATAGATAAAATATCCATGTATAAAATGTAAATCCGTCATTGGTCGTAGGAAAAACATAGTATTTTAAGTTTGTCTAGAATAAGGAATGTGGATTTTGTTAAATAAATGAAGTTCGAAAGACTAAGCAAAAAACCTGGTTAATAAATTTAGCTCGTCGACTGTACTAAATGTAATTGTGTCCTTGTCAGGTAAATTAGGGGAGGCTAGGGAAGTAAAGAGATGATGACACCTCCCTCAGGGGCTTGCCCTTGCTATGCTAATGTCTCCTTGCGTTGACATTGTTTCGTTCTAGGTTATTTTAATTATTGCATTTCACACTTTATTATACAAAACCGAAAGTTTGGATGTTTGTTACCTGTATACGCCAAAACTGGACGAATAACTCAATATCACGCCGAACCCATTTTCGTTTTTTAGGAGTTTGAAGTCGGTTTATAGTTTTTTTTTAAACGCCGTGTATTATGTATGTATATATAACAATGACCCCCCTCGAGACCTCCCGTCCGCCTGCGACGCAGGAGGTTGCGGGTTCGATTCCCGCCTCGGAACAATTGTGTGTACGATCTGCAGATATTTGTTCCGGGTGTTCTGGTCGTTTTCTATGTACAATAAAAAAAATCTATCTATGTAATGTATTGTATTATGTATATCAGTTATCTATTACCCATAACACAAGCTCTGCTTACCATAATGCTGTGTGAATTGTCAAAAAAATTATAACTAGAAGAAAGAAGAAAGAATTTTTTTTTTAACTACAACCAATCACACATACAAGATCTTAAAACTAATTATAAAAGTACATTTGATAGCTATACTATGTGGATTGTAGCCGAAAAATTAGGAAATGGCTCAGCATAAATGCTACGGGTACTGGTAGAACCAATACACGCAGCGCTGATCTTCCGCCTACTTAATAAATTAATTATAACCGCCTACTTAATTATAATATTAAAATATTACATCATAATTATTCTGGTTTCTGTTAAAGATGAATCTTATATATATATAAAAATCTATTGCTGTTCGTTAGTCTCGCTAAAACCGGCTGGGCCGATTTAGCTGATTTTTGTTTTAAAATGTTTGTCGTAGTCCAGGGAAGGTTTAAACGGAGAAAATATAAAAAATCCACGCGGGCGAAGCCGCGGGGCGCAGCCAGTAGTTTATATTAAATTCTCAAATACAGGTAGGTACACTCAGCTCTATGCACTTCCCGCTGAACAGTAATATCCGATTCAGCGGTAATACCTTCCGGCGATGGAAAAGAAGCTTCCGAATCGAATAGCTTTTCTTTCATATAAACGGAAATTTTAAATGGAAAAAGAAGGCTATAGAGTTGGTGTGTGAAATAGAACTAGGGAATTTATGGATCAGCTCTGCTAGCTTCTAGTTAGGTGTCGCATAAAACCTTCTTAATAAAATATAAGTTTCTAGTTAGGATAGGATTCGTAACGAATACATCTGACAGAGAACCAAAGTTATCGATATAGCTCTGAGAATTAGCAAGCTGAAGTAGCAGTGGGCCGGCCATATCTAACGAAGAACCGACGGCCGCTGGGGCAAACGTGTTCTTGAGTGGAGACCACGACTCGGTAAACGTAGTGTAGGACGCCCTCCTACCAGGTGGGATGACGACCAGCGAAAGACTGCAGGTAGATGCTGGATGCGGCAAGCTGAAGACAGGGCGCTATGGCGCTCATTGGGGGAGGCCTATGTCCAGCAGTGGACTGCTATAGGCTGATGATGATGAGTTAGATGGATAAAGAGCTAAATAAGCATTTTTGTCAAGTATCTTGACGACCGATGTGGCGCGGTGGGCGAAGGCCCACCTGCGATTCAGGAGGGTTCGATTCCCTCGGAACAATTATGTGTACGATCTGCAAATATTTGTTCCGGGTGTTCTGGTCGTTTTCTATGTATAATAAAAAATATCTATGTATGTAATGTATTGTATTATGTATATCAGTCATCTAGTACCCATAACACAAGCTCTGCTTAGCTTGGGGCTAGATAATTCTGTGTGAATTGTCCAGCATTATTTATTTAAAGGTATGTACCTACTCTATTGCATTGCGTGTGCCCGTCAGGCTAGATGTACATATATATAAATAAAAAAACAGAGTGTAAACCTGTTGAAATGTCGGGAAAATAGGTTAATAAACGCGATTGTATTGTATTGTATTGTATTTCTTTATTATTAAAAACTTATTCTAATCTTATTTCTACGACACTTTAAACCAGATAAGGTTTGTCTAGTGTCGACAGTTACAGCGTGTTGCCCTGCCACACATTAACTCACGTACACAAAATATACAGAGTCTAAGCACCTACTAGCATTATCAGCACTTGGATTCATAAGTTAGGTTCAATAGCTACCTGCATACAGGTTTAACAGTAAAGGGTGACTAGCGGTCGCTATATGGAAAAAATTAATAAATAATTGATCGTAGTAGGTAGTAAATTTAACATTGTATTACACTTTACAAAGCAATTAGGTATTTATACATTTAAAGTCATACATATTTTACTATAAATTATCTAAGAGGTGTTTTTTGTATTTATGTGAATAGTTTTTTGTGTTAACTTCTTCTAGTAGTTTGCGTGGTAGTTCATTAAGCATAGTAGGTATTAAATATTCTGTGGTTCGCCGGCCATAATAATTATTCATTTTAGGTATACTTAGTTTATTTTGTGTAATATTCCTAGTTGTTATTGTATGTGATACGGGCACAAGTATAGCTGTATTATGAAATTGCTCTGTAAGAAGGTTAAGTTTTATTCTCTCTTGCACCGGAAGTATGCCTGAAAACTTGAATAAGCCCATGGCATCTTGGATATAATTTTTAATTTTTTGAGGTGTTATAGCTTTTAGAATCCTATGTTGCAAATTAAATATTTTATCAATTTCTGTTTTGAAAGTATGGCCATAGCAGGTTATGCCATAGGCATACTGATTCCCCTAGGGCAATATATAGGTTAAGTAGTACATGATAAGGTATTTTATATTTAACTATTTTTAGCTTAGCTAGAATGGCTCTTAGCTTGTCACAGACAATGTTAACATGTTGATTCCAGATAAATCTGTTATCAACAATTAATCCTAGATATTTAAAACACGGTACCACTTCTATCGCGTCGCAGTCGCAGTTACTTGACGCGCTTTGATTATGCAGGCAGTGATGTACATGTGCGATTATGCTGAACGAGTCTTTAGTTTGAACGTGGCTAGAGTGTACGTGAACTATTTTCGTTTTGCTTGCATTTATAACCAGACCAACGTCGTGAGACCACTTACAAACTTCAGTAAATTCGTCTTGAAGATAATTGGCGGCTGTTTTAAGATTTGTGTTTGCGGCTACCAGACAAGTATCATCAGCATATTGGTACACTGAGCATTTGTTTATAACATTGCCCATATCGTTAACATAAGCTAAGTAGTGAAGAGGTCCTAGAACAGATCCTTGTGCAGTTCCGGTTGTAACATCAACTACATCACTCAGTTCATCGTTAACTTTTACAACGTATTTTCGATTTTTTAAGTAGTCTTCACCCCATCTCCTAATGGGGCCCCTTACTCCTGTATCGTCTAATTTTTGTATTAACGTATCATGCCTGAGCGTATCGAATGCTTTGCTAAAATCGATGAATAACAGTAGCACATGTTGTTTGTCATTGAGTAGCTTATTGACTTCATCGTTAAATTTCGATAATCGCAACGCAGTCGACCTCCCAGGCTGAAACCCGTATTGTGCATTAGAGATTATATTATTTTTAGCGTAATAATCTTGAAATTGTTTGCAGATGAATTTTTCAGCAATTTTATCTATGACTGGCAGAATAGTTATGGGTCTATAATTTTCATATTCATTATGTTTTCCTTTTTTAAATATTGGTCTCACTATACCTGTTTTTAGCTCTTGAGGGTATTTACCATCCGTTATACTTTTATTTATTAATTTTGTTATTACTTTTATTATTTTATCACCTATATATTTTAAGTCAATACACCGAATACCATCAATACCTGGTGATTTTTGCGTTTTTAAATGTTGTAATATTTTTGTTATGTCCTTATGAGTTGCTTTTTTTATGTATATTGATTTATTTTCTTGAAATGCGTATGTTGATTCATTGATAAGGCGTTTATTACAGGTTGGCAATATCTTTTTTACATTTTCGTCAAATTCTTTTCCAAAGTAAATACCCGTTGTATCAATACTTATAATTACATTTATTTAGCTTCAGTTAATGGAACTGAGAGGAAAAGTCAATATAGTAAGAAAATATTTTGCTATAATAGAAATAATAAACATAATAATAAAAATAAACAGCATTTATGTAACAGGCACTGCTTCCCGAGCACTTGCGTAGAGCAACCGAACATTATCGCAATACCCTGAACCACGCCTAGAACCAGACAGCACCACGTAAGGGTCACCAGCTTTCACCAGCCTCTTCGCCTTACAATAGTCTAAACCAGCGTGAACCCGTGCATCAGTTTCCGCTGCCCAATTGCTTTTCCCAATCTCAAAATAGTGCATCGCACGGCAACCACGCCAGAATCGCAACTGTCTAGCTGTGTGACAGGCTCTTGTGACAGCTACTATAGGACAAAACGGCTTTATATACGATAGAATCTTCGCCGTCCGCCCTGAACTAGTCAGGCAGATTATGCATACAGCATTAGCTCGCATAGAAAGCTCAACCGCACTGACGCATAAAGCTTTGATCGGATCATCGAGAGGAACTCCTGTTATGCTGATGTTGCCATAGATTCTTGGCTGCCAGATGATTCGTTCAGCTTGACGGCAAATGACTGCGGCTGCTGCGATGCAATGTTCCGCCATTTTTAAAGCGTCATATGGCTGTGAGTATTTTTTAAGTGGAGAATTGTAGTGTAGCTCTAAAGCTATTACATCACATCCGTCGATAATGAGGTTAGCTATATCTGTGACGCATAATGTAGGTATTTGTTCATTTATAACAGCTTTGCAGAGGCAAGGTTTGCCAGCCTCCTGGCATTTTGCTAGGAGAGTCTTTTGAGCTATGAAAATCTTTTCCACCGGCAAGTCTGTAGCCAAAACGCATCTATCTAGGTAAATGCCATCGGATTCTGCGATGATTGCGTCTATATTATCGACAGCTAAGATGGTATCTATGCAGCTGAATATAAGCATATGCTTTCCTTTGTCTCCCAGTATTTCTCTCACGTGTCTCACGTCTTGAACGGTTTGAGATTCTGGTAGCAACACTGCGTCAATATCAGCACCAACGGCCCAAGCTATTTGCTCCCCCATATCTTCAAACGATTTCGAGTCTTCACTGGATGATAAAGATTGGTTAGAATCACCCTTTCCGGCAGCAATGTCTTTAGGTATTTTCGCGATGCGCATACTCATTTTCGAGCCGATTGTACCTCCTGCTGTTATCCTGCAGTCTAGAGAGTCGTCTCCGGCTTCCACAGCTTGTAATCTAATCTTTCCAGGAGACAGGCTGTCTATAAAAATAGCATCTCCTTGCCGGAGGTCTGTTAGATTATCGTATCCAACATATAAACAATCAGGTGTCCCACATCCCCTCCAGCTTATATCTGTAGTAAGTCTAATGGTGTTGTTTTGGACCAGTTCTACGGTCGATTTGGGTCCAGCTTTCAAATCGCCCGTAACTATATCTGGACCTCGGACATCTACGATCAAAGCTAGTGGGTAAACGTACTCCAATTCGGCGCTGTAGTTGTAAACCGCTTGTCTGACACTCTGGACAAGTTGAGCACAAGCGTCTGGCTCCAAATCTCTCAAGTTTAATCTAGCTACAGTAAGACCGGATGCTATAAGTCTTTGTATGTTCGCTGGTTCTCTATTACCCATGCCTATTTCACACATCAAACCTGTTTGAAGCTCTTCGCAGGGTATGCCGTGGATGTCCAGGTGGCTGTAGTGTTTTAGAAGACTTGGTTGTGGCGCAGTTGGCTTTTCTTTGAAACATGGTAATGCTTCGATTGGGATATGCCATGGTAAAGACATTTTTTAACAAAATAGCGATCAGATTATGTAAAAATTACGTGTAAATGATCAAATATCGATAAAGAATTGCGATTCCAAACTTTGTTTACAAATGAAATATTAAAATCAATCACAAGGTTGTCAGTTGTCATGTTCCTTTTTAATTTCACCAAGTAGGTTAAGCAAAGCAGGTTCATAACTATGACTCTTCATAAGGAGGTTTGCTTTGATGTTACTTTCTACCAAGGCATAGAATTTTTTTAATGTGATATTTTTTTTAGTATCCTTGAATAATTTTCTAGCGGACCTTCCCGGCTTCGCACGGTTTTAGTACGGATCCCTAACTTTTTTGAAAATATAATATAGCCTATGTTCACCGGGGATAGTGTAGCTTACCAACGGTGAAAGAATTTTTCAAATTGGTCCAATAGTTTCAGAGCATTACAAACAAACAAAAAATATAACTTTTCCTCTTTATAATATTAGTATAGATATAGATTTACCTTTTAATATAACAAAGATAGAAATTTATGCTAAAGAGTTAAGATAAGTTTAGACGGTGAATAACTTAGTAAAAGATGATGTTCTATTTAACAAATTGTAGACACCAGCTTTGGTCATGCTCTGGTTCCATTCTCCTAAAAATTCAAATTCTTTATTTCCAGACAAAGGTCCATAGAAAACACAAAATTACAAAAAAAAACTTCATAATATCAGCAAAGAAAATAAACCCAAAATAACTAAATCTTTAGTATAAGTAATTTCACACAGTGGTGTCGTATTGAACGGCCATATTTATCAGATATGACTTTCAGGAAAAAAACACATGAAAAATACAAAATTCATTTATTTACCAAAATACAAAAAATGCTTACAGTTTACTGGTGGTCCCCGCACTAGGTTCAGAGCCTGAATCGCGGGAGGTCGAATTACAAGAGGAATTACCAATAATGTAAACTGTAGTAAACAGGGCAGCAGTAACATTGTAGTGCAGTGACATTTGATAATCAACTTCAACTTCTTCCTAGATGGCTCTGCGTCTGGATTGACAATTTAATATATACATAAATGACTTGTCTAAGTGCTTATTTTGTAAGCCTAAAGAATAAATGATTTTGACTTTGACATTGTATTTCTTTTTCTCTTTAATTCCAGTGAACGCGAAGCCGCTTACGTTCGATGAAGTCTACAACCAGAGCTCGTGTACTAACTGCACTGTGTACTGCGGCGGTCTGACTGCTGGTCTTACGGAGGAGCTGATGCAGAAGACCTTCCAACCCTTCGGCACCATACAGGAGATCCGCGTCTTCAAGGACAAGGGATACGCTTTCGTCAGGTGACTTGCTGACCCATGACTCATGCATGACTTATTAAGAAAGTGATCCGTGGTTCTTTGACTCAAGAATGACCTATTGTGCATTTTTATTGACTTATGGATCATTGACTAATGACGAATCATTGAATTGTAACTAGAAGAGAATCTTTGACCTATTGCTTAAGTGACCCATCGACACTAGACTAATTTACTCATGACTACCTAGTACTAGGGCGATCTCACTGCTGGCCTCAAAGAAGAGCTGATGCAGAAGAGACCTTTCAACCCTTCGGCACCATACAAGAGATCCGCGTCTTCATGGACAAAGGATACACTTTCGTCAGGTGACTTGCTGACCCATGACTCATGCATGACTTATTAAGAAAGTAACCTTATTGTCATAAGACTTATTTTGTGTAGAAGCCAGGAGTCATTAGACTCGTGGCGTATTGACTTATTAACAAGTAATGACTCACCACCCTTCATCACTATCACTACATCGTATAAACAAAGTCGCTTCCCGCTGTCCATCTGTCACTATGTATGCTTAGATCTTTAAAACTACGCAATGGATTGAGATGCGGGTTTTTTTAAATAGATAGACTGATTCAAGAGGATGATTTATAAATTCTTTGACACAAATATTTTCACGCGGGAGAAGCCGCGGGGCGCAGCTTGTTATTTACAAATTATTATATTGTTCCAGATTCTCTACAAAGGAGAGTGCCACACACGCTATCGTCGCTGTTCACAATACGGATGTGAACGGACAGCCGGTCAAGTGCTCCTGGGGCAAGGAATCAGGAGACCCTAACAACGCGCAGGCGCAGGGACAGGTATTTATGATTTTTTGACTCATGACATGACCTATTGCTTAAGCGTCCACACACATCGACACTAGACTCATAACTGCCTACTAACAATGCGCAGGGACAGGTATTCATTGAATTAAAAAAGCCGAAAATCTATGACTCATGACATGACAATAACAATTTTTTTGAAACGTACACGTTCTGAACACGTAATAATAAGCACTAATACAACGGGTATTTATCATTACATGAACTATTGATCAAGTGACCCATGACCCATCGACTCAAGACTCATTGACTCATGAATACGTACTAACAATGAACGAATAACGGGAACAATTTGATGAACACGAACAATAATAATAAGACCGCAGGTCAGCTCTATGACAAAGTGGCTTAATTTTTTATCTTTTCTAGACAAAAATCACCGAGCTTTAGCCTACAGGAGATATAAAAACATACCTTACTTGTAGGTTTAGAAAGAATAGGTAGGTTGATAATATTCACATGGGAAATTGTAAGGCGAAGAATTAAAAAATGCAAAAGGTAAAAATCACGAAATGACCAAATCTTTAATAAATAAGGAACCTAAAAAATAACATCAAAAGGCGTACTACTTTTGCTAATGGATCATAAAAATGTACAATTAATTACTTATTTTATCCATACCGGTAATTAAATAGACTCTGCTTATCCATTAAGACCTGTTTAATAATGAAGTCGGTATATTTGCAAAACAAATTGGAAAAAATCTTGCCTTATTCTACAAATTGAATGCCCAAAGGTGGCTTCGTAATGCTTTATGAATTTTAGATGTGGTGAGATTTTTAATAGATAAGTATCTTTCTTTTTCTTTCATTTTATCGTGTAATGCAGACCGTCCCGGCTTCGCACGGTTTTAGTACGGATCCCTAACTTATTTGAAAATATAATATAGCCTATGTTCACCGGGGATAGTGTAGCTTCCCAACGGTGAAATAGTTTTTCAAATCGGTCCAGTAGTTTCGGAGCCTATTCAATACAAACAAACAAATAAAAAAATCAAACCTTTCCTCTTTATAATAATTATTTATATTATTAGTATAGAAATATAGACAAGCAACCGCCCGCGATTTCGCATAAATATACGTACATCAAAGTAATCCTAAATATTTATTTTATTTTGACGACCAATGTGGCGCGGTGGGCGAAGGTCCGCCTGCGACGCATGAGGTTGCGGGTTCGATTCCCGCCTCGGAACAAATGTGTGTACGATCTGCAGATATTTGTTTCGGGTGTTCTGGTCGTTTTCTATATATATATATATATATATATAATAAAAAAATATCTATCTATGTAATGTATTGTGTATTATGTATATCAGTTATCTAGTACCCATAACACAAGCTCTGCTTACCATGGGGCTAGATAATGTTGTGTAAATTGTCCAGCATTATTTATTTATTTATTTTACAAACCATCTAAAATATTCATTTATGCTTATGAACCACACTAATTCTTACCTAATGATTTTTTTTTCTAATAACGGAATGCGGCTAAAATTTGTAAAATTCAATGCATTATTTTTTTCTAATAACGGAATGCGGCTAAAATTTGTAAAATTCAATGCATTATTTTTTTCTAATAACGGAATGCGGCTAAAATTTGTAAAATTCAATGCATTATTTTTTTCTAATAACGGACTGCTACTATAATTTGTAGCATTCAATCGTTTACCACTTATCGCCACTTATAAATAAGTAAAATTATAAAAGACCTCTCTTCGACCTCTCATTCTCTACATACAAAAAATACAAATACAAAAACACAAAATTATTTATTTGCCATTTCACTTGCCACATATTAATGCGGCCCCCGCACGAGGCAAGCCTGTGTCGCGGGAAGCCTGCTTACAAAGGTAACGTTAACGATACAGATTTAAAGAAACTGATACTGATACAGGGCAAACAAACAAATACAAAAAGAAAATAAAACTAATCAATTATATATATGTAGGTGATACAAAAAATAAACTAATCAAGAGTACAAAACTGCAAAAATATGAGTCACTCACTGATTACGTATACATTGTAGGTACCAATTGCAAAATAAACACTTGATTACATAAACCATCATCAGCAACCTATAGTAGTCTGGACCTAGGCCTCCCCCAATGAACGTCATAGCGCCCTGTCTTCAGCTTGACGCATCCAGCATCTACCTGCAGTCATTCGCAGGTTGTAATCTCACCTGGTCGGAGGGCGTCTACACTACGTTTGCCGCATCGCGGTCTCCGCTCAAGAGCACGTTTACCCCAGATGTTGTCCGTGATATATGATGGCCGGACCACTACCACTTCAACAAAACTGAATATACCTACCATTGATTGAAATTCGTCTCTTTAGCTCGGCGGCGCAGCCTACAGTCCCTTCGGAGCAGCGTACACAGCTACCACGGTGCCAGCGTCTTCATACTGGTACGGAGCCTACCCGCAACAACTGGGGGGCGCTGCCCCGCCCTCCGCCCCGGCGCTCCAGGGGTACTCCTACGGACAGTTCGCGCACTATCATCACCAGTATATGGGGTAAGCTTGTCTGTTTATGGCAGCTTTCGGTAGAGTGGGATAAAGTTACTTTTTTTACTGCTGCATCAACAATTTGTATCCATAGGAAAAGATTGATAGCCTTATCTTATGTAAATTTATTATAATTTACAATGCAACATAATTACTCTTTATTGCACACCAAAAAAAACAGATACATAAGACAGGAAAAAGACAAATACAGAATGTGCTGTACAATGGACGGCCATATTTAGATGGACATGGAGTAAAATTGCACCGCTTGCAGAAGTGCAAATGTGCGGTTTATACATAAATCGTACAGCTTATGTTATTCTGTATTTTGCTGCTATGAATAAACTATTTTATTCTTTTATTGTTCCACAGTATGGGCGGCGTGGGCGGCCTGCCGTGGGCTCTGGGCGGAGGCGCAGCTCTGGGCGGCGGCGTCGGCGGAGTCGCTGCCATGTCGCAGCCTCAGGTGCTGCACTATCCCGTGCAGCATTTCCAGGTCCAGCCTGTAAGTACTTCTTCCAATTAAATATAAGCAGAATAGACGGGGTAGTTACACTGCGCAATTTTTAAGTAATAAAATAATTGCCGACCAGGTGAGACGACGACCTGCGAAAGGCTGCAGGTAGATGCTGGATGCCCCAGGCTAAAGACAGGGCGCTATGGCGCACATTGGGGAGGGCCTATGTCCAGCAGTGGACTAACATAGGTTGATGATGATGATGTCCGGTCTAGTCATAACATATTAAATTTAAAGAAGACCATGAAATCTACCACAACTGGGGGATATTTTCATGACTCATTTACATACCTACCAATTTTTTGCCTTCTTTGCTATAATTTACTAAATCATTCTAGATCGGTGAGGACGAATGGCTGGCCCCCAGTTTGCTAGTCTGAGGACACCGCGACCCGCCCTGCTGTCCGAGGAACCAAGACTACATGATGTAGACTTGGCCCTTCATGAGTTGTGGACCTGCGTTATTAACTTTTATCTGAGTTCTGAACCTTCGTTACTAACCACTATATGAGTTATAGACCTTCATTATTAACCTTTATATGAGTTCTAGACTTACGTTATTAACCTTTATATGAGTTCTGAACCTTCATTATTTATCTCTATATGATTTATAGACCTTGATTAACCTTTATATGAATTGTAGACCTGTTACTAACCATTACATGATTTATGAACTTTCGTTATTAACCTTTATATGACTTATGGACTTTATATGAGTTATAGACCTGCGTTATTAACTTGTATATGAGTTGTAGACCAGTTAGTAACCATTACATTATTTATGGACTTTTGTTATTAACGTTTATATGAGTTGTGGACCTGCGTTACTTACCTTTATATGACTTAAAGGCCTTTATATGAGTTGTGGACCTTCGTTATAAAAATTATATGACATATGAAACTTTTAAAACTATCATGGTTTTTAACACTGAAGTCATTTAAAACGTGATCATGGCGCATGAAACTGTGCCGAAATATTGAATAACTCAAAAATCAAATCATGGTAAATATCCCGTTTTAAATGACTTTAGTATATGACATATGGACGTGCGTAACTTTATATGAGTTCTGGACCCTATATGAGTTAAAGACATCTGTTGCTAAATTTTGTATGAGTTATGAACCTGCGTAACTGACCTTTAAGAGTAATTAAAACGCAGGGTTTTAGTTTCATTTTTTAACACGTCTCGTTATTTTAAAATAAGGTTTTGTTATGACGTAATTGTATCTTCTGTGAGTTTCATATTCGTTATTAACTGTCATAGGGGTAAACTTGTATATGTAATAAGTAAACCTGTTGTATAAATACAAAAGAGTTACTTTACATAAAATTTTACGTATTACTGTTATTTAAGTTAATTGTCCATACGTCTCAAATATTTACTATTTATTTACGTACCTACGGTAATAGTAAAATTATTGAGAGTTGTAATTTTTACGTTCCTTTGTTTTGTTTTTTCTTATTTTTTTATCGGGATCCATTAGGACTAGATGACCTAAACGTTATTTTACAGCATTTTACTTGCGAAATAATAAAAAATATATCTGCAAAGCTGGAGGAAGCGAAAATAAATTTATTTACAAAAATATTAACTCTTTGTTACTTAAAAACGTAATGTTTACACTTAATTTCTTTATTCTTTGTATACGTTTACTATAAAATTGGTCTTATAAGCGTTTTTAAGTAATAAACTAAAGTTTTAGTAACTGTACTTATAAAGTTGTAAGCATAAGCGTATAAAGCAATTCTGGTTGTAATCATTCGTTACAGAGTCATTAAGTTTTAATAATATCTAATATAAAAGACATCGGTTATTGACTTGTCACATTTTATCGAAAATAGTTTGAATGAGAAATCTAAACCATGTAGAAAAACAATTAATACCTGAACTGTAAAGACGTGTACTGCCATACACAAAGAAGTCAAGATGTGTATATTTCTGCATTAAAATAACGATAAACAAACAAAACGTTTGACAAAGCCGTATGGCCATAAAGCCTGGACAGGACTACATCCACAAAATGGAAAATGAAATTTAAAAAAACCTCTCTAACTCATGATTACTCAGAATTTGTTTATTTTAGGTGGAATTCCAGTCTTGAACTCTATAATCTAGTCTTATGGACCTTGGGTTTTTATGGAAGCCAAAGTTTCAAAATGTGATATTTTATTTAGAAGAACAGTTTTAAATACTTTGTTTAATTTGTTATTTGTAAACGCAGTTAGGGCACGGGAGCGGTTAGAGGGCTATAAGCCGAGTTTAAAAAAATATGGATACGACTACTTTCAGACGAAATATTTGAAAAAAATGTGAGTCATAACGAAAGATTTAGTTTCTATTGCTGCTTATGACATGCATATTGGATGCGGTAACATAATTTTAGATTATATATTAGGTTATATTATAACAGTTATAGTTAAATTCGATAAGGCATAGGTATTAAGATGATGAATATCAGTTGACACGCGGGCCAAAAAAGGTTGCGATGATTTTTCGGGAAAAAAACATTTTTTGGAAAAATGTTGTGGAAAATGGTACCAAACATCAGATAGCACAAGATAGTATAAGAGTAGTGGAAAAAAATGTAGTTTTTGGAAAAATGTTTTGTAGGAACGTAGGGCTAGGCGACATCAGTGAGCGAGGTTTTTTTAAAACATTTTTATCAGCCCGTTGATACACGGAAGGCGATGAGGAAATAGAAAAAATATGGCGCGAGTAAATAATTGATCACTTTTAGTGGTTTTCTCTTCTTTTCTCCGTGAGATACAATGCCAAAAGTCATACAAAACGAAAAAACATAAATATAAATCTACTGTTATAAAAGAAGGTTGTGTCTATATGTATAATGGATACACTTAAAGAACTTTGAAGAAAAAAAATTACCGAAAAGTAGTAAAAATTAGATTTATATATTGATAGGGGAATAAGTGGAAAGAAAAAATATTTATTGCGATAGAAAATAAGTAATTAATATAACCGTTTACTGTAGTTAGAGGAAAATTAGTGTGTTTTGTTTTCTCTCAACAAAATCTGTCGCGTGTTTTTTTTTAGTTTGACTTTCGGCTGTATTTCTTTTTACAAAAAAACTTGTGAGAGTCTTCGAGAGGCTAGTGTTCTTAAAAGTAAAATAAAAAGTAGTTCTATGGAATCATCTTTTTTGAAACTTTTTAACGCCCTCGCGTGTGTGGGCCGAAATATTTTGTAAATGTATATTTATACATTATATATATATAATGTATAATGCTGTTTCGAATATCTTTTGCTTTTATCATATAGTAGAACTCTTTTCAATTAAGAAATGCCTTCTACCTTACAATATTTTTGTTTTTCTACTATTTCTAAAAATCAAAATAAATTCGAAACAGTACAATTTATATTTTGACTGTCGTAGTTGTTTTAATTATTTCTTATTAGCATTTTTTGTTTGGGCGTGTAGTGAAATTTGAGAGACATATCGCTAGAAATTACAATTAAGATATTTATAGTATACCTACATATTAAAAATTAAATAAAAATTGATTTTCCGACTATGGACGAATCGTTGTGTCAATTCGGTCTTTCTGTCAATCGAAAAATATTAACAAACCTTCAAATAATCGCAGAAAATAACAAATTCTCTATTAATGCGTTAGAAAATTAAATCTAAAAGACTTATTAGTAAAAATTTTTTTTGACTTTTCCCATTTTTTGCGATTATTTGAAGTTATTCCGAGGTACGACCTCACAAAGTTTATCAAAAATATGACGAACGATTAGATAGTCAAATTTAGGTGTAATGCTAGATTTAAATGAGAAAAAAAACATAACTTATGCCTATAATTGCTTGACGTAGTGTTAAAACATATATATTCATAGGTAATAAGGTGTATCTAAATAGGTAACCGCCGGCCGTCAATTTTAGCAATGTGTGGGTTACCACAGTTTTCGCAAAGACGGCCGATGCCTTTCTAAATGCTAATACTTCCTTCAGAATAGTATGTTATAAATAAGGACTAGTACATAAGGGCTTCATTAATTCCATATTATATAACGTTAGAACTAAGCATACATAACCTACATTATAAAATGGGGTGTAATTTTAGCTAGGAAATTCAAGATAATTAATTAATAATAATATATTATATTATACAAGCGATTATTAGATAGGCTATTAAATTTGTGTATGTATATTATGTTAATTTATTTAATTTATATTTATTTCCTTTACATAAATCGTAAGTATATCGTTAAGTCCCATATAACACCAATATTTTGTATAGTCCTCGACTTATGAATTAAAGTTATATATGCTATATTATATATAAAAATATGTATGTATTTATGATAACTCTTGCCTTATCTTCTCCTTTTTCTTTTTAATGTCACAGCGTTAGAAAATGTATTGGCTCTCCCTTTTTACAGAAGTTATGAAATATTCAAATCTATTATACTACGAGTACCTAATTAGTCTCTAGTACCGTTATTTTTAAAAGCATATACATTTTTTAACGTACTGGGTGCCAAATCTTCGTTTTTTTTTTTCACTTCTTCTTTGGACAGTCTTTTCCCAACTATAATGATAACACCAATTCAAAATAAGTGAATAATTCTCTAAGGGCAATTCTAATAGTGTCCTACGACTTTGAATGTATGCAAGAGTTTTAAAAATTACAAGTTTTAGTCAATATCTAAATAAAACCTTTTAAGAAACAGAAAAATATGATGCTGAATTTTAAAACGAAATCACTTTTAAATAATCTAACTAAATTCTAAAATGATAATAAAATAAAATTATAACATTCCATACACACAAACAACTCACATACATCCAAAATTGTATGAGCATAGATAAGTGGTGCATAGAGTAAAGGTGTCTCTTTCCGTTTTCGAAGCTGTTTTTCAAGAGGCATTATTAATTAGTATAAATAATAAATCGTGCTAACGATTTTACTTCATTTTTAGAGATCATAATGAAGGATATCGGATAAATGCTAAGTTTTTAACAACGATGTTTAACATTATATGCAATAATGCAATGCTAATTACCCTAACCAACCCTAATTCGTTATCAACAGAAGTATTTTTTAATTAATTCTGCAGAATACTTCCACCTACAACTTTACCCAGTCATAAAAAATAGCGTATTTCGACCTATTTACAAATAATGTTGAAAAACAGCTTCATATATCTTTTAGTTTTAGAACGAGCTAGATGTTTGATGTGTTTTAGTAGTTTTTAATAAAAATTAGACCCATGAAGTCGCATGCTTCATAAAACATTGTTTTTGTACACAAAAACTATAATGAAACATATTTTTTGATACATGTAAAACGGATTTTCTATCCTCTTTCGATTTTTTTTTATTATCATTTTTCTAACTCGTATCAGCAGAAAAAAACGTGCAGAAAAGTAGAATATATATACGAAGTTTCTGCTTCTAGCCAAAGGATCAAGCACACTTGGGCTAAAACAGTCAATAGTTCAACAGTCGGACGGTTAAATAATGTCGAACACTACAATCGTTCGAAGGTTTGACACTGTATCAATGATAAAATTCGCCCACGAACTTGTTTATGTCTCAAACTGTTTATGCCTAAACGTCATAAAAAAGAGTATTTAATAAGTACTTATAGACACTGGCAGAGTCGTAGCGAAAAGCAAGCAGCGCCAAAACAAAAAGAAGTTGAAGTACTTATAACTTGTATATGAATTATCAGATCATAGAAACAATAAACAATGCTGATTCGAGTCAGATGGTAGTTTTTTCGATGTTTATCTATAAATGTCTGAAGGAATGTGTCTAGTTGTTTTCACACATTAGCAATATCTAATATATAACATGCGTTTGATATAAAAATTGTATCGCGCGAAAGTTTTTCAACAATTATTTTTGTTGACGTTGTTATTATGTCGTGATATGCGAGTGAAATTAAATACAATTTTTGTATTAAATGCAAAAAAAAACAGCAATAATAACGAAATAGGTGTGTAGTAGATTTTTTTTTGTATGCTGCTAGAACATTCTATACGATAACAATATTTTTCGTCGATTAAAGTAAGATTTATTATCTATGAATCTAAATAGTGTTGACATAATTTTCTCGGTAATTATTTATCGTAGAAGCAAAGTGACTAAACTTAATCGATGAATTAAATTTTTATCAGTTCTTTCCTTTGTAAAGAGCGTTTTCAAGTTTGAATCACATCGCACTTTTGTTTTTTTTTTCTAGTTTTTACCGTCCATGGATGTTGTATTAGAATAGTTACTTAGGTATTATTTTATTCGTTTAATTTGCTCAATAACTTCAGCGCACATATTATGTTGTTAGAGAATTGAGCTTTTCTTTCAAAAAATGTGATGATTCGAACTTAATGACCAGAAAGAGTTAGTGATTTTTATCTTCCCAGTATTTGTATCTACGAATCTTTACCCTTGCAACTTTATATATTTATATCATGGATGTGATGTATTTAAGGTATATGCTATACAATTTTACTTGGAAACTGACGCACTTGTTAATATTTCTATAATTTAAAAACTATTGCCAAAAACTTGCCCAATAAAAATGTA
This sequence comes from Eupithecia dodoneata, assembly GCA_947044415.1. Classification (NCBI taxonomy): domain Eukaryota; kingdom Metazoa; phylum Arthropoda; class Insecta; order Lepidoptera; family Geometridae; genus Eupithecia; species Eupithecia dodoneata. Next base: position 3,635,996 of record OX345684.1, read on the forward strand.
GGGGGATATATGCTCGATAAAATTAGTCGTCTTGTCGAATCCAGCTTTAGACAATATGGTAATACTAACGAGAAAACGTTTCGAGAAACACACAGAGACAAATTCTTATTGGTTGGAGTCGAATGGTTGAGATTCTGAATGTTACCAACATACACCCAAAGTTGACGATTTTATTTTATCAATGGTGGACAAGCCAAATAATATCAGATTTTCTGAAAGCTTTAGAAATTTGGCAACTGCGTTAGTTTATTTAATTATAATTTTTTACCTACCCCTATTATTTTATTATCGCATAAATTTAGTGAAAAAATTAGATTAAAATGAAAATAGAAAGTTAAGTATATAAAATTAAGTAAAGTCGCTTGTCTGTTGTGTTTTCATGAAAAAAAATGTTTTTGTTGATGTTTATTATGTTGATTGTTTTAAGGGTTCTAGAAGAAAATATAATTAACGCTTCAATGATTTCTTAAAACTGGGAAAACATCAAATATAACCTTAAAATTTTTATTTTAAGACATTTATACCCAATTCAACCCAAAATTATAATGGTACTATATAATCTACGCTCATTAATTATTATTCGATGTTTAAAAAAAATATCTAGGTAGTAAAAATATCTATGTAATGTATTGTATTATGTAATATCAGTTATCTAGTACCCATAACACAAGCTCTGCTTACCATGGGGCTAGATAATGCTGTGTGAATTGTCCAGCATTATTTATTTTATTTATTATTAAATCACTTATTACTTAGATGAAATAACACTGTCTAATATAACTAGGTATAATTTATTACACTGAAACTGAAAATATAACACTGAAAAATACAGAGCCCAGATATTGAAGCCATATGTCAAAAGTAAATGAGTGACACAGATGAAAGTTGTACAAAAAATAACATATTTTCTTCTAAAGCCCACTTGTTTTTGTTAAAACGGTTAAAAATGAAATATTAACCCGATAACATATGATGTACTCTGTACCTACCTATAGTAATATATAGTTAATACACATACATATGACTTAGTATATAAGATGATGCGAAAACATAAAAAATAAAAGGAATATTAGTCGTTTTATTTACACTTCCTTTAAAATAGTTTAAATTTAAGATGAAATTAATACCCATATTGCGTTTCGGTATGCTTGATCGAAAAAAATCCCTTCACTCGAAAGGGTAGTTCCACCGCGCTCCAAGTTTTTATTACCCGTTTTATTTTAAAAATTATAGGTACCAAAATGATTCCACAGCGCTCCAAAAGTAAAAAGATAGAGTCAGCATAAAAGGTACCTACACCATAGTTTATGTTTTGTACAAGTAGAAATACCTACCTATCTGTGTCATTGTTATACGTCCTTCAAATGTTGTACAAGTAGAAATACCTATCTGTGTCATTGTTAGGTATACGTCCTTCAAATGTTCAGTTGCAAAGGGTTGTTTTAGTGCTGTGTGATGTGCTATTTTGCTGACCGTGCTTATTACGAGTAAAAAGTTCAAATATGCAAGAAGAGTGTTCTTTACGGAGCGCGGTGGAACAAAAATATTAAATTATTTAATAACTTCAAAATTCTTGGAGCGCAGTGGAATCAATATATGAACTTTAAAATATTGAGAACAATGGGTTTTGGAGCGCGGTGGAACTATTACCCACTCGAAATAACTTCGAAATTTTTCTCATTAAAATGAAGAAATGAACTTTCATCTCCTGTGTCTTTTTCCTCATGGCCTATTTCGCCTAGCTGATTTGGCTACTGAGCTATGGAAAGAGCTATGCCCGGAGTTTGAAGGGTAGGATTCGTAACGAATACATCCGACAGAGAACCAAAGTTATCGACATACATAGCTCTAAGAATTAGCAAGCAGTGGCAGTGGGCCGGCCATATCTCGCGAAGAGTCGACAACCGCTGGGGTAAACGTGTTCTTGAGTAGAGACCGCGACTCGGCAAATGTACCGATATAGGACGCCCTCCGGCCCGACCTGCGAAGGACTGCAGGCAGATGCTGGATGCGGCAAGCTGAAGACAGGGCGCTACGGCGCTCATTAGGGGAGGCGTCCAGCAGTGGACTACTATAGGCTGATAATTATTGGCTTACAAGTCACCTACATACAAGGTACTCGTAATTTAATTATTACAATCGTATTATTTAGGAGGTTGAAACTGCACCTCCTATTATTAGTAGGTGCAGTTTCATCTTCCTAAGGCTCTAGGCAGACGGACCGCATTTCAACTGCAATCCAACCGCAAATTTGCAGTTTGAATGCAGTTGACACGACTGCAATAGAACTGCAAACCAACTGCGCAGTCCGATTGCAGTTCACGTGAACTGCACGCCGACTGCAAATGTACAGCAATCGAACTGCGCAGTTGGTTTGCAGTACATTTGCAGTCTGCGGCGTGAAGTTCTGAAATGCGGTCCATCTGTCTAGAGCCTAAATAATACGAGCTCTAGTAATTTGTTTGTATATAGAAAAATTTTATGTAATAAAATAACCTAAAAAAATATTGTTTTCGGGTTTTAATAAAAGACGTTTTTTTTTAAATAAAACTCTATATTAATATAATATAATAATAGATGTGTGTCTATGAAACTTGCACTCTCCCAAAACCAACTTCAACGTAAAACTAAAAGGCAATAGTCGGACCCTTTCATACATGATTTGTATGAAAAAGTTCCAAACAACACCCAGTGACTTACAAAGCACATTAGAAGGATAATAAACTTATTAATAATAATTATTTTTGGACCATTATAAGACACGAAAAAGACAAAACAATTATTAAACCCTCAGTCAACCATATTTCGTTTATCGTCAAAAAAAAATAATCTTCTAATTCATATATTATGTACAAGATTCCATGATTGTTTATTTGGTTGATAATAAAACATAATAAACAATGCAGCGACAAGGCCGCCAAAAACCAACGTTGTGGAAAATCTTCCCTTAAATTACAATTATAGTTTGACCGAAACCGCTGTACCGCGCCTGAGGTATGCGAGCGGCGAGACGGGGGGGAAGTACCGCTCCGATCCATCAGTCTGCCGTCAACGCGTACTCTTGCTCTTTTTTCCTCGCCCCCCACCTCGCCGCACTTTTCTAAGGAGCGGTACAGCGGTTTCGGTCAAACAATAGCACATATTTCCTCTATCAATAATAATTATTCTAACATATACTACCGCTTTTTATTCACGCAAAATTTATTATCATGTATCCTATCTCAAAACGAAACGTTTACAAACAAACATTCTCTTAAAAATAGATTAAATTTAAATTTACAAAGAAATAATTATGTCGAAAACTTATTATAAATCAAAATGTCTCCATACTAAATACACTTATTTATTTAAAGAATTTTTTGGGGGTTCAGTTGATCCTAATAAAACAAAGATGTTTCCAAAAAGCACAGTAGCTCTAATTCATACTTAAATACTAACAAACGTAGGTACTTAACTTACAAAATAAGTTAAACAGTTTTTTTCTTTAGCTGTTTCACAAACTAGTCCATTCTGTTTTCTCTGGATAAAATTTCCGATTCCGGTTTTTATTATTAAATAAGATATTTAATATAAAGCGTAACTCGCACTCGAGAAAATCTCTAAGAAATTAAATAATACAAAAAAACACTGAGGAAAGTTCGCGGGTGCATGTCCCGCCGAAATTGATTTTTTTGCTGCTACTAAAAATGTTGTCGTCCCTTTCTTAACCTTCTGCGTAAAAAGGAAAGCTATATATTTGCAGTTATCGGTGATATACTTCAAGTATTAATAACATAACAATAGTAATAACGAGCCGCGAGAGAAATATCCGTAAAAAAAGGTTTAGAAAAAAATAAACAAATTGGCTATATATAGTGCGCGAGTGTACCCATGCGCGAACACACTAGTCCTCTTTTTTTTTCGAATGGACATAATTGCTGTTGACCTCAGATGGCCATGACCGCGTTACCGGACCTTTGGCGGGAGCAGAGGGCGCCTCGCCGGTAAAAATTAGGTTGGGGCAACACGCACAAGGGCCACCACTTAGGTGCGAGCCTCGGCTTGGGCTGTTGCCAGATGCTATAAGAGGGTCGGGAGGTAACGCCTTAGGTGCACGAGTGCACCTGAGGGCGGAAACGGGGAATTCTTCGACCCCGCATCCGGCGGAGTCGGTTATTGGTCGGGTGAGTAGTGTGCGGAAGCTGAGTTGTTGCCGTCACTTCAGGGTTAGCGTCAGTGAGTCAACGGGGTCACCGAGAACTTGTCTCGGTCTACGGAGGAGAACACCTCTTCCTCTTTCTTCCAGAGTTCTTTCTACTTGACGCGACCCATAATCGAATTGAAAGATTTGAAAAAACCATTGCAGGATTTTTTACAAGCAAAAAATAATAATCGAAGCAAAACCGTTCATAAATAGGATTTTACATAAAAACCCCTAATAATCCCCTAAATTATAAAACAACTCTTATTAATAAAAGCTTAAGAATTAAATAAGAACATCGTGCATTAATTCACTAAGGAAAACACATTTTTTGCTATAAAATACGTTGATTAAATTAAAAGGAACTTATTAATAGAAAAAAATATGTTGGAGCACAATATATCCAAAAAAATATATTAATATTTCATAAATATAGTATTGGTCAATTCGAACAAAACAAAAACTAAATTTTTTTACGAATTTTTTTTCACTTTCGTTTCGACCAAAACTTAGTAAAAGATTTGGATATAAAACATATTTATGTATAAGTAAAGCAAATGTAAGCATTAAATAGGCACTTATATTTATACTATTGAATTTTAAGTAATGCTCACACATAAATATCCGCTCTATATTAAACTTAAATTAAAAAAAACCCGGATACTAAACTAATTTCTATAAAAAAAACTAACAAATGAATTGACTATTCGGAAACTCGTAATGTTTCATCAAAAACGACTTTATGCATCACGTAAAATAAATATAAATGATAAAAAAAGACGGTAATAAAGTAACGCATAAAACGTTTTTAGTTTTTGAACCAAAACCACATTTTTTTAAAGCTTATTTGAATTTTTTTTTTTACACTTTGACTGCGATTTTTTTTCGACGACTGCGATCTTTTTTTTAACCTAAAAAATTCGTGCTGCCGCTCTACACAGCGGTTGTGTTGCGCCGCACATGCGTTTCGTTCGAAAAATATTACGGCTGTGCTGAGTCACAAAGATCTGTATTTTCTCAGCCGCTGCGCTAGTGTCGATTTATGCATATTAGTCACTTGTAGAAAACACATACCGTGTGATTTCAGCAATCAAAGTGTTAAAACGGGATATTTACCATGATTTGATTTTTGAGTTATCCAAAATCAAATCATGGTAAATATCCCGTTTTAAATGACTTCAGCGTTAATAACCGTGATAGTATCAAAAGTTTTAATAGCTATATTGTATAAAACTACGACTAATATGATGGTAATGAGTGCGGTTTGGATGGCTGCTGGTGATGCACTGACCTCTGTAGGCGCCCGGTCCGCGCTCGCGGCACGAGTAACCTACTTAGGTCGAACTGCTTATGCTGCTATTATACCTCCGTGGTCGAAGTATCGAACAATCCATCTAACGATAAAACACACTATGCTTCAATGGAACTGCGCGGCTTTTATTTGCTATTTTTAATTATGAACGATAAGAATGTCGTCTAATATATAATTATGACGACCGATGTGGCGCGGTGGGCGAAGGTCCGCCTGCGACGCAGGAGGTTGCGGGTTCGATTCCCGCCTCGGAACAATTGTGTGTACAATTTGCAACAATTTGTTCCGGGTGTTCTGGTTGTTTTCTATGTATAATAAAAAATATCTATCTATGTAATGTATTGTATTATGTATATCAGTCATCTAGTACCCATAACACAAGCTCTGCTTACCATGGAGCTAGATAATGCTGTGTGAATTGTCCAGCATTATTTATTTATTTATTTATTAATAATAACCCCTTTTTATTGTTAAATTGACGTGTGATTTCAATTTGTAACTCTTTTTATTAATATAAATTAACTTCAAGTATTTTTTCTCATTAATATAATTAATGTAGCATTGCTGGGGCAAACGTGTTCTTTAGTGGATACCACGGTAAACGTGTAGGACGCCCTCCGACCAGGAGGGATGACGACCTGCGAAAGACTGCAGGTAGATGCTGGATGCGGCAAGCTGAAGACAGGGCGCTATGGCGCTCATTGGGAGAGGCTTATGTCCAGCAGTGGACTGCTATAGGCTGATGATGATGACAAAGATAATTCATGTAACTACTAGAGAAATCATTACATGCCCATTATGGACAAATAACATTGTTACGCATTTTGTATGTACAATCTTTTCCATTATGTAATAACTAAGCTGCGCCGGTTATGGATATTTTGGATAATATACTATATATCTTTATCAATTGTAGCCTTTGTGTTATTCTGATATGTAAGCTATATTATTGTGAAGTTTCATCAAAATCCATTCAGTAGTTTTTGCGTGAAAGAGCAACAAACATTCTCACTAACTTTCGCGTTTATAATATTAGTAGGATATACATTAACTTTTTGTTGAGTTTTTGAGAGTCAAATTTTTCGCCACGCAATTCTACTGACGCGTAGTGTATTTGCACCTTTAATGGGCCTATTAAGATATTTAACTTAGTAAGCATTTTAATAGCATTGGTGAAAGAAAGTGTGAACATTATGAATAAGTGTAAACGTAGACAGATAGAGAAGAATTAGATCGATAGAAACAGGTGTCAATTCTGTTGGTACAAATTCTAACTAATAGGACTAAAAAAACGACACTGTAAATGTCGTGTTTGAAAAGATAGCGGCGTCAAAGTTTTTAGTACTTTAAAATTAGTTAAGTTTATGTACTTTTGCTACTAACGGAATCAACATTATAATGTGCTAGAATTTGGAAGTTACTTCGTTAATCACAGCAGAACTAACTCAAAATATTAAAAATAATTGTGTACAGATTTTAACATGGTATACTTAGTTTAGCATGTGCAAAAAACCTTTACAAGTGGTACAAATGTATTACATTGTCTTAAAAAACTGCATTACACCTAGTGTTCGGATACGTCCTACCTGATATTTAGCATTGAAGGAAATAATGCAAGAAATATTTACATAAGACTTGAAATTATTGTCAAAATGGTGTCCAAAGAGACTTCACGAAAACATAACTAATTTAATAACATTAACACTTTGACCGCGATTTTTTTCGACGACTGCGATCTTTCTTCCTTTTATTATGATCGGATTGAAAAGGACGCCAAAATTTTAAGTGCTGTAAAATTAGTAAGTTTCGCGACATCAGAATAGACACCCCGTGTCTGTGTTTTTGTAGCGAAATTTTTAAAGTTATTTTAAGACATTTTCTGTGATATTTGATATGACTACACTATTAAGCTTAGATTAATATTATATCAAAGGATTTCTTATAACTTAGACTGGCTTATTTCACAATTACTTACAAAAAATAAAACTTCAATACAAAAACACAGATTTACTTACAGAGATTAAAACCGTCAACGTACTTACAAAACTTGCAACTACTAAGAAATATCGAACTAAAATCATGTTCAGTTATATTTTTTTTAATGTATATATAATATTTTTGCGGAAGAACATGATTCGTTTTGATTTTCAGAGTGTATATCATAAGATTAATAAAAATTCACATTCAGGTGCCCGAAAATCTACTCCCGGTGTTTTAACCATGAAAATATCTTCATAAAGGTGCAATTCCAAGATGGCCCGCAGGCTGCAAACTGCAGCTGCAGGCTGCAAGCGACACTACTGGTTTCTTTGCATCTCTATGAAATTGAATCAAAGCGCGGCGACACTGCGGCCGCGGCGCGCAGCGACCGCAGACTGCAGCGCCAGTGGTGTCGCAAACCGTGCTTGGAACTAAAAGCCCCGCAAGTTGATATTGCGATTGGCGGCCATCTTGGTGACGTAGTCGACGTCGCACCGTCAGTACCGTTCGCAAGGTCAGCCCGCGCTTACGTGCTTACGCGCATCGAGTACTTGTTATAGCTTTTTGTTTTTGTTATCCTGTTTTATTGTTATTTTTGAGTTTTGTTACCTGTTACCCGTTAAAATGAGTAAGAAATTAATTAACAGTCGTGCTCGTGAAATGATAATTAAAGTGGACTTATTTTTTAAAAGAGAAAGAAGTCTCCAAGTTAGTTATCCAAAATATAAACTGTGCCTTAAAAAGTGCTTCGAACACTACTGAGGAGATTTTAATGTCGAAGCAACTATTAATAGACATTTTGAATATTTTGCAAAATTCTACTAAAGTTTTTTTGCTATCTGTACTTTTTTGCGACGGATGACGTCACGCAGCTGTTATTGTGACAAGGTTCCATCGCAATATCAACTTGCGGAGCTTATAGAAGCAACCGCGACCGCTAGCCGCAATGTCTCCTGCGGTTGCAGTCTGCGGCCCATCTCGGACTTGTACCTTTACTACAGCCCTGGGGCTGTATTATGACAATGGTATATTTGCAGAATGCGCTAGTGTGCCTGGGGGTACCGCCTTAAATCAAAGAAACTATAGATGGAGGGATGCGTTTTATAAAACCTAAATACTGGTTTTTGAGCGGAGGTACCGACTACCCAGCTCTACGTCTCACGCGTCCACTTCAGTGTCGATGCCAAGGCTGTGGAGGTGTGCCTACACATGAAGACCGGATTCACGATGCACGTCGAGAAGCTGAACTCTCGCCATAATGTGAGCTTTAATTCATTTATGGTGAGAGTATCAAGTCATCATCTCTCGACGTTCCTAAGCGCAGAGTTTCGGCCGAAGGGTGTCAAGTTCCGAAGGTTCACTGGCCGCCTGCAACGGGACACCGCTGCACCGCTCGCACCGTGCACCGACGTCAGCTGACACCCTGATGTCGACATCTACCCGCTGTCGGCATTACCATAATAAGCGTGTTATTAATTTAGTATTTTCTTTATATTTTATGTATGCCAGTTTTAATGTATATATTACTATGGACCGTAGAATAAGTTAAATAAGATCTGTTACTTTTCTATGGTCTTAAATAAATGATTTTATTATTATTATTATAAGTGTCAAGGTTAAAATCATTCTACCTATCTCCATACAAATAGCATCGCACGCACTAACGAGAGTTTATTTCATGTGGGCATATTTCATATGGGCAATTCTGCAACGACACCATTGTCAGAACACGGCCCTAGGGCAATAATACATAGTCACCTTTTGTTTATGTATAGACGAGACGCATGTACATATAGACGAGCCCAGATCTGTCTTTATAAATATTTTGTGGGTCAAAGAGCACTATAAAACAAAACCATTGATAAAAACAATTTATATCAAAACTAGCGGACCTTCCCAGCTTCGTACAATTTTAGTACGGAACCCTAACTTTTTTGAGAATATAATATAGCCTACATTCACCGGGGATAGTGTAGTTTCCCAACGGTGAAAGAATTTTTCAAATCGGTCCAGTAGTTTCGGAGCCTATTCATTACAAACAAACAAAAAATCAAACTTTTCCTCTTTATAATATTAGTATAGATTAACCCCTCAAGACTCCACAAATAAAACCTTACTACGGAAGAAATAAGGTATATCTTCGAAACAAACTTAATAGGCATAGGTTCATTTTACGAATCTACCCTCAACCAAGAAGATTTTAACACCTATCTACATAGATTTTACTCTCTAGCTAGGTAGATTTTACCCATAGTTACTTCCAAGATTGATTTTACGCCCTAGGTGGAGTTTCCAAGATCTATTTGGAGTTTACCCCCAATCTAAATCGATTTTACCCTCCTACCTACCTATTTCACTTCCCATCAAGGTAGATTTTCCCGCCTAAGAAGATTTTCCCCATTTATGTGGAGTTTACCCCTATCTAGGTAAATTTTACCCTCCTATCCAGTTTTAACCGCTTATCTAGAAAGTTTCTACCCCAAACTACCGCAGAATAGGGGTATACTTTCTTCCATCAACAAGGAATACATTTCTATCAATAATAGGGCAGAATAGGCTAGTGTCTTAAAAAAATCTACTAAATCCGTCAGTTAGATTATCAGAAGATATTGGACCCGTGTTTTTTCTTTTGTCAAATAAACAAAAAAATGTGAAGATATAGCCAGTTAAAGTTCCGCGTGACGTCACGTCTCGCTACACTTTTTAGCAAGTTGTGACGTCACGACTCCTAAACTTTGGCGCGCTTTATTTTTGTAAGTATTTGTTTGATTGACAAAAGAAAAAATACAGTGTCCAATATCTTCTGATAACCTGACGGACTAAATAATGTATTTTTTACCCAGGACACTACCCTATTTACCCCCTTCTAGATAGACAATACACCTTATCTACACATATGGGAGAAAATCCCCTAGAGGGGCAATTCCTCCCTTAACACGGGGTAGGGGCAGACTTTCTACCCCCAAGGGGTAGTTTCTATCACTAATAGGGTAGATTGACTACCCTTCAACAATGAATGTAACAAGTTATGGCTTCAGGCGCTTGTAGTTGTCCAGGTGGCTGTTGAGATGCTGGGCCAGTTGATCCGCTCGAGCGAAGGACGCCTGTAAAGAGACGGAATAAGGGTTATAATTGTGTGGCAGTGAGATTTATTTATAATACAAAATCCACAGCCCTTAATTAAATAAATAATACTAAAGTCATTTAAAACGGGATATTTACCATGATTAGATTTTTGAGTTATCCAATATTTCGTAACAGTTTCATGCGCCATGATCACGGAATAACTGACTAATTATTCCGTGATCTTGCGTGACTTTAGTGTACTTAAAATAACAAAATAACACCTTATATCTAAATATTACATAATAACAGTACAATAGGCGGCCTTATCGCTTAAAGCGATTTCTTCCAGGCCTCCATGGTGATGGTAGAATAGAATAGAAAAACATTTCTATGGACACAGGTACAAAATACAGGCATAGAATAAACAAACGGCAAATAAAGTAGTTTATCATGGGGGTAAGTGACACAGATATGTGATATTAAGAAAATAAGGCTACCTCCATGACCCTGCGCCGAAATAGGGGTTGAATCAGCGTGGTAAATGGTAAATATATCGTTTTAAATGACTTTAGTTATAATAACCATGATAGTTTCTAAAGTTTAATAAATAATGCTGGACAATCCACACAGCATTATCTAGCCCCATGGTAAGCAGAGCTTGTGTTATGGGTACTAGATAACTGATATACATAATACAATACATTACATAGATAGATATTTTTTATTATACATAGATAAAGGACCAGAACACCCAAAGATATATTATAAATTATTTGGCAGTCAGATTAACTATAATTATACAATAGCCAAACTCGATGTGGGATGTTTGTATTTGTTCCATTTTGACGACCGAAGTGGCGCGGTGGGCGAAGGCCCGCCTGCGACGCAGGAGGTTGCGGGTTCGATCCCCGCCTCGGAACAATTGTGTGTACGATCTGTAGATATTTGTTCTGGGTGTTCTGGTCGTTTTCTATGTATAATAAAAAATATCTATCTATGTATTGTATTGTATTATGTATATCAGTTATCTAGTACCCATAACACAAGCTTCGCTTACCATGGGGTTAGATAATGCTGTGTGAATTGTCCAGCATTATTTATTTATTTTGATTGTAGTGATATAATTACCTTGCAAACGACGCATCGGTAGAGTTGCTTCGCGTGGTTCTGTAGGTGGCGCGTCAGCGAGTGGACGTGCGTGAACCTGGGAACAACAATTAGAAAGATAGAAAACACTTTATTATACCACAGAAAACAGAAAACAATACAGAAATAAAAACTTAGAATAAAGGTTTAAAGGGCGGCCATAAACCATTTGACACATAGATAAATAATAAACATATCCACAAAAAAAATTACCTTCTGTCTATTTATTATTTCATTTCATTTATGCACATGTACCCCCTGCTCTCTTCACTTTGTCGCTCTCTCCCAATAAGGTTTGCTGGAAGAGAACTCTATTTAGGGTTAAGTTCGCCTTTGTTTAAATTTTCTAGAATCAGTTTTGTGTTATGTTTTTCGTGCAAAAAGTATAAAATAATAAATAAATCCACAACTCAGCGATAAAGCTAAGAGCGATCTCTTTCAGGCAACCTTATAATAATAAAAGTAAAAGTAAAAAGTAAAAAATCATTTATTTCTTTAGGCTTACAAAATAAGCACTTAGACAAGTCATATTTGAAATATAAATTATTATCAAATAAAATTATTTTACTGTTCACTTCAATTTTTTGTCCACTAGTGGAAGAAGTGAAAAGAAACCACTGGGGGGGGGGGGGTCACCACCACCAAGATAAAAATATTATAAGAAAATTGGGCAGACAGACAGACACACCGACAATCAGACAGACACGACAGACAGTACTCACTTCTTCCCGCAGTGCGCGCAGACGTGCGGCGCGCCGGGCGAAGTCACGCGCGGCGGCGAGTGCGCAGTCAACGCGTGACGTTTGAGGTGTTCGTACGTGTCGAATGTACAGGGGCACTGGGAGCACCGACCTGAAACAAACAAATATAAATAAATAATGCTAGACAATCCATCCTTTCATCACAAGTTATGGGTACTAGATAACTGATATACATAATACAATACATTACATAGATAGATATTATACATAGAAAACGACCAGAACACCCGGAACAAATATCTGCAGATCGTACACACAATTGTTCCGAGGCGGAAATCGAACCCGCAACCTCCTGTGTCGGAGGCAGACCTTCGCCCACCGCGCCACATCGGTCGTCATTTGATTGTATTTTGTTTCGTGTACCAAATAACTAAATTAAATAGAATTAAATATATAATACAGCTCACCGTCCATTTCATCTTGCGTGTGCGTTTCCCGGTGCGCCGCCAGCTCCTCGTCGTGCTCGAAGCAGCGGCGGCACACGCTGCAGCGGAATGTCATTGCGCCGCGGTGGGCCTCAGACCTTTACATTACAATTAAACGTAATTGAAATACAAAGTATAATTATAAAAAAAAACATTTTAATCCAGCCCAAATAAAATAGTTTGAGTGACACGATCCCTCTAGTCTTCACTGAAAATCAGCGCTGGGTGGACACATTAGTGGGCACCCAGCAAAATATTTTCTTTCTTTCTTTCTTTCTTTAGAACAAATTAATTCGGCTAACTGAGAGTCGGACTCGCGCACGAAGGGTTCCGTAGAATCCTACTAATATTATAAACGCGAAAGTTTGTAAGTATGGATGGATGTTTGTTACTCTTTCACGTAAAAACTACTGAATGGATTTTAATGAAACTTTACAATAATATAGCTTATATATCAGAATAACATAGGCTACAATTTATAATGATATATTGTATATTATTCAAAATATCTATCTCCACGCGGATGAAACCGCGGGGCGCAGCTAGCTTAGATTATATAATATTATGAAGAGGAAAGTTTTGATTTTTTGTTTGTTTGTAATGAATAGGCTCCAAAACTACTGGACCGATTTAAAATATTCTTTCACCGTTGAGAAGCTACACTATCCGTGGTGAACATAGGCTATATTATATTTTCAAAAAAGTTAGGGATCCGTAGTAAAACCGTGCGAAGCCGGAAAGGTCCGCTAGTCTGTACATACTTGTGGGTGTAAAGTTTCTCTCTCCGTGCGAAGGTCTCATTGCAAATATCACATTCGTAGCGATCTGCGCCGCGCGCGCGCGACCGCCCAGTACCGCTGCCACGGCTCTGGTGGCTGCGGCGGTGAATCCTGGAACAATTCAATTTCATTTCATTCAGTTCCACCGTAGGTACACTTGTTACACTTGATGTCGGTCAGTTTTACATAAAAATAATATAACAATTTTATTATAAAACACACATTAATTTTGATATAGGAAACACCATCAGGGATTGTGTTTTAGAAAAAGCAGACAGACATGCCTTGTTTAAAAATTTTATACAACATTCATAGATAATATTTATTAGACGACCGATGTGGCGCGGTGGGCGAAGGTCCGCCTGCGACGCAGGAGGTTGCGGGTTCGATTCCCGCCTCGGAACAATTGTGTGTATGATCTGCAGATATTTGTTCCGGGTGTTCTGGTCGTTTTCTATGTATAATAAAAAATATCTATCTATGTAATGTATTGTATTATGTATATCAGTTATCTAGTACTCATAACACAAGCTCTGCTTACCATGGGGCTAGATAATGCTGTATGAATTGTCCAGCATTGTTTATTTAACTTAAAATGAAACATTGTTATTTATTGCCCTTATACAGCTGCATTAAATTATCTTGACATGTATTTTTTATTTCAATTTAATTTAACTAATTTATTATTATTTTACTGTAATAAATAAATAAATAAATAATGCTGGACAATCCACACAGCATTATCTAGCCCCATGGTAAGCAGAGCTTGTGTTATGGGTACTAGATAACTGATATACATAATACAATACATTACATAGATAGATATTTTTTATTATACATAGAAAGCGACCAGAACACCCGGAACAAATATCTGCAGATCATACACACAATTGTTCCGAGGCGGGAATCGAACCCGCAACCTCCTGCGTCGCAGGCGGACCATCGCCCACCGCGCCACATCGGTCGTCGAAGTTATAAGTACTTATTAATAATCATATAAAAAAAACTTTTATTTGAGATTACTAGGATCCATAATTTTTAAGTAACGCTTTATTATAAATTTTGTTTTATTATTCCTTAGTACTAAAATTGAGTTGAAATAAATCAAAATGTTTTCATTCCAGTTCAAAGTCGCTCAGCGAGCTATGGAAAGAGCTATGCTCGGAGTTTCTCTGAAGGATAGGATTCGTAACGAATACATCCGACAGAGAACCAAGGTTATCGACATAGCTCTGAGAATTAGCAAGCTGAAGTGGCAGTGGGCCGGCCATATCTCGCGACGAACCGACAACCGCCTTGGGTAAACGTGTTCTTAAATGGAGACCACGATTCGGCAAACGTAGTGCAGGACGGCCAGGTGGGCTAGCTTTAATGCCGCGTGTACGTACTTGAGAGTGACTCGCGTGGAGTACCACTTCTTGCAGATATGGCACTGGAAGCTCTTGTCGGGCGACTCGTTGTCTGACTCTGAGATCTCGTCGTGGCTGGTCACGGCCGGGGCCGCGAGTCGCTCCGGGTCCGGCTCGGAGTCGGAGCCGGACTCCGCGGGCGGGTAGGCGGGGGCGGCCCAAGGGGGGGTTGGGTAGGTGCTGGAAAGTAAGTTTCAGTTTATGTAAGTTATGGTTGAAAACAGCTTGAAATACACGGTAAGGTTTTAAGCGGCATCTGGCCATGCATCAACATCTGACGACGGAGTCATACCTGTTCTGCGGTGCGTCAATGTCGTTAGTCTGCTGCTCTGATTCAGAGTCGGAGCTATCCGAGCTGTCAGAGCTACCGGATGATGACGATGATGATGAACCGGAGCTTGAACTGCCTGTAAAGAGAAAGCAAGAACACATTACTATTTTCATAATACTTAACACTTTGACTGCGATTTTTTTTCGACGACTACGATCTTTTTTTTAACCTAAAAAATTCGTGCTGCCGCTCTACACAGCGGTTGTGTTGCGCCGCACATGCGTTTCGTTCGAAAAATATTACGGCTGTGCTGAGTCACACAGATCTGTATTTTCTCAGCCGCTGCGCTAGTGTGGATTTACGCATATTAGTCACTTGTAGAAAACACATACCGTGTGATTTCAGCAGTCAAAGTGTTAAGAGGTGGCTTCAAATATGATTATGACTATGTATCCTTTATTATTGTGAGAAAACATTTTGTATTTGTAACCAGAAATCGATGACCGACTAATAATACCGGCCTAAATCTATATCTTATCTATATATATAAAATAAAGTCGTGTTTGTTACAACACTTATAACTCAAGAACGGCTGAACCGATTTGACTGAAAATTGGTGAGAAGGTAGGTTAGAACCAGGAGTCTAACATAGGATATTAAAAAAAAACCATTTGACAAATCGATTTCCACGGGGGCGAAGCCGCGGGGCGCAGCTAGTAAGTTAATACATGTAAAAGCTCCTTACTTCGTCCGGAACTTACCGGAACCGGAGGAGCTGCTGTCACTGTCAGAGTTGGAACTGTCTTCGAGCTTCTCCACTCTGTCGCCGTTGCCTTCCCGTCGGTTGGCGCGGCTGGAACTACCTGAAATACATAGAAGTAATCCAAATTAATTTTGTATACTAATAAATAATTAATTAATAATAAATAATAATAATAGGTAATGCTGGATAATCCACACAGCATTATCTAGCCCCATGGTAAGCAGAGCTTGTGTTATGGGTACTAGATAACTGATATACATAATACAATACATTACATAGATAGATATATTTTATTATACATAGAAAATGACCAGAACACCCGAATCAAATATCTGCAGATCGTACACACATTTGTTCCGAGGCGGGAATCGAACCCGCAACCTCCTGTGTCGCAGGCGGACCTTCGCCCACCGCGCCACATCGGTCGTCTGTAAGCTGTAAAGCTGATGTATTTTACCTGCAGAGCGTATAGAGTTGCCATCTTCGTTCAGCCTTTGTCCATCAAGCGGCGGCTTCTTGAAGTTAGCAGCGAGTAGATGCGTATCGAACATCTCGTCCTGTGAAATAAAAAACCATACTATCCGTCTGCGCTAATATTATAAAAAGGTAAGTTCGTTTTAAAGTCCGGCCGCGAAGCAGAAAGAATTTCGTACATTGACCTTTATTCCTGTCTCTGTCACTCCCGTGTCATTACAGTACGAAATTATTTTGCTTCGCGGCCGGACTTTAGTAGGTATTTATAAGCTTATTAAGACGAAGTGAGTTCGCTTTTTCGAGACAAGGACGAACGAACGCCGCGCGGGGAAGGCAAGAAAGGGAGGCAAGAGCGGCGCAATGACCGGCCCGCGCGCAATTTCACTGGTTTTTATTTTTTGTTATTGCTCTAAAATAATACTGTTGATGTAGATACGGTCTACATAAACAGTAAAGTCATTTAAAACGGGATATTTACCATGATTTGATTTTTGAGTTATCCAATCAATTTTTGATGTTATTCCGTGATCATGGCGCATGCAACTGTGCCGAAATATTGGATAACTCAAAAATCAAATCATGGTAAATATCCCGTTTTAATTCAATTCAATTCATTTATCTTTTTTGACACAATATACATGTTCTCAGATAAATCCCGTTTAAAATGACTTTAGTGTTGATAACCATGATAGTTTCAAAGTTTTAATACATAAACAGTATTATTTTAGGGCAATAACAGATATGGATAAGGATAACTATGTATATGTAACTATGTGTATGTTGTGACAGCTATGCACATCGGCTATCACAACATAATGCTGAGTCGGACGCCATTGTGTAGCATTTAAGTTTTTTTATATTAATTAGTAGTTATGAGTATATATAACATGTTCATGATTGTATAGTATACATAGTAGTAGTATATATAGTAAATAGTACACATAACATGTTCATGTATCTGTATCTGGGCCAAATAGTCTCTTTCCAGGCGAGACAAGATAAAGAAGTTGCAGGACGCACGGAAAACGCTTGGATGAGCTATTGGTCCATGAAACACCACTGTCCTTAACACTTTGACTGCGATTTTTTTTCGACGACTGCGATCTTTTTTTTAACCTAAAAATTCGTGCTGCCGCTCTACACAGCGGTTGTGTTGCGCCGCACATGCGTTTCGTTCGAAAAATATTACGGCTGTGCTGAGTCACACAGATCTGTATTTTCTCAGCCGCTGCGCTAGTGTGGATTTACGCATATAAAGTTACGTATACACGACGACATCAGACACCAGACACTCTGTGTATACATCGAATGTCTGCGTGTGTACACTGCCGCGACACTTAGTTGCAGGTGTAGGGACGGTGTCGCTCTAGTGTCGGTGTCGCCGCCGTGGAGACAGGACGTTAGTCACTTGTAGAAAACACATACCGTGTGATTTCAGCAATCAAAGTGTTAATGCTACAAATAAAAAAAAATCTATTCTATTCTATAGATATGGCTGGCCCACTGCCACTTCAGCTTGCTAATCCTTAGAGCTATGTCGATCCCGGCCTAATAATACCTTATCAATGTTTGCATATTTTTCATGGATATGTCTCAGCGCCCGAAGGTTTTCATCCAGACTAAGCGAGTCAGAGGCCGCGCCGGGAGACCCTGGAATAACAAAAATAAAATAAATAATGCTGGACAATCCACACAGCATTACCTAGCCCCATGGTAAGCAGAGCTTGTATTATGGGTACTAGATAACTGATATACATAATACAATACATTACATAGATAGATATTTTTTATTATACATAGAAAAGTTAAGTACACACAGACATCTTACCCATATTTATTTTATTAAAATAAATAAATAATGCTGGACAATTCACACAGCATTATCTAGCCCCATGGTAAGCAGAGCTTGCGTTATGGTTACTAGATAACTGATATACATAATACAATACATTACATAGATAGATATTTTTGTAATATTTATAACTAGCTGCGCCCCGCGGTTTCACCCGCGCGGTGATAGATATTTTGGATAATATACTATATATCTTTATGAATTGTAGCCTTTGTGTTATTCTGATATGTAAGCTATATTATTATGAAGTTTCATTAAAATTAATTCAGTAGTTTTTACGTGAAAGAGTAACAAACATCCATCCATACTTACAAACTTTCGCGTTTATAATATTAGTAGGATTTTAATATTAAATATGATAAGACTTGACTAAAATATAAGGTTATATATATATATATATATATATATATTGGTGTACCCAATGAGATAGATGTACGTACATGTTTAAATCAATAAACAAAAACCTAAAATCTTAGGATACTTCATGTTTTGTTCTGAACCATATACAGGGTTATTGGTAATTCGACGTATTCCCGTTAGGAGGTGATAGGGGTGACTATTTGCGATAATTTTCACCCCCATGTGCATCATGCAAAAGTGAACCATTTTTAAGTTATCATGATTTTTAGCTTTTTTCAAAATAAGTCAAATGTGCAACATCAAAAATTGATTTAAAAAAAAACTGTCTATTTAAATCTATTTTTTTTCTTTTCATTTATAAAAATGAATAAACACTGGTTATTTATCAATATTAAAACAACAATTATCGCTCCAAATTTCGAATTACCAATAACCCTGTATAAGGAAGTCTCCAAAACTAACCCAAATCTGGTTCCTCGTCGCTGTCCAGTGAAATGGGCTCGTTGTTTGCCGGCATCAGGTTACTGCGGACTCGGATCTCTGAAATTTGTATTATGTATTTATTAATTAATCACGTATACTATTATTCTACATTTTTTTTTGCGCGGTGTCTATGCAAAATTTAGTACGTGCTTCTTGCGCTCTTGTTAACAAAAAATAATTAACCCGGTGTTAAGTTTCCCAATTATCAATTAACGGTAGCAGAAAGGTGAGTTTATAAACTAGTTTCAAAAATCAGAAATGATGCAACCAACCTAGATTGGACGTCAGATTTTTTAAAATGTTATTTTAATAAATAATAATAATAATAAATAATGCTGGACAATTCACACAACATTATCTAGCCCCATGGTAAGCAGAGCTTGTGTTATGGGTACTAGATAACTGATATACATAATACAATACATTACATAGATAGACATTTTTTTTTTAAATTATATATATAGAAAACGACCAGAACACCCGAAAAAAATATCTGCAGATCGTACACACATTTGTTCCGAGGCGGGAATCGAACCCGCAACCTCATGCGTCGCAGGCGGACCTTCGCCCACCGCGCCACATCGGTCGTCGTTATGTATAGTATATTCATCAAAACTACCTTAAGGGTTAAAATGAATATCCCTGAGCATTGTTGGTAAAACTAACCGTGACAATGAAAGTTTGTACTTTAATTATTTATTGAATTAGTAAATCGTGAAAGAAATTCTCTCTTACAAAACGCCGGTCAAAAACTTTACAGCATTTTTGCACCTGAGCTTGTAAGGTAGGCTTGAGGTAAGTAACAAATCATATTTTATTTTTATTTTTGCAACTTTTGAATACACATTGCTGCATTGTGACACGTGTTTACGTTGGCTGTGTTACAATCGAACTGAACAAAATAAGAGCTCGCATTACAAGTGCGCTCTTATTTACGGAGACGGACTTTTTGCGCCGACCCGACGTCTAGATACTATTTGTGATCGCAGGAGCTAGTGTATACACAAAACAACCACTCACGTCCAGCTGGCGGTCGGTTCAGCATCTGATCCTTTCTCGGTCTTCCACGCTTGCCTTTCACCTTCTCAGTCTGTGGTGTCTGCAACAAGAAGGCAAGGATATTAAATAAGCTGCATATATGACAAATGCGTCGACAGTACTAAACCAGCCTTAAAAAAATGGGACAAAAGAGGAATGAAATTTGATTTCCCGTGTCCGGGCTACTTTGGGCCGATGCGAGTGGGACGAACGCGAAATATCTCTGAATAGAATAGTGATTTATAACTAAAGGGTTTTTCAATAGGGACGCTCGGACTTTGACAGCGCATAGCGGCCATCTTGGTAATGCGATAGCTGTCAAATTTGGCATGAATACATTATTTAGTCGTGACATTTCACCATGGAACGCTACACGCATCAACAACGCGTAGAAATTATTAAAATTTATTATCAAAATCAGTGCTCTATTCGCCTAACGTTTGTCCAATTTATGGCGTTCATGGCCGTCCTGCAGAGTCCACAATCAGTCGTTTGATAAAAAAGATATCGGACGATGATAGCAAATTTTTTGTGGCCTAGGGTAGGTGGTATGGATCTTACAAACATGTGGTTCCAACAGGACGTCGCCACTTGCCATACAGCACGGGAAACATTAAATGTATTGAAAGAGAAGTTCGAGGGCTTCGTCATCTCGCGTGGTGGCGACATCAACTGGCCCCCGAGATCGTGTGAATTAACACCGCTCGATTATTTTCTGTGGGGCTACGTGAAATCTCTAGTGTACGCAGATAAACCACAGTCAATTGCTGCCCTAAAGGCCAATATAACTCGCGTTCTTCGTGAAATTGAGCCCCATTTATGCGAAGACGTCCTTCAAAATTGGTCCACCAGAATACACAGTCTACAGCGGAGTCGCGGTGGCCATTTGGCTGATATTTTTATTTATTTTCCACATATAATGTCATTGAATATTCTTTAAAATGTAATAAAATTTGTGGAAATATCACTTAAACAGGTTGTTTTATTTCATTTCAATGTTCGAGCGCTCTTAATGAAAAACCCTGTACTTAAAGGTACTACATAAAATACTACATTATCATAATAAAATATTTAAAAGCCGAAATATAAGTCTAGGTACTACTCACGCCATCTTTCTTTACCCCCTGGTTGCGTTTAGTGTACTTGCGTTTGACGCGAGGGGTTGTGTCGCCAGTGGATGAAGAGGCCCCGGAATCTGAAAGGTTCAGAGTTGTCAGTCATATCGTCAGTCAGTCGTCAGTTTCGACAGTTGACAGCTGTCAAAACTGACAGCCATTTTGGATGTCTAGAATAGGTACTCTTTATTAACAAATAAGGGGGACCAACATCTCGTCTCCCTAACCAACCTAACCTGCACGTGGTACACCCTGCTAGATAACGAACTAGGCTCTGGGGAAAATATCAAACCATCTTCATAATTTGATAACCCATTAATTTTACAATTATTTCCATTACTTGACACTTGCAGAGAAGTGTCCAACCAGACACTGTTGCCATTAACAAAGAACGTTACAACCAAATAAAAGAAAATAATTAGAACAAGTATAAACAATTGAAACAATTAAGCTAACTGCTGACTGTTGCAAACAATCAACAGGTAGCTCAACTGATCCATTTCAACACCAGTCGGCGCGCGTCCCCGCGACGCTGGCTGCATTGCCCCGCTGTATAGCAATGCTGATGCGCCAGATACCAGAATGGCTTAAAAACTAAGCTGTTCTACGTTCTTTTTTTATTACTGAGTAATTTCCGTACGTTAAAAAAACCATAATTGAATACAGCCAAAAAATTTCATTTAAATAGTATCATGCAATATACTACTCAAGGATTTTTTAGGAATTTTGCGTACTTCTTGCATGCTTTTTCATTTATACATAAACAAACAAACATTCTCTACCTGCTTACAAAAACAAACTATCCAAAATTATTTGTTTTCAATTTTGATAAACTAATGTAAACCATTTTTTTTTTACATTTTGAAGAACCTTTAATTTTGAACAAATAAATCAGGCTCTTTAACGGACATAAAATTTACTTCTGTTTAAAATTCTAAATGTATAATTTCCGTTCACATAAGCAAACCGTTATTTCTACAGTGATAATCAAACAATTTTTAAAAAATTACCCAAACCATTTCTTTTCTACCATGCACTAAAAAAAACTTCCACTACTCTTTACCTTTTCTCCTAACTTTTGTCAGTTTATTCCTTCTTATCAACACTTTCTTATTCGTTTCGCCAATTTTTCTCGGTGCGATTTTAACGGACATTTTACCCGACTTTTGAGGTAGTATCCGAGCGTTCGCTGGTAATATCCGAGCGTTAGCTGGCAATACTTTCGTGCCGCGCGGCTGCGCCCGTCTATTCGTGGATTTTACTTTCGTGGCGGTCTTCACTAAAGCGGTGAAATAGAATGTTTTAAATCGCGCAAGTAAAATAAAATAACTGAATTAAAAAGAGCTATTTTACTAGAACGATTTAAAACATACTGTTATGCAGGAGCGTTTGCACAATCTGATTTTCCAAACAGGCAACATTTATAGGAAAAATAATCTAAGTCTACATATCGGTTTTTACCTCTACCTCTAAACTTATAGGTACTTATTTATAAAACTTATCATCACATCATTCATCCTTAGGTATTTTTATATTCAGTAATATCCGTAACCTGAACAATACTAAACTTTGAATTGTCGTACTTGTATAGGCTCCCTCGATACAGGCCTAGCCTAGTGAGGGTGCCATCAGAAATTACATAACATTGTAGATAGGTACATCTCGGCAATAGCACAATGTATTACACCAAATTTCAATGATTATTAATATTTTTCTCATATAACTTCTCACCATGTATGTAAGTGCTAATTATAAAATTGAAGTGTATTTACTTATTAGTTTTATGTAATAAATGATTTTTATCTTTTTATCTTTATCTTTTTATCGACACAATTCTTGGAAAACAGCTTACAGAAAAGCAAAATTCAGTTTAAAATTTAATTTGAAAGCTAAGATAACTAGTCGTTGCAAAGATCTGAACAGTGAGATAATTTCAATGAGTTGGCTACACTGGCCAACCATTTTTTTAATGTATTTTTAAAAATTGTCTTTTTTCTGAAGTTGATTTAGATAAATTTTATTTTAAATATTTGTCGCGTGAAGTAAAAAAAACCAGATTGTGCACATATTAATGAAAAGTCAAGTTCAATAATACACACAAATAAAATTACTAGCTGTTATTGGAAAACCACTCTTGTGTTAAGTGATATAAGATCCACACCGTGAATATTATTTACAAGATAACAGGAATAGTCCACCTAGTTTAAAACAGAGCGCGCCTTACCCGCTTTTATGCATGAAAAGTTTACACATTGCACATACTCGGACAGGCTAGATGTACGTAAGTTAAGAAACTATTTTTTTTTATTATTTCCTAAGGCCCGTATTATAAAACGATGCTTAGCCATCGAGCTATATTCTTGAGTAAAGGTTTTGCCTAAAATCTCTTCTACTCTAAGAAGGCTTTCTTCTCTGTAGATGATTACATCAATGATGTTAATGCTTGATCCAGGGCCGGTGGTCGTACAGGTCACCTTCTCGAAATTGTTTCCGAATACACATACCTCGTGCAGATTCTGCAGTTAGGTAAAAACAATTTCGAGAAGGAGGCCAAAAGGAGGTTCCAGCTGGGCTGGGCAGCGTTTGGAAAACTACGTCGAGTCTTCTCTTCATCCATACCGCAATGCTTGAAAACGAAAGTTTTCAACCAGTGCGTCCTACCCGTTATGACCTACGGAGCTGAGACGTGACTGAGACACTCACGATAGGGCTGGTCCACCAGTTCAAAGTCGCTCAGCGAGCTATGGAAAGAGCTATGCTCGGAGTTTCTCTGAAGGATAGGATTCGTAACGAATACATCCGACAGAGAACCAAAGTTATCGACATAGCTCTGAGAATTAGCAAGCTGAAGTGGCAGTGGGCCGGACATATCTCGCGAAGAACCGACGGCCGCTGAGGGAAACGTGTTCTTGAGTGGAGACCACGACTCGGTAAACGTAGTGTAGGACGCCCTCCGACCAGGTGGGATGACGACCTGCGAAAGACTGCAGGTAGATGCTGGATGCGTCAAGCTGAAGACAGGGCGCTATGGCGCTCATTGGGGGAGGCCTATGTCCAGCAGTGGACTAATATAGGCTGATGATGATGATGTTAATGCTTGGCCATATGCCGCTCAGTTCCGCACCGACAATAGTATGTAAGAAATTCAATGTTGTGCTTAGCTTTACATAAATATTGATATGTATCTAAAATCGCTTTATATTTATATTTAGATCAGCGTAAAATACATGTATTAGACACTTAACACTTTGACTGCGGTTTTTTTTCGACGACTGCGATCTTTTTTTTAAACTAAAAAATTCGTGCTGCCGCTCTACACAGCGGTTGTGTTGCGCCGCACATGCGTTTCGTTCGAAAAATATTACGACTGTGCTGAGTCACACAGATCTGTATTTTCTCAGCCGCTGCGCTAGTGTGGATTTACGCATATTAGTCACTTGTAGAAAACACATACCGTGTGATTTCAGCACTCAAAGTTTTAAGTGATACATTAATGTACTATTGGTTTCTTTTATCACTTCTTCCACGAGTGGACAAACAATTTAAGCGAAGAGAAAATCTAAAACATCTTATTTACTTATTTGATAATAATTTATAGTAAAAATATTACTTATACTATTTCGTAAGCCTCGAGAAACAAGATTTTAATAATCAGAAATCTGAAAACTCAAGCGTAGACCGATTAATGGGCAAGTTTTTATAATACTGTTTTTAGTCTCTCATAAATGCAGTAAGACGTGCGTCGCTTTAAACTAGGTGGGTTTCTTATAAGTAAGTCCCGGTAAATCCCAAAATAAATAATAAATAAATAATGCTGGACAATTCACACAGCAACATCTAGCTCCAAGCTAAGCGGAGCTTGTGTTATGGGTACTAGATGACTGATACACTTAAAAATACATAGATTTTTTATCATACACATAAAAAATCAATGTATTGTATTAAGTATAATGAAACAAATATTTGCAGATCGTAGAAATATTTGTCCCAAGGCGGGAATCGAACCCGCAACCTTCTGTGTCATAAGAACAGTCCATACAGTGGTGTTGTCAGTATAAGAATAAATAATTTCAGTAGCCATGTTAGTACTTAAGAAAAAAAAATACATAAATTGACTTACCAGCAGTACCACGCCGCTTGTACTCCCTCTTGGCCTTTCTCTCAAGCGCTTCTGCGAACAAAAACCATAAACAATTTTAGAAAACAGTTTTTTTTTTAATTTCCCATATCCATTTTTCTAACAATAGAAAACTCAACCGCACACACGCATTCACCCGTTTTAATAAACCGAAAAAACTAAATTTCTTACTTTATTTTTAGATTGCTTTTTCAAATGATGCAATATAAAAAAACGCCATCTTGACAATAAATCAAACACAATTAACTATAAGTTTAAAACAAGTTTGAACACCAAAACTAACCAACATTGGTTTAATAGTGGAATATTAGCTAAAATGTGCGTATATCTTTATAAAAAAATATATTATATTCTAAATAGACACTTCTTAATATTTTCATACAAAACTTGGTCCTAAAAACGCTATGGACAAATCCGACGAACGTCGACATGATTCGACTTTACTGTGGCAAAACCGCCTAGTTCGAGAATCTACATCAAAACAAGAACACAGTTTTATCTATTTCCATAGTTAATGTATCTATGGAAATCATATTTATTATCTATGGCAGTCTTGTTCAAAGATGTACAATAAATTTGGTTTTGCGTTCTACTGTAAAGTCTATGGTACTCGTATTCGTTCTAACAACAAAAAATAATCATAGAACACCCTAAGGGCGTGTCTTAAGTGAAAGCGGACCGCAAAAGCGGATTTCGCGGCGCACGAAACAAATACTAGACAATCCCAAATTTTCTAACGCGAGCCCTGGTTCGGAATCATGACTTCTGCGACAAGTCTATAGTATTGACCTTCAAATGCACATTACCCGAGCGCAATGCATTTCTTGTTGTTTTGTAGTTTTCGTAAATATAATCTCGAACGAAAAACTTTTTTAGGTGTACAAATCATAAAATGTATCAATAGGATCAGTTACCCGATACAAAATAGTCATTAGGTCAACTGATCCGGGATAAGTTTGAGCGGCCTCAGTTGACGAAGGATAAAAATTTCTAACTAGGTTTATTTATCTACGCTAGTCTGTGCAAAAAGAGAACGCGAACACGTCGCGTCGTCGTGGCGAAAAGGTGAACTAAAATTATAAAGCAACAAAAGTAGTAAATTGGCACACGCGCGCCCTTAATTCCTAAGTCGCTTCTCTTTTTGCACAGACTCTACGCAATCCGCTCACGCTACACGCCGCCACTCGGACCATGCACTAAAACTCTATTATCTATGGTACATACCCATCTCCCTCGCGTGCTTCCTCGCCAAGTACTCAGGGCTGGTCTTGTCTATGCGCGGGCGGCCCCGCTTCCGCTTCCCGCCAGGGACGGGCGCTTCCGGTTGCCGTTCCGGATTCAACATGGCGGCTGTCATGCGTAAGAAGCGTGGATGCAGTGCAAATTAATATAATAAACAAAAAACTAGGATGCGGACCCGCTGGTCTAATGTTCTACATACATCTACCTACATTTTACCTCGACTGTCCAATTTTTTAATTTGACATAGTAAAGGTACAAGTCCGAGATGGGCTGCAGACTGCAGCTAGCGGCTGTGGTTGACCGCAGTGCTGGCTGCGGTCGCGGTTGCTTCTATTTTCAACACACCACCGCTGGCGCTTGGAATCACTTTCAGAGATGCAAAGAAACCAGTAGTGTCCCTTGCAGCCTGCAGCTGCAGTTTGCAGCCTGCGGTCCATCTTGGAATTGCACCTTTAAGGTGATTCGCCTACATACTAAAAAACTGCTTTAAATAATAAGCAATTCTACTAAAATAGATAGCAATTGATTGATATTCTGTTGTAGTCAAGGTTCAGTAGACAAAGTTTTCTCACGAACGAGAAGCGGGCATGTGCAGGAATCGGCCAATCACAGAAGAGATAGGGATTTTTCTAGTTTAAATCAATGTGATTGGTCGATTGTCCTGCATGGTTCACAGTGGGAATGCACCCAAACATTCAACATATTAATAACTATTAGACTGAATAATCTAAACAAAAAATAAAAAGCCCTCATAATTACTATCACTGACAACGATTTAATGGTGTCAATTTAGGTGTCACAAAAACTTAATTAAATAAATAAATAATGCTGGACAATTCACATAGCATTATCTAGGCCCAAACTACAAACTAATTCAATAGCACTCATAATGTAGTGTCTTAACTATTGATATCATCATAATCATCAGCCTATAGCAGTCCACTGCTGGACTTAGGCCTCCCCCAATGAGCGCCATAGCGCCCTGTCTTCAGCTTGCCGCATCCAGCATGTACCTGCAGTCTTTCGCAGGTCGTCATCCCACCGACTATCGATATGATACGAGTAAATTGATTGTTTTAAAAAAACTCAAAAGCTATAAGCTAGTATAAACTAGAAATTTGCGGATTTTTGACAGCAAAGTGATCCTCTATAAAAAATTTAAATAAATTGAAATGAATTTATTTATTAAAAGACTTACTCAGAACATAATAAAGAGGAAACGTAAGTGTGCAAGTTCAGTAACAAAATGGCTTTGCCTCAGCATGAGTTGGATGACTAGCACGCTAGCAACCAACGCTGGTCTTCCGGCAAAGCAACTTGTTGGCGTTACGGACTAACTACTCACTACCGCTATACAAACAATATAAATAAAATTAACAAGAATACAAATAAATACCCATGTTAAGGGTCCGGCGACCCTCGCTTGCAAAAATCGCTCCGAATATCGCTGTCCCTGTTTAACGCTTGCGCCGCGCCACATGCGTGCGCGATAGCAATATTAGCCGTTCAAAATTTGGTTTGTTCCGTAATACCAAAAATTATGACTGAAAACTTTTTGTATTCTTCACAAAGTATTGTTATTCTGTAACTAGACAATATAACCTATGTTCCTTAATAAATAACACGTGAAGTAGAGAGATATTGTTGTTTTTAATACGAAACAAATAGGAAGAAAACTTGTCCATTTTCGCATAAAAATGTGCAAAATGCGGATTGGCTTTCATTTCATTTTAGGTAAGAATTTTGAAAAAAAAAACTATTTAGGAACCTAGATAAATACTATCCAAATACAAATAATACAATATTATAGTGGAAATATGCTTGAATTGGAAATCATTTTGGTATTACGTTTGTATGAAGAATTCGTCCCTCCGGAGGCCTCTTAAGTACTGACTAATTTAACAAAAGTGAATGTTTTAAGGGTTCCTTTTGTGATATCGAACCCTAAAAATACCGAATTTAAGAGCTGTCTAGTTATTTTAGTTGAGTTATCACCTAAATCGACACCATTATGTGACTAAAAAACCGAACGTTTTAAATTTCCTGCGATCACAAATACTATCTAGACGTCGGGTCGGCGCAAAAAGTCCGTCTCCGTAAATAAGAGCGCACTTGTAATGCGAGCTCTTATTTTGTTCAGTTCGATTGAAACACAGCCAACGTAAACACGTGTCACAATGCCGCAATGTGTATTCAAAAATTGCAAAAATAAAAATAAAATATTATTTGTTACTTTAAAGCTAAAAATATAACTTATTCTACATTTACTTACCTCAAGTGCGCTCTTATTTACGGAGACGGCTTTTAGCTTTGATTTTGTATGTGACCCGAAATCCCGATCATTACCAAAATACATTACTTGTGACAAGTAAAATGGGCGGCCTTATCGCTTAGAAGCGATCTCTTCCAGGCAACCTTTGGATGGAAAGAATTACGTGATAGTATTTGAGATCGCAGTAAATTTCCTTGAGGATGCACCTTCCCACAAAACAATACCTACAACAAACATACAAACATACATACCCATCTCTCTCGCCTGTTTCCTAGCCGCCAGATTGGCCAGGTACTCTGGGCTAGTTTTGTCCACGCGTGGGCGACCACGTTTGCGTTTAATAGGGGTTGAGGTCTCGGCCGACTCAGCTGGCGAATAAAACATCAACATTCACATGCTAATAGATACATTTTTAAAATCTGGCGCGATTGTCTTTTTTCTGTTTTCATACAATTATCTACGCTGACGTCACAAATCCCCCCCCCCCAGTATACGAAAACAAAAGAAATCGAAAAGAGGATCGTGCCAGCTTTTAAAAAACTACCTATACTACGAGATAAATAAGTTTTCAAACTATGATTGCTCTTTGAACGACTGCTTCACTTTGAGTGGGGAAGTCTGACTTCTTCACTTTAGAGTGGGGAAGTCTGACTTCTTCACTTTGAGTGGGGAAGTCTGACTTCTTTACTTGAGTGGGAAAGTCTGACTTCTTCACTTTGAGTGGGGAAGTCTGACTTCTTCACTTTGAGTGGGGAAGTCTGACTTCTTCACTTTGAGTGGGGAAGTCTGACTTCTTCACTTAGAGTGGGGAAGCCATTCTACGAGTTGCTCAAATCGCTCTTCGAAGATGTGCTACGTACCTACAGATTAGAAAAAATTTAAAGACAATTAATCAAATGAAGGTAGAAGTCAAGTTCTTATTCGATAGTAATTACTATGGAATAAGAAATGAAGTATGTACTACTTTACGCGTTTATTTACCTAAAAAAATAGGTAAATAAACGCGATAAATACCCGTTGTATAATTAATAATTACTAAAGTCATTTAAAACGGAATATTTACCATGATTTGATTTTTGAGTTATCCAATATTTCGGCACAGTTGCATGCGCCATGATCACGGAGTAACTGAAGGCACTGCGAGTTTTTATGGGCAGACATACCGATCTACCCTCATTTTTTGTCATGGTAAATATCCCGTTTTAAATGACTTTAGTATTAATAACCATGATAGTTTCAAAAGTTTTAATTAATAATTATGTCTTAAGATCGTGTAAGTTTTAAAATATTTCGAAAATGAAAAGTTATTGATTTATCTTCTATTAATTTTTTGTCTACTAGTGGAAGTGAAATATAAGGTAGCCATATAACTCAATACTCATTTTTTATATATCTAAATTGTTCGTCTAAACTTTTTTTTCAAAGCTGTAGCTAAGCGATAGAATGTACCAAAACCGACCAATGAGATCTTTTAGCTTTGTCAAAATCAACCAATAGGCACTAGAAAATTTTGATCCGTGTTCAAAATGTTCTAGTGCCTATTGGTTTATAATCTCTTCAGGATATTAAAATCATTAGTGCCTAAGCGGATGTATTCGATAATTTTCGTTATAACGATCAGTGGGGCTACCACGCTATTTAACACTTAACGTAACGCGCGTTATCAGCGTTATTACGGTAATTTTAGCGCGGATAACGCGTATCGTGAAAAGCGTTATTCGCTAAAATGCGCCTTAACACGCGTTAATCGCGTTAGATTATCGTAATAACGCTTGATAGCTTACTTATGTCAAAATCAAGCTTACATAATCGGATTTGGATTCTAATCGACAGATTAAGCGTAGCACATCTTTGATGTCGACAGTACACATTTGCCGCGCCGCCACCCCGAGACAGATCGAACTCAATGCGTAGTACGTATGGTGCGCTTGTCTCGTCTCGGGTTGGCGCGTATACTCTCCTTCATGTCTCGATCGCTTGTCGATAAAGCGACCGAGACATGAACATGAGTATACACGCCATGCATTTCGGCCAAAGTTATCCTTCGACTCGGGCTAAAATACCAACAAGAGCAGCGACGAAGACACGAGAGCGACAATACACACTAGTTCGTGTCGATTTCTAAAAAGAAGACAGAGCTCTATAAAAGAACGAGATAACTATCGTACCGTAGCGGTCGACATCTGATATTTAACAGGGCCCAAATTCTGCTAAATAATCGCTTTACTGCGTTGACAATGGTATCACCCCAGAATCGTCCATAGATGAAAGAAACTCTAGATAGAGCGTGTGGTGCTATTTTCACGGAGATTGATAGAATGGTTACAATCTTCACACTTTTGACACGCGTCCCTCCATCTGTAGTTTCCTAAGATAACTTAAATGTGTCATTCTGAGGCGATACTATAATTAAATATAACAGAAAGTACTCAGATTTATATTTTATGGGATAAGATAATGCATGTGCCTGAACTATGTAAAAACCTGTTTTTCAGGCAAAACCATGTAAGGGTGAAGCTATCAATTTAGTGGAATTATGGCCCCGACGACAACGAATGTGTTAACTCCTGTCCTTGAACAAACGCGCGATTCAGGATGGTTTTATTGTTACGCGTTTCGGCAGCGCCGTTGGAGCGCGCGGAGATGTACGGGGGTAGTAGTTGTAAACGTTAACAGCGCGCTGCCTAGCGGCGCGTCCAGCAGCGGCGTGACTATAAAACCAGCCTGAGTCTTTGACGTCACGGACGAGTGTACCTACTGCCGGCATGATGTCTGTCCAAGGGGTGGCTTACCATCATACTGCCGGCATCATGGAAAGGCACCTTTTGAACCGGGTACTGAGCGGCGTTACGAGGCGTAATGTACCATTCGCAGCGAGCATTACGTCGTGCGCTAAAATCCGTCTCGTCACTCGTTACGAGCGCCTTCTTTCCCCGTACTGACTACACGAACGCTCGCTCTGTAACACGTTACATTACGCCCCGTAACGCGGTAATTACATACCCGGCTTAAGATATATCACCAGGGTGTTTGGTGACTCTACATAATACATACAGTTATCTAGGGCTCGCATGCGCGCTACGATATAATTTGTCGACTCTTTCTTTAATTCGTTCATATGCGCGAGAAAACATTCGATAAAATCTTGTCGTTGCGCGCATGCAATGCGTATATATTTATTCATCGAATCGGCAATGAATAAATATACGAGTATATATTTATTAATTTGATATTAATAACTACGCATATACATGTGCTGACTGCATTTAAGGTCTACAATGTCAGCTGATCAGCAGTCAAATGTACTGTTATACTTATCATGCATAGAACTAATATCATGCAAAAGATGGCGAATAATATCTTCCAAATACTGACCAATGTAAACTAAGGCGTAGCTATAAAACTAGTGTTGTCCTTTTCTTTTCAATACTAGGAAGGTCTTAAACCGATGTGAGTGATGGATGACATAATTCTTTTATTGTTTGTGAATCAGGTAATTGACAGTCGGTCACATAAGACTTATTTTGGATCGTTGGATTCTGCCGCATAGGCGTACAAACATTTCAATAAACATTGTAGCTAACACCATAATTATATTATTTTATTTAGAAACATGCAGTTATATAGTCATTTAATTGAAATACTTATCATTGTCTTACGAATCCAAGACGTAAGTGGTTAAATTGAACCGAGTTAAAACCGCTATTCGCGACGTCGTTATGCCTATGTTCAACAGTGGACGTTACTGATGATGATTTTTTAAAATGATGATATATTTCTGTGCCGGATTACAATTAAGGCGGAATGAAGATCTGCGAGGCTACCACGCTATTTAACACATAACGGAACGCGTTATCAGCGTTATTATGCTAATTTTAGCACGAATAACGCGTGTAAATGCGCGTTCTAACGTAAATAACGCGTGGAAGGCCTAAAATTAGCATAATATCGCTGATAACGCGCGTTACGTTACGTGTTAAATATGTTAAGGCGAATTATAACGTGTATAACGCGAGTAACGTTATTCGTTAAATATCGTGGTAGCCTGGCACAGCACCTTAAGAATATGCTAGTAGACTCACCAGAGCTGACTTGCTCCTGCTTCTGCCTCGCCGCGTATAACTCCACCGCTGGGGGTACGAAGTGGGAGACTGGTGAACGATAGTCCACGGTTAACGGTAGACCAGCGGGTACTGGAATAAGAAATTGAGCATTTATAACAGAGTAGCATATTTTTTTTATTTGATTTGTTTTGTCTGTGACCCGAAGAAGTCGTTTCCGCAGTTTTTAGCAATAGTAAGAGTGATTCAAGAGGAAGGTTTATATGATTTATTAATCACTCTGCACTGCCCCATATTAGTATCTACATTGCACCCGCGCGAAGCCTGCCGGGTCTAGGTCGGTGGGAATAGCAAATAATAAATTAGAAATTGTATTGTATACTTCTAGGTTATTTTCTAATTTCGTTTATTATCGTGTATTTGTATATAACGTATGTCGTGTGTATTTTCTTGATAATTTTCTTCGACTGTTTGTGCTCTTTAAACTCTTATTGGACTTTAATCTTTTTCTTCGTCCCTAGGTTGTCTGAGAGAAACCTCTCTCAGCGATAATGGCCCCTGTGGGGCTACCACGGATAACGCGTGTTAAGGCGCATTTTAACGCGAATAACGTGTGAAAAGGCGTAATTCGCGGCGATTTTTAAAATGCGCCTTAACACGCGTTAATCGCGCTAAAATTAGCGTAATAACGCTGATAACGCGCGTTACGTTATGTGTAAAAAAGCACTGGGCTCCCAACAGAACTACATATCTCGATAATAGTTCTGTGGGCCTCCCGAATTTGTGCCATCTACCGGCCCCGCGCTAGCGCTATTGACGCCCCGCGACGCGTAACGCGCACTATTGTTGCATTGTTGGTCTGATTGCCAATTTTTATTAAACTAGCTGCACCCAGCGGCTTCGCCTGCGTGGAAATCTCTGCGCAATTTACAATATTTTACAAAACCTTCCCTGAACTAACAACAAACAATTCAAAAACTAAATTTAGCTGATTTAGATCTTGAAATCGGCCGCGCCCGTTCTCGAGTTTTGAGCGAGACAAACGAACAGTAATTGATTTTTCAGACGACCGATGTGGCGCGGTGGGCGAAGGTCTGCCTGCGACGCAGGAGGTTGCGGTTTCGATTCCCGCCTCGGAACAATTGTGTGTACGATCTGCAGATATTTGTTCCGGGTGTTCTGGTCGTTTTCTATGTATAATAAAAAATATCTATCTATGTATGTAATATATTGTATTATGTATATCAGTTATCTAGTACCCATAACACAAGCTCTGCTTACCATGGGGCTAGATAATGCTGTGTGAATTGTCCAGCATTATTTTTTTTATTTTTTATATTTGTAGATATATTATGAATATGTTAAGAAGTAACAAACATCCAAACTTTTACTTTTATGATATTCGTTCTTTTAGTAAAAGCGCATATTTTTCCTTCCTTATACCCTAGTTCCCAGTCTTACGAAAAAAACTTCCTTATCAGGAGTGTACCCTTAAGCCATATAAAGGCAGGGTCTCTCTAGATAATAATTTTATTGTTTTCTGCCTAATACAATACAATACGAGAATGCTTTATGTCCAGCAAATAAAATATATTACTTTAAAAAATTATCAATGTTTCGAAAATATGTACAGTTCAGTTTAATTCCCATCCCTTTCCTCATTGGTCTCTGAAATTATCTCCCTTACATTTTTGGTGAAAATTGCCCGAAATAAAATCTAATTTGGGGTATTAAATTAATAATAATGGACAATTATCTTGTTCAATTCAAATTTATAGATATTTTGTAGTATTTTAGTTTTCTTTAGTGCAACAATGTTGTTACTTTGTTATTTTCTGTTATTGTTAAGTTAACTTTCATAAATATCTTTGTTGACATCAAATATCTTGGATTCTAAATCAGAGCATCATTTATAGGAATTCATCAAACTATGATAGTTTTAATACTAAATACACTGTAAAGGCTGTTGATGTGATGGGGGATTTAGCTCCAAAGTTGGCCTATTAGGTACAGTTGTAGTCTATTGATGTGATTGGAGACATAAATACTCTATGGCAATTTCTACTTGCCTATGCTCGTCGCCTGTGACGCACTTTCTCTTATCATAAAAATTAGCTGTGTGAACCTAGCAACCAACTTTGAGATATTCATGTTTTTTTGATCCTATTCGATTGTACCGGGTTTGTACCCGATTGTACAGGTAAAATTTTCGTTTGCACCCTAAGGATATAAAAGTTATGGGGAGGGGGAGGTTTTCCAATAGTGGTTTTTGACCTACGTGGGTAAAGTGAGTAATTTAATACCAAAGCTAAAGATTATAGCACTTAGCCACAGATTTCGTTAGACCTTAAAATTGACAATATATTCAACGTATAACAATTCGTTTTAAGGCTGAAACAAACGGGTAAAAACGAAAAACATTGACTTGAAACAAAGAAACTGTTAAAAAGTAGCCGATTTTTGGAAATTCACACAGTTTCTTCAGAAAATGTAAGCTAAGATTCTACATAGGCACAGATCCTGATAGGTATTGAATTAATTAACATGATTTGAGTGGAGACCGCGACTCGGTAAACGTAGTGTAGGACGCCCTCCGACCAGGTGGGATGACGACTTGCGATAGACTGCTGGTAGATGCTGGATGCGGCAAGCTGAAGACAGGGCACTATGGCGCTCATTGGGGGAGGCCTATGTCCAGCAGTGGACTGATATAGGCTGATGATGATAATGATGAGTGAAATTTGGAGGGTACAAACACCAATAAATAAATTAGTAATTAGTGATTTATTTTCATTAGTGCTCAAGATCCTATGATCCTAAGAAGAGATAGGGATTGGGTTCCAAATTTGGACCATTTTAGCTGAACTCATCAAATATCATATCAACTTACTAGGTCTCTCCTGGCTGTTCTCATCGTTCCCCTCTCTCCGTACCCGGGCCAGACCGGAGTCAAGCTGGCTCTCACACACTGCCATCGTACTCTTGTATTCTACTGCTTTATACTGGAACAAACATTAGCTGTTAGCGATATAAGTTAAGGACGACCGATGTGGCGCGGTGGACGAAGGTCCGCCTGCGACGCAGGAGGTTGCTGGTTCGATTCTCTCCTCGGAACAATTGTGTGTATGATCTGCAGATTCAGTTCCGGGTGTTCTGGTCGTTTTCTATGTATAATAAAAAATATCTATCTATGTAATGTATTGTATTTTGTATATCAGTCATCTAGTACCCATAACACAAGCCCTGCTTACCATGGGGCTAGATAATGCTGTGTGAATTGTCCAGCATTATTTATTTTATATTTAGTCATAAGTTAATTTATATTTAAAAGCTGCTGATTTTGTTCATAAACAAACAAATAATAGACAGTCAAAACAGATAAAAAAGCTTGGAACGAGTTTTGCTCCAACTCAAAATCTACCAACTTACAGATAAGCAAATCATATGTACTAGACACATAAGTTATGAACATACTAGTGGTTTCTTCTCACTTCTTCTACTGGTGGACAAAAAATTTAAGTGAACTATAAAATAATTTAATTGATAATAATGAATAGTATAAAATATGACCTGTCTAAGTGCTTATTTGTAAGCTTAAAGAAATAAAAACTTTTCATTTTCATTTTGGGATACAGCGACTAAATAATTTACAAACAAACCCACATTACCTGACTACAAAACATAGTATTATCTTCTTCAAAGTTGGGAAGAGGCTTTATATTGGTGTCTGTCAGAGTTATTTGTATGTTTTGAAGAAGTTTGGAAGAAAACTCTTCTTTTCAGTTAAGCTTGCCTATGTACAGTACATATCCGATTTGTTAAGTTCATGTTATGTATTATTTATATTAAAGTACATTATATAACATTGAATTTGAACAAAAAATTTACTCTGCAAATCTCTAATGTACATTATTTAAGACTAGCGGACCTTACCGGCTTCGCAGGGTTTTAGTACGGATCCCTTACTTTTTTTAAAATATAAAATAGCCTATGTTCACCGGGGATAGTGTAGCTTCCCAATGGTGAAAGAATTTTTCAAATCGGTCCAGTAGTTTCGGAGCCTATTCATTACAAACAAACAAACAAAAAATCAAACCTTTCCTCTTTATAATATTAGTATAGATTGACAGAATAACAGATGTCGTGCTAATCATTATAAAATGAAGACTTCCTTTTCCACAATATATTTTGGATCAGATAAGAAAGTTCTAAGGCTCTAGACAGACGGATCGCATTTCAGAACTTCACGCCGACTGCAAATGAACTGCAAACCAACTGCGCAGTTCGATTGCAGTCGGCGTGCAGTTCACGTGAACTGCACGCCGACTTGCAATCGTGTCAACTGCATTCAAACTGTAAATTTGCGGTTGGATTGCAGTTGAAATGCGGTCCGTCCGTCTAGAGACTAAGATACAGGACAAATGAAGGAATTAATGAATGAACTGTTATTCAATTCAAATCAATAACTTAACTTGCAGACAACAATAGCCCACAGACAAAATAAAGGACCAACGAATACCTAAAACAAAATTAAGGGTAGCTAAATCTAAAGCATAAACCTATATAGACAAATGCTCACTAACACCACCCCTTTGTATAGTAACACTAGCGGACCTTCCCCCCTTCCCACGGTTTTAGTACAGATCCCTAACTTTTTGAAAATATAATATAGCCTATGTTCACCGGGGATAGTGTAGCTTCCCAACGGTGAAATAATTTTTCAAATCGCAAAAACAAACAAACAAAAAATCAAACCTTTCCTCTTAATAATATTAGTATAGATGTGGATAATGGAGCTAGTTCACTTTAAGATATAAGTTTATTTAAGTGTTACTTTTTGTTATCCCTAAGAGAGAATAATAAAAGAAATAATAACATCTTCCACACAGTTGCGAGGAATTGGACAATCATACTTTTTTGATATTATTTTCAGAATGGTGTTGCTACCTATCTGTCTCATTGATGTGATGATACTATTAGAAAACATCATCATGTTCTCATAGTAAAGCCATGTTCATAACGCAGTACTACCCTGTAACAATCCCTTTAGCTTCACAGCTAGAAACTATCTTGGCATTGAGCCCATAATGTACTGTACATGTAAACAAATAAACAAACCCTGTGCTATGAGAACTGAATTAAATGGAGAACTGGGTTTTACTCAGACATTTCTAGCCTATTTGCTACTAAATAAATAAGCTATGTATTAACTTCTCGTCTACAAGTAGACTTGTGAAAATTTTATACTAGGAATAGGAACGTTTTATCCGTCAATGTTTTTCCCACAAATGTTATTGTATTAAGGAAGAAAACTGTTGTTTATATGCGGTAAACGGTGATAACTGTAATTAATGATAAAATGTTACTTATTCTATAGATATGGATTCTGCAGGGTACCAAATAGGATGTAAATGTTAAGGTTCTTCTTATAAACAGATCTGACCCAGGCCAAGAAATGGTATCGAACCATAATTAATTCTTATCTTCTCCCTCAGAAAGCTGTAAAACTTCGTTTCAACTCCAAAACGACGTAAATGCCAACTTACCTTTAGCAAGATACCATTTCTCCAAAACCACTAAATATAACCATTGAAAACTTACACAAAAACAAATATATAACTTTATTACAGCGTAAAAACTTGAACGGATAACAATTATGTGAAATAACAAACAATTTTCTTCAAAAAATTCACTTCAGGGACTTGGTAAACGAAATCAATTTGATGTGGAAGCAAGGTGCGGAATAAAACTAAGTAAAATACGTAATAGAAACGATTTGGTATGATTATAAATGCACGCACTACATAATTAAGCAATGGGACAGCTTTTAAAAGTGACTACAAAAGTTTTGAACGCGGATCATCGAAGATATAAACAAAATTCGCGGATTGAAACCGAATTGAGTCGACGTCCATTTCAAGAGCATTGGGTAAGCGACTGCCTACGAAATGGTGAAAAAGGAAATACATATTTTTAAAACGGCAACACTGGGTGATAACCATGCCGAGATGCGTAGGTCAAATAAAATTTCCTTGCATTTGTTTGATCTACAATTATATTTTTGTTTCTATTTCATGTTGGTTGATTATAAAGTTTTGTTGATATGATGAAAAATTAATAAACTAATTTTCTTAATCCATTTAGTAATTCATGAATTCTGAATATCACAGAATATAATTGTATTAAAAAATATTATAATCATACATTGCTCTAATGGTGACTTTCGAATTTTGTTGCATTCTATTGAAAGATGAGTTTAATTGCATAAATGCACTAAAATGCTCATTGAGATCATAAGAAATGTTTAAAAAAATTAAAATCATCATAATAATGTTTTTAAAAATTTAGAAAGGCTTTATTCCTTTTTAATTTTTTTCTATTATAGAGCAACATTGGGCTGGGTGTGGGACAAGAGTTCAGTGGAAGACAGTGCACCAAAGCAATAGTTATAGGTAGGTCGACCGTTGAGTTGGCATTATTATTACCTACTTGACTTCGTTATCGGCGTACGTGCTATCGTTCGTTCGAGGTTATTCCTTTGTGTGCTTCACCTTGTTTAATATTTGTTTTTCCATCTCGTTTCCACACGATCTTTCTTTTAATTAATTTAATTCGTGAATACATTAAGCTATATTATTATTATTTATTTTATATTCGTTAAGAAGATTCTTTTTCTATTTTGATCCAGTATCTGCATAGAGTGAATCCGTACCGTAAATAGAAACATTGCTTGGGATTTTTATTTCTGTGCTGTCTTTGTTGTTTCAACCAATTTATGCTGGTGAAGTGATGTGAATATTAATTTATAGACATCAATTAATTGCGCATTTTATTCTGTTGCTCTCTCATTTCATCCGATATGTTTAATTTTTATTTATTATCATTAGGTAGGTAAGGTACCTAGGTACATTATCAACTATGTTCATATTCGAATCCTATTACGAGTATTTCAATAAGGATTCATCTAGGCATTTTAATTAAAGTACCTAGCTATAGGTATACCCAAGTAATAAAATGTTTAGGTAGGTAGGTACCAAGCCTTCTTTTTTGAAAATTATGAATATCTGTGTACAGCTAAAAATATTTTTTTTATTAGCTACTTACCACACAGATCTTAGGTACCTATCTAAACCTAAATTTACCCATGACATCTTGGTTTTTACCTTCTTCGAATATACATAGGTGCCCAATATTTTGCAATAGGTATCTACCTAGCCGAACCATATAACACACAAAACTTTCATTTTATTCCGTAGTTGCAATGAAGCAGGTAGCTTTTATTAAAACCCGTTCATTTATCCTTGTACAGCAGCGGCTGACCTACAAACCAGCGTTAACAATCAATACTTTGCATGTTGTGCAGACAGAGATACTTCATTCTGATTAGGACTCTACATCCCATTGATAAAACCTAATATACAATTTTGGGTTCGATAATGGTTATCAGAAAGAGACGAGAATACCTAGTTAGATACTATTTGTTTTTCTACTGATTTATTTAATCGTTTGATTGTTTTTTTTTTATACAATATTTAATATTGTTTAGATTTTTGTGAATATTTTTCTCGGTTGGTATCCGTTCCTTGAATTCAGTGACGCTATGATTTTATTATAGGTATGTATAGGTACCTAATTAATAATTTATT
The DNA here is from genome assembly GCA_947044415.1 of Eupithecia dodoneata. Taxonomy (NCBI): domain Eukaryota; kingdom Metazoa; phylum Arthropoda; class Insecta; order Lepidoptera; family Geometridae; genus Eupithecia; species Eupithecia dodoneata. The sequence continues at coordinate 3,676,769 of OX345684.1, forward strand.
ACGTAGGCAAAGCTCAGCGAAGTCATGTCTACCTATCAGCTCTAAGGTTTTTGGCTTTACCTTCAAGTTCAATGCACCAGTGACACATCGATACTTACCTAAGTATTCTATTCGTTAATGTATCTAACTATTTCATTAGGTACCTACATCCTACGATACGCACGCAATATCTGGTAGTTTTCATTTAGCGACTCTATTTAGGTTGTACCTACATAGGTATCTGCTGACCCTGTTACGTATCCCATTGTTTAATAATATTAAAAACCATAAAAATCTGAAAATTATTACTAAGATAGTGCCAAGTCCTATAATTATGCCTACCTAAATGAAATAATTTGGATAGGATAGGTAGGATTGGTAGGTCGTGGAGACCACGACTCGGTAAACGTAGTGTAGGACGCCCTCCGACCAGGTGGGATGACGACCTGCGAAAGACTGTAGGTAGATGCTGGATGCGGCAAACTGAAGACAGGGCAGTCCAGCAGTGGACTGATATAGGCTGATGATGAGGTAGGATTGGTAGTAAATCAAACTCTTAATATCGAACGTTACTACGAATATTTTAAATAAGGGATTATTACTCGTAATTTCATTTGCAACTCTGTCTGTATCCATTATCTGTTACACAACTGAATCACTGTCCAGTGTCCAGTTTATCAAGGATGCAATAAGACGTCAAATTAATTACATGCATAAAACTCTTCTAGACCCCTTAGCAGTTAATTTAATTACAGATGTAAACGATATAACTACAATTAAGCAGTAAAGCTGAGATTTTGCTGTCGATATCTTCCGCAGCCAGATTAATTACTGCTGACCTTGCCGAAGTCCTCCCGAATTTTATGCCATCCAACAAGATTTTGTTATGATCTAATCATAATTAATAAGGCACCTTATTGAAGAAATTATTTACCAATGAAATTTAAAAATTTTAAATCTACATCTATGGACCTCCGTATTACATTCTTACATTACATTCAGTTCATTGAATGAAGAAGAAGAATTTTTTAAATGTAATAAAGCTTAATTTGGCTTTTCGTGTCGTTTTAATAGTGAACTTGATTTACATCATTTCGGGTATTTTAATTAGGTGGTATCCCCTTTACGACTCCCTTTCATGTTTTCGTTCAAAAATTTATTCAAGACTATCAATAATCAAGGCAGTCACGATTTCTTCTCAAAGCAATTTCGTACATTCGATTTTTTTTAAATGGTTTATATACCTACACTACATTTTAAATTATTAACTGTTTTGTGGAATTATCAGATTTAAAATGTGATACAAAAAACACGAATACTACTCATTTGGAATTTAGTTTCTGGACGAATCAAAGTGTGTCAATTATGAATACGCCAAGCACTGTCACATGAGCGAATAAAATATTTCCAGCTCTAAAAATATACCGAAACAGGTTGGTAAATTAGAAATGTATTATTCTCATTCATCTCATTTCATCTCATCGCCTATGCTTCAGATTTTCGATTATCGTGATAATATATTTTTCTTTTTGAGACAAAAGCATTTAAAGTCAAGGCTTATTGATTGTCGATTGTAGCATTATAATAACTTAAGACTGAATAAGTTTAACACATACCTATAATTATATAGCGTTGTAGGTATATTTTCTAAATTTAAGTATGTTTCAACTTGTCTTAATTTTGATTTTTATTCATGTTGGATATCCCTACTTCCGATTACTCAAATACATTTCAGAATTAAGCACCTCTCAAACGATGTATTTTCGACAGATTTTTATTGAAATTTATAAAAAAAACCCTGTACTTCAGACGCCGTGCTTGTATCATTGTTGTCTTTGAGTATTCTGGGCTAAATAAATCAGATTTTTTTATGGCATGTTATTCTGATTTATTTCGGGAAAGTTTTGTATGTGAGTTGGAAAACAAGGGGGAGGGTCTCACTTTACTTCCTCGGATAAAAAAAACTGTAACAAACAAACTAAACAACGTAAAAATAGATTATCGTGTAGATTGATATAAACAAAGACTGAATCAAGCAAACAGAATACAATTAATTACCTATACCTACAACTACAATAACTACGAAAGAAAGAGCTGTGTGTATGCCTGCATTAAACATTATTTTTATTGTTTATGAATACACAAAAAGAATCGAAAGAAAGAAAAAATCGTTTGTGATTTACTAGTGTTTGTGAGAACAAATATTCATTTAATTCAGCATAAAATGTGATTATCTTGTCCTCCCTCAAACTTGTACAAAAATGAGTCGCTGTGACTTGAAAGTCGTGCTTTTAGGCAGTGAGCATGTAGGAAAAACCAGTTTAGTTATTAGATTCGTGAATTGTCGATATAACCCGGACATGCCTTACCAAAATGTAAGTAAAACTTATTTCTATTCAATACCTACCTACATAGACAGTCCCAAACACTCTCAATGCATCCACTGTTTGTTTAAGTTCATCTCTAGAACTACAAAGTACAAACGTACCTAATAAAGGCGTAAAAATGTTCATAAGATTCATACCAGTTCTGAAAATTCATATTCTGAACCTCCACTCACAAAAACCCCAGAAAAACCAAAAATTATTTTTATTTTGCTTTATTCGGAACACAAACAGTTTTACACACTTAACAGATAACTTAAACAATAACTTATAACCTTTTATGTGTCCTTGCATGTAGTAGCTAAAGGATTGCTTGCTTGCGGTGGAGAAATTATAATTAAAAAATAAAAAACAGCTTTTATTTATATATAAGAATCTTCACACCAATAAACAAACAACACAGCCCAAATGAATGGATGGATGGATGTTTAAATGGGCTTTGTGGGGCTAGATATGGGCTAGATGATGCTGTGTGGATTGTCCAGCATTTTTTTTATTTAGCCCTAAATCTTTCCACTCAGTGCGGTCTATTCTATATTTATTAGTACATATTTTTTTTTTTGTTTTGTCAAGATCCCATGTGAACAAAGCAATGAAGTATAATAAATAATGCTGGACAATCCACACATCATTATCTAGCCCCATGGTAAGCAAAACTTGTGTTATGGGTACTAGATAACTGATATACATAATACAATACATTACATAGATAGATATTTCTTATTATACATAGGAAACGACCAGAACACCCGGAACAAATATCTGCAGATCATACACACAATTGTTCCGAGGCGGGAATCGAACCCGCAACCTCCTGCGTCGCAGGCGGACCTTCGCCCACCGCGCCACATCGGTCGTAAAATAAAATATAATAATAAAGTATAATATAATAATAAAGTATAGATACTAAAGTCATTTAAAACGGGATATTTACCATGATTTGATTTTTGAGTTATCCAATATTTCGGCACAGTTGCATGCGCCATGATCATGTGTTGTCAGCAGCGGATTTTGACGTGTGTGATCGTATCACATATTTTCAAGCCCAACGCTCCCGAGAATTAAGTGCAGAAAAACAAAATCGTAAGTTCGAATCTTTGTGGAACAAACATAGGAGTGATGTCCCCTACCATGATAACTTGAAAAATCCGAACCGAACAGTTATCAATTTGTCAAGTAAGATTCTGAGCGAAACGGCCACCAAAGTGTTGGAAAAGGGTTTGAACTATGCCCCTACCACGATACGTATCCCCTACGAAAAAGTGATCGGGAATATCGAGGAAGTTATCCGGAGTAACAAGATACCAAATAGCGACGCGGAATGTCTGAGACAAGACATCGCCATTGTGCTTCGTCATGCTAAACCTCCAGAACCGAACATCACTAAAGAAGAGATAGTTGCGCTTAAGGAATTACGCCAGGACAAAGACCGGCTAGTACTTAAAGCAGACAAAGGGAATGCCACAGTCGTGATGGATGCCACCGAATACGAGGATAAAATCCAAAATTTACTTAATGACGCCAATACCTACAAGCCCGTCAATTACAACCCAACTGCACGAACACATCGCAGTACCCAGAATTTGATCAAGGATTGTCAACATGCCCTTGGAGAAGAGGTAACCAAGTTTCTTTTACGGCCTAAAATCATCCAGCCGCCCAAACTGTACGGCTTACCCAAGGTGCACAAGCAGAATGCTCCGCTAAGACCTATTGTGAGTCAAATAGACTCCCCTACATATGATCTGGCTAAGCATGTAGCAGCAGTGTTGCAACCAACTGTGGGACGAACAACATCCTTTGTAAAAGACTCACGACATTTTATACAGATATTGGAACAGATAGAGGTAGATGACACGGAAGTGATGGTCAGCTTTGACGTAGAATCACTTTTTACGAACGTCCCTCTAGAAGACTGTATGAAGGTTGTCGCGACTAGAATACAAGAAGACGGCATCCCTGCAGAGTACGCCAAGCTTTTACAACATATTCTCTCCACAAGTTTCTTCATATACAGAGGGCAATACTACCTTCAAATTGATGGAGTAGCAATGGGCAGCCCAGTCGCCCCCGTAGTAGCCAACATTTGGATGGAGTATTTCGAGAGTGTGGCCATCTCGTCTGCCCCTGTACAGGTAAAGTTGTGGAAGAGATATGTAGATGACGTTTATTGTATTGTGAAAGGAAAGACACAGGAGATTGAAGTTCTACTATCCCACCTGAATGGAGTACATAATAAGATCAATTTCACATACGAAATAGAGACCGATCGGCGCTTGGCTTTTCTGGACGTGTTGGTACAGGTCGAAGATGGAGGACGCGTAGGCCATTCTGTCCACAGAAAGCCTACACATACGGACCGTTACCTACATGCCAACTCACATCACCACCCTCGGCATCTTAACTCGGTGGTAACATCCCTCACCAACCGTGCTTATGACCTATGCGATGACACCAGCCTACAGAGTGAGTTGACCCACGTCAGAAATGTTTTAGCAAGGAACGGCTATAAGGTTCGATCTTTGCCAGCTCGTTCCGGCACCAAACATAAACCACACAGGAGTACAGTGGAACGCAAACCAGCATTCTTGCCTTATATAAAAGGAGTGACGGATAAAGTCGCAAATATCCTGCAAAAATCCTCAATTAAAACCATTTTCACGCCGCTGAAAAAGATCATACACTACCTGCGCACGCCTAAAGACACGTTCCCACTTGAGAAACCAGGGGTGTACAAGATCGATTGCAGCTGTGGAAGCTCCTATATAGGCCAAACGAAGCGCACTATCTCCTGCAGAGTAAAAGAACACATACGAGCAGTTAAGAATCTGGCAACCGAGAAGTCTGCCATAGCGGAACATCTCCTCGAGTCGGGTTCCAACCATTGGATCGAGTTACATAATCCACAAGTAATCTCAACAGAGCGACACTACATACCAAGAATGGTACGGGAGGCTATTGAGATTACGAAACACAGGAACTTCAACCGAGAAGATGGCTTCCAATTATCGGGAACCTGGAACCCTGTTGTGAGAATGTGCAAAAACAGAAGAAGTGATGTACCAACCGCTTCGCGTTCTGATACCGTCAGTGTTGTGTGTCGTGATCGAGCTGCGTTCGATAATAGTGAAACCGGTGGTAGTGGCAACGTTCGTAGCAAAAGACAAAAAATGAGGGTAGATCGGTATGTCTGCCCATAAAAACTCGCAGTGCCTTCAGTTACTCCGTGATCATGCCGCATGCAACTGTGCCGAAATATTGGATAACTCAAAAATCAAATCATGGTAAATATCCCGTTTTAAATGACTTTAGTATTAATAACCATGATAGTTTCAAAAGTTTTAAAGTATAGATAGAAGATATAGAACATTCTTTATTGCACACTTTATTAGAAACTATGTAGGTACAAGAAAAACATAAAAATTAAGCAACAATTGGCAGTCTTATCACTCAAAAGCGATGTCTATCAACATCATCATCATCCGCCTGGGTTAGTCCACTGCTGGACATAGCCCCATATAGATCCCCTAATCAGCGCCATAGCACCCTGTCTTTGATACATATATTTTAATTTAATTTTAAAACTTTGAGTATACCAATGTCTTAATCAGTCCCATAGAAAATCCATGGTCAGACAGACAGAAGATAATGTAAAATGAGCGTTCTGAGCATGATTCATAGATTACCATAAACAATAGAATTATCAGGCCATTTTGAACCTTACAGTTTGTACTAACAATCAACGAGGAAGCTACCTTATCTGTGATTCACAGCTTTTACCATAAACACTGACAATGGAAGTGTATCTACTAACAGAGCAATAATTTTTAAATTAATGTATTCAGATAATAATAGTCCATGGTGTGCCTGGGCGAACATGTCCGAGGCACTGCAGAATCGCTGTAGTCGCAACAGCAACCTAAACGCGTTATTATATTGGACCCGCAAAGCATTGTAACCCTACTATACCCATAAAGGTATAGTTGACCCACAGACTCGCTGAGTAAAATGAAGTACAGTATGCTCTGAATAAAGTTACCTTCACTGCATAAATGCAATGAATAAAAGATTTTTCTTAGATTATATTCATTTATTCATACTAAACAATAAACATATTCTATATTCCTATGAAGATATAGTTTTATAATGAATCTCATATGAACTTATCTTACACTAGCGGACCTTCCCGGCTTCGCACGGTTTTAGTAGGGATCCCGGAGCCTATGTTCACCGGGGATAATGTAGTTTCCCAACGGTGAAAGAATTTTTCAAATCGGTCCAGTAGTTTCGGAGCCTATTCATTACAAACAAAAAATCACAATAATCAAAAACTAGATGTCCTTAACGTGTGCATCAGCGAACATGCCTGATGCACTACAGTGGCTGGGCAGCCCCACCATTGCCCTAAACAAATTATTATAAAGAACTCGTTATAGGTAATAAATAAAAATTATAAAATAAAACAGCTTTTATTTCTAATCTATACGGTACTAATCTCTGCGGTGAAAGCCTCCTCCAGCTCCTTCCATCTTCCTCGATCTCCAGCTACTCTACTCCATGTCTTCCCTGCTATTTTTACGATGTCATCGTCCCATCGTTTTACAGGTCTTCCTTTTCTTCGTTTCTTGTTTATAGGGTACCAATTCATTATAGCTTTGGACAATCTCTCGTTTTGCACTCGTTATAGGTACAAACTAAAAATCACTTATAACGGGATAAAGATAAAGATAAAGATAAAGATAAAGATAAGTAAAGATAAAGATAAAGAACATTTATTTGCATAAACATATTGTGTTATTTAGATATTACATACAGGTAGGTATCAAATATGTTTTACCGATTACGGTGTACAAATTGAGAGATATGGCATGCAGTCTCTGTTATTATAATTATTATTTAACTTATATACTTATTTAACTTAAGAAAATCAATAGAAATAATGTCATAAAATATTAAAAAAAAAAACCGTAATTACAACATGCAATAGTTCTATAATATAATATATTTTCATTAAAAAGTTAGAATTTATCATTTAACACTTTGAGTGCTGTATGTGTTTTCTACAAGTGACTAATATGCGTAAATCCACACTAGCGCAGCGGCTGAGAAAATACAGATCTTTGTGACTCAGCACAGCCGTAATATTTTTCGAACGAAACGCATGTGCGGCGCAACACAACCGCTGTGTAGAGCGGCAGCACGAATTTTTTAGCTTAAAAAAAAGATCGCAGTCGTCGAAAAAAAATCGCAGCCAAAGTGTTAAAAAGTCGTCAATCTTATAATAACATTTGTAAATAAAAAATTTCTTAAATTTCGTTTTAAATTCAGTTATTAAGCTGCTGGTAACTCTTAGGGATTTTGTTATAGTTTTTTTTTTTGGGCCTTTTGATTTATCCAATATTTCGGCACAGTTTCACGCTCCATGATCACGGAATAACTGAAGGTAGCTGGCTGCGAGTAAGTCTTTACGGGCAGACCTTCAATTATTCCGTGATCATTTTATTTTTATTTTTTTTATTTCATTTTATTTGGGAAATAAACAGTACATAAAACTTAATACTACGAAACTTAAGATATACAAAAACCAAAATAATTTCCTCTATTATGTAACACATATAAAGCTAAATGAATAGAGCAATAGGAAAAAAAAATCTAAACATGTTGAATACATGTCATGGCGCATATCATGGTAAATATCCGAAATACGTATCATGGCGCATATCATGGTAAATATCCCGTTATAAGTGACTTCTGTGTTAAAAAACATGATATATTTCAAAAAGTATAATCTAATCTGACATATTATCTTTCCAGACTGTAGGAGCAGCATTCTGTGCGAAGAGAATGCATTCAAACGGAAAAGACTTCAACGTTGGCATATGGGACACGGCGGGCAGTGAAAGGTAAAGGTACAATCATGCTGTTCTTCCACTGGCACCGGTGGCTGTGGTCGGTGGCCCATTTGCGCGGAGCCTTAGATCCTAAGTACCACCGAAGGACGCGTCGCAGACGCGCGTGGGCGATGCATGGCGAGGCGATAAGGATTCGCCGTAGAGCCCACCCAATAGAGCAAGATTGCACTTTAGGCATTTAATGTTATGATGTCTCTACTGGCTGGATGCATAACTAGGTTCTATTGTCGGTGCGGAACTGAGCGGCATCTGGCCAAGCATTAACATCATTGATGTAATCATCTATAGAGAAGAAAGCCTTCTTCATAGGATTTTGTTTTATGTAAAGTAAAGTAAAAGTATATTTATTGCATAATTACATGTGAGAAGATGGTTCATAAAATAATACAGTGTCAATGTAATTTGCCCTTTACGGGCGTGCAATTAATGATTTACATGCATTTTTAACAACTTAATTATAATAAAATAAAAAATAACACTTTAAAATCAAAAATAAACACAGTAGAAACAAAGTATCAGTAAATCAGCTCAACAAAAATATTAAAAAAATATATATATATATATATCTGTGATTATTTGTCTACATTCTTGTCATTTGTAAAATCTTTAATTGTACATAATAACATTTATGATATAGTATGGTTTTAAGCTTTCTCTGAAACATCGTAGTAGGCAGCTCTCTCATCAAAAGCGGAATTTTGTTATAAATCTTTGGTGCCATAGCAAAGAAACTTTTGCGCAACACCTCTTTTCTGCAGTCAAGAGTACACATTTTTAATTTATCTCGTCTATTGCGATGTACGGCATCAGATTGCTGGCAAAACAGGTGCGGGTTATGTCTGACAAACATACATGTAATGTTTAAATTTTCAAATAGGAAGCTTCGTTGCTTCAGATGGAAGTTTATTAAGTATATCTATCATTTCAGATATGAAGCCATGACTAGGATATACTACAGAGGCGCCCACGCCGCTATCATCTGCTATGAACCTTCATCACACGCGTCCTGGATGCGGCTGCGGCACTGGCTCCAAGAACTGAGGACTGTTGAGGAGGTACCTATCCTTATCATCATCATCAGCTTTTGTTAGTCTACTGCTGGACATAGGCCTCCCCAACGAGCGCCATAGCGCCCGGTCTTCAGCTTGCCGCATCCAGCATCTACCTGCAGTACGTCGCAGGTCGTCATCCCACCTGGTCGGAGGGCGTCCTACACTAATCAATAATCATTTATTTCGTAACTTTCTTGAAATAAATAAATAATGCTGGACAATTCACACAGCATTATCTAGCCCCATGGTAAGCAGAGCTTGTGTTATGGGTACTAGATAACTGATATACATAATACAATACATTACATATATCAATATTTATTTTTATGTCTATTCCTCTATTCCAGGAATGTAAGGTATACCTCTGTGGTACCAAAAAGGATCTACTAGATGGTGGATACGTGACGAGAGAAGTCCCACAGGACGTAGTGGCCACTTACTCGCAAGGACTGTGTGGCCACTTTCTGACTTCCAGTAAGACGGGGGATAATGTAGGTAAGAACTCATCAAATCACATTTATTCATTTCAGACATAGCAAAGTATCACTACATAGTATGAAATTAAAATAATATATTTGAATTTTTTAAGAAGGCATTTCTGTCTGCTTTTCTTTGCACAATGTCCTATGGTGTTTTCTTTGTCAAAAGTTAGTGTGTAATAGAAATAAATAATAGTTTTTCACTTTGACTGCGAACTTTTTCGACGACTGCGATCTTTTTTTTAACCTAAGCCGTTCGTGCTGCCGCTCTACACAGCGGTTGTGTTGCGCCGCACATGCGTTTCGTTCGAAAAACATTACAGCTGTGCTGAGTCACACAGATCTGTATTTTCTCAGCCGCTGCGCTAGTGTGGGTTTACGCATATTAGTCACTTGTAGAAAACACATACGGTGTGATTTCAGCACTCGAAATGTTAAAAATACAAAAAAAAACACGCTTTTATAACTGAACTTAAAAGTAGAAAATAATTCAAATTATGGATAAGAGTGATAAATAAAAGATATTATTTTCATGTAAAAAAGATGTACCTAATACAATACAATACATTACAATAACTCTTCATTGCACACCAAATACATAAAAGATACACAAGACAGGAAAAGAAAACACAAATACAAAATATGCTGTACAATCGGCGGCCTTATCGCTAAGAGCGATCTCTGCCAGGCAACCTTTGGAGGGACATGAAGTGCTAGAACAATACATAAATGTAATATTATCTTTTAAGATATAGTATTAAACGACATCAACTGTAACATGTGTACCTACGGTGGAAATAAATAAACTATAATAATAAATAATGCTGGACAATTCACACAGCATTATCTAGCCCCATGGTAAGCAGAGCTTGTGTTATGGGTACTAGAAACTGATGTACATAATACAATACATTACATAGACAGATATTTTTTTTAATATACATAGAAAACAACCAGAACACCCGGAAAAAATATCTGCAGATTGTACACACAATTGTTGCGAGGCGGGAATCTAACCCGCAACCTCCTGCTTCGCCCACCTCGCCACATCGGTCGTCGAATCTATAAACTAGCAACAGATTTTGATGCAATAGCTGCCCCCCGCGGCTTCGCCCGCGTGGAAATCGATGTTTCTAATAGTTAATAATATATATACCTTCCTGTTGAATTACTCCATCTATTAAAACACCGCATATAAGTATTTATTCATACAGAATTTAAATAGTAGTTTTTTGAATGAAACTGAAACTGAATTTTCTTTTACAGAAGAGCTCTTCCAAAAGATAGTGGACGACTGCGCAGAGGACAGCAAAGTGATGCAAGATGTACAGGAACAGAAGTTAAAGCTGCAGAAAGAAGTGTCTTCGCAGAGATCTATGAAGGAGTTCTGCTTGTGCTGATATCTGGCTGGTTATTATCCAGTTCCTTGCCAATTATTATTAACGTCTTCACTGCCCAAGAAGCATTATGTTCCAAGAAGTATTGGCTAGGCAGCAAATAATAGTAATTGGCTTAAGCATTAAAAATTAATTAATTAATTAAAAAGGATTGTGTTCACTAAGCAGATAGCGTTAACACTTTGATTGCTGAAATCAAACGGTATGTGTTTTCTACAAGTGACTAATATGCGTAAATCCACACTAGCGCAGCGGCTGAGAAAATACAGATCTTTGTGGCTCCGTAATATTTTTCGAACGAAACGCATGTGCGGCGCAACACAACAGCTGTGTAGAGCGGCAGCACGAATTTTTTAGGTTACAAAAAAGATCGCAGTCGTCGAAAAAAATCGCAGTCAAAGTGTTAATAGTGCGACAACAGCCTAGGCAGTAAAAGGCTTTAGCAGCTTTAAGGGTCGGTACATATCTGACGGAAAATGCGTCGAGTGTATCATCGGTCGCGTCTTTTCGGTCAAATTAGACCTGCGGCATGTACACAACGCTGATGTTGCGGCTAGTCTGAATGCATCATACAAAATACTCGTATCGCGACACGTTACGACGACCGAGTATGCGTTGACGGAAACGGAACAGACGCTGTACGCTCGACGCACTAACGCATCATCGGTCTAGTGTGAAAGTTTGAATGTTTTATTATACATTTGCCTGTTCTGGCGTACGCGACTCATTTTCCGCCAGATACGAACTGATCCTAAGCGGCATTACTAAAAAAAATGTGATATATTAGCATTTATGTGTTTTTAATGCTTGAAACTATACTCGGATTTCCGGAAGTCCGAGATTTTTTATATTAACAAAGACGTTTGAAAACTTAACAATAACAATAACAGAAAACAACAAGGTTATCACAAGAAATCAATAAAAACTAAAACACAAAATCAAACAACGCATAATCTCACGTGTGCAGCGAAAAATACTTAAATTTGAATTCGAAAACAAACGAGAGATTAAATTATGAATGAAAGCTTTCAAAAATAAAAATTGTTTCGCGCTTCCGTACTTTGCTTTGATAATACCAATGTCGTTGAATATTTTAAAACAATATTCCTTTGGTTTTGTTAGTATACAGGGTGTCCCACAGGCATGCCACATGGAGGGAAAGTACCTTAAATATTGTAGATAGAACATTTTACTGAAGGAAGACTACGTTATGATTTTAAAAACAATACTACTTCATTTTATTTAAAACACTATGTTACTTGAAAAAAAAATATACTTACGATTGAGCCTTTTGATCGGTATCTTTAAATTAAGTGTGATTTTTACAATTTTTTTCATCGCAAAATGTTTATGAAACGAATATCCACACGGGCGAAGCCGGGACGTACCGCTAGTTCTTAATATTTTCATAGTTAAGATAATTATTCCGTTAAAACTTTTGAAACTATCAAAAGTAGTAAGTTACAAAGTCATAAAACATCAATGCTATGTTACTTGGGAAAAAAAATACTTGTGGTTTAGACAGGCGATTATTCAAAAACCTATGAATGCAGTTTATATTGCTATTAAAATCAAAATGAAGTCTTCTTTCAGTAAAATGTTCTATCTACAATATTTAACTCTAGGTCACTAAACATATTTTCGAGTTACAGTCACTACACATTAGTCGTTCTGACTAACAAAATTAAACGCCAATATTTTACTGCGGAAGTAATGCGTAAGCATAGGGTACTAAAACACTAAATTAGGAAGGTACTGAGCGTGGCAGGGTATGGTAGTGCCGGGAACATACCTAAACAGCTAATGCGCGGGAACCGTGTCGCCTGTGAGACTAATGTTTAGTGATCTAGGGTTAAGGTACTTTCCCTCCATGTGGCATGTCTGTGTGACGCACTGTATAAAAATATCAAAATTTTTGAATCGGAGATTATTTATTTGTATGTAGGAACCTAGTTACATTTAAAATGACTGATGAGCTCTTCCAAAAGATTATTATCACTACATAGTATAAAACAAAGTCGCTTCCCGCTGTCTGTCTGTCCCTATGTATGCTTAGATCTTCAAAACTACGCAACGGATTTTGATGCGGTTTTTTTTTAAATAGATAGAGTGATTCAAGAGGAAGGTTTATGAACTATTTGACATATAGATTTCCACGCGTGCGAAGCCGTGGGGCGCAGCTAGATAAGATAAAATAGGTGGCGGCGCTAGTGTGCCTATCAGCAACTTAACACTTTGACTGCTGAAATCACACGGTATGTGTTTTCTACAAGTGACTAATATGCGTAAATCCACACTAGCGCAGCGGCTGAGAAAATACAGATCTTTGTGACTCAGCACAGCCGTAATATTTTTCGAACGAAACGCATGTGCGGCGCAACACAACCGCTGTGTAGAGCGGCAGCACGAATTTTTTAGGTTAAAAAAAAGATCGCAGTCGTCGAAAAAAATCGCAGTCAAAGTGTTAAGGTGGCTTGTACTTGATCTATAGTTTTGATGGCTTTTTCGGGTTAGATTTATTACTATATTAGTTAGTACTATGTACACAAAGCTGCAGCTAGAAACTAAATTAGAATTTTTAATATTTAAGGCAACAAAAGAACAAAGAAATGAGAGACTTGTATTGTAGAGACGTTTTATTTCCAATATCTTAATAATTGCTTTGATTGTATTTATCGTCATCATCATCAGCCTATGATAGTCCACTGCTGGACAAAGGCCTTCCCTAATGAGCGCAATAGCGCCCTGTCTTCAGCTTGACGCATCCAGCATCTACCTGCAGTCTTTCGCAGGTCGTCATCCCACCTGGTCGGAGAGCGTCCTACACTACGTTTAACGATTCGTGGTCGTGGTGGTATTTATCATGTTTATTAATAATAATGCAGCATATTCTAGCCTCAAGCTAAGCAGAGCTTCTGTTATGAGTACTAGATGACTGAACGCTATTCTAAGGACAAATTGGTGGACTCAATCTATCCAACATCGGTATTTACCGTAAGAATGTATTGTATTATGTAAATCAGTTATCTACGAGTACCTACCCAAAACACAAACAATGCTTAAATTGGGTCTAGATGCTGTGTGGATTGTCCAACATTATTTATATATCTAAACATCAAGCTTTCGGATTTAAGTATATTATTAATGTGATTTCCGTGAAGGTGGGATATCACTCTCGCTGCTCGTCACAAGACAAGGTACTTGCCGGCAACTATACCTATTCGATTGAACAAACATAAATAAATAATGCTGGACAATCCACACTGCATTATCTAGCCCCATGGTAAGCAGAGCTTGTGTTATGGGTACTAGATAACTGATATACATAATACAATACATCACATAGATAGATATTTTTTATTATACATAGAAAATACTCAGAACACCCGGAACAAATATCTGCAGATTGACAAGAAATCCGAATGACAAGAAAAAGAGCCCTAACTGGATTATATACACAAACAAAAAATATGACTTTAGAAACTATCATGGTTATCAACACTAAAGTCATTTAAAACGGGATATTTACCATGATTTGATTTAGTTACTCCGTGATCGTGGCGCATGAAACTGTGCCGAAATATCCAATATTTCGGCACAGTTTCATGCGCCATGATACTCAAAAATCAAATCATGGTAAATATCCCGTTTTAAATGACTTGTCTAAGTGCTTATTTGTAAGCCTAAAGAAATAATTTAGGCTTACAAATCAACTTTATTTTGATTTTGATATAGGACCGTAATTAATATATGTATATCTTTAGCTATATAATGCGGCTGTTATATTGTCACAATGTATAATTTTATATGAAATAAATGCTATTTAGAAACTATTGCAATGTTTTATTTATTAGGTTCTTAATAATATTTAGAAAACTGAAAATCAGGGAATAATTACCATAGTCAACATAAAACTTAAAACTAAGTTACTTTTATAGGTAGAGGTGATATTAGCTTGTTTTGAAAAAACTAAAAACTGCCTTCAAATGTGTTAGTATTTATGCTTTACCAAGATTATCGACATAGCTCAAAGAATTAGCAAGCTGTAGTGGCAGTGGGCCGGCCATATCTCGCGAAGAACCGACGGCCGCAAAACGTGGGGCAAACGTGTTCTTGAGTGGAGACCACGACTCGGTAAACGTAGTGTAGGACGCCCTCCGACCAGGTTAAATAAATAAATAAAAAAACTAATTGGATTATACACAGAACAGAATAAAATATGACTTGTCTAAGTGCTTATTTGTAAGCCTAAAGAAATAAACTTTTTATTTTGATTTTGATATAGGACCGTTATTAATAAATATCTTTAGCTATATAATGCGGCTGTTATATTGTCACAATGTATAATTTTATATGAAATAAATGCTATTTAGAAACTATTGCAATGTTTTATTTATAAGGTTCTTAATAATATTTAGAAAACTGAAGCCAGGTGAAGTGCACGTATAGTATCTACGAATAGGAAATTGTATATAAAATAAGTAATGCTGGACAATTCACACAGCATTATCTAGCCCTGTGGTAAGCAGAGCTTGTGTTATGGGTACTAGATAACTGATATACATAATACAATACATTACATAGATAGATATTTTTTATTATACATAGAAAACGACCAGAACACCCGAAACAAATATCTGCAGATGGTACACACATTTGTTCCGAGGCGGGAATCGAACCCGCAACCCCGAAAAAGCATTAAATCTCAATACCTGCCTAGTTTTCTTTACAAAAAGTAATGATATCCCACCAAAACATAAATGTAAAAAAGGAGAGCCAAGTTCAATACAAAAATTATGATTGGCTGTGGGCTTCCCCGCAAAAAGAATAGAGATATAAATGAGTGCCAAGTCAAGTCTATGTAGGTTAGATTTGACTTGGCCAGTTTTTATCAGAATTAAAATGTTGGATAACTTTATAAAATGACTGATGTAATGAAAACTGACCAAGTGAAATCTAACCTACTAGATTTGACTTGGCCCTCATTTTTAAATCCATTCTTTTTGCGGGGAAGCCCAAAGCCAATCATAATTTTTGTATTGAACTTGGCTCTCCTTTTTTACATTTATGTTTTGGTGGGATAGTATACAACAAAGTCGCTTCCCGCTGTCCGTCTGTCCCTATGTATGCTTAGATCTTTAAAACTACGCAATGGATTTTGATGCGGATTAAAAATAGATCGAGTGATTCAAGATGAAGGTTTATAAACAATTTAACACTTTGACTGCGATTTTTTTTCGACGACTGCGATCTTTTTTTTAGCCTAAAAAATTCGTGCTGCCGCTCTACACAGCGGTTGTGTTGCGCCGCACATGCGTTTCGTCCGAAAAATATTACGGCTGTGCTGAGTCACACAGATCTGTATTTTCTCAGCCGCTGCGCTAGTGTGGATTTACGCATATTAGTCACTTGTAGAAAACAAAGACCGTGTGATTTCAGCAGTCAAAGTGTTAACACATAGACTTCCACGCGGGCTAAGCCGCGAGGTGCAGCTAGTTATAATAAAGGGAATCAAATTTCGCATTTGATTCGGTTTAAGAAAGCTTTAAAAAATTGCAACTGATAAATAGTCTTTCGTTGCTGACTGTACCTACCTACGTTGATCTCTAGGTTCACGTTCACCTTTCTCTTTCGAATAAAAACCAAATTAAGATATTGTTTTTTCCTGTCAATAATGCGTCTACACGGAAATGTAGGTAATCGCGCGGCAGGGGCGGACTTAGGACAACGGACGGGGGCAAGTAATAGGACTGCAGCGCCAACTATGATAGTTTGTGTTTGATAAATAAATAAATCTCGTGAAAAACCAACAACCACTTTGGTAAACGTGTTCTTGAGTGGAAACCGCAACTCGGCAAGACTTGTTTTAATTTTTTTTTTTTTTTTTGGCGTTCATTTAGGGAGGCCTATGTCCAGCAGTGGACTAACATACTCTGATGATGATAAACAATCACAAAATAACATACAATGGTATTTCGCTTCCGACTGGTAGTATTGTATGATGTGGATACATCATACAATACTACCAGTCAGCTTATCAAATAACAATTAAATTTTTACTCCACCAGTGGAAGAAGTGAAAAAGAAACCTCTAATTATGTTCATATGTGTCACAAAAGATGAGTCGACCTTGTAAAAAAAGGTAGCTACATAATGAAAATGAAAAGTTTTTATTTCTTTAAGCTTACAAATAAGCACTTAGACAGGTCATATTTTATACTATTCATTATTATCAATTAAATTATTTTATAGTTCACTTCAATTTTTTGTCCACCAGTGGAAGAAGTGAGAAGAAACCACTAGTATGTTCATAACTTATGTGTCTAGGTACATTTGATTTGCTTATCTGTAAGTTGGTAGATTTTGAGTTGGAGCAAAACTCGTTCCAAGCTTTTTTATCTTCTAAGTAATCTGATATTTTGTAATAAGCTTTTTTACAAAGAATATGTTTCACAATTTTTTTAAATTTATTTATTGATAATTTTTGCAACTCACTTGGAGTTTTGTTGTAGAAGCGTATACATTGCCCTTTAAAAGATACATTTATCTAGTGTAGCCTAGTTGTGGGCACAGCGAGTTTATTCTTATTTCTTCACTCATAAAAATATCAATCGGTTCACTAAAAAAAGTGATATACATAATGTAAATAACATTATGTATATCACTTTTTTTAGTGAACCGATTGATATTTTTATGAGTGTACAACAAGTTTTCATAAATATATTGATATGATTGTATTCCACTTAAAAACAATAAAATCGGGTATGCCCCAATACCCAATAAAGTTTTGAACATTGAACTTGATTCTTTCTAGTCATACATGATTCCAGAAACCAGTTATGGTGTGTTATTTTTAAAAAATACTTGTTTATGTTTTGACTGAGCTGTTTAAATAAATAATAATGTTGTAATTTTTCCTCCAAGCTCTGTTTAATCTGCTAGTACCTACATATACTCGGACGCATACCTACGTGAGTGTATTCTTCAATGGGCAAATAACCATGTATGTATCTATTAAAACTTCTGAAACTATCATGGTTAGTACACTAAAGTCATTTAAAACGGGATATTTACCATGATTCTTACCATGACACTTCTTCCACTAGTGGACAAAAAATTTAAGTGAACAGTAAAATATTTTTTTTTGATAATTATTTAATGTATAAAATATGACTTGTCTAAGTGCTTATTTTGTAAGCCTAAATAAATAAATGATTTTTTACTTTTTTACTTTACTTTACTTTTTATTAGATTTTTGAGTTTTCCAATATTTCGGCACAGTTTCATGCGCCATGATCACGGAGTAACTGATTTATTCCGTAACAACTGAGTTATTCCATGATCATAGCGCATGAAACTGTGCCGAAATATTGGAAAACTCAAAAATCTAATCATGGTAAATATCCCGTATTAAATGACAAAAAAATATATATAAACATAAATTATTTATAATACATTCAAAATATATTTATTCTAATAATCAATTTCTTTAATTCACATAATTATTTCCATCAAAGGTTGCCTGGAAGAGATCGCTTCTAAGCGATAAGGCCGCCCTTTGTCATATGTAATATATTTCATAATGTTCAGTATCTGGTGTACAATAAAGTATTTTTGTTTTGTATTGTACCTATTGTATCAATTCAATAATAATTTAAAATAACTTACCCAGTAGATAAGTTATTTTAAATTATTATTGAATTGATTCACTGGTTGGTATTAATAAATATTTAATCATAAGTCCTATTCATAAATATAATATAGAGATTATTACTAAGGAAACCTTTTTAACCGACGAAAGACAAAAGAGGATAAATAACATAAAACCTACATGTTCTTTTTTACCCTATTTTTAAGTCTGCAATGCTTGAAAACGAAAGTTCAAGCAGTGCGTCCTACCCGTTATGACATACGGAGCTGAGACGTGGACACTCACGGTAGGGCTGCGGCTGGTCCATCAGTTCAAGGTCGCTCGAGCTATGGAAAGAGCTATGCTCGGAGTTTCTCTGACGGATAGGATTCGTAACGAATACATCCGACAGAGAACCAAAGTTATCGACATAGCTCTGAGAATTAGCAAGCTGAAGTGGCAGTGGGCCAGCCATATCTCATGTTCTTTTTTAACCAATTTTTAAGTCCTCTTATTTTTTCTTCTGAATAGAAAATCAAAAACAAGCTTCTTCCTTATTTCTGGTAAATACAGGTTCAGCTATTGGAAAATATATAATACTAGCGGACCTTCCCGGCTTCGCACGATTTTAGTACGGATCCCTAACTTTTTGAAAATATAACATAGCCTATGTTCACCGGGGATAGTGTAGCTTCCCAACGGTGAAAGAATTTTTCAAATCGGTCCAGTAGTTTCGGAGCCTATTCAAAAATCAAACCTTTCCTCTTTATAATATTAGTATAGACTACTATCTAACTAGTTTTATACATACTCGTATTTTATAAAAAACACCACACACGACTTAAAGATATGACACGACCTACATTATATCAACTTATATTAAAAACTACTTATTCATATAAATTGATATAATGTAGGTACATCATCATCTATATATAAGTATTAATACAACGGGTATTTATCGCGTTTATTTACCTATTTTTCCCGACGTTTCAACAGGTTTACACACTGTCGTGGTCACGGGATGACCTTACATCATCATTATCAGCCTATAGCAGTCAACTGCTGGACATAGGCCTCCCCCAATGAGCGCCATAGCGCCCTGTCTTGAGCTTGCCGCATCCAGCATCTATGTAGGTACATACAATTGATAAATACATACAAATTATTTCGTAATAAAGCTTGTGTATCAATCTAGAAGTTCCCACTTTATCAAATGTGCAGCAAAAAAACCATAAAAAACTGGAAAGCTTCTGATATCACCATTAAGCTAAACCCATTAGTCATTCATTCATTACATAACTTTGATATAGTACTTACTAACTGCTAACAGGTTTAGTTTCATGAATATTCATAGCTCTGTAAACAATGACTCATCGTCATCAACAACCTATAATAGCCCACAGCTAGACATAGGCCTCCCCTAATAAGCGCCATAGCGCCCTGTCTTCAGCTTGCCGCATCCAGCATCTGCCTGCAGTCTTTCGCAAGTCGTCATCCCACCTGGCCGGAGGGTTTCCTACACTATGCTTGCCGATTCGACCTACCATATACCAAAAAAAATTTTATTGTATAGATGAATATTTGAATTACATTGGGTATTGTTTTAAGTTAGTTTTAAAGAAATTTTAAAGAACGACCTTAGGTTTAGTTCGTACACGAATTTCCGCCTGCTTCCTTTGTAATGATGTTTTTTTCAGTTTCTTTGAAATAAGTTCATAGTTTTTATGCATTGTTGGAGAGCTAAGAAAACGGTTATGTTTTTAAAATAATCTGCAAGCCAAGTTTCATAACGATTTTTTTAGATTTTCAGGTATTTTAGAGGAAAAAAATCTCAATGAATAATGAAATAATATCGTTTTTTATCTGGCATTTTTAAATTTAGAGCGATAATTGTTGTTTTAATACTGATAAATAACCAGTGTTTATTCATTTTTATAAATCAGAAGAAAAACATAGATTTAAATAGATAGTTTTTTTTAAATCAATTTTTGATGTTGCACTTTTGACTTATTTTAAAAAAAGCTAAAAATCACGATAACTTAAAAATGGTTCACTTTTGCATGATGCACATGGGGATGAAAATTATCGCAAATAGTCACCCCTATCACCTCCTAACGGGAATACGTCAAATTACCAATAATCCTGTATAACTGTCTAAATTAACACTAAATATGTGAACTACTACCAAGTCAAATATAGTGATACTTACTCTATTTTAACACATTTACTAACCTATATATAAGCAAATAAATACTATTTCATTTCATTCATTTCATTTCATTTCACCATTAACTCCGATTTAGAATCCAATATATTTGATGTCAACACAAACTTCAACAACGCATAATCTCACACGTGGAACGAAAATTGTTACTCTACTACTTACGGACAGACAGACAGCGGGAAGCGACTTTGTATTATACTACTTGTATGTAGTGAGGAGCCCTGTATCGAAAGAAGAGTATACAATTAAGTATAAGGTAAATACTTAACCTTTCCGCTTGCTCGAAGTTATAAGAGATAGCGTTTTTAACATCCGCGTTAAAAACGCTTTCACTGAGATTAATTGAGGCGTATATTATATAGTTGTTAAATATGAGTTGTTATTTAAATAATAAGTATTCCAAAAATACCACTAGTGCGAGGGCTTATGAATTATAAAAACAAAAAAAAAACAAAATTATTTATTTGCCATTTCACTTATATGTATATGAACACATTACTGGCGGCCCCCGCACGAGGCAAGCCTGTGTCGCGGGAAGCCTGTTTACATAGGTAACGTAACAGTAGAGATTTAAAGAAACTGATACTGATACAGGGAAAACAAACAAAAATAATTAGAAAATAAATCACCAAATAAAAAACCACAAAAAATAAAATGAAATAAAGAACCTTACTTGTTGTTTGAATAACTAAAGATCATGTGGCTGACATACTGTGTTGTTATTTTTTTTTTTACAGCAATTATCTATTTTTAATGATACCTTAAGTAGGTATATATTAAAGATTATTATTATTTACACAGACAAGGGACGAGGATCAATGCTTAGGAAAAAACATTCCCTATCTTGTAACACCAGTTCAGTAATATAAAATTATTTTCAAAACAGAACGTTTTTATTACATTTCATCCCAAGTAAAAAAAATGCTTGACAATTCGCACAGCATCATCTAGCCCCATGGTAAGCAGAGCTTGTGTTATGGGTACTAGATAACTGATATACATAATACAATACATTACATAGATACATATTTTTTATTATACATAGAAAACTACCATAACACCCGGAACAAATATCTGCAGATCGTACACACAATTGTTCCGAGGCGGGAATCGAACCCGCAACCTCCTGCGTCGCAGGCGGACCTTCGCCCACCGCGCCACATCGGTCGTCTAAGTGTATGTATCTTGTAAGTATCTACAGGTTGCTGATTTTATAGAAATCTTAGGTACCGATACCGGTCCTTAGCACTGAGGATATTGATGAGACGCAAGGACGCTACCGGATTCGTAACGAATACATCCGACAGAGAACCAAAGCTAACGACATAGCTCTGAGAATCCATAGCCCAAGAGGCCATATCTCGCGAAGAACCGACGCGACGGCCGCTGGGGACGCACGTTTGCACGTGTTCTTAGGTGGAGACCACGACTCGGTATAGTGTAGTGTAGGACGCCCTCCGACCAGGTAGGATGACGACCTG
Source organism: Eupithecia dodoneata (assembly GCA_947044415.1). Lineage (NCBI taxonomy): Eukaryota > Metazoa > Arthropoda > Insecta > Lepidoptera > Geometridae > Eupithecia > Eupithecia dodoneata. The sequence goes on from OX345684.1 coordinate 3,699,310, forward strand.
CGAAAGACTGCAGGTAGATGCTGGATGCGGCAAGCTGAAGACAGGGCGCTATGGCGCTCATTGGTGGAGGCCTAATGACTGCTATAGGCTGATGATGGTGATGAAGTACGCTACCGTTATCTCTTTCCACTTGTACCATACCCAATAGTGACGTATATGCGCCCGCGCATGCCGCAAACTTGTCATTATTAATGACGCCCACTTCGACAGGGCTGTCACAGATCATAGTTTTAAATATATCTATTACAAAATTTTAATTAGAAAGGTCATGATGACACACTTTGGTGACCTACTTACTATACTAATATTATAAAGAGGAAAGGTTTGATTTTTTGTTTGTTTGTAACGAATAGGCTGCAAAACTACTGGACCGATTTGAAAAATTCTATCACCGTTAGGAAGCCTAAATATCCGTGGTGAACATAGGCTATATTATATTTTCAAAAAAGTAAGGGATCCTTACTAAAACTCCAATAATGTAGCCAAAGGTTCTAATACCCGTGCGAAGCCGGGACGGTCCGCTAGTTTTCTATATATTGTTATTTCGTTTCTTTTATTTATTCTGTAATTAATAATTAAGTATTTTATTGTTAATTCAGAATTGGTAATTTATTATTGTGTGTATATATACATGGAGTGGCAAATAAATGATATTTCTTTGTCTATGTATTGTAATATAGACAATGACATATCATTCATTTGAAGAACCTCTGTAGCAAAATCTTCTCTTTTTCTTTCTTTCTCTTCCGTGGTATTTTTAGTATGACTTACTTGACTATCCGAATGAGTTACTGTGGTAAAATTTAATTATAAACAATTTTCAATGAAAATATAAACTTACGTGAGTCCTTTTTAAAGACGACCGATGTGGCGCGGTGGGCGAAGGTCCGCCTGCGACGCAGGAGGTTGCGGGTTCGATTCCCGCCTCGGAACAATTGTGTGTACGATCTGCAGATATTTGTTCCGGGTGTTCTGGTCGTTTTCTATGTATAATAAAAAATATCTATCTATGTAATATATAGTATTATGTATATCAGTTATCTAGTACCCATAACACAAGCTCTGCTTACCATGGGGTTAGATAATGCTGTGTGAATTGTCCAGCATTATTTATTTATTTATTTACTTTTCGAGTCGACATATTCGCATGTCTATCTGTCAAAAGTAACTGTGTCTATGACATATTTCATTCAGTCATAATTAAATAGTACTTTTAATTATGGTACCTATATATTAAAATCCAAAATCAAATCATGGTAAATATCCCGTTTTAAATGAATTTAGTGTTAACACTTTGACTGCTGAAATCACACGGTATGTGTTTTCTACAAGTGACTAATATGCGTAAATCCACACTAGCGCAGCAGCTGAGAAAATACAGATCTGTGTGACTCAGCACAGCCGTAATAATTTTCGAACGAAACGCATGTGCGGCGCAACACAACCGCTGTGTAGAGCGGCAGCACGAATTTTTTAGGTCAAAAAAAAAAGATCACAGAAATCACACGGTATGTGTTTTCTACAAGTGACTAATATGCGTATCCACACTAGCGCAGCGGCTGAGAAAATACAGATCTTTGTGACTCAGCACAGCCGTAATATTTTTCGAACGAAACGCATGTGCGGCGCAACACAACCGCTGTGTAGAGCGGCAGCACGAATGGCTTAGGTTAAAAAAAAGATCGCAGTCAAAGTGTTAATAAATCTATTTATCTATAAATAAAAATACGCGAGTCTATGTACCTACAACATTGTCACCATGAAACTATCTATGGAAACAACGCGTATAAATGTTCAAAGTGACGACCGATGTGGCGCGGTGGGCGAAGGTCCGCCTGCGACGCAGGAGGTTGCGGGTTCGATTCCCGCCTCGGAACAAATGTGTGTACGATCTGCAGATATTTGTTCCGGGTGTTCTGGTCGTTTTCTATGTATAGTAAAACATATCTATCTATGTAAATATTGTATTATGTATATCAGTTATCTAGTACCCCATAACACAAGCTCTGCTTACCATGGGGCTAGATAATGCTTTGTGAATTGTCCAGCATTATTTAAAAATTATTTAAAATTTAAAAATAAATTTAAAAGTTTGTCGCAATAAAACCTATTTATCTATCAACAGAGACTACGAAGACCTGCTAAGGAGTGCAGGCAGATGCTGGATGCGGCAAGCTGAAGACAGGGCGCTATGGCACTCAATAGGGGAGGCCTATGTCCAGCTGTGGACTATGATAATTTATCTATCAACAGAAACTTCGCGTGCAAATGTACAACTTTGTCTCAATAAACCTATCTATAGAAAATAACCAACTTTGTCTCAATAAACCTATCTATAGAAAATAACCAACTTTGTCTCAATAAACCTATCTATAGAAAATAACCAACTTTGTCTCAATAAACCTATCTATAGAAAATAACCAACTTTGTCTCAAATAAACCTATCTATAGAAAATAACCAACTTTGTCTCAATAAACCTATCTATAGAAAATAACCAACTTTGTCTCAATAAACCTGTCTATAGAAATTAGAAAACGCAAAGCCGCTGGCAGAAACGAGTTTAAAAATAAGTATTAATTGGCAACCATGATTGTGTCCGTTGCGTTGCGTGTAGCAAGCCAAGCTCAGTGTTCCTCTGTCGTTCCACACAGTTAGTTGCAAAGTTTTCCACAGAACAAGTAAACCAGTTTCGGAGATCATTTACCTAAATTGTGTTGATTTGTCTAAACTAGAAAAATCGCGAAGTTCCTCTGAAAATCTAGTTTTGACAAACGGTTGAACAAAATCAGTGAATACAGAACGAGTTTTTAAGAGGATATTGCTGTGACTATTATTGAAGACGCAGTTTTTATAAAAAAAAAGTTGTCGATCTGTTTTCGTGTTTTTTTTCTGTGCTACAAGGACAATGGGAATCTAATTGTGATTTGATTACATTTTTACTGCTGGTAAGTCGTAGATTCGTTTATTTTTTGTGATATTTTAATATTAAATAAATAATGCTGGACAATTCACACAGCATTATCTAGCCCCATGGTAGCAGAGCTTGTGTTATGGGTACTAGATAACTGATATACATAATACAATATATTACATAGATAGATGTTTTTTATTATACATAGAAAACGACCAGAACACCCGGAACAATTATCTGCAGATCGTACACACAATTGTTCCGAGGCGGGAATCGAACCCGCAACCTCCTGCATCGCAGGCGGACCTTCGCCCACCGCGCCACATGGGTCGTCTTAATTAGTTCTTATTTGTCCCGAAAAACAAAAACGACAGTGTAAATACTTACTTACGTACCTATCTATGTACTATATACATAGTCGCTTTTATGATTTTTTAAACAATCAAATTAAATATAATAAATGAATAATGCTGGACAATCCACACAGCATCGTCTGGCCCCAAGCTAAGCAGAGCTTGTGTTATGGGTAGGTTAGGTACTATGTCTATGTTCTACTATGTAGACTTACTTGTGTTACGGTGACTGATATACTTAATACAATACTTTACATAGATATACATTTTTTATTATACATAGAAAGCGACCAGAACACCCGGAACAAATATCTGCAGAACATACAAATATTTGTCCATCATCAAAAACAGGAGTCATCCCCCGTAACACAAGCTCTGCTTAGCTTGGGCTAGATGATGCTGTGTGAATTGTCCAGTATTATTTATTTATTATTAAAATAGAGATAATAACAATGTAGATAGATTCGAGTAGAAAACCGCGTGCGAAGCCGCGAGCAGAAACTAGTACCTATGTAATATTAGGTGCATTTCATATTTACGGCCATTTATCTGAAACTTGTAAGAAGTCATTTTGTCACTATAAAATGTACTTAATAAAGAGAGAGTTTAAGGTGAAATGAGTCCCAAAACGCACGTTTTGACTAAACGGAAAATCAATTTTAAGGGAACAAAACACCTATTTTTCGAATATATTTTGATGAGGATCAAAAGTTTAGGATATTAGTTAGTATGTTATGGGAGTCGAAGCACGATTGACTAAACTTGACTCGATAGAAAAAAATGCCAAAGTTACCTCTAAATCTTAATTTTTACAGAGATATCTCTACGGAAAAACCAGTTTTATTTGCTAGTTATTTAATATTATTGTAATGAATTTCTTCTACGCGTTCCCTAAATAATACTTTAGACAATTATGGTTTTAGTTTTTTTGAGAAACAGTATTATTTTAGAGCAATAACAAATTAAAAAATAAAAAGCAGTGAAATTGCGGACGGGCCGATCATCCTGCCGCTCTTGCCTCCCTTTCTCGCTTTCTCCATGCGGCGTTCGTTCGTCCTTGTCTCGAAAAGACGAACTCTTTTCACCTTAAGTCCATATTTGAATGCATATTTTTGGGTAACGTGGTAGCGGCGGCGTTGCGCGCAGAACTACATAGAAAAAGTAGTAAAGATATTTGCCAAAGACATGTGTTTGTAAGGTTACAGGTAATAGGTATACATTTCGTGGTTCAACATGCTGGACCGTCAGTCGGTATGCAAAGATATTTGAGAGAATGACGTGCACTAGTTTAACATGAATTAAAATTTATCATTTAGTTACCTACATTGGCACACGCTAGAAATAATTTATTATGCCATCTTATAAAAACCATATATACTTAAAGCTATGTGAAATACAATAAAGAAACCAGATTTACTGAAACATTTCAACACATTTGTAGTTTACGCAAATTTGCGGTAGGTTAAAAAAATCTCTACCGCCCGTGCTAGTGTAGCACTGTTACTCGTTACGTCGAACTTTTGAGTCACTAACGAAAATTTTTCCTTTCCATCGTGGAAGATTTCTCTCAAATACAATGGGTTGTTAAACACTTTAAAACCCGCTTTTGACGCCTTAACTTACCTACAGACCGATTTAGTAGATTGCTTAACAAAAATAGCCACCTTGCATTTAATTTTAAATTTATGTTGCAATACCCTTGCAGGGTGCATCTTGGACTTGTATATATTTTTTAAGAACTTTTGTACACATTAAGTAATAAACCATTGAGTATTGAAAAAAAATCAATTTTTTATAGTTTAACTGTAAATATTTGGCTTTAAATACAGTACTAGGTTCTGCGCGCGGCTTCCCACGCATTTTTACACGATAAAAAGTAGTCTTTATGATCTACTAGCTGCGCCCCGCGGCTTCGCCCCCGTGGAAATCTATGTGTCAAATAGTTTAAATGATAAAAAATCCTATGTTAGACTCCTGGTTCTAAGCTACCTCTCCACCAATTTTCAGCTAAATGTAATAATATATAAATAAATACAACACTTATAACTCGAGAACGGCTGAACAGCAGCCGTTCTCGAGTTATAAGTGTTGTAACAAACACGACTTTCTTTTATATATATAGATGTGCAGAGCTGTAAGAACCATTCCAAAGAGTTTTAATTCTTTATTAGTTTTTGTTTCGCTTTTGCTTCATTTCACGCAAAATTAATTGCGAAGTGGATCATATCTTATATCTGATTTTTTTTATAATTATGTACCTACATACACTAGTATTCTTGTTAATATCGAATATTATACAGGTATATGGTGTAAGTATTTCTTTTCTTTTCAATTAAATAATCAATTATTTATTAAAGTGCCACCGTCTTTATAAAATAAATAAATAAATAATGCTGGACAATTCACACATCATTATCTAGCCCCAAGCTAAGCAAAGCTTGTGTTATGGGTACTAGATAACTGATATACATAATACAATACATTACATAGATAGATATTTTTTATTATACCTACATAGAAAACGACCAGAACACCCGGAACAAATATCTGCAGATCGTACACATAATTGTTCCGAGGCGGGAATCGAACCCGCAAACTCCTGCGTCACAGGCGGACCTTCGCCCACCGCGCCACATCGGTCGATATTGTTCCTTCATGTCCAGTCCATACTAAGGTTGCCTGGAAGAGATCGCTCTTAGCGATAAGGCCCCCCTTTATACCTTAATCTTAGTTTTTATTCCTGTATTGTTTTCTGTTGTGTGTGGTATAATAAAGTGTTTTCTATCTATCTATCTATCTTATACAATTAAAACAAAGAATTTCTTAAAACTTCTTAAAACGGGATATTTACCATGATTTGATTTTTGAGTTTTCCAATATTTCGGCACAGTTTCATGCGCCATGATCACGGAATAACTGAAGACAGTGTCTTCAGTTATTCCGTGATCATGGCCCGTTTTAAATGACTTTAAAGAATTTCTTACACTTTTATGTCAACAAAAACATTAATTTTAAAACTTTTTTTGTCCCTTTCTATTAACCTTAGTCCGCCCCCACTCGGCTTGAACTTTACTTTCGCCAAGGAGGTTAAACTTTTTTCTTTTTTGTTTTGAATGAATGACCTGTCAATTTATTTCGTCGATGATTATTTTAAACAAAGAGGTTTCGAAAGCTTTGGACTTCTTTCTCTTCGAACTCTATACCTAAGGTGATGTTTTAAAAAGAAAGCTGTAATGCAGTGTTCCAAATTTGATTTAAACATTAGTTTGGATGATAATACCTTCTAAATAGATAAATTTTAAGACTATGCCGCGATATTCTTTTGTTTTTCATACAACGGTGACGTCACCAATCCAGTTTTTTCTAACATTCTTGTTTTTTGCACACAGTCTTAAACGTTATCATTATTAAATATTATAAAATACCTAAATGTTTTTTGTTAATTTTTTCAGCGAAACCAAATCAATTAATAATGATATGATTACGACGACCAATGTGGCGCGGTGGGCGAAGGTCCGCATGCGACGCAGGAGGTTGCGCTTTCGATTCCCTCCTCGGAACAATTGTGTGTACGATCTACAGATATTTGTTCCGGGTGTTCTGGTCGTTTTCTATGTATAATAAAAAATATCTATCTATGTAATGTATTGTATTATGTATATCAGTTATCTAGTACCCATAAGACAAGCTCTGCTTACCATGGGGCTAGATAATGCTGTGTGAATTGTCCAGCATTATTGATTTATTTAAATATGAAAACATTAATAATAATATTCGAAGAATAGGTACGCGTAAAAGAATACGAACAAAATAAAACTCTATTTTTTTCATATTAAGTCGGCACATAATTCATTTTGATTATATTAACTAGAACACAAAAGATAATCCTATCGCAACGGGAAATAAACCCACGCAAACAAATTTGATACTCTGGCTTCTATAAGTAGGCTGTGGGTAGGTAACTAAGTAGGTTTATACAGAATGTTTGGTATTGGGACCGCCATATAATTATTTGGCGAGTTTTTCATTCGAGTATAAAATTTCTCCGGTAGGTTCAATATTCCCTTCAATGAAATCACACGGTATGTGTTTTCTACAAGTGACTAATATGCGTAAATCCACACTAGCGCAGCGGCTGAGAAAATACAGATCTTTGTGACTCAGCACAGCCGTAATATTTTTCGAACGAAACGCATGTGCGGCGCAAGACAACCACTGTGTAGAGCGGCAGCACGAATTTTTTAGGTTAAAAAAAAGATCGCTAAAAAAATCAGCAGAAATACTTTTTTTTTTAGTTTTAATAATACATTGCTCGCATAATGAGTCTCACGTGTGCGCAAAATTACGCGGACGCGTTGAAATCCTTTGTTCAGTGACTCATAGCGGAGAAAAGAAATCCGAAAAAAATTATCATTCATTAGCATCATCATCAGCATATGATAGTCCACATAGGCCTCCCCCAATGAGCGCCATAGCGCCCTGTCTTCAGCTTGACGCATCCAGCATCTACCTGCAGTCTTTCGCAGGTCGTCATCCCACCTGGTCGGAGGGCGTCCTACACTACGTTTACTCATTTCCATTTTAATTTTTTTTCATTTTCATTGTATTATGTATATCAGTCATCTAGTACCCATAACACAAGCTCTGCTTAGCTTGTGGCTAGATGATGCTGTGAATTGTCCAGCATTATTTATTTTATACAATACAATACAATAACTCTTTATTACACACCAAATATGTACATAAAAGATACACAAGACAGGAAAAGATAAAAACAAATACAAAATATGCTGTACAATGGGCGGCCTTATCGCTAAGAGCGATCTCTGCCAGGCAACCTTTCGATGGACATTATTTATTTTATTTATTTATTTAACTTTGAATTTGATAATGTCGTCCGTCCATCCGCTTTAAACAGTCCATTCCGCATTGCATGGCTGTCGGCTCTCGAGGCAACCTTTCCCCAACGGTTATCGATTAATTTACTATATAGTTATATTAAATCTGACTGGCTAAAAGCAGTTTTATCTACACAGAATGCCGTTGTCCTTGCCTGTTGCCGGATGTGATATTTTAAATGAACTATTGTGATATAATATTAAAATCAGCGCCGCTACTAACTCCGGCTTGTAGTATGAACCATCTTGAATCACACTATCTATTGCTGATAACTGCATTAAGACATAATCGAACAGACAGCGGAAGCGACTTCATTTTATACTGTGTATGAATTAAATATGATTCATCATCATCATCATCATCAGCCTATATTAGTCCAATGCTGGACATAGGCCTCCCCTCATGAGCGCCATAACCCCAACTCTTCCCGTGGGTGTCGTAGGAGGCGACTAAGGGACATACACCGGGGGGGCGGGCAGCAGCGTCCCTTGCAGCACATTCTTATACTACGATCCCAAACCTGCATGCCAAGCGTGGGGATTATGGGCATTCCCCCCCATATGAAGAGACACGACAAATATGATTATCTGCGATTAAAGTAAAGAAGCGACAAAGAAACCTTTAGCTTGGGGACCTAGGTACTCAGAAAAGGAAAAACAAAGTTTCTGATTAATTTTAGCGCAAAACAAACTCTTATATCTCTTGGATAAGATTGACGTTTGCACAAAAACTACTCGGAAACTTCGATTTAATTTTTACGAGATACTGGCTATTTATTTGTAATTTTTCGACGCAAAACCCGTCTCAAGTTTTTTTTATCCTTTACTAGATAATCTGATATTCTGTAATAAACCTTTTTACAAAGATTTTTTTTTATAATAAAGTTATTTGTTATATTCACAACTACTTTATATACAATCTATATATATAAAAGAAAGTCGTGTTTGTTACAACACTTATAACTCAAGAACGGCTGAACCGATTTGACTGAAAATTGGTGAGAAGGTAGGTTAGAACCAGGAGTCTAACATAGGATATTAAAAAAAACCATTTGACAAATCGATTTCCACGGGGGCGAAGCCGCGGGGCGCAGCTAGTAGTATATAAAAGAAAGTCATGTTAGTTACACTATTTACCTATTTATAACTCAAGAACGACTGAACCGATTTGGCTGAAAATTGGTGAGGAGGTAGCGTAGAACCAGGAGACGGATTTTTTACTGTTTATCATTTGAACCGTTTGATTAACACGGGGGCGAAGCCACGGAGCGCAGCTAGTGTCTTAAATAAAAAATGCAGGACAATCCACGCAGCATTATCTAGCCCCATGGTAAGCAGAGCTTGTGTTATGGGTACTAGATGACTGATATATGTTACATAATACAATGCATTCCATAGATAATTTTTATTTGTAAATACAAAACGACCAGAACAACTGAACAAATATCTGCAGATCGTACAAACATTTGTCCCGAGGCGGGAATCGACCTCCTGCGTCGCAGGCGGACCTTCGCCCACCGCAACGCGGTGATAGACGTGCAAGTAAGTTCGCGAAATTGTGGCTAAACGACCTTTTTAGCTGGTGTGTCACCCTAAGTACGCGTACTTTAAAACAGCCGAGTACGTTCGTTGGCGATCTGACAAGTTTGAAATTTTGCTCGTAGCCCGCCTCCGCTCGCACGTGTGGCAGCACTGCGAGCCACGAGCCGCCATTTTGTGTGGCCAGTCTGTCAGTTTTTAATTTTTAAAATGTTATACGATATAATTCCTAAATAACACAAAGCTTCTTCTTTCGACGACATCGCAATACAGAGTGAGTAAGCTTCACGTGTGTCACTAACGTCAAGCCGAGTAAGTTCGCGATCTTAAAAACCGCGTACTGTTCGTATGTCTATCACCCACTTGATTGCTGAAATCACACGGTATGTGTTTTCTACAAGTGACTAATATGCGCAAATCCACACTAGCGCAGCGGCTGAGAAAATACAGATCTGTGTGACTCAGCACAGCCGTAATATTTTTCGAACAAAACGCATGTGCGGCGCAACACAACCGCTGTGTAGAGCGGCAGCACGAATTATTTAGGTTAAAAAAAAAGATCGCCGTCGTAGAAAAAAAAATCGCAGTCAAAGTGTTAAGTATTTTGACCGAGCTAAAATATTTTAGACACCTATTGATCGATAAAGCAGATAAGAAACCAGTTAACATCATAAACTGTGAAACCACAACACCCACAAGCCTCCTCACAGATATAAACAAACCAATTATACCTACATCCATCACTTAAACAATTAAAAAACCTGATAATCTACTTGGATGATATTTTTGGTATGAACATGTAGGTAGGTAGGTACTTGATAGAAAATTTTCCCACGTGCTACTTACGAGTACCTAGTACCTACCTGTCTTATTATTGAAGTATGCAACTTTATTAAAGTAGTACCTTCTACTTATTCCTAGCCAAATTCGATGTAATAAGTTACAAACAAATCTCCCGTCATCAGCATCAGCCTATGTTAGTCCCTCTAATGTGAGCCATAGCGCCCTGTCTTCAGCTTGACGCTTCCGCATCTACCTGCAGTCTTTAGTTTGTCTTCATCCCACCTGGTCAGAGGGCGTCCTACATAACGTTTACCTAGTCGTGGTCTCCACTCGAGAACACGTTTGCCCCAGCGGTGGTCGGTTCTTCGCGAGTTATGGCCGGCCTACTGCCACTTCAGCTTGCTAATTCTTAGAGCTAATGTCGATAACCTTGGTTCTCTGTCGGATGTATTCGTTACGAATCCTATCCTTCAGAGAAACTCCGAGCATAGCTCTTTCCATAGCTCGCTGAGGGACTTAGAACTGGCGACTTTGAACCTGCCATACTAAAACTAAAGTAACCGTTACTTATAGAAGATCTATCGATCTCGCTGTAGGTTATTAATTATAGCCTCAATAAATAAATAATGCTGGACAATTCATACAGCATTATCTGACCCCAAGGTAAGCAGAGCTTGTGTTACGGGTAGGTACTAGATAGGTAACTGATATACATTATATAATATATTATACATAAATATATTTTTATTTAACCTACATAGAAAACGACCAGAACACCCGGAACAATATCTGCAGATCGTACACACAACCTCCTGCGTCGCTGGCGGACCTTCGCCCACCGCGCCACGAAGGTCGTCATAGCTTAAAGCAGAATGACTCGAGCTAAGACACCCATATTAACATAAAAACACATGTTTTTTTCTCGGAATATAAAGACAATACAATACGCCGGAATGTTAGTCATGCACTTAAGTGAAAAATTAACAATTCAAATCACTTATGTGGTTTGGCACGAATAGCTAAATAGGTGAATCAGGCTAGCCCTTAGAAATACCTAAGTTACATACAAAGTACCTACACTTAGTTACCTATTCATAGTAGTATATGTACATTATATATATATATGTAACTAGCTGCGCCCCGCGGCTTCACCCGCGTCGAAATCTATGTGTCAAACGGAAAAAATCCTACCTCTTGAATCACTCTGTCTATAAAAACCGCCTCAAAATCCGTTGCGTAGCTAAGCATACTAAAGAAGACAGACAGCGGGAAGCGACTTTGTTTTATAGGTACTATGTAATGATTATATGACTGTACCTTCCAGGTAGCCATCCCAGATGATGCAATCATGTGCGGAGTCATCATCAGGACGTTGGTCCTTCTCGCCGTGACCGTCCACGTCAGGACACAGTACATTGGTAAGTCTTGATACTTCATCTGGTTGTACGGGGAAACATGATTGCGCGTAGGTTCGCACGCTGCTCGAGAGAAGTAAAAATCACCTTATTTAAGGCCTACTGCCAGTCCTTCTACTCGAGCAGCCTCTGGCTCAACTGCACCCGACGGGCAGCCAGCGCTCTACGTGTCCAGTACAACAACATTTTCAGGATGCTGATGCGGCTGCCTCGCTTTTGCAGCGCGTCTGGTATGTTCGCGGAGGCGCGCACGGACGGCTTTCATGCGATTATTCGCAAATAAGTCGTTTCCCTACTTCAGCGTGCGCGAGCCAGTAGCAACGGCATCCTGAAAATGATTGTTTCACGTTTGGACTGTCCCATCCAATACAAATGGATGTAGATATTAATGGGGTCTACATCCTTATAAATGTTAGGTTAGTAAGTTTTCAATTTGTATTCTATTATTTATTTTTAATTTCCCTACGTTATTTTATTCTAGTTTTATTTTATTTTATTGTGTGATTTTGTTTTTGACATTTTAATTTGTATGTGCATTATTTTATTATGGATTATGAATCTGAGAATAAATGAGTTAATAATAATATCCTCTGCTCATCTTATCAAGTGCCTTTCTATTATTTATTTTGTGTTGTCAGTAAAATTGTGTGTCATAAAAACGTCGTTTATATACAATGTGTATTGTCGAACCTTGATCAAACGAGATTTGCGGATACACGACATATATTTATCGATAAAAAACATAAAATAAAAAATTATATGTTACCTATCTCAAAAATAAAGCCGATTTAATATTTTTTTTAATGAAAACTAATTCATCTGGTTTTTTCTTCGTTTCTTTTTGAGTAAACGGTGTATTTTATTCAAAGTAGTCTCATTTGAAAGCTAGATAGTTTACCTAGCTAATAAAATAAGAAAAAAATACAATTTCGGTACATAAGCCTAGTAAAATCAATATCTTTTTTTGAAATTTGCAAAAAAAAACTATTTTTATTTTATTTTTGGTCTGTAACTTTAAAACTGGGTTATTGAGGTGTACTTTCTTGCATGTTGTATTAATCTTCATAATTTAATCTACAAATCCTTCAAAAATTAAGGTTCGACAATACACATTGTATATATGGACTCATGTTTGTTGTCTGAAATAAAATAAGTATTTTTTTTATATTATTTTATATAAATCTCTGTTTCAGATTTCTTCCAAAGTTTCAGCTCTTTCCTACAAGCCCCAACGACCAGAAGAAACGATGTCACAAAACGCCCGTCAAACAAACAAGCGAACAAAGCAGTATACCAAGATACTATTTACTTCGAAACAGATGATTTTGTCAAGCAAAGACAAAATGGTGGTACGGTGGACCCATTTACTACAACCGTAAAACCTAAAAGAAAAAAACCTAAGACTACGACTCGATCTTGGTTCCAAGATAATTTTAATAATAACGATAGGACCACCGAATATAATCAGTACAATAATAATAGAGGAGTTAATAACGATAATAATAATAGACGACCAGATAATGAAAATAATAATCGACGGGTGGATAACGACAGTAATAATGTCTACAATTATGAAGTAATACGACCAACAGAAAGGCCTATCTTTTCTAATTTCAACGTAGCTCAAAAACCGATTAGTCGACCTATAGCCCAAAGCTATACGACTCAAAATCCCTTGCTCAATAGGCCTGGGGTAAGGCCAGCGGTGGTTGATACGAACAGGCCTCCAATAACCAACAGGCCTGTGACGAGGCCTTATGATAGACCCGTGACGTCATCGAGGCCTGATGATGAAGCGGATGTTGATGTTGATGTTGGACCCGATGAAGATGAAATGAGCGATGTTGAGAAGAAGAGGTATTACTCGATAGCTGAGCAAAGTAAGTTTTCTATATTTCCTATACAGTACTTATTTTAGTAGTGTGGCTTTGTTGATGGGTAATGTAACAATTATTTACAGTTATTTTAGGTACAATACATATATCTTCTCCGGCAAGACAGGGCGCTATGGCGCTCTTTAGGGGAGGCCTATGTCCAGTAGTGGACTACTAATAGGCCGATGATGATTATCTTCTGTTAGAGTTCAAATTAAGTTCTACATGATTGCAAAAGGGCCAATGTAATTGTGTTTTTTTATTCGCAGTAAATTAAAAGACCCATTGAATGAATCGTCTATTGAATATTGTGTACATATTTCTTCAATCAATAGGTTTCTTTCCGGCCCTGGTGGGGGCACAGAGAGGGGCCTCGAGGCTTGGCCTCATTACCCTGGCATCAACTCGAGGGGTGGCGACCCCTCGGTCCTTGGGTTTTGTGGGAGTGTTTTTTTCCCTTATTCTCCATGTTTTTTTTGGCAGCATTTGGTTTATAATCTTTTTTTTATACATATTTCTTATTCTTAAATAATAAGAACCTAAGTTCATTATCGCTAAAAAAAGCAAATTGCCAAATACGAATTTATTGTCATTTGTATGGAAAAAGTTTAAACTTGTGTATAGAAACTTATTTAAATGGTTGAATCAATGTTCGTATAATTTCGTTATTTATGTATTTCATCGATCCATCAAGCTATTGTGCATCCGAGGATGATACCCGCTATGTGTAGCCATCGCCTATAGATTAACTCTCTCAAAGGGCCTCTGTGCTGTTGGCTTCGGCCCCACGCAAGCCTTCCAAAGGACCGGGTCACTTTATGGCCCGAGATCATGGTAATGAGATAATAATAAAAACCTTGTTTCCAGAATGTGACGAATACAAATCACTAAACACGAAGAAGCTGGTCGCACTTCCCTTGGCTACAGTCCAAAACTCTCCCGGCGTAGAACTGAACGTGTCTTCCTGCACCCCCATCAATATTCCCCTCATCATTGGCGGAAAGAGCGTCAGTATCAAAGAGTTCCCGCATATGGGGCTGGTTGGCTGGAAAAATATACAGGTAAAAATCTTGACACCTTAGCTAAAAAAACAATTTATTTCAGATAACTGGGATTCATAATTTGTTAGTAAATATATTACTAGGGTTAGTTATACCTAATAAAAAAATTAATTATATAATTTTAAATCACTTTCCCCATGAAACATTTCCACGGGGTGATTCTTTCTTTCCTGCTATTTTTTTTAGGATGGTGATGGCTATCGCGTACTCCGCGCTCCAGCGGCGGCCGTTTGGTGTATAGCTCCACCGACTCACATAACGCATTTTTTTACGAACAGAACGTTCGTAGTACACTAAGTAAGTTTTCCCGGTGTTCAGAGGAAGTCAAAGTATCGCTTTTAAAAGCCTTATTGTCAGGGTTTCTACACCGGGAACCTATGGATCAGCTACACCAAACAGCTGCTGGAGCCCTATACGTGTACACTTGTATAGTATAATAATGTATTTAGGATGATATTGGGACTGCCTCAATTTCACAGTGCATCGGGAATTTTAGCGGAATACGAGACAGATGGCTTTGCTGCCATTCTCCGTAAGAAGACCGCATCCCTGATGCGCAGGGTACGCGACAGCCCCAACACCATCCTAACAACCATAGCAGGTAGAATCACCTCTCCCCTGTGGAAATGTTTCATTTAATTTATAGAAATAGAATATATTTATTTGCGTTTCATATAAATAATACAAATTAAGAACTAATAAAGATAACAAATTAGTTAAAATTTTTAGTATTAGGTATAACTAACCCTAGTTATAAAGCTCTCAATATATTTACTAACAAATTGTGGATCCCGTTATCTGAAATAAAATAATATTTTTTTATTTATTTATTTGTTGGTTTCAGTCAGGTGGCTACTCCTGGAAGTGCGGAGGAACCCTCATCAGCGAGCAGTTCTTGCTGACTGCCGGACACTGCACTTATCACGATAAGGACTACAATGTTGTCAGGTACAAATTATCCTATAAATTACCTATTGGTGACAAATAATAATTGTTATGGACATAATGAGGTTAATAATATGTTGACACATGTTGCCAAATTAAAGAAGTCAATTCAAGTTAATCCAAATAATCTTGATTTTTATAACTTTTCTTTGATTTGCTTTATAATAAGCGTTATTGTTTACTGAAGTAATCTAAATGAGTACCTACTTATACATTTGGAACCAATGAGTGTAGGAAATAGGAAATAAAAAAGAAGTTGATTTCTTTTAGAGCTACTAACTAACAATAAATATTTTTAAACTAACGCATTCTAAACAATTATAAAGCACTAATACAGCTATTATTAAACGTCGTGAAAAATAAGTAAATAAACGCAATTAATAACCGTTGTATTAGTGCTTATAATTATACTAACTAATAATTCAAATCATTGATTTGAATTGCTTTGAACATCTTATTTATTAGGGATACAGTCTAGTTTTAATTCTTGTGTGTATTATTTGATTGTGTTCTGTTTTGTGTGCCAAATAAATAAATAGATTCTCCCAATTTAAATTGAAAATCGTTTCCTTTCAGCGGGCCGCCCCAAGCAGTTCAACTAGGCTCCACCTACATAGACGGGCAAGACTCTACCGTCGTTACCATCTCTACAGTCATCCGCCATCCTAAGTACAAGCTACGAAGATCCTACTACGATGTGGCCCTGGTGAAACTCACTACGACTGTCCAGTGAGTTAATATCATATTTATTAGTAAATCAAATACAAATAAATAAGAACTGGTATTTAGGATTGAAACAGTTGAGCTAACTGCAGAGCGCTGCTATCAAGGTGCAATTCCAAGATGGCCCGCAGGCCGCAAACTGTAGCTGCAGGCTGCAAACGATACTACTGGTTTCGATGCATCTCTATGAAATTGATTCCAAGCGCAGCAACACTGCGGCCTGCGGTCGCGAACCGTGCTTGGAAATAGAAGCAACCGCGACCGCAGCCGCAACCACTAGCCGCAATGTCGTCTGCGGTTGCATCTGCAGCCCATCTCGGACTTAGGTAGCTCAGCTGATCCATATCGATACCAGTCGACGCGCGTCTCCGCGACGCTGGCTGCATTGCCCCGCTGTACAGCGATGCTGATGCGTTCCGCCAGACACTCACCAGCTGTTGAGTCACGCGTTGCGTTATATTTATATTTTATATTCGTAATAAGCAAAAGGTAAAATAACGAATTGTTTGTTTTCCAGATTTTCAGAAACCATAAGTCCTGCATGCCTCGGCGTGCCACCACCTATCGGCAATCGCGTCGTCGCTACCGGCTGGGGAAGAACTGAATTTGGTATGCCAATTACCAACTTATTCATTATTTTACGAGAACGAGTAATAATAAAATTAAAAGTACGCTCACATCCTGCTTTTGAGAGATAAAAACACGCGTATGTAGCGAGTCAGTAGGTAGTACTGACTGTGAATAAAATGATAAAGTAATGCACTGGATACACAATAATGAATGACATATCGTCGACGGATGTGGCGCGACGGACGAAGTTCCACCTGCGAAAAGAAAACCTTGTGGCGCTTATATACCTTCGCCCGCGGTTAAATATACCAAGTTATTTATCTCTTTGTTGAATTATCTTACAAATAAAGTAATTGACGTTTTCCAGGAGGCGATTCATCCCCAGAACTCCGCAGCGTGTCAATACCAGTGTGGGACATGGCGGAGTGCCGCGACGTGTGGGGCACCTCGCTGAAGCTGCCCCAGGGACCGTCAGTGGCCAGTCAGGTCTGCGCCGGCGAGCGGAGCGGAGGGAGGGACACTTGTCAGGTGCGATATATCTAGCTAGGTGCCTCTCTGCAGCGTGTTTCCCAGTGTGGGACATGGCGGAGTGCCGCGACGTGTGAAGCACCTCGCTGAAGCTGCCTCAGGAACCGTCGGTGGCCAGTCAGGTCTGCGCCGGCGAGCGGAGCGGAGGGAGGGACACTTGTCAGGTGCGATATATCTAGCTAGGTGTCTATCTGCAGCGTGTCTCCCTGTGTGGGACATGGCGGAGTGCCGCGACGTGTGGGGCACCTCGCTGAAGCTGCCTCAGGAACCGTCAGTGGCCAGTCAGGTCTGCGCCGGCGAGCGGAGCGGAGGGAGGGACACTTGTCAGGTGCGATATATCTAGCTAGGTGCCTATCTGCAGCGTGTCTCCCTGTGTGGGACATGGCGGAGTTCCGCGACGTGTGGGGCACCTCGCTGAAGCTGCCTCAGGAACCGTCAGTGGCCAGTCAGGTCTGCGCCGGCGAGCGGAGCGGAGGGTGGGACACTTGTCAGGTGCGATATATGTATCTAGCTAGATGCATCTACGCGACGTGTGGTGAACTTCGCTGAAACTGGCCGTCAGTACTAGCTTTATTATTATGAGTTCCAAAGATGGAAAATCGTTTTCACTTACAGGAAGCCTGGATGACTCGATTTACATTTCAATCAGATTTATAGCGACAAACGAATCAAATCGTCAGATCAATATTTATAAACACTTTGGTAACCTAATTTACAAGCTACGAGTGGAAACTGTAGTTAGCTTTATTTGCTCTAAGTCTATATTCTATTTATAAGGTATACCTAGGTATAAGCTTTTTGTTTTCCAAATAAATAATTAAATAAAAAATTTATTTCAGGGTGATTCCGGTGGCCCAGCTCAAATCCAAGATGGCTGCATATGGCGAGTGGTCGCTGTCACGTCGTTGGGTCGATCCTGCGGTGCTGCAGAGACGCCCGCGCTCTACGCCAGAATACCACGTGCTTTCATCGCCTCTCAAGTCTTCTCTAACGTCAAGTTTAACGATAACGGACATAATAATGCCAATAACGGAAATAATAATGCCAATAATGGAAATTATGATAGTGGAGATCGATTCAATACTGGTAGTAATGGTGGTAATAATTGGAATAGTGGTAACGGATACAATAATCAAAATAATAATAATGGATATAATCAGAATACGAATAGTAATCAGGGTAGCAATTGGAATAGTAATTCACAGAGTTCGGGAAGTAATAATGAAGGCGTTAATCGACCAGGGAATCATCAGGTAATCAGTAATAATAATGGTGTAACCAATGTTAACAGAGGTGAAATTATCAGACCTGGTAATCATCAAACTGTTAATAACAACAGAGGAACAACAGCTGGAGCTAATTATTTTGTTACTAGTCAAACTTCTGATAACAGAAACTCTGATATCAGACCAGGGAATCATCAAATAATAAGTAACAATAATAATAATGCAGGTATAAAAAATTACTTTGTGACTAGTCAGAGCTCTGGCAATAATAGAGATGATACTCGTCTCGGTAATCATCAAACTGTTACAAATAATAATAATCGTGGTAATGGAGGTAATAATTACTTCGTTACTAGTCACACTTCTGGCAACACAGAGACTAGTAGACTAGGAAACCATCAAACTGTAAGCGATAACCGAAATAATAATGCAGGTAACTATTTCGTTACCAGCCAAACATCTAGTAATAGGGAAGTACCGAGACTTGGCAACCATCAGAGACTAAACAATAATGATAATAATAATAGATTTAGTGACAGTCAAAATTCTGAAAGTAATTATGAGGTTTCTTACGAACGCCCAGGGAATTCTGAAACTGGGAATCGAAATATTTACGAGAGAGATACAAATAACAATAATAGACCTGAAAGAAATAATAATAATAATTACGAGCAACATAATTCACAAAACGACCAAGCACCTAATTATGGTGCAACTGTTATATCATATAATTATAACAGAAATAATAATGGATATAATGAAAATAATAATAGAGATTTTACCGTAGCGAATAGGCCATGGTGGTAAATAAAATATTCTTTGTAAATATTATTATCTATTTTTGTAAATAAATCTGTAAATAGAACTTAATAACATGGTTTTACTTTGATTTACGTACCTCTGACCCCATCCCTTCCCTTCTTTCACCGTTAGGAAGCTACACTAACCCCGGTGTACATAGGCTATATTATATTTTCAAAAAAGTTAGTGATCCGTACTAAAATCGCGCGAAGCCGGGAAGGTCCGCTAGTGCAATAATAAGCGTTTTGACGACTGGAATTTTTATTTTTTCAAATTTATCAATTTTTTTCTCGAAATCTATGGACTTTAGAAAAAAATTCATAGGAACAAAAATGTCTTAGAATCACTTGAGAAACATCCTAAAATTTTTTTAGAATTTTTGGAGACATTTTTGAAAATTCCATTTCCCAAGTTTCCCGGAAAATCAAAAATTGTCTCAAAAAATTATGAAAAAATTTAAGAATGTTCCTCGAGCGATTCTAAGGCATTTTTGTTTCTATAAATTTTTTTCTAAAGACCATAGATTTTGAGAAAAAAATTGATGAAGATTGAAAAAAAAAAATTCGTTTTTTCCGCCATTTTGTAAAGAAGCGATGGTTCAAGGTCAACAAAAAAATTCCCTGTTAAACTTCAACTCCCATGATCACCTTTGATCACGGTCGCAAGGTGATATCTTCACCGTAACACTTCGAAAAAAAATCCTAAAAATTTTTTTTTTCGAAAATTTAGGTGTTTTTTATGTTTCAATCGAGCATATCTCTTTTCCTGTGAGTTTTATCATAATTCTGGCAACGGATTCTAAAAGAGCATGAAATTTTACATTAGAATATGTGGTTCAAGAATTTTTTCAACGCCAATTACATAGGAAATAATCACTCTGAAAACGTGCAAGAAATTTTGACATTTTGGACGTTAATGGGTCACCATGTTTGGCAGACGAATTGGTCATCAAATCATATCGAATTATTTATTTGCTGTAATTTAGGTACAAAAGTTCTTAATAAAAAATGTTATTTCCAATACATTACTACCTCATCGAGCCGTGCAAAATTAAGATAGCATGCAAATGTCACAGTAGAGTTTAGTAATGTTCTAACCTAGGTATATTGTAGATAATTTTATACAATGTCAACATTTTTTAAAGTAATAATAGTAATAGTAAGAGGCGCAATAGTAAAATACGGTAATGTCAAAATTTATCTGTAATAAAATCGTTAATATTATAATAGCATCGCAGTGAATGTGTTAAATATTAGGTAGGTACGTAACGTACACAGAAAATCTGCTGCTTGCTAGGTTAAGGTTCCCTTAGTCTTTTACGACATCGACGGGCTGAGTTGGAGGGTCAATTCTTACGCCGCTACACCCTCGGTATTACCCACCGAACTCTAAAATCCCTACCTAGTTGTGTAGAAACGCTCGTAAAAATATTTATTGTAAAATAAAATCTATATAAGTTTTACAGTTCGAATTTAAAATGGATATCAATAATTTTAGTGTAAAAATATTTTTTCTTGTTATATCGGGTAAGGAACTATTTATTGGGCACATGTTTAGACCGATAAATGAGAAATAAGGTGATTTGAAATCGGCTATTTATAATAGGCTATTTGACAACATTGAAAATATGCTACAAATTGTGGCCATCCTATCAGATAATAGCCTAAAAAAAATTTCGCTTTATTTTAACTAAATTATGTATATTTTTTGCAAATTACACGAAACAAAATGTAATAATTTATTGAATTTTATCTGTGACGAAAACGCCCTGTTGTTGGTTACAACTCTGGTGACGTCACATGCAAGTAAACATACATTCCTCGACCGATTGTTGTTCGCGTTTTGCGTTTTATGGGTGTTAAATTCAATCTGTGAGCTATTTCTGAAGCATTTTTTGTCAAATTTTGATAACTATTATAACCAGTGGCATAAATATTTGTTATTGTTAACTGCGTGTGACGTCACACGGCAGTAAACAATAGCGCCATTACAGAAACATCGTTTTTGGCGCGGTTTGGAAAATTTAAACTTTAACATTGATTTTTATAAATGTAGATCGCCTGGAAATATTCATGTAGTGTGTTCATAATGTAATAAAGAATAATTTAAAACGATTTCCAAAATTTGTCAAATAGCCTATTGCAAAAATATCAACAGCACATAACACAATCATGTGATTTGTAGGTTAAATTGCGGGCAACGTTGATAGACATTATTAGATAGAAACACAAACTCACACTTCCAGACTCAAAACTAAAAACGCGAAGTTGTGGGCCAAACGCAATGGCATCAAAAATATACAATGTGTTTTGTCGAACCTTGATCAAACGAGATTTGCAGATACACGACATATATTTATCGATAAAAATAAAAAAATAAAAAATTATATGTTAGGTAACATATAATTTTTTATTTTATGTTACCTAACGTAAAAATCGTACTTTTTTTGCAAATTTTTAAAAAAATATTGATTTTACGAGGCTTATGTACAAAATTGTATTATTTTCTTAGCTAGATAGACTATCTAGCTTTCAAATGAGACTACTTTGAATAAAATACACCGTTTACTCAAAAAGAAACGAAGAAAAAAACCAGATGAATTAGTTTTCATTAAAAAAAATATTAAATCGGCTTTATTTTTGAGATAGGTAACATATAATTTTTTATTTTTTGATTTTTATCGATAAATATATGTCGTGTATCCGCACATCTCGTTTGATCAAGGTTCGACAATACACATTGTATAATAAAATACCTTACCTATATATAAGAAAAAGATAAAACATTTCAAATAAAATTGAAACAATATATAATAAATAAATGCTATTATGACTTAAATTAATTTTTTAATGACAAATGACAATTTAAGTGAAAAGACAATGGAACGAGTTTTGCTCCAACTCAAAATCTACCAACTTACAGATAAGCAAATCAAATGTACTAGACACATAAGTTATGAACATACTAGTGGTTTCTTCTCAATTCTTCCACTGGTGGACAAAAAATTGATTTGATTTGAACTATAAAATAATTTTAATTGATAATAATGAATAGTAAAAATATGACGTGTCTAAGTGCTTATTTGTAAGCTTAAAGAAAAAAAATAAAATCATTTTCATTTATTAAAATAGGTTACACATATAAAAAAAATCACTTAATATTTATATTATTGACGATTATTATGATAAAACTATGTGATTGAATTTAAATTTTCCGCTCTCTCTTTCTCTCTTATCTATTAAACTGAGCTTTTTAGAAACCCGGCTCAATTCCATTCACAGTACATATTGCCACGCCCTGCTTGGGTACCATTGTGTTTCTTATACATTACCTAGATACTAAGACCTACAAATGTACACAATGATGCAATAAAATAAATATGAAATATGAACATTTTACATTGAGTTTAGCCCTATAGGCGTTTACGTTATCGTCTATTTCTTATGTTAAAGGTTGAATCTTGAAATACTCTTTTTCTTTTTTGACGATGGATGTGGCGCGGTGGGCGAAGGTCCGCCTGCGACGCCAGAGGGTTCGATTCCCGCCTCGGAACAATTGTGTGTACGATCTGCAGATATTTGTTCCGGGTGTTCTGGTCGTTTTCTATGTATAATAAAAAATATCTATCTATGTAATATATTGTATTATGTATACCAGTTATCTAGTACCTATAACACAAGCTCTGCTTACCATGGGGCTAGATAATGCTGTGTGGATTGTCCAGCATTATTTTATTTTATTTATTTATTTATTTTCACTTTTATCAACGAGTATTAACTACTGTTATCTTTCAGCCTTATCTGTACAGTGCTCTAGAAAGTATGACATAGAAGCAGAGGCGCATAGTGTTTACGGCACAGACCTACGGACAGTTTTACAAAAATTTAGACATTCACCTGAGTATCTAAAAATATTGGGAGAACGGGTAATTATGCTTTTTGTCACCGAACGTGGTTTTGCACGCTCTATTCCCGATAAAAAATAACTTGTCCAAAAAGGTGCAATTTCAAGATGGACGGCAGGCTGCAAACTGCAAGCGACACTGGTTTCTAAACATCTTTAAGAATATGATTCCAATCGTGGCAAAACTGCGGCCTGCGCTGACTGCAGCGCCATTAGTGTCACGAACCGCCGCACAAAGATGTCATTTACGACACATCCAATCCAAATTATTATACGAATTAAATTCTAGACGGCTAATTTAAAATCTCATTTCTTCCCCATTGCCAAAAAACTTGATCAATAATCTGTAGGTATTTGATTACTTTGAGAGTATTGGTTAAATCAGTAAGGACTGGACTTGCTATCGTATGGTTTACCCAAGTGTAAAGTTGGACTTCTTAGTAGTTCGTCGTCCTAGAAGGTCCGTATAAAGAGATCTTCTTCGAAATTGGAACTAATCTCTTTGCAGAAGGCGGAATAAAACCTATTGCCACGAAAAATGTAACCAAACTTTAACTTTGCGGGTTCGATTCCCGCCTCGGAACAATTGTGTGTACGATCTGCAGATATTTGTTTCGGGTGTTCTGGTCGTTTTCTATGTATAATAAAAAATATCTATATATGTAATATATTGTATTATGTAAGTATACCAGTTATCTAGTACCCATAACACAAGCTCTGCTTACCATGGGGCTAGATAACCCCCTTTCTTGCTTCGCTCGTGAGTAATTTTTTGGTTTGCCATCCGGATTCAATGACGCCCGTAACAAAATTGATCCGTGATAATCTAGTAAGTTGTGGGTTCGATTCCCGCCTAGGGACAATTATGTGTACGATCTGCAGATAATTGTTCCGGGTGTTCGTTATCTACATATGTATAATAATAACTATCTATCTACCTCTATTTAGGTAATCTATTGTATTAATTAAGTATATATATCATTCATCTAGTACCTACCCATAACATAAGCTCTGTATATCTTGGCGCTAGATGATGTTGTGTGGATTGTCCAGCATTATTTATTAATTTATTTATTATTGAGACTGCTCCTTGATAATATATTATTTTTAGACGGACCAAATAAAAAATCAGTTAGGATCAATACTAGCACAACTGGTGTTTTTCTTTTCAAATGAAATGAAAACGAATATTATGAAGACTTTGAAACCTAAAGAAGATGTGGAGAGGGTGCGGCAGTAAGTACCTACCTACCTATCGTAACCTATAGTAGTCCACTTCTGGAAATAGGCCTCCCCTAATGAGCGCCATAGCGCCCTGTCTTCAGCTTGCCGCGTCCAGCATCTGCCTGCAGTCCTTCACAGGTTTTCATCCCACCTGGCCAGAGGGCGTGAGACACTACGTTTGCCGCGGTCTCACTCAAGAACACGGTTGTAAGTCTTCGTGATATACCTCGGTAAGGCTGACCAAATTCCACTTTACCTGCATTTTTTTTCCGCTATATCGGTATGGTCCGGGAGCCAGGTACATGATCAATTATTTCCTCCCGAGAAAATATTTGTAATATGCATTAGGGATTAATATTATGAATACTCGTGACCGTCAGCTGCGACTCCGTGGGTGGGTTGGGCAGTGGCAGCGATGACGACATTATTCCCATGGAATAAGGGCTCAAATTCAAATTTCTCTGCTTAGCTTGTGGCTAGATGATGTTGTGTGAATTGTCCAGCATTATTTATTTATAATAAAATAGCCGAAAATACTGAAGGCATTCAGTCTACTAATTCTAAGTAATTTTGTGTTATTCTTCATTCTAGGAAGCTTCTTCTCCGAAGCAAGTACAACCCTCTCCGTGCGCGGCTGAGGCAAGCTGAAGAAGAGATGGTATATAGTTGAAAATAATCATCATCTGTCAACTTGTTCAACGCTGGACATAGGCTTTTACTAAAAGCCTCTCCATAGATGCACGTGGATCATTTCATTTCACTAAATTTAACTTAATTTAAATTTATTTAACTTAAATTAAATTTATTTAACTTAATTTAACTTCATTTCATTTCACATCACTTCATTTCACTTATTTAACTTCATTTCACTAATTTAACTTAATTTCACTTAATTTAACGTAATTTCACTTGGTTTCACTTCACTTTATTTATTTATCCCACCGTAGGTACCTAATGTTGGTACACTTCGTGTCGTTATAATACTAATTTACTTATATACATCCTACTAATATTATATACGCGAAAGTTTGTGAGGATGTATGTAAGTAGGTAAGTATGTTTGTTGCTCTTTCACGCAAAAACTACTGAAGGGATTTTGATGAAACTTCACAATAATATCTTGTACATATCAGAATAACAAATAGGCTACAATTCATAATATATCTATGTGTGAAATAGTTTGTAAACCTTCCTCTTGAATCACTCTATCTAGTAAAAAAACCGCATCAAAATCCGTTACGTAGTTTTAAAGATCTTAGGCATACTTAAAGTTCAAATCAGAAAGTTAAATTCTTAAAATATTTTTTTTTCTCTGGTTAGCTTGTGGCTTGATGAGGCTGTGTGAATTGTCCTGCATTATTTATTTATAATAAAAATCCGGGTGTTCTGGTCGTTTTCTATGCATAATAAAAAAATATCTATCTATGTAATGTATTGTATTATGTATATCAGTTATCTAGTACCCATAACACAAGCTCTGCTTACCATGGGGCTAGTTAATGCTGTGTGGATTGTCCAGCATTATTTATTTATTTATCTGCCACCGTCAGCTTTAATTATTTGTACCTATCTGTATGTTTTATCTACATATTTCCTTATATTTTTTTCTCTGTTTGTATTCTTTCTTATTATGTAATGTGTCGTGTTGTCGTGTTTTGTGTTATGTATGGTATCAAATAAATGTATTTTCTTTCTTTCTTTCTTTAATACGTACCGATCCTATCCATCCAAAGGTTGCCTGGAAGAAATCGCTGTTAGCGACAATGCCGCCGATTGTGCCACTAGACTTAGTATTCAGTTCCATTATTATTGTATTAATGGTGCAATAAAGAAATGTTATATTGTAATAAACAAATAACTTATAACATCTCCTCTTAGGTTACACCAGGAGCTAAAGAAGAAGTCACCAGGGCCCCAAGCCAGATATTGGACGAGTACGTGGCGAAACGACGGGAACACCCCGCATCGTTTATCAACCACTTTAGGGGGATGGGCTACGAGTATTATGGGTAAGTACCGGGGCATCCAATAATTAATAAATAATAAATAAATAATGCTGGACAATTCACACAGCATTATCTAGCCCCATGGTAAGCAGAGCTTGTGTTATGGATACTAGAGACAATCGCGATAACGTGGCGATTTGCGAAGAATTCGTCCGATCGCGAATCGCGTTCGTGAATCGCTGGGGCAAATTCGCGGGGCACAGCTAGTGTACAATGTTACAATTGGCAGTCTTATCGCTCAAGAGCAATCTCTACCAGACAACCATGATATGTCCATGACATGTATGAGACAAAAATGATATGCCGTAGCCTAAGTGAAATAGCAAACAAATAATTTTGTATTTGTATGTATTTTTATTAAGACTTCTCGTACAGTCGTTACAGGCCACTAATAATGTGTGCCTATCACATAAGCGAAATGTATAATTTTGTATTTTTTTGTATTTCTATTAAACACGTCGATTGCTGAAATCACACCGTATGTGTTTTCTACAAGTGATTAATATGCGTAAATCCACACTAGCGCAGCGGCTGAGAAAATACAGATCTGTGTGACTCAGCACAGCCGTAAAATGTTTTCTGAACGAAACGCATGTGCGGCGCAACACAACCGCTGTGTAGAGCGGCAGCACGAATGGCTTAGGTTAAATAAAGATCGCAGTTGAAAAAAGATCGCCGCAGTCGAAGTGTTAAGACTCTATCACACAGATAGATAGATAGATAGATTATAGGGTTATTTGTAGATTTGTATAGGTTTGTGATGTCCATGGAGTTCTACCTACTTGTAATTTAATGGCGCCTCTCTTCATTTTTCTCTCTGGCTTTTTTATGTTACCTACTCTTGTCTTCTTTTATGTAGGTGTGGTGGCACAAAGCCTGATTACCTTAGATAGGTATCTATCTAATGTAATCAAGCTATGTGCCACCACACCAGGACCTATCTGAAAATCAGCGCCGCTACTAACTTAGGCTTGTAGCGGCATAATGCTGAGACAGGGACCTTTTTGGCTCCTTAAGTAACACGTATTTGTTCTTATATGTATGTCTTATTTATTTCCTTGTAATTTTTTCTTATTTTTATATTTTCTTACTATGTAATGTGTCGTGTTATGTACATATGTATGGTGTCAAATAAATGTAATTTCTTTCTTTCTTTACACAGGATGGTGCTCCACGCGCTAATTAAGAACCTGGGAGGTGATTTCGCGGATCCCGAGGGCAGGTCCACGCATGGAATTGACGGAATTCTCTCGACCACCACTGAACATGTCGTCTTACACTCGGTAAGGGAGCCCGCGCACTAGGCAGCCACGAATTCCCGGCTGCAGTAGCCAATGCAACGCGCCTGTTTGCGCGGCAGCCAGAGCGTGTGTATGCGAGCGAATCCGCGCACTAGTTGTAGCAGCCTGACGTATTTTGGGTCCCTAAATAATGACTTTCGATACCTGCAGAGAAGTTTATTCGGCTGCTATAACTGGCTGCCTAGTGTGGGACCTAAGGGATAAAACCTTCTAGAGTCTGTGCAAAAAGAGAAGTCTCGTGGCAAAACGGTGAACAAACATATTAACGCAACAAAACTAATAGGTACCTAGTATATTGGCACACGCGGGCCCTCCATTCCTAGGAGACTTCTCTTGTCTGTCTGTCTTTGCAAAGAACTCTAGAAAGAAAATCTTTTTATTTAGGGGCTATCGAAAAATTAACTACGTCACACGAATTTCAAGATTTTTCACAAGATCAAACTTAATTCAAAATTATACTAATATCAAACTTATTTCAAAAGAGTCCATGGACTAAAAAATCGATGAGTTATTAAATTATGAAGATGGATTGATATTTTCCCCAGAGCCTTGTTCATTATCTAGCAGGGTGTACCACGTGCAGGTTAGGTTGGCTTGGGAGACGAGATGTTGGAGTCCCCCATACCTTACACACGGACACTGACAGAAAAGTGGCATACCAGACACAAACCAGTGTCACTATCGTCCTCGGTCGATAATGATAACAAGCTAGAAGTTTAGGACACTCTGAAACAGACACTAGCAGAGTCGTTGCGAAAAGCAAGCGGTGCCAAAACAAAAAAGAAGTTGAAGTTGAGATTGGACCTTATTAGCCGCGCACATAGGGAAAGACCAGTTTTTCTTACACTTGGGATGGGACTTTACTACTCGCTACATAATGTTAAAGTTTAAATCCCCACGACTTATGTTGTTCTGTATTTTTGTGTGTTTTCCTTTTTTTGTAACTCTGTAGGTATATACATTGTGTATGTGTAGTAAATTCTTTAAGTCAAGTCGTAAGTAAATCAATCAGTTAGAAGAAATAGTGAGGCCATGAGGAAAAACCCGCAACCTTTAACCCTACCTCATCTTCGGAGAGATTCGCCTTGCTCAACATAATTATCCAAACTTTATCGTCCAAGTCTATGCTCCCACTGAAAATTCTAAGAAATTACAAGATGAGAAGTAATGAGATGTCCTCTCATGTAGGACACAAGTCACCTGACATATTTTCTATTTTTTATTCAATCCTAATTTTATAATATGATTGCATGATTATTAAAGACAACAATAATAATAATTATATACACCTGGCGGATACCATCTTTTGGTGTATTATATTGTGCACCCGAGGATGATACCCGCTATGTGTAGCCATCGCCTTTAGATTAACTTCTCAAAGGGCCTCTGTGCAGTTGGCTTCGGCCCCACGCAAGCCTTCCAAAGAACCTGGTCACTTTATGGCCAGAGATCATGGTAAATGAGAGACATAATAATTATATACACCTGGCGGATACCATCTTTGGGTGTATCATATTATGCACCCGAGGATGATACCCGCTATGTGTAGCCATCGCCTTTAGATTAACTTCTCAAAGGGCCTCTGTGCTGTTGGCTTCGGCCCCACGCAAGCCTTCCAAAGAACCTGGTCACTTTATGGCCAGAGATCATGGTAAATGAGAGACATAATAATTATATACACCTGGCGGATACCATCTTTGGGTGTATCATATTATGCACCCGAGGATGATACCCGCTATGTGTAGCCATCGCCTTTAGATTAAATTCTCAAAGGGCCTCTGTGCTGTTGGCTTCGGCCCCACGCAAGCCTTCCAAAGGACTGGGTCACTTTATGGCCCGAGATCATAGTAAATGAGAGACATAATAATTATGTTTTAAATTGTACCTTATGTGTGATATGATATGGAATAAAGCTATTTTTATTTATAATTTGCAGGTGACCATGCCTCCAGACATGCCACCATTCATAGTGTCTGAATTACCGGAGGAAAATGAAGACGAAACTCAACATACAACTGGGCCTCCGCCTACCCAGGTATAGGGTACAGACACCTAGCTGACTCTAATAAAAATATATTGTAATAAAATATGTTTCTTTGTCTCCACTCAAATTCATCATCATCATCAGCCTATAGCAGTCCACTTTTGGACATAAATAAATAAATATTCCTGGATAATTCACACAGCATATCTAGCCCCATGGTAAACAGAGCTTGTGTTATGGGTACTAGATAACTGATATAGGTACATAATACAATACATTACGTACATAGATATTTTTTATTATACATAAAAAACGACCAGAACACCCGGTACAAATATCTGCAGATCGTACACACAATTGTTCCGAGGCGGGAATCGAAACCGCAACTTCCTGCGTCGCAGGCGGACTTTAGCCCACCGTGCCACATCGGTCGTCAGAGACATAGGCCTCCCCCCATGAGCACTATAGCGCCCTGTCTTCAGTTTGCCGCATCCAGCTACATGCACTCAAATTAATTTGTTTTATTTCTAATTTATTTCTAAAGAAATAAATGAAAATTGGTAACATACTTGTATAGTTAATTTTTTTTTAACTAAACAAGTATGTTACCCGTAAAGAAAGCTTGCGATGCTACCATGAGGCGGACATTGACAGACGCAGAGCCATCTAGGAAGAAGTTGAAGCTGAAATACTAATAACTTTGGTTTAATGCTCTAAGTAGGTACTACATATAAATTACTAGCTGCGCCCCGCGGTTTCACCCGCGTGGTGATAGATATTTTGGATAATATACTATATATCTTTATGAATTGTAGCCTATGTGTTATTCTGATATGTAATTTATATTATTGTGAAGTTTCATTAAAATCCATTCATTAGATGAAAAAGTAACAAACATCCATCCATACTTACAAACTTTGACGTTTATAATATTAGTAGGATGATCAATAAAGAATATTTTACTGTTTCACTTCAAATTTTTGTTCAACTTCAACTTCTTCCTAGATGGCTCTGCGTCTGGATTGACGCAATTTTGCCAGTGTCCGTCTCATGATAGCATCACAAGCTTTATAAGGGAAAGTAACTTAGATGTATAGTACAAAATATAGAAATAATATTTAAAATAAAGAAAAACATTAACCGTGAATCAACAAAATGTACTACAAAACTACAAACAAGAAACTAAGAAAAAACAGTACTTAAATATCTTACTAAAAACTGCATGATATATACCTATAAAAGCACTAAGGAAAAAGGTATACTAATTACAATTTTATATCATAATAGTGATATTGTCAATAGTCTAAAAGTGAAATGTCATTAAGTGTCTAATACATAGGATTTATATTTATAAGTATTAATACAACGGGTATTTATCGCGTTTATTTACCTATTTTTCCCGACGAAGTCGGCAATAGCTGAACACGTAGTAGACTCAGGACCCAATCACTGGATCGAATTACACAAACCACAAGTGATCTGTAATGAAAGGCATTACTACAAGAGAATGTTTCGGGAAGCGATTGAAATTAGGAAATATCCTAA
Organism: Eupithecia dodoneata; assembly: GCA_947044415.1. Taxonomy (NCBI): domain Eukaryota; kingdom Metazoa; phylum Arthropoda; class Insecta; order Lepidoptera; family Geometridae; genus Eupithecia; species Eupithecia dodoneata. The sequence goes on from OX345684.1 coordinate 3,730,901, forward strand.
TTTCAATCGTGAAGACGGGTTCAAACTCTCTGCCTCGTGGAATCCAGTTATAGCCAAGTGTACTCGTCGTAAACCGGTCTCTCAGTGCGTCGCGGATACTGTTAGTGTAGTATGTCGTCCAAGTGTGCAGCTGGACATGCCTACTAATCTCGAAAACCAAGTGAGGGTAGTTTCAAATAAACTAGCCCCCGCTTCGCTGAGGCGGTAACTCCAGTACTCCAGTCATCCTGTGACCACGACAGTGTGTAAACCTGTTGAAACGTCGGGAAAAATAGGTAAATAAACGCGATAAATACCCGTTGTATTAATACTTATAAATATGTGTTCAGATCGCGTAAGTTTAAAAGTACATAGGATTTACTTTAATAGGTAAAGCTTCTCACTAGCGCCGCTACCCAAGCTAAACTCGAGGTAGAATTTTGTAAACAAACCACGACAAAAAAAACTATTACTGGCTTCGGGTTTCAGCTATTAAATTACTAGCTGCGCCCGCAGCTTCGCCCGCGTGGACATCTATGTGTCAAATAGTTAATAAACCTTCCTCTTGAATCACTCTTAATAATAACCTTACTATAAATATGTCCCTGATACTGTACTAGATGGTCCCACACATAAACTCTACTTTGACAGAGCTATCCTCACTGACAAAACCACACATTTCAATAGACCCGACATAACACTCATTGACAAAAACAAAACAGCACTTCTCATCGACATTGCCGTTCCCAACACTCACAACCTACAGAGCACCATTACTGCGGAGAAATTATCCAAATATATTGTCCTTAAAAACGAAATAACCCGCATGCGGCATCTGCAAACAGTAACAATAGTCCCAATAGTCATATCGACAACGGGTGTCATCCCAAAACAACTCTTTCAATCTCTACAATTTTTAGACATACCGAAGCACACATAACGTCCTTCTCCAAAAAGCAGTAATTTTAAATACTTGCAGAATCGTGAGGAAGTTTTTGCAAAGCGAACTCCCAAGCGCAGAACGCTCCACTGAAACGCACTTGGCTTAGGCCCGTGCGTTTTGGATAGCACCGGTTACCGAAACCGAGTAGATAAAAATCTAAAACTTAAATAATAATAATAATGCTGGACAATTCACACATCATTATCTAGCCCCATGGCTCAGTATAAGTATATACAGTACGGAAACTAGGAACAAACACTCGAAACGGCACACTCACAAAAACATGCACATCGACACGGCTTCTGGGTGATTCTCGGGGATGCTCAGTAGCGGTTGTCGCGTCTAGGCGTGCGGTCGCGTGACAGTGAAAAATGACCCGCTACAGATATTGCGTTGCATACGGCTGTATGAACTCGGCTTCATCAAAACCGGAGCTGTCGTATTTTAAACTTCCTGCTGATTTTGAAAGGTAAGAATAAATTATGATTGTTATAGAATAATGAGTCCGTGTGATCGATCATACATAATGAATTCGTGAACTTATGTAAATCAAGAATGGCGGCGTTTTTGAGGATGTTTAAAGTCAATTGACGACCGATGTGGCGCGGTGGGCGAAGGTCCGCCTGCGACGCAGGAGGTTGCGGGTTCGATTCCCGCCTCGGAACAATTGTGTGTACGATCTGCAGATATTTGTTCCGGGTGTTCTGGTCGTTTTCTATGTATAATAAAAAAATATCTATCTATGTAATATATTGTATTATGTATATCAGTTATCTAGTACCCATAACACAAGCTCTGCTTACCATGGGGCTAGATAATGCTGTGTGAATTTTTTGCAGCATTATTTATTTATTTAATGAAATTTACAAATAGAGACGTCATACTCATTGTAAAGAAATAATAACTTGGCGATAATTTATTAAAGTAGCCTAATACCTACCTAGCACTGTTTGAGCAGACAACGCAAAGCGGCAACAGCGCAGAGATTTTAGTTCGAACAGACGAGACGCCGCGCGCCGCCGCACGGCATATGTCCTTATCTCTGTCACTCATAAACGCAACGCACGCATTACTTGTCTCGTTCGTGTAGGTGGCAAAGCGGCAACCTCGCGGCACTGATTTTTGAGTAAATATAACATCATTGTTTAAACTAGATTGTAGACTTTCAAAATTTAAATATAAGATGGCGGCTGCAATCAATTATCAAATTTTGCATCATGGGTATCGTTTTTATGGTTTTCGAGGGTGCTGAAGCCGATACTTCTGTCAAAATGTGAATCCAAGATGGCGGCTACTATAAATTATCATTTTTTCCGTCATGGGTGTCATTTTCATGGTTTTCGAGGGTGCTGAAGCCGATACTGCTGTCAAAATGTGAATCCAAGATGGCGGCTACTATAAATTATCATTTTTTCCGTCATGGGTGTCATTTTCATGGTTTTCGAGGGTGCTGAAGCCGATACTGCTGTCAAAATGTGAATCCAAGATGGCGGCTGCTATAAATTATCATTTTTTCCGTCATGGGTGTCATATTCATGGTTTTCGGGGGTGCTGAAGCCGATACTTCTGTCAAAATGTGAATCCAAGATGGCGGCTGCTATAAATTATTATTTTTTCCGTCATGGGTGTCATTTTCATGGTTTTCGAGGGTGCTAAAGCCGATACTGCTGTCAAAATGTGAATCCAAGATGGCGGCTGCCATAAATTATAAATTTTCCGTCATGGGTGTCATTTTCATGGTTTTTGAGGGTGCTGAAGCCGATACTGCTGTCAAAATGTGAATCCAAGATGGCGGCTGCTATAAATTATCAACTCGGATTTTGAAACGCGGTACGGTTCGCAGCCGCTCATGAGCGTTGCGCGCGCGCTGCCTGCGCTACAATGTCTGCGTGCGCCCACTCCGACGAGCTCACGAAACGTTTACGTCCAACCGCGGCTCACACGCGACGCCATGAGATTACCTATTTAAATTGTATTTCTAAGCAAATACTTTACTAACAAAGAAAATTTAACTAGTTAGACAATTGACCTAACTGCAGACTATTGTAAACAATCTACAGGTAGCTCAATTGACCCATATCAATACCATTCGGAAGCGTCCCCAAGACGCTGGTTGCATTGCCACGCTGTATGGCAATGCTGGCTGATGCACTGCGCAACATACTCGTCAGATCTCGGATCACGCGTCGCTTCGACCAGACGAAGATATTATTATATTATACCAGACCACATTTGTAAGCTAGTTATTTCAATTCCATTTATTGATCAGTACAGAAAAAAATCGTCTTAATAAAAAATATATTATCAAAAACAAGAAAAGTGACAACCCTAGTGCTATAATGGAGCGTAGGTATTTATTTCATCAACTAGGCTTAGTTTCCATACTGTTCTATATGTGTACTGTGCCCATGGTAAGCAGAGCTTGTGTTATGGGTACTAGATAAATGATATACATAATACAATATATTACTTAGATAGTTTTTTTTTTATTATTCATAGAAAACGACCAGAACACCCGGAACAAATATCTGCAGATCGTACACACAATTGATCCGAGGCGGGAATCGAACCCGCAACCTCCTGCGTCGCAGGCGGACCTTCGCCCACCGCGCCACATCGGTCGCCACTCTTAATCTATAAAAAACACATCAAAACAAAAGCTTAGTTTTTAAGATGTAAGCATACATAGGGACAGACAGGCAGCGGGAAGCGACGTTGTTTTATACTATGTGATTGTAGTTTGTAAGCAATATTTGCTTTAAAGTAACATTTGAGACTGCTAATATATATGTGTTTATTATGTATATAGTTGAGAGCTTATTAAATTGAAATATACAAATAAATAAAACACAATATATCACGTTTTTTTTTCATGTCAGGGCAAATCTTGACATCTGGTGGTAGCCCCTATCTGAACCTGTCCTCAAATTAAAACCAAATTATGATCAAAATTTTATTTATTATAACATAAAATATAAACTTACCTAAATATTTCTTTCTTCTTAACTAACTGTTTATTTAACAAAGGGTGGTATTCCTCGAAAGATAATCGGCTAGCAGCTTTGTCGGTTAATGTATGATAAATTCTGTCAAAAAGGTCAATCAAGCAGCGGTTCTACCACAGGGTCAGGTCACATCTAGACGCGACGCGACGCGACGCAACAACGTTGTGCTTTTATTCAATATATATCATTACAAGCTGCGCCCCGCGGTTTCACCCGCGTGGTGATAGATATTTTGGATAATAAAAAAATAAAATAAAATCAGTTTATTTCAGGCACAGAAAAAGACCCATATCACAAACAAAAATACAGTGCACTCAATATAATAGTATTAAAAATATATTAAAACTAGAATAATATACAATATCTTTATAAATTGTAGCCTATGTGTTATTCTGATGTATAAGCTATATTATTGTAAAGTTTCATTAAAATCCATTCAGTAGTTTCCATGTGAAAGAGTAACAAAGATCCATCCATACTTACAAACTTTCGCGTTTATAATATTAGTACATATTAGTAGGAAGTAGGATTTGACGACCGATGCATGGCGTCGAACGAAAGTTGCGGTATCGATTCGCGCCTTGTAACAATTTGTAACTTGTAACTTTTTACGATCGGTGATACGTTATGTTTTCTACGTAAAATAAAATAATATCTCAAACAAGAAATAATCTAATACAAATGATATATTTACACTACTATTGTATTAAATATATCAGTTATCTAGTACCCGTAACACAAACTCTGCTTAGCTTGGACCTAGATAATGCTGTGTGTATTGCCCAGCATTATTATTATTTACTACGCAAAAAGATAATTTTATTGACATACCTAATAATACGAAACTAACACATATAAATCCCCGCAGCGGCAACGCGCTTGTGCCAATTTGTATCTTTTAGCGTAGAAAATAAAGTTATTTTTTTAATGGAGTTCCATTCAGAGCACGCAGCGTCGCGTCGCGTCGCGTCTCGATTTAAGCTGAGCCTAACTAAATATAAATTATACCAAGGTTAGTATAACAACGCTAAATTCCGCGTTATTCTGATAAGGCCTTTATTTGGACTATCCAACATTATATATTTATTTATTATTTATAATATTAGTAAGGATTATGTGTTTCTCTATTTTCCATGATCTCAGGCCAAAAACTTTGATTATGACATCTTCGGGTGTATCATATTGTGCACCCGAGGATGATATCTGCTATGTGTAGCCATCGCCTTTAGATTAACTCTCTTAAAGAGTCTGTGCAGTTGGCTTCGGCCCCACGCAAGCCCACCAAAGGACCGGTATGGTGATTATGTAACTCGCGACCGGTTTGCGACAGGCGTAAATTAAGCAATCAGTGCTGTCAAACGTCAATTTTGACGTTGTAGCTGGTGTCAAACTAATACAAAATTGACGTTTGACAGCACTGATTGCTTAATTTACGCCTGTCGCAAACCGGTCGCGAGTTACATAATCACCCGGCGGGTCACTTTACGGCTCGAGCTCATAGAAATGAGAAACACATAATAATATATAAATAAAATAACCTACTTACGCAGTTACGCTATCTATCCTACCACAACACAACCGTAATCGTCGCTGAATCGCCACATAGATTCATATACACATTCATTTATTTATTGGCTTCAAGATTCTTCTACATTCAAGTGTCTATGGCGGCAAAGCTGTGACGATACGATTGCCATAGACAATTCAATTAGTTTATTTAAAACTAGACATAATAATACAGACTACTCTAATTAGTAATATCGAGAAATACGCGAAATCGTGTCTAATTCTGCGTCGAAGTCTCGGAAACAGAATTTCTGAATCTGTTAAAGGTACGAGTCCGAGATGGTCTGCAGTCTGCAACCGCAGGCGACATTGCGGCTAGCGGCTGCGGTTGACCGCTGTGCTGCCGGAGCGGTTGCTTCTATTTCAAACAAAACACTGGCGCTGCAGTCTGCGGTCGCTGCGCGCCGCGGCCGCAGTGTCTCCGCGCTTGGAATTAATTTCATACAGATGCATAAAAACCAGTAGTGACGTTTGCAGCCTGCAGTTGCAGTTTGCGGCCTGCGGGCCATCTTGGCCTTGCACCTTAATAGACCTGCTATCAAAATTATTATTCGTAGATAAACAGATAAAAATTCTATTCGTAATATGTCAAATTATACGTCACAATTTATAAATCATTCATCATCTTCATCAACCTATAGCAGTCCACTGCTGGACATATGCCTCCCCCAATGAGCGCCATAGCGCCTTGTCTTCAGCTAGCCGCATCCAGCATCTACCTGCAGTCTGTCACAGGTCGTGATCCCACCTGGTCGGAGGGCGTCCTGCACTACGTTTACCGAGTCGTGGTCTCCACTCAAGAACACATTCGCCCCAGCGACCGTCAGTTCTTCGCGAGATATGGCCGGCCCACTGCCACTTCAGCTTGCTAATTCTCAGAGCTATGTCGATAACTTTGCTTCTCTGTCGGATGTATTCGTTACGAATCCTATCCTTCAGAGAAACTCCGAGCATAGCTCTTTCCATAGCTCGCTGAGCGACTTTGAACTGGTATAAATCATTATCCTAGTCTAATTTCTGAGTAGAGATATTTCTGTAGAGAAGCACACTTCACTCATTGGAGTTAGCTCCAACTCAATTTTCCTGTTAATTTCCTCAGTCCCAGGCTTCAAGCTTTCTTCTTCTAAAGAACTTTTCGATGTACCCTCCGCTTCAGCATTTTCAATTGGTAAGGATTCTGAAAAACATCAATAATTTATTTTAAATCAAGCCGATAAAGATTATTTATTTATTTAAAGCCGTTATTGTCCCACTGCTGGGCAAAGGCCTCCATTTTCTCCTTCCACTCCTCGCGATCCAACGCTGCAACAGGCCATGATGGAAGATGTGCCTCGAGCTCGTCACGCCATCTCATCCTGGGCCTTCCACGTCGCCTCTTAGCGTTGGGTGGGCTCCACTTTTTGGTGGTCTTTGCCCACAAGCAGGACATACGGTAGACGTCGACGATCAAGATATTATTTTATCATATATACTTCGTAAAGTATGCCAGTCCTATCATAACCTAAACTTATAACTAAAAAACAAAACAAAATAAAAACATATAAATTGTGGCTAAAGATATTATTATTACTAACAAATCCTGACTAATGTTATGCGAAGGTGTGTTTGTTTGTTTGCCCTTCCTTCACACCCTAACTAAGCAACCAATCGACTTGAATTAAGAAAAATATCCATTTTCAAAATTGATATTTTTTCTTTTTTTTTTGTATAGAATCGCTTTAGGTTGACTACACTATTGCATTAGTAATCATAACTCGAGCGTGGGAAATAAATAAAAAATAAGAAAAAGAACAATAAATTACTTAGAAAGGAACTACTAAAATAAATAAAAAAATACGTGAGATTTGTCGACAATCCACCCTCCCCTCCCCCAAATGAGATTGGGGGAAATTTGGGTTCACCCCCACCCCCTCTAAACGCCAACGTAATTAATTAAAGCTCCTATGTAAATATATATTTAGTATGTGCATAGTTGCCCGACGGCCGTTGGGGCAAACGTGTTCTTGAGTGGAGACCACGACTCGGTAAACGTAGTGTAGGACGCCCTCCGGCCAGGTGGGATGAAGACCTGCGAACTGCAGGTAGATGCTGGATGCGGCAAGCTCAAGACAGGGCGCTATGGCGCTCATTGGGGAAGGCCTATGTCCAGCAGTGGACTGCTATAGGCTGATGATGATGTACCTGGCTCCCGGACCACTTGTAGCAACGAGTTCCAAGACTGAAATCCCTCACAGGGCGAAGACCAGTTCATGAACTCTCTGGGACCGGACAAGCTCACCACCTTACCACGTACTCTCGCGAATGCTGGATGCGTCAAGCTGAAGACAGGGCGCTATGGCGCTCATTGGGGGAGGCCTATGTCCAGCAGTGGACTAACATAGGTATTAGCTTTTTTCTTTAGTATTTTCAAAGTATTTTTCCAGTGTGAACTGCTGCCCTGTTTACTACAGTCTTGATTATTAGTAATTCTTTTTGTTATCCGGCCTCCCGCGATACAGGTTCTGAACCTAGATAGATAGATAGATAGACAATACTTTTATTGCACACTTAAAAATAAAACAAACAAGGTAAAAAAAAAAAAAATACAAGATATGTGACAACCTAGTGCGGGGACCACCAGTAAAAAGTAAGCATTTTGGTTGTATTAGTAAATAAATAAATTTTATATATTTTTGTATGATGATGTGTATAATAGTGTGTATGTATATATAGGTATGTGTCAAAATAACTTACCAACAGGTTTATGGTACCCTTTCAGTCTAGCAACATGCTGTTTTAACAATATCTTGAATTCAAACTCGTCCCCGCAAGCACAGAGATTCCCAACCTTCCGCTCGGGCAAGGTGAAGTGATCTCTCAACGCATGTACTATCATGTCCTCTCTACTTGTACATATCTCCCGGCACAACACACAAATGTTCATAATCTCGGGTAGTATCAGGCCTTTTGTTGCTCGGGGAATGTTGTATCGAAAGGGACCGGGCTGTTTCTGCCTTCGAAATATGTTGACTTTTCTGCTCACCGGCTCTTTATCGTAAGGCCGAGATTTTAATGCTTTTAAGTGTGCGTCAAACTGATCTTTCACGGTCGTGTGGAAGCCTGTTTGATCGCATTTGTAGTGAGGTTTGTGGATTTTGATATGCTCGGATAATTCTGTTTGATTTGCAAATGGAGTTATGCAGAACTCGCAGACCGATAGGCTAGGTATTTCATGCTTCTGTAGGTGGAACCAAACGGAAGTTAAGCGTATTGTTTTGCAGCATTTCGGGCATGTAAGCTGTTTTCCACGTCGTTCTGCTTTTGGTGTGTGAGCGGACATAATATGGGTTGTTAGTAAGTCCTTATTGAAGAATATGTTTGCGCAATCACCACAGATGTAGATTATTCGTTCAATGCGTTGGGCGTCGGGTGAACTATGCAAGTGTTTTTCTTTTATGTGTGATATGAGGTCCTCTTTAGAGTTTTGCAATCTCATACATACCTGGAACAGAAGATTTTATGTATTATTTAGCTGTAATAAGGTATCACGGACAGCCCCCTTTGCAGTGCATGAATGCAGAGGAGACGGCAGCGCATGTGCTTGTAGATTGCGACAGCGTGGCTTCTCAAAGACTGCATCGCCTTGGGACACCGAGGACGCCTAGGGAGGCATGCACTGGCATCAGCGAGCTGCTGGCCTTCCTGGAGGACATCGGGTGGTTAGAGTAGCAACCCCCCCCACCCAACTCGCAAAAAGGGCCCTTCAGGGTGGCCAAGTTGCGGAAACCAGTCCAGATACAAGTAGCATCGTAGCATATATGTATAATCGCCATTTTTGTAAAGACACTTGTAGAGACAAGGCCGCCAGATTTGCCCCCTCAATGAACTCTTTTAAAAATAGACTACATAAACGTTTAACATGCACTGATAAGGTCTAAGATATACAATACACGCATCAGATTAGGAGCTGATGCGTGTATTGTAAGAAAATAATAATATGGTTACGAACAGATAATAATAATACAATTTGACGACCGATGTGGCGCGGTGGGCGAAGGTCCGCCTGCGACGCAGGAGGTTGCGGGTTCGATTCCCGCCTCGGAACAATTGTGTGTACGATCTGCAGATATTTGTTCCGGGTGTTCTGGATGTTTTCTATGTATAATAAAAAATATCTATCTATGTACCTAATATATTGTATTATGTATATCAGTTATCTAGTACCCATAACACAAGCTCTGCTTACCATGGGGTTTTTATTAGCTTTGGGGTGGCTATCGTATCACTGCGGCCATGATAGGCCTATTGTGATCGCCACTTTGATATGCTGATAGATAATGCTGTGTGAATTGTCCAGCATTATTATTATTATAATTACACCAGAAGTTGTCAGAAAACCAACATCGGTTTTCTTCTGGAGTAGTAGAGCAATATTATGCTGAGACAGGACCTATTGGTTTGCTTTGTAGTCACTTGTTGTTTTTTATAGATTTTTTTCATTTTTATTTTGTTAGATATGTTCTTATTTATTATATAATAATATTATAAAGAGTAAAGGTTTTGTGTTTGTTTGTATTGAATAGGCTCCGAAGCTACTGGACCGATTTGAAAAATTCTTTCACCGTTGGGAAGCTATACTATCCCCGGTGAACATAGGCTATATTATATTTTTAAAAAGTATGGGATCCTTACTAATACTCCAATAATGTAACCCAAGCTTTATAGAAATCAACTAATAAAGTGAAATTCGAGTTTAACACGGGTAAAACCGCGGGGAAAAGCTAGTTTATTATATAATAGTAAAAAGATGTACCTACTTCATAGTGAACCAATAAACTAACTTTCTTTATTACTTATTATAGGTGGATCGAAAACAATAAACTCTTTTAAACTGAAATGACTACGCAGAAGAGAGGTTTTACTTACTGTGCAAAATCTGTCCTTATTCTTGTTCCTAATTTCCTTTAATTCGCTGAAGTGATTGTTTTTCCTGTGTATTTCGAGGTCCGTCTCTGAAAACCACCCACCTAGGCAACACATATCGCAGTTGTGTTCTTCGAATGTTAGAGTTTTCGTTTTTATGGGCTCTTTCGCCGGCCTGTACGTGTCACGGTAGGAGCGAAACATTGCTTCAGAGGATTTTGCACTTTTTTTAACCAAAATCGTAAGTTATTTGTCTTTCTGAGATTTTATCCGAGTTGTTTACAAAACAATAGATGAGAGGTTTTTTCACACACTTTTTAGGTTTGTATTTTTGTAGCTTTGCTTCGACTTTTGACTTTAGTGTAATCTTCATTCAAGCCAAGCGAGCGAGCAAAGAGAGAAAGAACAAATTACAATAATCTACATAGTTACATAGAGTCGTAAGACAAGCAAGCGAGAAAATAATTGTTTGTAGTTTGTTGTTATAAAATTTTAGTATTGCCAAATACTCTATAAGATTTTTGGCCGCTGCTGAAGATTTGGTGATTCAGCCAAGCTGAATCAGCCATCAATCACCGAATCTTTATTATATTATGCCATCAGCCAGGCTGATGGTATAATTATTATCTCTTGGCTTGTTTTTATGCATAAATCATTTCAAATTTCGGTGGATAAACCAATATCTATAATTTTTAAAAATATCTTGTAATATTAACAATTATTGCAGTAACTTTTATAATCAAATTGATACATTTCCGATAATGCCTATACGTTTGACTACAACAACGTTGGCGTTGTTGGTGAAACAAATTTCGTCACAATCGAAAACAATAAAAGGCTACTTGTAACTTTCAAATTACCTACTGACTGTTGGCAATAATGCCAGCAAATGACAGTAACACACGCGATCTCCAACACTAGCAAAATGTTGACGTTGAATTTGACGTATTTTTCAAGCTTCTCCCTATGACACTGACACTACAGGTAGAACCGAAGCAAAAACTAAGCGGAGCCTACACCATAGGCCTACACTTAGCACTGTAGAGGTTATTATTAGTATAATAGTATTAGGTACCTATCATCAGTAGCAGGGACGAGTTAAAACTGGTTGAATTCTCAAAGGTTGTATCAGTAGATATCTTTCTACAGCTATCTATGCTGAGATGAGATCTACACTAAAAGCACTCTGTCTCTCTTCACCTGTCTGAAGCAATAGCTCTGTCTGAATAACTTTATTAGTATACATAATAAGTAATCAGCTGGACAACCCAGTATGTACAAACTAGGTAGGACTCAAATATATTTGGTAGGTATGTGTATCTATGTGAGTGAAGATTAGGTACGTACGTGTTTACCTAAAAATTAAGCAAGTGGCGACTATTATCAAACCTTGATTACCTAGGTACGCGGAAGATAGATATGTAGTATCTAATGTCATTGCTTTTGCACCTGCTAATAATGGAAATTATTGATTAATTTAAATCTTTTTTGCCTAACTACATCAGGGCTGTCCAAACCAGAAACGATTCCGGGTCAAATAAAATGACATTTCTTGGAGGAAAACACTTGGTGGGGATCTAGGGAGGGGGTCACTGAACCCTAAATAAGAATCGAAAAGTTATCGTGTTTTGTTAATTTTTGGTATACCCACCTAATGCGTTCGTTTCGTTTGGGCTCTATCCGAACTACAAACAAATAAATCGTTTCGCGAGAAATTAAGTAATGTAGGTACCTATGTAGGTAGGTATGTTTTTGATAAAACTGTGTATTATTTTTCATGGTGGTAGACAAAGTGACCGATACGTTTCGTATGGACTATTTATTATTTTTGATTAAATTTAATTACGATTTGGTCATAATATTATCAAACACCATAAACGAGAGTCTATCTGTGGGTTGCAGCCAGAAATAAGAAAAATTCAACGACAAGCGGAGCGACCCACGAAAGTTTTGTATCATTAGATTGCGTTGCAGTGGTGCGTAAGCTAACATTATAATCGTAATTAATGTTAACGGAGAGTCGCGAATTTCTAATGGCATGGCGGCACCTAGATCATACAACGTATCACGGGTCGCACCACCCGTTTGACACGCGCAGCCTGCAGGCCGTCATTTAGACAGCCCTGCACTACATCATTTATAGAAATAAAACCAATTGAACTTGTTTGGTTGCCATTTATATTGTTTTGTTAGAGTATAGGTACTAGGTAGGTAGGTAGTTTCTTTCTAGACAATGTTTCTATCGTTTAGAAAACGGAGGTGCAGCGTTCGTTTCTAGGTGGTAAATCCCGGAACTTCTGAAAGAAAAAAAAAACGGTATATTAAAGTAAATTAAAATTGACATTAATTTTTGCTCAAAAACTAGGTAGGGTAGGTAGTTACTCAAACAAACAGTTTAACAACCCAACTGTTTTTAGGGTTCCGTAGCCAAAGGGTAAAACGGTCAGCGCTGACCAGCTTCGCGTCGCCGCGTCGTCGCGTCAAACACTCAGCGCCGATGGTTAGCGTGACACTATAGGCTGGTTTTATTGTTACGCGTTTCGGCAGCGCCGCCGTTGGAGCGCGCGCGTTCGGTCGGAGATGTAATGTATGGGGGTAGTAGTAGCGCTCCTACGCGCGATGTGTTTGTGACGGACCCAGGGACAGTTATAAATATGGAGCCAGACAGAGCAGTCGTGTTGTGGCTTGTCAAAATTATCGGTCTCCATTTTCGTTCCAAATACGTCCACTCGTGTCGGACTCGCGCGCACCACTGGACGGACGCAGCAATGGCGTCCGAGTATCTCGACTCGCGCGAGTCGAGAGCGAGTTGATCGCGTTTTACGCGCGAGTGAGGAATCGCAACGCATCATCTGGACGGGATGTATAGCGCTCTAGTATCTGGAGAACGCGCGATAGCCTGTCCAGATAGAGCGTTTTACGCGCGAGTGCCCTCGCGTTTAAAACGCTCTATCTGGACAGGCTCTAAGGTAACAGACAGACTAATGTTTATTTACTAACCCAGTCTTAGGCACGAGTCCACCCATGCGCAAGCTGCCCCACAGGTAGCATTGTCCCAGCATGGCGGTCACGTATGATATGCATCGCTGGCCGTTGAAACCACCAGAAATCAAAGATTCTCCGAAGTAGAAAACTCCCCTGGAATAGACAGATTATTATTTTATTGCGCACTAAAAAATAAAGCAATCAAGATAAAAAAAAAATACAAAATATGTGATAATTTTGCGGTCTTATTGCTCAAGACCGATCTCTACCCGAAAACCGTGGTTGGATAGGATCGTTGAATTGAACATGGGCATCTATGTGCATAATATTAATATATAAAATATTACAAACAAATACTGCCAGCCTGCCTGGCCTGGGAATATGCCAGGATAAAATCGAAGCCAGAGAAAAGAGACTGACCCCATACCTTTAGATAATTCTTCAACGAATCCTTCACTCAAACGTCTGAAATGCCTAGGATATTCTTTCAAATCATACGGTTCGGTATGCTTAGTCGTTAGTAGGCTTCATAGTCATATTTAAATGTCATTGAGATCCAAAATCCATTATAAATAACAAGAAGCTTTTTTAACACTTTGACTGCGATTTTTTTTCGACGACTGCGATCTTTATTTTAACCTAAAAAATTCGTGCTGCCGCTCTACACAGCGGTTGTGTTGCGCCGCACACGCGTTTCGTTCGAAAAATATTACGGCTGTGCTGAGTCACACAGATCTGTATTTTCTCAGCCGCTGCGCTAGTGTGGATTTACGCATATTAGTCACTTGTAGAAAACACATACCGTGTGATTTCAGCAATCAAAGTGTAGAGCATTCAAGACAGATCTCAATGTACCTCGAGATGATAGTTCATTTCTTCACTTGAATGGGAAATTTTCGAAGTTTAATAATAAATAAATTGCTGCGCTCTTACATTTATTGTTGAGCTTAGAGGTAGATATCTACATGTACCCATAATGTAGACCTCATTTAAAAATATATGTGTTGCTATAAATGAATACAAAAATAAATAAAATAATGAATATATTATCCAGCCCCAAGCTAAGCAGAGCTTGTGTTGTGGGTATCTACTAGATAACTGATATATTACATAATACAATACATTATTTTATAGATATTTGTTATAAACAATTAATGTATACTTAACATGAATAATAACGGTTCTTCACCTCATATGATCACACTCCTGCGAGTTACAGCCCGGCATGTTGATCCCACCGTTGGGATAGAAGTCCACGTCTGCGTGATCGGGCAGGTAGCCTAGCAGACCCGCGTTAGTGTGGATAGCCTCGGTGTACAAACCGTCAGACGGACGGAACTTGTCGTCGTTCAGTAGAAAGCCGAGCTGAGCTGCGTCTAGAGCTGTGGGCGAAAAGGGGTTATTACAATACAATACAATACAATACAGTACAATACAATACAATACAGTACAGTACAGTACAGTACTATACTATACTATACTATACAATACATGTGACAAGTACAACGGTTATTTTGTATTATCAAAGTATTACCTATATATCCTACTATAATATTATAAACGCGAAGTTTGTATGTATGGATGGATGGATGTTTGTTACTCTTTCACGTAAAAACTACTGAATGGATTTTAATGAAACTTTACAATAATATAGCTTATACACCAGAATAACACATAGGCTACAATTCATAAAGATATATTGTATATTATCCAAAATATCTATCACCCAGCGGGTGAAACCGCGGGGCGCAGCTAGTTTATCATACATTGTATTATCTAGGATGTTCGGCTACATATATATATTTTTTTTATGTTTGTTCGTTTTTTTCACCTTTCTTTTGTTTGATCTACTGGCAGACTTAAAGAGTTGGATTCCTACGCGACGACCGGCCATGGGTATAGGCTGCCTTCAATCCTTACCAGCTAAGTACACACAGACAGCTTAGCCATATTAATTTTATTAAAATAAATAAATAATGCTGGACAATTCACACAGCATTATCTAGCCCCATGGTAAGAGCTTGTGTTATGGGTACTAGATAACTGATATACATAATACAATACATTACATAGATATTTTTTATTATACATAGAAAACGACCAAAACGAGAACACTCGGAACAAATATCTGCAGATTGTACACACAATTGTTCCGAGGCGGGAATCGAACCCGCAACCTCCTGCGTCGCAGGCGGACCTTCGACGCAGCCACCGAGCCACATCGGTCGTCAT
Organism: Eupithecia dodoneata; assembly: GCA_947044415.1. Taxonomy (NCBI): domain Eukaryota; kingdom Metazoa; phylum Arthropoda; class Insecta; order Lepidoptera; family Geometridae; genus Eupithecia; species Eupithecia dodoneata. Next base: position 3,746,513 of record OX345684.1, read on the forward strand.
TATTTTGTATGTGTGTGTCTGAAGTCGTTAATAAATAATCTTTCTATCTAAGTAATCTTACCTGTGATGTAAGCGACCTGCCCGCCCAAGTTCCTGCCCACCACGCCCACCTGATGCGCGCCCAGGCTGTGCCCAACCAGGTGGTACATGTTGGGCGTTGCACCCGTCGCCTCGTTCAACCAGGAGATGAAACGGGCTACGCTTGCACCTAGAAAGAAGATTTAATTTAAAGCTCTTTTTAGGGTTCCGTACCCAAAGGTTAAAACGGGACCCTATTACTAAGACTCCGTTGTCCGTCCGTCTGTCACCAGGCTGTATGAACCGTGATAGTTGGACAGTTGAAATTTTCGCAAATGATGTATTTCTGTTGCCGTTATATATAGTAACGGATCGCAGCATATATGTAGTCTGTGGACAGTGAATTTGTTGATTTAGCCGTCAATGCAAAAAAGTTTTCTAATTGGTCACAAGTTCACAACGCAAAAACCAGTTTAAAAATAGGACCCTACTCGGATTAAATATTATTCCACAAAAAACGCAAGCTTTAGTTTTTTTGCAGGATTTCCGTGTTAGAAATAAAGATAAAATATATAAACCATCTTTATAAATTCGTCATCATCAGCCGATAGCAGTCCACTGCTGGTCATAGGCCTCCCCCAAAGATGCTTGCCGCATCCAGCATCTACCTGCAGTCTTTCGTAGGTCGCCATCCCACCTGGTCGGAGTCGTGGTCTCCACTCAAGAACACGTTTGCCCCAGCGGCCGTCGGTTCTTCGCGAGATATGGCTGGCCCACTGCCACTTCAGCTAGCTAATTCTTTGAGCTGCTTGCTTCCGACAGACCGTTCTCTGTCGCATGTATTCGTTACGAATCCTATCCTTCAGAGAAACAAAAAAATAAAAAATAAATAAATTCGTGGCCTTCCAAAAACTAACTAAAGCCACGTTCCTTACCAGAAGTAACAGTGTTGGTAACCGCAGCAGCATAGTTAATAGTCCCGGCGCCAGCGGACCAGTCCACGGCGATCACGTTGACGTCTTCAGCAGACAAGAATGCGGGCACCAGCACAGAGTTGAGGTCGGAGGTGATGCTGTCCAGCCACCCGTGGATCAGGACGACGGTTCTGCGTTGAGGGTTGTAGTTGGTGAGGCCGAGGAGGCCGGTGGAACCCATGAGGAGGGGCTGGCTGATGGTGGGGTTTTGTCTGACGGAAAATGTTAAATGTAATAAATCAATACAGCGATTTTCACAGATGATGTTATTTTCAGTTGTTGAGATATTTTATATATTTTATAACAACGAATACTAAAAAAACAGAATAAAACAAATATTTAAGGGGGCTCCCATACAGCAGACTTGATTTTTTTGTTAGTTTTTGCTTGATATTGATAACAGCATTGCCGACACTTGAAATATTCACAGAATATTTTGTTATATATTCACTTTAAAAATAAATAATAAAATTTAAATAAAACCAAATATTTAAAAGGAGCTCCCATACATGATAAAACAGATGCATTTTACCGTTTTCTATACTAATATTATAAAGAGGAAAGGTTTGATTTTTTGTTTGTTTGTTTGTAATGAATAGCCTCCGAAACTACTGGACCGATTTGAAAAATTCTTTCACCTTTGGGAAGCTACACTATCCGTGGTGAACATAGGCTATATTATATTTTCAAAAAAGTTAGGGATCCGTACTAAAACTGTGCGAAGCCGGGAAGGTCCGCTAGTTATAAATAATGGTACGAAACCCTTCGAGGGCGAGTCCGACTTGCACTTTTCCGGTTTTATTTAACTATCTCTTTACCCTTACCTGGTAAACAGATGATAAATATTTTGCCTATCAGGAACATATCTGGCGATCTCCTGGAGGTCGCTGACCTTCAGCCACAGGTCCACGAGGTGCGTGGTCCCGTCTCCGGCCAGGACATGATGGTATCGCGTCTCGTCTAGCTTGCGGACCACCGGGTCTTGAGCCGTGGGGAGACCTGGGGAGAAACAAATAATTTTGGTGAACATCATCCACAGTTTGTTGAAGACCTTTCAACATAAAGGAGCCATACGACGCTGCAACCAATAATATATTTAGGTAGTAAGTAGGTTCTTTAATAACAAAGATAAATACACTTATGCTATGGCCATACAGACGACCTCTGTGGCGCGGTGGGCGAAGATCCACCTGCGACGCAGGAGGTTACGGGTTCGATTCCTGCCTCGAGACAAAACGTTATTTGTTCCGGGTGGTCTGATCGTTATCTACGTATAATAAAAAATATCTATCTATTTAATCTATTATATTAACACTAAAGTCATTTAAAACAGGATATTTACTATGATTTGATTTTTGAGTTTTCCAATATTTCGGCACAGTTTCATGCGCCATGATCACGGAATAACTGAAGGCACTGCGACACGTCCAATAACGAAATATTGGATAACTCAAAAATCAAATCATGGTAAATATCCCGTTTTAAATGACTTTAGTGTTGATAACCATGATAGTTTTAAAAGTTTTATTGTATTAAGTATATCAGTCATCGGGTACCTGCGGCTGTGTTTAGCTTGGGGCTAGATAATGCTGTGTGAATTGTCAAAAAGTCAAAATTCAAAGTGTTTTATTTCCTTTATACCTCACAGGACTCTAAGACACTTCACAAAATTCAAATTACAGAAGTAAAACTAGGAAATAAAGTACCTAGATTTCGTGTTCGCTTCAATCTTTTTAAGGTAAAGTAAAGAAGCGAACAAGGAACCTTTACCTTGTTAGGTTGTTAGTTTTCGAGATGGTGCAAAACTCATCCCAAGCTTTTTTATCGTCTAGCTAGATAATCTGATAACTTGTAGTAAGCATTTTTACAAAGGTTATGTTTGACAATTTGTTTGAATTTATTTATCCAGACCTTCCCGGCTTCGCACGGTTTTAGTACGGATCCTAAAATGTTTATCAGTGGGTATGTGTGGCTTTCCAACGTCGAAAGAATTTTTCAAATCGGTCGAGTAGTTTCGGAGCCTGTTCATTACAAACAAACAAACAAAAAATCAAACCTTTCCTCTTTATGAATGAAATGAATTTTTATGACATCAATGAATTTTTAAATGTTAGATAATAAATTATTATGTAATACCTAATTTAATTAGTCACCATAATTATTGCATGCTAATATATAGTGAGACATGAGTGCATTACTTAGAACTAAACAACCTTTATACCATGTTTGACGAAATAAAATTTGAATCTTTATAATATTAGTAGAGATAATAATTTTTGCAACTCACTTGGAGTTTTAGTGAAGAAGCGTATACATTGCCCTTTAAAAGATACATTTATCTTGTTTAGCCTGGACACAGCGAGTTTATTCTTATACTATATTTAAATACAGAAATACAATCTACTGGTAAAATTAAGTAACATGTAATTTTTTAAAAATAGTTATATATATATATAATACAAATTGTATATTTCTATTTTTAGTACTCTCGGAGTAATTTAATAGGCGTCAATCATTATCACCAAGAAACTTACCATTAGCCAGAGCTAGAACAGAAACTACAAGAATTAATAACAATTCCATAATTAAAGAGTTGATTAATTATTATTATCTAACTCAAAATAATTATTCCGGATTATTATATACCTTTCGGTTGATAAAACCTTATCTTCAAAGATTTAGTTATTTTGTTGATAATGGATAGCGTGAATAACAAATCACCTACGAGAATAAAATAAATTGAAAGCAAATAAAGCCTAAAAGTGTTTTTGATAAAGAAATCATCAGCATTATTCAACTGCTGCATCAGCATTATTCAACTGCTGCATCAGCATTATTCAACTGCTGCATCAGCATTATTCAACTGCTGCATCAGCATTATTCAACTGCTGCATCAGTATTATTCAACTGCTGCATCAGCATTATTCAACTGCTGCATCAGCATTATTCATCAGCTATCTATCATATTATATGCGCAGATATGCAGGTCGACAGAGCCTTTACAGAACTTTTTAACGTAGTGTGGCGGCTTCACACCGAGTGTCACAACGATGGTGAACCTACACTGCGCGTATCCAGTTGTAGTTTCACCTATTTATTTAGTACCATAATAATAAAATATAAGTAACGTAGGTATCCATAAATTGTCGATTTACTTCGACCAAAGATAAAGGAGGACCATTACTCCATGTCATCATCATTAACCTATGTTAGTCCACTGCTGGACATAGGCCTCCCCCAATGAGCGCCATAGCGCCCTGTCTTCAGCTTGCCGCATCCAGCATCTACCTGCAGTCTTTCGCATGTAGATGATTAAAACAATAATAATAGTAAAAGAAAGAATTAATAGTCGTGTAGGTACATTAAAATTTTAGAATTGAATTGAATTGAGAATTAATTATGTCAGGTTTTTGTTGTGTCATGTCCTGATATGGACCGCCTTCGGCGCTGTACGCCTCCTCCAAGGATCTCCAGAGGTTTCTGTCTCTGGCTATTCATGGCCACCAAATGTATAGAATACCTTAACCTACTATGAAGTATTTTCACATTATGTTTTGTCACGCCATAAAAACGTAATGAATTCCGATAAAGATTTCACACCGTGAGTTTTCAATCTGGCCAAAATGTGATTTTGGTGCAATATGTTTTTTCAATGCGTGCTTCTTTTAGGTAAGAATTTTGCTTCGTTTGAATATTTTTACCTGCGCTAAATCATATGATATAAAATAGGATTCACTGTTAAATCTAAGGTGCGTTGCTCACTGGTAAGTCGAGGTGAGGTCGAGTCAGCGTCCCGGCATTATATCTCACAAGCTTTCAAATAATATTATTAAAGAATTCACAAGAATTCTTTCATAAAACCGGCCAGGTGCTTGTCGGATTCTTGCACGAAGGGTTCCGTACCATTATTAAAAACGGCAAAAAATATAAAATAGGATTCACTGTGAAATCTAAGGCGCGTTGCTCACTGGTAAGTCGAGGTGAGGTCGAGTCAGCGTCCCGGCATTATATCTAACAAACTTTCAAATGATATTATTAAAGAATCCACAAGAATTCTTTTATAAAACCTGCCAAGTGCTTGTCGGATTCTCGCACGAAGGGTTCCGTACATTATCTATGAAAACGGCAAAAAACTCACGTCTGTTGTAATAATACATTATTATGAAGAGGTAAAGTTTAAGTTTGAGGTTTTAGGAGGTAATCTTTGGATGTACTGAAAAATAATTTAGGAACCAATAGAAAGCCACGTTATTTGTGAGTGTTTTAAGCTATTAACCCGAAAAATTAAGACTTTTTCGTACATAAAGATACATTTACTTTACGTTCATTGCAATGTTTATAAAACAAATATCCACCCGGGCGAAGCCGGGGCGGGCCGCTAGTTATCAATATTTTCATCGTTCAGATAATAATTATTCCGTTAAAAACTTTTGAAACTATCATGGTTTGGTATTAACACAAAGATACACAGTTACTTAACTTTTGCGCTAGTCAGCCCACAAATGTACCCTATACTATAAGTTTCGTGTTTCTAATAAAAAAAAAATATTTTGTATTATTTAGTATTTGTATTTTGTATTTCTTTATTAATAAAAACTTATTCTAATCTTATTTCTACGACACTTTAAACCAGATAAGGTTAGTAATTGGTGAAAAGGTCATAAAAAATCAAATCACGGTAATATCCCGTATTAAATAACTTTAGAATTATTCCGTTGTCTAATAGGCTCAAAAATCTTAAATTTATTTTCCAGCATTATCCCTAATCCAGAATGAAGCTGCAGACAAGTTCAGCTTCTTCCAACAACCAGATCCTGGCAGATCCTTCCGACCTTCCTCTAAACTTATTCAAGGATCTTTCGATACAGTGGCGGAACTTGCTAAACTGATAAATAAGGTGAAAAAGGAGGCTGGATATAAAAAAGATCGGTTTCAACGTGAGTTTTTAAACTGAAAACTTATTTTGATATGTAGATAAAACTCTACTTGTACTAATTAATAACATGCACATACAATTTACATAGAGAGATACAATATTAACACTTTGACTGCGATTTTTTTTCGACGACTGCGATCTTTTTTTTAACCTAAAAAATTCGTGCTGCCGCTCTACACAGCGGTTGCGTTGCGCCGCACATGCGTTTCGTTCGAAAAATATTACGGCTGTGCTGAGTCACAAGGATCTGTATTTTCTCAGCCGCTGCGCTAGTGTGGATTTACGCATATTAGTCACTTGTAGAAAACACATACCGTGTGATTTCAGCACTCAAAGTGTTAAACAAAAGTACTATAAAACAATTAAAACGAGCAATGAAAAGGACAAGTACTAACTGTAGGTAAATATGTATATGCCATGTTCATATGTTATGTGCATAACATATGTTGACGACCCATGTGGCATGGTGGGCGAAAGTCCGCCTGCGATGCAGGTGGTTGCGGGTTCGATTCCCGCTTCGGAACAATTGTGTGTACGATCTGCAGATTTGTTCCGGGTGTTCTGGTCGTTTTCTATGTATAATAAAAAAGATCTATCTATGTAATGTATTGTATTATGTATATCAGTTATCTAGTACCCATAACACAAGCTCTGCTTACCATGGGCCTCTGGAGATCCTTGGATAATGCTGTTTGAATTGTCCAGCTTTATTTATTTTAATTAAAACGAGCAATTAAAAGGGCAAGTACTAACTGTAGGTAAATATGTGTGTGCTGCAGTACAACAAATAGGCTATGGCTCAGCGATATTTTTTGGTAAAAAGCAAAAACACTGATTTTATTTTGACGCGTTGAGTCCTTTTTGGGGAACAAAAATCGTGGAATCGCGTCTAAATGGCCTACAATGTTGAAAAGGGCTCGGAGATTTTTCTCCCGACTTCGAAACCGCAAGAGGTTCTATTGGTCCGAGAGCCAGTGACCGATTTTCAAGTCTCTCCCAAGAAAGTTGTATATATTATATATATTCATATTATGAATAGTCGTGACCGTCAGCTGCTATTCCGTGGGTAGGTTGCCTCAATCATCTTCAGCCTGTATCAGTCCACAGCTGGACATAGGCCTCCCCTAATGAGCGCCATATCGCCCTGTCTTCAGCTTGCCGCATACAGCATCTGCCTGCAGGTCGTCATCCCACCTGGCCGGAGGACGTCCTATAACATTTTTGTCGAGTCGCAGTCTCCACTCTAGAACACGTTTACCCCAGTGGTTGTAGGTTCTTCGCGAGATGCCTACTGCCACTTCAGCTTGCTAATTCTCAGAGCTATGTCGTGGAATCCTATTCTACAGAGAAACTCCCAGCATAGCTCTTTCCATAGCCCTAAGTTGTTTTCAATAAAGTTATTTATGAGTATTATTCTTCCACTCATCTCGGTCCTCAGCAAGGAGAACCCACTCTTTGAGGTCGAGCTCATCCCGCCATCTCCGGAAGAAGGGGAGGGAGGCCTTTGCTCTGCAGTGGGACACTCCGGGCTAATATAATAATAATATAGTCAGGAAGTTCCTTTCTCTGCAGCCCTAGTCACCGGCCGCTTGAGCATAGCTTCGCGGTCGGTGATCTATCGTTTTGATATTTATTTATTTAAAGCATTACAACTATTTTTACAGGTATTACCTAATACAATAGTTTAGTATAGTAATTAATCACTACAGTTTGACCGAAACCGCTGTACCGCTCCTTAGGAAAGTGCGGCGAGTTGGGGGGCGAGGAAAAAAGAGCAAGAGTACGCGTTGACGGCAGACTGATGGATCGGGGCGGCCGATATTTCCCCCCCGTCTCGCCGCTCGCATACCTCAAGTGCAGTACAGCGGTTTCGTTCAAACTATAGCATCGAATATATATTGTTTACTGTAGAATATTTTTCTAATATTTTTAAGTCCTAACTGCTATCTAGTCAAATCAATATGTAGTCCTAATCCTAAAGCTTCTTAACCGCATATTTTCTATAGTAAAAAATGTATTTTCTACGAGAATTTAAATAAATAAGTGAATAATAATATTATTCTACAGCCATCGTAGAAACCTCGACACAGATAGACGACGCCCCCCTACCAGGCATTTTCAATGTTATAAAGAATAAGATAGACAATGAGGGAATCAGGATCCATGTGCTGAAGAACACAAATGTGCTGGATAAATATATGAAAGATGGCAGAGGACTGTTTATTAATAACCCGCATGTTCTGGACAAATATATCAACGAGTTGAAGAATCAGTAAGTTTTTAGTAAAGCTGGTGTTTTTCTATTGACGACCTTTGTGGCGCGGTGGGCGAAGGTCCGCCTTAGAATTCAAAGTCAAAGTCAAAGCTTACAAATAAGCACTTAGACAAGTCATATTTTATACATTAAATTATTATCAATTAGACGCAGGAGGTTGCGGGTTTGATTCCCGCCTCGGAACAATTGTGTGTATGATCTGCAGATATTTGTTCCGGGTGTTCTGGTCGTTACTTATGTATAACAAAAAATATCTATCTATGTAATGTATTGTATTAAGTATATCAGTTATCTAGTACCCATAACACAAGCTCTGATAATCTAACTGACGGACTAAATAGAAAAATATATTTTTTACCCAGGACACTATCCTATTCTAGATCGTTTTAATTTTTCAGAAAAACCGTCGATACTCCACAGTCTGCCGGTTTCAAATCTCTGCTTAAAAGAAGAAACGCTGTGTTTCGCTTGGATGGTAGGTATTCTTTAAACTAAAAACAAGATAGAGAGATACATAGGTAGTATAAATAGGTACTTAATTGCACACTTAGAATATAAGAAACTATGTACTATAAAAACGTAAAAATTAAGTTACAATCCAGATCTCTACCAGACAACCATAGATATAGGATCGTGGACAGCACCAGGAGTACAGAGGACAGTACCAAGATTCTACTTGGATTGTAGGTTTATTATTAGACGACCGATATGGCGCGGTGGACGATGAACCGCCTGCGACACAGGAGGCTACGGGTTCGATTCCTGCCGTGTTTGGTTTTCAGGTTTTAGTAGATTCGATTACCGGTTGAGGGAAGTGATTTTTGAAAATTCTGTGAACGCATTTTTTTTTTTTTACTAAAAAGCGATGTAACAGACAAATTTCTCTAAATAATCTAAATAAATCTCCTTATCCATCATCATCAGCCTATTAGTCCACGGCTGGACAAAGGCATCTGCCCTAATGAGCGCCATAACGCCCTGACTCTATTTTAAACTAGTTTCTCCCGCGGCTCCGCACGCGTTGGTTCTATGGAAACGTTTAAGATTATTTATATCCTTTGGGAACTGATTTATGAGATAATAATGAGCCTTTGTTTTACTCTGGGCCCCGAACTACCTGTATGCAAAATTTCAACCCGATCCGTTCAGTAGTTTTTGCGTGAAAGAGTAACAAACATCCATCCATACATAACTTTCACGTTTATAATATTAGTAGGATAGTAGGATGTGTAAACACGAATATTTTCTCTATATATTTCAGAGCCTGAAGCTCAAGTAATCAAAGACCTGGTACCTGTCGGTATGTCCGAACATAACTCAAAAAGATTCAACAAGGTCTCAAACAAAGAAACAGATCGGAAAATGAGCCGTGGTAAAAAACAACGGGATTTGGTAGACCAAAGTCGCGAAGTAAGAAAAAGCGTCACAGACGATCGCGTTTACAAGAACGAACGAGAAAATCGCGGTCTCAAAGACGAGCGGCCGAATCGTGGTTATAAAAACGACGATGAAAACCGTGGCTTCAAAAACGAGCGCGAGAACCGTGGATTCAAAGAGCGTGAGCGTGGACTTAACAAAAGGGAGTTCAAAGACTATTCTGAGTACAACTCGCAAGGGAACCCGAATCTAGCACGTCCCAAACCTCCGAAGGTGATGGACTATGACTACGACAAGCCAAAGAAACCGATAAAGACAGTGCATAGAGATTACGATGAACATTTTGAAAGCAAGAAGAAGAATGTAGACAGGTTTGATGATTATGGCCAGGGTAACAAGAAAGGTAACGTTTAATTTCAATTAATTTATTCAATTTAATAACCATACTTAGAAAAATATACTCTTTGTTAGGGTTAAGCTCGCCTATGTACATATTTTTTTTTATTTAAGTTATTTTTAGGTTCTTTTGTGTACAATAAAGAATTACAGAATAGTCAAATAATATTATTTATTTATTTAATAGTCAATAAAATTAGATTAGCCTATGTCCTATTTATGTGTGACCGATGTGGCGCGGTGGGCGAAGGTCCGCCTGCGACGCAGGAGGTTGCGGGTTCGATTCCCGCCTCGGAACATTGTATGTACGATCTGCAGATATTTGTTCCGAGTGTTCTCGTGTTGGTTCGTTCCGGGTTTTCTATGTATAATAAAAAATATCTATCTATTGTATTATGTATATCAGTTATCTAGTACCCATAACACAAGCTCTGCTTACCATGGGGCTAGATAATGCTGTGTGGATTGTCTGGCATTATTTATTTATTTATTTAATAATCTGTTCCCTCTTATAGGAGACAGCTGGGACAAACCAATGAAAAGCGAGCCCAAAAGAAAACCAGTTCCAAAAATGGATTACAACGAAAAACCATATGGAAACATGAACAGTGAGAGACGTCGTCCAAGGAAAGACGAAAATTGGTCATATTCTAACAGAGGAGGTTCAAGTGACCACAGCGCAAGGTCGTCTAAAAATAATGAAGGATATAACTTTGGGAATACTGCTATACCTTTCAATCGACCTAGGAACATCTATGCCAATGAAAATGCTGATGAATAAAGAAATAAATTATTTTAATTTCAAACATTTCCACATCCTACGAATATAATAGTTATTTATTTATTTATTTAACGCTTTGACTGCGAACTTTTTTTTTAACCTAAGCCATTCGTGCTGCCGCTCTACACAGCGGTTGTGTTGCGCCGCACATGCGTTTCGTTCGATAAATATTACGGCTGTGCTGAGTCACACAGATCTGTATTTTCTCAGCCGCTGCGCTAGTGTGGATTTACGCATATTAGTCACTTGTAGAAAACACATACCGTGTGATTTCAGCACTCGAAGTGTTAAGGCCGTTATTGTCCCACTGCTGGGCAAAGGCCTCCCTTTTCTCCTTCCACTCCTCGCGAATATATATTATAGTATTTATAATAGTAATATATTATAAATTTACGTGTTCTCCTATCTGAAATCGTCCTTCATTCAAGGTTAAGGTCTTCTAAAAATAACGAAGGATATAGTTTTGGGAATACTGCTATTATGTACCTTTCAATCGACCTAGGAACATCTGTGCTAATGGTAATGGTGAATGAATATAGGAATAAACGATATTAATTTCCAAAATTTCCACATCCTAATAATATAAATAATAATTTTCTCTGCAGCCCTAGTCACCGGCCGCTTGAGCCTAGCTTCGCGGTCGGTGATATATGGTCGTTTTGATATATTTTTTACTGTAGAATAGTTCTATAATATTTTATTGTATTTTCTATAGTAAAAATGTATTTTATACGAGAATTTAAATATATGAGTGTATAATAATAATATATTAGAAATTTACGTGAAAATTGTCCTTCATTCAAGTAAAAGGTCTTCTAAAAATAGGTCAAACTATAAGAGGTTTTCACGACTAAAAAGACTATTAGATATATAAAACGTGTGACGTAAACGTGTGTGCAAAGAAAACAGATTAAATTCAGCTTAGTATGTACATAGTAGTAGAATAATAATGAAAATAAATGATATACTATATATTTATATATTATATTAGCCCGGAGTGTCCCACTGCAGAGCAAAGGCCCCCTTCTTCCACTCATCTCGGTCCTCAGCAAGGAGATTTCTCTTTATTGTATAGGTCGAGCTCATCCCGCCATCTCCGCCTAGGCCTTCCACGTGGCCGTCGTCCGTCCGGGACCCAGTCAGTGGCGATCTTCACCCACTGCTGGTCTGACATACGCCACACATGTCCAGCCCAGTCCCACTTGAGTTAGGCGGCTTTTTGGGCATCGTCGGCTATTTGCGTTTTGGAGCGCAGTAACGTGTTTCTAACGCGGTCTGTAAGTCTGACTCCCAGGATCCTGCGCTCCATAGCCCTCTGGCACACCCCGAGGCTGAACTTGAAAGATAAAGAAAACTAGAAAACTAGTTATAATATTCAGACCAGGGATGACGACCTGCGCAAGACTGCAGGTGGATGCTGTTGTTCTAATGCGGCAAGCTGAAGACAGGGCGCTATGGCGCTCATTGGGGGAGGCGTACGTTCAGCAGTGGACTGCTATAGGCTGATGATGATTATATTAGAAATTTACGTGAAATTGTCCTTCATTCAAGGTCAAGGTCTTTTAAAAATAATGAAGGATTATAGCTTTAGGAAAACTGCTATACCTCTCAATTATCCTAGGAATATTAATGATAATGAAAATGGTGAATGAAGAGTAAACTTCTTTAATTTCAAACCTTTCCACATCCTACTAATATTATATACGCGAAAGTTTGTAAGTATGGATGGATGTATGTTTGTTACTCTTTGACGTAAAAACTACTAAATGGATTTTAATGAAACTTTACAATAATACATCAGAATAACACATAGGCTACAATTTATAAAGATATATTGTATATTATCCAAAATATCTATCACCACGCGGGTGAAACCGCGGGGCGCAGCGAGTCTATAATAATAATGCCGCCTGCGACACATGGGTTTGATTCCCAAATATTATATATTAGTCCCGGGTGTTCTGGGTATTTTTCGTGGATATATTTTTTTATGTATAATAAAAAAAATCTATGTAAAGTTATGTATATCAGTCACCCACCCATAACACAAGCTCTGCTTAGCTTCGGGGTAGATGATGCTGTGTGGATTGTCCAGCTTATTTATTTATTTATTTGCAGTAAATACCCCGTTATAAATGACTTTCGTGTGATCTTGATACTCGTAGTTCAAACAGTTTTACACTACAGTAGTCAAGTCGTAGAGCTTCTACGTCATAGACCCCTATGTTGTAGACCCTCTACGACGTAGACCCTACGTTGTAGACACTCTAAGACGTAGACCCTACGTTGTAGACACTCTAAGACGTAGACCCTACGTTGTAGACACTCTAAGACGTAGACCCTATGTTGTAGACCCTCTACGACGTAGACCCTACGTTGTAGACCCTCTACGACGTAGCTAGCGCCCAGCGACGCATCCGATTGGCATCGATATGGATGAGCTACCTGTAGATTGTTTGCAGTTAGCTCAATTATAACAATTGTAAATACTAATTAAAAATTTATGTCCATTATTTCATTGTAACTTTCTTTAATAAAGACACCTTATACCATCTCCGAATGCATCCATATCTGTTGTTCTCAATTCTAGAAATTTCCAGAAAATTTCATCACAAAAGGCATTTATTAAAAAAATATTTTAAACTAAAGAATTATTGGAGTCGCGCGGGCAGAAACAAGTATGAAACTAGTATTACATACTAGTTTCTGCCCGCGGCTTCGGCACGCGTTGTTTCCATGGAAACGTTTAAACGTTATTTCTATCCTATGGAAACTGAGTTATGAGATTTTCTTTCCGTGCCGCAGTTTTGGCGCGAAGATATAACAAACATCCATCCATCCAAACATTTACACTTTTGTTACAATATTAGTTTGATGCTATGACTTAATAAACTCAGTACTAATTATGCCGAAGGTCTTACGCCCAAGTTAATGTTCATATTTGTAATAAAACACCTGTTTAATGTACGAAATGCGTCATTAACGTTATTAACTTTATTAGACTCTCTATTCTTATGTATTGAGGTGAAAATTTAATTGTGAATAAATAAATAAATAATGCTGGAAAATTCACACAGCATTATCTAGCCCCATGGTAAGCAGAGCTTGTGTTATGGGTACTAGATAACTGATATACATAATACAATAATATGAAATGAAATGAAATGAAATGAAATGAAATGAAATGAAATGAAATGAAATGAAATGAAATGAAATGAAATGAAATGAAATGAAATGAAATGAAATGAAATGAAATGAAATGAAATGAAATGAAATGAAATGAAATGAAATGAAATGAAAGTTTATTTCTTTAGGCTTACAAATAAGCACTTAGACAAGTCATATTTTATACTATTCATCATTATATTGATGTTCACTTCAATTTTATGTCCACCAGTGGAAGTGGAGTATGATATATAAAACTACCAAAACACCCGAAAGAAATATCTGTAGATCGTACAGACATTTGTCCCGAGGCAGGAAACAAACCCGCGACATATTTGACGACCGATGTGGCGCGGTGGGTGAAGGTCCGCCTGCGACGCAGGAGGTTGCGGGTTCGATTCCCGCTTCGGAACAATTGTGTGTACGATCTGCAGATATTTGTTCCGGGTGTTCTGGTCGTTTTCTATATACATATAATAAAAATTATATATCTATGTAATGTATTGTATTATGTATATCAGTTATCTAGTACCCATAACACAAGCTCTGCTTACCATGGGGCTAGATAATGCTGTGTGAATTGTCCAGCATTATTTATTATTATACTAGCTGACCCGACAGACTTCGCCCTGTCAAAAAGATTTGTAATGTGGCAGTTCTTGTGCCTACGTACAGTGAGTGCTATTTAATATGAACTTTATACCATAGCAATAAAGCTCAAATTGACTACGTTTTAGTTACAAATTATTTGTATGGGAAAAAGAAAAGGGCTATTTTTAGGGTTTTTCCAGCAATAATTCTAATTTTTCTCGCCGTAAAAACCATCCTTGAACTTCAACGAACATTTTAAAAAAAGATTTGGCCAAATTGGTCCAGGCGTTGTTGAGTTATGCGCTTACCAACACATTTTGCGATTCATTTTTATATTATAGATTATTATATTTGACATGTGGCGCGGTGGGCGAAGGTCCGCCTGCGACGCAGGAGGTTGCGGGTTCGATTCCCGCTTCGGAACAATTGTGTGTACGATCTGCAGATATTTGTTCCGGGTGTTCTGGTCGTTTTCTATATACATATAATAATTTATGTAATGTATTGTATTATATATATCAGTTATCCTAGTACCCATAACACAAGCTCTGCTTACCATGGGGTTAGATAATGCTGTGTGAATTATCCAGCACTATTTAAAAAAAAAAAAGACTGCCTATTTCAGTCCACTGATAAGGCCTCTTATGAGGTTGCCCGAGGTATGCGGGTGCGTCGGGCATGTTCTTCGAGGCAGGAGTTCCGGACTTCTTTAACTTCTTTGCCATCATCCGATCTCGGGTGACGTCATTCTGGATCAGGCTGAGTCAGGTAATAGTATAGAGAGCTATCTCTGACGGTATAGAATAATCCAATTTTCCAGCATTATGGATAGGATATCCGTCCACCTGGGCGGTAACAAGAAATGACGGCCCTGTAGCATTTTTCTCAGGGTACTGACTATATACAGTCCGTATTAAAAATTTTATGTTTCTATTTACTTTTTTGTATATTTTTGTTTTAATTTGAGGCGCTGCTGCGCGCCCCCTGGTGTATAGAAGAAAGAAAGAAAGAAAATATTTTTATTCACCTTAAAACTACTATACACAACAAACTTAAACTACTCAAATTATTACTACCTATATTACAAATTGTTGTCCGTAGCAGTGTTCATGGCAATTATGGCCTCCACTCAGCATTGTGCTGGGTGCGCACTAATGTGTCCACCCAGCGCTG
Organism: Eupithecia dodoneata; assembly: GCA_947044415.1. NCBI lineage: Eukaryota > Metazoa > Arthropoda > Insecta > Lepidoptera > Geometridae > Eupithecia > Eupithecia dodoneata. Next base: position 3,762,199 of record OX345684.1, read on the forward strand.
ATTTTCAGTGAAGACCAGAGGGATGGTGTATCTCTTAGTCGCCTTTACGAGTCCCGCGGGAAGAGTTAGGCAGATGCTAGTGTGAAAATAGCTAGCATTATTTACCAACGGGTACATTAATACCTATATCATGATTACATATTTAGGTAGTTTAGTATATTTGCTCAATTGTGTTTTGAGACAAATTTTCTTGTTTATTTAGACGGTGGTTATGATTGTCGCCTGGTTTCTCTTGGAAGGCATTGTATTATAATTAGTTTATTAATTCGCGCGTGACCGCACTGAGTGGAATGATTTGGGGGAGGCCTTTGCCCAGCAGTGGGACGAATCAGGCTAAATAAAAAAATCAAACAATGACATCCATAATAAGAGTATAAGTATTGTATAAATTACATACACGGACAAAATAACATTATTAACTTAACATTAAAAACTTACACCCGAAACAAATATCTGCGGATCGTACAAACATTTGTCCCGAGGCGGGATTAGAACCCGCTAACTCCTGCAAGTATATGAGAATATATGGAATTTTTGTAGACCTTTTCGCGAATAAAATGTAAAAACATTATATCTATATATATAAAAGAAAGTCGTGTTAGTCACACTATTTATAACTCAAGAACGGCTAAACCGATTTAGCTGAAAATTGTTGAAGAGGTAGCTTAGAAATTAGAGTCTGACATAGGTTACTTTTTATCATTTAAACCATTTGACACATAGATTTCCACGGGGGCGAAGCCGCGGGGCGCAGCTAGTTTGATTATTAAATAAAAAACTCACAGACAAACCTAACCTGAACGAAATATATTATGCAAACTATAAAATTGAAGATAAATAGCAAAACATCTGGGTAAACTGTCAAATACAGACAGTATTTTGGTATAAATTGGAGAGTTGGACTGTTTAAAACGTAGGTTAATCGAGGAGCCTTTCGCCAAAATGGTGTCCTCAAAGATTATCCTGGCAGCCTTATTGGTAAGACATTTTATTATTTAAAACACATATTAACACGTTAGCTGCCAGAACGAATTCGCGATTACGACCAATTTCAAAATTTTGTATCGAATCAAAGTGTCTTAACATGCAAAAAATATCAATTTAGAGTATTTTTTTTTATTTGCTTTAGGGTGGCTTTCGTATCACAGCGGCCATGATAGGCCACTTTTACATTTCACTCCCGAATCCGTGGCGTTCATAGTTCGCCACTAACCCTTGCAGCTGCTAGGAACTGCAGGATGTTCTTCGGGGTGATGTCTTTCAGCTCGTCTGGGCTATGCAAATGCTTGCCCAGATGGATGCTGCGTTTGTGCATCAGTGCTCCACACTCACTTAGCAGATGGAGGGGCGTTTCATCCGCCTCCTCACAAAATATGCAGGATTGTGTGTCGCTTAGCCCTAGTTTGAACATGTGCTTGTTAAGGCGACATATTAGCGACAATTTAGAGTAAGAGTAAATAGCACGTTTTACTGCATTTATTTTAATAAACAAATTTAACATTTTCCCCAGAAAATGTTGATTAACTTCAGTTCTAACAAGAAAAGTAACAGGCCATGTTGTACATAGTTAGCCCGGGGCCATGTCAGTCAATTCTAATAGAAACAAGCAGGCTAAACGTGCTGGACAGCTCACTACAAGCATTTCAAGCCAATGTCTCGATGCCGTGTCAGTCACTGGTGACTGACACGGCCTGATCAAGTACCATGGCCGTTAGGCGGTGACTGACATGGCAGCTAACGTGTTAATAATTATTTATCAGAGTTATGACCAGAGAGCTAGTGAGTATCTGGCACAACAGCATTGCCATACAGCGGGGCAATGCAGCCAGCGTCTTAAGGACACTTCCGATTGGCATTGATATGGAGTTTAGCTACCTGTACATTGTTTGCTACTGCAGACTGTTGCAAACAATCTAGAGGGATCTTAACTGTTCCATACCAAGACCAGTCGGCGCGCGTCCCCGCGACGCTGGCTGCATTGCCCCGCTGTATGACAATGCTAATGCGCTGCGCCAGATACCCACTAGCTTTTTTTTGTCACACATCGCTTAGACGCTCTGGATGATATTTTTTTTAAACCCGAAGAGTCTTAGTACACCACAGACTTAAATAAACTGTACCCACACTAAATAGAAACTAAAAATGTCTCACTAAAGTCGTTTAAAACGGGATATTTACCATGATTTGATTTTTTTTTAATATCTTTAGTGTTGATAACCATGATAGTTTCAAATGTTTTAAAAATTTCTCAAATGCACAAAATTTTATCGTCACCTATAAAAGAGACCCAAACAGAAAGCAAGCCGCTTTGTCTCGTTCCTAATTTGTGAACATTTTATGCTACCGACTTCGAGACTTCCTGTCTCGTAGTCGGTAGCATAAAATGTTCATAATGTAGAATATAGAAGTCGACTCTTAATACGGCTGTCTGCGAAAAAACTCATCAGCGGACTTGTTCTCGATTTCTTCGCAACCTGTTACTTACTGATTACCTATGTCGCGCATTAAGTTTATTTACTGAAAAATACTGTCTGTCCACTTAAAATTTAAAGCTAGCGGTTGTTTTAATGTCCTGACCTACTTACGTAATTGGTAGTGTATGTACATAAAGAATACACAAAAAATTATTTACAAACACATTTTCAAAATCACACACATATTATTTTCAGTTAAATTTTCAAAATCAAAATTTTCGCTTTTATTTCGTTTTTATCTTGGCAAATTCTGGGCACTCTGCATTTTGACAACCATCGTTTTTAGGTATATTTTATTTCTTACTTAAATTCCTATAATTTTTCCTAAGGCAGTTGTCTCACCGGGAACGATGAACGAGTAGCTAGAATGTAGAAACGAGTCGGCGTGAAGCGGGGAGCGAGTACGTAGTTCCGATAGTTGTGTAGCTCGGCTATCACTCGCTCGCGGCGGCCGGGTCAAACGACAGTCCGCATTGTAGAGAAATGACCGCTCGGCGTGAGTTTTCTGATCGCTGAGCGAGTGTTATTTTCCTGGCTCTTGTCGCCCAGCGACAAACTAGTGAAGCGAGTCCTCACCGGCAGTGTGAACAGTCAGCGATCAACTATTTGTATATGCATCTCTTTTTTTTTACACGCAATGTATATCTAAATGTACGTTTCTTGAGCGAGAAAATAGCCGATAGTTAGTAGTTCTCTCGCCAGCGGTGAGACAACTGCCTTAGGGTGGGTTTTTCCTAAGCTATAAAGAAACAGAAAGCCTTATGTTGTTTCTGACGCCACCACACCAGACAAACAAGATTAGAAAATCCTAAAGCCTGGCACTCACGCATCCAACACCGCTGCCGCGCAACACAAAAATGTGTGATGTTTACATGAATTTTAAATTAACATTAGAGAACAGAAAGCTCGCGAGCCACTTGCATTAACTTGAAGAAAGTAATTTTAAACACTTTAAATAAAACGTTTCTAAATATTACGATTTTAAGCCCGTATTTAAATTTCTTAAAGTTTAATTTTGCGTTAACGGTTATACGGTTGATGGATGTTTGAGCGCCAACCTAAAGACCACGTCGTTTAGTAATATATTTATCTACCATGTAATATGATACCAGCACAGTGCATTAATTGTGCTGCAATAATACTACCACTTCCATAGCCTAACTCACGAATCCCCCCCGCAGCCTCTCGTGGAGGTTAAGCTCTGAATCCATCAAATAAATTCATTTCATTATTCTAGGTGGTGTCCGCCATAGCTCTGCCTTATCACCAACAACATGGACACCAACGCGTGGTCTCTCCCAGAGATCACTCTCTTGGACTTGGAGCCGTGAAGCATAATAAGCTTGATGTTATACAAGGAGGCAACCATCTACGCAAGAGCGGAAAGAGCCAGGGCAAGGTAATAGTCAAGTTTATTCATTAGAAGTACATACAAGCATCATAAGCTTGATGTTATACAAGGAGGCAACCATCTACGCAAGAGCGGAAAGAGCCAGGGCAAGGTAATGGTCAATTTCATTCATCACAAATACATAAGCGTCAAAGACAAGATGGTTTATAGGGGGCAACCATCGACGCAAGTGTGGGAATAGCCATGCCCAAGTTTATTCATCACAAATACATACAAGCATCAAAAACTTTATGGTTTATAGGGGATAACAATCTGCCGAATAGCGGAAATAGCAATGGCAAGGTAATAGTCAAGTTTATTCATTATAAATACATACAAGCATCAAAAACTTGGTGTTTTAAAGGGGGGCAACCGCTTACGCAAGAGCGGAAAGAGCTACGGCAAGGTCGACACACAGCATCATCTAGCCCCAAGCTAAGCAGAGCTTGTGTTATGGGTAGATGACTGATATACCTGCAATACAATATATTACATAAATAGATAGATAACACTTTATTACACCACACACAACAGAAAATAATACAGAGATAAAAACTTAGAATAAAGGTATAAAGGGCGGCCTTATCGCTGAGAGCGATCTCTTCCAGGCAACCTTGGGATGGACTGGACATGAACGAACAATATAGACGGTGGCACTTTAATAAATAATTGGTAACAAATACACTAAATACCTACATTACAAACATTATAATAAACTTACATAAACATAAGATAAGGCTATCAATATTTCATATGGATAAATAATGCTGATGCAGCAGTTTTTTGAATATAGGGAATGATTTTGCACGTCTGATGTCCAGAGGGGATTCCATAGACGGGTAGCTTGTACAGTGAATGATTTGTCATAGAAAGAGGTAGAGTGAGCAGGGACTTTCAAGATGAGGGTTTCAGAGGAACGTAAAGAGAGTAAGTGAGAGTTAAATAGATTTTTTTTAATTATATATAGAAAACCAGACCACCCGGAACAATAAATGTCTGCAGATCTTGCACACCATTAGGACCGCAACATCCTACGTCGGAGGTGCACCTTCGCCCACCTCGCCACAGAGGTCGTCAGTAACCATAATAGTTTCAAATGTTTTACCTGTATATATTATACTAGCGGACCTTACCGGCTTCGCACGGTTTTAGTACGGACCCCTAAATTTAATATAGCCTATGTTCACCGGGGATAGTGTAGCTTCCCAACGGTGAAAGAATTTTTCAAATCGGTAAAGTTTCGGAGCCAATACATTACAAACAAACAAATAAAAAATCAAACCTTTCTTATAATATTAGTATAGATAAGGTTGCATTTTTTTATCACGGGAATATTAATGATGCACTTAGCAATTTTTTTGGAAATACTGACAAAAGATTTTCCTTTATATTTTCAGCGTCGTTCGGCATTCTTTGCACTGTCTCGAAGAATGAACCACGGGACATGTGGCCAATCCAAAATTATCTTCAAGGAGCTTGGAAAAGATTTTTGTAAGTCATAAGTCATATTTATCATATTCATATTTATTTTATTGCATCATTGTGTACATTTGTAGGTCTTAGTATCTAGGTAATGTATAAGAAACACAATGGTACCCAAGCAGGGTGCGGCAATATGTACTGTGAATGGAAGTGAGTCGGGTTTCTAAAAAGCTCAGTTTAATAGATAAGAGAGAAAGAGAGAGCGGAAAATTTAATTTCAATCACATAGTTTTATTTAAGTCAATAATATAAGTATTTTTTTTTATATACGTATTTTAATAATTGTCATTTGCCATTAAAAAATTCATTTAAGTCATAATAGCATATTCATTAGTCATATTTATTACTAGCAGCGCCCTGCGGCTTCGCCCGCGTGGAAATCTATGTGTCAGATGGTTAATAAACCTTCTTCTTGAATCCGTTTATGTATATTGTAGAAACTTATCAAAATTCCTACACATAATGTACCAATCTGAGTCTACCTAAGTGTGGTATAAGAGTACATAACTATAACAGACAAAGCGTATCAAAATCCGTTGCGTAGTTTTAAAGGTTTATGTAATCATACATAGGGACAGACAGACAGCGGGAAGCGACTTTGTTTTATACTATGTAGTGATTAAGAATAGAATAGAATAGAATAATGCTTTATTGCCTGAACTTATAACTACTGAGGCGTATAGAATCAAAGGTCACTAAGTGCCATACATAATGTATGGCACTTAGTATGTAATATATCTATGTAATATATTGTATTATGTATATCAGTTATCTAGTACCCATAATACAAGCTCTGCTTACCATGGGGCTAGATAATGCTGTGCAGCAACTGTGAATTGTCCAGGATTATTTATTTATTTATATTTGGCTAGCTGCGCCCCGCGGTTTAACCCGCGTGGTGGTAGATATTTTGGATAACATACAATATATCTTTATAAATTTAAGGAAAAAAAAAAGATAAAAAAATCATATATTACAGCAAAACTAATAAGTGAATAGCGAAGAACCGACGGCCGATGGGGCAAACGTGTTCTTGAGTGGAGACCACGACTCGGCAAACGTAGTGTAGGACGCCCTCCGACCGGGTGGGATGACGACCTGCGAAAGACTGCAGGTAGATGCTGGATGCGGCAAGCTGAAGACAGGGCACTATGGCGCTCATTGGGGGAGGCCTATGTCCAGCAGTGGACTGCTATAGGCTGATGATGAATAAGTGAATACACTTAATCTTATAATTAGCACTTACATTGTGAGAAGGTATTTCTAAGTACCTGTAATTGAAATTTAGTGTAAATACATTGTGTTATTGCCGAGACGTCAAATGCTATTATGACATAAATGAATTTTTAAATGACAAATTGACATTATGATAAGAATAAATAAATAAAACTGACATTATGATAAGGCAAATATAATCATTACTAAAATTACTAGACATGTAGGTACTACTTACCTTAGTACCTACATATTTATATCTTACTAAAAACAACCTCGGTCTGCCTTTCACCTGTTGTTCACGCCCAATAGGGTTCACATTGTTATACTAATATATACATAAGAACCTACTAATTAAGCCATGATGACAACAATAAATATTTATTTATTTATTGAGATAATAACATCATACCAGGTTTTTTTATTAAGCCCTAAGGCGATGTTATAACTACTTATACTAAAAATTACATATTTTTGTACATACACACAATACTAAATAATGTATAATTTTGTTTCAATAACATTTTGTGCCTATTTCATAGCTTTCGCAGGTTTTCGTAAAATATGTCTACGCTGTTTTTGGACAGAACATTGAGTAAATATATAGCGAGTGACATAGAGGCAGACTTAAGTAGGTTGGTCCTACAAGTGGGCACTTCCAGCATGGCGGATATATTGATATATTGAGTATTGAGTATTGACGTACCTATGTACAATATTATGTAATCTCTGATGGCTCCCTCACTAAGCTAGGCCTGTATCGAGGGAGCCTATACATATACGACAATTCAAAGTTTAGTATTGTTCAGGTTACGGATATTACTGAATATCGAAATACCTAAAGATGAATTATGTGATGGTATTAGTTTAGAGGTAGAGGTACCTATACAAATTAATTTAATTTATAAATTATAGCTATATTATTGTAAAGTTTCATTAAAATCCATTCAGTAGTTTTTACGTGAAAGAGTAACAAACATCCATCCATACCTACAAACTTTCGCGTTTATAATATTAGTAGGATTTTATTTTTGAAAGAACACCCTCAACGTTTTGAAACTTTTGGAATAAAAATGTATTTTTTTTTACAGGCTCTGGAAAGAAAAACCAGAAGTTCACTCCTGATGGCAGTTTGGAAATGCTCACTCGACGTGAGTAATCTTCTACTATTATTTACCGATATACAATTATTTTGAAGTGAAAACGTCTTTATTCGCGTTGAGCACTTTTTGGGTGATCAAAAATCATGGAACTCGCGTCATCGTCACTGAACGCTTTCCTAACTGTGTATATATGTGTACTTTTTGGGTGAACATAAATCATGGAACTCGCGTCATCGTCACTGAACGCTTTCCTGTGTATTTAAGTTTACTTTTTGGGTGAACAAAAATCATGGAACTCGCGTCATTGTCACTGAACGCTTTCCTAACTGTGTATATATGTGTACTTTTTGGGTGAACATAAATCATGGAACTCGCGTCATCGTCACTGAACGCTTTCCTAACTGTGTATATATGTGTACTTTTTGGGTGAACAAAAAGCGTGAAACTCACGTCATAGTCACCGCACGCTTCCCAGTATATATAAGATATAAAATTACCTAATTTTCACTTCGTTCGATTCCCGCCTAGGGACAAATATTTGTACTATCAGCCGATGTTTGTCTCGAGTGTTATGGACTTTTTCTATGTATAATAAAAATATCTATCTATGTAATGTATTGTATTATGTATATCAGTAATCTAGTACCCATAACACAAGCTCTGCTTAACTAGGGGCTAGATGATGCTGTGAATTTTAATTTTTAATTTAGCCATTTATTATCAAAGAATAAATTACAAAATAATTGAATTATAATCAAATTAAATTATTGAACATTGTTAAAAAAATAAATAAGAAAACTTAAAGGAAGAGGGGACGTCCACTTGAAAGATGGGTCGATGAAATTTTGGAAACAGAAAATAATTGGGCGGCCATAGCGAAGGATTTAAAGAAATGGCACAGTATGGAGGAGGCATTTACTCAAATAGAGATTTTTTTAAATTAAATTAAATAATGCTGGACAATTCACACAGCATTATCTAGCCCCATGGTAAGCAGAGCTTGTGTTATGGGTACTAGATAACTGATATACATAATACAATACATTACATAGATAGATATTTTTTATTATACATAGAAAACGACCAGAACACCCGGAACAAATATCTGCAGATCGTACACACAATTGTTCCGAGGCGGGAATCGAACCCGCAACCTCCTGTGTCACAGGCGGACCTTCGCCCACCGCGCCACATCGGTCATCTAGATCAAAGAATTATAAAAATACATATTTAATAATGCTCAATAATTAAAGTTTTCTTATTTTTTTCTAACAATATTGAATAATAAATTATTGAATATTGTTAGAAAAAAATAAGTAATTTAATAATTTGATTATAATTCAATTATTATGTAATTTATTCTTTGATGCTGTGAATTATCCGGCATTAAATATTAACTAACTATTTATTTTTATTTGCAGTTGCCATTGGAACCAGTGGTTTTCTAGATGCCTGGGTTCCAGGAGGTATGTAAAAACAATATAATAATAGATTAAGTAATTATTCTCGGTATTAGTAACCTCTTATTACCTTATCTTTAGTCGTATCTCAGTATATACCTTATCTTTAGTCGTATCTCAGTATATAGTACCCTGCTTTGCCTTCCTAAGCTCATTGTCCGATAAATTCGAGAAGAAGATTATTTACACCAATTTGAAAGCAAATTGAAGCATTTTTTACTAGAAAAATGCTTTTATAGCCTCGAAGAATATTTTGAAATATAGATACCTACAATTAATTGATGTTCCTTGTTCTCTAGTTTTAAATGATATAAAATAATAATAATAAACGAGAGAATAAAAATGTAATATAACAATAATAGGTATAATACAGAATGACGTTTCACAACAATTACAGGTTTGTACGTAAGGTAAAAACAAAAATTAAAAGAAAAAGTAATAGTAATCTATAATATTTACAGACTTAATAAAATATAATACATAAAAATAAAAACATTTTTAGCTTGGGGCTAGTTGATCTGTGAATATTGTCAAGCATTATTTTATCACTGCATAATAACAATAAAAACCTACATTAGTTTTATTACTAATTTCTTACGTATTTTATTATTTCAACTTATGTTCTTTTTTTTTTCAGCCGGCGTCAAACTACTAGCCAGTAAGTACCTACTTTATAATAAAAAAAAAAACATTAATCTGTCTCTCATAGAGGTAAACTATGGTAGGTATTAAACTTCGAAGTTAATTTTTCAGTTTTTTATTAAAAATTTATTATTTTTTATTTATTATTTACATTAACATTTATTATTTCCAGTTTACAAGGGCTTCATGAGGACTTGCCTCTGCCACGAGCCCACCAGACAACGTATCGGAATCGACTTGAAAGGTAAAATCGACACTCCCTACGTATCTTCGTCTAACTGCCAGATACACACTTATACGTTTGATGCATTTTTGGCATCTACACATGCCAGTCTATCATTATAACTTACAAAAAAACAAAAAAGTCTACTCTAAGTACGTTTTTCTTGATCGTATAACTGTCCATCTTCATTATTTTCCCGCCATATAATGCTGTATCTTCCACATACACACTTTGACGCGGGGGGAATAAGGTGCGGGTGGCGGTAACTGCCCGTTACGCAGTTCTTGTGCGGACAGCGAGTAGAATGCGTGTGCGACTCATAAATATTTGATTACCGCAAAATGACAAGTGAACGTTTCCGATTCCTGAACAATTTAAAAGCAGACGCTACTAAGAAAGGAAAAGTAGATATCCTAGACCCAGCTATATCTACTACAAGACCAGGTAAGTAAATCATAATTAATGATTTACCAACTTTTTGTGCTTTTTGATGTCCAATCATAATTATTAGGTTTCTTGAATCAGTTGTGTGTTATTGCTTTTATTGCTGACTAAATAGACAATTATTAGTAAGTACATTTTGAAAATTTCCAAATTTTTTTGATAACCTACGTACAAATGTGTAACTACGCACTTACATATTTATACATCGGGATTCACTAAGATCATAAGGTGTATCTAGGCACTTACATATTTATACTTCGAAAAGTTGTTAAATCAAAATTCGGTAACTGACTTTTACATAGTTTTACATCGGAAAGTTATTAAATTAAAGTTATAGTAACCCATGCACTTACATAGTTCTGTGTTTGTGTTTTCATGTTATTTTAATAAAAAACAATTCTTTTTAACCAATTGCAAAAAAGGAGGAGGTTTCTCAATTCGACCGTATATGTATATATATATATATATATATGTATTATTTGTTCGCGGATAACTTCGTTGTTTGTGAACCGATTTTGTCGATTCTTTTTTTGTCGGAAAGAAGATAATTCCAGGAGTGGCCCCATTAAAATGTTGAGGATCTGATAAGGATCTCAGAGTTATGAACAGAAATGCACTTCAAAAGTGCAAGGTGCTCTCTTCCCATGAAATTTAGGTCGATTTTCATAAAAAATTTAATTTTGCCCCTTGTTGTTGTTTTTCAGATGTATCTCCAGTGCCATTCTCAGAAAATTTCACTGAGGATGACCTAAGCCGAATGTGTAAGATAATATCTGACAGCGATGAAGAACCTTTTCTTGCACCGCGCATTTCCCTCTTGCATTCTACGTACTCTAACGGTGATAGTCCTGCATCTTCTGAATTGCATGTCCCAGCTTCCCATATCTTACAATCTTCCTTGCAAGCTTGTGGTGGATGCTCCAGCAATGACACAGGGAATAATGACATTGCCTTTAGCTCGTCGCCACGCTTTTGTGATAAACCTGTAAACCTGACCCAGAAACCTCAAGAAAAACATCCTGAACCCGTGGAAAAATACCACTCTTTACAAATATAAGTGGTACAGTACAAGGTAATTTGCCGGAATATAGCTTCTATGACCCCACTTTGGCAGCAAACATGCCTGAATCTCCCCTACTGCTACAGTCTACCTCAAGCATTAATATACCATTATCACTGTGTGACTCTCCCAATTACGGCCACCTTATAGCTCAACAGATAGACCAATTAGGCTGCACGGAGTCGCCAGCACTCACTCCAGTGACATTGCTTGTTGTCTCTCCGGATGGCCACCTAGGATACGCTGAGTCAACAGCACCTACTCCAGCGACATTACCAGTTGGCTTACCAGATGAACAGTTATTAGGCTGCCCTGCGTCACCAGCCTCCAACGCTATTGCCAATTGGCTCTCCAGGTATGTCAGGGAATAATTCTGAGCAGCTTGATATCAATGACAGCGAACCATCAGGGTCGATTGCGTTTGGTCCAAAATGGCTAGATATTAAGCGACAATAGAAATTCAGGAAAACCATACACTGGAAGAGACGGTAAATTAAGAAAAAGAAAGAGATGCGGTCTGCTTGTGGAGACAAATGCATTTTTAAATACTCACAAAAAATTTATGACTTTGAAAGAGACCTGCAGTTTGTGGCTTTTTGGTCGTTGGAAGAACTTGTTCGCCATTGGAATTTTATCATGTTTGCATCTACTCGTTTCTTTGTCATTGTGTCTGTGTTCATAATATTTGATAAAAAGTAAATTTTTATAAAACGTAATTAAGTAAAGTTTGAAACCATACAAAATTTGGCTTAAATAATTTAAATAATGATTATTAATTAATGACTTGTGTTTGTGTTTATTTTTGATAAAAGTACGTAAAAATGATAGGTACTAACCATATTTTCGATCTCAATTTAATAATTTTGTATTTGTGTTAATTTTTATCATCTTAGAAATAGAATAGTCAAGTTTGGATATTTATTATTATTAATTTTATAACTTTATGTCTGTGTGTATATTTTTGATATAAGAATTTTGCAAATGTATCTGCCCTATAACGTATAGTAATGATAGGTCTACTATTATTTCGATACCAATTTAATAAATGTTATATTTCGTATTATTATGTAAATTGTTTACATAGTTAGATGTTGACATAGTAAAGTTTGCTATTTCATAATATTAATTCTGTGTTCAAATTTTGATAATAATTAGGTTGAAGTACCTACTAGTAAAAACTGATTAGTCGTGTTTGATAGTCTTTAAGAGTTTAAAGCTGAGTTAGTTACTTAGTTGGTTTTGTTTTTCTTATTTTTGAAATAACAATCCTTAAAAGGTTTTTTGTGTTTAGGTGAGCACCTACTTCCCTAATAAATGGTATTTTGAGCTCTTTTATTTCTTGTTTTATTTAAGGTCATAATATAAGAACGACCAATATAAGCGAAAAAAATAATAAGATAAGTGGGAAAACCCCAATTCACGAATACAGTTTTACATTTTACTATTAAAAATTACCTACCTACCTTAAACTAGGCTTAGTTTCGTAAGCAAGTGAATATTCGGCAATTAGGGCCTGGCGACCTGTATTAAGTACTGGTCACCAGGCCTAATTTGCCGAAACAATATGTAGAAGCATATTATTAAATGATACAATTTCCAACGTTTAAACATGTAAGCACCAGTTAAACAGAATTAGTCAAATAGATCTACTAAATATAACCGTGTAACAGGCAGTTACGATATTGTCATTCTTCTAAACTCCCACGAAAAAGTGTGTATGTGCCACATACGGCATTTTATTAGTTTATAAGCACCACGTAAAAATATGTAAATGTAATAAAATCTAAACCAGTATAGATTTAAATAAAAAATAGTATCCATCTTAAACTAGATCTACAGTAAGAGCATCTCACCAATTTTCACAGAAATATCTCAAAAAGTGCTCCAGTTATAGGCATTTGAACATTTTCAAATCTTTAAAACGCTCTCCTGTAAAATTTGTGTTTTGCAGATACACAACTATACGTAGGGAGTGTCGAAATATCCTTCAATATATTAATATTCATATTATTTTATGTGAAATAAATAAATAAAATGCAATGAAAAGGTTTATTTGACACGACACATTACAAATGGTACATTTTAAAAACATAAAGGATAACTAAGAACAAGCGCAAATTTATTATATACAAAACAAAGAGAAAACAAAATATCCCCAAATTATTTCAGAGCTCAAAAATAATTCATTAAAAGATAAAAAACTAGGTACCCAACCAATAACATCCGCAACCTGCCTGGTAAACCATTTGGTGTCGAGTCAAAAAGGTGTCAACTCAGCATGTTGCTCAGTTTGTTGTGTGTTTTGACTTTAAATTTGACGACCGATGTGGCGCGGTGGGCGAAGGTCCACCTGCGACGCAGCAGGTTGTGCGGGTTCGATTCCCGCCTCGGAACAATTGTGTGTACGATCTGCAGATATTTGTTCCGGGTGTTCTGGTTGTTTTTCTATGTATAATAAAAAATATCTATGTTATTGTATTATGTATATCAGTTATCTAGTACCCATAACACAAGCTCTGCTTACCATGTGGCTAGATAATGCTGTGTGAATTGTCCAGCATTATTTATTTATTTTAATTTTTTTTACAGGACTTGACCTACAAGTTTGCAAGAATAACTACGGTTCCAAATATGGCTGGGCGCCATTCACTGGCAAGAACAACCCGAAAGAAATCACACAAGAATACAAACTTAATAATATCCTCGCTGATGCAAAAGCACTGTTCGAGGGTCTTAAGGATGCCCATGGTTAGTATCATCAACATTATCAACCTATAGTCCACTACTGGACATAGGCCTTCCCTAACCACATACAGCGATCCCAATCATCGGCCCGAAAGCTTTTTTAACTTTAAGTTCAAGAACGATTTCGTTTATTAGTCAATACGAAGAGCCAGAATGACTATGGGACGTTGTTCGAGCCAGAGTACGGACATTAAAATTTGAGTTTGACTATTACTGTTAATTTGACAGGTAATCTTAAGTTCAAGTTCGTCATCAACCTATGTTAGTCCACTGCTGGACATAGGCCTTCCCTAACCACATACAGCGATCCCCATCATCGGCCCGAAAGCTTTTTTGACTTTGAGTTCAAGAACGATTTCGTGAATATAGTCAATACGGAGGGCCAGAATGACTATAGGACGATGTTCGAGCCAGAGTAGTTTTGACTTTATATTTGACGACCGATGTGGCGCCGGAACAAATATCTGCAGATTGTGCACACAATTGTCCCGAGGCGGGAATCGAACCCGCCACCTCCTGCGTCGCAGGCAGACCTTCGCCCACCGCGCCACCGAGGTCGTCTACATTTACATCTGCCATACTAACTATAGCACAACTTCTACTAAAAAGGGCCAAAAACTTATTACAATAATCTATGTTTATTCATTTCAGAATCTGAGATAGCTGTAAGGGACCAATATCTGGATTTGGCAAGAATCTACCAAAGTAAGTGTTTTTGAGTATGCACAATTAATTGGAAAAATCCTATTTATCTAATAACAAAATAGATACAGCCCGCAGGGCAGCTTGTGGCGAGCTGTTGGTGAGTAGCAACACCACGGGTACCGAGTGCTCTCGGGGAAGTTCCTGGTTCTCGTCTCCGCTTGCGGAGTGGCATCCCAAGAGAACCAGATCCCCACCTCTTGCTTGCCTTCATTGGCCGGTCTGAGTGGAGTCGCGAGAGATGCATCTTAGGATGTAGACTCAGGGGTGGAAGTGTCTAATGGCGTAATAGCGAGGAAACCCGCTCACGAGCAGTCTTCGTGATGGTGAAATAGGGGCCGCACCTCTCGACACCCCTCAGTCGTTTGCGCCGATGTTGTTCCTCTCCGGTAATTTACTCTGGCTTTTTAAGGAACCCATCCAGCATTCGGCAAGCCACTGTCTGCCACTGTTAACATTATGAGTGACTTGTTTATGACGTCCGCAATCTCCCCTATAGCCCGATTACCCAGTCCATTCATCCATCACAATAGCCTGGTTTTATTTCTTTCATTTTTCTTTGCAATAGTCTCTACACCTGGCGTATACCAACTTTGGGTGTATCATATTGTGCACCCGAGGATGATACCCGCTATGTGTAGCCATTGCCTTTAGATTAACTTCTCAAAGGGCCTCTGTGCTGTTGGCTTCGGCCCCACGCAAGCCTTCCAAAGGACCGGGTCACTTTATGGCCCGATATCATGGTAAATAGATAATATTCATATACAAGAAAAAACTAGTACAAATATACTAATCAAATACATAATGGTGGCACTTCACATGGCTATTTGTATTTGTGTATTTGGCATATTTGGCAAACAATTACCATGTGTGGACTGTTTATTTGATAAAGTGTTCGCTTTATTTGCCTATTTGACAAATAAGGCCAATACCAAATACGCGTTACCGTGCGCTTGTCGGCAGCAGCAGTCAAATAGGCAAATACGCAATAAACCGTCCACACAATGGCCATATTGGCACCTTGCGCTCTGCTCAGTCTGTTGCCAAATGTTTGTGTGTTTGTTATTTGAGTGCCATGTGTGGATGGTCGTATTTGCCTCTTTCTGCATGTTCGTCTGAACGTCATATATTTTGCCAAATACAACAAACACCCAATAGCGAACACAAATAGCCATGTGAAGTGCCACCATTACACTTAAAGGTGGCACTTCACATGGCTATTTGTGTTCGCTATTGGGTGTTTGTTGTATTTAGCAAAATATATGACGTTCAGGTGAACATGCAAAAAGAGGCAAATACGACCATCTACACATAGCACTCAAATAACAAACACACAAACATTTGGCAGCAGACTGAGCAGAGCGCAAGGTGCCAATACGGCCATTGTGTGGACGGCTTATTGCGTATTTGCCTATTTGACTGCTTTGATGTGCCTCGAGAAACCGACAAGCGCACGGTAACGCGTATTTGGTATTGGACTTATTTGTCAAATAGGCAAAAAAGGCGAACACTTTGTCGAATAAACTGTCCACACATGGTAATTGTTTGCCAAGTATGCCAAATACACAAATACAAATAGCCATGTGAAGTGCCACCATAATACACATGGCAAATTAGAAATTATTATTAATAATTAGTGATATAATGATAGGATTTAAGATGCTAGCAAGGACGACCTCTGTGGCGCGGTGGGCGAATGTCCGCCTGCGACACAGGAGATTACCTACGGGTTAAATTCCCGCCTCAGGACATCTATGTGTTAAGTAGTTTATAAATCTTCCTCTTGAATCACTCTATCTATAAAAAAAAACACATCAAAATCCGTTGCGTAGTTTTAAAGATCTAAGCATACATAGGGACAGACAGACAGCGGGAAGCGACTTTGTTTTATACTATGTAGTGATTATAATGATTAACTATTATTAACAATTATTTATTTGCTTAATTTCTATAGAGGGAGCCGGATCCTGGACTAAACAGGACGTTGAAGATGTTATCAAGAAACGTAAGTCTTTGGCAAATCATAAATAAACTACAGACTCAAAACAAAATACGGCCTATCCAGTAAAATCTTGTTTAAATTAAAATAATAAAAAGTACGTACAATTTGTTTCAAGTTTAATTTCGAAATATTTCAAGTGGGCCCTATTTAGTTTTAAATAAAAAAAAAAAGTTTCTTTATTCAGAAATAAATTGTCCACAGACATAAAAAATACAAAAATAGAATACAAACAAAGAAAGAATAAGACCTTAGAATATGTAGATATAGATAATGCATTTATTCGACACTGGCACATGATATAAAGGCAACAATAGTAATAGTAAATAATAAGTAATAGCATAAAAAAAATCAAAAGTGGAGATTTAAAAATTGTGTGCGTACTGCAGCCTGTCAAAAAGGTAATAGCTCAGCGAAAAGCTTTGCTCTAAGAGCAAAACACTGATTTTCAGTATTACTACTATTTGACGACCGATATGGCGCGGTGGGCGAAGGTCCGCCTGCGTCGCAGGAGGTTGCGGGTTCGATTCCCGCCTCGGAACAATTGTGTGTACGATCTGCAGATATTTGTTCCGGGTGTTCTGGTCGTTTTCTATGTATAATAAAAAATATCAATCTATGTAATATATTGTATTATGTATATCAGTTATCTAGTACCCATAACACAAGCTCTGCTTAGCTTGGGGCTAGATAATGCTGTGTGTATTGTCCAGCATTATTATTTATTATTTTAAACAATAGCAAAAGAATAGTTACGTTAAAACTAGATTGCTACAATAATTAATTATGATGTGAAGACTCTATTGAAAGACTGCATGATGGGCGAGGCAAACTTGCTGCCACAACCTGCAGGATGGAGTTGGTTCTGCCCCATGTTATGCGCAGCAGCGAGGCGGTTTTTTGTAGTTTATGTACATAAACTCATTTCCGTTTTAATACTTAAAAACAAAGAAAATTTACATTCAAAGAATATAAATAAATGATATCTATATTAACAAAGAAAGTTACAATCAAATAATAGAACCAATTAGAACTAGTATTTACAATTGAAAGAATTCAGCTAACTAATGCAAAACTTAGTCGGCGCGCGTCCCCGCGACGCTGGTTGCATTGCCCCGCTGTATGCTGATGCGCTGCGCCAGATACTCGCCAGCTCTCTGGTCACGCGTCGCTTCAACTAGACGCTCAGATTAAAAAAAAACGACTATAGGTTTATATTTTAACCTAAAGTAGAAATAAACTCATTTTTGTATCTATTGTAAGTTCCCAACACAACAACTATCGTTAATGCATTCACTGCCCAGCCGCTGCAGTGCGACGCAAAGGAGCACATCCCGCAGCTACAGGAGCGAGAGAATGCGTCATAGGCAATGAAAGTGTTAACACTTTGACTGCAATTTCTTTTCGACGAATGCGATCTTTTTTTTAACCTAAAAATTCGTGCTGCCGCTCTACACAGCGGTTGTGTTGCGCCGCACATGCGTTTCGTTCGAAAAATATTACGGCTGTGCTGAGTCACAAAAATCTGTATTTTCTCAGCCGCTGCGCTAGTGTGGATTTACGCATATTAGTCACTTGTAGAAAACACATACCGTGTGATGAGTGCAGTCAAAGTGTTAAACAATGTATTTTATATATTTTTTTTTTATAAAAACGCAGTTAATTTTTATACATTTTGTCAGTTGATATAATTATAGGTACTAAAAATGTTTGTTTTACAGTGTTCATCCTTCTTGGAGGCATGGGTGCCGGTTGCAAAGATGCCAAGCGTGAGTTTTAATCAAATAACATTATTTTGTGCACTGGACTCTTATAGTCACTTTTAAAATGTTTTTTTTTTCATTTCAGTTGGAGGAAAGCTAGTTGACGGTAATTATTTTTTTACTATTTAAACTTGTTTTAATTTTTTTTATTTGCTTTATTTATTATTTATTTATTTACAAAATTTTGGAGAAACTCTGACGTAATTTTCTATTTAATCGTAAAATCATAATGTGTTTCACGATTACTAAATTAATTGTATTACTAGTGTTTAAAAATTGTACCTTCTTGATATGGAATAAAGCTCTTCTTATTTTATTTTTTATTAATGAAATATTGTAAAATTACCAAAAAAAGAATTATGAAATTATTTATAAGAAACCCCTGTAAACTCCTGTGTGTATGATTTGTAATTCGTTGTGTATTTTTTTGTTACTTGTATTATTATGTTTGACATATAAGAATATTCTTATCAATAAAAAAAATTGTAAATAACTTTCTAGAATTTTATTAACAATCTTGCAAATGTAGAACTTCAGGATCATTATGTTAAATATCTTACTATTTATTTATTTATGTATTTAAGTAGTGTATTATTTATTTTGGAATTTGTAATATTTATTATTTGTTTTTTTAGTATTCTTATTTAGATAACCTGCGGTACACCCCCTGCCTTTTCTTAAATTCATATAATTCTTTCCATCCAAAGGTTGCCTGGAAGAGATCGCTTCTAAGCGATAAGGCCGCCCATTGTACCTGACGCATATAATGTATTTTTGTAATGATTAATTTGATTATGGTGTACAATAAATAATTTTTGTATTGTATTTGTATCCAGTAAATTTTTAATTGAATCTCATTAACAAACAAAAATACTAGCAAAGAATATTAACAAATGGGAATTACTATGTAAATTATGTTTACAGAGTTTAGCGGTGTCTTCCGTAACATGGCCGTATTCCTGAAGTTCAGCAAATTTGACGATATCGTCAAAGATGCCAAGATCACATTGGCACTAATAAAACCACATAACTTCAATGGCGCCATCATCAGTCTACCATCGGTTCAAATAACTAGGAAGATCACGCAAAGAACCCGTACATTAAGGACAAAAGTAAGTTTTATAGGCTTGGCTCATCATTATCATCAGCCTATAGCAGTCCACTGCTGGACATAGGCCTCCCCCAATGAGCGCCATAGTGCCCTGTCTTCAGCATGGCCTGTCTACGCGGCTTCACCCTCGTGAAAATATTTGTTTCAAATCTATATACATACATATATAAAAGCAAGTCGTGTTAATTATAGTTTGACCGAAACCGCTGTACCGCTCCTGCGGCGAGGTGGGGGCGAGGAAAAAAGAGCAAGAGTACGCGTTGACGGCAGACTGATGGATCGGAGCGGCCGATATTTCCCCCCCGTCTCGCCGCTCGCATACCTCAGGCGCGGTACAGCAGTTTCGGTCAAACTATACACTATTTATAATTCAAGAACGGCTGGACTGATTTGGCTGAAAATTGGTGGCTAGGTAGCTTAGAACCAGGAGACGGACATAGGACGTTTTATCATTTAAACCATTTGACACATAGATTTCCACGGGGGTGCTGCTACTAGTTTATAAATCTTCCTCTTGAATCACTCTATCTATTAAAAAAACCGCATCAAAATCCGTTGCGTAGTTTTAAAGATCTAAGCATACATAGGGACAGACAGACAGCGGGAAGCGACTTTGTTTTACTGTGTAGTGATTCTTCTTGCACGATAAAAAATATGCATACATAACATTGTACTAGAAAATTAATAACAAAGGCGTGCTTAACCCTAAAAAGAATTCTCTTCCAGCAAACCATGGAAGAGATAGGCTAGGTTATAGAAGTGGAAGTGCTTCAATAATATAGCTTAATAATTAAATAATAAATAGTTTTTAAATAATAATATAGGGCAGAAGTAATATATATAATTATAATGTATTTTTTTGTTTTAGCGTCGCCGAGTCACAACTTCTTCTGATTTTGGTAAGTTTTTATTTCTGTAAAAAAAATATATACAAACCTTTTTTAAATTCAATTTCGATTCCGTGAGTTTCTATTGATGGTCTTTTGTTTTACCTCGAAATTTCGTCATTTGTTACGAATCAAACATTATTTAGACTAGCGCTATGATAGGACACATCTTGCCATAGCATTTGCTGAGTATTGGCCATTTTTGTTACCGTAACTATAAAACAGAAATTATAAATTAGTGCATTCACTGCCCAGCCTCTGCAGTGCGACCCACAGCAAGGTCGGCGGCTGGCGCGTTAGGAACAGGAGGCGGGATACGTCTGTGTGCATCATGGGCAATGAAAGTGTTGTATAGGTCGAGCTCATCCCGCCATCTCCGCCTAGGCCTTCCTTCCATTTTTTTTTTATTAATTTTTAATATTTATCTCGCCCAGAAATGATGTGCAACACATTGAACAAGGAAAAGACGGGGAAAGCCATCGAATGGTTCTCAGAAATCACCAAAATCTGTAAGTATTTTCCATAGGTAAGTTCAATATAGTCATCATAATCAGTAACTAGCGGACCGTCCCGGCTTCGCACGGGTATTTATTATTCATAATTTATTTGCGGCAGTTTATTTCTTAACATTGACTTCCCGTACGTAACGTATGCACCCCAGTGACGCCTATATCGCATAGTTATAGTTAGCCGAGTGTGAGTCACGCGACTTTTTTCTATAGTTTGACCGAAACCGTTGTACCGCGCCTGAGGTATGCGAGCGGCGAGACGGGGGGGATATATCGGCCGCTCCGATTCATCAGTATGCCGCCGTTAACGCGTACTCTTGCTCTTTTTTCCTCGCCCCCCACCTCGCCGCACTTTCCTAAGGAGCGGTACAGTGGTTTCGGTCAAACTATAATACTTACATTTTTGAACTCGTGATATCTTTCGAATGGGATGTCCGAATCGAATAATTCAAAAAGTTATATATAGATATTGAAGCTAGCGGTTTTGTACATGAAGTAATTTATTTTATAGGGGTTAATACCGAATTTTTCACCACAGAATTTTTCAAATCGGTCCTGTAGTTTCGGAGCCTATTCAATACAAACCAACAAACCTTTCCTCTTTATAATATTAGTATAGATCAGTAATATTTATTCAAATATGTAAGACATGATATGATACATTAGTAGAATAACATAGTAGAGCTGCAAATCTCTGTCCAGCAATATTATTATTTTTATTCCACTCATTTATTTAAATTCTCGTATAAAATACATTTTTTACTATAGAAAATACAATAAAATATTATAAAACTATTCTACAGTAAAAAATATATCAAAACCGCAAAGCTAGGCTCAAGCGGCCGGTGACTAGGGCTGCAGAGAAAGGAACTTCCTGACGATACGTGCCGAGTCCAAGAGTACCTGGACCAAGCCTTCTGGATCTGGCCCTTGATCCAACTGCCTAGCGAGAGTCTCTTCAGGTGTTGATCGAGGCTCTTCGCTATTACGCCGTTAACCGAAACGACTATCGGGACTATAGTCGCTGAATCTACATCCCACATGCTGACAACCTCGTTAGCCAAGTCAAGATATTTGCTAAGTTTATCTTTCTCAGCTCTAACGAGGTTAGCATCATGCGGTATGGTGACATCAGCGAGCACCGCCCTCCGTTCTAACCGATCTATCAGTACAATATCAGGCTTATTCGCAAGAATAGTTCTGTCCGTAATGATAGATCGGTCCCAATAGAGCGTGGCACGGCCATTTTCAAGAACTGGCGCCGGTGTGTACTTATAGTACGGAACTTCAGGACCAGTAAGGCCATATCGGAGAGCAAGTTGCTGGTGTATAATTTTTGCTACTTGGTTGTGTCTGTGCAAGTACTGAGAGTTAGCAAGGTGCGAACAACCCGAAAGTATATGACGGAGGGTCTCCCCAGGAAGATGACACGCTCGACAAATATCGATCGTGCCGTCTTTCATGATATACTTTCGATAATTGTTCGTCTTTACCACCTCGTCCATAATTGCACAGACAAAACCTTCGGTTTCCCCAAAGAGGTCACCAAAGCGTAGCCAGTTCACTGAGCTTAGGAGATCTACATCAAGTCCTGTGAGAACCTTGTAGAATTTATTTATATTTAATAATAATATTATATATTTATATTTTATATTTTTTTTTATTTTTTTTTTATTATTATTATCTCTAATGAAAAGTTTAATTATTTTCCCATTAGTTTAATTATATCAAGTTGTACGTTGTACCAGGTTATCCATTTCCCATATTGGTTCATGACGTTGATTGATTAGGTTATTATTACTTCTGAAAAGAGATTTGTATATTGTATCATGGTTGTTTAGTAAAGCTCGCTCTTGAGCGATAAGACCGCCAATTGTATAAAGTTTTTTAAGTTTTTATTTTACATTGTTTTTATAATCTAAGTGTGCAATAAAGAATTATCTATCTATTATATTATTTAGACGACCGATGTGGCGCGGTGGGCGAAGGTCCGCCTGCGACCCAGGAGGTTGCGGGTTCGATTCCCGCCTCGGAACAATTGTGTGTCCGATCTGCAGATATTTGTTCCGGGTGTTCTGGTTGTTTTCTATGTATAATAAAAACTATCTATGTAATGTATTGTATTATGTATATCAGTTATCTAGTACCCATAACACAAGCTCTGCTTACCATGGGGCTAGATAATGCTGTGTGGATTGTCCAGCATTATTTATTTATGGTTTTTTTTATACAGATTCAAATAAGAAGAAGCTAAGCAAAGAAGAGGAAATACAGTCATCTATAGAAGTTATTTCTTACAGTAAGTATAGTAATAAATAATTTAAAAAACTCAGTGACTGTGTTAATTCTTTATTGTATTTTTATATTTTCAGTGATCAGTGGAATAGAAGGAATACTCGATGGATGGATTAAAGGAGGTCAGTAAAATATCTCTATCTGTCTCTATTGAAACGTTTTTTTTTTGTTCTTAATATACTCGTATTAAGGGACTTTGAGTCATTTTAATGACAAAAAATATATATTAACCCAATACAAAATTAAAGTCATTTAAAACGGGATTTTTACCATGATTTGATTTTTGAGTTTTCCAATATTTCGGCACAGTTTCATGCGCCATGACCACGGAATAACTGCCGAAATATTGGAAAACTCATAAATCAAATCATGGTAAATATCCCGTTTTAAATGACTTTAGTGTTAGTAACCATGATAGTTTCAGAAGTTCAAATGAACTGCAATCGGACTGCATAGTTGCTTTGCAGTTCATTTGCAGTCGGCGTTAAAATAGATATTACCCCAATGAATTTACATATACTATATCTGCAATGGCTAAGCTATATTAACTCAACATGCCAACAAAAGAAATCAAACAAATCTTCACAAAACAAGTGGCGTAGCTAGGTGGACAAGGGCCCCGGTGCCGGAACAGGTTAACTTGAAAAAATAATGTTTAACATTATTTTTTCAAGTTAACTGAATGAATTACTGAAAAAAATAATGTTTAACATTATTTTTTCAAGTTAACCTGTTGATACGATGATGAGATTTGACTTGTCTATGCTTATTTTGTAAGCCTATGGAAAAAATGATATTGAATTTTTGAATTTCGTTAAATTTAGATGATAACTTTTTTCAACTTGTTAATTATTATTTTCAGTTGGTCTTCTTTACAAAAAAAGTAAGTAAACAGTTTTATTATTAGATTTATTAGGCAGTGAAATAAAACACTTATGGAATTGTTGAAAATGTATTACATTTAAGTTTTGATAATTAATAAACATGGTTATATTGGTTATGTCATGGTTATCTGGTAGAGCTCGCTCTTGAGCGATAAGACCGCCAATTGTAACTCGTTTTTTCAGTTTTTATTTGACATTGTTCTTTTAAACGACCTCCGACCAGGTGGGATGACGACCTGCGAAAGACTGCAGGTAGGTAGATGCTGGATGTATCAAGCCGAAGACAGAACGCTATGGCGCTCTTTGGGGGAGGCCTATGTCCAGCAGTGGACTAACAAAGGTTGATGATGATGATTATAAACTTAAGTGTGCAAGAAAGTATTATCTATCTATACATATTTTAATGAGGGGCTTACCTATGCTTTATAATAAATGTTTAAAATGTTTTTATTCTTTGCAGCCATCATTGCTTTCTTGAAGATAGTGCTTTGCCACAAGGCCACCGCGACGAGTCTTGTTCCCCAACTATTCAAGGGTAAGAAACATTATTTTTATTAATATACTAGCAGACGTTCCCGGCTTCGCACGGTTTTTATTACGGAT
This sequence comes from Eupithecia dodoneata, assembly GCA_947044415.1. Classification (NCBI taxonomy): domain Eukaryota; kingdom Metazoa; phylum Arthropoda; class Insecta; order Lepidoptera; family Geometridae; genus Eupithecia; species Eupithecia dodoneata. Next base: position 3,787,190 of record OX345684.1, read on the forward strand.
CCCTAACTTTTTTGAAAATATAATTATAGCCTATGTTAACCGGGGATAGTATAGTTTCAGTGAAATAATTTTTCAAATCGGTCCAGTAGTTTCAGAGCCTATTTACAAACAAACAAACAAAAAATCAAACCTTTCCTCTTTATAGTATTAGTATAGATATGTAAAAAGATCAAAACTTTTCTCATGGATGCCAGTGTCAAAAATGGAACCACACGGAAAGGTTTTGATAAAAATAAAGAAGCATCAAAATCGGTTCACCCAGTCGAAATTTTTGAGGTAACAAACATAAAAAAAATAAAAAAAACAGTATAATTTTACATTTGGTTAAAAAGCCAAATTATATTAAAGACTGCAGGTAGATGCTGGATGCGTCAAGCTGAAGACAGGCCGCTATGGCGCTCATTGGGGGAGGCCTATGTCCAGCGGTGGACTAACATAGGCTGATGATGATATTAAATTCTGACAAAAAAATCGTGTGTTTAATTATATTGTGTTCTTCTGATTTCAGTTATAAAGGGAGATCTAAACTTCTGCAAGCCTGATTACGGAGTTAGTAAATTCGGATGGCCGAAGTTGCAAGGGAAATGCGAATCTCATAAGCAAATAAAGGAGTCATACGAGATCGTTAAGGTTTGGGAGCAATTTGAAAAGCTGTTCAAGGAGAAATGCAATAGAGAAGACTCGCATGGTAAGTGACGTTTCGACAGCATTACAGATATATGTATATATAATCATAATCTTTATTTGTATGAATGTTTGTATAAAAGGTCTTAGTTCTAAATATGTCCAGATACAAACTATCTATCGTTGTAGCTGGTGTCAAACTAATACAAAATTGACATTTGACAGCACTGATTGCTTAATTTACGCCTGTCGGATCTTAGGAATTATTATAATCGTTAATGTTTCTAATATCAATAAAAAAAATCATACAAAATCTTAACCAATATCTAATGATATGTAATGTTTATGATACTGTCAAGTGAAAATCTGTATGTGTCGCAGGGATATAGTAAAATTACTAAAGTCATTTAAAACAGGATATTGACCATAATTAGATTTTTGAGTTTTCTAATATTTTTTTTATTTTAAATGACTTTAGTGTTGACCATGATAGTGATTAAGTATGTTAATTTTAGTTTTTAAGTGCTGTGGATTTTGTTATTTGAATAAATAAGTTTTAAATAGTAAAATCACTGGTTATCAAGGAAATACAAAAATAACTTACCATTTTAGCCATTCAAGGGATTTAAAAAAAGAATAAAAATTGATTTATAGCCATTATACAAACATGTTATAGATATGCGTAAATACATTAATATGCGTAATTATAGAACAACAATTTTTTTACCAATGATCTGAAACTCCAGCCAATTTAAGAAATCGCTAAAGATTTGTTGATATCACTGATTTCACTTCGTTTAAGGTGGAATCAATTGGTTAATTTTTCGTTAATTTTCGTCTTTTATTCACCACTTTTCACTAATAAAACGTTTAAACACAAAATAAAAGAAATTTAAGGGAAATGAATTCATTAATGAACCGATCCAACGCTATTCGACATTTTAATTCGGCATCTTTAATTTCACTTCGAATTAACGAAAAATTAAGAATTGTGAATACTCTGTTAAATCAATGTAAACGTTTTTTTACAGCTAACTGAACACGGAACGTTATAATTTCAATTACTATTATTATATTTCCAGAAACTGAAAATCAAATTTGTAGCAGCCTCACGAAGACGGGAAAGATCTTCCAAAGTAAGTACTTGCTATTTTTTAAAAGTAAAACGGGGTATTCCCAAAAAAATAAAAAATGAGAATATCTCAAAAATGGTTCACTTTTACACAATACTTTATGGGGTCTAAATTGTTACAAATGGCGATGGGGACACCCTCTAAAAGGGTCTGGTCTAATTACCAATAACCCTGTATATGGGTATTCGTTTCTGGAGGCGCGATCATCTTGGCCACCAATACAATAAAGATACCCTTTGAATTTGAGGCGCTTTGTGTTGGCGCAAGATATTTTTTTCCTGTGGACATTTGCCGCAAACCATAAACCATTTTTTATTAACTCAACAAAACGAACTTCGATTCACTGTTTTTTTTTTGGTATTTGGGAAAATATGAGATTTTGGCCTAAATATCAACGTTTTCTCAAATGCCCCCAAAATAAAAGGTTGGTTTTATCGTGGGTTAATAATTTTTTTTTACGATTTGTGGCAAATTACTTCTCTGTAGGTTTTACTCTTTGTAGAACACAGAAAAAAAACCACAAACAAATTTAATCTCGCGCCAACAGGATACGATACGATCCACCTTAAAAGACGAACCTTACTAGTTTGGCCTGTCAAACTAGGCCTACATCTCACAAACACGAGGTCCCCGTGGTAAAAAAACTCGAATTTCATAAAATTCAACATTTTTCTTTGGTTCCATAAAAGTGAAAACACGATTGAGTAAAAAAGTTAACACTTTGATTGCTGAAATCACACGGTATGTGTTTTCTACAAGTGACTATGCGTAAATCCACACTAGCGCAGCGGCTGAGAAAATACAGATCTGTGTGACTCAGCACAGCCGTAATATTTTTCGAACGAAACGCATGTGCGGCGCAACACAACCTCTGTGTAGAGCGGCAGCACGAATTTTTTAGGTTAAAAAAAGATCGCAGTCAAAGTAAAAAATAGCAAAAAAAAATTTTTTTTTAATTAAAAGTTAATGTAAAAGTTAAGTTTTTAATAAATTTTAAAAAGTCATCCAATCCAAATTTAAGTGACAGGTTTAAATAGTTTAAAATCTAATTCTTAATATACAGAAAATTTTACGAATAATTATCCATATGGAAGCTTACAATTTTCACCAGGAGATGTTTATTAAAATATAAAGTATTACTTTTTAGAAAATTACAACGAAAAACCCTTTTAAAAAGGGTCTGGTCGAATTACCAATAACCCTGTATAGCCCCTTGGTTTTGCAAAACCGGGTCTTGCCAAAATCGCCTTTGGCTTGGGGGAGGCACTTGTGATATTTTTTCGTCAGAAAGCTAAAAAATCTTATGTTCTTGTTACAGAGGGAGACAATAAGTTCACCACAAAGGATATTGAAATAGTCGTCAGAGAAAGTAAGTCGGCCATCTTGAAAAGAATAACAAAATGAGAGACAGGTCAAATCCATGCTTTTCATTCATATTAATTTTTGCATACCCATACATTTATCACATAATTTGATAGCCATTTAATTCGATTTTGTAATACAAATAATCTTTATTTATTTCTTTACATGGTATAAAATGAAGTCACTTCCGTTTCCTGTTCGCTTAGATCATTTAAATTATACTCAACAGATTTTCATGCAGTTTGCAGCAATTAATAAAATGATTCAAGAGGAAGTTTTATAAACTACTAGTGAAACGCCCCGGCTTCGTACGAGTGCAAATTCATGTATTATAAACCTTCCTCTTGAATCACTCTATCAATTTAAAAAACTGCATCAAAATCCGTTGCGTAGTTTTAAAGATCCGTTGCGTAGTAAGCATACATAGAGACAGACAGCGGGAAGCGACTTTGTTTTATACTATGTAGTGATATGAGGTCAATATAAGTGAAATAATGTCAATTTTTTTTCAGTGATTACAATCCTTGGAGTGACGGGCACAGCGCAACAAAATTGGCGCTGTAAGTGTTATTTTATTTTTCTTTTGATATGACTTACTATACTGCCAAAATACCTAACTTCTATAAATCGTGTGGTTCATTTTTAGTTGTATTATAGACGAATATAGAATTCCCTAACCGTCCATACTTAACCCTGAACTAGCTGTGTTGTCACGTCTTTTAATTTTTTTCATATTTCATATTTATTTTATTGCATCATTGTGTACATTTGTAGGTCTTAGTATCTAGGTAATGTATACGAAACACAATGGTACCCAAGCAGGGCGTGGCAATATGTAGTGTGAATGGAAGTGAGCCGGGTTTCTAGAAAGCTCTGTTTAATAGATATGAGAGAAAGAGCGAGCGGAAAATTTAAATTCAATCACATAGTCTTATTTAAGTCAATAATATAAGTAATTTATATATATATATATATGTATTTTAATAATTGTCATTTGTCTTTTAAAAAATCATTTAAGTCATAATAGCATTTATTTATAAGATATTGTTTCAATTTTATTTGAAATGTTTTATCTTTTTCTTATATATAGGTAAGGTATTTTATTATATATTTTTGATGCCATTGCGTTTGGCCCACAACTTCGCATTTTTGGTTTTGAGTCAGGAAGTGTGATTTTGTGTTTGTATCGTATCGGATAGCGTCGCGGTAGGTCAGCACTTTTTTGGAAATATTGGGGGTATTTACGGGTGAATTTGCAACATTCAAATATGTAGATACTTGAAAGTTGTAGGATTTTAAGTTGGCGAAAGTGTTCTTTGCAGCTCTCGGGGCACTTTATATTGACTATGATTCGTATACACGACTTTTGGAGTATGAAAAGGTTTTGGACATCAGTACTATTTCCCCAAAGTAGGATTCCGTACGGTAGCCAGGCAAATGCGTAGGCGTAATATGCTGAGATGGCAGTTTTCTGATCAGTTGCCTTTCTTAGTTCCCTCAGAGCGTAAGTGAAACTAGAGAGCTTTGTCTTTTGTATATGTTCTTTCCAATTTACATGTGTGTAAATATTTATTCCTAATAGCGAAAATGAATTTACACATTCCAATTTGATGTCGTGGTATAAGAAGTTTATGTCAAGAGGGGTTTTTTGAAACGGTCTAAATTGCGTAATTTTTGTCTTTGTATAATTAATGTCAAGGTTGGTTTTTACTCAATTTATATTGTCTCTACAAAATAAAACGAAATATTAATTTATTTAACTTAATATATAATAATAAAACAGTGTTTGAGATTCACTTTTAAATATTTTGTATTTGTATTTTATTGTCAACGATTATTTATATCTGAAATCGACGCCTAGCAAATAAGTGAGCTTTGGTTGAGTGTCTTGGTTTGTTTACAAACATTTCACATCGAGCTTAGCTATTGTATAGGTACCAGACTAAGTAGGTGGTCGGCAAATATTATTTGGACTATATAAGTAGTTTTTTGTGGTTAAGTTTAAATATCACAAGTTTAATTTATTTTTTTCATTTTTCAGTTGGACAAAGCATCTACAGCAGTAAGTACTTCCTTAATTTGATTTTATATACCTACATATTTTATTCAGTAATCAGAACACCCGGAACAAATATCTGCAGATCGTACACACAATTGTTCCGAGGCGGGAATCGAACCCGCAACCACCTGCGTTGCAGGCGGACCTTCGCCCACCGCGCCACATCGGTCTTCTATATATAGATATACACACATATAGCACCAGCCCTTACTATTTCTTATTTCCCCCAGATTTCGGACAGAAACACAAACTGTTACTGCAGGCACTGGGAATCTACGGCCCATACACGAGTTCCTTGACCGAAGTAACTAGACTCTTGGAGAGCTGTTCTCAGCACACCTTCGAAGGTCTTTGGACGCTGGTTCCGAAAGACCAACTCGTGACGGAATACGATGATGATGATGATGAAAATGATGTTGATGTTGATGATGACGGTGATGATGGAAGCTCTGGGAAAAATAAGAAGTGGAAGGTAAGTTTAAAAAATAAATATATATAAATAAAGCTGGACAATCCACGCAGCATCATCTAGCCCCAAGCTAAGCAGAGCTTGTGTTATTGGTACTAGATGACTGATATTAAATATCTATTCAATAGATAGATATATTTTTTGATACATAGATAATACGAAAGACTGCAGGTAGATGTTGGATGCAGCAAGCTGAAGACAGGGCGCTATGGCGCTCATTGGGGGAGGCCTATGTCCAGCAGTGGACTAAGGATGATGATGATGATGAGATAATACCCAAAACAGCCGGAACAAATATCAGCAAATCGTATAAATATTTGTCCCGAAGCGGGAATCGAAGCCGCAACCTGCTGCGTCGCAGGCAGACATTCGCCCGCCGTGCCAAAAATGGCCAAGTTTCCTCTAAATCTTCATTTTTACAGAGATATCTCTACGGGAAAACCAGTTTTATTTGCTAGTTATTTAATATTATTGTAATGAAATTTCTTCTACGCGTTCCCTAATAAATACTTTAGACAATTATGGTTTTAGTTTTTTGAGAAACAGTATTATTTTAGAGCAGTAGTTCTCAAAGTGGTCCAGGTGGACCCCCAGGGGTCCACGGGAGACTCGACGGGGTCTACGTTGGCGTGACAAAAAATTGGGGGTTCACAATTCGTAAGCGGGAGTCCACGAAAATGTATCTGCTATCGATAGTGAAGAACTAAAATGTTGGCTTAACTTCACCTATCAATGTAGGCAGATAATATTTTAGGAAGCTCGGCGACTGTTACTTTTGCCTTTGGCCAACTTTACTTTTTTGACATCCACTTACAGCGCAATCAATTAATTAATTAACCAATAAATTCTCACTTTTTTCGAAAACTATTAATTCGTGGTTGGAACTCAGCCGCAACGCAATTCCCATAGTTAGATCTAAACTTCACATTTTTTGTCGAATTTTGGGAATATGGTAGAAATGTAGCTGCAGGGGGTCCACCGAAACCAGCAAAATTTTGAAAGTGGTCTATGAGGGAAAAGGTCTGGGCACCTCTGTTAGAGCAATAACAAATTTAAAAATAAAAACCAGTGAAATTGCGCGCGGGCCGGTCATTCCGTCGCTCTTGCCTCCCTTTCTCGCCTTCCCCGCGCGTCGTTATTCCTTCGTCCTTGTCTCGAAAAAGCGAACTCATTTCGCCTTAAATATGAAAAGTTCTTATTTAATTTTGAATGTTTTTGCAGATACGGAATACTTTGATCACATATATAACGAAGAAACTGAAGTTTGAAGAGGCTCAGAATCATTTGACAACTATTGTTAAAAATAGTAAGTATTATATTATGGTTTTTGTTAATAAATGAATAATAAATAAATTATAATAATAAATAATGCTGGACAATTCACACAGCATTATCTAGTCCCAAGCTAAGCAGTAGCTTGTGTTATGGGTATCAGACCACGGTAAACGTAGTGAAGGACGCCCTCCGACCAGGTGGGATGACGACCTGCGAAAGTCTGCAGGTAGATGCTGGATGCGGCAAGCTGAAGACAGGGCGCTACGGCGCTCATTGAGGGAGGCCTATATCCAGCAGTGGACTGCTATAGGGTAGTATGATGAATTAAAACACTGTTTTTTTTTTCAGATAAAGACAAAAAGGAGATCGACTTTGACAGTTCGATAGAGGTTCTCGGGCGTTGTAAGTATATGAACGAATTTGTTATTTTAATACGTGTTTTATTCTATCGGACTAATATTGCAAAGTCGAAAGTTTGCACTTTGACTGCTGAAATCATACGGTATGTGTTTTCTACAAGTGACTAATATGCGTAAATCCACACTAGCGCAGCGGCTGAGAAAATACAGATCTGTGTGACGATCGCAGTCGTCGAAAAAAAATCGCAGTCAAAGTGTTAAATGTAGATTTTATTTTGTTACCTAAGATCTCTAAAACTGCTATCTAAGCAGATCAAGATAAAACCTTCTTTCTTGACTTAAACTTAGACTTTGGCTTCATTAGATTAGACTTCCCTTCGTCCTATCCTACTAATATTATAAACGCGAAATTTTGTAAGTATGGATGGATGGATGTTTGTTACTCTTTCACGTAAAAGCTACTGAATGGATTTCAATGAAACTTTACAATAATATAGCTTATACATCAGAATAACACATAGGCTACAATTTATAAAGATATATTATATATTATCCAGAATATCTATCACCACGCGTAAAACCGCAGGGCACAGCTAGTATGAAAAAAAAGCTTGATTTTTAAAAATGTATTTTTTCTAATTTGCAAAATTATTTTCAGTGTTCCAAGTAACATATCAATTGCTGAACGGTTGGAAACCAAAGTGTAAGTACCTTTTTTATGTACAACTTCGAACGCCCCCGTGCCATCCACTATTATTTATTTATTTTGTCCCCCTGCTGGGCAAAGGCCTCGCTTTTCTCCTTCCACTCCTCGCGATCCAACGCTACGCAACAGGCCATGATGGAAGATGAAGGAGGAAGTGCCTCGAGCTCGTCACGCCATCCTGGGCCTCCTACGTCGCCTCTTAGCGTTGGGTGGGCTCCACTCTGTGGTGGTCTTTGCCCACAAGTCGCTGGACATACGGCAGACGTGTCCGGCCCAGTTCCACTTCAGACTTCCGGCTGTCTGACCAACGTCTACGATGCAGTGGCAGGCAGTGGGCCGGCCATATCTCGCGAAGAACCGACGGCCGGTGGGGCAAATGTTGATAAAATACTAACTTTTTTAATTAAGCTTTATTTAACTTTAACTTATACATTATTAAAATTTCTTACGTGATCAAAGTTAAGCCGGAATTAGCAATTTGAGTTTCACTGATATTTTTATTTGTTTATGGCAAAACACTAACCAAACTAGAAAAAACAACACGTTCTATTAAAACTAAATGAATTATTATTTGGGACTAAATGAAATACTCGTACTAAAATAAATGTATTTTTCTATACTTAATTTAGATTTTTTTTTTCAGCTGGAGACTTATTTATCAAAGGTAAGCTTTTTAACCCTAAATTTCAAGATTTATATATTTAAATAAATAAATAATAAATAATGCTGGACAATACACACAGCATTATCTAGCCCCATGGTAAGCAGAGCTTGTGTTATGGGTACTAGATGACTGATATACATAATACAATACATTATACAAATATTAATATTATATTAATATAATATTAAATTAATAATTAATTTTTTTATATTAATCCTTTAGTTTCTTGGATATTAATAATATTTGTATTTTTGCTGGTTTTCCTTGAATAAATAAATAAATAGATATTTAACATGTTGTTTTTCGTTAGTTGTGACTTAAAAATAATTTCTTTTACAGTTGCTCCCGCCATGTTGAAGATTTGGGTCTGCCACAAAACGGTTTCAAAAAATATTTCGCCTTCTCTAGCCCGAAGTAAGTTCAGAATATTACCTATAAACGCGAAAGTATGTATGGATGTTTGTTACTCTTTCACGCAAAAACTATTTAACGCATCAGAAATTTTGCGTACAAGTAATTCCAGGCCTGGAATAAATAATAATGCTGGACACAATTCACACAGCATTATCCTATATATTTATTATGAATTCCCATGGGATATAAATAACCTAAGTTACTAGCTGCGCCCCGCGGCCTCGTCCTCGTGGAGGTTTGAAATATATGAAATGTATTAATTTTCTTAATTGTTTTGATTGTGTTGAAATCAGTAAAGCTGTTCTCAAGTTATAGCGTGATCAAAATCAAATCAAAGCGTTTATTTGTAGTTAAACATAAATAAAATGTACTAAGAGTAACCACTTACAGAAAATACGACATACAACGAAAATATAATATATATTTTTGTTAAACACAGCGCCATCTAAAGACGCTCGTGTGGCACTACGTTCTCATCTTAGATCGATCGCTTCTTGTGTGGTTCGGGCAATCGCCGAGGCGGCGCTATTGCACGACCTATATAAGAAGGTACAAAATGGCGCTGGCCCTCTTTCCTCTCCTCCGTAGACCGAGACACATTCTTGGTGACCCCGTTGACCCACTCACTGACGCTAACCCGGAAGTGACGGCAACAACTCAGCTTCCGCACACTACACACCCGACCAATAACCGACCCCGCCGGATGCGGGGTCGAAGAATTCCCCGTTTCCGCCCTCAGGTGCACTCGTGCACCTAAGGCGTTACCTCCCTACCCTCTTGTAGCATCTGGCAACAGCCCAAGCCGAGGCTCGCACCTAAGTGGTGGCCCTTGTGCGTGTTGCCCCAACCTAATTTTTACCGGCGAGGCGCCCTCTGCGCCCGCCAAAAGTCCGGTAACGCTGTCATGGCCATCTGAGGTCAACAGCATAATAGTCCATTCGAAAAAAAAAAAAAAAAAAAGCTGGCCCTCTTTTCCGCTCCATACCAAACCGAATCTTGTATACGCAAACGTCATTGTCTGAATAAAACTTCTTTCTGTTATAGCTGGCTGGCTTTGATTCCCTGCAATTTTACAATTTTTAAACTTAGTTTTAACTACAAAATGGTCCCAACTCAGCATATACAGGTGTTAGTAAAAACACCTGCGCTGGTTTTCTGCTGGGGCCTGTGGGGCCGAGGAAAAACAAATTAATAAAAGCGAAGTGTTACAGCTACATACAAAACAAATAAATAAAATGATACATATGATCAGAAGAAATAGGGGTTCATTTTAATATATAGATAGATATATATACGTAGTGTAGGACGCCCTCCGACCAGGTGGGATGACGACCTGCGAAAGACTGCAGGTAGATGCTGGATGCGGCAAGCTGAAGACAGAGCGCTATGGCGCTCATTGGGGGAGGCCTATATCCAGCAGTGGACTGATATAGGCTGATGATGAAGAAGAAGAAGAAGATATACTCGTATATAAATAGAATATAATAGTGAAAAAAATTATTTGGACACAGGTACAAAATACATAGAATAAACAAAGTAGTTTATCATGGGGGTAAGTGACAAAAAGGGTTTAAGAAAAATAAAGCTACCTCCATGACCCTGCGCCGAAATAGGGGTTGGCTCAGCGTGTGCTGAACATTATTATATTCAGCGCTGTTTTTCAACCTCATATATACATATATAGACATACCAAAGAATTAGCAAGCTGAAGTGGCAGTGGGCCGGCCATATCTCGCGAAGAACCGACGGCCGCTGGGGCGAACATGTTCTTGAGAGTCCCACGACTCGGTAAACGTAGTGTAGGACGCCCTCCGACCAGGTGGGATGACGACCTGCGAAAGACTGCAGGTAGATTCTGGATGCGGCAAGCTGAAGGCAGGGCGCTGTGGCTCTCATTGGGGGAGGCCTATGTCCAGCAGTGGACTGCTATAGGATGATGATGATAATATATATACAAGCCATGTGCTCTATAGGTACTTAAGTGCTAAATTCCCTTGTTTCAGTAGTCAAGGACGGTGCAAAGGTCTGCAAGCCTTCCTTCGGTAAAGAATGGGGTTGGAACAAATTATCAGACGAAAATGACTCTTGTGACAATATCCAAGGATTACAGAAGTTGGCAGACGATTGGACGGAGACGTGTAAAGATCTTGGCGGTATGTATTATTCAATATATATATAAACCAGGAAAACGAAGGTTCAATCAGTGCGTCCTACCCTTTATGATCTACGGAGCTGAGACGTGGACACTCACGATAGGGCTGGTCCACCAGTTCAAAGTCGCTCAGCGAGCTATGGAAAGAGCTATGCTCGGAGTTTCTCTGAAGGATAGGATTCGTAACGAATACATCCGACAGAGAACCAAGGTTATCGACATAGCTCTGAGAATTAGCAAGCTGAAGTGGCAGTGGGCCGGCCATATCTCACGAAGTACCGACGGCCGCTGGGGGGATGATGTATGTAGTGATGATTTGGTGTTTGTTATTTAAATATACATTGTTTTTCTGTCTACAGAGCCTGAGAAGCCTCTGGGAGAAGCCATGAGTAACATTATGAAGCTAGCCACGAGTAAGTATTTTAGGGTTCTGTACCAAATGGTCAATGATTGACTCCCGTTGACCATTTAGGTACCTACAGAACCCAATTAATCCAATAACTAAAAAAACCACAAGTTATTATTTTTAGGGTTCCGTACCCAAGTGGTCAAGGTTTGACTCCCATTGACCATTTAGGTAACTACAGAACCCAATAAATCCAATTAAAAAATGCGTGATACGGCGCAAGCAATGACATAGGCCCTAGACTTGCCTAATAATTTCATCATAGAAATAAACAACGTATAATCCCGTTATTGGAAATATTTCTCAGTCATCGATATTTTCTTAATAAAGTATAATAAAAAATTAAGTATTTTATGGTTCCGTACGCAAATAGAAAGAAAGAAAGAAAATACATTTATTGATTCACAAGTAGGTACAGCTTGTTACTAAATAATAATAATCTATAAATAAACACGAACATAAAGAAATAAAAAAAATTAACTAATATAAAAGCAACAAGCGACTATACAAGACGAACCAATAGGTCCTGTCTCAGCATAATGTTTCTCTACTTCTTCACAAGAAGTAAATGGTCAAGGGTTGACTCCCGTTGACCATTTAGGTACCTACAGAACACAATAAATCCAATTAAAAAAATGCGTGATACGGCGCAAGCAATGACATAGGCCCTAGACTTGCCTCATTAGTGATGACATACTAATAGAAATAAACAACGGAAAATCCCTTTATTGGAAATCTTTCACAGTCATCGATATTTTCTTAAAAACAAAAAACCTCCTATTTTTATTTATTTATACTTTTTGCACGAAAAACATAACACAAAACTTATTCTAGAAAATTTAAACAAAGACGAACTTAACCCTAAAAAGAGTTCTCTTCCAGCAAACCTTATTGGGAGAGAGAGACCAAGTGAAGAGAGAAGTGGGTACATGTGCATAAATAAAATAAGAAATAGACAAAAGATTAAATTTTAACTTACTTATTAATTATACTAATATATACTATATAACAATAACAAATATAAAATAATATATAAAATAAATTCAATACTTACATATAACCATAAAATACACCATAATTATGAAGATAGATAATGCTCTTTGACTTTACGCTTGAAAATGAAGAGTGAGGGGCTAGCACGAATTTGGTGTGGGAGAGAATTCCACATCCTGACATGTATCCTAATACATGTATTCTTACTTAAAAGGAGCTCTTGAACACTGATCCACTGTATAATGAACCTTATACATAGATTAAGATATCGAAGAGACTTAGTTCTACAGCATATGCAGTTAAAAAAATCTGTCACCTTACAGACGTTGATACTTCTAGACTAGTCTATTTCAGCTACTTCCACAGTATTATGTCTTATGGCATACTATTGTGGGGGAACGCTGCAGATATAAACACCGTATTTGTGTTGCAGAAGAGGGCTGATCGTGCGTGATATGGGTCCCAGAGAATCCCTACGTGAAAAATTCAAAGAAATAAACATAATGACAGTACCGTGTCAATATATTTATAAAAACTTGTTGTACACTCATAAATATATCAATCGGTTCACTAAAAAAAGTGATATACATAATGTAAATACTAGAAATAAGAATAAACTCGCTGTGCCCACAACTAGGCTACACAAGATAAATGTATCTTTTAAAGGGCAATGTATACGCTTCTACAACAAAACTCCAAGTGAGTTGCAAAAATTATTAATAAATAAATTTAAAAAAATTGTGAAACATATTCTTCGTAAAAAAGCTTATTACAAAATATCAGATTATCTAGAAGATAAAAAAGCTTGGAACGAGTTTTGCTCCAACTCAAAATCTACCAACTTACAGATAAGCAAATCAAATGTACTAGACACATAAGTTATGAACATACTAGTGGTTTCTTCTCACTTCTTCCACTGGTGCACAAAAAATTGAAGTGAACTATAAAATAATTTAATTGATAATAATGAATAGTATAAAATATGACCTGTCTAAGTGCTTATTTGTAAGCTTACAGAAATAAAAGAAATAAAAAACTTTTAATATTCATTTTATGCGAATGATAATAAAAAATTTGGTATTTTGTATTTTTAGGTAGGTTACGCTTATGCCATAGATTTTGTATAGTCTTCACTGAAAATCAGCGCTGGGTGGACACATTAGTGGGCACCCAGCACAATGCTGAGTGAAGGCCATATTTGCCATGAACACTGCTACGCACAACAATTTGTAACATATGTAGTATTAATTTGCGTAGTTTTAAGTTTGTTGTGTATGGTAGTTTTAAGGTAAATAAAAATATTTTCTTTCATTATTTCCATAGAAAAGCGTTACTCAAACATTTAAGTCGATGACTCAGCCAGTTTTCTTTTTTCTGTCTTAGATTCTTTGTTTATTTCTGATGTTGATAAATTGGCAAGTGTAAAATAACTGTTTAGCAATGTGGCGTATTCAAATAAGAAAAACCCATGTTTACCTTCGAACTCAATAGATGGCACTATTGTTTGTCGTTATATATAACTTTATATGGTTTTTTTCTAGATGGAAACCAGTGGACTAAACAGGATGTACTTGTTTTCTTCGAAAATTGTGAGTTTTTATACAATTTATATATATATATTACTAGCCATTTCAAATCATTATAAACCTAGTAAATTGGTATTTTTTTAAACACCATGATTACAAATTATACAAGATTTAAATAGATTAAAATTTATATTTTTTTTTAAATAAAGATGTTATTATCAAAAAAATTACAGTGAAACAGGCAATACGAGTCCATAGGCTCCTGAAGTAGTAAAAAACTGTGATTCAGGAAACAATGGTTTCTCCAACTAATATTAGCATACAATTATGTCGTAAAAATTTATATAGTAAAATCTTTTTCCAGGGATAAACATCGTTGTTCGAATTTTTTCCGGTCACAAGGACACCAAATGTGAGTAAATTCTACTTTTTAATTACTTACTTTATGAGTTCAGAAACGACTAAAAACTTTCTGCGATTTGGTCTATACGAGACCAAATCGCATCCTTCCTTTTTTCCCTCTTTAACATCTTAGAAACTACCGTAGCTACCACAACTTGAAAATAAACTTCTGCAACCCTTGTTTGTTGCCTGGTAGAGATCGCTCTTGAGCGATAAGACCGCCAATTGTAATGAAATTCTGTTCATAGTTTTCTATTTAAAATTCAATAAAGAATTTTCTATCTATCTATCTACATATAATCATACATTTCTTGCGCCTGTACAGATATAAAGAAAAAAATACGATTTTATTTATATTTTTGAGGCACACACTTCGAAGTTTTGACCCAAGTAGTCAACTTCAACTTCTTACTAGATGGCTCTGCGTCTGGTTTGACGCAATTTTGCCAGTGTCCGTCTCATGATAGCATCGCAAGCTTTATATGGGAAGGTAACTTACATGTATAGTACAAAATATATGTAGAAATAATATTTACAATAAAGAAAAACATTAACCGTGAATCAACAAAATGTCCTACAAAACTACAAACAAGAAACTAAGAAAAATCATTGCTAAAATATCTTACTAAAAACTGCATGATATATATAAAAGCACTAAGGAAAAAGGTATACTAATAACAATTTTAAACACGTGAATTAGTATGCAAGTATGACAGCTACAGTCATACATAATAAATGGTCTCTCCAAACCAAAGAGTTTTTCTTTCAACTTCAACTTCTTTTTTGTTTTGGCTTGCTTTTCGGTTTTTTCTTTCTCTAAGGACCGTGCTTATTTAATTTTTGAAATGACATTTCATGAAAGTTCCCTTCACTCCGTGACAGATCACTGCCAAGTATTAAGCGGCGCCAAAACAAAAAAGAAGTTGAAGTAGTTGAGTTAATGTATGTAGATATGGGTTTTTTCTTATGTGTAAAACGCCGCATTCTCACTAAGACCTAAAAGATTTCGGGTTGTATTTAAACTTAGATAATATTGAGAGGTGGGCTAATGCTGCAACACCCTGGGTCCCAGAAGGAAGCCGCGGGCGAGGTCGGCCAAGAAAGCGCTGGCGAGACGACCTCAGAGACTGGTCGCACGTGACCGCACTGAGTGGAAAGATTTGGGGGAGGCCTTTGCCCAGCAGTGGGACGAATCAGCCTAAAAATTATAAACTATATAGGTAGATATTTAATATTATCTATGTTTTAGAGAGTTTTTAAAGCTTGCTCGCATTGTCTCTTTTTGGGCCTCCAGCATAGAAAAACAAAGGACGACCCAAAAACAAAAAAGGATCGCGCTAGCTTCTAGAAAATTGTCTACATTGAAAATTCGAATTATGAAAAAGATTTTAACCTAATACACTAAAGAGGCTGAGTATAACTTACTAACCTGTAGATTTGTGTCTGTGGCATTCCATACGAACCTTTACGGACGAACCGATTTGTTTTTTTTTTTTAGTTTTTCTATTCCACATTTCTAGGAACTAGCAAGGCGTTATGTGCTAAATAGCGTTGCTCTACTTCTTGTGGAGAAATAGAGCAACATTATGCTGAGACAGGACCTATTGGTTCGCATTGTAGAGTCGCTTGTTTATATAGTAGGTAGTTAATTTTTTATTTCTTTATGTTCTTGTTTACCTATACTATAATTATGAAGTAACAAGCTACAACAACCTACTTGTAAATCAATAAATTAATTTTCTTTCTTTCTTAAAATAGCGTGGTAACCTTGGAATTCTTTCACGGCGACAATTTCTATGAATTATATTTTCGGCCGCCTAATTACTAGAAATACTCCTATGACCGAGATATCCCTTTCAGGTGTTATGTATGATGGTTTAAACTAAAATTGTATTTTTGTAACATAGGTGCAAAATACTTATTTTCTTTTTGTTACAGTTGGCGTTCAATTTGTTAAAGGTAAGCTCTCCTATTTTCAGTTGCTAAACTCTTGCGATATTAATGAAAATTGATTTGTTACTTTTTTTAAAACTTTTTATACCGTACTTATACTATTTTACTCAAAATTTATTTAATTTCAGAAATCATCACCTACATCAAAGTAGTGCTCAACGGACTCAATATAGAACAAGAAATAAATGAACACATAAAGAACATCAAAATAAAATCACCAAAGACAGAAGACAAATGCAGCTATAACATCTGGCAGCCAGATGATAATGCTGATGTACCAGTTGATGGTGATGTTGAAGATGACAATGACTCTGGCTCTGACAGCAACAATGAAAATGACGATGACAACGATTCCTATGAGGAATCAGATGAGAAAGACGAAGAAGGCCCAGATGAAGATAAAAATACTGATGACAAAAACGAAAAGACAAAACCTTGTGACGTTAACAATCCTGATGAGTCTGATGATGCAAAAAATCCAAAAACTGGCAAGAAACCAGGAGACGAGGGAACAGATGTTGATAAAAACCCTAAAAAAGAAGATGGAAACAAAAAAAAAGACAAGAATAATCCTCAAAATTACAAGAAACCTGGAGAAGATAAAAAACCTGGTAAAGGTAATAATCCTAAATATGGAAACAAACCCGAAGACAAGAATAATCCTCAAAATGGCAAGAAATCCGGAGAAGATCAAAAACCTGGTAAAGATAATAATCCTGAAGATGGAAACAAACCCGATGACAAGAATAATCCCAAACCTAAGAAGAATCCCACTGACAAGCCTTGCGACGATAATTCTCAGAATGGCAAGAAACCTGAAGAAGATAAAAAACCTGGTAAAGATAATAATCCTAAAGATGGAAACAAACCCGAAGACAAGAATAATCCTCAAAATGGCAAGAAATCCGGAGAAGATCAAAAACCTGGTAAAGATAATAATCCTGAAGATGGAAACAAACCTGAAGACAAGAATAATCCTAAAAATGGCAAGAAATCCGGAGAAGATCAAAAACCTGGTAAAGATAATAATCCTGAAGATGGAAACAAACCCGAAGACAAGAATAATCCTAAAATTGGCAAGAAATCCGGAGAAGATCAAAAACCTGGTAAAGATAATAATCCTGAAGATGGAAACAAACCCGAAGACAAGAATAATCCTAAAAATGGCAAGAAATCCGGAGAAGATCAAAAACCTGGTAAAGATAATAATCCTGAAGATGGAAACAAACCCGAAGACAAGAATAATCCTAAAAATGGCAAGAAATCCGGAGAAGATCAAAAACCTGGTAAAGATAATAATCCTGAAGATGGAAACAAACCCGATGACAAGAATAATCCCAAACCTAAGAAGAATCCCACTGACAAGCCTTGTGACGATAATTCTCAGAATGGCAAGAAACCTGAAGAAGATAAAAAACCTGGTAAAGATAATAATCCTAAAGATGGAAACAAACCCGAAGATAAGAATAATCCTCAAACTGGCAAGAAATCCGGAGAAGATCAAAAACCTGGTAAAGATAATAACCCTGAAGATGGAAACAAACCTGAAGACAAGAATAATCCTAAAAATGGCAAGAAATCCGGAGAAGATCAAAAACCTGGTAAAGATAATAATCCTGAAGATGGAAACAAACCCGATAACAAGAATAATCCCAAATCTAAGAAGAATCCCACTGACAAGCCTTGCGACGATAATTCTCAGAATGGCAAGAAACCTGAAGAAGATAAAAAACCTGGCAAAGATAATAATCCTAAAGATGGAAACAAACCCGAAGACAAGAATAATCCTCAAAATGGCAAGAAATCCGGAGAAGATCAAAAACCTGGTAAAGATAATAATCCTGAAGATGGAAACAAACCTGAAGACAAGAATAATCCTAAAAATGGCAAGAAATCCGGAGGAGATCAAAAACCTGGTAAAGATAATAATCCTGAAGATGGAAACAAACCCGAAGACAAGAATAATCCTAAAAATGGCAAGAAATCCGGAGGAGATCAAAAACCTGGTAAAGATAATAATCCTGAAGATGGAAACAAACCCGAAGACAAGAATAATCCTAAAAATGGCAAGAAATCCGGAGAAGATCAAAAACCTGGTAAAGATAATAATCCTGAAGATGGAAACAAACCCGAAGACAAGAATAATCCTAAAAATGGCAAGAAATCCGGAGGAGATCAAAAACCTGGTAAAGATAATAATCCTGAAGATGGAAACAAACCCGATGACAAGAATAATCCCAAACTTAAGAAGAATCCCACTGACAAGCCTTGCGACGATAATTCTCAGAATGGCAAGAAACCTGAAGAAGATAAAAAACCTGGCAAAGATAATAATCCTAAAGATGGAAACAAACCCGAAGACAAGAATAATCCTAAAAATGGCAAGAAATCCGGAGGAGATCAAAAACCTGGTAAAGATAATAATCCTGAAGATGGAAACAAACCCGAAGACAAGAATAATCCTAAAAATGGCAAGAAATCCGGAGAAGATCAAAAACCTGGTAAAGATAATAATCCTGAAAATGGAAACAAACCCGAAGACAAGAATAATCCTAAAAATGGCAAGAAATCGGGAGGAGATCAAAAACCTGGTAAAGATAATAATCCTGAAGATGGAAACAAACCCGATGACAAGAATAATCCCAAACCTAAGAAGAATCCCACTGACAAGCCTTGTGACGATAATTCTCAGAATGGCAAGAAACCTGAAGAAGATCAAAAACCTGGTAAAGATGAAAACCTTAAAAATCCTGAAGGTGGAAACGTTACAGGAGACAAGAAGTCCACAGATGAATCCGTTAAAGACAATCCCAGCCAAAAACCAGACGGAGGCAAGAAACCGACGAAAGAAAAACCAGTACCGGTGAGCACATATCTTTATTCTTCGAGTTTTTTACAGTCCCCAACGTCTACAAAAAAGAACAACCCTATTAAGGTGCAATTCCAAGATGGCCCGCAGGCCGCAGACTGCAGCTGCAGGCTGCAAGCGACACTACTTGTTTGTTTCTACGCATCTCCATGAAATTGATTCCAAGCGCGGCGACGACACTGCGGCCGCAGCCGCGACGCGCAGCGACCGCGGACTGCAGCGCCAGTGGTGTCGCAAACCGTGCTTGGAGCTAGAAGCAACCGCGACCGCAGGCAGCACTGCAGTCAACCGCAGGCAGCACTGCGGTCAACCGCAGCTGCTAGCCGCAATGTCGCCTGCAGTTGCAGTCTGCAGCCCATCTCGGACTTGTATGTGCCTTTAGCGCTCCTACGCACTAGCGGTACACTCATATGAATTCAAATGTTTGGATATACTCGTAGGTATCCTACTAATACCCTATCCTACTCCTACAAATATTTAAACGCGAATGTTTGTATACTCACGATAGGGCTGGTCCACCAGTTCAAAGTCGCTCAGCGAGCTATGGAACGAGCTATGCTCGGAGTTTCTCTGAAGGATAGGATTCGTAACGAATACATCCGACGGAGAGCCAAAGATATCGACATAGCTCTAATTAGCTGCCACTTCAGCTTGCTAAGAATTAGCAAGCTAAAGTGGCAGTGGGCCGGCCATATCTCACGAAGAACGGATAACCGCTGGGGTAAACGTGTTCTTGAGTGGAGACCACGACTCGGTAAACGTAGTGTAAAATAACCTTAAATGTGTGTGAAATAACCTTAAAACATTTCCATAGAAACAATAAATAAATAATAAATAAATAAATAATGCTGGACAATTCACACAGCATTATCTAGCCCCAAGCTAAGCAGAGCTTGTGTTATGGGTACTAGATAACTGATATACATAATACAATACATTACATAGATAGATATTTTTATTATACATAGAAAACGACCAGAACACCCGTAACAAATATCTGCAGATCGTACACACATTTGTTCCGAGGCGGGAATCGAACCCTCCTGCGTCGCAGGCGGACCTTCGCCCACCGCGCCACATCGGTCGTCAAAGAAACAACGCGTGCGAAGCCGCGAGCAGAAACTAGTATTATGCAAGGATGTATCGGATGTTTGTTTCTACTTCACTATGAAACGGCTGAATGGATTTGGATCAAACTTAGTACCAGGATTAGTTCCATTATATAACTATTTAATATGTATTTTTACAATAAATTTATATATAAAAAAAATCTGTTTCAGAAATCATCATTCCGTAAGTGTTTTCACTATTATTTAGTTCTTAAAACGGGAATTTAAAAAAAAGGCTAATATCTTAAAAACCTTGTAATTCTTTATTGTCCACAAAAAACTTAAAAATAACTTAACTAAAAAATATATGTACATAGGCGAGCTTAACCCTAACAAAGAGTTTTCTTCCAGCAAACCTTAGGTTTATAGGAGAAGCGATAGAAACCTCAATACAAATAAAGCTAAACATGGAAAATTTAAACTTATTAGAACTAAAGAATAAAACAAAGAGGTAGGGCACCTAGCTACCTACCGACTTAAAAAAAATTAGGAGCCTTAGTACTAAACTTTTTTTGTACTAAACATATTTTACTAAGTACTAATTTTAGTTAGTACCAATTATTCACGGGGTTTGACTATTTGATTATTATTTTTCTCAATTTTCCTGGACAAATAGTTAGTCGCACTGTCCAATTAGTAGTTTTTTTATTTAGGATTTGGGCAATAATTCGTCACAGACATAATGTTTTCTAATTTTAGCAGTTATGATGTTTCTTTCATCTATATTATTATATTTTTATAGTAATTGTAAAATTCATTGATTCAATTTTAAAAGTAACATTAAGTAGTTTTTTTTAATAAATAGTTTTTTTATATGATACCGGCTTTATTCGTATGTCGAAAGTCGCCAACTACACCTAAAATCTAGCTAAAAAATATTCCTATGGATTCTAAAGTCATTTAAAACGAGACATTTACCATGATTTGATTTTATATTTTTCCAATATTTCGGCACAGTTTCATGCGCCATGATCACGGAATAACTAAAGGCACTAGTTCATTTGTTCTTTTTTTGTGATTTTAGTGTTCAAAGTGTTTTACTTAGCACATTTAGGTCAAAAATCATGAAATTCGTGTGACGTAATTTATGGATGGCCCCTAATAACAATGACAGTTTCGAAAGTTTTATTCCTATGGTGTTTTACACAATTTTACAATAAATATTTTCATATTATTCATATTATATTTATTTATTTCTGTTCACAGATCGACTTCATAGCAGAATTCTCAAGGATAAAAGAGTCGTTAGAAAATATATCATACGATACGAAAGATTAATACGTAAGTGAATGTCATAGAACGTCCTTCATAGCCATCTTGTTATTGACATAGCTCTAAGAATAAGCAAGCTGAAGTGGCAGTGGGCCGGCCATATCTCGTGAAGAACCGACGGCCGCTGGGGCAAACGTGTTCTCGAGTGGAGACCACGACTCGGTAAACGTAGTTCAGGACGTCCTCCGACCAGGTGGGATGACGACCTGCGAAAGACTGCAGGTAGATGCTGGATGCGGCAAGCTGAAGACAGGGCGCTATGGCGCTCATTGGGGGAGGCCTATGTCCAGCAGTAGACTGCTATAGGCTGATGATGAACCATCTTGAAAAAATGATAAGGTTTTACGTACCTGTTTTTATGTATTAAAAAAAAACATTTATTTTGGATCACGACACAAATTAAAATAGCTTATGTCATTAAATTTATGTCCATATCATGTTAGTAACAAATTTTAATTATTCTACTAGCTGTTTCTCGCGAATTCAACCGCGTTAAATTCGAATTTCACTTTTATAATATAGCCTATGTTCACCAGGGAACGTGTATCTTCCCAACGGTGAAAGAATTTTTCAAATCGGTCCAGTAGTTTTGGAGCCTATTCAATAGAAACAAAAAAATCAAACCTTTCCTCTTTATAATATTAGTATAGATGTTAGCTCTTGACACCAATATTAATTATAATAAGAAAAAACATTTAATTATTTTATACTTTTTGCACGATAAACAATATACAAAACTTATTCTAGAAAATTAATACAAAGCCGAACTTAACCCTAAAAGGGTTCTCTTCCAGCAAACCTTATTGGGAGAGAACAAAGTGAAGAGTGAACATCAGCTTCAAATGTTTTGTTATCATAGTTCGTATTTTAATATTTATTTTGATTTTCAGGTGATATTACCAACAAATCTACTGATGTTAATACATCTTTAAGCACATTAACTTACTGTAAGTATCCTATTATAATAAGAATAGAATAGAAAAAAACATTTATTTAGACACAGTTAAAAAATACCGGCATAGAATAACGGTGGACAGATATTGCAGTAACCTGCAAAGGCACTGGATGTCAAGTCTAAAGAGCCCTTATGCTAAACAAATTTATTATAATTGATTTGTAGGTATTAGTGTAAGGAATGTAATGTAATTTCAGTCAAATTGCATTCTTTACATTAACACTATGATAATGATGTAATTTTTTAAATTCTATAATAAATCACAATATGGATATATAATAAGTCTGAAGCAATAAACGAATTTAATTTATTTTTTATTAATAACGGCAAATAAAGTAGTTTATCATGGGGATAAGTGACACAGATAGGAGATATTAAGAAAATAAGACTACCTCCATGACCCTGCGCCGGAATAGGGGTTGGCTCAGCGTGTGCTGAACATTATTCTATTCAGCGCTGTTTTTCAGCCAAAGACCTTAATTACTAGTTGAAATCAAGTAATAAGTAACCTCTTTTTCCTTAAAAGTTGCTCCTAAGGGGGAAAACTAGATTCGAATGTAAAAAGCACTAAAATCCCCTTTTTTATCTACGAGTATTCAACTTTTCCACCCTGAGTTACCTACTTTTAGTCTTGAAAATTATGAACCCTATGATATTAATTAAATATCTTGTATTTATGTATAACTATACGACGATATAATTCACGACCGATGTGGCGCGGTGGGCGAAGGTCCGCCCGCGACGCAGGAGGATTAGGATTTCGATTCCCGCCTCGGAACAATTGTGTGTACGATCTGCAGATATTTGTTCCGGGTGTTCTGGTCGTTTTCTATGTATAATAAAAAATATCTATCTATGTAATGTATTGTATTATGTATATCAGTTATCTAGTACCCATAACACAAGCTCTGCTTACCATGGGGCTAGATAATACTGTGTGAATTGTCCAGCATTATTTATTATTATTATTTTATATAGTTTTTTTTTTAATATTATTTTATTATTTTAAATTTCAGTGATCCCTATAATTCAGCATTTAGAAAACAGCTGGATCGAAGGACGTAAGTACATTAATTAATGGCTAAATAATGTTTACCTATTTATGGCACAAATAAAAATTTTTTTTTTTTCAGTTGGGGATGCGCACAGATCAAGTAAGTACTTAATTTTTTTTACATACATTTTACAATGTGTCACGTAAATGGTGTACAAAGCCAAAAGAGGGTACCTAATTCTAGAACCTAAAGAGATGAACTTGTGAATATTATTATATATTTTTATATTTTTTTTTTCGTGTTCTTGTAAAACTATAGTTTGACCAAAACCGCTGTACCGCGCCTGAGGTATGCGAGCGGCGAGACGGGGGGGAAATATCGGCCGCTCCGATCCATCAGTCTGCCGTCAACGCGTACTCTTTTTTCCTCGCCCCCCACCTCGCCGCACTTTCCTAAGGAGCGGTACAGCGGTTTCGGTCAAACTAAACGTAGTGCAGGACGTCCTCCAACCGGTCGGGATGACGACCTGCGAAAGACTGCAGGTAGATGCTGAATGCTTGCGTCTATTTGCGACGATATTTTATTCAACTTAATTATTTCAGTTCTGCTCGCGGGTTTCAAGAAAGCACTATGCTACCAACAAGTTGCTAAAAAGCTTGCCCCTAAAAACAAAGGTACGTATACACTAGATGTACGAAGAAGTACAGATCTGTATGTAGCATAGTTGTATCTAATTTACTGACTATTTACGCCCTTACCAACCAGTGCGACACTGACCGCCACGCGATACAACCGTATGAAGTATCGTTTACCTACTTCCTATGTGTTTTGTGTGTTCTATTTGAATAAACTTTTGAAAAGTGATTTAAAATTTACTTACTATTTAACTACTACAATGTAGGTACACCTCCTAGATAAGCATAAAGTATATAACGAAACATTACAGGAACGAAAACTATGTAAAATATCTCGTGATCTTGAAATTTTTGTCAGTAAAAATCTTCATTTATAATATCATTTCAGGAACGTAAAGTATTTTACATCTAATACGATTTAATAATAGTGTTTTGGCTTTATCAATCTTAATTATTATTGAGATCTTGTTAAGAGCGTTTATTCCTAAAATGCGCAGAAACAGTACTTTTCAAACCCGTTTATATCATGAACCACTTATCTTATAGTATATATTATTTGAAATGAAAGGGAAATTATGAAAACCTCTCACAAGTTATCTTGATAGAACGCGTACATACTATATTAATCGAAATATTTTATAGTCAAACTATTCGGACACTAAAATTTCCTAAAATTATTAGTAAATAATATATACTATAAGATAAGTGGTTCATGATATAAACGGGTTTGAAAAGTACTGTTTCTGCGCATTTTAGGAATAAACGCTCTTAACGAAAAACGTAGGTAGGTACCTTACATAATAATATACAATCAATCTTAGGTTTAGGTTTAAAGATAATTCTCAAAAAAGAAACAGTCACTTACATGAGAATAGTTATTTAGCTTGGTGTAAACAATTTGTAGAAGTAAATCCTACTAATATTATAAACGTCAAAGTTTGTAAGTATGGATGGATGGATGTTTGTTACTCTTTCACGTAAAAACTACTGAAAGGATTTTAATGAAACTTTACAATAATACAGCTTATACATCAGAATAACAGATAGACTACAATTTATAAAGATATATTGTATATTATCCAAAATATACACCACGCGGGTGAAACCGTGGGGCGCAGCTAGTAAACAATAAAAGTAAAAAGTTTTATTTATAATAAATTTCAGAAACGAAAATCGACTTCTGCGGTAAAGATTACGGCAAGGACCTAGGATGGGAGACTTGTGCCAAGCCCACGTCTAATGAAGACATTCAAGATACCTACAAGCTAGACAAAGTTACTGAATACCTGAAGGGAATCGAAGAGAAAGGAACATTGAAACATGGTACGAATGAATTCATTTCATTTAATTTTAAACCTTTTATTCAGAAAATATTAATACATGGTTTTACTTAAGGGGCCTCCGGAGGGACGAATTCTTCATACAAACGTAATACCAAAATGATTTCCAATTCAAGCATATTTCCACTATAATATTGTATTATTTGTATTTGAATAGTATTTATCTAGGTTCCTAAATAGATTTTTTTTCAAAATACTTACCTAAATTAAATGAAAGCCCTGAAAAATGGACAAGTTTTGTTTCGTATTAAAAACATCAGTATCTTACGTTTTATTTATTAAAGAACATAGCTTATATTATCTAGTTACAGAATAACAATACTTTGTGAAGAATTCAAAAAGTTTCGGGACCCTTAAATACTATTTCTTAAACTACATCTATATTAACTGTTCGCCCTCTTTTGGCAAAGGCCTCCTCCAACCTTCCACTATATTCTTTCTTCAACCTGTCTCCTAGTTCCGATTTGAGCATTGAAGTCCCCCATGACTACAAGGTTACTAAAGGTTAACGAATTAATGAATTAATAATAAATAAATAAATAATGCTGGACAATTCACACAGCATTATCTAGCCCCATGGTAAGCAGAGCTTGTGTTATGGGTACTAGATAACTGATATACATAATACAATACATTACATAGATATATATATATATATATATATTTTATTTATTGTGAATTATTTTATGTTTCTTTTGTATTAAGAAAACTTATCCTCTGTTTCAGAAACTGGAAAAACGATTTTGAAGAGCATGCAGGACACTCAAGAAATACTGAAAAGTAAGTTTGTTTTTGCACTACTAGGTTAAGCTAAAGGTTGAGCAAAAGGAGAACGTGGAAACAATTAAGGTGAAATACGTCCCAAAACCCACGTTTTGACTAAACGGAAAATCAATTTGAAGGGAACAAAACACTTATTTTTCAAATATATTTTGATGAGGATCAAAAGTTTTGGATAATTAGTTAGTAAGTTATGGGAGTCGAAACACGATTGACTAAACTTGACTCGATAGAAAAAAATGGCAAAGTTTCTTCTAAATCTTCATTTTTACAGAGATATCTCTACGGAAAAACCAGTTTTATTTGCTAGTTATTTAATATTATTGTAATGTTATTTCTTCTACGTGTTCCCTAATAAATACTTTAGACGATTATGGTTTTAGTTTTTTAAGAAACAGTATTATTTTAGAGCAATAACAAATTTAAAAATAAAAACCAGTGAGTTTGCGCGCGGGCCGATCATTCCGCCGCTCTTGCCTCCCTTTCTGGCCTTCGCGCGGCGTTCGTTCGTCCTTGTCTCGAAAAAGCGAACTCACTTCGCCTTAAAGGCTATTTATAAATTTAACCTTAAAACGTTTCCATAAAAACAAAGTGTGTGAAGCCGGGGGCAGACACTAGTAAAACAAGTAAAAATGAAATTATTTTTTATAAAAACCCCTAACCTCGTGGCGGCCATCTTGGACCGATTCTCATTAAATCATTTAATGAATCGGTCCAAGATGGCCGACACTACAAAATGGCGAGTTACATTTTTTTCAAGAACACTCCCGACTATTTCACCTTTTCAAACAAAAAACGAAATCAAAATCAGTTCATCCGTTCGGGAGCTACGATGCCACAGACAGACAAACACACAAACACGTCAAACTTAAACATCACGACGTTTTTGCAAAGGGGTTGATAAATATAGTAAAAATATTAACAAAAAATAAAATATTAGGTTAAAATAGTCTTAGAAAACCTATTCCTAAGGTTTTAAAAAAAAAGGATACGATCCAGCTTACAACAGCTTTGTTCGCACTAATCTTCACATTTAGGTACATCAACCATACCTACTAACTTTAGCACAACTTGTACGGTTCGTACAAGTTGTGCTAAAGTTAGTAGGTATGGTGGACCTGCGAGTCTGACCAATAATGACTAAGGGAACATAAAGAATTACAAATCGTATAAGAGACGTCCATTCCGTCTGAATGTCGCGAGCGAAGTCAAGTGAAAGAGAGCGCGGAGTGTCCAGCGCGCCTATTTATACAGCGCACGGGTGGGGTTGCCCGCTTGGATTGCAAAAATATTTATTTTATATTTATTTATTTAATATTATGTTAAATATTAGGTAACAATAGTAACTTAATTTTATTGTTTATTCCACAGAGGATGACGAGCAATGGAGCAAGGACGACCTCGTTAGCATTATCCAGAACAGTAAGTTTTTCTACCAAAGTTATCGACATAGCTCTAGAATTAGCAAGCTGAAGTGGCAGTGGGCCGGCCATATCTCGCGAAGAACCGACGGCCGCTGGGGCAAACGTATTCTTGAGTGGAGACCACGTCTCGGTAGGCGTAGGACGCCCTTCGACCGGTGGGAGTGGGATGACGACCTGCGAAAGACTGCAGATAGATGCTGGATGCGGCAAGCTGAGGACAGGGCGGTATGGGTCTCATTGGGGGAGGCCTATGTCCAGCGGTGGATTAAGATAGGATGATGAAGAAGTTTTTTTTTTAATAACAAAACAATTATAACTTTTTCCAATAGGTTATAATGTATAGGATTTGTTAAAAAAATATGTAGGTATACGAAAACAATCGGTAGATATAAAATCATCATTGAGACCTCAGTAATCAATTCCCGCTGCAGGACAAACGTTTCTACGATATGCAAGCATTTTTTCCGGATATATGTGTTTTTATGTAATAATAAAAAAAATCTATTGTAATAAATATAATTATGGGCGAGTACCCATAACGCAAGCTTTACGTACCTTCCTACTTACTATGCGGCTTTTCCTAACATAAAATATGTATTTTCATTATTTTTGCAGTTATCGAAACACTTGGATACTTTGCGGGCAGCACGGGCGAGAAGGACCGTAAGTTATTTTCTTTTTAAGTATATACCTTCCATACTCCGATCTAGAATCCTAGATATTTTATGTCATCAAAGACTTCAGTGCTTTCTGAAAATATTTCTTCAATGTCCTATCAGTATCTAGTTATGTGAGGCAAGTGTGCGCTGTTGGCAAGAGAACGCAAATACATGATCCATGCACCCCACGATATTTTACATTAAAATAATTAATTTTATTTATCACTCTCATAAAGTCATCCAAGTTCGGTTTATTTATAAAAGCGTGGTTTTTTAGTTTTTTTTAACTATTATTTATTTAGCAGCCTGTGTTAAATAGCATCACTTCATTTACCTAGCCCCGCTCAGCGCAGCTCAGGTGGAAACACTTTGCGGAGCGAGTTATTTTGTACAAAACAAGGGGGAAATGTGTTCGAGGGATGAGTTGAGAGGAACGTGTTGTCATGGATTAATAAAAAGAAAAAATGAGAATAAAATAATTTATTTACAGCCACACAATGTTAAACAGAGTTACAAAAAAAGGAAAACACACAAAAATACAGACCAACATAAGTCGTAGGGATTTAAACTTTAACATAATGTAGCGAGTAGTAGAGTCGCATGAGTAAGAAAAACTGTTCTTTCCCTATGTGCGCGGCTAATAAGGTCCAATCTCTGCTTGTTGTCAAGATCGACCGAGGACGATAGTGACTCTGTTTAATCCTAGGCCAATCGTGGCCCTATCTTAGCCTTGCTCGCTTATTTTGACGACGGATGTGGCGCGGTGGGCGAAGCCGCCTGCGACGCAGGAGGGTTCGATTCCCGCCTCGGAACAATTGTGTGTACGATCTGCAGATATTTGTTCCGGGTGTTCTGGTCGTTTTATATGTATAATAAAAAATATCTATCTATGTAATGTATTGTATTATGTATATCAGTTATCTAGTACCCATAACAAGCTCTGCTTACCATGGGCCTAGATAATGCTGTGTGAATTGTCCAGCATTTTTTTTTTTAAATACTTCGCTACATATCCTCGAACCACTTACTGTTTTTTCATAACTAATAATATGTTTTTTGCTTGCAGTGGGATCAGACATTGTCGAAGGTATGTCACCTTATCTATTGGAAACGACCAAGTTAATTTTGATTCATATTTGGATAGATATTTTTATTAAATGATTCTTTTGAAAATATAACAAACAAGATTAAAAAAAAACTACAAAAAATGTGGCGATTTGGCTGCCTTATCGCTCAAGAGCAATCTACCAGACAACCGTGGGTGGATAGCATCGTTGTATTGAACGTAGGGATCTGTTTGTAGTTTAATTCAAATAACAACATAAAATTTATAATAAGATGTTACATACAAATACCGGAGCTGAGACGTGGACACTCACGATAGGGCTGGTCCACCAGTTCCAAGTCGCTCAGCGAGCTATGGAAAGAGCTATGCTCGGAGTTTCTCTGAAGGATAGGATTCGCAACGAATACATCCGACAGAGAACCAAGGTTATCGACATAGCTCAAAGAATAAGCAAGCTGAAGTGGCAGTGGGCCGGCCATATCTCGCGAAGAACCGACGGCCGCTGGGGCAAACGTGTAGGACGCCCTCCGACCAGGTGGGATGACGACCTGCGAAAGGCTGCAGGTAGATGCTGGATGCGGCAAGCTAAAGACAAGGCGCTATGGCGCTCATTGGGGGAGGCCTATGTCCAGCAGTGGACAGCTATAGGCTGATGATGATGATGATACAAACCAACTAAAAATACATGTAAATTAATTTTGTAACCTAATAAGATAATTAGCCGAATGCACCCCGAGAGGTGGGCTAATGCTGCAACACCCTGGGTCCCGGAAGGAAGCCGCGGGCGAGGTCGGCCAAGAAAGCGCTGGCGAGACGACCTTAACGCCTTCCTCGGAGATCGGTGGGAGATCGCACGTGACCGCGCTGAGTGGAAAGATTTGGGGGAGGCCTTTGCCCAGCAGTGGGACGAAACAGGCTAAATAAAAAAAATAAGATAATTATGTAATTTACCTTTATAGATGCTAAATCATTCACTTTCTGTCTTTCTTATTGTTTTATTCTATCCGTGAAATACTTCAATACGCTTTAATGAACTTGTTAGTGAGTTATTTACAAGCTTCTAGTTTTCCTTTAAATAAATATAAATATTAAAAAAACACGTGTCTCGAGCGTCATGACATGTCATGAGATGTCTGTTGCGTCGCGTCGCGTTTCGGTGATAGCTGGCCCTTAAGGTGCAATTCCAAGATGGACCGCAGGCTGCAAACTGCAGCTGCAGGCTGCAAGCGACACTACTGGTTTCTATGCATGTCTATGAAATTTATTCCAAGCGCGGCGACACTGCGGCCGCGGCGCACAGCGACCGCAGGCAGCGCCAGTTGTGTCGCAAACCGTGCTTGGAATAGAAGAAACCGCGACTGCAGCCAGCACTGCGGTCAACCGCAGCCGGTAGCCCCAATGTCGCCTGCGGTTGCAGTCTGCAGCCCATCTCGGACCTTTAGCCGTATATACATATCTTAAGTATATTAGAGATATTTCACATGCTTACTTAATAATTGTACCTTTTTTTCAGATATCATTGCGTCTCTATCTGTATTTTTGAAAGAATACGACATAACATCAGACGTAGAAACAATCAAGACTAAAGTGATCAAGCAAGTTAGCACGTGTGGAAAGAATGACTTCGGAAAAATCATAGACACTGCTAGCACAGTTACAGTTGATGACAATGATGACGACGATCAAGACGACTGCGATGACAATGATCAAACAACATCCAAAGATAAAACCGACAAACAGACAGACAAAGACCAAACCGATAATCAAAAAGACAATCAAAATGCCGACACAGACAAATCTAACGAAGGTGACAAAAAGACAGGCAATGATAACAAAAAAGACCGAGACGGTAAAGGTGACGATGGCAAACCGACAGACACAAACGATACCGATAATCAAAAAGACAATAAAAATGACGACACAGTCAAACCTAACGAAGGTGACAAAAAGACAGGCAATGATAACAATAAAGACCGAGACGGTAAAGGTGACGGTAGCAAACCGACAGACACAAACAATACCGATAATCAAAAAGACAATAAAAATGCCGAAAAAGACAAACCTAACGGAGATGACAATGAGAGACGCAAAGGTAACAAAAAAGACCGAGATGGCAAAGGTGACGGTGGCAAATCGACAGACACAAACAAAACCGATAATCAAAAAGACAATAAAAATGGCGACACAGACAAACCTGACGTAGGTGACAAAGAGACAGGCAAAGGTAACAAAAAAGACCAAGACGTCAAAGACGACGGTGGCAAACCGACAGACACAAACAAAGCTGATAACGAAAATGATGTAAAAGATGACAATAAAGATGGCGACAAAGACAAAGGTAACAAAAGTACAGATAACATCAATAGTAAAAACAATAACGGAGATGACAAAAACAAAGAAGACTGTAATGATAACAAAAACAAAGATGTAGGTAGCAGTGATGGTGGTAGTGCAAACAAGAACGGAAACGGAAACGATGGTAGCAAAGGAAACAGTGGCGCAAGTAAAAGCCGAACGAAGGAATTAAGAAAACACACAGATGGCCATTCATCTCAGAATTCCAAATCTGGTACAGAAGAAGAAACAAGTAATAGCAACGGTGATTCAATTAGCAAGAAAGAAACACAAAGCCAGCAAGTATCCGACACGAGCTCGCAAGACGCATACAAAAGAAAAACTGAACAGGTAAATTCTGACGGATCAAAATCTACGACAATGGAGAAAAATCAAAGGACAGCGGACGAACATAATGAAAAAGAATCTTCAAAATCACAACAAACAGTAAAACATGGTAATACAGTAACAGATACGCAAAAAGGAGAGAGTCACAGTGCAAGCGCGAAACATCTCGCTGAATCCAGTGCGAAAGAAAAAGACACTGAAGATGCTGATGGAGTGAAGACTAAAACGAAAGTTACAAGCTTTAATGAACAGCAGGAAAGTAAATCTGAGAACTCGAGTTTCTCTCAACAAAGTCACACAGAAGGAGACTGGGATAAAAAAATTGATATGGACTTCTGAACAAGTGAAACTTTAAATCGATAAGAAACTATGACAAAGGCTTGAATAAATGACCGAAAACTATATTTTAGTAATAAATGTGCATCACTTAATCTGTGTTTTAATATCACCCTTCATATAAGGATAGATAGTTTTTTGTACCGAACAAAAACATTAATTACTCGTACTATAATTACACAAGGTAATGTTGCGAATCAATCGAAAGTGCTTAAAACGAAAAAAGAATAATCACATCAATTAGTAGTCTTAATAGAACAAACGCTCAGTGACCTATGGAAAGAGCTATGCTCGAAGTTTCTCTCAAGGATAGGATTCGTAATGAATAAATCCGACAGGAACCAAAGCTATCGACATAGCTCTGAGAATTAGCAAGCTGAAGTGGCAGTAGGCCAGCCTCATCTCACGAAGAACCGACGGCCGCTGGGGCAAACGTGTTCTTGAGTGGAGACCACGACTCTGTAAACGTAGTGTAGGACGCCCTCCGGCCAGGTGGGATGACGACCTGCGAAAGACTGCAGGTAGATGCTGGATGCGGCAAGCTGAAGACAGGGCGCTATGGCGCTCATTGGGGGAGGCCTATGTACAGCAATGGACTGCTATAGGCTGATGATGATGATGTACCTGGCTCCCGGACCACTTGTAGCAACGCGTTCCAAGACTGAAATCCCTCACAGGGCGAGGACCAGTTCATGAACTCTCGGGGACCGGACAAGCTCACCACCTTACCACGTACTCTCGCGAAGTCGGGGAAGTCAACTCGCATAATGGGACCGAAAGTGTACAACAGTCTCCCTGAAATTGTTACGAAGGCAACTAGCCTAACAGCTATTAAGAGCAAACTGAAGCACTGGCTAACTGACAATAGCTTGAAACAGCTATGAGGAATTCCTAGAATATAAAAGTGACTAAATGTACCTACTTAATTATCTAGTTATTATTATGTCTCTCATTTACCATGATCTCGGGCCATAAAGTGACCCGGTCCTTTGGAAGGCTTGCGTGGAGCCGAAGCCAACTGCACAGAGGCCCTTTGAGAAGTTCATCTAAAGGCGATGGCTATACATAGCGGGTATCAAACTCGGGTGCACAATTTAATACACCCAAAGATGGTATCCGCCAGGTGTAGAAACTATTGCAAAGAAAAATGAAAGAAATAAAACCAGGCTATTGTGATGGATGGATAGACTGGGTAATCGGGCTATAGGGGACATTGCGGACGTCTGCCATAAACAAGTTACTCATAATGTTAACAGTGGCAGACGGTGGCTTACCGAATGCTGGATGGGTTCCTTAAAAAGCCGGAGTAAATTACCGGAGAGGAAAAACATCGGCGCAAACGACTGAGTGGTGTCGAGAGGTGCGGCCCCGATTTCACCATCACGAAGACTGCTCGTGAGCGGGTTTCCTCGCTATTACGCCATTAGACACTTCCACCCTCGAGTCTACATCCTAAGATGCATCTCTCGCAACTCCACTCAGACCGGCCAATGAAGGCAAGCAAGAGGTGGGGATCTGGTTCTCTTGGGATGCCACTCCGCAAGCGGAGACGAGAACCAGGAACTTCGCCGGGAGCGCTCGGTACCCGTGGTGTCGCTACTCACCAACAGCTCGCCACAAGCTGCCCTGCGGGTTGTGTAGCGTTTGTGCAGGCGTTTGGGCTGGTTTTATAGTCACGCCGCCGCCGCTGGACCCGCCGCTGGGCAGTGCGCTGTTAACGTTTACTGGACGGCGCTGCACAAGCGCGCTACTGAAACGCAACTACTACCCCATACATCTCCGAACGCGCAAAAAATGTAATATAAGCGGCGCCGATTTGTATGGAAATTTGTAGTAGGTAGACAAGTTGTAGTAGTCAACCAGTCATCAAGAAGTAAAACCAGCAAATCGGCGCCAACAGCCTTTTAAGAATAAAAGCCTAGGAATACAGTCCACCAGTCTTTCAATCAAGGAACGTGGATGAGAACCCTGCGACGACACAGCTAGGACCCCCACATCTGTAATAGTTTTACTCTGTTTAGTTTAGGCAGAGATGCATTTTACAGCATACTCGAAATAGCTTTTGGATTTTCCATCCTATTTAAAATTTATTTTCGGCTGTGTTACTCACGCGATGCCCACGCCTTACGCCTCTGTAGGTACACAATACATAGAAACCCTGTCAGGGCACAACAATTTTTGGGTTCGATCTTGTTAGATTGTTAAGTTAGTAACTTACAAACTTCATATTTATAAAATTAATTAATAAAGCAATGTCATCTATAAATAAGTGGCAGTGGGCCGGCCATATCTCGCGAAGAACTGACGGCCGCTGGGGCAAACGTGTTCTTGAGTGGAGACGTAGTGTAGGACGCCCTCCGACCAGGTGGGATGACGACCTGCGAAAGACTGCAGGTAGATGCTGTATGTATGAGTCAAGCCGAAGACAGGGCGCTATGGCGCTCATTGGGGGAGGCCTATGTCCAGCAGTGGACTAATCTAGGATGATGATGATCTTAAAATAAGTAGTTTTATTAAATAATAATTGTATTGGATATGAATAAGTTTTCGATCTAATAAATTGATCGCAAATTAATGTCAAATCAGAAATAGTGAGATTATGTCAATTTTATCGGGTCTCGTACTCTAGTTCGAATGACGTTATCTCGATGTTCATTACCTCGATGTCTCTGCCTCGACGGTACGTTTCGTCGATGGGTCGTTACCTCGAAAGATCAGTATCTCGAAGGGTTTCTACCTCGACAGGTCTCTCTCTACCTCGACGGTACGTTTCGTCGATGGGTCGTTATCTCGAAAGATCAACAAAACCAAAGTTAATTTAAATTATTATTGAATGGTTATCGGATCGTTCAGAAACTTTATCGTTTCGGTCATCGAATTAGCATTGCCATTCAACGTGGTAATGCTGCCAGCATTCTGGGCACCTAAGCTTTTGGTAACTGCTGAGGTTTCTAGAAAATTTATATTATTAACAAGATTCTGCCCGCGGCTTCAAAGTTGAAAGTCAAGTTAATAGCACTTATTACTTTAGGCTTACAAATAAGCACTTAGACAAGTCAAATTTTAAACTATTCATTATTATCAAATAACATTATTTTAATTTTAATGTTCACTTAAATTTTTTGTTAAAATAATAACAATTTGTCAAGGTAAATACTAAATATAAATAAATAATGCTGGACAATTCACACAGCATTATCTAGCCCCGTGGTAAGCAGAGCTTGTGTTATGGGTACTAGATAACTGATATACATAATACAATACATTACATAGATGATACTTTTTATTATACATAGAAAACGACCAGAACACCCGGAACAAATATCTGCAGATCGTACACACAATTGTTCCGAGGCGGGAATCAAACCCGCAACCTCCTGCGTCGCAAGCGGACCTTCGCCCACCGCGCCACATCGGTCGTCCTCGAATATGGAACAATAATCAAATCATATTTTCTGTAAAAAAAAAATTAATATAATTGTAATTTGTCGTTTCGTTATTTGAATAAATTAATCCAAAAATTGCTATTTTCATAAATCCTAAGATTAATGATAAGATTATTTATAAATCAGTGATAAGCGTGTATAAATAAGTTTCCGATGTAATTTTAAGCTAGATATCCAAAGCGCTTTGGATAGTACTCAGTCTTTACTTCCAATATGGCGTGGTATCTGTTTTTGGTGATTTCTGCTCTGTCCGTGGTAAATGGTAAGTAAATTTACAAAAAAGCTTACTAAAAACCCCTTATTAATAATTATGTGTAACTTCTTTGAATTGGGTGGTTTATATTTGACGACCGATGTGGCGCGGTGGGCGAAGGTCCGCCTGCGACGCTGAAGGTTCGATTCCCGCCTCGGAACAATTGTGTGTACGATCTGCAGATATTTGTTCTGGGTGCTCTGGTCGTTTTCTATGTAGAATAATAATATCTATCTATGTAATGTATTGTATTATGTATATCAGTTATCTAGTACCCATAACACAAGCTCTGCTTACCATGGGGCTAGATAATGCTGTGTGAATTGTCCAGCATTATTTATATATTTATTAAATTGCTGTGTGAATTGTCCATTATTATTTATTTAAGTTAAGTTTGCCCATGTCACTCGCTTTACTCAATATTCTGTCCAAAAACGGCGTAGATATATTTTACCAAAACCTGCCGAAAGCCATGGAAAAGGCACAGCTGGGTATTGAAAAAATTCATAATTTATTAAGTATTGTATAAAGGTCATGTATGTTGTAAATTGGACCCAATAAATAAGTTAATATAAGTAGATACAGCATCGCCTTAGGGCTTAATAAAAAAACCTGTAACGATGTTAATATCTCAATCTCAATAAATAAATATAAATAAATCTACTAATATTATGTGTGGGTGGCACCAAAGTCGGCTGTCACATAGATGGGGTTTGTATCAATAACATTAGCTACGCCGACGATATGGTGTTGCGCCCTTCGATTGGAGCCCTACGCAAGCTACTGCACATATGTGAGTCCTATGCGAAGGCCCATGGGCTCAGATATAATGCGAACAAGAGTGAGTTTATGGTGTTTAAGGCAGGGTCCAAGACCTTTTAAAATGTACCACCCATCACCCTAGATGGAGCTCCTCTCGAGCGCGTGTCGAAGTTTAAATATCTGAGCCACTGGGTCAACGAGGACCTATATGATAATGACGACATAGAGAGAGAGCGCAGAGCGTTGGCCGTCCGATGTAACATGGTAGCTCGCAGGTTTGCTCGCAGTTCCAGGGAGGTGAAGGTGACGCTCTTCAAAGCATATTGCCAGTCACTATGCACAGGTACCCTGTGGGTAAGCTATACGCAGAAGGCGTACAACGCGCTGCGCGTGCAATACAACAATGGGTTTAGAGTGCTGATGGGGTTGTCACGTTTATGCAGTGCATCGGGTATGTTCAGTGAGGCGCAGACTGATGGTTTTCACGCCATCGTAAGAAAGCGTTGTGCGTCGCTCTTGAAGCGCCTGCGTGCCAGCCCCAACACCATTCTAAGTACATTGGCGGACAGGTGGGAATCTCTTTTTACGGGGCACTGGATAAATTTACACGCAATCCTTTTTAAGGGGCGGTGCCCCGGTCACTGATAGTCTCTCGCGTCCGCATATTTTTTATTTTTTTTATGTCATTGATTTTTGATTGAGTATGTAAATTTTTATGTTATCTTTTGTATGAGTCCTGTGCTCGAAATAAACAATTTTTATTATTTATTTATTATAAACGTCAAAGTTTGTAAGTATGGATGGATGGATGTTTGTTACTCTTTCACGTAAAAACTACTGAATGGATTTTAAGTAACTTTACAATAATATAGCTTACATATCAGAATAACACATAGGCTACAATTCATAAAGATATATATAGTATATTATCCAAAATATCTCAAACCACGCGGGGGAAACCGCGGGGCGCAGCTAGTAAATTAATAAATGCATCTCTTCTAACTCTATTTTCCACCAGGACTCCCCACGATTCAAGACCCGGTGGTCCGTAAGCTAGACGAGACGCGATACCATCATGTCCTGGCCGGAGACGGGACCACGCACCTCGTGGACCTGTGGCAGAAGGTCAGCGACCTCCAGGAGATCGCCAGATTCACTCCTGATAGCCAGAATGTCTACCATCTGTTTACCAGGTAAGATTTGATTAGTATGTAGTATGTACCTATTAAATATGGATGTAAGCGGGTGAACTCAAATCGGTCGGTCTAATATGTACTGACCAGCTTGTTGCTCTAACAATAACTCAAGGACATTTGTGAAAGAGCGCTGGTTGTCAGACAGAACCAACCCAAGTGCGAATCTTTTTTGTGTTGGATGGAGGAACACCAAAGTTTCATCCAATAACGAGGGTTTTCTTTAAAGTGAGAGTTTAAAGTAAGCGGTTTTATACGCGAGCGTACCGCATCCCTCCATGAAAACAGGTGATACGTTGCGCGTTGGTAATCTTCCAACACAAATATTGGTCATAGTTAACCCGCTTACATTCGTAAAGAAAACACCAATCTACTTAAAAAATAGTTTTTATAGTAAAAAAAGTATGTACCTACCCTATACATTAGGTATTTTAATGTAAACTAAATGATTAGTAAGACATTTGCGAATGAAAACTTAACAAATCCAGAAAAACAAGGTTATCAAAAAACTAAAACACAAACTTGAAAAATTCATAATCCCAAATGTGCAGCGAAAATGTTTTTTAATTTGAATTCGAAAACGAACGAGAGATCAATTAAACGATGAATTCTTTCAAAACCAAAAATTAAAATAATAAATAAATAATGCTGGACAATTCACACAGCATTGTCTAGCCCCATGGTAAGCAAAGCTTGTGTTATGAGTACTAGATAACTGATATACATAATACAATACATTACATAGATAGATATTTTTTATTATACATAGAAAACGACCAGAACACCCGGAACAAATATCTGCAGATCGTACACACAAATTGTTCCGAGGCGGGAATCGAACCCGCAACCTCCTGCGTCGCAGGCGGACCTTCGCCCACCGCGCCACATTGGTCGTCAAAATTAATAAGGTCGTTATAATTGTTTTGGGCTTTACTTCGATGGTAAAGGAATATCGGTGGGAAACGGTTGATGACAACCAATGTCATCAACCGTTTCCCCACGTTTGTAATTTATAACCCAGCATCCCCAAAATTCATAAAACATTCAGGTTTTTTAATCGGACTATAGGTAGTTAATCTCAAATTTCGGGGCTGCATTGCCCCGCTGTATAGCTATGCTGATGCGCTGCGCCAGATACTCCAGCTATATTTATTTCTACTTCCTACCTACAGACAATTTATTATATGTTTTATCCTACTCCCTACAGACAAAACCCCACCATCAGCCAGCCCCTCCTCATGGGTTCCAACGGCCTCCTCGGCCTCACCAACTACAACCCTCAGCGCAGAACCGTCGTCCTGATCCACGGGTGGCTGGACAGCATCACCTCCGATCTCAACTCTGTGCTGGTGCCCGCATTCTTGTCTGCTGAAGACGTGAACGTGATCTCCGTGGACTGGTCCGCCGGCGCCGGGACTATTAACTATGCTGCTGCGGTTACCAACACTGTAACTTCTGGTAAGATATCACATTATTTACAGTGATTCGCGATTCAGTGGATCGCTCACAGATAGGACCTACTCCGCATTAGAATCTAAGATTAAAGTATGACAACATATCTATACTAATATTATAAAGAGGAAAGGTTTGATTGCATTGAATAGGTTCCGAAACTACAGGACCGATTTAAAAAATTATTTCGCCGTTGGGAAGCTACACTATCCCAGGGCTATTTCGCCCTAGGATAGTGTAGCTAACTCGTAATAGACAGATCTAGAGGCTAGATTATATTAGAAATGTGAAATTCGATTTTAACGCGGGTGATACCGCGGGAAAAAGCTAGTTAAAGATAAATATACATTTATTTAGCCATAAACAGGCTAGGTACAATAACACAAATATTAATAGTACAGACTAACATAGTACGATTAAAAATAAATTTAATTAATATTGTTGATTCTACGCAGAATTAGAATCTAAGATATTTTATGACAAGATATTTTATCTTCATTTATATACTAGCTGCGGCCCGTGGCCTCGCCCTCGTGGATAGCTATCTGTTCGCTTAGATCTTCGGTGTGCAGTTTTCAGCAATAGATATGTAAGATTCAAGAGGAAGGTTTATAAACTCAATCGTCGCGGGCAAAGCCGCAAGGCGCCGCTAGTTCATTATAAATGTATGCCTGTTTACTCCGAACCTTGTTTATTTCATTTTTAATTCATCAAACTACGATAGTTTTAGTAATATTGAAGAATCTCAAATCGAAAATTCCTTAAATCCTATAATCAATTTATACCATGTTATGCAATTATAACTACTGCGGGATATTTGTTACTTTTTAAAAACTCTAGTTTAGGAAGGTGCCTGCCTAGAAACGTGACGATATATAAATACCTACCTGATTGAATCTGCTGCTAAGCAGGTGTTCCCGTTATTATTAATATTAGCATTAGGTTTTTTTTTTTTTTTTGACAATTCACACAGCATTATCTAGCCCCATGGTAAGCAGAGCTTGTGTTATGGGTACTAGATAACTGATATACATAATACAATATATTAGTAGGTAGGTATTTGTTAATGTAATTGTAAAAAACAGATGTTGTTAATTAGACGTCATCGATAACCCCCTATCAACTTCGTAATCGT
This sequence comes from Eupithecia dodoneata, assembly GCA_947044415.1. Taxonomy (NCBI): domain Eukaryota; kingdom Metazoa; phylum Arthropoda; class Insecta; order Lepidoptera; family Geometridae; genus Eupithecia; species Eupithecia dodoneata. The sequence goes on from OX345684.1 coordinate 3,828,050, forward strand.
TTTAATCTGGCTTTATTTTGTTTAATTTTATCGCAATTAAGATAATAAATAAGTTCCTACTTGGCGAATTTGATTGCATGTTATGACAAGGCACATTAATTACCTAAATGTAATCAAATTCGAATAAAAAAATATCAAGTCTATACTAATATTATAAATAGGAAAGGTTTGATTTTTTGTTTGTTTGTAGGCTCCGAGACTACTCGACCGATTTAAAAAATTCTTTCACCGTTGGGAAGCTACGCTATCCCCGGTGAACATTAGGCTATATTGAATTTTCAAAAAAGTTAGGGATCCGTACCAGAACCGTTCGAAGCCGGGAAGGTCGGCTAGTACACTATATGTATACTATTTACCATTCATTCTGAATTCAGTAACGGAATTCAGATTCTTAATTCAGAAAGCCCGGAATCCATACAATTTATACATTCTCCAAACAAATTCTGATTTTCTCAGTTTCTAAATTTATCAGATTGATCTGTAATTCGTCCTGTACACGTTGGGCCAATGCGTTGGGCCAAGGCGTTGGGCCAACGTGTAGAGACCTACTTGGCGCATGTTGGTAGTTGGCGGCCAACATTGGCTCACAAAGGATCTTGGCGCTCGCCGCAAACAGTGTTCACACGTTGGCGTCTTATTAAGTCCGCCTCTATTCGTCAGCAAAGACAGTCGTGTTACGGGCTTGAGTGATTTTTTTTTATATCGTAGGTACGCCAACGTGTGAACGCAATCCGATCTGTTGGCCCAACGTGTTGGCCCAGCGCATACTGACAAGCGTTCTGAATTCCTAATCCGAATATTAAAATCCTGAATACAGAACGCGCGTAATTCTTTACATTTGAATATTCACATACTAGAATCTGAATAGGTATTCAGATTCCAGTCCAGCCGCTGAAAACCAGCGCTGCATTGGCTTATGTCAATGTAGCATTTAATGCTGAGCCGGTAGCCTTTCTGTGTTCTCGTATTTTAATTATTTTATTCGTTCCTAATTTGTTATCTTTATTATTATTAGTTCTTAATTTGTATTATTATATATGAAACACAAATGAATATTTTCTATTTCTATTCTAGATTCTGAATATTTCCGTTTCTGAATTCAGAAAGATATTCCGTATGTCTGAGGCCAGCCTCAATGTTTTCGTAAGCTATATATCTCTTATTTCAGGTATAAGCGTAGCCCGTTTCATCTCCTGGTTGAACGGGGCGACGGGTGCAACGCCCAGCATGTACCACCTGGTTGGGCACAGCCTGGGCGCGCATCAGGTGGGCGTGGTGGGCAGGAACTTGGGCGGGCAGGTCGCTTACATTACAGGTAAGGGAATGATAGATAAATAGGTAGATAGAAAACGCTTTTTTTGAATACCACACAAAACAGGAAAACAATACAGGAATAAACAATAGAATAAAGGAAGTATAAAGTTCGGCCTTATCGCGATCTCTACCAGACAACCTTAGGATGGACGGGACATGAAGGAACAATATAGATGGTGGCACTTTAATAAACATATAGATAAAAAAGGAAACAAATACAATACGTATGTATTGTATTTAATATATACCATAATACCTACATTACAAACATTATAATAAACTAACATAGACATAAGATAAAGCTATTATATATATATACATTATATATATATATATATTTTCATATGGATAAATAATATAAAGATATACAATAGAAGTTATAAGCATAGCTCTAAGAATTAGCTGAAGGAAGCCGGAGTTTCTCTGAAGGATAGGATTCGTAACGAATACATCCGACAGAGAGCCAAGGTTATCGACATAGCTCTGAGAATTAGCAAGCTGAAGTGGCAGTGGGCCGGCCATATCTCGCGAAGGACCGCCAACCGTGTTGGGGTCAACGTGTTCTTGAGTGGAGATCGCGACTCGGCAAACGTAAATTTGGTCGGTTTTTGAAGAATCTTGAGGAAAAACCTCCTACTTTTTTCGATAATCAAAAACAACCGTTCTTTCTTGCAGCTCTAGACGCAGCTTTCCCCGGCTTCATAACAAACGACGACAAGTTCCGGCCGACAGATGGCGTGTACACAGAGGCTATCCACACTAACGCGGGTCTTCTAGGCTATATCGCCACTCAGGCGGACGCTGACTTCTATCCCAACGGTGGGATTAACATGCCGGGCTGTAACTCTATGGACTGCGATCATCAAAGGTAAAGACTTTGGCTTAAAATAAACAAAGATAGACAGATAGTCTTTAGTTGCTACTTCAGACACATACAAAATTCATTACTTTCTGGCTCCTCGCATAGTATAAAACAAAGTCGCTTCCCGCTGTCTGTCTGTCCCTAGTATGCTTAGATCTTTAAAACTACGCAACGGATTTCGATGCTGTTTTTTTTTTAATGGATAGAGTGATTCAAGAGTAAGTTTTATAAACCATGTGACACATAGATTTCCACGTGGGCGAAGCCGCGGGGCGCAGCTAGTTTTACTTATAAATTAACCATATTCCATTACAGGGTAATATTCTACATGGAAGAGTCATTGACCTCGGGCGGGTTCAACGGCCAGCGATGCGCTACCTACGCGACAGCGATGCTGGGACAATGCTACCTGTGGGGCAGCTTGCGCATGGGTGGACTCGTGCCTAAGACTGGGTAAGACTTTCTACATTCTTGATGCCACGGACTTCTATCTAGGCCTAACCGGCAAATACTGAGGCCGCGACTGCCTGAAAGTCAGAATTTCGCAGCGCCATCTAGTTCCGAAACTGTTCAACTTCTTTTAGGGACCAAAATAAAAATTATTAAGGAGGCCAAGCAAGCGTTATTTGTATGTTTTTACGAGTTAATATCCTACTACTTACTGTACCTTCAACTGAAAAGACAAATCATCGCATTGACTCATTTTACGTCAATCAAAATATACGCTCGTTTGACCTCAGCGTAATGGGAAATGGTTTCTTTGAAGGAATGGTATTTATTTATTCGTTATAATGTCCATTTCTCTCTAGCTAGTGAGATCCGTTTTCTGCCTCTCAGTTAATAATAAATAAATAAATAAATAATACTGGACAATTCACACAGCATTATCTTCATGGTAAGCAGAGCTTGTGTTATGGGTACTAGATAACTGATATACCATAATACAATACATTACATAGATAGATATTTTTTATTATACATAGAAAACTACCAGAACACCCGGAACAAATATCTGCAGAACGTAGACACAATTGTTCCGAGGCGGGAATCGAACATGCAACCTCCTGCGTCGCATAATACAATCCAAAAATACTTTATTGTACACCAGATACAGAACATTACAAAAGACATTAAATATTGTCTCCATCAGATCCCACAACTGGGCAAAAGACAGTCCCTTCTACGATTCAACTCTGTCTAAAGCTTTGAGATAATGTTTTCATTTACTTTCAGGTCTTCTGGTATCTTCTATTTGGAAACGAACGCCGCACCTCCATTTTCTCGGGGTTAAAATGGACAAGAACAATTTCACAAAACAAACCCTTTACTAGAACCAGAAAATTGAAATAAAATAGTATAAGCAAAGTATTTTTTTTAATCTGTCCGTTACTTTCCTAACCAACCTACTACTTTAGGGCAGGCTGAAATCAGGGCGCTATAAATAAATAAATAATGCTGGACAATTCACACAGCATTATCTAGCCCCTTGGTAAGCAGAGCTTGTGTTATGGGTACTAGATAACTGATATACATAATACAATATATTACATAGATAGATATTTTTTTATTATACATAGGAACGACCAGAACACCCGCTAATTTCTATGGCGCTATTCGCTATGGCGCTCATTAGGGAGGCCTATGTCCAGCACTGGACTATACAATACATACATACTGAATCCTTAATTGAAATGACAACTCACAAATGTGGCATTAGAGCTTCTAAGGGGCCTTTAGATTGGTTCTTTCGTTTAAAGTTATCGACATAGCTCTGAGAATTAGCAAGCTGAAGTGGCAGTGGGCCGGCCATATCTCGCGAAGAACCGACAACCGCTGGGGCTAACGTGTTCTTGAGTGGAGACCCAGCAAATGTAGTGTAGGACGCCCTCCGGCCAGGTGGAATGACGACCTGCGAAGGACTGCAGGCAGATGCTGGATGCGGCAAGCTGAAGGCAGGGCGCTATGGCGCTCTTTAGGGGAGGCCTATGTCCAGCAGTGGACTATTATAGGCGGATAATGATGATATTGGTTCTGTACCGTTTTATGTTCATGAGATTTAACCCCCGAATTAGTAAGTTCGACTTACTTCGTTGAAATATAAGCTCTGACTAAAGGTAATAAAGCACTTTGATAATTTACTTACTCGCAGTGCCTTCGGTTATTCCGTGATCATGGCGCATGAAACTGTGCCGAAATATTGGAAAACTCAAAAATCAATGCGTGGTAAATATCCCGTTTTAAATGACAAAAAAACCTCCAAACTGATCCACGTTGTGGGGCCGTCGGTATACAATCGCCTCCCACAGTCAGTCACCAGTGCGGAGTCAATGCAATCGTTCAAACACAAATTAAAGAACTGGCTCATTGAGCAATCCTTTTACAGGATTCATGAATTTCTGAGATAAGACTGCACCACTATATTATTATTCATTTTTGTCGATTAATTTTAAATTATTATTGCAATGATTATTATGGAATTTTGTTTTATTATAGAATTGATTATAGTGAATGTTTCTGAATGTATTATAATTTATAGTCATATAGAATTATTATTTTTATTTGATGAAGAGAGAGCCCCGTTGTTTTCCCGCCAGAATATTCAAATTTTATTGGAAATAGCATTGACTTCCGCTAGATGTCACCAATAAGCTGTCTCCACGCCACCTAGTAGGCGCGACAGTGGCGCCAATAGTTTGTACTTTTGAGCGCCATGATCTTTTATTTCATTGCGTCGAATATCACCAGGCAAGATTTAAAATGTAAGTTTTGAACAAGGTAAGTAAATTAATATGCGTTTTATTTTATGTACTTAAAACGCTTCTATTAATTTGACTGGACCTTGTTCAAAACTTGTTAATGGGGCTCTCATTAATTATTTAACTATTATAGTGTATACAAACCAACAACTATTAAGTATAATAAGGATACCTAATTTAACGTGTAATCATTATTTTACCAATAAATGAACTTGAACTTGACTTTAGTGTTGATAACCATTATAGTTTCAAAGTCAAAAGTCAAAAGTCATTTATTTCTTTAGGCTTACAAAATAAACACTTAGACAAGTCATGTCCTATATTAAATTATTATAAAATAAAATTATTTTACTGTTCACTTAAATTTTTTGTCCACTAGTGGAAGAAGTGAAAAAGAAACCACTAGTACGTCCATCTCTTATATGTCTATAGTTTGACTGAAACCGCTGTACCGCGCCTGAGGTATGCGAGCGGCGAGACGGGGGGGAAGTATCGGCCGCCCCGATCCATCAGTCTGCCGTCAACGCGTACTCTTGCTCTTTTTTCCTCGCCCCCACCTGGCCGCACTTTCCTAAGGAGCGGTACAGCGGTTTCGGTCAAACTATAATACATGGTTATTTGCATATTTTATAAGTCTAAATATCATATGATTCGATACATGTTAATATTTAACCCGGCGCCAATGACGCTGGGTCATATTGACCCGAGGTGATTTTAAACCTTCGTAAAAAAGTTTCAATACTTGCGGTGTAATTGATCTTTCGTGTAGTTGGAGATACACCCTCCCTCTACCGGTAGCTGTGTGGTTCTCAATGCGATGCCGCCTGCGCAGCGAGATACACGTGTGTTACGGCAATCCGGGTCAGTATGACCCGGATGCGTCATCGCTGACGCGGTGTTTTCGTAACATATATATTTTTTTTTTGTTTAATTTTTTGTTAATGTTTCCTCCTTTTTTTTATTTTTTGTGAAAAATGGCGTTGTGGGATCATCCAGAGAAAATATTGGCAATGTTGAAAAAAAATTACAAAAAAAATTTTAAAACAAAAATTCAAATATAATATATCGGGCTAACAATGATAACACACACATAAAACAGCGACATTTCATAAAAAAACTAGGCACTCAGGACCATTTACAAATCCGAAGAGCACATGTGAATTTACTTCGACAATTATAAATAAATAAAATAAATAAAAATAAAAATTGTTTATTTCGAGCACAGGACTCATACAAAAGATAACATTAAAATTTACATACTCAATCACAAATCAATAACATAAAATAAAATAAAATAAAAATATATGCAGACGCGAGAGACCATCAGTGACCGGGGCACCGCCCCTTAAAAAGGGTTGCGTGTAAATTTATCCAGTGCCCCGTAAAAGGAGAGTCCCACCTGTCCGCCAATGTGCTTAGAATGGTGTTGGGGCTGGCACGCAGGCGCTTCAAGAGCGACGCACAACGCTTTCTTACGATGGCGTGAAAACCATCAGTGTGCGCCTCACTGAACATACCCGATGCACTGCAGAAACGTGGCAACCCCATCAACACTCTAAACCCATTGTTGTATTGCACGCGCAGCGCGTTGTACGCCTTCTGCGTATAGCTTACCCACAGGCTGCCTGTGTATAGTGACTGGCAATATGCTTTGAAGAGCGTCACCTTCACCTCCCTGGAACTGCGAGCAAACCTGCGAGCTACCATGTTACATCGGACGGCCAACGCTCTGCGCTCTCTCTCTATGTCGTCATTATCATCTAGGTCCTCGTTGACCCAGTGGCCCAGATATTTAAACTTCGACACGCGCTCGAGAGGAGCTCCATCTAGGGTGATGGGTGGTACATTTGAAAAGGTCTTGGACCCTGCCTTAAACACCATAAACTCACTCTTTTTCGCATTATATCTGAGCCCATGGGCCTTCGCATAGGACTCACATATGTGCAGTAACTTGCGTAGGGCTCCAATTGAAGGGCTCAGCAACACCATATCGTCGGCGTAGCTAATGTTATTGATACCTCACACCGCATTCCAGCCTGTACATGTCAGAGTATGAGTCCGCCCACTTCACAATATTGGTTTGGTGACTATACCAATAGCGAAATAGTGACGCCAACTCTCGTGGGAAGTCCGACTCAAGCTCCAGCTTCTTCCAGAGTATGTCATACGATACCAGGTCGAATGCTTTGGACAGGTCCAAATAACAGGCGTACACTGGTGTTCCTCTAGCCGTATAATACTGAACAGTTTGCTTGAGAGACAAGATAGCACTTTCCGTTGATAAACCTGACCGAAACCCAAATTGGGCATCGTTCAGTTTAATGTGCCTCCGTAGGTGTCGGTCAAGCAAACTATCCAGCACTTTAGCCGCGATGGTAGCCAATGAAATAGGCCTATAGTTGGACAGGTCCGAAACATCACCCGTCTTGTTTTTTACAATAGGCACCACCGTCGTATGCATCAGGTTATCAGGTAGGTATGAATGACTCAGACAAAGGTTAAACAATATTGATAGCACCCTAGGCAGATGACCGCCTGCGCACTGCAGGTGTTCGATGCTGAGATAGTCGTAACCCGGAGATTTACCGCGGACCATGTTTTTAATTACGCTTTTGACATCTTTAGCAGAAAATCTTAGTTCTAGGTTATCAGTAGGACACTCATCATCAAACACCGCAGCCGACGACGGTCCGAGGGGCGAGTCAACTCTAAAATGCGCCTGAAAGGCCCTAGCTATGCTAGCAGGATCGTGCACCCCAGCGACGCTCACGGGAAGACTCGGCCTCGGACTAAGTCGGTTTGTCATTTTCCAAAAGAGTTTAAAGCCCTTGCTGGAATGATGTTGCGAAATAATGTCCATTTTCAGTTGTTGCTGGTTGTTTTGGCACCATTTCAACTTAGACTTAAAAACTCTCCTGGACTCTACCATCTCATTGTAAACCTGGCCAGCTCTAGGTTTACCGTGAAACTGCCACATCTGAAAACAAAGGCGAGCCCTTTATTTAATTATGCAAAACATCTCAGATTTCACCGGCGAACCTTCCATAGAACCACCTCAGACAATTCCAGGAGAACGTAAAAGATGTCAGATATACCCATCTAAAAAGGATTTAAAAAAACAACGCATATTTGTCATGCTTGCCACATTTATATCTAACCAGAACATTCGATTTCGTACTGCGAAAATTGCAGCAACTCCATGTCCATAAATGAGGAATCGGAAGACTGATTTTATAGTCTTATTTTGATAAGTACTTTTTTGATCTCTGTATTTGCATATAAAATTGCTAATTCTTTATAATGCTAAGGTTTAATCATAAAAAATAATATAAATATGCAAGTTATGTTGTTCAGGTTGATTTTGCATGCGTTTTTTTAAAAGTCATTATATATTTAATTCATTAACTTTTAATACATTTTTTTATTATTTCGTTATTTACCCAAAAAACCCTAATTTCTAAAATGGTTACTAAAAAAATTCAGTTCATTTAAAGATACTGAAAATTTACCGTCTAAAGTTCGGGTCATCATGACCCGACGTTATGCCCGCGTAATATTTTTCACGTCATTGGCGCCGGGTTAAGTAAAGCTATGCACAACATTAAATTACTTGCATACTATTGTCGGTATGTTTCAAAGGTTTTACTTTGATATTGTTTTTCAGAGGCTATAGTTAGACCGAAACCGCTGTACCGCGCCTGAGGTATGCGAGACGGAGGGGGAAGTATCGGCCGCTTCGATCCATCAGTCTGCCGTCAACGCTCACGGCGGTAGGTAGCTTTCTACCGGACGGTCTATGTCAGACGCACATGAGATAAATATCCAAAGATGGATCAAGCGCTATCTCGTGATGTCAAGACCGTCATTTTTAAAGTGGCCGAATATTTAAGAAAAGCAGACAGAGAAAGCTTATACATATATGCTACTTTTTATCGTGGTACCACGCGAGCGAAGCCGCGGGCGAAAGCTAGTAAAAAAATAGAAACATCGTTTTATAAAATAAACATATCGTTTACGATATCGTAAGATCTATCCGACAATACGTATCTCATGTGTACTCTTGCAATTTTTTCCTCGGCTCCCACCTCGCCGCACTTTCTTAGGGAGCGGTACAGCGGTTACGGTCAAACTATAATAGGCAGTTGTAAATAATACGAAAATGTCTGGCAAGAAAACAATTTATTCAAAACACAACATCTATAGGTTACATTAAAACTAAATAATTTTTGGTACAATTCTAATACCATTATAGGAAAACACCTATATACAATACACCCATTATAGATATCTCACAGCTTTTTTAGTAATTAGCTAAAGAAGAAATTGTACAAAAAAACGATTTTACATTATTTTACTACGAACCCTCACAAAACATTACGAATAAATAAATAAATAATGCTGGACAATCCACACAGCATTATCAGCCCCATGGTAAGCAGAGCTTGTGTTATGGGTACTAGATAACTGATATACATAATACAATACATTACATAGATAGACATTTTTTATTATACATAGAAAACGACCAGAACACCCGGAACAAATATCTGCAGATCGTACACACAATTGTTCCGAGGCGGGAATCGAGCCCGCAACCTCCTGCGTCGCAGGCGGACCTTCGCCCACCGCGCCACATCGGTCGTCGCATAAATCCGAATATGTATTTATCTAAATTATATTCACACTTGCAATATTATATATTATTATATAATTGTTATCGCTTATATGATAACATAACATTGCAAATGAGACGATAACAAAGATATATAGATAAATATATGTGATAATGGTAACTTATCCCAGAAAATAAAGTCAAACAACACAATTTATTGATTCATCATCATCATCATCAGCCTATATCAGTCCACTGCTGGACATAGGCCTCCCCCGATGAGCGCCATAGCGCCCTGTCTTCAGCTTGCCGCATCCAGCATCTACCTGCAGACTTTCGCAAGTCGTCATCCCACCTGGTCGGAGGGCGTCCTACACACGTTTGCCCCATCGGCCGTCGGTTCTTCGCGAGATATTACCGGTCCACTGCCACTTCAGCTTGCTAATTCTCAGAGCTATGTCGATAACTTTGGTTCTCTGTCGGATGTATTCGTTCCGAATCCTATCCTTCAGAGAAACTCCGAGCATAGCTCTTTCCATAGCTCGCTTTCATCTAGCTCTAATTTATTCATTGGCTTATCAATAATCAATTGAAAATGTCCAGTAAATTTGAAATTTATCTCGTCATAATTAAGAATTCGAGCAAATCGGATATTTACAGCCTAAAGTTACATGTAAGTCGCATTGATTGACGCTGCGACGCAGGAGGTTGCGGGTTCGATTCCCGCCTCGGAACAATTGTGTGTACGATCTGCAGATATTTGTTCCGGGTGTTCTGGTCGTTTTCTATGTATAATAAAAAATATCTATCTATGTAATGTATTGTATTATGTATATCAGTTATCTAGTACCCATAACACAAGCTCTGCTTACCATGGGGCTAGATAATGTGTGAGTTGTCCAGCATTATTTATTATTATTGATTAAGATTGGAATTGAAATGAAAGCCATCTCATGATTTCATCAAAATCGAGGCATCTATATATATTTTAAATTAATTAATAATAATAAAAATTAAGGACCAAACGCGGGTTCAGCTTCGATAACAATTCAGGATATAAGAAACCCCGATCTACTATTTAGACTATTTGAACGGGCTAACAAAATAACTACCCTGTTAGGACTATTCACAGCACCGGTAATACATCTAACCCACTGCATAATTATGCATACAGTGTATATACAGCCTAAGGGCGCATTAACACAGCTGATACGTTTTTAACGCTACTGCAAACAATCGTTTACTGGATTCGAAATACAGATTCCGTAAAATGTGAATGCGCCATAATAATAATAAATATCTAGTCTATAAGAAACAACAGAAAAGAAAACCCCAAGGACTTTTGTTAAGGCTTAACACTTTGATTGCTGAAATCACACGGTGTTCTCTACAAGTGACTAATATGCGTAAATCCACACTAGCGCAGCGGCTGAGAAAATACAGATCTGTGTGACTCAGCACAGCCGTAATATTTTTCGAACGAAACGCATGTGCGGCGCAACACAACCGCTGTGTAGAGCTGCAGCACGAATTTTTTTATATTTATCTATATATCTTTGTTATCGTCTCATTTGCAATGTTATGTTATCATATAAGCGATAACAATTATATAATAATATATAATATTGCAAGTGTGAATATAATTTAGATAAATACATATTCGGATTTATGCGACGACCGATGTGGCGCGGTGGGCGAAGGTCCGCCTGCGACGCAAGAGGTTGCGGTATCGATTCCCGCCTCGGAACAATTGTGTGTACGATCTGCAGATATTTGTTCCGGGTGTTCTGGTCGTTTTCTATGTATAATAAAAAATATCTATCTATGTAATGTATTGTATTATGTATATCAGTTATCTAGTACCCATAACACAAGCTCTGCTTACCATGGGGCTAGATAATGTGTGAGTTGTCCAGCATTATTTATTATTATTTATTTATTGATTAAGATCGGAATTGAAATGAAAGCCATCTCATGATTTCATCAAAATCGAGGCATCTATATATATTTTAAATTAATTAATAATAATAAAAATTAAGGACCAAACGCGGGTTCAGCTTCGATCACAATTCAGGATATAAGAAACCCCGATCTACTATTTAGACTATTTGAACGGGCTAACAAAATAACTACCCTGTTAGGACTATTCACAGCACCGGTAATACATCTAACCCACTGCATAATTATGCATACAGTGTATATACAGCCTAAGGGCGCATTAACACAGCTGATACGTTTTTAACGCTACTGCAAACAATCGTTTACTGGATTCGAAATACAGATTCCGTAAAATGTGAATGCGCCATAATAATAATAAATATCTAGTCTATAAGAAACAACAGAAAAGAAAACCCCAAGGACCTTTGTTAAGGCTTAACACTTTGATTGCTGAAATCACACGGTGTTCTCTACAAGTGACTAATATGCGTAAATCCACACTAGCGCAGCGGCTGAGAAAATACAGATCTGTGTGACTCAGCACAGCCGTAATATTTTTCGAACGAAACGCATGTGCGGCGCAACACAACCGCTGCGTAGAGCGGCAGCACGAATTTTTTTGGTTAAAAAAAATATCGCTGTCGTCGAAAAAAATCGCTGTCAAAGTGACAAGTCGCTTCCAATACAAACACTGTATAAATACTACACTGTTTGATGTTGACCATTAAAAACTTCGGATAATATCAATTTACTATATCATTATCTAGGTATGTTTGTATAAAATTGATAATTCTTCTTTAATTTATTAATTCTTCATACAAACGTAATACCAAAATGATTTCCGATCCAAGCATATTTCCAATATAATATTGTATTATTTGTATTTGAATAGTATTTATCTAGGTTCCTAAATAGTTTTTTTTTCAAAATACTTACCTAAAATTCAATGAAAGCCAATCGCAATACAAAAAGGTTTCAGTCATAATTTTTGGTATTACGGAACAAACCAAATTTTGAACGGCTAATATTGCTATCGCGCACGTATGGGGCGCGGCGCAAGGGTTAAACACCGGACCCTACTTTCGTATTACGATTCAACACTGATTTGAGCCCAACTTCGGGCGAAAATAGATTATGTACGGGTAAAAAACTAAAAAAAAAGCCCGTTCCGATATAGTACTTATTCAAAATTACAAATAAATTTATTTTGAAAACATACACTCAATAGTTTTCCTATGGTATAATAACCCTTGTGCAAAAGATCTTTTAATTTTTTTTACGCGTGTTTGAGTAATAAATAATTGTGTATTTCATTCTAGCGCGCTTTTTCGCACACTATGTCAGATGAGATAGCATACATCTAGGCCTCGCATACGAGTTCGCGCCATCGACTAGAGTACCGTTAACACACGTTTTTCACGCGCCCTGAAAATCTACTGAGACGATTCTGACATCATTCATCGATTCTGGCAATGTAGCACTTAACGTAGCGCACGTTATCATCAGCGTTATTACGTTAATTAACGTAATAACGCGTGATGAGGCGTTATTTTCGCTAGTTTCTCATAAAATAACGCCACTCTCACTTTTTAAAATAAAGCCGCTTCAAGCGTTATTACGCTAATTTTAACGTGAATAACGCGTGAAAAGGCTTTTTTCTGAGAAACTAGTGAAAATAACGCCACTTCACGCGTTATTACGCTAATTTTACGCGTTATTACGCTAATTTTACGCGTTATTACGCTAATTAGCGTAATAACGCGTGAAGCGGCGTTATTTTATAGTTTCTCAGAAAATAACGCCTTTTCACGCGTTATTCCCGTTAAAATTAGCGTAATAACCGATAACGTGCGTTACGTTATGTGTGAGATAGCGTGGTAGCCTTGTTGAACGGAACACACACTGATGTGATGATTTATTGACGACATAATTATCACCATAGAATTATCACGTAGGTAATTATCAAGGCGAGAATAACATAACTTTAACGTTGACTTTGTTAACAAATGCCCTTGTAGCTTTATTTACTTTCCTTTAGACATAAAAATAACTCCTTTTCATCGACCCTAGATTAATACAACGTTCCCAAAAACTCGGTAACATTAATAACTGGTTCTATATACATTTGTACATACCCGCATTAATAACTATACATAGGCATTTTCACAGCATTATAATAGGTCGCCAACCAATACCTAAGGTAAAAAACCACCATGAGGTAAAACATAACACATACATCCAGCACCGCTGCCACACACCACAAAAATAATCATACAAATATGGCCTTAATGTCGTAATCTTTGATACATTTTACATTGACAAAATGGATTACCGCAAACTTCAAGTAAAGTTTTCGGCGAGTTGTATTCTATCTAATGCCGTCAATATTAAATACACCTAAATATAAAAATATAAAGACCATATATTAATGCACATATTTGTGATGTGCGGCTGCGGTGTGGTCCAAATCAGCGACAACCTAAAAGTCCTATCCGAATTCATGACCACGACGGATAGTCTACACAAAGACAAGCCAAGTGCACAGGGCATATAGTGCAAAAGTGTGTGCGCAAACACCGATGCACTATCACTTTTTATAGTTTAAGGATCGGTACATATCTGACGGAAAATGCGTCGAGACCTGCCACATTACGCGTCTGGTCAGTTCGAACGGCCTGTACACAAACGATCTCCGCCGAGGTTACGCCTAGACTGAATGCATCATACAAAACGTGTCGCGACACGTTACGTTGACCGACTATATATTATACTGTACGCTCGACGTACTAATGCAACGGTTGAGTGTGAAAGGTTGTGTTTTATTATAATATTTGCCTGTTCTGGCGTAACGCGACCGATATTACGCGACGCATTTTCGATATGTAGCGACCCTAACAATAAATAAGTGCACTCCCACTTTTTATAGTTTAACAATAAATAGGTAGGTTGCATACTATGGCAACTTGCAAACATTTCCTACATACAACTAAGCAATTATCTAAGGAACTTAGCAACACCACAAAACCGTTTTAAGGTTCCGTACCCCAAGGGTTTTAACTAATAGCTATTAAATATATTTTTCTATTAATTATATTCTCAAGTCTCTGCTACCTTAGCCGAAAATCTAGCCCAAAAATACAGTTTTCTATGATCAAATTCCTTGCTAGCATCATGGCCAAAAATCAAGCCTGTATTTCAGGCTGGTAGAAATACTTCTTATCTACAAAAAACACAGATTCTTCTGCATATTCAGTAGATAATAATATATAGCAATCGGGCCCAAAAAGAAATTTGTTCCCGTTTCATCATATCCAAGAAACGAACCCAAAAACAAAGATTTCTCCGCAACTTCGTCAGTTATCTAAGAATCTAGCCCAAAAACACGGATTTTTCTGCATCTTCACAAGTTATCTAAGAATGGAACCCAAAAACACAGATTTCTCCGCAACTTCATCAGTTATTTAAGAATGGAACCCAAAAACACAGATTTCTCCGCAACTTCATCAGTTATCTAAGGATCTAGCCCAAAAACACAGATTTTTCTGCATCTTCACAAATTATCTAAGAATCGAACCCAAAAACACAGATTTCTCCGCAACTTCATCAGTTATCTAAGGATCTAGCCCAAAAATACAGATTCTTCTGCATCTTTAACAGTTATCGAAGGATCTAGTCCAAAAACAGATTTTTCTGCATTTTTAACTGTTAAAAATACAGATGTCTTTACATCTTCATCAGTTATCTAAGAATCTAACCAAGAAACACAGATTTCTCCGCATTTCCCTCAGGTAGTCCACAAACCTAGCCAAATACACAGCTCTTGGCGTTATCACTGGTATTCTTGTCTGAGTTCTTCTGTCTGTTTTCTAGATATGTACCGTAGCCTCCACCGATGATACCTACAAACAAATACAAAGTTTATCAAATTTTGGGTATTTATATGTATAGGTAAAATAAAAAATATAATATTATAAAGAGGAAAGGTTTGATTTTTTGTTTGTTTGTATTGAATACGCTCCGAAACTAGTGGACCGATTTGAAAAATTTTTTCACCGTTGGAAAGCTACACTATCCGCGGTGAACATAGGCTATATCATAATTTCAAAAAATTTTGGAATCCTTAATAAAACTCCAATGATGTAACCCAAGGTGTAAAAAAATACCCTTAAAATTCCAATACCCGTGCGGGACGGTCCGCTAGTAAAAAATATATACGTACTAGATTCTGGCCGCGGTTTCGCAGACTTTATTTATATGGAAAAGTTAAGGCGAAGTTTTTATCCTATGTTTGAATCCAGCAGCCAACGTCTATTCAAAATTTATGCCCGATCCGTTCACAAGTTTTGGCTTGAAAAATTAACAAACATCCATACATCTAAACTTTCGCCTCACTACATAGTATAAAACAAAGTCGCTTCCCGCTGTCTGTCTGTCCCTATGTATGCTTAGATCTTTAAATTTGTTTAAAACTAGGCAACCGATTTTGACGCGAGTTTTTTTAATTGATTCAAGAGGAAGGTTATAAAATATTTGGGACATAGATTTCCACGCAGCCGCGGGGCATAGCTAGTATATAATAAAACATATATATCGTCTGTACATGGAAAATTAAATAATTGACAAAACCAAAATCGCGACAAAAACGCGATTAATTGTTTTTTTTTTTGCGACAAAAATGGCGATAAACTGTTTTTGGCAAAACATTTTAGTGCATGTATTTTGATATGTTATAGATTATTAACACTTTGAGTGCTGAAATCACACGGTATGTGTTTTCTACAAGTGACTAATATGCGTAAATCCACACTAGCGCAGCGGCTGAGAAAATACAGATCTTTGTGACTCAGCAGAGCTGTAATATTTTTCGAACGAAACGCATGTGCGGCGCAACACAACCGCTGTGTAGAGCGGCAGCACGAATTTTAAGGTTAAAAAAAAGATCGCAGTCGTCGAAAAAAAATCGCAGTCAAAGTGTTAATAAATAAATAAATAATAATATATAAATAATTAATATAATATACCTATGTTTTAATTTAAAAATACACATTTTTTTTTAATTAAAAACCACTAGTTATATATTTTTCCCTCGCCAAAGTTTTGAATGTTTAGTTCAATGTTTACCTGTGTATGCTAGTTATTCATTTTTCCGACATCGACGGGCTGAGTTGTAGGGTTCGATTCTTACGATGTGACCGCCACTGCCTTGCCAATATGACCATGACCAAATAGAGATAGAACCAAACTTTCATCATTAGCAAATAGCAATCCACTGCTGGACATAGGCCTCCTCCAATGAGCGCCATAGCGCCCTGTCTTCAGTTTGGCGCATCCAGCATCTACGTGCAGTCTTTTACCGAGTCGTTCTCTCCACTCAAGAACACGTTTGCAGCGGCCGTCGGTTCTTCGCGAAATATACCCGGCCCACTGCCACTTTAGCTTGCTTATTCATAGAGCTGCCCGTCGACGTCTCAGCTCCGTAGGTCATAACGGGTAGGACGCACTGGTTGAAAACTTTCGTTTTCAAGCATTGCGGTATTGACGACGAGAAGACTTGACGTAGTTTCCCAAATTCTGCCCAACCTAACTGAATCCTCCTTTTTGCCTCCTTCTCGAAACTGTTTTTACCCAACTGCAGAATCTGCCCAAGGTAAGTGTACTCGGAAACAGTTTCGAGAAGGTGACCATGTACGACCACCGGCCTTGGATCAATGTGACCATTGATCATGACTTTGGTTTTATCCAAATTGCCAAGACCGATACATCGGGAGGCTGAAGCTAGGCCGTCCAGCATCTTACCTAGTAGTATCAGAACCAAACTTACCTAGTAATATTATCAGTCCTATGTAGGCGTTCGCGTTGAATTTCTTGGCGCAGTCGGCGGGATTATTTATATCGAGAGTGTATATCTGTAACGAAAGAAGGGTTAGTTAGTTTATAAGTAATTTTTTTTAAATGCTTGACAATTCACACAGCATTATCTAGCCCCATGGTAAGCAGAGCTTGTTTTATGGGTACTAGATAACTGATATACATAATACAATACATTACATAGATAAATATAATATTTTTTTAATTTACATAGAAAACGACCAGAACACCCGGAACAAATATCTGCAGATCGTACACACAATTGTTCCGAGGCGGGAATCGAACCCGCAACCTCCAGCGTCGCAGGCGGACCTTCGCCCACCGCGCCACATCGGTCATCAAATTGATCTAGCGTTCTTTAATTTGATTTATTTTTAATTTTACCTCCCTTACCTGGTTAGGTTATGTCTGGCACCTACCCCTACAAAAAAATGTAGGGGTAGCTGCCAGACATAGACAAACAATCTCCCTCACCTGGTTAGCAGTGACCGCCACATACGCCGCGGTCGCCGCCGCGTGCACTACAGATAGTGCACACGCGTGCCCTGCGTACAGGAAGCAGGATCCGCTTAGCGCTAGGGCACACGAGAGTAGTGGTTTCGTGTGTTCGCCGAATGTGAGAGCGGTGGATTTAATACCGATGCGGGCGTCGTCGTATTTGTCCTGAAGATATAGGTAAGATAAAACAAATTAATAAAAAAATATATAAAATAAAATAAAATAAAAAGAGCTTTATTGTTACAAAAAACACTAATGTTAACAATATTAACTAATAAAGGCTTAAGTAGCTATTTGTTTATATAAAAAATAACTTTCCTAAATTACTTATATACTAACTTATACACTTAGGTAGTGTTAGGACCGCCTAGAGCGGTGAAAGCCTCCTCCAAGTTACTCCATTTCTCTCTGTCTATCGCTGTGCGGGGCCAGAGTTTGCCCGCTACTTTTATGATATCATCGTCCCACCTCTTCAGCGGTCGTCCTCTTTTTCTTGTCCACAAAAAAATATATAGTACATGTTTATACTCAATATATTTATTGTGGTCACATTGGCTTAATAAGTAGGTTCTTATGTATAGATTAGTATCACAATGTGAACCCTATTGGGCGTGAACAACAGGTGGAAGGCAGACCGAGGTTGTTTTTAGTAAATACAAATATATGTAGGTACTAAGGTAAGTAGTACCTAGTTGCCTAGTAATTTTTTTAATGTTTATATTTTATTTTCCTTATATCAGTAACAGTCTTCCATAATATCAGTTTTGTATATTTATATGTCAGTTTTATTTATTTATTATTATCATAATGTCAGTTTTATTCATTTAGTCTTATCATAATGTCAATTTTATTCATTTAGTCTTATCATAATGTCAGTTTTATTCATTTAGTCTTATCATAATGTCAGTTTTATTCATTTATTCTTATCATAATGTCAGTTTTATTCATTTAGTCTTATCATAATGTCAGTTTTATTCATTTATTCTTATCATAATGTCAGTTTTATTCATTTAGTCTTATCATAATGTCAGTTTTATTCATTTATTCTTATCATAATGTCAGTTTTATTCATTTAGTCTTATCTAATGTCAGTTTTATTGATTTAGTCTTATCATAATGTCAGTTTTATTCATTTAGTCTTATCATAATGTCAGTTTACTGTATAGTAAAGGATAAACAGTCTTTATCATCATTTAGAAGACACCTTTTAAGTATTATGGAATACTTGTGTTAGGCGGCTTCGTTCTTCCACGTTTACATTATGTAGGATTTAGTTTTTGTATAGAGAGATATGTTAATAGAGATTATATTTTACTGACACAGTTATTCAGCATACGTCTACTCGCTATAGTATCCAAACGAAACAATACACTGACAGAGGAAATTTAGACAAGTGAATAGCGCGCGGTAATTCCCATAGTCGGTTCTAAAGCGAGTGCCTAAACGTATGCATTATTTGCGGGAATCCCCGAAAATGCGTTTCGTTTTCAAGCATAGACAATGTGAGGGTTGGCATTCGTGTAAAAAAGTAAATAACTACCGATGACGTAATCATCATCTAGACATCTACCCCCCATGTCATCCAAAATAAGCTAAACAAAGACAACCCCCCCCCCCCCCCCCACAGTGCTTACGTAATACTTGAACGTCCCCTTATATTGGGAACAGGCAGTTACCTGATGTGCATATATTGTGTCATATATAACGGTCCAAGAGAGCGCACCGATGTAGAGAGGCAGGCAAATATGTGGATCTATTGTACCCTGTAAATAAAATTAATTAATTAATAAATAAAAAAATATATATATAAATAATGCTGGACAATTCACACAACATTATGATAATGAAACCCCATGATAAGCAGAGCTTGTGTTATGGGTACTAGACAGCTGATATACATAGTACAATACATTACATAGATAGATATATTTTTTTATTATACATAGAAAACGACCAGAACACCCGCAACAAATTTCTGCAGATCGTACACACAATTGTTCCGAGGCGGGAATCGAACCCGCAACCTCCTGCGTCGCAGGCGGACCATCGCCCACCGCGCCACATCGGTCGTCATTATTAATTAACCACTATACTCCGACTTAGAATGCTTGATATTTTATGTAAACAAAGACATTTATGAATTAAAACTTAAGAAAAATCGATAACAACAACAGAAAACGACAAGGCGACAGCAATGATATCAATAAAAACTGCAACACAAATTTCAACAACACATACACTCACGATAGATTTGATTTTTTCAAAATCAAAAACTGTTTCGAGCTTCTATGCTTTGAATGATACCAATATGTCGTTAAATATTTTCCACCAATATTCCACGAGTTTTGTAACATCTTTGTATACAAAGAATATCCTGGTTTTTGAATCGGAGTACACATAGTATAAAGCAAAGTCACTTTCCGCTGTCTGTCTGTCCCTATGTATGCTTAGATCTTTAAAACTACGCAATGGATTCTGATGCGGTTTTTTTTAATAGATAGAGTGATTCAAGCCGCGGGGCGCATCTAGTAACCCATAAAGAAAGCTTGCGATGCTTGTTACCATAAGACGGACACTGGCAGAATTGCGTCAATCCAGACGCAGAGCCATCTAGCAAGAAGTTGAAGTTGAAGATTCTATTAACAACGCAATAAGTGTTATGTTTGTAATGAAGTATTTGCTTTCTATACCAATTATTTATAAGAATGCCACCGTCTTTACGTTCCTTCGTGTCCAGTCCATCCTAAGGTTGCCTGGAAGAGATCGCTCTCAGCGATAAGGCCGCCCCTTATACTTCCTTTATTCTAAAAACCTATTTATTTCTGTTTTGTATGGTATCATCATAGACATCATTGTCAGCCTATCTTAGTCCACAGCTGGACATAGGTCTCCCCCAATGAGCGCCACAGCGCCCTGTCTTCAGCACGCATCCAGCATCTACCTTTGTTTGTTATAATAAAGTGTTTTCTACCTATGTATCTAAAGTGCATTTCAGTTTGTTTTCTCCGTCAGATCAAAAATTCTCACCGTAATAGCTGAAAATCCAAGCAATGCTCCCCAGTTGAAGGTAGCCCCGAGGAACACTTGAGGGTAGTTTGTGAAGCGCTTCGCTAATGGGTATGTGATCACTAGGGCTGGAACAAACAGAAATAATCCTTTAAATATATATAATAGTTAATTATTGTTTATGGCAGACGTCCGCAATCTCCCCTATAGCCCGATTACCCAGTCCATCCATCCATCACAATAGCCTGGTTTTATTTCTTTCATTTTTCTCTGCAATAGTCTCTACACCTGGCGGATACCATCTTTGCGTGTATCATATTGTGCACCCGAGGATGATACCCGCTATGTGTAGCCATCGCCTTTAGATTAACTTCTCAAAGGGCCTCTGTGCAGTTGGCTTCGGCCCCACGCAAGCCTTCCAAAGGACCGGGTCACTTTATGGCCCGAGATCATGGTAATGAGATTATAATAATAACCAGCTATATATATTATAATTACCGAAAGTATATCATGAAAGATGGCACGATGGATATTTGTGGAGCGTGTCATCTTCCTGTACAGTATTTCCATATTGACACCGCAATCTCATGAAGGACAATAGTCTCATGAAGGAAATTTCCTATCTTGTGTATCTGTTTTTATTTGGTGTGCCATAAAGAGTAATTGTATGACGACCGATGTGGCGCGGTGGGCGATGGTCCGCCTGCGACGCAGGAGGTTGCGGGTTCGATTCCCGCCTCTGAACAATTGTGTGTACGATCTGCAGATATTTGTTCCGGGTGTTCTGGTCGTTTTCTATGTATAATAAAAAATATCTATCTATGTAATGTATTGTATTATGTATATCAGTTATCTAGTACCCATAACACAAGCTTTGCTTACCATGGGGCTAGATAATGCTGTGTGAATTGTCCAGCATTATTTATTTATTTATTATTCTATTGTAATGCAGCGAGTAACTCATTGAAATACTGTTATTTTTACTACTACCTAAACCTTTCATCCAAGTTTTTTTAGAAGTTTAATACACTCAGCGGCACGGTATCTTGGCCAAGCTCGAAACTTGCGATAAAAAACTATTCAAGTGTTTCTGATAAATGTTGATATGAAGGTAGGTAAAAAAAATTTAATACTCTAGCTTGTTATACCTAGCTGGATAGCTAATGATACGTAGATATTATTAACACTTTGAGTGCTGAAATCACACGGTATGTGTTTTCTACAAGTGACTATTATGCGTAAATCCACACTAGCGCAGCGGCTGAGAAAATACAGATCTTTGTGACTCAGCACAGCCGTAATATTTTTCGAACGAAACGCATGTGCGGCGCAACACAACCGCTGTGTAGAGCGGCAGCACGAATTTTTTAGGTTAAAAAAAAGATCGCAGTCGTCGAAAAAAAATCGCAGTCAAAGTGTTAAGCACGTCTGCAGCATGACTGTCATAGACATTTTTTTAAATATTTCTGGGAGAAAAAATTTTTTTTTACAAATTTATTTCACTAAAGTCATATAAAACGGGATTATTACTATTTAGTGTGTTTACATAACGGGGCCATAAGCTGAAGTTACCACTACCACCGGTTTCATGTGTAACGTTCGTAGCAAAAGACAAAAAATGAGGGTATATAGGTATGTCTGCCCATAAAAACTTACTCGCAGTCGCAGTGCCTTCAGTTATTCCGTGATCATGGCGCATGCAACTGTGCCGAGATATCGGATAACTCAAAAATCAACTCACGGTAAATATATCGATTTAAATGACTTTAGTTTTAATAACCATGATAGTTTCAAAAAAAAATCTTTTAATTACTATCAATCGTCTACTGCGAATAAAATTGTAGTTAGCTCAACCAAACCAACTGGGGCCCAATTTCACTATTTTTATAACAAAGACGACTATGGCTCCATACAATTGTCATAGCTGTTGTGTCTTACGTATAATTGGTATCCTGGTTGAGTTAAACACAATTTAAGTGTTAAGAATAAGGAAGCAACTTACCTACTACACATAAATCTCACCTAACTACTCACTTAACAATCCAAATGAGTCGTATTGCAGTTTTTTTAATAAATTCACTACTGCGTTCAATTCAATATTCATACCCAAAACAATCTTGGTCTCAGAAAAACTTAGCTTTAGTGAGTGGGCAACAGTAGGTATACATAAGAGTAGACAAAAGTTGTATGAACTGTACGGTGAAAAGCAGTACAATTTTAGCCAGGAATTCAAAGAAAAAGTAAAAAATTACTCAAAAATATTTAGAAAAGTTTGTAATACAGCCAAATCAAATTATATTAGCTCGAAAATTAAAAATAGTGAAAATGTAATAAAATCAACCTGGAAAATAATTAATAGTGAGACTGGAAAGGTCAGTACCTACATTAATGATTACAATTTAAAGATTAATGATTGCTCCATCAAAAATGATGTTGAGGTAGCACAAGAATTTGAATTTTTTTTTACTGACATTCCAATCTGTACTACAAAGTGTCTGAACTCTTCTCAAGTAATAGCCGAATCATTACTTAAAGAAAATGTACCTAAATGCGATAGTAAATTTAATTTCACCCATGTTAATGAAAACGATATAAAAAAAACCTTTAAACTTTTAAATATTAAAAAAACTGCAGATCTCTGGGGCATTTCCGTTAGAATTATTAAACCTTTAATCGATACCATTGCACCAGATCTAGCTTTTATATTTAATGAATCCATTGATTGTGGTGTATTTCCTGATCTAATGAAACATAGTAAAATAATCCCATTGTTTAAATCGGGTAGTAAGTCTGACCCCACTAACTTTAGACCAATATCAGTACTGCCTACATTCAGTAAAGTTTTTGAAAAACTTATTTTACACCAATTGCTTAGACATTTCAATAGCAATGACCTGCTACATTGTAAGCAATTTGGGTTTACTCGTGGCAGGTCAACTACTGATGCCGGTGTAGAGTTGGTATCGCATATTTTTGATGCTTGGGAGAAGTCGCAAGATGCTTTAGGCGTTTTTTGCGACTTGTCAAAAGCATTCGATTGCGTTCATCACGAAACATTAATCAGGAAACTACATCATTATGGAATTAGGGACAGCTCTTTGGATCTTCTTACATCTTACTTGAGTGATAGGATACAAAGAGTTGACATTAATGGGAAACGATCTAAAGGGTCTGTTGTTACAATGGGTGTACCGCAGGGCTCTATCTTGGGTCCTTTCCTATTTTTAGTTTATATTAATGACCTGCCTCATCTTGTAAAGAATGATCATGAGATTGTATTGTTTGCTGATGATACTTCATTAATTTTTAAAATGAAACGACAAAACACAAATTTCGACGATGTAAATACTGCAATCTCAAAGGTAGTCCATTGGTTTAGTATTAATAATCTTTTGCTTAATGAAACCAAAACAAAATGTATAAGATTTATTCTACCTAATGTAAAACAAGTTAAGGCTGATATAAACGTAAAAGGAGAAACGTTAGAAATTGTAGACAATACCGTATTTTTAGGAATAACCTTAGATAGTAAACTTCAATGGGGCCCACACATAGATAAGCTATCGAAGAGACTTAGTTCTGCAGCATATGCAGTTAAAAAAATCCGTCATCTTACAGACGTTGATACTTCTAGACTAGTCTATTTCAGCTACTTCCACAGTATTATGTCTTATGGCATACTACTGTGGGGGAACGCTGCAGATATAAACACAGTATTTGTGTTGCAGAAGAGGGCTGTTCGTGCGATCTATAATATGGGTCCCAGAGAATCCCTACGTGAAATATTCAAAGAAATAAACATAATGACAGTACCGTGTCAATATATTTATGAAAACTTGTTGTACACTCATAAAAATATCAATCGGTTCACTAAAAAAAGTGATATACATAATGTAAATACTAGAAATAAGAATAAACTCGCTGTGCCCACAACTAGGCTACACAAGATAAATGTATCTTTTAAAGGGCAATGTATACGCTTCTACAACAAAACTCCAAGTGAGTTGCAAAAATTATCATTAATAAATTTAAAAAAATTGTGAAACATATTCTTTGTAAAAAAGCTTATTACAAAATATCAGATTACTTAGAAGATAAAAAAGCTTGGAACGAGTTTTGCTCCAACTCAAAATCTACCAACTTACAAATAAGCAAATCAAATGTACTAGACACATAAGTTATGAACATACTAGTGGTTTCTTCTCACTTCTTCCACTGGTGGACAAAAAATTGAAGTGAACTATAAAATAATTTAATAGTATAAAATATGACCTGTCTAAGTGCTTATTTGTAAGCTTAAAGAAATAAAAACTTTTCATTTTCATTTTCATTTTCAAATGGCAAACACTAATAAATTAGAGGCCGTAATCCCAAAAAAATAGGCCAATAGACAAAAATCGGTATATAAAAAAAAACTTCAAAATTCAATATCTTGAAAATGGTTAAGTTTGGGGTAGGGTGTTTCATAGTCAAATCAGTCAGAAATTATGCAAGCTACCACCCCCTCCAGGATCTAGGTCGACTTAACCTGTAACCGTGTATAACTTACCCATACTGCTAGCTCCCAGTGCAACACTATAGCAGTTGAGTTGCAACAGCACAGCTAAAGCTGCTGACAACTGTGCTGCAAGGAATGCTGTCGCTGCAGCTGGACTGATTGCTCCTGTGACCAGCGGTCTTAAAGCTGTGCGTTGCACTTAGAACAATATATAACTCACCCATACTGCTAGCTCCCAGTGCAACACTATAGCAGTTGAGTTGCAACAGCACAGCTAAAGCTGCTGACAACTGTGCTGCGAGGAATGCTGTCGCTGCAGCTGGGCTGATTGCTCCTGTGACCAGCGGTCGCAAGGCTGTGCGTTCCACCTAGAACAACGGGAATAATAAAACTTTTGAACTTTTCAGTTACTCCGTGATCATGGCGCATGCAACTGTGCCGAAATATTGGATAACTCAAAAATCAAATCATGGTAAATATCCCGTTTTAAATGACTTTAGTACAACGGGAATAGTTTTACAGTCAAAAGAGTTTGTTAACAACTTCGGTGGAAGAGTATAATTTGCGCTCTATTATTTTTCTAAATTTGTCTTAGCGCCATCTAGCGGAGACACGTTGAAGTGCTTAGCCACATATCATTAATTGTGTAGCCCGCGCCGTACATCAGTCCAGCCCCGAGGAGGAATAAGCCTGTGATGGCACAAGCAGTTCAGCTCACAGAGTAGCCTGTCTCTATCCCACATATAGCTACCTACCTGCCTGTCAATATCCCTGTCCCACATATCATTAAGCGTGCAGCCCGCGCCGCGCATCAGTCCAGCCCCGAGGAGGAACAAGCCTGCAGTGGCACCCGCTGTCGGAAGCTCCACTCCTGAGGTTATTGTGGCGGCTGCAATGGACCATGAGCACGGCCAGAACAGGAGGTATATGCCTGGAAGTGTGGACCTGATTAGAATAAATCATACTACAACTCACAAACAATATTACAAAAGCGAAAGTTTGGATGTTTAAATAATGGAGGATGTATGGATGAATGTTTGTTACTTCTCCAAAACTACTGTACAGATCAGGCTGATATTTGATAGATAGATAGATTATTTATTCATACAAATAGGTTACATCATTAAGTTAGTAGTGCCTTAAAGCCTATATTAGGTTTGTATTTTGCACTTGCATTGTAAAAATATCTGTCAGTGTAATGTATTGTATTAACACTTCGACTGCGGCAACTTTTTTCGACTGTGATCTTTTTTTTAACCTAAGCCATTCGTGCTGCCGCTCTACACAGCGGTTGTGTTGCGCCGCACATGCGTTTCGTTCGAAAAACATATTACGGCTGTGCTGAGTCACACAGATCCGTATTTTCTCAGCCGCTGCGCTAGTGTGGATTTACGCATATTAGTCACTTGTAGAAAACACATACGGTGTGATTTCAGCAACTGACGTGTTAAGTATATCAGTCATCTAGTATCCATAAACACAAGCTCTGCTTAGCTTAGGGCTAGATGAGGCTGCATGGATTGTCCAGCATTATTTATTAAAATTTTGTTCCCGCACATTCCTTGAACTGCTTACCTATAGGTTTGTCCCACCTCGCCAGCTTCAAATAAGGATCAATACGATCTCTCCAGAGTTTTTCTTCCTCTTTCAATGGCAACACTTTTTCGTAATTCAACTTCTCGATAATGTTAGGTGTACTCGTCTCCATAACCACTTTCTGTCTGTGCTGATCACTTTGTGTAGAATGTACCCTAATTCGAAGGTCCCTGGATCTGTCATTGAGGTGTACATGGCCACAGAGGCATGAATATTGCTTTGATATATTTATTTGAAGGTTTGTGGTATTCAATACTTTTTTTAATTGTTTGTAGGTCCGGAAGGTGGTGATGAACATCTTGTATGGTTGCTGAAATGAAGGATATTGGTAATTGGTAAAAAAATATTGTGAATGTATTGTTTGTTGCAGGGTCGGCATGATTAAAACAAGTTGTTTTAAAACACGTGTTTAAAACAGTTTGAAATAAAACTATGTTTTATATTAAGAAAAAAACAGGGTTTAAAACTAGCTTTAATTGCAAATGAATGTGTATAAATACCACAGACAGGCTGTGGTATTTATACACTGCATAGGTAACTCCCCGCCAGTAAAGTCCCGCAGGGAAAGTTCCTATGTCGGCCGTCGAAATAAAGTAATTCACTGGATTAGTGGGTACGGTACCTATTCCTATACTTATTAGATTTTTTAAGATCAGTTCAGTAGCAAGTAGCAAGTTTTTATATTATATTTTATTACCCATTTTACACACACAGACTTTTAGTTGCTTACTCATCATCATCATCAGCCTATATCAGTCCACTGCTGGACATAGGCCTCCCCCAATGAGCGCCATAGCGCCCTGTCTTCAGCTTGCCGCATCCAGCATCTACCTGCAGTCTTTCGCAGGTTGTCATCCCACCTGGTCAGAGGGCGTCCTACACTACGTTTACCGAGTCGTGGTCTCCACTCAACTCACTCACTCAGTTACTTACTATGTATTAATAATTATGTTGTTTTAATTTTGTACCTACTTGTTATGATTAAGCTTAAGCCAATGGTATGTGTGTGTATTATGTGTCTAATAAATTATTTACTTATTTACTTAGTATATCATAATAACACTTTTTACTGGTGCTAAATAACAAAGCAACACTATAAAATATTTCTAACCAATTTTCCAAAATAATGTTTTGAACAATGACATAATCCTAACCTTAAAAAAATCATGTTTACCTTGGCTCACTTAAGCAAAAAACACTGTACGGATACAGAATGTAACGAGGAAACACGTACTGTGTACTACAGGCTATAAATATTGCCTAAAGTACGTACAATAACCCTTGATAATGCAAGTTCAAGGTTGCAATATTATTGTACCTTATTTTATGAAGTTCTAGCACTAGTAATATATTTAGATCACTGTATTTTCTGGTGCTGTTGTTGCTCGTGGAGGGCGGGTATTATTCTACATTTGTCTAAATCTAAAAACATTAAAATAGAAAATCGAAATGAACCGCCACTATAGCGCAGAGAAGGAAGTGGGAATTATGCTTATAAAACAATGGGTTTCCAACTCAAAATCTGTAAATATAACTAAGAATATAATAATAATATATAATAATGCTGGACAACTCACACAGCATTATCTAGCCCTATGGTAAGCAGAGCTTGAATAATATATATAGCTTTAAGAATGCATCGAGTATGTAAAAATAATTGCGACAGACAACGGACAGAGTGCGAGTGACCTATGTGTTTTTATTTTATACTGCAATCGCAATTTCTATCATATTATATTGAGTCTGAAGTCTCAGGTCTCACTGATATGTAGATAACGGGTTGTGACTGTGACGCACAAGCTGAAATGAACTTTTTGATACTGCAACTTAGAATCAAAAATAAATGTTCCTTTCCCAAATATGGGTCAGAAAAATCTATAGTATTTTGCCCTTATCACGAGCCGCTTTGAATTGAATGAAAATTGGAATAATCTTCCTATAAATTGGGGAGACATATTCAAGGTGGAAGCTAAAAATACCAAATAGTATTTCATTTTGGAATGACATTTTCTCCTTGACATATAAATAATCCTGAAGTCAACACAAAAACCGGTAAAGATCCGAAAAAAAAATTGATTGTTCAAATATGAACCATGTCATTCGAAATCCAAATCGAGATTCACATTCCGATTTTACCATCCAATCCAATCCATCCAAGAGATGAAAGATCACATCACTATTACTTGCAATATTTTTCGACGATTGTGCGTGTTTGGATCTCCAGAATAGCGAAATCGTAGCTATTGAATTGTTTTGTTTTTGAAATTGCTTTCTAAAGGCTCGTTGATTTCTTATATCCATCTGTATTGATCCTGTTTGAATACACCTCCATCAAAACAGTCGCATTCGACGCCCATCCAGGTGAGCTACTGCAGTTGTAGAAGACCTAGATTCGTCAGCCAAAACTATTGGTTCTATGACCTTTTCATGAGTAACAGTGAAATAGTTTTAGCTGAGCTTGAAATTGAGTTCATTTAGTTGTACAATTAGATTTTTGAGATCGTACATGCACATTTTATGTTATAACTCGTGACAGAAAGAGATGGACTGACTGAGAGTGAGACAAACAAACAATAAAACATCGCACATGGGTATTATTTGCATTACATTGTTCGTTGGAGGAAAAGGGGCCATAATAATATAATGTTATCATGAAACATTTATGTATTATCCGATAATAAGCACATTTTTAGCCTTGAAAATACATCATCGTATTCTTAGGAATGCTTCCAGGCATATAAATAAACAGGCTGACAGCGCCATCTACCGGCGGGGCAAAGAAACATATTTTTTTTTGCATATCTCTCAGTCAAGAATTTTCAACAACATCTTGGTAGGTGATTGAATACATACAAAAACGTTTAATTTCAAAATTAAAAAATAAACATTCTTAGAACAAGAACAATTATTTTAGCTGGAACATACAAAATAACATATTTTTGCATAATTTTCGTGTTAATTTAATAGATGGCGCTACTGTCCTATGATCTGTAATATTTTGTCAGTTTATTACCAAACAATAACAAAAAAATATAATGAACTATGTAAGCCTCTCCATACATATTCCTTTATTTAATTAAATTTGAATAATTCATATGCATTGCATAACTTCAAATCTGTGAAAAACTTAAACACATCCAAGGATAAATTGAGAGGATTCACTTAATAATTTAAATTATTGTGTAAGGTAAGCCTATTTATAGGGGCTCAACCTGTGTGAGTTTGCATGTTATTTTGATTTGCATTTTGTTATGTTTCTAACCTTATAGGTCAAAGAGAAAGCTGCTGCCATGTCATTTTACAAGTAAAAATTCAATGCGGTCTGCATTGAATAGATAAAATTGAAGGAAATTGCATCATTGCACCGACAACAAGCTCTTTTCAATTCAATTATTGTATTTCAGTTTCACAATAATGTAGGTACATATTAGATACAGTTATTAGTAGGGAAATAATTTATTAATTCAATGATAAATAGGGTTTTTTAAAATATGACTTAAACTTGGGTTTTTTAAAATTGGCTTGTCGAGCAGAATTTCTATTCTGTAAACGAACTATTACTATTGTAAAGCATTCTATGACATTATTGTTATTTATTCGACTTAATATGATTTATTTTTATTTGAATTTATACATAATGTTAACAAATTTTTGACATGTAAAGTGGTTGTTGAATCAATTGTGTTTCTGAATAATAAAAACTTTGTAAGCGGAGAGAACACAGCTTTATTTACAGACACATGGTATTATGTGTGCGTCTATGATAAACTAGCTGCGCCCCGCGGCTTCTCCCCCGTGGAAATCTATGTTTCAAATGGTTTAAATGATTAGAAAAAGTTTCCTTTGTCCGTCTCCTGGTTCTAGGCTACCTCCCCACCAATTTCTTTATTTCAGCCAAATCGGTTCAGCTGTTCTTGAGTTATAAATAGTGTAACCTACACGACTTTCTATAATATAAAAATGAATCGCTGAATGTGTTGCTAAGCGCAAATCTCGAGAGCAGCTGAACCGATTTCGCTAATTCTTTCTTAAGAATATTCCTTGTAGTACGGGGATGGTTTTTACGGAGAGAAAAAAGATAAAAATTTAAAAAATTGCCTTAAACAAATGACCACCCTGGCGAAGCCGGGACGGGCCGCTAGTATAATAATAAATATTTCTAACCACAGAATTAATTTCCGAGTTATCTAATATAGACCAAAATCTCTTAATTCCAGATAAAAATGGCGTCAAAACTGAACCCACCGTCAACAATAGTCACAAGAAGAAGGAAAAGAGACCTAGAAGCCACAATGAAGAGCCTCAAGAAACTTCTAGAACCTTCTAGCGGGTCCCGTAAGAAGAACATACCAAGAAGTATATCTAAAAAGGTTTCTCCAAAGAAAACAAGATCAATAAATCGGTTTGAAAGCTATGAGAACAGTTCGGAGGACGGAGAATATTATCCACATAAATTAAAAAGGAAGGATATCGCTAAGAAAATTGTTTTGAAGCCTAAACATGAGTTAAAAGTGGTTATTGCTACTAATAAGAGAAAGAGGGGAACTCCTCATAAAGGTATTTATTTATTATTTTAAATCTAAATAATAATAAATAATAATAATAATGCTGGACAATCCACACAGCATTATCTAGCCCCATGGTAAGCAGAGCTTGTGTTATGGGTACTAGATAACTGATATACATAATACAATACATTACATAGATAGATATTTTTTATTTTATCATACATAGGAAACGACCAGAACACCCGGAACAAATATCTGCAGATCGTACACACAATTGTACCGAGGCGGGAATCGAACCCGCGACCTCGTCGCGGTTGTGTTGCGCCGCACATGCGTTTCGTTCGAAAAATATTACGGCTGTGCTGAGTCACACAGATCTGTATTTTCTCAGCCGCTGCGCTAGTGTGGATTTACGCGTATTAGTCACTTGTAGAAAACACATACCGTGTGATTTCAGCACTCAAAGTGTTAATGCGAAAAAAAAACAGTTGAAAGAGCTAAATGGTGTACTCTTTAGAAAGAAATTAAAAATGTTGTTAATTTGTAAATGTTACTATAGTATTGACGATTTTTTTAATGATAAATTTTAATTCATGTTAAACTAGTGCACGTCATTCTCTCAAATATCTTTGCATACCGACTGACGGTCCAGCATGTTGAACCACGAAATGTATACCTGTAACCTTACAAACATATCATCAACATCAGCCTATAGCTGTCCACTGCTGGACATAGGCCTCCCCCAATGAGCGCCATAGCGCCCTGTCTTCAGCTTGCCGCATCCAGCATCTACCTGCAGTCTTTCGCAGGTCGTCATCCAACCTGGTCGGAGGGCGTCCTACACTACGTTTACCGAGTCGTGGTCTCCACTCAAGAACACGTTTGCCGCAGCGGCCGTCGGTTCTTCGCGAGTTATGGCCGGCCCACTGCCACTTCAGCTTGCTAGTTCTCAGAGCTATGTCGATAACCTTGGTTCTCTGTCGGATGTATTCGTTACGAATCCTATCCTTCAGAGAAACTCCGAGCATAGCTCTTTCCATAGCTCGCTGAGCGAGTAAAACACATGTCTTTGGCAAATAAAATATCTTTATTTTTCAGGCCTCAAATGTCTTGAAGAGAAGCTTACTATACTAAACGAAACATCAGAAGAACTATCCACCACATTACCAAAATTTTCAACAAGAACTGACACCAAATCGCAGATACAAAGTAACTTAAATCAAGTACCTTCACCGTTTCGAGACTTGACAAAATCACCATTGTCTGTCCGACCGTCTACGAATATAAGGTAAAAAATATTTTTTTGTACTTACTAGCTGCGCCCCGCGGTTTCACCCGCGTGGTGATAGATATTTTGGAAAATATACAATATATCTTTATAATAATAATAATGCTAGACAATTCACACAGCATTATCTAGCCCCATGGTAAGCAGAGCTTGTGTTATGGGTACTAGATAACTGATATACATAATACAATATATTACATAGATAGATATTTTTTATTATACATAGACAACGACCAGAACACCCGGAACAAATATCTGCAGATCGTACACACAATTGTTCCGAGGCGGGAATCGAACCCGCAACCTCCTGCGTCGCAGGCGGACCTTCGCCCACCGCGCCATATCGGTCGTCTTTATAAATTGTAGCCTATGTGTTATTCTGATGTATAAGCTATATTATTGTAAAGTTTCATTAAAATCCATTCAGTAGTTTTTTTTTGTCTTTCGAGTTTATAATATTAGTTAAGAATTTTCTCATTTGTTAATTGTGTCATTTTCACAGTAAATTTTTCATAAATCTATACTTTATATTATAAAGAGGAAAGGTTTGATTTATTGTTTGTTTGTAATGAATAGGCTCCGAAACTACTGAACCGATTTGAAAAATTCTTTCACTGTTGGGAAGCTACGCTATCCCCGGTGAACATAGGCTATATTATATTTTCAAAAAAGTTAGGGATCCGTAGTAAAACCTTGCGAAGCGGGTCGGCTAGTAACTTACAGGGCAAAGGGTAGTCACGAGTATTCATAATATTAATCCCTAATGCATTTTACGAATTTTCGCTCGGGAGGTAATAATTGACCAAATTTGTACCTGGCTCCCGGACCAGTGCAGGTTAGGTTGGCTTGGGAGACGAGATGTTGGAGTCCCCCTTACACCCCTAGATAAGAAAGTGCATCTATTGTTATTTCCTATGTATTTTGCGCTACGTAGAGTCTTCTCTTCATCCATACCGCAATGCTTGAAAACGAAAGTTTTCAACCAGCGCGTCCTACCCGTTATGACCTACGGAGCTGAGACGTGACTGAGACACTCACGATAGGGCTGGTCCACCAGTTCAAGGTCGTTCAGCGAGCTATGGAAAGAGCTATGCTCGGAGTTTGTCTGAAGGATAGGATTCGTAACGAATACATCCGACAGAGAACCAAAGTTATCGACATAGCTCTGAGAATTAGCAAGCTGAAGTGGCAGTGGGCCGGCCATATCTCACGAAGAACCGACAACCGCTGGGGCAAACGTGTTCTTGAGTGGAGACCACGACTCGGGAAAAGTATTGTAGGACACCCTCCGACCAGGTGGGATGACGACCTGCGAAAGACTGCAGGTAGATGCTGGATGCGTCAAGCCGAAGACAGGGCGCTATGGCGCTCATTGGGGGAGGCCTATGTCCAGCAGTGGACAGCTATAGGCTGATGATGATGATGATGTATTTTGCTGCAATTAATACTATTTTTACTTTTAAGGAAATACGAGCTGGTGTCACCTCCTCATAGAAGCTTGACAGAGCTGACAGTTGAAGATCTGATGAGAATGGACGAAGACAGTTTGAGTGAAGACGATCTGATGGAGGTACTGACTTGTCCGAGTCCTGTCTGGTGGGAAGATCCTCCGGATTATTTTAATGAAGGTAATACATAATAATATATATATAGAGACCATTAGAAAAACTTTGTCCTTGCCTGTTTTTAAAGCTCGTGTCAAGGAGTTGAATACGTCAATTAAAATAATAAATAAATAAAATAAATAATGCTGGACAATTCACACAGCATTATCTAGCCCCATGGTAAGCAGAGCTTGTGTTATGGGTACTAGATAACTGATATACATAATACTATATATTACATAGATGTATATATTTTTTTATTATACATAGAAAACGACCAGAACACCCGGAACAATTATGTGCAGATCGTACACACAATTATTCCGAGGCGGGAATCGAACCCGCAACCTCCTGCGTCGCAGGCGGACCTTCGCCCACCGCGCCACATCGGTCGTCAAAAATTGTAATCTACTTTTTATATTACTATAATTTAGTTAGATCAATGTAGTAGCTCTATCATATAAGAATATTCATATCACTAGTGGCACTAATATTTTTCTAAACGTCCTTGAAAGGGATACCTACAGTACAAGTCTTCACGACTTACCCCCATATCTTTAGTCATTACCTCGACTTCGATTCAAACTCTACTCAACCTCCAAATGCGTTTCGGTATGCTTGATCGTAAAAAAATCCTTCACTCGAAACAGCCTTCGAGAATTTTTTCATACGAGTGGAATAACGAACTGTCATCTCAAGGTACCTCGCTACCTACCTTGAATGCTCCTCGAAATAGTTTGTTGTTATTTACAATGGATTTTGGAGACTATCTCAATTACATTTACGACGATGAAACCTACAATTACCCATCGCGAAGGTATATAAGAGAGGTTGATATATAACCAAATTAACGACTAAGCATACCAAACTCGAGCATGTTTTGGAGGAATGCTCGAAACGCCCTTGAACAAGTTTGAGTGGAGAATTATTTGAGGTAATGACTAAAGATATGGGGGTTAGTGTAGGACCTACACTAAGTCGTGAAGACTTGTACTGTCTCTATTACATAATTCTAACAAGATCTAACAAGCCACATACTCTCTTAGTTATATATTAATTTATATTTTTAAAGTGTCGTACAATGTGTGCTTAATGTTAAATACATTTTTTTTTTTATTATAGTTTTTCCTGCTAAAATAGTGAATATTGGTACTTACTATTTATGTATTTAAGTAGTATATTATTTAGTTTGGCATTTGTAACATTTATTTATTATTTGTTTTTAAGTATTCATGTTATGTTCTTATTAGATTATCTTTGGTACACCTCATCCATCCAAAGGTTGCCTGGAAGATATCGCTTCTAAGCGATAAGGCCGGCCATATCTAACTAAGAACCGACAACTGCAAACGTGTTCTAGAGCGGAGACGGCGACTCGGCAAACGTAGTGTAGGACGACCTCCGGCCAGGTGGGATGACGACCTGCGAAGGATTGCGGGCAGATGCTTGATGCGTCAAGCTGAACACAGGGCGCTATTGCGCTTATTGGGGGAGGCCTATGTGCAGCAGTGGACTCACATAGACTGATCATGAATACGTAACGTACGTCGACAGGCAGGCGATAAGGCCGCCCATTGTACAACATATTCTGTTTTTGTGTATATTTTTCATGTCTTGTGTATCTGTTTTTATTTGTTGTGCAATAAAGAGTAATTGTATTGTATTGTCGACCTCTGTGGTGCGGTGGACGAAGGTCCGCCTGCGATGCAGGAGGTTGCAGGTTCGATATGTAATGTATTGTATTAAGTATATCAGTCATCTAGTACCCATAAAACAAGCTCTGCTTAGCTTAAGGCTAGATGATGCTGTGAGGATCGGCCAACATTATTTATTTATTTGTATTATTGTGATTAGTTTTTAAATGCGTAATTTTCTTCCAGGTGTACTTTATCTCAGCAAAACTGGCGACTTGGATGTAGAGAATAAAGAAGCTGAAGAAACTGTTGACAATACAAGGATTATAAACTCTACTAGTAATACCACAGGAACAAAAAGAACTGAAACTGCGTGTGAAACGAAGAAATATAAGAAAATGGCGAAATTAGAGAACATCTTAGGTAATATTAAAAATAGGGTTCGCAATAAACCACGAGACAAAGAAATAACGAATGATGAATCTAAAGATGAAAGTGTTGCAAGTGACAAAGGTAATGTAGCGAATAGAACTTATGACAACGACGAAACGAATCAACATTTTAAAGAGACTAGTCAAGGAAATGAACTTAGAAACAATGAAAATGACGAAACAAATAACAAATATAGCTCTTACGGGGTAAATGACGAAAAACGAAGAAAAATAAGCAGCTCTGGTTCAGATATGAGCGTAAATGATGAAGATTTGCTTAGAAACTTAGAAAATATCGATATACCTATACATAATGCGGATACCGGCTGTATTAAGGATAAAAATGACAGTCAACATTCAAAAGATAATGATCGTAAACCAAAAGCTGTTAAGAAAGTCAAAGACTTGGAAAATCAGACCACAAATAGTGCTGATAAAAAGGTTGCAAGACCTAGTACCGCAGATATTGATTCTGATAAAGAAATCGTTACACCAGAGAAACACAAGGACATTCTAAATCGGCTAAGAAACCCAACTGACGATATACTAGACAAAAGATTAGCAAAAATACCTACAAACGGCAGCAACGATGTCAAAATTTGGTCAAAAGTAGAAAATTTACAACGACATAGCTTGAAACGTCGAGATGTCGACGATGTTATTGACATAGAGAACGAACTTATGTTTTCTGTAATAAAATGTAATAATCAAACAGATTCTGAAACTATTTGCATCGATGATGACGACGATG
This sequence comes from Eupithecia dodoneata, assembly GCA_947044415.1. Lineage (NCBI taxonomy): Eukaryota > Metazoa > Arthropoda > Insecta > Lepidoptera > Geometridae > Eupithecia > Eupithecia dodoneata. The sequence goes on from OX345684.1 coordinate 3,865,214, forward strand.
AACAAGTAAAAGAAGCAATAGATTTAGATGCGATCGGAAAGGTGAATGAAAAAGTAGACTCGAATTTTACAGATCTAGCAGAAATAATCCCCTTGAATGCTGACAAAAATAATATTAAAGAAGATACTATAACAATAACCAAAGATAAAAGACAAGTCAGAGTTGTTGATACTTTTGTATACGTTGATGAAATAACCAAACCAGAAAAGATAAGTCAAGCAGTGGTAAAAGAAAAAACAATAGAGTCGCCGAAACTAAACAAAAATGAATCAAATAAAGAGATACGAGGAATAAGAATACTCCCAATGAACATGATATCAAAAGTACCTAACTCGAAAACAAACATAAAAAATAAAAGAAGAACTAAGAAACTTATACAGCAATACGCCGAAGAGAAAAACAATGGGAAAACAAAAGGCGTTAAAATAATAAACTCTAGAAATGAGAAAGTAATTCGTATAAATGATTTAGATATATCAATCATTAAACTGGATGATTATAATTCTGGGCGAAATGAAACGCCTGAGATTAAGAATGATTTGTGCATAACACTTGTTTCAAATGATAACAAAAGTGACAAAGAAATGAATAAACGAATTGAAGTACCATCAAAAACAGCTGTGATACTACCACCATTTACAAGAAACGTTTCAAATGTTAACAGAAATGACAAAGCTAAAGAATCTAATCAAAAAAGTGGATTAACAACATTACCTTCACTTAAAAAAAAGCCTAACAGTAAGTTTGAATCTCCGAAATCTATTAATAGTATATCATCCGAAACCACCGATGCTGAAGGTACTATATCCGACACTAATATACAATTCCTTGATGAATACGATGACGACAAAAGATCTGTAGATATCGTCTTTGAAGGTGAAACGATAGACGATAAGAATACAGATGAAGAAATTAAATCTCAAGAAAGAATAACATCTGCAGCTGAAATGTGTGCAGACAAACAAGTAACAGACAACAACGCAGAGAAAAGAAATGTCTCCGAGAAGAAAAGTGTTCAAAAGAAACAGAAACAAATAGAAATAACGAATAAGGAAATAATTAAATGAATAGTTAAACTTGCGGGATCTGAACACATTATTATAAGTACTATTTAACTGGTATTTATCTCGTTTATTTACCTATTTTTCATAAAACGAATAAGGAAATAATAAAATGAATAGTTAAACTTGCGGGATCTGAACACATTATTATAAGTACTATTTAACTGGTATTTATCTCGTTTATATACCTATTTTTCATAAAACGAATAAGGAAATAATTAAATGAATAGTTAAACTTGCGGGATCTGAACACATTATTATAAGTACTATTTAACTGGTATTTATATCGTTTATTTACCTATTTTACGCCGACGTTTCAACAGGTTTACACACTGTGGTCACTCGTGGTGGGTAGTTAAAAATAAACCTACCCGCAATAAATCAAAAACAACTTATTTCTTATTTGATAATAATGTATAGTTTAACATTTGACTTGTCTAAGTGCTTATTTGGTTATAAAAAAAAGGATTTTGCATTTTTTTTCTCTGTAGATAGATAGATAATTCTTTTATTGCACATTATCATCATCAGCCTATATCAGTCCACTGCTGGACATAGGCCTCCCCCAATGAGCGCCATAGCGCCCTGTCTTCAGCTTGCCGCATCTTTGGGGGAAGTACCGGCCGCTCCGATTCATCAGTCTGCCGTCAACGCGTACTCTTGCTCTTTTTTCCTCGCCTCCCACCTCGCCGCACTTTCCTATGGAGCGGTACAGCGGTTTCGGTCAAACTATAGCTGCGCCCCGCGGTTTCACCCGTGTGGTGATAGATATTTAGGATAATATACAATATATCTTTATAAATTGTAGCCTATCTGTTATTCTGATGTATAAGCTATATTATTGTAAAGTTTCATTAAAATCCATTCAGTATTTTTTACGTGAAAGAGTAACAAACATCCATCCATCCATACTTAAAAACTTTCGCGTTTATAATATTAGTAGGATGGAAAGGAAATATAATGTATATAAGGGAAATTATATCCTTCTAGACTGGTATCGTTATATATAATAATGTATAGTATAGTATAAAATTTGACATGACAATTTAAGCTTTAAGAAATAATATTTTTGATTATCTGGAATAATGATATTTTTAGCTTCGTCTAGAATAGTACTAACTACTAGATTTGACGACCGATGTGGCGCGGTGGGCGAAGGTCCGCCTGCGACGCAGGAGGATTCGATTCCCGCCTCGGAACAATTGTATACGATCTGCAGATATTTGTTCCGGGTGTTCTGGTCGTTTTCTATGTATAATAAAAAATATCTATCTATGTAATGTATTGTATTATGTATATCAGTTATCTAGTACCCATAACACAAGCTCTGCTTACCATGGGGCTAGATAATGCTGTGTGAATTGTCCAGCATTATTTATTTATTATAAGATATGTAGTTTGTAGTTTTAATTGTAAATTTGATTTCTTTGATTGTAATTCTTCGTTAGCAGCTATAATTAGTATTATATAACTTAGATTCATAATTATGTAATGATTCCTTACATGAAGTGTAGAATACATAGAAAAGTAGAATAAAGGTGCAACTTCATAAGCGAATGTCTTGCGTCAATAGAAATTATCATTGTGCACATACGCTTTAAGGTGTTGGTGAATTATACTCCAGGCGAATTCAATGTGAAGTGTTTGTAAACCAACCCCGGCTATAAGAAAAACAAAAATGCATGTGTTTGCAATTGAGTCTGAAACTCAATTAAAAAATGCCAACAGCATTATTTAATGTATTAAATATATAACATTCACAAGGAAGCAAACGGCAACGAATAATTAGTCGGAGGGCGTCCTACACTACGTTAACAGAGTCGTGGTCTCCACTCAAGAACACGTTTGCCCCAGCGGCCGTCGGTTCTTCGCGAGATATGGCCGGCCCACTGCCACTTCAGCTTGCTAATTCTCAGAGCTATGTCGATAACTTTGGTTCTCTGTCGGATGTATTCGTTGCGAATCCTATCCTTCAGAGAAACTCCGAGCATAGCTCTTTCCATAGCTCGCTGAGCGACTTTGAACTGGTGGACCAGTCCTACCGTGAGTGTCCACGTCTCAGCTCCGTAGGTCATAACTGGTAGGACGCGCTGGTTGAAAACTTTCGTTTTCAAGCATTGCGGTATGGATGAAGGAAGACTCGACGTAGTTTCCCAAACGCACACGACATATAGGACTGTAAACCAGACACATATTGCCAAATCAAAGAAGTCAAGTTATATGAGATTTATTTACAAACATTTTACATTGAAATTGGCTGGAGTATGACACGAGACTACATAGCAAGACAGTAGGCCGGCGGCGGCCCGAAGCGAAAAACTCAGGTTGTATTAGTAAAGGCTGATTAATTAACTTAATTTTGTAAATAATTAAATATAAATTTAAGTTTAATTCTAATAACTTCAATACATGTAAATCCATAATTTCTAGTGTTTTTTCTCTTATTCCCTGCTCACCGTTTCCATACCGCCAAAAAATAATGTAGTTAAGTTTGCCTTTAACGTGTTCACTGCCTAGGCGCTACAGATATAACGGTTAAGGTGGAGGTACTCCTGTTTCCGCATTTGAAAAATAGAAATAGAAATATTTATTTGTGTTTCATATAAAATAATACAACTTAAGAACTAATAATAATAAAGATAACAAATTAGGAACGAATACAAGAATTAAAATACGAGAACACAGAAAGGCTGCCGGCTCAGCATTAAATGCCTCATTGACATAAGCCAGTGCAGCGCTGGTGTTCAGCGGCGCCAGGGTGCTGAGTGCAGCACACAACACAAATCACTAATGATAAGAATTTGACACGCAAATCACAAATTAAAACACTAATATCAACGATATAACAAAATAATTCCGTTTTTACAAAGGTGGGTTAATAAAGAACAAAAATAAATTTACTAAGTAACCATAACAAAAGATGAGATTTGGACTCCAGTCGGTCCTTTGTGCCTGTTATTTGCTAGCATAGCCAGCGAAGCTCCGTCCAGAAGCGCAGAATCTTCCTGGTGTCTTCGCAGGCTTCGCGGAGCATCCTCGGCAGGTGGAGGTTTTCTATTCGTTGCGCTATTACTCCCTTGCATTCCAGGATTACGTGGGCAGCTGATTCGTCGTTGCTGAGGCATCCTCTGCAGAGAGCTGTTCGTCGCTCCGATGGTGAATAAGTGTTTGTTCAGTGGACAGTAGACATGTGCGTCTTAGGCTATGAAAGTGTTAACGAGTGTGAATCTGCAGTATGCCAGCATTGGGCTTGTAAAAGCTGATACCTTGCTGTGATTGTGACAATTATCATCATCAGCCTATAGCAGCAGTCCACTGCTGGACATAGGAGCGCCATGGCGCCCTATCTTCAGCTTGCCGCATCCAGCATCTACCTGCAGTCTTTCGCTGGTCGGAGGGCGTCCTACACTACGTTTACCGAGTCGTGGCCTTCACTCAAGAACACGTTTGCCCCAGCGGCCGTCGGTTCTTCGCGAGATATGGCCGGCCCACTGCCACTTCAGCTTGCTAATTCTTAGAGCTACGTCGATAACTTTGGTTCTCTGTCGGATATATTCGTTACGAATCCTATCCTTCAGAAACTCCGCGCATAGCTCTTTCCATAGTTCGCTGAGCGACCTTGAACTATGAAAACTTTAGTTTTCAAGCATTGCGGTATGGATGACGTGAAGACTTGACGTAGTTTCCCAAATGCTGCCCCCCAGCCTAGCTGGATCCTCGTCGATTGCAATAATATAATCTTATTTGATAATAATTTATAGTATAAAATATGACTCGTCCAAGTGCTTATCTTGTAAGCCTAAAGAAATAAAATATTTTGAATTTTGAATAATAATCTGGCCAGAGATCATGGATTTGAGAAACAAGGTATTTGCTCAAAGGTCAACATTGTCATCTGGTGATTATTTTGACATCATATTATAATTATTGTCCCACAGCTGGGCAAATGCCTCCCTTTTCTCCTTCCAGTCCTTAAGATCCAACGCTGCAACAGGCCATGATGGAAGATGTGCCTCGAGCTCGTCGCGCCATCTAGTTTGCCTAAACTATGACCATGCGCCACCACCGCGGACCATGCAAACATTTAATACAAATTATTCCAAAAACGTTGATCTCTTCAACATGAGGCGAAATGCTTTTAAGAAGTTAATTAATATTAACTTCTTCAAATGAGGACCTCAAACATTATTAATATCCTATCCTCACCTTGCATTTACCAATCAGCATGACTTGGTACTGACATCAGGCAAACAGAACTACATACATAGTCTTTTTTTTCTTTATTTTTAATAGGCACTTTGTTTTTTGTACTACTTTATTAACTTTCTTAATTTTTTTTAGGCGCATTCTTTTTATATTATTTTTAGTCGTTCGAAGTCTATGTTCTATTTATAATTAAATTTAATCTATTTGTTTCCCAATTAAAATTAAATTAACTAAAGTAGATAGGAGGATCGAAATATAAACAATGTTTTTTAATAAACCAAGTATAATGCAACAGGAAGGGATTACAACAAAAAATAACACTTATTGCACAAAAACAGACTTCTCTGTCATAATCTACATATTTAACTTCATAACAGCGTTTGTTACGCTCTCTAACTTAACATTTAGTATTAAACTTCCACTTAAACTTTATCTGAACGATAACTTCAATATAAACATAACTCTATGTATCATCATCTTCATCACTTACTGCAATAACTTCATCATTTATTTCATCACCTTCATCGCTCTCACTATTAGCATCAATATATTTATCAATCTCTTGAGCCATTTCAAGCATTTCATCATTATCATCATCCTTGTAATAATCCAAGTGATTGCCAAAGTCGTTTCTGTTCTCTAGATCTTTGAAATCATTGACTTTTTCACGGCCCATTTTGTTGTATATCTTCAAGAATTGCCAGAACTCTATACCCCCACCCCTTATGTTGCTTTCAAAGAACTTCTTAAGCTTCTCATCACATTTATGGTTCGTATTAATAGGCTTGGGAAGCGCTGTCCTGTTACCTTTATCTAACTTAATTTTACTTTCCTTTTTGACGCTTCTAGCTCCATTTTTTATCCGCGCCGCGAAAGGTTTAGGATTAACTTCATGCCTTCGCTTATGCAGCTTTATACCACTGAAGTTGAGGCACACCTTGTCACATTCGAAGCAGGGAAACATCATTTTCAACCCTTTCTTCTTCGCGATACGACTGATTTGTCCCAGCCTATCGACATCGTTCCCAGTAACTTTGCACTTCGTTAGTTCTATATCAGTGAGTTTTGGTAACTCATCGTATTTAATATCTAAATACTCGTTTTCTACAATCCAGGCAGTCCCTTTTTTAACTAGTTTCTTTCTAGCTATGGTTTTATCTTTGTTCTCGCGTCTCTTCTTGTCTATTTCCATGCTAGCGTTCTTATTTAATCCTTTTATACTAGGTATGACTTCTATTTCGCCGCCGTTGATTTCGTAGCAGTATTTAGATCCATCTGAAGTCTTTCTATTCTTTAGTTTAGGGACTTTGATATTAATTTTGTGGGAACGTCTCATGTGTTGGGCCACTTTGAAAGTAACTTGATTGCATATAGGACATTTTCCGAGTATTCTTTCGTTGCATATGTCGAAATGTTCTTGGCAATGATTTATTAGCTGTTCTTTTGTTTGGTAAAGCTGAAAAGAGGATTGCGTTATTAGCTATTTTCATAATGTGCATACAAATAGGTATATACCTTCAAAAAGTAATGTAAAACTATATCTGTCTGTTAAAATTACACTTCTAAACGGATAGATAGATAACACTTTATTACACCACACAAAACAGAAAATAATACAGAGATAAAAACTTAGAATATAGGTATAAAGGGCGGCCTTATCGCTGAGAGCGATCTCTTCCAGGCAACCTTGGGATGGACTGGACATGAACGAACAATATAGACGGCGGCACTTTAATAAATAACATAAATAATATATTAATTAAATTAGGCTATCGGACGGGTTTGTCTTTTGTGTTTAATGGGCATAGGTTATATATTTAAAAAAAAGTATTTAATCGTATGTCAGTCATCTCGTACTCTAAACACAAGCTCTGCTTAGCTTTCAGCTAATGATGAACTACCTGTATGCAAATTTCAACCCGATCCGTTCAGTTGTTTTGGCATTGAAGAAGTAACAAACATCCATCCATCTAAACATCCAAACATCGCATTTATAAAATAAAAAAATAATGCTGGACAATTCACACAGCGTTATCTAGCCCCATGGTAAGTAGAGCTTGTGTTATGGGTACTAGATATCTGATATATGTACATAATACAATACATTACATAGATAGTTTTTTTTATTATAAATAGAAAACGACCAGAACACCCGGAACAAATATCTGCAGATTGTACACACAATTGTTCCGAGGCGGGAATCGAACCCGCAACCTCCTGCGTCGCAGGCGGACCTTCGCCCACCGCGCCACATCGGTCGTCATAATATCGTTTACGTGTGATCTTACCTTGAAGCAAACATAACACTGATGTGTCTTAAACTCCATCTTCTTCGCTTTCTTTTTACAAACATCTTTAAAAAGTTCACAATCTAAATCTTTCGTTGATTTATTTTTACGTTTTATAAGAGGTTTATCAAAATCACTGTCACTTTCACTTTCTGACAATTCATTATCACTGTTTATATCTTCACTGTCATTGTTAATTACTTCATCACCACTGTTTTCATCATTACGTACTCCAATATCAACATTCGATTGCTGTATATCGTTTTTTGTGACCATTGCATTAACTTTTACACGAATTATTTCATTATCTATAATGCCTTGTTGCGTTTGCTTGTCTTGTGTTACTTTATAAGCATTATTGTTATTTTTAAGATAAGTTTTTTCATGGTTTTTGTCAATAACATCTACTTTATAATTATTTTCACCTTTATCATTTCTGATATAAATTTGATAAGTACAGTTACTATCACCACCAAGCTGTTTTAGGTTATCGAAATCAGCGTAGTTTTTATTAAGACTTGCTTCACTACTTTGTACTCTATCGCTGTTGCGTTCGATTTCAACATTCGATTGCTGTATATCAGTTTCTGTAATTATTGCATTAACTAGTTTACGAGTTTTATCTATTATGCCTTGTTGCGTTTGCTTGTCTTGTGTTACTTTATAAGCATTATTGTTATTTTTAAGATAAGTTTTTTCATGTTTTTTGTCAATAACATCTATTTTAAAATTATTTTCATCTTTATCATTTCTGATATAAATTTGATAAGTACAGTTACTATCACCACCAAGCTGTTTTAGGTTATCGAAATCAGCGTAGTTTTTAGTAACACCTGCTTCACTACTTTGCACTCTATCGCCGTTGCCAGAGAGATCAATATCATTTGTATTTGCCAGTTGGCTAACTGTAACATTATTTATAAAAGTGTTTCCTTCAATAAAAACGATATTGCCTGTATTTAAATCTTCATCAATATCCATATCATCTGTATCAATATTGTTTTCATGAAGTTCTGTTGGATATTTTTCATCAGTGTTCAAATTAACATTATCATCATTTTGTGCAGAATTCTCACTGTTTTTCTTCAATTTATTAGCATCTTCACCGTTTGTAGTGTCAACTCTGGTATTCATTTTGGTTATTAAACCATGTAGCGGTGTGTTGTCATCTGTATCATTAATAACATCATTGTTCGCTGATTTGTTCGTTTTTGTATCATTTACTGTAGATTCCTTGTCTAAATCATCATCTATGACATTGACTGTTTTGTTGACTTCTGGTTTCTTGAAGTATTTTATATTTACTTTATCTGAAACGTAAATAACATCAAAATTAATTATTTAATATAACAAGATAAAAACTAAACAAAGATTTTACTAAGATAAAATTAGAACATCTCGCGAAGAACCGACGGTCGCTGGGGCAAACGTGTTCTAGAGTGGAGACCACGACTCGGCAAACGTAGTGTAGGACGCCTTCCGACCAGGTGGGATGACGACCTGCGAAAGACTGCAGGTAGATGCTGGATGCGTCAAGCCGAAGACAGGGCGCTGTGGCGCTCATTGGGGGAGGCCTATGTCCAGCAGTGGACTGATGATGATAGCCTATGAACAAACCTTTCTTCCGCTTCTCCCTTTCCGCCGCCGCTCTCATTTTCTCGTTATACAACTTCCTAACTCTCCTCAGCTCTATAATCTCTTGCCTCTCCGCCTCTTCTCTTATCCGAGCCTCTTCTTCTTCTTCTTTCTGTCTTAGCCTCTCTTCTTCTTTTTTCTTCTTGTGCTCTGCTTTAGCTTTCTCTACTTTTTGAGCGCGTATAAGAATGTGTTTGATTGTTCGTTTGACGTAGAGGTCTTGCTCTTTGTTGACGCCAAAAGATGATTTCGGCACTTCTGAAAAAAAAAAAAAATATATATAGTGCTGGTTAATCCACACAGCATCATCTAGCACCAAGCTAAGCAGAGCTTGTGTTATGGGTACTAGATAACTGATATACATAATACAATACATTACATAGATAGATATTTTTTATTATACATAGAAAACGACAAGAACACCCGCAACAAATATCTGCAGATCGTACACACAATTGTTCCGAGGCGGGAATCGAACCTCCTGCGTCGCAGGCGGACCTTCGCCCACCGCGCCACATCGTTCGTCAAAATATAAAAATCGTAAAAATAAGGTCGTATTTATAATATCGTATCGTATATATAAGGTCGTAAAAATATGACCTGTCTAATTTTAAGTATTAAGAAATAAACTTTCATTTCGTTTCTGCCTCAAGTTGAATACAACCCTTGTGGTTACAGAGGAGATGGTAATAACTAGGTAAGTACTAACCTGGTTTCTCCTCCTGCTTAGCCATTATGTGCTTTATGTAGAAGTCATCAAAGTCCACTTCTTTACCCTCCAAATTACGGTCTCTCAGAACTAGGGCTGTTATATCCTCCGACAGGACTTGCTTGGAGTAGTCGAGGGATTCATTGTCGTCTGAAATATCGAATAAATAAATAAAATAAATAATGCTGGACTATTCACCATTAATACATTATTAATTTGACTGGACCTTGTTCAAAACTTTTTAATGAGAAAGCCCCGTTGTTTCCCGCCAGAATATTCAAATTTTATTGGAAATAGCATTGACTTCCGCTAGTTGTCACCAATAAGGGGTCTCCACGCCACCTAGTAGGCGCGACAGTGGCGCCAATAGTTTGTACTTTTGAGCGCCATGATCTTTTATTTCATTGCGTCGAATATCACCAGGCAAGATTTAAAATGTAAGTTTTGAACAAGGTAAGTAAATTAATATGCGTTTTATTTTATGTAAAACGCTTCTATTATGACAAACCTTTAGCATGACCTACCTAGACATAAATAAAATAATGGACATACTATAGAATAGAATAGTTTATTTGTAACTCAATACACAAAAACATGATTAAAAAAATAAAAATAAAGGATAAACAGATTTTTGTAATTGAGTCACAAAACGGACTCTATCTCAGCATGGTTTAGTTGTAAGCATGTTACAACCAACGCTGGTCTTCCGGGAGAGCCGTTTGGTGACGTCACGGAAGATAACACAAGACAATTTATTAATTTTATTTATTTATTCGATATTTCAGATGACAACGAATCTCTCGTAGACTAACATAGGCTGATGATGACTGCCAAGTTTCAAGTTCTCGTGATGTGCGATATGGCATCATTTACTATTATTTCTACCCAACACAAGGTTAATTCAATGCAAGGGCACGAGTACAACGTGCCCTATGAGTTAGTGCTCCATGGTTATTGCCACATGACTAAGTGCCCTATGTATTAGTGCTGTAGTCCTCTACGAGTAAGCGCCCTATGAGTTATTGCCATATGACTAAGTGCCCTATGTATTAGTGCTGTAGTCCTCTACGAGTTAGCGCCCTATAAGTTATTGCCATATGACTAAGTGCCCTATGTATTAGTGCTGTAGTCCTCTACGAGTTAGCGCCCTATGAGTAATTGCCATATGACTAAGTGCCCTATGTATTAGTGCTGTAGTCCTCTACGAGTTAGCGCCCTATGAGTTATTGCCATATGACTAAGTGCCCTATGTATTAGTGCTGTAGTCCTCTACGAGTTAGCGCCCTATGAGTTATTGCCATATGACTAAGTGCCCTATGTATTAGTGCTGTAGTCCTCTACGAGTTAGCGCCCTATGAGTTATTGCCATATGACTAAGTGCCCTATGTATTAGTGCTGTAGTCCTCTACGAGTAAGCGCCTTATGAGTTATTGCCATATGACTAAGTGCCCTATGTATTAGTGCTGTAGTCCTGTACGAGTTAGCGCCCTATGAGTTATTGCCATATGACTAAGTGCCCTATGTATTAGTGCTGTAGTCCTCTACGAGTAAGCGCCTTATGAGTTATTGCCATATGACTAAGTGCCCTATGTATTAGTGCTGTAGTCCTGTACGAGTTAGCGCCCTATGAGTTATTGCCATATGACTAAGTGCCCTATGTATTAGTGCTGTAGTCCTCTACGAGTAAGCGCCCTATGAGTTATTGCCATATGACTAAGTGCCCTATGTATTAGTGCTGTAGTCCTCTACGAGTTAGCGCCCTATGAGTAATTGCCATATGACTAAGTGCCCTATGTATTAGTGCTGTAGTCCTCTACGAGTTAGCGCCCTATGAGTTATTGCCATATGACTAAGTGCCCTATGTATTAGTGCTGTAGTCCTCTACGAGTTAGCGCCCTATGAGTTATTGCCATATGACTAAGTGCCCTATGTATTAGTGCTGTAGTCCTCTACGAGTTGGCGCCCTATGAGTTATTGCCATATGACTAAGTGCCCTATGTATTAGTGCTGTAGTCCTCTACGAGTTAGCGCCCTATGAGTTAGATGAATACCTTCAGACGCTCGTTCCATCTTTGGCACATCTAACAGTTCAATATCCTCAGAAGACTCCGCGTCGATTGGTTCCACTTTTATTTGTACGTTCCTATTCGTTTCCACCCTGAAACAGACAAGAGATAGTAATATTTAAGTTTAGGTTTACATCTTTTCAAGGGAAGTACTACTTATGTCATAATAGATTACTAAATGATACAGACATAGTGCCTGTAGTCTGTGTGATAGTCATCATCATCAGCCTATAGCAGTCCACTGTTGGACATAGGCCTCCCCAAATGAGCCCCATAGCGCCCTGTCTTCAGCTTGACGCATCCAGCATCTACCTGCAGTCTTTCGCAGGTCGTCATCCCACCTGGTCGGAGGGCGTCCTACACTACGTTTACCGAATCGTGGTCTCTACTCGAGATTACGTTTGCCCCAGCGGTCGTCGTTTCTTCACGAGATATGGCCGGCCCACTGCCACTTCAGCTTGCTAATTCTCAGAGCTATGTCGATAACTTTGGTTCTCTGTCGGATGTATTCGTTACGAATCCTATCCTTTAGAGAAACTCCGAGCATAGCTCTTTCCATAGCTCGCTGAACGACCTTGAACTGGTGGACCAGCCCTATCGTGAGTGTCCACGTCTCAGCTCCGTAGGTCATAACTGGTAGGACGCACTGCTTGAAAACTTTCGTTTTCAAGCATTGCGGTATGGATGACGAGAAGACTAGACGTAGTTACCTTGCTGCCCAGCCTAGCTAATTCTTAGAGCTATGTCGATAACAGATACTAGTAGACAGGAAAAAGACAAATACAGAATGTACAATGGGCGGCCTTATCGCTTAGTGCGATCTAGATCTATTACTTACTTATTAGGTCTAGCAGTTCTTCTGGCATCGATCTTGTACTTAACGTTGTGGGTTTTCCAATAATGCAATTTCAGGTAAGCGTGTTTCTTGTATACAACCTTGTTATCGCATAGCTTGCATTGAAGATCCTGGAACATATATAATTAACACTTTGACTGCTGAAATCACACGGTATGTGTTTTCTACAAGTGACTTATATGCGTAAATCCACACTAGCGCAGCGGCTGAGAAAATACAGATCTGTGTGACTCAGCACAGCCGTAATATTTTTCGAACGAAACGCATGTGCGGCGCAACACAGCCGCTGCGTAGAGCGGCAGCACGAATTTTTTAGGTTAAAAAAAAGATCGCAGTCAAAGTGTTAAAGTAAGATTATATATAATCATTTATTAGCATATTCTTTATGGTAGTTTAAGTAATACTACATAAATGAAATGAAAGTTTATTTCTTTAGGCTTACAAATAAGCACTTAGACATGTCATAATTTGACGACCGATGTGGCGCGGTGGGCGAAGGTCCGCCTGCGACGCAGGAGGTTGCGGGTTCGATACCCGCCTCGGAACAAATTGTGTGTACGATCTGCAGATATTTGTTCCGGGTGTTCTGGTCGTTTTCTATGTATAATAAAAAATATATATCTACATATGTAATATATTGTAGTATGTATTTCAGTTATCTAGTACCCATAACACAAGCTCTGCTTACCATGGGGCTAGATAATGCTGTGTGAATTGTCCAGCATTATTAAAAAAAAAAAAAAATTATACTATTCATTATATTGATGTTCACTTCAATTTTTTGTCCACCAGTGGAAGAAGTGAGAAGAAACCACTAGTATGTTCATAACTTATGTGTCTAGTACATTTGATTTGCTTATCTGTAAGTTGGTAGATTTTGAGTTGGAGCAAAACTCGTTCCAAGCTTTTTTATCTTCTAGATAATCTGATATTTTGTAATAAGCCTTTTTACAATGAATATGCTTCACAATTACATAAAATTTATAAAGATATATTGTATATTATCCAAAATATCTATAACCACGCGGGTGAAACCGCGGGGCGCAGCTAGTACGATCATATTCATATAAATAATTAGTGTTTTTTTAGTAAATTATTGATATACATTATTTATTAAAGTGCCACCGTCTATATTGTTCGTTCATGTCCAGTCAATCCCAAGGTTGCCTGGAAGAGATCGCTCTCATCGATAAGGCCGCCCTTTATACCTTTATTCTAAGTTTTTATCTCTGTATTATTTTCTGTTTTGTGTTTCTCTGAAGGATAGGATTCGCAACGAATACATCCGACAGAGAACCAAAGTTATCGACATAGCTCTGAGAATTAGCAAGCTGAAGTGGCAGTGGGCCGGCCATATCTCGCGAAGAACCGACGGCCGATGGGGCAAACGTGTTCTTGAGTGGAGACCACGACTCGGTAAACGTAGTGTAGGACGCCCTCCGACCAGGTGGGATGACGACTTGCGAAAGACTGCAGGCAGATGCTGGATGCGGCAGGCTGAGGACAGGGCGCTATGGCGCTCATTGGGGGAGGCCTATGTCCAGCAGTGGACTGATATAGGTTGATGATGATGATGATGATGATTATTTATTAAAGTGCCACCGTCTATATTGTTCGTTCATGTCCAGTCCATCCCACGGTTGCCTGGAAGAGATCGCTCTCAGCGACAAGGCCGCCCTTTATACATTTATTATCTCTGTGGTGTATTAAAGTGTCATCTATCTAAAGTGATATACTTACATCGTCATTAACGTGGCCGTATTTAAGGTGCATCACTATGCTCGGCTTATTATGCGTTGTCAATCCGCAAATATCGCACGTGTACTTGAACTTGTGTTTGTGAATGTGTTTCGTCTGTATGTGCTTTAGCAGGTAGGTTTTGGAGAAGAACCTGAAAGAGAAATACGTTTTAAATGTTTTTAAAACTATGCATACAAAACATTATTAACGCTGTAGCAAGTTTTTTTTTTCATAAGTCCCTTAACGGCTGTTGTTCCATAAATAGCTGAACACATTAAATCGTCTACTGAAAGCACACAAAACATTATTAACGCTGTAACAAGATATTTGTTTCATAAGTCCCGTAACGACTGTTGTTCCATAAATAGCTGAACACACTAAATCGTCTACTGTTGCATTGAAAAATATATTTTTATGTTTTTAAATTATGCACACAAAACATTATTAACGCTGTAACAAGATATTTGTTTCATAAGTCCCTTAACGACTGTCGTTCCATAAATAGCTGAACACACTAAATCGTCTACTGTTGCATTGAAAAATATATTTTTTATGTTTTTAAATTATGCACACAAACATTATTAACGCTGTAGCAAGATATTTGTTTCATAAGTCCCTTAACGGCTGTTGTTCCATAAATAGCTGAACACAATAAATCGTCTACTGTTGCATTTACGATTTAAAGCCTGTCATACATCTAAAACTCTGAAATTTGCAAGACACGACCATTTATATATTAATTATAGAAACTTCCTATACCAAAGAGAGTTCACTAAATACTTACGAGACCAATTTACCATGAGACTACAATATCAGTAAGGATTTAGACTATTGAACTAACCGTGTCACAGTCATATAGCTAACAGTTCTAAACTCACACGACACACACAAAACATTCTTAACACCTTTGTGTAACTAGATCTTTGTTTCAAAAGCCCCTTAACGACTGTTGTTCCAAAAATTGCTGATTAACACTATTTATAGTATAAATACTCACGTTGCAGACTGCCATACCTCTAAATTTGCAAGGCATGAGGAGACCATTTATAACTTTCCTATAGCAAAGAGAGTTCACCAAATACTGACAGATACCATGAGACCACAATTCCAGTTACGATGAGACTATTGGACTACCCGTGTCACAGGTTTTTGTTACTATAGTTCGTAAGCCCTGGCACTTGGGGTAGGATCTCAAAGAAATTAAATATGTTCAAGTCCCATGAAAATCGTTTTTTTTTTAATATTATTTAATTTCTACTACGAGACTGTGACACTGGTAGAAATTTAATAATATCCGAAGCTAGCAGCTTCAAACTCACTTGACGCCGCAGTAGTCACACTCCACGCAGCGCGTGCGTGCCGCGTGCATTTTCATCTCGTGCTGCCTCGCGTGAGTCTTGCGCACGAACTTACGGCCGCATTGCGAGCACTCAAAGGGCGGGGGCAGGTGGATCTTTGAGTGCTTTTGGAGACAACTCTGAAACAAATTTACAAATAAATAAATATTGCTGGAGTATTCACACAGAATTCTCTAGCCCCAAGCTAAGCAGCTTGTGTTATTTATACTAGATGACTTATATACAAAATACAATACATTACAGAAATATTTTTTTATTATATATAGAAAACGACTGGAATACTCGGCACAATAAAACAACAAATATCTACAGATCGTACAGACATTTGTCCCGAGGCGGGAATCGAAACTACAACCCCCTGCGTCGCAGGCGGACCTTCGCCCGCCGCGTCACAGAGGTCGTCCATTCTTTTATAGTCAATTGCTATTTACCTATAAGATATATTTTAAATTTAATATTAATTATTTTGCCACATACATACGTAAGTCACAATCAGGGCACGCAGTACGTAGACTAGGGCACGCGAGTGGATCGTTTGCACTTTTATTACGTGGAAGCAAACCAGATTAGTTCGATATATTCAAAATGAAGTCATTACTCTTTCTTACATATAATCAACCTCCCAAATATCACAAATATTTCACGCAATACTTAACAGGCCACCTTCTATAAATTGCTGAACATACCAATTCGTTCCATAAGTTGCTGGACAGAATAAATAGTTCCATAAATAGTTGATCACTCTCTTTCCATAAATAGCTGAGCACTACAAGTCGTTTCTTGCTGAACAAACAACTGTTTTAACTATTCTGTAAATAATTTCGTATTAGCTTTCAAGTCCATACCTTGTTCTTAAAAGCCAGTACGCAGCCGGGGTGCGTGCAGGCGAAGGGTCGCTCGTCCATGTGCCGGCGCATGTGCTCGCTCAGGGTGTACTTGTTCGCCAGCCGGGTACCGCACACAGGGCACGTGCACGCTAGCGCACGCTTGTGTATCAGTTTCTGCGGGGGAGTAAATATCCTGGATCATCAACATCATCATCAGCCTATATTAGACTAGTCGGCCTATATTAGTTACATAGGCCATGAGCGCCATGAGCCCAATGAGCGCCATAGCGCCTACTTTTAGCTTGACGCATCCAGCATCCATGCAGTCATTCGCAGGTCGTCATCCCACCTGGTCGCAGGGCGTCCAACACTACGACAATCCACACAGCAACATTAAATGCCCTTATACAGCTGCATTATTATAATATTCTTGAAATGTGTAATAAGGCGTTAAACACAGCGCCATCTATGTTGTGGCACTACGTACTCATTCAGCTTTCTTACATCGATCGCTCCTTATGTAGTTCGAACAACCGCCGAGGCGGCGCTGCTGTCACTAACTATATAAAAAGGCATGGACGGCCGGCTGCTTCCTCTTTCTCAGCGAATCCAACTTGTATACACAAACGTCAAACACTTTTAAATAATAAATTCCTTTCTGTTGTAGCTGGCTGGCTTTAATTCCCTGCTATTTAAATTAGGATTAAAATAACCCTGCTGCTTACCACATGGGCATTCCTTTGGCAGACCGTCTTAAACAGCCTATCGCATTGCCCGCACGGGACTTTCTTTACGTCGACATCTAAATGAGCTTCGGAGACGTGCATTTTTAACGTCACTTTTGATTTATATCTGTAAATTTTAGTTTTTTTACTATTAGAATAGAATAGAAAAGATTTTATTAGCACACAGGAAAGGCTACAAAAAATATTTACCAAAAGTTTACAAATAACAACACCTTAATTAATGTATATATTCTTACATATTAGAGTTGATTGGTTGAGGTGTTGCAGTTAACAGTGACCCCCGCACTAGGCTAGGCCTGTTTCGCGGGGTATCAATACATTACCTGTTTGCTGGTAAGGTAAGGAAAGTATGTACAACCAAATAGACAAACATACATTAAAATACGTTAAACTAAATTAAACTACATACTTACATACTATTAATATTTGTTTTAAATAATCATGTTTTTAATCATCATCAGCCCTGTTTTATATACTAGTTCACAGCTGTACATAGCCCCTCAAATAACAGAATTTAGTATGTTCAGGTTTTTAAATAATAATATTGACTGGCTACTTTTGTTACATTAAATGTTAAGTGTATTTTATACTCTATTGATTATGGTCAGTTAAATTCAAAACTATAAACGACGATATACGACCATGTGGCGCGGTGGGCGAAGGTCCGCCTGCGACGCAGAAGGTTGCGGGTTCGATTCCCGCCTCGGAACAATTGTGTGTACGATCTGCAGATATTTGTTCCGGGTGTTCTGGTCGTTTTCTATGTATAATAAATTTATATATTTTTTTATTTTTTTATTAATTTAATTAATTAACACGGTTATATAAACCAATTACATTAATTGATAGAAAACAAAATTACATTTTATATTACATAGTACAATAGTTATCATTACATATTAATTCATAAACACATAGAAAATTTTAATTAATTATGACGTTCACAAAATAAAAAACACGCTCTCAATAATTTAGTCCACCTATCAGCGAACAAGTCAACATCGGGGCTGTCGTCCAGGAGAGCGTTGAGTTTAAAAAATATCTATCTATGTAATGTATTGTATTATGTATATCAGTTATCTAGTACCCATAACACAAGCTCTGCTTACCATGGGGCTAGATAATGCTGTGTGGATTGTCCAGCATTATTTATTATTTATTTTATTTATTTATTTATTTTCATGACCGATGCGGCGCGGTGGGCGAAGGTCCGCCTGCGACGCAGGAGGTTGCGGGTTCGATTCCCGCCTCGGAACAATTGTGTGTACGATCTGCAGATATTTGTTCCGGGTGTTCTGGTCGTTTTCTATGTATAATAAAAAATATCTATCTATGTATATAGTATTATGTATATCAGTTATCTAGTACCCATAACACAAGCTCTGCTTACCATGGAGCTAGATAATGCTGTGTGAATTGTCCAGCATTATTTATTTATTTAAACTGATGGAGTCATTTGTAGAAATTAGGTACAATATCTTCAGCTCTTACAGACTAAACAGATAATGTTCAGCGTCTTTTATAGGTATCTTGTGTTAAGCGTATTTCGTACTTTATTTGTGAATTACATTATGGAAAAGAATACTGTTCAGGTCATTATTTACTTTTGTTGCTGCTTTTTGTGTTTGACCAGCATGGTTTGTTTTTTAATAGGTTATAGATTACTACTGCGCCCCTCGTGGATCTATGTGCCAAATGGTTTATAAACCTCCATCTTGGATTAAAAAAAACATCTATCTAAAAAAATATCTACAAAAAAAATCTATCTAATCCATCTATCCAAAAAAGATCTATTAAAAAACCGCAACAAAATCCGTTGCGCAGTTTTAAAGATCAACGCATACATAAGGACAGACAGACAGCGGGAAGCGACTTTAGTTTATTCTATGTAGTGATTCTTTGTGTTTGTGTATTATATACATGTGTATATGTACTCTATTACTAACCCCTTACTGCATATTTTGCATTGATAAACGCTTTCCATGCCCATATGTTTGTTTTGATGTTTCCTTAAAGTAGAGCTATCGCGGCAGCAATAGTCACAGAACGAACAGCGAAATGGTTTCTCATCTGTAACAAGGATTAATAAACGTATTTTTTTTTAAAACAAAGTGTAATGAAACCCCGTCCGCCGACGCCCTCCGACGGCGAAAGACTGCAGGTAGATGCTGGATGCGGCAAGCTGAAGACAGGGCGCTATGGCGCTCATAAGGGGAGGCCTATGTTCCGCTTATTAAGTGTTTTTATAGTATTTCTTTTACTATATTTTTTTCATGTCGTTGTGTATGCCTGTTCGTGACGTCACCTGTACGGGCTCTAACGGAAGACCAGCGCTGGCTAAGTCTCTTACGGAGCTTAGCCAGCATTATGCTGAGTTAGAGCATTTTTGTAACAACTCCCTACATGTACCTATTTTTATAAGTTTGTTATTTGTTAATTTAAGTTGTTATAAATAAATAAATAAATAATGCTGGACAATTCACACAGCATTATCTAGCCCCATGGTAAGCAGAGCTTGTGTTATGGGTACTAGATAACTGATATACATAATACAATACATTACATAGATAGATATTTTTTTATTATATACAGGGTGTGTCAAGACTACTACCGAAAACTGAGGGGGTGCAATCAGACCATGATTTTGAAAATATTTAGCGAAAAAAAAACGCGAAAAATATGTTGACCCATCAACATTCTTTTAATTTTTTTTCTAGGTACATACCCATAGCACAACACTATAATAACATATCTACCTAATTATGTAGTTTAAATAAGCAAAAAAATAATAAAATAAAAAAAACAGCAATGTATTCTAAAACGCTAACAGCTGATCATCCGCGCGGCAGCGGGCAGGTTAGTGCCCTGCCGCCGCCCGGCGGCCGGTACCGACACGTGAAACTCCCGCGCCTACGAACTTATCTTTTCAATAAATAATTTGCAGGTAGGTACCAACGATTTAATAAGCCATGCTCTTGAAAGCATACCAAGAATTTATTAGAAACATCAAAACTTAAAATACATTTTAATCTGTCTAAAGTAAGTAAGTAAAGTAGGTACCTACTTTTGTTAAAAGAACAGCTGACCCGCGTTTATTTTCAGAGGTCATAGTCCTGCCTACAGAATAGGTATACTGGCTTTCCTTTGAGAAGCGCCGCGCGAGCTCACCAAACCTTCCGACAAACAGGCCGCGGGCGCACGTGTACGCCTTTGACCTTTGCCGACATATTGCGAAAATGTAGCGTAAAAAGAAACTGAATCTTATGTCTGTGCAATAAGACTCATAATCATAAGAGTATGACAGAGACAGAGCAATGCTTGTCGGCGTTGGCGGCTTTTTTCAAAAGACATTATTCACCTAATTTCACTAATATTTTGATTAATTTGTTTTCATTTTCTTCAGTATGCGTTCATTATCCGCACTGAACACTTGCGCGGTGCATAAAAATTGCAATACTTTCGTGTTTTCTTCTGTTTTTGAGTTTTTCTAACTAGGCAGCTTAGTTTAGTAAGTGTTCAGTTAGTTTTGTTGTGTTTTAGTGTGTGTGTGTGTGTGTGTGTGTCTAGTGTTTTGTTTACTACGAGTTTATTATGTTTAGTGCGAGGGAGTATGGACAAATGGTTGTGTGCTACGGTGAAGCTAGAGGAAATGCGTCACGAGCCTTGCGCATTTACCGGGATAGGTATCCCAACCAGACGCATCCCTCTGATGCTAGATTCTTTACGGCTGCTTATCAAAGAGTTCTGAATAAAGAACGTTTTACACCCCTAAGGCGCGGGGGTGGCAGAGGGGTAGGTGTTCTGGTGCAAGAACAGGTCGTGTTCCTCGGTCGACAATCAGCTGTGCCAAGAACGAGGAGGAGCTCAGTTCGAGCCATTTCTGATTCGACCTAGTCTGCATCGGAATTACGTAAGTACCTAACCTACATACATAGGTACCTATAACTAACTACGGCATAACGGCATTTGCAAACTTACGTGTACGTACATTGCTGGCTAGCAAAACAAATAAAAATGTTTAAAAATTCATATCTCCAGATAGAATTTTTTTTTCGGAAAACGGTTTTTTTTATTGGTTTTGTTTTGGGGTGCTGCACCACCCCCCTTTGTTTTCGGTAGTGGTCTTGATACACGCTGTATAGAAAACGACCAGAACACCCGGAACAAATATCTGCAGATCGTACACACAATTGTTCCGAGGCGGGAATCGAACCCGCAACCTCCTGCGTCGCAAGCGGACCTTCGCCCACCGCGACACATCGGTCGTCAAATGTCTATCTTCTTCTTCTTCAGCAGTGGACTACCATAGGTTGATTACAATTGACATGTAAACATGTAGGTACGTCGCGATGCCATTAGGCCAGTATAGCAATTTATTCATATTTATTACTTATTTTATTTATAAGTATTAATACAACGGATATTTATCGCGTTTATTTACCTATTTTTCCCGACGTTTCAACAGGTTTACACACTGTCGTGGTCACGGGATGACCAGTCATGACCACGACAGTGTGTAAACCTGAAAAACTTATAAATTATGTGTTCAGAGCGCGTAAGTTTAAGAGTATTTATTTATTTATGTTTTTTTATACTGTGTACTGTGTTTTTTTGCTTTAATTGTGTAGCCTGTCTTCTTTGGCAAAATAAAACTTTGTATTGAAAATAATCGATAATCCGAATTCTCCGCCTATAAGTTGTCGACTCGGATGGACAAATTTTTTTTCTTCAACTTGATGTGCATTTCGTTCGGTTCTACCGTAGACCGGTACGAAATTATTATTAATACATTGTTAATAAATCTATATAGATATATTAACTTACCTGCGTGTATTAACATATGCGTGTTTAGCGAGTATGATACCCTGAAGGATTTTCCACACACATTACACGATAAGGGTTTTTCACCTGAAACAAAACATAAATAATAAATAATAATAATAATGCTGGACAATTCACACAGCATTATCTAGCCCCATGGTAAGCAGAGCTTGTGTTATGGGTACTAGATAACTGATATACATAATACAATACATTACATAGATAGATATTTTTTATTATACATAGAAAACGACCAGAACACCCGGAACAAATATCTGCAGATCGTACACACAATTGTTCCGAGGCGGGAATCGAACCCGCAACCTTCTGCGTCGCAGGCGGACCTTCGCCCACCGCGCCACATCGGTCGTCACATAATTCATTATTATTTTATTATTGCCCAGGATGAGATGACGAGCTCGAGGCACATCTTCCATCGTGGCCTGTTGCAGCGTTGGATCGCCAGGAGTGGAAGGAGAAAAGGGAGGCATTTGCCCAATAGTGGGACAATAATGTTAGAGATGTCAGTGTATATTTTGTGCCCTACCCTCGTACTTTGTACTCCAATAGTTAATTTTTTACTTTATTAATTAAAATATAAATACTATTGTTAGTTTTATGTAGAGTCAAGCCTACAAAAACTAATACATAATTAATGTAAACGTGGAAGAGCGAAGCCACCTAGCACAAGTATTTTCATAAAACTTATTTATTTATTTATACTTTTTGCACGAAAAACATAACACAAAACTTATTCTAGAAAATTTAAACAAAGGCGAACTTAACCCTAAAAAGAGTTCTCTTCCAGCAAACCTTATTGGGAGAGAGAGACAAAGTGAAGAGGGAAGTGGGTACATGTGCATAAATGAAATAAGAAATAGACAAAAGATTAAATTTTAACTTACTTATTAATTGTACTAATATATACTACATAACAATAACAAAATATATAAAATACTGTATAACCTAAATTCCAAAATAATAAATTCATATACTTAAAAGGTGGCTTCAAATATGATTACGACTATGTATCCTATTATTATTGAATAAACATTTTGTATTTTTGTATTTTGTAATGGCTAAAAATAAATAAATAAAATAAATCATTGTGTACATTAGTAGGTAGTATCTAGGTAATGTATACGAGACACAATGGTACCCAAGCAGGGTGTGGCAATATGTACTGAGAGTGGAAGCGACGCGGGTTATAGAAAATTCTAGATACATTGTCGAATTAAACCTCTTTTTTACGCCTGTTGCGATGGAAACTATTTGTTACCAGAGATTGTAAAAATTATCATGTGATGATTTTTTATATAGATACTAACTTCCGCCTGCGGCTTCGCTCGCGTGGTACCACGATAAGAAGTAGCCTATATGTTATTCCAGTAGGTACACACTACACATACTATGTATGTTCTAAGTTTCATCAAGATCCGTTCAGTAGTTTTTACGTGAAAGAGTAACAAACATCCATCCATACTTATAAACTTTCGCGTTTATAATATTAGTAGGATAGTGTGATTATTAAGGCGACGGTACTCCGAGGCACACTAGCGCCACCACCATTTTATCTTATTGAGTTGAACAAAGGAAATATCTAAAATTTCATTTTTTGTGATATATATGGTTTTTTTAATGCAGAGGCATTAAAAAAAGAGTAATAGTTTTATTTTGTATAGTTTAGGTAGAGATGGGAAAATTGAATTTGGTAAATAAAATGACTTACCGGTATGCACCATAATATGGTTTCTGAGATTATTCGGATGCAAGAAGGCTTTACCACAGTAGGTGCATTTGTGTTGGTTGCGCTCTTTGTGCACCTGGAAAAATATATTTTATTATTATTATTATATTAGCCCGGGGTGTCCCACTGCAGAGCAAAGGCCTCCCTCCCCTTCTTCCACTCATCTCGGTGGTCCTCAGCAAGGAGAACCCACTCTTTGTTGTACAGGTCGAGCTCATCCCGCCATCTCCGCCTAGGCCTTCCACGTGGCCGTCAAGGAACAATATATAAATAAATAAATAATGCTGGACATTTCACACAGCATTATCTAGCCCGAAGCTAAGCAGAGCTTGTGTTATGGGTACTAGATGACTGATATACATAATACAATACATTACATAGATCGATATTTTTTATTATAGATAGAAAACGACCAGAACACCCGGAACAAATATCAGCAGATCATACAGTCAATTGTTCCGAGGCGGGAATCGCAACCGCAACCTCCTGCGTCGCAGGCGGACCTTCGCCCACCGCGCCACATCGGTCGTCAATTATAATGCTTTATGAGCTCAGGTCGTTTTCTATATATAATTAAAAAAATATATCTATCTATGTTATGTATTGTATTATGTACATATATCAGTTATCTAGTACCCATAACACAAGCTCTGCTTACCATGGGGCTAGATAATGCTGTGTGATCTGTCCAGCATTATTATTATTATTTTTTATTACCTGTCTATTGTGCCTCGCGAGGTACTTCTTAGTGTTGCCTACGTAGGGACACAACGGGCAGGGGAAAGTCTCATCTGTGTGGATCAACTCATGACTGGTCAGGTAGTAGCGGTCGCTGAATGACTGGAATACAAGAAAGTATCATAAATACTACTAATATTATAAACGCGAAAGTTTGTGCCGATGTATGTATGTTTGTTGCTCTTTCACGGAAAAACTAGTGAATGGACATTGATGAAACTTCACATTAATATAGCTATAGTTAGACCGCAACCCCTTCCAAGGATCTCCAGTAGTTTCATTAGGTCGGAAAGTTTTAATCTCTGCTTTTTTAGCGTTCGTTGTTGCTTGTGTATTAACAACAAATAAATAATGTAAATGTGTATTATTTGATGTTAGAAGTTACTTACCTTACCGCATTCTTTACATTTGAAAGGTTTCTTTTTTGGCTTTTTGCCATTCTTGCTTGGGCCTTTTGTCTTAGCTTTATTCTGGAAAATATAAAATAGAAGAGTTCAAGTTCAAGTTCATTTATTGGTAAAATGATTATTACACGTCAAATTAGGTATCCTTATTATACTTAAGTATAATTTGGTTTGTATACATTATAATACCTAGTTAATTATAACATCAAATAAAAATAATCTATATTAATATTATAAAGAGAAAAGGTTTGATTTTTTGTTTGTTTGCAATGAATAGGCTCAGAAACTACTTGACCAATTTGAAAAATTATTCCAGTGTTGGGAAGCTACCTTACCCCCTGTGAACACAACATTAAAAAATTAGGGATTTTTACTAAAACCGTGCGAAGCCGGGAAGGTTCGCTAGTAATTCTATAAGACTATTAATTAAATTATAATACATTCAAAAACATTTATTACAATCAATTCTATAATCAAACAAAATTTCATAATAATCAATGAAATAATAATTTAAAATTAATCGTAAAATGAATGAATTCATATGAATAATAATGTAGTAGGTGGTGCAGTCTTATCTCAGGAATTCATATGAATAATAATGTAGTAGGTGCAGTCTTATCTCAGGAATTCATATGAATAATAATATAGTAGGTGCAGTCTTATCTCAGAAATTCATGAATCCTGTAAAGTATTGCTCAATGAGCCAGTTCTTTAATTTGTGTTTGAACGATTGCATTGACTCCGCACTGGTGACTGACTGTGGGAGGCGGTTGTATACCGACGGCCCCACAACGTGGATCAGTTTGGAGGTGAAATTAACCAAGGGATGAAAAACCCAGTATAATTATATAACTTAATCTGGTTAAATTAGTGAGATATTTACATACCATGAAACTGTGCCAAAATATTGGAAAACTCGAAAATAAAAAATCAAATCATGGTAAATATCCCGTTTTAAATGTATGAAAACAGTTTTTTTTATTATAATGATATAAAAATTTTTGTTGGTTGCAGGTTTTATTTGACAAGTGTCTTGTTTCAATCAAAAACATGTCTAAATTAGCAAATTACTCAATTGCATTACTATGAATGTTAGGATGCTGGATATGCAAAAGCAACTTCGATTGAAGTGACATAAATAAGGAATGAAAATGGACCAAAATGAACCCCAGTTGAACTCTTGTGTTATTTACAAGATATAACAAGTATTTCGTCATTTTTCTCAAGTTTTCTTAGGCATGAAATGTGACTGTGAATACAAAAAGTGTTTGGTAGTTTAGTTTTCAGCTTTGTTTTTATAAAATAGCTCTAAATTGTATAGCATTTTGTCGAAAGCTACAGCGAGAACAAAATTGAATTATCTTACCTTTGTGTTAGCCATTTTTTCACTACATTAAATGGTTGCTCTATAGCACACGTTATCTACAAAACCTATAAAACACGAGAAATATAAAACTTATTCACCCACAATTACGGAAAATGAAATAAAAATTTAATTCGAACTGTGGCGGTGAGCGAAAAAAGAACGAGTGAATGAACGTGAATCATGAATATGAATCCAAAAGTTGTTACTGTCAAACTTTTTACGCAGTCACTAGGGCTGACGATAGTATGCATGCTTTAAAAATATCGGATGTGTCCGGTTTTATGATTTGAAACCGATTATATGTTTATTAGCATAATAGGGATGCCAGTGATTACGGAATACGAGAAAAGTAGGGTATCCTTCCTTATTGATTGTTACGTCCGTCGCCCGTCGCGTCATTATGTTTTCTCACGTGGAACTGGTGGAACGAGGTCATTATTTTTACTCGTTATTTGACACCATAAGCATTCCACAACACAAGTTACATACACAAATAACGCACACATTATAGTATACTGTTGATTCATATTTAAAAAATGAAGATGAGCTGATTAGATTTGTGAGCTGGAAACATTCAAGCACGTCAACATCACAGCAGCAGCTCAGGCTCAGCTGTGCTGTGCTGTGATGTGATTATTTATAGATAAGAAGTTGCATGATTTATATTTGTTTTGTTTATGTTTAGTTACTCTCCTTTTGTTATTATTCAGTTTTTATAGTTTTATCTATTCTTCTGTCCACCATGGTAAAGGTCCACCCGTGTGCATATTGCAGCAAGACTTTCACTTCCAACTACAAGTTAAAGTCCCACCTCTTTCATCACAAAGCCATTGCTGCAAGATTTAAATGTTTACTATGCATTAAAGAGTTTTACAGGAAAGATGAGTATAACAAGCATCTTGCGACGCACAATAACCAGCAAAAAGTTCATATTTGTGACCATTGTGGCCGTGGTTTCGTTGACAAACGCAACTTAATTAATCATTTGAGTATACATGACGATTTATATGTTCCTACAAAGAGGTTTAACTGCATAGCGTGTGACATGAGCTATTGTGAAGAAAGAGTCCTGAAATATCATATTCGGAAGCACCACATGAATTTAGACGCGCAAATCCCGACCTACTCAGATAAAATGTTGAATGACTCTTGGATTGAACAGTCTATGGACTCTAAGAACTGCGTTCAAATAACTAAAGTTACAAATAACAAACTTAGCATCCAAACCTGCAATATTAAAGCAGAGAAAGTTAAGCCAGAAATAGAGGATAAAATCTTAAACAAACAAAAATTAAAGACAAATAAATCTACAACATATTTATCATCTGTCTTTGCTCTAAATGCAAAACATTATTCTAAAGCGATTTGTGATTATTGTAACAAAGAGATGCTAAAAAAGAGTTTGTTAAAACATATACGAGAAAGGCATTTGAAAGTAAGGTTTCATTGCGATGTATGTATGAGAAGCTTCTATCGCAACTATCATTTATCTAACCATATGTGTGGTAAGATGCGCCGATCCAAAAACAACACTGTTCTTAAAATCAAGAATTGTTAAGGCTAAGTCTCTTTTTAGCATTTATTGGTAAGAGATAATAAGTTTTATTTTTATACTCAAATATCTTACCAGTTTTAAAGATATTACACCATTTAATCTTCTAGGGGCGGTTGCTATTAATATTTTCGATGTCCTAAGGATAAATATTATATAATAAAAAGCTTGTATTATGTATTTATTGTTGTAAATTGATTTAGGACTATATAAAATGCACAATCTTTATGGATGGATGGATGTATTTATAGAAAATTGCTATTGCAAAGTGTCTTCCTATAGATTTAAGAACTGTTATGCATGCAAAATATTAGTAATATTGTATGTTAAGTTTTACAATACTGTTACTGTTTTTCTATACTTTTTAATGTTAAGACTGAAAAAACAAGGTGCCTTTTCAAATTGTTAGTGCCTTAATGCAGGGACCAGTTATATCTTGATATAACTAGTCCCTGCTTAATGTTAGGTAGGTTTACATAGAATAATTAGTTAAGATTTATATAAAAAATAATATTAACCTATATATGATTGTCCGTTCAAATGTTTTACGCATGTTATTTTTACTATAAGACCTGCCTATTTCTTGTAGGTTAATGCTTTAGTTTATTATTTTACCTGTAGCATAAATAAATATTTTGAAAGTTACGCGATCTGAACACAATTATAAGTATTAATACAACTCCAGTCAACCTGTGACCACGTCAGTGTGTAAACCTGTTGAAACGTCGGGAAAAATAGGTAAATAAACGCGATAAATACCCATTGTATTAATACTTATAATTATGTAGGTAGCATAAATGTTAAGTTATGAAGGTTAATAAAACTGTTAAGTTATTTCTGTAAGTTAAGTGGTTTAAATTTATTATTTCTGTTACAATGTGGCATAGATCTTACGAGTATGTCATATTTGATAACTAATAATTATGACGTTTATTTGTCTTCCTTTTCTTATTGCGTAATTAAACCGGTTTTGCAAGTACTTGTGTTTTTGATATTAATCTTGTGTCAGGGTCCATTGTTCCGCAGTTTTTGATGCAAGCATAGTTTTTCCCTTCCTTCATAACTCGTGAGTAAATAACATTATTTTCTGAGTTTACTATTCTGAAGGATATGTTGTCTGCTGCTACCTGAAAAGTTATAAGGATAAAATAAAGATCATTAAGTTTTTTCTTAGAACACAAGCTATTCAATGGGCAATTTAGTTTATTTGACTTATCTTCAGACTAGGTACTTAAATCCAATCTATACATACTACTATTAATGAGGAAAGTTTTTTTTTTATGATACAACAGAGTAATATACTACTACTTTTCAGAACACATCATTGTCTACAAAAAATGTCGCGACAGCATATATTTAACTATTATAATTAAGTCACAAAAGGTGTTTTTATTTTATTTTAATAATTTAATTAATATGCTCTTTATTTATACCGTGGTATTAACCATTATCATATTCAAGACTGCTTCAATACCTGAATATAACTTTTTGAATTATTCAATTCAGACATTCCATTCGAAAGATATCACGAGTTCAAAAATTTATTAGAAAAAAGTCGCCTGGCTCACACTTGTCTTAACTATAACTATGGGATATAGGCGTCATTGGGGTACGGGTACGGGAAATAAACGGCCGCAAATAAATAATAAATAACCGTGCGAAGCCGGGACGGTCCGCTAGTTAATTATATAGTCGTCGTCTTCAACAAGAAGTTGGATGCCTTCCTATTTTGATTCTGGTGGTAGTGGTACCAATACCAAAGGGTGGTCCAGAAGTTTGTAGACATTGGCGGTGGTACGAAGTATACAATGTGTATTGTCGAACCTTGATCAAACGAGATGTGCGGATACACGACATATATTTATCGATAAAAAATAAAAAATTATATGTTACTTATGTCAAAAATAAAGCCGATTTAATTATTTTTTTAATGAAAACTACTTCATCTGGTTTTTTCTTCGTTTCTTTTTGAGTAAACGGTGTATTTTATTCAAAGTAGTTTCATTTGAAAGCTAGATAGTTTACTTAGCTAAAGAAATAAGAACAAAATACAATTTCGGTACATAAGCCTAGTAAAAATAATATTTTTTGAGAAATTTGCAAAAAAAATACGAATTTTATTTTATTTTTTATCTGTAACTTTAAAACTGAGTTATTGTGGTGTACTTTTTTGCATGTTATATTAAACTCCACAATTTAGTCTACAAACCCCTCAAAAAATATAGGCCTATCTCTTTTTGTTGTCATGTTATTCACCATTTAAAATAGGTACTTTCTGTCTTGTCAAGAGTAAAAAAAACAAAAACTTTATCTTAAACAGCCGTTACTATCCCACTGCTGGGCAAAGACCTCATTCCATTTCTTCCTATCTTGCCTCGTTTTATTTTATAATTTATGTAGATTAAATCAGTTGATATTCCTGTTGATCTTTGTACAAGACAGAAAGTACCTATTTTCAATGGTGAATAAAATAACAACGAAAAGAGATAGACTCATAATTTTTGGAGGATTTGTAGATTAAATTATGAAATTTAATACAACATGCAAAAAAGTATACCTCAATAACCCAGTTTTAAAGTTACAGATCAAAAATAAAATAAAAATCGTTTTTTTTTTGCAAATTTCTAAAAAAATTATGATTTTAATAGACTAATGTACCGAAATTGTATTTTTTTCTTATTATATTAGCTAGATAGACTACCTAGCTTTCGAATGAGACTACTTTGAATAAAATATACCGTTTACTCAAAAAGACACGAAGAAAAAACCAGATGAATAAGTTTTGATTAAAAAAAATATTAAATCGACTTTATTTTTGAGATAGGTAGGTAAAGATAGGTAACATATAATATTTTATTTTTTGTTTTTTATCAATAAATATATGTCGTGTATTCGCACATCTCGTTTGATCAAGGTTCGACAATACACATTGTATTTGCACAAATGTAAACTCTTACATCTTTTACATGCACTGACAAAGCATTATAATAATCAAGAAAGACCTACGTTGTACAAAGTCAAAATTCTGCAATTTTCCCGCCCTCCACAAATCACACTTGGGAATCGTTCAGGAACCTTAGTGTTGTAAACCTTCATGATACGCAGTTCCGTAGCAATAGGATTATCACAGTCCGCCGAGAGGTCACCGACGTTTATCTCATCGGAACATTTGTTTTTTACATTGTAGTATTGATTTATGTGTAAGGCGCATATTTTATCATCCTTTGAGAAAGAAAATAATTCGTAGGGGCATGGTGGGGGTTTATCTTCGATAATCTGGAAATAGTTTCAGAACGTAAGATAGTGATGTGACGATAGGTCGACTGGTTGTTTTTCAATGTTTAGCTAACTTTTTGAATTGCGATGTACCTATAGCAATTTTTGAAGAGAATTTTAACAAAACAGCCTACATTTTTAGTTATAATGCAGGCCCTTTTGTTCAAATTCTTATTGACATTGTCGTAAATTAGACCTATTAATCTTACCCAATAACCACCGTTGTGACAATTTGTGAAATTGACACTATTTTCACATTTATAGTTAACAATTTTGTCTTCTCCAGGAAACGAAACTTTTCTCCAAGTTCTCCAGAATTGGTCTCTCTTGAAATTATATTTCAGTCCTCTCATACCGATAACAATACGAAACTCTGCTTCAATCTCATTTATTTTCTTAAACTGCGTATTTTTCTTGTTGATTTCAAAGTGTGGAACATCGTCAATAGTCACATTATTCTTTGTTAAAACTTTTTCTGGCACCTTGTCGATATTTTTGTCTTGATTTTTACGGAAACTCTGATACGGGTTGGAAATCGGGCTGAGGCCATAATGTGGAAAATCGTTTCCACATAGCACAAATGTCAAATAAGTAAATTGTAATATGATCCACAAATTCATAACTCGACTGAAATGTGTAAATGCGTTTCAGTGTATTAAACAGGAAACATTGTTTGTAAACATTCTAGGCAAAACGATTAGGAAGGTATTTATTTGTGTGTTTTTCATAACAGCGGTATACCTTCCATGAAGGGTATTTTAGGTACTTAGGTATGTATTACCTTGCATACCATTGACGTTTGAAATTTTCTTCGTGATCGAAAAAATTAAGAATACTTAACTATAATGTATAAATAATACTTCACTAGCACTGATGGGCAATGTCACCTGTACACGTTGGCCAATATGTTGGCCAATACGTATTGGCCATCGTGTAATGCGGGTGTTTGGTGAATGTTTGTGTAGTAGAATATTGGCCTATACATTGGCCTATTATATATTTAAATATATAATATAATATATTTAAATATGTTCGGGCCGCACACGAGGAGGCCATGCTTAAATTCAAATGCTGGGTTCTGAGTAACAGACCTAATTCAGGCGAAACTTTCGAACAGATGTGCGAATCTCGCAAAATATTCAAAAGCCGCCTGAAGTGGTGTCAGAAAAACCAGGACCAGCTTATAATGGATAAGATTGCTAAAGAGCGAGCATCAAACGACTTTAAGTCCTTCTGGAAATCCACTAATAAACTAAGTATGCCTGGCCCCCCCGTGAGCGTGGAGGGGAAGAGTGGTCAAAGGGAGATAGCACAATTGTTCATGGAACATTTTAAAGTTCACTCCCCACTCGGCCCTTCCACAGGGGCGATAGGTGCTGAGTTTTTCGTGCCGGGTGACAAACCTCTATTGAAAGTATCAGCGGACCTTGTTCGCAGCACAATCAAAGGTATGACGCGAGGCAAGTCACCCGGTCATGATGGGCTCAGCATAGAACACCTCAAACATGCCGTTTACTCCCACCTGTTCTGTTGAGTAGTTCTGTTGACAAAACTACTGGGATTTTTTTCCCCATTAGTTTTGTCACTTAAAAGACTATGCTTTGACTATTCTTACACCTGACTTTTATCTCTACTATTCCCACCTGTTTTGTTGAGTAATCTGATGACAGAACTTCTGGTAATTTCTCCGCATTAGTTCTGTGATTTAAAAACTTGTACATATCTATACTAAATGCGGGTAACCACCTGCCCGGTCTCCTCTCCATGTTCTTCACAATGTGTCTTAGTCATGCGTACCTGCCGGCTGACCTTATGAAGACCGTAGTGGTACCGATTGTGAAGAACAGGACAGGAGACATATCGGACAGGGGGAACTACCGGCCTATTTCTCTTGCTACAACCATAGCAAAAGTGCTGGACAGTAGGTATGCTTGAATCTATGCTACAAAAATACCTTACCTACATGACGCACAGTTCGGGTTTAGACCCGGACTATCCACAGAAAACGCAATTTTGGCACTCAAGCATACTGTCCAATACTACACAAGTCGCAGGACGCCGGTGTACGCCTGCTTTCTCGACCTATCCAAGGCATTTGATCTTGTCAGTTATGACGTGCTTTGGAAGAAGTTGAGGGACAGGGGCGTACCACTGGATATGCTTAAAATATTCCAGTATTGGTACGGGCACTAAAGTAATGTCGTCAAGTGGTCCAATGCCTTCTCTGATGCATACGAGTTGGAGTGTGGGGTAAGGCAGGGGGGGAAGCGCTGTTGATACGTAGGTTTTCCCGGTGTTCAGAGGAAGTAAAGGTAACGCTTTTTAAAGCCTACTGCCAGGGTTTCTACACTGGGAACCTATGGATCAGCTACACCAAACAGGCGCTGGAGACCCTACGTGTACAGTACAACAATGTGTTTAGGATGATGTTGGGACTGCCTCGATTTTGCAGTGCATCGGGAATGTTTGCGGAATATCAGACGGATGGCTTTGCTGCCATCCTCCGTAAAAAGACCGCATCCCTGATGCGCAGGGTACGCGACAGCCCCAACACCATCCTAAACACTATAGCAGGTAGAATCACCTCTCCCCTGTGGACATATTTCATGGGGAGAGTGATTTAATTTAATTTAGTGTTAATTTCTAGTATTAGGTATAACTAACCCTAGTAATAAGTTCTTAGTGTTTAATTTTACTAACAAATTATGGATCATTTAAGTTATCTGAAATAAAATCATTTTATTTTTTATTTTATTGGCCCAAGATCTGTTTGGTGTCGTTTTTTCAACGCAGATCAAAGTAGTTGTGGCGAATGACCGTCGCATCCACACGCTGGCCAAGTAGTTACTTTGCAACAAGCTTTCAAACCATGTTAGGATATTATTGTTCTGTGCAAACCATATTCCAAACCGATCGTAGGTATCCAATGAAAGTGAGTGATTAGTTAATCTGTATCTTTCGTTCATTCATAAACTCATTTAAAAAAAACATTCTGTGTTCATTCATTTCATTCACTGTGGAACTATGAAAGCCAGTGGTTGTCCGTACATTTTTTTATGGAAAAAAATACAATTATTTCAGTATTTTATCGCGGAAAGGGACTATAGGAACGCGTGACATGAACTATACAGTTCGCAAATGTGTGTTTGTGTTTTATTCGTGAATTTGTTTAGTTTTCTACATTGTTTTTGTTTGTGACAGCTGATTTTAGGTAAGTTGTAAATCCGTAAACCTTTTAACCACGTCTCAGATATCTGCAAATGTGAACCTATGTTATGAATACAATAAAATACATATATCTACTTACTAGGTACATAAAAATTGAGTTAGGTATTGTTCTCTGTCCAAAAATGGAGTTTTATCAATGTTGTTCAGAGGTTCATATTCTTACAAAACAAAGGCACCTATATACATTCTTCCATTGTCTACTAATAACTCAAAATTATGTAAGCGGAGCTAATGCATGCCTTTCACACAATTACTTTATCACCAGGCAAACAAAAGACAAAGATAAAATACAAAAGACCTTGTTGTAAGCTATATGTTTTAGCAAAACAAACCTACTTATAATAATAATTATATACTGACGCTTGAGTTTATCAGTATATAATGAATTACAGAACTGTACTGTATGTGCATTCTCTACAGTTTCTCGATATAGTAGTTAGTTAAGTATTATCAACTTTTTGTACATTGCACGCTTAATAGGGCAGAATACATTGTGACATCCTATAACTTATAAGAACTTTAATAAACATGTATTTCATGCAATATATGAATTTTAAATTAGAAATTCTACGTCTGTCTATCTTTTTGTGAGTTTTCATTGAGATATTATTAATTTATTACTTTTAAACAAAAACTACTTAAAACCCATGAGATCTGTTGTAATTCCAGGACCCCTAACACTTTGACTGCAATGTTTTTCGACGACTGCGATATTTTTTTAAACTTAAAAAATTCGTGCTGCCCCTCCACACAGCGGTTGTGTTGCACATGTGTTTCGTTCGAAAAATATTACGGCTGTGCTGAGTCACACAGATCTGTATTTTCTCAGCCGCTGTGCTAGTGTGGATTAACGCATATTAGTCACTTGTAGAAAACACATACCGTGTGATTTCAGCAGTCAAAGTGTTAAGAGAACAACATAAAGCCTATATTTGTATTCTAGTTTTTGAGCTGTGTGCTAGCTGTTATGTATGTGCTATATTAATTAAGCCCCTAATAATAAATAATAAATCATTCATTTCAGACCATAGAAAAGTAACAGATCTTATTTAACTTATTCTACGGTCCATAGTAAATAATAAACATACAAATAAATAAATTATTAAAACATTAAAAAAAATACAATCCTACTAATATTATAAACGCGAAAGTTTGTAAGTATGGATGGATGTTTGTTACTCTTTCACGTAAAAACTGCAGAATGGATTTTAATGAAACTTTACAATAATATATGTAGCTTATACATCAGAATAACACATAGGCTACAATTTATAAAGATATATTGTATTTTATCCAAAATATCTATCACCACGCGGGTAAAACCGCGGGGCGCAGCTAGTACTCAATATTTTTATTGAAAACATGTTGTACAGAGGATCTTAAAGATAAAATGTTTCAAACATGCACCCTGCTAGGGCACGGGAATATTTAGCTAGGTGGCTACTACTAATAATCTAACGTCATCATCATCATCAGCCTATAGCAGTCCACTGCTGGGCATAGGCCTCCCCCCAATGAGCGCCATAGCGCCCTGTCTTCAGCTTGCCGCATCCATCATCTACCTGCAGTCTTTCGCAGGTCGTCATCCCACCTGGCCGGAGGGCGTCCTACACTACGCTTACCGAGTCGTGGTCTCCACTCAGGAACACGTTTGCCTTACGTATAATTAATCTTATATATATAAAAGAAAGTCGTGTTTGTTACAACACTTATAACTCGAGAACGGCTGGACCGATTTAGCTGAAAATTTATGGAGAGGTAGCTTAGAACCAGGAGTCTAACAAAGGATACTTTTATCATTTAAACAATTTGACACATAGATTTCCACGGGGGCGAAGCCGCGGGGAGCAGCTAGTGTACAATAAATCTTGAGATCACTAACATTCCAGTTCCTACAGATGAAACAATGAACTATACAGAAGTAACTATTCATTTGTTAACGTTTATTGCATAATCTATACTAATATTATAAAGATGAAAGGTTTGATTTTTTGTTTGTTTGTTTGTAATGAATAGGCTCCGAAACTAATGGACCGATTAGAATAATTATTTCACTGTTGGAAAGCTACACTATCCCCGGTGAACATAGGCTGCATTATATTTGCAAAAAAGTTAGGGATCCGTACTAAAACCGTGCGAAGCCGGGAAGGTCCGCTAGTCATTAATACATCCTTTTATGGTTAGCCAAAGGTAAACATGTAGGCTAGATATTTCAATGTTAATATACATAACTTGAAGTGAATACCTACTTGACTCAGTAGGGTTGAAATTATTTATACACTTTAATCAGTATATTGTTAAGGGTACACAAGTCAACGGCGCGAAATAGTTGTTACATCATCATCATCAGCCTATAGTAGTCCACTGCTGGACATAGGCCTCCCCCAATGAGCGCCATAGCGCCCTGTCTTCAGCTTGCCGCATCCAGCATCTACCTGCAGTCTTTCGCAGGTCGATCACCGAAAAACTGAAACTAATTGCCAGTGCCTTCGGCCTTCATCCCGTTTTAAATTTAATACTATTTCAGAAAACTTTTAATTTAGATAAATATATGTTTTTTGCCGCATCCAGCAGTCTTTTACATAGATAGATATGTTTTATTATACATAGGTAGTGGCGCTCATTGGGGGAGGCCTATGTCCAGCAGTGGACTGATATAGGCTGATGATGATGATACATAGGTAGATAATAATAATAAATAATGCTGGACAATTCACACAGCATTATCTAGCCCCATGGTAAGCAGAGCTTGTGTTAAGATAACGACCAGAACACCCGGAACAATTGTGTGCAGATCGTACAAACATTTTGTCCCGAGGCGAGAATCGAATCCGCAACCGTCTGGGTCGCTGGTGGACCTTCGCCCGCCGCGCCACAAAGGTCGTCAGATGTGCATGTCACATGGTTATGGTATATGTACTGGTATGTAGACTCCGATTGGTCCTTTGTGCGACGTGCGTAGTGTGTTTGCTAGTTTGACCAGCCTAACTCCGTCCAGAAGCGCAGAATACTCCTGGGATCTTCACAGGCTTCGCGGAGTGACCTCGTATGGTCGAGGATTTCTAGTCGTTGCGCTGTTACTCACTCGCATTCCAGGACTACGTGGGCAGCTGATTCTTCGTCGCTCAGGCATCCTCTGCAGAGAGGGCTGTCTGTTGCGTCAGAAGTGTATATCACTAGTTCAACCATAAGACTGGTTTTGCAAGTAATTAAAGACCTATTCAAATGGCAAAAAAACTTGTTTTATCCAATCTAAGGTGCCTATTTTATAGCTGCTTTAGCTATAAATTAACAGCCAAATCGTCTTACAAACTAATCATATTATTACCAGCCTGTTAGTAAAAAACCAAAAAGTTAAATATAAATATTTCTTACTAGCTGTTTCCCGCGGTGTCAGCCGCGTTAAGTTCAAATTTAACATTTCTTAATTTTAATATAGCCTATGTTCACCGGGGATAGTGTAGCTTCCCAACGGTGTAATTTTTCAAATCGGTCTAGTAGTTTCGGAGCCTATTCAATACAAACAAAAAAACTTTTCCTGTTTATAATATTAGTATAGACTTGACGACATCTTTGGCACGGCGGCGGGGGATGGTCCGCCTGCGACACAGGAGGTTGTGATTTGATTCCCACCTCCGGACAATTGTGTGTATGATCTGCAGATATTTGTTCTGGGTATTCTGTTCGTTATCTATACGTAATAAGAAAATATACAATGTGTATTGTCAAACCTTGTTTATTTTTGAGATAGGTAACATATAATTTTTTATTTTTTGTTTTTTATCGATAAATATATGTATGTCGTGTATTCGCACACCTCGTTTGATCAAGGTTCGACAATACACATTGTATATATGTAATCTATTGTATTAAGTATATCAGTCATTTAGGTACCAATAACACAAGCTCTGCTTAGCTTGGGGGTAGATGAGCATCATATATCCCCAAGCTAAGCAGAGCTTGTGTTGTGGATTGTCCAGCATTCATTTCATTTCATTCCGTTCCACCGTAGGTACACTTGTTACACTTGATGTCGGTCAGTTGTACATAAAAATAATATAACAATTTTATTATAAAACACACATTAATTTTGACATAGGAAACACCATAAGGGATTGTGTTTTAGAAAAAGCAGACAGACATGCCTTCTTTAAAAATTAAATACAACATTCATAGATAATATTTATAGCAGTAAAATAATAATAAATTAGTTAAATTGAATTGAAATAAAGAATACATGTCAAGATAATTTAATGCAGCTGTATAAGGGCATTGGCATTATTTACTTATTACTATTTCTGTAGATATTTCCAAACCTGCTTATTCAAATTATAACTCAAAGTTTTGCCCACAAGGAAGTACACTGGACAAGTAATAACAGCTCTAAGTGACAAAGAACAGAGATAAAGTTTAAATTTATGAGTCAGCATTTATAAGCTATATAAAACTTTATTGTTTGAGGAAAACAGTATGTACTATGTACGAACCATAGTTTGTCCGAAACCGCTGTACCACGCCTGAGGTATGCGAGCGGCGAGACGGGGGGGAAATATCGGCCGCTCCGATCCGTCAGTCTGCCGTCAACGCGTACTCCTGCTCTTTTTTCCTCGCCCCCCACCTCGCCGCACTTTCCTAAGGAGCGGTACAGCGGTTTCGGTCAAACTATAACATGTAGGTACTTGAAATACAGAAATACAATTTATTAAAATTTTCATAAAAAATTGTTATAATAATTATAATACAAATTGTATTATTACAACTAGTACCTAAGTTTAAAAAATACATTACATGCGACAAGTACAATGGGCGGCCTTATCGCTTAGAAGCTATCTCTTCCAGGCAACCTTTGGATGGAAAGAATTATGTGAATTTAAGGAAGGCAGGGGGTGTACCAAAGTCATTTAAAACGGAATATTTACCATGATTTGATTTTTGAGTTCTCCAATAACCGTGATCATGGCGCATGAAACTGTGCCGAAATATTGGAAAACTCAAAAATCTAATCATGGTAAATATCCCGTTTTAAATGACTTTAGTGTTAATAACCATGAAAAGTCAAAAAAGTCAGAAAAGTCGAAGAAAAGTTTTCAAAATATGAACATAACAAGAATACTAAAAAAGACTAAGTTGAGGATGTTGAAGCAGGACAGCATGCTGTCTGCAGATATTGCTGGGCGATATTGGTAACATCATCATAGCAAAAATGTTGTGTTTGTGTACGATCTGCAGATATTTGTTCCGGGTGTTCTGGTCGTTTTCTATGTATAATAAAAAATATGAAATAATGTATTGTATTATGTATATCAGTTATCTAGTACCCATAACACAAGCTCTGCTTACCATGGGGCTAGATAATGCTGTGTGGATTGTCCAGCATTATTTATTTATTCTATAATTTCATAGTTTCCAATCATAAAATATCGCATTTGGTCCAGGGGTTCTGAGTTTAACTCATTCGCCTGTCTCCTTGGACCATTTTAGTTCCAATTATTACATAATTGAAGGGAAA
The DNA here is from genome assembly GCA_947044415.1 of Eupithecia dodoneata. Classification (NCBI taxonomy): domain Eukaryota; kingdom Metazoa; phylum Arthropoda; class Insecta; order Lepidoptera; family Geometridae; genus Eupithecia; species Eupithecia dodoneata. Next base: position 3,905,347 of record OX345684.1, read on the forward strand.
TTCCTAAGAAGTATCGGGAGCGGGGCGTATTCAGTCAATTAATGTGCCAAGGTCGACATCTTCCGAGACGAGCCTATTTCATTAAGGCGTGGATAATATGTGACTTGAGCGTTATTTGGGTGTTATTTAAGTGGTATTTAGTATAAAATATGACCTGTTCAAGTGCTTATTTGTAAGCCTAAAGAAATAAAAAACTTTTCATTTCATTTTGGTTGCATTGAAACCGTTTTCCTTCGTTATCTTTATCGAAAGAGTTTCGATAAAGAATACATAATAATGTATGCCATACAAGTCATGACACCATTTTTTCAAAAGTAAAAGTTTTTTTATATTTAATATTATAAAGAGGAGAGGTTTGATTTTTTGTTTGTTCGTAATGAATAGGCTTCGAAACTACTGGACCGATTTGATAAATTATTTCACCGTTGGGAAGCTACACTATCCCCGGTGAACATAGGCTATATTATATTTTCAAAAAAGTTGGGGATCCGTAATTAAACCGTGCGAAACCGGGAAGGTCCGCTCGTTTGAAATAATTGTGCAAAAAAATTAAGCAATAAAGGTATATATGTATAGATAATACTAAGGACACCTCCGGCTTATTTTTGCAAATTATTTTTTTTTACGTTTTCGGTGCTCGTTCATCGCGTGAGTTTCCCTCTGCGGGTCTACAATTCAGTGCGAGGCGAGAGGAGCAACGTCATCGGCATATAGCCACCTCTTAACTTTAATCTGCCATCTGTGTTCGCGTGACTCAATTAATGCTATCGTAAACAGTCGGCGAATAATATTCGGAATGTTCTGCGATGACGCATTCAGGGTGAAGTTTAGATAAGCTCAAAAATAGGTCATTATATTCGTCATCTCCGTTGACACCTACTGCTTAGTAAACTAGAGGCGTCCATTAATTACGTGAGGGGGTCCAACCCAAACTTCACCCGTATGGTGATTATGTAACTAGCGACCGTTTTGCGACAGGCGTAAATTAAGCAATCAGTGCTGTCAAACGTCAATTTTGTATTAATTTGACACCAGCTACAACGTCAAAATTGACGTTTGACAGCACTGATTGCTTAATTTACGCCTGTCGCAAACCGGTCGCGAGTTACATAATCACCATACCTATCTCACCTCGCGTAAGGGAGAGGGTGGTGGTCTCGACAAATCTCCTTTTTTTATTTGTATCGACTTTTAGTACTTACCTATTTTAACTATTTTATTGTAAAATTTTCTTATTTGATACTATACTACGTTCTTAATAATGCTTAAATAATGCTTAATCACTAGTCTTAAATTAAACAAAATAAGGGAGTCGATCACGTATTAATGGATGCCCTGGCACGCTCTTTTACTGTAATAAAAATAATAAATGCCCGTGCGAAGCCGGGTTGGTCCGCTAGTTACGTTATATAAGTAAAAATAAATGCGTGGACGGCATCAAGTTACAATAGGAACAGTTCTATAGAGAGAGATATTAGTTACAAAACTCGATGGTGGCCGGCGCATAATCGGCCTTGTTCCGCTGGCTGATTACCTATTAACGAAACTCTGACGGAAGACCAGCGTCGGATGCTAGCTTGCTGACAAACAACCAACCCATATCGAGTTTGTTGAGGCAAAGGCATTTTGTTCCGGCTTACATCACGACATAGTATAAAACAGGCATAGGGACAGACAGACAACGCTTCTCGCTGTCTGTCTGTCCCTATATGGTCCCTATATATGCTTAGATCTTTAAAACTACGCAACGGATTTTGATGCTATTTTTTAAAATAGATAGAATGATTCAAGGGGACGGTTTATAAACCATTTGATACGTAGATTTCCACGAGGGCTAAGCCACGGGGCGCAGCTAGTCTAATGTCTATACTATAATATTATAATGAAAAATTCTTCGCCATTGGGAAGCTAAACTATCCCCGGTGAACATAGGCTATATTATATTTTCAAAAAGTTAGGGATCTGTACTTAAACCGTGCGAAGCCGCGAAGGTCCGCTAGTCTATTATAAATGAGTGCGGTGACGTCATGTGTTTTCTTTCAGCCGTCTGTCTGATTATTTCCGAGAATCTAACATGTTTACAAACTCTTTATTTACTTCCTAGGAGTTGTTTTGATGACTGTTTGATACCAATGACTTTTTATTATGATGGTGACGGTTTAGGACAAACGAATGTAATTTTACGAATTTTGACGTAAACAAAACAAACAGTCAAATTATTTGCAACTAGCGGCCTACGAAGAAATAATAAGTCTTCTTCGTAGCTAGCGGCCCGCCCTAGCTTCGCTCGGGACTTGTTTCGGGACTTGTTTCATAAGTGTTTTGTGATAAACGTAGAGTTTATGTATCTAAGCACGAAAAAGTTTTTTTAATTTTTCGGGTTAGTCATTAACCCGAAAAATTAATAAACTTTTCGTGACTTTTTTTTTAGAAAGCCACGTTATTTGTGATTGTCATAATCACAAATAACGTGGCTTTCTATTGGTAAAATAATTTTCAAAATCGGTTCAGTAAACCGGAGATTACCCGCCCTCAGGGTTGGCATGATTAAAACAAGTTGTTTCAAAACACGTGTTTAAAACAGTTTGAAATAAAACTATGCTTTATATTAAGAAAAAAACAGGGTTTAAAACTACCTTTAATTGCAAATGAATGTGTATAAATACCACAGACAGGCTGTGGTATTTATACACTGCATAGGTAACTCCCCGCCAGTAAAGTCCCGCAGGGAAAGTCCCTATGTCGGCCGTTTTATACACTGCACACTGCATAGGTAACTCCCCGCCAGTAAAGTCCCACAGGGAAAGTCCCTATGTCGGCCGTCGAAAGAAATTAATTCACTGGATTAGTGGGTACGGTACCTATTCCCCGCTCTCTCTCTAGTTCTCAACCTACCTACAACACTACATACAAGGTGTATGTAAAGTGTTTTGTATTGATTAATAATAATAATATTTTTTAATAATTAGATTAGAGGTACATGCAACAAAAGTAAATATTTATCGTTTTATTAATTTTTACTAATGTGAATTAGGAAATAGTTTAGAAATGGATTATTTTATTATTCGCTATAATTGATTTGAAATTGATAAGTAAAAAAAACACTTGTTTTAAACATTTTGAACTGTTTGTTTTATAAAATATAAAAAAAACTGTTTTTTTCCAACCCTGCCCCCTCACAACCTCACTCTTTATTATACTAATATTAGTAATGAATATTATTTATTATTATTTGGAGCTAGATGATGCGGATTGTCCACTTCGGACTCACCATACCCCTGGCCATACCCCTGGGGGTAGGTTGGGACGGAACCATACCCCTATAATAGAGATGTAGGGTAGAGTGTATGGCCCGGGGTATGGTGGGTCCGAAGTGTAAGCTATATTATTGTGATCAGAATCCGTTTAGTAGTTTCATCGAAAATAGTATATATAAAATAGTATGGTTTTTCCGTGAAAGAGCAACAAAGATCCTCACCAACTTTTGCTTTTATAATAATATAATACAGATATTTATCTCTTCTTAAGGGTCCGGCGACCCTCGCTTGCAAAAATCGCTCCGAATATCGCTATTCCTGTTTAACCCTTGCGCCGCGCCACATGCGTGCGCGCTAGCAATATTAGCCGTTCAAAATTTGGTTTGTTCCGTAATACCAAAAATTATGACTGAAAACTTTTTGTATTCTTTACAAAGTATTGTTATTCTGTAACTAGACAATATAAGCTATGTTCCTTAATAAATAAAACGTAAGATATTGATGTTTTTAATACGAAACAAATAGCAAGAAAACATGTCCATTTTCGCATAAAAATGTGCAAAATGAGATTGGCTCTCATTTCATTATAGGTAAGTATTTTGAAAAAAAAAACTATTTGGGAACCTAGATAAATACTATTTTAATACAAATAATGCAATATTATAGTGGAAATATGCTTGAATATGAAATAATTTTGGTATTACGTTTGTATGAAGAATTCGTCCCTCCGGAGGCCCCTTAAAGCCCAGTTTGTAATATTAACATAGATAGATATTATTCATTAGACGTTGAAAAACAGGAAACTTCACGCTTATCGGTTAATCTTGCGAGTATCGTACCGTGTCAACGAACTGAGCGACATCATTTTTATTTGCCTGACATTAATATTATTTTCGTACTAAAGTAATTTAAAACGGGATATTTACCATGATTTGATTTTTGAGTTATCCAATATTTGGGCACAGTTCCATGCGCCATGATCACGGAGTAACAAGTATAGTATAGATAGTTTTAATAGTTTTATTGTTTTCGTAGTTTATGGTAAAAGATTGAAGATGGAAGATTATGGTAAAAGCCGAACAGATGAAAATATTTGGAAAAACCATTTCTGGAAGAAGCAAAGGGAACATAGAAAAATATAAGTTTATTAATGAAACTCAGATGCAGTTAACTGGTGGAAAAATAGGAATACCTATTTTTTTGTATAAAATAGCTTTATATTAAGCATGTTGGAAAAAATAAACTGAAGCTAATGAAGTTAAGAACATTTCTTTTTTTGGGAAAGTCGAAATGTGTTAATATCGGACTGAAAGGCTCAGAAGTCCGATGGATCTGTATTGATCAGCATCATCGGACTGATGGGACTAATCTATGTCTTCTTATATTTAATTCTTGGTTATCGTTGTAGACAGTAGGTAGGTAAAACTTTTGAAACTATCATGGTTATTAATACTAAAGTCATTTAAAACGGGATGTTTACCATGATTTGATTTTTGAGTTATCCAATATTTCGGCACAGTTGCATGCGCCATGGATATTGGATAACTCAAAAATCAAATCATGGTAAACATCCCGTTTTAAATGACTTTAGTAGGTAGGTAGTTATATTTACTGACAGACGTGTGTCGCTGGGCTCGCTTTGTCTCGTCACCATGAAGATGATAGTTTAAAATCAGTGTTTGCTCATAGAGCAATATTATCACTGAGTTATTATGTTACCTTATTGGCACTGCTACACACACGCATTTCTTAGTAATTACTTTTGATAATCATGTTTTGTTTTAATTTTGTACTTTTGTTATTAAGCTGATTAATTGTATGTGTGTGTTTTATGTGTCAAATAAATGATTTACTTACTTACTACTTACTAAAAAGTCTCATCAGTCCGATCAACGGCCTAAATCATCGGACTACTGACACTAGACCACAATGTGTAGCTGTTTTCCTCGGTTTTGTACAGATATATGTTGCTTGGAGATAATTCTTTGAATGAAGATTTAAAAAAAATCTTTCATCGAGCGATGAGCGATTAAATTTTTTTTTAAATTGGTTTGGAATACGTTTTAGAGCCGGAACAATAACGCGATAAAAAAAAATGACGATATATATACATTATAAATTCGAGTCTAAATTCGTTTTATGGTGACACATCTAACCACGGAACAGAAAAAAAAACTGTTTTTAAACTTTAGTAACTACTTTAAAAACAGTTTTTCTCTTCCGTGGCTGAAACTCTTTATAAAGAAACTAGATGCGCCCCGTGGCTTCTCCCGTGGAAATCTGTGTCAAATGATTTGTAATTGTAAACTTTTATCTTAACTTATGAATTATTCTTGCGAAAGAAAATAGTTATAGACTCTAGATCTGAAGACATTTATCGAGGATCGATAAGGGTACCAATTTCACAAAATATAAAAAAAATATACTTTTTACTTTATATTATACTAAATTAATTAATAATTATTATTAAAAATAATTATTATTTTTAATTATTTTTATTTTTATTTTTTATTAGCTGTAGGTAGCCTATATCCACCGCGGTTAGCGTAGCTCCCCAACAACGGTGAAATGTTTCTTCAAATCGGTCCACTAGTTTCGGACCCTATCCAATACAAACAAACAAACAATCAAACCTTTCCTCTTTATAATATTAGTAGCAATAAATAAAACTTCCCTAGGGAATAAACATTTTACTGGTAGTTCCAAAAATTCCGGGATAAAGTATTGAGTATTGGCAGATATACCTATCAAATGAAATACACACAAAAAAAAAACAGAAGAGACTACTTCCTCACATTTTTGGGGCTTAAAGAGCCGTTCCACCATATATATTAGCGCATTTTGAGCATTAGTTAAAGAGTCGACAACGTGTTCTTGAGTGGAGACCACGACTCGGCAAACGTAGTGTAGGACGCCCTCCGGTAAAGTAAGTAAAGTAAAAAATCATTTATTTCTTTAGGCTTACAAAATAAGCACAGGTGGGATGACGACCTGCGAAAGACTGCAGGTAGATGCTGGATGCGGCAAGCTGAAGACAGGGCGCTATGGCGCTCATTGAGGGAGGCCTATGTCCAGCAGTGGACTGCTATAGGCTGATGATGATGATTGATGAAAGAGCCATTTATTGTAAATCTGGAAGTTATCGGGCAAATCAATACTTATAACCAACACAACGCGTCCTATCTTGTTACGATATCTCTGTTAATCTATACCACAAACAAATACTTGAGAAACGTACTAAATACTATCTACTATTATATAAGTAAATACGTAAGTAACTGTCTGTCTGTCATCATTTCAATGATAGACGACCTCTGTGGCGCGGTGGACGAAGGTCCGCCTGCAACGTAGGAGCTTGCGGATTCGATGCCCGCCTCGGAACTAATGTTTGTACGATCTGCATAGAAAAATATTAATAAATAAATAATACAGGATAATCCATACGGCATCATCTAGCCCCAAGCTAAGCAGAGCTTGTGTTAGATGACTGATATACATACATAATACAATAAATACACAGATCATCATCATCATCATCAGCCTATATTAGTACACTGCTGGACATAGGCCTCCTCCAATGAGCGCCATAGCGCTCTGTCTTCAGCTTGCCGCATCCAGCATCTACCTGCAGTCTTTCGCAGGTCGTCATCCCACCTGGTCGGAGGGCGTCCTACACTACGTTTGCCGAGTCGTGGTCTCCACTCAAGAACACGTTTGCCCCAGCGGCCGTCGGCTCTTCGTGAGATATGGCCGGCCCACTGCCACTTCAGCTTGCTAATTCTCAGAGCTATGTCGATAACTTTGGTTCTCTGTCGGATGTATTCGTTTCGTATCCTATCCTTCAGAGAAACTCCGAGCATAGCTCTTTCCATAGCTCGCTGAGCGACTTTGAACTGCAGATATTTGTTCCGGTTGTTCTGGTCGTTTTATATGTATAATAAAAAAAAACTATGTAATGTATTGTATTATGTATATCAGTTATCTAGTACCCATAACACAAGCTCTGCTTACCATGGAGCTAGATAATGCTGTGTGAATTGTCCAGCATTATTTATTTTATTTATTTATAATTATTAAAACACGCTTAATTTATTTGTAGTTATCTATTCGAGCTACAATTTGTGTGGAAACCTGGGGGCAACTAGTTTAGATAGAGTAAGTAATCGGTTGATTGCATCACGCGAGTAGGTCGTTTTATTCGAGTTTGTAATAATATAATTCTGCTTTTGTTGTACGTGTTTATTTCAGCGCTTGAAATCGCTGCGTGACTAAGGGGCGAAATAAAATACGTTTTTTATTTTATACTAGCTGTTCCCCGCGGTTTCACCCGCGTTAAATTCGAACTTCACATTTCTAGGGGCATAAAGAGGTATAATTCCCCGTTTTAGGTAATTTTTTTTACACTTTTGATTACATTTTTGGAGTTTGGATCCCTAACTTTTTTGAAAATTTAATATAGCCTATGGTCACCGGGGATAGTGTAGCTTTCCAACGGTGAAAGAATTCTTCAAATCGGTCCAGTAGTTTCGGAGCCTATTCATTACTAACAAACAAAAGAAATAATCAAACTTTTTCTCTTTATAATATTAGTATAGACTAGCCGTTTCCCGTTAAATTCGAATTTCACATTTCTAAAACATAATATAGCTAGCCTATGTCACCCGGGGATAGCGTAGCTTCCCAACGGAGAAAGAATTTTTAAAAACCGTCCAGTAGTTTCGGAGCCTATTCAATACAAACCTTTCCTCTTTATAATATTACTAGCGGATCTTCCCGGCTTCGCACGGTTTTAGTACGGATCCTTAACTTTTTTGAAAATATAATAGGTATAGCCTATGTTCACTGGGGATAGTGTAGCTTCCCAACGATGAAAGAATTTTTCAAATCGGTCCAGTAGTTTCGGAGCCTATTCATTATAAACAAACAAAAAATCAAACCTTTCCTCTTTATAATATTATATTTCAAACATATAAAAAAGTTTTTTTTTACTTTACTTGGATGGCATACATTATTACGTATTCTTTTTCGAAACTCTTTCGATAAAGATAACGAAGGAAAACGGTTTCAATATAACCAAAACGAAATGCCTCTTCTTTGTAATATTAGTATAGACTAAACTTGCTCAGAAAGTTGCTTATTCCGCTTCCAAACATAAGTAAGAAATTACGTCATTGCAGGAACACTAAAATGCGGCACGGAAAACTCTTTGAAATTTCATTTCACCCGCGCTCAGTGGGAGAGAAAAGAGTTATTTTTAGGGTTCCGTATACCCAAAGTAGCTGAAGTGGAAGTGGGCCGGCCATATCTCGCGAAGAACCGACGGCCGCTGGGGCAAACGTGTTCTTGAGTGGAGACAATGACTCTGTAATCGTAGCGTAGGACGCCCTCCGACCAGGTGGGATGACGACCTGCGAAAGACTGCAGGTAGATGCTGGATGCGGCAAGCTGAAGACAGGGCGCTATGGCGCTCATTGGAGGAGGCCTATGTCCAGCAGTGGTATATCATAGACTGATGATGATGAGAGGGAAGTAGGTATGTTGAAGCAAGGTATAATCATAATTTAAAACGAGATATTTATCATGATTAGATTTTTGAGTTTTCCAATATTTCGGCACAGTTTCTTAACTCAAAAATAAAAGCATGTTAAATATAAATAAATAATGCTGGACAATTCACACAGCATTATCTAGCCCCATGGTAAGCAGAGCTTGTGTTATGGGTACTAGATAACTGGTATACATAATACAATATATTACATAGATAGATATTTTTTTTTATTATACATAGAAAACGACCAGAACACCCGCAACAAATATCTGCAGATCGTACACACAATTGTTCCGAGGCGGGAATCGAACCCGCAACCTCCTGCGTCGCAGGCGGACCTTCGCCCACCGCGCCACATCGGTCGTCAAATATCCCGTTTTAAATGAGTTTAGTGTTAATAACCATGATAGTTCCAAGTTTTAAGTATAGTACCGCCTGTGGTACTATTACGTATGCAAATTACTTTGTAACAACGACGCACCTATTTATCTAACTAATTAATGCGAATCACGCCTATCCAAGTCCAAGTAGATAAACGAGGTCATTGACCTTGACGTTTTACGTCTGAATAAATATGTACTTAAGCTGAGTACATTGATTTATTTGTGTCTGTGTTAGCTGAACATACTAGTGGTTTCTTGCGTTATCTTATTGTTAAGGATCTCCAAAGAAACGAATTCCAAACCAATTTTTTAAATATTCAAATCGCTCATCGCTCGATGAAAGATTTTTTTAAATCTTCATTCAAAAAATCATCTCCAAGCAACATTATATCTGTACAAAACCGAGGAAAACAGCTACACATTAAATAAATAAATAAATAATGCTGGACAATCCACACAGCATTATCTAGCCGCATGGTAAGCGGAGTTTGTGTTATGGGTACTAGATAACTGATATATATAATACAATACATTACATAGATAGATAAAGGAACAAATATCTGCAGATCGTACACACAATTGTTCCGAGGCGGGAATCGAACCCGCAACCTCCTGCGTCGCAGGCGGACCTTCGCCCACCGCGCCACATCGGTCGTCAAATTATTTTTATTAGTCCGTTTTCGAAGTCGACTGTGCACGTTATCATAATTTCAGCCAAATGGTGTCTGTTGCTGTACAAGGCCTCCCCGAAATACATAGAGCTTGTGTTATGTATGAGGCCAATATCCGGGCTTTATTATTCGTACTTACTATAGAAATCTATTAAATAACAAAATCGTAAATAAAACATTCTATGAAAAGGGTCATTTAATACTATCTATCGAATTCGTTGTCCGCAGTCGAGGCCATAAAGGTAGTCGCAGATCTGGACTGAGCCACTGCCGGACACATCGACGGACGTCGTAAGTTGTCGATGGCCGGACGGCACAATAATGTACATTCAAATATGCATTCACACTTATTTTTACTCGTAATGTTTGGATGTGGTATCGTCGGTAATTTTTTGTGATATGGGTTTTTTGCCTGAAATAAACGAATATTATTATTATTTCACTCATTTATTCAAATTCTCGTATAAAATACATTTTTTACTATAGAAAATACAATAAAATATTATAAAACTATTCTACAGTAAAAAATATATCAAAACGGTAGATCACCGACCGCGAAGCTAGGCTCAAATTATTATTATTATTATTTGGGGGAGACCTATCTTCAGCTGTGTACATATACTGGCTGGTGATGATGATGATGTTGTTGTCTCATTTCGTAGTGTGACATATACGTGATAGCAGTAAACTCCAAATATAGTGTAGGACAAATGGACACTGGATTTGTACTACTGTTATTTGTTATGCTTATAAATAAAGATATTTTAAAAATTTTAAAAACTAAGTTTGTAAAAAGTGTAGTCTGTATGTCACGTAAAATATATTATTAAATAATAAATCATTAAAAGATCTCGAATTGTGTTATATATATTAAATAATTATTATAACAATTATGTCATATATATAATTGATTTTATGACGGATACATTTTGACATCATCCTATTTTACAATTGCAATAATAGTATTGATGCGGCAAGCTGAAGACAGGGCGCTATGGCGCTCATTGGGGGAGGCCTATGTTCAGCAGTGGACTGATATAGGCTGATGATGATGATGATGAATAATAGTATTACTTTAAATTTTTTGAAATTGTCTCAAATTACATTATAGATTTTAATTAGAACACAATATTAGTTTTAACTTACTGTAACATTTTATGCTTAGTAGAAAGAACATAATTGAATCTAAAATATTCCTAACCTCTGTGTAACCTACATTGTGTTCAAGCAAATAAACTATCGTTATCTTTATGATGATGTGTGCTGTGCGGGTGGGTGTATGTATGTGCGTTGTCCTTAATGCCGCAACAACGTGTGACGGGCATCAGAGCGAAGCGGCCTTGACTTCGCAGTAACAGTGTATTTATACCGACTGCCCGTAGGATGGCGGTATTAATAACTTTAGGAATTGGAGTCTTGAAACCATAAACTGTTTTGTGTGGCGGTATTAACAATGCTATATATAAAATAGGATACTAAGAAAAATCAGTGCTAGGACTGTCAATGTCTGTCTGTTGTTAACCACAGACCTGTATGTGACGTCATCCATAGGTTCAGCCTGAACACCAGCGTCGTTTCAGTCCTCGGGCGGTAGCGACAAAGCTTAACCCTAGACACCTAACCTTCGAATATACTCCTTTAAACCTAACCATACGTCGATTCGATGAACAATGTTTAGCGCTTATTTTTATATATTTTATTTGATTTTGTCGTTATTTTTATTACGTATATATAAAAACCAATTATTGTTTTAGTAAATAAAATAATCAATTTATGTTTTAACTATACATATATTTATTTGATACCTTATATTATTCGGCACTAGTTTTTTGAGATAAAATGACACATATACTTAGACTAATGAAAATTAAAAAAAAATAACACAAAATTGCCTTTTCTCTTTTGACAGCAAAATTTCTGTTCTGTACTCGTCGATTCGACGAAGGTTAGGTGTCTAGGGTTAAGCTGAGGCTGGACCTAATTAGCGCGCACTGAGGACAGGCTATGTTATTTTTATCTAATTTCTATTTAGTGTTATATATTTTTAGCTTAATGTGTGTTTTTTTATTTTAATGTATATCTGTCTTTTTTGTGTGTGCTAATAAAAGTGTTCTATTCTATTCTATATAGATAAACAGAAAACCTACACAAAACAGGAAACAATACAGAATAAACTATGTTAAAAGTTTCGTGGGACAATTGCCAACCATCATTAGCCTAGTCTACTGCTGGACATAGGCAAATAGAAGGCCTCCTTTAATGAGCGCCATAGCGCCTTGTCTTCAGCTTGCCGCATCCAGCATCTGCTTGCAGTCCCTCGCAGGTCGTCATCCCACCTGGCCGCAGGGCGTGCTACACTACGTTTGCCGAGTCGCGGTTTCCACTCAATTGCCAATCCCTCGAGATATTTTTTATGGGACCACTCGTTATCATTCTCTATACAATAACGAATGATAGATATCTTGATCAGTTGAGCTACCTTTAGATTGTTTACAACAGTGTATAATAAAAAATATCTATCTATGTAATATATTGTATTATCTAGTACCCATAACACAAGCTCTGCTTACCATGGGGCTAGATAATGCTGTGTGAATTGTCCAGCATTATATTAAAAAAAAAAAAATAGACCCCCTCCTCCTTGTTTTGAAGTCGGTTAAAATTACCTAGTAGATGTTGTTCTTACTATTAATACTAATAACCAATTTCCCTTGTTCCAGATGAAAACCAGCCAAAAAAACCTCAAGACTGATAGTTATGTAGTATATTTTACAAAAAACTTAGCTTACATTCCACGGCATGAGGCCAGAAAGCCCTGATACGCAACGGAAGCCATTTTGATTGGCTATACATAGCGGCCATTTTGTAACGTGCACAAGATGGCGACGCCTATCAAGTCGGTATTGGAGGATGGGGAGGGCGACGAGGCTGGGGAGAAGCTGCTTAATTCCAACCTGGCGGTGAAGGATGAGGCTTTGCTGTCTGCTAAGTCTTCCAAAAAAGGTTCGTACCTATTTAATAAACGAATAATCTGCGAGGAGGCGGATGAAACGCCCCTCCATCTGCTAGGTGAGTGTGGAGCACTGATGCACAAACGCAGCATCCATCTGGGTAAGATAGATAGACAGATAATTATTTTATTACACACATGAAAATAAAACAAACAAGACAAAATAAAATACAAAATATGTGGCAATTTGGCAAGCATCTGCATAGCCCAAACGACCTGCGAGACATCACCCCGAAGAAAATCCTACAGTTCCTAGCAGCTTGCAAGGGTTAGTGGCGAACTATGAACGCTACGTCTTCGGAGCTGAACGTATAAGTGGTGATCACAATAGGCCTATCATGGCCGCGATACCCATGCCACCCAAAGATAATATAAAAAAACTTAATAAAGTAGGTAAACATAACACAAGCGTTAAGTATCTGGCTAGATGGCGCTGTGTAAATTTTCCTTTCTGTTTTCTTTGCAGTGAAAAACACGATTTATTTAAATCACATGACTTATCTAAAAAAATAATTTGTCTCAATCATAAAATCATCTCAACCCTGCTAAAATAGTACCAAATGCTCCAAAAAACCGTTGCATTGAAGTACTTTTTACAAAGAGATTTTACATATAGAGACGTCATACTCATTGTAAAGAAATAAAAACATTGCAATATTTTACTATAGCTACATACCTAGCGTCGACGTTCGAACATACAACGCTGCATGGCATTATCTCTGTCACTCCTAAATGTAACGCATTGCTTGTTTCGTTCGTGTTGGTGGCAACAGCGCGGCAGTGATTTTAGTTCGAACAAACGAGACGCCGCACGGTATATGTCCTTATCTCTGTCACTCATAAACGCAACGCACGCATTACTCGTTCGTGTAGGTAGCAAAGCGGCAACCGCGCGGCATTGATTTTTGAGTAAAATTACATTTATTTTATGATTTTCCATTTTAAACAGTACAAAACAAATAGAAGACATAAAAAGACACATCCTTCTTGCTTTTCACAACCGTCCAATAGTAATATTGCACTTTCTAAACGCACAACATGGCATTTTAATATTTTTCATACTCCAAAATCCCGCTTCAACGTACGTCCGCGTCGCGGCCAGGAGCACGACGGACTGAGTTCAATTCAGACACGTACCTGATTTTCATCTTGTTAGGCAGACCTCGGTACAACGTATCTACGTATATATAACATCATTGACTTTTTAAATCTTAACTCAACTACTAAAAATCAACTTAAATAGTACCCAAATGCTTCAAGAAACCATTTAATTGAAGTAAGTTTTATAATGGCGTATTAGCCGATTACGGTTTATTCATTATCCGCTAGTTGTCTTTACAGAACGAAAAAAACACAAACATAGTAAAAAAAAATCGAATCGAGCCTTTTTCGTTATTACGCTACCCGTGGCGGTCTTGTGCCAGTCGGATTCCTACCCTTGCCACAATCACGTCATCGGATAACCATGCTATTTAACACATAACGTACCGCGCGTTATCACCGTTATAATGCTAATATTAACGCGCGTTACGGCGCAATATAACGCGAATAACGACTTTTCACGAGTTAATCACTGTTGCTTTTTCCATTGGCTTCTTATTCCATCATTCATTCTTGACGTAACATAGACATTGATAGACATAACTTTGACTTTGACAAGTAATATAAAACACTTCACGTCACAAAAAAATTGAGGGCTGTAAAAATCATTCATTCATTCTTGACGTAACAATAACTTTGACATTGACAAATATAAAACACGTCACAAGAAAATTGAGGGTAGACGTAAAAAATTACATGTTGAAATCACCCAGAACTATCAAATTGCGTAATCCAGTGTAAGTGATATGTGAAGAAGTCACGTTTCTTTGTGTAACAAAGAGATATATAAATAGTTTAAAGTGCTTTATCATGTCTAAATCTAGATACAAAAGGTTAAGGAAATGTAAGTAATGATATATTATTGCATTCGCATGAAAAATCTGACGAATTTCTACGATAACCATTCGAAATAATCATAGTTATGGGTTTCCCTTTTGGTATCTTACCTTACTTAGGTAATAATATGTTTTTAGGGAAAAGTTGAAGCGTTTCTGTGCTAATTAAGTAAGTAGTAAGTACAATACAATTCAAATGTGATTATTCGTTCACAAAGTCCATGATTGTCTTCACTACATATAGTATAAAACAAAGTCGCTTCCTGCTGTCAGTCTATCCCTATGTATGCGTCTTTTATTATTTATCTTTAATATTACTTGGAACGAGTTTTGCTCCAACTCAAAATCTACCAACTTACAGATAAGCAAATCAAATGTTCTAGACATAAGTTATGAACATACTAGTGGTTTCTTCTCACTTCTTCCACTGGTGGACAAAAAATTGAAGTGAACTATAAAATAATTTAATTGATAATAATGAATAGTATAAATATGACCTGTCTAAGTGCTTATTTGTAAGCTTAAAGAAATAGAAACTTTTCATTTTCATTTACGCATTGGATTTTGATGCGTTTTTTTTTTTAATTTATAGAGTTATTCAAGAGGAAAGAGGTTTGATCTTATGTTGGTATGGTATTCCGTGATCTCTATGATCATGGTCACGGAATCATCATCATCATCAGCCTATAGCAGTCCACTGCTGGACATAGGCCTCCCCCAATGAGCGCCATAGCGCCCTGTCTTCAGCTTGCCGCATCCAGCATCTACCTGCAGTTTTCGCAGGTCGATCACGGAATAACTGAAACTAATTGCCAGTGCCTTCAGCCTTCATCCCGTTTTAAATTTAATACTATTTCAGAAAACTTTTAATTTAGATAAATGTATGTTTTTGGCAGTTTAACATACATCAACATACATTACATACATAGAATAATATTGATATGGTAGTGTAAAGATAGACATATCTACGTCGGCGGCATCGCTTGTTCTGTGGCGTAGCCCTCCGAACAAAGCATGGAAACAACTCACCAACTAATTACCTATACTCATGTCCATACAAAGTAGGAAGAAATCGCTCATAGCGATAAGGCCGCCCATAGTGCATATGTATCTTTGTTTGTTTGTCCAACGGTTCGTGCACTCCAACTTCTGAATGAGTTCGTGCACGAGTTCCAGCGTGGACACACGACAAGCTCAATGTTATTATAAAAAATCTGTTTACACTTTGACTGCGATTTTTCTTCGACGACTGCGATCTTTTTTTTAACCTAAAAAGTTCGTGCTGCCGCTCTACACAGCGGTTGTGTTGCGCCGCACATGCGGTTCGTTCGAAAAATATTACGGCTGTGCTGAGTCACAATGATCTGTATTTTCTCAGCCGCTGCGCTAGTGTGGATTTACGCATATTAGTCACTTGTAGAAAACACATACCGTGTGATTTCAGCACTCAAAGTGTTAATATATTTAAGTTTGAACAATGTATTATAGTCCTATAGGATAGTGAGTGCTTTGGTTTATACTGTAAACTCTTATCTTATTGAATAAATAAATCTAGCTTACAAGGTATTATTACCAATGAATAAATAAATAAATAATGCTGGACAATTCACACAGCTTTATCTAGCCCCATGGTAAGCAGAGCTTGTGTTATGGGTACTAGATAACTGATATACATAATACAATACATTACATAGATAGATATTTTTTATTATACATAGAAAATGACCAGAACACCCGGAACAAATATCTGCAGATCGTACACACAATTGTTCCGAGGCGGGAATCGAACCCGCAACCTCCTGCGTCGCAGGCGGACCTTCGCCCACCGCGCCACATCGGTCGTCAATGAATTACATTATATTGTAGAATGTGTCTACGTTTTTGAGTTATAAATAGCTAAATCTTTATCAAGTAAGCTGCGGAAAGAGTATCTATCAGTAGATAAAATATCGATCGAGCATTGATTGATTTAACACTTTGACTGCTGAAATCACACGGTATGTGTTTTCTACAAGTGACTAATATGCGTAAATCCACACTAGCGCAGCGGCTGAGAAAATACAGATATGTGTGACTCAGCACAGCCGTAATATTTTTCGAACGAAACGCATGTGCGGCGCAACACAACCGCTGTGTAGAGCGGCAGCACGAATTTTTTAGGTAAAAAAAAAGATCGCAGTCGTCGAAAAAAAATCGCAGTCAAAGTGTTAATGTCAAAATCGTATTTTTATCTTATCGTAATTGGCGAAAATCTCGAGTACCTATTGCATAACCTTTTTCGATGAGCTAAATAATATAATTAAAAAAAAATAGAAAGAATTAGCAAGCTGAAGTGGCAGTGGGCCGGCCATATCTCTGTCTATGTTCATAACTTATGTGTCTAGTACAATATGATTTGCTTACCTGTAAGTTGGTAGATTTTGATGTATATCTAAGTGTTAATTAATTTTGAGTTATATCGGCCGCTCCGATCCATCAGTCTGCCGTCAACGCGTAATCTCTTGCTCTTTTTTCCTCGCCCCGCACCTCGCCGCACTTTCCTAAGGAGCGGTACAGCGGTTTCGGTCAAACTAGGCGGGAATAGAACCTACGCCACGCCGACCCCGCGCCACAGAGGTCACATTGCTGGCATGTTTGTTTACGATGCTCGTGCGCACGCCATTCTTACAGTTTTATTGTTAGATCACGAAGGGCTTTGTCATCGTTGAGAACTTAGATTGAACAACACATATCCAAACTTTTTACGACCGATGTGGCGCGGTGGGCGAAGGTCCGCTTGCGACGCATGGGGTTGCGAGTTCGATTCCCGCCTCGGAACAAATGTGTGCACGATCTGCAGATATTTGTTCCGGGTGTTCTGGTCGTATAATAAAAAAATATCTATCTATGTAATGTATTGTATTATGTATATCAGTTATCTAGTACCCATAACACAAGCTCTGCTTACCATGGGGCTAGATAATGCTGTGTGGATTGTCCAGCATAATTTATTTATTTATACTAATTTTAATAGCGAAAGAAATTCTGTCTGACTGTCTGATTTATTGAAAGAATTTCGAATTTACAAGTAGCTAATGTGTATTGAAAAAGACGCGGCAACAGAGTTAATACTAGGTTAGCTAGATCGATAGAAAACACTTTGTTATACCACATAAAACAGAAAACAATACAGAAATAAAAACTTAGATGTATACTAATATTATAAAGCAAAAACAACATGACAAATAAACAAAAAATCAAACCTTTCCTAGGTTTGATTTTTTGTTTGTTTGCTTGTAACGAATAGGCTCCGAAACTACTGGACCGATTTGAAAAATTCTATCACCGTTAGGAAGTCTAAATATCCGTGGTGAACATAGGCTATATTATATTTTCAAAAAAGGAAGGGATCCTTACTAAAACTCCAATAATGTAACCCAAGGTGTAAAATATTTACCTTTAAAAATTCCAATACCCGTGCGAAGCCGGGACGGTCCGCTAGTTAAGGTATAAGGGCGGCCTTATCGCTAAGAGCGATCTCTTCCAAGCAACCTTAGGATGGACTGGACATGAAGGAACAATATAGGTTAGTTAGGTAGAATAGAATAGAATAGAATTATCTTTATTTGTAGCAAACAAACAACAATTAAAACAACTATTTGTAGTTAACAAAACAACTATTTGTAGTTAACAAAACAACTATTTGTAGTTAACAAAACAACTATTTGTAGTTAACAAAACAACTATTTGTAGTTAACAAAACGACTATTTGTAGTTAACAAAACGACTATTTGTAGTTAACAAAACAACTATTTGTAGTTAACAAAGTTACTAAACTAATTCCTTAACTACCCAACACCATAAATACTACATAAATACTAACTAATTGAAAAAAATAAAATAAAACTTAAATGCTACAAAATGGCGTCCGACTCAGCATTGTGTTGTGATAGCCATTGTGCATAGCTATCACAACGCTGATCTTCCGTCGGAACCAAACCCACGCGTCACGTCACGTATACCAACACAATACATCAAATAATACTAAAGCACAAAATAAAGAAAACACTAATACCTACAGAGCACTTTTGCTATTCAATATGGTAAAGGTAAAGGGTATGCGTGGTTTTCTGATGGATGTCACTGTCAGAACTGGATCAAATTGTAATGGGACCAAGCGGGAAGCACCAGCTTTCCAATTAAAAAAGAATTATCAAATCGAACCCAGTCGAAAGTTCAGAGGTAACAAACATATTTAAAAAAAAACACTGAATTGAGAACCTCCTCCTTTTTTGAAGTCGGTTAAAAAACTTTCAAGCCGCTTCGATTGGTTGTTCTGAAGAAAATGGCGACTCACGGGTGACTAAGTGGCGAGCTAGCTAGCTGGTGCATATTGTTAGGTACTTTGTTGTGTTCATGTTGCTTAAAATACAATACAATAGATTTCATTTATGTTTTTAAATTTAAATCATGTTTAGGTACTAATTGTAAAAATACAATTTGTATTATAATTATTATTTATAAGAAAATTTTACTTCTAAATTGATTTTACCAATAAATTGTATGAAAATGAAAAGTTTTTATTTCTGTATAGATCAAAATTATTGTATGTATCGTATTTTGATAAACACACACTCCAAAATTGTTACAAGCGTATTTAATCCTGACATAGGTTTATCTAGAATCTAGACACTAGGATTCTCTTAACAATACTTAAAAAAACCTGTTTAGCCGCGCACTAGGGAAAGACTTATCTTATTTTATTCCAGACTGTTTTTAATTTAGTGTAATTACTTTTTTTTTTATTTAGCCTCTATCGTCCAACTGCTGGGCAAAGGTCTCCCCCAAATTTTTTTAGTTTAATAATGTCTTTTAATTTATGTTTTTTTGTTTAAGCTGTACCTTCCTTGTTTGTGTGTGTGTGCTTAATTCAATTCAATTCAGATATTGCAAGAAATATGGTCATAAATAATACAAGGTCTTAACACTTTGACTGCGATTTTTTTTCGACGACTGCGATCTTTTTTTTAACCTAAAAAATTCGTGCTGCCGCTCTACACAGCGCTTGTGTTGCACCGCACATGCGTTTCGTTCGAAAAATATTACGGCTGTGCTGAGTCACAAAGATCTGTATTTTCTAGGCCGCTGCGATAGTGTGGATTTACGCATATTAGTCACTTGTAGAAAACACATACCGTGTGATTTCAGCACTCAATTTGTTAAACATTAGGATAGGTAGTGTCACATACTTCACCAAAACACATTGGCATGCAAACAATTTCTAACTTCTACTCCTACAATGTAATTTTAAAATGATTAAATTAATAAGTTATACAATATGAACATGTCAATAATGTGCTATATAATAAATCTTTATTCGAGTCTATTCTCAATAAAATTAATGCTTAAAATTAGTGCGGTAGGCTGTCACGTATACAATACAAGCATAGATACGCCCGATAAAAGTTAGGTTAAATAAATATATAATGCTGGACAATTCACACATCATTATCTAGCCCCATGGTAAGCAGAGCTTGTGTTATGGGTACTAGATATCTGATATACATAATACAATACATAGATAGCTATTTGTTATTATACATAGAAAACGACCAGAACACCCGGAACAAATATCTGCAGATCGTACACACAATTGTTCCGAGGCGGACCTTCGCCCACCGCGCCACATCGGTCGTCAAAGGTACGACCTTTGACGACCGATGTGGCGCGGTGGGTTGGACATGGGTTGGACAAACACGCACTATGGTACGACTTGGTACGGACTTAGCCTAGCTAAGATGTCCGTCGGTATATTGTCCCGTGAAGTCCCATACTCCAGCTCCACAATTGGCATGGCGCCAGCACTAAATATACGGGCTATGGGTCGAGTTACTTTCTAATTGATCGTATGGTGAACCAAGTGCAAGTGTTCACTGTGGTTGTTTACTGTGGATTGGCATGGCTATTTGAGGTTTCTTATTTTCGCCGCGTCCAGAATCTGGTTTGGATATCTAAATTTCGCCCAACGGGACTCATTTGCTTTGTAGAGTAATTGAAAGGGTCATAATGACCGAAAAATCAGAGGCTGAATTCTGCTAACCAATCGCTTTACTATGACAATAGTATCGTCGTAGAATCATCCATGATTAAAGAAACTCTAGACTATAGATAGTCCGTGCTTGATAAGATAAAAAATAAAGTAAGTAGCACCTTTTTTTATTTTTTATTTATTTAGTAGTTTCACATTACAATGCTATCTAAAATAATCATACAAAAGTAGTTTTGTTCTACATTGTACCTACCGTAAAGATATGTGTGTACAGGTATACTTAGTAAATGTTATTATAATAGTGGTTGCCTGGAAGAAATCCCTTTTAGCGATAAGGCCGACGATTGTGCCAGTAGATTTAGTTAGTATTAAGATCCTTTGTTATTTTTATTATTTTTTTTGTATTGATGGTGCAATAAAGGTATATTGTATTGTATTGTATTTCGTACTAAAGGACTAATATTAACAAAAACAAAACAAAATTCTTATTAAGGAGGCATTTGCACGGAGATATTGATAGAATGGTTTCAACCTTAACACTTTGACTGCGATTTTCTTTCGACGACTGCGGTCTTTTTTTTCAACCTAAAAAATTCGTGCTGCCGCTCTACACAGCGGTTGTGTTGCGCCGCACATGCGTTTCGTTCGAAAAATATTACGGCTGTGCTGAGTCACAAAGATCTGTATTTTCTCAGTAGAAAACACATACCGTGTGATTTCAGCACTCAAAGTTTTAGCACTTTGACACCCGTCTGTAGTTTTTTTTAAGGATGAACGCCAAAATGTGTAATTAGAAACGATACCATTGTTGTTTTGGTATCGTTGGAATTCGGCCCCAGCGTTACTCATCAAATTGCCAGATACCTTTGTTGGAACTGACCGTGGGGTTTCCCATATTACTCGTATCTGTTAGTCGATTATTACGACCAATTTTTTTAAATTGCTTTAATTAGTCTTTTATGTCACTGCGGCATTGATAGAGGCCTATTGTGATCGCCACTTTAATCCCGTGGCGTTCATAATTCGCCACTAACCCTTGCAGCTGCTAGGAACTGTAGGATTTTATTCGGGGCGATGCCTCGAAGCTCTCGTCTGGGCTATACAGGTACTTGCCCTGGTTGATGCTGCGTTTGTGCATCAGTGCTCCGCAGTCACCTATCAGATGGAGGGGTGTTTCATCCGCCTCGCAGAATCTGCAGGATTGTGTGTCGCTTAGCCCTAGTTTGAACATGTGCTTGTTAAGTCGACAGTGTCCAGTTTGTGCTCTTGTCATGATGCGTAGGTTGCCTCTGCTTAGCGCTAGGATTCGGTTGGTGTACTGTTTCGCGAAGGATTTTATCAGTGATTTAGGCAAACCTAATTACTATCTCTCTTTACTCAGTATATCTTTGGAAAACTATCATGGTTCACCAAACGCATTAATAACGGGACAACCAAGTCTTGTGGAGTTTCGAGTTTTTTGAATATTTTGGTACAGTTGCGTGCGTCATGCAAATATCGAGGCCGGGAGGGTATTTTCCTTAAGCTGTGCGCAATAATCCAACGCCGCTACCACGTAACACAAAAATGTGCATTCAAATGATGGGCTTAATCTTTAGACACTAACACCCTGAACTTATCTGCAGATCGTACAAACATTTGTCCCGAGGTGGGCATAGAACCCTCAACCTCCTGCGTCATAGGCGGACCTTCGCCCGCCGCGCCACAGAGGTCGTCAAATATGAAGTCATGTATAACTAAACCTAACAAGCTACCATTTAAACCATCTGTTTAGCTTACAATATCTACCACGATCTTTGACTCCCCCGACCCCAGTCACAGTTGGTCACATTTGTGAGACCCAGTCACAGTTGGTCACATTTGTGAAACCCAGTCACAGTTGGTCACATTTGTGAGACCCAGTCACAGTTGGTCATAATGTAACGTCAATATTTTACAATTTTACATCTAGGAATAATTATTGAATTAAAATAGCAGTTCCGAAATTTGTTTTATATCAAGTTTAATGATTTTTTTTATCCTTCTTTTTGATTGAAAGAATCACTTACTTTTATACTGCAGATATTTGTTCCGGGTGTTCTGGTCGTTTTCTATGTATAATAAAAAATATCTATCTATGTAATGTATTGTATTATGTATATCAGTTATCTAGTACCCATAACACAAGCTCTGCTTACCATGGGGCTAGATAATGCTGTGTGAATCGTCGAGGATTATTTATTTATTTATTATTATTATTTACTTAATAAGGGCAGACTGTATTTTCATCACCTCTCCGGTTCGAAGCTTGAAGTTGGCAGTAATTATAGTTTTTCAGAAACTCCGTAAACACGATCTTGGCTTCGATCCAGGCGTATCATCACATCATGCATGACACAGTTAAAGTTCTTAGCTACTTGAAAGTGCGGCGAGGTGGGGGGCGAGGAAAAAAGAGCAAGAGTACGCGATGACGGCAGACTGATGGATCGGAGCGGCCGATATTTCCCCCCCGTCTCGCCGCTCGCATACCTCAGGCGCGGTACAGCGGTTTCGGTCAAACTATAACTGATAACTGTTGTAAACAATTTGAAGTACTTGCCATTTTAATTGCTCGTTTTGTTTTATTGTTCTTTTGTTTAATATTGTATCTCTCTCTATTTTAATTGTACCTATGTGTGTGTTATTAGTATCAAATAAATGTTTTATCTATCTCTCTCTCTCTCTCTGTCTCTGATTGTGTGAATTTCAGATTTAAAAAATTATAACCTTTTATTCTGTTTGTCAACAGTAAAACTACCTGAAGATGAAGGTGGTGCGGTTGGAACCGGCCGGTTCACCATCGGTCCGGCTCCGGAACGGGACTGGGAGATGGTGCCCCCTGACGGCAAGTGGGGCTGGTGCGTGCTCGTAGGTAAACTGAACCCTGTATCCATACATATAGAGCTCAAAGTCAATTAGGGAGTTCCTGAAGCTTACTGCATCGCAACTAGATGGCGCTCGTAAAAAAGTGACTATCTAAAATCTATAAAGCCCATAGTAAATTAGAGAGTTCCTGAAGCTTACTGCATCGCAACTAGATGGCGCTCGTAAAAAAGTTACTATCTAAAATCTCTAAAGCTCATAGTAAATTAGGGAGTTTCTGAAGTTTACTACATCGCAACTAGATGGCGCTTGTAAAAAAGCGCGCTTGTTATACTTAAATTTCATATTCATATCATTTATTGTAATTTCATGCATACAGGTAGTTTCTTAGGTGTAGTCTTAGTGGGTAGGCACACAATGCATAAAAACCCTGTCAGTGCTCAACAATTTTTGGGTTCTTGTCAAATGTTAGCCTAAAATTCTAAACAATAATATTTATAAAATTCGTTAATACTTTGAGTGCTGAAAACGCACGGTATGAGTTTTCTACAAGTGACTAATATGCGTAAATCCACACTAGCGCAGCGGCTGAGAAAATACAGATCTTTGTGACTCAGCAGAGCTGTAATATTTTTTGAACGAAACGCATGTGCGGAGCAACACAACCGCTGTGTAGAGCGGCAGCACGAATTTTTTAGGTAAAAAAAAACATCGCAGTCGTCGAAAAAAAACCGCAGTCAAAGTGTTAATATAGGAATGTCATGGTTCATGTCGTAATTAGGTAGATCCTTACTAATTTAATCTGTAGGTGATATGTCAGCGGATAGCAGCAGATACGTATGTCAGCTAGTACACCTTCGGTTTTTTGTTTTAAATTGTCATCGGAGAAAAATTCGTGGATTGAATAATAGCATTTTTGTAGTAGTAAACTTTTTTAAGTGTTAAATAAATAATGCTGGACAATTCACACAGCATTATCTAGCCACATGGTAAGCAGAGCTTGTGTTATGGGTACTAGATAACTGATATACATAATACAATACATTACATAGATAGATATTTTTTATTATATATAGAAAACGACCAGAACACTCGGAACAAATATCTGCAGATCGTACACACAATTGTTCCGAGGCGGGAATCGAACCCGCAACCTCCTGCGTCGCAGGCGGACCTTCGCCCACCGCGCCACATCGGTCGTCAATCAGTGTTTCACAAATACATTTTCTTTTTTTTATCTATTTAACATAAACATAGTATTTAGTAGTATATTATAGTAGGTTCTTATTACGCATGGCGATTGTAGCACTTAATTTGTTTAATTGGCTTTAGTTTTATTTTTTGCGCATTTTATAAGTTTCCTAAAATCATGGCAAACAGACAATGTATTCGATACGCCACGCAGCAGGCCTAGCCTAGTGCGGGGGTCAATTGTTATATTCACCAAAAATAGTAACTACTCAAATCTAAGGCCTATGTAATATTGTGTTCATATTAAGGTGTTTTTTGTAAGTTTCTTTGAAAATAAACTATTTGTTTAGTTTTGATTTATAATCTAATTATAAATCCTCAATTCCAGGTGCAACGTTAGTGAACATTCTGATCCCCGGCACCATAAAGTCCTTCGGCGTGCTTCTCGTCGAGTTCAACGACGTGTTTGAGTCAAGCGCCGCCGCCTCTTCGGGCATTGTCGCTCTGTGCTACTTCCTCTACAGTAGTTTAGGTATGATCTTACTCGCTTACTCCTATAAAAAAAAACTAATTAATATAAACTGGGATCCATGATTTGTTAGTAAATATATTGAGAATTTATTACTAGGGATAGTTACACCTAAATAATTTAAATAAATTAAACACTCAATACTCAATTTCAATACTCAATTAATTTATTGTTGTCACCACATTGGCTTAATAAGTAGGTTCTTATGTATAGATTAGTATCACAATGTGAACCCTATTGGGCGTGGACAACATGAATTACAACACTAAATTGAATAACTCTCCCCATGACACATTTCCACAGGTGATTCTACCTGCTATAGTTTTTGGGATGTTGTTGGGGCTGTCGCGTACCTTGCGCATCAGGGATGCTGCCTTTTTACGGAGGATGGCAGCAAAGCCATCCGTCTCATATTCCGCAAACATTCCCGGTGCACTGCATTATCGAGGCAGTCCCAACATCATCCTAAATACATCATTATGTCCCACGTCTTTGAGATCTGTAGTGTATCCAATGACAATCTTTGACAGTTGTTAGGGCGTCAATACAGTAGAACACCTCTTCATGGTCACCTTTTGGTGTTTCAAAATTACGTCACGTAAGGATGCCCCCAAATGTCATTGTTGCAAAACCCAATCGGAAAGAAAAAAATCGTTTATTTAATTTTAACCAAATTGACATCAATAACACGTTTTTTCCAGGCACTTGTACTTTTTGTAACGCTATACCCTAATCACATAACCAAATAACAGTTATTTTCAACCAATTTCACACCAATAACGTTTCTTTCCAGGACCCCTATCATCAATTCTATCCGTGAAATGGTCGTACAAAACAGTGACGCTGATCGGTGGCAGTTTTGCAGCTTTCGGAATGATAATGAGCAGTTTTGCAACATCGATACCTTACATGTATTTCAGGTAAGCAAAACCGTTACTATAATAACGTTGTCAAAATACCTAAAATGTATTTTAGGTAAGCAAAACCGTTACTATAATAACGTTGTCTAAATACCTAACATGTATTTTAGGTAAGCAAAACCGTTACTATAATAACGTTGTCTACATACCTAAAATGTATTTTAAGTAAGCAAAACCGTTACTATAATAACGTTGTCTAAATACCTAACATGTATTTTAGGTAAGCAAAACCGTTACTATAATAACGTTGTCTACATACCTAAAATGTATTTTAAGTAAGCAAAACCGTTACTATAATAACGTTGTCTAAATACCTAACATGTATTTTAGGTAAGCAAAACCGTTACTATAATAACGTTGTCTAAATACCTAACACGTATTTTAGGTAACTGTAATAACGTTGTCTACATACCTAAAATGTATTTTAAGTAAGCAAAACTGTTACTATAGTCACGTTGTCAAAAGTAATTACTTAATTTATTTAATTTAAGGAAGGCCTACAGTTTAAATATATGCAAAATAATTAAAGAAATGAAGATAAAGAAAATATTCGAAATACAACCTTCTTTGTACAAACTTAAGACTAATTGTTTTTGTTATGTCTGTAATGATCTAATGAAGGTATAGTACCTATTAATGCAATAAAACAAAAATGCATAAACCCTCCCACGTATTTGCATTTGTATTTATTCAAAGCATTACAGCTATTTTTACAGGTATACAATAGTGTAGTCAAGTTGCGGGTTCGATTCCCGCCTCGGAACAATTGTGAGTACGATCTGCAGATATTTGTTCCGGGTGTTCTGGTCGTTTTCTATATATAATATTAAAAAAAAACTATCTATGTAATGTATTGTATTATGTATATCAGTTATCTAGTACCCACAACACAAGCTCTGCTTACCATGGGGCTAGATAATGCTGTGTGATTTGTCCAGCATTATTTATTTATTTAACGATAAAAATAATTTAAATTTATAACCAAAACATTGAATACACCATTTCTTTCCAGTTTCGGCGCGATGGTAGGCACAGGCGCAGGCCTCGCGTTCCCTCCAACAGTATACATAGTGACGTCATACTTCGTGCGACTCAGAGGCCTTGCCAACGGTATCTGCATGTCGGGCTCAGCTTTTGGCAGCATCATTCTACCGCCCGTGCTGAGATACCTGCTTGAGACTTACGGATACAAGTAAGTGTATGGTCTAGTCTAGCCAAACTTATTTAAAGCACTTAGACATGAAGAAAAATTACATAAAATTTGTACTATGTACCTAGATCCCAGATATTCAATATCAGAATGTTCTTATACCTATATTATAATCCTTAACGATGCACATACAATACATACACATAGCACATGCCAAGTAAATAACATAATATCTTGTATCCAGGGGCGCAGTTCTAATCCTGGGCGGAATAATGCTGAACGTATGGGCGGCGGCGCTTCTCTTTCAACCCGTCGAGGAACACATGCAGAGGAAATACAAAGATGTCGAGGAAATCGAGGACGGACCGCAGGTAAGAACTATGTATCTTTATATGTTATTCTTCCTAACCAATACAATTAATTTGACTATTCAATTAAAAGTTCTTTTTAACTGACTTCCTGAAGTCCTAAAAAACATATATGCTTACTTATTAATTAAAAAAAACGAGTGGGAGGCCGCGGAAAGAAGCTGGTACCCATAACAATAGATATTGTACAGCATCAGGAATTTTTAAGTCATACTGTAGAATGCTGTAGTGTCTGAAACGTTTTAATATAGATTAGTTTGGTAGAATCTGAACGATTTTGTGATTCTCTTAGAGGTTCAAACGCACTACACGTTAGTAGAACTGCGCGATGCGGCACTTTGCGAAAAAAGCCGCGCAGTTGACGCGTAGTGTTTTCTATCTCAGACGATTTCATACAAATAATAAATGTCCGCGTCGTGCCGTGCAGTTCCGCTTCAGTGCAGTTCCGCTCAATGTAGTCGTACGTTAAGATCAAAAGTGTTATACCTACATTACAAATACACAATGATCAAGTTGTACACTTCTCTAAACTTGCTTACCAAATATAAAATGAAATAAATAATGACAATCCACATGGCACCATCTAGCCCCAAGCTAAGCAGAGCTTGTGTTATGTTGTCCTAGACAACAGATATACATAATACATAGATAGATTTTGTTTTTATTATACAAAGAAAATACCCACATCACTCGGAACTAATATTTGCAGATGTACAAACATTTGTCCCAGGTAGTATAGTAATATAGGATAGTTATTATAGTACATAAGTACTTATTCGCATTATAAAAAATATTTAATAATTAAATAAATATTTTGTTAATAATGTTTTTTTTTAAATAACGCTTCTTACTAGCTTTTTTAAAGTCTGTGCTTAAACCGCCAAAGTAAAAATCGGTAACGGTTTTTCCGTTACGCAACGTTTTGTAGCGTTATCGTGCTGTGAGTTATGACTAGTGTTGTTTTGAAAATGAAACCGGTTATTTCGCAATACAAATGTGGGATATAGACGGTGTCATCGCAACATTACATAAAGTAAAGTAAGCAAATTCATTTATTTATTATTGTGTTACAAAATGCGTTATAAGCCACAACTATACCGCTACAACGATACTATCTTTATCGGCGTCGTTATTTAGCAGTTAAATAACATATCTTCAGAAATATCTAACGAAATTATCGTTATTTTATTGCTGGCTTATAACGTGTTTTATGTATGTTGTGATGTGTTTTGCTAGTTGTGTGTTGTTGTTAGCTTTTGTGGCGTAGAATTAACTGTGATTTCGTCAATTAACGAAAAGTTTAATACATATTTGTCTTGTTCTTGAATATGATAGCTGTTCTTAACCACGAAACGTTAAGTCAGTGAACACGGTTGATCTGGCCGTCGGGTAGAACATTGCGAGTAAGTGTTATTATATTGATTTGCAGCTTAATAATAACTCTATAACTTTAAAAGGTTGATGGGCTTAAAGCTTCTCTCATACGTTAACAATAATACTAATCCAAACATCAAAACTGAGTTCATAATTTTAAATTTTATTAACATTTAAATACAACATCTGTTAAAAAAACTAACCACTAAATTAAAATCCAATGAACTTTATGAAGTTGTAAATAATCACTTTCCTTGAACGCTTACAGGCTCTGCTACATGAGCGCGAAAAAATTACGCAATTTTTTCGTATCTAGTTTTTACTATGTTTTCTTTCTACTAAATTTCAAGCACTAACAGCGATAAACAGTTTCATTTTCAAACACCAAATAACGCAACGGTTTTCACGGTAGCTGCAGATAACGCGTTTTAAAGGTAGCTTTTTGAAACGAAAGTGATTATGAGTTGCTTTTTATGTGGCTGAAACCTTTGATTAGATCTGAGTAGTGTAGACACGCTAGGTGATCACGTATTAATGATTATCGAATAAACACAACCGCAATAGTTACAAATTCATCGAACTATGATTAATTCAGTATATTATGTGCAAAAATCAAACAAAATAACTATGTAGTTTAGTAATAGCACTCACGGCATTATTAACAAAGAATAAGCTTCAACCAACGCTTCAAAAACCTTAGAAGACAACGACAGATCACACTTATCTGTATTTTTAACTGTTTCAAATAGCAATTAGCAGTTAAAATAGCAATCATCCAAACCAATTTCTTTTCAGGATGACATACTCTTCGAAGAGGAAGAACCCGACGAATCAAACGTAACAATGGCGCAAATACCACGTATCACAACCAACGAGAAACTATCACAAGAAAAACCGTTCAAAACTCCATCTCAATCTCACATTACCCCTGTTCCATCACAAAAAGAGTTACGACAAAATATGTCAAAGAGAAAGCTATCTGCTTCACGTCCAATACCAAAAGTTGTTTATAGCTCTGCGTCAATAGGTTCAGAAGTCAGGAGGCTGGGTTCCCAAGAAGCGTTTGGTAGGCGTTTAAGCTCAGCCGGTCCGAAGAGGAATTACTCTACGTCTAGCTTCGCCTATGTCCCGTCTACGCCGTTCCACGGGTCGACCTTATCCGCTTTTGATCAGCCGAACCAATTCGCTTCTCAGTTCTCACTAAAGTCTATTACGGAGAGTGTATCAGACGTTGCCTATTGCTGCTTCTGCTGCAAAAAGAAAGCCAAGAAAGATGCCAAACCGAATCAATTCTTCGATCTCAGTTTGTTGACTGATCCAACCTATCTGGTCATTCTTATATCTAGTAGTACGGTTGCTATATCAGTCACTAATTTCATTATTCTGTTGCCGTCACACGCGCAGAATATCGGCTTTGATAAAGCGAGAGGTGCGTACTTGCTCAGTACGGTTTCAGCTCTGGACCTAGTCGGACGTATCGGAGGCTCAGCGTTGTGTGATCTCGATATAATACCTAAAAGCTTCTACTTCGTCGGTGGTTTAGTATTTTCTGGTATAGCCTTAATTATTATACCATTTTTAGAATCCTATTTGACATTGAGTATTATTTGTGCGTTCTTCGGACTTGCTTCTGGGGTGAATAACAGCGTAACCACTTTGGTTATGGCTGAAATTTTAGGTGTTGATAGACTTATGTCTACTTATGGTATCAGTTTGTTCGTGAACGGTATTCTGCAACTAATCGGCCCACCAATCTGCGGTATTTGGTTTGAGAGGCAGAGGAATTTCGTCTCTATGTTCGTTACTTTTGGTATCATTTTCCTGGGCGGTGCTTCGCTATGGCTGTTTATGCCTTTGATAAATAAGCAGAAGCAAAATAAAGCTAAACTCGAACTTGAGAAGGCTCAGAAAGTTTAACCAACGAATTTCAGGTTGTGTTTTTGACGCTATTTTATATATTAAAACTGTTATTGCTATGTTTAATGTAGATTTAAGCTTGCTTATATTACTAATTGATATTTTTCAATCGGTTGTTAAGTTAATTAAAAAATTAATTAAAATTTAAATCAAATACAAGATGCTTCTAATAGCTACTGAGAAGATAAGATGAATTATCAATAGAGCATTAGTTAGGATCAATCGTGTTACCATGCTAAGATAGCTAATTATTACTAAATAACGGTTACATTTTGTATCGTTATTTACAGTTGTTATAACCGTTATTTAGATAACGTTATCTGTTAATTAATGCATCACTGTCATTAGCTCAAACACCAAAAATAGTTTTAAATAGACGTATTCTTAGTTTTAGTAGTTATTTGATACAAAAAATCACAAAAAACCTTAAAAATAAATGCAATAGGCTCTCACCTGTGTGCCTTAAAAAGTTTTTTCTTGCCTTTATATAATTTTTTTTGTACTGATAGTTTTTAATTGTTTTTAAATTTATATCCCATTAGGTTATTTTTTATTGGACTGAAAATGTACTGAATTTAAATTAAAAATTTTTACTCTTTTTACCTACTAACTATTTTGTTATAATTCTTTGGTATTGCTGTGAATACCAAATAGTAATTTAGTATTTTTGACATAATTAACACTTCTATGGCCCATGAGGCACATGTCGGCAGTGAATGCGTTAATATAGCTGAAATATGTTATTATTAATTTAATTTATTTTTAAGACCTTACAAAGTAATCTTAGTAAAAAACCACAACAACTTCGTTTTACATCTTTTTTATCTTTAAAGACGCGGCGCAAATTTTAGGTTAAATATTTGAAAATGAGGACACTCGTACAAATAAAATATGTCATATATATATTATATAATGTACTAAAGCGTAAGTTTTCTGAGATATTCACATCTATACTAATATTAAAAAGAGGAAAGGTTTGATTTTTTGTTTGTTTGTAATGAATAGGCTGCGAAAGTACTTGGACCGATTTGAAAAATTCTTTCTCCGTTGGGAAGCTACACTATCCCCGGTGAAGATAGTCTATATTATATTTTCAAAAAAGTTAGGGATCCGTACTGAAACCGTGCGAAGCCGGGAAGGTCCGCTAGTAAGAAATAAAATATTAGAGTAATACCTACTTCTCATCAGTTGACATTAGCAAAGCAGACTTTCATCTGTGGACATTCTGTTAAAATCTTTATTATCAAACAAAAAGAACGAAATTTACTATTGAAACAATTGAGCTAACTGCAGACTATTGCAAACAATCTACAGGTAGCTCAACTGATCCAAATCAATACCAGTCGGCTCGCGTCCCCGCGACGCTGGCTGCATTGCCCCGCTGTATGACAATGCTGATGCGACAGATACTCACCACCTCGGAACGAGTTTTGCTCCAACTCAAAATCTACCAACTTACAGATAAGCAAATCAAATGTACTAGACACATAAGTTATGAACATACTAGTGGTTTCTGCTCACTTCTTCCACTGGTGGACAAAAAATTGAAGTGAACTATAAAATAATTTAATTGATAATAATGAATAGTATAAAATATGACCTGTGTAAGTGCTTATTTGTAAGCTTAAAGAAATAGAAACTTTTCATTTTCATTTCCTCTCGGGTCACGGGTCGCTTAAGAGTGTATAATACCTCAAACTGCTAATTTTCAACTCCGCCGGATGTCCATATCGTCTAAACTACTGAATATTTAACTTTGAAATTGATATATGGTAAAGTTCAGGACTTAATCTATCGATCGTATGTTTCGAAAACACGATTCCATAAAATTTTCTGGATAGAAAAAAATCGCAAAGTTACCTCTAAATTTTTACTAAAACCTAAATTTCTCAATAAATACAGAAGTTCAGATCTTGACAATAAGCGTGGTAATAGAATTAAGTATAAATAAAAATGTTATACGTTTCGGTTTTTTCAAATAATGTCCTAATTAATAGGTAATAAGCTAAAACTTGATTTTTGGACTTGCGTTGCAATGCCCTGTCCCGCTCTTATGAACGCAAAATCATATGTCTAGCCTTTTCACACAAAGTTGAGGTTGTATGGACTATTAAGTTGTATGACATATTTGATTTGATGAAGACTCCTCTATCTTTCCTATTAAAAGGCTATGTTTTAAGGCTGTCATAGGTATCAAATAAAATGTTGACGCTGTTTACTAATAAATCATGTATTTTTCCTATACAGTTGTTTGTGTTTTTCAACCTTTCCTAAGAAGCCGGCCCTTGTGGTATATTCTGGTACACGAATTGTTTCGTGTGGATTTTCCAGGATTATTTATTTATTATAAGGTAACGCAAAAGGTACCGGGTTCGATTCCCGCTGCTTAAAATATTTGAAATTCATTACAATACAATACAATACAAAAATTCTTTATTGTACAGCATAATCAAATTAATCATTACAAAAATACATTATATGCAACAGGTACAATGGGCGGCCTTATCGCTTAAAAGCGATCTCTTCCAGGCAACCTTTGGATGGAAAGAATTATATGAATTTAAGAAAAGGCAGGGGGTGTACCACATGTTATCTAAATAAGAATACTAAAAAACAAATAATAAATATTACAAATTCCAAAATAAATAATACACTACATAAATACATAAATAAATAAATAGTAAGTACCAATATTCATTCCTTTCATTATTTTGGCAGAAAAACTCCTTGATGTGAGCTTTAACACTTTGAGTGCTGAAATCACACGGTGTGTGTTTTCTACAAGTGACTAATATGCGTAAATCCACACTAGCGCAGCGGCTGAGAAAATACAGATCTTTGTGACTCAGCACAGCCGTAATATTTTTCGAACGAAACGCATGTGCGGCGCAACACAACCGCTGTGTAGAGCGGCAGCACGAATTTTTTAAAAAAAAACAAGATCGCTATCGTCAAAAAAAAATCGCAGTCAAAGTGTTAAAAACAGGCAAGGATATTCATTACTTCAACTTCAATAACGTACGCAATGTATGACGATGCCATATAATTAATACCCTAGAGAACAATCGTCGTGCTTGGCCTGCTTATAGGTACAGACCCATAACAGAAGCTCTGCTCACCTTAGGGCCTATTAATGGTGCGTGAAACCCATTAAGGGGGCATCCATTAATTGCGTGTAATTTTGGCGACTTTTCGACCCCCCCGCCCTCCCCTTGGTGAGTTATCGTGAGATTTCGCTCGAACCCCTACCTTAAACACATGTGAGATTTTTTAAATGCATTATTTTAATGTAAATGAGTTAATCTGTGCTTGATTGCGTTGGTAATACATAAAAAAACAATTCGCTCATAATTTCGATCGTTTAAGACTAGTTAGGACTAGTATTTACGATTATTAAGAACGTAGTACAGAACAACATAAGAAAATTGAACAATAATTTATTTAACTACTAAAATTCAATACAAAAATAAATATACGTGAGATTCGTCAAGACCACCCTCTCCCCCACGTGAGATTGTGTGAGGTACCCCTTCCGCCCCCTAAACGCCTCGTTATTAAAGGACGCCCCTTAAACAGAACCATACCTAACCGAATCTCTGCTCACCTTGGCCCATCAGTAAACAAATAACAATTATTGTTCGATGGGTTAGAATATTTCAAGATGATTTCATGAAGGTATGATAACTACATAGTTACAGTAGTAAAAATATAAAGTAATCATCTTTAAAAAAATAAATAAATAACGCTGGACAATTCACACAGCATTATCTAGCCCCATGGTAAGCAGAGCTTGTGTTATGGGTACTAGATAACTGATATACATAATACAATACATTACATAGATAGATATTTTTTATTATACATAGAAAACGACCAGAACACCCGGAACAAATATCTGCAGATCGTACACACATTTGTTCCGAGGCGGGAATGGAACCCGCAACCTCCTGCGTCGCAGGCGGACCTTCGCCCACCGCGCCACATCGATCGTCAATCATTAGTCATTATATCACGCGCCGAACACCCACGAAAACCCACCGCAGATCTGTCACTTGCGCGCAAGGCTGCGCAGACAAAAGATTATTGGTGTGTGAAACTGTCAAATCAAGTCATTTACTTGCTGAATAATTGTACATGTCAGGTCTTATAACTGGAATGGGACACCACTCTAGTTATAAGACCTAATATGTACAATGTACCTACATGTTTCGTGGGTGTCATGCTTGCGGGTTGAATGAATGTGACAACATGTATTCAACCCGCAAGCAGGTGTGCAAATATTAAACCGCAGTGATTCATGGTCGCTCAATTAATCAATAATTAAAATAAACAAGGTTAATAAATAGGTACAATCTAAAATAAATAGTTAAGGGGCCTCCGGAGGGACGAATTTTTCATACAAACGTAATACCAAAATTATTTCTAATTCAAGCATATTTCCAATATAATATTGCATTATTTTTATTAAAATAGTATTTATCTAGGTTCCCAAATAGTTTTTTTTTCAAAATACTTACCTAAAATGAAATGAAAGCCAATCTCATTTTGCACATTTTTATGCGAAAATGGACAAGTTTTCTTGCTATTTGTTTCGTATTAAAAACATCAATATCTTACGTTTTATTTATTAAGGAACATAGCTTATAATTGTCTAGTTACAGATTAACAATACTTTGTGAAGAATACAAAAAGTTTTCAGTCATAATTGTTGGTATCACGGAACAAACAAAATTTTGAACGGCTAATATTGCTATCGCGCACGCATGTGGCGCGGCGCAAGAGTTAAACAGACAGCGATATTCGGAGCGATTTTTGAAAGCGAGGGTCGGCGGACCCTTAACTTTAAGATAATTAATTCACAATCTTTGTCAAAACTTAATAAATGTTTCTACTTAAGATTAATATCTATTTACTTTTCCCTTTTCAGCTCGAACCGTTCGCTGAAGAAGAGATAGGCGACATAACCGAGGGGAATCCCCCAGAGACTCAGATCTACACCCCAGATGACACGCCAGGCGACAAGCAGAACGGCTCCCCACCCATCTTCCAGAACAAATCCAACGCCCATCTAGAGGAACGGGTATCCCCCGCCAAAGACTTCGCTAGGTCCGCTAGTGCTGCCTCGAACATCGATAGACCGAAGAAACTATCGACTCCGGTAAATTCTAAGAACGCCTTACAGAATATTGCTAGCAAATCGCATCTCCCCAGCAACCCGTCATTACTAGAGTCTGTTCCGGAAGGAAAAACTTCTAGAGTTAACAGCCAGGAAGCGTTTTTAAAGAAGCTGCAGGTGCCGAAAACGCCGAAACGAAGCCCGTCGACTTCTAGTTTTCAGTATATGTCGACGCCTTTTCATGGGTCGACGCTTTCGGCGTTTGAGAAGCCGAGCGAATTCGCTTCACAGTTTAGTCTAAAGTCTGTCACAGGTAGCTTGGCGCCTATAAGTTATTGTTGTGGTTTCAAGAAGCGCCCGAAGGATACCACTTTGAAGCAGGAGCCTAGTAAATATTTCGATGTTAATTTACTGAAGGATCCGATTTATTTGGTGATTTTAATATCGAATTGCACGTCCGCTATATCGTACACTAACTTTATTATTCTCGTGCCGTCGTACGCGAAGGAATGCGGGTTCGATAAGAGTCTGGGAGCATATCTACTGTCAATTATTTCGGCTTTAGATTTAGTAGGCCGCATCGGCGGTTCGGCCTTATCTGATGTAGTGTCCACCCCTAAGCGATATTTCTTTATATCAGGACTGCTTTTGTCCGGGATTAGCTTAGCTATAATGCCGTTAGTGACGAGCTATTCGGCTATAAGTACGTTCTGCTCTATTTTCGGCCTCGCTTCGGGCATCAACGTAGGTGTGACAGCACTAGTGATGACGGAAATGTTAGGTACGGAACGGTTGATGTCTTCGTACGGTATAAGTTTATTTGTCAACGGTATTTTGCAGTTAATCGGGCCGCCATTGTGTGGTCTATGGTTCGAATATACGAAGTCGTATAAGTCTTTGTTTATAACGCTTGGGTTTGTGTTGATAGGGGGCGCTGCGCTATGGTCGGCTGTGCCCTTTATTTATAAAAGAAGAAAGGCGGAACAGGACAGAATGGCGAAGGCCTAATGACTGTTTGGCGGATTTTGGCGCCAGAAGTGTGTAGTATATAGTTGATTGGTATGTGCACGTATTTTTGCGTATTGGGGAAGGATAGCATTTTGGTGGTGACAGTGATTAGAAGTAGGTAAGCAGTCATGGCGGTCAAAAATACATGAGCAGGTTTCATGTCATTAATAAATGCAATGCCCAGTGTGATCAAAGTTATTAAACTTCTCGATTTGTTAAATATCTGATGAATCTTTAGTACGTGACAAGATACCTAGATGTCAAAAATACGTGCACATAAAATGTTGGTCACAAAACTCCAATTATCATATAAATTTTGTCTCTTCCCATTCTACTATTTCGAATGGGGGCAAAAAGAGACGAAGCTATTTCTATGAATATTATGTAAAAATGTATGAGAATGTCATACAGGAAATGCAATATTAATTTTTTTTTTTATATTATTTCGTTTTTATAAACGCCATGATCTACTATTATAAAAATACGAATTTAAGCCGATTTCCCTTATTTAGACTAGTGATTTTATTATGAAAGTACGCTTAGAGTGATTATTTCTAACATGAAAAGGGTTTTTACAACTAATTTTAATGCAACTTTTAGTTCCGATAACGTGACTAGCTGAGTAATTTTGATGTATTTTGTTCTAGGTTATATTAAATCAAATGAGAATAAACATTATATATACCATGTACTAGTTCCTGTTTTAATATAATACAAAGAGTACTTACTACACGACGAACACTTTTATCATAAAATCTATGAATTCTACCAATTTTATAAATTATCATAACATTTGTATATTATTCAAAAAAAAACTGCTTTTTTTTATGAAATAAAATATATAAATTATTTTAATATAATACAAATCAAAGAGTACTTACTACACGACGAACACTTTTATCATAAAATCTATGAATTCTACCAATTTTATAAATTATCATAACATTTGTACATTATTCAAAAAAAACTTTGCTTTTTTTTATGAAATAAAATATATAAATTATTTTAATATAATACAAATCAAAGAGTACTTACTACACGACGAACACTTTTATCATAAAATCTATGAATTCTAACAATTTTATAAATTATCATAACATTTGTACATTATTCAAAAAAAACTTTGCTTTTTTTTATGAAATAAAATATATAAATTATTTTAATATAATACAAATCAAAGAGTACTTACTACACGACGAACACTTTTATCATAAAATCTATGAATTCTACCAATTTTATAAATTATCATAATAATTTGTACATTATTTAAAAAAACTTTGCTTTTTTTATGAAATAAAATATATAGGATTGTTATATAAATTATCGCAAAATGCTAATATTTCTAAATTTTCATTATATTAAAGGCGCATTGCAAATGCATTAAAGCGCACACAGACACGAATTGTCTTGTTATTATGTATAATATCAACTTATAACGTTTAGAAATACCATAGGTTATTGCTGAGTTTATCTTAGTATTGTGCTGTTGCATTAACGATTAGGTTAGGTTTTTATACAAGTTATTATTAAACTAGATTTAAAATTTAGCCCCATATAAGTCGTGAAGATAAACATTGTGATTAAAAATATCACGCTGTCTCGCTTAGATCTTAAATAATAAGTTATGATCTAAGCGAGATAGCATGTCTTAATCACATGACCAATATTTATCGACACATCGTTTACCTATAAACCGTTCTCAACTTGGGTCAGTTTAGGTTGGTTTGTAAGCAAAGGGGTAGATTATTAACCAATTTAACACAGAAACGCTTACGATTGGTCAATTCAAACGGTGCCATTTTGAAAATACACAGAATGCCTTATTATAATATCTACTAGTGTTGCTATATTCAGAATAATTCAGATATACGCCAAATACTCGTGGCTTCCACCATATAGTTTTTTAATCTGGTAACTTTAGATATACAAATACTTCTCAAGGTTCAACAACTTTTCAAAGTGATTTTGAGACTGTTTCGATAATTCACAAAAATATTCGTTATTCACATCGTCCCTTGTTCTTTTTTAACTGGGACAGTGTGACCAGAAGACAGAAAAATACATATAAACATTACCCATAACCGCTGATATCCCCAGTTTCATGTATAGTTTTTATTTCATTGTATTGGAAGAAAAAATAAGACCAGTCTGTCAAATTTAATAGTTTTTTATCGATAGGCTTAACACTTTGAGTGCTGAAATCACACGGTATGTGTTTTCTACAAGTGACTCATATGCGTAAATCCACACTAGCGCAGCGGCTGAGAAAATACAGATCTTTGTGACTCAGCACAGCCGTAATATTTTTCGAACGAAACGCATGTGCGGCGCAAACACAATCGCTGTGTAGAGCGGCAGAATTTTTTAGGTTAAAAAAAGATCGTAGTCGTCGAAAAAAAATCGCAGTCAAAGTGTTAACAAATACATGATTATACCGAAAAGTTTTCACCAAAAAGCCATTAGCCAGTTTCATAGAAATAAATGTTTCCCTCTGGATTCGGATATACCAATTCTTTCCCAGTTAAAAAAATACTTATCAAAATCTTTATTAATCCTTGCACTGGGCCGTTATATTAATTAAACGCATTAGAGCGGTTTCGCACTACGTCCGATCCGAATCCTGAAAATATGGTCCGGAGTAGTTGTAGAACTATTTCTTTGGTAATTTACGTACTAGATCCGATTTCCGTCATCAGATTTCTTTCCGTCATTCTGGAATCTCCATTTCGGAGAAGATTTTTGACAGACCGAAGTAGCCATAGTAGGTATTATTTGTATGAACGCTCGCGCACTGCGTCCGAATTGAATCCGAGCTGCGTACGAGAAGATTAGTATGTATCAGAGATCGAACTAGTGCGTAATCAATATCCGAATTCGCTCTCAAGCATATTTTATATTCAGTAAACCTTAATCAAAACTATGGATGCTGACTCGCGTAAGGGCCGATCGGCCCACATTTAGGCTGATTTTAGTGTCACGCTGACCATCAGCGCTGACAGCTCAGCGCGGGTCGTTTTAGTCTCACGCTGAACGCTGCGGAGTACAGACGCATAGAAAAATGAGGAGTGCATTAATTATTGTTGCCTTGTACTACCTACGAAAAAAAATGCGAAGAAGAAGACTACATGTTCATCCATTAATTGAACAGAGATTAGTCACGGGAGAATTTGTCAAGTTATACGGCAAGTTGAGGGATGACAAAACAATTTTTTTTAATAGTTTTCGACATGATTGTACGCAACCGGCGCGTACGATCAGTGCTACACTAAAACGCTCACTGAAGACAGAAGCGCGCGACCGCTCAGCGCGCTGAACGGTCGGCGTTATTCTAAATGCTTTCTATAGCGTCCATACAGGTTGCTACGCGCTGAGCTGTCAGCGCTGTTGGTCAGCGTGACACTCAAATCGGCCTTATCATATATTTTGTCTATGCAAAAAATTGTTATTCAGTGAGTCAAAGATTTATAGAAAAATCTAGTTTATGAATCGTGGCGTTGGTAATTCCGTATAATAGTATTATATTCTATGTAACGTCTTTTATAGCATAGGTTTTTTTATAAATAACCATTTTAACTAAATCTATTAAATTATGAACACCATCGCTGTAATCAACATTTATTTAGCTTATAAATAATTTGTAGTAATAAGTGAGCATTTAGCGCCATCTTTAAATTGCCAACTCATAAACACCTGAACACGTGGTGTTCAGCTATTTTTGCACCCATTTTTGGAGTAGTTTCTGTATTTTATTCCCATAGGTGTATAGAACATTTTGTATTTGCATCTCTTACTCATTTATATTTTGGGACCACATGTTACTTCTGTTATTATGTATTGGTGTATTATTTAATTTGCCCCTAAGTTAAATATGTTGTATGTCTCCATTGCTTTGTTTGAATCTTGACTGATGTTATTTAAGGTGCAAGCAATACTAAAATTGCGTAGTCCTTAATTATTTGTAAATACTAAGAAATTTGAAGACGGTTTGTATTTTTGTTCAATAATCAAATTATTAATCGATTCTAATCATCATCAACGTATAATAGTCCACTGTTGGACGAAAGCGTCCCCTAGTGAACGCCATAGCGCCCTTTTTTTTGTTTAGTCTGATTCGTCCCACTGCTAGGCAAAGGCCTACCCCAAATCTTTCCAGTCAGTGCGGTCACGCGCGATCTCCCACCAATCTCTGACGATGCGTTAAGAATGAATGAATGAATGAACACTTTAATGTACCTAAAATAACAAAATAACACCTTAAGTTAAGGTCGTCTCGTCGCGCTTTCTTGGCCGACCTCGCCCGCGGCTTCCTTCCGGGACCCAGGGTGACAAATTATTAGTCGATTTTAATAGATTCGACACATAGGTATGTAAAGTGTTCTGGCATCTCTTTCTATACAATACAAACTGAGCGAGACGTCAGACTAAGCTAGTGCACAGTAACCAATCAAAATAC
Source organism: Eupithecia dodoneata (assembly GCA_947044415.1). Classification (NCBI taxonomy): domain Eukaryota; kingdom Metazoa; phylum Arthropoda; class Insecta; order Lepidoptera; family Geometridae; genus Eupithecia; species Eupithecia dodoneata. Next base: position 3,947,048 of record OX345684.1, read on the forward strand.
ATAAGTTACTCTGTCATATCTTTTAAATATGAAATATCAAAGGGGACTCTTGGACGGACACGTTTTTTTTCTGGGCCAGACCAAGGTAGTGCGCTAGGATCTAATCAAAATGCATTCGTTTGTCTGGCATATCTTTCTGTACCTGGAAAAACATATTTTAGATTCTAAAAGCAACGCAATAAAGTTCATTTCAGCTTGTACTTTCCCGCTCATCAGCCTATCTTAGTCCACTGCTGGACATAGGCCTTCCCCAATGAGCGACATAGCGCCCTGTCTTCAGCTTGACGCATCCAGCATCTAGCTGCAATCTTTCGCAGGTCGTCATCCCACCTGGTCGGAGGGCGTTCTACACTACATTTACCGAGTCGTGTACTTTCCCGCGCACTTATAAAACTAAATGCTAAACGGGGCAAGTTCGTTCTGCATTGATAAAATGGCTAACTAAATACCAGTCAAGATTCACAAAGTCCCTTTCTGATTTGTATCACCGTAGATTTTTTTTCGGTCATGCGCAAAGTTATTTGGCACTGAATTTAATATCATATGTAAGTTAAGCACTATATGTTTATGTTTATATGGAGGTGGAACGTCATCTATACAAACAATTTGAACATTGACTAAATAACAGAATAAATGTCATATATTAACAGTCGGAACTGTAAGGGCGCTTATGCACTAAATTAGCCTGAATCTAAAATTTTTAGTTATATTTTCTTACAATTTCAGTCTTTTGTGCTGTCATGTCACTATTGTTTAAGTTTCATGGCGCTGTCGATTTTAGGAATGAGGATTGTGCTTATTCTGTTTTGTTATCTAGTGTATATTTTATAACTGTTTGTATTGACGAGGTTCCACTTGTAACTAATTCTATTGTAATGTATTGTCCATATGAATGTCTCAAAGACGATGTACCATAGCGTTTATTGTATAAATAAATATTTTTAATACAGCACGTTTTTTTATGAATGAATGAATGAACACTTTATTGTACCCAAAATAACAAAATAACACCTTATCTAAATCTGACATAATAGCAGTACAATAGGCGGCCTTATCGCTCAAAGCTATTTCTTCCAGGCAACCAGGGATGGAGAAAAAGATATATTATACAAAGAGTAGGTAGAGCACAAACAAACAGTAATAGATAAGTTAAAAAAAAACAAAATACAAACTTAATACATTGCATGCAATACTAAAATTAAAACTAACCTAAAATAAAAAATATACAAATAAGAATAACTGAATACAATAAGATACTTACATGTCTGATGCGACGGCTAAGGGTCGGTACATAACGGACGGAAATAGCGTCGATAATTCGGTCACATTACGCCAGAACAGGTAAATATAATTGGAGAGTAAAGGAATTAATTATTCTAAGCGGTTGTCCAGCCCTAGTAACTTTGGACGACCTGGGATAAATGAATGCTGGTTTAAACTTAAAAGTAAATCCTGCGGGATGCGGGGAATGGACACTTGTTGCAACGTACGCTGCCTTGGAAGTATATCAAAACATTCAACTTTTCACACTTAACCGACGTAAAGTGTCAAGATACGTGTATTTTTTGTGTGATGTATTCAGACTAGGCGTAACATCAGTTATTTTACATACAGGCTGTTCGAACTGACTAGACGCGTAATGGAAGGTTTAATTTGACCAAATAGACGCGACCGATGATACGCTCGACGCATTTTCCGTCAGATATGTATGTACCGACCCTAAGAGATCTCAACAGCTGAAACCCAACTTCAATTTCTTGCTAGATGGCTCTGCGTCTGGATTGACGCAATTCTGCCAAATCCGTCTCATGGTAGCTTCGCAAGCTTTCTTTATAGGTTAAATTCTGCTAAGCAATCCGCTTTATCATGACAAGATGGAGACGCATGTCAAAGGTGTCAAGTTTCAAACCATTCTTTCAATTTAGGTAAAGTATGTGCAAAAAGAGAGGTCTCTTAGGAATGGAGAGCGTGCGTGTGCCAGTGTACTACTTTTGTTGCGTTAATATGTTAGTTCGCCGTTTCGCCACGAGACTTCTCTTTTTGCACAGACTCTACAATTATTTTCCATTACTTGACACTGGCAGAACAGTGTCCAACCAGACACAGTTGCCATTAACAGGGAATCATCATTATCAACCTCCATTCCATGACGATGAAATTTCTATGAAGTGGCAAACCAGACACATTGCTAAATAAAAGAAGTCAAGTTAATCTCTCCGTGCAAATTTGACTTGTCTAAGGGCTTATATAGTAAACCTAAAGAAATAAATGCTATTGAGTTTAAATGGAATCGTTTGTACTATACAGCGTGTTTGGTATTGGGACTGAAATATTTTGGGGAGCCATACATAAAAGCCATACATCGTGTAAAGAATGGGATTGAAAATGATAGGGGACAGCAAGCTATCCCGCTATGGTAATCTTCAATCCCACTACCTATTTACCTACACGCATTCTACATACAAAATACATCTATTTGGCTGAGTAGTACGTAAACTAAAAAGGGCGGGAAAAATAGGTAGCTAGTAGATGAGAACGCCTGAAAAGCGTTACGTAAATAACGTGTTTGATTCACATTTAAAAACCTTAGTGAATGTGCTCTAACTGTTTGTATGGGAGACAATCCTCTTTAAGACCTTAAGTACGTGTTACTTAGATAATATACGACATTTAGATAATATTTGGTCTCGATTATAATTATCTTGTTTTGATAAAACGCATTATCGTCTATTATATCGACAAAGTACTAAAATAAAACGATAATCTTTCATTAGGTATTTGTTTATCATGGAAGTGTGGCTGCTGCTATGTTTTGTGTAAGTATTTTTATAATAATATGTGTTTTTTACCCTGTATACAGTACTAGCGGACCTTCCCGGCTTCGCACGGTTTTAGTACGGGTACCTAACTTTTTAGAAAATATAATATAGCCTATGTTCACCGGGGATAGCGTAGCTTCCCAACGGTGAAAGAATTTTTCAAATCGGTCCAGTAGTTTCGGAGCCTATTCATTACAAACAAACAAAAAATCAAACCTTATCAAACATTTCCTCTTTATAATATTAGTATATACCTAGATTATTATTTTTGTTTTCTGTTATAAGATAAGTTAGTTTCTTGTACACCCGATAGGACCACCATGTACGTCGGATGTTCCATAAGTCTTGCAAAAATCTAACTATTTATTACACTTTATCAAAATAACAACCATCACTGTTAATACACTTAAGCATGCGTTCAAACCACGTATTAAACATAATCTTCCACTGACCCTTTGTGACACTGGCACAGGCCTCATCCCATGCCCTTATTAATTCGTCTTCAGTTGCAAATCGTCGTCCTTTCAACTGGTTCTTGATCAGCGGGAAGAGACTAAAACCACATGGCGCGAGGTCGGGGCTATAAGGAGGATGGTCCAGCACAGTAAGCCCAGATTGCTTCAAAAACTCCTGAGTAATGGTCGCTCGATGAGCAGGCTTTATCATGGTGCAAGTTCCAACTGCCCAGACGCGAGTTTGGTCGCAATTTCTTCAGCTCGTGGATAACTTGCGGCAAACAAACATCAGTGTACCAGGTAGCATTGACAGTCTTCTGCTTGTCTAATACAACTCTAGCGACAATGCCTCTCTCCAAACAAAACTGCAATCATCCTTTTTTTGCAACACTTATGGAACAGCCTACGTATTTATTATCTACTGAGCGGATTGAACTATTCGTGTTGTTATCCCGGAGAAACGCGTGCAAAGCCAGAGGCAGAAACTACCTAGTCCCCAAGTAAATTTAAACTATTTAGTATTTTTCTCAGTTTCAGTGCAAATGTGGCGTCCGGCCATATTCCAATGCGGTACTACAATTCGGCAGAGCCTGATTCTTCTATTTACGGTAACTTAATCATAATCTTGAATTTTGACGACGGCTCTGTGGCGTGGGTCTATCTGCGACGCAGGAGGTTGCAGGTTCGATTCCCGCATTAGGACAAATCCTTGTACGATCTACAAATATTTTGTTCCGGGTCTTCTGGGTATTTTCTATGTACATAATATCTGTCGTAATGTATCAGTCATCTAGTACCTACCCATAACACAAGCTCCGCTTAGCTTGAGGCTAGATGATGCTGTGTGGATTGTCCAGCATTATTTATTTATTTATTTCAGTACTTAATCATTCATTTCCCTACTACATATAGGTAGACCAGGTACTTCGTGCTTTCGTACTTTTTGCAAATTCGGCTTGTCTTTACAGTTCATCAATGCCAAAATTGCTGAACACTAACAATTTTCTAAAATGCGTAACGTCAAACTCGTGTCTGTATTTCGTCGCATTCGCTTTAAACCAATCACAAAAATCGCTGAATGTGACGGCCTAGCCATTAAAATTATGAAAGGAATTGTCATCAAGCATGAATATTTAAATTAGGTCTATTGTTTTATATATTGGCTATTAGACTATTAGACGACCGATGTGGCGCGGTGGGCGAAGGTCCGCCTACGCAGGAGGTTGCGGGTTCGATTCCCGCCTCGGAACAATTGTGTGTACGATCTGCAGATATTTGTTCCGGGTGATCTGGTCGTTTTCTATGTATAATAAAAAAACATGTAATGTATTGTATTATGTATAGATAGATAGACATTTTATTTTATTACACACTTAAAAATAAAACAAACAAGGTAAAAAATAATAATACAAGATATGTGACAATTTGGCGGTCTTATCGCTCAAGAGCGATCTCTACCAGACAACCGTGGATGGATAGGATCGTTGGATTGAAAAAGTATGTATATCAGTTATCTAGTACCCATAACACAAGCTCTGCTTACCATGGAGCTAGATAATGCTGTGTGAATTGTCCAGCATTATATATTTATATATTTTCTATTGTCATATATACTTCATATACTTATAAATCAATTTAGCTGTAATTGAATGTCCACAGTATCAAAATCGTCCATCAAGCTCGGTCGCTCGCTAGCTGCTGAGCGACTGGCCGCGGTGCGCAGCGTGCTGGCCGCAAATGATATCGACGCATACATCGTGCCCACTTCTGATGCACACAATGTGAGTTGAAAACATCATTAATATATGAAAACTTGTTGTACACTCATAAAAATATCAATCGGTTCCCTTAAAATAGCGATATTCCTACATAATTTAAGAACTAGACATAAGAACATAGTGTTAGTTCGTAAGAATAAACTCGCTGTGCCCACAACTAGGCTAAACAAGATAAATATGTATCTTTAAAAGGCCAATTTATATGCTTCTACAACAAATCTGTGCCTTCTTTGTGCCCTATTTTGAGCACAGACAGCCAATAAAACATGGGAATATCATCATCATCAGCCTATAGCAGTCCACTGCTGGACATAGGCCTTCCCCAATGAGCGGCATAACGCCCTGTCTTCAGTTTGCCGCATCCAGCATCTACCTGCAGTCTTTCGCAGGTCGTCATCCCACCTGGTCGGAGGGCGTCTACACTACGTTACCGAGTCGTGGTCTCCACTCAAGAATATGTTTGCCCCAGCGGCCGTCGGTTCTTCGCGAGATATGGCCGGCCCACTGCCACTTCAGCTTGCTAATTCTTTGAGCTACGTCGATAACCTTGGTTCTCTGTCGGATGCATTCGTTTCGTTTCCTATCCTTCAGAGAAACTCCGAGCATAGCTCTTTCCATAGCTCGCTGAGCGACTTTGAACTGGTGGACCAGCCCTATCGTGAGTGTCCACGTCTCAGCTCCGTAGGTCATAACGGGTAGGACGCACACTGTGGGAATATCGCAAAACACAAAGTACCTGTAGTACCACAAATGACCTGTCTAAGTGCTTATTTGTAAGCTAAAAGAAATAAAAACTTTTCATTTTAATTTTCAAAGTAACAAACCAAGTCTCAAGCTGAAATGGTAAAGTTTCTGGTGAAGACACAAGACATCATCCGATTCAGATTTCTTTACTGTCATAAATCAAAAATAGGTATAACACAGTGTACAATATAGAAGTACCTGATTGAGGCTACGACTCTTCATAACAAGAAAAATACAATTTTGATTTTTTTCCTAAACAGGACCTTAGTGTATCTACCTACTTATTTTCCCTTCCAGTCCCAGTACATAGCCCCTGCGGACGCGCGTCGCGAGTGGCTGTGTGGTCTCCTGGGGTCCAGTGGAACAGCCCTGGTCAGCGCGGAGGAGGCGCGCGTGTGGACTGACGCACGCTACTTCACGCAGTTCGAGGTGCAGGTGGATACATCGCTCTGGACACTTATGAGACAGGGTAATGGGCTTGTTACTGGACGCTTAGGAGACAGGGTAAGGGGCTTGTTACTGGACGCTTAGGAGATAGGGTAAGGGGACTGTTACTGGACGTTTATGAGACAGGGTAAGGGCTTGTTACTTCAGGGTAAGGGGACTGTTACTGGACGCTTAGGAGATAGGGTAAGGGGACTGTTACTGGACGCTTATGAGACAGGGTAAGGGCTTGTTATTACAGGGTATGGGGACTGTTACTGGACGCTTAGGAGATAGAATAAGGGGACTGTTACTGGACGCTTATGAGACAGGGTAAGGGCTTGTTATTACAGGGTATGGGGACTGTTACTGGACGCTTAGGAGATAGAATAAGGGGACTGTTACTGGACGGTTATGAGACAGGGTAAGGGGCTTGTTACTACAGGGTAAGGGGACTGTTACTGGACGCTTAGGAGATAGGGTAAGGGGACTGTTACTGGACGCTTATGAGACAGGGTAAGGGGCTTGTTACTACAGGGTAAAGGGACTGTTACTGGACGCTTATGAGACAGGGTAATGGGTTGTTACTACAGGATAAGGGGACTGTTACTGGACGCTTATGAGACAGTTATAGAGATGAGATCATTGGTGTCGTATGGTCGTATTTATTACAAAAAATTAAAAATATTTTCGTCACCAAATTCATTACAACTCTGAAACCTCTCTTACAGGCATAGACCAGTCAATAACAGCATGGTTAGTGGAGCACCTGCCACCAGGCTCCGTGGTGGGAGTCGATCCTACCACATACACCAGGACTGCATGGACGCCGTTAGAGGTTAGTTGGTTTTTAAGAACATTTATTTATGTATGTAGCCAGCATCTTAAGCAAATCAAATGTATTAGACAAATAAGTTATATAAAACTAGTGGTTTCTTTTTCACTTCTTCCACTAGTGGACAAAAAGTTGAAGTGAACATTATAATCAAAATAATGTTGTTTGATAATAATGAATAGTACAAAATTTCACTTGTCTAAGTGCTTATTTTGTAAGTCTAAAGAAATACCTATTGAGTTTGAGTTTAAGCTAAGTTGCCTGCGAGAAATCGCTGTCAGCGATAAGGCCGCCTATTGTACTTTTAATGTGTAATATTTTGATATACATAAGGTGATTTTTGTTGTTTTAAGTGCAAGAAAGTGTTAATTCGTTCATTCATTCATTCTTAAGGCGGTAGGTACCCTGAGGCACACTAGCGCATATAGGTATTATCCTAAAAATAATAGTTTGGTAGGCACAGGCACCTAGGGTAAGTTCGCATCTCTGCCTAAACTATAGTTCTAATATTATAAACGTGGAAGTTTGTATTTAGGGATGGATGTTTGTTACTCTTTCACGCAAAAACTACTGAACGGATCGAGCTGGAATTTTGCATACAGGTAGTTCTGGGTCCAGGATAAAACAAAGGCTCATTATTATCACATAAATCAGTTCCCGTAGGATATAAATAATCCTAAACGTTTCCATAGAAACATCGCATGCGAAGCCGCGGGCAGAAACTAGTTCAAAATAAAACTATAACAGAGAGTATTATGATAGAGTCTAGGCAAATGCCACAACACATCGACACATTTGACGAGCGATGTGGCGCGGTGCGCGAAGGTCCGCCTGCGACGCAGTAGGTTGCGGGTTCGATTCCCGCCTCGAAAAAATTCTGTGTACGATCTGCAGATATTTGTTCCGGGTGTTCTGGTCGTTTTCTATGTATAATAAAAAATATCTATCTATGTAATGTATTGTATTATGTATATCAGTTATCTAGTACCTATAACACAAGCTCTGCTTACCATGGGGCTAGATAATGCTGTGTGAATTGTCCAGCATTATAAATACATCCTGTACCTGACTTGACGCCTCTCCGAAGACGATCTTGACAACAAGCTGAGATTGGACCTTATTAGCCGCGCACATAGGGAAAGACCAGTTTTTCTTACACTTGCGACTCTACTACACGCTACTCTATGCTAAAGTTTAAATCCCGACCTGTTCCGTATTTTTGTGTGTTTTCCTCTGTTTAACTCTGTATAACATTGTGTGTGGCTATGAATAAATTATTTTATTCCTTTTTAACTTTCGAAGAAGCTTTATGTTTATTTATTGATATGCAAAAACAGAAAACAGATATAACCTCAATATAAAAAAATATTTCTAAGGTTCTTAGACTATGTAGATTGTGATCCAAAACATGCATCCACAACATGATTAGATAATAGAGCAGTAAACACTTTGACTGGTGAAATCACACGGTATGTGTTTTCTACAAGTGACTAATATGCGTAAATCCACACTAGCGCAGCGGCTGAGAAAATACAGATCTGTGTGACTCAGCACAGCCGTAATATTTTTCGAACGAAACGCATGTGCGGCGCAACACAACCGCTGTGTAGAGCGGCAGCACGAATTTTTTAAGGTTAAAAAAAATCGCAGTCGTCGAAGAAAAACCGCAGTCAAAGTGTTAAATAAAATTAAAAAGCAATAGATACAGCAGTGTGATTATGATACAATAATAATAAAATACCAATTATAAATAAATCTAATAAATAACGGTATGAAAGAAAACAAAGAATATACATTTATTTTATTTTATTTATGAAAAAAATCCACAGCTCTTAATTATAAATTAACTTATCTTATAAATATCTCTAATAGCCATTAAACGGATTTACATTATTATTATTAAGACAAATAAGGACGACATCACCAAAAGTGCCATTATAGAGGCCAAGAAGAATAGAATAAATGAATAACAAATTACATAGAGACATATTATAAGAATTTGGCACTCACGCAAAACAAATAAGGTATCAGGAAATTACCTATAATATGTAATAGTACTTTTTTTTGACACCATACATGACATGTACCTAACACATAACACGACACATTAAATAGTAAGAAAATATAAAAAAAAAACAAGAAAAAATCATAAGGAAATAGATAAGAAATACGTATAACATGAATATGTTAAAATAAATAATCTAATTTATAATCAATAATCATAAAAAGGCCAAAATGTCTAGACAGATACGCCTTTCTAAAACCCTATTCCCATTTTTGCGATAAAAAAATTGATATTTCTTGAATATGTTTTGTATGATTAATTCAGAATGCTCTCGGCCAAGCCAACATCACCCTTCGAGCCACATCACAGAACCTGGTGGACCTGGCTCGAGCCAACATCAACGACCCTGCGCCCGCCCGCCCTAGCGAGGATCTCTTGCCCTTGCCTGTTGAACACACAGGTACAATAGAATAGAATAAAATAAATTCTTATATTCTTATTACACACAAATGTATTCTTGAGTGGAGACCGCGATTCGGCAAACGTATTTAGGACGCCCTCCGGCCAGGTGGGATGACGACCTGCGAAAGACTGCAGGTAGATGCTGGATGCGGCAAGCTGAAGACAGGGCACTATGGCGCTCATTGGGGGAGGCCTATGTCCAGCGGTGGACTAACATAGGCTGATGGTGATGATGACACACAAAACAAGGAAAGTGTCAATAAAATTTAAACACATAATAAAACTAAATTAAAAAAGTAGTAATTTTGTAACACTATTTAGAAGTGTGTTTGTGGGATGAGTGCTTGAAGTAGGTAGGTAAGTTCAGTGAAAACACTTATATACACCATACACATATATTAAGCTTTCACAAACAAGTTTCACAATAAAAGTCAGAAGGAGTAGGAGACACACACGATAGAATAGATGAAGAAAGTAACAGAAACAGAAAACATAGAATTGAAGATATAAATAAGATCGCGCGGCCGAGTGCAATAAATAAAGCGGTAAGAGGCGTGCGCTTCGCTAGTGGATAGGTAAGCGAATAAATGGCGGTGGTCCGACGCCGCCGCGCCGCCGGAGCAACTCAGAAGGCAAACAAAAGAATCGCTTCGGTCGGCACATTCCGCGCGCTATTCTTACTGCTGATATCGCGCGGCTTGGGTCGTGTAGAATATAATTTGTTTCGTGTAATGAATGTCTGTATTTATGAATGTGAGTAATGCATGTTAGTGTTGTTCAATAGGTACATACAACTCGGTCACAATATCTGTGCACCTTGAGCCATACAAAATGTTTGGCTCAAGGTGCACAGATATTGTGACCGAGTTGTAAATAACTATGATAATGTAGGTGTAGTGTGCAGTGATATTATATACATAAATATAAATATAAGTAGGGTCACCTACACACTATTTATTGAATATTAATTAATTCCAAGTATTTTACGCACGTACTACCCAAATAAATTGCATTCCCGTATTGGGCAAATAACATTGTTACGCATTTTGTAAGTACAATATTTTCCACATGCAATAAATATAAATAATGCTCGACAATCCACACAGCATCATCTAGCCCCAAGCTAAGCAGAGCTTGTGTTATGGGTACTAGATGACTGATATACTAAATACAAATACATAACTTAAATATCTATTTTTTATTATACATAGAAAACGACCAGAACACCCGGAACAAATACCTGCAGATCGTACACACAGTTGTCCCGAGGCGGGAATTAATCCCGCAACCTCCTGTGTTGCAGGCGGACCTTCGCCCTCCGCGACTATACTTTGACTTTGATTGTTCCAGGCAGACCAGCCAGTGAGAAGCTAGCAGAGCTGTTCACACAGATGCAGAGCAGAGGGGCTGCTGCTCTGGTGATCACTGCTCTGGATGAAATAGCTTGTAAGTTACCCTTGACTTCAAGTGCTGGATTTTGTTGTTGTTTATTGTAAAATAATCATATAATATATAGTAATATATATATATAGTAATGTTACATATAATGTCTTTGTACATATTATGTACAAAGACATTATATGTAACATTACTGCAATTTAAAGCTAACTAAAGCTATGCACATAACAAATCTTTATCATGGTACCATCTTTACTATTACTAATATTATTAGTAATAGTAAAGATGGTACCTATCAATATTTATGAGTTTCTTTAATAGGTTCTATAGAATCTATTAAAGAAACTCATAAATATTGATCAAATTCTAGAATTTTTCTAATCGGTCCAGTAGTTTCGGAGCCTATTCAGTACAAACAAACAAAAAATCAAACCTTTCCTCTTTATATATTATAATTATAAAGAGGAAAGGTTTGATTTTTTGTTTGTTTGTTTGTACTGAATAGGCTCCGAAACTACTGGACCGATTTGAAAAATTCTTTCACCGTTGGGAAGGTTCACTATCCCCGGTGAACATAGGCTATATTCTATTTTCATTGTTATGTTGCTGTGTTCAACACTTAGGACTAGCTGTTTCCCGCGTTTTCACCCGCGTTAAATTCGAATTTAACATTTCTAAAATATAATATAGCCTATGTTCACCGCGGATAGTGTAGCTTCCCAACGGTGAAAGATTTTTACAAATCGGTCCAGTAGTTTCGGAGCTTATTCAATACAAACAATCAAACCTTTCCTCTATTGCCTACTACCATAGATGAAGGAAACAATCGACATTAGCACCATCTATAAAATTGAGTTAGATGGAAGTATATCACTGACATAGAACTCTTGAAAAGCTGCAAAGATCATCTAGTAGGTGGCGCTGTTGCGGTAAAATAAACGGGCAGATTGATTAATTTTAACGAATTGCTACACGTAGCGCCATCTCACGCCCCACCAGATAACTAGTAATCGATTCTCGGTCGGATGCATGGACTTTGGATGTCTATTGTTTTTATTCGTCTATGCTACTACTATACATGAGGCAGGAGGCGGATGAAACGCCCCTCCATCTGCTAAGTGAGTGTGGAGCACTGATGCACAAACGCAGCATCCATCTGGGCAAGCATTTGCATAGCCCAGACGAGCTGAAAGACATCACCCCGAAGAAAATCCTACAGTTCCTAGCAGCTGCAAGGGTTAGTGGCGAACTATGAACGCCACGGCTTCGGGGCTGAACGTATAAGTGGCGATCACAATAGGCCTATCATGGCCGCCGTGATACGAAAGCCAACCCAAAGCAAATAAAAAAAAAATACTACTATACATCGATAACATAACCTATTCGATTTTTTCGATATGTTTTGTCATCTATCCGCACATTTGGTTTGATTAGATTTGAAAAAAACTCATTAAATATCCCAAAAACTTTAGATTTCGGTTTGAATTTACAATTTTTTTTTAATTTCAGACACGTTAAACCTTCGCGGGTCAGACATTCCCTTCAATCCGGTGTTCTTCTCCTACCTTATTCTAAGAAATGATGTGGTAAGCATAATTCTTTCGATCCAAAGGCTGCCTGGAAGAGATCGCTTCTAAGCGATAAGGCCGCCCATTGTACTTGTCGCATGTAATGTCTTTCATAATGTTCTGTATCTGGTGTACAAGAAAGTATTTTTGTATTCTATTGTATTGGTAAGCAATACGTAGTACATAAGAATTAGCAAGCTGAAGTGGTAGTGGGCCGGCCATATCTCGCGAAGAACCGACGGCCGATGGGGTAACCGTGTTCTTGAGTGGAGACCACGACTCGGTAAACGTAGTGTAGGACGCCCTCCGACCAGGTGGGATGACGACCTGCGAAAGACTGCAGGTAGATGCTGGATGCGGCAAGCTGAAGACAGGGCGCTATGGCGCTCTTTGGGGGAGGCCTATGTCCAGCAGTGGACTGCTATAGGCTGATGATGATGATGATGACGTAGTACATACAGGATTTTTGACAAATTCGATGTGACATGTTTGTGCTTTTTTTTTAAATATTTATCACCACTGTGAAATTTAAATATAATATTTGATTTTAATTTATTTAATTGATATAGAGAATTGGGGAAGGCCTTTGCCAAGCAGAGGGACGAATCAGGCTAAATAAAAAAAAAATATACGAGTATTATTAGATTTTATGTTAGTTTTGTGTGTTTTCATTGTTTGTATATAAATAATTAATACATTTAAGTATTTCTAATTGGCAATTGCCGTTCTTATCTGTAATATAAAAATGAATCGCTGAACGTGTTGCTAAGCAGCTGAACCGATTTCGCTAATTCTTCTAGAATATTCCTTGAAGTACGAGGATGGTTCTTACGGAGAGAAAAAAGAGAAAATTTTAACAAATTGGCTGAAACAAATGACCACCCGGGCGAAGCCGGGACGGGCCGCTAGTTAAAAATAAAATAAATGGCCAAAAGTTAGATGCTTACTAGACGATGCTGTGTCAACTGTCCTGTGTTATTTTGATATTTAATATGAATCATTTTTTTCAGAGCGCCCCAAACAACGTCATCTTGTTTTGGAAAGACAGCGTGCTATTGCCTCAAGTTACACAACATCTGTCGATAGAGGGCGTAGAGATCAGAACGCGGCCGTATGTCGACATAGTCGCATATTTAAGGAGTTTTACGGTAAGTCTCTTTCATTATACTTGTATATAAAAGTACGACGACCTCTTTGGCGCGGTGGGAGAAGATCCGCCTGCGACGCAGGAGGTTGCGGGTTCGATTCCAGCCTCGCGACAATTGTGTGTACGATCTGCAGATAATTGTTCAGGGTGTTCTAGTTGTTATCTATAATAAAAAAATATAGCTATGTAATGAATTAAGTATATCAGTCATCTAGTACCCATAACACGAGCTGTGATTAACTTGGGGTTAGATGATGCTGTGTGGATTGTCCAGCATTATTTATTTACTTGTTAACCTATTTTTAATCGAGTGAAGACATCGGTCAAAATATTTTTCACATTCCTACATTGATCGATGCGAAAAGCAGCATTCCATTGCCTCAAGTTACACAACATCTGTCGATAGAGGGCGTAGAGATCAGAGCGCGGCCGTATGTCGACATAGTCGCATAGGTACTTGAGTATTTAAGGAGTTTTACAGTACTTGAGTATTTAAGGAGTTTTACAGTACGATAAAAGTGAGACGGAGGTGAATCGAACATACTTTTAATCGAGAGAAGACATCGATGATAATATTTTCCGCGTTGAATTCCTACATTTATCGATGCAAAAAGCAGCATTCCATTTCCTCAAGTTACACAACATCTGTCGATAGAGGGCGTAGAGATCAGAGCGTGGCCGTATGTGGACATAGTCGCATATTTAAGCCGTTTTACAGTAAGATTAAAGTGAGACGGAGGTGAATCGAACATACTTTTTAACCTATTTTTAATCGAGAGAAGACATCGATCAAAATGATTCCGCGTCGAATTCCTACACTGATCGATGCAAAAAGCAGCATTCCATTGCCTCAAGTTACACAACATCTGTCGATAGAGGGCGTAGAGATCAGAGCGCGGCCGTATGTGGACATAGTCGCATATTTAAGCCGTTTTACAGTAAGATTAAAGTGAGACGGAGGTGAATCGAACATACTTTTTAACCTATTTTTAATCGAGAGAAGACATCGATCTAAATAATTCCGCGTCGAATTCCTACATTGATCGTAGCGAAAAGCCCTAGCAGACTACTATATCTTGTCCCTTTGACCCATTGAGTCGAATTTTGACTCCATCTTATAGGTTTAAGAAACTTGTAAAATGAGAACATTGGGCTTGTTGCTAATAAGTAGATTAGTGATGAGCGTGCTTGTTCCAAACTAGCGGATCTTCCCGGCTTCGCACGGTTTTAGTACGGATCCCTAACTTTTTTGAAAATATAATATAGCCTATGTTCACCGGGGATAGTGTAGCTTCCCAACGGTGAAAGAATTTTCCAAATCGGTCCAGTAGTTTCGGAGCCTATTCATTACAAACAAACAAAAAATCAAACCTTTCCTCTTTATAATATTAGTATACAGTAACTAAGTCACTTTGTCTAAATTACTGTAGGTAGGTAAAGGTTGGGTTAATAGGTTGAAGTACGTAAAGTAAGTAAAGTAAAGTAAAAAATCATTTATTTCTTTAGGCTTACAAAGTAAGCACTTAGACAAGTCATATTTTATACATTAAATTATTATCAAATAAAATTATTTTACTGTTCACTTAAATTTTTTGTCCACTAGTGGAAGAAGTGAAAAGAAACCACTAGCATGTTCATCTCTTATATGTCTAATACATGGTTATTTGCCTAATTAAGTCTAAATATAATATGATTCGATACATGTCAATATTTAAGTAAAGCATAACGTACTATGGTTACCATATCTGTCTTCAATCTTACCTTCGTTTACCAGGCTGATCTACCAGTCGGCAGCTCAATCTGGCTGTCAGAAGATGCGAGCCACGCGATCTTCCTAGCTGTTGAAAATGTAAGTATCTACCTACCTAAGAGTCGGTACATATCTGACGGAAAATGCGTCGAGCGTATAATCGGTCGCGTCTATTAAATAATGCTGTGTGAATTGTCCAGCATTATTTATAAATCTTATAATCAATAAATAAAAAAGTTAGTTGAGAAAACAATAATACCTAATTATTAAATAAATAATACAATTATAATTATTTGGCCAAATTAGACCTGCCACATTACGCGTCTAGTCAGTTCGAACGGCCTGTACACAAACATCTCCGCTGATTTTACGCGTAGTCTGAATGTATCATACAAAATACACGCGACACGTTACGTCGACCGACTATGCGTTGACGGAATCTTAACAGATGCTGTACGCTTGACACATTAACGCATTATCGGTTGAGTGTGAAAAGTTGAATGTTTTATTATATATTTGCCTGTTCTGACGAAACGCGACGCATTTTCCGTCAGATATGTAGGTACCGTCCCTTAAACCTACAAACTTTACCTTAGAGCAGTGGCGCAACTACAGGGTAGAAAGTCGGCAAAATGACCATCCAGGGGGCCCCCGGAGAAGAATCCCAACTCACAACATTTATTATTACATATTTAGTTAAAAAAATTATAGTTACCCACTTACTTGGCAAGTCGGCAAAATGCCACGGGCCCCCAGCCGGAAGGGGCCCCCAGTCAGAAAAGAATTCCAACTCCCAACATTTAAAATTACACATTTATAAAAAAAATAGTGTAATTACTATATATACACAAGTAGGTAACAAATCACTATTTTTAGTCGTTTGCGATTTACGAGTACAAATGCGCGATGACAATCATTATTTAAAATAAATTTTGTAACGTGATTTCAAGCTTTACTGCCGACTATGTAAATAATTTTTTTTGATTGTGATCTTATGGTTTCTGATGAATTTGCCACGGGCCTCGAACGGTAAAGTAAAGTAAGCGAACAAGAAATCTTTCCCTTCTTAGATGAGTTGTTTTGGAGTTGGAGCGAAACTCGTCCCAAACTACTTGTTGTTAGATAGATAGACAGATAATTCATATATTCGACACTGCAGCACATGTAACAATAGTAATAAATAAAATAGTATAAAAAAATTAAAAAGTAGAGATTTAAAAATTGTGTGCGTGCTGCAGCCCGTCAAAAAGGTAATAGCTCAGCGAAAAGCTTTGCTCTAAGAGCAAAACTGATTTTCAGTATTACCCTTTGAGGCGACCAGAAGAACGATACACTGACATGGTAATGATGTGTATAATACTTTGAATTTCAATTATTTTGAATACAATCGAATGAATGACTGTGCAGTGTTTGTTGTCGTGTTGTTTATTGTTATTATTTCCACAGGATGGTGAGAGTGGAGTGAACATATTATCTACCGTATCTCCAGTAGCCTTGATGAAAGTAATGAAGAATGAAGTTGAGTTGGCGGTAAGTGCTTAGTGCTTACTCCATGTAGTTAAGTATTCTTATTCTAAGTGACGGAAGTGTATTGTGCATTGTCCCCTTTTTTTATGTTTTATTATCCTGAAGGAAATGCGCCTGCATACACGTAGGATACGTATTACTGCAACGGGAAGACTACGATTATATGAGATTCTAACGCCACTAAATCAAAAAACCCACGGTGTTTCGGAATATGGCGGAACGTGGGGCGACAGCGACGCAGGAGCTTGTGAAAAATATTTGTACGTTCTGCAGATATTTGTACTGGGTGTTCTGGTCGATTTTTATGTTAAAAAAAAACATTTATGTAATAACATATACGTATATATCAATAATCTAGTACCTACTACCTACCCATAACACATTTATGCTCTGCTTCTATTGTGCTATCTGATGCAATGTGGATTGCCTGGCATTATCGATTTATTTAAAATATTGTTGTGATAGATACAAGATATTCCGTCATCAGGGTTTCCGTTCAGCACACATAAAAGATGGCGTGGCGGTGGTGCGGTCCCTCCACTGGGTGCATCAACAGGTGGACGCGGGAGTCAACGTCACTGAGGTCCAGCTTTCGGACAAGATGGAGGAGTTTAGAGCGTAAGTACCTATCTTTCTACTTATTTATTTATTTTGGAACACCATCAGCTAGAATAATGTCTACAGAGTGATAAATTACATACTTTATTAATTTCTTGATAAAGCATGTCCCTTAAGCGAAGAATAACAACTACAGTCGGAATTCAGAGACAGGGGATTCTGACAAGCGACCGGGAGAAGTGACCGCGTCAAACGTCAGCGTCAAGCGACCGAGACAAACGACCGCGACAAACCAACCACGACAAGCGACCGCGATAAGTGACCGCGACAAGCCACCGCGACAAGCGACCGGGTCAAACGACCGCGACAAACGACCGCGACAAGCGACCGCGACAAGCGTCCCTGATACCACCGCTACGTTCTCACCTATTCTCAGTCTCGTTTTTATTTTCTAGACTGGAACAAGACTTCATGGGCCCCTCGTTCGCCACCATCGCCGGCACGGGCCCCAACGGAGCCATCATCCACTACAAGCCTGACACGGAGGGAGAGCAGTTCGTCATAGAGAGGAATCATATGCTGCTTGTAGACTCTGGAGGACAGTACAAGTGAGGCCGTTGATAGGTTATAAAAACTGGTGCTCCTTAAAAAATCGATAGGGATGTATTTGTATTTATTCAAAACACTTACATCTGTTCTTACAGTATACGATCATATATAATATAGTAGTCCTCATTATAAATATTACAGGCAAAATAATTAAGAAAAACATAATAAGCAAAATAATTCAATAAAATATCAATGACATTGACGACCGATGTGGTGCGGTGGGTGGGTTCGATTCCCGCCCCGGAACAATTGTGTGTACGATCTGTAGATATTTGTTCCGGGTGTTCTGGTCGTTTTCTATGTATAATAAAAAATATCTATCTATGTAATGTATTGTATTATGTATATTAGTTATCTAGTACCCATAACACAAGCTCTGCTTACCATGGGGCTAGATAATGCTGTGTGAATTGTCCAGCATTATTTATTTATTTAATGATCAAATTAGAAATAATACATTACATTATGTCAATGGGCAAAATAAAATAAATTGATACGTATCAGACACGCCGCTTGCTGCGGCTCGCTGCGCTCGTCGCACTAGCACATTTTTTTTCTTTATTAACGGCTTTGTCGCACACGCGATTATAATGCCCTGGTAAATTAAAAACTTTTTATAATAACGATTCGGGCAAGTCTTCGTGATGGTGAAATCGGGGCCGCACTTCTCGAGACCCAGTCGTTTGCGCCGATGTTGTTCCTCTCCGGTAATTTACTCCGGCTTTTTAAGGAACCCATCCAGCATTCGGCAAGCCACCGTCTGCCACTCTTCTTAACATTACGATTGACTTGTTTATGGCAGACGTCCGCAATCTCCCTATAGCCCGATTACCCAGTCCATCTTTACATCACCATAGTCTGGTTTTATTTTTTTAGATATCAGCAAGTTGCTTTTTTAAATTGGCCAACTTAACATTCATCTCAGTCATTTAAATCGGGATATTTACTATTATTTGATTATTATCCAATATTTTGGCACAGCCATGATCATAGTGCATGAAAACTTAAAATTCAAATCATGGTAAATATCCCGTTTTAAATGACTTTAGTGTTTAATAACCATGATAGGTTCAAAAGTTCTATAATTAATAATGTTAAGATTTCATCTATTATTTATATTATTTAAAATAAATTATATCTAAAATAAGTCTAATACAATACAATACAATATAACTTTACAAAAAATAATAACAATACTAAAGGATCCTAACTCTAACTATAACTAGTGGCACAATCGGCGGGCTTATCGCTAAAAGCTTTTGATGATCGTAAATGACCTGATTCACAGACAATAAATGAATTATGAATTAGTAAATATAATTAAATAACCTTATTCCTGTCCATTCCAGGGATGGTACTACAGACATAACCCGGACCCGGCACATGAGCTCGTCTCCCACTCCTGCGCACCGGAGAGCCTTCACTCGAGTGCTGAAGGGACAGATCAACTTGGGGACAGCTGTCTTCCCGGCTGGCACGCTGGTAAATACTACTTTTTATTTATATTTATTTCAGCGACTTGTGGGCAAAGACCACCGCAGAGTGGAGCCCACCCAACGCTAAGAGGCGACGTGGAAGGCCTAGGATGAGATGGCGCGACGAGCTCGAGACACATCTTCCATCATGGCCTGTTGCAGCGTTGGATCGCTAGGAGTGGAAGGAGAAAAGGGAGGCGTTTGCCCAGCAGTGGGACAATAATGACTCAAAATAAATAATTATTATAGTAATAGTATCTTAATAAAACTTCTACTATCATGGTTATTAACACTTAAGGGCCCATACAACCTCAACTTTGTGTGAAAAGGCTAGACATATGATTTTGCGTTCATAAGAGCGGGACAGGGCATTGCAACGCAAGTTCAAAAATCAAGTTTTAGCTAATAAGCTAAAACTTGATTTTAGCTTATGAGCTAAACCTATTAATTAGGACATTATTTGAAAAAACCGAAACATACATTTTTATTTATACTTAATTCTATTACCACGCTTATTGTCAAGATCTGAACTTCTGTATTTATTGAGAAATTTAGGTTTTAGTAAAAATTTAGAGGCAACTTTGCGATTTTCTTCTATCGAGAAAATTTTATGGAATCGTGTTTTCGAAACATATGATCGATAGATTAGTCCTGAACTTTACCATATATCAATTTCAAAGTTAAATATTCAGTAGTTTAGACGATATGGACCTCCGGCGGAGTTGAAAATTAGCAGTTTGAGGTATTATACCCTCTTAAGTCATTTCAAACGGGATATTTACCATGATTTCATTTTTGAGTTTTCCAATATCTCAGAGGCCTGCGGAGGACGAATTCCCCATACAAATGTAATACCAAAATTATTTCTAATTTAAGCATATTTCCATTATAATATTTTATGAATTATATTTGAACAGTATTTATCTAGGTTCCTGGATAGATTGTTTTTCAAAATACTTACCTAAAATTAAATGAAAGCCAATCGCATTTTGCACATTTTTATGCGAAAATGGACAAGTTTTCTTGCTATTTGTTTCGTATTAAAAACATCAATATCTTACGTTTTATTTATTAAGGAACATAGCTTATATTGTCTAGTTACAGAATAACAATACTATGTGAAGGCATTTAGTGTATTTGTTTTCTTTTGTTACCAATTATTTATTAAACCAGCCACCGTCTTTATTATTCCTTCATGTCCAGTCCGTCCTAAGGTTGCCTGGAAGACGTAGCTCTTAGCGATAAGGCCGCCCTTTCTTTTATCTTAGTTTTTATTTCTGTATTGTTTTCTGTTGTGTGTGATAAAGTGTTTTCTATAATAAATAAATAATGCTGGACAATTCACACAGCATTATCTAGCCCCATGGTAAGCAGAGCTTGTGTTATGGGTACTAGATAACTGATATGCATAATACAATATATTACATAGATAGATATTTTTTATTATACATAGAAAACGACCAGAACACCCGGAACAAATATCTGCAGATCGTACACACAATTGTTCCGAGGCGGGAATCGAACCCGCAACCTCCTGCGTCGCAGACGGACCTTCGCCCACCGCGCCACATCGGTCGTCAAATCTATCTATCTATTATACAATTCCAGGGCCACGTAATAGAAGTGCTAGCCCGCAAATCCCTTTGGGACGTGGGCCTAAACTACGGCCACGGCACGGGCCACGGGGTCGGGCACTACCTGAACGTGCACGAGGGGCCCGCCTGGATTCTGAGCGGCCCCGCGGCTAACGACCCCGGGATCCGGCCCAGAATGATCTATAGCAATGGTAAGATATCAACTATGACTACATAGTATAAAACAAAGTCTTATCTCGCTGTCTGTCTGTCCCTATGCTTAGATGTTTAAAACTACGCAACGGATTTTTATGCGGTTTTTTTAAATAGATAGAGTGATTAAAGAGGAAGCTTTATAAACTATTTGACACATAGATTTCCACACGGGCGAAGCCGCGGGACGCAGCTAGTAATAAGATAAAATAGGTGGCGGCGCTAGTGTACCTCGGGGTAGGTACCGCCTTAATGAAATTAGGCAGGAAGAAGAACGGTGTCTAGAAGACATACATAGACTAATGAAAAGCGCGTGCGAAGCCGCAAGCAGCATCTAGTAGGTATCCTATAACCAAAGTTTTGTGTTTGGACGTTTTTTGCAGAAGAAGCTAGAAAGTTCCCAAGTAAAGTCCTAATTATTGAACATTTCCGCAATAGGCAAACTGTAAATACTATTTACGACACTTTAGCCTGTTTATTTTTCAGAGCCTGGTTATTACGAGGTGGGAGAGTACGGCATCCGGCACGAGGACCTGGTGGAGACTATAGCTGTTACCAACGACGCTGATCATCCAATGGTAAGTAGCATGTCTCATAACTAGCTGCGCCCCGCGGTTTCACCCGCGTGGTGATAGATATTTTGGATAATATACAATATATCTTTATGAATTGTAGCCAATGTGTTATTCTGATGTATAAGCTATATTATTGTAGTTTCATTAGAATCCATTCAGTAGTTTTTGCGTAAAAGAGTAACAAACATCCATCCATCCATACTTACAAAATTTCACGTTTATAATATTATATAGTAGGATATTCGTTTTTTTAGGGTTCCGTACCCAAAGGGTAAAACGGGATCCTATTACTAAAAGTCCGCTGGCCATCCGTCCGTCTGTCCTTATGGCCAGGCTGTATCTCATGAACTGTGCTAGTTAGACAGTTGAAAGTTTCACAGATGATGTATTTCTGTTGCCGCTATAACAACAAATAGGTTAGGCACTAAAAACACAATAAAATACATATTTAAGGGGGCTCCTATAACACAAACCTGATTTTTTGCTCAAAATTGATAACGATAAGTTTAGAATGGAAAAAGTAGACGCTTGAAATATTCACAGAATTTTAAGATATATTCAAATTAAAAATAAATAGGTAATATAATAATAAATAATTATATTATTTATTATTATATTATATTACTCCGACCAGGTGGGATGACGACCTGCGAATGACTGCAGGTAGATGCTGGATGCGGTAAGCCGAAGACAGGGCGCTATGGCGCTCATTGGGGGAGGCCTATGTTCAGCAGTGGACTGATATAGGCTGATGATGATGATGATGATGAAATAATTATAAATAAATAATTATTTATTTTTAAAAAGACAGACATTTTTTTGCCGTATTTATAGATAAATAGTACGGAACTCTTCGTGCGTTAGTTGTGGGCACTGCGAGTTTATTCTTATAAGAATTATATTACTAGCTGTGCCCTGCGGCTTCGCCCGCGTGGAAATGGAATGTGTCAAGTAGTTTATAAATATAATAATCCTTCCTCTATCTATTTAAAAAAAAAACCGCATCAAAATCCGTTGCGTAGTTTTAAAGATTTAAGCATAACATAGGGACAGACAGACAGCGGGAAGCGACTTTGTTTTATACTATGTAGTGATGATTGACATACAAAATGGCTTTATTTTGTATCTACTCTATCTTCACAGGTTCTCTTAACACTTTGAGTGCTGAAATCACACGGTATGTGTTTTCTACAAGTGACTAATATGCGTAAATCCACACTAGCGCAGCGGCTGAGAAAATACAGATCTTTGTGACTCAGCACAGCCGTAATATTTTTCGACCGAAACGCATGTGCGGCGCAACACAACCGCTGTGTAGAGCGGCAGCACGAATTTTTTAGGTTAAAAAAAAGATCGCAGTCGTCGAAAAAAAATCGCAGTCAAAGTGTTAAGAACCTTTGTGAAGATTGTTTATTATATTAGCCTGTTTCGTCCCAATAAGTTTAATTTATGATTTAATTAGGAGTAGGTACTTACACATTTAAGTGAAATGGCAAATAAATAATTTTGTATTTTTTTGTACGAGTATCTTTTAATTAAATAAATTATTATGAAATTCAATTTCAGGCTGACGGCGTTGTAGCGGACTTCGAAGGTCGAGGCGCGGTGGGCTTCCACACTATATCCCTGGCGCCGCATCAGACTGCTTGTTTGGATGTAGAACTACTCACTGACTTCGAGGTAGGTACCGTCAGTGGCGTAACTACAGGGTGGCAAGTCGGCAAAACACAACAAAGCTAAGCAGAGGCAACCTTTGCACCATGACAGGAGCGCTAACTGGACACTGTCGCCTTAACAAGCACATGTTCAAACTAGGGCTAAGCGACACACAATCCTGCAGATTCTGCGAGGAGGCGGATGAAACGCCCCTCCAACTGCTAGGTGAGTGTGGAGCACTGATGCACAAACGCAGCATCCATCTGGGCAAGCATCTGCATAGCCCAGGTGAGCTGCGAGACATCACCCCGAAGAAAATCCTACAGTTCCTAACAGGGTTAGTGGCGAATTATGAACGCTACAGCTTCTTTATATTGGGGTTAATATGCCACGGGCGTATAACGGTAACGCCACTGCCTGCCTGTAGATGATGCTGTGTGAACATTATTTATTTAGAGTACCTACATTAGATTTTATATTATAATTATTACATAGATAAATATTTTTTATTTTGCAAAGAAAAAGTTATTAAAATAAAATGATATTATATCAATATCTGTGTATCTTTTTCAGATAAAGTTCTTAAACGACTACCACGCGCGCGTGCTATCTACCCTCGGTCCAATCCTCCAATCACGCGGCCTCACGGACGAATACGATTGGTTGTCGAGAGAGTGCGCGCCGATCGGAAGGAGCGCCGCCATTTTGTTTACGCTGTCACCTGTATTGGCGGTATTTAGTTTGCTCAGGATTTTGTTGTAAAGATTATATGAGAAATTAAATTGATTTATGATAAAGTGAGCTTTTATCATGACTACGCAATGTATAAATTTAGTAATAGCCTTTGTAACAGTTGTAGAGTCTGTGCAAAAAGAGAAGTCTCCTAGGAATGGAGGGCGCGCGTGTGCCAATGTATACAAAAAATATCCAGGTTTTTTAATCAGAGTATAGGTAATTATCCAAATAAAACAAAAATATAGTAAAATATTGGTAATTTAATTTTAATAATTTATTTATTATATGTTGCGACCAATATTGTTGAAATATGAACTTGTGTTTTGTATTATGTAGCACATTATCTGAAACAAACAAAAAAAAATCAATTAACAGTCTCTGGCGATCCACTAGAGACGCATAAGCTTGCGGGTTCTATTCCCGTAGCGAGACAGATGTTTCTAAGACCTAGGGCCGAATTCGGCTGCCGAATCGCTTTACTATGACAATAGCGTCGCCGCAGAACCGCCCATATATTGAAGAAACTCTAGATAGTGCGTTGGTTGTTTAAAACATCTCTTCTCCGCTCATTATGAACCTATGATAGTCCACTGCTGGACATAGGCCTCCCCCAATGAGTGCCATAGCGCCCTGTCTTCACCTTACCGCATCCAGCATCTACCTACAGTCTTTCGCAGGTCGTCATCCCACCTGGCCGGAGGGCGTCCTACACTACGTTCATCTATATCTAATATTAAATGTTTATTGTATGTTTTAATTTATTACAAGCAGGATTCTGCACCTGGCCATCCTACACTACGTTTACAATCATGGTAATTTGTCCCTTCATCATAATCATCAGCCTATAATAGTCCACTGCTGGACATAGGCCTCCCCCAATGAGCGCCATAGCGACCTGTCTTCAGCTTGCTGCAGTTTTTCGCAGGTCGTCATCCCACCTGGTCGGAGGGCGTGCTACACTACGACAATGTCTATCGAATATTAACACCTGAACTACAAAAAACGAGGCAAACACTGGTCTAACAAGTGTTTAGCTAAACAGTGCCTAAACAACGGTTTAACGAGAGTTTTACTCTCGATACCACAAAATCGAAAGCGCGTGTCTTTCTAGACAACGCCCATCTCAATCAGCTCGGTCATATTGCAAATCATTCGTTCATCCGTTCCATTTTACGCAAATTATTTATTTATTTATTGATAAAATATTTACAATAAATAAATAAAAAATGTATTTATTTCAAGCATTTACACTCATATTAGAAAATAAACAAGAGAATCTTAAAAACTAAAAGGATTGCTGGTGGCGGTGGCGCTCACAACAGTGCCTGGTGTACGGGCAGTCCACCCTCCCAGCTATCATTGCGAGAACGGTATATTTATTTATTTAATTATTAACTAGCACGATTACTTCTACTACAACAATCAATAAATCAATAAATTTCTCTCCGGCCCTGGTGGAGGCACAGAGAGGGGCCTCGAGGCTTGGCCTCATTACCCCGGCGTCAACTCGAGGGCTGACGACCCCTCGGTCCTCGGGTTTTGTGGGAATAATGTCGCTTTGGTGTCCAACTGTAAAGGCATTGTGCACGAGTCGACTGTTTTCATACCACCATGCGCTAGCGCTCCGCCTCCCTGGTGCGCAGGTTGCGGGCCAGCTCCTATACCTTTAATGTAATTAACTAGTGTAATTGGTTGTAATATAAATAAAATATAATATAAAAAAAAACATTGAGAAGTAGGGAAAAAAAAGATATTCCCACAAAACCCGAGGACCGAGGGGTCGTCACCCCTCGAGTTGAAGCCGGGGTAATGAGGCCAAGCCTCGAGGCCCCTCTCTGTGCCCCCA
Source organism: Eupithecia dodoneata (assembly GCA_947044415.1). Lineage (NCBI taxonomy): Eukaryota > Metazoa > Arthropoda > Insecta > Lepidoptera > Geometridae > Eupithecia > Eupithecia dodoneata. The sequence goes on from OX345684.1 coordinate 3,973,200, forward strand.
CCAGGGCCGGAAAGAAATTTATATATTATTAGAAGCATAATTCTGCACCTGGGTATCCTTCACTACAAAACTTTTGAAACTACTCGTATCATGGTTATTAACACTAAAGTCACTTAAAACGGGATATTTACTATGATTTGATATGGTAGTGGTAATGTTCGTAGCAAAAGACAAAAAATGAGGGTAGATCGGTATGTCTGCCCATAAACACTTATTCGCAGTCGCAGTGCCTTCAGTTATTCCGTGATCATGGCGCATGAAACTGTGCCGAAATATTGGAAAACTCAAAAATCAAATGGTAAATATCCCGTTTTAAGTGACTTTAATCCTACACTACGTATACAGAGTCACGGTAATTTGTACCTTAATTCCTTGTAATAGGTGCGCATTCAGCTTTCAGCCAGTCGTAGTCCTCGTTCAAGCCGCGCTCCTTTAGGATGGGGCCTAGCGTGTCCAAAACTCGCTGGTGATACGCGTTAGTGTAGGAAAGCTGTAATTATGAACGAACGAAAATGTTATTATTACATTTTCCTACTAATATTATAAACGTCAAAGTTTGTAAGTATGGAATGAAACTTCACAATAATATGCTTACATATCAGAATAACACATAGGCTATAATTTCTTAAGATATATTGTATATGACGACCGATGTGGCGCGGTGGGCGAAGGCCCGCCTGCGACGCAGGAGGTTGCGGGTTCGATTCCCGCCTCGGAACAATTGTGTGTACGATCTGCAGATATTTGTTCCGGGTGTTCTGGTCGTTTTCTATGTATAATAAAAAATATCTATCTATGTAATGTATTGTATTATGTATATCAGTTATCTAGTACCCATAACACAAGCTCTGCTTACCATGGGGCTAGATAATGCTGTGTGAGATCTCGGTTCATAAAGTGACCCGGTGTTTTGGAAGGCTTGCGTGGAGCCGAAGCCAACAGCACAGATGGCTACACATAGCGGGTATCATCCTCAGGTGCACAATAATTAATTCTATATAATAATTAAAGTGGCAGTGGGCCGGCCATATTTCGCGAAGAACCGATGGCCGCTGGGGCAAACGTGTTCTTGAGTGGAGACCGCGACTTGGTAAAGGTAGTGTAGGACGCCCTCCGACCAGGTCGGATGACGACTTGCGAAAGACTGCAGGTAGATGCTGGATGCGGCAAGCTGAAGACAGGGCGCTATGGCGCTCATTGGGGGAGGCCTATGTCCAGCAGTGGACTGATATAGGCTGATGATGAATAATTAATTTGTTATAGTTTCATTCTGTAACTGACCTCGAAGTCATCCAGCATAGTAACGTCGATGCTCTCCCTCTGGTTTGGCACAAGCGTGAGGGTATTGAACCCGATCACCCCCCGCCCCTCGTAATCACCTCGTAGAGTCTTGGCCCTGGGATGTTTGGATTCTTTGGTGACGTTGATGGTTTCCACCAGATCCTCGTGGCGGATGCCGTATTCACCAACTTTGTAATAACCAGGCTCTGGAAGCAATATAATAATGTTACAGGTTACTATTATTACCTTGAGGCTAGATAATGCTGTGTGAATTTGTCCAGCATTATTTATTTATTTATTATTATTCTTCTACATTAACCAGATCTCAGGTCATAAAGTGACCCGGTCGGTCCTTTGGAAGGCTTGCGTGGGGCCGAAGCCAACAGCACAGAGGCCCTTTGAGAAGTTAATCTAAAGGTGATGGCTACACATAGCGGGTATCATCCTCGGGTGCACAATATGATACACCCAAAGATGGTATCCGCCAGGTGTAGAGACTATTGCAGAGAAACATTTAAGTTATTCTTCTACTAACAATATAAATATAAATAAATAAATAAATGTTTTTTTTTTATAGAATTTGAGGAGGAAATAACAGCTTGTTTTTATTGCTATTTTATGCATGTGTATAACATGTCTTTATTAATATTATAAATCAGTATCTGCCTCGCCTCGAGGCCGGGGTCGCGCGGGTAGGGGCGCCACGAGACCCCGCTGGGCCCCTCGTACACGTTCAGGTAGTGTACATAAGTACCCCAGTCTATCTACACATACCGTTGCTCAGTATCTGCCTGGCGGTAGGGGCGCCACGAGACCCCGCTGGGCCCCTCGTACACGTTCAGGTAGTGTACATAAGTACCCCAGTCTATCTACACATACCGTTGCTCAGTATCTGCCTGGCGGTAGGGGCGCCACGAGACCCCGCTGGGCCCCTCGTGCACGTTCAGGTAGTGTACATAAGTACCCCAGTCTATCTACACATACCGTTGCTCAGTATCTGCCTGGCGGTAGGGGCGTCACGAGACCCCGCTGGGCCCCTCGTACACGTTCAGGTAGTGTACATAAGTACCCCAGTCTATCTACACATACCGTTGCTCAGTATCCGCCTGGCGGCAGGGGCGTCACGAGACCCCGCTGGGCCCCTCGTACACGTTCAGGTAGTGTACATAAGTACCCCAGTCTATCTACACATACCGTTGCTCAGTATCTGCCTGGCGGTAGGGGCGCCACGAGACCCCGCTGGGCCCCTCGTACACGTTCAGGTAGTGTACATAAGTACCCCAGTCTATCTACACATACCGTTGCTCAGTATCTGCCTGGCGGTAGGGGCGCCACGAGACCCCGCTGGGCCCCTCGTGCACGTTCAGGTAGTGTACATAAGTACCCCAGTCTATCTACACATACCGTTGCTCAGTATCTGCCTGGCGGTAGGGGCGTCACGAGACCCCGCTGGGCCCCTCGTACACGTTCAGGTAGTGTACATAAGTACCCCAGTCTATCTACACATACCGTTGCTCAGTATCCGCCTGGCGGCAGGGGCGTCACGAGACCCCGCTGGGCCCCTCGTACACGTTCAGGTAGTGTACATAAGTACCCCAGTCTATCTACACATACCGTTGCTCAGTATCTGCCTGGCGGTAGGGGCGCCACGAGACCCCGCTGGGCCCCTCGTGCACGTTCAGGTAGTGTACATAAGTACCCCAGTCTATCTACACATACCGTTGCTCAGTATCCGCCTGGAGGTAGGGGCGCCACGAGACCCCGCTGGGCCCCTCGTGCACGTTCAGGTAGTGTACATAAGTACCCCAGTCTATCTACACATACCGTTGCTCAGTATCTGCCTGGCGGTAGGGGCGCCACGAGACCCCGCTGGGCCCCTCGTACACGTTCAGGTAGTGTACATAAGTACCCCAGTCTATCTACACATACCGTTGCTCAGTATCTGCCTGGCGGTAGGGGCGCCACGAGACCCCGCTGGGCCCCTCGTGCACGTTCAGGTAGTGTACATAAGTACCCCAGTCTATCTACATACCGTTGCTCAGTATCCGCCTGGCGGTAGGGGCACCACGAGACCCCGCTGGGCCCCTCGTGCACGTTCAGGTAGTGTACATAAGTACCCCAGTCTATCTACATACCGTTGCTCAGTATCTGCCTGGCGGTAGGGGCACCACGAGACTCCGCTGGGCCCCTCGTGCACGTTCAGGTAGTGTACATAAGTACCCCAGTCTATCTACATACCGTTACTCAGTATCCGCCTGGCGGTAGGGGCACCACGAGACCCCGCTGGGCCCCTCGTGCACGTTCAGGTAGTGTACATAAGTACCCCAATCTATCTACACATACCGTTGCTCAGTATCTGCCTCGCCTCGAGGCCGGGGTCGCGCGGGTAGGGGCGCCACGAGACCCCGCTGGGCCCCTCGTGCACGTTCAGGTAGTGTCCGACCCCGTGGCCCGTGCCGTGCGCGTAGTCTAGACCCACGTCCCAGAGGGATCTACGCGCAAAGCTGTCCAAAACGTTGCCCTGGAAGAGAATTTAAATAATATCAAAAACATACAACGTAATCTACTTTTATATCTGACTAGCGGACCTTCCCGGCTTCGCACGGTTTTAGTGCGGATCCCTAACTTTTTTGAAAATATAATATAGCCTATGTTCACCGCGGATAGTGTAGCTTCCCAACAGTGAAAGAATTTTTCAAATCGGTCCAGTAGTTTAGGAGCCTATTCAGTACAAACAAACAAAAAATCAAACCTTTCCTCTTTATAATATGATAGTATAGATTTATTTTGGAAGAGCGAGATTCCCTAACACACGTATTTCTTTTACTTAAAAGGGAATCTCAAAAAATAGAATAGAAAACTTTTATTAGCACACACAATAAAGACAAACGTACATTAAAAAAACACATTAAGCTAAATAAGATTTACCTAACACTAAAACTAAAAACTAAAATATAACAATAGAAAATAAGTATAAAACTAATACTAAAACTAGAAGATAAACAATAGAAAATAAGTAAAAATAACATAGCCTGTCCTCAGTGCGCGCTAATTAGGTCCAGCCTCAGCTTAATGTCGCTACCGCCCGAGGACTGTAACGACGCTGGCTTTCAGGCTGAACCTATGGATGACGTCACATTACAAGTCTGTGGTTAACAACAGACAGACATTGACAGTCGTCCTAGCACTGTTTTTTCTTAGTTCTGTGATACATTTTGTTGATTCACAGTTAATGTTTTTCTTTATTGTTAATATGATTCCTATATTTGAGACAAAACAATGTTACCTATATATTATACATTCAGTTAAAGAAAAAATATTTTGTAAAATACTTTGTATTAAGAGATTTCAGATTTTTGTATTGTGAGTTGTTTATAATAATTTGGCGTGTTTCAAAAAACTATATACCGACTTCAAATTCCTTAATACTGAAACTGGGTTTAAAACTTAGTTTTAACACTCTTAGTGTGTTGTGTAGGTACTTATGATCAAATTTTGACGACCGATGTGGCGCGGAGGGCGAAGGTCCGCCTGCGACGCAGGAGGTTGCGGGTTCGATTCCCGCCTCGGAACAATTGTGTGTACGATCTGCAGATATTTGTTTCGGGTGTTCTGGTCGTTGTCTATGTATAATAAAAAATATCTATCTATGTAATGTATTGTATTATGTATATCAGTTATCTAGTACCCATAACACAAGCTCTGCTTACCATGGGGCTGGATAATGCTGTGTGAATTGTCCAGCATTATTTATTATTTATTTATTTAATTTTATATTATCCATTTTTTATTTTCCACTTCATGTTATTTTTGTTATTTTTAGTATTAGCTTTTTTCTTTTGCATTTTCAAAGTATGTTTCCAGTGTGAACTGCTGCCCTGTTTACTACAGTCTAGATTATTAGTAATTCGGCCTCCCGCGATACAGGTTCTGAACCTAGTGCGGGGACCACCAGTTCTTATACTTGGGACTCTACTACCACGCTACATTATATAAAGTTTAAATTCCTACTACTTAAGTTGTTTTGTATTTTTAATGTGTTTTCCTTTTTTTGTAATTGTTTATTTTGGTGTGTGGCTATAAATAAATTCTTTATTCTTTCTTCTTTATTCTAAAATATAAGCATTATTGTTGTGTTGGTAAATAAATGAATTTTGTATTTTGTATTTGAACAATAATTGCGTCGAAATCGGTTCGCGTGATATTGAGTTATTCGTCCATTAGTCGCGCACATACTGAATGCAAATGTAAGACTTATAAGGTTTTCTCATGGATGACATTGTCAGAACTGGACCAGCTTTAAATAAGAAAAAGTATCATTAAAATCATTTGACAACCTCTGTGGCGCGGTGGGCGAAGGTCCGCCTGCGACGCAAGAGGTTGCAGATTCGATTCCCGCCTCGGAACAATTGTGTGTACGATCTGCAGATATATAGATAGATTTGTTCCGGGTGTTCTGGTCGTTTTCTATGTATAATAAAAAATATCTATCTATGTAATGTATTGTATTATGTATATCAGTTATCTAGTACCCATAACACAAGCTCTGTTTACCAGACTAGATAATGCTGTGTGAATTGTCCAGTATTATTTATTTATTTATTACTAGCTGCGCCTCGCCGTTTCACCCGCGTTGTGATAGATATTTTGGATAATATACAATATATGTTTATGAATTGTATCCTATGTGTTATTCTGATATGTAAGCTATATTATTGTAAAGTTTCGTTCAAATCCATTCAGTAGTTTTTGCGTGAAAGAGTAACAAAGATCCATCGTGGATCGATGGATCTTTGTTACTCTTTCATACTTACAAACTTTCGCGTTTATAATATTAGTAGGATAAATTCATGCAAAGTGAGAACCTCCTCTAGTTTGAAGTCGCTTAATAAAACACTCTGTACAAAAGTCTTACCTTAACCCCTTTAGGGAAGAGTGCGCTGCCCAAAGAAATCTGTCCCTTCAGCACTCGGGTGAAGGCGTCTTTTTGCTCAGCAGTCGGGTTCCTGCTCATGTGTCGCGTACGGGTTACGTCTGTTGTTCCGTCCCTGGATATAACAACAAAATATTGTAAACAACAAGACTTATTTATGTATGATTGGGTAGTGTTTTAGCCGTCTAGGTAGTGTATTTAGCCATCTGGGTAGTGTATTTAGCCATCTGGGTAGTGCTTTTAGTCACACAGGTAGTCGATTTAGTACTGTAGGTGGTCACAAAATTACGGATCAATCAGATGATGAACAGACAGTCATACAGTCAACGCACATGCGAATGGCGTACGTGACCAGATGAGTATTTCGCCTACGTTATTTGCCGTGCAAATGTTCAACTGGATTTGCTCTCATAATATGAGCAGGCGTCACAACGGCGGCGTTCATTCCAACAATGCTTAAGAGGCCTCCGGAGGGACGAATTCTTCATGCAAACGTAATACCAAAATGATTTCCAATTCAAGCATATTTCCACTATAATATTGTATTATTTGTATTGGAATAGTATTTATCTAGGTTCCTAAATAGTTTTTTTTTTCAAAATAATCACCTAAAATTAAATGAAAGCCAATCACATTTTGCACATTTTTATGCGAAAATGGACGAGTTTTCTTCCTATTTGTTTCGTATTAAAAACAACAATATCTTACGTGTTTATCAAGAGCGTTTATTCCTAAAATGCGCAGAAACAGTACTTTTCAAACCCGTTTATATCATGAACCACTTATCTTATAGTATATGTTATTTACTAATAATTTTAGGAAATTTTAGTGTCCAAATAGTTGTGTGTAGTATTTTAAAACTACTATAAAACGCTGCGCGAAAATCAGTCCGCCGCGAGGCTTTCTAGAGTGTGGTCACGTCGCTCATTAAATATTTATAGAAAAATAATAGCAACAAAATCATAAAAACTTTAAATGTATGATTTTAAAAAAGATGCTCCACTTTATTGGTAGGCTATTATTATATTAAAATAAATAAGGTATATCGGTAAAAACATCATTTAAAAATGTGAAATATTCGTAATATTTCACATTTTTTGAATTTTAATTTCTCATAGTAGGATACCAAAACCAAACATCTTTCTAAGTAAGTTTTTAGCCGAGGATCTCATCAGTAGGTTATATTTTTTTCTTAATTAGATATGTCAGTATTTTCTATTATTTTGAGCTTCGAAACTGATGCTGAAAGGGAAATTATGAAAACCTCTCACAAGTTATCTTGATAGAACGCGTACATACTATATTAATCGAAATATTTTATAGTCAAACTATTTGGACACTAAAATTTCCTAAAATTATTAGTAAATAACATATACTATAAGATAAGTGGTTCATGATATAAACGGGTTTGAAAAGTACTGTTTCTGCGCATTTTAGGAATAAACGCTCTTAAGGAACATAGCTTATATTGTCTAGTTACAGAATAACAATACTTTGTGAAGAATACAAATAGTTTTCAGTCATAATTTTTGGTATTACGGAACAAACCAGATTATGAACGGCTAATATTGCTATCGCGCACGCATGGGGCGTGGCGCAAGGGTTAAACAGGGACAGCGATATTCGGAGCGGATTTTTGCAAGCCAGGGTCGCCGGACCCTTAACCTAAATAACTTTTTTACCCAACTTGTACTGTAAATGTATTGTGTTGTCTACAGTAGTTAACGCACCTGTATTGGCCTCCCAGTATAAACATATGCGTTGACTGTATAACTGTCTGTTCATCGTCTGATTGATCCGTAATTGTAACCACCCACAGTACTAAATTGACTGTGTGACTAAAATCACTACCCTGATGTCTAAATACACTACCTAGACGGCTAAAACACTACCCTATCCACTAAATCTACGCTTTTAATGTATTGGGTTGTATGTACAATAGTGCACGCACCTGTATTGGCCTCCCGAGTCCAGTAGAAACATGTGCGTTGACTGTATGACTGTCTGTTCGCCGTCTCTAGTGGGGATGTAGTGTATAATAGCTTCGTTCACTATATACACTAGTTTACTTAACAGTATTCACTGCCAGTCTACTTTTACTGTTCAGATTATTAAATATCAATTATATGACTACCCACAATACTAAATTGTCTACACGTCTGACTAAATTTACTACCGATGACCTAATACACTACCATGATGGCTAAATACACTACCTAGATGGCTAAATACACTACCTAGACGGCTAAAACACTACCCTATCCACTAAATCGACGCTTTTAATGTATTGGGTTGTATCTACAATAGTGCACGCACCTGTATTGGCCTCCCGAGTCCAGTAGAAACATGTGCGTTGACTGTATGATTGTTTGTTCGCCGTCTCTAGTCGGGCTGTAGTGTATAATAGCTCCGTTGCCGCCAGCGCCCGCTATTGTTTCGAATGATGGGCCCATGAAGTCTTTAATGTATTGTGTTGTATCTACACTAGTGCACGCACCTGTATTGGCCTCCCGAGTCCAGTAGAAACATGTGCGTTGACTGTATGATTGTTTGTTCGCCGTCTCTAGTCGGGCTGTAGTGTATAATAGCTCCGTTGCCGCCAGCGCCCGCTATTGTTTCGAATGATGGGCCCATGAAGTCTTTAATGTATTGTGTTGTATCTACACTAGTGCACGCACCTGTATTGGCCTCCCGAGTCCAGTAGAAACATGTGCGTTGACTGTATGATTGTTTGTTCGCCGTCTCTAGTCGGGCTGTAGTGTATAATAGCTCCGTTGCCGCCAGCGCCCGCTATTGTTTCGAATGATGGGCCCATGAAGTCTTTAATGTATTGTGTTGTATCTACACTAGTGCACGCACCTGTATTGGCCTCCCGAGTCCAGTAGAAACATGTGCGTTGACTGTATGATTGTTTGTTCGCCGTCTCTAGTCGGGCTGTAGTGTATAATAGCTCCGTTGCCGCCAGCGCCCGCTATTGTTTCGAATGATGGGCCCATGAAGTCTTTAATGTATTGTGTTGTATCTACACTAGTGCACGCACCTGTATTGGCCTCCCGAGTCCAGTAGAAACATGTGCGTTGACTGTATGATTGTTTGTTCGCCGTCTCTAGTCGGGCTGTAGTGTATAATAGCTCCGTTGCCGCCAGCGCCCGCTATTGTTTCGAATGATGGGCCCATGAAGTCTTTAATGTATTGTGTTGTATCTACACTAGTGCACGCACCTGTATTGGCCTCCCGAGTCCAGTAGAAACATGTGCGTTGACTGTATGATTGTTTGTTCGCCGTCTCTAGTCGGGCTGTAGTGTATAATAGCTCCGTTGCCGCCAGCGCCCGCTATTGTTTCGAATGATGGGCCCATGAAGTCTTTAATGTATTGGGTTGTATCTACACTAGTGCACGCACCTGTATTGGCCTCCCGAGTCCAGTAGAAACATGTGCGTTGACTGTATGATTGTTTGTTCGCCGTCTCTAGTCGGGCTGTAGTGTATAATAGCTCCGTTGCCGCCAGCGCCCGCTATTGTTTCGAATGATGGGCCCATGAAGTCTTTAATGTATTGTGTTGTATCTACACTAGTGCACGCACCTGTATTGGCCTCCCGAGTCCAGTAGAAACATGTGCGTTGACTGTATGATTGTTTGTTCGCCGTCTCTAGTCGGGCTGTAGTGTATAATAGCTCCGTTGCCGCCAGCGCCCGCTATTGTTTCGAATGATGGGCCCATGAAGTCTTTAATGTATTGTGTTGTATCTACACTAGTGCACGCACCTGTATTGGCCTCCCGAGTCCAGTAGAAACATGTGCGTTGACTGTATGATTGTTTGTTCGCCGTCTCTAGTCGGGCTGTAGTGTATAATAGCTCCGTTGCCGCCAGCGCCCGCTATTGTTTCGAATGATGGGCCCATGAAGTCTTTAATGTATTGTGTTGTATCTACACTAGTGCACGCACCTGTATTGGCCTCCCGAGTCCAGTAGAAACATGTGCGTTGACTGTATGATTGTTTGTTCGCCGTCTCTAGTCGGGCTGTAGTGTATAATAGCTCCGTTGCCGCCGGCGCCCGCTATTGTTTCGAATGATGGGCCCATGAAGTCTTTTTCTTCTCTGAGAATCAATGCATGAATTGAATGAATGAATGAATGAATTGCATGGAACTGAGGTGTAAGATAAACATGCTATTCCAGTTTTAAAATAGCTAAGAAAATAGGCTAATATAATATTGAAAAATTGGTATAAATAAACTACTTTGTACGTAAATAATAAATCACGTATTTTTTTATATAAAACAACTCTGTGCCAGTCGGTATCCTTAATGTGCTCCATTTGACACATGGATTTCCACACGGGCGAAGCCGCGGGTCGCTGCTAGTAAATAAATAGTTCCAATAAAACGCTTATCAACCGTGACCTATGCCCAGCAGTGGCCTTGTTAAGACTTCATGTGTGAGACATCAAGATTCGAGTAGAAAACTTACTTGCGAAACTCTAGAAGTTTGTCCGATAGTTGTATCTCCGTGACCTTCTCCCCGGAGTCGACCTGGCGATGCAGCCAGCGCAGCAGCCTCACCACCGCTATGCCATCGCGGATGTGGCATTGACGGAAACCCTGTGGATTATTCATACAAATACAAATAGTTTTTTTTTTTAATATAAGTTACAATGGAGTTGGAGCACTGTCTCCTGTGGTAGCTACAGCTGTGTTACAGGCGGGCAGTCATATTTGCAAAAGAAAAAGAGGCAGACAGACTAGAAGATGGGAGGACGACATTAGAAAAGTGGCGGGTCCAATATGGACCCGCATAGCGAAAGATAGAATAGAGTGGAAATCTTTAGAGGAGGCCTATGTCGAAAGACAAGCCGAAATACAGAAACGACCGTTTACCGATAGATACTTAATTTATGTAAAAAGATAAGTAACTATTATAAAGTAAGCATATTTGTAAGGAAACTGTAAAAACATTGTAAAAATTAGTTCAGCAATAAAGGCTATTTTATTTATTTATTGTATTTATTTTATTTATTTTATTTATTTTATTTATTTTATTTATTTTATTTATTTATTTTATTTATTTTATTTATTTTATTTATTTTATTTATTTTATTTATTTTATTTATTTTATTTATTTTATTTATTTTATTTATTTTATTTATTTTATTTATTTTATTTATTTTATTTATTTTATTTATTTTATTTATTTTATTTATTTTATTTATTTTATTTATTTTATTTATTTTATTTATTTTATTTATTTTATTTATTTTATTTATTTTATTTATTTTATTTATTTTATTTATTTTATTTATTTTATTTATTTTATTTATTTTATTTATTTTATTTATTTTATTTATTATATACACATATGTACATATACATAATGTCCCATTATTTTAGCTTAGGTGTTATTAGCTTAGATTAGAGAAAAACTTAAAAATAACTTAACTAAAAAAATATATGTACATAGGTGAGCTTAACCCTAACAAAGAGTTATAAACTTAAACTTATAGTTAGTATAGTCCTATATAGTTAATTACTAATTCTCTTTTATTACTAAATACTGTTTGATTACAAATTCTCCCGGATAACTTAAAAAAGCAGTGTAAAAAAAAAGTTATAAGAGAAATAGTATTTTTGATCATTTGTTAAATAGATAGATAAATAATATCGAACAATTATCCACACAGCATCATCTAGCCCCATGGTAAGCAGAGCTTGTGTTATGGGTACTAGATAACTGATATACATAATACAATACATTACATAGATAGATATTTTTTATTATACATAGAAAACGACCAGAACACTAGGAGCAGATATACCTAGCCTGTATTTTAATGGAGTAAATAAGTACCTATGTAGCTGTGATCAGTTTTTATCGAAATTTATCTCTGTGGTACCATACTATTTTACTAAGTTATTTTTTTTTTAAGTTTATCTTTTAGTTTAGTTTCTAATTTTAAGTAGCTTTGCACTGCATGCAATGTACATAATATAGTTTTAATACTTTTTTTTTATTTCTTGTTTTTGATACTTCTCCATCTGTTTGTTTGTGATATACCAACTCTTAGTTTGCTTATATTTTTTTCTCCATCCCTAGGTTGCCTGGGAGAAATAGCTGTCAGCGATAAGGCCGCCTATTGTACTTTTAATATGTAATGTTTAGATATAAGGTGTTATTTTATAGTTTTAAGTGCAATAAAGAGTTCATTGCTTCATTCATTCATTCATTTATATTATTATTCTGTTGCCGCTTTAACAACAAATACTAAAAAAAACAGAACAAAATAAATATTTAAGGGGGACCATACAACAGACATGATTTTTTTGCCGTTTTTATAGATAATGATACGGAACCCTTCGTGCGCGAGTCCGACTCGAACTTGGCCGGTTTTATTATCTTCATTTTGGTATTGTGTAATTCTTACCTCCAGTTCAACGTCGTTTTTGACAAGCTTAGCGAGCGCCACCGGAGACACTTTGCTGATGAGATTCAACGGCGATTTCAGCGAATCACTCTGAAAGAATAAAGAAAAGTTAGCTTTATTAAATGAATTATTTTTGCGCCAATTTGTATCTTTTTGCACAGTAAATGAAGTTATATTTTGAATCAAAGTCGCAGCGTAGCGTTTCAGTGTTAGTGTAGTAACAAATATTTTAATACTTTTTTTTGTATATTAGCCTGATTCGTCCCACTGCTGGACAAAGGCCTCCCCCAAATCTTTCCACTCAGTGCGGTCACGTGCGATTCAATCTCCGAGGAAGGCGTTAAGGTCGTCTCGCCAGCGCTTTCTTTGCCGACCTCGCCCGCGGCTTCCTTACGGGACCCAGGGTGTTGCAGCATTAGCCCACCTCTCGGGGTGCATTCGGCTTATGTACCCCGCCCATTTTAATACTTACGCGATCAAAACATATAATTACAAGTACTATACACTTTGATTGCTGCAATCACACGGTATGTGTTTTCTACAAGTGACTAATATGCGTAAATCCACACTAGGGCAGCGGCTAAGATCTGTGTGACTCAGCACAGCCGTAATATTTTTCGAACGAAACGCATGTGCGGCGCAACACAACCGCTGTGTAGAGCGGCAGCACGAATTTTTTAGGTTAAAAAAAAGATCGCAGTCGTCGAAAAAAAATCGCAATCAAAGTGTTAAACGGTTATTATCGCGTTCATTTACCCTTTTCCCCGACGTTTCAACAGGTTTACACACTAGTCATTCCGCGACCGCGACAGTGTGTAAACCTGTTGAAACGAGGTAAATAAACTAGATAAATGCCCGTTGTATTAGTGCTTATAATTACCCGGAAAAATATCTGTACAAACACCAGCGCTGAGTAGGTGTCTATATTTGTCTACCCAGCAACATGCTGAGTTGACACCTTTTTGACTCGACACCATTATTTTAGTAATTAAGTTTGTGCCTAGTTCTTAGTTATCATTTGTGTTTTATAAATTGTAATGTGTCGTGTCAAATACTCCTTTTTCATTTCATTTCACATTTGTCCCGAGGCAGGAATCTACCCCGCATCCCCTTATAAGTATGTTAGTATTAGTACTCATCTATGTTGTGTTATTACTTACCCCGCTCGCAGCCCTATGTACCGCCTCACTTGCTTCACTGGACAACCACACTGAGTGTTGCCCGTCGCCGTTCTGGGACAGTTTTAGCTGGAAACATTAATAATATGATGGATTTTTTTTTATATCATAATCGTTTTAAGGTTATTGTCATGGTTAAAGTATGGCTTGGTTAAGTGCCTATTTTGTAAGCCTAAAGATATAAAATATATTGAATTTTTGTTATTTCTATACCATGGAAACTGATTTATGGGATACTAGCGGACCGTCCCGGCTTCGGACGGGTGTTGGAATTTTAAGGTAATTTTTTTACACCTTGGGTTACATTATTGGAGTTTAAGTAAGGATCCCTAATTTTTTTGAAAATGTAATATAGCCTATGTTCACCGGGGATAGTGTAGCTTCCCAACGGTGAAAGAATTTTTCAAATCGGTCCAGTAGTTTCGGAGCCTATTCAATACGAACAAACAAACAAACAAACAAAAAATTAAACCTTTCCTCTTTATAATATTAGTATAGATAAATATTGCATATGTTTGATTCAAGTAATCGTTGTATCTACCGGGAAATAGTCTTGGGAGACTATCTATGAAATTTTAAAGAAATTAATATCTACTGCTTAGGTATCATATAAGTCCCATTATTTAAGTACGTAGGTTATATTATCTTCATTATATCTGTTACATGTCCCATTGCTGGAAATATGCCTCAATTTTTTTTCAAAGAATATATTCGAACAAAAAAAAACGAAACATAATTTTTTTTATACCTAGCCGAATAAAAAAAATGCTAACATCATTATCATCAGCTCCAAAGCAGGCGAGTCTCGGGAGGTGAACCCGCAGCCTCCTGCGTCTCAGCTGGCTATTCGCCCACTGCGCCATAGAGGTTGTTGTAGAAATAAAATAAATAAGTAATAATGGATGGTTTCTTGTTAATTGTATAAAACAAGAAAAATACAGATCGGTTATTGGAAAGACTGATGAAAAGCTGCCATTTTGAATTTTGTTTAGATTTTTTTTTGCAATTCTAATACAGTGTGGGAGGTCTGCTAACATCACAACATAGTATAAAACAAAGTCGCTTCCCGCTGTCTGTCTGTCCCTATGTATGCTTAGATCATTAAAACTACGCAATGGAGATTGATGCAGGTTTTTTTAATAGGTAGAATGATTCAAGAGGAAGGTTTATAAAGCACCCTGAAAGTAATATCTAGTAAATATGACTGTCCAATACGAAACCACTGGGTGAAATTACTTATACTCTAGATTTACAATACAATACAATACAAAAATACTTTATTGTACACCAGATACAGAACATTATGAAAGATATTACATGTGACAAGTACAAATTTAGTTATTTCGGTTTTTTTTCTTCGTTGTAATTGTATTTTCCTTTTTGTAATTTTGTGTGTGTGTTTTTTATGGTGTTGCCTGATAATAAAGAATTTGAAATGAAAAAAAAAAAAAAATTTTTTTTCACTTGACCAAAATGTATATGTTAGTTAGTTTACTATATTTTAGAAACAAAACTTACCGCCTCAGCTTCCAAATACTGCAATATACTGCTATACTCCATAGCCTCGAAATGTACCACCCCCTCCCCCTTCAAATGGTTCACGACCGCGTCGGGCAGCATTCCGTCCGACCAGAACAACTTCACCGAGTTTTGAGTTAAAACCAGGTATGAGAAGAATATTGGGTTGAACTCTATGTCGCTGCCGCGAAGGTTCAAAGTGTCTAGGAATTTATAAAATCGGTAATGAGTGACACAGAAATGTTGAAATAATTACAGAAATACAATAAACTAAAATAAATAAATAATGCTGGACAATTCACACATTATCTAGCCCCATGGTAAGCAGAGCTTGTGTTATGGGTACTAGATAACTGATATACATAATACAATACATTACATAGATAGATACTTTTTATTATACATAGAAAACGACCAGAACACCCGGAACAAATATCTGCAGATCGTACACACAATTGTTCCGAGGCGGGAATCGAACCCGCAACCTCCTGCGTCGCAGGCGGACCTTCGCCCACCGCGCTACAGAGGTCGTATAATGATATCTATCTATGTAATGTATTGTATTATGTATATCAGTTATCTAGTACCCATAACACAAGCTCTGCTTACCATGGGGCTAGATAATGCTGTGTGAATTGTCCAGCATTATTTTTTTAATAAAAATTTTTGAATTTTTGGAATATGATTTTGCTTTTTTTCAGTTATTTTGCTTGTAGTATAGAATGTTGACTACTTTATTGTATAAGGTCGTAGCTGTGAATAGATGTAATTGTTTTGAATAAATACAAAATACGACACAATCAGTTCGATATCTAATAAAATAACTTACATGCAACTTCATCCAAAGCGGTTATAATCAACATTGAAGCTTTTTTCTCCGCCATCTTATTTTTGAGGTCTCCCAATTTTTGACCGGCAGTTTTTCCTGAAAAACGATTTGTTATTATATATACAATTACATATATATAGATTTTTATTTACAACTTAAGAGTCGGAAAAGAAAAAACCTGCAGATATTTGTTCCGGATGCTCACGTTTTTTATGTATAAAAATATATATATATCTATTTAATTTATTGTATTTTGTAAAATTTAATGATTGGGTGTGGTTTCGAGACCCCAAAACCACTAACAGTGTTGAAAAAGTATGATACTCCAGGTTTTTTTTTATCAAAATGCAGGACAGATGAATCAGGACTAAAAGTACAACTTTGAATAACAATTTGAATGCTTTGCTGACCTCCCCTTATGACTATAATGTAGCTAACCAGCGTTGCTCTACTTCTTGTGGAGAAGTAGAGCAAAATTATGCGGAGACAGGACCAATTGGTTCGCATTGTAGAGTCGCTTGTTTTTTATAGTTAACACTGACTGCGATTTTTTTCGACGACTGCGATCTTTTTTTTAACCTAAAAAATTCGTGCTGCCGCTCTACACAGCGGTTGTGTTGCGCCGCACATGCGTTTCGTTCGAAAAATATTACGGCTGTGCTGAGTCACAAAGATCTGTATTTTCTCAGCCGCTGCGCTAGTGTGGATTTACGCATATTAGTCACTTGTAGAAAACACATACCGTGTGATTTCAGCACTCAAAGTAGACATAGACATAGACATATCATTTATTTGCCACTACATATACACACAATATAAATGAAAAATTATAAATTACAAACATAATACTTAATATTAGTTACACAATAAAAAATACATTGAAAAAAAAACTAAATAACAAAAACAAGTAAATAGGTGAACAATGTGTGCTGCAGAGTGCAAAGTGTTAATACTATAATTAGATATTATAATTTTATATTAGAAATTATTGATTTATAAAGTGTATCATATAATTTGACAAATTATGAATAAAATGTTTATCTGTTTTATCTGTTTATCAGAGTGTATGTTCGACAATATTAGTGTTGGGTGATTTTAATATCAAAAACACAGCAGGTTATCGAAAAAAATTCATAAATTAATTAGTAGGTATCGTTATGTATGTTGTTAATTAGTATAAATATATATAACATCGCCTCAGGGCTTAATAAAAAACCTGTAATGATGTTAATATCTCAAAAAAAAATGTATATCAGTCATATAGTACCCATAACACAAGCTCTGCTTAGCTGGGGCTAGGTGATTCTGTGTGGATTGTCCAGCATTATTTATTTATTTGTATATATACCTTACCTGTGTATTTAACACTTTGACTGCGATTTTTTTTCGGCGACTGCGATCTTTTTTTTAACCTAAAAAATTCGTGCTGCCGCTCTACACAGCGGTTGTGTTGCGCCGCACATGCGTTTCGTTCGAAAAATATTACGGCTGTGCTGAGTTACAAAGATCTGTATTTTCTCAGCCGCTGCGCTAGTGTGGATTTACGCATATTAGTCACTTGTAGAAAACACACACCGTGTGATTTCAGCAGTCAAAGTGTTAACGGGTAACGGGACGATGCCATTCCGGGATCGTTGGGTTGTTGACTTGGACCCTCGTTACGTCCACTAGGTTCTTAGGGGTCGCCAGTAGTGTCATACTCGCTTTTGTGTTAGTAACCATGATAGATTCAAAAGTTTTACCTTACCTGTGTATTTAAAGGGTAACGGGACGATGCTATTCAGGGGTCGTGGGGGCGGGGGGTCGTTGACTTGGACCCTCGTTACGTCTACTAGGTTCTTGGGGGTCGCCAGTAGTGTCATACTCGCTTTTGTGTTAGTTACCATGATAGATTCAAAAGTTTTACCTTACCTGTGTATTTAAAGGGTAACGGGACGATGCTATTCAGGGGTCGTGGGGGCGGGGGGTCGTTGGCTTGGACCCTCGTTATGTCCACTAGGTTCTTGGGGGTCGCCAGTAGTGTCATACTCGCTTTTGTGAGGGCTGTCTGAAAGGTTGTATTAACGATTTTTTAGAAATTTGCATTCGCTTCGTGGAGCACTTGTTGCTTTTTTTTATAGATACCTCACTCATCGTCAGCCTATGTTAGTCCACTGCTGGACAAAGGCCCCCCCGAATGAGCGCTATAGCGCCCTGTCTTTGGTTTGATGCATCCAGCATCTGCCTGCAGTCCTTTGCAGGTCGTCATCCCACCTGGTCGAAGGGCGTCCTCCACTACATTTACCAAGTTGTGGTCTCCACTCAAGACACGTTTGCCCCAGCGGCCGTTGGTTCTTCGCAAGATATGGCCGGCCCAATGCCACTTCAGCTTGCTAATTGTCAGAGCTATGTCGATATCTTTGGTTCTCTGTCGGATGTATTCGTTACGAATCCTATCCTTCAGAGAAACTCCGAGCATAGCTCTTTCCATAGGTCGCTGAGCGACCTTGAACTGGTGGACCAGCCCTATCGTGAGTGTCCACGTCTCAGCTCCGTAGCTCATAACGGGTAGGATGTTAATGTTGTTAAGCTGAAACTTTATAAATGACGCTACCTGTATAGGAGTCCACGCGTCTCTCGTCATAGTCTGGGGGTCGACCCCCACTACAGCGCCGGCAGTTAGGTTCGTTGTCAGCCACTTTTCGATGGACGGTGTGTCGGGCAGCGCTGGAAAGTGATAAAGTTATATTACTAAAGTAATTTAAGACGGGATATTTACCATGATTTTATTATCAGCTACTCCGTGATCATGGCGCATGGAACTGTGCCGAAATATTGGATAACTCAAAAATCAAATCATGGCAAATATCCCGTTTTAAATGACTTTAGTATTAATAACCAGTTTTAAAAGTATATAAGACAAAAAAACCTATCTATCTATACAGTTGACGACCGATGTGGCGCGGTGGGCGAAGGTCCACCTGCGACGCAGGAGGTTGCGAGTTCGATTCCCGCCTCGGAACAATTGTGTGTACGATCTGCAGATATTTGTTCTGGGTATTCTGGTCGTTTTCTATGTATAATAAAAAATATCTATCTATGCAATGTATTGTATTATGTATATCAGTTATCTAGTACCCATAACACAAGCTCTGCTTACCATGGGGCTAGATAATGCTGTGCGAATTGTCCAGCATTATTTATTATTAGATTGAAAGACTTGTAATTTCCAGAGGTAGTTTGTTGTACAACAATATATAATGTATTTTCTTTCTATACTTACATTGCTTCATTAGAGTCCATATAGCCATGTCAGCTTCCTTTTCAAACTGTGTGTAATATCTAGAACAAAAAAAACCGTCAGATGAGCTAGCTACCTCTGAATTGTTTGCAACAGTCTGCAGATTGCTCAACTCTTCAGTTTATAGAATTATTATTTCTCAAAAGACCCAAGTTCACTTAAGAGTGTATACTACCTCAAACTGCTAATTTTCAACTCGGCCGGATGTCCGTATCGTCTAAACTACTGAATATTTAACTTTGAAATTGATATATGGTAAAGTTCAGGACTTAATCTATCGATCATGTGTTTCGAAAACACGATTCCATAAAATTTTCTCTATAGAAAAAAATCGCAAAGTTACCTCTAAATCTTTACTAAAACCTAAATTTCTCAATAAATACAGAAGTTCAGATCTTGACAATAAGCGTGGTAATAGAATTAAGTATAAATAAAAATGTTATGTGTTTCGGTTTTTTCAAATAATGTCCTAATTAATAGGTAATAAGCTAAAACTTGATTTTTGGACTTGCGTTGCAATGCCCTGTCCCGCTCTTATGAACGCAAAATCATATGTCTAGCCTTTTCACACAAAGTTGAGGTTGTATGGGCCCTTAAATTAAAAAAGAATTTATATAATGTATATACTAACTGAATGCACCTTGCAGACGGAGATTTTAATTGTACAATTGTAACTTATTAATAATAATAAGCATAAGAATCTACTTTTAGCCCGCTATCCCATCCCCTCGGTGACCACCTATCCGACGGGGGTATATTGAAAACCAGCTCCGTATGTCTTGGCATGCAGCACAATGCCGAATATACTCCCTGTGCCTATAGAAATATAAGAAATTTCTTTTTTGTATTTAATATTAGTTTAGATTAAGAAATGGATTGGCAATATATGATTTTATTATTTTTTATTATTATTTATTTATTTAATATACATATATTCTTAAGCTTACTATCTTATCTAAATAATATACTATGCTAGTTTTGTTATACATAGGTAGTTATAGTTTAAGTTATGTTACAGTGATATTGTGTTTCGTTTGTTGACGATGTACTCTGACTGTAACCATAGCAACCACACCGCACCTACCTGCCGTCCGTCCATAGCAGGGCGTGCGATGACGTCACCACAGCGGTGCCAGCTGACCCAGTGAACCCTGATATCCACTCGCGACGCGCGTCCACTGCTGCAATGTACTCTGACTGTAACCATAGCAACCACACCGCACCTACCTGCCGTCCGTCCATAGCAGGGCGTGCGATGACGTCACCACAGCGGTGCCAGCTGACCCAGTGAACCCTGATATCCACTCGCGACGCGCGTCCACTGCTGCAATGTACTCTGACTGTAACCATAGCAACCACACCGCACCTACCTGCCGTCCGTCCATAGCAGGGCGTGCGATGACGTCACCACAGCGGTGCCAGCTGACCCAGTGAACCCTGATATCCACTCGCGACGCGCGTCCACTGCTGCAATGTACTCTGACTGTAACCATAGCAACCACACCGCACCTACCTGCCGTCCGTCCATAGCAGGGCGTGCGATGACGTCACCACAGCGGTGCCAGCTGACCCAGTGAACCCTGATATCCACTCGCGACGCGCGTCCACTGCTGCAATGTACTCTGACTGTAACCATAGCAACCACACCGCACCTACCTGCCGTCCGTCCATAGCAGGGCGTGCGATGACGTCACCACAGCGGTGCCAGCTGACCCAGTGAACCCTGATATCCACTCGCGACGCGCGTCCACTGCTGCAATGTACTCTGACTGTAAAAAATAACATTATAAGGTAAATAGCAGAGCCTTAGGTATCAGAAAGTAGATGAGTAGATTTTAAGGTAATTGGCAGACGAAATAAATAAAAGCCAATGAGGCTCTTATCAGGAAGAGGCTTGCGTCCAGTTTTGGACCAATATAGACTGTTGAGGCAAGGTGGTGAGGGTGACAAACAAATAGATACACCTACAGACCAAACTAGCCTGATTCTTTGTGTTGTGATAGAGTCGCGGAAAATGCATAATTTCTACAGAAGCTCGTTTGGACCCAAACTGGCCTAGCGCGTTCAAATCGAAACCAGACACAAGCGACCCACGATTTTATTGTACAATTTTATAGGTAGGTACTGAAAGGCGATATTTATTTATTTACTACATACCAAGAATGGTACAGGAGGCCATTGAGGAAACACAGGAACTTCAACCGAGAAGATGGTTTCCAATTATCAGGAACCTGGAACCCTGCTGTGACAATGTGTAAAAACCGAAGAAGTGATGTACCAACCGCGCCGCGTTCTGATACCGTCAGTGTTGTGTGTCGTGATCGAGCTGCGTTCGATAATAATGAAACCGGTGGTAGTGGTAACGTTCGTAGAAAAAGACAGAAAATGAGGGTAGATCGGTATATCTGCTCATAAAAACGAACTCGCAGTGTCTTCAGTTATTCCGTGATCATGGCGCATGAAACTGTGCCGAAATATTGGAGAACTCAAAAATCTAATCATGGTAAATATCCCGTTTTAAATGACTTTAGTATTAATAATCATGATAGTTTCAGAAGTTTTATACTGAAAGGCGATTCGAAATCGTGGGTCAAGTCAAGTGCTATGCCTAATACCTATGTATTGTAAGGGGATCTTAGCGAATGTTTGAAGATTTAGATAGCGTATGTACACCCGCCTTGCTTGACCTTGCGTTGAGTTCCATAAGAGACTTACATTGTGTGCATCAGCTGTAGGCACAATGTACGCTGCCAGCGCTGTAGGCTGACTCGCCATGATCGCTCGAAGCGCTGTTAGCCGCTGAAGGGACATTGTGCTATCTGAAACAGAAGAACAGAGAATTGAGGGTAGGCCGCTGAATGGACATTGTGGAATCTAAAACAGAAGAGCAGAGATCTGAGGGTAGTCGTGAATTCTGCCGTTAATTCTCGGCTGCAACTAGTACCTACATCCAGTCGCGCCGCGACGCAAGTATAACGCGATGGAAACGTAGGGGAAAATAATACTAATGGTACTGTAATGGCTTTCGAAGGTGTACCTAAGACTTCAACTATAGTTTGACCGAAACCGCTGTACCGCTCCTTAGGAAAGTGCGGCGAGGTGGGGGGCGAGGAAAAAGAGCAAGAGTACGCGTTTACGGCAGACTGATGGATCGGAGCGGCCGATATTCCCCCCGAGGACAATTTCGCCGAACTATGTCGATCTTAGACGATATGGCTATACGACGATAGGGCACGATAGGGCTGGTCCACCAGTTCAAAACATGGGGGAGGCCTATGTCCAGCAGTGGACTGCTATAGGCTGATGATGATGATGATGATGTCGATCTTAAGAAATGATCCTCTAATTCAAAGGATGTAGACAAAGGGAACTTGTTTAAATTATTAATTACTAGCTTCTGCCCGCGGCTTCGCACGCGTTGTTTCTATGGAAACGTTTTAAGGTTATTTCTATCCCATGGGAACTGATTTATATTTATATTCCGGGCTTGGAGCTACCTGTATGCAAAATTTCAGCCCGATCCGTTCAGTAGTTTTTGCGTGAAACAGTAACAAACATCCATCCATACACACAAACTTTCGCGTTTATAAGGCTTAGTAGGATAACGAAATGTACCTACATACGTACCTAGATCTACCTACTAACTCTTAACACTTTGACTGCTGAAATCACACGGTATGTGTTTTCTACAAGTGACTAATATGCGTAAATCCACACTAGCGCAGCGGCTGAGAAAATACAGATCTGTGTGACACAGCCAGCACAGCTGTAATATGTTTTTCGAACGAAACGCATGTGCGGCGCAACACAACCGCTGTGTAGAGCGGCAGCACGAATGGCTTAGGTTAAAAAAAAGATCGCAGTCGTCGAAAAAAAACCGCAGTCAAAGTGTTAAAATAAACTTAAATTACACGTACATACTCTGTAACAGTACCTACCTACACGAATAAAATATTTACCGGTTTTTGCTTTATTTCTGGCTGCTATAATGTTGGTATTTGTATATGTAATGATAGTAGTAGTAGTATAAAGTTATAAATAATATTGAGTATAATTTGTTTCTATATTATTAGATAGATAATTTTTTTCTTATGTTTCTCATTATAAGTGAACCATGTGTGTTTGTATGAGAATAAAGTTCTTTAAACCTAACTCTTATAACAGGGAAATATCCCGCTTAGGTACCTACTTGACCTGATTATTATTATTAGTACGTACCTACGGTCTTCAAACACTCACGATAACTAAGTAAACGTAGACTGACTGAACTGATCGTAACGACTTAGGTATTTGCTAAGAAATAGGTACGTATACCTACTTCGTACTACGTGTAGGTATGTAGGTATAGACGACCAATGTGGCGCGGTGGGAACAATTGTGTGTACGATCTGCAGATATTTGTTCCGGGTGTTCTGGTCTTTTTCTATGTATAATAAAAAATATCTATCTATGTGATGTATTGTATTATGTATATCAGTTATCTAGTGCCCATAACACAAGCTCTGCTTACCATGGGGCTAGGTAATGCAGTGTGGATTGTCCAGCATTATTCATTATTTATTTATGTTTGTTCAATCGAATAGGTATAGTTGCCGGCAAATACCTTGTCTTGTGACGAGCAGCGAGAGTGATATCCCACTTTCACGGAAATCACATTAATAATATACTTAAATCCGAAAGCTTGATGTTTAGATATAAATAAATAATGCTGGACAATCCACACAGCATCTAGACCCAATTTAAGCATTGTTTGTGTTTTGGGTAGGTACTCGTAGATAACTGATTTACATAATACAATACATTCTTACGGTATATACCGATGTTGGATGGATTGAGTCCACCAATTTGTCCTTAGAATAGCGTTCTGCGCTGCGAATCATTAAATAAATAAATATTGCTGGACAATTCACTCAGCGTCTAGCCCCAAGCTTAGCAGAGCTTGTGTTATGGGTACTAGATGACTGATATACATAATACAATACATGACACAGAAAGATATTTTTACTACACATCAGAACACCCGGAAAAAATATCTGCAGATCGTACAAAAATTTGTCCCGAGGCGGGAATCGAAACCCGCAACCTCCTGCATCGCAGGCGGTCCTTCGTCCACCGCGCCGCCCCGCAGAGGTCTTCAAAGTCACGTGGTTCGCCAGAGGACAAGATAAATGCCGGTTATTACCTATACTTTAGAGTTGTATTGTGCAATATTTAAGAGGAACATTATTATTGAGTACCAGTTAAATACCTATAATAAAACATATATATTTATGCATTGTATTTGTAAGAGTTGATTCTAATCTGATTTATGGATTGGATGGAGTTGGATGAATTAAACTTTTTAAAATCACACACTTGCTTTATTGTTCGACTCATAGATTGGATCACAGAGAAAGGTAAGTGAGAGCTGGCCACAGACAACTTAATTAGTGTTGCCAGCCCAATCAGTCAGGTATGTCATAGACAGTATTGTATTATGCATACCTATACTATATCCATCCAGAATGTAGAATGTTTGTAAACAGAGCCACTGACATTTCAATCAGTTGATGTAGGGGTGAAAAACATTTTTTTATTTAGGTTATCTCGTGCGTGTGATGGTGTATTCGTTAGTAATGTTTATTTTCCCCAAGGGAGTAATGAGTTTGAATTTTGAACTTCAAAATTATGTATGGAAATGTTGACATAAGAGTCTCGCACTTACAGAAATGGAAAACTCCATGTTTATTGACATTAATAACACTCATTCTCAATTACCAAGCAAAAACAAGACCTCTTCAAACATTTTTTCACCTGTGACAACTCAATTAAATGTAAATAAGTGCCTGTTTAAACTATTTTCCTTGAAGCACTAAACATTATTGATCAAATTGGAAGAATTCATAACTTTTGGACAGATTGTCGCTAAGCAAATATGCAGCGTGAAATGAAACGTCAAATAATCAAGCTAAATTAAAATAATACTCTCTCTATGAAATATGTATGGTCATAGTGCTATCCTTGATTCGAAATAGTAGTTAAAAAGTAACCAACTGTTTGCAACACGGGACGTCAAAACTGAAATTCGTTAGGGATGGCACTGTTACAAAGACAAAAAATCTCTAGGAGATTTTAATCTTTGTTTTTGACCACATAATGTCGATTTGTAAATTGAAATAATTAGATTTTGCATATAATTGACGTCAGGATTATAAAAAGTAATAAATCTAATAGAATGTATATGTGAAATCATTGGAATTATATTAGGCATGCATCATTTCGTGGTGATAACCCTAAAAATCAGCTGTTTTCTAATGTTTACAAACATTCTACATTCTAGATGGATACAGTATATGTATGTATCAGGTATCTGGTACCTTGCCATAACACAAGCTCTGCGTAACTTGGGGCTACGTAATGCGGTGTGAATTGTCCAGTATTATTTATTTATTTATTCATAGAGTTCCAAGAGAAAGAGGTCAAGAACGCTAGGTTCCTCATAGCTATTGACCCTATATTTATTTAGGTATTCATCGAGTTCCAAGAGAAAGAAAGAAGTTTCAGTCGTCAAGAACGCTAGGTTCCTCATAGCTTGACCCTTATAAAGGTCGATAGGTATGACTGCTTTTTCCAGTCGTTTGAACACAGACCTTTCAAGGAAGCGTGATATAGGACACTGAAATACATACGTGACCTTTTAAAAGCTAACCTAATTTATGATACCTACCTACAAAGAGTTTTTATGCAAGTTTTAAGCTGTATTTGGGCAAATACGAGGGAAACACACAAATCTTAGACTCTAGACAGACGGACCGCATTTCAACTGCAATCCAACCGCAAATTGCAGTTCATTTGCAGTCAGCGTGCAGTTCACGTGAACTATATACTGCAATCGGACTGCGCAGTTGGTTGAGCTGCACGCCGACTTCAAATTAACTGCAATCGGACTGCGCAGTTGGTTTGCAGTTCTATTGAAGTCGTGTTAACTGCATTGAAACTGCAAATTTTCGGTTGGATTGCAGTTGAAATGCGGTCCGTCTGTCTCGAGCCTCAAATAGGCACCTAGACTCTAATGTATTTCCCTTGTTCCAAATAAAGATAATTTTACTTTAATTAATCCTACTACTATTATAAACGCGAGTGTTTGTATGTATGGATGTTTGTTACTCTTTCACGCCAAAACTACAGAACGGATCGAGCTGAAACTTTACTTTTTACCCCATAAGACGACCTATGTGGCGCGGTGGGCGAAGGTCCGCCTGCGACGCAGGAGGTTGCGGGTTCGATTCCCGCCTCGGAACAAATGTGTGTACGATCTGCAGATATTTGTTCCGGGTGTTCTGGTCGTTTTCTATGTATAATAAAAAATATCTATGTATGTAATATATTGTATTATGTATATCAGTTATCTAGTACCCATAACACAAGCTCTGCTTACCATGGGGCTAGATAATGCTGTGTGAATTTTCCAGCATTATTTATTTATTTATTTATAAATTAGATCCCATGGGATAAAAATAAAACTACTTTTACTAAAAATATATCCCACTAATATTATAAACGCGAAAGTTTGTAAGTATGGATGGATGTTTGTTACTCTTTCACGTAAAAACTACTGAATGGATTTAATGAAACTTTACAATAATATATTTTATACATCAGAATAACACATAGGCTACAATTTATAAAGATATATCGTATATTATTCAAAATATCTATCACCACGCGGGTGAAACCGCGGGACGCAGCTAGTATACTATAAACTTAAGAGTGTATAATACCTCAAACTGCTAATTTTCAACTCCGCCGGATGTCCATATCGTCTACTGAATATTTAACTTTGAAATTGATATATGGTAAAGTTCAGGACTTAATCTATCGATCGTATGTTTCGAAAACACGATTCCATAAAATTTTCTCGATAGAAAAAAATCGCAGTTACCTCTAAATTTTTACTAAAACCTAAATTTCTCAATAAATACAGAAGTTCAGATCTTGACAATAAGCGTGGTAATAGAATTAAGTATAAATAAAAATTTTATATGTTTCGGTTTTTTCAAATAATATCCTAATTAATAGGTAATAAGCTAAAACTTGATTTTTGAACTTGCGTTGCAATGCCCTGTCCCGCTCTTATGAACGCAAAATCATATGGTCTAGCCTTTTCACACAAAGTTGAGGTTGTATGGGCCCTTAACATTAAAACGTTTCCTATATCCTAATTTTAGTAGGTATATTAGGAAAATTAAGAAAAATACAGCTTTAAATTCAAACCAGGTTTTAATAATTTTACACAAAACTAACTTAGGAAATAAAATTTTACACAAAAAATACAGGGTAATTCATTCAGGACTTTTATCATGAATGAATCACCTGTAGCTTCATTGATACAGATGAATTTCTCTTATGGGCAGGGGCGGTGGCAACATTAAGATTTGTTTGGTTTTTGAGTACTCCATGTTAAGAAAAATAATAACCAAGTCACTAGATAGAATTTTTCGAGAACTAAAGTTGATTGAACGCAAAAATCATGATATTCTTTTAATCAAAAAACTAATAGCCTTTTAAAGTAGACAGAAATATTCGAGAGCTAAAGTTGATTCATTAAGAACAAAATAATCATTGACAACCGATGTGTGCCGCGGTGGGCGAAGGTCCGCTTGCGACGCAGGAGGTTGCGGGTTCGATTCCCGCCTCGGAACAATTGTGTGTACGATCTGCAGATATTTGTTCCGGGTGTTCTGGTCGTTTTCTATGTATAATAAAGAATATCTATCTATGTAATGTATTGTATTATGTATATCAGTTATCTAGTACCCATAACACAAGCTCTGCTTACCATGGGGCTAGATAATGCTGTGTGAATTGTCCATCATTATTTATTTATTATTTATTATGTACCTACCTATTCTTTCAATCACAGCTTTAGAAGGTTTGTATGTCTGTTACTAATAACTTAAATGCTGGACAATTCACACAGCATTATCTAGGCCCATGGTAAGCAGAGCTTGTTTTATGGGTACTAGATAACTGATATACATAATACAATATATTACATAGATAGATATTTTTTTACTTAACTGACTGAGAACAGAGCGCAGGCTACGCGACACAATGTAGGAAACGTCGGATAAATGTGTCTATACACTAGGCAAACTCGATGTAGAATGTTTGTAAACAAATCACGTCAAAAATAACTAAAATTCACTTGCTTGGAGTGGAGTTTCAGATAAATTTCAGATATGATAGAATGTAATACTATGTTTTATCATATCTGAGATATCCTACTTAATATTATAAACGCGAAAGTTTGTAAGCATGGATTGATGTTACTCTTTCACGTAAAAACTACTAAATGGATTTAAATGAAACTTTACAATAATATAGCTTATACATCAGAATAACACATAGGCTACAATTTATAAAGATATATTGTATATTATCCAAAATATCTATCACCACGCGGGTGAAACCGCGGGGCGCAGCTAGTATAGAATATATATTATAATAAGTTTGAACTGTTCAGCTTCAGTTAGACCACCATTGTATCTTATCTACTCATTTAAGTTTTTTAAGCTGTTTGTTTTCCATCTTAACAAAAATACAAATAATTTTAAGCAATTATTGAAGAATCTCAAAAAATAAATTGCGTTTTAAAAGACGCGGCAGCACAGTTAATTTAATGTTAAGTATGGGCAGCTTGTCTACAAACGTTCTACATCAAGTTTGGATAGTGTATAGGAGATTTATTTCATAGAAATTAATGCGTCCAACATTCACACGTCGTCGTCGCGTACATTACATATTCTGTTTATATCTTTAGCCATTGACATAGTACCAATTTAGCGGAAATATTGCATATAGTTCTTGACCTGGCATAACATTATAATGCTAATTTTTAATCTACGGCGTGCCAAGACGCGGGCATATGCCAGTTGTCAAAATTAAGTGCCACCAGGAGTATTTTACATAACGTCATTACTAAACTAAAGATTTGTTTTTTATTAATAAATATAAAAGAAATGTAAATAGGGAGGGAGAAAACAAATAAACATAGTAACAGATGCACACATAGGATATTAGAAAATAACACATTTGCCACAACCCACAACAAAGGTTTTCTTAAAAAAGATAATCTCCAAAAAGTTCTTTTTTGACAGATGTACAAGAACGAAGTAGGTACGAGTTATGTCGCATTTACATTCAGCCGTAGTGAGCAGGGAAGTGGGCAGGACGAGTGTGTAAACGCGATACTTCTCATGCCACTGCCATTGCCACTCGCGCTGCCCGGCGCTCCCCAAAATGGCGGTTTTTTGTGCGGAAGTCAAAGGACCGGTGTTTACATTCTGCTCCGATTCGATATCTTTTTAAATATCGAACATAATTATGTATCGCAAAAAGAGACAGCGCGGCCGCTGTAATTATTTCGACGTCTGCCATTGCCGAAACTTGAAAGCGAAGTGAGTGGTAGGGCAGTATGTAAACACACACTGCTCTCGATCCTGCTGCAGCAGTATTTAGGGAATTATCGCCGGCAGCGCGAGGGGCAGCGGCAGGGGCTGAATGTAAATGAGGTATAAGATTCATAATTTGATAACTCAGATCAACTTCAACTTTCTTTTTGTTTTGGCGCCGCTTGCTTGTTAGTTAGTATGGTAGTTGTACTTCTGTTTCCGCACTTAGACTCCGTTTGGTCCTTTGTGCGTGGTGGCGCCGCTTGCTTTTCGCTACGACTCTGCCAGTGTCTGTTTCAGAGTGTCCTAAACTTCTTAAATAGAATATGATCGTTTACGAATAATTTACAATTATTTTCCATTACTTGACACTGGCAGAAAAGTGTCCAAGAAGACACAATTAGACATTCGATGTCAAAAAGACAATTTTTCTCTATACTACCCATAGACAACAATCCATTTACTATACAACACCAAAGTAACTCAACATGTTAGAACCTGTCGGAAAGGTCACATAAGTATGACTCATCGAGTATATCAAGAAGCTGGGCTAGGTAGGGCCTGATTAGACAAGGGAACAACGCACAAAATACTCCTATGCAAGATGTCAATGTAGATACTGGTTCTCCCACATAGAATTAGGATTAGTTATGACTCACACAAGCGCACAATAATAAATCCAGTGCACATGCCTAGTCTCTAGGAAAATCTAGCTAGAAAGAGAAAGTGGCAAACATATTACTTCAAAACTAATTCATTAGATAACTAAGTTATTATAATACATTGATATAAATTCAGTCATTAATTATTATACTATTTATACAGTTAGTTTGCGGTAGCCTAAGTTTTTAACTATATTTCTTTACACTTTACAACAAGCCATAATATGTCCATTCTTTCTGCAATGCGTTCTCGTATGGCTAGTGCGACAAATATCTTCATGATCTTCAGAAAAATCCTCCATAATTGTTTTATTCTTATCTGGAATAGAAATAGAAATTTTGTCAAGACAAGTAAAAACACTGCTGGTCAATCTTCACAACATCATTAAGCCCTAGCTAAGCTGATCACATCATTTATTTTGCTACGAAGTACACATAAAATGCTGATTGTTTTTTGGGCTGTCAATCTGACAAAAATATTCACGCATTGCCTTAAAAACAGACATGGAATGTGTTTGTGTTTAAAAAGATATTTAAAGTGAGGGTGTTTTGAAATAAATTAATAAATCCTTCTTTCTCCAACATGCAAGTCTTTCAAGTTCATGAAGCAATGTGATAATGATTATCATATTGCTCTAATATGAATTAAAAAGGAATAATACATTAGTCTATGCAATACTATGAAGAAATTACTCACCTCAGCACTCCATAGGCGCTATAGAATTAGAATTATCTCCATAACCGCTCAAACTTCCATGGAACTCAATACCGCTGATTTGGCTATCTGCATTGAAGGCATATGAGTCATTGCTAGGTGCATGAGCTGACTCCAAGTTCACATCACCCGTATCCTGTGCTGCCGCATCAGGTTCTGCCCAGTTTATCTTGAACCTCGTCACTCTAGGCTCAGACGCCAGTATATTCCTCACTACTTTGTCAAACTGAGGCTTCGCTGGGGGATTCTCACGCAGCTCCGGCTCGCTTTCACTGTATTCGTTGTTTATGAAGTAACCTACGCGAACGAATTCTTGTCCTCTGTACGAACAGGTGAGAAGGACTACTGTGACGCCTAGAGCGTCATTTTCAGGGATCCGAGTTACGTCTGGTGGCGGTGCTTGGAAGACAAACATGTGTCGGCCTTCGGGAATAGGTCCTACGTAAATTGTGTCCAAAATCTGATCGTGCTCCTCTGTTTCAGCCGATCCCACGTAGATCATCTTCCATTCGAGATCTTCCTTCAGTTCTTCGATGCATTCGAACGTCAGCTCAAATTGAAATGGATTCAAGAAAGGGCTAGGGTTATCGAGAACAACGACGTTGGTTATGTGCACTTTTGCCATTGTTTTTGAGAAGTTGGCTTGGTTTTAGTTGCTGTCGGTGAGGGATACAGCGTTTGCAATGTTTGTTTTTCAAATGCAATAATGATGAATCACAGGTGAAAATCACAAATTATTAGCGGAAAAATAATGTCGGTGAACAAAACTCGAAAAGTGACACGGATTTTGGCGGTTGAATTCGGTCACGTGACCAAAATACTCGTTATCGCAAGCGCCACAGTGAACGTTTTAAGAACTACAAAATAAAAGTAAACTAGTTTGACAGGTGACTATGGCGAATGGAAATTGCTGCTTTTAGTGAATACCTGTACAAAAGGTGTTCACAATATTGATATTCTAATGAAAATGAACTATTGTTTACATTTACAATCATTTTACTTACAGATTTTTCTAGTTTTCTATTTGTTTTGCACTAAAATTCAGAACACAAAAACGTCAACAGAAATAAAAGACAATACAGATTGTGAGTTGCTACATGAATGAATATTGAATAAGTCAACAGCTGATTCTTCATCTTGTCTATGTTTCTTTCCAAAACCTCCTCGAAGACCCCACAACAAAAAACAATCAATTCATCAACTAGAAATCGTAAAAAAAAAAATGTTTTTTAATTTATTTTGACATCAAATGCAAAAATCTAAAATAAATTCTGTAGCACAAAACTTTTTTCCTCGGTCTGCTAACTGGCAACTATTTTGACAACAATAGTTGCATTGCAGTCAGTCAAGTCAATGTCAAAAAACAATGATGGCGTCGTATCTTTTGTGTTGAAGTTTTTTTTTGTTTTCACTCACTATCACTTCACTTACGTAGTTCATTAGTATTTGGATGAAGCTAAAAGAATAATTTAATTTGCCGTTGCTTTTTACAACAAGCAACCAATCATTACAATATTTCGCACCTTCTCTACAATGAGATATTAGCTTGAAGTATGAAGGTCGTACGTTGAAAGTTGTTTATTGAAGAATTACCTGCCGTGCCGACAACCACCAAGTAAATAGGTAACATAATCACATGAATAATCATAATTTCTGAGTTTCACGTAAACAATAGGTATTAAATAACTAGATTACGTTATTGAGAACGTCTTGCGCTATAATTTATAACTGTTTTAGCGATAAGTTACGAGCTATGTTTTATAACTACCTTCTATACCTAACTTTGTTGGTCATCTTCCAAGGGAAGTTTTCAAATATTTCGCCAATGACTCACTAGTTAGCCGCTCTGATGTCCATACTAATTAGTTGCGACAATTGCTTACAATTGAATGCTCTATGTTTCCTTTTTCCACTGTTCCCTGAATAAGGATAAATGCTGTTTGGTGGTAGTTATAGGTATTCTGGCACTTCCTCAATAAGACTTTCTATTTATTCATTTATACAAGGTACCATAATATAATAATAATAATGTGTTTATTATTCTCTGCCTAACTAGGCCACTCCTTGAAGTGTCTAGTCTACCGAAGTTTGACGTATTGATTGAAAGCAGCTTAAAGCAAATGGCTCAGGAAGACATTTGTTTCATAAACATTATGCGATGAAAGTAGAGGTTCAGGTTCAGGTAGGGGTTCTCCTTTTTCCGCATTTGGACTCCAGTTGGTCCTTTATGTGTAGTAGTTGCTAGCATAGCCAGCCTAGCTCCGTCCAGAAGCGCAGAATCTTCCTGGGGTCTTCACAGAATCTTCCTGGGCTTCGCGTAGCGACCTCGGCAAGTTGAGGATTTTTATATGTTGTGCTAATACTCCCTCGCATTCCAGGATTACGTGGGCATGAAAGTAGAGTAAATATATCTTTATGCAGGACTTTTTTTAAAAAATTACTATGAATAATAAACAAATTCAATGTCAGTAGCATCCTCTGCCTAGGGAGTAGACCATATATTTGATAGAGTGCATGTCCCTCTCCCACACTACATGGAGAAAGACTTGTTTTTTAAAAACATTTTTTATTAAGTTATTCTTATAGTTTTAATGTGAATATGGTCTCTTGACTCCTTAATCCTGTCTTGTCTGGTCTCTTCTGCAGTGTACCACAAGTGCATGGTACAGTCAGATCATCATCATCAGTCTATGTTAGTCCACTGCCGGACAGAGCCCTAATAATGAGCGACATAGCGCCATGTCTTCATCTTGACGCATACAGCATCTACATGCAGTCGTTCAGTCAGATTTAGTGGTTGTATCTCTAAATAAAGTTGTGGTATTACTACTGTTATGGACTTACTTGGTAAATCAGGACTGAAGATTGTGGGTAGCTGCCATCAGCATCTTTATCAAAGTACCCACATATATTTCATTATTTATTGAGTGAGTGCACTCACACATAGGGTAGGTATTTAATACACCACAACTACTGTTGTAAATAACTGGCTTATCTTTGTCCAGAATGGCGCAGCGCGATTCCAGTCCGGTCTATTACAGAGAGATACAGAAGAATGCATTTCTCAGGAGATTGCCGGAAGAAACTAGCAGTAGTAAACTACTGCCTATGTCTCTCAAAGTAAGTTATGTTTAAGTTAAAAAAGTTAAAAGTTTAAGTATTAAACCTTTAGAAATGAAACATCAGCAAAATCATCAATTTGTATGTAAAAATTTAATAATTGTTCCTAACAAAAGCAATTTCAAATCAAACCATATGGTCAGATTTTTATTTGCTCAGGTCAACTCATTAAATTACTAATTGAAGTATAAAATAAAACTTAACTAAACAGAAAATAAAATATTCCTATTGGGGGTTCCTTTTTTCCTGTTGTGGTACGAAACTTTAAAAATTATATAAATAAAATAAACACAGTACAAAAGGTGGCTTTATCGCTGTGAGCCATTTCTCCCAGGCAAACTTGGCATGCAGAAATATAATGTATATAAGAAATGGGGGTTGGTGGTGGACAGGCACAGACAGTAAATAATGGAAAAAATACAAGAACACTAGACTACTGGTTACGAATGCACAATCTGACCACTACCCATAAGAGACTGGTATTAGACATATCATACAGCTGCTCGTCTTTAACTAAATAATAATAAATATAATACATATTTACAATGTGCGTTAAGTGTGTACTTTGTGTTAATGTAGTCCCCCCTTATCTTACAGAAAGCACCTCTCAAACCACTTTGGACCCAACTCTGCGTCCACAACGGTCGCACACCATACCTAGAACAATACCGCGATCCAATTTCAGCGCGCGCACACCGTCCGCTATGGCGCGTCTGTCTGTCCACAGCCAGACATGTCACAGCTAGTGTCAGTCCAAAGGACACGGAGCATGACTTTCTTATTGACACAAGGGATGGACCTGTACGCATGCTGGCTCCTACTTGGTAAGTGCGTCTTTCATTCGGTCTATCTGTCCACCGCCAGACATGTCACAGCTAGTGACAGTCCAAAGAACACAGGGCACGACTTCCTGATTGACACGAGGGACGGACCAGTACGCATGATGGCTCCTACTTGGTAAGTGCGTCTTTCATTCGGTCTGTCTGTCCACCGCCAGACATGTCACAGCTAGTGACAGTCCAAAGAACACAGGGTACGACTTCCTGATTGACACGAGGGACGGACCAGTACGCATGCTGGCTCCTACTTGGTTAGTGTGTTTTTCAGTCTATCTGTGTTAGGTCAAAGCTAATGTCACTCTGAGGAATACAGTGCTTCAGACATGCTGGCTCCTACTTGGTAAGTGCGTCTTGCAGTCTGTCCACAGCCAGACATCACACAGCTAATATCACTCCAAGGAATACAGTGATTCAGCCATCCTGATTGACATGAGGCAGTGCCTCACTCACACATTAATAAGTAAGACATGCTGGCTCCTACTTGGTAAGTGTGTTTTTCAGTCTGTCTGTCTGTCCACGGCCAGACATGTCACTCCAAGGAATACAGTGCTTCAGACCTGTAGGTACGCATGCTGGCTCCTACTTGGTAAGTTTAATACCAATTAAGAATCCCTGCTGAGCTGGTTCTCGCATAAAACTTGGAGAGTGAAGCGAGTCATGCTGTTTTTTGACTTGCTGTGTCAGTGACACATTGTGTTGCTCTACATTGTCTGGCACGCACAATACGTAGGGCTTATACACAAAATTGCGAATTCAAAGCTTTTTAGGTAATTATTTACGATTTGATGTCGCATCGCAGTTTTGTGTTCAATCTCCTCTGTGGCAGCGTCCGCTGATACAAACAGAAATGTTTTTATTTCGTTAACAAAGTCAAACTCAAAACTTAATAGCATTTATTTCTTTAGGCTTAGATAATAAGCACTTAGACAAGTCAAATTTTATACTATTCATTACTAGTCCATGTTTATCTTTAAGTATAGAATACTTGTACTAGGAGGTTTCGCTCTTCCATTTTACATGATATAGTGAAACCTTTGTTTTGTTTATATTTGCCTACTTCTTCCAGGGAATGTATGCAAGACTGGGTAACGACCCTACGCAACAAGCTGCACGAGCTGAAGATAGTGTCTCCCTGTGAGAATGTGTACATTAGCGCGCCCGTGCCCGCCCCCCTGCGCGCCGCCGCCCGCGACCCGACCTCCCCGCTGCCGGCGCCGCCCCCCACGCCGCCTGTTAGGTGAGACTAGAAGATAGTGTCTCCCTGTGAGAATGTGTACATAAGCGCGCCCGTGCCCGCCCCCCCGTGCGCCGCCGCCCGCGACCCGACCTCCCCGGTGCCGGCGCCGCCCCCCACGCTGCCTGTTAGGTGAGACTAGAAGATAGTGTCTCGCTGTGAGAATGTGTACATTAGCGCGCCTGTGCCCGCCACCCCGCGCGCCGCCGCCCGCGACCCGACCTCCCCGCTGCCGGCGCCGCCCCTTACGCCGCCTGTTAGGTGAGACTATCCACAATTTTAAATGCTCGGGTAAGCAGCCGCTGGGGTAAACGTGTTCTTGAGTGTAGACCACGACTCGGCAAACGTAGTATAGGACGCCCTCCGGCCAGGTGGGATGACGACCTGCGAAGGACTGCAGGCAGATGCTGGATGCGGCAAGCTGAAGATAGGGAGCTATGGCGCTTATTAGGGGAGGCCTATGTCCAGCAGTGGACAACTATAGGCTGATGATGACTTATCATTATATTCAGTTGCATGCAATACATATTGTCTTTCTTCCCCAGGGTACCAGGAATAGATCTATCCACCGTGACCCGCGCAACGCCGATACCAGAACCGCCAGACCCGTCAGTACCGCCAGAGCCGATAGAACCGATAGAGCCGACAGAACCGGCCAGCTTGCAGACTGATGCAGAACCGGAGATTGATATATCTAACTGGGATGATTTGTCCGTGCCGAGTACTAGTCAGGTACGGTTTAATTTAAGGCTGAAAAAACAGCAGAAACTGGGTAAAACTGGTTTAAAAGCTTCTAGTGTTGCGATTTAGGCATTAACTTCTAATGATAACTGAGTATAACCGGTTGAAAAGCTATGAGCATGGGGATTAAGGCATAGAGGGTCTTAACACTTTGACTGCGAGTTTTTTTCGACGACTGCGATCTTTTTTTTAACCTAAGCCATTCGTGCTGCCGCTCTACACAGCGGTTGTGTTGCGCCGCACATGCGTTTCGTTCCAAAAACATATTACGGCTGTGCTGAGTCACACAGATCTGTATTTTCTCAGCCGCTGCGCTAGTGTGGATTTACGCATATTAGTCACTTGTAGAAAACACATACCGTGTGATTTCAGCACTCAAAGTGTTAAACGAGTCGCTCATCTTCCCATACAAACGTGGAAGGGTACTATGTACACACTGTTTGATGTTGATAATTATAAACAAAGGATAATATCGATTTATCTCGTCATCGCATCTAGAGTTTGTGCAAAAAGAGAGGTCTCTTAGGAATAGAGGGCGCGCGTGTGCCAATGTACTATGTTAGTTCACCGTTTCGCCACGAGACTTCTCTTTTTGCACAGACTATGTTTATGTACACCAAAAACTGTAACAAAAGAATGCATTTGAAAAATACAATCTTCTAAACTTTGTATTGCGGAACGGCAACGGCTACACCCTAATAAATAAATAATGCTGGACAATCCACACAGTATTATCTAGCCCTAAGGTAAGCAGAGCTTGTGTTATGGGTACTAGATAACTGATATACATAATACAATACATTACATAGATAGATATTTTTTATTATACATAGAAAACGACCGGAACACTCGGAACAAATATCTGCAGATCGTACACACAATTGTTCCGAGGCGGGAAACGAACCCGCAACCTCCTGCGTCGCAGGCGGACCTTCACCACCGCTCCACATGGGTCGTCTAATAGCAGAATAACTATTGAAAACATAGGAAAATTAACGAAAAAAAGAAAAACATACAAGTCAATGTTTGACAATTACGAAACCCATGGTTTCGTAATTGTTAAACATTGACTGTTAGATACGAAGTTCGCCGGATCAGCTAGTATTATAAATTACTAGCGGACCTTCCCGGCTTCGCACGGTTTTAGTACGGATCTCTGACTTTTTGAAAATATAACATAGCCTATGTTCACCGGGGATAGTGTAGCTTCCCAACGGTGAAAGAATAAATTTTTCAAATCGGTCCAGTAGTTTCGGAGCCTATTCATTACAAATAAACAAAAATCAAACCTTTCCTCTTTATAATATTAGTATAGATAATAGAATTTCCTACTATTATTGCTGATGAATAAACTATCATAGTTTAACTGACTTCCTGTTAATTGCAGGCGCCAACAAGCGTAGCAAAGATATGCGGCCAGAACATATGCTTAGACAACTCTATATTCAAGCGGAGTGGATGCAGCGATGAAGAAGCTGATAGCGATTCTGTTAGCAGTCACGTCACGGAGGAAGAACAGAAGTTAGTACAATATAGTAACAAGAAAGACATTAACATGCTAGATATCAATTATCAAAGTGCTTTATTTTCTTTAGACCTAACTAGACTCTTGAACTTGCTAAGCAGTAATTAAAACAGTTTTGGGGGCTAAGAGTTACTACAAAAGGGGCATGAGACATATTCTGGCGCCGCTGCAAACCAATGCTGCACTGACACCAGTAGGAACTTTGTATTGTTTGATATTTTGAAACGCAAATATATTTTTTCTATTCTATTCTACACATACATTATTTTAGTTGAAAAACCAACCCGTTGACCAGGATATACTTTGGAACGCTGAGCGACAGGAATTCGAAGTTGATGTTCATATTTGACATTTATGTTGATACTGGCTGCGCCCCGCGGCTTCTCCCAAGTCAAATGGTCTATAAACATTCGTCTTGAATCACAATATCTATTAAAGAAAGCCGCATCAAAATCCGTTGCGTAGTTTTAAAGATCTAAGCATACATAGGGACAGACAGACAGCGGGAAGCGACTTTGTTTTATACTATGTAGTGATTTATTCTCTGTTTTTGTTCCAGTGATCGTCCTACCAACATAACCGTTATCAAAGTATCAAACAAAGACCCGCCTCATACAGCCATCCCCATCATAGGCCCCGAAAACGTTTTTGACTTTGAGTTCAAGAATGACTTCGTTAATATAGTCAATACGGAGGGCCAGAATGACTATGGGACGGTGTTCGAGCCGGAGTACGGGCATTTGAGTTTGACTACTACTGTTAATTTGACAGGTAATATGACTATTTTATTAATAACTAGTCTCTGCCCGCGGCTTCGCACGCGTTGTTTGTATGGAAACGTTTTATGGTTATTTTTAGAATAGAATTGAATATTACTTGATTGCACCAACAATACAAAAAAAATATAATAAAGAAACGTTATATTAACTATATCTAGTGGCACAATCAGCGGCCTTATCGTTAACAGCGATTTCTTCCAGGCAACCTTTGGATGGATAGGATCGATCGGTATTTATTAACACTTCGACTGCGGCGATCTTTTTTCGACTGCAATCTTTTTTTTAATCTAAGCCATTCGTGCTGCCGCTCTACACAGCGGTTGTGTTGCGCCGCACATGCGTTTCGTTCGAAAAACATATTACGGCTGTGCTGAGTCACACAGATCTGTATTTTCTCAGCCGCTGCGCTAGTGTGGATTTACGCATATTAGTCACTTGTAGAAAACGCATACGATGTGATTTCAGCAATCGAAGTGCTGCTGACGGTGGCTTTTAAGCAGATGGTGGATTTTACCTCATGAGAACCGATATATATGATAAAAAGTGTCCATTCCGTAGTTTTTGCGTGAAAGAGTAACAACCATCCATACATACAAACTTTCGCGTTTATAATATTAGTAGGATTTATTTATTAATAAAATTTTATTGTAATCTATTGTATAAATACCTACATGCGGGCCTTCCCTAACTTTTTTGAAAATATAGTATAGCCCATGTTCACCGGGGATAGTGTAG
Source organism: Eupithecia dodoneata (assembly GCA_947044415.1). NCBI lineage: Eukaryota > Metazoa > Arthropoda > Insecta > Lepidoptera > Geometridae > Eupithecia > Eupithecia dodoneata. The sequence goes on from OX345684.1 coordinate 4,013,419, forward strand.
CTTCTCAACGGTGAAAGAATTTTTCAAATCGGTCCAGTAGTTTCAGAGCCTATTCATTACATAGAAACAAAAAATCAAACCTTTCCTCTTTATAAGATTATTATAGATATTAGTCATCTAGTACCCATAACACAAGCTCTGCTTACCATGGGGCTAGATGATGCTGTGTGGATTGTCCAGCATTATTTATTTATTTTATTTTGTTTCAGGAGACGTCAACGCAAAAGACGACGAAGTATACGAAAGACTTTGTATGGCGTCCACAAAGCCTTCCCCATTACCAGTCAGGAAACTCAGAGAAAAGAGAAAGTCATCCCTACCTAATCTAGACACAAACAGCACTTACGAATATTTGTTTTTAAACAACAATAATACAGATAATACTTCTTCTACAACACCTATAAGCACCCTTAACACAACTACGCATATCACGTCAATATCTACCAATAACACTCCAACCTCGAGTAATATCACGTCAACATCGAATACTGCGAGCAATATCACGACAACATCCAATATCACGTCGACATCAAATACCGCTAGTACTATCACACCAATATCGAATAGTACGACGAATATCACGCCAACATCGAATATCACACCAACATTGAATAGTACACCAACATCGAATAGTACACCAATAAGTAATATCACGGTAAATACAAGTACAGTGACAGTTAGTACAAATAATACGAATGTTTCTAGTACGGAAGTGAATTCTAATAGGAATGTGGACTCTATTGCAAGGGGTGTAAGGTCGGTTGAGAGGACGCAGAGTCAGAATGCTTATGATGCGTCCACGTCGCCTAGGAGGGAACGGAATGAAGCTAAAAGTAATGGGAGAATTGGTAAGTTAAAATAACATTTGAAGCCGCCACACATAGAAATCGTGGCCGGAGGCGAAGGCGAAGGCGTGCGGGTAGTTTCATACAAATTTCCTTGCACCGCGCCGCCACCGCCCGGCGGTGTATGTGTAGTCTTTCATATAAATTCGTATGATACAACACGCACGCCTTCGCCTGCGGCCCGGCCGCGGTTTCTGTGGGCTTTTAAATTATATTTTAAAACGACTCGCCATTTTGTGACGGCGGCCATCTTGGACAGATTTTCATCAAACATAGATAAGAACACTCCCGGCTAATCCTTTCAAACTAAATCAAAGTCGGTTCATCCGCTCGGGAGCTACGATGCTACAGACAGACACACACACAGACACGTCGTTTTTTGCGTTAACAAGGACTTTACCAAAAGATATCCCTGACTATATATAAAATTTGCTACTTACATGGTATGGACCTACATTTAATTTTAATTATGATTTTTTGTTGTCCGAAATAAATTACTTTTATTTTTTTATTTTTTATATTAATATTCAATGTGTGCAAGTCTATATCAGTCAGACAAGAGAATAAAAGCAAAATTTAAATTCAGAGCGCTACCATAGGATTCACGCAAAATATAAAATAATTTTAACGTTTTTCTCGGCTCGAAATAACGGTTGAAAATGCTATTTTTTACAAAAAATTACGCGAATTCTCAGAGTGAATTTTCAACGAATAAATCCGGATCAGCCTATGTTAGTCCACTGCTGGACAAAGGCCTAATGAGCGGCATGGCGGCCTGTCTTCAGTTTGAATCTACCTCTATTTGCTCATAAGCTACCGTTTCATTTCTTCTAACTTCAGTTTAACAATTATCTACTTTACTGAGAATACGAGTTAAATATAGTATTTTTCTACCGCATAAGGTTCAATCTCTATATTTTTTATGAGACATCTTAAGAAAACCTAAAATCAAACATTTAAAAAACTTTGTGAGTTAAAAGTAGATGGCGCTATTTTTTTCAGAGAAATCCGAACCACAACACAAGCCGATATGGAAACGGGGGTTAACAGAACTATCTCTGCTGACGAGACTGAAGATTGGACAGCTGAAGCGGCCTGAGAGTCCGGGCATTAATGATAACAACCGGTGAGGTCACAGTCCACTCATCATCTAGCCGCTAGCCTCAAGCTAAGCAGAGCTTGTGTTATGGGTACTAGATGACTGATATACATAATACAATACATTACATACAATACATATATATTTTTTATTATACAAAGATAACTACCAGAACACCCGGAACAAATATCTGCAGATCGTACAGACAATTGTCCTGAGGCGTGAATCGAATGGGGTAAAACCGCTGGGGCCCTCCGGCCAGGTGGAATAACGATCTGCGAAGGACTGCGTGCAGATGCTGAATGCGTCAAGCTGAAGACAGGGCGCTATGGCGCTCATTGGGGGAGGCCTATGTCCAGCTGTGGATTGCTTTAGGCCGATGATGAAGCACAACATTGATTTTCTTACATACTATTGTCGTTACGGAAGAGATCGCTTCCAAGCGATAAGGCCGCCCGTTGTGCTGTCGCATGTAATGTCTTTTTGTAATTATCTGTATCTGGTGTAACATAAAGTATTTTTGTTTTGTATTGTTGCAGAACCGCGAATGGAGTGAACGGTGTCACGTCTCCTGCCAAAGTGGTGAACAGATCGCGGACTGAGGCGCGCGTGGATCGATCTAGGCGGAGGAGCAGCTCTTTGAGCAATGGTACGTACCAGTCGCAAAATAAATAAATAAAGTATTAGAAATATTTTTGCAATCCAAGCGGGCAACCCCACCCGTGCGCTGCGTAAATAGGCGCGCTGGACAAGTTTTTATAATCGTTTCTTTTTTCAATAATGCTGGACAATCCACACAGCATTATCTAGCCCCATGGTAAGCAGAGCTTGTGTTATGGGTACTAGATAACTGATATACATAATACAATACATTACACATATAGATATTTTTTATTATACATAGAAAACGACCAGAACACCCGGAACAAATATCATGCAGATGGGACACACAATTGTTCCGAGGCGGGAATCGAACCCAACCAACCTTCTGCGTCGCAGGCGGACCTTCGCCCACCGCGCCACATCGGTCGTAAAGTTTCACCGTTTCACCTCTATTGTTTTAGTAATAAGTTTGTACCTAGTTTTAGTTTTCCTACCTATATGTTTTGAAAATGTACCTAATGTGTCGTGTCAAATAAATTATTTCGTTTTTTTTTTACAAGCCGCGCTCTCTTTCACTTGACTTCGCTCGCGACATTCAGACGGAATGGACGTCTCTTGTACGACTTGTAATTCTTTATGTTCCCCTAGTCATTATTGGTCAGACTCGCAGGTGGTTCGTAAAAGTTGTGCTAAAGTTAGTAGGTACGGTTGATGTACCTAAATGTGAAGATTAGGGCGATCGAAGGTGTTGTAAGCTGGATCGTATCCTTTCTTTTAAACACTTTGAGTGCTGATATCACACGGTATGTGTTTTCTACAAGTGACTAATATGCGTAAATCCACACTAGCGCAGCGGCTGAGAAAATACAGATCTGTGTGACTCAGCACAGCCGTAATATTTTTCGAACGAAACGCATGTGCGGCGCAACACAACCGCTGTATAGAGCGGCAGCACGAATTTTTTAGGTAAAAAAAAAGATCGTAGTCGTCGAAAAAAAATCGCAGTCAAAGTGTTAAAACCTTTAGGAATAGGTTTTGTAAGAAAAGTTAATAAATCATAAATAAGGCATCTATGAAGAGAGCACTGCAAGGTGGTAGGCGAGATTATTCGATTGGTTTGAAATCCTACTAATATTATAAACGCGAAAGTTTGTAAGTATGGATGGATGTTTGTTGCTCTTTCACGCAAAAACTACTGAATGGATTTTGATGAAACTCCACAATAATATAGCTTACATATCAGAATAACACATAGGCTACAATTCATAAAGATATATTGTATATTATCTAAAATATCTATTACCACGCGGGTGAAACAGCGGGGCGTAGCTAGTATAAAATAAATAAATGTATATCACTACCCCACAGGTCAATCCCCAACGACCACCCCAGGCCCTATAAGCCTGCTGCCGCTGGTCTCGCGGCAAGCGATGTCGCTGGCGGCGGCGCAGCGGCGCGGCGCGGCGCTCTCGCATCATGTCGCGCAGCATAGCCAGATGCTGTTCGTGGACTATGACAAACAAGTGTGGTGAGATAATTATATCATTATCCTTCATTTTTGTTTTGTCTCGTTTCTGTCTCCAAACTACAAACCTTGTATTCTATTTTAATAACCAAAAATATTTTATACCTTAACCTTTCTACCACTGAGTTCCTACTAATATTATGACGACCTCTGTGGCGCGGTGGGTGAAGGTCTACTGCGACGCAGGAGGTTGCGGGTTCGATTCCCGCCTCAACACCAATTGTGACAAACAAACAATTTCTGTACGATCTGCAGACATTTGTTCCGGGTGTTCTGGTCGAAAATATATATCTATGTAATGTATTGTATTATGTATATCAGTTATCTAGTACCCATAACACAAGCTCTGCTTAGCTTGGGGCTCGCTAATGCTGTGTTGATTGTCCAGCATTATTATAATATTATATCTATTTATCTTCTACAGGATTGCATGGTGGGGTAATGCCGGTTCGCATTGCGGCGGGCGGGTCGGCGACCGCGTGCGCGGCCTGCGCGCCTCCGCCCCGCGAGACGCCGCCCACGCCAAACAACTCTTGCACTCACAGCACACACGCCTGGTAAGAACACTACCCTCAACACGCCATTTTGTGGCGGCGGCCATCTTGGATTTTCATCTAAAACTTAACAATTGTCATCTGTAACGTAAGCGCATTTGTCATCTCCCATCTGACGTCATGACAGAGCAATATGGCGTCTAGCGTTTTCGTCAAATTCCGCGCGAAACTAGGAAATGTAAATTTTAAATGAATTATGGCACTTATCGATAGAATAAAAAAGGTGTAGAAAAAAAAGGTGTTTTAGTGTTTTATTAGCATTATAGATTCAAATTAGGATTTTTTTAAAACAGCAATAGCTTCTATGACAAAAATGGGTGCCCTATTAAGCGACTCACTGCGCTCGCTGGACCGGGACATATATTTCCCGTTAACACTTTGACTGCTGAAATCACACGGTATGTGTTTTCTACAAGTGACTAATATGCGTAAATCCACACTAGCGCAGCGGCTGAGAAAATACAGATCTGTGTGACTCAGCACAGCCGTAATATTTTTCGAACGAAACGCATGTGCGGCGCAACTCAACCGCTGTGTAGAGCGGCAGCACGAATGTTTTAGGTTAAAAAAAAGATCGCAGTCGTCGAAAAACAATCGCAGTCAAAGTGTTAAAAAAACCGCATCAAAATCCGTTGCGTAGTTTTAAAGATCTAAGCATACATAGGGACAGACAAGACAGCCGGAAGCAACTTTGCTTTATACTATGTATCTAGATCACTACATACATTAATGTTAATAGTCCTATATCCCTCACACACTTATTCTTGTTACAGGTGGATATTCTTTTCCATCGGGTGCCTTTAGGAAAAATATTTGTAGTCAACAAGAGAGATAAAGAAAGCCTTGGTAAGTACATAGCTAACCTTTTTGTTTTGATTAAGGCTGTACCCCGCCCGGGGCACGCTAGCGCCGCCACCTATTTTATATTATTATTTAAAAAAAGGACATAATTTCCTTTGTTCAACGTAAAAATTGATTAGGCAGTTTGATACCTTTAAGGGTCCGGCGACGCTCGCTCCCAACTTCAATTCGAGGCGCTTGCAAAAATCGCTCCGAATATCGCTGTCCCTGTTTAACCCTTCCCCATGCGTGCGCTATAGCATTATTATTATGCTTTAATTAGAAATAATTGTGTATTTCTGTATTTTTCTACGTAACGTTTAGGTAGGTTTGCATCTGGTCGAAGCGAAGACCAATACAATTTATAAATTACAAGCGGACCTTCACGGGTTTAGTACGGATCCCTAACTTTGTTGAAAATATAATATAACCTATGTTCACCGGGGATAGTGTAGCTTTCCAACGGTGAAAGAATTTTTCAAATCGGTCCAGTAGTTTCAGAGCCTATTCATTACAAACAAAAATCAAACCTATCCTCTTTATAATATTAGTATAGATTTATATGCAATAGATATTTTTTATAAACCCGGCGTCGCTTGGTACCCCTCGTGGCACTTATTTACGATTTTATTTTGATACTAATAAAGTAAACTTCCTATTAATACTCCATTTAAGATTTTTTTTTTTACTCCTTAAACGTTACTGTCATTGGTCAGACGACATTGTATCATAGCCGAGGAGGATAAAAGAAAGATATTAGATAAGAGAATATCATATTTAATCACACACGTATGTACATAGAATATAATATAGCATTTCAATTCTAAACGTCTTGGATTTAAACTGTTTAATGAGGTAAATGTGTTTAACTTTCAGGTATAAAACTGGACGGTGAATGTAACATAGTGTCAGTGGAGGCAGACTCCCCCGCCGCGCGCGCCGGCCTCCCCCCCGCCGGCAAGTGGGCGCTCACAGAGGTCAATAACCGGCCCGTCAACTTGCTGAAGGTAGGTAGATAACCTGCCCATCTACTTGATGAGATAGGATTTTGTAAAATATGTTTACGATAACACGCTTTGTCGTTAAGACGAGGTTTAAATATCATATATTAACACTCTGACTGCGATTTTTTTCGACGACAGCGATCTTTTTTTTAACCTAAGCCATTCGTGCTGCCGCTCTACACAGCGGTTGTGTTGCACCGCACATGCGTTTCGTTCGAAAAATATTACGGCTGTGCTGAGTCACACAGATCTGTATTTTCTCAGCCGCTGCGCTAGTGTGGATTTACGCATATTAGTCACTTGTAGAAAACACATACCGTGTGATTTCAGCAATCAAAGTGCTTTATCTCCTTTAGATTTTACACGACTCGACGAAAAATGCAAATTTCATAAGTAAAACTACGAAATAAAGTTATCAGTTTGATTTTTTGTTCTATAAACTACTATACTAAATCTACCAAACATGTACATTATTATACATTATGTGTGTGAAGCCCTGTATAGTTGAAATCGAATTTTCATATAACATATTTTCAGGGTGGCGAAGAAGACATGAACAGAATCAGCTACTACGGCACTGAAGCGTCCGTACTCCTACAACCTTCGGCGTTAGTGAAGAAACTCCGCGCTGCGCTCAAAGGGAACAAGAGCTTACTCGGACTGAGATAAGGTTCACTTTTGTATAAGTTTTTATAGGATTTTGATACATAACGACTGCACATTTAACATTCCCTGAGCGAAACTAGCGCAGTTCATAAAAATGGCGCTAGGTATATGGTAAATAAGCAAATTGGTATAATGTGATAGCTATGAAAGTCTCGCTAGCTCAGCAGTGTACTTTAGAGCCCCTCGCTACGCTCGTGAGTCTCTTCTAGACTGCTTCGCTAGCTCGGAATTTAATATCGGCACACTCAAAAAAAATAGTGATGCTCTCTTGTGAAACAAATCATTAAATAAATAGTTAAGTCGCTAGTTACGCTTCGTAATGGACAAAATATTATACTACGGAACCACTATCTATACTCCGGCCAAACTCGAGATTTTTGTTTTAATCGAAACTAACTGCGCCCTACGGATTTTCCCGTGTGGAACTCTGTGTCAAATTGTTTATAAACCTTCCTCTTGAATCACTCTATCTATTAAAAAAACCGCATCAGCATCCGTTGCGTAGTTTTAAAGATCTAAGCATACATAGGGACAGACAGACAGCGGGAAGCGACTTTGTTTTACACTATGTAGTGATGTCAATTGACCACTATCTCACTTAAGAAAGTGAAGATGGGGCCTGATGTAGCTGCTTCATGCTACATCAGGCCACATCTTCACTTTCTTCATTTTTCTTTCATCGACTTTCCCAGAAGAAACTTATACAATCGGAATTTGAAGAATCCGATAACTGTACCCTAACAGACAGAGGTTTGACTTACGTTTATATATTTTCCCCATACTTAACCTAAAAATCACTTTCTATTTGTTAATTAATTCATAGTATTTGCAAGACTTGTCGATTTGAGCTCTACATAATACCACAGACCAGTTTATATCAAGAAGACAGACAATCCCGTAAAAAAAATCGTGACTCAGAAAAAGCTCAAGTTCCAAGCTATTCCTAGATGGCGCTGTCACATAGCCGTAAAATTACCCTATCACGACTTAAAGCCAAGAAATGATTGAATTATTTGATTTGATATCTAGATTATTTCTGTGTTAGTGCACACCAAAATTATTATTTTCATTCACATAGTCATTACTTAGAAAATTATTTCTTATATTCTTTATTAGGTGGGGGACATCATACAGGGCAAATATTTTTCGATCATTAGTATAGAAGAATGGCGAATCGGATGTTGCCCCCAGTCTTTTATAAACTTTTTGGTTTGTTGATGCCTGGTCACAGACCACAGCTTTCGGCAAAACCCCACTGTCAAACAGCTTATTTATTAAAGCTTTGAGTAAGAGTTTCAAATTTTCCGCTTTCACATTTGTATTTGATAAGAAGTATGCGACTGGTAAATTCCATTGCGTATACAAACCTCTGATAAGAATTTTTATTTAGCCTGTTTCGTCCCACTGCTGGGCAAAGGCCTCCCCCAAATCTTTCCACTCAGTGCGGTCACGTGCGATCTCACACCGATCTCCGAGGAAGGCGTTAAGGTCGTCTCGCCAGCGCTTTCTTGGCCGACCTCGCCCGCGGCTTCCTTGGATGACTACACAGATTTGTAAAATAGGCAGTTGACTGTTTTGTAGTGTATTGTGATTCTTGTTCTCTGCTAATATAAAAATAAAAATAATAAAAATATACCTTTCTTAAATGTACCAAGACTTTGTAGGCGATCGAATCAAACACTGCTTTTAACGACAGATGAAACTGGTTTTGCTGGCAGAATTGGACATTTATGTGCTTTTTTGAAAATTATTCGTGAGTGATTTTTACTACGGAGCCACCTCGAGTGTCGGCAGCCGTTCCACACGTCAAAGTTACCACTACCTTTAAATGAGGTTGTTCATTGCGTTGTGTTCGCAGCATAGATAAAGAAACTCTATAGCCCCCCTTTTGTCTAGATCGGGAAAATAAATTTTCAATAGGATCTTGATTTAATTTTCCTGTTATTATATATTGAACTTTTGAATCTGTTATCTCTTCGTTTAATAATTGTGTTACTCCCTCACATGTTTGTACAATGCCATCAAAACATGATGTACGGGTTAAACATTTTTTTCTTTGACCTTCTTTGCCTTTTTTAAATGATATTTTGTGCAAATTCTGAAACACAGCTTTTGTTTCACGAACTGCATGTACTCGTTATGCAAACTTGGATTTTTTTGACAATGTATGTCTACGCCTAAATATATGAGCTAACCTGTGTTTCACCTCGCCGGCCAGCGCGCTCGTAGGTCCACCTATGGAAAGAATCGATTGTTCTATCTAAATCAGGCACAGTCTTGGAAATATGTAACACCATAGGTAGTTTCGTGGTCAGTCTGGGGCCCAGACTGACCACGAAACTACCTTTGGACTCTCAAACCGTGTAAGCCCAGACTCTGGGCTTCTTACACGGTTTGAGAGTCACAAAATACACTGAATTTTCGCCTCCGTGCTCGCCGCGGTGATGTCCTCTTGATCCAATGTAAAATCCTTGTCCATCAGCCCTGGATCACGGACCTCATGGCCACGCGGTTTTTGTTTTTTTGTAGTTATTTTCGCGCGTTTGAGCGGAAAAAATCCAAACGAAGTACCGACGTGTAGAGCTCAATGAGGCCCTCTTTTGTGTTATTTCAAAACTGGGGGTCACCGCTCAATGTGAAACGTGCAGCGTTTCACTTCAAAGGTTGCAAATTTTTGCAAAAATCACTTTTTCACGAGTAGCTTTGTGGAAAACATACTTTTTTGACATCCGTGTGCGCCTCGTGATTGCGCTTCTTTTGATGTATAGCACTGGTGTTTTACTTCACTTTTCACTATTTTTCTGAATTTTTGAGCGTGGAGTGGCCTTTTTTCGTGGCGCGGTGCGGCTCGAGTGCGGTCGGAGCGCGAATGATTAGGTTAGGTTTTAGTAACGACGAAATCCTCCTCTTTATTTTCAAACGAAATAATAACCATATAGGAACTTTTATTTTTTATTTTAATTTCATCCCTGATCTCAAGTGCTGTCAATAATTTGGCCAAAGCCATCTGTTTCGGCAATGGATCTGTCGATGTCACATTAATGTCGTAAAGCTCATAAGCAGGGGCAGGTGAGCGCAGTCGCGCCCAGACTCCTATTGTATTGTTAGTCCTACCGGTTGGCCTTGACATATCAATACGTCCTACACCGTTCTTCGCTTTGATTTATGCTTCTTCACTGGCCTAAAATCCTGATTAGCGTCTGCATCAATTTCCCCGTCGTATAAGTGTGGGAGATTACACAGCCGTTTCAATCGTTGTAGAGAACTGTCCGAGAAGATGTTCTCTGGCGAACTACATACGTACGCCAGTGAACAATATCTTCTCATCGATCTCAATATCCACCACCTGGTCACGACACGGTTTCACGACAACATTTTTACTTTATATTCTTAAAGTTTTTTAAGTGGCTAGAGATTTATAAAAAAAAGACAGGCACAAGTTTTTTTCCCTCCTTTGTAATTTTTTTCTGTCGCTTTCTTTTCGAATCTGCATCAGAGCGAATGTTTTCAGATCTATAATTTTCAAGTTTTGGTTCTTTTGTATTTTTCCTAGATCAAATCATTGTTCAATATGTAATGATATTTTGTTTGAAGGCACACAACACTAGGTATCCGTGTGACGCGTTCCAAACATGGCACGGATCGCCATGTAAGGAGCTGGCAGGGTCGCCATGTAAGGATGGACGTCGGAGGCGAGTGAAACCACTGAAGTCTAGATGATGACTATTCTTTATTAGGATACGTTATACACTCATACAACAGATTAGGTACATGATACAAGATTACATACATAGTTACTACATCTCATTAAAAAGCCTATTAATTTTTGACCTTTGGGCCTTGTTTCTTTTCATAAGTAGCGTAGCCGATCTTTTCAAGGATTTAGTTTTTGGTGTGTCATTAATGTTCGCTTCAAAAAGACATTTCCGAGAGTATATCTGCTTGGGCCTTCAAACATGCACTTCCTGGACAAGCTGGTTGGTAGTTGGTGTGTCAACAATTACATGGCCATGTACATCTGTAAGGAGGATGTTGAGCTTGAAGCTTCTGGCTCAGGATTTCTTGAAGTCTTGGTGTAAAATTTTGTTGGGAATGTTAATTTTAACTCTTCTGGTGAAAATAACATCTAAAAAGAAGATTTGTTCGTTGTTTGTGAAGAAATCATCAATCATCAAGAAAACATGTCTATTCGTATTCACAAACAAATGTTTTCTTTAACTGTTCATCATCGATCTCTAGGTCTACTCTCCTGACTATTCCATAGCGACTATCCATGTCATCCATCCCTTGGCATTTAAATCCTTTTGCCTGAAACTCATGGTTCTTCATTAAGAATTCCGCCTTCTCTTTGTTTTCAAACGAAATGATAACCTTATAACATTATGGATATTTCCCGGCGTTTCTTGCTGTTGGTATTTTCAGTAGAATTATGGATATTTCCCAGCGTTTCTTGCTGGTGGTATTTGCAGTAGAATTATAGATATTTCCCAGCGTTTCTTGCTGGTGGTATTTGCCGTAGAATTATGGATATTTCCCGGCGTTTCTTGCTGCTGGTATTTTCAGTAGAATTATGGATATTTCCCAGCGTTTCTTGCTGGTGGTATTTGAAGTAGAATTTTGGATATTTCCCGGCGTTTCTTGCTGGTGGTGTTTTCAGTAGAATTATGGATATTTCCCAGCGTTTCTTGCTGGTGGTATTTGCCGTAGAATTATGGATATTTCCCGGCGTTTCTTGCTGCTGGTGTTTTCAGTAGAATTATGGATATTTCCCAGCGTTTCTTGCTGGTGGTATTTTCAGTAGAATTATGGATATTTCCCAGCGTTTCTTGCTGGTGGTATTTGAAGTAGAATTATGGATATTTCCCAGCGTTTCTTGCTGGTGGTATTTGAAGTAGAATTATGGATATTTCCCAGCGTTTCTTGCTGGTGGTGTTTTCAGTAGAATTATGTATATTTCCCAGCGTTTCTTGCTGGTGGTATTTGCAGTAGAATTATGGATATTTCCCGGCGTTTCTTGCTGGTGGTATTTTCTGTAGAATTATGGATATTTCCCAGCGTTTCTTGCTGGTGGTATTTGCAGTAGAATTATGGATATTTCCCAGCGTTTCTTGCTGCTGGTATTTGCAGAAGTATTATGGATATTTCCCGGCGTTTCTTGCTGGTTGTTTTTTCATTTATTTTAATAAGATCTTTTACATAATGAAATCGTACATCAATGTGTTTAGACTTATTGTGCAAGTCATCAGACACACAATAAGACTGTTTATTCTATGACTGTGAAGGGAGGCCTTCTCAACGTATGTTCGTTAATCTCCCGCTGGATCCACTTTCGGTGAGATTTTTTGTAAAGACAGAACGCTGCGCCGCCGTCGCGCCGCGTAGAGCAAACACAAATCCATAATTACGCAGATGATCCCAACCGTATAACTTGTGTAGGTTCGTGACTCTTCAACTGCTCTAAATCTAACGTACATATTTCCACCGCCGCTCGTTTTGGGCTATAACACCTTCTTCTTTCGAATATGTGTTCCCCATTTTGATATTTCTTAGAAAATTTGAATTCCACACAACTTAATAATTTAAGCCGCGATGATTGCCCGTGTTCGCGTGACGCACCGATCGCGCCCCAAATATGGCAAAGGTCGCCATGAAGGGAGGTATGGTTTCGTATTATAATTGAAACGACTGCATCTGACTACTGTTGGTTTATCACTAAAACGCCAATGGCTATGAAGCTCTCATTGGTGTCGGATGTCCAACCATCTGTTGTTATGCAGACAGCCTCAGTTTTTGCGATTTCGTGTCGTACTTGCTCCGTCATTTTCGAATATCGGTGCATTAAAAGACTTTCTGATAGAGTTTTCCTTGATGGTTTCATTCATGCATTCATTCATTTCAAAAGACTTTCTGATAGAGTTTTCCTTGATGGTAAGGAGTAGGATGGATTTAAAAGACCTACAAATTTTCTAAACACCTTTTCATTAACTAAACTTAACGGGTGAAATTCTTTACAAATCATGGTCACTGATTGGTCGTCAATTTGAGTTTTTTTATTTGACGACATGGGTCTTACAGCAAACCCGTCCATTTTTGGTTGCGTTGCGCTTAGTTTAGGTACTTTCCTGTGTATTGCAGCAACTGAGACTGGCTGACTGCGGCTGAGATTCTTGTTCCTCCTCCAACACTGTCTTTCATCTGCAGTAGAGATGGTAGCAAATTTTTCTGTTTATTGAAGCATGCCAGCTGTCAACAGAGTTTGTAGTTCGGTGTCTTTGCCCCGAAACATTCCATAGACTTGGTGGAAACCTTCCACCTTCCATCCATGTGTTCACATAATAGTCGTTGAACTTTTCCATGTTTCCAGAATTATCAGTCTTCCATAATGTACAGAAAAGCATCGTCTAATACATCTTGTGGGACTAACGGCAACGTCATGCATAGAGCAATAATTATTACCTCCATATTGTAGTTACAAAATTTGAAGTTAGGTACTGTGAGTAATAATATCATCAAGTTCGATTTTTTATAAATATTACGGTGTCTGTACTATTTAGAATACACTGTGACTCAGATTTTTGAACGGAGCATGTTTTGGGTTGAACGGGTAAAAATAATATTGGGTAGAAAAATCTTGGGTCGAACGAGTAAGCACTCGATACTTGCGTTTCAGATGTCGAGTAAGTTTCCCAAACTCCCCACCGCCGTAAAGGCAATATGGTCCGAGCAATATTAAACACTTTCCTTTTTTAGTTTTGCTATCTTCTTCAAAATGATTCCACAGCGCACTTGTTTTTTTTTCGTGATGTCATGATGTTAAAGAAAAACCGAAATTTTATTCATCTGAACATTAGGTGAGCATTAGGTCTACCTACTACCTAAACCGCACTTTTTTGTATTATATGTAAATACAAAAGTTTGGATGGATAGATGTTTGTTAATTCTTTACGCCAAAACTAAGCTAGCAGAAGATCGACTAGCTAGACGATCGACTGATTGGTTCAACGTTCATGACCTGATTTGACTCGAGTTCAGTAACAGGATTAAACCTTGATGGTGCATTATTTATCTCAGCCGCTGCTGTCGTGATTGCAATGCTACCAGGTTGACATGAATGAAGATCTGGCGAATAACTTTTCATTCATGTTTGAGCTTGCCATTTATGCGCCTTTACTCACATCATAAGACCCATATTTACTTTTTTTTCGCCTGTTTTCTTTTCCTGACATGAATGAAGATCTGGCGAATAACTTTTCATTCATGTTTGAGCTTGCCATTTATGCGCCTTTACTCACATCATAAGACCCATATTTACTTTTTTTTCGCCTGTTTTCTTTTCCTGGGAACTGATGACCATAAGCGTTTTTTAAAAGATCACCGTGGCTCTGTAATTATTCATACAAATTATTAATCAAATTAATTTACCATAATCGCCTCTTTTTTCGTGTAGAAATCGGAGAAGAACTCTGTATTTCTGTTATATTATCTCTTTTTACAGTTACATTGTTCGTCATAAACACGGTATCCTTTTAAATTTCCCTTTTCCATTTCAATCTCTTTTCCTTTGGAATATGTACCATAACTGTTGATCCAAACAATCGTACATTACTTCCCGTACCACGCTTCATATGGTGTTTTATCTACCAAACTTGAAGAGATACATCTATTCTTGATGTATGCAGCTGTATTCGCAGCCTCAGTCCAGAACTTTTTATCAAGTTTTGCTTCAAAAAGTAAGCATCTAGCTTTTTCAACAACAGTTCTATTGGCTCTTTCACAAACCTATTTTGCTCTGGAGTGTATGCTACAGTTTTCTGATGAATAAATCCCTCTTTTGCCAAATAAGTTTCCATGTCTTTGCTGCTAAACTCACCACCATTGTCAGTGCGTAAGGTTTTTTTTTTACGGCACTTCGCGTGCTCATCGCACTTTTAATAGGTGTTTTAAACATTTTTGTTACGTATCAGGCTCGAAGACCACTAATGTACTCGTAGATGACGGGGACTGTATGCATAAGTAAAAAACAACCATTTACTGAGAAAGTGTTGAACGTGATAGATTTTGATGGTTTTACTAATTAAAAGAAGCTCTAAGATACCATAATGAAAACTAATTTGAACTACCTTGGTATCTATTTTCATTAAAACGTTACTAGAAGTCCTAAAAGGGTTGATATTGTGGGTATTAAAGAAAAGAAGCATAACTTACAACATGAATACTGTTTTATTCAATAATACAATCTGGTTGGAACATAAATTATGACGTGAAAGCAATATAGTTACTAGATCTCCTAATAGGGTTCCATTGTGGTTATTAAAGAAAAGAAGCGTTACTTAAAACATTAATACTCTTATATTCAATAATACAATCTGGTTGGACATCAATTATTACAGACAATTATTAACATTTTAAGGTTATGTTACACAAATTGCTAGTCACAAAATATGAACAATACTTAGCTTCTGTCTGGTTAGGCTGCCGATCCAAAAGTGGGTATTCTCCCCCTTTTGGGTCGTATATATAGGCTCTGACATCGTAAAATAATGCAGCCTGAGCGATGGCTCACACTGTCTTTGGCGCGAACAGTCGATACAACAATTTATTATGTTTCTTAATACTGAATAATACTTTCAGACCAAATCAATGATATTTAAAATTGTACAATTAATATTCCACTTATTTTAAATATAATACATTTTAATAATTAATAAATTATCGGCGCCGCGCCACTTATGAAAGTTATATGCTAATGATTTTATATACATTAAAATACCAATGAAATAGGTAATCTAAAATCTGAAAACGATTTAAGAGATACATTTCATATTTCTTAACCACAATATTCTATTATTAATCTTTATTGTGAAAGTTATGTGCTAATGATTTTATTACATTAAAATACCAATGAAATTGGTAATCTAAAACCTGAAAACTATTTTAGACAAACTTTTCATATTTCTTTATCACAATTTTCTATATTAATCTGATACGGCCAATCTTGACCTATACTTCATCCCGAAGTAACTCTTATATCTCTACATATAGATACTTAGCTTAGGTAGATAGTCTATTTTACATTTCGACTTACTAGATAGTACAATTTAAATAATATAATAATTGGTACATATATAAGTAACTTAGTAGGTATCCTATAAGTACTTCTAACGACTTTTTAATAAATTATACTATTTAGGTACTAAAAGTACATTGTTAGGTACTTACTTACTTTATAAGATAGATGTTTAACATGTACCAAAGGTATATTTTTATTTCACTTTATTAAATGACACAGAAACAAGATCATACACAAAAACTTTAACTGTGTCTAAATAAGTTACATAGGTATAATAAGTATGTATGTATTTATGCATTTTGAAACTGTTTTAAACGTTTCTTATTATGTATTATATGATGTCTAATTATCTCATTTTGTTTCTCACTGGTTTATTTTAATTATCTGGCCAATTACTCTGTATAGTACTGACGTTTACTCTCCACCTGCTGCCAATGGAGCGTCAGCACCCGGAATTGGAGGCTAGAGCAGCACGGGCAACGACTATTCCCACTTGACCCCAACCACCCGCTGCCGGTGGCATAATCAAGCCGAGCCACGAAGCCCACAGCGTTAGCCAACTACCAAATGTGCTTTCTCACCTCACATCCGCTGTCGATGGGCTGATCAGCACCCAGCAAGAGGCCACACAGCGATATATAAATATAAATAAAATGTACTTTGTTTTTGCCATACACTGGCCCCGGGTCTTCTGCCCATTGAGATTTTAGCATCATTTATTACATTTACCAACTGTAGGAAAGTATACATTTTACATACATTACATACCTATTTACCTTTGTTTTAGTACTTATAACATTCAATAGGTTCTTATTGGTCTAAATGTAAACGTAAACAAGTACAATTATCACAAAATCGTGGCATTTTCAACAACAACGTTCTCTTCCTCCCATTCTCCCGGTTATTTTTATCAAATTATTTAAGTTTTAGAGCATAGCGGTTTTGGGAATAAATAAAAAACGCCTATGGTATAACTAACGATACTAGATCACCTACCTAACTAACTTGTTATTTCCTTTGCAGAATAAAACTTTCTACATCTGTATTGCAAGCTGTTTTCGTCTAAAACCTCAAGATGGATTCACACAATTTTACAATAATATTATTTCCATTCGTTTGGCCAATCTGACGAAACATTACAACATTATGTACTTTAATGTACAAGATTATCAATAAGTTAATTACTGTTGCATAAGAAAACATCAATAAGTAAATCAAAAACATCAGTATGTAAATCAAACAAAGAGAATATAACGCTACGCTATTTCTCCGGCCGCCGGAGCAAAACTCGTTTTGTGGCTAACTTCTCCCTAATAGCTTGGCTCTGTGGTTATGAATTGTCACTTTATTACCTGCTCTGTTGGTAGAATGACAAAAAGCAAGGTGCCAATACAAAAGTTTCAGAGACGAATTTTTAAAAAAAATAAAAATAATTACTGCTGACACCGTTGTTCGGTTTTTATTACGAGCAGTGGATCTTTAATTATTTTAGTGTATTATTATTAGTGTCGTATATCAAATTAATCCTTATGAATAATGCTTTCTAACTATAATCTAAATATCGTAGAACATTAATTTTCGATGCGACGACTAATTGACCTCAAAGTTGAATGTAATTTTCCCGACAAGAAACTTTGTCAACTGGCTTGACAAAATAAACAACGAAGTGCTACCTAATTATTTTTATTTGTTTTGATGATCTTAGTTCCAGAAGTAAAGGGCACAAAGTTGAGACAAAAACTGGAAAACCCTAAAAATGTTGGGTGGGTAGGTAGGTACCACTAACGGAGTCAAATAAAGCTATAAAAGCAGAATCATTTTGGCCTCACACATACTCTCACATCGATGACTCGTAATATACTTAATACAATACACAATTATAGATATTTTTCTGTATTATATCAATACATAGAAAATACTCAGAACACTAGGAAGAAATATTTGCAAACCGTACAAACATGTGTCCCAAGGCAGGAAGTGAATCCGCATTGGTCGTCAAAATTACCTATATTATAAAAACTTTTTTTTAGATTAAGTTTAAAATAAATTTTGTTAGTCAAAATCTTTTCCAATAGTACCTATTACATTGAATCAAAACATCGTGTACCTAGAGCTATATAAATTGGTGGTGAATTGTACGAGTCAGCTAAACACGTACCTATCTTTCTACTAACTAATACAAAAATAACTTATCTAAATTTTATGGTTTGATGAGCTAGGACTTTCAGTTATACGTTATACTATACCTCTTTATATAGCTAATCAACATAAAAGCAACATCATGAAACACATTTATTTTAGTATTAAATCGCCTCGACTCTAATTACTTTGTCCGTACAGTAATAGTCGATGTAATAGTCAAAAAGTCCGTTTTCCTCTGACCAATGTAGGTAGGTAGTACCTACCTCCTCATTGTGTACCTACTCGCTATAAATGCTGCAAATATCCAAAGTAAGCACAAAGTCTACCGTCGCTAGCGAAAGGTTTTTCTTTTCATTCTCGCTTTGTATTCAAAATTCAAAATTTCAAAATTCAAAATAATAATGAAATTTAAAAAAACAAAATTATTCTAGATAAAATGTGGTGTTTTTCGTTGCATAGAAAACAATCAAGAGAAAAAAAAAACTCAAGGTAGATAGATAAATTAAATTTAGAATGACTCACGAGATTAATCTTCTGAGAGAGAGAGATAGCAGCTAACTACTAATATTATAAACGCGAAAGTTTGTAAGTATGGATGGATGTTTGTTACTCTTAGCGTAAAAACTACGGAATGGATTTTAATGAAACTTTACAATAATATAGCTTATACATCAGAATATCACATAGGCTACAATTTAGAAAGATATATTGTATATTATCCAAAATATCTGTCACCACGCGGGTGAAACCGCGGGGCGCAGCTAGTTATATATATTTTTAAGGCCCTATTATCGCATCGTTTTTGTCACGTACAAAACAATAAATAATGAGAGATAATTCCTACATAAAACAATATTATGTAGCTCCCTACTTGCTTGAGGTTAGAAAGTACCTACAAACTACCTTCATATTTTTTTTTCAGACAACGACCTCTGGTCGTTATGTTCGGATGAGCTGTATGTGGGTAGGTTCTAAAACATCGACGATAAAAAAACTTATGTCACTGATTAAACTATGTATCGATACCTACATGATTCGATTCAACCACTAACAATGTCAAGATACATAAACGAGACTATCGCTTCGATAAATCCGTTTATTTATAACTTCTAGTCAAATGTGTGGCTCCGCGCTGTGACCACTGACACCAGACAACCTTTTCTGGTTTCATAGTGTCTTTCAAATAAGAAAAGTACCAGTTTTTGGTGAATACAGAAATACAACAAAGAAATAGTGCGGAGTAAAGTTGCAACAGAGGAGTTTTGTTATAGACTACATACTTAGTAATTGTTTATACTATAATTTGGCCTCTGTGCCTATAAGTAAAGTAATATGTCCGTCGTTAATTTACACAGTAAGTTTGAGGTGATTGTAGTTCAGTGTTATTTTCTAATGTTTGTCTGTGAAAAAAGTGTTTTTTTTTTTAGCACTTCTGCATTATAAAGGCACTTAAAGTCCCTACCGCTTTGCTCCAAATGACGTTATTTAATATTTACCTATGTAAAACATAAAAAGGCAAACATATTTCCAAGTGGTTTTACACTGCTATTGAAGGATGCCATTTGAATATAACATTAGGTACGTTATACTGCCACATACTAATTCGACTTAGTGCCGCTACTAAAAACAACTTTTGTTTTACCTACGTAACGTAAGAAAACGAATACTGCTTTCTTATTTAGAATGTTAATCTGCAAAAATCGAGGGTACAAAGCTATGTTGTCTTGAAATACACTGTGCAGAATCCCATGTCTTGAATAAAGTGATCAGACCCTTTTCAGAGCCTTACCTGCCAGAGGATGCGTAAAATCTTGAGGTTATAGTTGAACCATATCCCTCGGCATCCAGGCCACACGTAGTCTAGTTGTAAATGCAGGTCGATATCATCATCTCTCCGGCAGCTGGTGGTGCAGATGGCTCGTAGGTTTTTGGCGCAGACACATCAGATGGATGACGATGGCCACACGTAGTCGAGTTGTAGATCGGCAGATCGATGTAATCATCTTTTCGACGGCTGGTTGAAAAGATGGCTCGAAGGTTTTTGGTGCAGACACATCCATCTGAAAATAAATTCGTATTAGTAAGGCACATGCTGTTCTATATCCCACTTCTGATGATAGATTTTGATGGTTTTACTAATTAAAAGAAGCTCTAAGATACCATAATGAAAACTAATTTGAACTACCTTGGTATCTATTTTCATTAAAACGTTACTAGAAGTCCTAAAAGGGTTGATATTGTGGGTATTAAAGAAAAGAAGCATAACTTACAACATGAATACTGTTTTATTCAATAATACAATCTGGTTGGAACATAAATTATGACGTGAAAGCAATATAGTTACTAGATCTCCTAATAGGGTTCCATTGTGGTTATTAAAGAAAAGAAGCGTTACTTAAAACATTAATACTCTTATATTCAATAATACAATCTGGTTGGACATCAATTATTACAGACAATTATTAACATTTTAAGGTTATGTTACACAAATTGCTAGTCACAAAATATGAACAATACTTAGCTTCTGTCTGGTTAGGCTGCCGATCCAAAAGTGGGTATTCTCCCCCTTTTGGGTCGTATATATAGGCTCTGACATCGTAAAATAATGCAGCCTGAGCGATGGCTCACACTGTCTTTGGCGCGAACAGTCGATACAACAATTTATTATGTTTCTTAATACTGAATAATACTTTCAGACCAAATCAATGATATTTAAAATTGTACAATTAATATTCCACTTATTTTAAATATAATACATTTTAATAATTAATAAATTATCGGCGCCGCGCCACTTATGAAAGTTATATGCTAATGATTTTATATACATTAAAATACCAATGAAATAGGTAATCTAAAATCTGAAAACGATTTAAGAGATACATTTCATATTTCTTAACCACAATATTCTATTATTAATCTTTATTGTGAAAGTTATGTGCTAATGATTTTATTACATTAAAATACCAATGAAATTGGTAATCTAAAACCTGAAAACTATTTTAGACATACTTTTCATATTTCTTTATCACAATTTTCTATATTAATCTGATAAACGCGTAAAGAGAGGCAGACCAACCGACATGCGCGCGCGTGGTGTCCGAAAAAACTTGCGGGCGACGCGGCGCACCCGCTTGTCCTGTGTCTTCCACGCACAACACATGTTTATTTGCGAATAATAATTACTGCTAATTAATAAAAACAAAAGGAAACTAACGCTAATCTCACATCTAATTCTACGTGTAGTATTCGATCTGAGATTAGCTTACACTCACTGTATTACACTGTAGGTACTTGAAAAAATATTTTTGCCCATAACCTAATAGAAACATCATGTGTTTCCTTGGCGAGGTTCTACGTTGCCAGCGTCATCGATGAGTGAGCTTTTTTATCTGGCGCTTGACTGGTTGTCGTCATGGTCGTCGTCGGTTGAGGATTCATCACTCGGATAGTCATTTTTGTATTTCACCGAATCATCTGAAGAAAAATCTTCTGCCTCTGAACGAATTGCTAACAACATTGGGTTTACGTCATTGTTTGGATTTGATGTCTTTACCTCCATGGACCAACAAGGAGATGACGATGGCATAATCTCGGTGTAGATCAAAGACGTTTCTTTGCTAATCGAGGGTAGGTCTGCACTTATCTTTCCAATCAGATCAGAATAGTTTTATCTGAATCCTATCTTGTTTCTGTTTCATCAAAAGTTTGAAAAACACTTGACATCATTGAATATTGGGCTGCATATAGGGAGTTAACAAGCTCTTCCGACGTTACGTTTTTTGCCAAGCGGGTCCCTCAGTGGCTCTTGTTCGTGATTATCTGGATACGGACGATCCGGCATGAAATCTTCATCACTGAATATGTGGCGATCGAATCGGAAAATGCCGCACTTCTTTAAATCATTAATGATGTTGACTGGTGTCATAACTTTCAAGAAAGCGACTTCACCAATTTCATAAATGGATATTGGTTTTCCCGGGTTTCGCAACAACCAGGAATCGATCGCTGCGTTATAATAGGTCTTAAAAGGCCCATATATTCCGACATCGAGAGGCTGTAATTTTGCTGATGTGTGTGGGTGTAGGGTAAGCACATGAACACCCGCATCTTTCGCTAAATTTAAAGCCTCTAAGGACACATGGGACTCATGGTTGTCCATAATCAGTATGCTTGGATTCTCAGGCGATGCATGTGAGAACTTTATGAAATGCTTCATGACCTCCGGAAAAATTTCGATGCAGCTAGATCTAAAGTGCCAGGAGGTGTGTTTCTGACCATTTTTAAATTTTTTGCGTGGAAACACCAGTACTGGTAATGCTAATCTTAATTCTTGTTCATCGTTAAATACCTTGTTTTCTTCGTAATTAGGTACCAAGCGCATCGATTCCATAGTTTCACTAGTTATTGATTTTTATGTAGTAGCGCCTCAAAATTGTGAAAGGAAAAAAAATTTCGATGTGTTTCGAACACTCATGCCACTTTTTTTTTTTATTGCTTCTTTCATGTTTTCTTCGGTATGGCTCCCGATAGAACGGGACTTCATTGCACTTAATTGCTGTCTCGCTTGCACTCCCACTTTCCTGGCAATCAGACGTCATTGCCTTCTCACTGCGCCTGCTCACATTCTTAGGAGACACAGTGCTGGCCTTGTCTGTTTCATTAGCATTCTCAGGTGGGAGAGAGTCCAAGTCCTTTCCATCAGCACAGACCGTCGAATGTCACAACGTTGGCGAGCGGTCGTTGATCCCATCAGCTGATAAGCTATGATGGGGATGGTTTATAGGCATATATTGTAAGCCTAACGGTCCGCTATCCATTGTAAAGCTCTCTTGTAGGCATGCACCCCGCTTTTTATTAACTCTAAGATGTAGTGAGTAGTTACTTTGAGGAAGAGATGCATACCTCATATTATGTACTTCTTGCTTTAGAATTTCAAAAGATTCTAAATTTACAGTTTTCTCTTCCAAGGCGCTGATTTGTTGATTTACTGTTAATATATCCCTCATTAACCTGGTCACATTTACATGTTCAAAGGTGACTGGTGGGAGTTTATGTAGGTCTTTTGCAAGAAAGACAGGAAAGAGATCTGTTTGTGCCTTTCATTAGACATATGATGTCGTCTAGATCTCTCGACAGTTTTTTCTTACCGCCTTTGCGTCGGAGAGGCATCTTCTTCGAGTTGGGCAGCGACTCATATAGTAGCGTTTTGCCTGCCACTATCTCTTCAGCCGAGAACGTCTCGGTGCATATCTGGTTCAGACTCTCCTCGTCCATACTGTCCAGTACATTTTGAAGAAACGTAAGCATATTACAAGTCGCACATTTCAAAATTTTGAGGTCGCTGTAGATTGCATCGCCATTTTAAATAAATAAATTGGTAGAAAAAAATGCATGCGCTATTCGAGGATGAATTGCACGCTAAAACAACCTTGTTGGAGTATATAACACAGTAGAAGGAGAGCTTTACTTTTTTTAGCAATTACGGTGACCAATAATTACATAACTAAAACGCAACTTATTACAACTGTGACTGATTGAAACAAATTTTAATGGTTTCTTGCGTTGTGGCCAATTGAAAAACTTTTTTGCTGTGACGAATTGTTACCTAAATCTGCAGAATCATGTTGTTTCCTCTGCTATTTGTTTCGAGGTACTGTAGCTTTTTGCCCAGTTTTTCCAATTCATTTTTAAGTTATCCATTATCTTCCATTATCAGCTGTAATTTTTCATCTTCATCTACTTTTCGCCACTGTCGCCACGGAGTTTTTGCATCCGGGGGTGTGGTGTGTAGAGGAGCGAGTCCGTTAAGGTGTACGTGGCGAGAGTTGTCCGCACGATCGTACATTCTGCGTGCCAGCTGGACCACAAACTCATTTATGGTGTTTAACTGCTGATCGCGTGCGATGACACTGTTTTGTACGTAACGCCCGGCGCCTGTACAGACGATATTCTGTGGGGCTTGGATTCTTTTCTGGTTAGTTGCAGAGCATTTTTAAGTTTTTCTTTCATTACCGGTTGAAATTTTTCATTCACTTTTTACAATACTGTCGTTGTTATAGATTTAGGCGCAGGGTTCGTTCTTCGTATAAAACACTCACATTTTAAGAACACGGTTTATTTATACACCAATACAAACTCAAAACTTTATCTTTTATAACCGCGCGGCTTCGCTCGTCACATGATACGACACCCGACCGAAACGTACCACTATTTTCTTGCAACTGGTCGCCTCGCGGCTAGCTAGATGCCGCGTGGCGCGCACTCAAAGTTACCCCTTGCCCCCGCGCACCCCGGGTTTACTCGCGCCTGATTGGTCGTCCGCATCAGGCGACGTCGACGTCACGCGGCTGTACATGTGAAGGATTATGACGGATATAAATGCAGTAGGTAGGTACAGGTACAAACAAATCAAGAGTATTTTCTACAGTCGTATATGCTGAATAACATATATTTTATGATAAAGAATCAACAACATAAAACGTACATTGGTACTATACTCAAGCCATTCCCAGTGTACCTACAATGTTTATATACAATTTCACAACAACAAAAATCTAAATGTCTTTTTGCGTCGTGAAAATTAATTGTACGAGCTCAAACCGACAACTAATGAAAAATTTGTAAAAAAAACATCAGAAAGTGATTTTTGTTTAAGTGTGTACGCAATGTTTACAAAGAATTATCTTCAATTTGCCGGAGTATAGATGAACAGAGATACAGGGCCCTAATTTCAATAAATAAATCGCTTCCCCATAACAATGGTATCGTCTCAGAATAACACATTTATAAATTTTACCTTGATGATTCTTTGTTAATAGGAACTGTGTCCGGTTGGACACTTTTCCGCCAGTGTCAAGTAATGGACATAATTGTTTAAATAATGAGCAATTTTTTGACAGTATTCAATGGATATCTGTCAGGAAATCGTCATTTGATACGTGCTTAAATGTGAGTTGCGTTTGAGTATTCGGGGTATAAATTTCTTAGTGTATAGTAGAGAACAGGAATGTAGCAATGAAATCTATGCTATGGCGGTAAAAGCATAAAAATAATTCGTATTTTAGAACATTTTTAGTGATCTTCATGTGACCAAAATTTAAAATTATTTTAGGATAAAAAAAAAATAATAATTATTGTAAAGAATAGAAAATATAGTTAAGGGATTTTTTTATTAGAATTATTGATTTTAAACTTCTGAATTATTAACTGGCCTATTCTGAATTACTAAATGGCCTATTCTGAATTACTAAATGGCCTATTCTGAATTACTAATGGCCTATTATGAATTACTAAATGGCCTATTCTGAATTACAAAATGGCCTATTCTGAATTACAAAATGGCCTATTCTGAATTACAAAATGGCCTATTCTGAAATTATAAATGGCCTATTCTGCATTACTAAATGTCCGATTCGGATCAATGAATTTCACTTGACTGAACACTTTTTGATAAAATGTATTTACACTCTAATTGTTATGTTAGTGCAATAATGCAACCGGTTTTAAATGTTTAAGTATAAATCTATTAGTCACATTATAACCGACCTTATACATTTTCATATTAGTATTAATATGGATCAGTTATGCTATCTGTAGATTGTTTGCAACTGTCAGCTGTTAGCTCAATTGTGGTTCTAATTTGTTTTGTATTCCTTAATTGTTATTTTCTTTGTGAATAAAGTATCTTCATAAAATCATCAAAAATCTAAAAATATATCAATAATTTCAATACTCAATGGTTTATTGCTTACATGTGTACAAATAGATTTAAAAATAATATATAAAGTCCAACATGCACCCTGCAAGGGTATCGCAACATAAATTTAAAGTATTTTTCTGTTGATGACCGATGTGGCGCGGTGGGCGAAGGTCCGCCTGCGACGCAGGTGGTTGCGGGTTCGATTCCCGCCTCGGAACAATTGTGTGTACGATCTGCAGATATTTGTTCCGGGTGTTCTGGTCGTTTTCTATGTATAGTAAAAATGTAATGTATTGTATTATGTATATCAGTTATATAGTACCCATAACACAAGCTCTGCTTACCATGGGGCTAGATAATGCTGTGTGGATTGTCCAGCATTATTTATTTTAAGTTTCTACCAAAAACTCAAAGCAAAAAATTACAAGTGCGGTCAAAGAACCACCAGATATCATTTAGACAAAACAAACATTAACAATAACTCTTATTGCATAGAAAAGGAAAAACGTTAACTTACCTCGTACATTTCTGCTTGCTGTTGAAACTAAACACACACAAAACACGAAAGACAGTAATTTCCACATAGTTATATTGACGATTGTTTAATTTCTCGAAATAAGGTTCTACTTATAGAAGAGAATATCTAATAATAATAGATAACAGAATATTTTCATGGGTAGAGTTCAATAAACTCCCTATACATTTTAGGGGTTCGTATCGTACGTGAAAGACGTCCGTAACGCGAACAACATAAAAGTATTTGGCCGCCTGCGATCACGAATACTATCTAGATTTCGGGTTAAATACAAAATCAAAGCTAAAAACCGTCTCTGTAAATAAGAGCGCACGAAGTAAGTAAATGTAGAACAAGTTATATTTTTAGCTTTAAACTAACAAATAATATTTTATTCTTATTTTGAATACACGTTGCGGCATTGTGACACGTGTTTACGTTGGCTGTTTCAATCGAACTTAACAAAATAAGAGCTCACATTACAGGTGCGATCTTTTTTACGGAGACGGACTTTATTCGCCGACCCGACGTCTAGATAGTATTCGTGATCGTAGTTGGCTGATAAAAACTGACTAAGGGCTCCCACACAAAACTGCGAACTCGCATCGCATCGTAAATATCTGCGAACTCGCACGAATGCACCGCAAGAACGTCCGATCTCATTCGCATCGCGCATTCCTGCGACATTACGTCATACTTGGTGTCGCCCCTTTTAGTCCGCTCTGAGACAGCTTTAGAGAAAGACTCGCGGCGCCTGCGCCGCCTTCTTTGTTTATAAAATGGCGGAATATGATGTAGATTTTTTAATATCTTTAATTGAGGAGCGCCCCGTCCTTTGGGACACAAGTGATGAACATTATAAAAATAAATTTATTAAGCAAGATGCGATCCATCTTACGCTTCAAAAAAAAACACGTCCAATACGGCTACACTTGAAGGTATGGTTGCCCTACCAAACGGTTTGCCGCACAAAATCGTATCGCAGAAATACGCATTGCAAGTTCCTGCGATGCGGCATCGCATCGCATCGCATCGCAGTTTTGTGTGGGAGCCCTAATTGGCGCTGAGCGTATCAATCAGTATGAGCTGAGACAACATCTATTTCGGGACAGGGTCATGGCGGCAAAACTCGATCTGACGCCCACCATTTGTGTAATAGCTTGTATACAATGTCCTAGTTTTTTTATTTTGTGTGTCAAAATACATGCTATTTTATTATTAATTTATTTATTTATTCAGAGTTGACTTACATATACATTGCAAAACGTCAAACATTATTTACAACATAAAGAAGGAAGATAAATAACCTAAAGACGCAACCATTATATGAAAAAAATTATATGAAGTAGGTATATCAGTTATCTAGTGCCAATAAATAACACAAGCTCTGCTTAGCTTTGGTCTAGATAATGATATGTGTATAGATAGATAGATAGAATATACTTTACTGGACAAAAAGTTGTACATAGGCGAGCATAATGCTAGATAGCATTCTCTACCTGCTAACCTTTGGGTAGTGTGGACAATAGTTTGGTAGGTAGTGCTATATAATAGAGATAATAAAATATACTACTCATATATTGTATATTGTCTAGCAATATTTTTTTTAAATACTCTTCTCGCTATCCTATCGCGAGACACTACTGAGCCTACAAATAAGAAAAACCCGCCGTTTGATTGGTAAAATGGAAAATTTCTTACAAACTCCATAGAAAGTCTTAAGTACGGAACCCTTGATTGGTAAAATGGAAAATTTCTTACAAACTCCATAGAAAGTCTAAAGTACGGAACCCTTGATTGGTAAAATGGAAAATTTCTTACAAACTCCATAGAAAGTCTTAAGTACCTACAGAACCCTACATTCGCCGCCGGTTGTTTTAAACTTTTATATGTAAAAATTACGATTTGATATATGCAAAACCAATATAGGCTTTATTGCCTTGCTCTTCAACAGCCGATCGTAAATTTATAATTAATGCTGGACAATTTACACAGCATCATTAAGCCCGGTATTGCTTGTACTAGGTGGTTTTTGATAATTTCTGTAAGGCGTATTGAGAAAAATATAAGTTTTGCTACTCAATTCCCGTCGCACATAATATCACTCATTTATTTAAATTCTCGTATAAAATACATTTTTTACTATAGAAAATACAATAAAATATTTTAAAACTATTCTACAGTAAAAAATATATCAAAACGGTAGATCACCGACCGCGAAGCTAGGCTCAAGCGGCCGGTGACTAGGGCTGCAGAGAAAGGAACTTCCTGACGATACGTGCCGAGTCCAAGAGTACCGCCTTCTGGATCTGGCCCTTGATCCAACTTCCTAGCGAGAGTCTCTTCAGGTGTTGATCGAGGCTCTTCGCTATTACGCCGTTAACCGAAACGACTATCGGGACTATGGTCGCTGAATCTACATCCCACATGCTGACAACCTCGTTAGCCAAGACAAGATATTTGCTAAGTTTATCTTTCTCAGCTCTAACGAGGTTAGCATCAGCACATAATATTATTATTAATGCACTTAATAATTTT
This sequence comes from Eupithecia dodoneata, assembly GCA_947044415.1. Classification (NCBI taxonomy): domain Eukaryota; kingdom Metazoa; phylum Arthropoda; class Insecta; order Lepidoptera; family Geometridae; genus Eupithecia; species Eupithecia dodoneata. Next base: position 4,042,518 of record OX345684.1, read on the forward strand.
ATTATTAATGCGTACATTTGGATGTTAAGATGGATGGATAGATTGATCCAAACATTCGCAATTATGAATATTGTGGCTGATATCTTCATGGTTATATATTTATTATGAACGAAAGTTATTATCATATATAATATAAACAAATTAGAATTAGCATTTACAATTGAACTAACTGTAGCCTGTTGCAAACAATCTACACGTAACTCTATTCAACGTTGGTTAGCTATCTACATATGTAATAAGATGATTTAGGTTGGTTTTACACTTATTTCTGTTAAGGTGGAAACCTTTCCAAGGCTACCAAGCTATTAAGCACATAACGTACGAACATTTTAGCAACAATAACGCGTGATAAGGCACATTTTAGCGTGAATAACACTTTATAACGCCTTTTCACGCGATATTAACGTTAAAATGAGCGTGATAACGTGCGTTACGTTATGTGTTAAATAGCGTGTTAGCCTTGAAAGGTCTGATGTACCTCTGATGTTGTCAATGTCATTTCAATAGACCGCAGGGTTCCAGAGAGCTTGAAAAAAATTTAAAAAAAAAGCAAAACATGTAGGTACCGTAAAACGGGGTCAATAGGGACGAAATTGAACTTTAACTAACATTTTTTCCGTTTCTTTTTTCATAAAACTTGTATAGTTTTTGATGTAAAAACTTGAGTTAAAACTAGTAGGTACTTTAGGAGAAAATACGGAAGGAACCTAAACCATTAATAAGCTCCTTATTATTCATTAAAATATAGGCCATCCCTATTCAAACGCTTATAGGGGTCAATAGGTACCACATACAAAGCAATAGGGACAAAGTGTCAGGGTTGTCACTTACCCTATCAGATAGGTAGGTAAGTACCTAGAAGGTACCTAATAAAGAAAAAATACGGCATTGCAATGAATGTGACTCCATCAAACCAGCTGGATTGTGTACAACACCCTTTAGGCCCATTTTGCCTCCATGTATCATATGTTTTGTGCTTTATAAACCACATAAGGGGGCAAGAGAGTGCCGTCGGCTGCAGCAGCCATCATAATGGACGTGGAAGCCTTGGTGTGATTCATGACTCTCTCTGGGTACTTAACAGTTCTCTTAACAAGAACTCGTTTGCGCCCTGGGTCATCGGTCAGGTTTGTCTCATCGTAGTTTATTATGTTAGATGATGGTATTCCTTGCAAGGATTTTTCCAGCTCACCAAAATATTCGTTTATAGTCTCTGGCGAGACTGCTGCTCTCGATCTTTTTATGTTTTGACTGAGTCTTGAGCTAATTTTTTTTCTTGAATCTTTTTAAAAAACTTGTCACGAAATAAGGACCAGGCATATTATTTTAAATTTTTTGAATTTTAATTCCCATCCTGTCGAGGTATCCTTTAACAATCAACCGAAAATCTATAGGTTCTAGTCTAGGGGATATCCCTATTCTGAACATGTATTAATGTACTTCACGAAATAGTCCTCTTCTGCTGAAGAAAGTGCAGTTGGTCTTCCTTGTGATTTCATTTCATGTGTATTGTGACGGCGAAGGGCTGATTTTGGAATGTCATACTTGCGTGAAATTTGCATAAAGGATTGATTCGAACTGTTGTATTCTTTCAGAGCCTTTTCTATAACAAAAGAATCATATTTTTTATAGGTTCTTTTGTCGCTAGGTTTATAATATGCGTGGCATCGTTCAAAGTAGAAAATATCTGAAATATAAAAATAAAGACACCATTATTTACAACTTTATCATTTTCCTGGACAACTAATCTCTTAGGTAGATTAAACGCGTGTTTTAAAGATTACTATGTACTAAATTAAAAATAAAAGCAAATTTTATTTTTTATGGTTGTGACAACCCTGTCTATATTGTTCCGAACGACCCTTTCATCACTAATAACCAATAATGGCGTCTCTGTTGGCCTTGCCACCATCCCTATACACCGCAGCAGCCATCCCTATTCACCCCTTTTTTTAAAGAAAACTACTTGCAATGATTTATTTCCGTTTATTGTAAAAATTAGCTTTGAATTGTACATACACTTTGTACGAAACTTCTCCAAAAACACTAATTTACGCAATAAAAACTTCCAACAATCAAAAAAGTCTGTAAAAACTTCTTACTTACCAAAGTTTTGAAGCGAAGCACATAAAAACAGCGGTTTCAAAGCAGCAACTTTATTGTGAATTTAAAAATGAATCTAAAGTTAGCCAATTATTTTTCAAATAATTGGCTAACTTTATGTCGATTGAATATTTTCAGCTCATTAATCCAGTATTCTACTACAACTTTCTACCAAAAATATAAAGAACTGTATGTGGTAAGGTAGTTAAATTTTAATGTTAACATTTTTTCCCTATTCACCCCTGAATTCCTATTCACCCCTTTTTACGGTACCTACTTTCATGTCATTTTTATCGTAATTTTTTTCTTTGTTGTTTTATCACATTCCGGAAACCAAAGATTGAATTTTGAACTTGATGTAACTCGAGTTTTTTTTACCACGGGGAATCCGTGAGTACTGAGATTTAGACCTAGTTTGATAAAAGCGAAAGACTGCAAAGAAGAAAAGTTTTAAAACTGTAAAGAGGTTTTTTGAAAAAAAAAACGCTTTTTAATTTTTAAAAATAACTCTAATGTTGTATTACTGTTAATCTTTCGATCTCTTAAACATTTTATTTAAGCGATTGGTACTTTGAATTGTATAGTTTTGTACCTGGTTGAAGCATTAAGGTTTTCGCACACATATCCAACCCCACTGCCGCGCAACTCAAAAGTTCACTGTAAAATGTGTCTTAATATTGTTATGAGCTTAAGGCTTTAAATTTATTGTCAGGCAATTAATTTGATCCGGAGTCGGCTGCAGCGCACCGGAGATTAATACAATATTAACCAAAAGAAATGCATAATATTAAGCAATGAACGGGTATTTATGACGTTTACAGAAATAGTTAAAGATAGTTTTAAAATATCAATGGAAATTCATCAAATCTTTTCATACTGTTACGTGTGGACCAATGATATTGCCTAAAATCTCCGCTGCGTTGCCTCGCTCCGCGTTATTGGGCAGGCAGTCTAAGCTCATATTTGAATGCTTATTTTTGTGTTGCGCGGCAGTGGGGTCGGACGTGTGAGCGTCAACCTTTACCTATTCTAGATCTAATGAAAGTCGGAATATTTGTTTAAGTAACATAAATAAACAGTAGGTATGCAAAGAAGCAGATTTCTTCTAAATATACTTATTACATATTTATGTGTAGCATATTTCTTTTAACACTTTGACTGCGATCTTTTTTTTAACCTAAGCCATTCGTGCTGCCGCTCTACACAGCGGTTGTGTTGCGCCGCACATGCGTTTCGTTCGAAAAATATTACGGCTGTGCTGAGTCACACAGATCTGTATTTTCTCAGCCGCTGCGCTAGTGTGGATTTACGCATATTAGTCACTTGTAGAAAACACATACCGTGTGATTTCAGCAATCAAAGTGTTAAGTGGTAAATTATCCTTATTCTATAAGTTTAATATTTCTATTGTGATTTATTGTAAAACATTATTGTTATGTTACATACTAACACATACATATCTCACGACTTGTGATCATTAAATATACTTAATTATCATTTTTTAATAAATTGTCGTTTTATTTTTTAAATTCTTCTCATTTACATTGACGGCCCATGTGGCGCGGTCCGCATGGGCGAGAAGGTCCGCCTGCGACGCAGGGGTTCGATTCCCGCCTCGGAACAATTGTGTGTATGATCTGCAGATATTTGTTCCGGGTGTTCTGGTCGTTTTCTATGTATAATAAAAAATATCTATCTATGTAATGTATTGTATTATGTATATCAGTTATCTAGTACCCATAACACAAGCTCTGCTTACCATGGGGCTAGATAATGCTGTATGAAGCATTATTTATTTATTTACAACTCCAAATATAATTTAGGGCGTCCTCCAGCCAGGTGGGTTGACATTCTGGGTAAGTACTTAAATGTTAATGATTTATTTGTATAATAGCTGCGCTACGCGGCTTGGCCCGCGTGGAAATCTGTGTCAAATAGTTTACAAATCTTCCTCTTGAATCGCTTTATCTATTTAAAAAAACCGCATCAAAATCCGTCGCGTAGTTTTAAAGATCTAAGCATATATAGGGACAGACTGACAGCGGGAAGGCACTTTGTTTTGTATATATACTATGTAGTGATACAAAGAAAGAATGAATGAATGAATGAATGAACACTTTGTTGTACCCAAAATAACACCTTATGTCTAAATCTTACATAATAACAGTACAATAGGCGGCCTTATCGCTTAAAGCGATTTCTTCCAGGCACCAAGGCACAACTAAGTACCCACTGAACCCTACAATGCAATTAAGCTACTAGTTTCTGTCTAGTTTTATGTTTTAGGCTGGTTTTATATTCGCGCCACTGGGTAGCGCGCTGTTAACGTTTACTGAACGGCGCTGCACAAGCGCGCGACTTTGAAACGCTACTACTACCCCCATACATTTCATAAAACCAGCCTTGAGGTCATTTCTATCCCATGCAAACTGTTTTATGCGATAAAAAGTAAGAAAAGTAGACCTGCTGCTAATCATCATAATTTATAATTTTGTCTAAATATTTATCTTCCTTATTATCACATTTCAATATTAATCTTCTTGGGGACATAAATAAAAACCAACAACTGATTTAAATTATCACTTTATCCATAACATAAAAGACTACATAATACCCGCAGTAATATTTACAGTTTACTTATGTTCACGGTAGTTCTTGATGTTCACAAGTACCCAGGCCGGGACCACAGACCACCCGATAACCATTACGGTGGCTAGGATGATTTGTTCCTGTAACAACGGAAGAAGTTTGTTTAGAATAGACTTTATTTAGCACACACACAAAAAACTGGAGGTACAAGCAAAAAAAACTGCCTTAATAATGAATGCTGGACAATTCACACAGCATTATTTAGGCCCAAGATTAGCAGAGCTTGTGCTATGGGTGCTATCTGACTGAATAGAATAAGATTATTTAGCACGCACACTAAAGCAAATTAAAGCCTGCATAAATAACTAATGAATAACAATTCAAACAGCAATATCTAGCCCCAAGGTGAGGCATACTCCCCAGGCCCATGCATACTTTATTAGTTGAAGAAATGAATTACATATAATGTACTCATTCTATGACAAACAGAGAAGATTATGAAAACTGTGTCTAGGGACTATTATATTTTTTATATAATGCACATTTATTGAAGTTATAGGAATATTAAAATGATTCTATGTAATTCTGTCTGTTCTAGCATCAACTAGCGGTAAATGGTGGTACTTCTAGCTTGCAGCATTGTTCAATACTCTTATTTACTAGAATAAGATTAACAGCCGTTTGTTTGATGTTTTAAAAGTAGGTAAACTTGCAATAAAGTATAGTTACGTTATTTCACTGATCGTATTTATGGAATTTTTATAGTTTTGAGTATGATAAAATCATATATATTTAAATAGACATTTCTTGCCCATGAGACAGATGCCCTCTGCAGCGCTAAGGCTGGGCAATTACCGCATTGACCCCAATAAACTCAGGTAATGCGTTGTTGATTTGTTATCTTCTAGCTTCATTATAAGGTAACCTCACTTCCCATAGAAAATTACGTAATTTCTTTAAATGTTTTTTTGACCCCTCCGACGATTATAACACTGTAACATGATGATAATCTGTTTAATGATTGTAATAAAAGCTTTGATTTGACCTTAAATGCTTGAAAAAGAGGTGAAAAGTTTCATAATTACAGAAAAATGATTCACAGAAACTTACAGCTTTGGTAACCTTGTTTCGGGCTGGGGTAGCAATTACGCTCATATTTCTGTGCTGAGCAACATTCTTGAAGATTTGTTGATTCACTTTCATGAGGTTTCTGAGAGCCAGCATGTTGATTTTCTTGTAAATCTCTCTTGAAAATTCTTCAATTCACAAACTTGGCCTTCTACAGTCCGAAAAAAATCGATTGACAATGACAAGACTTAAATGACAATTAGAGTCTGCTCTGTTGACAGACAGATAGGGAAGTTCTAGTAAGCACACAATCAATCAAGAAATGGCAAGGAAAATAGTCGAATCAAATCATGAGAGTTGTTCATGAGACGCTCGGTTCGATGTTCGTCGTGTGCGCTGATCCTTTCTTTGTCACTAAATGTCAAAGTCAAACAAATTTTTCGAAAAAGAAAAAAAAACTTCAAAAAAAAAATAGTAAAAACATTGTTTTGTGTTGCGAAGCGACGGAAAAACACGCTTCGATTAATCTAGATTCCATTGGATTGCATTAGAAAATTCGTGATTCCAAAGGCTTCAACAATGGCAGTAAGTGATCTTAATATTATCTCGACATCCTTTTTGCTATTAAACTACATATTATCTGTCGGCTCTTGAATTATAACCTTACTTCTCAAATACATTTATCTTTTGATCTCTAAAATAAGAAATTCGCATCAAATCTTGATTAGTTACACTTCAGATCAATATCCCGTCCACTTTGATTCAATAAAAACAATAAATTTGCTCTAAATTGTGCAAAATCATGAAAAATTTGCGATCTTTCTAGTCTATCGCGGCGGCGCAAGTTCAGGAGGTACGCTCCATAACGCGTATAGAACGCATCGGGGCGCACTCCCACATCAGAGGGCTAGGGCTAGATGACTCGCTGGAGCCCCGGGCCGTGTCCCAGGGCATGGTGGGGCAGAAGATGGCCAGAAAAGCCGCTGGAGTCATCTTGCAGATGATCAAAGAAGGTTAGTCGATTGTTTGATAGTCCCTATGTTATCTGTAGTCTCTCCGTCAACAATCCATCCATGACGACCTCTGAGGCGCGGTGAGTGAAGGTCCGCCTGCGACGAAGGAGATTGCAGGTTCGGTTCCCGCCTTGGGACAAATGTTTGTTCAAAATGCGAAAAAAGAAAGATTTTAAATGGAATTGCAATCTGCTCTCAATGCCTGCCCAGTTACTTGAAGAAGCTGTTTAGAATGTTAATTATGTTGCTATGTATGACACTCTGTAGGTTGGCTTCATAATTATGCAAAAACACTTAACACTTTGACTGCAATCTTTTTTCGACGACTGCGATCTTTTTTTAACCTAAGCCATTCGTGCTGCCGCTCTACACAGCGGTTGTGTTGCGCCGCACATGCGTTTCGTTCGAAAAACATTACAGCTGTGCTGAGTCACACAGATCTGTATTTTCTCAGCCGCTGCGCTAGTGTGGATTTACGCATATTATTCAGTTGTAGAAATCACATACGGTGTGATTTCAGCACTCGAAGTGTTAACACACACTGAGATGAACGCTGGCTCTATATTCACTCCTATCAGATAGCAGTGAATAATATGTAGAATCTGCATTAGCATCATGCATGGATTAGATTCTATGCATGATCACAATTCCTCCTATAAGAAGGTTGCTATGACAACTAGCTAATCTATATGGTTGATATAGGTTTCATTAACACACACTGAGATGAATGCTGGCTTTATATTCACTCCTATCAGTTAGCAGTGAATATTATGTAGAATCTGCATTAGCATCATGCATGGATAAGATTCTATGCATGATGCTAATGTATGTAGATCACAATTCCTCCTATAAGAAGGTTGCTATGACAACTAGCTAATCTATATGGTTGATATAGGTTTCATTAACACACACTGAGATGAATGCTGGCTTTATATTCACTCCTATCAGTTAGCAGTGAATATTATGTAGAATCTGCATTAGCATCATGCATGGATAAGATTCTATGCATGATGCTAATATATGTAGATCACAATTCCTCCTATAAGAAGGTTGCTATGACAACTAGCTAATCTACCTCTATATGGTTGATATAGGTTTCATACTATGACAACTAAGCATTAGTATTTGCTATGACAACTATAGTTTGACCGAAACAGCTGTACCGCTTCTTAGGAAAGTGCGGCGAGGTGGGGGACGAGGAAAAAAGAGCAAGAGTATGCGTTGACGGCAGACTGATGGATCGGAGCGATATTTCCCCCCCGTCTCGCCGCTCGCTGCTCGCATACCTCTGGCGCGGTACAGCGGTTTCGGTCAAACTATAGCTTATGTATTTATCTACATATATGGTTGATATAGATTCATACTGACAACTAAGCATGCATTTTTTAACTATTAACACTTCATCATGTTGTTACTTACGTTCAGTTTATGAAATAAATATATTTTATTGTTATAATAAAATATTATTCTATATAACACGCCACCGTCTATACTTGTTCTTACTCTTCATGTCCATCCAAAGGTTGCCTGGCAGAGATCGCTTTAAGCGATAAGGCCGCCCATTGAACAACACATTCTTTTTTTTGTCTGTTTCCTGTCCAGTGTATCTGTTTTTATGGTGTGCAATAAAGAATTTTTGTATTGTATTGTATTGTATACTCTTATAAATACTAGTAAAAAAATGGCTGCTTCATGAAAGAGATCACATTGCAGAAATGAGACTACCAACTAAAAAAAAAACATTTATTGCCACTAAACTTCTTAACCTAAACTAAAATTAAACACAAAAATAAGCGCCACGACATGCGGCGCTGGTTTTCAATCAGGGTTGGAAAAAATTAGGTTAAGTTTTTTTATATTTTATTAAACAAACAGTTCAAAATGTTTAAAACAAGTGTTTTTTTTTGTTTTTTTTTTTTACTTTTTACCTTAAAGGTATCAATTTCAAATCAATTATAGCGAATAATAAAATAATCCATTTCTAAACTATTTCCTAATTCACATTAGTAAAAATAATATTTACCTTTTATTGCATATCTCAGTACCTCTAATCTAATTATTAAAAATTATTATTATAATTAATCCATACAAAACACTTTACATACACCTTGTATGTAGTGTAGGTAGGTAGAGAACTAGAGAGAAAGCGGGGAATAGGTACCCACTAATCCAGTGAATTACTTTCTTTCGACGGCCGACATAGGGAATTTCCCTGCGGGACTTTCCCTGAGGGACTTTCCCTGAGGGACTTTCCCTGAGGGACTTTCCCTGCGGGACTTTCCCTGAAGTACTTTCCCTGCGGGACTTTACTGGCGGGGAGTTACCTATGCAGTGTATAAATACCACAGCCTGTCTGTGGTATTTATACACATTCATTTGCAATTAAAGGTAGTTTTAAACCCTGTTTTTTTCTTAATATAATCATAGTTTTATTTCAAACTGTTTTAAACACTGTTTTAAACATGTGTTTTAAAACAACTTGTTTTAATCATGCCAACCCTGTTTTCAATACACTCCCGTGGGGCAGGTGGTCACCGAGGGGATGGGAATCGCTATCCCATCCTCTCGGTGACCACCTGCTATGGGAAAGAATTACAAGATGGATTTCAGATTACAGAATAACTTTTTATTGCACAGAAGTGAAATAATAATTTTGCTGGTGCAGAAACACTTCTCCATACACGTGTCTGTATATATAAATAATGCTGGACAATTCACACAGCATTATCTAGCCCCATGGTAAGCAGAGCTTGTGTTATGGTACTAGATAATTGATATACATAATACAATATATTACATAGATAGATATTTTTTATTATACATAGAAAACAACCAGAACACCCGGAACAAATATCTGCAGATCGTACACACAATTGTTTCTTATTGACAGGAATCGAACCCGCAACCTCCTGCGTCGCAGGCGGATCTTCGCCCATCGCGCCACATCGGTCGTCAAACTAACATATAAACAAATTATTCATTTATTGCATTACAACTATTTTTACAGGTATTACCTAATACAATAGTGTAGTTAATCTAATTAATCACTAGCATTTAAACATTATAAAAAATTTAAAACAGTTAAATTGTTAATTGGTTCTTTACAACAGCCATTTAGCTTAATTATTCCGTGTGATTCTCCAGGTAAAATAGCAGGTCGAGCAGTGCTGCTAGCCGGGCAGCCAGGAACAGGCAAGACCGCTATCGCCATGGGGTTGGCGCAGGCTCTAGGACCTGACACACCTTTTACTAGCATGGCTGGTAAGATATCTACTTCCTTTTGATAATAATGAATGAATTAACAATTTATTGTACTTTGAATTCAGAACCAAAGTTATCGACATAGCTCTACGAATTATCAAGCTGAAGTGGCAGTGAGCTGTGTTCACAAGTGTGTGGCACATGTTCTTGAGTGGAGACCACGATTCTGAACATGTGTACTATGATAAAGTGATGCCCTCCGACCAGGTGGGATGACGACATGCGAAAGACTGCTGGGAGATGCTGGATACATTAAGAATGAATGAAGCATCAATAGAGTCAATGGCCTTCGTCAAGATGGAGTAGGACACTATCCCGTAAGAATTGAAAACTATCTGCGGTGTGTGCTTTGTCTTTTAAAAGTGCGTTGTCAGCGTAAGAAGTGCCTTAAAACACGTTGTGTCATAAATACTTATTTCGATAATTTGCATACATAGGAGGTCAGTGTCCCCATGCGAGTCCACCCCTGTAATTTCATGAAAAAAACTGTTTTTAAATTTTTTCTTGTGTTTTGTGTTTTCTAGTTCATATTTTAATAAGAAAATTTAAAAAATAATTGAAAAACATCGGTAGTTTATTTTTGACCTCTAATGGGTTAATGAACACGTTATTGTACTTAAAACTATAATAATAACACCTTATATCTAAATCATCATCAGCCTATAGCAGTCCACAGCTGGACATAGGCCTCCCCCAATGAGCGCCATAGCGCCCTGTCTTCAGCTTGCCGCATCCAGCATCTACCTGCAGTCTTTCGCAGGTCGTCATCCCACCTGGTCGGAGGGTGTCCTACACTACGTTTACCGAGTCGTGGTCTCCACTCAAGAACACGTTTGCCCCAGCGGTTGTCGGTTCTTCGCGAGATATGGCCGGCCCACTGCCACTTCAGCTTACTAATAAAAAGTACAATAGATTTTCGGATCCCGTATTCTATCGCGTAGAAAAACTACCAAATAATTATCTGACGACCGATGTGGCGCGGTGGGCGAAGGTCCGCCTGCGACGCAGGAGGTTGCGGGTTCGATTCCCGCCTCGGAACAATTGTGTGTACGATCTGCAGATATTTGTTCCGGGTGTTCTGGTCGTTTTCTGTATTGTATTGTATTATGTATATCAGTTATCTAGTACCCATAACACAAGCTCTGCTTACCATGGGGCTAGATAATGCTGTGTGGATTGTCCAGCATTATTTATTATTATTATCTACTGATCTAAATAATGTTGTTAATTTGTTTGCAGGGTCTGAAATATACTCGTTGGAAATGAGCAAGACTGAAGCCCTGACGCAGGCCATCAGGAAGTCTATTGGAATCAGGATCAAGTATGTCATTGATTATTCATATTTCCGGCATCGTCACAAAATCATGACGGGAAGACGACATGCGAAAGACTGCAGGGAGATGCTGGATATATGTTGGATTTCCATATTCCGGATTCTATCTCGTAGAAAAACTCCCAAATATAGTATTATCTACTGAGGTTCCTTTGATGAAAAAATCTAGACAACTGTGTAGAAAATGCTTTCAAACTTGACAATTTTGTCGCCTTCACTTCTATGGGCAGTCTTTGGGGACCGCTGGTAGGAGTGAAACTAAGTAAATTTATATTTTATTTATACTGGGAAGCGTGCGGTGACGACGGTGACGCGTTCACGCTTTTTTTTTTCACCACGAAAATACACTGAAAAACGATATCCTTGCCTGTTTTTAAAGCTCACGTCAAGGAGTTTTTCCTGCCATAAGAATGAAAAGAATGAATATTGGTACTTACTATTAATTTATTTATGTATTTAAGTAGTGTATTATTTATTTTGGAATTTGTAATATTTATTATTTGTTTTTTAGTATTCTTATTTAGATAACCTGCGGTACACCCCCTGCCTTTTCTTAAATTCATATAATTCTTTCCATCCAAAGGTTGCCTGGAAGAGATCGCTTCTAAGCGATAAGGCCGCCCATTGTACCTGTCGCATATAATGTATTTTTGTAATGATTAATTTGATTATGCTGTACAATAAAGAATTTTTGTATTGTATGGTATTGTATACACATACGAGTATATACACAGTTAGGAAAGCGTTCGGCGACTATGACGAAAAATCATGGAACTCGTCCATGTTTTTTGTTCACCTAAAAAGTGCTCAACGCACCTTAAGAAGTTTACTCTTCAAAAACAACAGATGGTACTGATGGAAATCATCTCTGATGGATGAAAGATGAAAGATGATACTTTCATATATGTATGATAAATAAATAAATAATATTGGACAATTCACACAGCATTATCTAGCCCCAAGCTTGAGCTTGTGTTATGGGTACTAGATAGATAACAGATATACATAATACAATTTAGGTGCAATTCCAAGATAAACCGCAGGCCGAAAACTGCAGCTGCAGGCTGCAAGCGACACTACTTGTTGTCTATGCATCTATGAAGTTGATTCCAAGAGCGGCGACACTGCGGCCTGCGGCTGCGGCGCGCAGCGACCGCAGACTGCAGCGCCAGTTGTGTCGCGAACCGTGCTTGGCAATAGAAGAAACTGCGACCGCAGCCGCTAGCCGCAATATCGCCTGCGGTTGCAGTCTGCATCCCACCTCGGTACCCTTTAACCTTATTTTTTCTCCGCAGAGAAGAGTCGGAGATCATCGAAGGTGAGGTGGTAGAGGTGGTGATTGAGCGCGCGGGCGCCGGCGCTAAGGTGGGCCGCTTGACGCTCAAGACTTCAGATATGGAGACCAACTACGATATGGGGGCTAAGATGGCGGACGCGTTGCTCAAAGAAAAGGTAAAGCACTACACACATTCAAACTTTATTTATTATTTATTTTATTTATTTATTTTATCATGGTTATTAACACTTAAGTCATTTAAAACGGGATATTTACTTGATTTTTGAGTTTTCCAATATTTCGGCACAGTTTCATGCGTTTCTAAAGTATGTGCAAAAAGAGAGGTCTCTTAGGAATGGAGGGCGCGCGTGTGCCAGTGTACTACTTTGGTTGCGTTAATATGTTCGTTCAGCGTTTCGCCAACGAGTCTTCTCTTTTTGCACAGACTCTACACACATTGATTCTAAGACGCTGCCACGCTGTACAAAAATGTGCATTCAAATGGGCGCTCGCAGTCGTCGAAAAAAAATAGCAGTCAAAGTGTTAACTCGTTATCTGTAGTACATTTTACAGTCACCAAATTGGCTTCCCTGGTGGTACCTGTGTGTGATCTTTTTTGTGATTTGAACTGCGACAATTATTCTTTCCTATCTATGTATTGTATGTATTAAGTATCCAGTCATTGTACCCATAACAAAAATACAAACACAAAAAAAAATATTTATCAAAAAGTTTACAAATAAGAACACCTTAATTAATGTATATATTCTTACATTTTAGAGTTGATTGGTTGAGGTGTTGCAGTTAGTGAAGTGAACCCCAGTGAACCCCGCACCAGGCTAGGCCTGTTTCGCGGGGCATCAATACATTTTCTGTTTGTTGATGAGATGAGTGCACTAACAAAATTTTCGTAACACAAGTTTTGCTTAGCTCGTGGCTAGATAATGTTGTGTGCCACCATCTTTGCCATGCGTCCGCGCGCGCCGCAGGACTGCCATCTATTTGCAATTCCGGCGGTGGCCGCGCGTGTTCCATATTTCTTCACGCTGAATCGACTTATTCAGCTCGATTACACACGATAAGTTCACCAAATCGTCACCACAACTATTATTTTCGCTATTTTTACTAGGACACCGCTGTCACCATGTAATAAAACAAGCTGGCTGAATGAACACTGGTTTATTTATTCATCACACTGTGGGTAGGTAGCCGGTGCTACCCACAACTAGTTAATTATACTACAGATTGTACAGCATTATTATTATTTATCATATTCAGGGAGATTTTAGTCACAAATTTGACTGGTTTTAATTCTGTACTGTGACATATTTTGTTCGTTTTTACAGGTACAAGCTGGAGACGTGATCACCATAGACAAGGCGACGGGCAAGATTAACAAGCTGGGCAGGAGTTTCTCACGGGCGAGGGATTATGATGCTACAGGTATTAAATATCAAGACGACTGATGTGTCGCGGTGGGCAAAGGTCCGCCTGCGACGCAGGAGGTTGCGGGTTAGATTCCCGCCTCGGAACAATTGTGTGTACGATCTGCAGATATTTGTTCCGGGTGTTCTGGTCGTTTTCTATGTATAATAAAAAATATCTATCTATGTAATGTATTGTATTATGTATATCAGTTATCTAGTACCCATAACACAAGCTCTGCTTACCATGGGGCTAGATAATGCTGTGTGAATTGTCCAGCATTATTTATTTATAGAATAATCTCTACATCTCTCTATCTCTAACCTACGGTGGAAATAACTAAACTGATAAACAGCCAGCGGGAAGCGACTTTGTTTTATACTATGTAGTGGTTGACCAGTAAATATTTAATTTACTGATTCATCAGAAGTTGTTTTTAAGTTGTTTTACCGTCGTTAGTCTCAGCCGACACTATCCTAGAACTATTTGATTTACATGCTCCTCTAAAAACCACTAAATTTAAGGACCCTCCTCAGCCCTGGCTTACAGATACTGTTAAATCTATGATAAGGATTAAAGATGAGTATCATAAATAAATAAAAATAAATAAATAATGCTGCACAATTCACACAGCATTATCTAGCCCCATGGTAAGCAGAGCTTGTGTTATGGGTAATAGACAACTGATGTACATAATACAATATATTACATAGATAGATATTTTTATTATACATAGAAAACGACCAGAACACCCGGAACAAATATCTGCAGATCGTACACACAATTGTTCCGAGGCGGGAATCGAACCCGCAACCTCCTGCGTCGCAGGCGGACCTTCGCCCACCGCGCCACATCGGTCGTCAAATAGAAAATACAGGGCCCCTCAATCTAGTTCACATAAGATCTGTTACAAGGAAATGAAACATTTGGTTATTGCAGCCTATAATGAATAAAAGGCATATATCAAGGAACATATCAACAATCACGTAAAGAACCCAAAGAAACTCTGGAAAAATTTAAAACACACAATACTTCCTGATAAAAAAAGCGTCAGAGCTCCCACCAATTTTTGATAATCCGGACTTAATTAACTTCCATATCCTTAGTATTCCTGGTGAAAAGCAGGTATATATCAGCTATCATTCTATGAGCACCATAGACACTGTGCTGGTAACGTATTTTCTCTGAACGCAGTAAGTGAGGTTGTTAAGACCATCATTCGTATGTATACTAAGCTTATTATATCTTCAGGTCAGCAAGCCCGATTCGTGCAATGCCCTGAAGGCGAGCTACAGAAACGCAAGGAGGTCGTCCACACAGTAACTCTGCATGAGGTGGATGTCATCAACTCCAGGAGCCATGGATTCCTAGCACTATTCTCTGGTAAGTCAAAAACATACTAGACTTTATGTGGAGTAGACAAAGACACTACCCTGACCATCTGTAGATACTACCCTAACTATCCTACCTACCTCATACTACTCCGACTATCTCTAGACACTATCTGACTAGCCATAGTCACTACCCCAAACAACTGTCATACGTTTTGCTCTACACGTTTTGTTCTTATGATTCTCAGTATGCAAATAATTTGTGAAATGATCAAGTTCTAAACCCTTAATTTTATCAAATTCTGTATATTTTGTGATTATTTTATGTTTTGTGCGTTTAAATAAATAAATTAAAAAAAAACTACTAAATTCTTCAAGAGTTAAAAACGTAAGGACGTTGTCAAAAAAGTATCACTACATGAGGTGGATGTCATCAACTCGAGGAGCCATAGCTTCCTATTCTCTCACCAACGCTACCCCAAGAGCGGGCGCCTGTAGGGGTATTCAGAAACTCCGTTTCCGAGTCTTTGACACGGAATCAAACACAGACTCGCGCGAATCTCGCAATATATTTTGCGGTTTTTAATATTTTCTGCGTTCTACAAGAACTTACTTTATCAGAAACTAGCGTCCCGTCCCGGCGTTCGAATAAAAAAAAGAATTATCGAAATCGGTTCACCCACTCGAAAGTTAAAGGCAACAAACATAAAAAAATACAGTCGAACCTGCCCTTTTTGGAAGTCTGTTAAAAGCTGTATTTTACAGGTTGCTATGGTTACAGGTGACACCGGCGAGATAAAGTCTGAGATCCGTGAGCAGATCAACACTAAAGTAGCGGAGTGGCGCGAGGAGGGCAAAGCGGAGATGATTCCCGGAGTCCTGTTTATTGATGAGGTGAGGAGTATACTTTAAACACGATGCAAACAAACAGACCACCCGTTATGGTCCGGGAGTCAGCTACAAATTTTGACAATTATATATTTAAGTATATATATATATATAAGAGATGAACATGCTAGTGGTTTCTTTTTCACTTCTTCCACTAGTGAACAAAAAATTTAAGTGAACAGTAAAATAATTTTATTTGATAATAATTTAATGTATAAAATATGACTTGTCTAAGTGCTTATTTTGTAAGCCTAAAGAAATAAATGATTTTTTACTTTACTTTACTTTAATTATATCATCCGGAGCGAAAATTCGTAAACAGCATTATGGATTAATATTATGAATACTCGTGACGTCAGCTGCGACTCCATGGGTGGTTTGGGCAGTGGCAGCGATGACGACATTAAAATATATATATACATTAAAATTAGAATACATAAAATATAAAAAAGACTAAATAAATAACACGCTTTTTGTGACTATGTAGTGATATATTATTTAACTTGTCTTGTATTTGTTACCAATTATTTATTAAAGTGCCACCGTCTTTATTGTTCGTTCATGTCCAGTACATCCCAAGGTTGCCTGGAGGAGATCGCTCTCAGCGATAAGGCCGCCCTTTATACCTTTATTCTAAGTTTTTATCTCTGTATTATTTTCTGTTTTGTGTGGTGTAGTAAAGTGTTATCTATCTATATATCTTGTCAACAGGCTCACATGCTCGATATAGAATGCTTCTCATTCCTAAACCGAGCGCTGGAATCCGAAACCGCCCCCGTCGTGATAATGGCCACCAACCGCGGTATCACGCGCATCCGCGGTACCAACTACCGCAGCCCGCACGGCATCCCGCTCGACTTGCTGGATAGAATGATCATTGTGCCCACCGCGCCGTACAGCCATCAGGAGCTTAAGGAGATTCTTAATATTAGGTGAGGAACTGCCTTTAGATACTACTTCAAATACACCAAGTGACCTCAAGGAACGTTTTGAATATATCCACCAAATCATATATCATCGTAGACGCTCCCTCCGCTCCACAGACACTGTTCGACTGAAAACTCCCCGACCTTTACATTCTGGTCCGGGAGCTAGTGACAGATCCAAGTCCCTCCCAAGCAAAACTTCGTAAAATGCATTAGAGATTAATATTATGAATAATCGTGACTAGGAAGGTGTACATAATATAATAAATAAATAAAAATATTAAAATAAAATTAAGAATAAAATAAAAAGCCCTTATTTATAGAAGTTAGTATTAATCAATTTTTGAAAAGCATGTTGCCATTTAGCAGCGTTATTCACCCAAAACGAACACTAAGATGTTAGCTGTATACATATAAAATCCTTCTGTTTGTAGATGCGAGGAAGAGGACTGTCAAATGTCAGCAGACGCCCTGACCGTGCTGACCCGAGTGGCCACAGAGACATCTCTGCGTTACGCTATACAACTGATCACCACGGCTTCACTCGTCGCTATACGGAGGAAGGCCAACGAGGTATGTGAAAGAAAGAAAGAAAATAGTTTTATTTGGCCAAAAAACAGGTTTAACAAAACAACACATTAAAACAGTAAAACACAGCAAACATAAAATTAAATTAAATAAACCTACAGGGAAACAATAATAATAATGTAGCTATCATTATGTACAGAGGACTGACAAAGGTCAGCAGACGCCCGAACCTCGATACCAGGACCTCAATACCTATCGATTTAACGCCTCTATATGTTCTGCGATATTCACTGGCTAAAAAGTTATTTGGACTTTGAAAAATTTGTTAAAATCAGATTTCAGCCTGAATTGCGCAATTGCAGCCAAAATATTAGGTCTGCGACCCTGTCTTCTTACAAGATTGATTGAAAATGATAAAAATAAAAAGTATTTACTTCATGCATTTACTCATATTAGAAAATAAACAAGAGTGTAGGGGATCAAAATAAAAACACTGTTGTAACGATAGACGACAGAAATTGGTTTGCAGGCAGAATTGGACATTTATTTATTTGCTTCTTTTCAACTTGTTTTGTGAGCGATTTATACTGCGACGCGGCGCCAGCTCCACACGTCAGAGAGACAACTACCCTCTAATGTGGTAAAAAATCATTATTAAAATTTTGCGTGCACCCACAATCTTGTCTTATTTATTTATAATTTTAAAAGATGCCAACAGATGGCGTAACGTGTTGATATATTAGTAAAATCTTATATCTAACATAAACAGATAACTTATTATTATTATAAATATGTAACTACGTGTGTCGTCTACAATCCACCCTCTTAGTGCGGAACTGACATTAAAATAAAAATCAAAATAACAATAACAATTTCTAAGCAATAGTTCAGGTCAGCACTAACAATCCGATGGTTCAAGTAAAGCGACACGTGTTACTGGGCGGCGCACTAAACCAGAGCGAGTGCGCACGTCCACCACTCGCACGCGGCCATCGTCCCCTGCGCGCGCCACACTCACCACCCACGGTCCAAATTAGGTTCCAAGATGAGAACATAATCTCCCTCTCGCAACACTCTCTGCTCCCTACACCACTTCTGCCTAGGAATTAAGGTAGGAAGGTATTCCTTAACCCATCTAGCCCAAAACATATCAGTTAACCGTTGCGCGATACGCCATTGCTTACGCAAACATAGGTCAGCATCATCATACCTACCGCATGCGGGACCATTCGATGAGGTACCTAACAAAAAGTGATTAGGGCTTAAGGCTTCGGGGTAGTTAACGTCAGTTGACACATGAGTAATAGGGCGACTATTTACTAGTGCTTCCACTTCCGCAAACAAAGTAGAAAGCGTTTCAGGATGAGGCGCGCGTTCCTTCAGAACTACTTTCAGGGACGTCTTCACCGTGCGAATCATACGTTCCCAGGCACCGCCTTGTTCGGGGGCCCCCGGGGGAATAAATCTCCATTCGATACCTCTCACGGTACCGTCTTCTAGAAGCTTACTTTGATTGAGTTCAAGTAAACTTCGTTTCAACTCATTGTCCGCTCCGCGCAGATTGGTTCCGTTATCTGAGTAGATAACACTGGGTGTGCCGCGGCGGGCAATCATGCGTCTGAGCGCCATGATAGTGGAGTCTGTACTCAGACTCTCACTAACCTCCAAATGTATGGCACGTACCGTAAGGCACGTAAACAATACACCATACCTTTTGAACCTTTTACGGCCGATTGTAACTTCCATCGGACCAAAAAAGTCCACGCCTGTATAACTACGACGATTGTGCTGCAGACGGGCTGCAGGGAGGTCGGCCATTCGCTGCGGCTGCGGCGCAGCACGGCGGTACCGGCAGAACGGACAGCGCGCGGCGACTGCGCGGACAGTCGGCCGCAGCTTCAGTATCCAGTAGCGCTGTCGTAATTCGTTTACTACAAGTTCGTGTGCACCATGCATAGCTTTTCTATGATAGTGCTCGACTAACAGCCGAGTTATCTGGTGGCGACCATCGAGAATGGCAGGTCTCAAAGTCGAATAAGACACACCTGCGACTTTATCAATTCGACCGCCAGCTCGTAACACTTTAGTGTCGTCCAGATAAGGTGTTAACGTCAACAAGCGGCTTGTCGTTAACAACGGCTTGTTAAGCTTAATAAGCTCAATGTCCTGCGCAAATGAGTCATGCTGAGATTTTTTTATCAATAAGAGTTCAGCTTTAGTCATAAGCTCGACATTTAATTCAGTCTCGATTCGTCGACATCGTCGAACGAATAATAAAATACGAGCGGTCACTCGGACGAGTCGTATCCAAGACGAATATTTATTCTCATCAGGTAAGGAATAATCAACCGGGTCCGACACTTCATTTAGACTTCGTTGCTCATAAAGTACTTCCGGTGAAGGCTTTTTGGTGGACTTACAATCCTTAGGCCAAGAATCCTCAGGCTGCCGTAAGAACTGCGGTCCACGAAACCAAACACTTTCGTACTTCAGAGGGGGGGTGTCGTCTTTTGTTGCTAAGTCAGCTACATTCAACTTAGTTGGGACATAACGCCACTCTGATAAGCTCGTAAGCTCGTCAATTTCATCTAAGCGATGAGCTACGTACGGCTTGTAGCTCCTAGGATCACTGCGTATCCATTGTAGAACGGTCTGTGAGTCCGTCCAGAAGTAGCGCTTTTCAGGCTTGTGGTCTTTGTGTTCTCGCTGCAGGGAGTCCGCGAGACGTGCAGCCGTCAGAGCGCCCTGCAGTTCCAGACGTGGGACGGATACCGGGCGGAGCGGACTTACCCTACTCTTACTAGCGGCAAAGCAAATCAAAACATTTCCGTCAGCTCGAATGAAACGCCAATAAACAACAGCAGCGTACGCTTTCAAAGAAGCGTCACAGAATATGTGCAGTTGATTATTAACAATTGAATCGACGCTGCTACCTACATCTACTGATAAGGGATAGCACGGCGTCCACGTGTCTACGTTGTTATACCACCTAGGTATGCCGTAACGACTCTAAAAGTTTTAATTCATCTAACCATTTTACCCAGCGTATGTGTTCGTCGGAATGGATGCGGCATTTCCAATCTACTTTCGACCTGTGCACATCTTGAAAAATGATTTTACTTTTTATGACGAACGGCGATAAAAAACCATGTATATCGTAAATTGACATTATTATGCTAAGCATTTTCGATTTAGTAGGCGGCATAGAACCATTCAAAATATCGGCCGGTATTCTATCTAGCGAAATTTGAAACCCGAACGAATCATCGGCAGGATGCCATATCAATCCTAGCGTGCGCTCACTTGTATTCATAGCTCCATGTTTGAACTGAACAGCTGAGCGCGCCAGTGCATCCGTAGGTACCGAGTCTAAAACCTGTTTGCTGTTGCTAGACCACCCTCGTATTTCAAAACCACCCTTGCTGTTAATCAATGTTATGTCACGAATTAAATCAATTGCCTTCTTTTCGTCGCAGGTCGAGTAACAACAATCATCCATGTAAAAATTATTTAGAATTACTTGGACAGCTTCGGAATTTAAATCCTAATATTTTAAAGCATTTTTATTTTTTACATATTGCGCAATAAACGGTGAGCATGTAGCACCGAAAATAAGGCTTTGCATCGAACAAACCTTTAACGGGCTCTCCGACTATTCTTGCCACAAGAATCGAAGTACATGCTGGTCTTCCGGACGAATTTTCACCCTTAGAAACATATCGCGAATATCTCCAATTATAACAATTCTATTCTCACGAAATCTAAGCATAATTCCGTAAAGTGAATTATATAAATCCGGTCCTGTTAATAAATAATCGTTAAGGCACAGACCATCTACTTTTGCCGCTGCATCAAAAACAACCCTTAACTTATCAGGTTTGTTAATATTTTGAATACCAAAGTGAGGCAAATACCAAGCTGAGGAATGCGATTCCTTATCAGTAAGTTTTCGGGCGTAATTACTATCTAAAAGTTTAGTAATTTCATTTTTATAGCGGGCCGCGTAGTCAGCGTTTTGACGAAACTTTCGTAACAATAGTTGCTGACGCGAGTAGGCATTGTGATAGGAATCGGGCATGCTAAATACATCTTTCTTAAAGGGCAAACCTACTTCCCACTGAGTACCTACTTGGCGAGCTGTCTTATCTAAAATCTCAATAGCACGAATATGATCTGTATTCTCGCGCGATACGGGTGAAATTCCTATCAAGTCGAAATCGAACGAGTGTTTAATCAAATCATTAAGTTCGCGAATATTGTGCATATCATCAGTATCATCAGGGTTACGAGAGTGAGCGAGATGGAGAACATTTTGGTCACTTACCCCGGACTTCGAGGAGTGAGTGCGGCCACGGTGGAAACCATGGACGGTCCATCCCAACCGACATCGTGATGCGTACAGCGAGTTCCTGTCTCCATGTATTACCTCAAGTGGAGCCATCAGGAAGTAATTATCCTCACCAATAAGTAGGCGAGGTTTCACATTAGTGCCTGTACAAATCAAGTGTTTGATATGCGAAAAGTGAGAACTATTTACACTATCTAAAATAGATTGATTTTGTGAACATAGCTGTAACTTATCACACTTGCGAAACTTACAGTCATAACGGGTTTTGTCCTGTCCCGTTATTTCTACCCTAACACTAGGCACTTCAGATTGATAAACCGATAAACCGAACGCATCCGTAAACCTAATAGGCTGAGCACTACTACACTTGAGACCTAGGCTATCTGCCAATTCGGCATCGATCACAGACACTTGGGCACCATCGTCCAGAAGGGCGTGGGTGTTTACGACACCTTTAGGGCCACGTAACTGAACCGCAATCACTTTTAATAACGCGAATCCTTCAGAAGCTGCGCCGACGCAGCTTTCGACGTCATCACTGTCCCGTGCGAAATGCAACACACACTGGCGCGTCGGGTGCAGGTGAGATAGGTTCCGGGGTCAAGGGCGCCTTATCAGCTGTTGGTGACGTCATCGTCTCAGGCTTAGTCCAATGTAGCAGGCGGTGATGCGACTTGCCGCATTCATCTATATTACAAATTGGTGCAGGGCATGATATGTCGTTATTGTGTCTTTTCTTGAGACAACAATAACATAAATTGTGCGTTTTAACAAAACGCCATTTATCCTTTCGCATAGCGTGTTTGAATGCGCGACATTCTGTAAGGAAATGGTTGCCTTTCTGGCAAAACTTGCAATCATCAGTAGCATCAACGGAGGATGTATTCACGGCGCGTCTGGGCGGCGGCGGCGCGGGCGCTTCCGGCTTCTTCTCCCGCGGCGGACTACATCCGACGACAGATATCATCTCAGCTTCCAACTTCAGAAATGTCGCTAATATTTCTAGCCTAGATCTCCCTTCCCGTAGATGATTGTAGGCAAACTCTGTCCATCTATCTACCTATCAAGGTGCTCGGCAATTTAGATACAATAGCTGCGGCGAGCTCGGGGCTTCGTAGGTAGTCATTCTGGTCAAGTGCGCGTATGGTGGCCACGCAGTTATTGACTTTGACGGACAAGGTGATCAGATCGTGCTGGTACTGAGTAGGTAACGATGGTAGCTTTTTCAATTGCATCGCTATATTGTTGACAATAATATCGGGACGGCCAAACCTGAGTTCCAGTGCTTCCATAACTGCTGACGGCGGAGTGTTGCCAATCAACAAGTCAGTCACTGCTTCCTTGGCCTCGCCTCGTAGGGACTTACGTAGGCGCCACAGGTTCTCACTGTCACTGAATCTACACACACGTGACGAATCATCATAAGCACTTTTGAAATGTAGCCACTCGATGCAGTCACCACTAAAGACAGGTAGCTCACGAGGCATGGCGAGACGGCTCAAAAGTTTATCTTCGTGCTTAGCACATGATGTAGACTGGTTCATCAGATCCTTCAGCGTATGGGCAAGCTGTAGGATGCTGTTGTCGTGCTGGACGGGTGATGGGCAGTGCGTGTCCAGCCACTTCTCCACGTTGTTGTGCACGCGCTTCTCGCTGAGCAGGGACGAACAATAGGCACCAAGGACTTCGTCAGGAGCCACATCCGTGCCGACGCGACTAGCCTTCTCGCTATCGCGATCGACTTTGGCAAGATCAGCCTCAAGCTTCTTGTCAATTAACTCCATCTGAATCTTGGCTTTAGCATCCGCCGCTTCCAATTCGAGTTGTTTACGACGTGCGATTGAAGACATTGTGGTTTTCTTTGTACAAATTGTGGTTTTCGAAGCACATGTTGATTGCTGCGCAATACCGGGAGGTGCCATCTTGGAGGCAAGTTTCGGCATCGGCGTCGACTCGTGTCCTTCTCGCGACGATTGAGGAACGTTCGTGTCGCGACGAAGGCTCATGTCCAACTCCTTCATCATAGGTGCAAATTCCAACTTCTTAGAATCCAAACGTGCCTGTCGTTGACGACGCGTAAGAACTTTTGATGGCGTTTCGACCGACATGTTGAAACGCAACTGCGCAGTTCACTGATTTTACAGATCCGCTCGAATGGACCAAACAGTTTGTAGGGGATCAAAATAAAAACACTGTTGTAACGATAGACGACAGAAATTGGTTTGCAGGCAGAATTGGACATTTATTTATTTGCTTCTTTTCAACTTGTTTTGTGAGCGATTTATACTGCGACGCGGCGCCAGCTCCACACGTCAGAGAGACAACTACCCTCTAATGTGGTAAAAAATCATTATTAAAATTTTGCGTGCACCCACAATCTTGTCTTATTTATTTATAATTTTAAAAGATGCCAACAGATGGCGTAACGTGTTGATATATTAGTAAAATCTTATATCTAACATAAACAGATAACTTATTATTATTATAAATATGTAACTACGTGTGTCGTCTACAAAGAGAATCTTAAAAACTAAAAGGATAGCTGGTGGCGGTGGCGCTCACAACAGTGCCTGGTGTACGGGCAGTCCACCCTCCCAGCTATCATTGCGAGAACGGTATTGGAGTTGGCCCGCAACATGGTGGTATGAAAACAGTCGACCCGCGCCGCCGCAAACATCCCCGAGGCGCTGCAGTACCGGGGCAGCCCCAAGACCGCTCTCAGCGCATTATTGTACTGGACGCGGATGGCGCTGTACGTCGCAAGCGTATTAATCAATTTTTAAATATTATTATTGTTTTCAGGTGAGCATGGAAGACGTGAAGAAAGTGTACTCCCTATTCCTGGACGAGCACCGATCTGAGCAGTTCCTCAAGGAGTACCAGGACGAGTTCATGTTCAACGACGGATCTGGAGGTATTTATACATATACTAGCTGCGCCCCGCGGTTTCACCCGCGTGGTGATAGATATTTTGGCCTATGTGTTATTCTGATATATAAGCTATATTATTGTGAAGTTTCATGAAAATCCATTCAGTAGTTTGTGCGTGAAAGAGTAACAATATAATTGTACGATGATTTGATATCAAATCATGGTAAATATCCCGTTTTAAATGACTTTAGACTAACCATGATAGTTTCAGAAGGTTTATTTGCGTTTCATATAAAATAATACAAATTAAGAACTAATATAAAGATAACAAATTAGAAACTAATCAAATAATTTAAATACGAGAACACATAAAGGCTGCCGGCTCAGCGTTAAATGCTACATTGACACAAGCGCTGGTTTTTTTTATTATTTATTGGTGCTGGCGGCGCTGCTGCTGCGCGTGCCCAACGACTACTTGGGCGCGCGCCGCCGCCCCGCCATGCTGGAGGTGCCCACTTGTAGGACCAACCTACTTAAGTCTGCCCCTATGTCACTCGCTATATATTTACTCAATGTTCTGTCCAAAAACAGCGTAGACATATTTTACGAAAACCTGCCGAAAGCTATGAAATAGGCACAAAATGTTATTGAAACAAAATTATAAATTATTTAGTATTGTGTGTATGTACAAAAATATGTAATTTTTAGTATAAGTAGTTATAACATCGCCTTAGGGCTTAATGAAAAAACCTGTTATGATGTTATTATCTCAATAAATAAATAAATAATATTTTGCTTTTAATTTTTTTTCAGACGGGCCACAAGAGATGGAGGTGACGCAGTGAAGAATTCTACGTGATTTTTTACCAAATTGTAAGGAGTCATATCACTCAAGAGAACATTCCCTTGTTTATTCCTTCGGTTTTCATTTAAAAAAAAAACAGGGCGCCAAAATATCAAGTGTATAATCTTCTTGATAATTATCCGATAGTTATCAGATAATCGAATAATAAATAATCAGAAGATAAAAATTTAAATTCTGATAATTAATAAGTTTTCATATTTACGGAAATACACGTTGGAATACACTTGACTTTCATAAGCGCAATTTTTTGTTATTTGTCATCATCAGCCTATATTAGTCCACTGCTGGAGATAGGCCTCCCCCAATGAGCGCCATAGCGCCCTGTCTTCAGCTTGCCGCATCCAGCATCTCCCTGCAGTCTTTAGCAGGTCGTCATCCCACCTGGTGGGCGTCCTACACTACGTTTTTGTTATTATCAATGGATAAAAATCTGTAACACTTGGGATAATCTATAAGAAATTAACTTAATATCCCAAAAAATCGATTTCTACGGGACTTGAACCCGCGATTTTCCCGTCAGTAAGGAAACGCTCAAACCAACTAAGCCATGTAATCAAGTAAGCGATTGGTAGAAAGTCTTTGGGACTTTCTACTGACTCTACTTGATTTCGTGGCTTATTTGGTTAACACTTTGATTGCTGAAATCACACGGTATGTGTTTTCTACAAGTGACTAATATGCGTAAATCCACACTAGCGCAGCGGCTGAGAAAATACAGATCTGTGTGACTCAGCACAGCCGTAATATTTTTCGAACGAAACGCATGTGCGGCGCAACACAACCGCTGTGTAGAGCGGCAGCACGAATGGCTTAGGTTAAAAAAAAGATCGCAGTCGAAGTGAAGCGTTCCCGTACTGAGGTAAGGTTGCGGGTTCATGTCCCGTGGAAATCGACATTTTTTGGGATATTATTTAATAATAGCATAACTTAAAAAATATAAGAATATTTAATTAGAAAGTATTTGTCTTTTGCTGTAGTAAATATTATTTTATTTTACTTTTACTATTTTTATTACTGAAGGAGGATTCAGCTAGGCTGGGGGTCAGCATTTGGGAAACTACGTCAAGTCTTCACGTCATCCATACCGCAATGCTTGAAAACGAAAGTTTTCAACCAGTGCGTCCTACCCGTTATGACCTACGGAGATGAGACGTGACTGAGACACTCACGATAGGGCTGGTCCACCAGTTCAAAGTCGCTCAGCGAGCTATGGAAAGAGCTATGCTCGGAGTTTCTCTGAAGGATAGGATTCGTAACGAGTACATCCGACAGAGAACCAAAGTTATCGACATAGCTCTGAGAATTAGCAAGCTGAAGTGGCAGTGGGCCGGCCATATCTCGCGAAGAACCGACAGCCGCTGGGGCAAACGTGTTCTTGATTGGAGACCACTACTCGGTAAACGTAGTATAAGACGCCCTCCGACCAGGTGGGATGACGACCTGCGAAAGACTGCAGGTAGATGCTGGATGTGGCAAGCTGAAGACAGGGCGCTTTGGCACTTATTGGGGGAGGCCTATGTCCAGCAGTGGACTGCTATAGGCTGATGATGATTACTGAATACTAGGCCTACAGGAATAAACGTAAATCTGAGACAAAACAATATTAAAGTGAATTTTGAGTGATATAGCCAGTTTAAGAAGAATGCTTTAATTTGGACGAAATATAAGTTTTGTTTTGTTCTTGACATAAGATAAGTTAGATTAAGTTTTTTTGTAATAAACAGTATTGCAAAGAGTTTTAGACTTTTTATTATGTAACTTAGTCTGGTACAGTCAGCGTCAAATTGGGTGTTCCCGTAAAAAACTATTTTTACGGGAACACCCAATGCAATAGAGTAAGTACCCATATTTAAATTTAATATTAAAATTAGAAATAATTTTATAATACAGAAAAACAACACAAAAATCAAGATTACTTTACATTACAAAATCATAAATTAAAAATCACAAATAAAATCATAGATCACAAATCATATCCAAGTCAATATACAATAAAATTACATTAAATAATAATATTAACTATAATAAAAAATTAAAATTTCTGTCTAACTGTGATAATACGGATTTACTCAACTAACGGTTACACAAAATAAACATTAAAGCTTTTTGGAACTCGCGATATAAGCGTCTAGAGTAGTCTAAATGATCTGAAAAACATAAAACCGATGACGACCGATGTGGCGCGGTGGGCGAAGGTCCGCCTGCGACGCAAGCGGTTGCGGGTTCGATTCCCGCCTCGGAACAAATGTGTGTACGATCTGCAGATATTTGTTCCGGGTGTTCTGGTCGTTTTCTATGTATAATAAAAAATATCTATCTATGTAATGTATTGTATTATGTATATCAGTTATCTAGTACCCATAACACAAGCTCTGCTTACCATGGGGCTAGATAATGCTGTGTGAATTGTCCAGCATTATTTATTTATTATTTATGAAAGCATTTTGATGTACGCATTTTAAATAATCATATTGTTGTAAAGGTGTTCAAAATGTCTTACTACTCGTTCTTTCATATGTCGGTGTTGAAAAAAATCCAAGCAAACCAAGCTCTCAAAGTTAATATGCAAACTCATAATTGCTAAGATGATATTGAACACGAATAGCCGTTAACGAGCACAGCTTACCCAATTCTGGGAACACTACAGACACTGAGTTGAATCTATTTTATATGTGTCTAGGATAAACTAGGTGAGAGTTTTAGTACTCTCCAGGTTGTTAATTCAAATTAAAATATTGAGAGAAGGGAACGTACGACGGTTGGAAACTACGTACGATACTGCTGTTTCTATAATGAATGACAAAACAAATCATCAGCAGAATATAGGCATTTTAATTCACCTGTGGACATAGACCTCCCCTTAGACCTTAGAAATACTGTGTTGCTTAAACCGGATCTTACATTGTCGGTCCGGTTCAAGCCACCAAATCGGATGTCAACTTGAGTAAGATTAGGGTTTTTTGTCGGATCTTAAAACCGAATGCTCGTGTG
Source organism: Eupithecia dodoneata (assembly GCA_947044415.1). Classification (NCBI taxonomy): domain Eukaryota; kingdom Metazoa; phylum Arthropoda; class Insecta; order Lepidoptera; family Geometridae; genus Eupithecia; species Eupithecia dodoneata. Next base: position 4,071,334 of record OX345684.1, read on the forward strand.
AACTCTAGCATTGAAATACTGTTGCCACTGACCCGGATCCTACGAAAAATCTGATTCGATTGAGTAAGACACGAATCCGTGTGAACGGGGCGTAATGAGCGCCATAGCGCCCTGTCTTCAGCTTGACGCCTTCAGCATCCTGCAGTCTTTCGCAGGTCGTCATCCCACCTAGTCGGAGGGCGTCCTACCCTACGTTTACCGAGTCGTGGTCTCCGCTCAAGAACACGTTTGCGGCCAGCGAGCGAGTTTCAAAAACCGACCTGAATCATTTTAATTCACCAGAAACGGGGTCATTCCTTCCCAGTACGTTTCCCCACTAACACGCACAAAGCGTAGGTTCATATTCATTATTTTTGCACTCATTAAAACAGGTCAGGAGGCGCCTAAGGATGCAGGCAGGTATGTCGCAGTCACTGCGAAAACGGGTAAGTTTGGAAACTAGACGGCGGCGGCGGCGGCGGCGTGGTAAACGCAGAATTTCTTTCTTCTATATAGGTACTTTTAGCTATGCTAGAGCACCTTTTTGGCCGCGCTATAATAAAACAAATGCGCAAATTGTTGGATAAATTCTGCCTCAGGCAGTGAGAAATTGTATTCTGTAAGTAGACATATTCTGTCATCTGTATATCTTGTTCTACCTACCTACTAATAGTTATTGTACGGTAAATCTGTAGAAGAACCAAATTCACCGACATAGCTCTCAGAATTAGTAAGCTGAAGTGGCAGTGGACAGGTCATATAGCTGCAGAACTGATAACCGCTGTGGAGTAAAAGTTATCGGGTGGCGGCCGCGATGCAATGTGAACCGGTGGGAAGACTTGGGACTCACCACGATGGACCGACGACATTGTAGCGGTCGCAGGGAGTCCCTGCGACCGCTACAATGTGGAGGCCGCTCAGGACCGCTATTCGTGGCGTCGTATGGATGAGGCCTATGTCCAGCTGTGAACGTGTACCTTTGGGCTGATAATGATGATAAGATATATTGATACCACATTTATTAATTTGACTCTGAAGCACATGTTACTAGGTCACTATAGGAATAATGATTGAATGGCTACTGTTATCTGGAGCTTTATTATCTCCGTGGTAACGCAGCAACCATCTGGGCAAGCATCTGCATAGCCCAGGTGAGCTGCGAGACAATACCCCGAAGAAAATCCTACAGTTCCTAGCAGCTGCAAGGGTTAGTGGCGAACTATGAACGCTACGGCTTCGGGGCTGAACGTATAAGTGGCGATCATAACATGGCCGCAGTGATACCCAAGCCACCCAAAGAAAATAAAAAAAAAACTCCGTGGTAAAAGCGAATCTAAAATTAAAAAAATAGTTTTTCCTAAAATTATGGGAAAATCAAACTTTCACCACAACATAGTTACCCGCCACCTACTATTCTAAGAGCGTCCCCAGGCTGGCTCCCTACTGATCCAGTACGGGTGCATCATCAGATTAAACAGAAATTACCATGGGAATGTCGCGTGAAGCGAGAATTGGGTGAGTGGCGATCGACTTTTACAGAAATACTTTTTTGTTTACCAGATACAGAACATTATTAAAAGTCATTACATGCGATGCGACGAGTACAATGGGTTGATATCTCGGTTAGAAGCGATCTCTTCCAGGCAACTTTGCTACTTTTTCTCTACCTAAAGCAAAGAGAGGAGAATCAAATAGGTATATTTCCGAGTAGATTGTATTCAATGAATACAATCTACTGCTGAGCATAACATAGGTAAATAATGAATTTAAAGTTGTGCATTGTATATATATATATAGGCCTCCTCATCGATTTCGATGACGGCGACCCTAAGTAATCACGGATTTTTTCTATCATGAGCTATAATATGGCTCGCTAGACCGAACTTGGTCTTGAATATCCTACTGCACGAATGGCAGTAGAGTTGGCCCGATGAGTTATATGTATACGTGTAGGAGGACTTGATCTTAAAGATCAAGTCGCAGGACCGTATTCCTAACTCTGAGGTTTTGTGCATTGTACGAAGCAACTAACACCATTTTCTTATCAGAGTTAGCACACCTTTTTTATAGTGGGCGAATCCTCTTGGATACTGTTCTTTCGGACCCCTACCGGCTAAACCAGGGTGCTTTGCCGAGCCGGGTACCTACACTTGCGAATTGTTCCGCGGGAGCACCTACCCTATTATTAGAACACGCGGCAGCGTGTTCAAGCCAAGTTCAAGCAAAGGAACGCGCCGAGTGTATCATTACACGAACCACTTGGTGCCACATTTGATTTAATTTACATCTAAATAAAAAAAACCCTTAGTAGCGGCCAAACAACCCCACAAAACGTCAGGGTCCACTTCCCCCAACAACCTCTCTCTGTCGCTCCCACCCCATTCACCTATATCTCTTTCTCCTTCGCACGGGGTGCGATCGATTTTCTCACTTATAACGCGTGGCCCGAAGAAAACACAGCTTCAAGTTATTTTTCGTATCTCTGTTGATTGTCGTGTGTGTTTTCAACCATTGTGTGGATTTTTGGTGACACGTGAGTCTTTTTGATGTTTTTAAACAGTTTTTTACGTTCACGTATATAGATTTTGGTAGAACACGTAGATAAAAAGTAAAGTTTTCGCAGCTACGTAGTTACGGGCGGAAATTCAGATTTTTAGGCGTGGAAGACCGAAGGCATTGTCAAATTGTCGAGAAAACAATTCTACTGTACTAATTATAATAGCTTTTGTTGGCTATGTAGATATATTATCTACATTATACATATTAGTAAACAAATTAAATACCTTTCTATGTAATAGGTAGGTAGGTAAATTGTATTATTAAGTGAATCAGTTATCTAGTACCTACTACGTTATGGGTATAACGCAAGCTTTGCTTAGTTTGGGGCTAGACTAGATAATACTGTGTGAATTATTAATTTGAACAGCATTATTCTCAAAACTTTTGAAACTATCATGGTTTTTTTTACACAAAAGGCACTTATAGCGGGATATTAACCATGATTTGACTTGACATGATTTTTTCCCTTCCGGGTCATGGCTGCACACATGACAGAATGTCCAAATTGTTCGATTACCTATGTGCTAGATAATATGAGAGTCAAAATGCACAACAGACATATAATACGATTGTTTGACAGAACGATTGTTACATGGACTATTACTCATATAGATAATTTGTCAGAATGAGCTAGTATCAAAATGAACTAATTGTTACAAAGTGCAAGTGTTAGAACGATAGAGTGTCAGAATGTATAAAATCATAAAATCTTAACGGCATAAATGAATGAGTGTCAAAATGAAATCTACCCATTCGAACCCTTTAGACCAGAGGTTCCCAGACCTTTTTTCCTCATAGACCACTTTCAAAATTTTGCTGGTTTCGGTGGACCCCCTACAGCTACATTTCTACCATATTCCCAAAATTCGACAAAAAATGTGAAGTTTAGATCTAACTATGGGAATTGCGTTGCTGCTGAGTTCCAACCACGAATTAATAGTTTTCGAAAAAAGTGAGAATTGATTGGTTAATTAAGTAATTGATTGCGCTGTAAGTGGATGTCAAAAAAGTAAAGTTGGCCAAAGGCAAAAGTAACAGTCGCCGAGCTTCCTAAAATATTATCTGCCTACATTGATAGGTGAAGTCAAGCCAACATTTTAGTTCTTCACTATCGAGAGCAGATACATTTCGTGGCTTACGAATTGTGAACCCCCAATTTTTTGTCACGCCAATGTAGACCCCCGTCGAGTCTCCCGTGGACCCCTGGGGGTCCACCTGGACCACTTTGGGAACTACTGCTTTAGACATTCCGTCATGTGAACAGCCATGTCCCGGAAGGATTTTTTTCGCCTTTTTCTTTGATTTTCACGTCATTCAGCACAGACTCTACCTTAAAATTATAAAATATCTCGTTAATTTCAGCGCAAATACAATTAAAAATCGCCCTCGATCTAAAATGAGCCCCACAGGTCTACATGACTCATTTATAAAACTTTTGACACTATCATGGTTAATAATAATAACACTAAAGTATTTATAAAATACAAATACAAAATACAAAAAAAATATTTACCAAAAGTTTACAAATAATAACACCTTAATTTATGTACATATTCTTACATTTTAGAGTTGATTGGTTGAGGTGTTGCAGTTATCAGTGACCCGCACTAGGCTAGGCCTGTTTTCAATACATTTTCTGTTTGCTGGTAACATTTGAAACTATGGTTATCACTACTAAAGTCATTTAGTAGTGGCAACGTTCGTAGCAAAAGACAAAAAATGAGGGTAGATCGGTATGTGTCGGTGTGTGTATGTGTAGAGCGGTCTGTCCATTAAAACACTACGTGATCATGGCGCATGAAACTGTGCCAAAATATTTGATAACTCAGAAATCAAATCATGGTAAATATCCCGTTTTAAATGACTTTATAACTCATTTAGTCTATGACCCGAGGCAGACCTCCCTCGTGGGGTGCTAAATGAAGTTAAAAATTGGTGATTTCCTCCTGCCTAGGTACTAGGTAGGTACGCTCAGCGCGGAAATTGCTGTCTGGGCGAGCTTCCGTAAATTAATGACTAGGGTTGACTGTACCTACTACGCCAGGAATTACCCAAATCGAGAGGAAAGAAGTGAGAAATAAAGATAAATCTCGAATATTGTCGAGCAGATCATTATGTGATTTTTACAAGCTTCTCGTATGTAAATGTAAAAGTTTTATGTTAATTGATACCAATGCAGATTCTTGCAAGCGAAATTTAAGCAAGCAGAGTATCATAGCTACCACTCATGACCTACGAAGCTGAGACGTGGACACTCACGATAGGGCTGGTCCACCAGTTCAAAGTCGCTCAGCGAGCTATGGAAAGAGCTATGCTCGGAGTTTCTCTGAAGGATAGGATTCGTAACGAATACATCCGACAGAGAACCAAAGTTATCGACATAGACAAAGTTAAATAGGTAACATCCTACTAATATTATAAACGCGAAAGTTTGTAAGTATGGATGGATGTTTGTTACTCTTTCACGTTAAAACTACTGAATGGATTTTGATGAAACTTCACAATAATATAGCTTACATATCAGAATAACACATAGGCTACAATTCATAAAGATATATAGTTTATTATACAAAATATCTATCACCACGTCGGTGAAACCGCGGGGCGAAGCTAGTATTGTATAATATCCGAAATATCTATCACCACGCGGGTGAAACCGCGGGGCGCAGCTAGTATATAATAGTTATCTTACACCTGATATAATTTATGACGAAGTAAACGTCTAAGCTTACTTGTACAGGCTTAAAGTACTTACTTGTACAGGCTTAAAGTACTTACTTTATTGCAGTAGGTAGGTATTTGATACAAAGGTCATCATCGTCATCATCATCAGCCTATATCAGTCCACTGCTGGACATAGGCCTCCCCCAGTGAGCGCCATAGCGCCCTGTCTTCAGCTTGCCGCATCCAGCAAATACCTGCAGTCTTTCGCAGGTCGTCACCTTGTCGCAGGGTTGGCATGATTAAAACAAGTTGTTTTAAAACACGTGTTTAAAACAGTGTTTAAAACAGTTTGAAATAAAACTATGTTTTATATTAAGAAAAAAACAGGGTTTAAAACTACCTTTAATTGCAAATGAATGTGTATAAATACCACAGACAGGCTGTGGTATTTATACACTGCTTAGGTAACTCCCCGCCAGTAAAGTCCCGCAGGGAAAGTACCTCAGGGAAAGTCCCTCAGGGAAAGTCCCGCAGGGAAATTCCCTATGGCGGCCGTCGAAAGAAAGTAATTCACTGGATTAGTGGGTACCTATTTCCCGCTTTCTCTCTAGTTCTCTACCTACCTACACTACATACAAGGTGTATGTAAAGTGTTTTGTATGGATTAATTATAATAATAATTTTAAATAATTAGATTAGAGGTACTGAGATATGCAACAAAGGTAAATATTTATATTTTTACTAATGTGAATTAGGAAATAGTTTAGAAATGGATTATTTTATTATTAGCTATAATTGATTTGAAATTGATACCTTTAAGGTAAAAAGTAAAAAAAAAACAAAAAGAACACTTGTTTTAAACATTTTGAACTGTTTGTTTTATAAAATATAAAAAAACTGTTTTTTTTCCAACCCTGCCTTGTCGTCACCCCACCTGGTCGGAGGGCGTCCTACACTACGTTTACCGAGTCGTTTACCGATACATAGGTAGGTAGGTATTTTACGTTTCTCTCCGCTCCGTGTCTGTGGCTCCGTCTGGTTGGAAAATGGCCCTTGGTTCTATAAATAAAAGGTGCTAATTTGTTGACACGAAAAAGGTTTTAGCTTTCCCATTAGCTTAGCTTACTACCGAAAAGAAATGTCTGCGAATTTTTTGCATACTGTGGGTTCGAGGCCCGGAATAACACGGGCTACTGATCCCATGAATCAGATTCAATGGGATACAACGCGAGCGAACCCGCTGGCAGAAACTAGTATTTCACCACTCAGTAATAAATAAATCATATTTCAACAAATAAAATGGAAAATCTGTAATTTCTATTTCACTCTGAAACTACAATACTCGCGGTCTACCTATGACGTCACCGAACATTGATGAAACAGAATGACCTTGTCAAGAGAGGGACACAAAATCAACGATAGTTCTAAGATTTATAACTAGATGTCGCTGTTAAAAGTGGACGAGGGCTAGATCGCGCTAACGATGCGTTTCGCCCGGAGAACCACTACCTTCGACTCGTGGCCTCGATGCGCTCAGTCCGCCGGCTCGGCTAGCAGGGACCGTGTGGCCTCTGCAGGCCGAGGCCTCTAACCTAACCATCTTCTTGGGCCTCTTTCGCAGAGTGGCGGGTCGGCTTTCGAGCCACGAAAAATTGAAACTCTGCACCAAAATATGCTTAAGTTTCACTTAGTGTAGGTACTTATGTACTTAATAGTTGATTCTTGTACCGGTATCTTTGTTTGTGCAAGCAAGTGCCGTCTTGATTTTTAAATGACTAATAATAATAAAATCTTTTATTCTCTTCACACAATGCTTAGTTTAAAACTAGAATAGTACGTATGTAACTATATGAACAACATTGTGCGAGACTGGTGCCTGTGTTAGGTTTATAAAAAACCTGTGTTACAGGTCACCAGGCGCCACCCTGCGGCAGAAGTGCAGTTAATACATATTATTGACAGTTTGGTTTACAGCTTTATGCTAAGAGTACAACTTAAGATAACATGAATACAAAATAAAAAGCAAGAGTTAACAAAATAATATAGAAGAAACTAATGGTCGTAGTTCACACGTCCAACACCGCTACCGCAAGGTATTTATTATTTTACTTTGAATCTTATATCAATTTGAGCGTCAAGTGACTGTACATACATTTGACAGTTTCATTTCCGACATTTAATAGGGAAGACCTATAGAAAATCAGTCATTTCGGGAAAAGTTCCTTTTGAAGTACGTACGTTATGTAGATCAGTACATTATGACATTCGGACCTAACCACCCGGAAACAAATTTAGAAGCTCCTATTTGATATTGATGGCATCAGATAGGTAAGATAATACATACAGCAGACAGATGCATCATCAGCCTATAGCAGTCCACTGCTGGACATAGGCCTCCCCCAATGAGCGCCATAGCGCCCTGTCTTCAGCTTGCCGCATCCAGCTTCTACCTGCAGTCTTTCGCAGGTCGTCATCCCTAAGGTCGGAGGTCGTCCTACATTACGTTTACCGAGTCGTGGTCTCCACTCAAGAACACGTTTGCCCTATGTAGTGATTAATAGAACCAAATTCCAATGTAAAACAGAAAATTGTTGAGGAAAATTTCACGGAGAAATAATCACTGACCCTCTGGTCTTCCATAAAACCACGGGAGGGATATTGTTAATCAATGTGTGTGTTTGTGCACACCTGCCCTCATAGCCTTCTCCCTCAGGAGAAGTACTTACCTGCTCAAAAGCGGGGCAGAGATGTAGTCAGGATTGAATAGAGTGGGCAATTTGTCATTAATAATAATGTAGTTGACATAGAGTGGGCAAATGGTCATTAATAATAATGCAGTTTACATAGAGTGGGCAAAGTGTCATTAATAATAATGCAGTTGAGTGGGCCAATTGTCATTCATAATAATGCAGTTTGTGGCATAGCCTTACACGTGTTGCCGTCGCGTCCGGCTAACTATAGAGGCAAAATTTGCCCATAGCTTTCACGTTGCTATGGGCAGGGCAAGTCCTAGCATCTCCGTCCTTACTACGCCCCTGTTAAGAGCACTTGTGTGCACTAAGGCACTAAAACATCAAACAAAGCTCAAAGCAGGATTATAATCCTCACAAAGATTTCGTTTACACGTGTCGCCGTCAGGCTTACTACAGAGGAAAAACTTGCCCATCCATAGTTTTCACGTAGCTATGGGCAAGTCCCAGCATAGAAAAAGAAAATATTTATTTGCGTTTCATATAAAACAATACAAATTAAGAACTAATAAAGATAGTTACTAGAAAAATAATTTAACTGCGAGAACACAAATAGGCTACCGGCTCAGCATTTAATGCTTCATTGAGCGCAAGTCCCAGCATCTCCGTCCTTACTACACCCCTGTTTATAGAGCACTTGTGCACTAACATCAAACAAAGCTCAAAGCTAGGGTGCAACCTCTTTGGTTTAGAACCTACGTAATGGGGCTGAGGGAAAACTTCACGGGAAACATACCGAGGGGTGGTGTAAATGGGAAATCACTTTGTGAAAATGTTTTTTTTAGGTTTTGCTAGGGGTGGAAATGGAAGCGTCGTAATTTTGTTTTGATTGTTTTTTGTCGTCTTTTTATCTTCTTCCGTCTTTTTATTTTTCGACCACCAAATCTTACTTAAAAAAATTAAAGAATTTATTTATAGCTACACACACATTCAATGTTAAACAGTGTTACAAAAAAAAGGAAAAGACACATAAATACAGAAAAACATAAGTCGTAGGGTTTTAAACTTTAATATAATATAGCGTGTAGTAGAGTCCCAAGAGTAAGAAAAACTACTTGAGGTTATTAAAAAAAAACTGTATTTTGTACTGACTTCTGAGAACGTACCTACTCTAGGACCAGAGTGATAAAATCAACAATGAATTAAAATTTGAAAATAATATTTTTTATTTATTGAGATAATAACATCATAACAGTAATATAATAATGTGAATAGACCTTTATTAACAAAGAAGGTTACAATCAAATGATAGAAACACATTAGAATGTTCATTTCGAGTTGCCACGAGATTCAAATTTCTTGGTGGTTTTAAATTTTTCTGTGTCCACACTAAGAATAAATAATAAGTAAGGAAATGTAACTGCGTTCGAAAAATGACCCAACAAAAGTCGTGTCCAAGTAGGCGGGGCTTAAAAGTCGTGTCCAGCGCGTCATCAGTCGGACATTGATCTTGCAAGCGAGCACACGTCAAATCTTTGCGTAGGTTTTCGTTTTTAACATTGTGAATAGCTGTGAATCGTCATGCCAGCATGTGTTGTGAAGTGGAGCAGGAGCCATATACGATTAAAATTATTATAAACTGTATTCAAAGATATTCAAATACGTCATCAAACCGAGATGGTCAATATTATGCAACATGAAGTCAATAAATTTTTGATCTAATTTAGAAGGTTTTTTTCTTCTTAATGAAATATTAAAATGTAAATCGATAAAACTTTGATATTTTTCTAACATGTATTTTGCTTTTTTTATTTCCTTTAGTTTCCCTGCCGATCCTATTTGGCAAAATAAGTGGATAGCTGCAGTTAAGCTAGAAAGACAAGAGTATGACTGGATGCCTGTGAAAACCAGCATAGTTTTATAAATCATTAAAAGGATATACCATGTTACACAAAACTGCAGTACAATAACGGAAAATCACTTACTCGAGCGAGCGATCAGTCGGTAATATAAACACAGTGTTTTTCTAAAATAATTGATAAAGAAGATATTCTAAGCCCACTAAAAAACAGTCACCAAACAAATAACAACCATTAAATTTTATTGATAAAATGTATATCTAATCGGCCGATGGGGCAAACGTGTTCTTGAGTGGAGACCACGACTCGGCAAACGTAGTGTAGGACGCCCTCCGACCAGGTGGGATGACGACCTGCGAAAGACTGCAGGTAGATGCTGGATGCGGCAAGCTGAAGACAGGGCGCTATGGCTCTCATTGGGGGAGGCCTATATCCAGCAGTGGACTGCTATAGGCTGATGATGATGATGATGAATCGTTGAATATCTTAGAATCCGTCTTCACTACATTGCGAAGAAGATTCTCTTTTAATGTCTTCTAGTCAAAAACTTACTAAATTAATTATATTTCGCGGGACATATAGTACATCGGACTGTTAAAGTATACCAATATAAAAAAAAACATATCGTACAATAATATCGTTTTATTATTAAATTGATCCGGTCCCCTTATTGCATACACCGTCCACGCCGCCAAGCCGGGATTGGTTCGCGCGCGTGCTTCATGTCAAGCATGTCTGTTTGTAACCAGTGTAGTGATTGGTAGTTTGTATCTTACGTCGTTTTGGTTTGGAGTAGTGCTACTTTTTATGTGGAACTTGATCTGAATTAGACTTCCTGACTTATTATTTATTCGTAGGTTCCACAGGTAATAAAATTGACGGAAAAGGACTTAACGATTATTACGCCCCAACACGAAACGAACAACCTTAAGAACTGCTAAAATTCGCAGCGCACGTGACGCGATAAGACCGCCAAATGTCACAAATTTTTGAAGTTTTTATTGTATAGACACATATCCATCCTGAATGTAGAATGTTAGTAAACATAAGAAATCAGCTGATTTTTAGGGTTATCACCACGAAATTATGCAGGCCTAATAGAATTCGAATGATTTCACATAAACATTCTATTAGATTTATTACTTTTTATAATCCTGACGTCAATTCTATGCAGAATCTAATTATTTCAATTTACAAATCGACGTTATGTGGTCAAAAACAAAGATTAAAATCACTAGAGATTTTTTGTCTTTGTAACAGTGCCATCCCTAACGAATCTCAGTTCTGACGTCCCGTGTTGCAAACAGTTGGTTACTTTTTAACTACGATTTCGAATCAAGGATAGATCTATGACCATACAGATTTCTTACAGAGAGTATTATTTTAATTTAGCCGGATTATTTAAGGTTTAATTTCACGCTGCATATTTGCTTAGCGACAATCAGTCCAAAAGTTATGAATTCTTCCAATTTCATCAATAATGTTAAGTGCTTCAAGGAAAATACTTTAAACAGGCACATTTACATTTAATTGAGTTGGCACAGGTGAAAAATCATTTGAGAGCACAAAAAGTCTAATGATTTTTAGTCTTATTACATAATCCTTTAGCTTTTATTCCATTCTATAAGGATAGGTAATGATAAAAGTAGGCTGATTTCACAGGGGTGCTTTGTTTATGCCATTTAATTATTTGCATCAAATATCACCAGCCCCGTAAGGCACCCCCATCAAAGCTCAAGATGTTAACTAAAGAAAAAAATGTTTTTCACCCCTACATCAGCTGATTGAACTGTCAGTGGCTCTGTTTACAAACATTCTACATTCTGGATGGATAGTAGTTACATAGATTGCTATATGAAAAGTGCAATAAAGTATTTTCTTCTTCTATCAGGTGTCATTCGGCATGCGGCGTGAGGAGTAATGGACGGCATTCAGATGGAACCCATCGGCAAGTACAAGGCCGATAGGAACGGATCTGCCAAGGGTGAGTCACACATACCTTCACTACATAGTATAAAACAAAGTCGCTTCCCGCTGTCTGTCTGTCCCTATGTATGCTTCCGCAACGGATTTGGATGTGGTTTTTAAAATAGATAGAGTGATTCAAGAGGAAGGTTTATACATAAACCATTTGACACATAGATTTCTACGCGGGTGAAGCCGCGGGGCGCAGCTAGTCATGAATAAACTAATTAAAATATGAAACAAACGACATTAAGAATGAAACATTTACACGTTTTCGTAATGTTTTCTCTTTACTGTTATTATTTGTATTAACACTTTGACTGCGATTTTTTTTCGAGGACTGCGATCTTTTTTTTAACCTAAAAAATTCGTGCTGCCGCTCTACACAGCGGTTGTGTTGCGCCGCACATGCGTTTCGTTCGAAAAATATTACGGCTGTGCTGAGTCACACAGATCTGTATTTTCTCAGCCGCTGCGCTAGTGTGGATTTACGCATATTAGTCACTTGTAGAAAACACATACCGTGTGATTTCAGCAATCAAAGTGTTAAATAGTAATTTTCTCTTATTTTTAGCAGCTGCCTGGCGAAACATGGTGGACCAAGACTTGGATGACGTGGCATTCTTAGCTGGTAAGTAATTTATACATACAGGCTTTAATGAGTTTAATACGACGACCTCTGCGGCGCGGTGGGCGCCTGGGACGCAGGAGGTTGCGGGTTCGATTCCTGCCTCGGAACAATTGATCGTACACAATCTGCAGATATTTGTTCCGGGTGTCTGGTACATAAGCTCTGCCAGCTTGTGGCTAGATGATGACTTGTAGATTGTCTAGCATTATTTATTTATTTATACTACTAATTATTGATCTGCTTTCCCCTAGACACAGACAAGGCTCGCGAGGCGCGCGACCTCCGAGACACCCCAGTCGCCGTGTGTTCCCAACGCCGCGCGCTGTGTCTCGCTGCGCTCGTCTTCTCGGCTATATTCGCGAGCGCATTGCTCGTCGTGTACGCCACTCCGCAACCATGTGAGTAGATAGCCAGCAATGTATTAAGATGAGAAAACACTTTATTATACTACACAAAACAGAAAACCATACATAAATAAACAATGGAATAAAGGAAGTGTATAAGGGGCGGGGCGGCTTTATCGCTGAGAGCGATCGCTTCCAGGCAGTATTTATGTACCTTACCCACCTTCGAGTTATATTAGCAGTATAACGTATAGTATATCCATATTATCTAGTACCTCATAAAACAAGGTCTTCTTAGCTTGGGGCTTGTTATTGTTGCTGTGTGAATTGTCCAGCATTATTCTTTCAATGGGTGACTACGCTGACGCGATGCGTTGTGTCTAATGCTGATTTTAGTGTCACGCTGACCATCGGCGCGTAGCAATCTGTATGGATGGACGCCTTAGAAACCTTTTAGAATAACGACCGGGTATCGTGACAGTACGCGCGTCCTACGCGCCGCTCGTCAGCGTCGCTGAACGGTCGGCGGCGTCGACCAGCCAGCGCCCGCGCGCTTCTGTCTTGAGTGAGCGTGTGTCGCACTGATCGCACGCGCCGGTTGCGTAAAATCATGTCGAGTCGCGATATAGACTATGCGTCTCCGCGGCGATCAGCAGAAAATAATAACGACCCGCGCTGATCGTCGGCGCTGACGAACTACACGCTGAGCTGTCAGCGCTGATGATCAGATTGACACTGAAATCAGCCTAAGAGCAAATAACAAACGACGGTAACATATAAAACAAGTCTGATTTCTAATGATTTGTTTATTAATAATTAGTGTAATTGGTGATTGTGCCGTTCTAATTAATTAATTAAATGAATAAATAAGCCCGTCGCTGTCTCGCTGCGCTCGTCTTTTCGGCTATATTCGGTTAATAAACGCGATTAATACCCGTTATATTAGTACTTAAAACCACGGGAAGCTTATTTTTCAACTAATTCGGCCATTGACAAAGGACCATGTTTTTACAGATTGCCCTTGTGCGTCGGAGGCCACTCTCATCCCCGGACAAGCACCGACCGACCCGATATCAAGCGAAGCCGCGGCAAACAAGTTAGTATTCATAAGGTTTTGTTATTATATACGAAGTGCGTATCCCCATGGGTAAAGAATTAGCAAGCTGAAGTGGCAGTGGGCCGGCCATATCTCGCGAAGAACCGACAACCGCTGGGGCAAACGTGTTCTTGAGTGGAGACCGCGACTCTGTAAACGTAGTGTAGGACGCCCTCCGACCAGGTGGGATGACGACTTGCGAAAAACTGCAGGTAGATGCTGGATGCGGCAAGCTGAAGACAGGGCGCTATGGCGCTCATTGGGGGAGGCCTATGTCCAGCAGTGGACTGCTATAGGCTGATGATGATGATGATGATCCCCATGAGTTAACAATTTTTATTATTGAAGATTTTTTTTGCCAGAACAGAGACGAATAGTATTCATATAAATGTCACTTAAATTAACAGAGAAACTGTCAAAATCGGTCTCCACTCAGCATGTGCTATGGTAGAGCAGATCGTACCATAGCGCTGCTGGTCTTCCGTGGAGACCGTGGTGCGCAAGGTGGGCTAAACACAAACAAGGAATAAAAACTAAAATATAAAATTTAAACAACAAAAACTAATATTAACTCATTTATTTAAAATTCTCGTAGATAATACATTTTTTACTGTAGAAAAAACAAGAAAATAAACTATTCTACAGTAAAAAATTATGTCAAAACGGTAGATCACCGACCGCTCGCTAGAGTCAAGCGGCCGGTGACTAGGGCTGCAGAGTGAGGAACTTCCTGACGATACGTGCCGAGTCCAAGAGTACCGCCTTCTGGATCTGGCCCTTGATCCAACTTCCTAGCGAGAGTCTCTTCAGATGTTGATCGAGGCTCTTCGCTATTATCTATACTAATATTATAAAGAGGAAAGGTTTGATTTTTTGTTTGTTTGTTTTTAATGAATAGGCTCCGAAACTACTGAACCGATTTAAAAAATTATTTCACTGTTGGGAAGCTACACTATCCCCGGTGAACATAGGCTATATTATGTTTTCAAAAAAGTTAGCGATCCGTACTAAAACCGTGCGAAGCCGGGAAGGTCCGCTAGTTCAAAATAAAATGACTTGAATGTCCATTGTTAAACATTATTGCACACATTTGTTTTTCAGAGAGCGTATTGCCAGCAGCGGCGCAGTGTTCCCATGGAGGGGCGCTCGACTACCCACCTTCGTGGTGCCCAAACACTACAACCTGTGGCTGCACCCTAACTTAACTACTGGGGAGCTCAGAGGTAGGTTTTAAACTGATCACATTATAATTCATTTATTCATTTTATTCAATAACAAGCGGACCCGGCAGACATTGTCCTGTCTTATAAATGAATATTGATTTCGAATTGGCTACATCCTCTTTGACGATATTTGCAGCACGCGTTCTGTTAATGTTACGTCAAACGCCATGAGGTTAGCTACATCAAAAAAGTTTGAATTGTAAAGCTATGGTTATATTAGAAATAATTTAATATATGGTTAAGTATTCTTAAATTTTCTAATTTTCCGCGCAATTTTCTTAATTTTTTCATAAGAACCTTCTCCTGACAATAACAAACAACAAAAAAAGAATTAGCGAAATCGATCCAGCCGTTCACGCGTGATGCCGTAACCAAGGGAAATAGGGATTCATTTTTATATATATAGACTAGCGGACCGTCCCGGCTTCGCACGGGTATTGGAGGTACATTTTTACACCTTAAATTTTGGGTTTAATTATTATTGGAGTTTTAGTAAGGATCCCTTACTTTTTTGAAAATATAATATAGCCTATGTTCACAACGGATATTTAGGCTTCCCAACGGTGAAAGAATTGGTCTAGTAGTTTCGGAGCCTATTCGTTACAAACAAACAAACAAAAAATCAAACCTTTCCTCTTTATAATATTAGTATAGAATTAGTATAGATATCAATAAATATTTTATTCCAGGCGAAGTATCCATAGACTTCAAGGTGGACCGTGATACGTTATTCGTCGTCCTCAACGTGCGAGACATGAACGTCACAGAGCGGGCCTTGTTCAAGAGCGGCGGCGTGCTCGGGCCTAAAGTGGCCCGGGCCTTGGACTACCCTCAGGCGGACCAGACCTATATCGAGTTTAAGGTGCGTCTAATAAATAAATTAAACATAAATTATTTTCACACAAGATCGATTACAGAAAGTTGACATCTTTACTATAGATCTTTATCAGTACCTAAATTCGGGAGTAACGTACCAAATCGTTCTGGCAACGCTAACTCAACAAATATATAATATATACATAATGCTGGACAATTCACACAGCATTATCTAGCCCCATGGTAAGCAGAGCTTGTGTTATGGGTACTAGATAACTGATATAGGTACATAATACAATACATTACATAGATAGATATTTTTTTATTATACATAGAAAACGACCAGAACACCCGGAACAAATATCTGCAGATCGTACACACATTTGTTTCGAGGCGGGAACCGAACCCGCAACCTCCTGCGTCGCAGGCGGACCTTCGCCCACCGCGCCACATCGGTCGTCAATAGCAAATAGCTTGTGTTGTTTTGCAACCACATCCAAAGACACGCTTATTTCTGATTTTTACGATTGTAATTAAAATCGATTATCGTAAATCGTTCTTTATTTATTCCTCAGGAGAAACTCCGTCGTAAGTACAACTATACGCTGAGCCTGAGATTCATCACGCGGCTCGAGAAGAACGACAAGCAACGAGGGTTCTTCCTGACTGGCACACACAGGCAGTAAGTTTTACTAATTTGCGCTTCGAAAATGTACGTTAGAATTATAAAATTTAAAAAAAACTACAATTGGTACACCATTTTTTTTTTTTTTAAGATGGGAAAATGCTTTTGCGCTTTGCCTCTAGCCTGAGGAGGGCTAGAGGGGTATGTTGGGCTCTCCACTGAGCTACTAACAGAGTGTTAGCAGATAGTGACATACCAACTAAAAACCCATCGATACTTCCTCTCTCACCTTAGTGCCAGAGCGTCATCAAACCACTCGTCACCAGACGATTCGTTTGACGGCGCGCTGGCACTTGATAGGGTTGCGGGTTCCCGGGCGGATTCGACCGCTACCCTGTCGGTGATCATCCGTCTGGGAGGGATCCTTCTTATTATCCCCCTTACAATGGGTACACGTAGTGAACGAACACGAGGGCTTTACAGTAGTTTTTCTTCAATAAACACACAAAAGTAACTATAACCAAATTATGTTAAACTAGAACGTGCGTTAGCGTTTTCTAAAAACGTGTGTTTTATTCTTTTCATTAGGCTCTGACTCCGCGGTAGTTAAAGTTAACAGTGTTAATAACATTTAAAGCCAATAAAACTTTAGAAACTATCATGCATAGACCAACTAAGGGTCCGGCGACCCTCGCTTGCAAAAATCGCTCCGAATATCGCTGTCCCTGTTTAACCCCTGCGCCGCGCCCCATGCGTGCGCGATAGCAATATTAGCCGTTCAAAATTTGGTTTGTGCCGTAATACCAAAAATGATGACTGAAAACTTTTTGCATTCTTCACAAAGTATTGTTAGTCTGTAACTAGACAATATAAGCTATGTTCCTTAATAAATAAAACGTAAGATATCGTTGTTTTTAATACGAAACAAATAGCCATGTCCATTTTCACATAAAAATGTGCAAAATGCGATTGGCTTTCATTTAATTTTAGGTAAGTATTTTGAAAAAAAATCTATTTAGGAACCTAGATAAATACTATTCAAATAGAAATAATACAATATTATAGTGGAAATATGCTTGGATTGGAAATCATTTTGGTATTACGTTTGTATGAAGAATTCGTCCCTCCGGAGGCCTCTTAATAATGCCCAGACGGATTCCTACGGAATCAAATGTGAAGAACAGCGATGGCGGACGAGTCATATGTGTGTGTGTTTAGGAGAGATGCCAACTTATGAAAATAAAATGCCGATAATTTTCATAAAAGTTTCTACAAATCACAGATCACAAATCAAGTAGGTTGCTATTATTTAACACTTTGACTGCGATTTTTTTCGACGACTGCGATCTTTTTTTGAACCAAAAATTCGTGCTGCCGCTCTACACAGCGGTTGTGTTGCGCCGCACATGCGTTTCGTTCGAAAAATATTACGGCTGTGCTGAGTCACAAGATCTGTATTTTCTCAGCCGCTGCGCTAGTGTGGATTTACGCATATTAGTCACTTGTAGAAAACACATACCGTGTGATTTCAGCAGTCAAAGTGTTAAAAAAAGTAGGGTTATTTCGTTCATGCTATCATGGTTATTAATACAAATGCTTTCGATTTAGAGCGAAACAACGTTAGCATAGAGTAGTCTTAAATCGCGAGCAAGTACGCATTCAACTGCAAGCGCAGCTAAATGCATATCTGCTGCGTGGTCGGTTTACCCGAACACTATCGATAAATAAATAAATAATGCTGGACAATCCACACAGCATCATCTAGCCCCAAGCTAAGCAGAGCTTGTGTTATGGGTACTAGATGACTGATCAACTTAATACAATACATTACATAGATAGATATTTTTTATTATACGAGTACATACATAATGACCAGAACCCCGGAACATATCTGCAGATCGTGCACACAATTGTCGCGAAGTGGGAATCGAACCCGCAACGTCCTGCGTCGCAGGCAGACCTTCGTCCACCGCGCCACAGAGGTCGTCAATCTTTTCATATTGATTAATAATGCTGATACAGCAGTTTTCTAAAGATAAGAAGTGATTTAAAGATGCAAGTCTGATAATGCTGTTATTTCTAGGCGCTGCGCCGTCTCCCGGTTCTGGCTGACGCACGCGCGCTCCGCCTTCCCCTGCCTCGACGAGCCCCACTTCAGGGCCACCTTCAAGCTGACCGTGGTCCGGGACAGGTGAGACACACTGTACCCTTATGGAAAATACTTCTAAATAGGGGAAAGTTGACAGTGTAAATCACTACATAGTACAAAACAAAGTCGCTTCCCGCTGTCTGTCTGTCCCTATATATGCTTAGATCTTTAAAACCACGCAACGGATTGCGGATGCGGTTTTGTTAAATAGATAGAGTGATTCAAGAGGAACGTTTATATAGTTTATACACATAGGTTTCAACGCAGGCGAAGCCGCGGGGCGTAGGTAGTTACTTATTATAAGTTAACAAATGCCCAAAGCTGAAAAAGTTTTACTTAAAAAATCTGCAGTGAAATCTGCTAAGTAACCGCGCTGTTGCGTTGGATTTTTTCGTTCCTGAATAGAAGACAAAAAATTCAAGTGTAGAGAAAATCAAAAACCCTTATTTCTTATTTAATAATAATTTATAGTATATAATTTGAATAGTCTAAGGTTATTTTGTAAGCTTTTAAAATTATTAGAATTTTGATTTGATTAGGTACATTTTTGTTCAAAACCTGCCTAGAAATAATTCCTATTGCTTTTCAGGAATGTATTTCCTCCGAAAACACGCGCCTATCAACAAAACCATAAATCCTTTTACAAAAAAATCAACTATAAAAGAAATTATCATTTTTTTGCTTGAAAAGAAATCCTATTTATAGCCTTTCAAGTATGTTTCCTATGAAGACACGTATTTACCATAATAATTAATCTTTTTGAGAAAAAATAAATTTTTTTTGCAGGTTCCACGTGTCGCTGACTAACATGCCTATTGTTGCAACGGAAGAAGCTGGTTTCTATCTAGGACACCGCTTGGTACGTTCGTTGCGTTGCTATCCTTTTAGATTTATAGAATAGAAAATGTTTGTTTGCGCTTCAAAATATAAAACAATACACAAGTAACAATAAATACATACATAACAATTCAATTATGAAAAGCAAAAAAAGCAAAGCTTAAGAAATTAACAGCGAGAACATAGGCTACCTCCCGGCTCAGCGTTAACTGCTTCATTGACCTGCCAATACCGGTAATGCAGCGCTGGTTTTCAGCGGCGCCAGAGTACTGAGTGAATAGAATAGAAAAAACATTTACGACGACTTGCGAAAGACTGCAGGTAGATGCTGGATGCGGCAAGCTGAAGACAGGGCGCTATGGCGCTCATTGGGGGAGGCCTATGTCCAGCAGTGGACTGATATAGGCTGATGATGATGATGAGGTACAATATACAGCTATAGAATAACAAACGGCAAATAAAGTAGTTTATCATGGGGGTAAGTGATACAGATAGGTGATATTAAGAAAATAAGACTACCTCCACGACCCTGCGCCGGAATAGGGGTTGGCTCAGCGTGTGCTGAACATTATTATATTCAGCGCTGTTTTACAGCCAAAGACCTTAATTTCTAGTTGAAGTCACGGACGACAATTCGGTGACAACAAAGTGAAAAATATTTGATACAAATAAACAAAAGTAGAATAATAGGTGAGTATAATATGTATTAGGTATGTCTAGTAAACAGATGATACAAAAAAAATGAGAGTTCTAAAATGGTCTCAGTTAATTAGATGATGCCCCCTTTCTGATATACTTTTTTTATTCGTTTTGCTTTTACTACGAGCATTGTTTTAGTCAATCTGCGTATCAGTAAAATTACAAAATATATTATCAAACAATTATTAAATAATAATCTCAATTATGATGTCATGAAGATATAATTTATTAATGAAGTTAAATTAACAACTCACAAGTTAACAACTCAATGTTCCATAAAAGCACATACATAACAGCTATTAAAGTATTTAATAATTTACCAGTAGAAATAAAGCAACTTGATGGAATGATGTTTAAATGTAAGTTAAGGAAATGGCTAGTTAATAAAACTCACTACAATTTAAAGGAGTTTTTTTGATAATTAGATTATGCCTAGATTAATATAGGTTAAGATAACTATGATGCTTATATGAGTAAAATAATATTTTGGTATAACTTTGAACCTATGTTAATATTATTTTAAAAAATTATTGTATGTCCGAATAGGATTAAATTGTTGATACTATGTTTTAATTATAAGACCTTCATGTAACTATGATTCACACAATTTTACAATAAATTTATTCTTATTCTTATTCTTTAAAATGTCTATAGTTATTGGGTTACTGGGGCGAGTGGTGGATTTTTATTTACAACCCAGTGACTTGTGATGGTGAAACTAGAACCATTCGTTATAATTCCAAGTAAAGCTTTGGTCTGGTGATCATGACGCACAACGCTGCGGTATGCGGTATGCGTTGCCGGACACTCAATCATATGAAAAACGTCGAGAATGTTCTCTTGTTCCGTCGCAGTATGCGTCAGCGGCGAGGGGCAAGCGCGGTGAAGTGGGGAGGTGTACTCCCGCACAGCGCGGCGTCATTCTCGGTTCAACGCTGCTGTGTGCGGTGTGCGTCACGGCAAGCAAAGCAAAAATTACAGAAAAATTGTTCATGTTCACGTCTACCTTGGTAGCTGCGGCAAAATCAACTGACCACCTCTCCGCAGGGACGCTAAATGCTGCGTCGTGACGCTGCGTTGCGGCGCATACCGCAGCGTTGTGCGTCATGATCACCAGACCAAAGCTTAAGCTGTGGGTGCTGGCGAAGGTGCGGCCCATCCGGGAGCATAATGCTTGTTCTAATCATTTTCCACAGCTACAAGACGAATTCGCGACCTCCCCTCCAATGTCCCCCCACATGACATCCGTAGCGGTCTGTCGCCTACAGCGCCGCGCTGCGCCCGTCGACGTCAACGTCAACGTCAACGTCACAGACGTGGTCGAGAGTAGTGACGTCACGCCACTGCCGGGCGAAGAAATACTGCCGCCGCCTGAGATTAGTCTGTATAGCGACCAGCAAGTGATTCTGAATGAGGCTGAGTAAGTACCTTGTACTAGTCTAGCGACGTCAACGAGAGAGTAGTGACGTCACGCCACTGCCGGGCGAAGAAATACTGCCGCCGCCTGAGATTAGTCTGTATAGCGACCAGCAAGTGATTCTGAATGAGGCTGAGTAAGTACCTTATACCTGTCTAATGAAGTCAACGTCAACGTCACAGATGTAGTAGAGAGTACTGACGTCACGTCACTACCGGGGCAGGAGATACTACCGCCGCTATCCGCTAGAGATTAGTCGGTATAGCGGCCAGCAAGTGATTCTGACTGAAGCTGAGTAAGTACCTTGTGCCAGTCTAGCGACGTCAACGTCAACGTCACAGATGTAGTAGAGAGTACTGACGTCACGTCACTACCGGGGCAGGAGATACTACCACCGCTAGCCGCTAGAGATTAGTCGGTATAGCGACCAGCAAGTGATTCTGACTGAAGCTGAGTAAGTACCTTGTGCCAGTCTAGCGACGTCAACGTCAACGTCACAGGTGAAGTAGAGAGTACTGACGTCACGTCACTACCGGGGCAGGAGATACTACCGCCGCTATCCGCTAGAGATTAGTCTGTATAGCGACCAGCAAGTGATTCTGACTGGAGCTGAGTAAGTACCTTGTGCCAGTCTAGGGACGTCAACGTCAACGTCACAGATGTAGTAGAGAGTACTGACGTCACGTCACTACCGGGGCAGGAGATACTACACTACCGCCGCTATCCGCTAGAGATTAGTCTGTATGACCAGTAAGTGAAACTGAATGTAAGTACCTCCACACCAGAACATTCGCTTTTAGTTTTTTTTAAAACGATGTAAAGATGACCTTCTTAACTCAGTTTTTTTTTTTTTTTAACTTTGAGAGCGTATAACTAATTATTTACTGGTTTTTTTAAATGAATAATGCCTTCAATAGATGAAGGATACATCTGGGACCAAAACCAAATAAAAAGAAGAATCGAAAACATGTTCCAAAAAAAAATGTAGAGAAAAAGAGTTAAAATAATTTAAAAATACAAAAAACAGGATTCAAAAAAATTTTAAGAGTTAGGGTCTTCTACTTCAATTTGTATTTTACAAATAGGTCCACCTACACACCCACCGAGTTTGTCTAACCCTCCACCAAACACCCTGTATAATATAGTGACCAATAGGTACGTAATACTGAATGAGGTTGAGTAACTAACATGCAGGTCTGTAAGTACCTACAGTCTGCCGCCCCGCCACGCTGCGCCTACTGACGTCAACATCACGGGCGGATGCCGCTCTGCTACGAATATGATACAACTGTATTTATAACATGTGTTATTTACTTCTATATTATACCTCTGTAATTAGTATAATTGGCCTAAGGTCGTTCTGATTATATTAAATAAATAAATAAATAAAAAATGATTTCGCGGCAGAGAAATATTACGTTGCTGGTACACTGGTACCGGTACTGGTTTGGATTTGGTTCAAATCACAAATTTTTCCTTAACACTTTGACTGCTGAAATCACACGGTATGTGTTTTCTACAAGTGACTTATATGCGTTAATCCACACTAGCGCAGCGGCTGAGAAAATACAGATCTTTGTGACTCAGCACAGCCGTAATATTTTTCGAACGAAACGCATGTGCGGCGCAACACAACCGCTGTGTAAAGCGGTAGCACGAATTTTTTAGGTTAGAAAAAGATCGCAGTCGTCGAAAAACAACCGCAGTCAAAGTGTTAACGATTTATTATTGTTTCAGACCGCTACTGGAGTGGGTCCAGAAGACAATACAGCTGTTTGCATTTGAACTGAACACATCTTACCCTCTACCCAAATTTGGTAAGCTCAACTAATATCTTACCTATGTTCTGTTGCCTATTTACATAGTAACATTTAGTTACTTAATTCATCTCATCATCTAGCCTATAAATAAATAATGTTGAACAATTCACACAGCATTATCTAGCCCCATGGTAAGCAGAGCTTGTGTTATGGGTACTAGATAACTGATATACATAATACAATACATTACATAGATAGATATTTTTTATTACACATAGAAAACGACCAGAACACCCGGAACAAATATCTGCAGATCGTACACACAATTGTTCCGAGGCGGGAATCGAACCCGCAACCTCCTGCGTCGCAGGCGGACCTTCGCCCACCGCGCCACATCGGTCGTCATAATAAATTAATTATGAAATATTTATGTTTCGGGTGTTCTGGTCGTTTTCTATGTATAATAAAAAATATCTATCTATGTAATATATTGTATTATGTATATCAGTTACCTATTATTATTTTATTAGCTTTGGGGTGGCTTTCGTATCACTGCGGCCATGATAGGCCTATTGTGATCGCCACTTTTACATCAGTCCCGAAGCCGTGGCGTTCATAGTTCGCCACTAACCCTTGCAGCTGCTAGGAACTGTAGGATTTTCTTCGGGGTGATGTCTTTCAGCTCGTCTGGGCTATGCAGATGCTTGCCCAGATGGATGCTGCGTTTGTGCATCAGTGCTCCACACTCACTTAGCAGATGGAGGGGCGTTTCATCCGCCTCCTCACAAAATCTGCAGGATTGTGTGTCGCTTAGCCCTAGTTTGAACATGTGCTTGTTAAGGCGACAGTGTCCAGTTAGGGCTCTTGTCATGATGCGAAGGCTACCTCTGCTTAGCGCTAGGATTCGGTTGGTATACCGACTATCGAAGGCTTTTATCAGAGATTTTGAATGATCCATGCCCGAGGAGTTTCTCCAAAGCTTGTGCGATTCCTCGAGGCAGGATCCCAGGAGTGTTCTATGCGCCAAGCTTTTGGGTATGCCACAGAACGGCTCGGGTCCCAGCTGAGTCCCCTTGGCTCCGGAGCGCGCAAGTTCGTCGGCACACTCATTGCCGTTGATTCCTGCATGCCCCGGAACCCATCTTAAGAGGACTCTGTTATTCGAGCCCAGAACATTAAGTCGTGACAGACAGTCCTCAACTAGCTTGGACGTGATGACCTTCGAGTCCAACGCTAGGAGTGCCGCCTGGCTGTCAGAGTTGATAACTATAGTTTGGTTGGAGTAGCGCTTTTTCAGATTTATATCCGCGCATTCTAGGATGGCGAATATTTCTGCTTGGAAGATGGAGGCGTGATTTCCCAGGTTTATGCTTATGCCAAACCTGGGTCGCTCTCCGTACACTCCACAGCCTACATCCGGTCCCATTTTGGAGCCGTCTGTGTACCAGATTAGGCATCCATCCTTGCAGAGAGGTTGTCTATTTAGCCAATCTTCTCTGGAAGGAAGTTCCACTGTGTAGTGCTTTTCAAACACATGGCGTGGAAGCATGGCATCAGTTGTCATGCTCAGAATGGGATGTTCCATAGTCGAGTCTTTTAAAGATCTCAGTTTGTGGGAGAGCCAGTTGCCTCCGCCCAGGCAGCTGGCCCTATACATGCTGGTCTTTGCCTCTTTATGTATATACATGTGGAGAGGAGGAAGGCCCAGCAGTGCATTTAATGCCTGACCGGGGGAGGTCGACATGGCTCCCGTGGCCATAAGACAAGCAGTCCTTTGTAGGCTATTTAGTTTGTTGATAGCGGTAGACTGAAAGGCCTTGTCGTACCATACCATAGAGGCGTATGTGATAATCGGCCTCACGATGGCAGTGTACAGCCAAAGGGCAATCCTGTTCCATCAGTTACCTAGTACTTACCCATAACACAAGCTCTGCTTACCATGGGGCTAGATAATGCTGTGTGAATAATAATTGTCCAGCATTATTTATTTATTATTATTTATTTATTAATAAATAAAAAAAAACATTTATTCCATAACCATAATAGTGCATAGATATTTTTTTTATTTATTATCTTGTGATAACTAATATTTTGTTCTCAGACATCGTGGTGGTAGACAATGGTAACCCGTACTGCGAGGGCTGGGGCCTAATCACGCTGTCACCATCTACTCTATCTGACATGAAGACTATCGCACGATTGTTGGCGCAGCAGGTATTCATTCATTCCTCATCTGCCTATAGCAGTCCACTGCTGGACATAGGCCTCTCCCAATAAGCGCCATAGCGCCCTGTCTTCAGCTTGCCGCCTCTACCTGCAGTCTTTCGCAGGTCGTCATCTCATCTGGGCGGAGGGATTCCTTCATACCAATATTTATTTCTTTCCTAAGGTATTTCTAAGGACTAAATTGTAGTTACTCGTAAGTAACTAATATAATCATGAAAATGAAAAATAATAATTTCATTATAATGGTTTTCTTAGTGAAAATAATGGAATTCCCGGCTCACTGCGCTAGCCAAATTAAATAAATGATATTTTTGCTGAATATATTATTAAACGCACAAGTCAGGTCTTATAACTATAATAAATAATAAATAAATCGTTTATTATGGAACAAAAACAATGTTTACATATAGTTAAAAGGATCCTTATCTTATGTCTATGTAAGTTTATTATAATGTTTGTAAGGTAGGTATTTAGTGTATCTGTTACCAATTATTTATCAAAGTGTCACCGTCTATATTGTTCGTTCATGTCCAGTCCATCCCAAGGTTGCCTGGAAGAGATCGCTCTCAGCTATATGGCCGCCCTTTATACCTTTATTCTAAGTTTTTATCTCTGTATTATTTTCTGTTTTGTGTGGTGTAATAAAGTGTTATCTATCTATCTATCTAAAACGATGTCATCTGCAGAAGTTTAAAAACTATGTCGCAGATGACAACGCCCTCCTCCGAGATTAACGTCCAAAAAGGAAAATTTACAAAAATCTTATTACAAACAAATTAAGTAGTTTAGGTTTTTAGAATTTTATAACTAGAGTGGTGTCAAATGTATTCAACCCGCAAGCAAGCGTGCTTATATTAAATCTCAGTGATACTATACAATTCGTACTTGTTTTGATAATTTCATAATAATGGTCTTATTAGTGAAAATATTGGTTTTATCGGCTCACTCCGCTCGCCAATACGTACTCTTCTATAAATGATTCGTTGATCTGTGCCCCCCCCCCAGTGGTTCAGCGGCCTCGTATCCCCGCGCTGGTGGAGCTCTCAGTGGCTGTTGGAGGCGCTGACATCGGTGCTGGCGGAACGCGCGCCCAGCACTGCACGTGCTGAGCGGCAGGACGCACTGCTGCTGGACCATGTGCTGCCGGCACTAAGGTAAACAACATTTATTTATTGATGTAATCAGAACGGCCTTATACCAATTATACTAATTACAGAGGCTAATATAAAATATAGTTATATTAGCTAGTTAAGAACACCATGTTATAAATACAGTTAAAATACAGTCAAATATTCAATAATGAACCTTAAATAAAGTTGTCATAAGAACTATTATATTATAAATTCAAATGAATAAAGAGTCCACATAAATTTAAGATACACAGCAGCGGCCAGTATATTTGCTGGACCGCAATCCCATAAACGCTTGCAGATTAAGGACTTGGGCCAATACAAATCGTGGCTCGCTGCGCTCGTCTTGCTGCTAAAGGCTTGCTCGGTTTCCAATAAGTTGTATTGTATTGTCTTCAGATTGGATTCCAGTAACTCAGTGAGGGCGGTGGCGTCACCAAGACTTGAAAGGGCGGACATCGAATCAGCAACCGATGAACTGTCTCTACATAAGGTAAAGTATCTTCGTTGGAGTGGCGTAACTATACCGTTCGAGGCCCGTAGCAAATTCGTCGGATGCACGATTCAATGATGCTTTGAATTAAATGATAACACGGGGAAATTACTTAAATCAATTTTACCATTTATGTCTGATCTTGATAATAATAACTGAAAACAACGATATATCAGCAAGGTAACCGCGAAAAACTAAAACACAAACTTCAAAAATGCATAATCTTACATGTGCAGTGAAAAATGTTTAAATTTGAATTCGAAAACGAACCAGAGATCAATTAAATTATGAATGAAAGCTTTCGAAACCGAAAATTGTTTCTAGCTTCTGTGTTTTGCTTCGATGATGCCAATGCACTTCAATATTTTCCACCAATATTCCTTGGGTATTGTAACCCATTTGTATACAAATAATATCCAAGATTTTGAATCGGAGTATAGTACAATTCGCTTCTAAGCGATAAGGTCGCCCATTGTACCTGTCGCATATAATGTATTTTTGTAATGATTAATTTGATTATGGTGTACAAAAATTTTTGTATTGTATTGTATACAAATTAAATAAAAATAACATTAATGAACTTAACACTTTGAGTGCTGAAATCACACGGTATGTGTTTTCTACAAGTGACTAATATGCGTAAATCCACACTAGCGCAGCGGCTGAGAAAATACAGATCTGTGTGACTCAGCACAGCCGTAATATTTTTCGAACGAAACGCATGTGCGGCGCAACACAACCGCTGCGTAGAGCGGCAGCACGAATTTTTTAGGTTAAAAAAAAGATCGCAGTCGTCGGAAAAAAACCGCAGTCAAAGTGTTAAGAAAGAAGAAAGAAAGAAAGAAAATACATTTATTTGACACCATACATAACACGACACATTACATAGTAAGAAAGAATACATACAAGAAAAAATTATAAGGAACAAGATAAAACAATTAGGTACAAATATCAGTTATCTAGTACCCATAACACAAGCTCTGCTTACCAAGGGGCTAGATAATGCTGTGTGAATTTGTCCACCACACCTAAAATATTATATTTTCTTAAATGTAGGTTAATAGTTATAAAATAATTGTTTCGCGAACGACTCTGTTCTCTATATTGCTGTATTAAAGACCTATGATACTGAGCTATAATTAAAATTGTGTTTTTAGTAAATTATAAAGAAAAATATAATTGCATCAGTTCCATTGCAAATCTTCGTTGACTCGATACAAAGCTTGTATTAATAATATTTCTAAAAAAAGTCTTTATGCTAAATAAATCGAATCGTTGTATATGTATAAATTGAATTGTCCTTACGACGGTTCGTGACCACTCGTGAGAACAGCTTATAGACGTGGCTCAAGAGTGAGATGGGTCTGTAATTCTTAAGAAGGGTTTTATCTCCCTTCTTAAAAAAGAGCACCACCAAACTCCCACTCCACGCATTTACTAGTAATCAATAATTATCGAATATAATTATTTTTAAATGTAGATAACCTTATTTTGTTTACAATCTAAATATTTTGCGTAACTAACGGATTTATGCATCAATAAACTTTTCAAATGTTTTATCTATACTAACATTATAAAGAGGAAAGGTTTGATTTTTTGTTTGTTTGTATTGAATAAGCTCCGATACTACTGGATCGATTTGAAAAATTCTTTCACCGTTGGGAAGCTACACTATCCCCGGTGAACATAGGCTATATTATATTTTCAAAAAAGTTACAGTTACTAAAACCGTGCGAAGCCGGGAAAGTTTGCAAAATAAAGATGATCACGCCAGCTTTGAATAACCAACTTTTGGCCTCTTTTATGCGTTCCACAGGGTGCCGCCATAGTGAGCATGGCGATAGAGGCCGCGGGGGAGGCCGCTGGCCGAGCCGCCCTCGCCAGGCTGTTGAGAGACCATCGCGCAGCCAGCGCCGATGCCAGGTAAATTGACCAACCATCATTATCAGCCTATGTTAGTCCACTGCAGGACACAGGCCTCCCCCAATGAGCACCATAGCGCCCTGTCTTCAGCTGTCTTTCGCAGGTCGTCATCCCACCTACACTACGTTTACTGAGTCGTGGTCTCCACTCAAGAACACGTTTGCCCCAGCGGTTGTCGGTTCTTCGCGAGATATGGCCGGCCCACTGCCACTTCAGCTTGCTAATTCTCAGAGCTATGTCGATAACTTTGGTTCTCTGTCGGATGTATTCGTTGCGTGTCCTTACGTTTACCCCAGCGGTTTTCGGAACGATATATCTACGATAATTTATTTATTTTATGATTAACTAGCGGCCCGTCCCGGCTTCACCTGGGTCATATGTTTCAGGCAATTTTTAAAAAAAAAAATTTTTTTCTCTTCATAAGAACCATCCTCGTACTTCAAGGAACATTCTAAAAAAATAATTCGCGAAATCGGTTCAGCTGCTCTCGAGATTAGCGCTTAGCAACACATTCAGCGATTCATTTTTATATTATAGACATTGATTACAGAGACCTCTGGCGGGCGCTAGAGCGCGACGGCTCTACAGACGCGTCCCACGCCCACGCGTGGGACGGCTGGTGCGAGAAGCCCGGGTACCCACTGCTGTATGCCACTGCTGTTGGGGCAGACGTTGTCTTGAAGCAAGAACGGTGAGCCTATTGCTTTTCCAACATATTTTTATTTTGGAAAAGCTTTTTAGCTTTTTATATATATAATAAATTATTTATTACTTTTACTGTAAGTACTATACTACTACTACTAATATTATAAGCGCGAAAGTTTGTATATAGGTATGGATGTTTGTTACTCATTCACGTAAAAACTACTGTATGGATTTTGATGAAACTTTACAATAATATAGCTTATACATCAGAATAACACATAGGCCAATTCATAAAGATATCCTACTAATATTATAAACGAGAAAGTTTGTATGTATGGATGGATGTTTGTTACTCTTTCACGTAAAAACTACTGAACGGGTCGGGCTGAAATTTTGCATACAGGTAGTTCCAGGAATAAAACTAGGCTCCTTATTAGCCCATAAATCAGTTCCCATGGGATAGAAATAATCTTAACACTTTGAGTGCTGAAATCACACGGTATGTGTTTTCTACAAGTGACTAATATGCGTAAATCCACACTAGCGCAGCGGCTGAGAAAATACAGATCTGTGTGACTCAGCACAGCTGTAATATTTTCCGAACGAAACGCATGTGCGGCGCAACACAACCGCTGTGTAGAGCGGCAGCACGAATTTTTTAGGTTAAAAAAAGATAAACAGAAACTAGTATTAAATATAAAAAGGTACTCTATTGCATTGTGTACATGTTTTTAAACACTTATTTATGCAACAAAATATACTTTACTTTGTAAATAAATAAATTTCATATCTTCAGGTTCATAATGTCGGCGGACCCGCCGGAGCCGGACCCGCCCATCCTCAACAACCTCCTCACCTTCGACCTTCGGGCGGACCTGGACGAACTATTCTATGAACCAGGTAACTATAGATAACTATCTAATCATCATCATCATCAGCCTATGTTAGTCCACTGCTGAACATAGGCCTACCCCAATGAGCGCCATAGCGTCCTTTCTTCTTCAGCTTGACGCATCCAGCATCTACCTGCAGTCCTTCGCAGGTCGTCATCCCACCTGGCCAGAAGGCGTCCTACACTACTTTTTCCGAGTCACTGTCACTACTCAAGAACAAGTTTGCCGCAGCGGTTGTCGGTTCTTCGTGAAATATGGCCGGCCCACTGCCATTTCAGCTAGCTAATTCTTAGAGCTATGTCGATAACAAAACTTCTGAAACTATCACGGTTATCAAAACTAAAGTAATTTAAAACGGGATATTTACCATGATTTGATTTTTGCGGAACATCTTCTCGAGTCTGGTTCAAACCACTGGATCGAGTTACACAATGCAAAAGTAATCTCAGTAATTCAGTAATATTTATTCACATAAGACATGGTACATAATACATTGGTGGAATAACACAGTAGAGCTGCATATCTCGCCCGAATGCAGGCACGTGAATATAAAAATCAGTAAAATTAAATTAGATGTCATTAATTAAATCAGATAATCGCAAATATTATTAAATTGTCAGTTAAAAGTAGAACTCGCTAGGTCAAAACTTAAAATTAACAGAGCGACACTACATACCGAATGGTACAGGAGGCCATTGATATTAGGAAACACAGGAACTTCAACCGAGAAGATGGTTTCCAATTATCGGGAACCTGGAACCCTGCTGTGACAATGTGTAAAAACCGAAGAAGTGATGTACCAACCGCGCCGCGTTCTGATACCATCAGTGTTGTGTGTCGTGATCGAGCTGCGTTCGATAATAATGAAACCGGTGGTAGTGGTAACGTTCGTAGCAAAAGACAGAAAATGAGGGTAGATCGGTATGTCTGCTCATAAAAACGAACTCGCAGTGTCTTCAGTTATTCCGTGATCATGGCGCATGACAGTTTCATGCCGAAATATTGGAAAACTCAAAAATCAAATCATGGTAAATATCCCGTTTTAAATAGATATATAGAAAATTCTTTATTGCACTTTAACTATAAACTATGTACAGTAAAAACTTAAAAATTAAGTACAATTGGCGGTCTTATCGCTCAAGAGCGATCAATACCAGACAACCATGGATGGATAGGATCGTGGACAGTACAGTATGTCATTAATTGACTTTAGTATGTCGATAACTTTGGTTCTCACATACAATCACATTATTATGTAGACCTAAATAGACAAACAACCATGTATTAGACACATAAGATATATAATGAATGTACTCGTGGTTTCTTTTCCACTTCTTCCAGTAGTGAGAAAATAATCAAATCACCTCATTTGATAATTTATAGAATAGGTAAATTTTAAATAAATAATGCTGGACAATCCACACAGCATCATCTAGCCCCAAAGCTTGTGTTATGGGTACTAGATGACTGGTATACATAATACAATACATTACATAGATAGATATTTTTTATCATACATAGAAAAAGACCAGAACACCCGGAACAAATATCTGCAGATCGTACACACAATTGTTGCCTCGGCTTAAGCCCACCCTTTGTACCTTTAATAGTGCAATAAAGTTTAAATAAATAAATAAATTGTTCCGAGGCGGGAATCGAACACGCAACCTCCTTGCCTTCGCCCACCGCGCCACATCAGTCGTCAAGTTTGACTTGTCTTTAGTGTATAATTTGTAAGCCTATGTAAATAAATTATATATGGCACAATGGCTACAGAGTTCGCTATATATACAAATTTTAAATGTAACCTAACTGGAACGCCCACGTGGTAATTTCTACGCAGTTTTTCCATATTTTCTCATCGTTTAAACCTGCCCTGGGATACGACAAACATTTCAAAGTTAAAGACTATACGCGTTTTCAAAAATTTATCAATATGTCGGTTTCAGATAACTTCACGGAGATATCAGAAGAGGATTTCAACGCCACTACCCCACTACCCACAACGACTACCCGCCGCACCACCACTAAGCCAAGGCAACCGGTCGCTAAGTGGATCATACCCGTCACTTTTGTGGTAAGAGCTATTAGAGTAAGAGCCCTGCCTCATTAAGACGCCATGGCGACGTCGCCGGCTACGTATCCAAGCAGTTAATATTGAAATGTATGTTACCTGACTCACTTGGCGACGGTGCGGCAACGTCGCCAATTTGGAAGCGTAGCCACAAGCAAGCGACAGCTCCCTACGTGGCTTCTGGCTACTCTGGCGGCCTGGCGACGTTGCTACTGTAATGTAGGTACACGTGTAAACTGCACCTCCCTCAATCAGTCGCCAGTCAGCCGCCATTTTGGACGCTCGCTCAAATATTTATTTGTATTTGATGTTGAAAAAAAATGAGTTTCGATACTGAAAAATTTATTATAGAAATTCAAACCCGTCCTTGTTTATGGGATAGTTCATCTTCATCATTCTAGCTCATCTTCTTTTCTTTTTCCATTTTTCTGCGACGTACATTATGTAACAATGAAGTGCAATTTCTTCTACGTTCATTCCTGACGACTTAAACGAACTGACTGTCGAGACGCCATGGCCACTCGACGTGGCGACCTTCGGTTGCCAGAAGTAGCCAGACTTGCGCCGCCGGCGACGTCACTATGGCGGCCTAATGAGGCAGAGCTCTTAGACGATAATGTGAATTCTAGAATATGCGAATTTTAATTTCTGTTTTGAACCTTATTCCATGGGAATAATGTCGTCATCGCTGTCACTGCCCAACCCGCCCACAGAGTCGCAGCTGACGGTCACGAGTATTCATAATATTAATGCCTAATGCATCTTACGAATGTTCGCTCGGGAGGAAATAATTGACCAAATTTGTTCCTGGCTCCCGGACCATTCAGGTTCAGGTTCAGGTGGGTACTCCATTTTCCGCATTTGGACTCCAGTTGGTCCTTTATGCGTAGAGTTTGCTAGCATAGCCAGCCTAGCTCCGTCCAGAAGCGCAGAATCTTCCTGGGGTCTTCACAGGCTTCGCGGAGCGACCTCGGCAAGTTGAGGATTTCTATCCGTTGTGCTAGTACTCCCTCGCATTCCAGGATTACGTGGGAGGCTGTTTCGTCGTTGCTGAGGCATCCTCTACAGAGAGGGCTATCCGTCGCTCCGATGGTGAATAAGTGTTTGTTTAGTGGACAGTGTCCTGTTAGTGTTCCCACAAGGACACGTAGGTCCGATCTATTCAGATTTAGTAGGCGTTTTGTTAGCTTTGGTGATGTTGATGGGAGTGCCGTCCTTGCTTGTCTACAATTGATTTGGCTAGTCCATCGTTCGTTATGTGTATTTCTAGTTCTGAGCTTGGTCCATGTCTGGAGCAGAGAAAATGGCAGGGGTAGGAATGGCGGTGGTCCTTCTATGGTTGTCGCCGATCCTCTCCGTGCCAGTTCGTCCGCAGCATCATTTCCTAGCGATCCACTATGTCCTTTGATCCATTGTAGGATGATCCAGTTTTCAGTGGATATCCTTTCCAGAGCAGAGTGACATTCGTAAACGAGCTTGGAGCTACAGCTGTTTCCTTCCAAGGCTCTGAGTATGGCTGCGCTGTCAGAGAGGATGCGTACACGTTGGTCTTTGATTCCTCTCTTCTGTACGGCTGTCGCTGCCTGTGTTATTGCTACGCATTCGCATTGGAATATGGAGCTATGCGTTCCTAGCGTTATTGATATGTTAATGTTGAGGTCCAGTGAGTGAACCCCGGCACCCGTACCGGTTTCGGTTTTGAAGCCGTCTGTGTAAATTCTGACTTCGTGGGTACCTGATTCATCTTTTTGGTCCTCGTATAGTTGTATTTGGTAGTGTTTGTTTAGTATTGGCTTGTTGGCCATTCTGTCACAAGGGGCCTCTGTGAGTGGTTCATATGTTATGGCCCTGTCCATGATCTGCGCATGAGGACTACTTGTGACTCCCCAGAGGCCTGTGTTGTGTAGTCTTAGAGCCGACATCGTGGCTTCTTGTTGTATGTAGAGGTCTAAAGGTGCTACATCTAGAATTATATCTAGGGCAGCGCCTGGTGTGGATCTCATGCATCCTGTTATCGCGGAGCATGCCATTCTTTGAAAGCGTTGTAGTTTAGTTACCACGGTGCTCAGTTCCGTTCTAGTCCACCAAACTATCGCTCCGTAGGTTAATGTTGGTCTGATGATAGCAGTGTAGAGCCACTTGGATATTTTCGGTGAAAGTCCCCAAGTTTTCCCTAGCATTCTGCTGCATTGGTAGAGAGTAGCGGTCGCACGCTGGAGTTTGTAGTCAAGATGTTTGTTCCATAGCAGTTTGCTATCTAGTATGACCCCTAGGTACTTGACTTCTGTTTTTAGCGTTATATTTGTGTTGAATAGTTTTGGGATTTTTATATTACCCAGTTGTCGTTTGTTTGTGAACATGATCAGTTCCGTTTTTGTTGGGTTTACTGTCAGTTCGTGATCGTTGCACCATGTTTCAATGGTTTTGAAGGCGATTTTCATCAGGTCGCATAGTGTGTGCTCAAAACAGCCGGTCGCGAGGATCGCGAGGTCATCCGCGTATCCTACCGTGACCAGACCATGACCGTTGAGCTTACGAATTAGCTCGTCTACAACTATGTTCCATAACAAGGGCGAAAGGACGCCCCCCTGGGGGCAGCCTCTGGCGACTACACCTCTTGTGGTTTCGTTGATTTTGACTTGTATGGCTCTGTGTTGGAGCATGTTGTTTATCCACTCGGCCAGCGTCGGCGCTACACCATATCTGGTAAGGGCTCTGTATATGCTGGTGAAGTTGGTCTTGTCAAAAGCTCCTTCAATGTCTATAAAGGCAGCCAGTGTAGGTTGTTTTGATGATAATCCACCTCCTATCCGTGAGACTACGCTATGTAAGGCGGATTCTGTTGATTTGCCTTTGCTGTAGGCATGTTGTTGAGAGTGTAGAGGGTTGTGGTAGAGTGTGGTGTCTCTTATTTCTCTGTCACAAAGCCTTTCTAGTGTTTTTAGGAGGAATGATGTCAGGCTTATAGGTCTGAAAGATTTCGGTTGGGTGTAGTCACTCCTTCCTGGTTTAGGTATGAATACTACCTTCACTTCCCTCCATATGTGAGGTATATATCTATGGGCAATGCATGCCCTGAATATCTTCACTAGGTGGTCTGCTAGTAAGCCACTGCACCAGCTGAGCATACCTGGAAAGATCCCGTCCAGTCCTGGTGCTTTGAAGGGAAGGAAGCTGTTGATTGCCCAGATTACCTTTTCACGGTTTATCATATTCTGGGCTGTTATCCAGTCTTGGTCGGTGGACGTGCGTTCTGATATCTCCTCCCATGTGTTGGTGTCTGTGACAAGACAGCCTGGGAAGTGTGTATTCAGAAGCACTTCGCTGGTTTCAGCGTCTGATTTGGTGTAGGTATTGTCAGGTTTGATGAGGCACCCAAGCGTGCTTTCTGGCACGTTTGCCAGTATAGTTCTTATACGGGAGGCCTGATTGTTGTTTTCAATGTTGGTGCAGAACCTTTCCCAACATTCGGTTTTTCTAAGGCGAATTTGCTTTTTGTAGGTTCTTTTCGCATTGTAGTAGTTCACCCATGCTTCGTCTTGTCTAGTGTTTATGGCTCTGTTGAACAGTTTCCTTACTTTGCGACGCAGTCTTTGCAGTTCAGGACCCCACCATCGTCTGTTTGTCCCCTGTTTAGGTATGACTAGAGGGCAGGATTGTTCATAGCTGTTGGTAAGAATATATGTTAGTTGATTTGTGTAGTGGTCTATTTCCGCTACTGTTATGTTATCAGGTATGTTAGGCTTGTCTGTAATTCCTAATTTGACTGATTGGAAGAATTTGGTCCTATCGGTTTTACGTGGGACACGCCTAGGTTGTGGGCTGGGTAGTGACAGTTCCAGAACATACCTTATCCATCTGTGATCTGAGCATGAGGCCTCGTTTGAGACATGCCAGTCTTTGATGAATTCGGAAATGTCTGGGGTCGTTAGTGTTAGGTCTATTATTGTTTGGGCTCTGGATGTTACAAAAGTGGGTTCAGAGCCCCTGTTTTGAAGGAGAAGGTTAGTAGAGATAAAATAGGTTACCAGTTCTTCTCCTCGGTCATTGCACCTGGCGCTATTCCATAGCGTGTGGTGTGCGTTGGAGTCGGTGCCGATGATGAGCTCGAGTTTCTCCCTCTCGCAGTACTCGATCAGGGACACCAGCTCTGGTGTGGGTGTTGTTTCGTCGATTGGTTGGTAGGCTGATGCTAGGACTATCTGTGTTAGCGACTTGTTGGTGGGAGATAGATATAGCGTAGCAGCTGTTAGGTCTCTGGAACAGAGTTCGGTTATTAGTAGTGTTTTCGCACTTCGCGGAACAACTATGCAGGTTCTGAGGTTGCTTACAGTTGTGTTTGCGAGGAGCTTGCTACCCGGTAGCTTTAGGCCGCAAATCTGGCCTTTCCTGATCCACGGTTCTTGGATAAGGGCCACGGTGTTGGGGTTTTCCTCCAGCATTCTGCGTATGGACGCGCTAGCTGTAAGGCTGTGCTGGAGGTTTGCTTGGATGAAAGGAGTGGCGGGGAGTGGTGGATCAGGAAGTGGTTTGTGTGTTGGTTTAGGAGCGCTTGATAGGAGAGGAGCCGGTGTCGCTCTCGCTGACATCGCTCCCCTCCGTATCGAGAAAGCGCTCCTCAGATAGTGGGGATGGTGGATCCTGGACATCCATCAGGTCCAGCCCTTGGGATGAATGCGGGGCTGGAGAAGAGTCCGCTGCGTACCCCGAACTGGGGCCAGGCTGCGGATCGTGGTCAGCCTTGGATCCTGTAGGGGAACCAGGCTCTGGACCAGGGTTGGGTCCAGGATTGTTTGCTGAGGCGTCCTTGTTCTCGTCCTTGGGTTCATCTTTTTGGATGATCTTAAGGTAGATATTCCCAAGGAGCCAGTACAGGCGCCGATCGTGTTGTCGTGCTTTTTCAACCTCAGACTCGGGAACGAGGAGAAGCAGGTATGTGCCGGGACCACCCTTATCATCCCGCCTCTCCGTTCGGATTGGGTTCCACGAGTCGATGTTGACGTGTGGGTTATAGCCCGCCAGAATCGTGCGGATCTGATCGGTTCTCATTGGCATGCTTGCTGGTGTCGGAACGAACAGACCACACATGATTCTTCGCTCGAGCTCAGACTGTTTCTTGACCACAAGCTTGGTCTCGGCGATGGGCGATTTAAGGTTTTCTACGTTTGTGCGGAGCCACGCTAGCGAGTTGTCGTCGAGGCACCAGAATTTAAGGACGCCATTGCTATAATGCGCACGGCCACGGAACCGGACCTTAGAGGTATCAGGTCGAGTGGCTGGATCCAGCATCTTCAGCGCGACCGTCACCTCTAGTTTTTCACGTATTTCCGTGGCCTGCTCCTCCGTTAAGTCCTGGCACGGCTCAACTGTTATGGCTACGCAGAGGTCGTGCGACCTGAAGGCTTCTGCGTAGCTCGTTGGTTCGGGCTTGTTTCCCATATCCGACCTTTGGCGCTTACTATCACCATAAGGTGTAGTAGTGTCGTCGGGTCTGGGACGTTTGACGCTCTGAGGTTGAGCCGGTGGGGGCTTGTTTTTGCGGGCCAAAGCAGCCAGCCTCCCTGCGCGTTTCCCTCTGGGTCTGGGTCGCTGAATAGGTGTCTGGCTTCCGTCGACAGGCACTGGCGCTGCGTTCGGCTGCGCCGGTGCGTGGACCTCTTCGGCGGGACGAGTCCCACCTACTTCGGTCGTGGACTTACCGGCTGCACTAAGCAGCTGTTTTCGTCCACCGTCGGTTACCGTTAACCTTTTCTGCGCCCGCGCCTTTTGGGTCTCGCCCGGAGGGTGGCGGGGCTTGTTACTCTTCCTCCTGCACTTCCTGGAAGGAACAAGATCCCAGTTTGGCCCTGGGTCGGGCATAGCGGCCCTTAGTTCTGAGAGTTCTATGACCGTCTCATGCGAAGAAGCCCCGAGGGGCGCTTCGACTTTTGAGACGGTCCGTCGGACCGGTGTAGGTGCTTCTGAAGCATTGGCCCTTGACGTCGTTGGTAGGGGCGGCGCAGATGCAGCCGCGAAGATGTTAGGCTTAGGCGCCTCCGAAGATGCAGCCCTAGCTTGTTGGTTCGATCGTTTTTTGAGCTTATTGCTAAGCTTAGGCAGTTCTTTGCCCCCCCCAGAGTACGAGGGGCGGCCCGAGCTAGGCTCGGGGAGGGATTCTCCGGTAGAACCGGTACCCTCCTGGGGAACATATTGATTTTTGAGACTTGCCATGTTTTAATAATTTGAGGGTTATCATTCCCTTTTATCTTTTAACTATCGTCTGGTGGTTTTAGTTACGTCTATTTCTGAGGGAATTAGACCGATAACAGGGGACAACCGCGTGAAGGATTCCCCACCAGGCTTGCCTTAGGGATCGGCGACTGTTGCGCTACTCTCTCCTAAAACCATTTGCGCCTTACATTTCTTGAAGAGCTATGCAAGGCAGGTCTGTATCTATCCTAAGCAAGCAGGCAGCTAAACTAGGTGACTAGGGAAGCAAGCAAGCAGCTAGGCAGTGCAACTATTAAAGCATAGACACAACCCCCCCCCTCCCGGACCATTATATTCGAAGCATAAAAAACTGATTTTCATAAACATTTACCATTGTGTTTTTAGGTGGGGCCCATCGATGATGAGGTGGTGGAAAACATCACCAAAGTCTGGAGGAATTCTACTGAGAACGTTCAGAACGGGACTTGGTACGTGAACGAGTTTTATTTATTGTTTAAAAAATAATCTAACTTACGCCCAATAAGAGATTTAGGTAGGTACATAAATAAATATTATATAAAATATATAAAAGAACGACGACAGATATGGATCTGTTGAGCCACCTGTAGATTGTTTGCAACAGTACGCAGTTAGCTCAATTGTAAATACTACACGTGGTTCTAATTTAGATCTTTATTAACAAAGAAAGTTATAATCAAATTAGTTAGAAGCAAATTAGAACTGATTAGGTCTTTGTTTTGCTTATCTTGGATGACATGGGGGGTAGATGTCTAGATGATGATTACGTCATCGGTAGTTATTTACTTTTTTACACGAATGGCAACCCTCGCATTGTCTATGCTTGAAAACGAAACGCATTTTCGGGGATTCCCGCAAATAATGCATACGTTTAGGCACTCGCTTTAGAACCGATTAGGGGAATCACCGCGCGTTTGTTATGTTCGTAAGATTATAATATGTTTGTCCCTTACTATATGTTGAATGTATCAGTAAAATCTACTCTCTATCCTACATTATAATTATCTATATATATATATAAAAGAAAGTCGTGTTTACAACACTTATAACTCGAGAACGGCTGAACCGATTTAGCTGAAAATGGGTGGAGAGGTAGCTTAGAACCAGGAGTCTAACATAGAATACTTTTTATAATTCAAACCATTTGACACAGAGATTAGTTTTCCACGGGGGCGAAGCCGCGGGGCATAGCTAGTAATTATAATATAAAAAAATACATTTATAATTGAAATAGTTTACGTAAGCATGGGGGGAGGGGGTAAGAGCTTTGCTTACTTTTGCTGATAGGGGGATGGGGGGGTAAATAATTGTAATAAATCTGCTTACGTAATATTTGAACGGCCCCATAGGGAAAGACCAGTTATTCTTTTACTTGGGACTCTACTACCACGCTACATTATGTAAAATTTAAATCCCTACTACTTAAGTTGTTTTGTATTTTTTATGTGTTTTCCTTTTTTTTTGTAACTGTTTATAATTGTGTTTGCTGTGTTATAAATAAATTCTTTTTTTCTTTTTGTTATGCTTAAATATCCGTTTCAGGTATGAGGTCGTCGGCAATGAAACGAAGCTAGCGAAGGTGTCGAAGTGGGCGGAGAATGTCACTCATCTGATCTGGATGAACGATGTGGAAAGTAAGTAAAATAAATAAATAAATAATGCTGGACAATCCACACAGCATTATCTAGCCCCATGGTAAGCAGAGCTTGTGTTATGGGTACTAGATAACTGATATACATAATACATTACATAGATAGATATTTTTTATTATACATAGAAAACAACCAGAACACCCGGAACAAATATCTGCAGATTGTACACTCAATTGTTCCGAGGCGGGAATCGAACCCGCAACCTCCTGCGTCGCAGGCGGACCTTCGCCCACCGCGCCACATCGGTCGTGATTAAAACACATTCTACCAGAAAAGGATTAGAAAAAAGTCGCGTGGCTCACACTCGGCTCACTAACTATACGAAATTTGTATTGAATAGGCTCCGAAACTACTGGACCGATTTGAAAAATTCTTTCACCGTTGGGAAGCTACACTATCCCCGGTGAACATAGTCTACTAAATTATATTTTATCCCACCAAAAACATAAAAGTAAAAAAGGAGAGCCAAGTTCAATACAAAAATTATAATTGGCTGTGGGCTTCGCGGCAAAAAGAATGGAGATATAAATGAGTGCCAAGTCAAATATATGTAGGTTAGATTTGACTATGCCAGTTTTCATTACATCAGTCATTTTATAAAGTTATTCAACGTTTTAATTCTGATAAAAACTGGCCAAGTCAAATCTAACCTACATATTGCAAACAAATTCTACGATTTTCCGGGCTATACCTATCTCTTTGTATATTCCAGAACATTTCCTCAGACATTTCTGATTTCCCTTTCTATCCTTTCTATTCGTACGAAAACAGGTACATAGCTAGGTAGGTACATAATATACGGGCCGGTCCCTAAAAACTCCACTGTATTCTATGGCGCAATCGGAGACGTTAGTACCTACTATTGCTTATTCTATGCAATGCTTCGACATAATTATGTACATAACTAGGTAGGTATTATACGGGCCGGTCCCTAAAAACTCCACTGTATTCTATGGCGCAATCGGAGACTTAGTACTATTGCTTATTCTATGCAATGCGGATCAATTTTTAATTTAAACCTTATTCCATTGACATAAGGTCGTCGTCGCTAACATCACTAATTGTTGACTTTTTTTTATTTTTTCTACGCTTACACACAATTACCGAGCTGGATTCCAAATTTCATCCTTCTAGGTCATCTGGAAGTAGGTTAGAATTAGGTACTATATATATGTCAGTCAGTCAGTGTGAATTTTTACGACTTTTTACCTTCATATCTTTATAACCGTTTGAGCTAGCTTCATGAAATTTGGGCTTCTACATGTCCTTATGGATATAATTAAACACACGTAGTTTTATGTGTTTACGTTAAAGATGTTTTGAGTTATAGAAGGGTCAAAAGTGGCACCAAGTGGTTCGTGTATTGATACACTCGGCGCGTTCCTTTGCTTGAACTTGGCTTGAACACGCTACCGCGTGTTCTAATAAATGTGAAACTCGAATTTAACGCGAGTGAAACCGCGGAAAACATCTAGTATTGTATAAATTATCCGATTTCTACGTGACC
This sequence comes from Eupithecia dodoneata, assembly GCA_947044415.1. Classification (NCBI taxonomy): domain Eukaryota; kingdom Metazoa; phylum Arthropoda; class Insecta; order Lepidoptera; family Geometridae; genus Eupithecia; species Eupithecia dodoneata. The sequence goes on from OX345684.1 coordinate 4,113,418, forward strand.
TACCTATAAATACTAGTAAAGCTAATTTTTAAAGACATTGTCACATAATTTTAGCTTAGGTATTAACACCTAAGCTAAAATTATATGAATACAATAAATAAATGAATTTAAATATGAAATAAAGTATACATTCATTCTTTCATTCACTCATTCATTCATTCTTGTTTCCAGTGACGGTGCCAGACCTGGGCAAGCACAAGTGGGTCCGCTACAACGTGGGCGCCCGGGGCCTGTACCGCGTCGCGCCGCAAGATGTCAGCCCGGGAGATGTAAGAAACATTTAATTTTATAAAAACCCGCTTCAAAATCCGTAGCGTAGTTTTAAATATCTAAGCATACGTATACATAGGGACAGACAGACAGCGGGAAGCGGCTTTGTTTTATACCATAGTAGCTGCGCCCCGCGGTTTCACCCGCGTGGTGATAGATATTTTGGATAATATACATTATAAATTGTAGCCTATGTGTTATTCTGATGTATAAGCTATATTATTGTAAAGTTTCATTAAAATCCATTCAGTAGTTTTTACGTGAAAGAGTAACAAACATCCATCCATACTTACAAACTTTCGCGTTTATATTAGTAGGATAGTGATATTAGGTTTTTAGGCTTCCGTACCCATAGGGTAAGAAGTGACCCTATTACTAATACTCCGCTGTCCGTCCGTCAGTCACCAGGCTGTATCTCATGAACCGTTAATTTTCACAGATGATGTATGTATATCTGTTGCCGCTATAACAACAAATACTAAACTGTATTAAATGAACAGACAGATCTGCTGGCCGGCTCGCTCTACTCGCTGGGCGCAGCGGCGGAGCGCGCTCTGATGCTGGACGATGCCTTCGTGCTATCCCGTGCTGGCCGCCTGCCCGCCAGCAGGGCCGTCGCCGCCGCTTGTAAGTACAACACACTATTTAGATATAAGGTGTTATTTTATAGTTTTAAGTGCAATAAAGTGTTCATTCATTCATTCATTCATTCGTGCTGCGATCACAAACACTATCTAGATTTTGGGTCACATACAAAATCAAAGCTAAAAGCCGTCTCCGTAAATAAGAGCGCACTTGAGGCAAGTAAATGTAGAATGAGTTATTTATAGCTTTAAAGTAACAAATAATATTTTATTATTATTTTTGCAACTTTTGAATACACATTGCGGCATTGCGACACGTGTTTACGTTGGCTGTTTCAATCGAACTAAACAAAATAAGAGCTCACATTACAAGTGCGCTCTTATTTACGGAGACGGATTTTTTGCGGCGACCCGACATCTAGATAGTATTATCTACATTATAGATAGTATTCGTGATCGCAGGGCTAACCGCTTTTTTATCCTTCAGCTCGTCTGAGCACAGAGAAGCACTGGGCGCCGTGGCGAGTCGTGGTCTCCCAACTGTCCTGGTGGAGACAGCTGCTGGCCCTCAGCGCGTCCGGCCCGAGACTGAACCTACTCCTCGCGTCCCTGCATCCCGCCGGGCTCGTCACGACTATGCCGAGTATACCGCCCGATCAACTGTATGTATAGATGCCTAGAAAGATGGATAGAAAAAACTTTATTATATCACAAAAAACAGAAAACAATACAGAATTAAAATTATATATTATTATTGTAATAATAATACACCTCAGTCGTTTGCGCCGATGTTGTTCCTCTCCGGTATTTACGCCGGATTTTTAAGGAACCCATCCAGCATTCGGCAAGCCACCGTCTGCCACTCTTCTTAACATTATGATTGACTTGTTTATGGCAGACGTCCGCAATCTCCCCTGTAGCCCGATTACCCAGTCCATCCATCCATAATTTCCAGCCTGGTTTTATTTCTTTCATTTTCTTTGCAATAGTCTCTACACCTGGCGGATATCATCTTCGGGTGTATCATATTGTGCACCCGGGGATGATACCCGCTGTGTGTCGCTTCTAGAATAAATCTCTTAAAGGGCCTCTGTGTCGTTATTCATTGATTGTCATTATTTATATATAAATTAAGATATTTATTTACAAAGTATGAACAATACAAGTAATAAGGACTTACATTCTATTAGATATTCAAACTAGCCTTTCTACACCGAATATCTAATAGAATGTAAGACCTACTAGTAATAAATATTTTAGGCTAAGTTTGGTAATTTGTGTTCAGACACGAGGGCTTAAACCGCTGGCTTCTTATAAGTTCAAAAATTGTATAATAGTGTTTTACTAACTTGATAAAAAAATATTTAAGTACTACCTACATATCTTTGCTGCGCCCTTACAGGCTACATGTACCTCTAAGCATGTAACACCAAAGCTAAAATTATGTGACAATGTATGTGTAATAAATGAATATGAATAATGAATATATTATTTCCCTTGCCCTACAGGTGGCTAAGCGGCGCCCTATTGACTGCAGGCGTAGAATGGGAGAACCCGGAGGTCACGAAGCAAGCATTAGACCTGTTCGATGCTTGGTTTGAGAAGAATGTCACCATACAAGAGATATACCAAGAGGTAAATGCTAAATCTATACTAATATTATAAAGAGGAAAGGTTTCATTTTTGTTTGTTTGTAATGAATAGGCTCTGAAACTACTGGACCGATTTGAAAAATTCTTTCACCGTTGGGAAGCTACACTATCCCCGGTGAACATAGGCTATATTATACATAGTTTCAAAAAAGTTAGGGATCCTTAATAAACCCGCGCGAAGCCGGGAAGGTCCGCTAATCAGTGATATTTTTGACAACGGAAAAGCAAATAATTTGGCCTGTTTTAAAAAACTAAAAGCCTACTTCATATACCTAAATAGAGAAATTGGGTTTAAACTTACTTTAAAAAAAAAAACATCTAAGTCGGTTGACGTGATATTGAGTTATTCGTTCATTTGTCGCGCACATAGTTTTAGACTTAAGGTTTTCTCATGGATGTCATTGTCAGAACTGGACCAAATTATGGGACCACGCGGGAGGCACCAGCTTTCTTATAAAAAAAGAATAATCAAAATCGCTTCACCCAGTCGAAAGTACTGATTTAACAAAAATAAAAAACAGTGGAATCGAGAACCTCCTCCTTTTTTGAAGTCGGTTAAGAATCAAATTCTCTTTTATTTTCCCAGGCTGCGTTCACAGCGGGCGTGCGCGCGCACGGCGAGCGCGCTTGGAACGCGTGCTGGCGTGCACTGCGCGCGTCGCTCGCGGCTCCAAGACCTATCTACGAGCACCGCGCGCTACTGCACGCGCTCGCGGCTGCTAAGGACGACTGGCTGTTCTACAAGTAATATATTTATTGATAAAGACCATAAAGGATCAATTCCAAAACGGACCGCAGGCCGCAAACTGCAGCTGCAGGCTGCAAGCGACACTACTGGTTTCTTTGCATCTCTATGAGTTTGATTCCAAGCGCGGCAACACTGTGACCTGCGGCCGCGGTGCGTAGCGACCACAGACTGCAGCGCCAGTGGTGTCGCGACCGTGCTTGGCAATCAGTGTTTCCACTTTTAGGGATTTCGCCCTTTTTTAGGGCGAAACTACATATTTCATGTACGACTTAGGGCTATTTTTAATACGACAGGGATTTAGGGAATTTTAAGGAAAAAATTACTTGATGTGGTAACCCTATTTAGTCTATGCTCTATGGCTCTACCTATTAGGGGATTCCCCAAATTAGCTTCGTATTATAATCCGACAAATGTTAGTTTACCTTTTGGATAGTACTATTACCTATTTTGTAAACTACATCAGAAATTAGTTACACGATTTAGGGATTATTTTCGTTTTTGTTATTTTTTATAGCGGTCGCGTACTAAGCTTGAAAAACCATCGTGGTGATTTTCTATACGAAAACCTCGAAGCAGTAATATCATTATTACTAGGAGTGCCATCTTCAAATACTGAAGTAGAAAGTTTGTTCAGTGTCCTAAAAATTTAAAAAAACGGAGAAAAGAAACAGGATGGCTAATGAAACCCTTAACGGAGTCACATTAAGTTAGGAATGTTGGCTAATAACTGCTCAATTTTGGAGCCTACTAGTGCAGCTATGCTCAATGCCGCGAAAACCTACAGTAGTAATGCTTCGGTTTCTGACTCTTACACTTAAGTAGATAAGTTAAATCATATTAAAATTTTTAAAACGAAATTGTATTTTATTTAAGATTCATGCGCCCTAAATTAGGGAATTTTAAAAAAGAATTAGGGATTTTTAGGGATAATTTCCGAAGAATTTAGGGCAAAACCAAAATCTTAAGTGGAAACACTGTTGGCAATAGAAGCCACCGCGACCGCAGGCAGCACTGTGGTCAACCGCAGCCGCTAGCCAATGTCACCTGCGGTTGCAGTCTGCAGACCATCTCAGACTTGTGTGTGTACCTTAACCCTCCAACAACACAGAAACAACTACAAAAAAATATGTATAGGTACCTACGACGCAGCCCTTAAAAGTACTCACGCTGAAGAATTAAGCAAATCTTATTGAACTCACAAATACGTTGAAACAAATTAAGGCAAGCGTCATTTGACGACCGATGTGGCGCGGTGGGCGAAGGTCCGCCTGCGACGCTAAAGGTTGCGGGTTCGATTCCCGCCTCGGAACAATTGTGTGTACGATCTGCAGATATTTGTTCCGGGTGCTCTAGTCGTTTTCTATGTATAATAAAAAATATCTATCTACGTAATGTATTGTATTATGTATATCAGTTATCTAGCACCCATAACACAAGCTCTGCTTACCATGGAGCTAGATAATGCTGTGTGAATTGTCCAGCATTATTTATTTATTTATTATAGGAACAGAGTGACAGTATGCTATCTTTTGTTACTGTTCTAAGCTACATATAATATATTGACGATATTAATGATATTATTATTATCACAACAGATTTGCATTCACAACCTTATCGAACGAGGCGCAGAGGAACAGAGAATGGAAGCTGTGGATCACTACACTATGTACGGCAGCTTGCAAGTAAGTCGAATGGCATAATTAGAGCCTGTCCAGACGGAGCGTATTACGCGCGAGTGGCCTCTCGGGTTTCAATTTATATTGTGTCCAGATGCCGCGTTTTACGCGCGATGTGTTTGTGACGGACCCAGGGACAGTTATAAATATGGAGCCAGACAAAGCAGTCGTGTTGTGGCTTGTCAAAATTATCGGTCTCCATTTTCGTTCCAAATACGTCCACTCGCGTCGGACTCGCGCGCACCACTGGACGCAGCAATGGCGTCCGAGTATCTCGACTCGCGCTCGCGCGCAGCACGCACGAGTCGAGAGTCCGGCGCGTTGCTCGCGTTTTACGCGCGAGTGCGGAGTACGATAAAGTATTCAATTAGTAGTAGGTACTGTCCTGTACTCTACTGTAATGTACTATTTGAGGACCGATGTGACGTGGCGGGCGTAGGTCAGCCTGCGCCGCAGGAGGTTGTAGGTTCGATACCCGCCTTGGGACAATTGTTTGTTCCAAATGTATGTTCTGGGTAATTTTCTATGTCTAATAAAAATATAATATCTTTAAAGATGGCGCGGCGCGGCGGGCGTGTGGCGGATACTGCGCCCGAAGCCTGTCCCTCCGCCCTCGGCGCTGATGGCGGCTGCCAAGTGTCTACATCAGCCCCAGGACTACTATATGGTAAGGCATTGAAACACTCAACATAACTTCTTAGATATAAATAATTTAAATACTAGAAATAAGAATAAACTCGCTGTACTAGACTACCAAGGTTATCGACATAGCTCAAAGAATTAGCAAGCTGAACTGGCAGTGGGCCGGCCATATCTCGCGAAGAACCGACGGCCGCTGGGGCAAACGTGCTCTTGAGTGAAGACCACGACTCGGTAAATGTATAGTAGGACGCCCTCAGACCAGGTAGGATGACGACCTGCGAAAAACTGCAGGTAGATGCTAAATGCGTCAAGCTACATATAAGATAAGTGTATCTTAAGAGCAGTATACATTGCCTTTCTACAGCAAAACTCCGAGTTGCAAGAATTATCAATAAATAAAATCTGCTGTGGGACGAAATAGGACAATTTTTTTATATTTTTTTATATTAGATAAAAAAAAACAAACAAATTGTCAAAGATATGTAAAAAGGCTTATTAAAAATATCAGCTAATCAAACTAAAAGCTTAGGTATATATTATAGGTAATACTAGAACGTAGAAATTGAAGCTAACTACAGTTTCTACTCGTAGCACTACTAATTTAAAGTAGAATTTAATTTTAATTTTAATTGTTGATTTCTAAATATTATTTCACCCATAAAATAAATTTAAATTTTTTACGACCGATGTGGCGCGGTAGGCTCAGGTCCGCCTGCGACGCAGGAGGTTGCGGGTTCGATTCCCGCCTCCGAACAATTGTATGTACGATCTGCAGATATTTGTTCCGGGTGTTCTGGTCGTTTTCTATATATAATATCTATCTATATAAACCATTGTATTAAATATATCAGTCATCTAGTAGCCATAACACAAGCTCTGCTTAGCTTGGGGCTAGATGATGTTGTGTAGTTGTCCAGCATTATTTAATTTTTAATTTTAATTTAAAATGATTATCTGACTACCCACAGTTCAAAGAAATGTTCGAAAACCTCAAAGGCGTGGCCGCAGCGCTGGACACAATATCTCTGAACGTGGCGTGGGTGTCGCGCGCTGATGCCGACCTTCAGACCTACTTCGCTGCCATCGACAAACAGTGAACCAATCGAGGGTGAACAGTGAACCAGGTGTGAGGGTAAACAGTGAACCAGACGTGCGAAAGAACAGTCAACCAGATGTGCAAGTGAATAGTGAAATAATAGTTGGGGCGGGGAACTGTGAACTAGGGGTTGAATTCTGCAAATCAATCGCTTTATTGTGACAATGGTATCGTAAACGTCTATAGATAAAAGGAACTCAGGTTTATTGTGTTATTTTCACGGAGATATTGAATAGTTTCAACCTTGACTCTTTTGACACGCTTCCCTTTGTACGATGACGTACACATATATATATATATATATAGTATCTAATTGACTGAATCGGCAAATTAATGCCCTTACCAACAGTGCCACACTGACCGCGACGCAATACAACCGTATGAACGCTCGTTTACTTCCTATGTGTTTTACGTATTCAATAAACTTTTGAAAAGTGATCAGTGATTAAACTCATTTACTTAACTAAATTTACTTAACTACTACAATGTACGTACACCTACGTACACCCTCCATCTGTATTTCTTTTCACCAAATGTAAAATGCCAAAATGTGTCATTCTAAGACGACACCATTGTCATGGTGAAGCGATTGATTTAGTGGATATAGGGCACAGTTGTGACGTAGTAGTTCCACAGTGTTTTTTTTTTAATAGAAGGAGATGAAAATACTGTACCATTAATATGAAAATGACCAGGATGGAGTTATGTGCTAAGAATCTGACTGAGAATGAAAAGCTGGTTAATACTGTACCCTTACTTACATATTTTGTCAAAATGTCAGTGGAATTACAAACTTGAGATAATAGTGGCAATTTTCGAACAGTGATTGATATTGTATTAATGTTACGATAGCTCATCTTTGATGGTTAACAGTGAACCAAAGATGAAACCCTGTGGTTCAATGATGGCCACTTGATGACGTCAGTTAATAAAAAAGAGGCATACGACATTTCTATTCCTTCAAAATGGTGGTTATGATAACTTTTGTAGTTACGAATACTTAGATAACGCTAGGTGTCCATTTAGGTTACCTACTTAAATTTAAAAAGGCATTTTGTATGTGACTAAATCGCTAAAGATAGAATAATCATAAATAGTGTAGTCAGACCTTAATGTGTGTGTACTCGCATTTAACTTCATCATCAACGTTATCATCACCCCACGCCCACAGCTGGACATAGCAGAGGACGTGTCTTTCGCCTACATAATAATATTAAAAAAAAAAAAAAAAATGACATAGTGGATCGCTAGGAAATGATGCTCTGGACGAACTGGCACGGAGAGGATCGGCGACAACCATAGAAGGACCACCGCCGTTCCTACCCCTGCCATTCTCTCTGCTCCAGACATGGACCAAGCTCAGAACTAGAGATACACATAACGAACGATGGACTAGCCAAATCAATTGCAGACAAGCAAGGACGGCACTCCCATCAACATCACCGAAGCTAACAAAACGCCTACTAAATCTGAATACATAGATTGGACCTACGTGTCCTTGTGGGAACACTAACAGGACACTGTCCACTAAACAAACACTTATTCACCATCGGAGTGACGGATAGCCCTCTCTGTAGAGACATCCTCTACAGAGAGGGCTATCCGTCGCTCCGACGCTCAGCAACGACGAAACAGCTTCCCACGTCCTGGAATGCGAGGGAGTTTTAGCACAACGTATAGAAATCCTCAACTTGCCGAGGTCGCTCCGCGAAGTCTGTGAAGACCCCAGGAAGATTCTGCGCTTCTGGACGGAGCTAGGCTGGCTATGCTAGCAAACTACTACGCATAAAGGACCAACTGGAGTCCAATTGCGGAAAAAGGAGTACCCCCACCTGAATATTTATTTCATAGTGTCGTAAATCATTAAAGTTATCATCAGCCCACGTCCACTGCTGGACATAGCAGTGGACGTGTCTTCGGCTCCTAGCTTATCTACATAATAATATTTATTTTTTATAGTCTCGTAAGCATCTTACTAAATAATTTATCTCGCCAATCAGCCTTATTAGAAAACTTGAAGCTATATTTATAATTATATTTAAACATTACTTAGGTAAATGGAGGCGACTTCTGATTAAAAAAAACCACAAGTATAATCTCAATTAACGCCTTCACTGCCCAGCCTATCGCCGATGTAGATGGACATGGGCCATGAAAGCGATAGGCGTAGGTGAAGTTCAGTTCAGTTCAGTTCAGTTATTTATTGGTAAGAATATTCTTATATGTCAAACATAATAATACAAGTAACAAAAAATACACAACGAATTACAAATCATATAGAAGAAAGAACATATAGAAAAAATGGCGGCAACCATTTCTTTTTTAATTTGTCTAAATACGTTTTCAATTATATTTATAAATAAAGCTTCCAAAATATGTATTTCTACTAGCTTTACAGCTCTTTTCATCAGATAAAAATAAATATTATACCCAATAAAAAACAAATCAGTATTGTATTAGATTATTTATTAGTACTCAAATAATTAAACGGAGAAATATTATATTCACAGTTATTTTGCGCACATATACTTATTTAATATTGCTTAAGAAAAGTATTTATTCTAAGATTACATAATAAATTAATAAATCACAGATGATCGCGCGACCAAGCGATGAAATTTCCCCGCGCGATCATCAACCATTGTCTTATGATCGCGCGATCACCTTATATTTTACAACAGTCTTTTATGATGCTCGTGTGTTATGATGGTCGTTTATTTTGTTCGCGCGATCATATCGCGCCGTTTGGTCGCGCTATCATTTGTAAATTTAGTTTATTGCCTTAGTACTTGTACCTATTCTAGATAATGTATACATCTGCTACTTTTGACTTCATGTCCAGGTCTAGATTTAACACCGTTGTAGTGCCTAGGATATGAGATGATAGAAGTTCGATGTTATCGTAGGTAGTGTTCAATATTTCTACCTAGGTAGTGTTTTTTGGTTAAAATTTGTCTATTGTCTACTTTGTCTCAATTTTTTATAAAAAAAACTTTTTAAAATAACGTCTAAAATCTATCAAAATTAAAACCGTCTGAAAGAAAGACCAAAACAAACAAAACTTTTGGTATATTTTTGTAGAAATTGTAAGGTTTTTTAACTTTTTCTATCGTAGTAAATCGTCAAATTTGATCCAGTCAGTAGGGAAAGTTTTGGTTGTAAGTAAAATTTTTGTTTTTGAATAAATTTCGTACATTGTAAGGTAAATAATTACTTACGCGTCTTTTTGCGTTTCGTAGAATAGTCCAGTTAAGTCCAAGTTCCAAAATCCAACGTTACCTGTAAAGTTTTCGAGGTAGTAAAGTTGAAATCACTTATTAAATGAACACATTAAATGAGCCAGCTATTGAATGACCACAACCTATGTTTATATAGGTATAGGTAGGTAATTAACCTGAGAACCCTGTTCTCATGCTAGTGACTTCTATAAATTGTCTTTTTGAGAATAAATGAATATTAAATGTAAACGTAACTTCAAATAGAGTACATTAAAATCTATAACATTACATTCTGCAGTGCATCAGGGATGTTTGCCGAGTTTCAGACGGATGGCTTTGCCGCCATTCTCCGCAAAAATACGGCGTCCCTGATGCGCAGAGTGCGGGGCAGCCCCAACAGCATCCTACAAACTGTAGCAGGCAGGATAGATTCGCCAATATCAGAAATTTGTAAGAAAAGTAATTTGATTATTTTTAATGATGATGTAATTTGATTTGTTTTAATTTTTTATAATTTATTATAGTTCATTTCAATTTAACTTTAGTACGTAAGAATACTAACATTTATTATAAGTTCATTAAGTACCTACTAAAAAATTATGGAATGTAATCCGAAATAAAGGAATTACCGGAAAACTTTCCAGGTAAAACTACCAAATGACTGAATTTCCTACAATGGTTATTAAGATACTACTTTTTATAAATCTTCATACAATTAGCTATTTCTTATTTTACGTTGATATGACAGCGCGGAACCCGATACCGTTCGAATTGCTGTCGTCATTGTGATTGTCACTTCTTTTGTCAAAATACAAATAAAATCGTGATAAAAAAAAACGCGACAGCAAATTTCAATTCGAAATAAGCTCGTGGTACAATCACAATTAATGCTAAAGTCATTTAAAGCGTGATATTTAACATGATTTGATTTTTGAGTTCTCCTATATTTCGGAACAGTTTCATGCGCCATGATCACGGAATAACTGAAATAATGTACCTAGATAACCCGTTTTAAATGACTTTTTAATAACCATGATAGTTTTAAAAGTTCTACAATACATCCTATTGCGAATTTTAACCTAGTGTAACCGCAGGTACAGCAAGTGTCGGGTTTTTGTTTTTCAAAGGTATTATTTTAAGGTTAACGTTCCATTAGTTAAGATCTCAGAAATGTAACTTCATATTATTAGATGTCTATGGTTAAGACGGACAGCCTTGTTGGTCCAGCGGTAGCGTATATAACATTTGCCCCGCCCCGGGTGATTATGTAACTCGCGACCGGTTTGCGACAGGCGTAAATTAAGCAATCAGTGCTGTCAAACGTCAATTTTGTATTAGTTTGACACCAGCTACAACGTCAAAATTGGTAAAAATTGGCGTTTGACAGCACTGATTGCTCAATTTACGCTTGTCGCAAACCGGTCGCGAGTTACAAAATCACCATACGGAGTAAGGAATTTTGCGTTGTTACAACTTTATTCACTACGAAAGGGTAGGCTTAATGCCGAGGCATTTTCTACCTGCCGACCAGGAAATACATGTTTGATAAATACTAAAACTCTGACTGTCAATGTCAATGTCACTATAAATTCCGTGAACTGTTTAAAATGTCATAATTTTCAAACAATTTTTTATGATAGAGAGAGATAGAGTTGATAGTTTATCAATTAAATAAATGAAACGATTTGAAATGAAATGAAATTAAATGAATTTATTTGTTAAAACGCGACTTGCGAGATAGAACAAATTTTAAAAAGTAAATTAAATCCGCTCTGTTCTCTCTGCCGCTGCTCAACAATACACACTGTATAGTCCGGGAGCTAGGTACAATTTTGGTCAATTATTTCCTCCCGAGTGAAAATTCGTAAAATGCATTAGGAATTCATATTATGAATACTCGTGACCGTCAGCTGCGACTCTGTGGGTGGATTGGGCAGTGGCAGCGATGATGACATTATTCCCATTGAATAAGGTTTAAATCGAAATAATATGCGAATTTTAATTTCTCTGTTTTCACGAGTATTCATAATATTAATCCCTAATGCATTTTACGAATCTTCGCTCGGGAGGAACTTCTCGTAATTTACCAAATTTGTAACTGGCTCCCGGGCGATTTGTTGTAGCTAATTTATGTTTGTTTGTATGTACTTGTATGTTAAATTTTTGTATCAGCTTTTGTAATAAACTTTCCAAACGTACCTATTGTTTGATTTATCTAAAACCTGGGGGCCTGTGTCCAGCAGTGGACTAACTTAGGCTGATGATGATGACGTACATACAGGAAATAATGATTCTTGATTCTTAACGCACGCAATGTAACAACCAGCAATGTTTTGCTTTGGCGCCATTTCGGGAAACAACAACTTGTTGTGAATAATAACTGCAATAATAACACTTGAGAGAAAAACTAAACTTACAAGTTAGCTTATCTAATCCTTAGTCAAGCCAGATACAAGGCAAATAAATAAATAATGCTGGACAATTCACACAGCATTAGCTAGCCCCATGGTAAGCGGAGCTTGTGTTATGGGTACTAGATAACTGATATACATAATACAATACATTACATAGATAGATATTTTTTATTATACATAGAAAACGACCAGAACACCCGAAACAAATATCTGCAGATCGTACACACATTTGTGCGAGGCGGGAATCGAACCCGCAACCTCCTGCGTCGCAGGCGGACCTTCGCCCACCGCGCCACATCGGTCGTCAAATTATTTACGGTAGAAGTTGCATTTGGTTTCATAGTTTTTTTCAAAACTTGTTTACGTATTAAATAAATTGTGTTTTATTAATAAGGAACCCATTTGTAGTCAAATATACTATTTGTTATTTTAAACCTTAAAATATAACTTATTCTACATTTTCTTTTCTTATTTATTTTCTCAAGTGCGCTCTTATTTACGGCGACAACTTTAAGCTTTGATTTTGTATGTGACCCGAAATCTAGATAGTACCTATCTGTGATAGCATGCATAAATGAAACGCAACTAATAATGTAAGTACCAAATATTATTTACTCCACCTCCCCCTCGGCCCATCATGCCAGTAATATCCTAAATTTGTGAATTCATTTTTGTCCCAATGAAAGCGCTTAGGCAAAAAATGTTCAAGACGCCTCCTAAAATAATCAATGACATTGTTTCCTTGTAGGTAAGAATACTTAAAGCTCGAAGGTCGCTCTGTCTCGATGGAATAATCGTCATTGTCGTGAGTTTTCTTCGCTTTCTTCTTTTTGTTGCTTTTTTTCGGCGATTCACCTTCATCTGATATTCCCATAGCTACATTTTCTTGTGATTCAAAAACCAGAAATGACTTTTTAGCGGTTTCTTCCGCAGATGATTTTTGTTTCTTTTTTAGTTTCTTCTTTTTGATTTCCTGGTGTACTTCATCAGAATCTTGTTCGTCCTCAAAAGATTCTTCAGATTCAGCATCATCAGAATGTTTATCTTCTTCTTCTTCTTTAGATACCACTGTAAATCGTACAGGTATACCATTCATCTTGTTTTTCGCTTTCCTTTTTGGTGGCTTTGGACTTTCAACTTCGTCACTGTTCTCGTTGCTGACAGCTTGTAAGTATCTCGTAAGCAAATTATCAAAAAATCGTCTAGATTTATTTCTCAGATGTGGCTTCTTTTCTTTTGCAGTGTAGCTTAGTTTCATTTGATCTAGATCACACGCAGGAGTTCTACATTTTGGTACGGACCTACTTAGCTCGCTGATATCTAGATAGTCTTGCGAAAACTCTTGCCTTGTTACGTCTTTAAATCCGGCAGGTTTCACGACAGCGTTGTAATAGTTATAAAGAGAATATATCTTGCGTTTCGGTCGCGCGATGATCTGACGGTTTGATTCGACGCTTCTCGCTCTAAATATTTTTTTGTTTGTAACTAATTCATCTAGACATTTTATTTTTTTTCCGTACGAGTTGTAAGCGAAGATGCAGTCCTCAGGTCCATTCATGTCTTTATCGTTTTCTGTTCTAAGCGTGTGCTTATTTTCCGTTACTATTGTCATCTCTTTTGCGTTTTGGGTCATCTCTTCTACCTTTTGGAATTTGTCCAAGCATTTTAGTTTTCTTTTTATTGTTTCCTTTAGAAATAGGCAGTCATTCGGTTCTTTTAGATTGTCGAAGTCTTCATCTAGAACTGCGACTTCATCGTCGTCATCATTTGCCTTTCCGAATTTCTCCAAGCATTTATACTTATTTTTCATTGTAGTTTTTAAAGATAGACAATCAGTTGGGTCTGTAACTTTTTCGAGTTTATCGTCAATTACTTTATTCTTCTCAATTTTTTCCAAACATTCTAATTTATTTTTCATGGTTGCTTTTTTAAGAAAGAGACATTCATTTGGATCCTTAATATTTTCAAAGTTATCGTATATAATTCTATCATCCGTAACTTTATTCTTTTTTAATATATGCAAGCATCTTAACTTCCTGTGCATTGAAGTTTTTTTAAGGGATAGGCAATCATTAGGATCGTTTAGATTCTTAAACTCGTCGTCGTCTGTTTCGTCGTTTTTCTCATGCAGTTTTTTCAAGCAAATTAACTTTTTTGACATGCGCGTATTTTTTAGATTCCAACAATCTTCTGGGTCCCTTACATTTACAAATTCATCTTCCTCGGAATTTTTAAAACGCTTATGGCCCGTCGGTTGATTTATAAATTTAGCCAAGCATTGCAACTGTACAAACATTGATGCATCTGAGGCCATACATTCATCTGGTGTTTTGACCTTTTCCAATACATCAAGTTCTCCGATCTCAGTTTTGTGACTTTGGCCTTTTAAGATGTTTAAGTTATTTTTAAGGCATTCCCTTATATCTTTTGGTCGGAGCGAATGACAATTGTAGACTTTTAAAGTTTCTTGTTCGTCATAGAAAAACTCTGGTTCGTCATCTTCTTCTTCTTCATCATTTGCGTATTTGTGTTCTTTATCTGGTTTGTCAAATTTGTCCAGGTCTCTATAGGGAGCTTTTTGCAATTTATGGTGTTCATCTATAACTCTAATGAGTTCAAGGTCTTCATTTCGTTTTATTTGTCTGTTGTCGTCTGTTCCTTTTTTGATTAAGTCCACGACGAACAGTTTTGGTTGCGAAGCGACATTCTTTACTGTAACATTAAACGCGTGTTAATGTTTATCCTGATTTTATATGTTCAATATTTAAAAGTTTCAAAAATTAATTCAATAAATAAAATAACATAACACTGTTTTTTTTTCAATTTGTTTCAAGAATTTCAATTTGTAGTATAGGTACAATATTAGTGGTAATTTTTTGAATATAAATAATTTTGGACAATTCACACCTAATCATCTAGCCCCAAGCTAAGCAGAACTTGTTGATACCTACTAGATGACTGATATACTTAATACAATAGATTATAGATTACATAGATAAATATGTTTTACATAGCCTCGTACGGCCCAATGTACCTTTCATTGCACAATATAGACAACAGGCTTACCGCCCAAACTTTCAATTGGTTCAGTATAATTACCGCCCATGTCCCTTAGATTGGACAAATCAGTTTTTCGTAGGTTAACTTCACAATTCAAACTAAACTGCCAATTTTGTACACTGTCGTGATTGGCTGATATTGTTAGCATAGATTGAGTGCTACCAACAAGTTCACACACATAAAATTCTCAGTCGAGTGCTTCGCAAAGTTGAATATGGCGACCTCGCGGAATTCAAGTAAGTTTAATCCATAAACATCATAGGTTTTTCTTATATTTTTTGTCGAATTTCACAGTATTCTAAAAGCATAATTAGTATCCTATGATAGTTTATCAATATTTGTGAATTACATCTAATGTATTTGGAATTATTTTGATTTGAATCGATTTGTCCAATATAATTCACATTGGTTGTTTGTTAGATAAATAAATTGCAAAATTTGCCAGAACAGTTTCGTATTTTGGTTATACATAAACACTACTTTGTAAGTTTTGAAATAATTTAGTAAATAAAAGTTTCTATTCTTATCATTTGTTTTAAATGAACAGCCCAATGTACCTGAAATTTGACGAATAGACGGTAGGAGTTTATGTAACTAACGCCCAATGTCCCATAAAATGAACCGAAGATATTTCACTTTTGATTGTGCAGACGGACCCTTTAATATATAAATAGTACCCCCAATAATTATTAAAAAGTTTAGAAACTGAGAACTATCTATAAACATAAAAACATTTTTGGGCTGCAATGCTTATAATCATTTTGTCCAAAGAATTGGACTTGGGCGGTAATTCAGATGTCCAATAAATTGACTTGGGCCGTAGGAGGATAGATAACGACCAGAACGCCCGGAACAAATATCTGCAGATCGTACACACAATTGTCCCGAGGCGGGAATCGAATCCGTAACCACCTGCGTCGTAGGCGGACATACGCTCACCGCGCCGCAGAGGTCGGCAAGATTATAATTTTAGAAATATTATAAATACCTCGCTAAAATAATTTTACCTTGAAACTGGACATAACATAGGTACGTCTAGGGTAAGATTCTGTGAATATTATACCTAGGTACTTATCGACAAGACCCGACATTGTATATATACCTGACATCTTTAAGAATAAATACACTTGTATTTATATCATGAACATCAGCCTCTAAATAATAATAAATAATGCTGGACAATTCACACAGCATTATCTAGCCCCATGGTAAGCAGAGCTTGTGTTATGGGTACTAGATAACTGATATACATAATACTCGTACAATACATTACATAGATAGATATTTTTTTTATACATAGAAAACAACCAGAACACCCGGAACAAATATCTGCAGATTGTACACACAATTGTTCCGAGGCGGGAATCGATTCCGCAACCTTCTGCGTCGCAGGCGGACCTTCGCTCACCGCGCCACATCGGTCGTCAGCCAATAGCAGTCCACTATTTACTATATTTATTTTAGTATTTGTATATCTCCCCCAAACCTTATTTCACTTAATATTTTTAAACTTACATAGACATAGACATATAATTTATTTGCCCCTACATATACACACAATATAAATGAACAATTATAAATTACAAACATAATACTTAATATTAGTTACACAATAAAAAATACAATAAATATACTTACACGATCTGTACACATAATTATAAGCACTAATACAACGGTCAGTCTCGTGACCACGACAGTGTGTAAACATGTTGAAACGTCGGGAAAAAATTATAAATAAACGCGATAAATACCCGTTGTATTAGTGCTTATAACTTTAAAAAAAGGCAAAGGCCTTCTCCAAATCGTATTTTAATTATTTTACTAAAATTAAAATAAATACTCACAAAAAACCAGTAAAATTATGAAAGAAACGACATTGGTATGCATTTTACCGCTCAACAAAGCATTGTAAGATTTTAATGATAATTTCTTAAATTTTCAATTGCTCATGGTTCCGCGGCGGCCATGTTGTTTTAATGGAACATTGTCAGATATGTACGAAATAATTGATTTTGAAGTCGTAAAAATATTTTATGTCCTTAACCATTTTAACTTTTAGCGATATAAAGCTGGGTGTGCACTGTGCGGGTTGCAGACCTAAAGCTAAGCGAAGCTATATAGCAATAGGCCTATCATGGCCGCAGTGATACCAAAGCCACCCAAAGCAAAAAAAAAGCTAAGCTAGTTTTGGATTAGCTCGCATAGCTGACGCAGTTATCATACATGCGTGCAGTGGGGACTGCAAATTATTTCAAGCATAGCTTTGAAAAATAGCATCAGCTATGCGAGCTAATCCTAAATAAGTAAGCTTAGCTTTCGGTCCGCAACCCGCGTAATTCCAGACGAAATTAATTATTTCTCTCAATCATAGCTGAGCAGTTTTTCACACTACACAGCAAGCATGATTTGCACAGTCCTGTACACACAGGTATGAAAAACTGCGTCAATTAATCTGGAACAAACAGTCGCGACGTTACGTCGGGTGTGTTTACCTACATTATAATAATGTTAACACCATTTATCTATTGTATTAGGTAAAAACCTTTCAAAATAGATGTACCTAAAGCTTTTTTTAGTTCATGTGTGTCTTGTTATAGAATATTCTAACGATTTCAGTCAAATCAATGCATCGCGTCGCGTCTCGTCAAGTGGCATGGCGTGTAAATCGTTTTTTTTCCGGGTTACCTATATAAAACATGGTATGTGCTAATTATACGTTTCTGACGGCTAATTATAACTTTCCTCAAGAAAAAAAGCTAAGTTAAACATTTTGTAATGATTTAATTCAAAAAAGAAAGATAAAACGGCAGATTTGGTTAAAAATAAAACTAAGTTACATTAAATAGGTACTTAAACAAAGTTAAAACTAATCAACAGACGCTAGCTTGGCTTGCGGTCTGCAACCGCGCAGCCTTTCGTGGAAAGCCAGCCTAATAAGTCAGTAATTTTAATACTACAAGTTTGATTTGATTACTACAAGTATCCGCAATTGCGTCACCAATCACCTATTATTAGTCGTAGGTAGCTACCATTTAAATAATTTACTAAAACTAACAAAAAAATTAATAGAACTTGTAATGACGGTCCAAGATATTTTATGTCCACAAAGGCATGTGCAAAAAGGCACAAGCCGTAATCACAAAATGGCGTGTTATTAATTAAGTCTATTTATATTTTATGTATGTACATATGCTAGCTTTAAGGTATTATACTTTGGACCGTAGAATAAGTTAAATAAGATATCTTAATATGGTCTAAAATAAATGATTTATTATCATTTACCATGATCTCGGGCCATAAAGTGACCCGGTCCTTTGGAAGGCTTGCGTGGGGCCGAAGCCAACAGCACAGAGGCCCTTTGAGAGAGTTAATCTAAAGGTGATGGCTACAGATAGCGGGTATCATCCTCGGGTGCACAATATGATACACCCGAAGATGGTATCCGCCAGGTGTAGAGGCTATTGCAAAGAATAATGAAAGAAATAAAACCAGGCTATTGTGATGGATGGATGGACTGGGTAATCGGGCTATAGGGGAGATTGCGGACGTCTGCCATAAACAAGTCAATCATAATGTCAAGAAGAGTGGCAGACGGTGGCTTGCCGAATGCTGGATGGGTTCCTTAAAAAGCCGGAGTAAATTACCGGAGAGGAACAACATCGGCGCAAACGACTGAGGGGTGTCGAGAGGTGCGGCCCCGATTTCACCATCACGAAGACTGCTCGTGAGCGGGTTTCCTCGCTATCACGCCATTAGACACTTCCACCCCCGAGTCTACATCCTAAGATGCATCTCTCGCGACTCCACTCAGACCGGACCACTCAGACTTATTATCATATTATTATTACAACAAGTAAAATTCATTATTTCATTCATGTAGAATGTTTGTGAACAAACACGGTACAAACAACTAAAACTCACAGAATTTCAGTTAAATTTTTAACTAATTATGTTGGAGGTAATGTAGAATATCTCATCGGACTCAAAATCTACCAACTTACAGATAAGCAAATCAAATGTACTAGACACATAAGTTATGAACATACTAGTGGTTTCTTCTCACTTCTTGCACTAGTGGACAAAAAATTGAAGTGAACATCAAAATAATGTTATAATAATAATAATGAATAGTATAAAATATGACCTGTCTAAGTGCTTATTTGTAAGCCTAAAGAAATAAACTTTCATTTCATTTCATATGTTTTACAATATGTTAGTAATTAATGAATGATCTCAAATCGAAAAGTTAATGTCAATTGCGTAATAAGTCGCGGCTACGAAATTAATTTCAACCTAATAAAATTCAGTAAGGGTGGTTTGTTTACAAACATACTACATCAAGTTTTTCTAGTGTATAGGAAGGTAAATAGGTATTTCGAATAAAACACATAATAATCTTCAAAATAATATATAATTCACTGGATAAAATAACGAAATATCAACAATCTAGTCTAAGTGACAATAATTCATAATAATTTTATAAAACAAATTATGAATATATCCAAAATGTAGCAATAACATCTTTAAATTACCTATTTAAAGGGTAATAATACTTAAGATGGCAACACAGACCTATATTTTAAGTGGCAACCCTTGCATTTTAATACAAACAGCGTGCTATAACCAAGCATTATTATTAATTTGATAAATTCTGAATGCAGCGAAAAGTTTTGCGAAATACTTTCGAGATTCCAATGTATTTATAGTTTATGTTCATGAAACAAGCATGTCGTTTTCTTTAATGTTACATCGTTATCAGATATATGCTTTCATACATGTTTGATAAATAATAACAAAAAAAAAACAAAATTTTAAATTACTTACTAAATACATTCACTAATAAAATTTGGAAAACACCTAATTTTGGCAATAATAATATTTTTTAAGTTTACCAGAATCTCAAGAATTTAATTTATAAAATTTAATTATTGTGAACCAAATAATAACCCCATGGCAATAGAGTTTTTTAAATATGAATATTTAGTTATTAAATAAACACAACGTATGCCCTGAGATTCTGGTTCTATGTGTGAATTTGCAATAATAACTCGAAAACCATATTTATTAGATTAAAAATTTAATTATATCTAAAATTATAAAATAATGGAAAGTACAGGAAAACATTGTTCGCAAGATTACATTATTAATGACACGATGATTAAAAGGAAGACTGATTTTTGTGTCACGCTGACCGTCAGCGCTGACAGCGCGCGTAGCAATCTGGATGGACGCTATAGAAAGCTTTTAGAATAACGCTGATCGTCGGCGCTGACGAGCTACGCGCTGAGCTGTCAGCGCTGATAGTCAGCGTGACACTAAAATCAGCCGAACATGTGTTCATTTATTTAAATCATAATTTATTCAACTTTACCGCCTAGAAATAACATAAAAAAAATTAATACGTTAACATTTTGCTGTCTTCACTTTTTGGCTTTTTGCAATAAAAAGAAAATTAAATTGTTGCCACACACGGCAATAAATCCGTAAACTAGAAAAAAAAAACACTAATTTTGGTCGATGTACATTGCGTACTAACTTAAATAATGAACAAGTATTTTTAGTAATGGCAACACCATCTCGATGCGATCATTGTATTTATTACCACAGAAGTTATTAACTTCAATGAATTTTCCAAGCAAAATCATTTAAAAAACATGGGCAATTTATGACATGTAATTTTTTTACAACGATTCGATTTATTTAGCATAAAGACTTTTTTTTGAAATATTATTAATACAAGCTTTGTATCGAGTCAACGAAGATTTGCAATGGAACTGATGCAATTATATTTTTCTTTATAATTTACTAAAAGCACAATTTTAATTATAGCTCAGTATCATAGGTCTTCAATACAGCAATATAGAGAACAGAGTCGTTCACGAAACAATTATTTTATAACTATTAACCTACATTTAAGAAAATATCATATTTAAGGTGTGGTGGACAAATTCACACAGCATTATCCAGCCCCATGGTAAGCAGAGCTTGTTATGGGTACTAGATAACTGATATACATAATACAATACATTACATAGATAGATATTTTTTATTGTATATAGAAAACGACCAGAACATCCGGAACAAATATCTGCAGATCGTACACACAATTGTTCCGAGGCGGGAATCGTACCCTCAACCTCCTGCGTCGCAGGCGGACCTTCGCCCACCGCGCCACATCGGTCGTCAAAATCAATGTTTCATTACTTAATATTTGACTTTTTTTAATATAGATCTGTGGTTAATATGTTTTTATACAAAAAAACAACTTTGTCCCCTATACGCTGTTGCGTATATAAAATGTATTTATTTATATAACGTCGTATTTAAAAATAATATAATATACTTTAATTTAGCAGTGTCAATTTAAAAGCCATATAACTAATTTAATATGATGGCGTAATTTTTAGTGCTGTCAAATTATTTTAGTCTAGATATGGCGACATCCAGCCGACATTTTAGCTTTATTGCGAAATCGTAGCTGGCAATATCGATTTTAGTCAAATGTCGCTAAATTGACAAGGCTTTGAACAAAGAAACGCCAAGTATTGCCATAGTTCGTGGCTTTGATATAATCAAATTATTTTTAAACCACGCGTTTCTAGTTTTGTCCTAACCTATACGCCCTTTTGTTTTAATTTTCATCGAGCCTTTGCCCAGCAGTGGAATGAAATGAATGGAAAATACTTGAAAAAGTTATATAGAATTTGTTATACAGTAAAAGCTCCTTATTCATACGTTCCGTAAATGCCGCGAATACTGAAACCGTGGATACGGAACGCAAATTTGTATAGAAATGTAGAAACGTTTCAAAAACTCAAAAAAATTATACTAAAATTCAATTTAATTACTTAACGTAACTCGTTTTTTCATCAATACCTTAGACAAAGTCCTGTGCCTCTAAAAGGTCCTTCAAGTTGTCTTCAATCAAAGAATTAATCGAACATTTTCTAGGGGAGCCAAATTAGAATTTACCCCAAAAACGGGCAAAACTCCCGAGTAGCGCTTTTTTTATTTTTAAAATAATTCAAACAACGCATTAAAGATGTATTAAATTCAAACCAATCGCTTTACTATGAAATTGATATTATATTATGATTCCTGTGCTCGAAACAAACAATTTTAATTAACGCATCCACTGCCCAGTCTCTGCGGTGCGACCCGGGCCCACCGTTCGCAAGCAACATGTTAAGTAAGTTTAAAATTTAGGCGTATAGGTGAAAACCAACACAAGCTTAGGGATTCATCATAAGAATTTGCATTTTAATTTTAATATAATAATACAATTAGATTTTATAAATAGTTCTGTCAGTTATTTACATTTATTTTTGGGAGATTTTCGCCGAAACAAGGGCAACATTCTGGCAACGGAAAAGTGTTAGCAGTAAGTACAAGGTGTCACAAAATTATGAAGCAAAAAGCGAAGTCTCCTAGGAATGGAGGGCGTTCGTGTGCAAATGTACTACTTTTGTTGCGTTAATATGTTAGTTCACCGTTTCGCCACGAGACTTCTCTTTTTGCACGGACTCTAAAGGGGGAACCCCCTGAGTCAATTTTAATTCAATAATTTACGATTTTTTGTATTTTATGTCGTTCTTTTCGTATTTTTTTGTATTTTCTATTGCAAACACTTTTCCTGCGCTCAAACTTGTATACAATCGGGACCACATATATAGCCTATTGACCAGTAATAGGTATTGCGTAAGAATTTTATTCGTATAGATTATTTCTCAGCTTTACACATTTTAATAAATGTGCGAGAAAAATCGCCTATCCTAACGAAATATCACTTATTCACTTTGAATTTTGGCTACAGCTTTACCAGAGTTATTTTCTATTGAAACTGCCGAAATAACTTCATTGGTATGTCCACTACAATGGCCTAATTCTTTAAACCAATCGCTTTACTATGACAATGGAATCCATACTAGAATCGTCACGAAGATACCGTACCGCACGCACTATCTAATTTTTTGCTATTTACAAGGAGATAGGAGAGAGATATTGATAGAATAATGTCAACTTTGGCACTTTTGACGTCATCATCAGCCTATAATAGTCCACTGATGGACATAGGCCTCCCCCAATGAGCGCCATTTGACGTGTGTCTCTATTTGCAGTTTCTTTCAAGTTGCAACTGAAAATCAGTGTTTTGCTCTTAGAGCAAAGCTTTTCGCTGAGCTATTACCTTGTTGACAGGCTGCAGCACGCACACAATTTTTAAATCTCTACTTTTTACCTTTGGAAGGCTTGCGTGGGGCCGAAGCCAACAGCACAGAGGCCCTTTGAGATACAGTATGCACAATATGATACATTATATTTGTTTACCATTACTATTGTTACCTTCGTATCATGTGCTGCAGTGAGTGTCGAATAAATGCATTATCTAGCTATCTAGGTAGAATCAAATATCCAAGTGTTTTATTTCCTGACCTAACAGGACTTTTGGATACGTTACATAAATAAACCTAGTGATCACTTTGATTTTTCTTTCAATCCCTTTAAGGTAAAATAATGAAGCGAAGAAGAAACCTTTACCTTGTGCCAAAATGTGTCATACTATTAAATTTAAAAAAAAAATTGTGTACACCGTATTGGAGATTATAGATTACCTTGTGTTAGGTCTATTGCAATACCATTGCCATAGTGAAGCGACTAGTTTAGCTGAATAAGGTCACAAATTAGGTAATGGCTTTCTTTAGTTAACAGATACATTTGTGGTACTATAAACCGTTCCAAATATTAAATTTTCTTCTGCTTTTGCCTATGGGCGGGCTAAATTTCACCACTCCATAAATAAATGTATTAAATTCGACTTTAAGACAGCCAAATATGGTAAGACTATGTTGAGGAACTACACTGACATTTCTTGCATGAAAAATATCAGTATTCAACTGAAAATATCCAAATTCAGGACCGGCCTATGATTTTAACTGTCGATACTATCAATGCTCGGTTATATATGACAATTCTAGATAGAAAGCGGTACGTAAACTAGTCTTTATGGTAAAAAAGCCAGTTTAGCAAAGCTTGCAACACTATAGCTAGAACGAATCCGCCAAAAAGGTCCCAAGAATGCGTCGAATGTGGCACTCGTCCCATACTATGAGGCCTGTTGCCTTGACTACTAACACCTGATGTCAGTGTTTCCACCTGTCTGGACAATCTTTCGATTGCCATATTTTGTTCGTGGAGAGAAGACTCGATGGATAGTAGGGTGTTCTTCAGGGTCCTTCTGTGAAAGAACACGACGTATTAGTACACGACTCATGGGTAAAAGGACATATGGTTGAAAGTGACTCATGGGTAAAAGGACATATTGTTGAATGTGACTCATGGGTAAAAGGACATAATTATGTATGGTTGAAAGTGACTGCTTATAGTGCGCTATTGACGTATAAAAATGTTGGTATTTGTGAGTTTTTCACTCCATTGATTTATTGCAAAATGTGCATATTTAGGTCGCTTAGGTAGGTTCTAATTATGCTACTACTTTCTATTCTATGATTTTCAATTTGTTTATTAATAAATGTACCTAATTAATTTTATACATATATCTTGTAAGATACCTAATAATTATTAAATTAAAAATAGATAAAAAATAATTAGGTACATTTATAAAATATATTATTTTATTTCGCCAATTTCCAGATATTTTTTACTCATAAACACTTTATATAGTATAAAGGCGACTCGTAAGGATATCCTACCAAAAGAGGACCGCGGTACCGTCGGCTATGTCTGACTCATATAGACAGGGGCTCACGAGTACAAAAGCCCAGACTCTTGAGTACAGTCGCGACTCAAGTGGATACCTTGACGTCGCGTCGGGTAGACGTCTCTCTAACTCACGTAGACAGTGACATTTAAATATAAAAGCGAAACTTTTCACTTAGCCATTGACTCATGAGTACAAAAGCGACTCATAAGTACCAAAGCGACTCACGTGGATATCTTCGCGCGCGGCAGCTCATCGTGCGACTCCGAGTCTGAAGCCCTGGCTAACAGTCGCGGGGAGGAGGTCGCTCGATCGGTGGTCAGTGAGGAGCGAACTGCCTTTTTCCCTCGGCCCACGCTGTGGATAACGAACTCTTCCTCGTATTCTAGGCTTTCTTCTGGGAGCCATGGGCTGGGGAAGAAAAACATTATAAATCACTACATAGTATAAAACCAAGTCGCTTCCCGCTGTCTGTCTGTCCCTTTGTATGCTTAGATCTTTAAAAAAAACAAACGGGTTTGGATGCGGTTTTTTTAAATAGATAGTGATTCAAGGGGTAGGTTTATAAACCATTTGCCACATACATTTCCGCGCGGGCGAAGCCGCGTGGTGCAGCTTGTAATATACAAGCATTATTGTACTATCGACTTGTATCAGTTTATGCAACTCGAACTCGGTTTTCCCAACCAAATCACACTTATATTACAAATGCGAAAGATTTCACGTTTAGATGAATGAACGGATGTTTGTTACTTCTGCGCGTCTAAACAACTGAACGGACATAAGTAAATAATTTATTGTATAATTTAATTTAATATTATTGCTAGATGACCGAATAATTAATTATGAATTTATTGTATAATTTTTAATTGAAATGTATAATTTCACATATTCTAATCGAATAATTACCAATTGAATGATACCATCTAATATACTTAAGTATATGTTAAGGTATGTACTATTTGACGTGTAATATTTT
Organism: Eupithecia dodoneata; assembly: GCA_947044415.1. Taxonomy (NCBI): domain Eukaryota; kingdom Metazoa; phylum Arthropoda; class Insecta; order Lepidoptera; family Geometridae; genus Eupithecia; species Eupithecia dodoneata. The sequence continues at coordinate 4,139,472 of OX345684.1, forward strand.
TGTTTACCAATAAATTGAACTATGAACTAATTAATCAAACGGATACAATTTTGTGGCAGTCTGGCATAAACATTAATAGAGAGCGGACGTGCAGCAGGAAAACTGCAAAAATCAACTCATCATCATCATCATCAGCCTATAGCAGTCCACTGCTGGACATAGGCCTCCCCCAATGAGCGCCATAGCGCCCTGTCATCAGCTTGCCGCATCCAGCATCTACCTGCAGTCTTTCGCAGGTCGTCATCCCACCTGGTCGGAGGGCGTTCGTCGTGGTCTCCACTCAAGAACACGTTTGCCCCAGCGGCCGGTAAAAATCAACTGAACAGGTCGATATAATTTTGAAGAGCTTTTACCGCGTCAGCGCGCCGTGAAAGATCTTGCTCGCGGTAATCAGAACTTAGTATTAGGATAACTTTTTGTCACATTATTTGATACTTACGCTGTGTTGATGTGATTGTATCTCCATCCTTGGTCAATAATACCTGTAAAGAAAAAACACTTAATTTAATACAAACTCTTGCCATCTATGGTTGGTTTGGATTGGTTTTGCCTCAATAACTCTGTCGATAAATTTGTCAATAACTAAGTCTTGAACGACCGTAACTAAAAAGACATATATTATAACTAAATAATAATAATGCTGGACAATTCACACAGCATTATCTAGCCCCAAGCTAAGCAGAGCTTGTGTTATGGGTACTTTTTATTATACATAGAAAACGACCAGAACACCCGGAACAAATATCTGCAGATCGTACACACAATTGTTCCGAGGCGGGAATCGAACGTGCAACCTCTTGTGTCGCAGGCGGACCTTCGCCGACCGCGCCACAGAGGTCGTCCATTCATTCACTCATTCGTTCGTTGCTATAATAAACTGGTGCCTACCATCTGGTCCTTCCACCTCCACCTCTCTATAGAAAAGCCAAGGGATCTACAACGTAAAAATGTTCTTTACTCGTACTCGCTGCAAGTCTTCAATGAAATGAAATGAAAGTTTATTTCTTTAGGCTTACAAATAAGCACTTAGACAGGTCATATTTTATACTATTCATTATTATATTGATGTTCACTTCAATTTTTGTCCACCAGCGGACGAAGTGAGAAGAAGCCACTAGTATGTTCATAACTTAAGTATCTAGTACATATGATTTGCTTATCTGTAAGTTGTTAGATTTTGAGTTGGAGCAAAACTCGTTCCAAGCTTTTTTAAAAGAGTCTTAAGTTCATTCATTCGTTCCTACAATAAACTGGTACTTACCGTCAGGTCCGACCACCTCCGCCTCTCTGTGGAACAGGCGAGGGGCCCACGACGAGACCACGTTTCTGGCGCGCACGCGCTGTGCCTCTTCAATGACGGTTTTTTGTTCTGTGGCTGCAATCTGAAGAAAGTATATAGTAATTAAAATACTAAAACGTAGGTTTATTAAACAGAGGCTTTTATAAATATTTTTAACTGATACCATTATTTATTATCTGTTTTATTGTGACAAATTATTATAAATGATTTTTTTTTAATTTTTTAAGACGGCATGTCTGTCTGCTTTTCTTTGAACAATGCCCTATGGTGTTTGCTTTGTCAAAAGTTAGTGTGTTATAATAAAAATGTAATTTATCTTTTAAAATAGTATTTAACGACATCAAGTGTAACATGTGTACCTACGGTGGGAATAAATAAATTAATAATGCTGGACAATTCACACGGCATTATCTAGCCCCATGGTAAGCAGAGCTTGTGTTATGGGTGCTAGATAACTGATATACATAATACAATACATTACATAGATAGATATTTTTTATTATACATAGAAAACGACCAGAACACCCGGAACAAATATCTGCAGATCGTACACACAATTGTTCCGAGGCGGGAATCGAGCCCGCAACCTCCTGCGTCGCAGGCGGACCTTCGCCCACCGCGCCACATCGGTCGTCAAGTTTATAATTAATTTTTTGCGCATTCATCAGCTTTGAAAGATCACAGTCGAATACTGAATCGTTCATTCGGTCATTCAGTCATCATTCATTCAGAATGTATGTGGACCATATTCTTGATTTTATTTTGGATTGTTGTTCTGTCCAGTTTCATCATCTCCCGAGGTAGCCGCTGTACATTCACTCATTCTTTCATTCTCTCACTCGTTAATTCACTCATTCGTTAATTCACTCACCTGATCATCATTCGCGATGGCTTCCGAGACCTTGATCCACAGTTTCTGAGACTCGAACTCTGTCTGCTCGTCCAGTTTCACCAGGTATCGGGGTAGTCTTTGTTCTTTTAGCAACGCTACGTCGAGGAGGTTGAACTCTTCCTGTGGATAAATATAATCACTACATATTATAAAACAAAGTCGCTTCCCGCTGTCTGTCTGTCCCTATGTATGCTATCTTTAAAACTACGCAACGGATTTTGATGCGGTTTTTTTTTATTATAGAGTAGTAAACGATAAAACAAAGATAATATATCAACAGAATTATTAACGTTTTTTCACTGATCTACAAAAACACGTGTCGGGGCGTGATTTTTTAACTAATTTATTAAATTTTTTTAATTTTTAAATTATTTCTTGCGAACGTAATTCATAATTCATTTATTATGAATATTTATTTTATAAATAGCCGTTATTTACACACTGTGTTTAATATTTAGTTACCTAGCTGTGAGTTTTCACAAAATCTATTATATATACAAATTTTGTTCGTTGGTCTCGCTAAACCCGAGAACGGCTGGGCCGATTTAGTGGTTTTTGTTTTGAAATATTTGTCGTAGTCCAGGGATGGTTTAATTAAACGGTGAGAAGGAAACATGGTAAAATTGCGCAGAAATTTCCACGCGGACGAAGCCGCGGGGCGCAGCTCTTATAAAATAAAATATATTGTTTGTGAATCAGGGTAATTCATCATCAGCCTATAGCAGTCCACTGCTGGACATAGGCCTCCCCCAATGAGCGCCATAGCGCCCTGTCTTCAGCTTGCCGCATCCAGCATCTACCTGCAGTCTCGCAGGTCGTCATCCCACCTGGTCGGAGGGCGTCCTACACTACGTTTACCGAGTCGTGGTCTCCACTCAAGAACACGTTTTGGGTAATTGATAGTCGGATACATAAGACTTATTTTAGATCGCTAGATACTGCCGCTTAGGCGTTTGTACTACGTATATATTTACGTGTTAATAAAATAATTCTATATATATAAAAGAAAGTCGTGTTTGTTACAACACTTATAACTCAAGAACGGCTGAACCGATTTAGCTGAAAATTGGTGGAGAGGTAGCTTAGAACCAGGAGTCTAACATAGGATACTTTTTATCATTTTAACCATTTGACTTGACACATAGATTTAACGGGGGCGAAGCCGCGGGGCGCAGCTAGTATAATATAAATAATAATAATATAATATGTAGTTAAGCGATACTTACGCCGCTCTTCTTGTCCTTAATATCGATCCGTCCGTCCCAAAAGCCATCGATCGTCCCTATCGGATCCTTGCCTTTCTTGATGCGCCCAGAGATGGCGTTGGTTTGGTCTGCGCTGCTCAGGAATGACTGGAAACGATAAATTCAATATTATTACTAATTATATTATTATTTGACGACCGATGTGACGCGGTGGGCGAAGGTCCGCCTGCGACGCAGGAGGTTGCGGGTTCGATTCCCGCCTCGGGACAATTGTGTGTACAGTACAGTATGGATGACGAGAAAACTCAATGTAAATACTAATTCAAAATTAATAATAAAATTAAAGGCTGCTATCCCACCGCTGCGCTCTATGACGTCATTAATCTCGTATTCGAGCGTGGCGTATTCGTGAGTTGCAGTCAACATTATCACATACATTTTCTAGCAAAGCTAAACACACGTGCGTAGACTCTGCGGGTGGCAGTGGGACAGCACCTTAACGGCAAAGACGACCGATGTGGCGCGGTGGGCGATGGTCCGCCTGCGACGCAGGAGGTTGCGGGTTCGATTCCCGCCTCGGAACAAATGTGTGTACGATCTGCAGATATTTGTTTCGGGTGTTCTGGTCGTTTTCTATGTATAATAAAAAATATATCGATCTATGTAATGTATTGTATTATGTATATCAGTTATCTAGTACCCATAACACAAGCTCTGCTTACCATGGGGCTAGATAATGCTGTGTGAATTGTCCAGCATTATTTATTTATTTATTTAAAGAAATGTTCTCAACCTACCCTCAATTTGAAATCTATATCAGCGTGGTAGTCCGTTGATTCGCATACCACTTGCACCTGAAAAAGAATTATATTATATATAATAATTTTATATAGACACTAAAACCGACTTTAAATTCCTTTTAATATTTTGCAATAATAATGAATTCATTTATTTTAACTTCTTGTATGTATATGAACCCAAGGTAGAAATAAAGAGCCTTTTCTAGCGTCGACATATCAATAAAAAAAATTAAAACAGAACACTTATTGTGGCCATATGCTGTCCATCAATCAATCAATTTCTTTCCGGCCCTGGTGAGGGGCACAGAGAGGGGCCTCGAGGCTTGGCCTCATTACCCCGGCGTCAACTCGAGGGGTGACGACCCCTCGGTCCTTGGGTTTTGTGGGAATATCTTTCTTTTTCCCATTCCCAATGTTTTTTTTTGGCTGCATTCTGGTTTATATTTTTTTGTGTTTTTTTTTTGATAAACCCAAGGACTCTATGTTGATTCCGCAGGGTGCATATGCTGTCGCGACACTTTTTGTAAATAATGTGTTTTCCAAATCCGCAGTACATTATTTTGTTCTATCATCAATATTGTTAGCAGAGCACGCGAAGCAATGTTTAGGTAATTTTTTTTACACCTGGGGTGTCGAGTTTTAGCAAGGATCCCTAATTTTTTTGTAAATATAATATAGCCTACGTTCACCGGGGAAAGTGTAGCTTCCCAACGGTGAAAGAATTTTTCAAATCGGTCCAGTAGTTTCGGAGCCTATTCAATACAAACAAACAAAAACTTAAATCTTTCCTTTTTATAATATTAGTATAGATGACTCGTACTTTTTTATAATATTAGTATAATATATAATATATAGTATAATATTAATATAGATACGTACCTTGCCCCCCAACTCCATGCTCAAGGTGCCAATAACGATGCCCTTGCAGTGAGCGTACGGCGCGGTAGTGATATAGGTCTCGCCCCAATTCAGCAAGTGAATCCGCACGCAGCCTTCTAGTATCGCTGAGGTTGAGTTACCTGGAAGAAGAAGTTATACAAGTCTTAAGGCGAAATGAGTTCGTCTTTTCGAGACAAGGACGAACGAACGCCGCGCGGGCGCGGGACGCCCTCCGACCAGGTGGGATGACGACTTGCGAAAGACGCAGGTAGATGCTGGATGCGTTGAGCTGAAGACAGGGCGCTATGGCGCTCATTGGGGGAGGCCTATGTCCAGCAGTGGACTGATATAGGCTGATGATGATGATGAAATTAAAAAAAATTGAGCATAATATTCTTTGTAAAAAAGCTTATTACAAAATATCAGATTATCTAGAAGATAAAAAAGCTTGGAACGAGTTTTGCTCCAACTCAAAATCTACCAACTTACAGATAAGCAAATCATATGTACTAGACACATAAGTTATGAACATACTAGTGGTTTCTTCTCACTTCTTCCACTGGTGGACAAAAAATTGAAGTGAACTATAAAATAATTTATTGATAATAATGAATAGACGACCGTTGTGGTGCGGTGGGCGAAGGTCCGCCTGCGACGCAGGAGGTTGCTGGTTCGATTCCCGCCTCGGGACAAATATTTGTACAATCTGCAGATATTTGTTCCGGGTGTTCTGGTCGTTTTCTATGTATAATAAAAAATTTCTATCTATGTAATGTATTGTATTATGTATATCAGTTATCTAGTACCCATAACACAAGCTCTGCTTACCATGGGGCTAGATAATGCTGTGTGAATTGTCCAGCATTATTATTATTAGTATAAAATATGACCTGTCTAAGTGCTTATTTGTAAGCTTAAAGAAATAAAAACTTTTCATTTTCATTTTCAAACAAACATCAAAGTGCTTTATTTCCTTTAGAGCTTCCAGGACTATTGGTCTTCCTTCTATTTCATTACTCACCATAAAATTTAGACCTTGCCAGTAGACTTCCCTCGATGACATACCCGTCTTTTCTGTTCGATACGTAGAACGCGGAGACCGGCGGATGGTGGGAGACCTGGAACAAAGGATCAATAAATTTCTTGTATTTCAATATAATTTAAATAAATAATTAATAGAATAGAATAGTTTATGTGTAACTCAATACACAAAAATATAAAAATACATTATTAAAAAATAAAGGACAAAACAGATTTTTGTAATTGAGTCACAAAACGTTCTCTGTAAATATAAATAAATAATGCTGGACAATTCACACAGCATTATCTAGCCCCATGGTAAGCAGAGCTTGTGTTATGGGTACTAGATAACTGATATACTTAATAGAATACATTACATAGATAGATATTTTGAAAGGTTGCCTGGAAGAGATCGCTTCTAAGCGATAAGGCCGCCCATTGTACTTGTATCATGTGATGTGTTTTATAATGATCTGTAACTGGTGTACAATAAAGTATTTTTGTATTTGTATTTTTTATTATACATAGAAAACGACCAGAACACCCGGAACAATTATCTGCAGATCGTACACACAATTGTTCCGAGGCGGGAATCGAACCCGCAGCCTCCTGCGTCGCAGGCGGACCTTCGCCCACCGCGCCACATCGGTCGTAGAATAGATTAGTTTATTTGTATCTCAATAGACAAAAACATAAAAATATATATTTTTTTTTAATAAAGTACAAAACAGATTTTTATAATTTAGTCACAAAACGGTCTCTGTCTCAGCAAGAGTTAGAAAGAAGAAAGAAAATACATTTATTAATATATATTGGGCTCTGCGTGCTTCCAGCAGCATCGGAAGGTCTCGCCTAACACCGGGTTGTAAGGACGAAGCTCTTATTCAAAACAAGACCTAATAGCAACTGCAGTAGAGTCCTACCTGTTCAGCCACATAGTATGTATAAGTGCTGGGCTCTGCGTGCTTCCAGCAGCATCGGAAGGTCTCGCCAAACACCGGGTTGTAAGGACGAAGCTCTTATTCAAAACTTGACCTAATAGCAACAGCAGTAGAGTCCTACCTGTTCAGCCACATAGTATGTATAAGTGTTGGGCTCTGCGTGCTTCCAGCAGCATCGGAAGGTCTCGCTTAACACCGGGTTGTAAGGACGAAGCTCTTATTCAAAACAAGACCTAATAGCAACTGCAGTAGAGTCCTACCTGTTCAGCCACATAGTATGTATAAGTGCTGGGCTCTGCGTGCTTCCAGCAGCATCGGAAGGTCTCGCCAAACACCGGGTTGTAAGGACGAAGCTCTTATTCAAAACTTGACCTAATAGCAACAGCAGTAGAGTCCTACCTGTTCAGCCACATAGTATGTATAAGTGTTGGGCTCTGCGTGCTTCCAGCAGCATCGGAAGGTCTCGCTTAACACCGGGTTGTAAGGACGAAGCTCTTATTCAAAACAAGACCTAATAGCAACTGCAGTAGAGTCCTACCTGTTCAGCCACATAGTATGTATAAGTGCTGGGCTCTGCGTGCTTCCAGCAGCATCGGAAGGTCTCGCCAAACACCGGGTTGTAAGGACGAAGCTCTTATTCAAAACAAGACCTAATAGCAACAGCAGTAGAGTCCTACCTGTTCAGCCACATAGTATGTATAAGTGTTGGGCTCTGCGTGCTTCCAGCAGCATCGGAAGGTCTCGCCTAACACCGGGTTGTAAGGCTTCTTCAGTCCTTTGGGCTTGCGGTACAACCCTGAGAGGAACCAGCGGAGTACTAGCTTGAAGCGCTGATACGGATCTACCATGGTCTGGGCCCTGGAAAGAAGAAATAAATAAATAGTGCGATAAATAGTATTTTTGCTTCGGAATTGCAAGTAGCCTAGGTCTTCAGCACGCGTATACATAATTATTAGGTACTAGCGGACCTTCCCGGCTTCGCACGGTTTTAGTACGGATCCCTAACCATTTTGAAAATATAATAAAGCCTTTGTTCAGCGGGGATAGTGTAGCTTCCCAACGGTGAAAGAATTTTTCAAATCGGTCCAGTAGTTTCGGAGCCTATTCATTACAAACAAACAAAAAATAAAACCTTTCCTCTTTATAATATTAGTAAAGACGTGCAGATTTATTCAAACAAGAGGTTTGTGTATTATGCCTCCTAAACACACTAAAAATTTACACTATGAACATAATTTCCCATCTCAATTCTAGTTTTAAATACCTTACCATGCCTAGGACGAATAAGGTAGGATACATTTGTGGGGAAATGGGTACACTACCTATAACTTTATTGTATTGTAAATGTTTGGCTATTGATGATAATGTTTCTTTGTTAATGGCAACTGTGTCTGGTTGGACAATTCTCCGCCAGTGTCAAGTAATGGAAATAATTGTAAAATGAATGAGTTATCAAATTATGAAGATGGATTGATATTTTCACCAGAGCCTAGTTCGTTATCTCGCAGGGTGTACCACGTGCAGGTTAGGTTGGCTTGGGAGACGAGGTGTTGGAGTCCCCTTTACACTATTGAATTGAAATCGAATTAAATTGAATAGACTCACTGTGACAGGATGTCAGCATGATAATAACTGTCAGCTAATTTATCCAGGAACGACCGAGGCTCCAGAATGAAGGTTGGTAGCACGACCTACAAAAAACAATTCAAAATAAATAACACTACACACTTCATACATACTACTTTTTAGTTTTAAATTAACCTTTAATTAACAGAGACACTGACAAAATCCACTCAGCATGTGCTATGGTACATCAGATCATACCATAGCGCTGGTCTTCCGTGGAGACCGTGGTGCGTAAGGTGGGCTAATACACCTAATACACGCATACAAACAAGGATCAAAACTAAAATGTAAATTGAATCAACAAAACAAAATTAAAACAATGAAAACAATATTAAAACTATGAAAACAATATTAAAACATGTAAACAATATGAAAACTATGTTTTTACCTTGCTAAGGTCCATGCCAGGTCGGACCTGCTTCAGCAGAAACCATAGTAACGACTTGTTTTCTTCACCCACTTCTTCTACTAACTCCCCAGCCTGGAAATATGAAAAATAATGCTGGTCATTCTACAAATCACTACATATTATAAAACAAAGTCGCTTCCCGCTGTCTGTCTGTCCCTATGCATGCTTAGATCTTTAAAACTACGCAACGGATTTTGATGCGGTTTTTTTTAATAGAGTGGTTCAAGAGGAAGGTTTATAAACTATGTATTTGACACATATTAAAGGCAAACCGCGGGCGCAGCTAGTTTGCAATAAAGCGCACTTACCAAGTATTTCTTTTATGTTGGGTCGTTGTAAGGTCATTTACATACCTTAGGAATTTATTTCTGGTATAATAATCAGCCTATCTACATAATGTTTGATTTTGAGATTTGGCGACCGATGTGGCGCAGTGGGCGAAGGTCCGCCTGCGACGCAGGAGGTTGCGGGTTCGATTCCCGCCTCGGAACAATTGTGTGTACGATCTGCAGATATTTGTTCCGGGTGTTCTGGTCGTTATCTATGTATAATAAAAAATATCTATCTATGTAATGTATTGTATTATGTATATCAGTTATCTAGTACCCATAACACAAGCTCTGCTTACCATGGGGCTAGATAATGCTGTGTGAATTGTCCAGCATTATTTATTTATTTATTTGGCGCTGTTTCTATGGAAACGTAAAAAGGGATACATCTCAGGGAATCTGTTTTATGGGGAAAAGTATGTTTGATTGTAGTCTCAGAGTTAAATCTATGCAAAGATTTAGCCCGATCGGATCACTCCTTATGATGTGAGGAGGTAACTAATATCCACCTACTAGTTTCTGCCCGCGGCTTTTAATGCGTCGTTGCTATGAAAACGTTTGAGACTTTGAGAGGTTATTTCTATCCCATGGGAACGTCGATCGGTTGCTAAGTTAGAGAGTGAAGGAAGGACAAACAAACACATTTTCGCATTTTTAATATTACTAGTTATATTAAAAAGTTTTAAGATTAGGATATCCATCCACCCAAACTTTCCGATTCGTTTTCGATATTAATGTAAATAACTTGTGTGACTCACCGCTCCAACATCCCTGTCCGGATCCTCCACGTATTTAGCCTGGATCCGTGCTAGCACGTCCGAAGCTCGCGCCGACATCACACGCGATCCTTCGCTGTCTGTGTCCGAGGCCGCTCCCGCGAGCTCTGTATTCAGTGCTGTATTAGCCTAGCGCTACTTGTATATACAAGGAAGAGTATAGGACATAGGTAAGTCCTTGAGGGACCCCATATTATGGCCTAAACTAGTCTAGCGCTACATGTGTAAACAAGATAGAAGATAGGTTCAAGGCTAGACCCTTGGGGGACGCGACATGAGGATCTAGGATCTCTATCTTCATGTCACGTGCCAGTAACAGAAAAAAGTTAGTACATAAGAAAACGAAAGGAAGATTCCTGTTTTCAGTAGTATACAAGATGGAAGGTTAAACCAAGGTTTATGTTATTACTTCTTATGAACTTCACATTAGCCTGGTGCTAATGTAGAGTGAAAGGGAGAATATATGTCATATGTCATAAGTGACCCCTTGTGGGATCCTACTTTAGTCTAGCGCTCTGTACACAAGCAAAAATACTAGTCCAAGATAAACCCTTAGTAGACCCCATGTGTATGTATGTCTATATCTACGAAAAGTTCTACGGGCGTCTTTCATAGGAGTAGACATAGTAAATAGCTCAAAATGATATCATGACCCTTGAATTGAAACCCTAGCTAGCATTTAAGATAAAATACTGTTGGTATTTTTAAGAAAACAGAAATAAAATAATATAAGATGCAAAGGATTTCTTAAGAAAGAAAATTTGAAACTACATGATTACATTAAATTTTATCATAATATTTTCATTAAATAAATGAATAATATAAAGAGCCCAAAGAAATAAATCACTAATGATTTATACAACATACACTAGTTGACCTCGGCTTATGCAATCGCACCGCACTTTTATTACTCATTGTTCCGTACAAAACAAATTTAGTTTAGAGACAGCTTGTTATTATCAATGAAAACAAACAAACCACGAGCGAAATGATACGACGGATAATAAATGATATGATTTGATTGAATGAAGATGAAAATGTATGCGATAGAGAGATAGGAATTTTCTTTTTCTTTGTTAAACAGTTACTAATATAATACTGTACTGTATACCCCTCAAAAATAAATATACATTGTTATGATATACCATAACATTTTGTTAATCTTTTAACTTTGATCTATTATTTTAATACCTATTCGTAAGGTCTTCCTAGTTCCTTTTATGCACAGTAGTACAGTATTTACGAAATTAAAAGAACTAGGAATTGTTAATAATATTATTCTTCTATTGAAAGTAATTTGTTTTTATATTAGTTTATACCTACATCGATATTTAATAGGTCTATTCTAAGTGCATTATGTTTGCCTCTGGCATTGAAACTTGAGTCAGCGGGTTTAATTCCCCTCGAGGACATATTTAGCATATTATATTTATACATATATTGGTATTTCATGTATGTTGACTGACCGTAACTGTTCATCACCGGGGTCACATGCGATTATTTGATTAAGTCATTGATAATTAAGTTTTTGCGTCCACAGATTTGGTTTATGAACAAATCAGCCTTCTGATCTGAGCATTACCTACACAGGTATTCTTATTCTTAAAAGGTGGTCTCGAACACTGAACAATGTATAATGAACCATAGGCTAATGATTATAAACATTTTTGTATTTTGTTTTTGTATTTGATCTATGCTACAAGCCAATCGGCTACTGAACAGCAATTGAGAGATCTGCAGGACTCTCAAAGCAGTAACGCAAGACTCGAGCGACGTCTCGCTCGACGTTGAAGCCAGAAGAAAGTACCTAAGTTCGATTCTTACCGCATTTCGCTTGAAAGACGAAATTTTGAAGACCATTGATGATTGCAACGTAAATTCAGTCATATGCGTACACATATCGGTGGCTTTGCTATTATACTCGTTTGTTTGTAATTCGTTTTGTTTATTTCAATTGTCTATAATCATAATAAATATACGAACCATTGCTACTAGAGAAAACATCAGCACGACAACAGCTGTCCAACTCCACTTTGTACCCTCCATTCTCTACTTTCGTAAAGTCCGACAAAATAGCGGAGTCAACTGAGAGTTTTCTGTCTAAACATAAAGTAGAGAAGGCGGACGGCTCTGAAAACTGTCTGGTTAGCTTCTTTTGTCTTCTCAGGAGTGAGAAGATGCTAGATCTCCGTCGTTCTGGCTTCTCCTTCATTTTTGTTGACATCATCATTCCGAAGTCATGCTCCATGGCTATGCTTTCTCATATTCAGTTTTTCAAATGCTTTCTATCTTATTTCATTTTTCTGTCAAGTTATTTCATTCAAACCATTTAAGATGCTTGACTATTAATTATGAATCAAATCATCTATCTGCATTTTTGTTCTCATAGACTAAGAAGTTCTTTTGATCTCCTTATCTTCAAAATAATTATTTTCAAGAATCTCCTGTCCATTCAAATATTTATCTTCGTCGATTTCACTTGTAAACATTCGCTCTCTGTCACTGTGTTTATTTTGTCTGTCACTTTAATCGTTTTTACCGTCTGGAACTTCTTAATTAAGTTTCGTTCTTTGATCTTTGTGATTTAAGATACAACTACATCAGACAGTCTTACTTAAAAGTTAAACCGGTTCTTTAGCAATCACTACGTAAATAGATAAAGTGTGATAATTGATGCCATTGAGCGTACTGTTTGGTTAACATGTCATGATTTTTTAAAAGGGCTTAATGAAGAAGATTTGTTACGAGCTTCAAGGAGAAGTTACCTATTCATTAAAGATCAAGTGCCTATTGTGTTGTGTGTGATTGTGCGTCTAGTCGAATAAGGGTTTCGTGTTTCTGTTTCTTATACTCAAGTAATCGCTGAAGGTGCACTGGCACACTTGGATAGGTACTTCAATTTACAAAAATATAGGTTTATTTTTATTTAAAGTATAAATGGTATTTAACATTAATCAAATTATATTATAAACTGGTTTCTGCCCGCGGCTTCGCATTGTTCACGTTGTTTCTGTGGGAATGTTTTAAGTTAAAACATACCCATAGAAACAACGAATGCAACAAACTTTCAAGGTTATTTTATTTATATCCCATGGGAACTGATTTATTGGGTTATAATAGCCTGTTTTATTCCAGGCTTAAGGCTGCCTGTATGCAAATTGAAACGCGTGCGTAGCCGCAGGTCGTAACTAGTCACACTAATATTATAAATCCGAAAGTTTGGTTGCATGGATGTTTCTTACCTTTTTACGCATAAACTACGAAACGGATCGGGCTGAATTGAATTTGCATACAGGTAGTTCTTGGCCCTGGAATAAACGTTTCCACATAAACAACGTATGCAAAGCCGCGGGCAGAAACTTGATCCATTGATTGATAGAAAACACGTTAATAAACAACACAAAACAGGAAACAATAGAGAAATTTATTATTTACAACAGAGTAGAGGAAGACTTAAGAGGCCTCCGGAGGGACGAATTCTTCATACAAACGTAATACCAAAATGATTTCCAATTGAAGCATATTTCCACTATAATATTGTATTATTTGTATTTGAATAGTATTTATCTAGGTTCCTAAATAGTTTTTTTTTTTCAAAATACTTACCTAACATTAAATGAAAACCAATCGCATTTTGCACATTTTTATGCGAAAATGGACAAGTTTTCTTGCTATTTGTTTCGTATTAAAAACATCAATATCATACGTTTTATTTATTAAGGAACATAGCTTATATTGTCTAGTTACAGAATAACAATACTTTGTGAAGAATATAAAAAGTTTTCAGTCATAATTTATGGTATTACGGAACTAACCAAATTTTGAACAGCTAATATTGCTATCGCGCACGCATGGGGCGCGGCGCAAGGGTTAAACAGGGACAGCGATATTCGGAGCGATTTTTGCAAAAGCGAGGGTCGCCGGACCCTTAAGGGCGGCCTACTAATTGTCAAACACCAACGAGCTGGTTGCTGAAGAATTTCAGCGAATTCTTAAGGGATAGATAAGAGAAATTGCACTTTTGGTCAGCGAATAAAAAAACAGAAACAGTTGAGGTTGCGGGTTCGATTCCCGCCTCGGAACAATTCTGTGTACGATCTGCAGATATTTGTTCCGGGTGTTCTGGTCGTTTTCTATTTATAATAAAAAATATCTATCTATGTAATATATTGTATTATGTATATCAGTTATCTAGTACCCATAACACAAGCTCTGCTTACCATGGGGCTAGATAATGCTGTGTGAATTGTCCAGCATCTTTTTTTTTTTAATTGTGTGTCTCTGTAGATACGAAAACTACGCGTTTTTGCATTCAACTGTATTATAACTTATTTATATAGCAAAGCTTAGACGAAAAAAAAACCTTTACTTTTTTGCTAGTTGTCATATAAATAATTTTGCTAGTTTTCATATATAATAAAGTGGCAGTGGGCCGGCCATATCTCGCGAGGAACCGACGGCCGCTGGGGCAAACGTGTTCTTGAGTGGAGACCACGACTCGGTAAACGTAGTGTAGGACGCCCTCCGACCAGGTGGGATGACGACCTGCGAAAGACTGCAGGTAGATGCTGGATGCGGCAAGCTGAAGACAGGGCGCTATGGCGCTCATTGGGAGAGGCCTATGTCCAGCAGTGGACTGCTATAGGCTGATGATGATATAAAATACTGTTGATGCAAAGACGAAAAAAATAATATTTTATTTCTTTGCTAGCTGTCATATACAATATGTACAGTTGAATGCAAAAACGCGTAAAATTCGTATCTACACACTCTACCTACGCAGACACAAATACCTACAATAATATGAAGGGCAACAGATGTCGGTGACAGAGCTAGCCATCGGACCGTGATGCTTGTATCAGACAGGGACATACGTCACAGACAGAGTAGGTATAAATAAATAAATAATGCTGGACAATTCACACAGCATTATCTAGCCCCATGGTAAGCAGAGCTTGTGTTATGGGTACTAGATAACTGATATACATAATACAATACATTACATAGATTAAAGGCTTAAATGTGATGTAAAAACATCCTTCATCATCAGCATATAGCTGTCCACTGCTGGACATAGGCCTCCCCCAATGAGCGCCATAGCGCCCTGTCTTCAGCTTGCCGCATCCAGCATCTACCTGCAGTCTTTCGCAGGTCGTCATCCCACCTGGTCGGAGGGCGTCCTACACTACGTCTCCACTTAAACGTAGTGAAGGACGCCCTCCGACCAGGTGGGCTAAAACTGATTGTTCTTAATCAAGCATCAATATTTTGCTAAAACCATGATACATACAGTAAAAGGTGACAATACGAAGAATTTCTTTGCGATAAGATATCATATCAGGTAGAACTGTGATTGTCAAATCATGTGTCAAATATAGCTGTTTGTAATCTTTGATTTCCTTTGTACTTAAACTCTCCATGGAGATGGAGTAGGAGATGGCGCGACGAGCTCGAGGCACATCTTCCATCCATGGCCTGTTGCGGCGTTGGATCGCGAGGAGTGGAAGGAGAAAAGGGAGGCCTTTGCCCAGCAGTGGAACTATAATGGCTCAAAATAAATAATAAGCTCTTCATGTATCAAAACAGCTACAGCGATTTTGGCAGGAAATTAAATAATATCCCAAAAAAATCGTTCGATATTTTTTTGGATATTATTTCTTATAGATTACCCCGAGTGCGAGGGCGTACGCACTATATTAAGGTGACATGAGTCCCAAAACGCACGTTTTGACTTAACGGAAAATAAATTTTAAGGCATAATGACACATAGATTTCACGACGAAACCGCGGGGCGCAGCTACTAAATAATATTAGATTCCTTGCACCGTGACAATCCAAATGGCTTGCCTATTACCTTGTAACATGTTGAGAGACTGACCTAGTAACACATGTCATTATATCACCAAAGTTGCGGTTGATGTGGTGATGCGGTTTTTTTTAATAGATAGAGTGATTCAATAGGAAGGTTTATAAACCATTTGACACATATGTAGATTTCACGACGAAACCGCGGGGCGCAGCTACTAAATAATATGAGATTCCTTGCACCGTGACAATCCAAATGGCTTGCCTATTACCGTTGTAACATGTTGAGAGACTGACCTTGTCACACATGTCATTATCTAACCAGTGGCGTAGCTATCGTAGGGTTGGGCGGTGCAGTGCACCAGGGCCCTGGAGCTCAAGGGGCCCTCTCTCTAATCTAAGCTTTGAAAAGATAGGGTCAGCCAGCTTCCGAAGCTAGGCTTCAAGCCTGCTCACAAGTGTTTTTTTTTAATGATTTAAAATGAACATCAACAATCACGGAATTTTCAATTTTTTTTGTTATAGTTATTTGGTAGTTTGGTTGAGTACGTCCGTAGCACATTGTATCAGCTATAAGCTCACGTGCTTGACGCCCTTGACGGTCGTTATATCAATTCGAATATTCCACCCGTCAACTTTTTACTTAATTTTTCATTCGCTCTTACTTTGCATCTATTCTAATGTATGATGTTCATTGCTACGTGGAAACTGTAAAGAGGGGCGGAGAGGGCCCGATTCCTTCTCTATGCACCGGGGCCCTTGTCCACCTACCTACGCCTCTGTATCTAACCCAAGTTGTTCATGCTTGTTGTATATACTCGTATGTACAGGTGACTTTAGCAACAGGTTTCGCTTTGCAAAGTTTAAAAGCTTGTTTGAAACGGAGGTTAGACTTATATGTAATGTATTGTATTATGTATATCAGTCATCTTGTACTCGTAACACAAGCTCTGCTTAGCTTGGGGCTGAATGATGCTGTGTGGATTGTCCAATATTATTTATATATTTATTTTTTGTACTTGTACAGGTAAGTTATAAAAATCTATCTATGTACTTTATTAAGTACTAGCTGCGCCCCGCAGCTTCGCCCACGTTAAATCTATGTTTCAAGTCAAATGGTTTAAATGATAAAAAGTATCCTATATTAGAGTCCTGGTCCTAAGCTACCTCTCCACCAATTTTTAGCTAAATCGGTTCAGCGGTTCTTGAGTTATAAATAGTGTAACTAACACGACTTTCTTTTATATATATAGATTAGTCATCTAGTCTAGTATATAAGTCAAGTATTTTAGTCATCCCTCTCAACGATAAGGCCGCCCTTTATAGGTACTTCCTCTATTCTAAGTCTGTTAGTGTTTCCTGTTTTGTGTGACACAATAAAGTGTTTTCTATCAATATATCTAGTACTCATAACACAAGCTCTGCTTACCATGGGGCTAGATAATGCTGTGTGGATTGTCCAGCATTATTTATTTATTTATCTACAGTGTTTTTTCGAAACTCGATCGATGGAGGTCAATAACGGGATATTTTCCAAGATTTTAGTTTTGAGTTTTCCAATATCCAGAACACTTGGGAGAAATATTTGCAGATCGTTGAAACATTTGGCGGGAGGTTGGCATAAGGCGGGAATCGAACCCGCAACCTCAAGGCTAAACTTCACCCGCCGCGCCCCAGAGGTCGTCATAAGTGTATAACTTCTTAATAACGTCTAACTGACGTCATTCACGTAGGTAACAGTCTAAAGGCCGAGAAGCAAATGTTTAACTTGACACGTAGCTGGCAAAGTATTAATTAATATGTTCATGTTATCGGTTCCAGGATCCAAGATATTTTATGTCAACAAAGGGTTAAAAAATATTGAAGTGAACAAAGCCGCGGACAGAAACTAGTGTTATTATAGATATGAAATAGAACAACCATTACTAAGATTATTAACAAGATTCTTCGACAAACTTCGATTAAATGGCGGAGGTAACCTAGTTAAAACTTTTAATAGGTGTATATATACAATTCAAATACAGATATGCCATTGACCTTGGTCTCGTCATAACATTGCCAAATTAAACCGGTCAAGTGGGTGTCGACTCGCACACAGAGGGTTCCGTATTATGCAGTAACTATTTCAAAATTCAAATTACTTTAGGCTTACAAAATAAGCACTTCGACACGTTCGTCTAGACGTCTAAAGACGTCTCTATAAGTAAATTATTTTATTATTTTTAGAGTTCGTGACAGAAATAAGAGTATCTACTTAAATAACACATTTTTTATGGTTCAAAATATCACTTGTATAAAAATAAAAAGTTTATTTTCTTTATGCTTACAAATAAGCACTTAGACTAGTCATATTTTATACTATTCATTATTATCAAATATTATATTTTAATGTTCACTTCAATTTTTCGTCCTGTTTTTTTTGTATGGGCACCCCCTTTCCTTTTATTATTACAATTATTAAATTATAATAGCTATATTAGCGCCGAGAAAAATGAGCGCTCTTTATAAATTTCAAATACCACCTTGTACGGTTCATGAGATTATAGCCCGCTGACAGACGGACAGACAGCGGAGGCTTAGTTATCGTTTCACGTTTTCACCCTTCAGGTAGGGAACCCTAAAAACGACGGTCAACATCGGAAAGGATGCGCTTGCAATTTGCATATTAAGTTGAACTGGCACTTTTTGACACAGACTTGTTTTTGCGACGCGCTTTTTAAATATAGTGGTAGAATTTGCATAATTACTTACGGTATACTCTGGACTTTTATTAAAAAGCATGTAAAGCTATGCTCGGAGTTTCTCTGAAGGATAGGATTCGTAACGAATACATCCGACAGAGAACCAAAGTTATCGACATAGCTCTGAGAATTAGCAAGCTGAAGTGGCAGTGGGCCGGCCATATCTCGCGACGAACCAACGGCCGCTAGGGCAAACGTGTTCTTGAATGGAGACCACGACTCGGTAAACGTAGTTTAGGATTTCTCCGACCAGGTGGGATGACGACCTGCGAAAGACTGCAGGTAGATGCTGGATGCGGCAAGCTGAAGACAGGGCGCTATGGCGCTCATTGGGGGAGGCCTATGTCCAGTAGTGGACTAACATCGGCTGATGATGATGATATTATTGGTATACGGACAAGGATAGCAGACTTCTGCAGTCGACTATCTCGTTCCAACAACGCCATCCTGAAAGCTGTTTCTGGCTTCCTAGTCAAAATCCTATGTACAGGCATTGGATTACTATCCACATGGACTGTTATTATATTATTATTATATCATATTATTAGCCTTTAGAGATGGGAGTGTATGTGCATGGCCATATTTGACGACCGATGTGGCGCGGTGGGCGAAGGTCCGCCTGCGACGCAGGAGGTTGCGGCTTCGATTCCCGCCTCGGAACAATTGTGTGTACGATCTGCAGATATTTGTTCCGGGTGTTGTGGTCGTTTTCTATGTATAATAAAAAAAATATCTATCTATGTAATGTATTGTATTATGTATATCAGTTATCTAGTACCCATAACACAAGCTCTGCTTACCATGGGGCTAGATAATGCTGTGTGAATTGTCCAGCATTATTTATTTATATTTATAAATGGTTCGGATTTAGACGATTGAGTTAGAGAAAAGACGCGAATGGAGTCATGACTCTCATGCCTCCTGTTTTCATACAATACAATACAATACAATACAAATACGCTTTATTGCACATCAAACACAGAAAAACAAAAACAGTAAAGAACAAAGATACAGATGCACAATGGGCGGCCTTATCGCTAAGAGCGATTTCTTCCAGGCAACCTTTGGATGGACACGTAGCTAAAGTACAGGTATGACGGTGGCGTATTATAGACTAATGTTGTTTATAAATTATATACAATACAAATACATAAATACATGTTTATACGTTAATGGAAATAAATACTGATTACAGACACTATTACATATACATACATTAAATATTAACTATTTGAAGTTGAAGAAAGAAAATGTTCGTAGACCATATGTTTAAATATAGGGAGAGATTTAGCTTGTCTTATTGGGGTAGGTAATGCATTCCATAGTCTTCATATACGTCATGGTTTCATATTTGACTATCCACTCGCAAAAAGCCACCCTGTATGATTACTTGCAGCCCGTCCCGGCTTCGCTCGTTAATTTAAAGAAAGTCGATAAGAAAATATATAATTATTATTGACAATATTTATTGATTGATTGATTCCGATCGACGGAGGATTTAAAATACCTATGTATAAAAAAAACTAATAATCAATAGCAAGAAAGTGCATTTCAATGGCCTTGAAAACCCTTTTATTGGCCTTCGCCATCAGGGTTGGAAAAAAAAACAGTTTTTTTTATATTTTATAAAACAAACAGTTCAAATTGTTTAAAACAAGTGTTTTTTTTACTTATCAATTTCTAATCAATTATAGCGAATAATAAAATAATCCATTTCCAAACTATTTCCTAATTCACATTAGTAAAACTTAACAAAACGATAAATATTTACTTTTGTTGCATATCTCAGTACCTCTAAACCAGGGATCCCCAATCTATTTTGGACAAGTGACCCCTTTTCCAAAATGAACTGCTTACCTCAGACCCCATGGCCAAATTACCTACTTTTAAGATCAACTCCCTCATTCATTATGGTCCGCTAATTTAAAACAGCTGCATTTTTTAGCATTTTTTATTCTGACTTAGGTCAATAGAATAACTGAATGGCAACCACGAGATAGCAAAAGAAAAAGAGGCAGACAGACTAGAAGATGGGAGGACGACATTAGAAAAGTGGCGGGTCCAATATGGACCCGCATAGCGAAAGATAGAATAGAGTGGAAATCTTTAGAGGAGGCCTATGTCGAAAGACAAGCTGAAATACAGAAACGACCGTTTACCGATACTTAATTTATATAAAAATATAAGTAACTGTTATAAAGTAAGCATATTTGTAAGGAAACTGTAAAAACATTGTAAAAATTTGTTCAGCAATAAAGGCTATTTTATTTTTTATTTATTTTATAGGTCAATAGAAGAAGACAGAGTGAGAATTAGCAATGCTTTAAGTTAGCAGACTATTATGAACAAGGGGGCCTAACTTTGGTTTTTTCCTATTGATATAAAATACCTAGGTACTAAGGTACCAATTGGAAAACTTTGCACTTGGTTAAGTGAGTAAAGTTGACTTCATTTTCTCATCAAAATTTAAAGACTTTTTTTAAAGAATTCAGTAAATATCAAGTTTAATTAATAATGATTATTACAAATTATTAATTCGCAAAGAGAAAATAAAACATTCAGTGTGATGGATGAACCTAAACAAAAAAAACTGCAGATTATTGTATGGTTACGCTATTAACTCGCGTAGGGAGCTCAGCATTTTGTAAATTGTTTTTCAGTCACTTTACTTCACTTAATTTAGCTATGTAATAACTTTGTAATCTCTTGAAATAAATGAGTACTTATATGAGTTATTATCGTTCAAGCTCCAACGAATTTCAAAACGCAAATGAACTTTCAACCTAAGTGCAAGCTCGTTAAATAGTAAAATATCAGGAACATGATTGGACTTCAACTTGATCATGAATTCGTTCGTTTTAAATCGCGTAAGCGTCAAATATGTAGAGAGCAAGTCAAAACGCGCCTGAAAGACGTACGCTCGAACTCATTATCTTGCACAAACTTGTCCACACTGACTTGCCGAGTTTTTCATCTTGTACGAACTTGAGACTTTACATTACTACAACAATGCTATTTGCTACAAAAATATTAATTATTCTTAATACACGTAACATAACATAAACAATACAGTACCTACCTATCTTGAAAGTTTTAAATAAGAACTTGTGTTAATTTAATAGGGGTCTATTTTTAGACCTCGTCGACCCCCAAAATCAGTTTTCGTTTATGTCGACCCCTAGGAAACCGATATCGACCCCTTGGGGTCGATATCGGTTTCCTTTAGGACTACCTATCGGACCACTTTAGGAATCCCTGCTCTAAACGAATTATTAAAAATTATTATTATTATTAATCAATACAAAACACTTTACATACACCTTGTATGTAGTGTTGTAGGTAGGTTGAGAACTAGAGAGAGAGCGGGGAATAGGTACCGTACCCATTAATCCAGTGAATTACTTTCTTTCGACGGCCGACATAGGGACTTTCCCTGCAGGACTTTACTGGCGGGCAGTTACCTATGCAGTGTATAAATACCACAGCCTGTCTGTGGTATTTATACACATTCATTTGCAATTAAAGGTAGTTTTAAACCCTGTTTTTTCCTTAATATAAAACATAGTTTTATTTCAAACTGTTTTAAACACGTGTTTTAAAACAACTTGTTTTAATCATGCCAACCCTGTTCGCCATACAATGCAATTTACGAAAGCCACTCTAAGGGCTTTCAAATGTCAATACAGGATGGTTTATGCGTAATTCCATAGTATAGCTGCTATGCTATGGAATTATGGTATGCTATGCCATAGCAGTACCTTGCTATACTGATAAGATGTGACCAAAGAATCTTTCGATAATAAGTTGCGCTGCAGAAACTAGAGTAGGATTTAGTACGTGCTAAGATTAAACCTTACTTTGTACAAAATAGTACAAATAACCGAGATAAGCGTTGTATGCAGAAGATATGAATTTAAAGCCGCATAGAATTTAGGACACGACGATATTTGAGGCCCAGAGTCCACCAAAGCGTTCGTAACCTTAAAACTTTTCTATAGAGACAACGCGTGCGAAACCGCGGACAGAAACTAGTCTATACTCATATTATAAAAAGGTAAGACTTGAATTTGAATGTTTAATGTTAAAAATTGACTTCTCTACCTATTTTAGTTTATAAAATACTAGCTGCGCCCCGCGGCTTCGCCCCCGTGGAAATCGATTTGTCAAATGGTTTTTTTTTTAATATCCTATGTTAGACTCCTGGTTCTAACCTACCTTCTCACCAATTTTCAGTCAAATCGGTCCAGCCGTTCTCGAGTTATAAGTGTTGTAACAAACACGACTTTCTTTTATATATATATGTAGATAAAGATAATGTTTGTCGTTTTGGTATGTAGGTATATAACTGTAAGCCAAAACTAAATAAATAAATAAGGTTAGATTTTTTGTTTGTTTGTTTGTAATGAATAGGCTCCGAAACTACTGGACCGTGTTGAAAAATTCTTTCACCGTTGGGAAGCTACACTATCCCCGGTGAACATAGGCTATATTACATGTATTTTCAAAAAAGTTAGGGATCCTTAATAAAACTCCAATAACGTAATCCAAGGTGTAAAAAAAACACAAAATGAAGTGAAATTCGAGTTAACGCGAGTGAAACCGCGGGATAGCTAGTGTTTTATCAAGAGACTGAACTTATTTTTTTTTTACGACCGATGTGGCACGGTGGGCGAAGGTCCGCCTGCGACGCAGGAGGTTGCGGATTCGATTCCCGCCTCGGAACAAATGTGTGTACGATCTGCAGATATTTATTCCGGGTGTTCTGGTCGTTTTTCTATGTATAATAAAAAATATATATCTATGTAATGTATTGTATTATGTATATCAGTTACCTAGGACCCATAACACAAGCTCTGCTTACCATGGGGCTAGATAATGCTGTGTGAATTGTCCAGCATTATTATTATTATATCGTAAATTTAGTTTTTTCGTGTAATAGAAACAAAAAAGAATTAATATTTACAAAAAATTGTGCTTACTGCAGAATATTGCAAATTTTAATATGTAGGTAGGTATATTGCAAATTATTTCTTTGTAACTAATTTCTGCAGTAAATGTATTCATATCATCAGCCCAGTAGTTTCGGAGCCTATTCACTACAAACAAACAAACAAAAAAATCAAACATTTCCTCTTTATAATATTAGTATAGATGGAGGAAAATTATTTTAAAATTCCTGGCCAAGGAATATAACTATTTACCGATACTTAAGGGTCCGCCGACCCTCGCTTGCAAAAATCGCTCCGAATATCGCTGTCCCTGTTTAACCCTTGCGCCGCGCCACATGCGTGCGCGATAGCAATATTAGCCGTTCAAAATCTGGTTTGTTCCGTAATACCAAAAATTATGACTGAAAACTTTTTGTATTCTTCACGAAGTATTGTTATTCTGTAACTAGACAATATAAGCTATGTTCCTTAATAAATAACACGTAAGATATTGTTGTTTTTAATACGAAACAAATAGGAAGAAAACTTGTCAACCATTTTCGCATAAAAATGTGCAAAATGCGATTGGCTTTCATTTAATTTCAGGTAAGTATTTTGAAAAAAAAACTATTTAGGAACCTAGATAAATACTATTCAAATACAAATAATACAATATTATAGTGGAAATATGCTTGAATTGGAAATCATTTTGGTATTACGTTTGTATGAAGAATTCGTCCCTCCGGAGGCCTCTTAAGTCAATAGTTTAGTTTTGCATTATCCTGTTATATTTACAAATAGCGGAGTGACTACTTTTCCTGGAACAGGGCCGTTCAAGTATTACGTAAGCACTATGGGGGGGGGGGGGGGGGGCTTATCTTGGATGACATGGGGGGTAGGGGAGTCTAGATGATGATTACGTCATCGGCAGTTATTTACTTTTTTACACGAATGGCAACCCTTACATTGACTATGCTTGAACACGAAACGCATTTTCGGGGATTCCCGCAAATAATGCATACGTTTAGGCACTCGCTTTAGAACCGATTAGGGGAATTACCGCGCGCTATTCACTTGTCTAAATTTCCTCTGTCAGTTTACGTACGCATGGGGGGAGGGGGTAAGAGCTTTGCTTACTTTTGCTGACAAGGGGGATGGGGGGAGGGGGTAAATAATTGTAATAAATCTGCTTACTTAATATTTGAACGGCCCCATAGCATCTCTATATATAGAAATAACGAAATAGACTATAAAAAATTGAATATCCTGACGCCTGTACAGTAGGTTATCATAGAACCTTCGCTGTAAAGGCCACTCGGCTATGGAACAGTCTTCCCATTGAATATCGCGAGGCATCCTCGATAAATGTCTTCAGATCTAGAGTCTATAACTATTTTCTTTCGCAAGAATAATTCGGTACGTAATTATAATTATATATTAATTATTTATATAGGTATATATATTACTGTTTCAGTATAAAATAAGTAGCTTAGTATCATTATGAGTAGTATATTTTATTATCTCTATTATATAGCACTACCTACCAAACTGTTGTCCACACTACCCAAAGGTTAGCAGGTAGAGAATGCTATCTAGCATTATGCTCGCCTATGTACAATAAAGTATATTCTATCTATCTATCTATTCTAAATAGATAAAAAGTAAACATCGTAAATACAATCTTATGCGTTCATTTAACTGGTAAAAATATGAAACAAAGTCGCTTCCCGCTGTCTGTCTGTCCCTATGTATGCTTAGATCTTTAAAACTACGCAACAGATTTTGATGCGATTTTCTTTAGAGAGTGATTCAAGAGGAATGTTTATAAACCAATAGCGGACCTTCCCGGCTTCGCACGGTTTTAGTACGGATCCCTAACTTTTTTGAAAATATAATATAGCCTATGTTCACCGCGGATAGTGTAGCTTCCCAACGGTGAAAGAATTTTTCAAATCGGTCCAGTAGTTTCGGGGCCTATTCATTACAAACAAACAAAAAATCAAACCTTTCCTCTTTATAATATTAGTATGGATTTGACACATAGTTGGCACGCGGCCGAAGCCGCTGTGCGCAGCTAGTTACTGATAAAAATGTCGGCTTTCATAAAATTAAATTGATCGACAAACTTACGCCGAATTAATAAAAAAAAATGCTGGACCTTCCACACAGCATCGTCTAGCCCCAAGCTAAGCAGAGCTTGTGTTATGGGTACTAGATAACTGATATACTAAATACAATATATTGCATAGCTTGATATTTTTTATAGTATATGGAAAATACCCAGAACAGCCGGAACAAATATTTATGATTATTATCAACATTTGTCCCAAGGAACCCGCAACCTCCTGCGTCGCAGGCGGACCTTCGCCCACCGCGCCACAACGGTCGTCATAAACAAACTATCTGTAGATTGTTTGAAACAGTCTGCAGTTAGGTCAATTGCCTTTATTGTAATTACTAGTTCTAATTGGTACTATTATTTGATTGCAACTTTCTTGAGAAGAATCTATTTTATATTTGTAACAGTATGCAGTTAGCTCAATTATTTCTATGTAATTACTAGTTCTAATTTGTTTCTACTATTTAATTGCAACTATCTTTGTTAGTAGTTTGTTAGTATCTTTGTTAGTATATTTCGCGAAGAACCGACGGCCGCTGGGGCAAACGTGTTCTTGAGTGGAGACCGCGACTCGGTAAACGTAGTGTAGGACGCCCTCCGACCAGGTGGGATGACGACCTGCGAAAGACTGCAGGTAGACGCTGGATGCGGCAAGCTGAAGACAGGGCGCTATGGCGCTCATTGGGGGAGGCCTATGTCCAGCAGTGGACTGATATAGGCTGATGATGATCTTTGTTAGTAAAGAATCTATATTATAAAATTTTGTTTATAAAAAGGGTATGTTGTAAATTCACCAGCAACCTAAACTAACATTATGGCAACAATTATCACAACAACACAATGTAGGAAACGAAAAAAAAACATTTTTAAGTTTTTTAAACTAAAAAAAAACAATTTAGCATCAATTATCACAACACACCACGATGTAGGAAACGAAAAAAAACATTTTTAAGTTTTTTAAACTAAAAAAAACAATTTAGCATCAATTATCACAACACACTACGATGTAGGAAACGAAAAAAAACATTTTTAAGTTTTTTAAACTAAAAAAAAACAATTTAGCATCAATTATCACAACACACCACGATGTAGGAAACGAAAAAAAAACATTTTTAAGTTTTTTAAACTAAAAAAAAAACAATTTAGCATCAATTATCACAACACACCACGATGTAGGAAACGAAAAAAAAACATTTTTAAGTTTTTTAAACTAAAAAAAAACAATTTAGCTTCAATTATCACAACACACCACGATGTAGGAAACGAAAAAAAAACATTTTTAAGTTTTTTAAACTAAAAAAAAAACACTTTAGCATCAATTATTACAACGCAACATAGCCTAATTACTATTAGAGCCTTCGACGGACAGACAATAAACAACAAATTTATTATGTTTTTTGTACAGTAGCAGCAAATAAAAGTAATTTAAAGTAAAAGTAAAAACTCGCGCACAAGCTACTAATGTTCTATCCCCTTTAAACCTTATTAATTAGGTATTAAAAAATATAACAAACACATCGACATCTGTTATCAATTATGGCACAACGTCCGTTATCTCTTATCAGTGAAACGACGCGATAAGACAACCGCCTCGCCCGAGCGTCGGCTATGTACTGACTGGTAGGTAGGTAATATAGACTTTATGATGTTAGGCTCGATGTTGACGATAGTATAGCCTATTAGGATGTGCGTCTATCGCGTAGCGTATATCGCTTCGTCTACTTCCAGTCTGGTTTACGATTTTTTTTAGTGGCCCTACTTGTTTCTGGACTGGTTTCCGCAACTTGGCCACAGGTGGGCCCTTTTTGCGTGTTTGGTGGGGGTTGCTAGTCTAACCTATATAAGAGGTGGCCCTAACCAACTTCAGTTTGTTTTTTTTATTCAAAATCATTGCATTTAATGAAAGTTATTAAATTAAGGCGCTTCTTCGAGGCAAACAAGCGCCACCACCTTTTTTATCTTATTACTAACTAGCTACGCCCCGAGGCTTCACCCGCGGAAATCTATGTGTCAAATGGTTTATAAACCTTCCTCTTGAACCACTCTATCTATTAAATAAAACCACATCAAAATCCGTTGCGTGGTTTTAAAGATCTAAGCATACATAGGGACAGACCGACAGCGGGACCGACTTTGTTTTATACTATTTAGCGATTTGAACAAAGTAATATATAAGTAATATATCAACATTTTCATGGAGGATTTTCTGATACCTTACTTATACTTTACGACGACTGATGTGGCGCGGTGGGCAAAGGTCTGCCTGCGACGCAGAAGGTTGCGGGTTCGATTCCCGCCTCGGAACAATTGTGTGTACGATCTGCAGATATTTGTTCAGGGTGTTCTGGTCGTTTTCTATGTATAATAAAAAATATCTATCTATATAATGTATTGTATTATGTATATCAGATATCTAGTACCCATAACACAATTTCTGCTTACCATGGGGCTAGATAATGCCGAGTGAGTTGTCCAGCATTATTTTATTATTTATTTTATACAAAAAAAACTATGTTCCGTAAAATATTGTTTGATTTTCTGTTCACTTTAATTTTTTGTGCGCGCGTTTTTACTTTTACTTTAAATTACTTTTATTTGCTGCTACAGTAAAAAAAAAACATAATAATAAATTTGTTGTTTGTTGTCTGGCGGTCGAAGGCTCTAATCCCACTATTTGTTTGAGAATAAATTTATTTGAGAATATATAAATTGATATTCAATTATATCCGGGTATGTCAGCCAGAAAAAATCTAATTATGGTGCAGATTCGCGCCAAAACACCGTTTGCCCCTTGAGAGAGCGAGTGTACAAAGACAATACAAAGTACAAAATGTTTATTGTCATGCTCTTAGGTTAATTTACATTGTCCAGTGTTCGAGACCTCCTTCACTTTGACTGCGATTTTTTTTCGACGACTGCGATCTTTTTTTTAACCTAAAAAAATCGTGCTGCCGCTCTACACAGCCGGTTGTGTTGCGCCGCACATGCGTTTCGTTCGAAAAATATTACGGCTGTGCTGAGTCACACTGATCTGTATTTTCTCAGCCGCTGCGCTAGTGTGGATTTACGCATATTAGTCACTTGTAGAAAACACATACCGTGTGATTTCAGCAGTCAAAGTGTTAAGTATAGGAATACCTGTATTAGGAGGTAGCGTTCTTCCTTAACATACATTATGAGTTTATTTTATAATATTATTACAAAAACATTTCACTAAAGTAATTTAATTAGATATAAATATGTATATATAAATAATATAATAAAATTTTGACATGAAAAATTTATATATTATATTATAATGTCTTTTGCTGTTATAAATACTTTTTTTACTTTTATGAAAATTTAGTCTACCAAATATTTTTATTCAGCCTACTAATTTCGTGGGAAACCAGCCTAACGAAATGCCTTTTATCCATTATACGCTCTACAACTGTATCCACAAAGTTGTTATTCGAATGAAGCCTTCTTGTTTACAGAACGAAATATTTATTTTGTTGAGGCGTACTTACAATGTTTACTTACTTTGTTGGGAACTCGTATAAAGAATAGGTCTAATTGTGAGTCTAAAATTGGAAATGGAAAATTTGTTTGTTTTAGGTTTAAAGGTTATATTTGATGTTTATGCTAGGTAGTTGTTAGGTAAGAAACATTTAGTAAGTACTAGCTGCGCCCCGCAACTTCGCTCGTGTAGAAATCTATGTGTTAAATCTATACTAATATCATGGTAAGCAGAGCTTGTGTTATGGGTACTAGATGACTGATATACATGATCCAATATATTACATAGATCGATATTTTTTATTATACATAGAAAACAACCAGAACACCCGGAACAAATATCTGCAGATCGTACACACAATTGTTCCGAGGCGGGAATCGAACCCGCAACCTCCTGCGTCGCAGGCGGACCTTCGCCCACCGCGCCACATCGGTCATCAAATTTAATATGAATCATTTTCTTTCTTTAAAGTAGGGGTTTGCAAAAAATTGTTTGAATTCAGAATTTTGTACAAAATTTCGATTGTGTACGTTGAACAAATAACTACTTTTTTATCGTGGCGAAATAAATTTCTACTACGAGTTATAAAAAAAAATACCGTCAAATTAAACCGGCTGGATGAGAGAATTAATGATAGCTTTAGATATATAAGATAAGTTCTAGAATGCAACTCTTAGCCAGCTAAGCGAGTATAAACTATTAACATTCATTTTTTTCATCCTTCGAGTGCTGAATCACACCGTATGTGTTTTCTAGAAGTGACTAATATGCGTAAATCCACACTAGCGCAGCGGCTGAGAAAATACAGATCTGTGTGACTCAGCACAGCCGTAATGTTTTTCGAACGAAACGCATGTGCGGCGCAACACAACCGCTGTGTAGAGCGGCAGCACGAATGGCTTAGGTTAAAAAAAGATCGCAGTCGTCGAAAAAAGTTCGCAGTCAAAGTGTTAATAAACGTTTGATTCTGTTTTTTTTTTTTATTTATTTTTGTATGTGCTCTGCTGTTTTTCTTTGAATAAATAAATAAAATAATCATTAATTTGTTTCAGACAAATAGCCTCTTAATAAACTTCTGAATCATTTTTATTGTTTTTAAATATTTGTATGTGTTGCTCCTTTTCCTTGAATAAATAAAATATCCATAACACATTCTCATTAATCTCTAAAAAAACGAGCAACACATACAAATATTCTCATTTTGTGAATATTGTTATATCTTTGTATGCGTTTTATTTATTTGTAGGTAATAGACCGCCATTTTTATTGTGTAGTTTCAAGTTTTTTGAAAAAGAGCTTGATAATTCAGAATGAAAATTCGATGAACGAATGAATGAACGATTTAGATAGCGATAACATACGTTCTAGAATGCGACTCTTAGCGAGCGAAGCGAGCATTCTCCTTTCTATAAATACTCTTCGTTTCACTCTCATTAAAAAGTTAAGAAAGCGAAGCAAAATTCTTTTCCCCTTAAGTTGACATTTGGCCAGACCCTCTTACACCTTACCGAAAACCTTTTACCTCCCCAAAAAAATTGCTCGCTTCGCTCTCTTATTTTAAAGCTGAGAAAGCGAAGCGAGTCCTTTTCGCTCAAGTTAACATTTGGTCAAGCCCTCGTCTTACCAGATTCGTAACAGTCGTGCACAATCTTGCCGGCGACGTACACATTGTCGGCGAGCCGCTCCGCTCGGCGAGTGGAGCGCTCCGCCGCGTACGTCGCCGACGGAAGCATGGAGTAGTCTATGAGTGCGTATTTGTCCATTTGTGGGTGTAGTGACGGATATGTTGGGGATTTTCTAGAATTATTTGAGGTGGTTTATTCTCCAGTTTCCGTTTCTTTCGACTATATTTATGAAACTTTAATAATCGATTAATCATAATGCGGTATTTCGCTCTGGCAAATTAAACATGGAACATTCGATCAGGTCAAATTGAACCTAATTATTTTTATGGTAGCTTATTTAGGCACGTTTCTTAGAGTTTTTATTTAATCGATCTTGTTTTTTATTTTTCTTAAGGTGTCAATACATATCGACGAAGAAATCATATCTTAAAACGAAGCAGTGTACGTAGAGTTCTGGTTTTTTCGAGTATTTAAGCTTGACAATTAAATAAACTCAATTCTCACCTATACTCCAAATCGAACACGTCATCCGAAGACGAACTGTACCTCCGAAATCTCTCAATAGAGGGCGCTGTTTCAGTTATAATAATATTATCAGGAGTACTACAAATCACTTTAGAATCTACCCTCCTTTTCTTAGGCATTTTTTTCAGAAAAACATCGTCATTTTCCGAATCCGTTTTCGCCCCTGATTCCCTTAGCTCGCTAATTCGTTTCTGAGCCAGGTACTTAGTACTAGGGGTAGAGCTTCGGCGTTTTGACAGTGACATTAGCTTGACAAGGTTGTCTTCGACTGTCGGGCTTTTCTTTCTCTCAAGCGGCTTGATGTCAAAACAACTCGTCAAGTGAGTCTTTGCTATGTCAAATCTAGGGCTTGATGCTAGACTTTTGCTGATTGGTTTATGTTTTTCTCTAACTACCCTCATGGATGAAGTTGATGCAGCGTTGCGATCCAACCAATCTTTTTTCCAGAAGAAGTCAAGGAACCCTTCTTTTTTATCTTCGCCCGAGTCGGAAGAAGTGTGATCCTTGGAGGTTATATCAATGGATTCAACGAATTTATCCCATTTGGTCGGTTTGTATTTTTTTACGGGTTTCGATGAGTAATCAGTGACTGACATGAGTGGTGAGCTGTGTTGAGTTTTGACAGCTATTGAATGAATGAATGAATGGTTTCGTAGCATTGTCATAGCATAAATAGTGCGGGAAAGAAAAAGAAAATTAGTTACCTCGTTACAAATGCTAGAATAATCAAAAATGACTAGATAATTATTACTTTACATTTTCATCTCATTGTAATTCATCGTGGAAAATTCAAAATAACTTTTTCCTAAGGGTTTACCATATAAGTTATTTCCTATAAGTGATAATGATAAGTGAACAAGAAAGCTGTCACTAGCATTGTCTGAAAAATAATTCAGTTGGGACGTATTAGGTTATTTCTAAGAATGTTTAAAAAAACTTTTTTCTATGTTGGATAACATTTGAACTACAATTTACCGCTGTAACTTTGTTTCTTTGAAATATGGCTTAAATTTTTGTTTTGTTACTTTCGGCTCCTGGAATATGTAGAATGTGTACCATAATAAAATTAAACCCTAACCCCTTAGCCATAAAGTACAAAATCACTCACCGTGCTCATTAAAATGCTTCTCCAACTCTTCATGAGATATATTCGTCTGTGTGATGGGAGCCTCTGCTACCGTCTGCGCGGGGCGCGATCGCGAACATCTGAAAAGGACCTTATGTCAGTAGGAATAGGGTATAAATTAATAAGCAAATAGTATTCATATAGGGAGAATAGGAAACGATCTTAGGTTAATGTGGATAGAGCTTCTATTGTAACGCGTTTTACATGTATTAGTGGTAGTCTATTATTTTGTTAAAAATTGGAGAAACAACCCTAAATTGATGAGGATAAAGTTTAAATTACTGTAAAATTTGAATCAGAGTCGAAAATGAACGAATTTTTGACGTCAAATAAGTGCTTGTGATCGCACGATAGACGTGAAAACTTTACAGCTCTTTTATAGACAAAGAAGCAGTCTATTTTTAAGATAAGACTGGAGTCGAGTTACCGTGATTCAGCGTAACAGATCCGAGCGTGACGGTTCAGTTTCATACACTGTTTAGAAAATTCGCATAAAAAGTAAAGTTTCAATGAAAATTATTCATAAAGTTTTCATATCATTAGAAGCAAAAGCTTCTGCATTTTGACACGTAAAAAAAGAAATTAAAAAATATTTGTTCAAAAATCGTTTAACTAAACCATGCAAGGGTGCCCGGCCTGTGCTCTCGGTGCCCGCGCAGTCAATGTGTTAATAAGCGAATATCTAACGAAGGGAGGTTTAACACATAATATCATTTTTTGTTATGCATACAGCTAAGGTGTTGGTAGTATTACGCCCAAATATTAAACGGCAAACGCATCTCAGATTTGAAGCCGCCACACACAGAAACCATGGCCGGGCCGGAGGCGAAGGCGTGAGGGTTGTATCATACAAATTTCCTTGCACCGCGCCGCCACCGCCCGGCGGTGTTTGTAGTCTTTCATATAAATTCTTATGATACAACCCGCATGCCTTCGCCTTCGCCCCGGCCACGGTTCCTGTGTGTGGCGGCTTTTTAGCACGTCTCAAGCAGCATTTTTGACAGTTTTTAATGAAAATCTGTCAGAAAATCGTCACTTGAGACAGGCTTAAATCGTCACTTGAGACGGGCTTAAATCGTCACTTGAGACGGGCTTAAATCGTCACTTGAAACGGGCTTAAATCGTCACTTGAGACGAGCTTAAATCTGAGATGCGTTTGAGAATTCGGGGTTTAGTGGGTACACAATGCATAACGACCCTGTCAGGGCGCAACTATTACATATATTGGGTTCGCTCTTATTAGATTGGTAACTTTACTTTGATATTTCATATTTATAGAATTAATTATTTTAGGAATCTAATTTCGAAAATAAATGTTGGTTAAATAAGGCAACAATAAATAGTAAATAAATTAAAAGGGATTAATCCCATTTAATTTATTTATTAATTTATATTTTTTGGTTTCAATACGAGTACAAAGGAATCATAATACATTCTTAGAACTTTTTAAAAAGTGTGGATAAAGACTATAAAACCATCCAAAGGTTGCCTGGAAAAGATCGCTTCCTACGATAAGGCCGCCGATTGTGCGACACAAGATTTATTTAGTAGTAACTGTATGTAAGAACTTTTTAAAGGTGCAAGTAACATATTATCTATCGATAAAAACAAATAAACTTGCTAGGATTCATTTAAATGCATATTAATAAGTAAGGAGTGGTTTTTTTATAATAATAAATTTAATTTAACCAACGAAAAAGAAAAGGAGGATGTTCTATGTTTGTAAGCCTAAGGAAATAAAACATTTTCAATTTGAATTTCAGCTGTACGCTATTTTCATGATCGTCGTCGGTGTCTCAGACAATAATTTCGGATTTGGAAAATTCTTTCGCTATTGTTTAAAGAATGACCCCGATGTAGTCCTATTAAAAATAAATTCCTAGAGGATTAGTATTTGTCCCAGAAAATCTAAAAAAAGTGTAAATGAGTCAGTTTTTAGTCTCTTCAAACCAATCAAATTAAAAAAGCAAGGTACTCGTATTAATGAGTTATGATTATAGTTTGACCGTTACCGCTGTACCGCGCCTGAGGTATGCGAGCGGCGAGACGGGGGGGGGGAAATATCGGCCGCTCCGATCCATCAGTCTGCCGTCAACGCGTACTCTGGCTGGTTTTTCCTCGCCCCCCACCTCGCCGTACTTTCTTAAGGAGCGGTACAACGGTTTCGGTCAAACTATAGTATGGGTGCTTTTTCTTCAGCGATGAGCTAATTAGCTAAGCGACGGATAATGTTAATGGACTAGCCTTACCGCCAGACCTTCGTTTTTTTTATAAAAGATAAGCTGAGAGATTTTCTGCGTATGCCTCCCACCACTACATAGTAAAAATCAAAGTCGCTTCCCGCTGTCTGTCCCTATGTATGCTTAGATCTTTAAAACTACGCAACGGATTTTGATGCGGTTTTTTATAGATAGAGTCATTCAAGAAGAAGGATTATAAACCATTTCCACGCTGGCGAAGCCGCGGAGCGCGGCTAGTAAATAGGAAAATACAAAAAATTGCGTTTATCAAATATATAGGCAAACGCTGGCAAACGTAGTGTAGGACATCTAGACAATCCAAGTGCGCGTCTGAATCTCACACGACAAGAGTTACGTCATACAAAAATAATATTTTATTCATTATTTATTTATTTATTTTAACAATATTCAGGAAATTAACAGCTAACTTATTGAGTAGGTATCTGACTTAATACTGAAGGCTAATTAAAAATTTCCACAAAAATTTTTAGGGAAAAATCAATTGATGTAGATCCTAGAACATTTTGGCAATTTTGAAAAGAAATATTCTTCTATTTACATATTTGTCATTATAATTTAGGGTTAAGGTTATGATTATTCACTGTACTGTAGTATTTAATACATTAATAAATTGAATTACCGAAGTGAATTTTTTGAAAACATGTATTTAGCCCAGGAATTATGAATCTATAATATACATAGGAAACAGACTTGAAAATAGCGTGCAAGTGCGCCTCTGAATCTCAGAAGACAAGAGTTACCCACACAAAAAGTATTTTTTTCAGGAAAAAATATTTTTTCGTGTGGACAACGCGCAGCTTTAAAAAAATTAACAAGGTCTAGCTGTCTGAATCTCAGAAGACAAGAGTTACCCACACAAAAAGTATTTTTTTAGGAAAAAAAATTTTTTCGTGTGGTCAACGCGCATCTTTAAAAAGATTACGAAGGGTTAGCAGTCTGAATCTCAGAAGACAAGAGTTACCCAAACAAAAAGAATTTTTTTTTAGGAAAAAAAAATTGTTCGTGTGAGACACGCTCAGCTTTAAAAAAATTACGAAGGTCTAGCATTCATTGGCTCTATCTAAGCCTATTAGGGTCGGTTACCACTAAAGCGCTGCGTTAAATGGCCAAGAGATGCTATCTGCATCTAGTTTTAAAGATCTAAGCATACATAGGGACAGACAGTATGTAAGTAATGTGTACTTGTGCATAGCTTTACTTAAATATTGACATGTATCGAATCATACTATATTTAGACTTAAATAGGCAAATAACCATGTATTAGACATATAAGAGATGAACATACTAGTGGTTTCTTTTTTACTTCTTCCACTAGTGGACAAAAAATTTAAGTAAAATAATTTTATTTGATAATAATTTAATGTATAAAATATGACTTGTCTAAGTGCTTATTTTGTAAGCCTAAAGAAATAAATGATTTTTGACTTTGACTTTGACAGACAGCGGGAAGCGACTTTGTTTTATAATATATATGTACATAGTGATGGGAGATAATATACGTAGATAATCACATCAACCTGATACGACATCTACACGCTGTCGCCTTAATAAAAAAAAGCGTGTTATTAATTTAGTCTTTATATAAATAAATAATGCTGGACAATTCACACAGCATTATCTAGTCCCATGGTAAGCAAAGCTTGTGTTATGGGTACTAGATAACTGATATACATAATACAATACATTACATAGATAGATATTTTTTATTATACATAGAAAACGACCAGAACACCCGGAACAAATATCTGCAGATCGTACACACAATTGTTCCGAGGCGGGAATCGAACCCTCCTGCGTCGCAGGCCGACCTTCGCCCACCGCGCCACATCGGTCGTCGAATACTTTATTATATACTATTAGTTATATATTTTATGTACTATGCTAGTTTTAAGGTATATATTACTATGGACAGTAGAATTAATTAAATAAGATCTGTTACTTTTCTTTGGTCTGAAATAAATTATTTATTATTATTATTTTAATATCTCAGCTTTAAAAAAACGAAGGTCTAGCAGACATTGGCTCTATCTAAGCCTTTAGTAAGTACTGTACAGATTAAACAACAGCGTAAGGGTCGGTTACCACTAAAAGATTAAAATAAGGGTCGGTTACCACTAAAGCGCTGCGGTAAATGGCCATGAGATGCTATCTGCATGCTAATGGTTATCACCAGAACTTTTACCTTTTTACAAATCTTCGCTCGCCTGTTACGTGGAAACCGGCCCTGACAGAAGATAAGAGTTTAGAAGATATAATAAAGGCTGTTTTCCTGTCACGAGGTTTCCCACCCATCCTGCTAATATTAAACAATATACCCAGATCGCAATGTATTCTGTAAGTATAGTGCGAGATTACTGCTCTGCATGTTAATGTTGTTTTTATTTAGCTGGATTACTCTGTACCTACATGTGTGTGTAGGTAGGTGGGTGTGTGTAGGTGCGTGTGTGTGTGTGTGTGTGTGTGTGTGTGTGTGTGTGTGTGCGCGCGCGCAAAAGTGTGTAGGTGTGTGTGTGCACGCGCGCGCGCGCGTGTGTTTGTAGGTGTGTGTGTGTGTGTGTAGGTGTGTGTGTGTGTGTGTGTGTGTGTGTAGGTGTGTGTGTTGTGTGTGCGCGCATTCGTGTGTGTGGGTGGGTGGGTGTTTGTGTCTGTGTGGGTCTGTATATGTGTGTGTGCGGGTGTGTATGTGTATTTGTGTGTGTGTGTGCGCGCATTCGTGTGGGTGGGTGGGTGTTTGTGTGTCTGTGTGGGTCTGTATATGTGTGTGTGCGGGTGTGTATGTGTATTTGTGTGTGTGTGTGTGTGTGTGCGCGGGTGTGTATGTGTATTTGAGTGTGTGTGTGTGTGTGTGTGTGTGTGTGTGTGTGCGAGGGTGTGTGTAGGTGTGTGTGTGCGCGGTCGTGTGTGTGTGGGTGGGTGTTTGTGTCTGTGTGGGTCTGTATATATGTGTGTGCGGGTGTGTATGTCTGTGTGTGTGTTACCTGAGCATAGCATTGCTGCATGTTAGCGCTAGTTCTAGACCGTCGAGCCAGCAATGTCCGGCCGCTTGTGACGGCGCTCGGAAGATGAGGTGGGCTGTTGGTAGTGGTTGTACAACGGCTCCTGGTGAACAGAAATAAACATTCGTATAATAGTAGAAAAGGAGAGAAAATTTTGGATGATTGGTTCAATATCAGAAGTATTCAGTAGTTATGTCCAAAGCAAGAATAAATTGAAGATTTCATTGACGAAAACTAAAGAGTAACAGTTTTCCCGAGCTCAGAATAAATGTTCGTCCAAAACTGGGACGTTTGATTTGATCAAAGGTTTTTTCCAAAATTTTAATGACGGCCTGTCCTAGCCTAGAATTTCATTCTAGGTATTCATCATATTTATTCTAAGCCTTCGTTCAAATAAATAAATAAATAATGCTGGACAATTCACACAGCATCTAGCCCCATGGTAAGCAGAGCTTGTGTTATGGGTACTAGATAACTGATATACATAATACAATACATTACATAGATAGATATTTTTTGTTATACATAGAAAACGACCAGAACACCCGGAACAAATATCTGCAGATCGTACACACAATTGTTCCGAGGCGGGAATCGAACCCGCAACCTCCTGCGCCCACCGCGCCACATCGGTCGTCAATGTTTGGTTAGGATACGTCGTAACCTAACCAAACATAAAGACGGTTCAAACTCAGATTTAATGTTCGTCCAAAACCAGAATGCACCTTGCATTCTGGTTATTTCTGAATGGAGAGTCTTCCGAACCCAGAATGGTAATTTATGCTCATCTAATGATTAATGTACTCATAATAATTTGGTTTTTACAAAACTATAAACTGTCTTCAAATTCCTAAATAGTACAAATGGCACTGGATGGAATATTTTTGAAAATCGATTTTTTTTGAAAATTGTTTATTTGTAGAAAAAAGTATCTTACATGCTAGACAGTTGTTAGGACATCCTTTAAGTATGTAAATATACTTGTGCCAGGATGTCCTGCTCTTCATTACAAATACATAGATTTTACAATAAACTAAATTAAATATAATTTTTAAATACAAATATAAAATTTATTAAATTGATAATTACTATTAATGATTACTTACTATTATTTGACAGAGAGATCGATGAACATAGATAACGAATACATAAAGTCAGTAAAAATCATCATCATCAGCCTATAGCAGTCCACTGCTGGACATAGGCCTCCCCCAATGAGCGCCATAGCGCCCTGTCTTCAGCTTGACGCATCCAGCATCTACCTGCAGTCCTTCGCAGGTCGTCATCCCACAATACAGCCAATTCGAAACAAACTCTTACTCCTGACAACAAGCAACAGAACCAGTTATTCAAAACTAGCTCTTATTACTTATTTATTTATTTATTTATTTATACTTTTTGCACGAAAAACATAACACAAAACTTATTCTATAAAATTTAAACAAAGGCGAACTTAACCCTAAAAAGAGTTCTCTTCCAGCAAACCTTATTGGGAGAGAGAGACCTAGTGAAGAGAGAAGTATTACGTTATTACGTACCAATAGACTCGTTATGCGGCCCGCGCGGCGCCCATATGCTCTGCTCCAGAGGGTGGTAGATCTTGAAACAGAAGCCGTCCTTCTTAGACGGTCGTTCTATCACTTGGCACGACGTTAGGAGAACTGTACCGACCCAGTGGCTGCTCTGTAACGGAAAATGAACTTTAGTAGTGAGGGGTAAGGTTGTTTTTAGAGAATCACGTAGTGATAATCAACATCTTACGCCGCGTTTCTACTTTAACACTTCGAGTGCTGAAATCACACGGTATGTGTTTTCTACAAGTGACTAATATGCGTAAATCCACACTAGCGCAGCGGCTGAGAAAATACAGATCTGTGTGACTCAGCACAGCCGTAATGTTTTTCGAACGAAACGCATGTGCGGCGCAACACAACCGCTGTGTAGAGCGGCAGCACGAATGGCTTAGGTTAAAAAAAAGATCGCAGTCGTCGAAAAAAGTTCGCATTCAAAGTGTTAAATAAATAAAAAGAATAATGCTGGACAATCCACGGAGCATCATCTAGCTCCAAGCTAAGAAGAGCTTGTGTTATGGGTACTAGATGATATCAGTCATCCTATAACTGGAGTGGTGTCAAATATTATTATTAATTTAACACTTCGACTGCGTTTTTTTTGTCGACGACTGCGATCTTTTTTATAACCTAAAAATTCGTGCTGCCGCTCTACACAGCGGTTGTGTTGCGCCGCACATGCGTTTCGTTCGAAAAACATTACGGCTGTGCTGAATCACACAGATCTGTATTTTCTCAGCCGCTGCGCTAGTGTGGATTTACGCATATTAGTCACTTGTAGAAAACACATACCGTGTGATTTCAGCACTCAAAGTGTTAAATCAAATTAAATCATTGATTTGCTGAATACATTCACAGATACATGTCAGGTCTTACATGTTTCAGTTTGACTCGAGCAGTTGTTGGTCCGACAACTTAAATTTAACATGAACACAATATTAATTACTTGATAGTGTCCATTATTTTGTTAGTGTTCTACCTTTTTCCAATAATCATGAATAAATAAATAAATAATGCTGGACAATTCACACAGCATCATCTAGCCCCATGGTAAGCAGAGCTTGTGTTATGGGTACTAGATAACTGATATACATAATACAATACATTACATAGATAGATATTTTTTATTATACATAGAAAACGACCAGAACACCCGGAACAAATATCTGCAGATCCTACACACAATTGTTCCGAGGCGGGAATCGAACCCGCAACCTTCTGCGTTGCAGGCGGACCTTCGCCCACCGCGCACATCGGTCGTCGCGCCACATTGATTTAAATAGACAATTCGATACCCCGCGAAACAGGCCCAGCCTAGTGCGGGGGTCATTGTAAATTCTATAAACAATTGTAAATTCTATGTTATTATTTTAGCCTGAAAAACAGGTTTTCACCTAGTTCAGGTTGACACTAGACAAACCTTATCTGGTTTAAAGTGTCGTAGAAATAAGATCAGAATAAGTTTTTATTAATAAAGAAATACAATACAATACAATAGGCGCATTGTTATTTCCATTACAATTTAAGTAATGTACTTTTTGTTACTCTTTAGTCCTAAGATATTTTTGAATAAATTATTTATTATTTATTTATATTCACCTCTGTGGAGCGGTGGGCGAAGGTCGGCCTGCGACGCAGGAGGGTTCGATTCCCGCCTCGGAACAATTGTGTGTACGATCTGCAGATATTTGTTCCGGGCGTTCTGGTCGTTTTCTATGTATAATAAAAAATATCTATCTTTGTAATGTATTGTATTATGTATATCAGTTATCTAGTACCCATAACACAAGCTCTGCTTACCATGGGGCTAGATAATGCTGTGTGAATTGTCCAGCATTATTTATTTATTTATTATTTATATTCACCTTAACTAGAAACCACTCAAATCAAAGACACATACACGTACATAATTAAGGTGTTGTAAGTTTTTTGTAGATAAAAGTTTTGTAATTGTATCATATTAGATAGATATCTTACCTTCGCCTTAGGAGTTTTGTACAGCAACAAGAGTCCAGGTTTCAGAACGCACCATAGTTTCGTCCATGACTTAAGCGAACCCCGAACCTGGAAATCATACAATGTCGTTAAGAATCACATTAGGTTTCGTTCTAAACAAAATGTTAACACTTTGACTGCGATTTATTTTTTCGACGACTGCGATCTATTTTTTAACCTAAAAAATTCCTGC
Organism: Eupithecia dodoneata; assembly: GCA_947044415.1. Classification (NCBI taxonomy): domain Eukaryota; kingdom Metazoa; phylum Arthropoda; class Insecta; order Lepidoptera; family Geometridae; genus Eupithecia; species Eupithecia dodoneata. The sequence goes on from OX345684.1 coordinate 4,181,033, forward strand.
TGCCGCTCTACACAGCGGTTGTGTTGCGCCGCACATGCGTTTCGTTCGAAAAATATTACGGCTGTGCTGAGTCACAAAGATCTGTATTTTCTCAGCCGCTGCGCTAGTGTGGATTTACGCATATTAGTCACTTGTAGAAAACACATACCGTGTGATTTCAGCACTCTCACTTTACCCACGATAAAATCTGTCCAAATATGAAGGTTCAATACCAAAGAGTCCAGTTCTACTAAAGAATTGATCAATGTCCTAAATTACAAATCAGTATCCTTACCTTGAGCCAGTCATTAAGCACAACCACGAACGGGTCTTCAATAGAGTGCAGCAATGCTGTAGCCACACGTTTCTTCTCTCTGCTGTAGTGCTGTCGTTGCGCCTTGTAACTCTCCTTATCTAGTGTCTATACATTGAGCCAGTCATAATGTCTATGTGACCTTACCTTGAGCCAGTCATTAAGCACAACCACGAACGGGTCTTCAATAGAGTGCAGCAATGCTGTAGCCACACGTTTCTTCTCTCTGCTGTAGTGCTGTCGTTGCACCTTGTAGCTCCCCTTATCTAGTGCCTATACATTGAGCCAGTCATAATGTCTATGTGACCTTACCTTGAGCCAGTCATTAAGCACAACCACGGACGGGTCTTCAATAGAGTGCAGCAATGCTGTAGCCACACGTTTCTTCTCTCTGCTGTAGTGCTGTCGTTGCACCTTATAGCTCCCCTTATCTAGTGTCTATACATTGAGCCAGTCATAATGTCTATGTGACCTTACTTTGAGCCAGTCATTAAGCACAACCACGGACGGGTCTTCAATAGAGTGCAGCAATGCTGTAGCCACACGTTTCTTCTCTCTGCTGTAGTGCTGTCGTTGCACCTTGTAGCTCCCCTTATCTAGTGTCTATACATTGAGCCAGTCATAATGTCTATGTGACCTTACCTTGAGCCAGTCATTAAGCACAACCACGGACGGGTCTTCAATAGAGTGCAGCAATGCTGTAGCCACACGTTTCTTCTCTCTGCTGTAGTGCTGTCGTTGCGCCTTGTAACTCTCCTTGCGGGATAGCGCGGTGCTTTGCGGCCGGTATGTGTTAACTACCGCGGTTTCTGAGCTCTGAAAATACAAAATATACAAAAGTGTTAGAAATTTCTTTTATTTCAACAATAGATTCACTTTCCATCAAGTGTGATTGTTACCAAACGAAGGTCTATCCATACTAAAATTGGACCATAATAAAATTTAAAAAACCGGCCAAATGCGAGCCGGACTCGCGCACGAAGAGTTCCGTGCCATTATCATACAATCATTTATTTCTCTTCACAAGAAGGTCATCTTATAGGTAATTGTTATAGCAAGGTGTAGTGCAATAGATTCAGATACCTGTTTGTGAGAGATAGGTGCCAGTGATGTTTTAAAACCTGTGTTCACCTGTGCATTATATATCCAAACGAGCAAAAAAATCAAGTTTGTTGTATGGAAGCCCCGTTAAAGATTTATTTTATTCTGTGTTTTTAGTATTTGTTGTTGTAAAAGCAACAGAAATACATCATCTGTGGAAATTTCAACTGTCTATCACGGTTCATGAGATACAGCCTGGTGACAGACGGGCAGACGCAGACGGACTACGCCACCTACATTAACATACCTTGTCTGAAGAGGTTCCGTCAGGTGGATGTGATCTTGCGTCGCCGGATGCCGGCGTGGCAACCGCTGTGCCGGGAGAGCGGGGCGGCGGGGTGTTGGCTTCGTCTGGAATAGACAAGGTGGATGTTTTTTATTCAGCAAATAAATGATTTGATTTGATTTGAGGTCCGGGAGCCAGAGACAGATTTTCATGACCAAGTCCCTTCCAAGCAAAACTTCGTAAAATGCATTAGGGATTAATATTATGAATACTCGTGACCGTCAGCTGCGACTCCGTGGTTGGGGTATGCAGTGGCAGCGATGACGAAATTATTCCCATGGGATAAGGTTCAAAACAGAATTCTGGAATATGCGAATTTTATTTCTGATTTGAACAGACCGCATCAAAATCCGTTGCGTTGTTTTAAAGATCTAAGCATACAGGGACAGACAGACATCGGGAAGCGACTTTGTTTTATACTATGTCATCATCATCATCATCATCAGCCTATATTAGTCCACTGCTGGACATAGGTCTCCCCCAATGAGCGCCATAGCGCCCTGTCTTCGGCTTGACGCATCCAGCATCTACCTGCAGTCTTTCGCAGGTCGTCCGTTCACCGATATACTATGTAGTGAAGTTAGATTTATCTAAGTGCTTATTTTGTCACCCTAAAGAGTAAAGGAATTTGTATTTGAATAGTCTTATAAAACCTATTCCGAAAGGTTTTAAAATGAAAGGATACGATCTAGAATACAACACCGTTGATCGCACTAACTTCACATTTACATCTACCATAATAACTGTAGCACAACTTGTACGAACCACCTGCGAGTCTGACCAATAATGACAAAGCAAAAATAAAAATTAATGCAAAAATATTTCTAATAATAATAAAAATGTAAAAAGCTTTTATTTTGAACATGCTTAGGTGCTAGTAACAAAAATATGAAGCGATGCGACCTGCAGAAGTAAAATACTGTGTCGCAGGTCGCAACGCCCACCTCCGGGAATTAAGTTATAAAGTGTTAAATTTTTATATTAATAATAGTGTATTTGCCGTATGTCCAGCGACTTGTGGGCAAAGACCACCACAGAGTGGAGCCCACCCAACGCTAAGAGGCGACGTGGAAGGCCCAGGATGAGATGGCGCGACGAGCTCGAGGCACATCTTCCATCATGGCCAGTTGCAGCGTTGGATCGCGAAGAGTGGAAGGAGAAAAGGGAGGCCTTTGCCCAGCAGTGGGACAATAATGGCTTAAAATAAATAAATAAATAATAATAGTGTATTTGGTTCATTAACGGAGGTTACTCACTTGGGTTATGGTTCGGCGGTGTCGCTGGTGCGGTCGCAGGCAGTACAACGTTTAGCGGCTGATGATGGTGTGACTTCTGAAAATATTATGATAACATGTCATATTGCGTTGCTATCTATCTACCACACTATTAAACACATAACTTAACACTTTGACTGCGATTTTTTTTCGACGACTGCGATCTTTTTTTTAAACCTAAAAAATTCGTGCTGCCGCTCTACACAGCGCGGTTGTGTTGCGCCGCACATGCGTTTCGTTCGAAAAATATTACGGCTGTGCTGAGTCACACAGATCTGTATTTTCTCAGCCACTGCGCTAGTGTGGATTTACGCATATTAGTCACTTGTAGAAAACACATACCGTGTGATTTCAGCACTCAAAAGTGTTAACGCGGGTTATGTGTTAAATCGCGAATAACGCGTGTTAAGACGCATTTTAACGAGAAAGACGTTATGCACGCTGAAATACGCCTTAACACGCGTTATTCGCACTAAAACTTGACACTTTGACTGCGATCTTTTTTCAACGACTGCGATCTTTTTTTTTAACCTAAGCCATTTATGCTGCCGCTCTACACAGCGGCTGTGTTGCGCCGCACATGCGTTTCATTCGAAAAACATTACGGCTGTGCTGAGTCACACAGATCTGTATTTTCTCAGCCGCTGCGCTAGTGTGGATTTACGCATGTTAGTCACTTGTAGAAAACACATACGGTGTGATTTCAGCAATCAAAGTGTTAACGGAATAATGCTGATAACGCGAGTTACGTTGTGTTAAATAGCGTGGTGGCCGCGCTGGCATATCAGCAGTCATATTTAATCAGTGGTAAAATAAAATTCTGGTTCCACGAACTTATTCGAACTAAGCGAACGCGCTTCCTGTGTTATAAAGATAGAGGTTCATTTAGCTCAAGGAAGATCTTTTATTCTATTGTTCGTCCAAACCTAAAATCAAGGTTTGATCAAACCTAGAATGAAGTTGTATCCAACCCTAGAATGAAGCTTTGGCCAAACATAGAATCTAAGTGTGTCGTAAACAAAAATACCCCAAATAAGAACTTGGGTTGCCAGGTTTACCAAGTGTTTGCTTCTGAGTTTTATCATTATCAGCCTATAGCAGTCCACTGCTGGACATAGGCCTCTCCCAATGAGCGCCATAGCGCCCTGTCTTCAGCTTGCCGCATCCAGCATCTACCTACAGTCTTTCGCAGGTCGTCATCCCACCTGGTCGGAGGGCGTCATACACTACGTTTACCGTGTCGTGGTCTCCACTCAAAAACACGTTTGCCCCAGCGGCCGTCGGTTCTTCGCGAGATATGGCCGGCCCACTGCCACTTCAGCTTGCTAATTCTTTGAGCTATGTCGATAACCTTGGTTCTCTGTCGGATGTATTCGTTACGAATCCTATCCTTCAGAGAAACTCCGAGCATAGCTTTTTCCATAGCTCGCTGAGCGATGGAACTGGTGGACCAGCCCTATCGTGAGTTTTATAGCTAGTACAAACCCCACTATCATCTATCTATTCAAATCAAAATATCTCTATATATTAAAATCTAGTTTACTCACCCGTCCAATAATATTCGGCGTCGACGTATGAAACTGTATCTCAGGCTTCAGCGCGGGGGAGGAAGGGGTGGTGGAGGGCGAGGAGGCTTCCAGAGCTGGTGACGAACTCATACTGTCATCAATGACGTCACCACATGGTGGGAATGGAAAGCGGGTGGTAGCTGTCGGTGATGACAGCTTGGCGGATTGGCTACGACAGCAGCCGATTTGGGCGGGGTTTGGGAGGTCGGGCGAAGTAGCCCGGTTTGGTTAAGGGAAGGAACAATTTTTTTTGAGGGTAGTTGTCTCTTTTTTTTATTCTTTGGCTAGAATTATTTTTCCGGATTTCTTTAAGGCGGGTTTAGGAAGCGAAATGGCCGGGCTTGGAGTGTAAGCAGGCCAATTAGTATAGCTCAATAGTCTTGATTAACAAAGTAGTTCGTTTTTTTTTTAAGCAACGTGGCAAGGAGATGTCGTCGACTATAGTTAAGTTTGACAGCTGAATTTAGAGCAAATTTCACTAAGCAGTCTCTTGTATTTAGATTGTTTTTTGACAGTAATAGTAATTTAAGGCAAGATTTGCTGAAGTTTTTTTTCACTACTTTAAACAGTAGCAGTCGAAAACAGATATTTTACTACGGCAATAATAAACCAGATAGTTTATCTCTCAGCGTAAAGATAAGATAATATCTGGATCTTTAGAATTATCTCGATTATTACGTATGAAGTTCGATAGCGAATTTTTATTTAAATCGGCGTAAGTGTTACTCGTATAAAATATTACGAATTATAGATTATTCGTTAAATTTAATTCAATTACAATCGAATTGCATTCATTTAAATTCAATTAGTGCATTTAATCATCATTTAAATTGCTAAAAATATTATCATCGTATTTACATCAAATTTTTCAATGGATCGTCGATTGTAAAAAATAGGTTTTATTACTCACAGATAAGCTATCATCATGTAAAGATTTTCATCGATAGGAAAATATAACTTATGGAATGTGAGTTACGATTTGTCGTATAATAACATTTTGTACATAATATGTTGGGAATGGATAAGGATTTGACGAGGCATAAGGAAAGGAACAGTTTTCCTGTAAAACAAAATTATTATTAGTAGGCACATGTCACAAATACACTTATTAGGGAAACCATAGTGGAAATACATATATTATCAAAATATAGACGACCGATGTGGCGCGGTGGGTGAAGGTCCGCCTACGACGCAGGAGGTTGCGGGTTCGATTCCCGCCTCGGAACAATTGTGTGTACGATCTGGAGATATTTGTTCCGGGTGTTTGGGTCGTTTTCTATTTATAATAAAAAATATATATCTATGTAATGTATTGTATTATGTATATCAGTTACCTAGGACCCATAACACAAGCTCTGCTTACCATGGGGCTAGATAATGCTGTGTGAATTGTCCAGCATTATTTATTATTTATTTATTTCTGAGTTTTGCTCCAACTCGAAAACTACAATACAAACAACCTAACAAGGTAGAGGTTTCTTCTTCCCTTCTTTACAAAGACTTAATTTCCTAGTTTTACTCATGTAATTAGAATTTTGTGACGTGTCCAAGAGTCCTGTCCGTGACCAAGAGTCAGGTGCTTTATTTCCTTTAGACCTTTAAGGAAATAAAGCACTTTGACAATAATAATCCAAATATTCCGTGGAGGTCGCGTGTCGAAAGAATCGAACCGCCCAACTCAGCTCTGATATGGTCAGAACCGACCAGAGCTTGTTCCCTCTGATCATTTTAAATCAAATATTATCAATGTAATGTATTGTATTAAGTATAACAGTCATCTAGTACCCATAACACAAGCTCTGCTTAGATGCTGTCTGGATTGTCCATCATCATTTGTTTATATACTATGGACCGTAGAATAAGTTAAATAAGATCTCTTGCTATTATAATGGTTTGAAATATCGTTCATTCTGCAAATGCATAAACTAGAGTCTTGTAGGGACAAATTTAGACAGTTAAATATAATGAAATTCTCCGGAGAATATATATTTCAAAATTGTATTTATGATAAAATTCACGCAGAAGAACTAGACCTACAAAGTAACATATAATTATGATACAGGCAAAAAACAAAATGTAGTCATCCATAGATAGTAGAGTAGATGGACCATGTTCGGACGGACTGTCAACGTCAACTTCTTCCTAAATGGCTCTGCGTCTGGATTGACGCAATTCTACCAGTGTCCGTCTCATGATAGCATCGCATCGCAAGCTTTCTTTAAGGGTAACTCTCTTGTATAGTGTTAAAAGTATAGAAATAATATTTCCAATAAAGAAAAACATTAACTGTGAATCAACAAAATGTACCACAAACTAAAAACAGGATACTAAGAAATATCAGTGCTAGGACTGTCAATGTCTGTCTGTTGTTAACCACAGACCTGTAATGTGACGTCATCCATAGGTTCAGCCTGAAAACCAGCGTCGTTACAGTCCTCGGGCGGTAGCGACATTAAGCTGAGGCTGGACCTAATTAGCGCGCACTGAGGACAGGCTATGTTATTTTTATCTAATTTCTATTTAGTGTTATATATTTTTAGCTTAATGTGTGTGTTTTTTTTTTAATGTATATCTGTCTTTTTTGTGTGTGCTAATAAAAGTGTTCTATTCTATTCTATTCATCCCGAAACATAAACTTGCAAAATTAAACAGGAGCTTTATTTAGCTTTGTATAAAATTCTATAATAAATTACGTTTACCTTTACACGTAAGGGACTAAGGTTGTGGAATGCACTACCAGAGTCATTTAGAAAAACTATATCCTTGCCTGTTTTTAACACTTTGACTGCGATTTTTTTCGACGACTGCGATCTTTTTTTTTAACCTAAAAAATTCGTGCTGCCGCTCTACACAGCGATTGTGTTGCGCCGCACATGCGTTTCGTTCGAAAAATATTACGGCTGTGCTGAGTCACACAGATCTGTATTTTCTCAGCCGCTGCGCTAGTGTGGATTTACGCATATTAGTCACTTGTAGAAAACACACACCGTGTGATTTCAGCACTCAAAGTGTTAAAGCTCACATCAAGGAGTTTTTCCTGCGAAAATAATGAATATTGGTACTTACTATTTATTTATTTATGTATTTAAGTAGTATATTATTTATTTTGGAATTTGTAATATTTATTATCTGTTTTTTAGTATTCTTATTTAGATAACCTGTGGTACACCCCCTGCCTTTTCTTAAATTCATATAATTCTTTCCATCCAAAGGTTGCCTGGAAGAGATCGCTAAGCGATAAGGCCGCCCATTGTGCCTGTCGCATATAATGTATTTTGTAATTATTAATTTGATTATGGTGTACAATAAAGAATTATTGTATTGTATTGAAACTTAATTTTAAGATTTTTTGTGGAGAAAATCAGAAGTTTTTTAATATGTAAATATTTTTATAGTATTGACGAAGCTATCGCTGATGAATTTTATATGTAGTCATATTGTGATCATGCTTATTGTATATGACTTATCCGAGTGTACGTGATTGTATCAAAAAGGAATATTTAAATTATATCCATCCATCACAATAGCCTGGTTTTATTTCTTTCATTTCTCTTTGCAATAGTCTCTACACCTCGCGGATACCATCTTTGGGTGTATCATATTGTGCACCCGAGGATGATACCCGCTATGTGTAGCCATCGCCTTTAGATTAACTTCTCAAAGGGCCTCTGTGCTGTTGGCTTCGGTCCCACGCAAGCCTTCCAAAGGACCGGGTCACTTTATGGCCCGAGATCATGGTAAATGAGAGACATAATAATAATAATGCTGGACAATTCACACAGCATTATCTAGCCCCATGGTAAGCAGAGCTTGTGTTATGGGTACTAGATAAGTGATATACATAAAACAATACATTAAATAGATAGATATTTTTTATTATACAAATAAAACGACCAGAACACCCGGAACAAATATCTGCAGACCGTACACACAATTGTTCCGAGGCGGGAATCGAACCCGCAACCTCCTGCGTCGCAGGCGGACCTTCGCCCACCGCGCCACATCGGTCATCAAAATGAACTGATCTGAACTGAACTGAATAAATGATGTACCTATATATTATTATTTATCGCATGCGAAGCCTCGGACAGAGAAATTTAGAATCCAAGATATTTTATGTAAACATAGACAATTTTAAATGAAAAATTAACAATAACTGATAGTAATAACAGAAAACAACGAGCTAACAGCAAGGTTATCTTTAAAAACTAAAACACAAACTTCAACAACGCATAATTCACATGTGGAGTATCAAATGTTTAAATGAATTCCAAAACTAAAGATTTTAAGAATAAAACGATGAAAGAAAGCTTTCAAAAACAAAAATAGTTTCGAGCTTCTATGCTTAGCTTCGATGATACCAATGTCGTTAGATATTTTCCACCAATATTCCTTGGGTTTCGTAATCCCTTTGTATACAAAAAATATCCAGGTCTTTGAATCGGAGTATAGATAAATAAATAAATAAATAATGCTGGACAATCCACACAGCATTATCCAGCACCATGGTAAGCAGAGCTTGTGTTATGGGTACTAGATAACTGATATACATAATACAATACATTACATAGATAGATAATTTTAGATAGTAGTGCTTGTCATTATATTCGGGTTAAAAATACGAATGATAAAGCCGTGATAAAGGAGACATGTTTCCCTGTCAGAGATAAAACAAACTATTCATCATGCGCTTCGTCATGCGGGAAATAGAATTTTATTATTAATTTGATCCTTACTCTAACTTTACTACATAGTATAAAACAAAGTCGCTACCCGCTGTCTGTCCCTATGTATGCTTAGATCTTTAAAACTACGCAACGGATTTTGATGCGGTTTTATTAATATATAGAGTGATTCAAAAGGAAGGTTTACGGAACTATGGTATGGTAAGTGTACTCCTGTTTCCGCACTTAGAATCCGATTGGTCCTTTGTGCGTGGTGTGTTTCCTAGTTTAACCAGCCTAACTCCGTCCAGAAGCGCAGAATCCTCCTGGGATCTTCACAGGCTTCGCGGAGTGACCTCGGATGGTCGAGGATTTCTAGTCGTTGCGCTGCTACTCCCTCGCATTCCAGGACTACGTGGGCAGCTGATTCTTCGTCGCTCAGGCATCCTCTGCAGAGAGGGCTGTCCGTTGCTCCGATGGTGAAGAGGTGTTCATTTAGTGGGCAGTGTCCTGTGAGTGTCCCCACAAGGACTCGTAGGTCCGATCTCGTTAGGCGTTATAGGTAATTAGTTAGTCTTGGTGTTTACGGAACTATTTGACACGTAGATTTCCACGCGGGCGAAGCCGCAGGGTGCAGTTAGTATATTATTAACGCGAAGGTTTGTGAGTATGAATGTTTGTTACCCTTTCGGCTTTCACGCAAAAACTACTGAACGGATTGGGCTCAAATATTGCATACAATACAGGTAGTTATAGGAGGTTCTATGTTAGGCTGTGTTTGTTGACATGTCCGTCTATTACTGAACTGGGTTATACATATAAAGTATTAAAACAATGTGCTCTAATTTATAAATACAGTTTATGAATGAGCCCCTATTTAAATGACCTAGATACATCCCTGTAAAAAGTCTAACATTCTCAGTAGACTTGACCTAACCTTGACAATAACGTTTTATTTGGGTGGACGGATATTTACAATATTTAAAGTGATAAAAAGATTGTCCTCTAGTTAGTAAATATATTTTATGAATGAACCCCTATTTAGATGGCCTAGATACATCCCTGTAAAAAGTCTAACATTCTCAGCGGCCTTGACCTAACCTTGACAATAACGTTTTATTTGGGTGGACGGATATTTACAATATTAAAAGTGATAAAAAGATTGTCCTCTAGTTAGTAAATATATTTTATGAATGAACCCCTATTTAGATGGCCTAGATACATCCCTGGACAAAGTCTAATATTCTCAACAGCCTTGACCCGGTCTGGGTAGTATCGTTTTATTTGGGTGGAGACGAAACAAACGAAATATTGAAGTATATAAAGTGCTAAAACATTGTGCTCTAATTTATAAATATAGTTTTAATTAACCCCTATTTAAATGACCTAGATACATCCCTGGACAGATTAACATTTTTTTAAGAGCATAATGCGTTTTATTGGATCTTATGAAAGAAGGTTCAACGAGGAATTGTTGCTTAATATTTTATTATTTATGAATTATACTATAAATAATCACTACATAGTATAAAACAAGAGATACGAGTACATAGTATAAGGCAAGGGCCCACCTGTGGCCAAGTTGCGGAAACCAGTCCAGAAACAAGAAGTATAAAACGAAGTCGCTTCCCGCTGTCTGTCTGTCCCTATGTATGCTTAGATCATTAAAACTACACAACGGATTTTGTTGCGTTTTTTTTTAAACATATAGAGTGATTCAAGAGGAAGGTTTATAAACCATTTGACATATAGATTTTCACGCGTTCGAAACCACGGGGCGCAGCTATATGTATATAAATAAATAAATAATGCTGGACAATCCACACAGCATCACCTAGCCCCAAGCTACGCAGAGCTTGTGTTATGGGTACTAGATAACTGATATACATAATACAATACAATACATAGATAGATATTTTTTTATTATACATAGAAAACGACCAGAACATCCGATAAACTGTAACTGAGCTTGATCAATAAATGTTTCACTATTACGACCGATGTGGCGCGGTGGGCGATGGTCCGCCTGCGACGCAGGAGGTTGCGGGTTCGATTCCCGCCTGGGAACAATTGTGTGTACGATCTGCAGATATTTGTTCCGGGTGTTCTGGTCGTTTTCTTTGTATAATAAAAAAATATATATCTATCTATTTAATGTATCGTATTATGTATATCAGTTATCTAGTACCCATAACACAAGCTCTGCTTACCATGGGGCTAGATAATGCTGCGTGAATTGTCCAGCATTATTCATTATTTATTTATTTATATTACTCTAGAGAAATATCGACAGATAAAAAAACCAAATCGCTGGCAAATGTGATAAGGCCGATAGTTATTCAAGATTCCATTGTTTGCTTTTACCATGGCTCCTCTCTGCTTTAGTGGAAGCAATCTGAGCGATATGATAAGAGCATTAGGCGAGAGAGGTCACGGTAACTAACGTAAACAAGTGATAATGTGTTAATCGTGTTACAATTGTTAGATGATGTTGCCTCGCTCGGTGGGAGGTATCTCAGGCTTAAGTCTGCGGGTGGATGCTGGATGCGGCAAGCTGAAGACAGGGCGCTATGGCGCTCATTGGGGGAGGCCTATGTCCAGCAGTGGACTGCTATAGGCTGATGATGATGATGATAGACAGGCTTATAATGTGACTAGCTGCGCTACTCGGCTTCGCCAATAAATCAGGAAATCTGTGTCTTTTTTTGAAAAATCTTTCACTTTGGTATCAATTCAGATGTCAAAAATCTAAACTAATTTGAAGCACCAAAATTAAGTTTATTTTTCAACTGAAAACAGTGAGAGGGCATTATTTTAAGTGCTTTGAAATAAGTTTTAAAGTTGTTTTTTTTTATAACTGAATAGCCGCGCCGCGCGGCTTCGCCCGCGTGTAAATGTATGTGTTAATTGGTTTATAAACGTTTCCCTTGAATCACTCTATCTATAACAAAAAACCGCATCAAAATCCGTTGCGTAGTTTTAAAGATCTAAGCATACATAGGGACAGACGGACAGCGGGAAGCGACTTTGTTTTATACTATGTAGTGAAGCATACATATACATATAAAATGTCAACATAAAACTAAACAACTTCAAACGACTTCAAAAACAACAAACAAAACATACTGCCTGATACTAAAACATACAAAATCAAAGAGTTTTGTAGCAATGTTTACAGATAACTACTGCATTTTATTTTAAAAGCTAAATGTTTATAATGTCCGCTTTATAGTATGTTTTAACACTTTGATCTTAAATGACACGGTATGTGTTTTCTACAAGTGACTAATATGCGTAAGTCCACACTAGCGCAGCGGCTGAGACAATACAGATCTGAAAGACTCAGCACAGCCGCAATATTTTTCGAACGAAACGCATGTGCGGCGCAACACAACCGCTGTGTAGAGCGGCAGCACGAATTTTTTAGGTTAAAAAAAAGATCGCAGTCGTCGGAAAAAAATCGCAGTCAAAGTGTTAAGATTTAAAGTGCTCTTCTTTGGTATGTTCGTGCATTCTGGTCTAGGCAGAGTAACAACGCCTTCTGTTCATAACAGTTGGCATTAATAAATAAATAAATAAATAATGTTGGACAATTCACACAGCATTATCTAGCCCCATGGTAAGCAGAGCTTGTGTTATGGGTACTAGATAACTGATATACATAATACAATACATTACATAGATAGATATTTTTTATTATACATAGAAAACGACCAGAACACCCGGAACAAATATCTGCAGATCGTACACACAATTGTTCCGAGGCGGGAATCGAACACGCAACCTCCTGCGTCGCAGGCGGACCTTCGCCCACCGCGCCACATCGGTCTTCATTTTCACATTTATTGTGTAACTAATATTAATATTACTCCGACCAGGTGGGATGACGACCTGCGAAAGACTGCAGATAGATGCTGGATGCGGCAAGCTGAAGACAGGGCGCTATGGCGCTCATTGGGGGAGGCCTATGTCCAGCAGTGGACTGCTATAGGCTGATGATGAACTAATATTAAGTATTATGTTTGTTATTAAAAATTGTTCATTTATATTTTGTGTATATGTAGTGGCAAATAAATGTCTATGTCTTTGACTAGCTCAATCTAATTAAAGATTATGGGTCTGCTGTTTGCACAGAGGCCGATTACCACTATATACTAAACTAGCTGCGCCGCGGCTTCGCCCCCGTGGAAATCATGTGTCAAATAGTTTATAAACCTTCCTCTTCAATCACTCTATCTATAAAGAAAACCGCATCAAAATCCATTGCGTAGTTTTAAAGATCTAAGCATACATAGGGACAGACAGACAGCGGGAAGCGACTTTGTTTTATACTATGTAGTGAATTGCTTAACATGATACCATAAAAATGGTATCTCAGATTGACACATTCTGGCATTTTATCTTTCATGAAAGAAACTACAGATCAAGTGATGCGTATCAAGTATTTTAATACTTTATACAACAACAGTGTTCTGGACACGACGAGTCTGTTTTTAAAATCTATGGCTAATTGATACTATTAGCGAAGTTATGTCTTACACAGAATAGGCAATAGTACTCGCGCCTCCGATTACGACATAGATTACGATATAGTTGTTATGGACTGGCTCGTACATACCTACCTAACTATTTACATTTTCTCGAACGATTGAAAAGGAAAGAAAAGGATAACAGAAATGTTCTAGAGTTTAGAAAGAGGTAGGTATAGCCCAGTAAATCGTAGAATATTCTAGTAAGGGTCGACGGAGGTATAAAAGGCCGAGCCTGTTTACGATTAGGGCAGTTCATGGGTAGTTTTTGTTTAGTACTGGTCAGTTCTTGTCTGCGAGTTGAATAAAGGGAAGACTGGAGAACTGGAGTATTATTTCGAAAACCCCTAAGGAAGAAAATAAAATATACAGTCCACTGCATCCAATTCAAACAGCATTATACTATAAAGTATAATGTTGGTTGTGTTAAAATTTCAACTGTCTTCAAGGTCAAGGTTAAAACCAATCAAATTGACGACCTCTGTGGCATGGTGGGTGAAGATCCGCCTGCGACGCAGGAGGTTGCGGTTTCGATTACCGATCTTGATCCAGGTGTTAATTGTTATCTATGTATAATAAAAATATCTATGTATGTATCATATTAAGTATATCAGTTATCTAGTACCCATAACACAAGCTCTGCTTAGCTTGGGCTAGATAATGCTGTGTGGATTGTCCAGCATTATTTACCTATAATTATTAATATATCTCTACAAATACCACCACGCAAAATATTTCTATGGTTCTAGACTTCTAGTTTCTTTCATCTATGGACAATTCTGTAATCATCTGCTCAAGAGCATCTCTCATAATAGTGCCCTAACAAACTTAGGCCTTGAAATAGTGGAGTACGAATTGAGATGCTTTTCACATGACAATGTACTAGCTGCGCCCTGCAGTATCACCCGCGTGGTGATAGATATTTTGGACAATATACAATACAGCTATAAAACTTTTTAGACCCTATTAGTAGTCTAACCTCTTTCATCAATAAGTAGCTGGATTTATTTATTCTAAATATGAATTGATTGACCAACTTTTAGGGGTGCCAACACATCCCACCCAATTATAAGATTATTGATCTGGTGGTGGAGGTTTCACCAGAAGTTTTCATTCGTTTACACCACAGCCAACTACTTATATAGTTCTATATGAGTTTGAGTTATTTCTTGCCTCACCGGCATGAGCTAATATTGCATTCCTAATTGAATTATACCCAAGACTACCCTGTAATTTACACCTGACCTATTCACACTACTTTCTTCATTATACAGCTGAATAAATAAAGCTAAACATGAATAACAAAAGCAAATAATAATGATATTATAGGTAGGTTAGGTGTAGCTTCCTTCTGTGTATTTTTTAACATCAACACTATAACTACAGATACTTCTGCAAGCGTAGAGATTATGGCAAACCTGAATATAATATGTGTGCTGATAAGTTATATTGATTTTATGAGTCCTGTACACGTTCGGCCAATGCGTTGGGCCAATGTGCCAATGTGTGAACACTGTTTGCAGAGCGCACCAAGATCCTTTGATGTGTGCACGAAAAACCGACATTAGTCGGTTTGCGAGCCAACTTTGGCCGCCAACTTCCAACATGCGCCAAGTAGGTCTCTACACGTTGGCCCAATGCATTGGCCCAACGTGTACAGGACGCATTAGGGCCTGATTGATATGTTATAGGGAATGATATGTTATAGGGAATGATGTTATAGGGAATGATATGTTATAGGGAATACAAGGCTGACATATACTATTTTAGTCATATCTGTGTATGGAAGATATTTATCTTTGTAGTAAAAGTATTAATAAATTATCAAACATGTAATAAATAAATATAATATATAATAAATATTTTGGATCATACAGTAGAGCAGATTGAGCTGAAAAACCGTATTCAAACAGGGCTAGAGAATTCAAATTAGGAATGTTTACTCAAAAGATCTGACAAGAATCTTGCTCAAGTTTACCAAAATTATGAAAAATACTTACAATTCCGTCTGCGCCCCTCACTCATGAAACTGTTTTGATTAATGTTGTTCGTAAAAGTCTATCATTACGCTGCGCAAGCCATTGTTGTGATCACACCGTGAAGTCCGGCACTTGTAAAAACAACGCAACGAAATCCGCAAGTTAATTAGTCCCACGGACGAGCCGCAAAGTCATAACCAAATTAAAACCACAATAACACGAAAAAGTTCTGCGCACAAACAATTGCTCTAATTGGTGGGGTCAGAGGTATGTAGGGTGTGAAAAAATTATAAAGTTACATTGGAATTGGAACCGAATGCACAAAATTGTGGACGAATTCCCGATTGACTTGATTGAAGTGACAAGAACTAGACAGACTGACTGTCTGACTGAACTGAAATAACTGACGGCTGGACATTTGGGCTGCCAGATAGAGAGCAATGAATCGTACGATTCGGTATGATACAACGCGATTAGCTTGAAACGACCGGGATAAAAACAGGAAGCGACCACAACGACGTTACGATGACGACGACGACCGACTGGCTCACCGACCAACCAACCGAGAATCGTGCCTGATGAATGTGGCTTACACGTTTATGGACAGCACTATCCCATCAGTTGACTCTTCTAAGACCTAGCAAATTTCATGAATTGCATGATAGCATGATATATCAAAAGCTTCGTCTTGCTTGCGCTGCGCATTTCAGTTAAGCACTAACTGACTGGTTGACTGGAAAAATACCACTCAAGCGGCCGGCGCGGCGTGGCGCTCGGCCCACGGCCTGGGATATCATTGCACAAAGCGGAATTATGAGAATTAGATATACTTCGGAAGATAAAGTAGAAACTCCCAGCGCTAGCTAACTATCTTATGTCTAAATATATATAAAAACAATACCACAAGTGGCGGTTTTATCACTTCATCAATTTCTACTTCCCTGAGAACGAAAAATCGGAAGAGTCACATTACCCACATTACGCAATAAATAAGTACGATTTTCGTCCAATGAGACCTTTCAGGCAACATTTCATGACATGAATGAATGAGTTAATTGGAATGAATGAACTACGAACATTACCTATGTTTCTTACGATTCTATGCTTACGATTTGGAGAAGTATGTCAATGTCAAGTAAATGTCACAGTCTCACGTATTTCCAGCTACACAAAATTACCCATACATCATTCCACAACTAAACAAGCTTGGGACTGATATGGAATACATAATAAATAATCATGCCCATAATAAATGGTCTTTAGTGTACAAACAACACTTTTTTTAATTTAATTTATATTTAAAAAAAAGGGTTGAACTTGAATACATTTGGACATGCATTAGGCACGGGCACGGCGGCGGCATGGCACGTTGTCATAAAGCGCATGGCTAGGCTAATAGCCGGATCGATCGGTAAAATCAATCGGTGAGTTGGAAGCTCTGGGTTTGTTTTGACATGATATTTTCTTGGTTTTATTTGTTTATCCTTTTACTAAAGTTATTTGCAAAGATAGTATAATCTTACAATAACTCATAAAAATGAAATAAACGCACACTATGTCTTCCTTCCTATGTTTCGTATGCCATAGCACAGTAAATGCTGATACAAATGAGGACACCCGCGATAAATACCGTGAAGTTATTGGAATGCATGTAAGTTAACTTTATTTTATTTGCAAAATTCTTGTTCTTACACTTCTCAAGCTCTATAACACTGAGATAAACATAGTAATTAAGTCCTAGTTCTGGAGGTATCGTGACTTTAGGAAGCATAAAGCTGGTAAGGTAATTTTTCTTCACTTCCATAGCCCAGGCATTCAATAGGTACAGTATCTACATGTTTGAAGTTGCTGAGCACAGAAAAGAGAACTGAAGCGAATTTCATTCCTGTATTGTAGTGAGAGGGGTCCTAAATTTCGTGACGTCACATTTAAAAATTTATTTCAATCTAAGTGTTAAGTAAAACAGGAACTTAGAACTATTATAGAAAAACTCAAAAACATATTTTTTTTGTTAAATTAGTGAATTTCTTGAATTGTTTCATTTGATTTAAATTTATATAAAACAAATTTCGGAACTGCTGTTTTAATTCAATTATTATTTCTAGATGTAAAATTGAAAAATATGTGACGTAATTTATTGTATTTATTTATGTCAGATAATAAAATCCATCGAATTTGATGTTGTGCATAGCTTTACTTAAATATAGACATGTATCGAATCATATTATATTTAGACATAAATAGGCAAATAACCATGTATAGGCAAGAATAGGGTAATATAGGTAATATAGGTATGTTCATCTCTTATATGTCTACATATAAGAGATGAACATACTAGTGGTTTCTTTTTCACTTCTTCCACTAGTGGACAAAAAATTTAAGTGAACATTAAAATAATTTTATTTGATAATAATTTAATGTATAAAATATGACTTGTGTAAGTGCTTATTTTGTAAGCCTAAAGAAATAAATGATTTTTATCTTTGACTTTGACATAGTATAGAATAACGACGACCTCTGTGGCGCGTTGGGCGAAGGTCCGCCTGCGATGCAGGAGGTTGCGGGTTCGATTCCCGCCTCAGAACAATTGTGTGTACGATCTGCAGATAATTGTTCCGGGTGTTCTGGTCGTTTTATATGTATAATAAAAAAATATCTATCTATGTAATGTATTGTATTATGAATATCAGTTATCTAGTACCCATAACACAAGCTCTGCTTACCATGGGGCTAGATAATGCTGTGTGAATTGTCCAGCATTATTTATTTATTTTATTTCAACATTTAAATGTATTTATGGAGGACCCCATAGTTTTGAAGCAAGGAAGTAACACATCCATCCATTGGTATGGTACGGTAGTTGTACTCCTGTTTCCGCACTTAGAATCCGATTGGGCCTTTGTGCGTGGTGTGTTTCCTAGTTTAACCAGCCTAACTCCGTCCAGAAGCGCAGAATACTCCTGGGATCTTCACAGGCTTCGCGGAGTGACCTCGGGTTCATTCCATCCATTTTAACATTCTCAACAACTTTCGCATTTGTATATTAATGTAGACATACGACGATAGACATTCATTTATTTTATGTAAACATTTTCAGCTATGCCCTGATTCTCACCTTTGCTTCATTTGCTGCCATTTCCTGAATAAGATGTGGATGTTCAAGTCTATCTGCTTGAAGCGAAGTCTGGAGTATCCGGTGCTGTTCAGGTAATTAGTTTGAACATGTTAGTAAAACCTCAGGATGCACAAACATATCCACCTGGGTAAGCATCTGCATAGCTCAGACGAACTACGACAGATCACCCTGAAGAAAATCCTAGCAGCTGCAAGGGTTAGTGGCGAACTATGAACGCTACGGCTTCGGGGCTGAACGTATAAGTGGCGATCACAATAGGCCTATCATGGCCGCTCTGATACCCAAGCCACCCAAAGATAATAATAAAAAACCTCAGGAAGAAACTAGCTATACACTAGCCTAACTCGATGTTCACTCTGGTGTTGCAGCAACTAGCAAAATCAGACCTTAGACTTCAATATATTATCCTAAGTTATAAGAAGAAATTATTTTATTTAAAAATTTCAGGTGGTTAAGACAAACCTAACATAGGCTTTAAGGCACATAAGTAAATGATGTAACCTATTGGTATTAATAAATAATCTATGTATATATCTATGTGATAACTGATATACATACATGTTATAATTAAATAAATATATAATGCTGGACAATTCACACAGCATTATCTAGCCCCATGGTAAGCATAGCTTGTGTTATGGGTACTAGATAACTGATATACATAATACAATTAATAACATAGATAGATATTTTTTATTATATATAGAAAACGACCAGAATACCCGAAACAAATATTTGCAGATCGTACACACAATAGTTCCGAGGCGGGAATCGAACCCGCAACCTCCTGCGTCGCAGGCGGACCTTCGCCCACCGCGCCACATCAGTCGTCAAATTGAGAGATATCGATTTCTAGTTTCGTTCGTGTTCTATTCTGTTTTCATTGAATAAAAATGTAATGTAAAAATAACAACCATAATTTAATGTCTTTAATTTTCAGTGAGAAAGGCACCATATACCTGCAAAGAAGCGACACCCAAGTCAGCACTCTCTGCCCAGAAGATATATGTCTCCAGCATCTCAACTCAAAGTATCACTTCTACAACACTATAGAAAACTCTCCTCACTTCGAAGAGAACAAATATCTGCAGCTACACGAAGAAATGCACTTTGGACTACTTCCAAACAATGTAGAGGTCCAAACGGATGACTTATTCGAACATCTAAATGACAACCTTCTTAAATCTACAGTGGAACAGTTTAATAATGAATTTCTTGGGATCAAAGAGACTAGAAAAGAAGTTGATGAGTTTATATTCGGTAACGATAACATAGAATCTCCGCTGGAAAATATAAACAAGATAGAGCTAGATAATTTAGAAGAAATATCTGAAGTTAATATAACTTTGACTGATTTAAATGTAAGGAATTTTGATTGCAAGGAATTAGGGCAGGACTATGTTGATAGATCTGATTTAAGAAGCTGTTTTGTTGAAAAACAACAATACATGAGAAATAATCAGTTTGTTGAAAAATGTAATCAAATTGTTGGAACTAGTGATCATATCGTTGGTTTAGTTGACAGATCACATGATTGTTGTGTTAGAAATAACAGCTTTGTTGAAAAGTTAGATGCAAATAACGTTTTTGTTGATAAACATCAAGATATTGTTGTAAGATCACCAGAAATGGTAAACAATGTTCATTTTGTTGAAAGATCCGATTATGTTGTAAGAAATGATGATTTTATTCAAGAAGGAAATCAATATGTTGAAAATGATAATATTATCAATGAAAGCAATGAATGTCAAAAAGAACCTCATCATAATGATGTAATGAATGATGAAACAAGTGATAATTATAACACACAGTTAATTAAACCAGAAAATAATGACAACAGAGACTCCAATACATACCTGGATGATGAAAATGAAAAATCAAGTGAAACTGATGAACAAACACATTATAATGAAGAAAAATCATCAGATACTGATGAAAAAAACAATGAATATATAGAGATACAAAAGAAAAATATATACAACAAATTAACACTCAGTCTAGAAGAACAGAAGATAGAATTAGAAGAGAGTAGGAGAAGTAAGAAGTACATAGACGCTGTGTATAAATGCTATAGCTGTGCCACAGGCTTTCTCTTCAAGGATTCATATCAAGCGCATATGATGAGACATGAAGAGGTAAACCTATAATAATATTATAAAGAGGAAAGGTTTGATTTTTTGTTTGTTTGTAACGAATAGGCTCCGATACTACTGGACCGATTTGAAAAATTCTTCTTCATCGTTGGGAAGCTACACTATCCCCGGTGAACATAGGCTATATTATATTTTCAAAAAAGTTAGGGATCCTTACTAAAACTCCAATAATAATGTAACCCAAGGTGTAAAAAAAATGCATAAAAGTTGAACGCGGCTGAAACCGCGGGGAACAGCTAGTAATAAGACTTTATCTTATTACTAGCTGTTCCCCGATGATACAGCCGATGAAACCGTAATAATACAATACAAAAATACTTTGTTGTACACCAGTTACAGATCATTATAAAACACATCACATGATACAAGTACAATGGGCGGCCTTATCGCTTAGAAGCGATCTCTTCCAGGCAACCTTTGTATGGAAAGAATTATGTGAATTTAAGAAAGGCAGGGGGTGTATCAAGGATCGTACTAGAATAAATATGAACATAACATGAATATTTCAAGATAAATTAATATATATATATATATATAATACATATGTATACCTAATATAATATACTTAGTAATACTCAGTTTATAAATAAATAATAAGTACTAATATAAGTTTTACACTAGCCATGGTATTAAATGGTATTAAAATGTACCTCTTAATAATTTCAGTCCAACGGTGAACACCTCTGCCTGATATGCTCCCTCCGCTTCGCCAACCCAGCTGTTTTAAGAGTCCATCGCGCCAACCACTCGGTAAGGTATGTTTCTGCTAAAGCTGACTGAACCAATCATATTTTATTTATTTACTTATTAACTAGCAGTTCAAAGTCGCTCAGCGAGCTATGGAAAGAGCTATCCTCGAAGTTCCTCTGAAGGATAGTAACGAATGCATCCGACAGAGAACCAAAGTTATCGACATAGCTCATAGAATTAGCAAGCTGAAGAGGCAGTGGGCCGGCCATATCTCGCGAAGAAGCGACAACCGCTAGGACAAACGTGTTCTTGAGTGGAGACCGCGACTCGGTAAACGTAGTGTAGGACGCCCTCGGACCAGGTGGGATGACGACCTGCGAAAGACTGCAGGTAGATGCTGAATGCGGCAAGCTGAAGACAGGGCGCTATAATTGCAAATTATGAAATTCGCAATTTTATTGCGAAGGCCATGAAATGGCTTTCATACCCAAAATAAATGACGACGACCGATGTGGCGCGGTGGGCGAAGGTCCGCCTGCGACGCAGGAGGTTGCGGGTTCGATTCCCGCCTCGGAACAATTGTGTGTATGATCTGCAGATATTTGTTCCGGGTGTTCTGGTCGTTTTCTATGTATAATAAAATATATCTATCTATGTAATGTATAGTATTATGTATATCAGTTATCTAGTACCCATAACACAAGCTCTGCTTACCATGGGGCTGGATAATGCTGTGTGAATTGTCCAGCATTATAAATAAATAAATATAAAATAAATAATGCTAGTCAATCCACACAGCATTATCTAGCCCCAAGCTAAGCAGAGCTTGTGTTATGGGTACTAGATAACTGGTATGATACTTAATACAATACATTAATTGTTCACGTTTAAACTCCTGAACGGATCGGGCTGAAATTATGGACTGGGTGAACTGATTTTCATGATACCTTATTTATTTGAAAGCTGGTGCTTCCCATCCATTTTAATTTGGCCCAGTCCTGACAATGGCATCCATGAGAACAGTGCCGGATTTAGAGGTATGGAGGCCTCGGGGCAACAAAGGAGTGGAGGCCCCCTGGCCCCAAACTATTTTCCAATTACGAAGAATAAGAATCGAAACGTCTACCTTTACCTACGTAAAGGCAAAACAAAATATCAATGGAAAAGTGGTCTACTAATCAGATTTTTTTCCGAAGTCTCTTTTCTTGCCCCACTTTTGTGGAGGCCCGGGGCAGTCGCCCCGTTTGCCCTTCCGTAAATCCGGCCCTGCATGAGAAAACCATATAATTGCTTAAATATGCATTAAGTAGGTATGTGCACGAAAAATAACACAATATCACGCGAAACAAATGTTTCGATGACTATTTTTTTAAAACTAAGTTTCAAGCCCATTTTTGTCATTTAGGAATTTGTACTCGGCTTATAGTTTTCTTAAACACGCCAAATTCTTAACCGATATATCTGTTCCGATAGGATAGAAATAACCATACACAAAGTTACATTATTACGTTTAACACTTTGACTGCGATTTTTTTTCGACGACTGCGATCTTTTTTTTAACCTAAAAAATTCGTGCTGCCGCTCTACACAGCGGTTGTGTTGCGCCGCACATGCGTTTCGTTCGAAAAATATTACGGCTGTGCTGAGTCTTTCAGATCTGTATTTTCTCAGCCGCTGCGCTAGTGTGGATTTACGCATATTAGTCACTTGTAGAAAACACATACTACGTTACCTACCTATAAATACTACATTTGTTACAAATTATTATGCGTTGTATACTACGTTACCTACCTATAAATACTACATTTGTTACAAATTATTGTGCGTTGTATACTACGTTACCTACCTATAAATACTACATTTGTTACAAATTATTGTGCGTTGTATACTACGTTACCTACCTATAAATACTACATTTGTTACAAATTATTGTGCGTTGTATACTACGTTACCTACCTATACATACTACATTTGTTACAAATTATTGTGCGTTGTATACTACGTTAACTACCTATAAATACTACATTTGTTACAAATTATTGTGCGTTGTATACTACGTTACCTACCTATAAATACTACATTTGTTACAAATTATTATGCGTTGTATACTACGTTACCTACCTATAAATACTACATTTGTTACAAATTATTGTGCGTTGTATACTACGTTACCTACCTATAAATACTACATATGTTACAAATTATTGTGCGTTGTATACTACGTTACCTACCTATAAATACTGCATTTGTTACAAATTATTGTGCGTTGTATACTACGTTACCTACCTATAAATACTATTTGTAAAGAAATTGCTGCGCCCTTACAGGGTAAACAGATAAACGTCTACATGAAACCCTTCGCTCCACAGGTATCAATGCTCCATCTGTGAGCAGATACTAAGAAGTAAGCAGAGACTATCCCACCCCTGCCAGAGACAGACTAGCCAAGTGCCCTGCCATCTGTGCGGAAAAGTATTCCCGTGAGTTTATATCCTATATTTTTTTTTTTCGAATACGTCCGACAGGGAACCGAAGTTATCGACATAGCTCTAAGAATTAGCAAGCTGAAGTGGCAGTGGGCCGGCCATATCTCGCGAAGAACCGACGGCCGCTGGGGTAAACGTGTTCTTGGGTTGAGACCACGACTCGGTAAACGTAGTGTAGGACGCCCTCCGACCAGGTGGGATGACGACCTGCGAAAGACTGCAGGTAGATGCTGGATGCGGCAAGTTGATGACAGGGCGCTATGGCGCTCATTGGGGGAGGCCTATGTCCAGCAGTGGACTAGCATAGGCTGATGATGATGATGATATATTTGTATCCAGGTTTTTTTGTTTAGAGGGTAGCCGAAAAATCTTCTTTTTTTTTTCAAATTCGGCTCACAATTATATTTCACTATCAAAATGACATTAGTATAAAGTCCTATTAACAAATGAGACTAAATGGACTAATATCAAACCGACATGTACATGTACACGAGAAAACTAACATGAAAAAATCTTTGGTAGCCTACATAGTATAAAACAATGTAGACATAGACATATCATTTACAAAGTCGTTCACGTTACCGTTATATCATGTGCTGCAGTGTCGAACAAATGCTTTATCTGTCTATCTATTAGCAAAGTCGCTTCCCGCTGTCTGTTCGTCCCTGTGTATGCTTAGATCTTTAAAAAGCTCTGCAAGGCTACCATGCTATTCAACTCACGCATTATCAGCGTTATTACGCTAATTTTAGTGCGAATAACGCGTGTTAAGGTACATTTTAGCGCGAATAACGCGTGTTAAGGTACATTTTAACGCGAATAACGCGTCTTAAGGTTCATTTTAACGCGAATAACGCGTGTTAGGGTTCATTTTAAAGTGAATAACGCGTGTTAAGGTAAATTTTAATGCGAATAACGCGTAAAATGGTTTTACGTTAAATTTACGTTTTTTACGTTAAATTACACTTTAACACGCGTTAAAATGAACCTTAACACGTGTTATTCGCGCTCAAATTAGCGTAATAACGATGATAGTTAAATAGCATGGTAGCCTTGCTGCTTAGTTTGGGGCTAGATGATGCTGTGTGGATTGTCCAGCATTATTTATTTATTTATATCTTTCCAGGAGTCAGACCCACTATCAGCAGCATCTAAAACGAGCGCACCAGAGCAGCAGTCGAACCTACACCTGTAATGTGTGCGGCAAGCGCTGCACCAACCAAGCCGCCGTTAGGACCCATATGTTGTGAGTAAAATACGAAAAGTAAAGTTGTAAGTATAATAAGAAAAAACAAATATAGAATATTGTGTTGTACAATAGGCAGCCTTATCGCTATGAGCGATCTCTGCCAGGCAACCTTTGGATGGACATGAAGTGTTACTTGAGCTTGTTGTGAGTACTTGAACTAGATGGCGCTAGTAAAACAGCAAGGCTACCTACCACGCTATTTAACGCATAGGGTAACTCGCGTTATAACTACATAGTAAATAAAATAAACGCTTTCCGCTGTCTGTCTGTTGTGTATGCTTAGATCTTTATAACTACGGAACGGATATTGATACGGTTTCTTTTTTAATTGATAGAGTGATTCAAAAGGAAGATTTATAAACCATTTGACACATATATTTCCATGCGGGCGAAGCCGCGGGGTGCAGCTAGGAATAAAATATATAATTATCATAACGCGTGTTAAGGGCCCGGCGACCCTCGCTTGCAAAAATCGCTCCGAATATCGCTGTTCCTGTTTAACCCTTGCGCCGCGCCACATGCGTGCGCGATAGCAATATTAGCCGTTCAACATTTGGTTTGTTCCGTAATACCAAAAATTATGACTGAAAACTTTTTGTATTCTTCACAAAGTATTGTATATAGTATAAGCTATGTTTCTTAATAAATAAAACGTAAGATATTTATGTTTTTAATACGAAACAAATAGCGAGAAAACTTGTCCATTTTCGCATAAAAATGTGCAAAATGCGATTGGCTTTCATTTAATTTCAGGTAAGTATTTTGAAACAAAATCTATTTAGGAACCTAGATATATACTATTCAAATACAAATAATACAATATTATAGTGGAAATATGCTTGAATTGGAAATCATTTTGGTATTACGTTTGTATGAAGAATTCGTCCCTCCGGAGGCCTCTTAAAGCGCATTAAAACGTGAAAAATGTCTTTTCACGTAACGCGTATTCGCGCGAATGATATTGTTCAATTTCTTCTATAAAAGTTTGCTTGGACTGAACCAATTCTTGGTGACTGATGTATAATAGATACATAGATAGATAGATTGTACCCTACCGCAATTGTACCCTATACAATAAGTTTGCTTTGCCGGAAGACCAGCGTTGGTTGCTAGCATGTTGGTTTCTTTTCACTTCTTCCACTAGTGGACAAAAAATTTAAGTGAACAGTAAAATAATTTTACTTGATAATAATTCATATATGAAATATGACTTGTCTAAGTGCTTATTTTGTAAGCCTAAAGAAATAAATGATTTTTTACTTTACTTTACTTTACTTTACATGCTGGTCATCCAACTCATGCTGAGGCAGAGCCATTTTGTTACTGGACTTACATACTACACGTTTCCTCTTAGTTTAAGTTAATTATGTTCTGTGTAAGTTTTATCTATACTAATATTATAAAGAGGAAAGGTTTGATTTTTTGTTTGTAGGCTCCGAAAGTACTGGACCGATTTGAAAAATTCTTTCACCGCTGGGAAGCTACACTATCCCCGGTGAACATAATCTATATTATATTTAAAAAAAAGTTAGGGATCCTTACTAAAACCGTGCAAAGCCGGGAAGGTCCGCTAGTGAAATATAAATTAATTTCCTTTTCATTTCAAGTTTTTGTTTCAAATAAAGAATTTTGTATATATTTGGTATTCCAGAACACACATAACAAGAAAGTTTACGTGCGACCTCTGCCCATCAACATTCAGCAGTCCATACACGCTCAAGCACCACGTCAAATCTCACAGCACGTCGCAACTGCACTACTGCTCGGCTTGCAACGTCGGGTATAGCAGTAGGAAGTGTTTGCAGCAGCATTATAAGAATACGATAGCACATAAGGATAAAATGTAAGTTATTTTACTACTTTGACCCCGTTTGACCCGACTCTGACATCGATTGACCTGATTCTGACAGCGATTGACCCGACTTTGACCTGATTGACCCGACTGTGACCCTGATTGACACCGATTTACCCTACTTTGACGCCGACTAACCCCGATTTTGACTTTATTTAATGACCCGGCATAGATGTCATTGAAATTGACATCTGTCCTCGTCATCAACGTTCAGCAGTCCATACACATTCAAGCACCACGTCAAATCTCACAGCACGTCGCAACTGCACTACTGCGCGGCTTGCAACGTCGGATATAGCAGTAGGAAGTGTTTACGGCAGCATTATAAGAATGCGATAGCACATAAGGATAAAATGTAAGTCTTTGACCCCGACTGATCAGACATTGACCCTATTTGACCCCATCTTCACCTTAATATTGACCACTTTGACCACGGTTGACCACCTTAACCCCGTTTGACCCGACTCTTAACACCGTATGAATGACTTGACATAGAAGCCCCCGTGATAGACATCTGTCTTCGTCTTCAACATTCAGCAGTCAATACATGCTCAAGCACCATTTCAAATCTCACAGCACGTCACAACTGCACTACTGCGCGGCTTGCAACGTCGGGTATAGCAGTAGAAAGTGTTTGCAGCAGCATTATAAGAATGCGATAGCACATAAGGATAAAATGTAAGTCTTTGACCCCGATTGAGACATTGACCCTATTTGACCCCATCTTCAACTTTATATTGACCCTAATTGACCACTTTGACCTCAGTTGACCATTTTGACCACGCTTGACCACCTAAACCCCGTTTGACCCGACTCTGACATAGATTGACCTGACACTGACAGCAATTGACCCGACTTTGATCCGATTGACGCGATTCTGACCCGATTGACCCAACATTTTATTTTGATTTATTCGGAAGACAGTTTTACACACTTAACAAATAAATTTAAATAATAACTTATAATCATTTATATGTACTGAGTACTCGCATGTAGAAGCTAAAAGATTACAATTGCAGAGGAGAAAAGAACCATGAACACTGAACATTGTCCCTGTTTGACCCCATCTTCACCTTTATATTGACCCTTGTCGACCTAAATGAACGACTTTGACCCCCAACCGACACTACACCTACATCCTACATATCTGTACAAAAACAACTGTATTTACTGAACGCGTTCCTATTTTTCCAAAGTTATCGACATAGCTCAAAGAATTAGCAAGCTGAAGTGGCAGTTGGCCGGCCATATCTCGCGAAGAACCGACGGCCGCTGGGGCAAACGTGTTCTTGAGTGGAGACCACGACTCGGTAAACGTAGTGTAGGACGCCCCCTGACCAGGTGGGATGCAGACTTGCGGAAGACTGCAGGTAGATGCTGGATGCGGCAAGCTGCTGAAGACAGGGCGCTATGGCGCTCATTGGGGGAGGCCTATGTCCAGCAGTGGACTACTGTAGGTTGATGATGATGTTCCTATTTTTCAGGTATAAATGCCGACTCTGCGATAAGACCTGCCCCACGTTACTCTCACTCGACGACCACAACGCCGCGGTTCACATGCGCAGTAAAGACCTTTTCTGTGCTGTTTGTCCAGCCAGATATTCTACTAGAAAGGTAATTACCTTTTTTTATTTATTATAGCTGTTTCATTATCAGCCTATAGCAGTCCACTGCTGGAAATAGGCCTCCCCAATGAGCGCTATTGCGCCCTGTCTTCAGGGCTACAATTCATAAAGATATATTGTATATTATCCAAAATATCTATATCACCACGCGGGTGAAACCGCGAGGCGCAGCTAGTACTTCTATAAATAAAGAAATATTATATTCTAGACAATAGCCAACAGATTACCTTCCGGGACATGGCTGTTCACGTGACGGAATGTCTAAAGGGTTCGAATGGGTAGATGTCAAAATGTATAAAGTTTAATTGTTACAATGTATAAAGTAAATACGCGTGCGAAGCCTCAGGCAGAAACTAGTCCTTACTAATAATATAAAGATTTGATTTTTTTGGTTGTTTGTATTTAATAGGCTCCGAAACTGCTGGACCGATTTGAAAAAATATTTCACCGTTGGGAAGCTGCACTATCCCCGGTGAACATAGGCTATATTATCTATATATATAAAAGAAAGTCGTGTTTGTTACAACACTTATAACTCGAGAACGGCTGAACAGATTTAGCTGAAAATTGGTGGAGAGGTAGCTTAGAACCAGGAGTCTAACATAGGATACTTTTTATCATTTAAACTATTTGACACATAGATTTTCCACGGGTGCGAAGCCGCGGGGCGCAGCTAGTATTTTATAAATATTAAACTCAAATTTAACGCGGGTGAAACAGCTAGGACGTGTAGGACGCCCTCCGACCAGGTGGGATGACGACCTGCGAAAGACTGCAGGTAGATGCTGGATGCGGCAAGCTGAAGACAGGGCGCTATGGTGCTCATTGGGAGAGGCCCATGTCCAGCAGTGGACTGCTATAGGCTGATGATGATGTATGTCGTATTTTCTTTATGTAGGTTTTTTCTAATTGTACATTTATGTTTTCTAATACAACAAGGAACAAAACTATGTAAACAATATTATTCATATTATTACTTATAATTGCTTTAGTAAAGCAGCTGTTTCTATGTTTCAGGGTCTCGTAAGGCACATGAAAAATCACACGAACGTGCCGAAGAAACTGCCGCTGTGCCATTCTTGCGGAGAGACCTTTAAGGTACATAGAAAACACTTTATTATAACCACACAAAACAAATTGCTTTGCTGGAAGACCAGCGTTGGTTGCTAGCATGCTAGTCACCCAACTCATAAATGTTTTCAACCTTAAGTGTCCGGCGACCCTCGCTTGCAAAAATCGCTCCGAATATCGCTGTCCCTGTTTAACGCTTGCGCCGCGCCCCATGCGTGCGCGATAGCAATATTAGCCGTTCAAAATCTGGTTTGTTCCGTAATACCAAAAATTATGACTGAAAACTTTTTGTATTCTTCACAAAGTATTGTTATTCTGTAACTAGACAATATAAGCTATGTTCCTTAATAAATAAAACGTAAGATATTGATGTTTTTAATACGAAACAAATAGCAAGAAAACTTGTCCATTTTCGCATAAAAATTGCAAAATGCGATTGGTTTTCATTTAATTTTAGGTAAGTATTTAAAAAAAACTATTTAGGAACCTAGATAAATACTATTCAAATACAAATAATACAATATTATAGTGGAAATATGCTTGAATTGGAAATCATTTTGGTATTACGTTTGTATGAAGAATTCGTCCCTCCGGAGGCCTCTTAAATGTTTTCTACAATTTCTACCACTAAAATCACGTTTCTACCACGTCAACTTCAACTTCTTATTTTTATGGCTCGCTGTATTTATGCTGCCACTTCAGCTTGCTAATTCTCAGAGCTATGTCGATAACTTTGGAAAAATAGGAACGCGTTGAGTTAATATAGTTGTTTTTGTACGCAAATATGCAAATGTAGGGTGAAACCATACAGCCTGATTTCACTGCTGGGCAAAGTTCTTCCCCGTTGCAGCCAGACATTAGTCAGTAATTATTAATAATAACTAATAATTATTATTTCATTTCAGACTGCCACTATACTTAGAAGACATCTTAAAAATGTATGCGAGAAGAACAAACAAGATCAGCTAATGGTGCAAACACACTATTGAAACGCGACGCAACGGTTGGACAAGCAATGTGCGCTGTGCACATTAAAAACTTGTATCGAGTGACAATAATGTGGACATCTACACTAATATTATAAAGAGAAATGATTTGTATGTTTGTAAAGAATAAACTCAAAAAAACGATTGGACCGACTTCAAAACTTCTTTCACCAATTAGAAATCATCCCTGAGTAACATAGGCTAAAAATCTAAGTTTAAAGGCATGTCATAGGAAATTGCACTCGGTAAACGTAGTGTAGGACGCCCTCAGACCAGGTGGGATGACGACCTGCGAAAGACTGCACGTAGATGCTGAATGCGGCAAGCTGAAGACAGGGCGCTATGGCGCTTATTGGGGGAGGCCTATTCAATTCAATTTATTGAATGCAGCTTCACAAAGTACATGTTACAGCCATAGAGAGTTAGAGTAAATAATTTAAAAACTAAAAATAAAAACCTTTTTTATGGGAAGGGACACATCCTGCGTTTACAGACGCATGGCATTATGAATGTGCGTCCAGTGCTTCATGAAAGCGCAGTCCGTGTCCAGCCTTCCAGCTATAACGTTCAGATAGCTACAAGATAAATGTATCTTTTAAAGGGCAATGTATACGCTTCTACAACAAAACTCCAAATGAGTTGCAAAAATTATTAATAAATAAATTTAAAAAAATTGTGAAGCATATTCTTTGAAAAAGGCTTATTACAAAATATCAGATTACCTAGAAGATAAAAAAGCTTGGAACGAGTTTTGCTCCAACTCAAAATCTACCAACTTACAGATAAGCAAATCAAATGTACTAGACACATAAGTTATGAACATACTAGTGGTTTCTTCTCACTTCTTCCACTGGTGGACAAAAAATTGAAGTGAACTACACTCGCGAGCAGCTGAATCGACTCAAGAGTTCAAAATGTACAAAGTGGTTTTTTTTCAAAAATGGCTCGAATAATGTGCGTAAAACATATTATTTTTGAAAGTTTAATCATTACGGTTCAAAATGATACCATTATTGTAAAAATCTACCCACTACTTTTTAAATTAATAAGGTTTTCATGGAATACCAATGAAAGTGAAGTTAGTTTGAGTCAATATGGTCTTGATCAAAATCAAAATAAAACGGAAAATGTATGCTTAATATTCAAGATTTTTATCTCAATACTTGGTGTTGCCTCCCCTAGCTTTGACAACAGCTCGAAGGCGGTTTCTCATCGAATTGATAAGGTTTTTGATCAGTTCTTGGAGAAGCCTTTCCCACTCCTCTTCCAGCCCTATCTTCAGCTCTTCGATGCTTGTAGGCGCTGGATTTCTGCCTCGTACCCTCCGTTTGAGTTCGTCCCATAGATGCTCTATGGGATTGAGGTCAGGACTGAGTGCGGACCAGTCCATGGTCCGTAAACCAACTTCATCCAAGAACTGACGAGTGATTCGTGCTGTATGACACCGGGCATTGTCATGCATTAACAGGAAGCCGTCCTCGATGAAACCTTGATAAGGCAAGACATGATCCAGAAGAATATCTTCCACATATCGAGCAGCTGTCAGACCGCCTCCTCGGCCTCCACCAGGGACGAAAACGAGCTCCGTTTTTTCCCAGCAAAATGCCCGCCCACATCATACACGAACCACCGCCGTAGGACACTGTATTGGCAAAACAGCACTGCGCAAACTGCTCGCCTGGACGCCTGTAGACCCGAGCTCTCCTGTAACTGCCATGTAGACACACTCTGCAATCGTCAGCAAACAGGGCTGACGCCTTTGCTCAGCACTCCAATAAATGTGTTCGCGAGCAAATTCAAGGCCCGCTTGACGGTGAGCTGTGGTCAATATTGGGCCTCTGGTAGGCCGTCTTGAAATGAGGTTCGCTTCTCTCAATTGTCTTCTGACCGTCCATTCACTGAAAGAAACTCCTCAAACCTATCTCAGCAGATGCTGGACAGAAACACCGGTGAGATGACGATATCTGAGATTTGTCGAAACGATATAACGGTCGTCTCTCTCAAAAGTAAGCCGGCACCGATTGGTATCTGGCCTCCTAGAGTAAGAACCAATCTCTTGAAATCTTTTGTACTCCCTCGACGCAGCAGATTGGCTCAGTTTTAGTCGACGAGCGACTTCTCGCTGGCTAAGGTTCTCTTGCAGCAAAGCAACAACTAGAGCGGCTTCTTCTGATGTTGTATCCATAGTAATTGTAAATCAGCGATCGTAAATTACGTAGGTGTGTTTAGGTTCACGTTTGGTAAGCGACTCATAAGCATGCACTGCCTGCAGGGTGCTTTAAAGGAGGTTGCAACGCGCCCGCGCAGCTACCGCGTCGAGCGCATTTTTGATGCATTCACGAATATAACGAAATTAAAAAAAAAAGAACTGTACGAATATAAATGATTGGTGTTATTAAAAAGCCTTAAGATCAAGCTATAAAAAAAAATTAAAGTAAATACAATACTCAAATCATTTTCGAAAAATTTACACTTTGTACTTTTTGTAGCTTTGAGTCGATTCGGCTGCTCGCGAGTGTATAAAATAATTTAATTGATAATAATGAATAGTATAAAATATGACGTGTCTAAGTGCTTATTTGTAAGCTTAAAGAAATAAAAACTTTTCATTTTCATTTTTTTCATTTTCACTGGCGCCGCCCCTCGCCCGGCGCATCAGGGATGCTGTTCTGTTGCGGATGTACGCGTAAAAGTCATCAACGCGGGACTCTGGAAACATCCCGGACGCGCTACAGAAGCGGGGCAGTCCCAGTAGCACTCTG
Organism: Eupithecia dodoneata; assembly: GCA_947044415.1. Lineage (NCBI taxonomy): Eukaryota > Metazoa > Arthropoda > Insecta > Lepidoptera > Geometridae > Eupithecia > Eupithecia dodoneata. The sequence goes on from OX345684.1 coordinate 4,214,736, forward strand.
AACGCGTTATTATACTGGACGCGACGGGCATTCCAGCATTTCTGCGTGTAGTTATGTCCAGCAGTGGACTGCTTTAGGCTGATGATGATGATGATGAAGTTATAGGAACCAACCGGTCGCGTAGGATTTCGAAAGTGTGTAGAGACCACCGTAATTTGTTTAGGTTAGTCCACTGCTGGACATGGGCCTACCCTAATATTTAGTATTGGTGGGCAGTGGAGGTTTTAATATAAAAGAATCGAGGGGCTGAGTTTGTGGGTCTATTCTTACGCCGATAATAAACGACAAGTAGATAAAAACATGTACGATAGTTATATTTAGAAAGTAATTAATTAATCACATTATTTACAAGAGTTTTGATACCTCAAGCCAGTTTACACAAAAACTAAAGAATTATTTCGTGTATTTACAAAAACTACGCTCGAATGTAGATTGCATTTTCTTTTGTTTAAACGACTACTATACTCTGTCCATCCAGAATAGAGCATGTTTACTAACAAACGAAATCAGCTGTTTTTTAGGGTTATCACTACGAAATTATGCAGGCCTAACAGAATTCCAATGATTTCACACGTAAAATGACAAATGACGACCTCTGTAGCGCGGTGGGTGTTCAATTTAATGCAAATCCAATTATTTCAATTCACAAAATCATCACTAAGTGGTCAAACACGGAAGATTAAAATCACCAGAGATTTTTGACTTTGTAGCAGTGCCAACCATAACGAATCTCAGTTTTGAAGTCCTGGGAGGCAAACATTTGGTGCCTTTTTTAATACGATTCCGAATTAAGGATAGCACTCTCACCATACGTCATTCATAGAAAGAGCATTATTTTAATTTGGCCGGATTATCTTGGAACGAATGGAACATAAACTTATAGGATAGAGATAAAAGTAGCGGTAAATTTTTTGCCGCAAATCAAATATTATCTATGATAAAATTTCAACTGTAGGTACTTTAATGAATTGGGAATTTAAAAAAAAAATTGTGAAGCATATTCTTTGTAAAAAGGCTTATTACAAAATATCAGATTATCTAGAAGATAAAAAAGCTTGCAACGAGTTTTGCTCCAACTCAAAATCTACCAACTTACAGATAAGCAAATCAAATGTACTAGACACATAAGTTATGAACATACTAGTGGTTTCTTCTCACTTCTTCCACTGGTGGACAAAATATTGAAGTGAACATCAATATAATAATGAATAGTATAAAATATGACTTGTTTAAGTGCTTATTTGTAAGCCTAAAGAAATAAACTTTCATTTCATTTCATGTTAACGATTTGCGACAAATTCACTTCTACCCGTTCTATACATTATGGAACGTAAAAAAAATATATTTAATAAATTATTTATCGCGCAAAGTAAATCAAACAACCTTAAAATAAATAATAAATAATGCTGGACAACTCACACAGCATCATCTAGCCCCATGGTAAGCAGAGCTTGTGTTATGGGTACTAGATAACTGATATACATAATACAATACATTACATAGATATTAAAAGACCTATAGTTAAAAATATCACTGGTACCTTTTTTTTTTGACGACTGATGCGGCGCGGTGGGCGAAGGTCCACCTGCGACGCAGGAGGTTGCGGGTTCGATTCCCGCCTCGGAACAATTGTGTGTACGATCTGCAGATATTTGTTCCGGGTGTTCTGGTCGTTTCCTATATATAATAAAAAAAAATTCTATCTATGTAATGTATTGTATTATGTATATCAGTTCTCTAGTACCCATAACACAAGCTATGCTTAGCTTGGGGCTAGATAATGCTGTGTGATTTGTCCAGCATTATTTATTTATTTCACTGTATCAAATTAAAGCACTTCAAGGCAGAAAAAGCGATTAAACTGTACCCGTCCATAAAATCAACAATTATTTTGTTTAATATCGCACCACACTCTTTCAAAACGCATTTACTTTCTAAACTACCCTCATTTTCTTCTTCCTTGGTGTCCGTGAACCATTTCCTTCGCCATATATCGGATATATCTTGCTTTTTCAAAACTTTTTGAGAACTTTGACTTTCTTTCTGGTTTTGAGAACTTTCACTTTCTTGACTACACAAATTGCCTTGTTTATATTTACGTATTATTATTTGTAGAACATGAAATATATAGCATAAGTTTTCTAGTTTGTTTATTTCTTGTATTTCGTATTTTATGTCTGATATATCGTTGATTAGTTTTTGTAGGATGTCGTTTATTTTGTCAATGGTGAATTTGTTTATATGTGTGGATTTATTTAGTAGTATAATCCTTTGGATTTGTTCGTCTTTTTTCTGGAGCTGCAACGTAATAATAATACAATTATTCTTTATTATATATCATCATCAACCCATGTTAGTCCACATGCCTCCCCCAATGAGCGCCATAGCGCCGTCTTCAGCTTGACGCATCCAGCATCTACCTGCAGTCTTTCGCAGGTCGTCATCACTCGGTAAACGTAGTGTATGACGCCCTCCAACCAGGTGTGATGACGACCTGCGAAGGACTGCAGGTAGATGCTGGATGCGGCAAGCTGAAGACAGGGCGCTGTCGTGAGTTAGGGAAGGCCTATGCTCAGCAGTGGACTAACGTAGGCGGATGATGATATCATCCACAAACACGTTCACAGCTGGACATAAGCCTACATACGAATAAAATTAATTCTTTATTTTTCTAGAATAAAATATAAAATATTTGCGTTTCATATAAAATAATACAAATAAAGAACTATCTATTATAGTAGTTTTCTAGTACGAGTTCTTACCACGTCAAAATCGTAACTTTCCTCCCCGTAAAGCAAATGCAACAATTTCTCAACTGTGTTCAGCAATTCTTCCAGAAACTTTGGGTATATTTCTTCTACGTGTAGTCTGTCTATTATTTGACCCAATACCTGGAATTTATTATTTATTTATTTTATTTATTTGACTTGTGGGCAAAGAGCACCACAGAGTGGAGCTCACCCAACGCTAAGAGGCGACGTGGAAGGCCCAGGATGAGATGGCGCGACGAGCTCGAGGCACATCTTCCATCGTGGCCTGTTGCAGCGTTGGATCGCGAGGAGTGGAAGGAGAAAAGGGAGGCCTTTGCCCAGCAGTGGGACAATAATGTCTTAAAATAAATAATACTTATTTTAAGAAAACTTAGTTATAATTTTACAATAAGGACTTTGCAACAATGATTTGCTACTGAGGGCTAATTACAGGTTCCCACATATAACTACATATTTACTATAAAAAAAAATGTTAGACGATGATATAATAAATTTGACGACCGATGTGGCGCGGTGGGCGAAGGTCCGCCTGCGACGCAAGAGGTTGCGGGTTCGATTCCCGCCTCGGAACAATTGTGTGTACGATCTGCAGATATTTGTTCCGGGTGTTCTGGTCGTTTTCTATGTATAGTAAAAAAATATCTATCTATTTAATATATTGTATTATGTATATCAGTTATCTAGTGCCCATAACACAAGCTCTGCTTACCATGGGGCTAGATAATGCTGTGTGAATTGTCCAGCATTATTATTATTAATAAATATAAATAAATAACGCTGGATAATCCACACAGCATCATCTAGTCCCATGGTAAGCAGAGGTGTTATGGGTACTAGATGACTGATATACTTAATACAATATATTACATAGATAGATATTTTTTATAATAGATTATATAGCGACCAGAACACCCGGAACAAATATCTGCAAATCGTACACACAATTGTTCCGGGGCGGGAATCGAACCCGCAACCTCCTGGTTCTCAGACGGACCTTCGCCCACCGCGCTGTAGAGGTCGTCTATATAAATAAATGCACACTAGCTACCAGACCAGGTAGTCACAGCACCGAGTCTGTCTTCCTTTAAAAGAAGACTTAAATCGTGGCTCGTCGAGAAGGCGTTCTACAGTATTGACGATTATATGCGAAAAATTATATAATATCTTGAGCATTATTACTTAGTTATAATACATTCAGAGAAAAAAATGTATTATAACTAAGTAATAATACTCAAGATATTATGCTCGGAGTTTCTCTGAAGGATAGGATTCGTAACGAATACATCCGACAGAGAACCAAGGTTATCGACATAGCTCAAAGAATTAGCAAGCTGAAGTGGCAGTGGGCCGGCCATATCTCGCGAAGAACCGACGGCCGATGGGGCAAACGTGTTCTTGAGTGGAGACCACGACTCGGTAAACGTAGTGTAGGACGCCCTCCGACCAGGTGGGATGACGACCTGTGAAAGACTGCAGGTAGATGCTGGATGCGGCAAGCTGAAGACAGGGCGCTATGGCGCTCATTGGGGGAGGCCTATGTCCAGCAGTGGACTGCTATAGGCTGATGATGATGATGATGATAATACATTTATTATAATCTAATTATCAGTTATTTGATTATTGTCTAATTATTTCATTAACTTTAATTTATAATTATTATGTGACTTGTAATATTCGTTTTTTACCAATAAATTGATTATTCTGGTTATTCAAGATTAATACACAAAAATTTAAATTATTCATAAAAAGAATACAATCTATCCAGCACATGAAGAAATAACGTTTCCAAAGAAACAACGCGGACAGAAAACAGTGTGGTTAACCGACTACAGCCAAAATCACTAAACCTCTTTATTGTTCTTAGAACATCCGAAATTAATTGTCGATACTTTAGTGTTTTTTTTTTGTTCTCTATTATATTTTTGGGACTTTGAGTCATTTAAATGACTATAACCGGCAAATAAATGATTTTTTTTCTACAATCTGTTACCTCTGAAATATGCTCCGTCAATTCTTGAGTGGCGACATCTAGCGGGCAACTAGATAAGTAAATAAATACTGAATAAGCGGATTCTCCTACACGCACGCTTGATGCCTGAGTTCCTGTAACATTAAATAACTCAAGCATAGTATATATACGGGTGTTAGGAAGGTCGATGCAAAGCCGTGAGGGGGGCGGGGGGGCACATAAACCCAACTTAAGTCCCGTTTCAACAAAAAGGTCTTGGTGGCCTAATAATAAATATATAGAATAGTACGTATAGAGTTGTTATAAAAATGCTCTAACTCAGCATAATGCTTGCCTTAAGCTAAGCTGTTCTGGGGCTTCAAGCAACTAATATTTTAAACTTGAAAGTTTGAATGGATGTATGTATGTTTGTTTGTTCCAAATGCCAAAACTACTGCACGGATCGGGCAGCATTAATGTTATTATACATTAGTATATGTAGGTCTAGACTTGGACCTATGCTACTTTTTATCTTATAAAATAGTTCCCATGAGATAGAAATAACCTTCAAATATGTCTATAGACACAGCGTGTGCGAAGCCGCGGGCAGAAACTAGTATACAATAGTACTTACCAATGCCAGATCGTTGTGATTGCGAACTTTTGTAGCCACTATCTTTAAATTCTCGCTTTTTACTCAAATATGATTTTATTTGGTTCATTTCCTCTAGTATTTTAAATGGGATCTTTTCTATATCTGGCGCGTCGTCTATTTCCTTTGATTTATCAAAATCAGTGCAGTCGTTTTCGTTTTCTGTGTTCATTGCATCTGAATCTATATTTTTGTTAGGAGCTTTTTCGTTGTCTTGGCAGATTTGAGTAGAACTTAATGCGTTTTGAGTTAAACTCATATCTTCAGTTTGAGAAAATGCTGTATTGTTCTCTATGAGATCTTCTCTTTCTGTGTGTATTTGATACATATGTTTGTTTGTTACATTCTTTTTGTCTTTATACAAATCTTTGACAGTTTTTCTATCATTTCGAAGAATATCTATAGTTAATTCTGTGTTGTTTTCTATATTTATTCTGTCATTCGTATCGATAGATAATGCTTCACCAGTTTCCATGTGATTATCATTTTGTGTGTAAAATCCTTGGCTAGGAAAACCGTCCTGACATTGTGTCATAAATGAAAATTTATTTTGTGTTGTATTATTTGTAATATTCTGAGATTTGGGTAAATCATTAGTTTTATGAGTAATTATACCAATCGTTCTGTTATCAATGTTTTCTGGATTAGTATTGCCGTATTCTTTATCAATCAGGTTGTTACTTTCAGCATTTATTCCAAAATTCTGGTTTCTATTGCCATATATAAAGTTTTTGTCAATAACTATATCGAACATTTGACTTTCACTATAATGGGTGTTCGTTTGTGTATCTTGTGTATCTGTTACTCCAACGGAATCAAAATCTCCAGTTTTTACTATATTATTTGTAACTTCCATATGATTAATTCTATTATGATCCAGAATAGGAGTGTTTAGACCAAAATATGAAGTATTTCGGTCTTTATCGTTTGCTTCTTTGTGTTTATTTTCTATTTCATTACACAGAGTATTTTGTGGTAATAAATTCAGTGAGTTAATTTTATTTGTTTTATCATCAGTAGCCATTTTGAACAATTTTGCATCTGTATTGGCATTTTTCTGTGTTTCATAATCTGTTTTCCTCTTTCTAATATCTTGTCTCTCTTTACTGTAATCTAGATTAATAATTTCTCCCGGTACATTACTTGTCGTCACAGTACTACATACTTTCATAGTATCGTAGTTATTACTCTGTTTATTTTTTAATTGGTCTTGAAATTCAATGCTTTGACATTCAGCCTCGGCCAGATCCATGTGAAAGAAAGGAGTATCATCATAGCATTGTGTCAAGTCCAAATCTGTTGGATCAAATGATTTGATAATTCCATGCGTTGTTATAGGTTTTTCTTTTACAACCTGTAATCGAAAATATTTTTAAATAACCCCGTGAACTTAGTTTTAAATTTGCCCCTACTGTTTTCTTTTAAGCTATTACACAGTATTGGCGTAATCGAAATAAAAATATATATTATACGTGTACGTCGTCACTCATTGCTATATCAATTCGGTCAAGCCTAGACTAAGGAATAGCCAAACTAAGCAGAGCTTGGGTTTTGGGTACTAGATGACTGATACTTAATAACATACATACATTACATAGATGGATATTTTTTATTATACATTGATAACGACCAGAACACCCGGAACAAATGTCTGCAGATCGTACACACAACTGTTCTGAGACGGGAGTCGAACCCGCAACCTCCTGCGTTGCAGCGGAACTTCGCCCACCGCGCCACAGAGGTCGTCTAAATTATAATAAAATATTGATTTTTTTACAAACAGATCCTACCTACCAGGTTTTACCTCTGTGTAAATTATTACAGTTCTTACCGTTTCTGTTGAAACATCAACACCTTTCAATATTCTTATAACTTCTCTGAATTTGTCCTTTCTTTCTTTATTAGGATCTCTTTTCTCAGTTTCTCCATTCGATTGAGTTTTATTCTCAAATTCTAGTGATCTATGAGCGCTTTCGTGTAATCTATTATTGTCTTGACCCATATCTATATCTTGTGTATTGTCTCCACTAATTTCAATACCTTTGCTGTTGACTTTTCTACTATCAATCTGATGAATTCTTACAGCTTTATCATTGACTTGGCTGTTATCCGTCAATTTATCATCAATTCTATAATTATTATCAATGTGCCATTCATTACCTTGTGCATTGTTATTATTGCTGTTATCCCTATCATTTCTAGGATCACTTGATACTGATATTACATTTTGATCGCAAAAGTCATGAGGGAAATCAATCTTCGTGATATCATCATCATCTATATTGAAATCATCACTACACGCGGTCATATCTAAGTCTTGTTCTGAAGTATCCTTATTTCTATCATTTATTACATCTCTTATTTCGTTTATGTATTCGGTTATTGTAAGGTTTTCTGGCTTGGTTTTTAGAACGGCCAAAGAAATCGCTAAGCGGTATTTTTGCGCCAACTCTAATCCTAGAAAATAAGGAAGTGAATTAGATATCCAACAAAGCCCAAAAAACGAGCAAAAAGATCACGTTTGTTGTATGGGAGCCCCCTAAAATTTATTGTATTCTGTTTTTTAGTTAAATTTGTTGTTATAGCGGCAGCAGAAATACATCATATGTGAAAATTTCAACTGTCTAACTGTCACGGTTCATGAGATACAGCCTGGAGACAGACGGACAGACAGACAGACGGACAGCGGAGTCTTAGTAATAGGGTCCCGTTTTACCCTTTGGGTACGGAACCCAAACAGTGTCCTGGGACCATCACAACATGTAGGTAATCCGAGATTCTATGCATAGATCTTACACATCACTGCGCCATGAAGTTTTCGTCATAAAAACATTTTGCACTCCGCGGGTCTTAAGACAATCGAACTTTAGAAATTATTCCATTTTGTCGTAATTAAGTGCAGATTAAATTTAAACAAAAGATAATCTACTTATTTGATGGTCCATCCTTTCGGTGGTTATCAATAAGAAATCAACAATGATAGAAAAACTCACCAAATTCCTCGTCACTCATTGTTATATTTCCAAAAGTATGTCTCACTCAAACTCATCCAAATATTAACTTATCTTCATTATTTCACCTAAGAACACATTATTTCGGCAAATTCGTTATAAAATTCGTAAAAGCAAAAATCAGCAAAATGTTTTCAGATTTCGCGCTACGCGCCATAATTTAGAAAAGAGGTTCTTTTTCTGTGCAGTTTGACATTTGCTTCGCAAGGAGGTTTATCGAAGGAGGCGCGCGATCTTTTTGTTTTGCTCTATGGAGATACGACATTTCAATGACGTTTAATTTTGTACTTCAATGTTCATTGTTTACAATAGTTTATTTTGGATATTCTTCATGAAATATATATAAAAATGCTTGCTAGCCAATTATTGCTCATATATGGCGCTGTACACAATACTTTTCGGAATGTGCATCTTCTTGATCGCTTTAGTTATGGCCATTATAAAGAAAATGTTTTTCCATTGGAAAGAAGAGCACAAAACCGAAAGAATGACTATAGTTGGTACTGTTGATAGACCTAGTAAGTACCTACCATAATGAGCCAGTGTAGAGCTGCAGTAAATTGTGTTCGATTCTCACCGCAGGATTCTAGAAATCATTTTCCGGGTTGTTAGTTTAGGTTAGTTCTATTTACCTTTGCCAAACAAACCTTTGTATTTCTATCAAATTGGCTACTTTTTGCTTTAGGTCTAGCTACGAGTATTAAAATATTAATAAGTATGAATAAAAATTATATTATTAGCTCAGCGAGCTATGGAAAGAGCTATGCTCGGAGTTTCTCTGAAGGATAGGATTCGTAACGAATACATCCGACAGAGAACCAAAGTTATCGTCTATGGGGCTCATTGGGGGAGGCCTATGTCCAGCAGTAATAATAATAATATAGGTTGATGAAGATGATGACGAGTATAAGCCTACCTATGCCTATATATTAATACCTAGGAACCTACTTGCTTAACGCTTTCATTGGCCAGCCCTTTAGAATCACAAGGGTGTCGTAGACAACGAAAGTTACCTACCTGAAAAGCTATTCAGAAAAATTAAGTGTTCTTTGACAACTACTTATATTTTCAGCGGTTAGTGTAATTATATACGTGGATAGATGCGTTATTAGAAGACGGACCTACCCAGAGGACTTTCAGATCTATGATGTAATTAGTAAGAGCGATATTAGCTTGACGAAGAGGAATTACGACGATGTAGAAGCGTATGATAGTTGATTGGATGTATGTAAGCGTTTTTTATGCTTATTATAGGTTTTTACAAGATCCAAACTCTTTCATTTTCGTACTACCATAGACAAACAAAACACAAGTAATGTACTACCTATTTTATGAGCCTATCTACGCATTTTAATTAGAAACTATTTTCAGAAAGAACATTGTCCGAATTCTGCACTAAAAAGAACCTAAAAATCTTTTTTTTTTATAATATTCCCCGAGCAGGCTACAGTCATCTTATTTATTCTACCTTTTTTCTGCAACATTTTTTTTAATAATAATTCTGTCCATTATTAGGCTTTTTATTCTGCTTAGGTATCTAGGTACATACCTCAACAATAACTCAGTAAGCATAATATCGTAATAAAAATGTGATCGAATTATAATTTTCTGCTCTCTCTCTCTCTCTCATCTAATAAACAGATGTTGTAAAAATGGCAAATGCTAAAAGCGAGTCCAAAAAAAAACAGACCAGTCTCACTTCCACTCCCAGTACCTATAGCTACACCCTGCTTGGGTACAATTGTGTCTCGTATACATTACCTACATATTAAGACCTACAATGATGCAAGAAATAAATATGAATACATTTGAATAAATAAAACGCATATTTTTATTTTAATGTTTAAATCAAAAGAGAAAATATTTATTGGATCGTCACGACGACGCCACGAAAGCTTTGGATACATAAAGTCATTTATATAGGTCAGAAGCCTTTGTTGAGAACAAAAATATGACGATCTGTTTCTCAGTTTAGTAAGTAGCTAGGTAGTAGTGATCGCAGCCACCAATTAATACATTACAATAATATATAACAACTAAATCTAAAAATACGAAACAAAACTAAGTTCGTACAGATCGCCGAGATTCTGACATTGAAGAGCCTTCACTAGAAGACGATGATGAGTCTGATGAAGAGTCAGATGACGAAGAGTAATCAGAACTGCTCGAAAAATAACGTAGTTTTCCAGCTATCTTCTTTCTAGCGTTAGCATTCTCTTTAGTTCTCTTTTTTCTAGTGTTAGCATTCTCTTGAGTTCTCTTTTTTCTAGTATTAGCATTCTCTTCAGTTCTCTCCTGGCGCTTGCAACTGAGTCCGTACACGCTGTTTATTTTTACAATGTCGATATCGGAGAGGAGTTTTTCGTTCTGGCCCATCGCTTTCATGATTTTACCGTCGGGGTCCTGTGGAAAAATTTAAATAAATAATAATAAATAACACATTTATTTCACTCACAAAAGGCTTTACAAAAATTTGCTTATTTAAATAATGATCTATAGACATTATTGACCTGTTTTGTGAGCGGTTAAGGTAGGTTAATAAAAGCTGTATTACAAATCACCAGTCAGTGCCCCGCGGAGGGCCGCGGGTGTAATAATGAAGTACGAAAACAATGAGTAATTATTGAAGTAGTTCCACCATACCATAAGGTTGGAACTTAAAAACTCTGTTTCAAAACTACGGAAAGTGTTATTTGTCGAAAGGTTTTATACTAAAACTACGCAGAGGTTTCAAGTGTTTTGTCCAAAGAGATTTCATGCTTTTTTCCCAAAGAGTTCTGTAAAAGGAGGAAACTGTCTGAATAGCAAAAGTACTTTGGTAGGTATCTATGCCTAAATTTGAATTTAGAATCGTCCAAATGATTGAAGATCTTTCACGACGATGTTGCCAGAATAGGAGAGGAATAGGAGTTACAACAATATCTTTATGATTCCGGAAAGGCACTCAACTTTCCGGAATTATAAACAAATTCTTTTGAATGACCTTAAAATTTTATCAAGTGCGATAACTCAATCTAACAAAATCAATCTAACTTAAATAATCAATTCACTAACCCAATTAGGATCAACGATGAAAATACTACCTTATGTTTGAAAGTAGCCACAGTTGATATCCCTTTCCGTCCAATTTGGCGCCAGTATTGCCATGCTGGCTGTGTCGCGCTTTCATAGTCGTACGGGACATTCAAAGTGGCATCATCACGGATCTTTTCGAAATGATGAAGTTTATCTACAAGTAATACGAATAATAATGCAGGACAATCCACACAACGACAATGCAATGGTAGTTTCTTATATCTTAGTGCTTTCAAATGGGAGGAACCCGCAGCTATTGGGGTTGCCAGAAGTCTTACATTATATATATCAACTTAGCTGAGGGTCAAATTACCTAAAATTCATTTACGGAATAATGAATTTGTTGGTATGAAAAATTTAGTTGTACTGATTCATTATTTCGTATTTATAAATTTATTTTAGGTAATTTGAGCCTCTAATAGGAATTTACGACATCCACGGGCGCTGTTGACACCATCAACATTTCATTCTTACGCCGTGACTACAAGCCCATGAACAGTGCCCGTGGATGTCGTAAAAGCCGACTGAGGAATCCTATCAGAGGATTTATTAAGAAAGCTGCTTTTTTTCTTCAGAATATTTCTAACCTGTGATCATCAACCCGTCGGCCAAGCGTGGCAATTACGGCAAAACCGTCCTTATGTCATTAGATCAGATTGATGTGTGTTGACGAGTGTACAACAACAAATTGCTACGGCCTACGACGTAAACGCTACGGGAGATTGGCGTAGCAAACCTAATTATTAACAAACTGTGGCCGGGCGTATGGACCTTTTATGGACACACTTTGTCCAACGTGTTGCTCCAGCGTGTGGATACAGCACTTGATTTAGTTTTAATTATTATTTATTTTATGGTAAGATTTTATTTTGTATTATTTTTTTGCTAAAGTATTTTAATTTAATTTTGATCACATTTTTATTCTTATTTTTAATTTAATGCTATTTTATTTTAATTCTATGATGTGGATTTTATTATCTGAAATAAATAAATACAATACAATTATTTCGTAGCATGTGCTACGAAGCAAGATTGGCGTTGCAAACTATTCAACTTCGTAGCATGTGCTACGACGCTGTGCTACGAAGTGGGGTTGCCGTAGCAAACAAAAGATTTTAACGCGCTCTACTTGTAAGTATTGGTTGTCATTTATACAAAAAAACTGATACCTTTTTGCAGCACAAACTTTTTTTACAATATGCACGTGTGTCCCTTAGACGAAATTCCTTATCTGTGTGTTTCCATACTTAGAATACTATTTACCCTCGAATACTCAAATGCAACTCATATCTAAGACCGTCTCAAGTGACGATTTCCTGACGGATTTTCATTGAAAACTGTCAAAAAATTGCTACCTGAGACGTGCTTAAATCTTAGATGCGTTTGAGTATTTAGGCGTTAGTGTCTCTATTTTTTGTGATATCTGTTTTTGTCTATGACCACTGACCACCGACAAAATCTTTGTGTCATTTTTCCGCCCGAGTCAATAAATCCGGCAGAGCCATCTAGGAAGAAGTTGAAGTTGAGTTTATTACATGTCAGTGGGGCTACCATGCTATTTAACACAAAATGTAACGCGCATTTTAACGCGAATAACTCGTGAAATGGCGTTAGATAGATAGATAGATATATTTATTTATTGACACAACTTTGTTACAGTTTGTTGATAGCATCTTAAATCCTAACATAGATTTATATAGACACTAGAGTTCTCTTAACAATACTAAGGTCAAAAATAAAAATTAATGCTAGCGTCGGTAATTAGTGCGGTCGGCAGTTACGCAAACAAGCACAGTGACTTCGCTGTCCGCTGCATGGCTTGGCAGCCGCACACAGGCGATCCACCAATCACGAGCGAGCAGCGACTCCACGTTATTCGCGTTAAATTGCGCTTATCCGCGCTATAATTACCGTAATAACGTTGATAACTCGCGTTGCGTTATGTGTCAAATAACATGGTAGCCCTACTGCACGGTGCTTGTTTATTTTAATTCGGGCTGGGTCGAGTATTGCCATACTATTGCGGCGCTACTGTGCCTCGGAGTTCTGCTTACACCAACCTGTATGGTGAGTCAAACGCCAATTTTGACCAATTTTGACGTTGTAGCTGGTGTCAAACTAATACAAAATTGACGTTTGACAACACGGATTGCTTAATTTACGCCTGTCGCAAACCGGTCGCGAGTTACATAATCACCCGGCTGGTCTAATATGCCTGGAATGCACGCGGACATACTTTACTTGTCCCGTTCGTGACGCGACACCTCGAAGTAGAACCCGAGCCAGGCGTTTGATGATATCCTTTGATCAACGTAACAATGAGATAAAAAAGATGGCGGCGGCGCTAGTGTGCCTCGGCGCTAGTGTGCGTCGGCCATGTATAGGCACCTGATGGTCCTCTAGGATGGTATTAAAGTAACCAACCTGGTCTGATATGCCTGGAATGGACACGGATGTACTTGTCCCGGTCATGACGCGACACCTCGAAGTAGAACCCGAGCCAGGCCATGACCATCATAGCTGTATGCTGGCGGTGCTGGTCCCCGCGGAATAGCTCGATGCTGCCGAACTTCTAGAAATTACCAAAATAAAATAAATAAAATTATTTTATTTCGGACTACTACAGATCCATAATTTGTTAGTAAAAAAATTAAAACAAATCAAATTATACCATCAATAAAAAAATATATTTTATAAATATTTATTTTAAAGAAATAAAGAAAATGATTTATTATACACAAACACAAAACAAAAACAAGTTTAGTTACACAATTATAAGATAGATAGATAATTATTTTATTGCGCACTTAAAAATAAAACAAACAAGATATAATAAAATACAAAATCAGGACAATTTGGCGGTCTTATCGCTCAAGATCGATCTCTACCAGACAACCGTGGATGAATCGTTGATTACGATACACAGGGAAAGGCTTATATTATTCCAGGCTGTTTTTAATTTAGTTATATTATGTGTTTTAATTTGTTTTTTTGTTTGTTTAAGTATTAGGTACTTTCCTTGTTTTTGTGTGTGCTAAATAAATCTTTATTCTATCCTATTCTATTATATCTTTATTATATTCTATTCTAGCTTTATTCTATTCTATTTTATTCTATTAATCCAAGCTTACCTGTTTCCCCCCAACCCGCCCCGTGACATAGTCCGGGCTATTATCAATGACGAGATAGTCTTCGTACATCGTAGCTTCGTCTGCAGTGATCTCCTTCAGGGAGACGCAAGTCTTTTCTTTTAGAATTTCGTTCACATCGTCGATTCTACGTCGAAGGTTTTCCGTGTCATCTAAAAGTCAGTTCAGTTTCAGTTTAAAGAATTTTATTACTCAAAAGAACAAAGTTCACTTAAGGCGAAATGAGTTCGCTTTTTCGAGACAAGGACGAACGAACGCCGCGCGGGGAAGGCGAGAAAGGGAGGCAAGAGCGACAGATGACCGGCCCGCGCGCAATTCCACTGGTTTTTATTTTTAAATTTGTTATTGCTCTAAAATAATACTGTTTCTCAAAAAACTAAAACCATAATCGTCTAAAGTATTTATTAGGGAACACGTAGAAGAAATTTCATTACAATAATATTTATTTAATATTATTGTAATGAAATTTCTACTAGTAAATAAAACTGGTTTTTCCGTAGAGATATCTCTGTAAAAATGAAGATTTAGAGGAAACTTTGCCAGTTTTTTCTATCGAGTCAAGTTTAGTCAATCGTGTTTCGACTCCGATAACATACTAACTAATATCCTAAACTTTTGATCCTCATCAAAATATATTCGAAAAATAGGTGTTTTGTTCCCTTAAAATTGATTTTCCGTTAAGTCAAAACGTGGGTTTTGGGACTCATTTCATCTTAAATGAGAATGTATACAATATATTTTCGCTTACTTACTTACTAATTATATTATGCTAGTATTGTTATAAATAGGTAGTTATCTAGTAGTTTAAGTTATGTAACAATGATATTGTATTCCGTATAAAACATATTTTGTCATATACAGAGCCACATTTAACTGAAAGAAGACTTCATTTATATTTTAAAATTAATTGAAACTGCATTCAAAGATTTTTGAATAATCGCCTGTCTGAACCAGGAATCGAACCCGCCAAATTGTAAAAAAAATCATCCTGATTGAATCATTTTCGATTTCAGGAAAGTTCATACTTACCATTACCATTACTTAAAATTTCATGGTCTTCCTTTTACTTAAGATGCTATGTTACTTGGAAAAAAAATTGAGCCTTTTGATCTGTATCGTTAAATTAGCTGTGATTTTTTTTTACAATTTGGCGGGTTCGATTCCTGGTTCAAACAGGCGATTATTCAATATGGAATGGAGACGAAGGAAAAAACCTGTATCCAAGACAGGATCATAAAGAAAGGAAGAAAATACATTTATTTGACACCATATATAAAACATTACATAATAAGAAACTATACAAACAAGAAGAAATTATAATGAGATAGATAAAACATACAGATAGGTATAAATAACATAAAGAAGCCACCAAGATGAATATGGGTGCTAACCGAGCTCATATGGCCACGGGCTTTGTATTTGATGTCGCACCAACTCGCCGGTCGCCGGCTGGGCTGTGTTGTCGACTTTGGTGCGTTAACTCCACGGAAACGTTTTGGTGTCCTTGTTCTAAACCTATGTAAACCTAAGGTAGGTTCTAGCCTTAAGTAGGTTTAAGTAGTTTTATTTACTTACACGTAGTATCCTCCTGAATTACATATCTAACCTCACCGCCCGGCCACCGTCTGTCTTTATAGAACTCTTCATTAGCTTTCGTTAGCTTCACCAACCGTGGCAGGTTCGTTCTTGATATTTCTATGCTCTTTTCACCGCTTGGTTGTTCTTTTCTGCAAAAAGTTTTGCCTACTAAAAAGTTTGTTTGGAATTCTTACAACCTCTTTCGTGAGATGCTGAGATTAAAAGATTTTTTACATATAAGTGATATATGCATGTACTATAGTGGTTTCTTTTTCATTTCTTCCACAATGACAAAAATCGAAGTAAACAGAAAATCAAAAACATTCCTTTCTTTAAATCTTTATAAATAATATCCCGTTTATCAAAAATATTGGCCTAAAATAACTTGTCATCAAATGAAGCATATTAAATACCTACTTTTAGTTCAAATCAGGAGAAGAAGCATTATCTACAGTTATTTTGGTCACTTCAGTTTCGTCGTTCTGCCTAAATTTAATTATTACTTTTATTCGCTCACCTTTCTGCTCTTTCATCTTCCACGTTATGCTTCTTCTTGTTATTTGTCTTCGTTTTCTTTTTTCTCACGATTCTTTCATCAGGTTCACCATCTCTCTCTTTTTTCATTGTCAACATATGTTTCTTAGCTTTCTTACTAGTAATTCTTTTTTCTGGTTTACCACTTTCCACAGATGCACTTTGCTCGTCATATTTTATCTCTTTGGGTTTTGATTTCAGAGGCTGTTTATATTCTGTTTCTTCTTCTTCTTTCAATTTGTGATCAGCGTCAGAATCTATATGTTTCTTATATTTTCCATCATCGTTATCGCTATATTTTTTGTTTTCTTTTACAAGTCCGTAAGTTTCTATCGGTTCATGTTTTTTTACATTAGACCATTTTAGTTCTGACACTTCATCTATTTGTTTATTTCTTATAGTATTAATTACACTGTTAGTGGTGTATTCGTCTCGTGTTAGCAATATTTCTTCAGAAAACTCCGGTAAATGCTTCTGAAATTTCTTGTCATATTCTTTATCTCTTTGTTTTTTCAGTTCCAGACGTTTTTTAAGTTGGTTTTCTACGTTTCCGCTCTTTATTCGCTCTAAATCAGCATTTTCTTTTCTGGGATCACTTTGTTCTTCTTCTATTTCACTTTTTGCACCTGAATATATCCGTATTCTGTCTTTTTCTGCTGAGAGACTGGAGTCGTAATCTTGTCTTCTGAAAAACAAATCTCGAGGAAGAATTAATAGTAAGGTTTAATTTTTCAATTTAGCTAGCCACTTACAGTAACAAAAGATATTCTGTAATTTGGTATTGAAAAATCCTCAAAAGTAAGGTACTTACCGCCTATATATTATTAATGTTATATCTACTCTTCTTATTATTTCCTACAATTATTGCTCAAGCCTGCATATAATATTATAATGGACAATAGTGTACATTTTCTCAAGTGATTTTGTATGTTTTCTCTTTTGAAGCGACCTGCATGGTTTTTAGGAAAATGAAAAATAACTGTAAAACTTTAGGTAGTTTATTCAAAAATCTTACCTATAATGTCTGTCCCTTCTCCTAATAGGTTGATGATCGTCTTCTATAGTCTTCTTTTCCTCAAACTTCTTACTCTCTTTACTGTTCTTCATTCCTTCTGCCTGATTTATCTCTTCTGCTACATTCTCATCTTTTATTTTCATATCTACGTCAGTTTTTTCTCCACGTGTCTCGTTGTTGCTTTCTCTTTTATCCGTTCCTTCGTCATCTTTGTCTAACTCCTTATTTTTATTAATAGCAACTTCATCCTCATCCCCATTAGAAATTTTGGAAGCATTATTCCCACTTTTGTCATCTTGAGATTTATTAACATCCGTATTAACATTATTATCATTTCTACTATCTTTAGCTTTATGAACATCATCATTATTAATCTTGTCGTCATTTTTTAACTGTTCAGTAACTACTTCAACATCCACGCTCCTTTTTTTTCTATTGTTTGCAAAAATATTTCTCGCTCGATTCTCGTTTTTCGTTGATGCGTAATACGTAGGTCTATGCTGAGTAGAGTGTTGTATTGGTCCAGATTTAGTCGATCTGTAGCTTTTCGGACAATCCCTATAATTACCAGAGTTACATCCGTAGCGGCTGTAGCGATCAATGGATTCTGATTCTTGGCAGAACTGAGTAAGGTTTGATTTAGCGTGGTCGACTATACCGTTAATGTATTGCACTACTAAATCAACGATACCTAGAATATCAGTGTCTGTTGCATTTGTTTCTCTGGTTGATCTCGCACTAGGCTTGATACCAACAGTGTTGTTAAAGCAATACTTTTCTCTCGCATTGTTTAAAGCCAGTTTGCTTATTTTGAAAACGTTATCAACCAGATCCTGCAATCCATCTCCAATTCCCAGCTCACCGTTTAAGTTAATTAGTCGAACATGCGGCGGCGGCGTTATATTCGGATTAATTCTTAAACTTTTCGTTACATCTATGTTTATATCTTTATTTTCATTGGCAACATTCTTATCCTGTTTGTCTGAATCTCTCTGTTCTTCAGCTATGTCCTTTACTTCAACGTTTTTATCACCACTCTTTATATTTTCAGTATCACCTTCTTTTTCTAGTTTAACATCTTTCTCAGCTATAGGTATAGCATCAGCTGATTCCACTTCATCGGGTCTTGCCTCTCGCTTCCGCCTAGCGACACCAGGGTATGCCTGACAGAGATCAAGCTTCTCTTGTCTGTCCCTAGTCCGACACTCTGGTCCATACACCGCGTCTATTTTCCGTAGGTCCAAATGGGTGAGTCCAATCTTGTTCTGTCGTATGTTGGGATCCTAAAATATTCAATTTTGTCATAGGTAAAAGCTCAATGTGAATAGAGATGGACAGGATATCTGGCAAGGAGAGAGGATCACCGATGGACCAGAGCAGTCACCGAATGGTGGCCTAGGTATATGCGGCGGCGTCGAGGCAGACCACCTGCCCGATGGTCAGACGACATTGAGGGGGCTGTAGGGAAGCAGTGGATCCGACTGGCACAGGACTGCCAGAGATAAGGAAGAGGCTTATACTCAGCAGTGGGTGTTACCAGCTGATCAGATAGATAGCTCAATAATATATATTTGTTATATTGTTGTGCATAAGTCAGACACGGATACAATAAACTTACGGAGAAATTCAGAACTGAAACGCGTTTGGAGTTTGAGTAGAGGTTGAATTGTGGTCGAGGTCTTACTAAAGATATGGGGGTTAGTGATATCACGAATATGGAAAAGAACATGAACCTTATACTACTTTTAATAACTAATCCATAAAATACCTTGAACATGATGGTCCTGTGTCCATTCTTACTGTAATCCCTGTCTCCAAAGTGCATGACGCTGTTAATATCATACGGTAGCACACTGAGCTCCGTAGCTTGGATTGCTTCTGAGGTAAACAGGTCCGTGTGACCTAGGAATAGAACAGAAAATCAAATACATCTTAACACTTTGACTGACATTTTTTTTCGACGACTGCGATCTTTTTTTTAACCTAAAAAATTCGTGCTGCCGCTCTACACAGCGGTTGTGTTGCGCCGCACATGCGTTTCTTTCGAAAAATATTACGGCTGTGCTGAGTCACAAAGATCTGTATTTTCTCAGCCGCTGCGCTAGTGTGGATTTACGCATATTAGTCACTTGTAGAAAACACATACCGTGTGATTTCAGCACTCAAAGTGTTAATTCTAGTTTGACAATAATTTATATTTAGTACTAGCGGCCCGGCCCGTCTTCGCCCGGGTGGTCATTTGTTTTAGGCAATTTTTTTAATTTTTCTCTCCGTAAGAACCATCCTCGTACAAGGAATATTCTAAAAAAATGAATTAGCGAAATCGGTTCAGCTGCTCTCGAGATTTGCGCTCAGCAACACATTCAGCTATTTATTTTTGTATTATAGATGAATGCCTCAATAAATAATGCTGGATAATGCACACAGCATTATCTAGCACCAAGCGAAGCAGAGCTTGTGTTAAGGGTAGTACTTGATAACTGATATACATAATACAATATAATTTACTTAGATATGTTGACCAGAACACCCGGATAAATATCTGCAGATCGTACAAACATTTGTCCCAAGGAGGGAATCAAGCCCCCAACCTCCTGAGTCGCAGGCGGACCTTCGAACTTCGCCACAGAGGTCGTCTAAGTATTAAATTTGACTTGTCTAAGTACTTTGTGCTTTTAAATTCGGGTGGATGAATATGGTGGATTATTTACATATTTCTGTATTGAGTAGTATATGTACCTATAATCTGCGATGACAAGTCTAGATATGAGAGTGAGGGAACCGAGAGTGCACCAGTGTTTGCAAACACACTTCTTGTGCATATGTCTCATGCATACATTAGCTAATCTTCGTTGTTGAGACTTGGCTGCCGTGACCGAAATTCATCCCTAATTAGATAGATTAAAAGTTCTTTATTGCACACAGATCCCCATGTTCAATCCAATGACCCTATCCGTCCATGGTTGTCTGGTAGACATCGCTCTTGAACGATAAGACAGCCAAATTTTGTGATGTTTTATCTTGTTTGTTGTATTTTTATAATGTGCAATAAAAAAAAAATCTGTTTATATTAGAACCTATAAACAAACTTCGAAAATTAAGTGACAATTGGCGGTCTTATCGAGCGATCTCTACCAGACAACCATGGATGGATAGGATCGAGACAGTACAAGGGGATCTGTGTGCCTAATTTTCTTATTGCTAATGGGTTTGGTACAATATTAAATAAAATAAATAATTTGCAAATGTAACACGTTTAATAACATATAAAGAACATGATTAAGATTAATACTTAGATTGTACTGCTATGTACTTGGTGAATGTAACTTAAATCGTATAAAAAACATTGCAATTCAACGATATAACAAGGTACATAAAAATATTATTTAAATTGCTTTTGGTTTATTTCACAATGCAGTCTCCTAAATCGATCTTTCACAAAACTTGGTAGAAAAGCAATAATATTTTGCAATTGCAGCATAAAATATCGCAAAAACAAAATAATTCATTACCGTAATTTGTACAAACATGAACGAAAAATTTTTTTAATGATTACTTAAAAATTGAATTATTACTTAGTCTATGTGTACAAATATAAAATTTTAAGTGATTTTTAAATAGTTAAACAACAATCAATGTGGTTTTCATGTAAAAAGTTCAAAATAAACGAATGGTAAACAATATTTTAACAATTAAATGCTCTTAACACTTTGACTGCGATTTTTTTCGACGACTGCGATCTTTTTTTTAACCTAAAAAATTCGTGCTGCCGCTCTACACAGCGGTTGTGTTGCGCCGCAACGTATTAACGCCGAAAAATATTACGGCTGTGCTGAGTCACAAAGATCTGTATTTTCTCAGCCGCTGCGCTAGCGTGGATTTACGCATATTAGTCACTTGTAGAAAACACATACCGTGTTATTTCAGCAGTCAAAGTGTTAAGTGATATAACCTGCGAAAGACAGCAGGTAGATGCTGGATGCGTCAAGCTGAAGACAGGGCGCTGTGGCGCTCATTGGGGGAGGCCTATGTCCAGCAGTGGACTGACATAGGTTGATGATGAAGTGATATAACGTTTCACCTTTTTCGTTAATAGGTATGGCAACATTTAAATAAGTAATGAATACTGCTATTTATAACTTCTTATCTAGGAATACAAATGTATTCCTAGATAAGACGTTAATTATTCTCTAGATGAGGTGGTAAAGAGTTAAACAGGCATTCTTATTTGTACTTTGTTATGTGCCATCCTACTAATATTATAAACGCAAAAGTTTGTAAGTATGGATGGATGGATGTTTGTTACTCTTTCGCGTAAAAACTACCGAATGGATTTTAATGAAGCATTACAATTTTAGCTTATACATCAGAGTAACACATATGCTACAGTTTATAAAGATATATTGTATATTATCCAAAATATCTGTCACCACGCGGGTGAAACCGCGGGGCGCAGCAAGTGGCTTATAATTGAGGCTAAGAAAAAACAATGACAAAGATATTATTTATGAAACTATCATGGTTATTAATACAAAAGTTATATAACGGGATATTTACCATGTTTTTTTTTCATGGTAAATATCCCGTTATAAATGGTCTATTCTTTCGTTTTAATAACAATGATAAATTAAAACTATTATGGTTAATAACACTAAAGTAATTTAAAACGGGATATTTACCATGATTTTATTTTTGAGTTAGATATCCAATATTTCGGCACAGTTTCATGCGCCATATTGGATAACTCAAAAATCAAATCATGGTAAATATCCCGTTTCAAATTACTTTCATGATAAATTATACATTTCTATACTGTTTAACACTGGTAATCAATAAGGTTGAATATTAAAATAACTTTTGCATGAAAAGATATATTGTACGAGTAGTTACATTAGACAATAACATGCTATGTTAAATAGAGATAAGACAGAATTAATCGACCATTATTATGTAGGTAGGTAGGTGTCTTTGTATGTACTTAATTACTTATCTCATATATTCTGTTGTTTGTTGTCGATAAATATGTACGTAAACAATATGTACCTTACCTGCTATTAAAAATGACAAAAGAAGTTAAAAATGCAAGCAGAAAATAATAAATCCTTAATAATAGTGTAATAAACGTGTTAAATGATAAAAATAATGATACTTAGTTAAATATTTGCAATCTTATAAAAAACTGATAGAAAAAAAATGCCACTGTAAAAATGGTCTCGTATTACTGTAGTGGGTAACTTGATCAATACAAAAACGATATAAAATACTCCTTGTTAGATATCTTTACAGACAATGCAAATACGTTATTATATAAAAAAACTAAGAAAAAATACTATATAAACAGGTATTGTATAGTATAGCTTTCCAAGATATGATAAATTAGCTTTTTATAGAGTTAATTATATTATACGAAATGTTAATTATGGTTGATTAATTCGAACTCTCATTAATTATTCAAATAATAATTTATCTCAAAATTTAATAAGTATATCAAATATCACTTTTGCTTGTTGGCATATCAACCGCTAGGTTGATAATGATAACGGTGCACATAAATCTATGCTAGCGACCAAAAGTGACCGAGTCCAATTTAATCAACAATTTCACTGATAACTCAGATTTAATGATATTTCTAACGCGTAAAGATATTCAACAAGGAGCGTTCGTAACATTGTTTACAACATAACCTTGTGTAGATGACACAGAGACAAAATAGGCACCGCAGTTGGCTCGGCCGGCGGAGCCCCAGCCTCACCAGCGATATCCAAATGCGTATACTTCAAGTTCTTCTCTTCCAAACCACCAACTTTGATCAAGAATCCTGCCGCTAGCTGATGATTCCTTCCTTTCGCATCAGTATCATACTGTACCAAATCATCTCCCTTCGCTTTACCATTGTTGATGCTCAAATCTTCAGGCCTGATGGTGGAAACCTCTATTCCCTCGGACATTCTTGACGCACTGAATTGCAGCCGAGTTGAATGGTTGGTAATTTTAGCGCTGTAGTTATCCATCGCTGCTGTATAAAGTCCGTAACAGGCTTTAGCATGACCTGTTAGAGTAGCTATGGTGTAAATATGAGGGTTTAGCTCTTTCAGAGCGATTTCGGAAGCTTTAAATAGCGCATCGGCCATAGCCAAACGTCCCTCTGCATCTGTATTAGTGACGCGTACAGTTTTACCGCTTTTAGAAAGCAATAGCTCATCTGTAACGTAAGAATTAGAGCCAACAGAGTTTCTGACAAGGCAGAGCGTTCCTATAACCTTGAGATGTGGTGGTTTAAGGATGGAACAGGCTTTCAGGAAGCCAGCGACGGCTGCTGCGCCGCATTTGTCCCTGGACATGCCGGTCATCTTGCCTGAGATCTTGATATCAGCGCCGCCGGTATCATAAGTCACGCCTTTACCAACAAGAATCACTGTTTCTGTAATCCTTGCGGGGTCAGAAGGATTGTATTCGATTTCGACGACCCTAGGCTTGTGGCGATCGACGTGAGTGGACGATCTTGCTACAGCAGCTAAAAGCGGGTAATCATCAGCAATAACGAGTTCGTCATCGATGACTTTAACAGTAATGTTGCTGTCACCATGGAAGGACTGCTTCACGTATTCGACGATCCTCGCGGCTGCCATTCTTTCGGGATCACCACCGCCAATGTCTCTAGCGAAGATCCTGCCTCTTTCTAACCCTATAGCGCTTCTTACGATCTTCTCGAATTCATCCGTCTTCTTCTCTTCCGCGAAGAGTCCTATCTTTATGAAGTTCTTCTGGTTTTCTCTCTCTCTCATCTGTAGCGGCTGGTACAATGCCTCGAAAGCTCCGAGGATAGCCACTAGCTGGCCATCGGGGAAAGGTACCACGTTCTGGACGACAATTAAAGGTTTCTTCGCTCCAGAGTCAATGGCCCTAACCATTCCTTTATAGGCTGCTTCTTTGACGACCTTCGCGTCGTGGTAAGGAGTGATCTTTCCAGTCGGTGCTAGGACAATCTTCCCTCCTGATACATAATCGCAATTCCAGACAGTGCATATTTTGTGGATATGTTTATCTAGCTTCGATATTTTTTCGATAAAGCTGTCGATATGTCTCGGCAGTGGTACGCCGATTTCTTCAGGATATAGAATTAATATTACGCAATCGTAGTCATTTGATTGGAGATTTGTTTCGATAAATACATTCTCGTATAGTTTTAAGTCCGCCATTTCGCCTGGTTCATTCAGTTCTTTGTTAGCTGCTTCAGGATCTTCTGTTATTGAAGTGGTTTTAATTCACGTAAATTGAATAATAGCTTGGTTGGCTATTATCCTATTCAGCGTACAATCATGAGCAAAACGCAGTAAAAATCTACTTTGATTCCTAACCTTAACTCTCACATTCGCAAAGCACCCATGCGGACTTGACAAGAACACAAGAAATACATATAAAAATTTAATGGGGCTCCTCCAATAATATAATAATCTTTTTGTTTTTGGCTATTTCTTCTCTAGTTTTGTCAAGACTGTATCTCGTGAACCGTAATAATTAGAAAGTTGAAATATTGACAGGGTGTGTAGAACTATTGCCCATTTAACAGCAACGGTCCAACGGTTCAATAGGTTAAGTCTACCAAACCTGTCTGTCAGCGGAAACTTTTAATTAGCCGTCAGCAAACATACACTGGGTCTTTCCAGGCATGTTCTATATAATAATGTATCTCATTTGTAAACCTAGCTGTAAGTTTCTCCAAAATTTTGAAAATAAAAATAAAACCTATACAAATATTCTTAAATAACATCTAGAAATAAAAAAAAAATATAATTCAGTTTGCTTCTAAGTCTAACTTTGTAATGTTTGTGTTTGAAAAAATATATAATTGTAGAGTAGGGTTTTGCTCACGATTGTACCTGCATATAAGGAACGGCGCAAATGAAACACTATAGTTTTTCATTCACGCCGACCTTTAGACCTATGCCGATATAGATAAAAACTTAATCATTTAGACGACTCGGAGGCAAGGCGGTGAGCCAAAATGTTAAAAAAAATTAGCTAAATAACTGCCTTTAAAATAATAGTAACCGGATAAAGGAAAGTATTAAGTTTAAATAAAAATTTGAGATAGGTAGGTTGGTATGTATAAGTTGGTAGGTACTTACCAACTTATCTCGTTAAATAAACTTGTTACCTACATTAAATAGGTGCATATTTATTTAACGCAGACAGGTAGATTAGATAGTTTAGGTTCCTACATTTAAATAAACTGTACCTAATAATAATTTCGCAACTAAAATACAGCACAAATATTTCAAAAAAAGAACACAAATACTAGCAAAAAGTTTGAAAGCTACATCAGATGAAAAAAATGCAGTAGCAGCTGTCTGGCTACAAAAAATGTGGAACTTAACATTCAAGAATTTCTGCCAGAAATAGATCCGGCGCGGCGATATTTCGACACTTATTTTCAATTTATATCGTTAATTATGATTACAAATCAAACATTCAACAGGATTCCCAATTTAAATTTAGGCAAAGTTTGATTTTTAAATGTGACATGTCAGAACTGCAGGTCAAAAACAATTCTTATTTATATCGGCATAGGTTAATTCACTTTTATTTTCTTTCACAACACTGTTTCTTGACGTACAAAGCACAAATGTATGATTAACAGAAATTACAGTCTTTTATCATGTTTGCATTGTTATTCACAACACAATTATTTATCTTTTATTTTATCGCTTTGCTGATAATTTATTGTCACTAGCGGAGATAATAGCGTTATAGAATAATTTTGTACCGACTGTTCATTATTTTGCAACAACTTTCTATTATATTGTATTACAATTAACAAAGAGGTAGATTAGATTAGGTCAATGTACTGAATTTACTGATCATTCATAAGACGAGACGAGTGTGGCATTTGTTGACGCCCCCAACCTAAACACTTTAATAATTAAACAATTTAGAACCTTAAAATGTCTGGACTAAAGACTAAAATTATATGTGTTAGAATTTAGGAAAGCCAAAGTTGATGTTTTGACTTTGACAGCGAACGAATGAATGAACGAAATGTCAGAATCATTGACAGATGAAGGACTATAATTGCCATTTGTAATATTGTATTCTACGAAATACAGAATAGCGTATGAAGGGTTAGGAATACGCTTCTACAACAAAACTCCAAGTGAACATAACATATTATTTTTGCAACTTTGTTTTGTTTTTCAAACACATCCTTTGTATAAAGGCTTCTTACAACATATCGGATTATCTAGAATTCTAGACGACAAAAAAGCTTGGAACGAGATTTGCAACTCGAAAACTAACAACTATAAATAAATACAAATAATAATAATATTGTAAAAACTTACCCGGCTCAATATTCTCATGTAGTACGTGGATGTAGGCCTCTCGAGAGGGCTTGTTGTGTTCGAACGGGAGGCCGAGGGAACGCATTATCATCATGTCGATGTTAGGGCTCTTCAGGCAGTCGTAGCCAAGGACCACGCGCTAAAATTACATGTAAATAAAATAAATAATGCTGGACAATACACACAGTTAATGAAATTTGGTAGACGGACATAGGCTACTTGAAATGCGCGCGCGTAGCCAGAGCAAAAGCTAGTTATTTATCATCATCAGCCTAATGTTAGTCCACAGCTGGACATAGGCCTCCCTTAATGAGCGCTATTGACGCATCCAGCATCTACCTGCAGTCTTTCGTATGTCGTCATCCCAACTGGGCGGAGGGTGTCCTACACTACGTTTACCGAATCGTGGTCTCCACTCGAGAACACGTTTGCCCCAGCAGTTATCAGTTCTTCGCGTGACATGGCCGGCCCACCCACTGCTCCAACGTGAGAGTCCACGTCTCGGCTCCGTAGGCCGTAGGTTAGTTAGTAGTAGCAGGTAGTAAAGTGAAATGAGTCCCAAAACCCACGTTTTGACTTAACGGAAAATCAATTTTAAGGGATCAAAACACTTTTTTCGAATATATTTTGACGAGGATCAAAAGTTTAGGTTATTAGTTAGTATGTTATGGGAGTCGAAACACGATTGACTAAACTTGACTCAAAAATGCCAAAGTTACCTCTCAATCTTCATTCTTCTTCAACCAGTTTTATTTGCTAGTTATTTAATATTATTGTAATGAAATTTCTTCTACGTGTTCCCTAATAAATACTTTAGACAATTATGGTTTTAGTTTTTTGAGAAACATTATAGAGCTATAACAAATAAAAAAATAAAAAGCAGTGAAAATGCGCACGGACCGATCGCCGCTCTTACCTCCCTTTCTCGCCTCCCCCCCGCGGCGTTCGTTCGTCCTTATCTCGAAAAGACGAACTCATTTCGCCTTAAGCGCTCTTATTTACTGAGACGGCTTTTAGCTTTGATTTTGTATGTGACCCGGAATCTAGATAGTATTTGGGATCGCAGGTTTCTAAGCATTACGGTATAGATGTAGAGAAAACAACTCACATGTGGTTCAAACACAGAATGTCCCACCGTATCCACAAGACATCGCCTAACTCCATTCGGATTCTCAAACACCATGACGTGTTCGTTCGACTGTGGCGCTGCCATCACCGGTGCGAATTTCAGGCAACTCTTGAACGCGAACATGGTAAGCGTAGTTAGTATCGCTAAGGATTGCTCGTGGTCTGAAACGGTAGGTTGGGTTAGCGGAAGTATTCCCGAAAGCCGCGCGATCCCTAGCATATGTGCCCGGAGAAGTTCGTGAGGTTTTAGTCAGTAGGAGTCTGACATAATCTTCCACCGGGGATGGAAGATATCCATGATGGATTTCCTCACAATAAAAAAAAAAAAAAGGAATGAACTCTATTGGACTTAAAAACGTAACAAAATAGGCCGTAACTACAGGATGGGAAGTCGGCAAAATACCACGGGCAAGTCGGAAGAAGCAGTAATAAAATAATAAATAGGTACTATTATTGTTCGTTCAGCTTCTTTAAATGGGGCATGCATCCGATGAATTTGCCACGGGCCTTCACGGTATAGTTACCCCACTGGTTAGGTCTGGAAGTGATCGCTTATAACGAAAAGGCCGACCTTTGTTCTTCCGCGAATAAAATAAATATTCCACATAGCATCATCCCCTACCCCTAGCTAAGCAGAGCTTGTGTTATGGATATCTACTAGATGACTGACATACAAAATACAATACCTACACAAAAATACATACATAGACATTTTATAATAGAAAAACGACCAGAACCGATAAATGCGATGTCGACATTATTCCCATGGAATAAGGTTTAAATCAGAAATTCATGAAAATCTGACACTGGCTCCCGGACCATTTCTACATTACGATAGAACTTACCAAAATGTTCCGGATTTACGTAGAAAGGAACGGTTGCATTAGGCCAGAATACATAATTCTTTATCGAGGAAACTGTGAAAAACATATAAATAAAATAATAGATTATTCATTTTAGAACATAAAAAATTATAAATCTTATTTAACTTATTCTACGGTCCATAGTAATAATATACTTTAAAACTAGCATACATATATACTAATATTATAAAGATTCAAAACAAAGTTCAAACCTTTCCTGGTTTGAATTTTGTTTGTAATGAATAGGCTCCGAAAATACTGAACCGATTTGAAAAATTCTGTCACCGTTGGGAAGCTACACTATCCCCGGTGAACATAGGATATATTATATTTTCAAAAAAGTTAGGAGACCTGTAAGAATTGCGGTATTAGACATCTGATGTTTCAATTTCTGTACATACCTTCTTGATCTAATGCAATTTCTACCAAATTTTTTCGGTGCATACAAAAAACGCCATTGAAAAATATAGAAAAGTTTAAAATTTTTAGAAAATTACGCCACATTTTCCTCCGCTGTAACTGTGGTAAAAAGTAATATTATTTTTACAGCTCTTTTTATCGATTTAGTTTAAGAAATCAATTTTATCGAAATCATAAAGTTTTATATATTTAGGTACCTTTATTATATAGTATATTAGGTACATAATATTTATTGCGAATACTTGTAAAATTTAAAAAAAAGAAGAGAAATTTCTCGTTCACCGCGACACCGCAATCCCTACGCAGTCTAGGTAGATGCATTTAATGAATGTTCATCTTAAATACATCTACCTAAAATTTTACGAGATAAAGAATTTATTAATAACCACACATACACACAATGTATCTATATCAGTCCACAGCTGGACATAGGCCTCCCCCAATGAGCGCCATAGCGCCCTGTCCTCAGCTTGCCGCATCCAGCATCTACCTGCAGTCTTTCGCAGGTCGTCATCCCACCTGGTCGGAGGGCGTCATACATATTTACCGAGAAGCGGTCTCCACTCGAGAACACGTTTACCCCAGCGGTTGTCGGTTCTTCGCGAATCGCGAGCTATGGCCGGCCCACTGACACTTCAGCTTGCTAATTCTCAGAGCTATAAGAATATTGGTGGAAAATATTTAACGACATTGCAATTGGTATCATAGAAGCACAGAAGTTCCAAACAATTTTTGTTTTTGAAAGACTTCATTCATCTTTTAATTAATTAAGTTTTCATATTCAATTTTAAACAGTATTCGCTACACATGCGAGATTATGCGTTGTTGAAGTTTGTTTTAGTTTTTATTGATAACCTTCCTCTATTTTCATAATGCCAGACTTTCAAATGGTCATATTTCAAATAATCGCTCTTTCTAATAACTACCCTTTTCAAATCGTCAGAGTATAAATAAGAATAAAATAAAAAAACCTTTATTCACTGACTAAAGTATGATAATAATAAATAAAGTAGGTATTATTAAAAATTAAGTATCTTATTGATCCTATCATCTATGACCTAACTGAATTCTTCAGCAAGTTTGTTGGTCAGGTTGTCTTTCGACATAGCCCTCTCCTAGCTTCTTCCAATCGTCTCTGTCACGAGCTAGTCTTCTCCATCCTTTTGGTAGGTCATCTTCCCATCTCTTGATTTGGCGTCCCTTTCTTCTTTTTCCATTTCTAGGATACCATTCCATCACATCTTTCGTCCATTTTCCTTTATTTGTTCTGATAGTGTGGTCGGTCCAATTCCATTTGAGATCTTTAATTTTTTGCAGAACAATGGTAACTTGTTTTTTTCCTTATTCTATAAGTCAGAGTATAGTCAAGTGTAATGTAGATATTTTAATTTAATCAGAAAATAGCTATACCTACTACTTACCTTTGATAAGTATTCAACTCGCCAATGTTCTGTGTGTCTTTATGTTCTTATTTATCTATATATATTATAATGTGTAACAAGCTGTACCTCTAGTGAATCAATAAATGTATTTTCTTTCTTTCAGTGTCTTTTTTTACATAAATTATCTTGTATTTTAAATCGGACTATAGATTAGTGAATGGAATCAAAAATAGGATTACTTCCTTTGCAATACCTAGTTAAAAAAATCTCATAAAAATTCCCAAATAATACATTTCTCAGAGATAATCCCCTGTGACATTTCTAAATTTTTGCTAAGCTATCTATACTTAATATTATAAAGAGGAAAGGTTTGATTTTTTGTTTGTTTGTTTGTAATGAATAGGCTCCGAAACTACTGGACCGATTTGAAAAACTTTTTCACCGTTGGGAAGCTACACTATCCCCGGTGAACATAGGCTATATTATATTTTCTTAAAAGTTAGGGATCCGTACTAAAACCGTGCGAAGCCGGGAAGGTCCGCTAGTGGTTAATAAATAAAACAAAAGTATATAATTTCAACCTCGTGTATAATTCTGATAAGCATTTCGCAGAAAACATTTCACAAGTTAGAATTCATAACATTGGAAGCCAAATTCATTTTTATTGCGTTTAATTTTAATGTCCTGTTCGGTATATTTTATTATCAATAAAAACTTCATCATCATCATCATCAGACTTATTCCACTGCTGGACATAGGCCTCCCAATGAGCGCCATAGCGCCCTGTCTTCAGCTTGCCGCATCCAGCATCTCCCTGCAGTCTTTCGCAGGTCGTCATCCCACCTGGCCGGAGGGCGTCATACAGAATAAAACTTAACATACCTTATTTAAAATATTAACAAAATACAATAATAATGTAAAAATTACTGAAACCTGGCGCGATCATCTTTTGTTCGTACACTGGAGGCCTACTTTCATTACGAAATTTCGTTTTATTCCGACTACCGTTAGAAAACGGTAGTCTTATTCGAACGACGAAGGGAAAATGTCGAAGTTTAACTACTTTTTCACTTTGTAATGATGTTAGTATATTTTTATTCGACTTTGCACTAAAATGTTGGTTCTTATAATGGTTTAGATATTAAAAATGTAGTCAAACGTCAGTGTCATAAAATTCGTCTAAAAACGGCCCCATCGTAAGTCAAAGTCAATATTTAATAAAATTAAATAGTTAATAGTTGGTATTTATTCTTTAGGCACTGTTCACTTCAACTTTCTTAAGCGAGAGTTGCCAAACCACAGCTAAACATTGAATTTTTCGGCCGTAATTTGCAAATGCCGATCAAAAGAAATAGAGTCGGCCTCCAGTATCGACATATTTGTTACGTAAGCGTGGTATGAAGAAATATTAGATAATCGCGCGAGTTTTTAAAAATTTACCTGTAGGTAAGTACATTAATTTATCACCAATGGCTACTGGCCATTTGACTACGAATATTTTTAACTGTAATTAATGTCGAAATACTATAATGTCCGATCTTATACATAAAGAACATAGTATAAAACCTATGTTATTGGAGCTGTTGGAGTCATTTAAAACGGGATATTTACCATGATTTGATTTTCGATTTATCCAATATTTCGGCACAGTTGCATGCGCCATGATCACGGAATACCTTAACTCAGACATAACTTAAAGAAATAAGTAAATATCCCGTTTTAAAACACTTTAGTATTAATAACCATGGTAGTTTCAAAATTTACCGCTCATATTAATATCTCTAATAATAATGATGTAAAGTTCAAATTCGTTAAATACTTTTTGTAATTTTGTTTTTTTAATTTCTTGTTTTGATTATTTTGCTATTTTTGTTTTTGTTATTTCCCCCTTCAATTATCTCATGTTTATTTTTAATTGGCCTGCGACGCAGGAGGTTGCGGGTTCGATTCCCGCCTCGGAACAATTGTGTGTACGATCTGCAGATATTTGTTCCGGGTGTTCTGGTCGTTTTCTATAATAAAATAATAAATATAATAAATAATGCTGGACAATTCACACAGCATTATCTAGCCCCATGGTAAGCAGAGCTTGTGTTATGGGTACTAGATAACTGATATAAATAATACAATACATTACATAGATAGATATTTTTTATTATATATAGAAAACGACCAGAACACCCGGAACAAATATCTGCAGATCGTACACACAATTGTTCCGAGGCGGGAATCGAACCCGCAACCTCCTGCGTCGCAAGCGGACCTTCGCCCACCGTGCCACATCGGTCGTCAAATGTATAATAAAAAAAAATATCTATCTATGTAATGTATTGTATTATGTATATCAGTTATCTAGTACCCATAACACAAGCTCTGCCTACCATGGGGCTAGATAATGCTGTGTGGATTGTCCAGTATTATTTATTATTTTATTTATTTAATTTTTGTAGATTTATGTGATTTTTTAATTATTATTGTGTACTTTGAAGTTTATATGGACCCATGTAGTCTGAAATAAAGAACATTATTATT
Source organism: Eupithecia dodoneata (assembly GCA_947044415.1). NCBI lineage: Eukaryota > Metazoa > Arthropoda > Insecta > Lepidoptera > Geometridae > Eupithecia > Eupithecia dodoneata. The sequence goes on from OX345684.1 coordinate 4,248,135, forward strand.
AATATTGTAATTTCGCCTCGATTGCATGACTATGAAGTTTCTATGAACTGGACACTGGCGGAAAAGTGGCAAACCTGACACATATTGCCAAATCAAGGAAGTCAAGTATAAAACGAAGTCGCTTCCCGCTGTCTGTCTGTCCCTATGTATGCTTAGACCTTTAAAACTACGCAACGGATTTTGATGCGGTTTTTTAAATAGATTGATTCAAGAGTAAGGTATAAACCATTCGACATATAGATCTCCACGCGGGCGAAACCGCAGCGCGCAGCTAGTACCAAATAAAGGAAGTCAAGTTAGAAGGCATTGAAAGTATTAAAGGTATCAAATAGCCAGCAACATTGCTTCTTTGCCTTAAACTGAGGCATATTGCCTATAATTAAATATAAATATAAATAAATAATGCTGAACAATAATTCACACAGCATTATCTAGCCCCATGGTAAGCAGAGCTTGTGTTATGGGTACTAGATAACTGATATACATAATACAATACATTACATAGATAGATATTTTTTATTATACATAGAAAACGACCGGAACACCATAACTGAGGCTTAATAGTAAAATAACATTAAATATTAATATCTAACAGGTGGTTTTGTTTAGAAATGGAAGTACTTATTGAAACATGTTTCGTACAGTCAGCGTCAAATTGATATGAGCGTCTAGAGTAGTCAAAATGATCTGAAAAACATAAAAGTATTTTGATATACGCAGTTCGAATCATCATATTGTTGTATGCACCCAAGGTAATCAAAATATCTTACTAGTCATTGTTTCAAATTTATATGAGCAATCAGGGTGTTCAAAATAATCTAAGCACAATAAGCTCTCAAAGGTAGTATGCAAACTCATAATTGCTAAGATGATATTGAACACCCTGATAAGATAGATAGACAAAGCATTTATTCGACACTGCAGCACATGATATAAAGGTAACAATAGTAAAAGTAATAGTAAACAATAAGTAATAGTATAAAACAATTAAAAGTGGAGATTTAAAAAAAATGTGTGCGTGCTGCAGCCTGTCAACAAGGTAATAGCTCAGCGAAAAGCTTTGCTCTAAGAGCAAAACACTGATTTTCAGTTCCCTTTGAGGCGACCAGAAGAACGATACACTGACATGATAATGATGTGTGATTGCATACAATCGAATGAATGACTGTGCAGTGTAATAAGAATCAACTATAGGTATATAAAAAGACATGTATTTGTAATTATGTGTTTTTGTCTCTGTAACTAAAAAGTTTCTGTGTAATTATAAAATAAATATAGATACGCACCCTGACTGCTCACGTAAATTTGAAACAATGAGTAGTAAGATATTTTGATTACCTTGGGTGCATACAACAATATGATGATTCGAACTGCGTGTATCAAAATACTTTTATGTTTTTCAGATCATTTTGACTACTCTAGACTCTCATATCAATTTGACGCTGACTGTACCTGCCTCTATAATAAAAAAATATCAATAAATTAATTAAAATAAATTGTCTAACATATTTTTAAAAAGGCTTACTACAGTATATCAGCTTATCTAGAATTCTAGATGATAAAAAAGCTTGGTACGATCAAAAACGAATAATAAGATAAAGGTTTCTTGTTCTCTTAACTTTACCTTGAACAAAAATGAAAGCGATCACTTTATTTCATATTTTTACTTGTGTAATTTGAATTTTGTGAAGATATTGTGTGATTTTGTGTCTTACTAATATTATAAAGAGGAAAGGTTTGTTTTTTTTTGTTTATTTGTTTGAAATGATTAGGCTCCGAAACTACTGGACCGATTTGAAAAATTCTTTCACCGTTGGGAAGCTACACTATCCCCGGTGAACATAGGCTATATTATATTTTCAAAAAAGTTAGGGATCCGTACTAAAACCGTGCGAAGGCGGGAAGGTCCGCTAGTTTTTAATATAACCTCTAGCATACTTGTATTATAGAGCTCACACATAGATATCAAACTCAAACCTAATTTTCACTTCAATAATATAGAATAAAAAACTTCATTCATAATTTCATTACATAATTAAAAATTAACAGAAACTTAGAAAGCTTCGTTTGTACAACAATGTCTTATTGTTGTGCAAACAAAGCTTTCTAAGTTTCTGTTTTTTTCTTCTTTCTATAGTATCAAAGAACTCAACGACCTAAATTTGAGAATTAAGTAGCACATTATTGACATGTTCACATTTTATAACTCATTAATTAAAATATTTTAAAATTACTTTGTATAGGAACCTAGTTTTAGAAATGTTTACATGCCAATGCGTTTTGGTGAATTATAGTTTGACCGCAACCGCTGTACCACTCCTTAAGAAAGTGCGGCGAGGTGGGGGCCGAGGAAAAAAGGGCAAGAGTACACATGAGATCGATATTGTCGGATATATCTTACGATATCGTAAACGATATGTTTATATTTTTTTACTAGCTTTCGCCCGCGGCTTCGCTCGCGTGGTACCACGATAAAAAGTAGCCTATATGTTATTCCAGTACACATACTATGTATGTATGTTCAAAGTTTCATCAAGATCCGTTCAGTAGTTTTTACGTGAAAGAGTAACAAACATCCATCCATCCATACTTACAAACTTAAAAAACGAAAAAAAAAAGACGGGGTTGATATCACGAGATAGCGCTCGATCCATCTTTGGATATTTATCTCATGTGCGTCTGACATAGACCGTCCGGTAGAAAGGCTACCTACCGCCGTGAGCGTTGACGGCAGACTGATGGATCGGAGCGGCCGATACTTCCCCCCGTCTCGCCGCCCGCATACCTCAGGCGCGGTACAGCGGTTTCGGTCAAACACCTATTCTAATGTTTAAGACCTTGTATTAAGACCATATTTCTAGCAATAAATTAATTGAATTTGAACAAATACCAGAAATAAATTACAACTTGTATTTTTTAAACACTTGAGCTAACTGCAGACTGTTGCGTATAATCTACAGGTAGCTCAACAGACTGCCTTAGACAGACGGTATAAAAACATAATATTTTTCACTAGGCATAAATACGTACTATTCTGAGTTAAAATTGTGCATGGCATATATCATGTTCAATTTACATTAAGGCGGTACCCCGGGGCACACTAGCGCCGCCACCTATTCCATCTTATTATTACGTTGAACAAAGGAAATTTCACATATTTCATTGGGCAGTTTGTGATACCAATTATAAGCTATTTTAAAGCCTCTGTTATAATTTTCTTTTGTAAAGTTTAGGCAGAGATACGAAAAATGAGTTCACTAGTAGACTAATAGTCTTGTTCTTCACTAGCGGGCACCTAGTATCTTTCCTCACTAGCGGACCATTAGTCTCTTTCATCACTAGCGGGCCACTACTCTCTTTCCTCACTAGCGGACCACTGGTCTCTTTCCTCACTAGCGGGCCACTACTATCTTTCTTCACTAGTAGACCACTATCCTTCTAGTTAACTAGCAGACCACTAGTATCTTTCATCACTAGCGGGCCACTAGTCTCTTTCCTCACCAGCGGGCCACTCTCTTTCTTCACTAGAAAACCACTATTCTTTTAGTTAAGTAGCAGACCACTAGTATCTTTCATCACAAGCAGACCACTAGTATCTTTCATCACTAGCGGGCCACAAGTCTCTTTCCTCACTAGCGGGCCGGTACTCTCTTTCTTCACTAGTATATTCTTCTTGTTAACTAGCAGCACCACTATTATCTTTCTTTACTTGCACACCTCTAGTCTGTGGTCTGCCACCCGTGTTGACACGTGCCAAATGTTCTGTCAGAAAACCAGCGTTGCTCTACTTCTTGTGGAGAAGTAGAGCATCATTATGCTGAGACAGGACCTATTGGTTCGCTTGGTAGAGTCGCTTGTTGCTTTTATATAGATGCGTAGTTATTGTTTTTATTTCTTTGTTTTTTGTACCTATATTATAATTTGTAGTAACAAGCTGTACCTACTTGTGAATCAATAAATGTATTTTCTTTCTTTCTTTCTGGTCTCTTTCCTCACTAGCAGCCCACTACTCTCTTTCTTCAATAGCAGACCAAGTCTCTTTCCTCACTAGCAGCTTACTACTCTCTTTCTTCAATAGCAGACCAAAAGTCTCTTTCCGCACTCGCACAGCACAAGACTCTATTTCTCCTTCTCCTTCAGATCCTTGGATAGCTTTATCTTCTTCTTGTCCGTACTCTCGCCACAGTTCATAGATCTGATTTTAGCGTTGTGCTCAGAACGGGCGTGAACCTTGACGTCGGAGAACTTGCGGAATGACTTCTTGCAGATGGGGCAGTCGGCTACGTGCTTCCGTACTTGGTGCACCTGAAAGAGAGAGAGAGAGAGTGAGTTAAATTATTATATAACAATGAAATCATCAATATTATGTAGGCTACTACCTACTTTAGTACCTAGTGTACCTACCTACCTACTAATTTAGATACCTATTTCTCTAATATTTAGACCGTAATTCTTATTTTAATTTCAACCTAATAAATAACACATGTACAATGCAATGGAATTTACGCGCCTGCGCACGAGTGCGAACGAGACCTACGAGCCGTAGGCTCCGCGCTGCGTGCGTGAGCGAGTCCGTGCAGCCTCACTAGGCAGGCCGCGTCACTGGAAACAACAGTGGTGAAAAGATTTTATGCATAAACCGCGTGCCGCTTGAGAATCCTAATTATTTCGTTGTTTTTTGTTTTAATACAGTGTTGGAAAGTTTATCTGACTTTCTGTGCTCGGCCCACACATGGGACATTTACCCCCATTTGTATAAAAATGTATTGCTGTTCGTTTGTCTCGCTAAACCTCGAGAACCATTGGGCCGGTTTAGCAGATTTTGGTTTTGACATGTTTGTCGTAGTCCAGGGAAGGTTTAAACGGTGAGAAAATATTGTAAAATTAAAAAATAGGTTTCGTGACGTCACAACTCGCTAAAAAGTGTAGCAAGATGTGACGTCACGCGGAACTCTAACTGGCTATATCTTCATATTCTTTTGTTTAATTGACAAAAGAAAAAACACGGGTCCAATATCTTCTAATAATCTAACTGACGGACTTAGTAGATTTTTTAAGACACTAGCCTATTATGTATTATATGTCTTGAAATGGAGTGGTACATAACACATACCTCCCAATCGTGGTCCCATTTAATCTGACTGGTCGCGAAAAACATGTCGCAGAGTATACATCTATATCTAGGCTTCTGGTGGACCTGAAACGTACAAACAGGTATTTAGTAAAGGATTTGGTTCAATAACCTATGTGCGTAATACATAGGTTATCGAACCATTTAAGGGGGTCGATTCTTACGTCGCGGCCGCCATGGCAGTTTTATAAATCTAGTGGTATAATAACTTACTTGATATTTATGTTTCTTGTAGGTTGTCTTAGAGTGGAAAGTCTTCGGGCAAAACATGCATGTCGTCATCGGCAGCGAATAATGTTCCTGTAACGAAGGAAAATGCGTTTTATAATATCTTATTGAAAGAACGAAAAGAAAATACATTTATTTGACACCATACATAACACGACACATTACATAATCAGAAAGTATAGAAAAAAAATTATAAGGAAATAGATAAAACATCATCATTATCACCATCAGCCTATAGCAGTCCACTGCTGGACATAGGCCTCCCCCAATGAGCGCCATAGCGCCCTGTCTTCAGCTTGACGCATCCAGCATCCGATTAAAAAAAGCGTTGATCTGATAAGCTTAAAACTTAAAAGGTAAACTTCCTCCTAGATGGCTCTGCGTCTGGATTGACGCAATTTTGCCAGTGTCCGTCTCATGATAGCATCGCAAGCTTTATAAGAGAAGGTAACAACAGTTTGCGCGAACACAGCTGACAGCGTTGACTGACAGCCTCACTGACAGCGGCATTAGATAACGCTAATGACAGCGAGGCCTGATAGCGTCGCTTGACAATTTTGCTTGACAGTTTTGAGCCAAGCCAGCGACCATCAACAGTCAAGCACAACGAATCTTCATTTTTGGATTGGACTGGCGAGACAAAGCGCTGACTTAATATTTGTTTAAATTCTTAATTATAAAATAACGTTTAAATCCAACTGACTCCTTGCTTAGTCTTCCGGAACTTTTGACATGCCAGGTTCCTAAGTTATTATATGTATCAGATATGATATTTGAGTTAGTATAAGCACAAGCAAGCATACCGCATCGTTGGCTCACCCCAATGTGTTTCTCGAGCGCCGCCTTGGAATGGAACTTCTTGCAGATGTCACGAACGAGGCAGCGCACGTTGTTAGTTAGTTAATGTATGTATCACATATGATATTTGAGTTAGTATAAGCACAAGCAAGCATACCGCATCGTTGGCTCACCCCAATGTGTTTCTCGAGCGCCGCCTTGGAATGGAACTTCTTGCAGATGTCACGAACGAGGCAGCGCACGTTGTTAGTTAGTTAATGTATGTATCACATATGATATTTGAGTTAGTATAAGCACAAGCAAGCATACCGCATCGTTGGCTCACCCCAATGTGTTTCTCGAGCGCCGCCTTGGAATGGAACTTCTTCTTGCAGATGTCACACACGAGGCAGCGCACGTTGTAAGTTAGTTAATGTATGTATCACATATGATATTTGAGTTAGTATAAGCACAAGCAAGCATACCGCATCGTTGGCTCACCCCAATGTGTTTCTCGAGCGCCGCCTTGGAATGGAACTTCTTGCAGATGTCACGAACGAGGCAGCGCACGTTGTTAGTTAGTTAATGTATGTATCACATATGATATTTGAGTTAGTATAAGCACAAGCAAGCATACCGCATCGTTGGCTCACCCCAATGTGTTTCTCGAGCGCCGCCTTGGAATGGAACTTCTTGCAGATGTCACGAACGAGGCAGCGCACGTTGTTAGTTAGTTAATGTATGTATCACATATGATATTTGAGTTAGTATAAGCACAAGCAAGCATACCGCATCGTTGGCTCACCCCAATGTGTTTCTCGAGCGCCGCCTTGGAATGGAACTTCTTCTTGCAGATGTCACGAACGAGGCAGCGCACGTTGTAAGTTAGTTAATGTATGTATCACATATGATATTTGAGTTAGTATAAGCACAAGCAAGCATACCGCATCGTTGGCTCACCGCAATGTGTTTCTCGAGCGCCGCCTTGGAATGGAACTTCTTGCAGATGTCACGAACGAGGCAGCGCACGTTGTTAGTTAGTTAATGTATGTATCACATATGATATTTGAGTTAGTATAAGCACAAGCAAGCATACCGCATCGTTGGCTCACCCCAATGTGTTTCTCGAGCGCCGCCTTGGAATGGAACTTCTTGCAGATGTCACGAACGAGGCAGCGCACGTTGTTAGTTAGTTAATGTATGTATCACATATGATATTTGAGTTAGTATAAGCACAAGCAAGCATACCGCATCGTTGGCTCACCCCAATGTGTTTCTCGAGCGCCGCCTTGGAATGGAACTTCTTCTTGCAGATGTCACGAACGAGGCAGCGCACGTTCTAAGTTAGTTAATGTATGTATCACATATGATATTTGAGTTAGTATAAGCACAAGCAAGCATACCGCATCGTTGGCTCACCCCAATGTGTTTCTCGAGCGCCGCCTTGGAATGGAACTTCTTGCAGATGTCACGAACGAGGCAGCGCACGTTGTTAGTTAGTTAATGTATGTATCACATATGATATTTGAGTTAGTATAAGCACAAGCAAGCATACCGCATCGTTGGCTCACCCCAATGTGTTTCTCGAGCGCCGCCTTGGAATGGAACTTCTTGCAGATGTCACAAACGAGGCAGCGCACGTTGTAAGTTAGTTAATGTATGTATCACATATGATATTTGAGTTAGTATAAGCACAAGCAAGCATACCGCATCGTTGGCTCACCCCAATGTGTTTCTCGAGCGCCGCCTTGGAATGGAACTTCTTCTTGCAGATGTCACACACGAGGCAGCGCACGTTGTGGGTCTTTTTGTGCTTGGCGAAGTTGCTGGAGTCGCTGTAACAATTCAGACAAGTTCAGTTATTTATTGATAAGTATTTTCTTATATGTCAAACATCACTACATACGAGAGGCATTTCTTTATGGATAGTTTTTGAGATTTTCTTTGTTTAGTAAGGAGTTTAATCACCGCGAGGTGCTAGATTTTCTTTAACATTGTCGCTTCAGTAATTTCCATAGTCTTTTACTGGAAGTAGCAAAAAAACTAATGAAGTTATCATCATTAAATGTTATATTAATTCCCTCAGATGTGCCTCAGATATTAATAATAATAATTATTACTGTATAATAATAATTATAAGCCCGCAGGGCAGCTTGTGGCGAGCTGTTGGTGAGTAGCGACACCACGGGTACCGAGTGCTCCCGGGGAAGTTCCTAGTTCTCGTCTCCGCTTGCGGAGTGGCATCCCAAGAGAACTAGATCCCCACCTCTTGCTTGCCTTCATTGGCTGGTCTGAGTGGAGTCGCGAGAGATGCATCTTAGGATGTTGACTCGGGGGTGGAAGTGTCTAATGGCGTAACAGCGAGGAAACCCGCTCACGAGCAGTCTTCGTGATGGTGAAATCGGGGCCGCACCTCTCGACACCCCTCAGTCATTTGCGCCGATGTTGTTCCTGTCCGGTAATTTACTCCGGCTTTTTAAGGAACCCATCCAGCATTCGGCAAGCCACCGTCTGCCACTCTTCTTAACATTACGATTGACTTGTTTATGGCAGACGTCCGCAATCTCCCCTATAGCCCGATCACCCAGTCCATCCATCCATCACAATAGCCTGGTTTTATTTCTTTCATTTTTATCTGCAATAGTCTCTACACCTGGCGGATACCATCTTTGGGTGTATCATATTGTGCACCCGAGGATGATACCCGCTATGTGTAGCCTTCGCCTTTAGATTAACTTCTCAAAGGGCCTCTGTGCTGTTGGCTTCGGCCCCACGCAAGCCTTCCAAAGGACCGGGTCACTTCATGGCCCGAGATCATGGTAAATGAGAATTATAATTATTATTAGCGAGAAGAGTCATAAACTTTAGTAGAGAAAAACAGAATGAAATATTATTAATGATAACTAAGCGTAAACAGTTTTATCTTTTTGAGTAGTACCATTTTGATTTGTACCTGGAAAACAACACAAAGTTAAGAATGCATGCACACACAAAGGGTTAATAAGTAGAAGCTGTATGCACAAACTCTATAAATGACTTCAGTGTGTATTTACCTGAATGTCTTGTTGCACAGTTCGCACATGAATATGGGCATATTTCCGTGCCCTCGCATATGGAACTTATAACGTTCCGGATGAGGGAAACCTTCCGAACAGATCTGGCAGCGGAAATCTCTGGAATAACAACAAATATTCGTTTAATTAGATAGATTAATAAATGAATGAATGAATTTTTTTTTTTTTAAGACTTCACAGAACATAATTAACTTAAACTAAGAGGAGACGTGTAAGTATGTAAGTCCAGTAACAAAATGGCTCTGCCTCAGCATGAGTTGGATGACCAGCATGTAAAGTAAAGTAAGTAAAGTAAAAAATCATTTATTTCTTTAGGCTTACAAAATAAGCACTTAGACAAGTCATATTTTATACATTAAATTATAATCAAATAAAATTAGTTGCTAGCATGCTATGGTAGGAACCAACTGGTCTTCCCGCAACAAGCAACTTGTTGGCGGAGAAATAATAATAAATAATGCTGGACAATTCACACAGCATTATCTAGCCCCATGGTAAGCAGAGCTTGTGTTATGGGTACTAGATAACTGATATACATAATACAATACATTACATAGATAGATTTTTTTTTTATTATACATAGAAAACGACCAGAACACCCGAAACAAATATCTGCAGATCGTACACACATTTGTTCCGAGGCGGGAATCGAACCCGCAACCTCCTGCGTCGCAGGCGGACCTTCGCCCACTGCGCCACATCGGTCGTCAAGAAAACACTTTATTATACGACACACAACCGAAAAAAATACAGATATAAAAAGTTTTGACGATCTCTGTGGCGCGGTGGGCGAAGGTCCGTCTACGACGCTGGAGGTTGCGGGTTCGATTACCGCCTCGGGACAAAAATTTCGGTTTTAAAATCTGCAGATGTTTGTTTTGGATGTTCTGGTCTTTATCTATGTATAATAAAAAAATATCTATCTATGTAATGTATTGTATTCCTAGCTGCGCCCCGCGGCTTCGCCCGCGTGGAAATTTTTGTGTCAACGTAAACACTTTGCCTGTATTACAATCGAACTAAACAAAATAAGAGCTCACATTACAAGTGCGCTCTTATTTACGGAGACTGATTTTTTGCGTCGACCCGACGTCTAGATAGTATATGAGATCGCAGCCAGCAGTGGACTAAGGCTGACCACGACGAAGGTACATATATAGATAGTTAAATAAATAAATAATGCTGGACAATTCACACAGCATTATCTAGCCCCATGGTAAGCAGAGCTTGTGTTATGGGTACTAGATAACTGATATACATAATACAATACATTATATAGATAGATATTTTTTATTATACATAGAAAACAACCAGAACACCCGGAACAAATATCTGCAGATCGTACACACAATTGTTCCGAGGCGGGAATCGAACCCGCAACCTCCTGCGTGACAGGCGGACCTTCGCCCACCGCGCCACAATGGTCGTCAAAACTTACCTATATTTAATCTTCTTCATATGCGCATCCATCAGTAGATGCTCCACGATGTGCCTCTTCAGGTCGTAGCGGCGCGAGAACACGCGATAGCAGATTATACACTCCTTCTCGTTTGAGTCCAATTGAAGATTTTCTGGAAATACATATTATTCTATTACATTATATTATAAATATAATTCATTCATTAATTTTATTCAAAATCAAGAGTTTTTATTTCTTTAGGCTTACAACTAAGCGCACGCCATATTTGATACGATTCATTATTATCAAATTCATTTTAATTTTTTGTCCACCAGTGGAAGAACTGAAAAAGAAACCGCTAGTATGTTCATATAACTTGTGTCTATAGTTTGACCGAAACCGCTGTACCGCGCCTGAGGTATGCGAGCGGCGAGACGGGGGGGAAGTACCGGACGCTCGGATCCACCAGTCTGCCGTCAACGCGTACTCTTGCTCTTTTTTCCTCGCCGCACTTTCCTGAGGAGCGGTACAGCGGTTTCGGTCAAACTATAGTACATTTGATTTACTTATCTACATATAAACAAAGTGATCACTTTGATCCTTGAGATTTGAGTTGGAGCAAAACTTGTTCCAAGATATTTGACGACTGATGTGGCGCGGTGGGCGAAGGTCCGCCTGCGACGCAGGAGGTTGCGATTTTTTTTCCACGACTGCGATCTTTTTTTTAACCTAAAAAATTCGTGCTGCCGCTCTACACAGTGGTTGTGTTGCGCCGCACATGCGTTTCGTTCGAAAAATATTACGGCTGTGCTGAGTCACACAGATCTGTATTTTCTCAGCCGCTGCGCTAGTGTGGATTTACGCATATAAGTCACTTGTAGAAAACACATACCGTGTGATTTCAGCAGTCAAAGTGTTAAAAAAATATGAATATGTCAATAATGTAGTGTCTGTAACATATATGTGAGTGTTTTATGTATATTTCTAGGGTTTTCTATAAAAACAAACTTACCTGTCGCAAGTTTAAGCACATGGGGTTCTAACTCCATGGTAACACGTTCAGTATTTCTTGGTTTGGTAGTAAAAATATCTTGGATTCTAGAACTGAGTGTTTTATGTATATTTCTAGGGGTTTTTTTTTGTTAGAAATCAAGTTACCTGTCGCCAGTTTAAGCATAGCTGGTTCTAACTCCTTGTTGTTCATGGTAACACGTTCACAGTCCACGGTCAGCTCGGGCGCTGGCTCCTCTTTGATCTGGACACCACAAGATAATTGGTAAGTCAAATCATTTCACATCAATCACGTCGTCCACTGCTGGACATAGGCCTCCCCCAATGAGCGCCATAGCGCCCTGCCTTCAGCTAGCCGCATCCAGCATCTACCTGCAGTCTTTCACAGGTCGTCATCCTACCTGGCCGGAGGGCGTTCTTACACTACGTTTACCGAATCGCGCTATGGCGCTCATCGGGGGAGGCCTATGTCCAGCAGTGGACTGCTATAGGCTGATGATGATGATGACATATACGCCAGTGGCCTACGCTCCCTTTCTATATCGACGTTATCTTTTAGGTCAGCAATTTAATCAATTTAAATTTAAATATTTACGGCACTGGGTCACGTGCCGTAAATATTAAAATTTAAATTGATTTAATAATTTATAAAGGGTACTAGAATAGTTACCACTAATCTCGGCTCCTCGTCGTCGCTTCTGATCTCCTTCAGTTGAAGATGTAGTTTCTCCCAGTGCGAGAACATAGTGTCTTGCTCTACCGTTTCTTTACAGTTCATGCATCTGAAAAACATTATCTCTACATATAAAACAAAGTCGCTTCCCGCTGTTTGTCTGTCCCTTTGTATGCTTAGACGTTTAAAAATACGCAACGGATTTTGTTGCGGTTTTTTTTTTAATAAATAGTGATTCAAGAGGAAATGAAATGAAAGTTTATTTCCTTAGGCTTACAAATAAGCACTTAGACAAGTCATATTTTATACTATTCATTATTATATTGATGTTCACTTCAATTTTTTGTCCACCAGTGGAAGAAATGAGTATCTTTATTTATTTGTTTTAAGCCATTATTCCCACTGCTGGGTAAAGGCCGCCCTTTTCTCCTTCCACTCCTCGCGATCCAACGCTGCAACAGGCCATGATGGAAGATGTGCCTCGAGCTCGTCGCGCCATCTCATCCTGGGCCTTCCACGTCGCCTCTTAGCGTTGGGTGGGCTCCACTCTGTGGTGGTCTTTGCCCACAAGTCGCTGGACATACTATTTTATTTTATTTTTTATTTTTCCAATCTTAGGAAAACTTACAGCTAGATAAAGATTAGATACAAGAATATTTAACTTAAGGCCAATTAGAAGTTTCCACAAATAATTTGAAAAAAAAGCAGCAATTACTTAAAAAAAAAACTATACGGCGGTATGTATGAGTATCTTTATACATTTTATTGTATAAAATAATAATAATAATATTATTTATTTATTTCAGGTAACATTAGTCTAGTACATCAAAAATTCTTACTTGTTGGTTTATTAAAAATAAATTGAAATTGAAATGGAGTATGCAAAATATTATAAAACTACGGCCCATATAAAATACAAGCTGCGCCCCGCGGCATCTCCCGCGTGGAAATCTATGTGTCCTTCCTAACCTTCCTTCCTCAAAAAAAATTGTGAAGCATATTCTTTGTAAAAAGCTTATTACAAAATATCAGATTATCTAGAAGATAAAAAAGCTTGGAACGAGTTTTGCTCCAACTCAAAATCTAACAACTTACAGATAAGCAAATCAAATGTACTAGACACATAAGTTATGAACATACTAGTGGTTTCTTCTCACTTCTTCCACTGGCGGACAAAAAATTTAAGTGAACATCAATATAATAATGAATAGTATAAAATATGACCTGTCTAAGTGCTTATATGTAAGCTTAAAGAAAAAAAAAAAGATACTCACGTAACACGCTTCTGGGACCTCTTAATCTCCTCCCCGCTTTTATCCAGCAAATGCACACCAACATAGCTGCTCTTAACATGTTTATGCATATGTTTCAAAAACTTAAACTCCTCTGAAAACCTAGCTCCACATATGAAGCAACACATCAAATCATATCCATGTTTCTCAAAATGTAACACATAGGTCTTGAACATAACAAAGGTGAGACCACATATCGAGCACGGATAACTACAGTTAACACCCGGAGAAACTAAACAAGTAGTGTCCATATGTTTTTTATATTTCTTATGATGCGCTGTGTACCCACATTTTCTGCATGTGTACATCTTCCTTTGTTTTAACTTCCCTTTTGCATCGATAACTTCAATCGAGTATTCATAATTGAATTTCTTCTTCTTTTTCTTCTTGTCGTCTCTGAACATATCTAGCTCTGTCAGTAATTCGTGGAAAGGTTCTGACGATGTGGAGGTATCATCCGTTTTGACTGTGATCGTGTCATCAAATTCTTCCTTGATGATTAGTTCATCTTCATTGTCTGTTACAACATTGCTTGTTGGATCTTTGCTACTTGTTTCAACTTTGCCGCTCGTTACATCTTTGAAACTTGTTTCAACTTTGCCGCTTGTTACATCTCTGCCGCTTGTTGGTTCATTGATGCTGAAATCATCTGGTTCATAATTCCTCTCAATTTTAACAGTCGCTTCACCGTAATCATAGCAGACATTCATCATTTCTTCATCAATTTCAGAAGGATCGACCGGTTCCGTTTTGATTTGAACCTCCTCAACTGGATTCTCTATAATATCGATATCATCTATTGGTTCAGCTTTAACTTTAACACTGCCGTAGTCGAATTCTGTTGTATCTTCAGTTTTGTATACATGATCGAATTTGAAAGCTTCTCTATCTTCTTCTGTTGTATACTCTTCTATTCTGTTGTTAGCTCCTGCTGTATTGTTATCGGTGTTAATAACTTTATCGTTAGATACAGGCTTTTGAGGCGATTGATTGAACATTTTTAAGAGCATTTCCTCGTAATCAACTTCTTCGTTTTCGTCCATGTCTACAGGCTCTTTCTTGACGTCGATTTCGTCGACTGTCACTTTGACGTCCGCTGCCAAGTCTGAGAAGGATTTTGAGGGTAGACTAGGGTCGACGACTGAAAAGATAAATTTAAGATAGTTCGTAACCCTACAATAAATAAATAATGCTGGAAAATTCACACAACATCATCTAGCCCAAAGTTAAGCAGAGCTTGTGTTATAATTAAATACAATATATACCTAGATAACAACCAGAACACCGGAAACAAATATCTGCAGATGGTACAAGCATTTATCCCTAGACGGGAATCGAACCCCCATCGAATTCTATGTAACATCCATTGTATGATGACCTCTCTGATACGGTAGGCTAAGGTCAGCCTGCGACGACGGTTGCGGGTTTTTCCAAGGGGACATAATTATAATAATATAATAATACTGGACAATTCACACAGCATTATCTAGCCCCAAGCTAAGTAGAGCTTGTGTTATGGGTACTAGATAACTGATATACATAATACAATATATTGTATCGCAGGCGGACCTTCGCCCACCGCGCCACATCGGTCGTCAATTTATTATTATTTTTAAATAAAGACTTTTTACTTTTAAATAGGTTATGTTATTAATTTATACTAGATTCTATGCAAAAAGAGAAGTCTCTGGGATGTCTCGAAGGGCGCGCGTGTGCCACGTACTACCGCCTGCCTTTTGTTGCGTTAATATGTTAGTTCACCGTTTCGCCACGAGACTTTTCTTTTTGCACGGACTCTACACTATTCTTAGATTCCTATTCTATCTAAGGCAGTTGTCTCACCGGGAACGATGAACGAGTAGCGAGCAGAGCTAGAATGTAGAAACGAGTCGGCGTGAAGCGGGGAGCGAGTACGTAGTTCCGATAGTTGTGTAGCTCGGCTATAAGCGAGTGTGCGAGTGAGACGAGCGATTACTCGTATCACTCGCTCGCGGCCGCCAAACGACAGTCTGCATTGTAGAAATGACCGCTGGTTGCTCTCTCGGCGTGAATTTTCTGATCTCTGAGCGAGTGTTATTTTCCTGGCTCTTGTCGCCCAGCGACAAACTAGTGAAGCGAGTCCTCGCCGGCAGTGTGAACAGTCAGCGATCAACTATTTGTATATGCATCTCTTTTGTTTACACGGAATGTATATCTAACTGTACGTTTCTTGAGCGAGAAAATAGCCGATAGTTAGTCGTTTTCTCGCCGGCGCGGTGGGACAACTGCCTATGAAGCAAAATTCACTTACGCTTTGTATTTTCTTTTGTCTTTTGCGCTTGTTTCTTTGATTTCGTGGCTGGAAACAAAAGGCGAAAGTTAAAAATCGAAGAAAAAAAAACATGCACTTTCTTTAGCATACATCCCTGCCTAGAAAAATACGTCGCTTTATCATCGAATGCGTAAATTGAACACTTACCTACCCCCATACCTTTAAATAATTCTTCAACTAATCAAACATCAAAGCGCTTTCCTTTAGACCTTAAGTTGAAAGGAGTCCCAAAACCCACGTTTTGACTTAACGGAAAATCAATTTTAAGGGAACAAAACGCCTATTATTCGAATATATTTTGACGAGGATCAAAAGTTTAGGATATTAGTTAGTATGTTATGGGAGTCGAAACACGATTGACTAAACTTGACTCGATAGAAAAAAATGGCAAAGTTGTCCTCTAAATCTTCATTTTTACAGAGATATCCCTACGGAAAAACCAATTTTATTTGCTAGTTATTTAATATTATTCATTACAATAATATTAATAATAATAATTTCGGTCATTCTGCCGCTCTTGCCTCCCTTTCTCGCCTTCCCCGCGCGGCGTTCGTTCGTCCTTGTCTCGAAAAAGCTAACTCATTTCGCCTAAAAGGTCTTAGACAAAATCGAAGAGACCTGTTAGTAAGGTCCTTCACTCAAACTCGTCTGCAGTGCCTCGAGCATTCCTTCAAAACATACTCGAGTTCGGTATGCTTAGTCGTTATTAGTAGGCTTCATTGCCATAAATGTCATTGAGATAGTTTCCAAAATTCATTTAAAAATAAATAAAATAAAAAAGTATTTATTTCAAGCATTTACACTCATATTAGAAAATAAACAAGGGAATCTTAAAAACTAAAAGGATTGCTGGGAAGGTGGCGCTCACAACAGTGCCTGGTGTACGGGCAGTCGGGTGGACTGCCCGTACACCAGGCACCAGTTCCCAGCTATCATTGCGAGAACAACATGTTAATGACATCCAACAAATTTATTTTTAGGAGCATTCAAGGTAGGTTGTAAGGTACATGATAGTTCATTTCTTCACTAGCATGAGAAAAAGTTTAGTTCGAGTGAAGGGATTTTTTACAATCAAGCATACCGAAACGCGTTTGGAGTTTGAGTAGAGGTTGAGTCGTGGTCGAGATAAGTCTAAAGATATAGGGGTTTAATCTTATTTAATTCAATTATTATTTAGACTTTCCTTATTTAACCAATATTATTGAAAAATGGCATCCTATATATTAATCTTCTTTATATATAAAAATCAATTGCTGTTCGTTAGTCTCGCTAAAACTCGAGAACGGCTGGGCCGATGGTTAGCTGATTTTGGTTTTGAAATGTTTGCCGTAGTCCAGGGTTTAAATTAAACGGATGAAAAAACATGGTAAAATTGCGCAGAAATTTCCACGCAGGTGAAGCCGCGGGGCGCAGCTAGTTAATTCTATAAAAACGAAGTATATGAGGAAAGTTACCAATCTAACCAGAACGAACCCAAAAATTGTTGCGCCCTGACAGGGTTTTATGCATTGTGTACCCACTAAGCTACTACACCTAAGAACAAATTTCTGACTCATAATAAATTATATAATTATGATAATTTTAAATTATAATCCTACTAATATTATAAACGCGAAAGTTTGTAAGTATGGATGGATGTTTGTTACTCTTTCACGTAAAAACTACTAAATGGATTTAAATGAAACTTTACAATAATATAGCTTATACATCAGAATAACACATAGGCTACAATTCATAAAGATATATTGTATAATATCCAGAATAACTATCACCACGCGTGTGAAACCGCAGGGCGCAGCTAGTGTACAAATATAAGATAGTTGATGGATGGTGATGGTAAGATGGACAGTTTCACTTACCTTCAGCGATATCAAGGAATCGGAATAGATAACTTCTACAATCGTAATCATGGTCGTGATCACATACCATTGCTTCGTCTGTGCAGCGTGAAATATAACCACAATCTTAATATCTGTACATAGTATAAAACAGAGTCGCTTCCCGCTGTCTGTCAGTCCCTATGTATACTTAGATCTTTAAAACTCCGCATCGGATTTTGATGCAGTTTTTTTTAAAAGATAGAGTGATTAGAGGAAGGTTTATAAAGGATTTGACACGTAGATTTCCACGCGGGTGAAGCCGCAAGGCGCAGCTAGTCCATTATAAATAACAAGCTCTTTTGAGGAGCATTCAAGGTCGCCTTGAATGCTCCTCAAAAGAGCTTGTTATGCTACTCCGATTGCAAAACCTGGATATTTTTTGTATACAAAGGGATTACAAAACCCAAGGAATATTGGTGGAAAATATCTAACGACATTGGTATCATCGAAGCTAAGCATAGAGGCTCGAAAACATTTTTGTTTTTAAAAACTTTCATTCATTTATTCATATCTTTAGTTGCCGAATTAATTAAAAAAAAAATTACTCCACATGTGAGATTATGCATTGTTGAAGTTTGTGTTTTAGTTTTTAAAGATAACCTTGCTGTTACCTCGTTGTTTTCTGTTATTGTTAACTTTTGATTCAAAAATGTCTATGTTGACATAAAATATCTTGGATTCTAAATCGGAATATCGTTACCTTGAATAACAGTTCATTTCTTCACTTGTGAAAGTCTTCACTCAGAAGAGTGAAGACTATGTATGCTAAGGTATGTATGCTAAGGTATGCTTGATCGTAAAAATCCCTTCACTTGAACTACTAAACTAAACTTCGAAAATTTTCTCATGTGATTCTTCACATGAGAAAATTTTCGAAGTTTAGTTCAAGTGAAGGGATTTTTACGATCAAGCATACCGAAACGCTTTTGAATTTTGAGTAGAGGTGGAGTCGTGGTCGAGGTGAGACTTAAGATATGGGGGTCAAAGTTGACTTACCAATTAGAGTGGCTTCTTCCTCGTAATCGTCATCCAGGCAGCTTTTTGGTACCAGCATCTGGAAAATAAATTATAAATAGGTATTGTATTTGCAATCACCTTCACCAGGCCTTTTAACAGACTGCAGCATACACATAGGATGTTAAGAGTTAGCAAAGTTATCGACATAGCTCTAAGAATTAGCAAGCTGAAGTGGCAGTGGGCCGGCCATATCTCACGAAGAAGCGACAAACGCTGGGGTAAACGTGTTCTTGAGTGGAGACCGCGACTCGGCAAACTTAGTGTAGGACGGCCTCCGGCTAGGTGGGATGCCGACCTGCGAAGGACTGCGGGAGATGCTGGATGCGGCAAGCTGTAGACAGGGCGCTATGGCGCTCATTGTGGGAGGCCTATGTCCAGCTGTGGACTAACATAGGCTGATGATGAAGTTACTAACCTTTTCAAAAAATAGCCTCCTCCTATCTACCTTCCTCTGATGCTCTAACTGTCGATGTAAATTGAACGACTTTTCATCCATAAACAACACATTACTCGTACAGCAACCCGTGCACTTGAACACCAACCGGTAACTACTCGTATGATTCTCAACAAGATGCTCCATCTCTTGGCATTTCGCTTTCAACTGCATATTGCAGATTCTGCAACATACTGGTCTATTGTTGCAACTCAACGAATGATTAAGCATAAGCTTAGTCGAAGCAAACTTTCTGCAACAATGCTCGCAACTGCAGTTCCGCCCACTTTTACAACAATTGTGCATAGTAAATGTAAAATACTTCTCACCGCAGCTAACACAGTTTTTGAAAGAGTTATGCACGGGTATATCTGAACGTACAGAATGAGCTTCGATCATATGCTTTTCTACTAAGCTTACCGAGTTCAAAACATGCTTGCATAATGTGCATTGACGGTCTATTGAAATGTTGTACATGACCAAATTGACATATAAGCAAATGGATTCGTGGTATCTTAAGCCAGTGCACGTGTAAGCACTCCTCGAGCATCTACTGCAAGAGTATGCGAGGCAATTCGCTTTATGGAACTCAACGTCTTCACCACAGCGATAGCAGTTTCCATCGATAGGGATGTATATAAGTTTGTTAACTATCTCATAGCTGGCTATTATGAACGATTCATGTAGATGCTCTTTCATGGAGATGATGAGCTTTGAGCCGTCATGTTGTCGGATGTGATCTCGGAACGGTTGGAGTCTCCACCACGCTTGCTCACAGATATGACACTGATAGAACAGTGGTGCTTCTCGTACCAATCGAGATCCGTTGTACCAAGCCTGCCAAGTACATATGGCAGCCTGTAGCTTCAAATCCTGAGCAGGAACCTTATTGGGAGTATACAATACATTGCCCCATTGATTCCTCATCTCAACATCGAGTATTTTATCTGCGAAATTGTCGGATGTCTCAGCAATTTTCTTCGACTCTTTGAAAAGTAATTCTGGGACATATTTGCACATCCGCATCTTGCCATTGTCTTTGCCTTTATATTTCTTTATGTTTTCCATTTTTTCCAAAACACCACCCTTAAAATGAAACTTGGGTAAAATGTACCGATCGACTTTTATCTTAACCTGATTTAAAGAGGGTCCTTGAGGTGTTTTTGTTAAGCCATCAATGGTGGTTCCTGTGCGCTTGGGTAGTTTGATATGATCAGGTTTATCAAACTTTGAGTATGTAATTGGCTTTGAGGCTGTAAATGGCCAGCAGTAATCATGATCAGGAATAACTGGCACTTCTGGATAATATTCCACTTTTTTTGGTCTTTTTGGGGCTATTCTTGGAGGCTCCGCCAACTGGAATGTAATGAAAACATAGGCATTTTAATATGATAAGCTAGTTGACTGAATTTTTACAATTGGTTAATATCATACTTCTCCTCCTGTGTTAGTTTCATTCAAAAACTTAGGGATACTTAAATCTAATTCTAACTTGTGTTTCTTTTTCTGTTTAGGCAATAAATTATTGTGGTATCCTCTAACACAAGCAAAGCTATCTTAAAAGGGTACTGCCATGTATGTCTAATTTATAAGTTATCAAAAATAAAGATATAAAGAAATATTATTTAAATATTATATTATTAGCTGCCTATTTTCTGTTTTGAGAATATTATTCAAGTTTTTTTTCTAGAAATTCGGGACAATAACCAACATCAGCTGGTTGGTTAATATGAATATGTAGTTTTGAAAAATATATGATATTTATGTAGGTTACTTAAAACCTAGATATTTGTTAAATGATTCTCGTACTTTGTACCCGTCGTACCACGATCAAAGAATTATAGGGTAATTATTAAAAACCACAATTTCTGTAGGTAATCTCTGGGAAATCTAACAACATACAGTTTTACAACCTAACTTCTTGTCTTGTAAACTTTCGACTTTCTGAATACCATTTATAAGCAAATATTACTTACGTGAAAATAAACAAAACTCATAAAAAATATCAATAATAGGGTATTTCAATAATTTTTCCACCTACCCTTTCTAAACTTCCAAATCAATTTTCCTACCCACGAAAATTTAATGCGTGCGCAACTTTACGAAATGGGTTTTTCGCTAGGTCGGGAAATCAACACATGTTTATTGATGTTAAACTCACATAAACGATATCAAGACTCTGATAATAATGATTTTCAGCTAATTACATAAAATCTAAATATAGACAAGCACAATTTTATGACCATGAACAATAAAATACTACCTACTCACAAAATGGAGTCGATCTACCTACCTGCAAATGCTGCACGTCGCTGTTTACGTCGGCACACACAACCTCTAATTCACAGTCGTCTTCGCGAATTTCTATTTTAGATTTTCTGCTTCTCTTCCTGCTTTCTGACATGTTTCGGCACTAATCGCAGCATAACTTCACCAATATACATTAATCAGAAATTATTATTTGAAAACGCTCCTTGAAAACACGGACGACTTGAGTTGAAGGAAATAAGGAATCCTTTTTTTTAAGTATTCTCCGAATCATTTCAATATGTAACGTCGGAAAGTTTAGAAAACGACCACTCTTTTGTACATAAACAAATTTGTATAGCTCTGTTTCACTTTTATAGTGAACGAAGTGTATTTTAATTTGGTCAGATATCATGACCGCCGGTAGGTAGACGCGCGATCGGCGCGCGTTCGTTTTTCTTTTGTTCAATCTGACTGAATAGAAGGGCTCGCGATGTAGAGGCGGCGTCATTCTACCCATTCTACCAAAACAAATGTTTGACTTTGACATCCTTATTACTATTTATGTGACGTGCCAAAGAATCATTGGAATGTACGATTGAATGAATTTGGAACAAGAAGTTGAAGATGAATGAAATGGATGACAGGGCTGCCAGTAAAGTGCGTGCAGTAGTACAATAAGTACGAATTTCGTACATTTTACGCTCGGCTGGCATGGCGGCTAGTAATTTACGAACATCAATTTTATTAGTTCATCATCATTAGCAAAGGTACATGCTGAAAATCAGCGTTGTGGGGCTACTCGCAACATTCAGCTGAGCATGAACCTGTTCTGATAGCGCAGCAACACGGCACTGACCATCACAGACGGCTTGATCTACACAATATTAATTTAGATATGTCTATTAATAATAAAAAATATATACATAAATCAATGCATGTTATCAATTATATACTTTTAAGTTTTTTTTTATTAAGTCGTGTGCTGTATTTGTTTACTATAGTTAGATAATTAAGTTTTTTTGCTCTATCAGAATAAATATATTTTCATTTATTTTCATTAGTTATAGTAACTTCTATCTATTGTATGAAATATTTTGAATAAAAGATAAAATCCGTGAACAGTCACACATTATTAAATAAAATCTTTTGCTATTTGTTGAATAATTCGTACAATTTAGTAAACATAATCTGGCAGCCCCACAAAAATTAATTTTAATACATTATTTTCTAATAACCTTAAAATATAATGGTTTTGGAAATAGCTAAAAGTAAATAAATTAAGTAGAGCTTTGAGATGAGTATATTTATGAAGCATTGTAGGCCAGGCGGGCTCGCCGCAGCTTACAATGCAAAATTATGGCGTCTAAACTCCACCACCGCTGATACTGCGTTCAAAAAAGTTGATGATGAAGAAATGGAGTTTAGGGTTCTCGATATCAAGAAGACGAGGATGAGGCAGCAGCGGAAAGTGGCGCGCAGGACAGATATACAGCCTGATAGAGCGGACAGAATGGCTCCTGACCAGGTATTTGACCAAAATATTTAAAAAACACCTATCAACTTCCTACCTCCTTCCTACCTATTCATTCCTTAGTTTTAACTTCTCATTATTTAGATATGACAATATAGCTATGCTTAAGCGTTTGAATTTACTGGAATCTTGCTAGAAGACAAATTAATACCAGTAAATGATTCATTACATTATCACTAATATTGTTCTGTCAATTTGAAAACTCCAGTACAAAACCTAAGTTATATGAATATAATGATAAATATGTCCAACATTGAGCAATATATATAAACAATAAAGTATCACAAACTAACAGATGAGCATGTACCACTATAATCACTGAAGCTGCCCTCCTGTAACATAGCTACATTGTAGCTACCACAGGAGACAGTGCTCCAACTCCATTGTTACTCATATTTTTTAAATAAAAGTTTTGTATTTGTCTCACCTTCTAATCCATATTATTTATATATTTCCAGGAATGGGGTAATGTATGGCCAGGACCGAAGACCTTTCACCCATCCTCAGTGCCGCTACCTCTTAGACAAGGCTATGTACCCAAGGGGCAAGCTCCACCAGGCAAGAAAGCCAATGCCGAGCTCATGAAAATCCCTAATTTCCTGCACCTCACCCCACCTGTGGTAAAAAGCCAGTGTGAAGCCTTGAAGCAGTTTTGCACCGAATGGCCCAAGCTACTTAATTCTGAAGAGGCCATTGAGAAGC
The DNA here is from genome assembly GCA_947044415.1 of Eupithecia dodoneata. NCBI lineage: Eukaryota > Metazoa > Arthropoda > Insecta > Lepidoptera > Geometridae > Eupithecia > Eupithecia dodoneata. The sequence goes on from OX345684.1 coordinate 4,271,844, forward strand.
ACTATCCAGTAGAAATCATCTCTTCAGACTATTGCCATGCCAGCCCGTCTATTCGTAACCCTCTAGCTCGCATCGTTATCCTCAGAATCAAGCTAGCATCGTTAAACTTGGACAAACATGCCAAGGACAAATTCTTGAGGTTAATCGGTAATAGGTATGACTCTGTAACAGATCTCGTGACCATCACAGCCGACCGCTGCCCCGCTAGGGCCCAGAATCAAGATTACGTTAACTATCTGCTAACGGCTTGCTACCATGAGTCTTGGAATATCGAAGACTGGGAAAAGGATAAAACGGAAGACGATATGGAATACTATGATTGGGATAACAACAACTCTAAGAAGTCTTTAGTCAACTGGCACTTGAAATGTAGTAAAGAATCAAAAGCTCTAACTGATGAAGAGTACAGGCAGTTTGATGAAAACCTGATTCCTAATGCAGCGGAGTACAAAACTGCAGTCAGCAGCATTTTCAATGATGGTGAAAGTGCAGATACTTTGAAGAACTATGCTGTAGCTGCAAGGAAGTTGTTGGGGCTACCTGATAAGTTGTAGAATAATGTAAAATATATTAATTTAGTGTGTATTGGGTTTGGTTTATTTATTTACACAACCTACAATTAAAAATTAAATATAACATTCCTCTGATACTGGAAGAATGGAGCATAGAAAATTCCGTACCATACAAAACAGTATTCAATTCTATCTGCCAATTTGAAGGCTGAACAGGATTTTAATGAACTTCACTACTTGGTGGATATATGAGCGATATCTGGGGATGGACATAATGTACATAGGCTTTATTTCGAAGAAAGAAGGTAATGTATTTCTATATGCCTATTATTCCGTTATTGCAGCTAGTATAAAACAAAGTCGCTGTCTGTCTGTTCCTATGTATGGTTAGATCTTTAAAACTAGGCAACGGATTTTTATGCGGGTTTTTTTATAGATAGAGTGATTCAAGAGGAAGGTTTATAAACTATTTGATACATAAATTTCCACGCGGGCAAAGCTGCGGGCCGCAGCTAGTTAGGCGATAGGGGATTGCAACGCAACGCAGGCTACGACGACGGGCGCGTGCGGCGCGCCGCGCTCATGGTTGTTTATCGACTCCATAGATGGCGTTACTGGTAATTATAGAAAGAACAAACTGATGGATCCATTTGCGAAAATGTTTATGTGGTAGGGTGGAGTGGAGACGGTGGAGGTTCAAAGTGAAACCGGTTAAATTTGTTTAGCCCGATAAACTTATTTATATATATCCCTATAATTTTATTGGGCCAAGTTGGTGATTTGCTCCTTATTGACTTAGGTATTGTTAATCTACTTACATGTTAAAATCATCAGTTATTAGCGAAGTTTATCGAGAACCTAATGCTCTGCTTCTAATTAGTGAACCGTTTCACCATGATTGATTTTAGTAGCCTATCTCAGGGGCCTACGCGAAATTAGAATCATTGAATGGTGTCAATTCTGTGCCTACGAAAACGGATATTATTGGATAGCACTCTAAATAATTCCTTTTCTTTACGATAGGAATAATGAAAGAAAATTTTATTGATGGAACTACTACTCAACACCCGGTACAAATAGGTATCTGCATTACATATAGCACAAACAATTGTCCCGATGCGGGAATCGAACCCGCAACCTCCTGCGTCGCAGGCGGACCAGAGACCACCCCGCCCACAGAGATCATCATTATGCACATATACTTACTTTCCATTGGTGGGTACTGTAGGTACATAAAAAGGGAGATTACGAGTTGCCAGAAAAACTTTTTCTTAACATAAGTAAAATGTTGCTGTACCTAAAAAACAATCTACAGATTTGTAAAGACTTGATAAGTAGATACTTTCTTGTTTTCTACTTATCAAGATACTTACTTCTTATTTTTACGGCTCGCTGTGTTCATGTTGCCACAAGTCTGTCAGTGAAGTTTACAAATAATAACACCTTAACTTATGTACATATTCTTACATTTTAGAGGTGTTGCACTTAACAGTGACCCCCGCACTAGGCTAGGCCTGTTTCGCGGGGTATCAAAACATTTTCTGTTTGCTGGTAGGGTAAGGAAGTGCACTAACAAAAACTTTAGTAACAATAGAATAAAACTAAAGCTAAATAAAACAATTAAAGCAAGTGCCAATGGCCATTCATGTGACCAAAAATAATCAATAAATGAGCTATGAACTTACTATGAACTACATGAATCTACTAAAGAACAAGAAAAAAGGAGTAATGAAGTAAAACGTCGTAACGTAAAAATCACGGACATTGTTATACAATTCCTTCTGCCTGCAGGATGCTACCAAAGAACAGTGAGTGCCTCTGATAATATAGAGAAAAATAAATGCGTCGCGAAAGAAGGTTAGGTTAGGTTATGGCGTTGTCGTGTTGATCACCGACCGCGAAGCTAGGCTCAAACGGCCGGTGACTAGGGCTATTATTATTATTGTTTCCCTGTAGGTTTATTTAATTTAATTTTATGTTTGCTGTGTTTTAATGTGATATTTTGTTGAAACCTGTTTTTTTGCCAAATAAAATTATTTTCTTTCTTTCCAGAAATAAGGGCATAACGGGAAAATAAATAAAACCAGCACCGTCGTTTTATTATTAATTTATTTATCAATATAATAATATGTATAGTTACAATTATGTTTACTTACAGCCATAGTTGCGCAGTCGGCGGTCAGCTCTTAACATTTCATAATTCGATAAAAAAGCTGTATTTGTGGTAAATCGTTGAAAAAATACACCTTTTTGCATCCACAACCACCGCCGACCACGCTAGCAAGCATTCTTAAAAAAACCTTTTCTTAATTTATTTTTTTTTCTCAAAGAGTATATTTCTACTGTATGACTAAGGACTACGCGTTATATAACAACCAATTTTTTTCATTTTCGAAAATTATAGGAAATTTTAATATGAACAGTGAATCATAAATCACTGGGTTACCAATAGCTAAACAACTTAACCCCGTGGCCTGACCAACCTGAACATCTTAAATTTACATCGCTTAAAATATTATAGCAAACTTTTTTTTTTGTATATTTTTCGTTTTGTATCGTATGCGGTAAACTCTATCATTTATTTAGCACATGTATCGGCTTTGGCTTACTTACGAATAGAAAAAAAATTGCAACAATTTTTTTTTTGACCAAGTAACTTAAAAAAACTTAACAATTAAAATCAAGACGTCACATATGAAGTCACACTCACAATTTAGTTATTTACATGAAAAAAAGTCTACATAACTAAAAAAAGTTTGAAATAGTTTAAGTAATCAAATGACAAAATCTGTTATTTTTAAGTTACAGACAAGAACTGTCCTAAAGTTTAGAAAAAAAAATATCGTCAAAAAAGGGGCTAGCTCCTAAATTGTCCATAAAACTGCCCAAAAACAAAGAACATAGGCTGCAAATGAAGTCCACTTTAGAACAATAAGTATTATAGTTACTTTAATATCATTGCTTAAGGACCTTGTCGCTTTGAACTTTCCTTACTTTGGTCTTTGTAATTTTAACAAGATCCTGAAGTTATTCATCGTATTGCAGCTATGTATTATTTAGTCTCTAATATATAATAATTAAATCCTTAATCATAAGTGTGACAAGATATGCTCAGCAACGGATCGCTTCAAAAATATACCTTATAATTTCATCGTAACGTTGAAAATGCATTATTGCGTAGTCACAAAATACCTATAATTTTGCGGCTAAAACTACAGCTATCGGGACGGGAGTTTTTATAATAGTGACACAGAATTTATAGATGAGTATTGCTTCTAAAAAGCAAGTCAAATTTTGCATGATCTCGCTAAAATTATGTAACTGAAAATACTTACCCCCTTATTCATATCGGTCCGCCAACTTGAAACAGCGGCAAAGTTGTTATTTCTCACTCTGACTCATATAAATAGACGAAGACAGACAGAGAAATAGCAGTGCTTTAAGTTAGCAGATCATTATGATGGTGTTTATTTAGTATTGTTGTAGTTTGAATGATCTTATGAATTTTACTTGTTTTGTTAGAAATGCAGTTACATTTAATCTACCGCCTTTACTGTTAAGATTAGGTTATCTATTTTAACGAGTAGTTGTTCCTAAAAATATTTGTATTTTTTTTTATGTTATTTTACTTGTTTCTAGTGTCACCCTCCTTTCTAAATTATTATCAGTTTAAATTAGGAACTATTTCTTTAAGGTGTACTAAACGAAGCGACCGTGGCTAATTTCTAAGATTTTTTTTTTATTTCATTTTATTATCTAATAGTTAAGAAGTACGTTTAAACGATGTTTTAATTGTGGTGAATTTAGATGGCTATTTATTTGTATTTTCGTTATATTTTAATATCGTTCTGAGTATCTAACATCGTTTTGGATATCTTCAATCCAATTTCAACTCCCGATACTTCAAAACCTGAGATATACTGGTATATAGGTGGATTTTCAAATTGACAACTGTTTTTAGTGACCTTAGAACTTACCACAAATCATGGAAAAATATGATATAACTGCTTTTACGTGTGGTCAATTCCACAATATCAGAAAACCTGTGACATATCTATAGAGAACTGACTTGTACAAAAGTTAATGGGAGAAGATCACTTCTCTTTTGTTGTAAAATTAAGTATCTACGACCACCACAACTTAAAACATCCACGCGGAAAAAAAGCACACTTAAACCTATAAAAAAAAAAATTAATTAATATAAGTCAACTATTTCACATGCTACGCTCAAACACCGTAATAGTTACAACAAAATTAGTGCATTTTACAGTTTTTTTTTTGTTTTATATCTGAAAATTCCCTGCGTTTTGTGTCAGTTACCTAAACCGAGATGATGAGACCATTTTGATCAAGGCACATTTTTGCTTAAAACATAAATTTATTACTAAACTTTTACTAAAAAAATTGACATTGGTGTCAATTCATGTGTCGCCTAAACTACTATTACATGACTAAAAATGTGTTGTCAATAAAGTTGTTTAATAAAGAAAAAAAGAAAAGGATGCCACCATTGTTACTGGTGTCAATTTTTTTTTAAGTTTTGGACACCATTTACACACTTGACATTACAATTATTACGGCGCTAGGAGAAGCTAAATGGGTAAACAATTTAAAAGGCCTATTTTGGACGAGCTTTTTTTAATAATAGTTTAGTAATAAATGTATGTGGTTGATATCGAAACAAACTTAAATTAGACCTAACTGATCCAGCCATAGCTTTGTACCGATGTCTCATTCAAACGCTTGGAAATAATATAAGCTAGAGCGAGATAGGCTGCTTGCTTTATCAATGTCTTTCTCACTCTATCTGAAGGTTTTTGAAAGTGATAGAAAGAGACAAAGGTACTGTAAAAGGTGCTAAGATAAGCGAGGTTCGTTCTTAACTACAGTTGTATAAAGAAAAATAAGGAATTTAGATTTCAGTTACCTAACTAGAAGTCATAATAACAAACAAACACTCGATAAAAATGAAAGAAATGTTGAGCAATTAAAAATACTATTTCCATTACAATTTTTACACAAAAAATAATAATAAAAAGATGGAATTTAAAAGTTAGTATTCGTTTATCAGTAAAATAACTTGAAAAACCTTTAAACGATCGATAATCATTTAACCTTTTAAGTCGTCCATCTTATTACGTAAGTTTCGAGCTTTGACAGAATATGTCAAAGCAGTTGACAGGTCAATATATCGCTTAACAACTCATGTTACAGTTTAAATAGGTTCCATTACATTTTCACTATTACATAATAACGAGTTTTAATTAGACTTTCTGAGTATACATAGTATTTAAGAGTTTATTATATTTTATTTACCGCACCTATATATAAGTACAGGTTATGATTTGTAATGAATCAATACATTTACTCGCACACATTTAAAAAATATTATTAAAAAATACATGCATATTTCCCCTATTTTGGATGTTTTATAACACCTCAAAGGATAGAAAAAGAGACATGGTTCAAGTAAATAAATACAGTAATGTGCAGTATTAATAAGCAGACCCGAAATTAATTTCATAAGAACACCTTAGCAATATGTTGTTGCTTCCACGACAATGTCAAAGTGACATTTGACAGGGGCGAAACCGGGGACCCGACCGAGTCAAAATAACTGCCTAGATCTTATTTGTTTAATCTAGTTATTGGCTTGATAGCTGGTAAATTACTTTGATATTGAAAGCTATATTATCATATATATATGTCTAACTAGCTTTAAAACCTTAGCGAGCCTTTTGATTAGAGTTTGACATATTAAACCGCTAGCTTTAACGCTGGAAAGAAATCCTTAAGCTGCTCTAAACTATGTTTTATAGTATTTTAAGGTTCGTACACTCGGCGAAGTCCTGTTTTACCGAAAATTCCACTAACAACTGCTAATATCGTGAATTATTTCCATTGTCCAGTCTAAAGCCCTCGCAACCGATGTACTAGCTTCAGCTATAGTTCCGGAACCCGAAAAGACTACAACATCATTAGACAGTGTCAAAAGATTGTCAATGTCATCCAGTTCCGTACCATAGCACGTACAAAACCATAGACAAAGAGAGTACATCTCTATGACCCTTGCCAAGGCTACCCCAAAGACAATAAAACCACTCCCGGCTACTTAAAATACAGGCCACGTGCCACGTGCCACGTCTAATTATTTTAATAGCTCAACCAATCGGGTCCCAATATCACCTGTCAACACATTCGTTCGTTGTGTGCATAGCATATTAAATAGACATAATGCTTAATCTGTGTTAAATAACCGTTGACTAGTCGACAATGTCAGAGCGGTAGTGAACCTGACACGACATCTGTCAGTGTCAGAATGACTTTAACATTGTCAGTGTCAAACGCGCACCAGATAATGTCATAGAAATCTAATTTCTATCCCCATGACCTGGCTATGTACAGTAACTTATGTATTACAAATATTGGTATTAGTAACTAGTGCTAGACTTAAAAAAGAAAACAAATAGTACTTAAAAACAACTTCAAGTTTTTAAGTAAACAACTGACAGTAAAATAAGTTTTTTTTTAATTGAGCGCCGAATAGCAGTTCACACATGTCAAGAGTTTACACAAGTTCACACATTTTATCTGTCGAATTATTTACAAAAATATATATATATATACTTTGTGTCTGCTGCTCTAAACGTACAATTTTCTAATATTCCTTGCATATTTTACAAACCATTCCTAACTTTTTTGAATGCAGTCTTGAGACTATCATATTTACACCATCAACAACTTTCTCACTGACAGATTTATGATGCAACTGACATATATTTCACTTATTGATTACGACGCTGCATCTGATTTGACACAAGTCTGCTAATGTCAAGATCAAGACAAGACACTGCAAGCATCTGTGGCAAACCAGGTACATGTAGCCATTAATATAAAAATCAAGTTATCCAATGTGAATATAGGTCAATGTGGCATATTTCTGCCAAGACATGTCAGTCTACGTTTTAAAACAGTAATTGAACAACAAATTTAACCAACCAGCTGACATTGAAAGGTGTTGATGATGAAACAGGTTATTTATTACCGTTTTTCTGTACAAGAAAATCCCCGAGATCCGAAACGTCAAATTTTGCGATGTTTAAGCACCACCCGGAAACTTATCATAACCTGCGCACTTAAGGAAAGGGATCCTCATGCTGGCCCGTTCAGAGCATTCGAACTGAGCACTACAACATCGGAGATGACGCCTCATTTCCTTTCTATAAGTACGCAAATTACACCTCAATTATTATTGACTAAAAGCAACCATTATACTAAGAAACAAACAAATGTTATCCCCTTTACTTAAAACTATATTTGACATCATGTTCGACGGTACTTGACATAGCTAATTGTTTTTATGACAGACAAATAGATAAACAAAATTATTGTCAAAATTAAAAGTCGCAAACAAACGTCAAGCTTTGTCGAACTTTTGACAGCACAGCTAATAGTAGTTCCAACGTTTCGGTCAACAATCGTACGCAGACTTAAAAGAACTGTCAAGTTGGTGCGTGAAATTGACAGGTATTTGCTTAAGCGGTTAAGCTTGCATGAGACGGACACTGGCAGAATTGCGTCAATCCAGACGCAGAGCCATCTAGGAAGAAGTTGAAGTTGACAACAGTTTATGCAAACTTCACATAATAATTTCAATCATTGAATTTTAAACCGTTGTTTTTCAACAGTATTAATAATATGGATATCCCGTTATCTTTTAATAAATTCGGTAGTGCACGACATTCATGAAATTACTGAACTTTCTAGATTTCTTAATAATGGACAGAAATATACAAGATAAATACACGTTATAACTCAAAAACTACATATTTTTTCGATGCAATAATATTTCTTCTTTTGAGCTAGATACTGACAACCACGCGTTATAAGACCAATTTTATGAGTCCAATTGCGAACCAAGAAGGGCTCTAACTATTTACTTTTGCGCGCCATAAGTCGCAATTTTTTGACAGAAAATGTCAACTGGCCTGTTGATGAAAATCTGTCAAAACATCGCCTTAAGCTGCTCGAAACGCGCTTCAACCGCATTCGACTTTAGGTATCTAGGGGTTAAGTATTGATAAACGAATTTCGTTGAAACTACTTTAGCTGCGAGCATAGCGAGTCAACAAATACATAGATAACGGCGAAGAACATTACCAACTAGGCTCATGTGAGTAGTGTGGTCGCCGTTTGGCGCAGCATTGCTTATTGTCGATGCGTGTAAGCTGAAACAAGGAACGTCAAATAAGAAACAAACTTGAATTTTATTTTTAAGAGCGGGTTGAACTTAATGGAGAAATAGGTACTAGACAGAGATAGAGATATACACTTTATTATACCACACAAAACAGAAACAGTACAGGAATAAACAATAGAATAAATGAAGTTTAAAGGGCGGCCTTATCGCTGAGAGCGATCTCTTCCAGGCAACCTTAGGATGGACTGGACATGAAAAAACAATATAGACGGTAGGTCTTAGACAATATTATTATTTTAACAATCATCATCATCAGCCTATATTAGTCCACAGCTGGACATAGGCCTCCCCCAATGAGCGCCATAGCGCCCTGTCTTCAGCTTGACGATAATATATGTAATGTATGTTATTTTAACAATAATGTATGTAATATGTAAGACCTTCAGAAATAAACGATTATTTCCTTGATCTCGGGCAATGAAGTGACCCGGTCCTTTGGAGGGCTTGCGTGGGGCCGGAGCCAACAGCACAGAGGCCCTTTGAGAGAGTTGATCTAAAGGCGATGGCTACACATAGCGGGCATCATCTGCGATTTAATAAAACTTTAACTGTATCCAAAGATTTTTGAATAATCGCCTGTCTGAACCGAGAGTCTCTTAATTACGTGATAGTGATAATGATAAAGTAATATTTCTCTGCTCTCTTTCTCTCATCAATTTGACCGATGTGGCGCGGTAGGCGAAGGTCCGCCTGCGACGCAGGGGGTTGCGGGTTCGATTCCCGACTCGGGACAATTGTGTGTACGATCTGCAGATATTTGTTCCGGCTGTTCTGGTCGTTTTCGATGTATAATAAAAAATATCTATCTATGTAATATATAGTATTATGTATATCAGTTATCTAGTACCCATAACACAAGCTCTGCTTACCATGGGGCTAGATAATGCTGTGTGAATTGTCCAGCATTATTTATTTATTTATTAATTAAACAGTATTTTCTAGAAACCCGGCTCACTTCCACTCACAGTACATATTGCCGCGCCCTGTTTAGGTGCCATTGTGTTTCGTATACATTACCTAGATATTAAGACCTACAAATGTACACAATTGATGCAGTCAAATAAATATGATATATAAGAATGGTACGTACCTAGGCTTCGCAAATAGTCAGCCTACTCGGCGACACCCCCACAGCACTAGTCGATAATATTTTATATATATCATAAAAAAATGCAATCTCTACACTTTGTATAGTCACTGTTAGTCACTATATGTCACTGTATTTACACTCGGTGTTGCGTGTTTGTTTGTCTGTTCGTTTTATTGTGTTTTTGTGGCTTTCGCGTCGACGGCAACGGCGTCCGGTTTCGATTTCTTATTAGCTGCAACAAAACATATTTATTTTAGTAAAAATGCAGAAAATTTAATCACAATCCTACTTATACTATATATATGTATTAAAAACGCGAAAGTTTGTACGTATGGTTGTACTCTTTCACGCATTAAATACTGAAAGGATCGGGCTGAAATTTTGCATACAGGTAGTATACAGGTATACTTTTTATCGGATAAATCAGTTCCCATGGGATAGAAATAACCTTTAAACGGCGCAGCCGGTCGGTTTAAATCGTACAATACTTGTCTTCATATTTAGTCTTACCTCTAGGCTTGGCGTTAGCGACGACGCTCTGAGTGCCGCAGGAGCCCGCGCGACCTCTAATGTCGTTGTTGCCGCTCGCTGGCGCAGCCGGTCGGCTAAAAATAAAAACACATTAAAAGGAAAGGAAAATAAAGCAATTTGTTAAGATATACTATAGGCTTATTCGGAGCTCTGCGGGTATTTTCTACCCAAGCGACGTGCCGATGAATCAAAGCATCTTTAGATAGATAACACCAAATATTGTTTTCTGTTTTTTGTGGTATAATAAAGTGTTTTATATCTATCTATTTAGATGCTTTGATAAAATGAAACGTTTAAAATATGTACTCCACTTTGACTGCATCCGTGATCTGTACGGGATGTTATACCTGAACTTGTTCCTAGCGGTGTGCGCGCGGTCGCTCTCGGATACGCTGCGGTGCCGGTCGTAGGGACGCGCGTGCGGCCCGCGACCCGGCGCGTTTGGCCCTTGCGACGCCAGTAGCTCGTTCAGTTGAGGCTGGAAGGCGAAAGATTGTATAAATTATTAGATTACTGTAAGGCGTATCAAATATAAACTCATCAACCTAGAAGCCAAGACACCACTAGAAGTCAAGAGCGCAAACAAACCCGGCCGTTCCTTAACTAGATGTCGCTGCTAAAAGTGACCCAGCGCTAGATCGCGCTGAAGAGAACGGACGACTTTGGTCTTTGGTACATGTACTATTGTAAAATTTAATTCTGTATCGAATCGTAGGGCCTCCATACCAATTATTCCGGATTCCTCGGCTATTTATATTGGCAGTTTTTGGGCTAACTTTAGCTAACGAAGAGGTGATACTCTGATTACCTGGCAACCGATTCGTTTGGCTAACGTGGCCATACCGTCCACTCGGGACAATCCCCTGTAAACGCGTTCCCCTCTGTTAATAAACCGCGCCTTATTTTACTACCACCCCGTCCTCGTTACATTACTATATTACTAACTATAAATACTGATTACTATTGTTATCTATACTAATATTATAAAGAGGATAGATTAGATTTGTTTGTTTGTTTGTTTGCATTGAATAGGCTCAGAAACTACTGGACCGTTTTGAAAAATTCTTTCACTGTCGGGAAGCTACACTATCCCCGGTGAACATAGGCTATATTATGTTTTTCAAAAAAGTTAGGGATCCGTACTAAAACTCCAATAATAATGTAACCCAAGGTACAAAAATTCTCTTCTCCAGCCTGTACAGTTGTCCAGCTGTAAATGTCATGACATGACGCCACCTTACCTCCAGCACGCGGAAGTCCTCGATGCTCTTGAACTTGGCGAGGTGCTGCTGCAGCGCCGGCTCCACCTGCAGCGCGCCCGCGTGCTTGTAGTACTTCAGGAACGCCCAGAACTTCTCCAGACCGTACAGTTGTCCAGCTGTAGATTAGAATGGAATAGGTTAGTACAAAAATAAATAACGCTGGACAATCCACACAGCATCATCTTTGGGGCTAGATGCTAGCTAAGCAAAAGCTTGTGTTATGGGTACTACATCTAGAACCCATAACAGACTGATATACATAATACATAACATAGTCATTAAGTAGCCATTTTTTGAGTTTTCAATGAAAATCTGACAGAAAATAGACGGGCTTAAATCTGAGTTGCGTTCAAGTATTCAGGGTAAGTTTATTATAAGTAACTAAATAGTAACCGACTTAGGCCAAACTGCTGATGCTGCTTATATACCTAGGTATTCGATGTATCGTACTAACCTTTCTCCAGGTCCGAGAGCGTCTCCTGCTGGAAGTGCTGGTACAGCTCGGGGCGGAACTTGCGCTCGAGGCCGTACGAGTAGAAGCGGAACAGGCACTCCAGCCCGTAGCGGAAACCAGCCGCTGCGTCTTCGATCGCTAGAGTTCTGTAGAGTTCAATAATTATTAGAATCTAAAGATTAAAATCTTCAGATAAGTTAACTGGATAGGTTTTTCTTAATACAAGAATTTCAAATCTATGATAGACAATTCAAATTCTAAATCATACATAATTTTGATAATTATTATCAAATAAGAAATAAAGTCTTTTTGATTTTCTCTTCACTTTAAACATCATAATTGAAATAATATTGCTGGACAATTCGCACAGCATTATCTAGCTCCATGGTAAGCAGAGCTTGTGTTATGGGTACTACTACAATAACTGATATACATAATACAATACATTACATAGATAGATATTTTTTATTATACATAGAAAACGACCAGAACACCCGGAACAAATATCTGCAGATCGTACACACAATTGTTCCGAGGCGGGAATCGAACCCACAACCTCCTGCGTCGCAGGCGGACCTTCGCCCACCGCGCCACATCGGTCGTCAAAGGATTATCAAAGGAAACTTTTAATTAGCCGTCAGCAAACATGCACTGGTCTATCCTGGCATGTTCTATATCTGTATCTAAATATTTGTAAAACTAACAGTAAGTTTCTCCAAAATTTTGTAAATAAATAAATAAATATCTCACCTGAACTCGTTGTACATGGTCCTGTTGAAGTGATCCCGCAGGAAGAACGACCAGAATCTGAAGAGGGTGTTCATCTCTTGGGACTGGCCGATGCCCAGCTTCTTGCGCTCTGGAATTAAACATATTATATTAACCAGGTCCAAAAGGATTCGGCACGTATCGTCAGGAAGTTCCTTTCTCTGCAGCCCTAGTCACCGGCCGCTTGAGCCTAGCTTCGCGGTCGGTGATCAACTGTTTTGATATATTTTTTACTGTAGAATAGTTTTATAATATTTTATTGTATTTTCTATAGTAAAAAATGTATTTGATACGAGGATTTTAAATGAGTGAATCATAATAATAAAAAATCTTTATTTAGAACATGTTTACATAGGATTATAGATACATATTGAAACGATGGCACTACCGAAGCTTTACAAACTGTGTGGTTATGCCAATTTATTGCACATACATTGTCCTCCGACCAGGTGGGATGACGACCTGCGAAAGACTGCAGGTAGATGCTGGATGCGGCAAGCTGAAGACAGGGCGCTATGGCGCTCATTGGGGGAGGCCTATGTCCAGCAGTGGACTGATATAGACTGATGATGATTACTGTTTTTATAAACGGATATAATTAAGTAAATTGTAGATATAATTAAGACCGCAATGAAAGACTACCGACTGATCAGATATAGTGAGATTATGCCAATTTGATCTATGTCTAGGTCGGTCATGTTAGCTTTTTGGTAGAACAGCGGCAGCGACTGCGGGACGGAGCCGCAGGACGAGCCTAGTGTTGGACTGTACACTTACCTTTGAGACAGCGCGAGTGGTACTTGTGGTAAGCTTGCTGCGTGAAGTGGTTCTCTCTCAGCAGGCCGTGGCTCGGGTGGTGGAACTGCGGCAGCGACTGCGGGACGGAGCCGCAGGACGAGCCTAGTGTTGGACTGTACACTTACCTTTGAGACAGCGCGAGTGGTACTTGTGGTATGCTTGCTGCGTGAAGTGGTTCTCTCTCAGCAGGCCGTGGCTCGGGTGGTGGAACTGCGGCAGCGACTGCGGGACGGAGCCGCAGGACGAGCCTAGTGTTGGACTCGTGCCGATTGACGATCTGGTTAATATTATATAAAATCATTTATTTACCAATAGAAAAGACTTATACATTTTACTGGTGGTAAAATGAATCTATATCTATATATATATATATATATATAAAAGAAAGTCGTTTTAGTTACACTATTTATAACACAAGAACGGCTGAACCGATTTAGTTGATAATTGGTTGGAAGGTAGCTTAGAACCAGGAGGATACTTTTTATCATTCAAACCAATTGACACATAGATTTCTATGGGGGCGAAGCCGCGAGGCACAACTAGTTACTTAATCAAGACTGTTGTAGACAGGACATTATGCTATTAGATTAGAATTTTATATCAATAACCATGATAGTTTCAAAACTCACATCAATTAAAATTGATTTTAAAAAGTAAGTAGTCTATGTATTTTATTCATTCTACAAGCGCCAAGATGGCGACTTTCTTGCGGGCCCAAAGCGTGGGGCGTGCCGGTTCAATCTATATGTATCTTTGACTGATGGTTCACCAAGATAGGTTATTAAAATAAGACATTCCTAATAGGTAGGTGAAATACAAACAGCGGTACAGTAACCACATACATTTACGTAAAATCAGCGCGATCCGTTCAATTTTTAGTATTGATGATGCAATAGTTATATTCTATTCTATGAACTCACCCCGTACTGTGCGTCCTGGGCCTGTGTTCACGCACGTCCATGATCCATCCCACGTGATGCTCCACCGGTGGGTTCAGGCTGTGTCGGGTCTTGTGCTTTCTGCTTACTCTGTGAAAAACAAATTATACTGTTAAAAGCTGCATTAACACCGCAAAACATCAATAAGCTTTCTAGTATTAATGAAGTTTATTTATTTATTTACAAACGTACCTCTATTTTTACGGGAACACCCAATGCAATAGAGTGCATATTTAATATTAAAATTAGAAATAATTTTATAATACAGAAAAACAATACAAAAATCATAGAGTCAACCTTACTTTAAGTTGTTAGTGTGTTATTTATATATTTTTTTCGAATGGTCTATAATGCTGTTGACAGCAGATGGCCATGACAGCGTTACCGGACTTTTCGCGAGCGCAGAGGGCGCCTCGCCGGTAAAATTAGGTTGGGGCAACACGCACAAGGGCCACCACTTAGGTGCGAGCCTCGGCTTGGGCTGTTGCCAGATGCTATAAGAGGGTAGGGAGGTAACGCCTTAGGTGCATGAGTGCACCTAAAGTTATTTATAAACTTCTGGTTTTCTTTTAAATATATAGAAATATAACAATCAAGCGAAGCGAAGATAGCGTCGAATTTCATAAATATCGACTATTTTTCGGTCCATTAAGTAGTGTTGGCGAAAGAAACATACATCTGTTCAAGCCACTGTGCGGTCAGTTAAAGTAAAGTAAAAGATTTATATTTGGTCAGAATAGTATACATACTCTTATAAATTAAACTTAGATTAACAGAGAAACTGACAAAATCGGTCTCCACTCAACATGTGCTATGGTAGAGCAGATCGTACCATAGCGCTGGTCTTCCGTGGAGACCGTGGTTCGAAAGGTGACTAGGAAAAAATCTAAAATGTAAATTAATGTTGTTAAATTTATGTAAGGTAAGGTATAGTAGGTGGGTAACTCACATAACATCAGTAGCGTGGGGGTCCTTGTTAGCAGCGTAGAAGCGCGCGGTGCGACGCGGCCGTTTGGCCGACCGACCGCCGCCATCTTGAAGTTGCTCTAGCTGGAAACAAAATGGAGGTTAAAACATCTTACTAATATTATTATAATATAAACGCGAAATTTGTGAGGATGTATGTAAGTATAAATAAATAATGCTGTACAATTCACACAGCATTATCTAGCCCCATCAGAGCTTGTGTTATGGGTACTAGATGACTGATATACATAATACAATACATTACATACAAAGATAGATATTTTTTATTATACATAGAAAACGACCAGAACACCCGGAACAAATATCTGCAGATCGTGCACACAATTGTTCCGAGGCGGGAATCGAACCCGCAACCTCCTGTGTCGCAGGCGGACCATCGCCCACCGCGCCACATCGGTCGTCATATTGTATACTATCCAAAATATCTATCACCACGCGGGTATCTGATGTACAATAAAGTATTTTTGTATGATATTGTAACCACAAGTACTATTTTGACGGGTATTTATCGCGTTAATTTACCTATTTTTCCCGACGTTTCAACAGGTTTACACACTGTCGTGGTCACGGGATGACTGTCATCCCCTGACCACGACAGTGTGTAAACCTTGACCACGACAGTGTGTAAATCTTGACCACGACAGTGTGTAAACCTTGGCCACGACAGTGTGTAAACCTTGACCACGACAGTGTGTAAACCTTGACCACGACAGTGTGTAAACCTTGACCACGACAGTGTGTAAACCTTGACCACGACAGTCTGTAAACCTTGACCACGACAGTGTGTAAACTGTGTGTTCATCGAACAATTGAAAGAGTGTGTAACTGAGCACAGGACAGGGCGCTATGGCGCTCATTAGGGGGAGGCCCATGTCCAGCAGTGGACTAACATAGGCTAATACTCACTCTTGGCGGCGGTGGCGGAGGCTCGGCCGGGTTTGAGTGCCTCTCGTTGGGAATGGTCGCCTCGAACTGTTCGCGGGATATCAACGAGACTGTCTTATAGTTTTGGCTGCCATACGACTGTTAACAGGGATAAACAGTTATAAATATTGATTTATTTACATATAAGAAGTTCTTTAACACGTCGATTGCTGAAATCACACGGTATGTGTTTTCTACAAGTGACTAATATGCGTAAATCCACACTAGCGCAGCGGCTGAGAAAATACAGATCTTTGTGACTCAGCACAGCCGTAATATTTTTCGAACGAAACGCATGTGCGGCGCAACACAACCGCTGTGTAGAGCGGCAGCACGAATTTTTTAGTTAAAAAAAAGATCGCAGTCGTCGAAAAAAATATCGCAGTCAAAGTGTTAAAATGCATTTATTAATCATTGCACGCCCACAATAGGCAAATTACATAGATAGTTTTATTTTTGATAGCCATCTTTTAACATGTAATTATGCAATAAATATAAAATAAATAAACTTTTACTTTACATTTATAAAAAAAATTGTAATTAAGACACAATTCATTCCAGCCAAAGGTTGCCTGGAAGAGATCGCTACTAAGCGATAAGGCCGCCCATTGTACTTGTCACATGTCATGTCTTTATGTAATGATCTGCATATGATGGTACAATAAAGTGTTTTTGTATTGTATTGTATTGTAATTAAAGAAATTTCAAAGTTTTTATGGATAACTTACATTTTTATTAACCGACGGGTAGTCATCGCTCCATAAATCTTCCTCGTAGCGTCTTAATCCATCAGTTATGACCTGGAAACAGAGAATATAAATAAATAAATAAAATAAATAATGCTGGACAATTCACACAGCATTATCTAGCCCCATGGTAAGCGGAGCTTGTGTTATGAGTACTAGATGACTGATATACATAATACAATACATTATATAGATAGATATATTTTATTATACATAGAAAACGACCAGAACACCCGGAACAAATATCTGCAGATCGTACACACAATTGTTCTGAGGCGGGAATCGAACCCGCAACCTCCTGCGTCGCAGGCGGACCTTCGCTCACCGCGCCACATCGGTCGTCAATATATTAAACAGACTGTTTCAATACCTATACTTCACTACATAGTGTAAAACTAAGTCGCTTCCCGCTGTCTGTCTGTCTATATGTCCGTGAGGTGACACGTTTCCTCTGGTCTTCACTGAAAATCAGCGCTGGGTGGACACATTAGTGCGCACCCAGCACAATGCTGAGTGAAGGCCATATTTGCCAGGAACACTGCTACGCACAATAATTTGTAACATATGTAGTATTAATTTGCGTAGTTTAAGTTTGTTGTGTATGGTAGTTTTAATGTAAATAAAAATACTTCTTTTCTTCCATATGTATGCTTAGATTTTTAAAACTGCGTAAGGTATTTTGATTTTTTAATACAGTGATTCAAGAGGAAGGTTACTACGCGCAGCTAGTAATATTATAAAGAGGTAAAGTTTGTGATGTTGTAGCGGGTAATCTCTGGATCTACAGAACCGGTTTTGAAGTATCTTTACAGTAGAAAACCACGTTATTTATGAGTGTCATAGTCTATATTATCACCCGAAAAATTAAGCTTTTTTCGTGCTCTAAAAAAAATTTTCTTAAAATATTTAGGCGCGCCGCTCTGCGTCACTATTAGAAGACGCCCGATGACGCCGTCCGTGAATTATTGTGTAAGTAAGTACCTGCTCTAGGTCCTGAGTGATCTTGGTCCGTGTAGTGAAGTCTCCCTGGCGGTCGTGTTCGTGTCTCGGCGCGCGCGCGCCGCTCTGCGTCACGATTAGAAGACGGCCGACGTCGCCGTCCGTGAATTCCACGTCGGATTCCTCGCCTTCCGACCTGTAGATGAAAGAATATGTTAAAAGATTGCCAGTGATATTTACAATACAATACAAAAATGTTTTATGATACACCATAATATGTAGATCATATGACAGATGAGGGCATAACTCTCAAATGGATGCGACCTGCTAGACCAGCAAGGCTACCACGCTATTTAGCACTTAACGTAACGTTATCAGCGTTATTAAAATAATTTTAGCGTGAATAACGCGTCAGAAATCGTTATTTTCTGAGAAAATAGAAAAAATAACGAAATAATAAAAATAAAATAATCGGTCTGCCGCGATTGGACCCACAGATTCTGAACTTAGTGTTGGAGCCATCGTCGTCAGAGCCACCGAATTTTTCTCCTATGGTCCATCTCATGAATGATTTTTTAAGCACTCAAGTGCCCTTTAAAGCCGCCACACACAGAAACCGTGGCCGGAGGCGAATGCGTGCGGGTTGTATCATATGAATTTATATGAAACACTACATATACACCACCCGGCGGTGGCGGCGCGGCGCACGGCGGTGGCTGGCACGCTCGGTAACACTAAAAGCCGCCACACACAGAAACCGTGGCCGGGCCGGAGGCGAAGGCGTGAGGGTTGTATCATACTAATTTACGTGCACCGCGCCGCCACCGGTGTATGTGTAGTCTTTCATATACATTCGTATGATACAACCCGCACGCAGTCGCGTCCGGCCCGGCCACGGTTTCTGTGTGTTTTAAGTATTCCGTTTGGTAGCTTTTACTCCTCCGTTATTGTAACCTAAGTACGCTATTATATCCCAGTGTACATGAACAGTAACGTACCATGCATCAGTGAAGGTGTTGTGTCGCGGCGGAGGCAGGTCCAGCTCCTCATCCAGCTGGAAGTGCAGCTCCTCCTTCTCATCATCAGGTGGTAAGGCCGCCGAGGGCACGCGCTCGCGGGAGCCGGCCTTGGTGCGCCGTTTCACCTGGGGTACACATTCATTTTTATAGAACAGAAAACAGAAGATACATCTCCGCTTATTATATGAATACCGGATATTATTTTTATATACATAAAGAACTACAAATAAAATATTCTAAGCACTGAAATGAAATGAAATGAAAGTTTATTTCCTTAGGCTTACAAATAAGCACTTAGACAAGTCATATTTTATACTATTCATTATTATATTGATGTTCACTTCAATTTTTTGTCCACCAGTGGAAGAAGTGAGAAGAAACCACCAGTATGTTCATAACTTATGTGTCTAGTACATAGATTTGCTACTAATATTCTAATACCAACTCTTTTTTGGTTAATAATAACGTAACGTAGTGTATGATATAACTAGACTCACTTCAGTCCAGTCGCCGGGCGTCTGCGGCGCGGCAGGCTGCGCGTCGTTCGCTTCGACCGAGTTCTCGTTAGGACTCTCTTCTGTAACAAACAATAAATATATATTAGCCTTATATAATGTTATATGTATGTGTTGTATGATGTCTCATCATCATCATCAGCCTATAGCAGTCCACTGTTGGACATAGGCCTCCCCAAATGAGCGCCATAGCATTGTATGATGTCTATCCATACAAAAATCGAAATTCAAAGAATACAAAATCCTTTATTTCTTTAGGCTTACAAAAAAGCGCTAGGACAAGTCACATTTTATAGTATAAATAAATTATTATCAAACAAGATGTGCCCCACGGCTTCGCCCGCGTGGAAATCTATGTGTCAAATGGTTTATAAACCTTCTTCTCGAAACACTCTATCTATTAAAAAAACCAAATCAAAATCCGTTGCGTAGTTTTAAAGATCTAAGCATACATAGGGACAGACAGCGGGAAGCGACTTTGTTTTATACTTTGTCGTGATACTCCATAATGATTACGCAGTCACATAATTATCTCAATAAATAAATAAATAAAATAATAATAATAGGTCATGACGACGACAACCGTTCTGCCAAGAATGCTACGCCGTCACTTAGAAATAATAATACGCATAGTAAGTGCCCAGCATTATTTTTTTTTTTATTTACCTGTCCTCCTAGCCTGCGGCACGAACTCTGGCACGTCGGGGTTCAACAGGTCGTGATGCGGGGCGCCGCTAGCGCCTCCGCGACCGAGCCGGAACATTCTGAAACGAACATACGTTTAACACATCACTGTATAGGTGTATATATACAACCTTTATTAATCAGAGAAAAACATCTTAATATCATCTTACAAAGACAGGTTTGTTCGAACACTTAACTCGAGAACGGCTGGACCGATTTTCATTGTATTTGCCTCCGTTCCGGATAGCAGAATATTAAAACATTGGAAAATTGCCGCAAAAATAAAATAAAAAACATTTTCCCATACAAAATTTTCATGGGTCAACTGTCTACATTGACTGTTAGGCAGTACGAAGTTCACCGGGTCAGCTAGTATATCATATTTTTTAGTTTGTGTGGACACGCACGCACCAAAGGTCTTGTCAAAAAATATTGTCGCAAATTTTTTTGTGAGATCAACAAGGGTCACCATTGTGGTAATTACCCTTCCACGTTTGTATGGATGGAAAGATTAGCGACCTGGCTGCCTTAATCTCCATGTTTGGCAGAATGATTGGTGATCGCAGTTGAGGTGTTGAAAACAGGAGGCCTTTCTCGTATGCAGGTTCCCTTGCTTAATAATGATTTATTATTATTATTTGTTTCTCATTTCCATGATCTCGGGCCATAAAGTGGCCCGGCCTTTGGAAGGCTTGCGTGGGGCCGAAGCCAACAGCACAGAGCCCCTTTAAGAGAATTAATCTATTAGTTATTATTATTGATTTAGGACATCCACGGACTTAGTTGGAGATTTTCATAACCGCAAGGGCTTTGTACTTGTGATTATTTATAATTACCTCGGCAATGGTGGCGGTGGCACTGCTCGCAGTAAGCTTGAGACGGGGGCCACTAGTGGACCGCCCATCGTTGCCAGCGGGAATATGCCCACCATCTGCTTCTTACGTCTGAAACGAATAATCAATCATTCAAGTACCACAAGCAATATAGAGTAGCAATTAATTGGATAAAACCGTAGACATGCACAAGTGCGAAGTGGATTCTTCTACAATACACCATAATCAAATCAATCATTACAAAAATACATTATCTTAGCGATAAGGCCGCCCATTGTACAGCATATTTTGTATTTGTTTTTTCTTTTCCTGTCTTGTGTATCTTTTATGTATTTGGTGTGCAATAAAGAGTTATTGTATGTATAATAAAAAAGTATCTATCTATGTAATGTATTGTATTATGTATATCAGTTATCTAGTACCCATAACACAAGCTCTGCTTACCATGGGGCTAGATAATGCTGTGTGAATTGTCCAGCATTATTATTATATATATATATATTATTGTATTGTATTATATGCGACAAGTACAATGGGCGGCCTTATCGCTTAGAAGCGATCTCTTCCAGGCAACCTTTGGATGGAAAGAATTATATGAATTTAAGAAAAGGCAGGGGGTGCACCACAGGTTATCTAAACAAGAACACAACAAGAATACTAAAAAACAAATAATAAATATTACAAATATCAAACTAAATAATACACGGTATGGGAAAATGGGTGGGAATTTGGATGATTCAATCAATCATTGTAGTTTACGCAGAGATACGAAGTTGCCCTTCATGGCCACCAACCAACCTCTATTTTCGGATCTCTACCTAAACCTTAATAATTAAACGATTAAAAAA
The DNA here is from genome assembly GCA_947044415.1 of Eupithecia dodoneata. Lineage (NCBI taxonomy): Eukaryota > Metazoa > Arthropoda > Insecta > Lepidoptera > Geometridae > Eupithecia > Eupithecia dodoneata. Next base: position 4,293,952 of record OX345684.1, read on the forward strand.
AAGTAGAAGAATATTTATGTATTTAAGTAATACATAAATATTCTTCTACTTTATACAGCAAGTATTTAATAAAAATATTAGATTGTTTCATTATTGTACGGCTAGATAGATAGATAGATATATAGATACCATAGTTATTTGACAACTGCAGCACATGTTACAAAGGTCACAAGGTGTTATTCCCTCTGAAATCGTTTAATTATTAAGGTTTAGGTAGAGATCCGAAAATAGGAGTTCGGTGGCCATGAAGGGCAACTTCGTATCTCTGCGTAAACTACAATGATTGATTGAATCATCCAAATTCCCACCCATTTTCCCATACCTTGATATAAATAAATAATGCTGGACAAATCACACAGCATTATCTAGCCCCTTGCTAAGCAGAGCTTGTGTTATGGGTACTAGATAACTGATATACATAATACAATACATTACATAGATAGATTTTTTTTTTTTTATTATATATAGAAAACGACCAGAACACCCGGAACAAATATCTGCAGATCGTACACACAATTGTTCCGAGGCCGGAATCGAACCCGCAACCTCCTGCGTCGCAGGTGGACCTTCGCCCACCGCGCCACATCGGTCGTCAAATTAATATAATTGCCCGTTCTTCACTAAAGTATGTATAAATATGAGGTAACCATTTTTTTTTAACTTTTTTGTTTCAATGACTATGAGATAGAAAATCAATAGTAGTGATCTACTGAAAATACTTATGGTAGTAATTTGTAGCGCCATCTATGATCCCCAATAGAACGTATAATCTATAGAGGTTCGGTTCAGACGCGTTAATATACGCCCACCATTACAAACAACTTGTTTCTAAATACAGCACAAATTGTGGTAATCACGGGCGAAATATTTGTAAGTGCACAAAGTTGATGTCTTTGCGAGGTTTGAACCCGCGGCCGCGGAACGTAAGTCAGAAGTGTTACTGACTACACCAAATATCTACATTGCACCAAAGCAAAATTTGGTATACGATGATGCAATGTAACAAGCAAAACCTATCACCGGAAGTATTGGCCCTATTGAACAAATCTCACTGATAATAATAATAATAATGCTGGACAATTCACACAGCATTATCTAGCCCCATGGTAAGCAGAGCTTGTGTTATGGGTACTAGATACCTGATATATGTACATAATACAATACATTACATAGATAGATATTTTTTATTATACATAGAAAACGACCAAAACACCCGGAACAAATATCTGCAGATCCTACACACAATTGTTCCGCGGCGGGAATCGAACCCGCATCCTCCTGCGTCGCAGGCGGACCTTCGCCCACCGCGCCACAGAGGTCGTCCTGATAAGCAAGAGCCGTGTAGGGCTGGTTTGATGAGTACCACCCCAACTATCATTATTTAACTATGTATTATTATTTTATCAAAATAATAATAAATCTCGTTCAGAACAAAAAATAAAATACGTGTTTAGTAATGTATGGCTCAGTTATAATTGTGTAAATACCATAATTTTGGTGTTTCTTGTTACTGTCACCATCCCTTTTAATTTATTTATTTTGTTTTCATTTATGTTTTTTAAATTTAAATCATGCTTAGGTACTAATTGTAAAAAATACAATTTGTAGTATATTTTACCATGATCTCCTTTGGAAGGCTTGCGTGGGGCCGAAGCCAACAGCACAGAGGCCCTTTGAGAAGTTAATCTAAAGGCGATGGCTACACATAGCGGGTATCATCCTCGGGTGCACAATATGATACACCCAAAGATGGTATCCGCCAGGTGTAGAGACTATTGCAAAGAAAAATGAAAGAAATAAAACCAGGCTATTGTGATGGATGGATAGACTGGGTAATCGGGCTATAGGGGAGATTGCGGATTGTAGTATAATTATTATTAAATATTTTGATGAACACCTGACATGTAAAATGGTTCTACCAATAAATTGTAATTCTGTATTTCCCTATTACCAAGTAAATACTAACCGTTTCTCCCCGGGCTTGTCGTCGGATCCGTCGGACTGTAGCGGCGGATCTTCGTTGTTGGAGTCGGATCTCTTCTCTTCTTCTTTCTCAGTACTCTTCTCACTCTTTTCCGGTTCTGGCTCTTTTTCTTCTGCCTTCTGAAATTAATATTTTCAATTAAATCATACCATCCGGTCACATGCCGAGTGGAGACCGATTTTGTCAATTTCTCTGTTAATTTATATGAGTATGTATAATTCTATTTATATCTGTTCTGGCAAAATCAAAATATTTTTACTTTAACTTAACTTTTAACATCACACTAATATAATAACAAAAAAGAAAAAGAAAAGAAAGAGCTATGCTCGGAGTTTCTCTGAAGGATAGGATTCGTAACGAATACATCCGACAGAGAACCAAAGTTATCGATAAGGCTCTGGGAACTAGCAAGCTGAAGTGGCAGTGGGCCGGCCATATCTCGCGAAGAACCGACGGCCGCTGGGGCAAACGTGTTCTTTAGTGGAGACCACGACTCGGTAAACGTAGTGGAGGACGCCCTCCGACCAGGTGGGATGACTACCTGCGAAAGACTGCAGATAGATGCTGGATGCGGAGAGCTGAAGACAGAGCGCTATGGCACTCATTGGGGGAGGCCTATGTCCAGCAGTGGACTAATATAGGCTGATGATGATGATAATGAATATAATAAATAACTGCAAAAGGTTAGAAGGATTTTTGTTACCTCTTCACGCCAAAACTATATTGTATATATATTTAATATACAATAGTATTTTTTTTAACTATAAAAATGCGCGCTTTACAAAGTGCTCATACGACGTAATAATTTTATGTAACTTTTGTTTAAAATTTGTATAATTTTAGTAGTAAATAGATAGATAGATAGATATATTTATTTATTGATACAAATATGTTACATTTGGTTTATAGTATCTTAAATCCTAACATAGGTTTATCTAGACACTAGAGTTCTCTAAACAATAATAAGGTTAAAAATTAAAATTAAAGTAATTCACGCGGTAGGCAGTCACGCAACAAGCACAGAGACTTCGCTGTCCGCTGCATGGCTTGGCAGCCGCACACAGGCGATCCACCAATCACGAGCGAGCAGCGACTCCACTGCGCCTGAGTTCAGCTACAGGATGCTCCTTGATGGTTAAATATAAGTTTAAGTAAAGATATGCCAGCTTGAAATATGAAAATAATGAAATGAATGTTAAGATAAATAATATTTTATTAATACGTTTTTAATATTGGTTTGTTTAATTTTATTTTTAATTTCTATTGGTAGGTTATTAATTAAAAAAGGAATTAAGTAAGAAGAGGTCCGTTTAAAAATTATTAAATTTTGGTGTAGTTAGCTTTTTTTCTGTTATACTTCTAGTAATTATAGTGTGGCTTTTAGGTAGTTGGATATCTGGACGAAAGTACTGTTCTATAAGTAGGTAATGATTTAATAAGTGTTAGTTATTATATGTACGGTGAACCCGCACCATCCTCGCGCGTCAGCATTTTTACCTCATTGTCGCAGTATCAACGCGCGCGCTCGCTTCAGTTCATGTTAGCCATTCATACCGGGCGCGTGGCTCATTATCATTAGCTCGTAGTTGTTTGGAATAAATCCTTTACCTATCACAACATCTATCATTTTAAAGGTGTAAGACCTTACATCTTTATGGTCCTTCGAGCCGGATTTGAACCAGCGACCTATCCTAGCCTGTCGAGTTATTCATTAATTTGTTTTGTATCTAGTTAGGTTCTAAACAGTGTTTAGTTAATCTACGATTGTAAAAAATTGTGTTAAATAAAGAACTTTGAAAAATAAACAGTATATAATATTAAGCTAAAATTTTGTATACAGTTGTGAGCTGTTTGTTACCTCTGAACTTTCGACTGGTTGAACCGATTTTGATAATTATTTTATTATTTGAAAGCTTCTCGCGTGGTCCCATTTGGTCCAGTTCTGACAATGGCTTCCACGAGAAAACCATATATGTAAGTCTTGAATTTGCATTTTCCATTTGTCGTGCACATAGCGCGACAAATTGACGAATAATTCAATATCACGCCAACCGATTTCGATGGATTCTTTATTTATTTAAAACCGATTTTCATTATTTAGGAATTTGAAGTCGGTTTATAGGTTTTTAAAACACGCCAAATTATCTTAACATTAGTTTACCTCTTCAGCAGTATTTGCTTCAGATGCGCTCTCGACGGCATTGCTCTGCGGTGGTACAGCGGCCACCTCAGCGACCACCTCGGCTGTTGCTGGCGGCTCTGGTATGCTGGGTGCTTCCTCACGAGTCTCCGCCTTCTCGGATGTCGCTGCATCTGTGAATAGAGACTGTATTAAAACATTTGAAACTATCATGGTTATTAACACTAAAGTCATGGCCTATGTCCAGCAGTGGACTAAGATATATATATATATAAGGCTGTGTGATTGTATTGTACTATTCTACCTTTAGCCCCCTTCTCAGCGGGTTCCTTCTCGGGTTTGGGTTCTTCGGATTGCTTAGTTTCCTCGGGTTGCTTGGGTTCCTCGGGGTGCCTGGGTTCCTCAGGCTGCCTCGGAGCGTTTGGGGCGGGGAAGTCATCTGGCAGGTCGAGGATCGGCCATTTTGTAGGCTCGAAAGCTGTTCGAACCTGTAATAAAGGCAGTGTTAGTGAAGTGAAGTTGTATTGGTACGCGATGCTTGTATGGTGCAGTGGGTGAGAGGGCGCAAAGGTTGGCAGGTTCGATTAAGCGAGACCTAAGTGTGCATGATATGATTTTTTTTTTCTGTATTTTTAGTTTTTCTTAGATAAGAATTAGATTTGAACCCAGAATTACTATTAAACACATGTTTTGTGCTTTCGAAATGTGACACCACAGAAAACCGCGTAATTTTTGAACTTTTTGCGCGATTTTCCTAAAATATTGAATAATAAGTTATATATTGCGCAGGATTATTTATTTATTATATCGATGGCGCTATAAATGAGCGCCATCTATTGATAGGATCTTTGAACTCTCAGCTATTTTTCTTTCTTTTTGACTTACCTTAAAGCCAGATATCAGCTGCAGTTTATCCGAGTCCTTGATAGAGTCAAGAACGAGTTGTACATCCGGGGTCAACGCCCTCACGCGGTGGAAGGACGCTATGAGAGTGACGGGTATGGTGCCGTCGGGCTCCATCTTGCGGCGGAGGAAGAAATCACGCGCTAGGTTGTCCGGGCTGAAGTAGTATTCGCTGGAAAATAAAAAGGGAAACCAATTAATAATCACTACATATTATAAAAGAAAGTCGCTTCCCGCCGTCTGTCTGTCCCTATGTATGCTATATCTATAAAACTACGCAAAGGATTTTGATGCGGTTCTTTTTACATATAGAAGTGATTCAAGAGGAAGGTTTATATGTATAATACATGCATTGCGCGCGGGTGTAAGCCGGGGCGGGTCTCTAGTACATAATGATTAATAATTGTTGTGATTGACGACCTCTGTGGCGCGGTGGGCGAAGGTCCGCCTGCGACGCAGGAGGTTGCGGGTTTGGTTCCCGCCACGTAACAATTGTGTGTACGATCTTTGATATTTGTACCCTTGATTTCGTGGCTCAGCTGGAGAGAGCGTCATTACGAATCCTATCCTTCAGAGGAACTCCGAGCATAGCTCTTTCGATAGCTCTCATATATTTACAGTACCCTAGTATAAATATAGATGAAAACTCACATCTGCTTCTTGATCAAATCCTTCAAAGTCGCCTGGTCCAGTCCAATCCCGTAAGGCGCCTGCGTGGCCGTCGCAGCACCGTAGTAGAAGGCCTGCGCCAGCGGCGGCGCCAGCGGCAACTGCGACAGTTGATTGTATGGCACCAACACCTGGGGGAGCGCCGGTTGAGCAACGCGCAGCTGTAGAGGATGACACCCGTGATTGTGATGATGACCGTGATGATAAACGTGATGTAGATGATTAAAATAACACGACATGCATGATGAAACTACCCGCATCAGAAATATAACGCCTGAGAAGCATATGAAGCCTCAATCAATAATCTACACGCATCAGTAAAAGTAACGCCTGAGAAGCCTATGAAGCCTCAATCAATAATCTACCCGCATCAGTAGAAGTAACGCCTGAGAAGCCTATGAAGCCTCAATCAATAATCTACCCGCATCAGTAAAAGTAACGCCTGAGAAGCCTATGAAGCCTCAATCAATAATTTACCCGCATCAGTAAAAGTAACGCCTGAGAAGCCTATGAAGCCTCAATCAATAATCTACCCGCATCAGTAAAAGTAACGCCTGAGAAGCCTATGAAGCCTCAATCAATAATCTACCCGCATCAGTAAATGTAACGCCTGAGAAGCCCATGAAGCCTCTATCAATAATCTACCCGCATCAGTAAAAGTAACGCCTGAGAAGCCTATGAAGCCTCAATCAATAATCTACCCGCATCAGTAAAAGTAACGCCTGAGAAGCCTATGAAGCCTCAATCAATAATCTACCCGCATCAGTAAAAGTAACGCCTGAGAAGCCTATGAAGCCTCAATCAATAATGTACCCGCATCAGTAAAAGTAACGCCTGAGAAGCCTATGAAGCCTCAATCAATAATCTACCCGCATCAGTGAAAGTAAAGCCTGAGAAGCCTATGAAGCCTCAACCAACGTGTGTAGAACCAATAATCTACCCGCATCATTTAAAAGTAACGTTAAAAAAGCTTATGACCCGAGAAAATCTACCAGCATCAGCAATAGTGCGATGCCTTCTAAGTAATAGACTCAGCTGCGAGATGACAATAAAACGCATGATAAACCCAAGAAAATTTACCCGCATCATTCAAACTAAGAGCCGAAGACACTAGAGCCTAGAGTCGTCTAGTGACTAGACAAGAGTGTCTTATAAATAAGAATATTATATTGTTGTTAATAATAATAATAATAGACATTCCGATGGCAAGTTTAGAGTCGACACATGAAAATCTACCCGCATCAGCGTAATAAGACATTCAAAAGTATGGAATACGAATAAAATTAAACTTTTAATAAGCCCAAGAAAATCTAAAAAAAATCCCGCGTCCGTAAAACGTGATGCGTTTAAGATATTGTTACTGTAAAAAGTAGAACACTTTTAAATAATGATTAATAAATAATATATTACAATTAAACAATAAAACCTACGAAAATCGCAAGAAAATCTAACCACAGTGTAAAAATGCGGTTACGGTAGTGCCGTATCGAAAGACACTGAATCTGCAATTACTACAAATCAAATTAAATTATTGATATGCAATTGCCGTGATAGCTGTCATGCATGATAGAAATTATGAAATTCCTAGGAAGCCCAAACAGCAAAAACAAAAAAAAAACGGACAAGTAAATAGCATAAATTCTACTTTAAGGAATATACTATTACTTGCCTGCATGTTTGACGAGTTAACCGTCATATTTGGCGTATCATACGTCATGTCCGGCGTATCAAACGTCATTTCCGGTGTATCAAACGTCATGTCCGGCGTATCAAACGACATGTCCGGCGCATCAAACGTCATGTCCGGCGCTTCAAACGGCATGTTTGGCGTATCAAACGTCATATTTGGCGTATCAAACGTCATATTTGTCGTATCAAACGTCATGTTTGGCGTATCGAACGGTAAACTTTGCGTATCAAACGACATATTTGAGCCATCGAATGTCAAGCTTGGCGTATCAAACGCTAAATTTGGCGCATCATACGTCATATTTGGCGAATCAAATGCCATATTCGGCGTATCGAATGTTAAATTTTGCGTATCAAATGTCCGATTATGCATATCAAACGTCCGATTTGGCGTATCGAACGTTCGATTTGTCGTTATGACCGGGCCTGGCTGCATGTAATGAATATTAAAGTTAATTAGAAGCTTTAAAAAATATTAAAGTCCCGCAATGGTCTAATTCCCAATGAAATTTAGATTTTCCAAGTATTTTGAGCACCATGATGAAAAACTTGCATCAAGTTATTTAAAGCGTTATCTATAAATAAATATTTAAAATAATAATAAGCAGAACATCAGCTTCAATAAACAAAAAGTATGTTGGCAGAATTCAATCAATGCGTAAAATAATTGCATAAGAACCCCATGATGAAAATAAATCAATGGAATGGCACTCAAAATATGGTAAAAATGGCCGAATGGATTATGTTGGGAAGCAAGGGACATCCTATGGTTTATTTTAAACCATAGAAAGAAGAGCGCTAGCCCACGACTTTTTGCTGCCATACACATTAACAAAAAGTCGAGAGCTAACACTAAAGTGTTGATAAACATAATCTGGAAACCAAATCAGAAGTGGCAATTTCACCACAGTTAAGGAATAAAATTAACAGACCGTTCACTGTTAGTAAGCATAAAGGACATAGCACATACAGCCTACACCGCTACCGCAGAAAATTATTCAAATATTGGCTTAAACTCGTCAACTTATGTGCATTTTATGGTGACAGCATAAAATAGCAGATAGCGGTAAGAGCTTGCTGAAACCTAGCCATATGTTGTTTTACGCCTTGCTTACCGCAAGCTTTAAGCGAGTGGATCCCTTGCTGTAGCTACATGGATCGCTCGCTTAGAGCAAATTGCACGGACGACTCTTTGCCGACCGTGAGTGTATAGCGACCTTGCTTGAGTGGGCAGGCTGCGGCCAAAATGATTTGAGGCGGAGGCGTATGAGTGCTTTGCGGGAGCGGTGCTGCCTAAATATGCTACAACCTTTAGCCTACTGCAGAAGCAAACAGTTTTATAATAATAGTTCTATGATTAAAAGGAAAATGATATTACAAATGAATTTATCTATTATACCCATTCCTTGGCTTGTAACCACATTTAAGCATACACACACACTCTCACCCTGTCATGTATGTACAGTACAATGCTGGCCACACTTGAGCATTCCCGATCATTCTTATGCTTCGTTATTGCATACGACACACGGTGCTCTCTTTCTCTCCTGCAATTCGGCTACAGCATAGTACATCTCTAGATCTAATGCTTGCCACACTTGAGCATTCAGTGTCCATTCTCTTCTCGTCAAAAGAACACTATAATCCTCTCCTTCGCCTAAATACTATTATACTAATAATCAGTATATCGCGTAGCTAAGAACCCATATTTGCAGGTGTGTATAACCTACTACTGTACTCTTTACACACCTGAAAGTGAGAGTTCTATTCAAACTCAGCTACGAGATAAACTGTTTATTAAAATGTATCTTTTAGTTGCACACACACTAAACCATTTAATTATTCTCTCTTCGTCTTTCTCTCATACCTCATGCAGTGGCGTAACTATACTATTTTAGGCCCGTAGCAATAATCGGATGCCCCCATATAAAGAAGATTAACGAACAATAATATTATAACATATTTTTTATTTTATACCGGCTCCCCAGCCGGAAGGGGCGTTCAGAGGAGAATCCCAAGTACCAAAATTTATTAATTAGTACACATTGACTTGCCTCCCTGTAGATACGTCACTGCCACACTATTTCAGTATTCCTCTACATACTTCTAGCTGATCTTTACTAACATACTTCTGTACATACCTGCTGTAAATCCGGATGCTGTACAAACTCCGCCACACGGTACATGGGATGGTGCGGCGCGTTGAGCGTAGGTAGCGCTGAGGCGGGACGGGGCGCGTTGCGTCGCGCTCCGCCGCGGCCGCGGGTGCTTCCGCGGAGGCGCGAGCCGCCGCGGCGTTGGTCCTCGCCGTTTAGGGATAGTGTGTCTGTGGAGGTTGGGTAGATTGTAACTTAAATGTAGAAAATGATATATTTTTATTTATTTCTTTATTTGAAGGAAAACCACAGGCTTATATATAACAGACTAACAACTGATTAATACTATAAAGCTTTTCGACATACTCAAGTATGCCGTATGAAAATTGCTAAACTTGAGCATTATACATTTCATATAAGCTTTTTACAACCCAAGACGCACATGTCAGTCAGCGCCTCCGCGTGGTGGTTACGCGCCCCTGCGGGTGGTACATGCTTGCCACAATTAAGCATAATGTATGAATATTGACCAGACTTGAACATACTGCTTGTCAGACTTGAGCACTACCAGTTTGCTAGATTATTAAATAAATAAATAATGCTGGACCATTCACACAGCATCATCTGGCCCGAAGCTAACCCAGAGCTTGTGTTATGGGCACTAGATGACTTAATAGAGCAAACACTATACATATTGCTGTTCAGACTTGAACATCACATCTTATGCTTGCCCAACTTGAGCATACTACACCTAATGCTTGCCACGCTTGAGTACATACCATTCTCCTGCCTCGTGGAATGCGGAGGCCCGTGCTTGCTCGGCCTGTTCGCCTTGACGTCTATGTCCAGAGGCACCCATTTGTGCTTGCCAGACTTGTTGCCACCTTTACCGGTACCTGTAATGTGTCAGAGTAAATGATCGTGGAGTTGTGGACGACCGTCTAACTGCAAGGTCTTACCTATCATCAGTTATACGTCTACAGTTGGACGTGCTTCTGAGAAACAAGGGAGGTGGGGGTGTTTATACAGGGTTGTTGGCGCTTGGACCGACAGGATTTTTTGGGGGGTCTTGTGCTAGTTTTCCTCGATAGACCCTATGTCCTAAGTGTCATGGTACTCATTTTTTTTTTTCAAAAAGCCTATTGCTTAGCTTGGTAGGCTGATTGGTGTATTAGGCACAGTAGAGGTTTAAAAAATACACAAAAGGAAGCTGTAGGTAGGTCTTTTGGTTCCTTAGAAGACTCTTACGACATCCACTGGCAGAGTTGAATCGATTCTGACGCCGCGACCAGCGACCATCATTCTACGCAGGATTGGCATGAGCAGATCAGAAGTTAAATTCATTGCATGCGCTTTGACAGCTATGGAGTAATCTAACACAATATTTGATGATAAGGATGCAGAGCTTTGATATCCTAGTTCAGTGAAAATAACGTACGTAATCGAGTTATTTGACATTCCTCTCCGTTCCTTAAGCAGGCTGTGAAATTAAACAACGTGATGCTATGTATTTCTAAGATCTGCACTTACTACATCTATATTTTTTTTTCCATTTGGATCAAGACAAAAACAGCGTTTCTTGATTTTCAACAGTCGCAAGAGCATGTTAAATGAAACTTGCCAGTTTCCTCTTAAGTCATTTGTATGAAGAGAAAACTCGCAAGTTTAAAACCTAATGCCGTATATACCTGCTTCCTTACCGGCAGATTTCCTCTCCTTCTCGGCATGGCGGTTGTCGTTGATGTTCTGGTGGTGGTTGTGAGTCTCGAGTGGTCGGGGGATGTGCTGGGGCGGATGTGATTCTTCGGGGGGTAACCGCTCTTGGTCCTGGAAAATTGAATGGTAAATTGGATACATTTTCAACACTATATGGCACATCCTGGACGGGGTTGATACCTCAACACCTAATAGAAGCATCGAATCCGCCCACGTCTATGCAAATCCACGCTTTTTTTGCTGTTTTGGATCCATGTGTGCCCAGCTAAATACAATATCGTGGAACCAAAGCACTTTCACACTACCACTACTTTTCTAGCTCAATCTTGGTCATCACTCAGTTTAGCTAATCAACCACCGCTGACTTCCACTTACGGCTAGGTTTTACGAGGTTTACGACGAAAACAATGGAGTTGTAGAACTTTGCTGCCTGAATCTCATGAGGGCTCTATTATATTTAATTGCTGACTTGGACTGAAGCGTCATATTCAAACTACTAGATCTCTTGAAAGATTCTGTTCCTGTTAAAATTATTTCGACGCCTGCTACGAAATCCACGGGCCGAGTTGAAGAGATCCTCAGTAAATGGTGGGCTGTCTCCTATATCCGTGAAGTCTGAAGCCTGGAGACAAGGTGTACTTACAGCGTTCCCATTATGATGTGAGGAGTCTGCATCGTGCGGCGGGGGCGTGGAGTGACATCTGACGCCGCCCGGCCCTCGGCCTAGCGACGGCCAGTCGCCTATATCCGTGAAGTCTGAAGCCTGTAACGAGAAAGAACAATTTAGAAACGAATATTCCGTTATCATGATTTTTAAGATAGGAAGTCATTTTATTGCATTCGTTTTCCTTCTGCACCGTGATTTGAGAAGGCGTTATGACATTTTTTATTGCCCCAACGCGTTGTTATCGAATAGCCATGTTAGCCACGACCACGACACGAATATAGCTTTTGGCATTATGCTAGATACGCATAAGCATTTTCTTTGTATCTTTCTAAACATACACTTCAGCACCTAGTCCATCGTACGAAAGAGCGCTTATCATTGCATCGATACACGAGACGGTCGTCGAGTAAACGTACCGACCGACCTTACCGACGTACATATATGTAAACGAACCAAATTTTTGTTATTTGTTGTAAAATTATTGTTATTTGTGATTTGTGTTTTGCTAAGTTCTTCACTTAGTAATCTGGCGCCGCGAGAACAATGCAACCAAAAATAAATAAACATGAATATTTCGACGGCCGCAGCATGACTGCGTTTGGGCTTTAGCAATAATGGTTTAGTTCATTCGTGAAAGGCCCATTGCGGCCGTTACGAATAATTTCTTTACAAGTTCTATTATCTAACCGGCAACACACAATACAAGACAAACAATAAGTAAGTAAACCAGTAACTTAACTACCACTTGTTTGCTAATAGGGGGATTTACCCGGGGTAAGTTTCTTATACGGGCAATGAGGAAAACTTAGATATCGTGACCGGCTCAATGCTCAGAACAGCTTATCAGTAAAGTTTCGTTTTATCAGCCTGTAGGTATTTTACCTACTTTATAAACAAAATATTGTACGTGCATAATGCCCGAGAAATTTTCTCTTGTTTAGAGCAAATCCCACGAATCTGAATGTGTTCGAAAGTCAAGTACTTCAATTAAAAGAACCAATGAGGTTTTTAATATCTCATTGGCTGTTTCTTTTAAATCGTTGCCATTCATGCTAACTAAACTCATGATGGGTATTTTTATTACAGACCTATAAAATCTTAACATATTGCCTCTCTCATCACATCAAACCAAATAATTCATATTAAAAAAGAAACCTTTTAGAAAAAACATTTTGGGCGAGCTTGGAGAAGCTGGTCGGAGCGTGAGAGCTAGACAATGGTGTCTCGTACAACTTCGACTATCACTCCCAACGAAAAACAATTCCACGCACGGCACTAGTCGATATCGAACCTCACGATAGAGATATCGATAATACGAAAATTAAAAGGTTAAATTTATGCGAGAACAAAAGAAGGTGACGAAACTACTTATTACTCTCGACGAAATCTCAAGACAGAATGAAATATTTTGTAAAAAAGCGCGAAATGCATAATCAACTTCAACTTCAACTTCTTATTTTTATGGCTCGCTGTGACTGTGTTGCCACAACTCTGCCAGTGTCCGTGTGAAGAGTCATAAACTTTAGTAGAGAAAAAGAGAATGAAATTTTATTAATGATAACTAATCATAATCATAAACTTACTTTGGTGAGAATAATTGTCAATGTCACTAATGTCAGATAAGTCAAGGACCTATGTCAAGCTTGCAACCATTTTACAAAAAGTGCATACCAATCCTAAACAACAATGGTCTTGGGAAGACAATTCTAACGAGCCCAAATTACCTACCATTCATTTCCTAGTAAAAAATCTTTAAAATAAATATTTAATATGATATATTTTTTATAGCAAAGAAGACTATTGCTTGGAAATCGGGTTCTCATTGGGTTATTTAGCTATTTAAACAACGAACATAAGCAAATCGCAAACCAATTCTTGATATCAAACGTCACTTTGTTTAAAGTGTTTTCTAAAAGGGTTTGAAATGGGCTATTACATAGCATTTTAACCGATTTTGATGATTTTTTTTTTCTTGTAAGCTGGTGCTTCCCGTGTGGTACCATTTTAATTTGGTCCAGTTCTGACAATGACATCCATGAGAAAACCATATAAGTCTTAAATTTGCATTAGGTATGTGCGCGACAAATGGGCGAATAACTCAACATCACGCCAACCGATTTCAATAATTCATTTTTTAAACTAAGTCAACTTCAACTTCTTCCTAGATGTCTCTGCGTCTGGATCTGTGGTCTGGATTGACGCAATTCTGCCAGTGTCTCATGATAGCATCGCAAGCAAAACTAATTCAATTGATATGGTAAGTACCCTATAACAGTGGTGGTATACCTGCCCATCAGCCTCAACCTTCGCCCAGCTGCGCCTCGCCCGAGACTTCCTCTTCACCACGCCGGCCGTCATGCTATCAAGCATAGGCTTCGATTTGTGACCACACGGCTATGCTGACATCTTTGGAGTCCAATGTTCACTATTTGCACTAGTTTGACTTCAAATTATGCACAGATTTTAATTTGTTCTGATGTCATTTCCTTAACTAATGGTAAGAATGTTAATAAATTTAGATCCAATGAAGACCATAGTTTTCGTGTAAATTTTTGGACTAATTCTTTCCCAATTTCACTGATATACTTCGAGGGAATCTTGGGAACGACCATTGTATTTAGAAGTGTTAAAATATGAACATTCTGCGTATTTTCCTGAATAAGACGACTCGTCAAAATACGGTAAATACAATTTCGCTGTATAAGGGCACATTAAGGGTCCGGCGACCCTTGCTTGCAAAAATCGCTCCGAATATCGCTGTCCCTGTTTAACCCTTGCGCCGCGCCCCATGCGTGCGCGATAGCAATATTAGCCGTTCAAAATTTGGTTTGTTCCGTAATACCAAAAATTATGACTAATAACTTTTTGTATTCTTCACAAAGTATTGTTATTCTGTAATTAGACAATATAAGCTATGTTCCTTAATAAATAAAAAGTAAGATATTGATGTTTTTAATACGAAACAAATAGCAAGAAAACATGTCCATTTTCGCATAAAAATGTGCAAAATGAGATTGGCTTTCATTTAATTTTAGGTAAGTATTTTGAAAAAAAAAACTATTTGGGAACCTAGATAAATACTATTCAAATACAAATAATACAATATTATAGTGGAAATATGCTTGAATTGGAAATCATTTTGGTATTACGTTTGTATGAAGAATTCGTCCCTCCGGAGGCCCCTTAAAGTCTCTGAATAAAGACCTATCAGATCACTCTCGGTTAGGTGATTTTACGGAGATTTCAGGTGATATTACTATATTGACGTTATATTGACTTGAATAATAGGGTTTATTGTTATTTGAATCCACTGTTAACTATAATTACGATATACTTTTTGTTCTGTTAATTTTCACTATTTTATTTTTTTATTTTTTATTTTATTTTATTAATGAACAAAATCCACAGCTCTTAAAAATAAATAAACTTATCTTATAAATATCACTGACAGCCAATAAAAGGATTTACATTATTATTAATAGAAAAATAAGGACGACATCACCAAAAATGCCACAATAGAGTAGAGGTACACACTATGCGTAAGAAACAGATAAATTGACTACGAGGAAGCGCTCTATAGCAATTAGTAACTAAAATGTGTACTTCCTCTATTCTAAGTATTTATATCTGTATTGTGTTTTGTTTTGTGTACTATAAAAAAAAATTCTATCATCTGTTTCCCCAAATGTCATGTCGGAAACATAAAAACCAGTTGGCCATAACATAACGCAAACTCCAAAAGCAATCGAAATTGTTAATTTCGCGTCGAACACGTAATATGTTTTGTAATCAAAGGGCCTATAAATTAGTAGCATAATGATATGATTGCGAAATGAAGTCTGTGACTAATTAATTAGACCAAATCGGAATGTCACCACGCTGATCCTATTAGGAAACATGATCCAGAAATGCCATATTCAATTTAGATAATTGAAATGTAAATCTAGGTATTAATTAACAAAAAAGATTTTATGTTATAGGCTCCGCGCAAACGAGCCATCGACCACAGCCACTGGTGGCCAGCGACAGCCACTTAATACTTTGAGTGCTGAAAACGCACGGTATGAGTTTTCTACAAGTGACTAATATGCGTAAATCCACACTAGCGCAGCAGCTGAGAAAATACAGATCTTTGTGACTCCGCAGAGCTGTAATATTTTTCGAACGAAACGCATGTGCGGCGCAACACAACGGCCCCCTGATTATGTAACTGCGACCGGTTTGCGACAGGCGAAAATTAAGCAATCAGTGCTGTCAAAAGCCAATTTTGTACTAACATGACACCAGGTACTACGTCACCCAGCAATCGAGCACTAGGTTTCCCTCTGCCGGACAATCGGTGAACTAAAAATTGCTTGCTAAAATTGCGGTCGCGGTCGCGTCGCTGTTGCTGTTGCTTTTACATAATCAGCCTGCCGCTGTGTAGAGCGACAGCACGAATTTTTTAGGTAAAAAAAAAGATCGCAATCGTCGAAAAAAAACCGCAGTCAAAGTGTTAACATACTTTTTCATATATTTTGTATAGACGCGCCGCACACGTGTAGCCGGTGGCGGCCACTCGCTACAGCAGTGTCCGCGACGCGTAGTAGCGCGCGAAAGCCACCGGTGACTGTGGTCGGTGGCCCATTTGCGCGGAGCCATATTGACTGTAATCGTTTCAACGTCAAGTAAATGATTTCTTAATTCCAGAATAAACAATAATAATAAATAAATAAATAATGCTGGACAATTACCAAACAAAACTAAACTAGTCACAAAAATAAAGTAAATTGATCCGAATTCTGTATTTAGTTTTTTTATATAATATTTGCGTAAGGAGTAAATAAGATCAATATGCCTCGGGAATTTGCGGAATACGAGACGGATGTCTTTGCTGCCATCCTCCGTAAAAAGACAGCATCCCTGATGCGCAGGGTACGCGACAGCCCCAACAACATCCTAAAAACTATAGCAGGTAGAATCACCTCTCCCCTGTGGAAATTCATGGTGAGAGTGATTTGATTTAGTTTTGGTATTAGTTAATCCTAGTAATAAGCTCTCAATATATTTACAAACAAATTACGGATCCGAGTTATCCGGAATAAAATGTTTTTATTTTTATTTAATATCTACACGACAATTGACACGACATGACTGAAGGATAGGATTCGTAACGAAGACTTCCGACAGAGAACCAAGGTTATCGACATAGCTCAAAGAATTAGCTAGCTGAAGTGGCAGTGGGCCGGCCATATTTAGCGAAGAACCGACGGCCGCTGGGGCAAACGTGTTCTTGAGTGGAGACCACGACTCGGTAAACGTAGTGTAGGACGCCCTCCGACCAGGTGGGATGACGACTTGCGAAAGACTGCAGGTAGATGCTGGATGCGGCAAGCTGAAGACAGGGCACAATGTCGCTCATTGGGGGAGGCCTATGTCCAGCAGTGGACATAGGCTGATGATGATCTACACGACAGGCAGCCTCGCGCGCATTCCTTAGTGCCACATTCACGTACCAACAAGAAACCAAAACGTTAATAATTAATTACCATTATCATGTGACATTTACGCGAAATCAAGGAAGACATTTAAATAAACCTGTCTTGTCAGTTTATGGTATCGGATCCGTTTCAGTGTTGATATTAAGGTCATTAATAAGGTATCTATATTTATTTTATTTAAAAGGTAAATGATTTCAGCGGTTGGGTAAAAACAGTTTCGAGAAGGAGGCCAAAAGTGGCCAAAATTTGTGACACATAAATGCATACTCTTTGCAGATGATACCACAATCCTAATTAAAACTGACATACAAAATGCCCAAACGACATTAAATACTGCTCTATTTGATATTGTTAATTGGACCAATAATAATGACTTAACTATAAACATTAACAAAACTAAAATTATGCAATTTGACTCTTATAATACTATACCACTAACACTTGACATTTCTTATAATAATGAAAAAGTAGATGAAGTAATGACATTTAAATTCTTAGGTATCACAGTAGATAGACACTTAAACTGGAAGGATCATATTAGTGATGTTTGTCGAAAATTAAGTCGTTTTGTCTTTGCTTTAAAAAAAATCCGCCAAACTATTTCTTTTGACGCAGCTCTAGCAGCTTACCACGGACACGTGTCTTCCACCTTGAGCTATGGTCTGCTCCTCTGGGGTAACTCTGTCGATGCTCAAAGAGTCTTTAGAGTACAGAAGAGATGCCTTAGAGTTATAAACAAGGCTTGGGTTCGTGACTCTTGCAAGCCTCTGTTTAAGATCTGTAATATCGTGCCTCTACCTTGCATGTACATTAGAGACATATGCATGTTTGTAAAATCCTACCCACAACACTTTACCAAACGTAAGGATATTATCACTCGACAGAAAAGAGCAAAATTTGATAATCTGTTATATAAACCGCAATGCCACAAACAAATCTATGAAAAAAATGTATATAATATGTGCATTACTATATTCAATAAGTTACCAGAATCTATTAAAGACCTCAATGGTAATTTATTTAAACAAAAATTAAATAAGTGGCTCCTTGACCAATGTTTCTATAGTGTAAATGAATTTATTAATCTTAAGTAGAGAATTTATTATGTTTTGACGATTGTGAATTAATTTTAAAGTTAACTATTTATTGATTGTACCTATTTATTTATTTTCATTGATTATTTTAATTATTGATTAATTTAACGACCTTAAAACACGCTTTAATATTTGCACACCTGCTTGCGGGTTGAGCACATTTGACTCCACTCTAGTTATAAGACCTGACATGTACCTGTAATAATGTGTTCTGCAAATAAATGATTTGATTGATTGATTGATTGATTGATTGATTGAAAGGAGGATCCAGCTAAGCTGGGCAGCATTTGGGAAACTACGTCAAGTCTTCACGTCATCCATACCGCAATGCTTGAAAACGAAAGTTTCCAACCAGTGCGTCCTACCCGTTATGACCTACGGAGCTGGGACGTGGACACTCACGATAGGGCTGGTCCACCAGTTCAAAGTCGCTCAGCGAGCTATGGAAAGAGCTATGCTCGGAGTTTCACTGAAGGATAGGATTCGTAACGAATACACCCGACAGAGAACCAAGGTTATCGACATAGCTCAAAGAATTAGCAAGCTGAAGTGGCAGTGGGCCGGCCATATCTCGCGAAGAACCGACGGCCGCTGGGGCAAACGTATTCTTGAGTGGAGACTACGACTCGGTAAACGTAGTGTAGGACGCCCTCCGACCAGGTGGGATGACGACCTGCGAAAGATTGCAGGTAGATGCTGGATGCGGCAAGCTGAAGACAGGGCGCTATGGCGCTCATCGGGGGAGGCCTATGTCCAGCTGTGGACTGCTATAGGCTGATGATGATGATGAATATAAAATTGTAACAATGTTAGGAGGCACAGCTTAGCCCGTCAATCGCCATTCAAAATGCTAATATTAGATAAATTTTACGACTATCGACATTATCAGAACTAATGCGCCCCATTCGACATAACAGAAACCGGTTGCGATTCGTTTCTGTTTCGCTGCCTAGCAACCGCGTTGATAAGATTCGTGCAAATATATTCAGTAAATCGAGTCAATACTTGTTGAGGTAAAGTAGTGATGAAGCTTTAGTAGTACCGATGACGACCGATGTGGCGCGGTGGGCGAAGGTCCGCCTGCGATGCATGAAGTTGCGGGTTCGATTCCCGCCTCGGAACAAATGTGTGTACGATCTGCAGATATTTGTTTCGGGTGTTCAGGTCGTTTTCTATGTATAATAAAAAATATCTATCTATGTAATATATTGTATTATGTATATCAGTTATCTAGTACCCATAACACAAGCTCTGCTTACCATGGGGCTAGATAATGCTGTGTGAATTGTCCAGCATTATTTATTCTATACTCTACTCCTGCGTCGCAGGCGGACCATCGCCCACCGCGCCACATCGGTCGTCATACACATAATTTAAACCTTAATAATCTAACTCTAATGAGATGACATAGAAAACACCCAAAACACCCAAAAAATCTGCAGACAGTACAAACAGTCCAGCATTATTTACTTTATTCATCTGTCCCTAGGCGGGAACCGAATGCGCCACCTCCGCCGCGACACATCGATTGTCAGTATACCAACGGCCTACGATGAACATGGCTTTATCTAATTAATGAGTCACACAACAAACAAAGCTAAGCAAACCACCCGCCTAGATTAACGGCCAAGCCACACGCAAATAATTATTATACCTATGCGATTAATATTTCGGCCCCTTGCATATGACATAACCTAAAATAACGCGTGTAAACCACGTTGCGCGCGCGCCGGGTGTGTCGCGCCATCTCTCTCCCACTTGCGCAAATCACTAATAGTGTTGTCATCTGCGCCTGTATGAAATGGCGAAAATGCGATGACTTTTCGGTTTCATATTAATTGTTATTTTCCTAAAGCTAACTGTTAGAAACGAATAATTTTATTTTTTATTCTATGTTGCAAATATTTTAAGGTTCAAGGTACATATTTTCATTGTATAAGAGGCGCGTAAGTTACGTAACGCAATTTCGTTCGTTTCGACGGAAGATCAGCGTTGAGCCATAACCTGTAGCAACCACAACATAATGCAGAAACTTCGCCATTTTGTAGCATTATCGTATTTTACTATTAGCTGATATACAGTATCTATGTTATTATTAATTTGAGTACATATTAATGTAATAGTTTTCAACTACTGATAAGAAAAAACTTGTCTAAGTGCTAAAGAAATAAATCTTTTTGAATTTTGAACTATTTTTATTTGCTCTAGGTAGATTTCATCGCCAATTTTAGATGTGCTTGAAGCTGTGGCGTTCATATTTCGCCATTAACCCTATATTCAAAAGGTAAACGAAATTATTCTCGAAATACGCCAAAAAATTCTCCCCTTCCTCCAAAATTCGGCCAGATCTAGCGTCATCTCGTCAAACCGGCCGCACTATCGCCATCTCCGCGTCAACCGTTCACCGGCCAAGGCCAAACGGTATCGGCCGCGACTTACAGTGTAATATTTTATGATAATACAACGCAAGAGGTGAAAATAAAAGTGGAATTGGACCGGTCTGGCCAATTGGAATTGGATTTATGCGATTGACATTATAACTCACTTGAGATGGATAGATATATTTATTTATTTATTTACGTAATCAGAACGGCCATAGGCCAATTATACTAATTACAGACTGTTAATCTAAAATATAGTTAGATTAAGGTTAGAACACAATATAGTTATACAATCAAATAATAATCAAGCTGAAGTTATCATAGGAAATATTCTACTATAGTTTCAAGTTATTATAGTCAACATAAAAAGTATAAAAACTAAATTATCTGATTCACAAACAATAATTAATTATGAATTATAAAATTAGAAATTAAATATAGCTGAGTCAAAAATAGGTAAACAAATATATATAATACTTAATAAAAGAGAGAATATAGATATAGAAAATATTTATTTGTGTCTCATATAAATAATACAGATTAATGCTAAGATAAGATACGGTACAAATGGCAAGAGTTCCAGCATGTCGACATATTTCTCGACAAGCTCAAAGGTTATCATTAATTTAAGTCTGAACATAATTTTATTATAATATATTAGTTTTATAGTAGTATATGACCTGCGAAGGACTGCAGGTAGGTGCTGGATGCGGCAAGCTGAAGACAGGGCGCTATGGCGCTCATTAGGGGAGGCCTATGTCCAGCAGTGGACTGCTATAGGCTGATGATGATGATAGAATAGTGAGTGCTTTGGTTATACATAATGTAAACTCATCTTCTTTAATAAATAAAGAAATTGCGACCTTATTGCTATAAGTGATCTCTTCCAGACAACCTTGGAGTGAAATGTAATGATTGTTACAGTAACCGAGCGTTTTTCGTTGCGACAAATGTTTTTACGATCTGCAGATATTTCTTTCGGGTACTGGTCGTTTTCTATGTATAATAAAAAATATGTATAATGCAGTAGCCTCAGAGTAAGGCAGTAGCATTATGTATATCAGTTATCTAGTACCCATAACACAAGCTCTGCTTAGATTGCGGCTAGATAATGCTGTGTGAATTGTCCAGCATTATGTATTTATGTTTTTTTTAGAGTTTGGCCCTGCACTTATGCAATTTGACTGCGCAGAAAAAAATGCGCAGTTAACTTGTTGCTACAATGATACGGCTGACTGAATTTATTTTTAGTTTGTTTTGATATTGTTTTTTGGGGATTTCGGTTTAATATTTCGCACCTACGACAATCTAATCAAATCAATAGCGGTAAAGTAGAATGAACGTTCATCTTTATACAGGGTGTACAAGAGCGACAAATTCCGAAAATTTAAAAAAAAAATATTTTAAAAAAAATCTTGAGACCTAGGTGAAATTTTTTGGGGTAGGTAGTTAGCAGACCACCCCCCCTACCCCCCATTTTCGTATGTTCAACGTTCTTCCGAACACCCTGTATATCATACCATATATTGTAATTTTATGCATAGGTACAGGTAATACAATACAATACAAAAATTCTTTATTGTACACCATAATCAAATTAATCATTACAAAAATACATTAATAATAAATAGTAATTGTTCTGAGATGTGGTATCTTAGTAGGTAGGTACACAATACACATACCGATTTTGCGGTGTCCGCATCTAGCTATTTCCTGCGACTTTTGATAGACATACATATATATGAATGTATGTCTGGTGCAGTGCAAAGTAATTTTTTTTTTGTTGGCACATGAAACTGTGCCGATATATTGGAAAACTCAAAAATTATTGTAAAAATCCCGTTGTAAATGTTTTTACTAGTAATATTTACAACAACTCTTTTTGCGTCAAGGGTTAAAATGAATGCAAGAATTCTCAAAAATACCAAGCACTACATATGAATTGCGGCATTAATTTTAACCCTCGACGCATAAGGGCTGGACACTGCGGTCCAGTTCGAAAAAAATAATTATTATTCGCATTTTTATGTATGAATTACTCTAGCTTGCCTACAGTTATTCATACTAGGCAAGAATAAAAATGCCAATGTTTTTGTAAAAAGGTATAACAAACAAAAAATCGCCCCCGGGGTGGGCTTGAACCCCCAACCTTTCGAAACCTATCTACATCATCATCAGCCTATGTTACTCCACAGCTGGACATAATGCCTCTCCCAATGAGCGCCATAGCGTGTCTTCAGATTGACGCATCCAGCATCTACCTGCAGGTAGATGCTGGATGCGTCAATCTGAAGACACGCTATGGCGCTCATTGGGAGCTCATTGGGTCTATCGCTTTTACCTATCTACGCATTTCTGTAAATTTAAAATAAAAACTAAACTATGAATAAAATCCGTAAACATCTCGCAGACATCAAGGTCGACTGTTGCGTAAGATAAATATTAGCGCACTTACATAATATATGTAAATTGCGCGTAATACGTAGCCAATGCAAAAATTTCGCTACACCTAACTACATAATTTAGATACGATTGGTCAACAACTATATATTTTCTAATGAGCATTTAGAAAATGTTAAATGGCGAGACGGTTTTTGGTAAGATAAGACGAGAAACTCCGAGCTCACTTTTACATTGTTTCATTATGAGCATGGCGTATGAAACTGTGCCGAAATATTGGAAGACTCAAAAATCAAGTCATGGTAAATGTGCCATGATCGTTTCAAAAGTTTAATAGTAAATATTGTTCATGAATAAATCATCTGTATATCTTGTGCAAACTACATAATATGTGCATTACCCCCCATAATGTAAAGCCCAATAAGGCGCTTATGGCTCTAGACAGACGGACCGCATTTCAGAACTGCACGCCGACTGCAATAGGTAGAACTGCAAATGAACTGCAATCGGACTGCGCAGTTGGTTTGCAGTTCTATTGCAGTCGTGCCAACTGCATTCAAACTGCAAATGAACTGCAAATGCGGTTGGATTGCAGTTGAAATGCGGTCCGTCTGTCTAGAGCCTATAGGGGACGCTTGCATCTAGCAGTATCCCAGTACAGACTGTAGAAATTACTAAAGAGCAAGACTTCTTGACATTATGTCCCAAAAAAACAACGTCCTAAACAAAACGTTGAGCCCTCGACCTGAGGTAAAATAAAGGTAACCTAGTGCCAAAAAATAAAAAATTCTATTTAAAGCATTTGCAATAAACATTCAAGTTTTCAACGTTTCTTTATGTTCCGTTATCGCTCCGTCATGCAGACTCATTTCCCTTGGTTTCCACGTCATGCGTTCTTTGAGTTTTTTGCAGAATAGCAAGGCATTTTACGCACGTTATTTCAGTTTCAGAGTGTCCCGTTTTCTAACATGCACATTAGTCGTTAGTCCCAAAAGTTCCCTTGACACTTTAAGGGTTAAGAGTGCAGTTATAAACTACTAGCGGACCTTCCCGGCTTCGCAAGGTTTTAGTACGGATCCCTAACTTTTTTGAAAATATAATATAGCCTATCTTCACCGGGGACAGTATACCTTAGCTTCCCAACGGTGAAAGAATTTTTCAAATCGGTCCTGTAGTTTCGGAGCCTGCTCATTACAAACAAACAAAAGATCAAACCTTTTCTCTTTATAATATTAGTATAGATAAACTACTAAACGAAGATTTTTGTGTGTTACTAACGAGGAAAGGAAAACATCGATGTTTTTTAAAAGGAAAGAGTTAATTTTAGAAGACTATGAGTTTACCCCGAAACTCGGCTACAGAAACTCATAACATTAAAACGGCCGATTTTAATTAAATACAGGCAAAACACTCACGACCAAGCCAACATCCAAATGAAATAAGATTTAATACAAGAAACAAGGTTGCCTCGCAGAGATCGCTCATAGCGATGCCGCCCATTGTACAAAGTTATCTGTATTTGTCTTTTCCTAGCCTGTGTATCTGTTTCGGGCCGCGGGGCGCAGCTAGTACAAAATAATCACTTGGACAAGTCAAAGCCCACTCCGTGCAAATACACCGCACGCAACGCACTATCTAGTTTCTTTCAACTTTGAACGGCGATGTCATATCATAGCAAAGCGATTGATTTATCAGAACCAATCAGAAAACTTGGGGCCGAATTCTGAAAAGATTTTCAAAACTTCTCGCGATTCAACGCAGAGATAGCAAATGCCAAACGCGCCTGTTTCCAAAGACCGGTAAGAATTACCCCGCGTATCACCTCACACCACTGACATATAAAAACGTAATACGCAACCTTGACCTTTGAGTGTCTGGCGCGCGATAGACGTACCGATATGTATTCTATATTCTTTACTATTTTATTTAAAAATATCTTATATTTTATACCTTATCGTAATAATAATAAAGGCTCTACTCGCGTTTCAGCGCGGTAAAATGCCATGAAGGCAGGTGTGAAAGAGGGTTGCCATGAAAAGGCTTTGTAGATTTTTGTACGGAGGGTGGCCCTAACATAGGTTAGGTTAACACACTGGTTTTTTTATACAACCGCGGCGCATAATGAACTTTATAATTGGATAGAGGACCAAAAATATCCTCTTAGATAATGTCCTAAGCGTCAGGTTTCTGAGATATTCACAGATGAAAAACAAAATATTAAAGCAATTATCATTATAAGCTAGTCAGACTTAGATCTCTAAGGAGCCCCATGCCTTCAGCTTGCCGCAGCTTTCTGTGACTTCTTTTGTAAAGTAATTCCTGCGTGTCGGAAGACTTCCTAGACAGTTCCTGATTTCTACTCCACTCAGTACTACCTAGGTCTCAGAAGGCTCTCAACAGTCATGTCATCCCAGTTCATTGTAAAACCTTACACAACTCCGACCCACCCTGAGTCAATGTTTACCCATCATGAATGGGACATTGTCAGAGCGTGGATAAATTACAGGACAATATGCCTCTCCTAATGAGCGCCATAGCATCCTGCCTTCAGCTTGCCACAGATTTCTGTGCCGTCTTTGGCATATCGTCATTCTTGCTTGTTGGAGGACTTCCTAGAACGTTCCTGATCTCTACTCCACTCAGTACTCCTGGGTCTTAGCGACCCGGGTGGAAACTTTTGAAACTATCACGGTTATTAACAAAAAAGGCACTTTTAACGGGATATTTACCATGATTTGAGTTTTCCAATATTTCGGCACAGTTTCATGAGCCATGATCACGGAATAACCATGGTAAATATCCCGTTAAAACTGACTCTTAGACACAAGTCTTCACCAGGGATCACAGTTCTGAGCTGTCTCTAGTACTAGACCTGTTGGGGCTGATAAATATTCAGCCAGGCTCTCAGCAGTCATGTCATCCAAGTTCATTGTAAAACCTTACACAACTCCGACCCGCCCTGAGTCAGTGTTTACCCATCATGAATGGGACATTGTCAGAGTGTGTTGACATAACAATGTGGAATATTTGCGCGGGCTGCGATCGCTACACTCAACAATGGCCATTATTCGATCAGGTAAACGTAAAGTATGTCATGTATAGTGTATAGTAAGTTTGATATAAGTCAGCGTGTTAGCAGTTCCGTGGTGGACTGGAGCCCAATTCTGCCGAGCAATCACTTTACTAGGGCCACAGAAAACTAAATAATACTACATACTTTATTATATGCTCGGAGTCTCTCTGAAGGATAGGATTCGCAACGAATACATCCGACAGAGAACCAAAGTTATCGACATAGCTCGGAGAATTAGCAAGCTGAAGTGGCAGTGGGCCGGCCATATCTCGCGAAGAACCGACGGCCGCTGGGGCAAACGTGTTCTTGAGTGGAGGCCACGACTCGGTAAACGTAGTGTAGGACGCCCTCCGACCAGGTGGGATGACGACCTGCGAAAGACTGCAGGTAGATGCTGGATGCGTCAAGCTGAAGACAGGGCGCTATGGCGCTCATTGGGGGAGGCCTATGTCCAGCAGTGGACTAATATAGGCTGATGATGATGATGATGATGACTTTATTATTTACATTTCTGTGACTAGGACGATGGTCTTAGAATGGCACATTTTGGCATTCTACGAGTACCTTTGATGAAAGACATCATAAATGTTAAGGTTAAAACTAAAAACTAACCACTAAACTAACACTGGACAATCCACACAGCATCATCTAGCCTCAAACTAACCTTGTGTTATGGGTAATAGATGACTGATATACAATACATAATAAAATAGATTACATAGATAGATATTATAGCGACCAGAATCCCGGTACAAATATCTGCAGATAGTACACACAATTGTCCCGAGGCGGGAATCGAAACCGCAACCTCATGCGTCGCAGGCGGACCTACGCCCACCACGCCACAGATGTCGTCATAGGACGGTGGTTTTGGCATTTGACGAGTACCTTTTTTGAAAGACTACAGATGGAGGGACGCTTGTTAAGAAAACATTCTATCAATGTCTACGTGCAAATACTATCGCACGTACTATATAATATTCTGCGGCGATAGCATTGTCATAGTAAAGCGTTTGGTTATCAGTTCGAGGTGGACTGGTTGTTCGATAGAATGCGTCGAAGTTAACAGCTGTTTTGGCGGCTGCTAATTTTGCAGCTTAGGGGTCAGGCGGTATATATATATATATATATATATAAGTTGCTAACACTCTTAAATTTTAGCTTTTAAAGTCTCGTACGTCATCATCACAATGGTACATGCTGAAAATCAGCGTTGTGGGGCTACTCGCAACAGTCAGCTGGGCATGAACCTGTTCTGATAGCGCAGGAACACGGCACTGACCGTCACACACGGCTTGATTTACACAACATTAAGTCTCTTTTATGTTAAATCAATGTATATTATTAATTATTTACTTTTAATTCTTTTTAAGTCGTGTGGTTGTTACTATAGTTAGATAATTAAGTCTTAGCTATCAGAATAAATATATTTCATTTCATTATTTCATTTATATATTGCCATTTAAATTTTTTTATTTTTTGAACGTGTGATTTACTATAACCATCGTATAAGTAGTAAATAAATTGTCCTTTACACTTTGACTGCGATTTCTTTTCGACGACTGCGATCTTTTTTTTAACCTAAAAAATTCGTGCTGCCGCTCTACACAGCGGTTGTGTTGCGCCGCACATGCGTTTCGTTCGAAAAACATTACGGCTGTGCCGAGTCACAAAGATCTGTATTTTCTCAGCCGCTGCGCTAGTGTGGATTTACGCATATTAGTCACTTGTAGAAAACACATACCGTGTGATTTCAGCAATCAAAGTGTTAACAATAAATTTATTTACATTTTGAAAGATAAGGGTTGTTCTATGTGTGGCTGTGTGTTTTTTATGGATGTTCGTCGATTTCTCAATCAATTACGGACCTATTTGGAAAACTCTGTATGGAAAATGGATCCCATACATATTATTCCCGCTGGATAAGCATTTGTCCTGAAAAACTTAAAAAAACAGTGTAAATACCAAGGAATTTACAGTCGGGTCTTAGTTTTTTCATAACAATCAAATTATGTTTATGATTTCTTTCAAACGATATTAAATTAGGAAGTACTGAGGCACATACGTTCATTCTAGGCTGCCTACGGACCTTCATCCGGCTAGGTAAGTAAGTCTTCAAAAGTATGGTTCATCAACACTATCTGACCACTCTTCATAAGTTTTCTTGATTATTATTTTTAGTTTTATTTTCTATGTTAATTGTTCCTGTTTTTTTTTTGTTCTATTTTTATATATGTACTTAAGATAAATATCAATTATTTTATATATAATTTATCTTAAATAATTACGCCACCGTCAGCTTTAAAACGTACCGATCCTATCCATCCAAAGGTTGCCTGGAAGAGATCGCTTTTAGCGATAAGGCCGCCGATTGTGCCACTAGTTATAGTTAGTATTAAGATCCTTTAGTATTTTTATTATTTTTTTTGTATTGATGGTGCAATAGTTTTATTGTATTGTACTCCAGAAATATCAGCTCTCAAGAACACCGCATTGTAATCGATGCATAGGTAGCAACGAGGCCTCGAAGACCTCGAAATTCACCCCTCATTTCAGTCAAGGAATAAAGAGGGAAGGACCCTATTTTATCGTCGTACGGCAACGCCGCAAACGTTTTATAAACACAAAAGGCCATTGAATTCTTAAATGTTACGTGCACACGGAAAAACCACCTGTCGCCTTCACCTTTTAACCGTTTTATCGATATTAACGATTAAACATCTGATCGTTGCGTATAAAATTCGACTAATCGTAACTTATAATCTTATTCCATTGCAACATAATAAGGCCGGACGTGCACGAGCTGTCGAAACTGACAGCACACGTCGTTGTGTTGATGTATTCGAAACTGACAGTTGTAAGACATCAAGCTTGATTCATTGGCTGCCCGTTTTGGCTGCAATCAGTCTAGTTTTTGATGCCAATTGCCAATCAAATAGGAGAGTACATTTTTTTTTTATGGCAGGTGCAATTTTTTGTAACGGTATTCTGACTTGAGTTGACTGCAATTGCATTATGGTCGTACAAACTGACTGACTTCAGTTGCGTTGCGACAACTCTCCACTCAGGACTAAATTGTTTTTAATTGAAGAGGGCGCATTGCGCGCCTTTTTGTGAAAAGTATAGGGCATAGGATTTCGTGTTCATAGCAGCGGGACAGAGTATTCGTTTTTGGAACGACGTAACCGCAAATCATGTACGTATATGTTTATTTACTAGAAAACTACGCAACTAATTATGAAACAGGCTTAGACGAACCAAAAAGTTTTTAACACTTTGAGTGCTGAAATCACACGGTATGTGTTTTCTACAAGTGACTAATATGCGTAAATCCACACTAGCGCAGCGGCTGAGAAAATACAGATCTTTGTGACTCAGCACAGCCGTAATATTTTTCGAACGAAACGCATGTGCGGCGCAACACAACCGGCAGCACGAATTTTTTAGGTTAAAAAAAAGATCGCAGTCGTCGAAAAAAAATCGCAGCCAAAGTGTTAAAAACCCACGAATCAAAACATAAGTCATTTTAATAGGTCGCAGGGTTCCAAAAAGATAGTGTGAAACAGTACACTTTAATTTTTATACAACTTTATATATAACTCGCGTTTTTTACCACGGAGATCCCGTGATTACTAAGATCTAAGCCTAGTTTACTTTGACAATCAAACACTGGGGGTTATTTGCCCCAAAGAATAATATAGAAAATTATAGAAATAAAGAATATTTCATGCAGACATCTCAATAGTCCGTGTACACCCAGCCTTCTACCCATAGACCCATGAATACGATTTTTTCTTCTTCTTTTATTAGCATAGCATACGGAAACCGAAGGAGAAAGTTGTTTTGCATAGCTTAGTTATGTAAACGTTATATTTCTTATTCATTTTATTTCGTGACCTAGACCGGTTTCGACCTTTTTTCAACTCTTTTTAAACAATCTCTGAAAGAAGCCGGTTCGTAATTAAATGGTAAAGCTTGCATTTTTTGCGTATTTTCGTAACACTGTGAAGGGAAAGGTAGTTCTTTTACTTACAGCAAGGCTTTTCATAATGCTTTACTGGGTGCCAACAAAGTGGCCACAACAGAGTGCCCAAAACTGACCGACAATAGTAAAGAAGTTTAAAAAAAATTCGACGTTTTGTAACTTATTCGATCTATCGGGTATATATCGCGTATTAACTCGTATACGTCGCTGTAACGCGATAGAAACATAGGGGAAAAAACTAGGAACGCAATAACTACCCAATCCTCACCTCCTCAACAGCC
This sequence comes from Eupithecia dodoneata, assembly GCA_947044415.1. NCBI lineage: Eukaryota > Metazoa > Arthropoda > Insecta > Lepidoptera > Geometridae > Eupithecia > Eupithecia dodoneata. The sequence continues at coordinate 4,324,510 of OX345684.1, forward strand.
TATATTATAAAAATAGCCGTAATATATCATGGCGCGGGGTAATTTAAATAATCCCTACGCTGGGCATGCGGATTAGGGATAGCAGTTAGGTGGTAAATTGTAGTCCAGGAGGCGCTTGCTGCCCGCCTCCCGGTGTAAGTCCCTTACGACACTCGAGGGAAGTTGGGGTGGTGCAAATTTTAAGCCTGGCTATAGAAAGTCTTTGATAGACAAGAATGAAAGGTGGAAACCCTTTGCCCTGCAGTAGCATCATTCAGGCTCTTATTATCATAATTACTTTACTCGAATTTTCCGATTTTAATTCCCCCGTTTTGTCAAAACTTGGCGGAACGAATGACCTAATAAAATCCAATTTGGATAATGCAACTAGATAAAATCTAAAATTATTATGCAATGCACAGGTGTGTCTGCAATCTAGATATCTGCTTTAAGACGTAGGTACCTAAACATGGTAATTTGAGATCTAGACACGTTTTTTGTGAATGACGCTGCGCAACAGCGACTTATACGTTTTAATTTGGATATATCTTTTTGATAACATGGGGTATCACAAAATATGTCACTTATCTGGGAGAGCTAATACTGTTGTTTGGGAACGTCAGGGGGGAGGGAGGTCTTCAAAAAACCACGCTTGTTCAGAGGGGGTAGAGGGGTTTTAGGTCTTCGTCACATATATATTCTCTAGGGAAATCTCGGCCTTTTTCGAGTTACATTCTGAAAAAAATTATGAAGCAAATAAAGATTTAATACCATATTTATAGTTACTACGTGAAAACTAGAGGGCGAGAGGGGGGGAGTCTTGACATATACTACGATTGGTCACCGAGGGGGCAGGAAGCGAGGTAAAAATTGACAAAAATGGATCACGAAGGTTACGTTCCTTACGCTCATTCATTATTTAATGAGTGTCTTGGTAAATTTATATCCACCACATTTTGTTTTAATGTTAGGACATCCCGAAACACGTCAACCTATAATAGTTCAGAGTTCGACATAGGCCTCCCCTAATGAGCGCCATAGCGCCCTGTCTTCAGCACGAACCCGTAGACTGTGGTAGGTATGTACATCCATAATAATAGGATGTTTGTTGCTTAGCGGCAAAATTATAAACAACAGCATTAAGTCCGCAATTTCAATACATAAAAATTCATAATTTCAACAAACTACCGGTTGATAATTAAGCTAAACAGTTTCGCAATAGGTTTTGAAACATTATTTCGGTTGTTAAATGTCTTGCCCAATAGAACACTGTCTCTCGACCTTTTGGTGAATGTTTATGGCCGGTCAATATACTACGTATTATATACTATATATAATACTTTAAGTTTTTACTGCATCAAAATTCAAACAATATTATCCCCAAAAACATTGATTTAGCCGGGACTTGAACCCGCGCCGCTACCTTCCTTATGGAGCTAACAGCGCTAGAGCCGTGGTGTGTCCCAGAAAATTTCGAATCGCTGGTTACTCAAATTCATATTAAAAATAAAACTTTAGGCTTACAAAATAAGTACTAAGAAAAGTCAAATTTAATACTATAAATTATTATCAAATAAGAAATAGGGGCGTCATACACTACATTTACCGAGTCGTGGTCTCCACTTAAGAACACGTAGGACGCCCAGCCGGCCAGGTGGGATGACGACCTGCGCAAGACTGCAGGCAGATGCTGGATGCGTCAAGCTGAAGACAGGGCACTATGGCGCTCATTGGGGGAGGCCTATGTCCAGCAATGAACTATCATACGCTGATGATAATAATAGATTAATAAATAGGGTGTTTTTGAGTTTCTGTTCACTTCTATTCTAAGTGGACCGCACTGAATTTCGTAGCTCATATTAGCAATTCCGTACTGAGGAAAGCGTAAAATTTTCATACATAATTATTATCTTTAAGAAATTAAATAATATTCCAAAAAATCTATTTCGGCGGGACTTGAACCCGCGAAATCCAACAATTACCCGAATAACGAGGGCTTACGCACTATAGATAGATAGATAGAATATTTTGTATTTGTATTATTTCGCCCATTGTACAGCATATTTTTTCTTTTTTTTCTTTTCCTGTCCTGTGTATCTTTTATGTATTTGGTGTGCAATAAAGAGTTATTGTATTGTATTGTATTTATAAGCTTCTGGTTTTCCTTTAAATAAATAAACCTTATAAATATCTTTGTTTACAAAAAATATCTTTGACTCTAGATCAGAGTATATAATAATTTCTCACTCATAATGAACTCTACAGCATAGGTAATAAAGTATACTAATTTAGCCTTGAATTCGCTACGAAAACATATGAGAATAGACTGGTGTCACGTGTTCAATCCATAGATAACGTTTTAATGGGCGTGGGCAGTACTTGCCTTCGGGCATTTTAGATCGACTGCGAAGAAGGTTACTGTTGTGTTTAACGCGTTGTTTTCTTAATGATTATTTATTTATTTATATTCGATACACACGGTAGGGCTGGTCCACCAGTTCAAAGTCGCTCAGCGAGCTACGGAAAGAGCTATGCTCGGGGTTTCTCTGAAGGATAGGATTCGTAACGAATACATCCGACAGAGAACCTATCGACATAGCTCTGAGAATTAGCATGCTGAAGTGGCAGTGGGCCGGCCATATCTCGCGAAGAACCGACGGCCGCTGGGGCAAACGTGTTCAGAGAGAGACCACGAGTAGTAGAGGGCGTCTTTCACGAGTAGTGAAAGACGCCCTCAGACCAGGTGGGATGACGACCTGCGTAAGACTGCATGTAGATGCTGGATGCGGCAAGCTGAAGACAGGGCGCTATGGCGCTCATTGGGGGAGGCCCATGTCCAACTAGACTGGACAGCGTGGACTAACAGGTTGATGAAGATGATGCCTTTGATGTTTGTCTACAGTCACTACGCCATTGGAGTTAAAAGATACATCGATGTAACTATTGTAGTAAATATTTGGTTATATGCCAGGTTCTAATGAAAGAACGTAGACAGACCGTAAATAACTGATTTCCTTCATTACAATACGTACCTAGCATGTTGTTGAGTATTTTATTTATTTATTTACTAGCGACCCGCCCCGGCTCCGCACGATTTTCGATATACATATACCTTCCCCTTGAATCACTCTATCTATTAAAAAGCCGCATTAAAATCCGTTGCGTAGTTTTAAAGATCTGAGCATACATAGATTTATTGTATTATTATATATTTATATTGTCTTCCAAAGAAACAAAAATAAATAGGGACAGACAGAGGGAAGCGACTTGATTTTATACTGTAATAGTGTTTTTTTATTAAGGCAAAGCCAACAAAACAAATAATAAAACATTTTTATAGAAACATGGTGAACATATTGTACTATAGAATGTGAGCTAATAACCAGCTTAGTACACCATTTACAACTAAAGTAAATCAATACTTAGTATTTCTTTATTTTAAAAGGAAACAACACTGAATAGGGCAACAGTGCAGTGTTGTTGTTGTTGGGTCTTGTAATACTGTTGTCGTCAAGTTGATTTAATTAATGAGTGGTAATTAATGGCTTTTAACCGACGAAAAACAAGAAGCTTCTATTCGCACAAAGAAGAAAATAAAAAAAATATTTGGCCAAACATATAACAGGTTTCAGTACTATAACACAATTAAAGCAGTAAATCACAGTACACAATATGAAAAAATAAATTAAATAAACCTACAGAGAAACAAAGATAAATAATAATAGATGGTAAAGTCATTTAAAACGGGATATTTACCATGATTTGATTTTTGAGTTTTCCAATATTTCGAAAAAGTGAAAAGTGTCTTCAGTTATTCCGTGATCATGGCGCATGAAACTGTGCCGAAATATTGGAAAACTCAAAAATCAAATCATGGTAAATATCCCGTTTTAAATGACTTTAGTGTTAATAACCATGATAGTTTCAGAAGTTTTATAATAATAGATGGGTACCGTGCTAGCCTGCTGGCCAAAAAGGGTCAAACTCAGCTCTGTGCTGAACCACGCGTGGCGCGGAACAACGCTGGTTTTCAGTTTCAACCTTTTTCTCGGGCAAGGAAAAGAGATGCTCAAAACAGTCAAAAAAGAATAGTAAAAATAAAAACAGTAAGTAGAATGTAAGTACATAATATGCTTTTGTATTTTTTTTTCTTTGAGCTCCTACAACAAATAAATGATTACGATTATTCCATGATATAGGTAAAGTTTTAAAATACTTGATCTTGAAATGTAGCCGTTAAACCTGAAAACAAATACAGTCCTGATTCTTACGTAAAATAATTAATTCAAGACTATGGAGACCAGGCTTTCTAATTTCCAAAGACAAGGGAGGAAATTTTCCGATGCGTAACATTTATTTATATAATATCATGTATTGAATTAAGGATTTCCGTTCACTGAGTATATCAGTCGTCTAGTACCCATAACACAAGCTCTGCTTACCTTCGGGCTAGATGATGCTGTGTGGATTGTCGAAAAAAATTTTTTTGCGACTGCGCATGTTTGTTTTTATCTTTTGCGAGAATTTGTAGGTAATTTACAGTATATGCCGGATTAGGGTACAAGTTGCTATTATTTATTATCTGTGATATATTTTGTTATTATTGAAACGACCTTCAAGGACGTTTAATTACTGCAAGTTATTTCCGCGAACGGCCATTTTTAGCATGACATTAATTTGTTATGCGCTTTACATATTTTTAGTTATTTAATGTAAATTGTGACATGTGCAACATAAATTGTTACCTACATTTATATTCGCTCGCTACATAGTTTCTTTGCGCATAAAAGTCTGTATCTATACTTACTTCTATACTAATATTATAAAGAGGAAAGTTTTGATTTTTTGTTTGTTTGTTTGTAAATGAATAGGCTCCGAAACAACTAGACCGATTTGAAAAATACTTTCACCGTTGGGAAGCTACACTATCCCCGGTGAATATAGGTTATATTATATTTTCAAAAAAGTTAGGGATCTACTACTAAAACTCCAATAATGTAACCCAAGGTGTAAAAAAAATACCTCAAAAATTCCAATACCCGTGCGAAGCCGGGAGTGTCCTCTAGTCATATATAAACTTCATTACTACACTAGTATTCCTATACTGTCTTTTTACATACAGGCATGTAATATAACACGAAGTATTATTTACATTTGGCCCGCATTGTTCAACAGGACAAAGCCACCGAGCGTGGTACAATAATACAGTCGCAGTTTAAAAAAAATTACTCTCAAATTCTTAAATATACTAGTGTGATATATCAGAATATAATAACATAGAAAAAATATTTATTTGAACACAGGTATAAAATACAGGCATAGAATAATAAACGGCAAATAAAGTAGTTTATCATGGGGGTAAGTGACACTAATAGGTGATAGTAAGAAAATAAGACTACGTCCATGACCCTGCGCCGGAATGGGAGTTGGCTCAGCGTGTGCTGAACATTATTATATTCGGCGCTGTTTTTCAGCCAAAGACCTTAAATACTAATGGAAGTTGCGGACGACAATTAGGTGACAAAATCGAGAATCCACGAGTGGGTACCAAAACACTACATTCTAGCGAGCTTATCAATGGATTCTTGGATGAGAAATATTTTGTTTCTATCAAATTGCAATAACTTAGGTAAACAATAGATAATTGAAAGTCCCAGTCAAATTAACCGATACGTTATTTTGACTCGTAATAGGAATATAACTAACCGGTCGTGAAGACCATTCTCGAGTGTCAAATGTAACTAACTATGTATTTGATTTATTTATTTCTAGTTACTGATCGCCGCTGCTTCGCACGCATTGTTTCCATAGAAACGATTTAAGGATTTTAATATCCCATGGAAACTACGGCCTAGAACTCCCTGAACGCAATTTCAGACCAATCCGTTCAGTAGTTTTGGCGTGAAGAAGTAACAAACATCCATCCATCGATCTAAACATCCAAACTTTTGCATTTATAATAGGTATTAGTGTGATTTACGTATAAGCCCGCAGGGACAAGACAGTGTACTGATCTAGAATTAATTTATCCTGCGTCGCTAATAAAAGAAGTGATGAAACCTACATATAACAGAATGCACGAAAAGGTAAGAAAACTAAACTCATTTAAAACGGGTTATTTAACATGATTTGAAATATTGGATAACTCAAAAATCAAATCATGGTAAATATCCCGTTTTAAATTACTTTAGTGTTAATTACCGTGATAGTTTCAAAAGGTAAGAAAACTGTTAAGTATAAAACGGATAAGTTGAGTAAGTGCCGGCTATGCGTCCACTACGCTGCAGGAGCCTCAATAATAGGTAATGTTTACGACCTAAGAATGCTTTATACTATTATAAAGTTATTTTAAATTATCGTAGCGTAAAACCAATAAAATCTTTGTATTGCTTTGTTATTGCCTTAACTACTCTTGACGAAGCATTCTTTTCGCAAATTCCATAATTTTGTTCCGGGTATTAAAACATTTCGTTCCGTAAATTAGATAAAAAGTAGTCTCTAAAATGGCAAAATGTTAGTTGGTAACAAAGTAAACGCCAAATAAGCAAATCAACAAAATAAAATTTAAAATTCAGTTCTCGCATTTCACAGGAATTGGCGAGCTTGATACCTACTATACAAGTCTTATCGACAGGCAATATTATAAATACTAATCACATATGTAGTATTTGATAACAAGACGTAAGGCGCAACGAATCTCGATAAATCGCAAAAATGTTCATATAAACACCAGGAAAAATATGCACAATTTTTGTGCCACCAGAACAAATTAAAAACCATACGCTTCAACAGCACAAGCGAAAAGTCAATCCAAAGGTCAGAAACACATTCACCAATCACAGGTGTCAAAAATTATGACAGTAATATTAAAAGTTCAAAAAAAGTATGGAATCCGAATTTTAAATCGCGCGGGAGACGCGCGACCGTCCGCAACAAGACTGGTCGGAGCACTGAGGTAGTGATGTGACACGGTTGGATTTGTATACGTGATTCGAATCGGATTGAACGATTAATAAACGTTGTATAGAGTCGATTATTTATGCGCGAACGTATCTTGTAAACCAAGTTTTAGATTTCTAATACGCTCAGATTAGTTTTTAAATTCAGCACGGGTATTGAACATACCTAGTACCTACATGGTTATGCGCGGGCCTTATCGGGCAGCTATTTATAAATTAGTCTATTGGCTGTGTACATAAATCAATAGAAATAAACTTTTTAGTGCGGTAGGTCAACATTAAATTGGGTCGACGCCATAATCAATTACGAGATCAATAACTGCATTACATTCAAATCACACCTGCTTGAATACACAACGAGGCAAACAATATCCCAATTACAACTTGTATTTACATTTTAATTTACATGCAACATTGTATCATAGAAAACTATGTCATTGGGATTATGTAAGTTTTAAATGGTGCTTGTTTCATACACATTAAATTAGTCGATAGAGAAATGAGACTATACTTAGCAGTAGAGTATGACTCAGGTTCACCTGGAGCGAAGTAATGCATGCAGCCCAGGACAGAAAAAGATGGCGAAACACTTTATTTGCCCTGTCCCGCAGCCGGTGACATAGGACACTAGTAGATGATAGCAGTATGGACTGGCACGGCAAAAGACCAGAACAACTACAGCCTCCAGCGACGCCAGAGATCGCTCTGCCGTCGCCGGAAGCAAAGATCCACTTCGGGTCACTGCGCCACGCCAGTAATTAAGTACCTAAGTATAATAAAGTATACTAAGCAGTGGGTGATCACGGGCTGAGTAAATAGCTAAATTATAAAGATCACTCAGTTCTTCAACCACCTACTCAATTATCTTTCAAGACTTTCCACCAAGGTCACGGGCAATTTTATCGATTGCGAAATAATCGATATAGTACATCCCTATTCATAAAACAATAATAAACCCGACACGTATTATTCGAATGGAAACGTGTTTGTGCGCAGCAACCGCCGCACGGTGTCCATTGTTTGGGAAAACTGCAGGACAATTCAACTTGACAATGAGAACTAGAGTTTATGATGGACACGATAATGTATTACGTAGGATGAGTGAAGAGGTAAACATGTAATTTGTATTTAAATAGGCGGGCGGTTGTGTAGAGTCACTATCATTTCAATATTTTACTAATCTATACAATACAGGGAAGCCTACGTCCAGCTGTGGACTGGTAAAGGCGATAGATGATCATGATAATATAATAATACACCCTTTACATATCAATACTTAAAACGAGATTTATCTTTGAGTTCACGTAACAGTTTCCCTTAATCAAATAAAATTATTTATTTACAGTGAACGTGTTATAAGTAGCAAAATATACAATAGGTCCTATTTTTTTAAGTATTTTGTCATAAAATCTAAAAAATAATCATAACCTGTCTGTAACAAATAAGTCTGTATAATTATTATTACCTCATTTGTTCTGTGCTGTAACCGAGCTTGATCAATAAATGTTTCTGTATCTCTATCTCAACATTTTATTTTCTCCAGATTTCAATTAATACTTGTTCACTATCATTTAAGATTTTGCGTGGATAAATGTTTACCTATTAAAAACGCAAAAAAAAGTCCTGCAAAATCCCGAATTTCCACGAGCCATTGTCACCTCACATCCGATTACTCCGTCGCCAAGCGATGTAATTCCATCGAAACGACACACCCACCGCAAAATCAACCATAACTTAACGTTATAGAGGCTATTTTTGAATGGACACAGTCACATTGTATTTTTAGAGTATTTTTCTAACAACATAGACACGGAATTATAAAAATTTAGCGCAACTACATTATAACTACATACCTAACCTACCTACGATATCAACTGAGTAATGCCTAGGCAATTTTCAACGCGACAGGTTTGTTTACAGTGTCCGATACGACGTTACGACGAGACGTGTCTCCTTCCTTATACTATGATCTGTGATGCTTCAGAAAAATTATTTGACGATTTCCCAAAGCTTTTTGGGAGAGAGACACAAAGTAACTTTTTTGTTGGAACCACAATACACATGTCCCGCGTGGATAACTCAGTGCATCATAGAAGTTCACTAATATGAGCACTGATGGCTTCGCGGCAATGATGCGAAAGCGAGTAGCATCTCTGATGAGTAGAGTGACAGGTAGTAACAACAGCATCCTGAAAGTCATATCTAATAAATATGACCGTCCAATACGACACCACTGGGTGAAATTACTTATACACTAGATTTAGTTATTTTGGTTTTATTTTCTTAGCTGTAATTGTATTTTCTGTTTTTTTTTGTTTGTGTTTTTTATAGACTTTTGTTGTCTGAAAATAAAGAATTTGAATTTAATAACAACAAACATAATTAAAACTGGACTTACCCTCACGTTGACTCTGGCCTGCTTCGGTGCCTTCACGATTGCTGGCTTCGGGGGCGGAGGTCGCTCCACCACCACTGGTTCTGTTGAAGTTGATATTTATTTAAAACTTTTGAAACTATCATGGTTATTAAAGTCATTTAAAACGGGATATTTACCATGATTAGATTTTTGAGTTTTCCAATATTTCAGCACAGTTTCATGCGCCATGATCACGGAATAACTGAAGGCACTGCGAGAAGTTTTTATGGGCAGACATACCGATTATCGGGAACCTGGAACCCTGTTGCAGTGAGAATGGACAAAAGACCGAAGAAGTTGATGTACCAACCGCGTTGCGTTCTGATACCGTCAGTGTGTGTGTGAAATATTGGAAAACTCAAAAATCTAATCATGGTAAATATCTCGTTTTAAATGACTTTAAGATTCATTTTGATAACTGGACTTAACATATCTCTAAACTATAGAGTTGTGTATAGCACTTTCTATAGGACTTACGTTGACATAGGTCACAGGTAGGTACATAGGTTCTATGCCTGGGAGAAATTCGTACAATATCAGTACAATAGGCGATTGTACTGATAATATGTAGATATGAGTGTTATTTTGTTATTTTAAATACAATAAAGTGTTAATTCATTCACTCATAGGTCGCTCAGCTTATCGCTAATATTATCTTCTGTGTCGTTCTATGTATCTTCTACTGTGTACTCCTACTATCCGTGTCTACCTACTCTAGCCTATGTCCTGCAGTGGACTAACATAGGCTGATGTTGATTATGATGAAGTATCTCATGTAGTTTACCTGGTGGTGGCGGCTGCGCCCTGCCCTGCTGTTGGGGCTGCAGTGGCGACCTCTTCTCTTCTATGACGGGCGCCGATGGCGGAGGGACGCCTGTGCTACCTCCTCGTACCTGGAAACAAAGGTTCATGAGTATAGATAGATAGATACCTATAAATTCGATAAATTTCGATGACGGCGATCCTAGACATTACGGATTCTTTATAGTGAGCCTATGGCTCGCTAGACCGAACGGCGGTCAGCATCTGCGCTAAAATGATCTGTTCAAATGACACCACACCGCTTGCGGTTCAGGAGTATGCTGTAGTGTAGGTAGACCATTGTAGAGAAGTCAGGGGTTTAAGTTGGTCGTTATGTGTTATTTTACACATTAGGCGAGTTAACTACGCACTCATCGCTGCAGAGTATAAAACTAAGTCGCTTTCCGCTGTAATCGTTTGTTATTCCTTAAATAAATAAATAATTCCCCCCTGTTGTAGTTCTGTCTAAGGGTTAATCCTCGACAAGGAGATCATTTCGCCACCAAACAGTTTGCGGGAGGAAATTCCTCATAATTCTTAGTCTGCTAATATATATATATAAAGGCTCTAAGGTACAAGATGTGAGTGCTTACCTAAGCATTCAATTAACCGGGCATTTTCAATTTTCCTGCTCACATAAATTCAGTTAATACCCATAGTTATAGTCTACTAGGAAACTATCGCAAACTATGATTATTACCATAGCTATTATTAAATTGCTGTGATTGATTGGCGAGGAAAAGCGATACAGAATGACATAGTTCTAACGTCTATTTTACCTGGACCTGTTTGAAAATCAGCGCCGCTACTAACTTCGGCTTGTAGCGGCATAATGCTGTTGCCTGGTAGAGATCGCTCTTGAGCGATAAGACCGCCAAATTGCCACATATTTTGTATTTTATTATATCTTGTTTATTTTATTTTTAAGTGTGCATCAAAGAATTATCTATCTATCTGATTAACGCGGAGACAGGGACCTTTTTGGCCCCTTATTATGTAACACTATTTGTACCTATCTGTATATTTTTATCTATTTTTTTCATATATTTTTTTCTTGTTTATGTATATCTTTTATGAAATTTGTCGTGTTGTGTTATGTATGTTGCAAATAAATGTAGTTTCTTTCATTTCTTTTTAGACTGGCGCCTGCCTGCGCGTTTGCTCACATGGTATATGGAATTTTTGGCACTCAGCAAAATGACGCATGGAAAAATGAAATTCTATCACAATATTTAATAATTTAATTTGTTTCAAAACATGAATACTGGGAGGTTAAAATAATCCATTAGCAAGTTATCAGCAAACTGCAAGAAATTAAAACATTTAAAACTGTACTGGATATCCGAAAATGGTGAGCGAGAACAATTATTTTGAAACGCGCCACCGGATCAGGTCCTGATACGAAGAACAGGTTTTTCCTGATAATATCTTTGTGGTGTAAGTTAAAGGCAGATTACGGAGTATTCGATACCATGTGGTGATCTTTCTATCAGAATGTTTAACACTTTGAGTGCTGAAATCACACGGTATGTGTTTTCTACAAGTGACTAATATGCGTAAATCCACACTAGCGCAGCGGCTGAGATAATACAGATCTTTGTGACTCAGCACAGCCGTAATATTTTTCGAACGAAACGCATGTGCGGCGCAACAAAACCGCTGTGTAGAGCGGCAGCACGAATTTTTTAGGTTAAAAAAAAGATGGCAGTCGTCGAGAAAAAAATCGCAGTCAAAAGTGTTAAGGAATAAAACCATGTCCTACATATTCTTCCTGAAACTGTTAGGAAAGCAACTAGCCTAACAGATTTAAAGAGAAAACTAGCACTGGCTCACCGATAATATGTACATTTTATAGCTCAGGAATTTTTTGCATTTAAATGTGACTAAATGTTATTTATGAATTACTAGCTGCGCCCCGAGGTTTCACCCGCGTGGTGATAGATATTTTGGATAATATACAATATATCTTTATAAATTGTAGCCTATCTGTTATTCTGATGTATAAGCTATATTATTGTAAAGTTTCATTAAAATCCATTCAGTAGTTTTTATGTGAAGGAGTAACAAACATCCATCCATACATACAAACTTTCGCGTTTATAATATTAGTAGGATCTAGTAGTCGATAAACTCCGTATTCTCCATTCTTAATTTCGTTTCCATTGTTGTATGTACAATTTAGTTCAATATTGTTTGTTTGACATTAATTCAATCTAAAATCGCTTTCTACTTTACGTACCTGTAGTAAAAACTAATGTGACGTGTTATTCATGAACTCAATCAGTATCTTGACGAAATAAATGATTATTGTTATTTCTTAAATTTATAGGTTGGACTTTGCACTGAATTTTTAATAATTTTGAGATAATTGAGTATAAATTGGGATGACTAAAAATTCAAACAAATTAAAATCGGTTCATCAGTTTGGGAGCGATGCCATGCCACAGACACATACACACACACCCTCACACACTCACTCACGCACACACTCACTCGCGCACGCGCCCACACACACTCACTAGCTCTCTCTCACACACACACACACACACACACACACACACAAACACACACTCACGTCAAATTTATAACACACCGTCGTTTTTGCGTTTGTCGTTAAAAACGGTCTATCTTACAATTTGCACCATACACCAATCTACACATACGTCAATTCACCGACACCATTCTTTCAACATAAACTCTTACCATTCACGACATAGAGTCCAATATACCGTTCGCATCAACAGGTTTTTTCGCGATGCCGCATCGCGAGTCAACAATCGTAACAAGGCAACTGTAGGTTACCAAAAGTTCTCGGTAAAGGCCAATGCAGAGCATGAGAACCAACATGTATGCGATTTTAGACTAAAAAATAAGTCTATACGTAGGTCTATACTAATATTACGAAGAGGAAAGATTTCATTGTTTGTATTGAATAGGCTCCGAAACTACTGGACCGATTTGAACAATTATTTCACCGTTGGGAAGCTGCACTATCCCCGGTGAACATAGGCTACATTATCTTTTCAAAAAGTTAGGGATCCTTACTAAAACTCCAATAATGTAACCCAAGGTGTAAAAAAAATCACATAATAAAGTGAAATTCCAGTTTAACGCGGGTGAAACCGCGGGGAACAGCTAGTTTATAATAAAGAAAGGCGATACTAACAAAATCATCATTGGGTACGGCCGTTCCTGATTAGCCTACCCGCAGGCTGATTATGTAAAAGCAACAGCAACAGCGACGCGACCGCGACCGCTCCGCAACCGGTTGCAAAGTGTCACTAGAAACCGTATTACGGAAGCCTGTCGCGCACCGATCGCAAAGTTGTTGCTGATTGCTCATTGCCCATGGACACTAGCGCCACTAGCGACAGAGTAGCAATAGGTGAAAACAATTATTTGTAGTTTTAACGTTCACTAGCGCCACTAGCAACAGAGTAGCAATAGGTGGAAACAATTATTTCTAGCTTTGTGGTTTTAACGTTATCTATGGTACAATTTTTATTCTGTGCGTCTTTGTTGATTTGTTTGTTGTTGTTGTTTACTATTTTTTTCATAGTTTTCAATTAATTTTACAAGATTTCGTAAACTCCCTTGGATATTGGATCTAAAAGTAAGTTATCAATCAATTATAATGCGTAGTTTTGTTTCCTGTCTTTATAATCTTCTTGTAATTTAAGTGGAACATCGAGCTTCAGACGACCAGGTAGACTAGTTGCTGCAGCGCCTCATGACGCACTCGAGCCTTGCCAAAGGCTTTGGCTTGGGAGAGAGGTCAAAGGAGACCATAGGTCGTGAGTGAAATGATCTTGCTACGAGGCTTAAACCAAACAGCATGAGGAGTCACGAGGGCAGCGGTTGAGGCTGTTAAGTCTTATATCATATTTTCTCAGGAAAATGACACTTGCGATAAACCTAATTTATTCAAATATTTTATAGGTCAAAGAGTTGGATCATCGTGGACTGTTGAATTGGAGCAGAGACGAGTAAATGCAGAGGGCAAGCTGATGCCGCCGTTATAATAGCAGAGGCGACGCGAACGCAAGCCGATGCCGCGCGCCAACAGGCGGGGGCATCTCTCACTATAATAAATAAACAAATAAAACAAAAAAGCCTTTATTTGATCCTACTACATTGATTCTTAATTTAGGTACTGTTATTATATATCTATAACACTATGTTTGATTATTAGCAGGGTCCCCAGGTTGGGGAAAGGCCTCTCTCACTACAATGCTCAATAAATTATTGGACATATTGTCAAAAATAATTAACTTGTATATTATTTCCCTTCTTTATTTAAGTCATAATAGAAAGATATATATTAATAGGATGTCACTGTACAATAGGTGTATCTAAACATTTAACACACATTTATTTACTAAAAATCACATAGAACTAAACAGTACCTATACAATTGAACTACCTACTTACAAAAGGCAAACAAAAAATGTACTGAAAACTTTAAAAACACTGTGATATAGACAAATCAGCTAAAAGCTACTCATTTATATATCACATATAATAACAGATATGTAGTGATGCAGTGCAGGCTATGTTCTGTTATTCCACAATGGTAGAATAGAAACTTGTCGACGCTCATTTTGTAGCATCTGGGATTGATTCTGGTCCTCAACTTGATCCCTATGTGGTTCTTCATTCCAAGCTCACTTTTGTTCGTCTTCGCTTTGCAGGCATAGGTATGTGGTTTAAGTTTATGGCACAGTGTCGTGAGAATAACTCTTTAGAGAGCCTATAATGGGCTCCAAACTCGTAGGTATCTGAAAATGTCGAAGGATTAGCTTGATCTCTAAGATTTCGCCGCAAACGAGCGCTCTCAAGTTGAACTCTCCCATCTTCGCTATCAAGAGCCTCTACGAGAAGGACAGTACGTGCCATATCTTTGAAATTACAACAAACATTTATTCATTGTATTAAAGGTACACGTTACAGGACAATTTCTATCAAAGTAATGATTTTTAGATTCTGAAGGAAGGTATAATTTATTGAAACTACAACTTACCTATAGTTATTTTTATCGTTCCAATGAAAAATCTAAGCGTTTCACGGTTTTTATTTATAACTTGGGGTCACACAGGCATATTCTTCATAAAATTCTGAATAACTTCTCAGTCGCAATCGCCAAATAAACAGATGCTGAGCAGTGGCGGATTTACACATTTGCCGCCAGTAGGCTTTTCAAATTTTGCCGCCCCTACTGACCTCTAAAAATTTATAGTATTTTCAGCGAGACAGCCGCGAAAATTTTGTGGTTTTCGGTAGATTTTTGCGTTATTTTTTAAAGTGGGTTTGGCTTTTTTCTATAGCCAGAAGGAGCAATTGCTATGGGCTTGTGGCGGTGCGCGAAAATGACGGAGATAGCCGCATCATTTCGAGATTTTTATGGCGATTCAAAAGAAATGCTAGTATGCAAAAGATATATCGAAATTTTAGTTAGTTTTTTCAAAGAATTAAAAAATTAATAAAAAGCGGAGTGGTTAATTTTTTTGTGGGTTTCGTTAGAATTTTGTGCGGGTTCGCTTTTTTGTATAGCTAGAAGGAAAAAAATGTATTGACTTGTGGAACTAATCGCGAAAAATGTGTTGCTACTTAGATTTTTTTGTGCCCTCTAAGCACAAAGCTTCAAGGCACAAAAAATCTGATTTTGCGCTATTTATTTTTGTGATTGAATTGGGGGGGGGGGGGGCATTCGTCCTACCGTCACCATGAGAGCACACCACGCACCCGCTAAAGCCGCTTCTGGGTCAAAAACATTCGTTCCCGCGCCCCATTATGACTATGCAAGCAAATACTTAATAAATACATCAAATATTAAGTAATTGGTGAAACATTATACGCGTTGATTTAATTATGTGTGTGTGGATCTAATAACATTCAGAACATAACATTGTTTTATTTTCTGTTAGATAAGAAATATGTTTATGGCAAATTTGCCGCCCCCTAAAATATGCCGCCCTAGGCTCCAGCCTACTCAGCCTGCTGGTAAATCCGCCACTAGCTGAGGTTGTTGCTATATTGACAGTTCAAATCGCTGTCATACTTTATATTATCTTTGAAATCGAGTCGCTACTGCTGTCGTGTTACTTTTACGTAATACCAATTTGAACCAAGATATATGAAAAGTACTTGAAAAGTAAGCAATTTTTAGTTCACCGATTGTCCAGCAGAGGGAATCCTAGTGCTCGATTGTTGGTTGACGTAGTACCTGGTGTCATCTAATACAAAATTGGCTTTTGACAGCACTGATTGCTTAATTTACGCCTGTCGCAAACCGGTCGCAGTTACATAATCAGGGGGCTGGTCGCGACGTTGAATAATGGTTACGTGTCTCGGGCATATCGATT
Organism: Eupithecia dodoneata; assembly: GCA_947044415.1. Taxonomy (NCBI): domain Eukaryota; kingdom Metazoa; phylum Arthropoda; class Insecta; order Lepidoptera; family Geometridae; genus Eupithecia; species Eupithecia dodoneata. The sequence goes on from OX345684.1 coordinate 4,341,027, forward strand.
CGCACGGTTCGTGACACGCCGTAATATTTCCGGAAAGAGAAACACGGAACCCGAAATACATTGTGTCTAATTAGAACAGTCAGTTTTCTTTGACGACCGTAGGTTAGCGGACAGGTCTGTCTAGATCCTAGAGTCTAGGATCTAGACAGACCTGTCCGCCTAAAAAAAGCGAGGACCGTAGAGTAGCGGACAGGTCTGTCTAGGACCTAGACAGACCTGTCCGCTACTCTACGGTCCTCGCTTTTTTTCCGATTAAAGCCCCTTCCACCTACCTTCTAGAATCTAGATTCTAGAACGTAGGTGGAGGGTGCTTTAATGGCCGCGGTACAAATAAATCAAATCAAATCATTTGTTTTTGCAGGAATGTCGGTACAATAGATATTCTTAATAATAAGGTTAATATATAGATATAATGTTAATATATAAGTTAATAATAGTTTTTAAGGTTCCTATACATTCTGGCTCGTCAGGGCGTGCAAAATAATTACAAATTAGGTACAATATTGTTAGGCTTCATAAATCATGTCAAAAAAAAATATATAATCATAATAAAAAGTAGATAATTAAAATACTTATCAATAAGACCTTTTGACGACCGATGTGGCGCGGTGGGCGAAGGTCCGCCTGCGGCGCAAGAGGTTGCGGGTTCGATTCCAGCCTCGGAACGGAACAATTGTGTGTACGATCTGCAGATATTTGTTCCGGGTGTTCTGGTCGTTTTCTATGTATAATAAAAAAATCTATCTATGTTATATATTGTATTATGTATATCAGTTATCTAGTACCCATAACACAAGCTCTGCTTACCATGGAGCTAGATAATGTTGTGTGAATTGTCCAGCATTATTTATTTATTTATTATTTATAAGAAAATTTTACAATTTTATCAAATGTCCTGTAATTTAAATATTATTTCATGTCATAGAAAAATTTATCAATTAACCATTTTCTAAACTTAATCCTACTAATATTATAAACGTGAAAGTTTGTAAGTATGGATGGATGGATGTTTGTTACTCTTTCACGTAAAAACTACTGAATGGATTTTAATGAAACTACAATAATATAGCTTATACATCAGAATAACACATAGGCTACAAATTTATAAATATTATCCAAAATATCTATCACCACGCGGGTGAAACAGCGGGCCGCAGCTAGTTTTAAATAAATTAGATATTCTTATCATAACTAGCTGCGCCTAGCGGCTTCGCCCGCATGGAAATCTATGTGTCAAATGGTTTATAAACCTTCCTCTTGAATCACTATCTATTAAAAAAAACTGCATCAAAAAAAGAATCATCGAAATCGGTTGGCGTGTTATTGAGTTATTCGTTTTGAGAACCTCCTATTTTTTTTAGGTCGTTTAGCAATGGTTTTTTTCTATTTGATATTTAGTTCTAAAATATCTGAACAGCTAAGAATTCTAAACGTTTAAATAGCTTTTATAAAATCAGTGTCACTATAATGAGGGATGGCATAGATGTCTATAACACAGGCTTTATAAGCCTAGCGTAGACATCTAAGGCTAGCCAAATCAATCAATGTATCCATAGATTTAATAAGTACCACTATTTGTTTAATTATATAAATGATTGTTTTTGGAATTACTCTGTCAATGTTTGTATGCAATAAATAAAAAAATTCATTTAATTTCATTTAAGTTAACATTTTGATTGCTGAAATCACACGGTATGTGTTTTCTACAAGTGACTAATATGCGTAAATCCACACTAGCGCAGCGGCTGAGAAAATACAGATCTGTGTGACTCAGCACAGCCGTAATATTTTTCGAACGAAACGCATGTGCGGCGCAACACAACCGCTGTGTAGAGCGGCAGCACGAATTTTTTAGGTTAAAAAAAAGATCGCTGTCGTCGAAAATAATCGCACTCAAAGTGTTAATAAGTTGTCATACAAAGAAGTAGAGTGAACAGAGACTAATAAGGGTTAGCGACCCGATTTACCCATCTGAATTCCAAATCCAACACCCACAATAAACTAGAGTATTACATCATGTAACAAAAACACTCGCAAAAACTCAAGCAAACCACGGAGTTATACGAGTACATTTTTTGTGAAGTACAAAGAAATGCGACAGTAGGCGTTGTAATTAGATCCTTAGTCAGTTGTTACATGAATGTATATCGCTCGTGCTAAGTGAGAGGCCGTACAATTTACTTGGTACTGTCGTGAAATTCTTTCTTTTTAATCAAGTCTCTGAGGTTTCTGGGAGTTTTCAGGGTTCCGTAGATTTATGTGGAAGCAAGAAAGTGTCGGGTCAATGTCCTCGACAGTAAAAAGTTGAAAGAAAATTAATCAATCAACTTTTTTTTCTTTATTTATTTAAAAGAGATTAGTCAACATGACTATGCCACCTTATTTCTTTCTAGCGGACCATCCCGGCCTCGCAGTTCGCACGGTTTTAGTACGGGATCCCTAACTTTTTTGAAAATATAATTATAGCTTATGTTCACCGCGGATAGTGTAGCTTCCCAACGGTGAAAGAATTTTTCAAATCGGTCCAGTAGTTTCGGAGACTATTCATTACAAACAAACAAAAAATCAAACCTTTCCTCTTTATAATATTAGTATAGAGTAGTTTCTGCCTGACGACGCGTTGTTTCTATGGAAACGGACATAGGCCTCCCCCAATGAGCGCCATAGCGCTCTGTCTTCAGCTTGCCGCATCCAGCATCTACCTGCAGTCTTCTGCAGGTCGTCATACACTACGTTTACCGAGTCGTGGTCTCCACTCAAGAGCACGTTTGCCCCAGCGGCCGTCGGTTCTTCGCGAGATATGACCGGCCCACTGCCACTTCAGCTTGCTAATTCTTAGTTCGATAACTTTGGTTCTCTGTCGGATGTATTCGTTTCGAATCCTATCCTTCAGAGAAACTCCGAGCATAGCTCTTTCCATAGCTCGCTGAGCGACTTTGAACTGGTGGACCAGCCCTATCGTGAGTGTCCACGTCTCAGCTCCGTAGGTCATAACATAACGGGTAGGACAGAAAAAATAGTGATATTTTCAAGGTTTTATTTGTTTTCGCTTATCTAATTGCTTGAGAAATACGCTCCCGACTGGTTTACTTACACCGATCAATGTACCATGGAGTGTCATTGACTGCCACACGATTGGATATTGTATGATTAAAAAGATTATTGCGTAATGAATTAGAAAGATAAAATTGCATTAACTGTTACTGCTTTTATTTCACTAATGAAACGACGATACGATGGGACGATGACATCGTAAAAATAGCAGGGAAGACATGGAGTAGAGTAGCTAGAGATCGAGGAGGATGGAAGGAGCTGGAGGAGGCTTTCACCGCTGAAAGCAGTACTCACATATGTGTAGACAGAGACAGAGATAATATATAGATTAGTATTTAAGTGTGAGAAATAAAAGCTGTTTTATTATTTTATTTCATGAAGCATTTTTCACTTCTTCCACTAGTGGACAAAAAAGTGAAAAGTAAAATAATTTTATTTGATAATAATTTCATGTATAAAATATGACTTGTCTAAGTACTTATTTTGTTAGCCTAAAGAAATAAATAATTTTTGACTTTTTGATCCTGTTTCTTATACTGATCAAATACTTATATCGAACCAACTAAGTTTGGAGAACTAAAAAATGCAAAAATCGCTAAAAAAAAACTTTTCCTCAGCGTTTCCGAAGTAACAACGCGTGCGAAGCTTAGGCAGAAACCAGCTATGCATTATACTTGATCATAACATTTGTACGCGTTGTAATATTACACCTTTCCGTGAAATAATAATTATTATGTTTAATTTCAATAGGCTCGTACGGGGAAGTACTTAATAATTAATTCGTTTATTGTCTTTTACACGGTCATGTACAATAAATAATACAGACAGATGTTATAGGTACTGTGTAAAATAAATATGTAACATTAGTCCCGCGGCGGCGGGAATCGATCCTGCGTGACATGCTTCGCGATCGGCACCAAAACTATCAAATGGATCTTTTTACTACAGGTCATTTACAAAATGCATTGAATTTATAACGATTTTTACTCATATTATGTTGACTACCGCTTGTCTACTACTTGACTACTACTTGTCGACAACAAATTTCCATACAAATCGGCGCCGCACACACATATAACAATTTTTGTCCCGCCAGCGTATAGTGGTAGGGCGAGCAAAGTTTTTACCGACTATGAATTTATAGTAAACAATGCTAAAATACGAAAGCTAACGGTACACGGGGATACATAAAATTCCCTCTCGGAAGGGCTACAAAGAGGAGAATGATATCTGCAGCTCCCGGCTCCGTCCGTCACAAGTACAGATAACCTTTTTGTATAAACTTGATTAAATGTTGACGTTAATTATCTAACTACACGAACGTAAACAAGTAACTGCTGGCCTAATTTTTTGATGTATATAAAAGTATACTAGCGGCCCTTCCCGACTTCGCACGGGTATTTATTATTATTATTATTCTTCACGTATAAGTCGTAGTATATTATTTTGTTGCTGATGATAGATTATCAGGAAGGATTTGCGGAAATCCACCCTTAACACTATGACTGCGGACTTTTTTCGACGATTGCGATCTTTTTTTAACCTAAGCCATTCGTGCTGCCGCTCTACACAGCGGTTGTGTTGCGCCGCACATGCGTTTCGTTCGAAAAACATTACAGCTGTGCTGAGTCACACAGATCTGTATTTTCTCAGCCGCTGCGCTAGTGTGGATTTACGCATATTAGTCACTTGTAGAAAACACATACGGTGTGATTTCAGCACTCGAAGTGTTAAGAGGGTGAAAAGTAATTTTTTGTTTTTTTTTGTAACATTTTAACCAGTAGCCCAGTTTTATTAAAACTTACAGAAAATACTTAGAATATTAAACAAAAGAACACGTGCTCCAGGATATCTCAAAAATATCTTGAAACAGGCATGAGTCAGTTTCGACACTTACAATAGAGTTCAGCTGATTTCGAGAAGTTTCTCACCCTAAAGTTCACGCGAATGAAATCGTGAGCGGAAAGCTAGTACACAATAAAATGACGCGGTCACACGACCGCATTCACACATCCGGCGTTAGTATCATTTAAATTGTTTTGTAAAATAAAAAAAGTCACAAACATTTACACGTCAAGGTTTCACATGAGTAACGCCGTTTCTCCACCGTTGACGTCAACGAAACGTCACCGACAACGAGACGACGACGGCGGAAGCACTCCTATAAATACGGATATAGGAGTGTTTCCAGTGCAGTGATATAGGAGTGGAAGCACTCCTATATTGTGGTCGTTTTCTATGTATAATAAAAAATATCTATCTGTGTAATTTATTATGTATATCAGTCATCTAGTACCCATAACACAAGCTTTTGCTTAGCTTGGGGCTAGACGACACTGTGTGGAGTGTCCAGCATCATTTATTTTACTTATTTACCCAAATCTAAGCACCACGCGGCGTGAACTTGACGGCGTGATTCACGCCTTCAGAGGCTAGATGTGTAAATGCGTTCAGGTATACCTGAGCGGCACGAAATCCTAGTCACAGTATACGTCAGACGCCGCTCCTTAGCTTTAATCACGCGAATTGTCTTCATGACCTTGCAGCTTTGTCATGGGTGAAGAAATTAGAGGCATGCTAAAATTGTTGTTTCAGTTTATTTGTACAAGTGGTTATTGCGACCTTAGGCGCATTCACAGAACGGGTCCATTTTTACTTGCCAGCTGTGATCGTATTTCACCAGGAAGGCCATAAACACCTTCAGAGGGTCTGATTATGTACATAGAAAAAGAAATGTGTATAACATGTGCATAACTATTTACAATAAATTACCGGAAGAATTAAAAGAATTAAATGGAAATATATTTAGGAAAAAAAAAATCCTTTTTCGACTGTTAGTATTTAAATTTAGTAACTTTTACTTATATCTGTGGAAACTTATAATTAGCCGTTAGTTACACACTGTGTTTAGTATTTAGTTACCTAGCTGTTAGTTTTCCCAAAATTATAAAATAAATAAATAAATAAATAAATAAGTTAAGAGGATGGCTACTTGAAAAATGTTTTTATACTGTGAACGAATATCTAGAGATTTAAATTGTTACTCATAATGACTAATATAATTAATTTAATATATAATTATAATAATATGACTCGCATAACATTTGCACGCCTGCATGCAGGCTGAATACATTTACTAAATTAGTTATAAGATCTGACATTGTATAATTTTGTATTCTTGCAAATAAACGATTTGATTTGATTTGATTTGATAGGCACAGGACTTATTTCCAAATATCAGACAAATACAGTTTTTAAACTTCTGCAGATGACAACTTTTTCAATTTTTAACTATGTAAGCATTATTTTTGTTAAAACTTTTGAAACTATCATGGTTATTGATACTAAAGTCATTTAAAACGGGATATTTACCATGATTTGATTTTTGAGTTATCCAATATTTCGGCACAGTTGCATGCGCCATGATCATGATCTTCAGTTACTCCGTGATCATGGCGCATGCAACTTTGCCGAAATATTGGATAACTCAAAAATAAAATCATGGTAAATATCCCGTTTTAAATGACTTTAGTATTATTTTTGTTCCATAATAAACGATTTATTTATATATATTAATTGTGTTAGGTGATTGTAATGATTATTTTTGCACTAAAGTAATTTAAAACCGTATATTTAACGAGTTTTCCAATATTTCGGCGCAGTTTCATTCGCCATAATCCCGGAATAACTGAAGGCACTCATTCATCATGGTAATAAGCCGTATTTTCAATTTATATTTTCGTTTAGTTATTTAAAACTGGTTAAATAACTAAACGACAATATAAATTGAAAATACGGCTAGTAAAAGCACAAAAGAGACAATCAAACAAACCCTCAACTAAGCATCATAATTCAATAAAACAATAACGACACCTTACAAACTCATTTTGGACTTTGGACTTCAGCCAGAAAGTTTCTGGAGTTTTATGTGGACTTAACAAGATTAAATTTAGTTAGGCTGTTAATTTATAAAAGCAGCCTTAGAGAATACCTACGAATCTTGCATCTAGCTGACGCAAAAAAGCTCTATCTCGCTCTGATTATCGGCAACTTCAAATGGCAGAAAAGGATGTATATAACTAAAGGGAAGCTTAACCCCTAAAGCTAGGTGCGTCATCTAGATTGTGCAAGACGAATCTTGCATCTAGCTGACGCAAAAAAGCTCTATCTCGCTCTGATGATCGGCAACTTCAAATGGCAGAAAAGGATGTATATAACTAAAGGGAAGCTTAACCCCTAAAGCTAAGTGCGTCCTCTAGATTGTGTAAGACGAATCTTGCTTCTAGCTGCCGCAAAAAAGCTCTATCTCGCTCTGATGATAGTCAACTTAAAATGGCAGAATAGGATGGATATACCTAAAGGGAAGCTTAACCCCTAAAGCTAAGTGCGTCCTCTAGATTGTGTAAGACGAATCTTGCTTCTAGCTGCCGCAAAAAAGCTCTATCTCGCTCTGATGATAGTCAACTTAAAATGGCAGAATAGGATGGATATAACTAAAGGGAAGCTTAACCCCTAAAGCTTCCTATCTTACTTAACAACTCATGTTTGAAAGCGGGAGGGTCCCACCGTCCGGCCTTGACATACATAATGTCAATATACACTCCCCATAGATTCTAAGTCGCAGGACATTCGAAACGTTTTTTGTAGGAAGTATTATTCGCTTTTTTTTTTACTGAATTCGAAAAAGGAGGAAGTTATATGTCGATGACTGATATAAATAAATAAATAATGGCCCACCGCGCCACAGAGACCGAAATAAATTTTATTAGATCTCATCGGAGAAGGTTTTGCCCAGAATTGTTACTAAATATTTTCATTCTTAAAATAAAATATGAATGATCATTATTATTTCCAGCGTTTAACCGTGGCCAACACATCATCGTCACACTTTCGCCTTCACAACGTAATTTTAGTAAGAATTTCGATGTACAGATGTCAAGGTCACACCGTATATATTGCGAGCGTTGGAGCTTAGACAAACGTCGTCGGTAAAGACTGCCCTGTGACCTTTCTAGCTGCAGGGGTCACGGCACGCGTAAACTGTTTTACGCACCAAGATTTTGTTACTACGAACGAGCTGACGCCTTGGGAAACCTATATATTTAGAAGCAAAATATCTTTTTAGGTAGCAAAATAATAATACTAAAATATTTATTCACAAAAACACATGCATTATAAGTATAAATAATCATTTAAAGTACAGTGGCAGCGGAACTCAAACTAATATCTTGAGGTCCATGAGTGCATTTGACGAACAGAACCTTAAGACGATGTGCAAATACAGATACTTTATAATCTGTCTATACTAATATTATACAGAGGAAATGTTTGATTTTTTATTTGTTTATCTGTTTGTAATAAACAGGCTCCGACTAGATCCAGACTACTGGACCGATTTGAAAAATTCTTTCACCGCTGGGAAGCTACACTTTCCCCGGTGAACATAGGCTATATTATAAGAATATTTTCAAGAACGTTAGGGATCCGTACAAAAACCGTGCGAAGCCGGGAAGGTCCGCTAGTTTTCAATAACACAATAAGAAAGATGAGGAAATGTATGTGCCTAATTTACAAAATAGATTAAAAACTATCATGCAACAAAGTCCTGGAATTAGACTTATTACTAGTGAGTTCGGGGTGTAATACAATACAATATAATCTTTATTGCACCATCAATACAAAAAAATATATAATAATAATAATGGATCTTAATACTAATTAAGTCTAATGATATTGTGTGCTAAGTGTGTAGTGTGCCTAGAATAGTGTGTGTGTGTGTGAGTGTGTGTGTGTGTGTGTGTGTGAGTGTGTGTGTGTGAGTGTGTGAGGGTGTGTGTGTGTGTGAGAGAGAGTGTGTGTGTGTGTGTGTGTGTGTGTGTGTGTGTGTGTGTGTGTGTGTGTGTGTGTGTAAAATATAAGACTAAAACACGCTCATCACCATACACAGCCTGATATTACCCAGTGCCATTGAGACAAGATGGAAGGAGACGGCTCAGGACCGCTATTCGTGTCGTCAGTTGTTGGAGGCTTATGTTCAGAAGTGTAAGTATACGAACTGATGGTGATAGGCCTCTTGATTATTGAGTCACTTCACAAAGTACATAACATTTGAAATTAAGAAAGGTGAAAGGTTCTAAAAATTCAGAAACAGCACGGTTGGTGTTGAAGTTGGTCTAAAATTTAGACCAACTACGTACCATACGAAAATTTCTGTCTATTTAGACTCTAAATAGACAGAAATTTTCGTATCAGTTAAATCAATATCTAATCAAAATTTAAATTCATATGTCTAGACCCGCCCTATGGTGGCCTATGAATATTATGGCGGCCACCTACAAGGCCGATTGTAAAGCAAATGATCTTTTGATTAGATATTGATTTAACTGATACGAAAATTTCTGTCTATTTAGACTCTAAATAGACAGAAATTTTCGTATCAGTTAAATCAATATCTAATCAAAATTTAAATTCATATGTCTAGACCCGCCCTATGGTGGCCTATGAATATTATGGCGGCCACCTACAAGGCCGATTGTAAAGCAAATGATTTTTTGATTAGATATTGATTTAACTGATACGAAAATTTCTGTCTATTTAGACTCTAAATAGACAGAAATTTTCGTATCAGTTAAATCAATATCTAATCAAAATTTAAATTCATATGTCTAGACCCGCCCTATGGTGGCCTATGAATATTATGGCGGCCACCTACAAGGCCGATTGTAAAGCAAATGATCAATAGAAATTATTATAGTATCGTATAGAGTCCAGATTAAAGAGATTCCTTTCCACTGGGATGTATTTTATTAACGGTAGTCTGGTCTTGTTGGGCTTTTTGGCAATCTCCTCATCCAGAACAACTCTAAAACGTCTTCAGAACTCTAGGGCTAGTGAGTATCTGGCGCAGCGCGTCGGCATTGCCATACAGCGGGGCAATGCAGACAGCAGCAGTGACTAGGGACGCTTCCGATTGGTATTGATATGGACCAATTGGACTATCTCTAGATTCTAGATAGAATAGAAACAAAAAATAAGGTAGATCGGTATGTCTGCCAGTAAAAACTTACTCGCAGTGCCTTCAGTTATTCCGTGACCATGGCGCATGAAACTGTGCCGAAATATTGGAATACTCTAAAATCTAATCATGGTAAATATCCCGTTTTAAGTGACTTTTATGTTAATAACCGTGATAGTTTCAAAAGTTTTATCTCTAGATTGTTTGCAACAGTCTGCAAATATGTGCGTTTCATTTGTATTTTCTAAATACTTGTAAGTAGAAGTTGTCTATATATTAGTTGTAATTATCTACGAAATAAAGTAATACACTTTGACTGCTGAAATCACACCGTATGTGTTTTCTACAAGTGACTAATATGCGTAAATCCACACTAGCGCAGCGGCTGAGAAAATACAGATCTGTGTGACTCAGCACAGCCGTAATGTTTTTCGAACGAAACGCATGTGCGGCGCAACACAACCGCTGTGTAGAGCGGCAGCACGAATGGCTTAGGTTAAAAAAAAGATTGCAGTCGTAGAAAAAAGATCGCAGTCATAGTGTTAAAGGTTTAAATTGAAAAATAAATATCTGTAGACTCGGTGCGAGACGCGATTCCTTCAAAGGTGATCCATAAGGTTTGCTGATGATAACTTTTGACCCTGTTGTGGTAAATTACGATGGCAGATGCGGTAAAGATATTTTACGATCAGTTTTACAAACACGACAACCAGATTGTAAACCCAAAACAATCGGAGTTAGATGAAAACGTAACATTGCGTATAAATAAACTTGGATAATGTCCAAACAATTTGCCGCGACGGTGATACAAATATATTAAAAGAAAATGTGTAGTTTGGTCTGTTAGTGACTGGTATTTTTTGTAAATAGACAGATTAAGAAAATCGAAAACACTGCAGCCCCATTTTAAACGTTTCATGCTGAAAGTGGAACAAAATCGGTGCGGACTATTTACTTAATTATTTTTGAAAAATTGAGTTTTAAATTTCTATCGCGATTCAGCATCCTGGAGACATCAAGGGAATACTGATGTACACGGAAATATCGCCAAGAATGGACGATATTTTTCAAAAGTACCCTCAAACCGACACGTATCATTAGATATTAAAATGGCGGCACACGAGTAGTAGCAAAACAGAGTTTGTCTCGCCTCGTAGGCTCTCGTCAAAAACAGACGACAGATAATTAGATAGCCAGAGAAAGACAGACAAACACGTTAAACTTAACAAAGCAGAAGCTTGTAGTAGAAAAGACTAGATGAAGATTCACAGATCAAGCGACACGTGACCATGGTACGTCCTAGCAACTAACTCTTGACCCAGAGATTAACTGCGTCGATGCTCTAATCAAACCTAGGGATGTATTCGTGGGATAGAAAGAAGCCTCAGCCTGCGTCTTCGCAGACAGAGTAAAGACAGACGACAGATAGAAAGCCGGAGAAAGACAGAGCAACACGTTAATCTTAACAAAGCAGAAGCTAGTAAGTTGTAAGAAAGGAAAGACTAGAAGATTCACAGATCAAGTCACACGTGAGCACTAGACCGCTACAATCGCGTCACGTGGTACAATCCTAGCAACTCTCGACTACACTCTGAGATTGATTGCGATGCATTGATTAAACCTAGGGACGTGTTAATGGGACTGACAATACAATTAGTTCTTTCAACGTTTATTTAATTGGTTTGATATTTCTATTATTTCTTGCTAGCTTTTGAGCGCAGCTTCGCACGCGCTGTTCATGATTCTTCCATTTATATATAGCTATTTAATGTATTGTGTATATCAGTCATCTAGTAGATAGATACCGTTAGCACAAGCTCTGCTTAGCTTAGGGCTAGATAATGCTGCGTGGATTGTCCAGCATTATTTATTTTATTTATTTATTAAGGTTAAACATACCTGATGATAATTATTTTACCATGGTTATTAACACTAAAGTCATTTAAAACTGGATATTTACCATGATTTAGTTGCTTAACTTCAGTTTCATGCGCCATGATCACGGAATAACTGTTATTCCGTGATCATGGCGCATGAAACAGTGCCAAAATATTGGAAAACTCAAAAATCAAATCATGGTAAATATCCCGTTTTAAATAACTTTAGTGATGATAATCAGTTTATGTTAGGAACAGCGATCGATCTACGTTGACAACGCGCATAGGAATGCAGCCCTATTTTCTGTACGTGACTTTGTTCTAAGTTTGTTAAGGATTCAACGCGAGGGTCTTTTCACCCTTTTAATTGAAACCATTGCGCTGACTGAATCTTTGAACTTTAATTAAATAGCTGCAAGTAATAAATAAACCATGTGCGGTTGGTTTCGTATCATCGTACATAACTATTTCGCAAAAGAACCCTAACAACAAAAACTGATTAATAGCAAAAAATCATCATGTCGCGGTCACCCATCCAAGTACTGACCGCGCCCGACGTTGTTTTACTTCAGTTATCGGTACTCAACTACGGCAACCGAGATTAGCTAAATATACTAACAAACTGCGCCCCGCCCTGGCTTCGCACGTTAATCGATATATATTATACATATAAACCTTTCTCTTGAATCACTCCATCTATTAATAAAACCTCATAAAAATCCGTTGCATACTTTTATACATCACCTCCTCCTCTACAGCCTATGTTTGTCCACTGCTGGACGCAGGCCTTCCCCTGATAAGAGCCTTACTGGCTTCTACAATAGGCTACCAGATAGTATCTGTAATGCATTATTGCATTATTAATAAGGGTCGGTTGAAGAAATGCTTGTTGGAGAGGGTTGGAAGTGTGGTCTACAGCATGTGTGAATTCCTCGAATTACCCGAACTGTAGAAAACTGCCCCACCAACTAATTAGCTATTTAGTATTATGTATAGTTAATATTAAAATATTAATTAATAGCTGCGCCCCGCGGCTTTGCCCCCGTGGAAATATATGTGTCAAATGGTTTAAATGATAAAAAGTACCTAACCTATGTCCGTCTCCTGGTTCTAAGCTACCTCCCCACCAATTTTCAGCCAAATCGGTTCAGCCGTTCTTGACTTATAAATAGTGTAACTAACACGACTTTCTTTTATAAATATGTAGATAACGGTATACCTAAAGGTCGTATAATTACAATGGCCGTGTATAATATTATTGTTATAAATAAATTCTTGTATTCTTCAACCCAATACACATTAGGCATCAATATGGCAGCTCCAAATATTATTCCAGATGATGGATTATCTCCCAGATTACGTATTGGCATAGCTCCAGGCGTAGTACGTCATTTAATGTCAACGCCTCTGTGACGCTCTGAAGGTCCGCGATGGTCACTTGTCTATTTCTGTCCGGCTGTTCGTCTGCTTGTTTTCTGATGCATATCGTGCCGATGGGAGTTAGATTAACTGTGCGTCTTTGGCTACGTTAACACTGAAAGCCCACGACGTATATATCCATCTACAGGTCCTTGCAGCGCTAGCGCGCTCTTCACGTGTCACACCGACGAGGGTAGGCAGTAAATGCGTTAAGGTGAAACGTGTGAGAGCGGCGACTATCGGGTTTTTGTTCTACAAGTGACTTAGCTAGTAGATACAGTAGTTTTACAATCATTGGAAGCCATTAGGAACTTCATAGCAAATGGTATTGTGAGACATTGCCAGTTGCTTGTTCGATTTGCAATGGTCGCAAAACTACGTTTAAAAGAGAGAAGGAAAAAGAGTTAGTAGAGTTCAAAGCTCCTATATTATTCACTAAAAGTATCTTTAAGTACATCAGCCATTCTCATTGTACAATGTTTTTCAATTGTAAACAACTCTCAACAAAAACATGCAAAATTTCTCTTTTTGTGTACGAAAAATTACTGTCAGAATAGAATAGAATAGAAATATCTTTATTTGTAGCTAATAACTATTTGTTAACAAATTTACTAAACTAATTCCTTAATACTTTGACTGCGGTTTTTTTTCGACGATTGCTATCTTTTTCTTTTACCTAAAAAATTCGTGCTGCCGCTCTACACAGCGGTTGTGTTGCGCCGCACATGCGTTTCGTTCGAAAAATATTACAGCTCTGCGGAGTCACAAAGATCTGTATTTTCTCAGCCGCTGCGCTAGTGTGGATTTACGCATATTAGTCACTTGTAGAAAACTCATACCGTGCGTTTTCAGCACTCAAAGTATTAACTACTTAACACCATAAAGACGACATAACTACTACTTAACTAATTGAAAAAAAAAACTTAAATGCTACAAAATGGCGTCCGACTCAGCATTGTGTTGTGATAGCCATTGTGCATAGCTATCACAACGCTGATCTTCCGCATTTCGTAAGGTTCGTCAGCATTTTGTGAGGAGCTCAAATTGACAAGTATTGGATATTCTGTTCCAAAATGTACAACAAGAAAGGATTTTTAGTTTATATATGGCAATGACCACGACTCGGTAAACGTAGTGTAGGACGCCCTCCGACCAGGTGGGATGACGACCTGCGAAAGACTGCAGGTAGATGCTGGATGCGGCAAGCTGAAGACAGGGCGCTATGGCGCTCTTTGGGGGAGGCCTATGTCCAGAAGTGGACTGCTATAGGCTGATGATGATGATGATGATATGGCAATGTTTACAAACATTGTACATTCAGTTCGGTCAGAGTATCGAATAAAACCTTTATGTGATCATTCTACATACCATAGCGAAATAATTTTCTAAATCAATCAATAAGCAAAAAAAAACTGAAAAATAAATTACCTCAAGTGCCAGTACTTGACAATTGATTGCATGGAGAAGTAAATAGTTTGAATCACAACAGAACAAGAGAGAATTGTATTATATATATACAAGGAAAAAAATCCCAGTAGTACTGTCAACAGAACTACTCAACAGGACAGGTGGGAGTAAACGAATGGGTGGTGGTGATGGTTAGTGGTAGATAAGACACTTCTTAGTCTTCAGCCTATAATGATTGATGAACACAGTTGGTGATAAATTATACTTTTGACGTTAACTGTACTTACAATAATTTTAGTATGAGGCACGAATCTGGACAAATATTATCTTGCGGGACGAACAAAGACTTTTTATTTAAGTGGGCCGAACATTAGGAACGGATCTGGCATAAATCTAATTGACGGAGAAGTAGACGAACAAAATCATACAGCATAACAAATAACTGTCATCGATTTTATTTATTGATTCATTGGTAAAAAAAAAAAACACACGGTTATCGCACGTGACCTACAAACACCCTCAGTAGAAGAGTTCGTGGTGAAGCTGGCGCGCAGGATGTACGACCGTGCGGACAATTCCCGCTACGCTCACCTCAACGGACTCGCTCCCCTACACGGAGGCCGCCAGATACAAGACCTTCCTGGCGACCACTTCCCCGGGAACTGCTGGAACACCACGATGATGTCCTAACGCAAGAAGACCATCGCAGCCAATCGGCTGCTGAACAGCAATTGAGAGGCCGGCAGGACTCTCATTGCTGTAACTCAAGACTCGAGTGACGTCTCGCTCGACGTTGAAGCTAGAAGAAAGAACCTTAGTTCGATTCTAACCGCATTTCGCTCGAAAGACGAACTGTTGAAGACCATTGATGATGGTAAAAAAATGTAAGAATTTACATGTAGAAGTTAGAAACCAAAAGTTCCTATTGAGGTAAGAAACATTGTTACATGAATTGGGCATATTGCCAAATAATAGCACATCTGCGACGCAGGATTGCATCATCTTGAACGTATGCATAATAAAGTTACATATTTATAAACATACATAGGTAGATACTGCATAATGAAATAACATATCAGAACCGACACTAGGGTTTTAGGTGTCATAGGTCAAGGCTTAACACTTTGATTGGTGAAATCACACGGTATGTGTTTTCTACAAGTGACTAATATGCGTAAATCCACACTAGCGCAGCGGCTGAGAAAATACAGATCTTTGTGACTCAGCACAGCCGTAATGTTTTTCGAACGAAACGCATGTGCGGTGCAACACAACCGCTGTGTAGAGCGGCAGCACGAATTTTTTAGGTTAAAAAAAAAAGATCGCATTCGTCGAAAAATAATCGCAGTCAAAGTTTTAAGAGGTCGCAAAAGGCGCCATTTTGTGAAAAGGATAGGCATAGAATTTTACTCTCATCACTACATAGTATAAAACAAAGTCGCTTCCCGCTGTCTGTCTGTCTCTATGTATGCTTAGATCTTTAAAACTACGCAACGGATTTTGATGCGGTTGTTTTGAGACCGCGACTCGGCAAACGTAGTGTAGGACGCCCTACGGCCAGGTGGAATGACGATTTGCGATACGACTGAATGAGCAGCTTTACAAATCCAACATCTCCCTACAGTATTTCATCGTCATCCCATCTGGTCGAAGAGCGTCCTACACTACGTTTACTGAGCATTTTAGTAATTCACTAAAATTCTCGGTAAACGTAGTGTAGGACGCCAATGAATGAGCGGCATAGCGCCCTGTCTTCAGCTTTACGCATCCAACATCTCCCTGCAGTCTTTCATCGATCGTCATCCCACCAGGTCGAAGGGCGTCCTACACTACGTTTACCGAGAATTTCAGTGAATGTTTTTATATAGTATCTATGTACTTTACCTTAGTAGTAGATAATAAAAGCTACCTTCTGACGTATCATTTATCTTTACTGATTGAGAGCATATACCGGCCTTGCCTTGATAAAATATCGCGGTTTTAGGAAGTTATTTATGATTGATTGCTTGCAGAGTTGAGCATTTTATGTAGAGAGGAATCTCATGTGGCGAGAAGAGACACAGCAATATATATCTATATATAATATTAATGTACATTACATCCCAGGATGTATGTATAGCTTAAATTATTTTAATGTATCCCACACACACAACAGGTAATGTATATCCCACCAAAACATAAATGTAAAAAAGGAGAGCCAAGTTCAATACAAAAATTATGATTTGCTGTGGGCTTCCCCGCAAAAAGAATGGAGATATAAATGAGTGCCAAGTCAAATCTATGTAGGTTAGATTTGACTTTGCCAGTTTTCATTACATCAGTCATTTTAGAAAGTTATTCAACATTTTAATTCTGATAAAAACTGGCCAGGCAACTGGCAACTTATATGGTTTCCTCATGGATGCCATCGTCAGAACTGGACCAAGTTGAAATGGGAACAGACGGGAAGCACCAGCTTTTAAAAAAAAAATCATCAAAATCGGTTGGCTTGTAGTCGAAAGTTCTAACAAACATTAAAAAAAACTGTCGAATTAAGAAACTCCTCCTTTTTTGAAGTTGGATTAAAATTTCTGAAGATTATCCATAAAGCTGCGCAGCCGATGATGCTGCAATGGTGCCTTGTACATGCACACCTAAGCGACCGCGCGGTCTTCGGTCTAGTTGCGCTTCCGTGAGCGTCATCCCGCGTGTTTGACGCGTAGGTTTAATCATCAGCCTAAGTTAGTCGACTGCTGGACATAGGTGTCCTCCAATGAGAGCCACAGCGCCCTGTCTTCAGCTTGACGCATCCAGCACCTACCTGCAGTCTTTCGCAGGTCGTCGTCCCACCTGGTCGGAGGCAGGTTTGGCTGAAGCTTTAATCGTTTAACAGCTGGCATGGCAAGTTTAAATACAGTCAAGGCCAAGTGAGTACCTAATTAAGTAATTAATTATACGGCTTTTCTTATCATTGCAATCGCCTTATCTTAATCAATGGATTTCGGTTTCATTTCCTATCTTCGTTGATAAGATACTTTTTAACGAGTTTTATTAGGGTTTTTCAGGCAATTGGTATAAACGGAACCATCATTTATGCGTGTTACAATCATTTTTTTTTTTAAATACATAGTAATCATACAAGGTGCAAACGTGTTCTTGAGTGGAGACCGCGACTCGGTAAACCTAGTGTAGGACGCCCTCCGACCAGGTGGGATGACGACTTGCGAAAGACTGCAGGTAGATGCTGGATGCGTCAAGCTGAAGACAGGGCGCTGTGGCGCTCATTGGGGGAGGCCTATGACTAACATTGATTGATGATGATGAATCAAACAAGACGTGGGCCCTTCTTGCAGGTAACCGAGGTGTGGAACGAGGAGGGTAGGCCTTTGCCCTGCAGGGGCAAAAGCATAATAATAGTAATCAAACAGCGCAGCCGTACATGTTATTTAAAGTTATGAATAGAGATATGATAAAAAAAATCATATGAAAATATGGAAGACGTCATCTTTAAGTTACATAAGTATAAAAAAATGGCGCTTCTGCTTTCTGTTCGCTTTTAAATAAAACTACACAACAGATTTTAATTCAGTTTTCAGCAATAGATAGAGCGATTCAAGAGAAAGGTTTAAAAACATTTGTCACATTAAAAATATATCAAAAAACAAGGGAACCCTTTACTCTGCGTGGTCCAAAACGCCCTTGTCGAATATCATGAACGAGTTTTCATCGAAAAACCAACGGTATTATTTATTCAGAACTCAATCGTTTTAATCGTCACCGTAAGGAACCCTAACATACTGATAATATAGGCACAAAACGTCCATGCCCTTATCTATAGGGTCCTTGACTTAGGCACATGAATTAGATACGAATTATCGGTCACTAGCTCTTGCCCGCGCCTTCGTACGCGCTTTTCCACGTTGAAGAGTAGTCGATTTCCTCCCCAGGCTATTATCTAATATGATGCTATTGAGGGTCAATTACATATAAATAAATAAATAAATAATGCTGGACAAATCACACAGCATTATCTAGCCCCATGGTAAGCAGAGCTTGTGTTATGGGTACTAGATAACTGATATACATAATACAATACATTACATAGATAGATATTTTTTTTATTATATTAAGAAAACGACCAGAACACCCGGAACAAATATCTGCAGATCGTACACACAATTGTTCCGAGGCGGGAATCGAACCCGCAACCTCCTGCGTCGCAGGTGGACCTTCGCCCACCGCGCCACATCGGTCGTCATATATAATACATACATATGTATTATATATAATTATCTATTTTTGATTCAGGCTAAGAGATCTTTGCAAAATTCCGCCTGATCCGTCAGTAGTTCTGGCGTAAAGAAGTAACAAACAACCATCCATCTAAACATCCGAACTTTCACGTTTATAATATTTTATTATTGCGTTTTTTTAATATAATGTTTCTATTAGTGGCATCTTGATTGGTTTATACAAAACTACATTAGTGTTAATATTAAGAATATTGTAAACTGTTTGTGGCAAATAAGTTAAACGAAAAATAAAATAAATAAAATTAGTGTGGTAAACTATAGCACAGTTATTATAAATTCTGTGGTGCGCAAGAGTAACCTAAAGAGGCCTTAAAAACAAAATTAAATCAATGAAATAACAGCCAAAAACGTAAAACCCAAACCTTGTGATATAACATGTGACTTTTTGAGGTTAGGTCTATTATCATTCGATTCTCGACTGTAATGCCATAGCCGCAAGGTTGCGCGCGCGCAGCCGGTTCTACAGATAGCGTGGTTATCAAACTTGTGTCTTATGATAACGTGATAAGTAGTATATTTGTGGTAGCGTAGCTATCGCGGTTTTTTAATCGCGGTTTGACATGATAACAGATTTTTTTTTTGTAGAACATTAATTAGGTATTTCTATGTCGATATTATTGTATATATTGACGACCGATGTGGCGCTGCGGCGGGTTCGATTCCCGCCTCGGAACAAATGTGTGTACGATTTGCAGATATTTGTTTCGGGTGTTCAGGTCGTTTTCTATGTATAATTAAAAATATCTATCTATGTAATGTATTGTATCATGTGTATCAGTTATCTAGTACCCACAACACAAGCTCTGCTTACCATGGGGCTAGATAAAGCTAAATTTTTTAAACTGCCACTATATTTTTCCTTCATGTCCTGTCCATCCTAAGGCGCGGGACAGACAAAAAAGACGTAAGACGAAGACGGGGCGCGGACATTTGTCTCTTCCGCGTCCCTTTCATACAAAATGTATAGAAATGTCACTATGCAAAACATACAGAAGAGACGGGGCGCGGGCGCAACGCTTTTACGTCTGCGCCTTTTGTTCAAAACACACAGGAGAGACGGGGCGCGGACGTGGCGGGGGCGAGGACGGGGCGCGCGGGGTGGCATGCCTGCCGGGCGGGTCTCACACTAATAAAAGTTTTCTATTCTATTTCACTTACCTTAACGTTATAAGTAATCTTTCTTCAGCACTAATAGATGCTCTCCAATTTGTGTGCTTTCTCTGTAAAGCATTTCTCAGTTTGGACATGATAATATTAAAACACTGTGGAGTCATTTTACACTGTGATAAAACGATCTGAATAATTGTGTAGGTCCTCCATTATTAAAAAAAATGGATTGTCTTCATTGCTTAGCCATACTGGATGTACCCAGTAACGTCTAACCCTCTGTATATTAGCGAGATGCACCAGTGCTAATACATCTTCATCTTCAGAAGAAGACATGTCGTCGTGTCAAAATCAGACTGTTGAATGCCGAAAATAGTCCTGACCGTGCGACTGCGTCGCGTCCGCGCCTCGTCTCTTCTATATAATTTCAAAATTCGCGTCCGTGTCACGTCTCCGCCCTGTCCGCGACGTGTCCTCGTCTTACGTCCCTTCTGTCTGTCCCGCGCCTAAGCTAGCTTGGAAGAGATCTCTCAAAGCGTTAAGGCAGACCTTTATACATCCACTACTCCAAGTATTTTTGATTGTATTGTTTTCTGTTTTGTGCGGTATTATAAAGTCTTTTCTATCTATGTATTTAATGCTGAAAATTTCACACAGCATATCATAGAGGATAAGGAGTAAGCTGAGCTTGTGTTATGATTCATACAACATGACACAAACAATCTAATATTATAAACAAGTTTTCGCCTGCGACTTCACACGCATTGTTCTTATGGAAACATTCAAGGGTCATCTCTTGTGTAGGATACCGTGGGAACTGATTGTTTGGTATGGGATAAATTGACCAGTTCTAGACCTATACCTTTGCAAAGTTTCACCCAGATCTATTCAGTTTTGGTACCTCAACAGTCTGTATTGGTCCACTGCTGGACGCAAGCCTCCCCCAAGTGCCTGATTGGCTTTTATACCATAGGGGTGTACAGCCCATATTCCCTTTCCTAGGCATGAGGGTTGGGGATCGCAGTTCGGTGGTAGAATTGTTCAGGAGGCGATGCTGCCCGCCCCCGGTGGATATCCCTTAGTCACCTCTTACGACACCCGCGGGAAGAGTTGGTGTGGTGCAAATTCTAAGCCGGCTGAACACAGCTTTGGTAAAACTACTAAAATATACATAATTACATCCATTCTTATTTGTTTGAGGTAAAAATTTGAAAACCCATTGGTTTTCAAATTTTACCAGTCATATTATTATTGTAATACCGCCTCCATTTCATGACTACGTGGACACTCACGATAGGGCTGGTCCACCAGTTCAAGGTCGCTCAGCGAGCTATGGAAAGAGCTATGCTCGGAGTTTGTCTGAAGGATAGGATTCGCAACGAATACATCCGACAGAGAACCAAGGTTATCGACATGGCTCAAAGAATTAGCAAGCTGAAGTGGTAGTGGGCCGGCCATATTTCGCGACGAACCGACGGCCGCTGGGGCAAACGTGTTCTTGAGTGGAGACCGCGACTCGGTAAACGTAGTGTAGGACGCCCTCCGACCAGGTGGGATGACGACTTGCGAAATACTGCAGGTAGATGCTGGATGCGGCAAGCTGAAGACAGGGCGCTATGGCGCTCATTGGGGGAGGCCTTTGTCCAGCGGTGGACTGATATAGGCTGATGATGATGATGATGATTCCTTGACTATGAATATCTATGAACTGGACACTGGTAGAACAGTAACAATCCAAACACGCATTCAAATCAAAGAAGTCAAGTCGATACATCGACGAGTCATACAGTCGACCGATGTGGCGCGGTGGGCGAAGGTCCACCTGCGACGCAGGAGGTTGCGGGTTCGATTCCCGCCTCGGAACAATTGTGTGTACGCTCTGCAGATATTTGTTTCAGGTGTTCTGGTCGTTTTCTATGTATAATAAAAAATATCTATCTATGTAATGTATTGTTTTATGTATATCAGTTATCTAGTACCCATAACACAAGCTCTGCTTACCATGGGGCTAGATAATGCTGTGTGAATTGTCCAGATTTTTTTTTTTATACATCCTTCCAAACTCAGTTAGATGACCCTCACAATGATGAGAACATGCGCCTGGCTTGCTGCTTTTCTCCATGAAATTCCCATGAATTGTACTTTCGGAAATTTCACAGTCATGGAATGATGATGTCAAATACTGGCGAATAATTTCAATAAGATTATAGAATTTATCAATAATTTAAGGGTTTGTATACAATTGTCCACGCTGACGTCACAAATTCAGGCCTCCAGTATATGTCAAATTTAGTAGTATATTAGTACCCTTAACACTTTGACTGCGATTTTTTTTCGACGACTGCGATCTTTTTTTTAACCTAAGCCATTCGTGCTGCCGCTCTACACAGCGGTTGTGTTGCGCCGCACATGCGTTTCGTTCGAAAAATATTACGGCTGTAAGTCACACAGATCTGTATTTTCTCAGCCGCTGCGCTAGTGTGGATTTACGCATATTAGTAACTTGTAGAAAACACATACCGTGTGATTCAGTCAAAGTGTTAACACAAGCTCTGATGATGTATTATAAGATTGTCCAGCATTTTTTATTTATATGATAAACTACATAGCTGTTCCCCGCGGTTTCCCCCGCGTTAAATTCAAATTTCACATTTCTAGGGGGATAAAGAGAATATATATATATATATAACCTATGTCACCCGGGGAAAGTGTAGCTTCCCAACAGCGAAAGAATTTTTGAAATCGGTCAATTCGTTTCGAAGCCTATTCAAAACAAAAAAATATGTGGTAATAATGTCGCTATTCTGTACCAAAAAATCTAATCTTTCCTCTTTATAATATTAGTATAAAAAAGGTCTACCATCATCATAATTATCAGCCTATATCAGTCCACTGCTGGACATTGGCCTCCCCCAATGAGCGCCACAGCGCCCTGTCTTCAGCTTAACGCATCCAGCATCTACCTGCAGTCTTTCGCAGGTCGTCATCCTACCTGGTCGGAGGGTCTCTCTAGCTAGGTTATGGTAAAATTATTGACACAAGTTCTGGCCTAAAGACCAATATGACACAGATATTAAGCAATTAAATAATAATACAAAAGTGAAAGTAGGTCTGGTTTGTGGTCTGATGACATAAGAATAGAACTAATCAAAATGTGATTAAAAGTTGATTGTATCTAAGATTCATTTCAATACTTACAGCTGATGTTTCCCTTCATAAAACTAAGATTATGTATTTATTTATTTATAAAGTAGGTATGTATAATTACCATTCAAATATTACGTCAGCAGATTTATTAAAATTATTTACCCCCCCCATCCCCCTTGTCAGCAAAAGTAAGCAAAGCTCTTACCCCCTCCCCCCATGCTTACGTAAACATTTTTCAATTATAAATGTATTTTTTTTTATTATAATTCACAAGTAAACAATACACTGACAGAGGAAATTTAGACAAGTGAATAGCGCGCGGTAATTCCCCTAATCGGTTCTAAAGCGAGTGCCTAAACGTATGCATTATTTGCGGGAATCCCCGAAAATGCGTTTCGTTTTCAAGCATAGACAATGTGAGGGTTGCCATTCGTGTAAAAAAGTAAATAACTACCGATTACGTATCATCATCTAGACTCCCCTACCCCACATGTCATCCAAAATAAACAAAACAAAGACCCCCCCATAGTGCTTACGTAATACTTGAACGGCCCCTTAGTTATATTATTATGTATGTATTTATAAGTAGGTATTTTATAACACCTTATAAATGTATAAATTAATACCAATAATTGACGCAGATCCCCATGTTCAATCCAGCTATCCTCTCCAGATACAGTTGGTCTGGTAGAGATCGCTATTGAGCAATAAGACCGCCTTATTGAAAATTAAGATTAAACTTTTTGCATGCCAAAAGTACAATATTTTTAAGGTCCTACAAGAATTGGTTAAAATCAAAACAATTTAATTGTTAATTCTTAAGATGATTTCTTAAGAATTACCAATTAAATTGTTTTGATAGTATGTGTGCATAGTTACTGTTAGATAAAGTGGTGAATTATAATTATTATTAAAGGACCCACTCTTGTCGTAGATAGGAAATGAGTAATTTGACTCAGGACTTAGCTAGATATAAAGAGAGCATAGTAAGTAGTGCTGACAAGCTAGATATTTCCTTAAAACCAACTTTACGTCAAGGTGGAAAAAAAGTACCTAATATATGTACTTATATACCTATAAAAATATAAAGGAATACTATTTATTTCAAATTAATCTCACTGGCTGCTTTCTGTTTTCATTGCAGTGTAAAAAGAATGATTTTAATCTTATGATTTATTTAAGAAATTATTTCATTGAAGTACAGTCATTAAAATCTTTCAAGTCAAGATTCAAATCTCAACCCTGCTTTATACCTATATTATGGTCCAATTGATCTTAACACTTCGACTGCGGCGATCTTTTTACGACTGCGATCTTTTTTTTAACCTAAGCCATTCGTGCTGCCGCTCTACACAGCGATTGTGTTGCGCCGCACATGCGTTTCGTTCGAAAAACATTACGGCTGTGCTGAGTCACACAGATCTGTATTTTCTCAGCTGCTGCGCTAGTGTGTATTTACGCATATTAGTCACTTTTAGAAAACACATACGGTGTGATTTCAGCAGTCAAAGTTTTAAAGTTTAATGACAAAGATCGCTTTCGTCGAAAAAAAATCGCAGTCAAAGTGTTAAAGATTTTAATGATTTAAGGGAAAAAATACATAAATAATATTGTATAAAATATAAATATATAAACCAATAATTTTAGTTCATATATGGGTAATAATAATTAGAAACGCATAACAATCTAAAGGCACCATAACGGAACCAATTATCAAGGATATGTTCAGTTCTTAACTTATCAGGCATAACATAGAACTTATCAGATGTGTCCTTGTTGCTTAGATATTTAGCTCTTGCCGAAGATGTAGAGTAAAGAAAGTTAATCTTAATACAATTTTGATGACTTACACAAGTCCATAAGAGGCCAAAATATCTTCATAATACAGGTTTAATAACCTAAGGATCAATTAAAATTATATTTCAGAACCCTAAGTGACCAGTTTTTGCCCATCTAGTCACATTTTATATAAACAATGTTTTGTTTGTAACCTCCACATGCTTAAACGGCAACTTTTTAGTAAAGTTAGGTTATGTTGCTTATGCACCTGTATTCTGAGTTTTTGTATAAATAGATGTTTCTGGCTCTACAATGGTTCAAAATTGTTGTGTCATTCAGAAGTAAGCAGAAGTGACCAATTAGAACATCATTATGAAAGATTGTGCAATGTTTACCACATCAATAGCTGTCAGAAACCCTGATCAAGAACACTTTACATTCTAGAACATTTTTAAGTGTTTGTTTATGATTAATGGGAGCTTGTTTACATGTTAAGATGCACTAACCTGCCACGGGTTCACTTTGGGAATGGGTGCTTCAACAAACTTCTTGGGCTGTGCGTCTGATGACTGCTGCTGCGGATCTCCTGACTGATGCGGCTCCGAATGGGACGGAGCAGCCTTGTGAGGCCTCGGGGGCGCGCCTCTCCTATCCTTCTCCCGCTTGCCCTTTGCAGGCTTCCTCACATGGGACATGACAGGCACGAACCCCTCTTCCTCCTCGCCATCCTCCATCACCTGCTGCTGTTTGACTGGAGGAGCGTCCACCGGTTCGTCGGCAGGGGACGCCTCTATGTTCTCCTTGTTACTGTCACCACCTCGAAAGTTCAAGACTGACGCGTACGATGGCCCTGCGGCCTCGGCGGACACGCGCGCGGCCATGCCGCCGCCACCGTCCTAGTTATGTAAGCCCGGGCGCGCGCTCCGCGCCGACAGACGATCACGAGCGCGCCTCCATGCCTCTCAACACGACTGCATGGTCGCGGGGTTAACCCACAAATCGCAGAAGTTTCCCGATTGAAACGACCGATCGAAACGCACTGAAGGTCGAATTCTTAAACTAAATACCAGCACGGAACACTAGCGCAGATGGTGCAACCAGGAGAAAATATTCACGAACTTTTGTGGCACACCGGACTGACCCTGGATGGACCGTATTTACATCGAAATAATGCACTTCCGTCGTCTTGTTCCAACTTTTACGGCACACTGAATCATCCACGGGCACTGTCTCTGTCGCTGTTCTGTACCAATATCACTGAATAACACTATTGAAAGCAGAAAATCACTTTAGAACCTTATTTTGTTCACAATCACACATGTGGTCGGACGCCCAAAAAGGGATTTTTCCGCAACACACACGGAACTTGCAGAAGGCTGTGACTTCTAATTTTACATGGACGACATTTCTCCGCTAGATGGTGCTATTTCGGATTTTTACAGATGCGTTCAAAATATTTTTTTCCCAATGAGATTAAAATCTCGTTTTTCAATGATTTTCTTCTTTTTTTGTTGGCTATGGCTTATAGCTTTTTTAAAGGTGAATGAATGAAGACTAAACGAAACAAGAAATAACATGCGAGATGCTTGTGTGATGAGATGATAATACTGTGACAGAATGAAATAATGGAACCTCTACACGTTGGCCAATATTTGTGCAAATAAATTGGCCAATAAAATTATTCTATATCATACTTATTACCCTGGAAATGCGCTCTAATCGTAGACTCAGCATAGAGTAGCTCAAAGTTTTAAGACTTTGAAAACGACAATGGCAGATTTGAGCTGTATAGACACAGCGAGCCATGACAAAAAAGTTGAAGTTGAGTGCAGAGACGTAGGAAGTGCACGTTCGATTCCCAACCGCTACAAACGGTGTCATATAATTTGAAAATTCTGCCCAACTTTTACCTCCAACTAGCTGGGCGGCGGCGGCGGCGGCGCCTTGGCGCCGCAGCAGCAGCAAGGCGTCTCCAAGCAAGATCCTGTACCTACTTGCGACTCCTGTGTAACCTGTAAACCCCATGTGTAAGTGAACTCTGCAAGGCTACCAGTACACCGCTACTGTACCACGCTATTTAACACATAACGTAACGCGCGTTATCAGCGTTAAGGAGCTATTTTGTTATTCGCGCTAAAATGCTAAAATCACTGCTAAAACACTCGTTATTCACGCTAAAGTTAGCGTAACAATGCTGATAACGCGCGTTACGTTACGAGCCTTATATACGAGCCTTGCTGTAATGTTCAGCTGCCTCTGTAAGTACCTGCTTAGTCTTGATTATATGAATAAATTAAACACTCAAGATATTTCACACA
Source organism: Eupithecia dodoneata (assembly GCA_947044415.1). NCBI lineage: Eukaryota > Metazoa > Arthropoda > Insecta > Lepidoptera > Geometridae > Eupithecia > Eupithecia dodoneata. Next base: position 4,368,442 of record OX345684.1, read on the forward strand.
TAAGTCGTGTTATCAGGATTAGTAGGGCAATACATACCTAAATAACTTCTACAAGCTCTACAATGATGGTAAACATCTTTACAAGACCTTAAAATATAGGGTAAAGGCACACAAATCCAACAGCAAAATATACACAAGAGAAACGCACACATGTGCGTGCACACAGTTATTTTTGATGTTACAACCGTCATTCCAGTATATCCACATTCATGGCACACCACAGGTATGGGCGCAAATCCAAAATGGTAGACCCTCGGTGGAGGCGGAACAGCATTATCCACGTAAATATCGAAAGCTGTCGCATAATTCGGTGGTGGCGTATGCTGAACGAATGATGGAGACGGTATGAAGGTTCCCATCAGCCTTGGTCGTCGCCTTGCAGCCATTTGCCGAAGCACAAACGAATAAGATGGCGGCGCGCTCGTCAACGAATCCGGGGGGGATAATTCACTAGATTGGAGGGCACTCCCTAATGGTTTTGACATTAATTTGTTGATAACTGCCAAGCTTATGTTAGCTTCATTTAGTTTGGCTAAAGATAAGATGAATAATGATGGAGGCTGGGCTGTTGTGATCATTGAGAAAGGCGATGGAAGAGCACTAGGCCGCAAACTCCGGGGTTGACTCGTAATAGGACTTTGAATTGACGATCTTATCATCAGAGGCTGTAGAGTTGAATTTCTCATGAAACTGAATGCTGTAGGCGTAATAGGGGTGACAATATGAACGTTGTTTTCTGTAACCTCATGAGAAGTCGATAGTAAACTGTTAGTTGGTTCTTTGGGCAATTGTTCTGTTTGTTTTGGTTCTCTGGGGGTGCTGGTATTTTGACTACTACTTTGTTCCATTGCGTTCTAGCTTGTGACATCACGCGAACGTTTGGAAGTAATGTTAATATGTATATTCAAATTTGCCGTTATTTTTACTGAACTTTATGAAAAAATCAAGAAAAAAACACTCAAAATAAAATACCTACACAAAATAAAATCCGGTAGGAAATGTTATTTGTCATGGTTTGTTATGTTTTTGTCAAGTCTGACCATCGAGAAAAAATGTAGTCTCTATTAGACTCGAAAAGTTTGATGCTGATCATTATGGAGACTCTGCAAAACACATCACGTGGCTATCAGCAAATAAAACGCGAAACTACACTTGAGAGCATAGAAATCGCACACCCCCTACATTTTCATTTCGGCCCTATTTTTTTAATGAAAGTTTAATTTTAAATATAAATTCAATTGAATAAGGTACACATTATGTGTTTTTAGGAAGCTAACAGCGTGTACTTAAATTTCATTGAAATTATATTGTAGGGGGTGTGCGATTTCTATGCTCTCGAGTGTACATCGCGCACGGTTGGTAGTCTGTGGTCAACTTCAACTTCTTCATAGATGGTTCTGCATCTGGATTGACGCAATTCTGCCAGTGTCCGTCTCATGCTCATGATAGCATAGTCTGTGGTCTGTTACTAAAGAAATACTTGACTTCCGAATAATATAGTTTTTGATTCTGGCAATACTCAAATATTGCTGTCAAATTTATTTTTATTTCCGGTCTTTTCACTCCTTCGTGGCATGGCGGATGGTCTGTACCACCGCCTTTAGTGTTTTTTAGGAGAAATATCTTCGCTATTACAGCGAAATGGTAAGTTCAAGTCGCCTTCAATGTGTTTATCGACAATTTTACGATAAAGTGATGCGTTTTGGCACTGTGCAAGTGATAGTCTCTTGAAAATATTCCCGTGTTCAAGACACGTGTTTGTCGGTAACACAGCATATTATTTCTTGAAATTTGAAGACTGTTGAGAGTTCTTACTGTCTATCAGTAGCTCAGAAGTGTAGTGCAGTGTTTAACAGTGTATAATTTGGCCAGAAGTTCGAGGAACAAGCAAATATTGAGCTTATAACCTGACGAGTTCGCAATGGTGCTCATCATGGCTTTGTGTTGTAATTATTACGTGTTTACTTCGAATTCTTTCTTTCTTTTTAAAGAAAAGCTTTATGCTATAACTTTGATAAAATCACAGTAGTTTTAAAGTTTTACTCATGCAAGGTGTGTCCCAATCAATACATTTTCAAAAAATTTGAGGTTAGAATTTTTCTGGTGTTTCTTAAAAACTGTCTTATTATCCTTAAAATGATAATGATTTCTGATAGACTTAATTATAACCTATAAAGCTATATATATATAAAACGTGTTGCAGCTGTATACATAAATATTTACATTGCAAACACAAATACATATATGATTTAACATATCCAGTCTAAATTGCACTGGCTTAGCCAAGAACATGTTAAAATCTCTATTTACGCTACACCTATATGAAGATATTCAAAAGCAGCTGTCAAGCATCATATGACCTACTCAATATTACATTTTGGACTACATAAGCTGGGAGAATGCACAAAACACTTCAGAGTCTAATGTCAGAATATCAGAGTCGATTCCAAGTCCCACTCCACACAGAAATAAGTAGAATAAAATAGCTAAATGACTACTAAATTACCAAGACCAGTTTTTACACAAGGCTATCACATTTTCCAAGGCTACGACTTTTAGGATTCATAGTCTTTAAGTTTAATAGATACTCTGTTGTTATATGATCTTTTCCTTTCCAGAGTTTATCAGTTGCCCGACCGCTCGTGTCGGTATACTCGGAGAAGAGCGAGGTCATCAAGGATGCCTCCCTCCCCCTCCCTTTCGTATTCAAGGCACCCATCCGGCCTGACCTCGTGAACAATGTTCATGTCTCCATGTCTAAGAATGCTAGGCAGCCATACTGCGTCAGCAAGGAGGCAGGTGAGTCATAGTTTTTTATTATTTAAAAAAACCGTTAATTTCGACTATTTCAGACGTATAATGTTAGTCTTAAAAAAACAATTAATAATAAACATGGCTATTAGTATGATTTATTAAATATAGGTAGAGGTATCCTCTTAATCTTTTTCCAAATAAGGCTTACCCAGAGTGAAATAGGGAGCTGAATAGCAGAAGTGTGGGTACCTAGTTTCAAGTTAGTGTGTGTTATAATAAAAATGTAATTTGTCTTTTAAAATAGTATTTAACGACATCAAGTGTAACATTGTGTACCTACGGTGGAAATAAATAAACGAAACATATAGTTTTACCAGGTACTTGTTAAACAATATGACCACCAGTTATTCACCTACCTACATAAATCCACTTAATGTTATCAACAAAGGAGAATAGATGGCAAAGAAGATAACATGACAAGAACCAATATGCAGCAGTTTTTGTAATTTTTTAATATTGTGTAACTAATAATGTTTGTAATTTATAATTGTTCATTTATATTGTGTGTATATGTAGTGGCAAATGAATGATATGTCTATGTCAGTCTAGTTTTATAGTGATATAAACTGCACTACATGTCCACACCAAGTGGGCCACTATGCCGCTGGGTGTTACTGCGAAAAGGAGTGCTATAAAAATGTGTTGGCATGGCGTTCCGTACGTGCTCTCATAGCCTGGACGGGTGCAAGGTTGACACTACACACAAGCCTTAATTAAAACCTGACTGGAAATAAAACTAAATAGAAAAAATACCCATACATAAGCCAAATTCGATGTATAATGTTTGTAAATGATGCTGAAACCAGTATCATCGCTGGTGGCTCAATGATCTTCCTAGATCACCACAGCATTTATTTAATTTTAGATTTATGTATGTGTAATTTTGTTTTCTGAAATATATGATTTTATTATGAATTTTTTAGATATTGATGGTTTGTGCTGATGAGGATCCATTAAGTAACATGTAATCCTTTCTTCTAGGTCACCAAACCAGTGCGGAGTCGTGGGGTACTGGTCGTGCTGTAGCCCGTATCCCCCGTGTGCGTGGTGGTGGTACCCACAGGTAATCCTTGAAAATGAAAAGTTTTTATTTCCTTAACCCTTAATTACTCGCGTGGGGTGTTTAACAACCCAGCGACTTTTTGATCGTCTCTAGTTATTGGAGTTTCGAATTTACAACGCTAATTTTTAAATCTTAATCCTAAAGAAAAGTCTGATTTTGTATGTTTTTGGTAGTTTTTTTCTAATTCTAAAATTGGGGTGGAAAGCACGCCACGCGAGTACTTATGTATGTTTTTATGCGTGAGTAACTAAGGGTTTAGCTTACAAATAAGCACTTAGACAGGTAATATTTTATACTATTCATTAATATCAATTAAATTATTTTATAGTTCACTTCAATTTTTTGTCCACCAGTGGAAGAAGTGAGAAGAAACCACTAGTATGTTCATAACTTATGTGTCTAGTACATTTATACTAGAGAGATATTTGGTAATAAGCTTTTTTTACAAAGAATATGTTTCTCAATTTTTTTAAACTTATTTATTGATAATTTTTGCAACTCACTTGGAGTTTTTACTTGAAACTATTTATAACATACTTCAAGATAGTATAGGTTTCATATGTACATGAGCCTTTTTTTCCTTTGTGGCTTAGACCATAGTAGTCCCTTGGCCTATTGTGATCTATATGAATTTGCCACTAACTCACAGCTGCTAGGAAATGTAAGATTTTCTTCAGGCTGATGTCTCGTAGCTTGTCTAGGCTGTGCAGGTGCTAGCCCAGGTGCATGCAACGTTTTTGCATCAATACTCCACAGTCTCCTAGCAGATGGAGAAGCGTTTTATCCGGTGCTAAAATAACTCAAAACTGAGGATAATAAGATAAACAGTTGACTTTGTCAGGTCTTGACAGGCTCAGCAAAACAGCTACTAATGGAACCAGACACATTTACATGCTACATTTATTAAGTCTATGCACTTTATGTCCACGCCCAGTGCGCCACTATGCCGCTGGGTGTTACTGCGAAAACCAGTGCAAAATGACCGTGCTGACATGGCGTTCCGTACGCGCTCTGATAGCGTGGACGGGTGCAAGGTTGACACAACAAACATAGATTTCTTGTAGGCCAGTGAGGTAGCTTTGAAGTGCTTAAGATTTGTTTAATCCACGGCGAAATTATTTTCTTTTAACTTCGCTTTTCAATTCGAAATGTCAAACATTACTTCAGTTTTTTTTAAATATCTATTTATCATTCTTCGTCAAATCTTGTGCTGGAATGTGGAAATATAAGAATTAGTAATTTATTCTTATTGTTTTCGTTAAAATGTACTTTTTGTAGAACAATATTTTTATGATTATCCTTCCTCAGATCTGGCCAGGGTGCGTTCGGTAACATGTGCCGTGGTGGACGCATGTTCGCCCCGACGAAGCCGTGGCGCCGCTGGCACCGCCGCGTGAACCTACGTCAGCGCCGCGCCGCCGTCGCAGCCGCCGTCGCTGCTACCGGCGTCCCAGCGCTGGTGCAGGCTAGAGGTAAGGATCTATCACTGTAGGACAACTCTAATCTAGCCCTGATTTTTATCCAAGTCGAGCATCGGTTAAAGCCGCCACACACAGAAACCGTGGCCGGGCCGGAAGCGAATTTATATGGAAGACACATACACACCCGCACGCCTTCGCCTCCGACCCGGCCACAGTTTCTGTGTGTGGCGGCTTTTAGAGAGAATCTATAAAGACAAAGATAAATTTATTCATTTATCAACTCGCTTTGTTACTTATACATCTTTAAGACACTTGAAATGCACTTTATGTCCACGCCCAGTGCGCCACTATGCCGCTGGGTGTTACTGCGAAAACCAGTGCTAAATGACCGTGCTGACATGGCGTTCCGTACGCGCTCTGATAGCGTGGACGGGTGCAAGGTTGACACTACAAATATTTTTGCTGGCAAAAAGTATCACCTATAGGATGCTACTAACTATCCTCTAGGAAGATAAAAATCGACTCCTATTGTAAGCGACGCGTAGGATTAGATGTTTAATTAATTATAAATTAAGAATAGTGAATAAACGCGTGTTGCTAGGGAGACGCAGGGCAACGGGGTGCGCTGGGGGTTGCGGGGGGATGCGCCGCGCCGCGCCGCCCGCCCGCACACGCACAGGCAGTAGTAGCTTTTTCGACACCGCGCGCGCGCACGTCCGTTGTTTCTGCCTTTCCTTACACACTTTCTCAGTAAATGGTTGTTTGTCATACCTACCTACAGTCCCCACCTTCTACATTAAATGGTCTTCGAGCCTGATACACAAGAATGTCAAAAACACCTCCGACAAAAAGTGCAATGAGCACGAGAATTGCCGTAAAAAAGGAACAAATGGCCGCGCTGTTAGAAAAAGATGCTCAAACATCTCGCTGTGGTACGCAACAAGCTGTCGAAACCGGGAACAAGATGGAAGAAAACAATCCTGGCCCTTCCACAGCTCAAAGCGTTCGAGATCCTTCGCGAAAAAGGTCATCGACCTCTTCGACTTTGGTGCGAAAGAAAAGGTTAGAACTGGAGGCCGCGGAGGCCCGAGCCAAAATCAGATTGGAGCTCATCGACAAAAGGCTGGAGGCAAACATTGCCGAGTTGGAAGACGAACGTAGCTCAGACTATAACCTTCCCTCTGAAAAATGTCTCAGTGAACAAAATGACCGTGTAGTGAACAAGTGGCTCGAAAGAAGTGATCAAGAATTTCAGTGCGCCACAAATGAACGGCACCCGGCACTACAGGAGCAGATCCTGAACTATATGTATCCCGCCGGGCCGCCACCTTCGGCCGCTGAAAACGCGTTCGCCGCTCGCCAGTCACCCGCCACGAAGGCGCTCGCTATCCCGTCGCCCGCCGCCGCCACCGCCGCCGCCGCCGCCGCTGCCGCCGCCGCCGCCCGCCCGTCGCCCGCCGCCGCCGCCGCCGCCGCCACCGCTCGCGGTACCGCTGATGATTCTACGACGATACAGGCCCTGGCGAGCGCGCTGAAAGACCTAGCTGCTTCGTCTGCCGGGCGTAAAAATGGAATAGAGGACAGAATGTTGAATCGTCTGTGCACACCCAGGGAATTGCCCAAGTACTCTGGAGACCCGCTCGAATGGTTACACTTCCGGCAAGCCTTCGAAGAATCGTCCCAAGTGTGTGACTTCACAGACCAAGAGAACCTCTGGCGCCTGAGGAGAAGCCTTCACGGACCCGCTAAAGAAGCCGTGACAGCCTTACTGATCGGTGCTACCTCCGCCAACGATGTGATGACCACGCTTGAGTTACAGTTTGGAAATCCCGACGTCATCGTGTCCAAGATCCTGCAAGACATAAACAAGTTACGTCCAATGTCACAAGAATACCAAAAAGAGATTATTCCGTTCTCCGTGAAGGTCCGCAACTGCGTCGCAGCCATAACCGCAATCGGCGAAGAGGAATACCTGAAAGGAATGAACTTAGTTTCAGCTATCATGTCAAAGTTACCTATTGTGCTCATTTCAAAATGGACTGACTACAGTTACCCTCTTCTACAAAATAAAAGCAAGCCAAAATTAGTTGTGATGTCGGAATTCCTAAGTGAAGAGGCCAAGAAAATATCAATGACTTCAGTGAATTTGGCAATTGTGCCCTCTAGACAATATTACAGTGAACAACCAAAACATCGCACGTTATTAGTGAAAAATGAAAGTGATGATGATAAGTGTCGGTACTGTCGTGTCTCTAAGCACAAGTTGCAAGAATGTAAAAAGTTTAAAAAATCCCTGCGTAGGGACCGGTGGACCTTTGTAAAACGACACGGGATGTGTTATAAGTGTTTATCGTCGAAACATAAACAAGACTGTTGCCCCGCGCCGGTTTGTGACATAGACGAGTGTGGGCAATCTCATCACCGCTTGCTACACTATGTGAATAAAAATAACTCGGTGCGAAATAATAGTGTGAACATTACCGATGTGACTGAAACTGAAAACGAGTCCGGTACCGAAAGAACCGAAATCGGTTCCGAGACCGATAGCGAATCGCGATTGGAAAAAGTGAACCATTTAAAAATGAAAACCAACAGTGTTAAGGTTTTGTTAAAAACGGTACCGATTTACCTTCACGGACCTAACGGTGTGTTTAATTGTGTAGCACTACTCGATGATGGCTCAACAGTGACACTGATTAGCGCCGCGCTCGCATCGAAAGCCGGCTTACGCGGTAAAAAACAGTCAATGCGTGTGTGTGGTACCTGGAACAACAGTGAAGTAGTGTGTCACAGTGAAATGTTAAATGTAGAACTGTCTAACAGCGCGGGACAAAAGTACTCTATTCGTGCGCGTAGTGTCAGTGACCTTAACTTACCTGTGCAAAATGTTAGTGATGTGGATTTGAGTAGATATGAACAGTTAAAACCCGAAATAAAAAGTGTGATTAGTGATGGACAAAATAAACCGGACATTTTAATAGGGCAGGACAATTACGAACTACTCTTACCTTTGGAGATTGTCAAAGGTCAATCACGTGATCCGTTCTTCACCCGTACTCCACTGGGCTGGTGCATGCACGGCTGCGTACGATCCAAGTCCGCTCTCGGTGATGAAGTGAAGCTGCAGTCTACTCTGTTTCTGTCGGAGAAGGAAGACACAGAATCTGAAAGAATACTAAAAGAAATACAAGAGGAGATGCGCCACTCATTCGCGATTGATTCTGCAGGAATTTCAAGTAAGCCTCGAGAAAATCGTTGTACTACCACATTGAGAGATGGAAGATGGTACGTGGGACTGCCATGGAAAGGTACTTTCGGTGACGTCATGCCTAACTCATATGAAAATGCCTTGTCGAGATTGAAAGGAGTCGAAAGAAAAATGAAATTAAACCCCGATTTCGCCGCACGTTATAAAGAAAGAATCGACCACCTATTCAAGAACGATTACGCTTCAGAGTTCACTCAAACAATGAGCCCGAATAGAATATGGTACTTACCGCATTTTGGAGTTGACAACCCTAATAAAAAGAAACTTCGTTTGGTGTTCGTTGACGCAGCAGCCCAAACTTCAAAAATGCTACAAGATACTTGGAGATCCGGTATCACTTGGGATAGCGAATTACCAGACGAAATATTCTTAAAATGGACCGAATGGCCTAACATTATGAAAAACATAGATAAAATTCGCATACCCAGGCACTACGAGTCGCCTACGAGAAGTACAAGTACCGAAACCGCGCGTACGGGCGATACGCAACAAGCCATATCGAGTGCGCGTGCACCGAATAACATACCGCCGCCGGCGGCGGCGCGGGGGCAGCCTTCGTACACAAACCTAGAACTAACGAATAAAAGGGTATTCTGGTGTGATTCATCTACAGTGCTACACTGGATACGCAATGACGCGCGAAAGTATAAAGCATATATTGCTCACCGCTTGGGTGAACTAGACGAACTTTCAAAAATAAACGAATGGAGATACGTACCTACGAAGATGAACATCGCCGACATCGCCACTCGGGAATCCTGCGATATTAATATTTTACAAAATGAATGGTTTTAAGGACCGACTTTTCTATATGAGGAGGAGCATACCTGGTCTAGAGAATCGGAAACGCAATTACCTAAAGTCGGTGACGAGGACCTAGAATACGTAAACAATATCCAGGTCTCCCCCGAGTTTTTGCCTCCTGTGTCGGAACCTGAGAAATTTTCTTCCTGGCTGAGATTGGTAAGAGCTACATTCGCTATGCTATCATTTATAGATAGATGCAGAAAGACCTCCAGTGTTGGTGCAGAGATCGCGACAATGGAACGCGCTGAAAACCTGCTGTTGAAGTACTCCCAGATAAAGTCATTCCCAGATGACCTGCACAACCTGAGGCTAAATAAAAGGTTAGATAGAAAAAGTAGACTACTTACCCTGTCACCGGTACTAGGAGATGACGGCCTACTGCGATTGGCCGGCCGTATAGACGCCGCACCTGAAATACCTACCTGCGTGAAAGGCGTGATACAGAACGTATTAGCTGGCAAAGATGGTAGAATTCGAGTGGAAGGACGTAGACTAAGTCTGGACTGGAATATTGCGTAGAAACGCAACACGCGTCGCACGCATAACAGTTGAGGATGAGTGCTGCTCCAGCACTAAGGGGGGGAATGTAAGCGACGCGTAGGATTAGATGTTTAATTAATTATAAATTAAGAATAGTGAATAAACGCGTGTTGCTAGGGAGACGCAGGGCAACGGGGTGCGCTGGGGGTTGCGGGGGGATGCGCCGCGCCGCGCCGCCCGCCCGCACACGCACAGGCAGTAGTAGCTTTTTCGACACCGCGCGCGCGCACGTCCGTTGTTTTCTGCCTCTCCTTACAAACTTTCTCAGTAAATGGTTGTTTGTCATACCTACCTACAGTCCCCACCTTCTACACCTATCATACATTAAAGTTCATATAATATGAAAATATCATGTCGCAATTCGCACCCATAGAACACAGGACAGGGCTAAGTGAAAATCTCACTTTATATTCTGCTACCTATACACATAAAATACCTTAGTTGCCTCTAGAAATATGGAGGCAGATTTGGACATAATTTATTCCTAGACATTCAAGTTCATGTGAAAATTTAATGTCGCCTAAGATAATACTTCCACATAAAATCAAGCTCATCTATCCCCTATTTCCTCTAGGACACGTGATCGATAAGGTCCCAGAACTGCCCCTGGTTGTCTCCGACAAGGTCCAGGAAATCACCAAGACTAAGCAGGCTGTCATCTTCCTGAGGCGCGTCAAGGCCTGGTCTGATGTCCTCAAGGTATGTGTTTTCTACAAGTGACTAATATGCGTAAATCCACACTAGCGCAGCGGCTGAGAAAATACAGATCTTTGTGACTCAGCACAGCCTATTTTTCGAACGAAACGCATGTGCGGCGCAACACAACCGCTGTGTAGAGCGGCAGCACGAATTTTTTAGGTTAAAAAAAATATCGCAGTCGTCGAAAAAAAACCGCAGTCAAAGTGTTAAAGATTATTTATTTATTGCTTATATGGCTTTTGTTTTATTTTTCATATGTTTCCATCGCATTACAGCGACAGGGCGAATAAAAAAGTGATTTAAATAATTTTACTTTATGTTAATAATGTCTAGAGATAGAAAATCATTTAGTCAATTGATGACCGATGTGGCGCGGTGGGCGAAGGTCCGCCTGCGACGCAGGAGGTTGCGGGTTCGATTCCCGCCTCGGAACAATTGTGTGTACGATCTGCAGATATTTGTTCTGGGTGTTCTGGTCGTTTTCTATGTGTAATAAAAAATATCTATCTATATTATGTATTGTATTATGTATATCAGTCTCCTAGTACGAATAACACAAGCTCTGCTTAGCTTGGGGCTAGATAATGCGGTGTGAATTGTCCAGTATTATTTATTTATTATTTATTTAATTGTCTTTGACTGTCCTGAATTTTTCATTTTGGCAGGTTTTTAACTGCTGAACAAAATTTGGGACTAAAGTATATTTTCCTTTGACAACATCTTATTGGATTATTTCAATATGACATAGACTTCGGAATACAAATACCACTTAAAAACACATTTTAAAATTAGTGTAGAGTAGAGACCACGACTCTGTTAACGTAGTGTAAGACGCCCTCTGACCAGGTGGGATGACGAATTGCGAAAGACTGCAGGGAGATGCTGGATATGTTAAGCTGAAGACAGGGCGCTATGGCGCTCATTATGGGAGGCCTATGTCCAGCTGTGGACTAACACAGGATGATGATGAGAAAAAATAGTGGCGTAAGAATAGACCCTTTAAACTAGGCCCGTGAATTTAGTAGACTATTACGACATTGATACAGTATTATTATGTGAACCATTTTTTAACATGTAATTTTACAAAAACTTTAACGACGGAACTAGGAGCTAAGTGACCTTCTCTGTATACGTAAAACCTCCAATCGAACCGTTTAAATGTTATGATTTCGGTTACCAGGTCTACAAGTCCCAGCGTCTTCGCGCTGGTAAGGGAAAGATGCGCAACCGTCGCCGCGTCCAGCGCAAGGGACCCCTCATTATCTACAACAAGGACCAGGTGAGAGATCTTGTTGATTTGTCGACATCCACGACAAGCTCTTGAGTTAAATGTCGCGTGTCGCCTTTTAATATATTTAAGTTTTAACATGGTCAGACGACATTGTGGGGGTTGTAAAGCAGTGGATCCGACTGGCACAAGACCGCCAGGGGTGGCGATATAAGGAAGAGGCCTATACTCAGCAGTGGGTGTTACCAGCTGATTAGATAGATAGAAGTTTTAACATCGATTTATAGTGAGTGATAAATAAATAAATACGACTGCAGTAACTATCGGTACAAATCTGTTTGCAAAAAAACCGGAATTAACATCCGGTATGATACCGGTATATGTTCTAAACTACATCCCCTCAACAGCCTTACTCGCTACACTCCATGTGTTTTGAGCTACGATCGCGAGGGTATATCGCATCATCTCCCATAGGAAACATCGGCGGGACTATCGAGACCGCCGGTGTGTCGACTTGTGGATGACATTTTTTTACACTGCATAGTCATGTTATGAATGACTATTGTAAATATTTTAATTGACTTAACTAAAATGGCAAGATTTGCTTTTTATACCGGTATTAACATGCTGCACCTAGCTCTCAGGAATACCGTTATTCAGGGATATATTATTGAAAACGCTTTTGAAGTTGGCTACTATTACAAATTTTATCATCGTCCGCATTCTCTTTTCCTCAGGGTCTAACCCGTGCCTTCCGTAACATCCCCGGCGTTGAAATGCTGAACGTGAACAAGCTAAACCTCCTCAAGCTGGCGCCCGGCGGTCACGTTGGACGTTTCATCATCTGGACGCAGTCTGCTTTCGACAGGCTCGGTAAATATCTATAAATTATTCTTCTATATTTATAGTGAGGGAATAATAAGACGTGCGCATTGCGCGCACACTTTTGCTCTATTATATGCCCGCTGCGCGTGTGCAGTGCGATATTATTCAGTCCAGTCATTAAAGTTTCGATATATTAAAATACCGGTATTTTTTAGACATTAAATTGTGGTTTGTATTCAAGCGTACCTGAAGAAAAAAGTATAAAATCTAACCATAATCATATAAAATAATACTAATACTAATCTTTGAGTATACTGCATTCTGCTCAGCAACGTATACCGGTATTTTGACATCAATGACTGTTAAACTCTTCGAAACTTGGTAGCAGAATATCGATTTTTAGAAGAAAAATACCTCAATAAGCTTTTACACTAAGTAGACAACAAGGTATTCCCTCAACAGCCTTACTCACTACACTCCATGTGTTTTGAGCTACGAACGCGAGGGTACATTGCATCATCTCCCATAGGAAACATCGGCGGGACCATCGAGACTGCCGGTGTGTCGACTTGTGGATGACATTTAAACTTTATTTAAATAATTTTCTTGACGTTGTCGCATATATGTATTTAGTCTTGAATCTGATTATAACTGCTTCAACTTGAGCTAGTAGTTTATAACATAGTATTATTTTTCACAAACTCGCATCGCCTCTTAGATTTTAGAGGTTGTTACCCCGTGTTTATGTTTACCCGTACTTTATCTGAGACAAATGAGATAGTTGATTCCTACTGATTTGATAATTCCACTTCACTTGTACTGCTAATAACAGTACCTGTCTGAACCTACACAGCGGCCAGAAACGAATGTTGCTACGTTTTTGCATAATACCTGGGCCTCGCGTCGGTCTAGCACTCTAGCTTATACGTTTTTATATATTACGTCGTCTACAGCCTTTAGTTAGAAACTCTAAACATAGGGTGTAGTGGTGTAGATTGACACATGGATGAATAACCGTTTTCGTACAGGTATTCTTATGCAGTCCTAACTATTCCAATATGAGTACAGTTTTACCTTATTTATTGTTATTTTCAGATGCCTTGTTCGGTTCATGGAAGACTCCCTCCAAGGAGAAGAAGAACTTCAACCTTCCCCAACCCAAAATGGCCAACACTGACCTCAGCCGTCTGCTGAAATCTGACGAGATCCGCAAGGTTCTGCGTGCTCCTAAGTACGTAGTCTACTTCTAGCTTGTATCTCTACTGCTTAATTATTGGCTTGTGAATGTGAGAAAGCTAAGGTTAGGATTTTAAACAAGTTCGGTAGTAAAAAAGTGGAGGAAATTTGATTATTGCACCGACAAGAACTAGTCTCTTTAATTTACATTAATGGAATATATAATATTACAAGAAAAATGCTATACTGGCTGATATTACCGGTATTATTTCCGGTTTTTTCTACCATACCATAAAATTCAATGATGATATCTCTTTTCAGAGCATTGGGTTATGAATACCATGATTACCTAACACGTTGACTTTACCTGACAAAACCATCGCAACAATTTTCATCAATTACCCATATACATTATCTAATATTTCATCATTATATTACAGCAAGCGTGTGGTGCGTGCGACAAGGAAACTCAACCCTCTGACCAACTCCAAGGCAATGCTGAGGCTGAACCCATACGCAGCTGTGACTAGGAGGAAAGCACTGCTCGATCAAATCAGAAAGAATAACGTCAAGGCTCTGGCTGTTGCTGAGAAGCAGGGAGTAAGTATTTGTTTTATTTACTGTGTGTAACCCATAAAGAATGTGATGCTACCATGAGACGGACATTGGCAGAATTGCGTCAATACAGACGCAGAGACATCTAGCTGAGGTTGATCTGATCAAGTCTTCCCTAAATAAAGGGGGGTTTTGTCATTATCACCATGCTTAGCAAACACGGATTGGTAATTGCAGTGGAATTCAGTGAAACTTGTTTTTTTTTAAATGACGATATGGCTCATATAGACGACATCGATATACCGGTATTTTTTTGCGGTAATTTCACCCATACCTGTATTAATACGATTTCGTTATAAACCAATATAGGTATATTCGGCTTGTCCAGAAAGGCTACCAGATTATAACCAACAGAATCAAGCAATTCTACCAAAATCTAAATGATGATATCCTCTTTTTCAGAGCATTGGGTTATGAACACCATGATTACTTACACGTTGACACTTTCTGATCCCAATTTCCTGACAATAATCTCCCAAAACACTGAACTACAATACTAATAGTACATTTTCCACTTTCAGATCAAGCTAGCAGCAACACACCCCGCTGTCAAGGCCCAGAAGCTGCGTGAGAAGCGAGGCAAGGCCATCAAGGCTGCTATCGCAAAGAAACCCAAGAAGACTGTAGCCAAGAAAACACCTCCTCCGCCTAAGAAGGTCGCGAAAGCACCTAAAGCGGCGAAAGTTGCAGTGAAAGCGCCGGCTAAGAAGTAATTGGACGAATAAAATTTATTAAGATATTGCTTTGTTTTATTTTTATTCTTGGATGATGTAGGCTTGGTGGCCATGGAAGAACCAATAAAAGGTATTGGTTGAAGGTACCAAAATAGTATATTTCGTATTTATCCCATTACTACATAGTATAGTCACTTTCCGCCGTCTGTCTGTCCCTATGTATGCTTAGAGATCTTTAAAACTAGGTAGGTAAGCAATTGATTTTGATGCAGTTTTTTTTAAAATAGATAGTGATTCAATAGGACGGTTTATAATCTATATTCAGCATTTAAAATAAAATTATGCCATAAAACATCCTAAGGTTAATTCCCGTGCTCGCTCCAAGTATTCTAATAGATAATAATAATTTATACAAAAATTACTTGGAACTAAAAAGATAGAAAGCACTTAAATCTAATATTTGATAAAATAAAGCATGTACCTGAACTAGGAAATAGTAGGTACCTATATCGGTCAAATGTCAAATTATTATTACTCCAGTTGGTAATTTAGGAGATCTACTGTAGGCTAAGAGCACAGCTTAGCAGGGTAGATGGAATAGAGATTACGACGCAGTAAAATATTTGAAATTCATTCAATAATTTACGTAATTTCAAACGATGTATCATTTTTGGTTTATTTTACTCTAGATAGGTGACATTCCTGTGCTTGGCCTACAGGATCCTCTTCTAATGAAAGACAAACCGTAGGTTCCTAGTTGATATCACTGTAATATACAAGAGAACTTTTAATCAGGGAACTTCGAGTAGTCTAAAGGTCCCGAAATTATGTGCAATATAGCGTTATGCACATCAATATATGTAGATAAAGCCGGATACGGAACTGTGTTACGTACGGGGTGAATTGTCCATTCGCATCATAGGTTTCCCCGTGTGCTAATAGGTTTTTAATTTATCATTGCAATAGCTACAAACAGGTAGGTACTAAGATTCAATCTAGGTACTGACGCATGGCGCTGCAGCGCTGCAACGCCAATTGTGAATTCGTAACTGAACTTTGCGCGAATCTACAAGATGATAATTGCTCTGTAGTTTATTACTATGTTCTAGTTAAGTTGTTCTTCTCCTATACAACAACTACGTAGGAGCAGAGTGAAGGTGATTGTATAGGATGGAATGGACTAGTCTCTAATCCATCCCATACAATACCTAACTACGCCTGCGACGCAAGAGGTTGCGGGTTAGATTCCCGCCTTGGGACCAATTATGTTTGTATCGTATGATCTGCAAATATTTTTAGTTTGAGTTTTTTTGTGTATTTTCTATGTAAAATAAAAAAAATATATACATCAGTCATGCATAACATAAGCTCGGCTTAGCTTAGGGCTAGATGATGCTGTGTCGTTTGTCCAGCAATTTCTCGCGCGCGCGCAATACCTACTAAGCATCGACTACGTACCCCTACTAAGGCAGCCAAAAGGTCACGTGGGTAGGTAGGTACCTATGTGTCTTCTAGTGCCTGGTTTTTAGATTTCTATGGTCTCTGGCTCTCTTCTCTTGTAGTGACGAATTTTTGCCTAATCCCTTGCATGGCTTCGAACCCTTTGAAAATAAAGGGATCTTTTTTGGTACCAATATCTTCGAAGTTCGGTCCATGCAAGATCTAAAAAATCAAGCGGATCTTCAACTTGGTGATTTAAGTGATCTATAAGGTACTGACAATTTGATGACACTGACGTGCGGCATACGTATCGTGTGACGACAGTTTTTTGGCGCGAAAAATCATGATTTTTATGTGATCTGCCTTGCCTACTCGGTTTCTGTAGGTACTCACAATGCGAGATTAATTATACCTATCGCACGTATGTAGCTCTAAAACCTACGTAAAGGCTACGGTTGTACAGTGCGTGTGCAGCAATAGGACTCCGGAAGTGCGCAGTAAATTATTTACATTTGCGCATTTGCGTAACATCTACCAGTCTATATACTACCAATAATAATTAACCTATTAGCGGAGTACTATTTTTTGAAAGTTTCATAATAGAAGTCGTCGATCAACAATTTTATTTTATTGTACCAAAATATTATTTTTGTCAAAACTGGTTACCTAACATTCTGGATTTTATTTTTGGCTACACCAAGCCTTCTTTCTTTTCTACCTACTTTTTGCCACACCACAAGATGGCCGTCACCACCGTCACCGTCAGATAAAGTAGTCTATGGTTATTTTTATTTCTGGTAACATTATTAAAAATCGATTCCTTTTATTTCGAATAATAGTATGGTTTCCAACGATTTATTGTTATCGAAAAAGCCATTCGGTATCTACCTATTGAATATACATATTATGTAGTTGCAGCATCCAATGGAATCCTTGGGCAGCACGGACACGTAGCGAGTGGGCATAGAAGAAGACTTAGAATGATAGCCTTAGAAAAAATGTCTCAATTACCTATTCGTAATACGTGCACCTGTGTGTGTCAAAGCACTGAAGTTATATGCTTATTAACTTGCATATAGATTAGTTTTTGGTTACATAATCAAGAAAATTTAACGACATTATCTCAGCTGAGCAGCACGTTTTCCTCTCGCCTTATATATTTTAGTATTGGTAGGGCCCTCCCTGATGCAGTTTTCATTCAAGCATACTGCGAACTTATAAAAAAAACTACAAGACAAAAACACATACCTGAAAAAGAAATAAATACCTACCTAAAAGTAGTGGCTAGAATCTTTCCCTGAAAATCATAGAGCCTGATACAGATAAGTACGTAAATCAAAGGACTAAAGAATATAAATGTACCTACCTATTCAAGCGGAGCGAGCGCGAGCATCTAAAATATTTTTATAGAGATAGAGAAACATTTATTGGACCAAGCACAGTTACAGCACATAACAAATAAGGTGAGAATTATATAAAAATGAAAATCATTATTAAAATAATAATAATGATTTACACTAATCATTTATACTAATACTTGCTGAATACTTAATGACAACAAAGACTTTTTTGAATTAAAGTTTAGCAAAAACTGGGATCATAAAACAACGACAAGGTACTTAACATTTACTACAAAACACAAACATCAACGACGCTCAGCGAAAAGGTATATTTTTATTTTCAATTACTAGTCGGTTTCTACGTAAAAAAATAGGTGGTAACTAAACTAATTCCATTTATACTTCCTTCAAAGGAAATAATTTTCTGAATCTGAATCGATTTTATATCGAGTAGAAACACTTATGACTCGATACAACCCTAAAAAATGTTGCCATAGGCAGATTTTGCCGCCGAAATTACATCACCATTTCATGGCACGCGTTTGACGCATTGTTTAATTTTTCGACTTTTCGTGACAGCACGTCAATTTCGACATTTGATTGATAATTTTGCAAAGGACCCATCAAAATTAGTTTGTTTGAAAGCTAGTTTACGCGCTAAATGTGATTTAGCCACAAATCCCCTGATTTACTAGGATGTGAGAGTGTATTGTACATTTTTGGTTAGGAGCCCTACCCCGTCGCGATGAGTGACCTAAAGTGTGTGGTTGAAGGTTGCGATATGGAGTATGATGTGACCTGCAGCTTTTCATTTTACAAGTAAGTTTGTTTTCAAGCTGTTCCGGTGGTTTTCTGGCCAATTCCCGTGTACCCTGTATGCTATACTTTGTTGGCTATGGCGTACGCCCCGTGACCTCGTTCTGAGTTGGCTACAGGAACGCTAACTGCACTTGTAAACACCTTGCCTCCAATATTCCTATTAGGCAATTTTTAAAGTTTCATACGTATTCCTCCCACTTAGACCCCAAGAAAACTGATAAAAATTCTCTAGAACCAGTCTTGAATGACCTCTTATCAATAGATTTCATAAAACTTATGAGTATGACCTAGTTTATGGTGTTTTGATGAATATTTTCTGAAGAAGATTGTTACTAATCCAGTTAAACAAATGCTGAGTAACTAAAGTTTTAACCATTTACCTAAATTTAATTCATTTATGAAATTAATGCTTTTAAAAACCACTATAAGTTAGAGTATTATCCCCTTATATTAAATTCCCCAAATAATCTCTACTGGACTGCATTCTAGGCTTGTTACAATATTCAACTTAGATGTTAACGGGTACTCTTGGCAAAACTTTTCATACTATTTATTGTAATTTCTGTCAAGTTAACCAATATCAATTAGTTTATTATTCAGAGAACATCACCCCAATCAGAGCTTTTTCTTGTTTTCTCATTTGACACTGACATCGCTGGATTTTTGTTTTCTCATGTGAAGTTGACATTCCATTCTAAAGTTAAATTGAAAAATTGAAATCAGACACTGGCGGTTGCATAATGAATCAAAAAGATGAAGTTGAAACCGACACTGGCTGACTTGTGTCAAAACTGACCATGTAAGAAGGTTGTAACTCTTCCTGAGTTTTATTATGTCTTTAATATTGTCTATGTTTCTTTTCTATCCTTGTATACAGTCTTCTGTTTTCAACACCACACCAAGGTGCACTGTCCTGGGTGATTCCTCTACTAATATGACTATAGGTATTCAACAAATTAACTGTATAATATTATGGTACAGTTAAAATGTAAATGAAAAAGTTATTTATTACTTTAGGCTTACAAATAAGCACTTAGACAGGTCATATTTTATACTATTTTTTGTCCACCAGTGGAAGAAGTGAGAAGAAACCACTAGTATATTCATAACTTATGTAGTTAACTTCACTAATCATAATATATTACTATTAGAAGACTTTTCGAAAATGCCCATGTAATGAAAATAGGTGTTTATAAATAAATAATGCTGGACAATTCACACAGCATTATCTAGCCCCATGGTAAGCAGAGCTTGTGTTATGGGTACTAGATAACTGATATACATAATACAATACATTACATAGATAGATATTTTTTATTATACATAGAAAACGACCAGAACACCTGGAACAAATATCTGCAGATCGTACACACAATTGTCCCGAGGCGGGAATCGAACCCGCAACCTCCTGCGTCGCAGGCGGACCTTCGCCCACCGCGCCACATCGGTCGTCAACTTATGATTACTCATTGACGTTTAATCATTAACTTAAGATTAATATCAAAATAAACACTGCACAGAAAGGACAGAAGTCAAAACTTATTCTTAACTATTAGAAGGTATGTTGGCTCAACCAAGATTTCTGTACATTCCAAGTATTTTTTAAAACTGATCATAATTTTTTTTATTTGCTGTAATGTAGGTACAAAAGTTCCTAATTAAAAATGTTCCAATACATTACTACCTCATCGAGGCGTGCAAAATAAAGATAGCATGCAAATATCACAGTAGAGTTTAGTAATGTTCTAACCTAGGTATATTGTAGATAATTTTATATAATGTCAAAAATCTTAAAGTAATAATAGCAATAGTAAGAGGCGCAATAGTAAAAAAGGTAATGTCAAAATCATCCTTTAGTAGTCCACTGCTGCACATAGGCCTCCCCTAATGAGCGCCATAGCGCCGTCTTTAGCTCGACGCATCCATTACCTGCCTGCAGTCCTTCGCAGTTCATCTTCCCACCTAAACTGATACTGTGTCCCAATGCTGGACAAAGATCATCCCATCATCCTTTTCTTCGAAGATTAGAAGACTTAAATCAAAATAAGTTATCAGGTTTCTTCGTCATAATCAACCCAAAAACATCCACTGCTGAACATAGGGCTCCCCCACACGACGACGCCACTAATAGCGGTCCTCAGCCACCTCAATCCATCCTACCACTAGTTATTAATTGTAAATAATATAATACAATATAGTATCTTTATTGCACCATCAATAAAAATAATAATAGAGGATCTTAATACTAAGTCTAGTGGCACAATCGGCGGCCTTATCGCTAAAAGCGATTTCTTCCAGGCAACCTTTGGATGGATAGGATCGGTACATATTAAAGCTGACGGTAATAGTAAACAATAAATTTCAAATGTTTTGTTATAGAAACGTTTCAATGATATATCTATCCCATGGGAACCGAGTTATGTGATAAAAAGTCTTATGTTTTATTCCAAGTCTAGAACTACATGTAAGCAAAATTTCAGCCCGATCTGATCAGTAGTTTTGTCATAAAGAACTAATAAATATCCATCTTAATAAACTTCCAAACTTTGATGGGGCTTTGTCATTGATACAATTTTTATTTTTTTGTTAGTTATAAAATTTACATCTTTAAGCATTATAAATGTTGTTGGTAGTTGAATTGATAAGAGATTTGCGCGAATTTCAATATGGCCGCCATACATAGTTGGTTTAGATATCGCTCTTAACTAGTTTTAACTATTCGCTTTACGACCGCAGTTATTTATAAAGGGTGTCTCAGCCCAGATTTTAAACTTTAAACACGAATTTCTCAGAAGTTTGCGGGGCTAGCGGGAGGGGAGTGGTAGCGTTCGGTTGGTAACAAGTGCGGATTTGTTAGTCGCCATGTCGCAGTGGTCTGGCGCGCATCGCGCGTACGCAGTAGAGGCTTACTTTTGCAATGAGTTTTCGTTGAGTGAAGCACAGCGCAAGTTTTGTAATCGCTTTGAAATCCGCCGTATAAGTGACGCCCCGAGTATTCAATTAATTAAGTCGTGGGTAGAAAAGTTTAGAGCAACGGGATGTTTGCTTAACCATTCAATTCGCCCTCGAGATAGACCTGTGCGATCGATTGAAAACATCGACCGCGTCGCCGCTGCGATCGCGGAGCATCCACGACGATCAGTCAGGAAACATGCTGCCTCTTTGAGCCTTCACCGTTCAAGTCTTCAACGAATTTTGGCTTTAGACTTAAAATTACATCCATACAAAATCCAAATAGTTCAAAAAATCAAACCGGAAGACTACAACAAGCGAAAAATTTACTGTCAGAAGATGTTAGAATTTTTTTCAGAGGAAAATGTGATCGACAATGTTTACTTTAGTGATGAGTCACATTTTCACCTCGAAGGCTACGTAAATCGTCAAAATTGCCGTTACTGGTCATCAAGCAACCCAAAAGAAAAACATCAGAAAGCATTACACAGCCCGAAAGTTACTGTATGGTGTGCAATATCGGCGACGAAAATCATCGGCCCATTTTTCTTTGAGAATGACCGAGGTGTAGCGGTTACAGTGACGAGCGAGCGGTATATTAACATGATCAATAATTTTTTTGTACCTCAGCTGCAAGATGGGGCTATTAACAAGTCAAATGTGTGGTTTCAGCAAGATGGGGCCACAGCCCACACTGCTAGGGTCTCCATGGACACACTAAAAGCTTTTTTTCCTGGTAAAATCATTAGCCGCTTTGGAGACGTATTGTGGCCACCTAGATCTCCTGACTTAACCCCAGCTGACTTTTTTTTATGGGGTTATCTCAAAGGAAGAGTATATGATACCCCTCTTACGAGTTTGGAGCAGTTAAAGGCCAAAATAACTACAGAAGTGCGAGCCATATCAGTTGACGTTTTACGGCGTGTCTCTGCGAATTCGCTTGTCCGCTTTGAAGAGTGCATTCGCCGTGAGGGAAGACATCTTGACGGTGTAATATTTCGTACATAAAATCCGCAACATTACACTATAATTTACAACAATTATAACATTTCTAATACAATTTGTTTTTTTTTTATAAATATTTAAAGTTTAAAATCGGCGCTGAGACACCCTTTACTATGTGTTTTGATCATACGGTCGCCGCAATGCTCCCCCGGGTTATGTAATAAGTAATTAATTATTTATTTTAATAAGTAATTAATTATTTCTGAAACTATCATGGTTATCAACACTAAAGTCATTTAAAACGGGATATTTACCATGATTTGCTTTTTTAGTTTTCCAATATTTCGGCACAGTTTCATGCGTCATGAAACGAACTCGCAGTGTCTTCAGTTATTCCGTGATCATGGCGCATGAAACTGTGCCGAAATATTGGAAAACTCAAAAATCAAATCATGGTAAATATCCCGTTTTAAATGACTTTAGAATTAATTATTTATTTTTATTTATTTGTTGTTAATAGACGAGCAGCAAGTGGCTGATTTTACTATATGATACAGTGTTGAATTTATTCATTGCGTTACTTTTTTTAGTTTTTTATTTTTGTCTCGTAACCAGTTCTCCTACCTAAACCTAAGCTCATTGTGTGAAGAGAATATGAAGTTTATTTTTTTTATTTTTTATTATGTAGTTCTAAACTGAAGTCCCACTTTCTATCTTAAGCTATCTAAAATTTTCCTTCATTCTTCTCTCTTTCTCATTCAGTTACTGTCACTTCAGATGTGTCTTGTAGCTCCAGCTGTGATCAGATTTTATCTAAATTGATCTCTGTGGTACCTTCCTATTGTATGCAGTTATTGTTATTTGTTGTTTATCTGTTAGGTTAGATCCTAATTTAAGTAGCTTGCAATGTATATAGTTTGTATCTTTTTTTTTATTTTTTGTTTTTGATATTTATCTGTTTGTTTGTGATCTACCAACTATTGAAATAGAACACGTGAAGCACTTAGGAAGTAAACGAGCCTTCATTATGGTTTTATCAATGTAAGGGCATAAATATGCCGATTCAGTGATTACTGATTAGATACAATGGTGCCACGTTATGCATAGATCTGTACGTCTTCGTACACCTCCACTAATGAGTGCCATAGCGCCCTGTCTTCAGCTTGCGGCATCCAGCATCTGCTAGCAATCTTCCATTCTTTATTATAAAAATACTTATTAGAAAGTATTTTTTGGCGTGAATTGTCTTTCCTTAGACCACAATCTCACCAGATGACAATTGACTTAGTGATGATTGTAGTATAGGGCAAAGAACATTGCATTTTTATTATTTTTTATTAGCATTGAATGTTTAGGATTCCAGTTAGTAAGATATGGGAGTTGAACACAATTGACTAATCTAACGACCTTATTCGATACAAAAAATGGCTAAGGTTCCGCTAAATCTTCATTTTTAGGGTTCCGTACCCAAAGGGTAAATTGGGACCCTACTACTAAGACTCCGCTGTCCGTCTGTCACCAGGCTGTATCTCATGAACCGTGATAGACTTTTATACCTCTACAACTGAACAAATCTGTTCATAATTGACGGAGAAATCGGCTACTCAAAATATATACATACATCCGAATATAGAACCTCCTTCTTTTTTCGTATTATTTATTATTATTATTATAGTTCCACTGCTGGGCAAAGGCCTCCCTTTTCTCCTTCCACTCCTCGCGATCCAACGCCGCAACAGGCCATGATGGAAGATGTGCCTCGAGCTCGTCACGCCATCTCATCCTGGGCCTTCCACGTCGCCTCTTAGCGCCATTTTTCGTAGTCGGATAATAAAGTCATTGTTCATTTCATGTCTTTACCATCCTTTATGTTCTCAATAAAAAGTTTAAAATAAATAGTTAGTACAACTATTTACGGGGGTGACATAGTCACTTTGTGACAAAACTCCATTTATAAATAAAGATATAAATAAATAAAAAATAAATAAATAATGTTGGACAATTCACACAGCATTATCTAGCCCCATGGTAAGCAGAGCTTGTGTTATGGGTACTAGATAACTGATATACATAATACAATACATTACATACATAGATTTTTTTTTAATTATATATATAGAAAATGACCAGAATTGTACACACATTTGTTCCGAGGCGGGAATCGAACCCTCAACCTCATGCGTCGCAGGCGGACCTTCGCCCACCGCGCCACATTGGTCGTCAAAAAACTAAATCTTTAAATAGTCTCAAATGGTCTCTTTAAATGGTCTTTAAATAGCGTTGTGTTTTCCTCGACTGTCAGCAGGTGTATTTTCTTTCATAAATTCACATAATGCATTCCATCCAAAGGTTGGCCTGGAAGAGATCGCTTCTAATCTAAATGATAAGGCCGCCCATTGTACTTGTCGTATATAATATCTTTTTGTAATGATCTATATCTGGTGTACAATAATGTGTTTTTGTATTGTATTGGCTATCCGGCGGTGAATTAATTATATATTGCCGGCATTGCCGCGGATAAAGTCATCTCGTTTCTTAGGCTGATTTTATAGTCCAGCCAATGGACGCGCCGCTGGGCAGCGCGCTGTTAACATTTACTGATAAGCGTTTACTGGACGGCGCTGCACAAGCGCGCGACTTTGAAACACAACCATTACGCGGAGCGCGCGCTTTCGGACATGTATGGGGAATATGGGGTGGGGATACATCTCCGAACGCGCGCGCTCCAACGGCGCTGCCGAAACGCGTAACAATAAAACCAGCCTTAGTTCTTTCTTACATGTTTACCTTTTAACAGTACGAATACGACTGCAGAGGAAGATGGTAAGAGAAAGGAGTGGATAGATGGAGCTATGCATGAAGAGAGT
Organism: Eupithecia dodoneata; assembly: GCA_947044415.1. Taxonomy (NCBI): domain Eukaryota; kingdom Metazoa; phylum Arthropoda; class Insecta; order Lepidoptera; family Geometridae; genus Eupithecia; species Eupithecia dodoneata. Next base: position 4,393,935 of record OX345684.1, read on the forward strand.
GAGCTGCTTTGGAGACACGTCAGTCTGCAGTTATGCGGGTAAGATACTATACAAGTTACTGAACAATATACGCCTTCTACCTGCGATCACAAATACTATCTAGAAGTCGCGTCGCGTCGGGTCGGCGCAAAAAATCTGTCTCCGTAAATAAGAGCGCACTTGTAATGTGAGCTCTTATTTTGTTTAGTTCGATTGAAACAGCCAACGTAAACACGTGTCGCAATGCCGCAATGTGTATTCAAAAGTTGCAAAAATAAAAATAAAATATTTTTTGTTAGTTTAAAGCTAAAAATATAACTTATTCTTCATTTACTTACCTCAAGTGCGCTCTTATTTACGGCTTTTAGCTTTGATTTTGTATGGGACCTGAAATTTAGATAGTATTTGTGATCGCAGCTTTCTACTGTGGAAGACTGCGACTCGGAAAACGAAGTGTAGGACGCCCTCCAGCCAGGTGAGATGAAGACCTGCGAAAGACTCGTACATAAAGACCAGAACACCTGGAACAAATATCTGCAGAACGTACATACAATTGTTCCGAGGCGGGAATCGAAGCCGTAACCTGCGTCGCAGGCGGACCTCCGCCCACCGCGGCACAGAGGTCGTCTAATCTTAAATTCATCTATAATTATATATATCAATAATTCAAATAATATTTATTTATTTAATAAATAAATAATAAGTTTATTTACGTCATCTTCCATAGCTACCACTTCGAGTTGGACCAGCAAGGTCTGTGGATCGACTCGCCGATGCTGCCCGACCTACTGACCGTGCAGGACAGCAAGTCCAAGCTGAAGCAGTCCTCGGACGATAAGAAACGTAAGTGTTTGTATCTGTACTCTAATTTTAAAAAGGGAAAGTTTGTAAGACTTACAAACTTGCCCTCTTACTTAGTGTGTTCTAAAGGGTACTGGATGGCGTTACGGGGCGTAGTTACTGTTAGTGTGAGGCCAAACTAAAATTTTTGAGTAGTCGGTCGCGTAATATCGGTCGCGTAATTTCAGCTGCATTTGATTTCATAGAAAAAGTCCTGTTTGATTCACACGGCGACGCAAAATGAGTTATCAGCTGACTCACGCGCATAGTTAACCGAATAGTGTTCGCGGGGGTGAGGGGAGCGAGGAATGCGTCAGTCAGGTACAGATTGTGTGAGAGTCGACATGAATGAAGCAACTGAATAAATTGCGCCCGTCTGGCAGCCCAATCGATTTGGGCAGAATTTAACTCTAAGAATGAGGCTACCGCTAGGGACGGACAAGAATAGGGTAAATATATCGATGCAACTCGATGTTTTAATCGAGTGAAATCTCTAAAAATGTGCAATAGTTGCCTGTAGAAAAATACGCGACTCACAACTCAAAAAATTACTCTTGTTTGAACTTATCATAGGTTAGATTGCCTCTACCAGCACAGTGCGTGTCAGACCCACCAGACTAAATATTCATTCCGCCAGCACGGCCGGTGTCTGTCGGCGTATGTAATGTACATATAATAACTTTTATACCCTCTGTACTGTATAATACTCTTTTGTCTGTCAAGTCACGTGTCTGGCACGCTTAATGTCTGTAGATATAAACTGACCTGCGTAACTACAATCAGTAATGGGGAAAGCGCTCGTAACAAGCAATCATACTGATTTTAGTTCACCGCGTAACGTATCACGCTCGCTGTGAATGGTACATTGCAAATCGGTCAGTATTCTGTTTAAGGCTAGTGATGGGTAATCTAATCGAAAACATCTATTACATTACCCATTTACTGAGGTATCAGTCTGCATGTCCATTACTGTAGAGCGAGGCGGAGATTTTAAAGAATTGGTCCACTGAAACAGAGCAAAGATTTTATGATATTCTATTGGTTTATGTTACTATCTTCGTTCCGCTGCCTCGCTTCTACAATATCTGTGCACCTTGAGCCATACAAAATGTTTGGCTCAAGGTGCACAGATATTGTGACCGAGTTGTACGTGACGACTTTGTGAGCGTAAATATATCCGATCCCGATAAATTAATCTTTAATATAATTAATAATAATATAAGTAGACTTAATAACTACTAACTACTTAGTAACTTAATATAAAACACTCAAATATCAATAGGCTATTACTATTTCACACATTTCCCTTTCTATATACGGTTGTCCGCTCCGTCTGCACCAATATGAAAAAAAATTAAAAAAAAATTCGTAAGTTCTTTATGATATTCTTTTAATTAAAATAAATCTATCCATCTATCTGTCTTCTGGCTTACAAAATAAGCACCTAGACAAGTCAAATTTTATACTATAAATTATTAACTAATAAGAAATAATGTGTTTTTTATTTTCTATGTGGGTGTGTCTCTATCCTCACGCGATCCCTGCGATCACAAATACTATCTAGAAGTCGCGTCGTCGGGTCGGCGCAAAAAATCCGTCTCCGTAAATAAGAGCGCACTTGTAATGTGAGCTCTTATTTTGTTTAGTTCGATTGAAACAGCCAACGTAAATACATACGTGGTCACACACAATACCGCAATGTGTATTCAAATGTTGCAAAAATAAAAAAATGATTTCTCAGTTTAAAGCTAAAAATACTACTTATTCTAAATACTACATTTACTTACCTCAAGTGCGCTCTTATTTACGGAGACAGCTTTTAGCTTTTAGCCGAAATCTAGATAGTATTTGTGATCGCAGCGCGATCTCTAAATAATATAATAAAATAAAAATTCATTAAAATGTACATAATACATGTTTAGTAAGGGCTTTGATTGTCATTACCTATATAAGTTATTCTTTTAATAACTTGTGGTTTGGTAGTGAGTGAGGATTTTACATAAGATAGAAAGAGACATAAGATAAAATTATAGGATCCTATGTAGTTTGACATAGGATAGAAAAAGACGCGAGATTCTCACTGATCTCCATTGGTTGCAGACGGTGCGGGCTTCCAAACTCTATTCGAAAAGTTCATAGGCGACACGCCTAAAGGTATGGATAGATGTAACGTTCTTATGTGTAGGTACCATAATATACGGTATATATCGTTTTATATACAACCTAATATAAAGTCTGCCTCAGAACAGAACAAACTTAGGCAGCCTTCATATAGGTCGCGCGACTTGTTTAGATGTCTAGGTCGCACTGCCGTCAGGGTGCTTGCTACCTTTTGGTCCAGTGCGGCGGCGCGGGCGGCGCGGCCTACCTAATGTGAAGGCTGCCTAAGTATATTAACCATGATTAGATTTTTGAGTTTAAATGACTTTAGTGTTAAGTTAGTTTAAGCCGTTGATTTTGCAATAAATAAAATAAGTAAATAAATACATTGGATCATCCGATTTTAATAGGTACTAGCTACGCCCGCGTTGAAATCTATGTGTCAAATGGTTTATAAACCTTCCTCTTGACTCACTATATCTATTAAAAAAACCGCATCAAAATCCGTTGCGTAGTTTTAAAGATCTTAGCATAATTGTAATTAATTTTTAAGTTTTTACTGTACATAGTTTCCTATTTTAAGTGCAATAAAAAATTTTCTATCTATCATACATAGGGACAGACAGACAGACAGCGGGAAGCAACTTTGTTGTATAGAAAGTTTGTTGTCCACAGTGGCAGAGATAATAAGGAACGAGCATAACTACAGCGCTGAACCGCCGAAGCAAGAGCCTCCGGAGACCATCTCGAGACTGAACGTGAGGCAGCTTGTGGACACCCTCGGATACTTGTAAGTAAAGAATAGAAACTGTCTTTACTCTGAATAGAATAAGGAACGAGCATAACTACAGCGCTGAGCCGCCGAAGCAAGAGCCTCCGGAGACCATCTCGAGACTGAACGTGAGGCAGCTTGTGGACACCCTCGGATACTTGTAAGTAAAGAATAGAAACTGTCTTTACTCTGAATAGAATAAGGAACGAGCATAACTACAGCGCTGAGCCGCCGAAGCAAGAGCCTCCGGAGACCATTTCAAGCCTGAACGTGAGGCAGCTTGTGGACACCCTCGGATACTTGTAAGTAAAGAATAGAAACTGTCTTTACTCTGAATAGAATAAGGAACGAGCATAACTACAGCGCTGAGCCGCCGAAGCAAGAGCCTCCGGAGACCATTTCAAGCCTGAACGTGAGGCAGCTGGTTGATACTCTCAGATTCTAGTAAGTTAAAAAAAAAAAAAAATTATATAGTTTGTTTTATACTATGTAGATATTATACATGATTTATATGTTTATAATATATAAAGCTAGATTACCACTCACTGACTGACTGATTGACATAATTGTTCTCCTTGTTTTAATTATAAATTTGAAATTTCACCACAATCTTTATAAATGTCCCTTTTAGATCTCTAAAGAACATGCAGCGCAAGCAGCTGTGGGTGGTGAAGGTGGAGACGGAGAAGATAGAAGCGTCCATCACGCAGTCAGAGCAGGTCATCACCAAGATGCCGGACCCGAGGCAGATTATTGAGGTGAGAGAAACATTTGTTATCTGACATCTTGACGACGACGACGTGGCGCGGTGGGCGAATGTCCGCCTGTGACGCACGAGGTTGCGGGTTCGATCCCGCCTCGGAACAATTGTGTGTACGATCTGCAGATATTTGTTCCAGGTTTTCGGGTCGTTCGTTATCTATATATAATAAAAAGTTTAAGTAGTAAGTAAGTATTAAGTATATCAGTCATCTAGTATCCATAGCTGTGTGGATTGTTCAGTATTATTTATTTATTATATATATTGTTCTACAGATAATCCCGCAAGGCGTGCAAGAGTCTAGCTCCCACCAGGATATGCAACTAATGGATGACTCCAATATACCAGAGAACTTTATATACGAGATCGCTGAAGAACAGGAGATCAGCATGGACGAGGTAAATAATAAGAATTACCAACTGAGGGCATCAGTATATCTATATATATAAAAGAAAGTCGTGTTAGTTACACTATTTATAACTCAAGAACGGCTGAATCGATTTAGCTGAAAATTGGTGGAGAGGTAGCTTAGAACCAGGAGTCTAACATAGGATACTTTTTATCATTTGAACCATTTGACTTGACACATAGATTTAACGGAGGCGAAGCCGCGGGGCGCAGCTAGTTGTATATAGAAATGGAAAATGTTTATTTGTGTTTCAAAATAAATAATATAAATTAGGTTACTAATAAAAAGAAAATAACGGCGAGATCACACATAGGATACCGGCTCAGCATTAAATGCTTCATTGCTATATTTGACGACCTCTGTGGCGCGGTGGGGGAAGGCCCGCCTGCGATGCAGGAGGGTTCGATTCTCGCCTCGGGACCATTGTCTGTACGATGATCTGCAGACATTAATTTGTTCTGGGTGTTCTGGTTGTTATATATGGAATTTTTTTTCTGCTGGGGCCTATTTGATCGAAGAAACAATTAAAAATATATAAAAGCGAAGTGTTACAGCTACTTACAAAACAAAATAGGTAAAATTAACAATTTTAACCATCTAGAAAAAAATCATCATCTGTGAACTAAAAAACGCCCGCCGCGCCATCGTCGTCAAATTTTAGTCAGAATAACTAAAATTATTAACTAAGTTATCTTTCCACCAGGTCAAAGAAATCCCAGCGGCCGAGAACCACGAATGGATGGTCAACATCCTGCCAGACGAGACTAAACCTAAATACGCGTACATAAAGCATTGCAGCACGGGCAAGAAGAAACGCCACTTCACTACTGAAATGAACGAGATCACTCTGCAAGGGGACTTCGAGAACTACTACATACTGCCGGATGTGGACCCTTCGTCTAGCGTGGAGATAACTACCAGCTATGAACCGGAGAACTATGTTATCGAGGAGTACGAACATTTAGGTATGTTACTATGAAGACAGGGCGCTGTGGCGCTCATTGGGGGAGGCCTATGTCCAGCAGTGGACTAACATAGGCTGATGATGATGAACTATGTAATGTTATTTCATATCAGTTATTGTGATTTCATGGTATTATAGCTCTTAGGTGTAGAATCTTAGTACACATAATGCATAAAAACCCTGTCAGGGCGCAACAGTTATTGGGTTCGTTCTGTTTAGGTTGTTAACTTAAATAATATACTTAATATTTATAAAAAAAATTAAATTATTAATTGGCACACTAAACAGAATACAATCAAATATTTTATGCAAATAGACTAGGTGGGATGACGACCTGCGAAAGACTGCAGGTAGATGCTGGATGTGTTAAGCTGAAGACAGGGCGCAATGGCGCTCATTGGGGGAGGCTTTTGTCCAGCAGTGGACTGCTATAGGCTGATGATGATGATGAATTATTTGACACAAGCACACAGTAATTAAAACTAGACTGTATGTATCCCTATGTTACTATGTAATTGAGGAGTACGAATATTTAGGTGTAAATCTTTCTTCCCTAACAGCGCATACTCTTCCAGTACTCGACGAGCAGAGGCCGGCCAAGAAGCGCTCTAAGCCAGACCCCGAGAAGAAGAAACGCAAGAAAGCGATCGCAGCGCCGCCCCCCGTCATGAAGGAGGAACCGAGGGATATGCCGCTCACTGACGAGACAGGTACTTATTGAATTCTATTCAAACACGGTGATTATTTTGGCAAACGTAGTGTCGGACGCCCTTCTACGCCCGACGACTAGGCGGGATGACGGTGAAAGACTGCGGGCAGATGCTGGATGCGTCAAGCTGAAGACAGGGCGATATGGCGCTCATTGGGGGAGGCCTATGTCCAGCAGTAGACTAACATAGGCTGATGATGAAACATTGTATGTACTCTTGTGATTATTTTGACAACCTTCGAAGCAAAGTCGACCTTTCTGATTTACTCGAAAAGGCCCCAGCAATTTTATTGGTGTCTTGTTTTGCGGCAAGCAATGGAAATTACCTGCTGCTATACAGGTTGGTTTTTTGATGAATCGAGAACAGTCGTGAAAGGAGTCATGCCCTCGGTTTATAAGAAAACCTTTCACTACTCTCGTGGTGAAAGGTTCTCTAAAAACCACCCTGTATATTAAAATTAAACAAATAATGCTGGACAATTCTCACAGCATTATCTAGTCCAAGCTAAGCAGAGCTTGTGTTACGTGTACTATATACTTTGTACAATACATTTTTAGGTTTTAGGCTTTCGTTGAGATTTCAGTGTTTTCAGACTAGTGTTTTGTCATTTCTAGGTGAAGACTGGTGTATCGACGGGAGCCTGGTCTACGAAGAAAACGACGACTACGACGATAAAAAAGCTGCGGCGAGAGTGAGAAGAAAAAATAAGAAATATCTAGGTTACGACTTTGTCACGTAGAGGTACAGCTGTTTTTCGTTGTGGGGTTGAGTTTTTGACAGAGTATTGTGCTGCACTGGATATTACCATGCCTTGTCTCACAGTTAAGGTAATTACCGCACTATTTTGCGGTGTGCTGTGTCGCTGGGATAACGTGTCTCTCTCTTAAGGGTCGGTACATATCTGACGGAAAATACGTCGCGTATTATCGGTCGCGTAACGCCAGAACAGGCAAATATATAATAAAACATTCAACCTTTCACACTCAACCGATGATGCGTTAGTGCGTCGAGCGCACAGCGTCTGTTACGTTTCCGTCAACGAATAGTCGGTCGCGTTACGTGTCGCGTTACGTGTCGCGACACGTGTAGTTTGATTGATGCATTCAGACTAGGCGTAATTCCGACTGAGATCGTTTGTGTACAGGCCGTTCGAACTGACTAGAAACGTAGTATGGCAGGTCTGATTTGACTGAATAGACGCAACCCACCCGTCGCGTCTGATATCGTGCGTCTGCGTCGCGCTCGACGCATTTTCCGTCAGATATTAATCGACCCATAAACTGTAAGATATACGAGTAGTTTAAAAATACATACATCTGAATTATAGTGACCTCCGCATTTTCATATTTTATGTTGTTAGCGTAGAGTTCGAATTGACAATCTTATGAAATCTATAATAGATAAGTAAAAGCTAGAAATGGTTATGATAGATAATTCTTTATTGCACACTAAGTATAAAATGACAATGTAAAATAAAAACTTAAAAAAACTAGATACAATTGGCGGTTACAATGGTTATGCTCAGGCTAGAATAGACAAAATTGATCTCCTACCTAATTTTTCCTTGTTATGTTGCTCACACGACCAACACCTACAGCACTGACAAAAATTAGCATTCAAATATGGGTAATAAAGCCCATATTTGAATGCTCTCGTGGTAACGGTGTTGGATTAATTTGCAGAGCTTTAACAAGGCCTTGTTTACGGTGGAAAATACAAAAATTATATCAAATAATAGTCGTCCAATGTGTAACATTATTTGAAATTGATTTCAACTACAATAGTTTACGCAATGAAATATTAAAATTAATATTTAATATGTTCTGAGCTTAACATAGCAACTGTTAATATTAAACCAGACATGATGTTGATGATTCTTTGTTAATGGCAACTGTGTCTGGTTGGACGCTTCTCTGCCAGTGTCAAGTAATGGAAAATAATTGTAAAATGAATGAGTTTAATTATGAAGATTGTTTGATATTAAAACTTTTGAAACTGTCATGGTTATCAACACTAGAGTCATTTAACACTTTGAGTGTTGAAATCACACGGTATGTGTTTTCTACAAGTGACTAATATGCGTAAATCCACACTAGCGCAGCGGCTGAGAAAATACAGATCTTTGTGACTCAGCACAGCCGTAATATTTTTCGAACGAAACGCATGTGCGGCGCAACACAACCGCTGTGTAGAGCGGCAGCACGAATTTTTTAGGTTAAAAAAAAGATCGCAGTCGTCGAATAAAAATCGCAGTCAAAGTGTTAAAACGGGATATTTACCATGATTTGAGTGCCTTTAGTTATTCCGTGACCATGGCGCATGAAACTGTGCCGAAATATTGGATAACTCAAAAATCAAATCATGGTAAATATCTTGTTTGATATTGTCACCAGAGCCTAGTTCGTTATCTAGCAGGGTGTACCACGTGCAGGTTAGGTTGGCTTGGGAGACGAGATGTCGGAGTCCCCCTTACACCGGAAATGTTATAAGAATAAGTAATATTATTTTATTTAAGTACTTCTGTCAAAAACTCAACTTCTTGTATTATGCAATACTAGACTTTTGCTTTCTTTTAAAAGATTTCACTATATAATATTAATAAATACTTTCTATGCACTGTTAAATAACTGAAGTAATATTTTAATCTTTATAATTATGAGTATATAAAAAACATTCAAGATTTAATTTACTCATCGAAATAAAGCTTAAAATTGAATTTTACTCAGTATGCTATGAAAGGTACTAGTTGCTTTGAATGAGGTATAAAAATCATTTAGATTATAACATTGTTAAAAAAAAAAAAAACCAAACACATTATGAAAATATTAGGAAAATCATTTTTATTCTATGTATTTGTAAATTTTTGTATCAGTATAAAATAACTAAGATAAAAACCGTTATGCTACAAATATATAGCTAATAAAATATATCAAAGGATTTTTTCCATATTGACCTGTTAGTCGGAAACAAAATTTTTTTTTTGTTGGAAATTAATCTCTTCATCTGATATGTAGATAATTTTAGAGTATTGTTAAGTGTTTAGGACATCTTAAGTTTAATAGTCTTAAAATATATTAATAATTGTGGTCTTGATTAATACGTCTAAGGTAAAACTATTTAAGTTGTCGCCTCTGAAGAATTTTTCACTTGTCAAAAATTCCTATTGTCACCTAGAAATATTTTTGTCTAGGCTATAGTTCCGACAATATATCTGTGGACTGAAGAACGTTTATGTAATCGCTCCAGGCATAGTAACTCGCTAACCTGTAGGGTAAATAAAACTGTCTAATGTATTTAAATTTTTTATGATTTTTACCTATTTCACTGATATTTTGGCTTAATTATCTGAAGTTTTTTTGTATAGACACATGTATAACCTGCATAATTAAAGAACGGGATTGAGATTTATGCCTGTTCCATTTAAGCTTTGGTGTCTTGATTGCGCAGTGCGCTGCGATATGCGGTGCTGTATAAACTATCGTCACGACGCAATGTCAAACACAGACGTGGAACGCAGCGTAAAGGCCGGTTTATATCTACAGACATTGAGCGTGCCAGACACGTGACTTGGCAGACAAAAATAATTATACAGTACAGAGTGTACAAACGTATGTATTTATATGTACAGTGCATACGCCGACAGACATCAGCCGTGCTGGCGGAATTAATATTGAGTCTGACACGCACTGTGTCGGTATATGTAATCGGACCTTTATGCGTACCCATCAAGGGACCAAAGACAAAAGAGTTTATATCGAATTCGGAGTGAGCGGGACAGCATGACAGATATGATTCTCTATCTCGTTCATAAGTTCCGTACGCAAGTTATAAACGCCCAGATTTATCCTCAACGATTCTGTGGGTTCATTTACTTAATGTATTTAGTTCTAAGAGGTTTTTAGCAAGGTATATTATTTTCTGTTAAATTTATAATTTTCATAATGTGAGTGGTAACATGTCATGCATTAAACGTTTTGTTTTTGAATATAAATCATCTGGTTGTATTATTCTGTACAATATAAGTTTATTCAACTATTGGAGATGGTTCTTTTATTTGTAGACTAGTCCAACCAAATCTCTACGAAGTTGCCCTTGGTGGCCACCAAACTCTGTTTTCGCATCTTCCTAACCTTACAAAATAAAACTATTTCAGAGACATTAAAAAAGCCTACAATAGTATGATGTTTCCTTTGATCAACGTAAAAATAAGATAAAATCGGTGGCGGTGCGAGTGTGCCTCGGGGTACCGCCTTAAGAAACCTGACTACAACCATAAAGAATTTGCAAGAAAGAGTGAAAAAGAAATCGTGGTAAATATCCCTGAAAAATGGCTTCTGGACAAAAAATTATGTGAATAGAAAATAAAAAACACCTTATTTGATAATAATTTATAATATCTGGTAGACTTAATTCACCTGGCTTGTCAATATCCAACTCTTTGGCGATCTTAAGATCAAAACTATCTGGCAGTAGGTTAGCTAGGTACTGTTCGGAAAGTACTAGGGCTTTTCCTCATGGCTTAGATAACTATTTCGCTACGAGGACTTGCATATCCTCATGGCCAAACTCGTGTCAAAATAGGCCAAGCAAGTACAGTTAAGTACAAACAAAAAGTCTAATTTTTTCTTTCGTTTCTCTTTACTTTTGTAATAAAAACCATAGATTTCAGAGTTTAATACGTCAATTCAAATGTATTAAATCTATGGTTGAGCACTTAAGAACAAAAAGGATTTGAATGAGATATATGTACATATGTACCTACGTGCGGTCTGTTTTATCTGGAAATCTAAGAAACTATAAATTTTGAAACTTTCTGTAGTCAAAAGAAAACACTGCTCCGAACCATCTTTACTTCGGGTCTTTATCGATAGGAGGTGCAGTAATGTTCGCGGAATCATTCTACCACATCAATTTAAATAAAACTTATTGTTACTTTGAAAACAAAAATTTTGCGTCAACTCGTCACTTGACCTTGAAAAAAGCGTCATGGCAAAGGACAGGAAGACAGTCGTATCTCATTTCTTCTCAGGCTTTGGGCATATATTGTACTCTTTCTTGTGTGAATGAGATGGCATTTGCACGAGTTGTATAGATTTCTCTTTCTAGGATTTTTCTACTTGCTTTCTATTCAATTTTTATCCATTGGTCATGAAGGATAAATAAATCAGGTCTAAATAATGTTGCAAAACCATTTTCTCATAGTTAAAAGTTTAAATGAAAGTTTATTTCTTTAGGCTTACAAATAAGCACTTAAACAAGTCATATTTTATACTATTCATTATTATACAATGTGTATTGTCGAACCTTGATCAAACGAGATGTGCGAATACACGACATATATTTATCGATAAAAAACAAAAAATAAAAAATTATATGTTACCTCTCTCAAAAATAAAGCCGATTTAATAATTTTTTTAATGAAAACTAATTCATCTGGTTTTTTCTTCGTTTCTTTTTGAATAAACAGTATATTTTATTCAAAGTAGTCTCATTTGAAAGCTAGATAGTTTACCTAGCTAATAAAATAAGAACATAAGCCTAGTAAAACCAATATTTTTTTAGAAATTTGCAAAAAAAAACAAATTTTATTTTATTTTTGATCTGTAACTTTAAAACTGGGTTATTGATGTGTACTTTTTTGCATGTTGTATTAAACTTCATAATTTAATCTACAAATTCTCTAAAAAATATGGGTCTATCTCTTTTCGTTGTTATGTTATTCACCATTGAAAATAGGTACTTTCTGTTTTGTACAAAGATCAACAGGAATATCAACTGATTTAATCTACATAAATTATAAAATAAAACGAGGCAAGATAGGAAGAAATGGAATGAGGTCTTTGCCCAGCAGTGGGATAGTAACGGCTGTTTAAGTCAAAGTTTTTGTTTTTTTTTACTCTTGACAAGACACAAAGTACCTATTTTAAATGGTGAATAACATGACAGCAAAAAGAGATAGACCCATATTTTTTGGAGGATTTGTAGATTAAATTATGAAGTTTAATACAACATGCAAAAAAGTACACCTTAATAACCCAGTTTTAAAGTTACAGATCAAAAATAAAATAAAATTTGTTTTTTTTTGCAAATTTCTAAAATAATATTGATTTTACTAGGCTTATGTACCGAAATTGTAATTTTTTTCTTATTTTCTTAGCTAGGTAGACAATCTAGCTTTCAAATGAGGCTACTTTGAAGAAAATACACCGTTTACTCAAAAAGAAACGAAGAGAAAACCAGATGAAGTAGTTTTCATTAAAAAAAATATTAAATCGGTTTTATTTTTGAGATAGGTAACATATAATTTTTTATTTTTTGTTTTTTATCGATAAATATATGTCGTGTATTCGCACATCTCGTTTGATCAAGGTTCGACTATACACATTGTATTGATGTTCACTTAAATTTTTTGTCCACCAGTGGAAGAAGTGAGAAGAAACCACTAGTATGTTCATAACTTATGTGTCTAGTACATTTGATTTGCTTATTTGTAAGTTGTTAGATTTTCAGTTGGAGCAAAACTCGTTCCAAGCTTTTTTATCTTCTAGATAATCAGATATTTTGTAATAAGCCTTTTTACAAAGAATATGCTTCACAATTTTAATTTTTTTATTTATTGATAATTTTTGCAACTCACTTGGAGTTGTAGAAGCGTATACATTGCCCTTTAAAAGATGCACTTATCTTATGTAGTCTAGTTGTGGACCGTTTAAAGAATTTCAAACGAGTAAATAGAATTGTCATTCGTAGTAAGTATTCATCTGCAGAATGAGAGGACTTACATCAGGTGAATTAAGTGTACCGGGCTGAATTTGTGATATTATCAGGGAATCACAGAAAAACACCATTTACTATTTACATTTTATTGATTTCATCAATTATTTAAACTTATAAATAACTTACTTAGCCTTCTGGACAAGTTAGTAAATTAACTAAAATGTTCATTTTGTAGTTTTTTCAATTTAATTACAGTTATGTTGAACCTCGATTATCAATGGGGGGGGGGGGGGTGTTGTTTTGCTTATTTTGGATGACATGGGGGGTAGGGGAGTCTTAAATGATGATTACGTCATCGGTACTTATTTACTTAATTTTTTACACGAATGGCAACCCTTACATTGTCTATGCTTGAAAATGAAACGCATTTTCGGGTATAATGCATACGTTTAGGCACGGGGGGTAAATAATTCTAATAAATCTGCTCACGTAATATTTGAACGGCCCCAATTCTAATTGCAGAAAATTTTCAGTCTAATAATCAGCGGCGGTGTTAGCCAGATAGTCTCTGCGGCCGATGTTGGAGGCCTGTTTGTTCTGCACGGCCTCCAGCTTCGGACATTCTGCAACAAAGAAAACGGAATAGATTTAGTAATATTCATTGAATACATTTCTGGGGGAAATTTCGTTCAAACTTATTTTATATAAATAAATAATGCTGGACAATTCACACAGCATTATCTAGCCCCATGGTAAGCAGAGTCTGTGTTATGGGTACTAGATAACTGATATACTACATAATACAATACATTACATAGATATATATTTTTTATTATACATAGAAAACGATCAGAACACCCGGAACAAATATCTGCAGATCGTACACACAATTGTTCCGAGGCGGGAATCGAACCCGCAACCTCCTGCGTCGCAAGCAGACCTTCGCCCACCGCGCCACATCGGTCGTCATATTTTCATAACAACATATTACTAAGAACGTGTCCATTGGCACCTTTCTTATTCTCTCTATACTTAAGGTGTTCATGTGTTCTTTAAGATAACACTTCTACTAAAATTATCACTACACTAACTCAAAAGGTTTTGTTCTTTTGAGCCTCCTCACTATGTCCGTGTTGTCGAGGAGCTGGACCGCCTCGACGTGCATGTGAACGTCGCAAATTCAATTATTTGTATATATTATATATAATAAGTGACATGTGTGAGATCGCGCGTGACCGCACTGAGTGATTTGTGGAAGGCCTTTGCCCAGCAGTGGGACGAATAAGGCTAATACATACTATATATACATGTAAAAAGTGACCTGTGATCCTGTGCCCCAGCCCGCCGCAGTAGGAGCAGCCCTGTCCGTTCGCGAGAGGCACCTCAGGCTCGCCTATCATCTCTAGCAGGAACTCTGGCACCTGCAATATATTATTAAAAAAATATAGACTATCAATAGATAACACCCGGACAAATATCTGTAGATCGTACAAACATTTGTCCCTCAATCGAATATTTATGTACCTTCTGGTTGGCCTCCGTCAGTAGATGAGCCAGGTCCTTGCAGACGCTCGCATCGTGCGCCCTCGCCAGTAGAGTGGTCGCGACGCCGACGCCCCCCGCCCGACCCGTGCGCCCGATGCGGTGGACGTAGTTCTCTATATCTTCTGGTAGGTCGTAGTTTATCACGTGCTGTATGTTGGCGAAGTCGAGACCTGGGAATGAAATTGGTGAATTGATTTTTTTATTCATATTATCATACGACGACATCATATTATCATAGGCCAGCAGGTCGGTGACGCCGGTGCATGCCTCCCTAGGCGTCCTCGGTGTCCCAAAGTGTTGCAGTCTTTGAGAAGCTCACGCACGGTCACGTACGGTCACGCGGACCGTACGACGGCCTGTGACTCATAGGCCGTCATCTCCGGAAGAGCGGCCTTAATTTTACTACCACTCACTTACTGGAGGTAAGTGTGTCACTTACCTCCAGTCAGTGACACAAAAAGGTGTTAAACTGTTTTGTTTATGTCCAAATAAATGTTTTTTTTCTATTCTATTCTACATAGAAGTGATATTACCTTTGCTAGCTACATCCGTAGCCACTATTCTGTACATGTGTCCAAGTTTTTCTATTCTATTGGTATCATGGTAAGTGATATTACCTTTGCTAGCTACATCCGTAGCCACTATTCTGTACATGTGTCCAAGTTTTTCTATTCTATTGGTATCATGGTAAGTGATATTACCTTTGCTAGCTACATCCGTAGCCACTATTCTGTACATGTGTCCAAGTTTTTCTATTCTATTGGTATCATGGCAAGAGATATTACCTTTGCTAGCTACATCCGTAGCCACTATTCTGTACATGTGTCCAAGTTTTTCTATTCTATTGGTATCATGATAAGTTATATTATCTTTGCTAGCTACATCCGTAGCCACTATTCTGTACATGTGTCCAAGTTTTTCTATTCTATTGGTATCATGGCAAGTGATATTACCTTTGCTAGCTACATCCGTAGCCACTATTCTGTACATGTGTCCAAGTTTTTCTATTCTATTGGTATCATGGTAAGTGATATTACCTTTGCTAGCTACATCCGTAGCCACTATTCTGTACATGTGTCCAAGTTTTTCTATTCTATTGGTATCATGGTAAGTGATATTACCTTTGCTAGCTACATCCGTAGCCACTATTCTGTACATGTGTCCAAGTTTTTCTATTCTATTGGTATCATGGTAAGTGATATTACCTTTGCTAGCTACATCCGTAGCCACTATTCTGTACATGTGTCCAAGTTTTTCTATTCTATTGGTATCATGGTAAGTGATATTACCTTTGCTAGCTACATCCGTAGCCACTATTCTGTACATGTGTCCAAGTTTTTCTATTCTATTGGTATCATGGTAAGTGATATTACCTTTGCTAGCTACATCCGTAGCCACTATTCTGTACATGTGTCCAAGTTTTTCTATTCTATTGGTATCATGATAAGTTATATTACCTTTGCTAGCTACATCCGTAGCCACTATTCTGTACATGTGTCCAAGTTTTTCTATTCTATTGGTATCATGGCAAGTGATATTACCTTTGCTAGCTACATCGGTGGCCACCAGAACATCCTTCTCCCCCCGTCTGAAGGCCTCCACAGCCCGAGACCGCTCCTCTTGGTCCTTCCCGCCGTGTATTGCTACTGCTTCTACACCTGTAACAATTATTAATCGTTCATCATCACTACATAGTATAAAACAAAGTCGCTTCCCGCTGTCTGTCTGTCCCTATGTATGCTTAGATCTTTAAAACTCCTCTTCAACTTCACGCATCCAGCATCTTCCTGCAGTCTTTCGCAGGTCATCATCCCACCTAGTCGAAGGCCGTCCTACACTACGTTTGCCAGTTTATTATATAAAGTAGTCCAAAGTTATCGACAGCTCGAAAAATCAGTAAGCTGAAGTAGCAGTGGGCCGGCCATGTCTCGCGAAAAACCGACAACCGCTGGAGCAAACATGTTCATGGGGGAGACCACGACTCGGTTGTCGACTCTTGTTGAAGACAGGGCGCTATGGCGCTCATTGGGGGAGGCCTATGTCCAGCAGTGGACTAGCATAGGCTGATGATGAATGAATTATGATAAAGTAGTAAGTAAGTTAAGGCATCGCGAAGAATAAGGTTGCAAATTTTTAGTGATACGAAGTTTCGGCCGGGTGATTATGTAACTCGCGACCGGTTTGCGACAGGCGTAAACTAAGCAATCAGTGCTGTCAAACGTCAATTTTGTATTAGTTTGACACCAGCTACAACGTCAAAATTGGTCAAAATTGACGTTTGACAGCACTGATTGCTTAATTTACGCCTGTCGCAAACCGGTCGCGAGTTCAATGGTCTTCAACAGTTCGTCTTTCGAGCGAAATGCGGTTAGAATCGAACTAAGGTTCTTTCTTCTAGCTTCAACGTCGAGCGAGACGTCACTCGAGTCTTGAGTTACAGCAATGAGAGTCCTGCCGGCCTCTCAATTGCTGTTCAGCAGCCGATTGGCTGCGATGGCCTTCTTGCGTTAGGACATCATCGTGGTGTTCCAGCAGTTCCCGGGGAAGTGGTCGCCAGGAAGGTCTTGTATCTGGCGGCCTCGCGTGTAGGGGAGCGAGTCCGTTGAGGTGAGCGTGGCGGGAATTGTCCGCACGGTCGTACATCCTGCGCGCTAGCTTCACCACGAACTCTTCTACTGAGGGTGTTTGTAGGTCACGTGCGATAACCGTATTCCGTACATATCGGCCCGCGCCTGTGCAGACTCGGAGTGCGATGTTCTGCTGCGCTTGGATCCTACTCCGGTTTGTTCTGGAGCACAGGGCATACCATGCCGGAGCCGCATATGTAAGGCGAGAGCGGATGTAGGTTTTGTAAACCCCGATCTTTGTTCGCAGTGGCAGTTTCGATACAAGGACAGGTCGTAGCATGGCTCGGGCGGCGCGTGTTTGCCTCAACGCGCGTTCCACCTGTGCGTTCATCGTCAGCGACCTGTCTATATCTATACCGAGGTACCGGACTGAGGTTTGCCAATCTAGGGTTTGGCCTCGCAGCTCCAGTGGTGGTAGAACAGTGCGCCGCCGTGTAACGAGCAGCGCTGCCGTCTTCCCAGCGTTCACCGCGATTCGCCATCTATCAAGCCACGCTGGGAGAAGATTTAGCAATCGCTGCATCTTGCTAGCGGCAGGTCGCGAGTTACATAATCACCATACGTATGTCATGAACTTGGACGTCAACAAGTTGCTAAATGCGTTTCTTCGATTTAGTTAAGCTAGACCACAAACCTTTGAGCAGTAGATACTCGTGTATAGCGTCCACGTGTTGCTTCCTCTCCGCGAATATCAGGACTGGAGGAGGTGTCTTCTGCAGGCAGCTCAGGAGGTGCACCGTCCTAGCTTCACCTGGGGAGACAAATAAACAAATTCAAATTCTTTTATTCATCTCTTGAATCCTCTATCTATTAAAAAAACGCATCGAAATTCTTAATCCGTTGCGTATTTTTAAAGATCTAAGCATGAGTGTTCTTAATAAAAAATAATGTGTAAAATATTATAAGATTAAACTGAATGTATTATAATTAAATTTTTTAAAGAGAGAATAATTTTGGTATTTTACTAATTACATTTCTATATCAATGAAATTATATATGACGGAGGGGAGGGTCCCCCAGGAAGATGACACGCTCGACAAATATCGATCATACCAAGATGACGATTATTATTATTATGCATTATTATAATATACATTACCTTGCACTGGTTCCAAGTCTTGCCGTACGTTCATAGACGCAGCGCCCGCGCGGCCGACGTTCACTAGCACCGGCTTTACTAACGCTGATCTGCAAACAAAATAAATAATGCTGGACAATTCACACAGCATTATCTAGCCCCATGGTAAGCAGAGCTTGTGTTATGGGTACTAGATAACTGATATACATAATACAATATGTATATTACATAGATAGATATTTTTTTATTATACATAGAAAACACCCGGAACGACCACAACCCCTTATGGTGTTTCCTACATCAAAGTTAATGTGTGTTTTATAATAAAATTGTTATATTATTTTTATGTACAACTGACCGACATCAAGTGTAACATGTGCACCTACGGTGGAACTGAGTAAATGAATGAATGAATGAATGGATACCTAAGCTACGCTTTACTGACGTGTGCCAATTGTGCATATATTTTGGAGCAAGAGAGACGTGAAAGATAATGATTTTGACGACCGATGTGGCGCGGTGGGCGAAGGTCCGCCTGCGACGCAGGAGGTTGCGGGTTCGATTCCCGCCTTAGAACAATTGTGTGTACTATCCGCAGATATTTGTTCCGGGTGATCTGGTCGTTTTCTATGTATAAATAAAAAATATCTATCTATGTATTGTATTATGTATATCAGTTATCTAGTACCCATAACACAAGCTCTGCTTACCATGGGGCTAGATAATGCTGTGTGAATTGTCCAGCATTAATAATAATATCCTTTCTTTTTAAAACCTTTCGGAATAGGTTTTGTAAGAGTATCATGTACCTGGCAAAGTTCTGTATCTTCCTCGGCATAGTGGCGCTGAAGAGCAGCGTCTGTCTCTGTCCTCCGAAGTAAGAGAATATCGTGCGGACGTCCTCTTCGAAGCCCATGTCTATCATGCGGTCGGCTTCGTCCATGCAGAGATAGCGGCAGACGTTTAGACGTACCTTGGAATAAACGGAAATAAACATTGTGATTAATATAAAAAATATATAAAAAAAAATTATATCAGTTACCTAGTATCCATAACACAAGCTCTGCTTAGTTTGTGGCTAGTTGATGGTATGTGGTTTGTCCGGCCTTATATATTTCTTTATTTACTTAGGACCAAATAAAAGTAAGAGATCATAATATATAACTTATTCTGTGGTCCATAATAATATATAACTTAAAACTAGCAAACATAATATAAATAGACTTATTTATATAGATTTATTATATACAATACATTAAATAGATGGATATTTTTTATTTATTATATAAATTGAAAAAGAAAAAAAATGCTGGACAATTCACACAGCATTATCTAGCCCCTTGGTAAGCAGAGCTTGTGTTATGGGTACTAGATAACTGATATACATAATACAATACATTACATAGATAGATATTTTTTTATTATGCATAGAAAACGACCAGAACACCCGGAACAAATATATGCAGATCGTACACACAATTGTTCCGAGGCGGGAATCGAACCCGCAACCTCCTGCGTCGCAGGCGGACCTTCGCCCACCGCGCCACATCGGTCGTCAAAATATCTCTCAGACCTTTATCTGGTGTACAATAGTTGAGATAAATATTATGTATTGTATTGTTTTCTTACCATCTTCTTGTCCAGCATGTCCATAAGTCGCCCCGGCGTGGCCACCATGATGTGGACACCACGTTGCACCACCTCCATACATTCTGACACCGCCACACCTGTTCACAATACATTATTGATTAACACTACAAATACTATTGATTTAATACATTATGTATTTACACTACAAATACAATTGATATAATACAATATGGATTAACAGTATAAATACAATTGATTTAATAAATTATATATTTACAATACAATTGATTTAATACAATATGTATTTACACTACAAATACAATTGATATAATACAATATGGATTAATAGTACAAATACAATTGATTTAATTTATTATGTATTTACAATACAATTGATTTAATACAATATGGATTTACACTACAAATACAATTGATATAATACATTATGGATTAACAGTACGAATACTATTGATATAATACATTATGGATTAACAGTACAAATACTATTGATTTAGTTACCACTTGACCCGACAGACTTCGTCCTGTCAAAAAGATTTGTAATGTGGCAGTTCTTGTATGGGAAAAAGAAAAGGGCTATTTTTAGGGTTTTTCCAGCAATAATTCTAATTTTTCTCGCCGTAAAAACCATCCTTGAACTTCAACGAACATTTAAAAAAAAGATTTGGCCAAATTGGTCCAGGCGTTGTTGAGTTATGCGCTTACCAACACATTTTGCGATTCATTTTTATATTATAGATTTACAATACAATTGATTTAATACAATATGGATTTACACTACAAATACAATTGATATAATACATTATGGATTAACAGTACGAATACTATTGATATAATACATTATGGATTAACAGTACAAATACTATTGATTTAGTTACCACTACACTTGTGAGATAGGTACGGGTTTGGACCCGGCCGATATAAATAAATAATAAATATTACTGGACAATCCACACAGCATCATCTAGCCCCGAGCTAAGCAGAGCTTGTGTTTTGGGTACTAGATGACTGATATACACAAAACAATACAATACATACATAGATAGTTTTTTGGAACAATTATCTACAGATTGTACACACAATTGTCCCGAGGCGGGAATAGAACCCGCAACCTCCTGCGTCGCAGGCGGACCTTCGCCCATCGCGCCACAGAGGTCGTCCAATATTGTTGATTGACCAATGTTTGGGAGCCAAAAACAGAAACTTGTTTAGCGGCAATAACATTTATTTACGATTTAAATATTTTTATTATATCTTGTGATCTGCGTTTGTTTGGCCAACTCACGGGATGGACAGATTAGAATATAGACTATGTCCAGCAGTGGACTAGCACAGGTCGATGACCTCACCTCCAATGGCAAGACAGCTGCGTATCTCGGGACTGCCCGTCATCTTGAGATGCTTCGCGAAGTGTTGGATGATGTCGTGCGTTTGTTTGGCCAACTCACGGGATGGACAGATGATGAGGCCGTAGGGGCCTTCGTTTCTGGAACAAGAAGAAAATATAAGAAATATATCAATCAATGAGGCATTTTTTCTAAAACAAATTGTTCGAAAAAAGGTCCGAACAATGGTAACATTAACATGGATCTGACCAATTTAAATGGCCTAGAGTAGACCCTGATTAGTTTCATATGACATCTTCTCTTCACGAAAGATCCCGCCGGTCAGGAAAAAACAATCAGGTATTTACTTATTTTTTGTTTTCAAAGTATTTTAAGTAATTTAGATGGGAGATAAGAAGTTTTGCGCACATAGTAAGCCATTTGCTATGAATCTTTGCAAACTTTAAACCAATTGTATTTTTGGAGTCTATTGACGAAATTTTTTTGTAACCGACTTCAGATAGAGGTTCTATTTGCCTTAGGAGCATCCCCTTAGAGTCGCAATTAAAATAGACGGAAGACAGGTACCAAAACATGCAGCCCTCCTGAAAAGTGTCTCTCAACTGAACGTGCAATTCTGAGTGCTAAAAACAACGCAATATTACTCTCAGAGACGCACACCTGTGGATGCATGCTATCTCGACCTCTCTAACGCTTTTGACGTCATATGATGTGCCGTGGGGAGTACTAACAAGTCAAAGGTTGGAGTGTGGGGTTATGCAGGGAGGTGTGTTCTCACTTAATTTCTTCAACCTGTATATAATTATGATCAGGTGGGAAGACGACCTGCGAAAGACTGCAGGTAGATGACAGGGCGCTATGGCTCTCTTTCGGGGAGGCTTATGTCCAGCAGTGAACTAATATAGGCTGATGGTGATCTATATTTATGGCTTACTTGATAAAAGGCATGTATAACTCCTGATGTAGACACAGCATGATGATAGGCAGTGTGAACACTAGGGTCTTGCCTGACCCCGTGAAGGCTATGCCGATCATATCACGTCCGCTCAGTACTGCAGGTATACCTTGCACTTGTATTGGTGTGGGGTCTTTAATACCTTTCTCTTCTAGGCCTCGAAGGATGCCTATAAATAACACTAATATTAGAAATGCGGAAATTTGGCTAGATAGATGGATAAAAATAAATAATAATATGTAAATATTGCTGGACAATTCACACAGCATCTTTTAGCCCCGAGCTAAGTAGAGCTTGAGTTATGGGTATTAGATGACTGATATACATAATAATATACATAACATAGTTAGATATTTTTCATTATGCATGGATAACGACCAGAACACCCGGAACAAATATCTGCAGATTGAACACACAATTGTCCCGCAACCTTCAGCACCACAGGCAGACCTTCACCCACCGCACCAAAGAGGCCGTCGAAGCGGGCCCAAGCCACTGATTTTGAATAACATCCATCCAAGGATATTCTAGTGATCTACATACCTTTAGGGAACTTCATATGTCTAAAGGTTGTGATAGGCGGTGGTACATCCTCGCCTTCCACTAAGATCCTCATCCTCAGCCGCACACGCTCGTGCCGTTCCGCTGGAAGCGCCAGAACACAGCGCGGGGGCTTCCAGGAGGTTTTTATAGGCTCCTCATATTGTATGCCTGGACAATAAATATTGCAATAATGACACATAGGTATACACTAAGGGACCTATTAAGAAATATTGCTCATTGATTAATGCTTGAGTAAAGCTTTTCTATGGCATAAGCGTTACTCAAGAATTAGAGAAGAATAATCTTCAACAAATTACAACAAAAATACCAATATACATAATTTAAAATACTAGTAATAAGAATAAACTCGCTTTGCCCACAATTAGACGACATAAGGTAAGTGTATCTTGGGGCAATGTATACACTTCTACAAGAAAACTCCAAGTGAGTTGCATTGCAAACATTATCAATAAATTAATTCAAACAAATTGTCGAACACTTCCTTTGTAAAAAGGCTTATTACAAAATAGTGGATTATCTAGAGATAATAAAAAAACTTGGGTCAGGTGGGGGTACACCATTTTCTGAATTTGGACTCCTTTTGGTCCTTTATGTGTAGTCTTGGGACCAGCTATGCTCCAACTCTAAAACTAACAATCTAACAAGGTAAAGGTTTCTTGTTCGCTACTTTACCTTAAAAATATTGAAGTGAAAAAAAAATCAAAGTGATCACTTTATTGCCTAGTTTTACTTATGTAATCATGAATGAATGAATTTTGTGACATGTCAAAGAGTCTAGTGAAGTTTAAAGGAAAATAAAGTACATACTTTGATATTAGATCAATAACTGAATTAACAAAATTGTAAGCTTAAAGAAATAAAAACTTTTCATTTTAAACTGAGAAAGCTTTGTTAATACGGACCACAACCAAGCCTATTCCATCCATTGGATAAGATGAAGTCCACTAGTTTGTACTGAATAAAATTTTCATTCCATTATTTTGGGTTCCATTTTTAAAATTTGGCAGAACATACCTTTAGCAAGCTCAGCAACACCCATCAACGCTTTGCTCTGCGCCACACTCTCCAATATATGCTGTTCCTCTCGAGCCTGTCTCTCGGCTGCTGAGAGTGCTCGAGCCTCAGCCAGCCTCTTCAGCTCGCTGTGTTGGTCGAGGAGCGAGACATTGTAGCGGCGGCCCCATTCTTCTTGGGAATCTGGTGGAGTATGTATATTATTAACCGTGGATAGATAGGATCATTGGATTGAGCATGAAATAATAGTGTAATAATAGTGGTGATGAACATAGTGTAGGACGCCCTCCGACCAGGTGGGATGACGACCTGCGAAAGACTGCAGGTAGATGCTGGATGCGGCAAGCTGAAGACAGGGCGCTGTGGCGCTCATTGGGGCAGGCCTTTGTCCAGCAGTGGACTGCTATAGGCTGATGATGATGAATAGTGGTGGAAATAAACAAATATCAAGCTCTTTTGCAGTGACGAATTATTGCCTAAATTCAGTTATACTCATGCACGCATGTGTCCACTGTTAAACATGGCACCCTCAAAGAATGTCTTAAGTCTTTCGTCTAAAGTCTTACTTACTTTCGTCATCAGGGTCATTATCGCTAGAGCTTTTGGGCTCAGCGGCAGCCTCGGCAGCGATCTGGCCGACCCTGCCGAGCTTTACAAGCTGTTGCTTTTTCCTTTCTTTAACCGGAATGTATGGTTCGTAGTCAGCGATGTCTTCTTCGGATTCTGATGACTTTTCTTCTCTTCTGTAACGCTTGAGGGGCGGTGGTGGCAGAGGCTCATCTCTTTTGTCTGACATCTTTTGGAGCTTATTTAGAAATTTTCAAGAATCAAGATCAGAACAAACAAACTCTGATGTTGGAAAAGGAAAACACAAAATCAAAACAAACAATTTTTTTTAAGTCGGTTTTTTCAGTATTTCCCGCTTGATACTTAAATTAGTGGACATTTTAGCAAGGAATTTTGGTTTTGATTGATTACTAAATACGTTCAAGACTTAATAGAAGGCGTGTAATGAAAAAAAAGTGTACAAATCTCTAGTTTTGTGATAATTTAGAACCAATATGAACTGAATATTTTCATTTATTAATTTCACATCAATGATCAAACAGATTGAGACGGCTAGATCTAGCTAGATTCTACACGAGTTGTCATTATTATTTACGTTCCGTTACAATCCTATTTATCCATCTTAAATGCTGATGCCAGTGAAAAATTGCTTGTATCGGAATGGCAAAGTTAATGTTTACAAAATATGATTCAGGTAAAAAAGTCTATAACGTTCTTTTACATAAATCTGGTAAAAATTGAGTTCTATCAAGTTATACAAATTAGGAGAGATTGTAGAATATTTTATTCATTCAGTCTTATCTGCTGACACAGGCTGACACATTACCTTGAGTCTTACGAAGACGTCTTATGATATTTAGTTTTAACAACTCGAAAATACTCTGAAAACAGTATCACATGTGTTACGTCAAAAAATAAATGATTGTCAAAATGTCAAACAAAATACGCAAGTGACACGTAAATTTGTTTAATTCAATTACCAATTTCGACCTCCAAATGTGTGAATTTGTTAAAATTTTCTCATGTGCCGGTAAATAACAAGTTAACGAAAATGTCTGACAAAAGTTTCGGTGATCATATCAACAGGAACGTAGTGAAAAATCCGCTTCTTTCGAGTGCTGTAACTGGTCTCTCCTTGGAAGACTTGACACACAAAGCTGTTTTGCTGCCTGCCCCGTCTCAGGAGCAAATCGCACGACTAGGTAAGTACTACGATGTATTTTTATCCTCTATCCGCGGATACAAAGCGTTTTTTAATGACGCAAACGAGTCTATCACGCCAAAATAGTGGGCATTGCGGAACTCGCCGCGTCTGTCAAATCCGTGTGAAGTTTGCCTTTTTATCAATAATTACTGGCAAAAATTGTGTTATGTGTGACTGTGTATCATACCTAGAGGTTAATTCATCTTCGAAATTACAGTTTTGTGTTTTAAAGTGGATTTACTAGTGTTTACATAATAGTGACAAAAAATGACATCATTTTTGTATAAATCTTACAAAAACGCCCCTTTTGAGAACGGTTTTACGCCAGATTTAGCGTTGGCAATCAAAACCGTGTACAGAAAGGTGATAAAACTCATCAGAATCATTTTTGTGAGTCTTAAGCTGTGCCTTCTTATAATCTCATAGCAAACCTAATGCTACACAGTTATCAACACACTAACTCTATTATTTTACAAAAAACTACCTATATACAAAAGGTTTAATGTCTATGAGGCATATTCCAAAATAGAAAAAACCATTAACCATACAACTCAATAAATGGCGGGGGTTTTTCGCAGATGAATAAGGTTGTAATAGAGTGTCATATCATCCTAAGCAGGATCTTTACCACTTTAATTACAATAATAGCGCCCTCTTTTCAGTATGATTGTACTATTGCTATTAAGAAAGTGACCATTACTAGGTCAATTTCAGAAAAATACCTAAATCAGTTCACATACGCAATCAGAGCTACACATATAATATCTTTCAAATTCACATTAACATATTTCCATTTAAAATTCAAATAGGTAGTTTAGACGTTCATTACTACGTAAATTTGAAAGGCAAAAGTGTACTGTAACTTATAGTTACTAACTATTTATTCAAACGGTGAATTGATATAAAAGTAGGTTGAATCAATCATTGATACTAAGATGGTTAACTGGGTGAGTTTGATTGACAGAAGTGTGGAGAACACATCTATAATGGAATCCCATACAAAAATTTTACTATGATAAGTCAAATTTTTCTCTCGTCTCTTTACTATTGTCAACTTGACTCAGGTCTTTCATCATCAGCCTATAGCAGTCCACTGCTGGACATAGGCCTCCCCCAATGAGCGCCATAGCGCCCTGTCTTCAGCTTGACGCATCCAGCATCTATCTGCAGTCTTTCGCAGGTCGTCATTCCACCTGGTCGGAGGGCGTCCTACACTACCGAGTCGTGGTCTCCATTCAAGAACACGTTTGCCTCAGCGGCTGTTCTTCGCGAGATATGGCCGGCCCACTGCCACTTCAGCTTGCTAATTCTCAGAGCTATGTCGATAACTTAGGTTCTCTGTCCGATGTATTCGTTACGAATCCTATCCTTGAGAGAGAACAGAGCATAGCTCGCTGAGCGACTTTGAACTGGACCAGACTCGGTGCTTTATGTCTCTGTATTTTCTCTCTGTTACTTATTTATTTGTTCATAAACTATTTCAATCCGGCTCGAAGGACCTTAAAGATGTAAGGTTTAGCCCTACACCTTTATATGATATTGATAAGAGATGGAGATGATAATTGATAGAGAGATTTAAATTGAAACTTGAATTATTGTATTATATATATTGTGATTTATATATATATATTTTTTTGCTTGATATGTGAATACACGGGACAGCAGTCGAACGCGTACTGAGCTGTCCAAGCTTAGGTAGGTAAAAATGCACCGCTTGCAGAAGTGAAAATGTGCGGTGTATACATAAATCGTAGAGATGACTTTGCTAAAACGAATCTGTAGGTTTTTTTAATATATACCACTGAAATGCCAAACAAGCATCAAGGTCAAAACAAAATGAAAAAAGAATTATTTACTCACCGCAAGCAACATATTTGCACGGAGAACTAATAGTAAATCGTTCTACCCGTGGGCATCACCTTAGATTGTCCCGTGACTACGAAATCCCTTGCCGCGCACCATTTTATTAGCAATAGAGTGGCACAATTGGAACCTATTACCAGAAGATATTATATCAGTCACATCAGTAAACGCCTTCAAGAATAAACTCTACAACTGGTTACGAGACAAAAATAATAAACTAAAAAAAGTAACGCAATAAATACATTCAACACTGTGTGATATAGACACATCAGCTAGACGCTGCTCGTCTATTAATAATAAATAAATAAATTAAAACACAAAATAAAACAAAACTGTATTTGTTTAATTAATTTATTCATAATATTTGCAATAAATTTACTCATAATAATATGGCTTTTATATGCTACCCGTATATCTTAACAGTTATTTTCAACTTTATGTAAGAAGTTGTTTTAATTAGTAAAAACATGCGAAATGTATTCTGGAATAAAATAACTCTTATTGGGATATTTACCATGGTTTGATTTTTGAGTTAACCAATATTTCGGCACAGTTTCATGCGCCATGATCACGGAGTAACTGAAGGCACTGCGAGTTTTTATGGGCAGACATACCGATCTACCCACATTTTTTGTCTTTTGCTACGAACGTTGCCACTACCACCGGTTCTCACTATTATCGAACGTAGCTCGATCAAGACACACAACACTGACGGTATGTAATAATGATCATGGCGCATGTAACTGTGCCGAAATATTGGATAACTCAAAAATCAAATCATGGTAAATATCCCGTTTTAAATGACTTTAGTATTAATAACCATGATAGTTTTAAAAGTTGTAATGCTTTGTATTGGTAATTTTTTGAAAGCTGGCGCAATGAAATGTGTCTTCTGTTTTTTCATACAATTAGCCACGCCTTACATCGTGAGGTTGTATTGTAGGGGGTAATCTCTGGATCTACTGAATCGAATTTGAAAATTCTTTTGCCAATAGAAAGCCACGTTATTTGTGAGTGTCATAGGTATATATTAACTCGAAAAATTACAAGACTTTCGTGCATAAAGATACATTTACTCTACGTTCATCCACCCGAGCGAAGCCGGGACGGGCCGCTAGTGTCCAACAAAGTTAGAACCAAAGTGCTTCTACGGCGAGAAATGAATTTGCAAGGTCAGTTCGGTTACTATCTTATTTGAACATCTTATCTTTCCATATCAATCATTTAGTATACTTCATTATTGATTAGGACTGCAGACTTCTGCTGCATCATTGGGTTGGTCTTCTTTACAGTAAAACCTCGCTTTACGCGACCTCGTTTTATGCGCGGTTTCGCTTCAACGCGAAATTCGAATTTCGCGCATTGCGAAGCTGTTTTAACGTATTTTATAAGAAGTAAAAGAAGCTACCCAAACGACAAAATATGTATTTTACTGTTAGAAAAACATGTAATATATACTTCATAAAGTGTTCTTAGAATTAAAGTGACTGATTCAAATGAATTGTATTTTTTTGTACATACATACATTTGGATATGTACGAGTATAATCGTAAACCCCGATATATGCGAATTTCACTTAACGCTATATTTTGCGGAACGTTTAACGTCCCTCGCGTAAAGCGGGGTATTACCACATTAGTAAATCCGTTTGTCTACTATTTGGTATTACTGTATAGCAATGGCACCCGTGTGCAGCATTTAATTTAAGGCTGGCCTCAGACATCCGGAATACCTTTCTGAATTCTGAGACATTCCGTTTGTCTGAGGCCAGCCTAAAGCCGCCACACCATGGCGCCACTCACAGAAACCGTGGCTAACTAACAAATTTTCTGTAAATATGTCTTATGATATAAAAATATCTTGCTTTAAATATTAAGACTATAGTAACAAAGAAAATTACAATCAAATAATAGAAACAAATCAGAACTAGTATTTACAATTGAAACAATTGAGCCAACTGCAGACTGTTGCAAACAATCTACCGGTAGCTCAACTGATCTATATCAATACCAGTCTATGCGCGTCCCCGCGACGCTGGCTGCATTGCCCCGCTGTATGACAATGCTGATGCGCTGCGCCAGATACTCTCCAGCTCTCAGGTCACGCGTCGCTTCGATAGTTAAAACTTACCGTTGAGTTCTTCTAAGCACTTAAGGCCTATTTGTAAAAAAATTAATAAGTATACACGAGTCTAAACTCGATGTAGAATATTTGTGAACAAACCGCTATTCATACTGTAGCCGCGTCTTTATAAACGCAATTTACATTAGGTTTTTGTCAATTTGAGATACTTCCTTCAATAATAAGCATCAGTTTCTTTTTGTTTGTTTGTAGAGCGGTGGTAGTGAGTAGCCAGTCTGTAACGCCAACAAGTTGCTTTGCCGGAAGACCAGCGTTGGTTGCTAGCATGCTAGTCATACAACTCATGCTGAGGCAAAGCCATTTTGTTACTTGACTTACACGCTAACACGTTTCCTCTTAGTTTAAGTTTATTATGTTCTGTGTAAATCTTATAACAAATAATTTCATTTCATTTCAATAAATATTGCATAAACTCGACGCCAAGCAAGCGAGTTTTGGTTATTTGTGTATGCTGTTATGGTTTGTTTACAAACATTCTACATCGAGTTTAGCTAGATTATAGTCTTAAATAACTAAGGTAACTATTCCATAAATAAGTCAATCACATGTTTCATAATGAAGCCAAAACTTTCAGCACCTACAAAAATACAAAAGAATGTACTGCCGCGGGAGTCGAACCGATGCTTTTTCGACATAGGCGCAGCTTCGCCCATTGCGCCGCAGAGTTTTAACCACATAATAATTCCACGGAGTTTTAACCACATAATAATTTAAACTACTCATAAACTGGAAGAGTTCCTATTTTTTTCGAACAAAACGTTTTGTTATTTGAATTCTTTCTTAAATCTAAGTGGCAATTCAGTAATACAGGGGTTAACCCACTTAGGTACTTATTAAGCTCTCATTACTGTAGCCTAGTTGTTTGTATTCATGACATAGGACTTAATTAAAAAAAATACTGCAAAACCACTGCATACAATTTTAAATTTGAAGGGCTCATGACACATTTAAATAAAAAAGGGTACTTACAAATACTATTATATTTTAACGGGTATGTATTTATCGCGTTTACTTACCTATTTTCCCCGACGTTTCAACAGGTTTACACACTGTCGTGGTCCAGTAATCCAGTCATCCGTGACCACGACAGTGAGTAAACCTGTTGAAACGTCGGGAAAAATCCTACTAATATTATAAACGTGAAAGTTTGTCAGTATAGATGGATGTTTGTTACATGCAAAAACTACTGAAAGGATTTTGATGAAACTTCACAATAATATAGCTTATATATCAGAATAACACATAGGCTAAAATGCAATGCGAAGATATATTGTATATTATCCAAAATATATATCACCACGCGGGTGAAACCGCGGGGCGCGATAAATACCCGTTAAAATAAAACTTGTAATCATGTGACGTAAGTTTAAAAAGTATTAATACTAAAACAAGAGTAAAATTTTAAAATTGAAGGGCTTATGACAAATTTAAATAAAAAAATAGGGTACTATAGTTTGACCGAAACCGCTGTACCGCTCCTTAGGAAAGTGCGGCGAGGTGGGGGGCGAGGAAAAATGAGCAAGAGTACGCGTTGACGGCAGACTGATGGATCGGAGCGGCCGATACTTCCCCCCCGTCTCGCCGCTCGCATACCTCAGGCGCGGTACAGCGGTTTCGGTCAAACTATAATACTAAAACAAGGGTAATATTAACCTAACTTATATTCCTAGAGGATGTACTGTAAGGCAATTCTCTTGATTCCTTCCGTCTTCTGACGCACCAGAAGATTAGGTAGGCTATTAGAATGATGAGGGCTAATGCTAGTAGGATTCCTAAGACGATCGCGGCAATCGCTGCTGGGGTGAAATAGTCTGAAATGAAAAGAAACGATTGATCAAACAAACAAACAAACATCATTTCATGATTTTAACAGGACCAAAACACTACACTACTAACAAAATTTTATGCTGGACAAATTCACACAGCATTATCTAGCCCCATGGTAAGCAGAGCTTGTGTTATGGGTACTAGATAACTGGTATACATAATACAATATAATTACATAGATAGATAATTTTTTATAGAACATTCGGAACAAATATCTACAGATCGTACACTCAATTATTCCAAGGCGGGAATCGAACCGGCAACCTCCTGCGTCGCAGGCGGACCTTCGCCCACCGCGCCACATCGGTCGTCAAAATGGCGAACAGCACTTGAAGACGGTCGCATTCGTGTGGTAAAATAAAACATCAAAGTTGCTTTATTTCGTATAGACCTTGCATGACTCTTGGACACGTCTAAAAATTCCTATATAACGAAAATGGGTTTAAAATTTAGTAAAAACAGAATCATCGAAATCGGTTGTCGTGATATTGAGTTATTCGTCCATTCGTCGCGCACATACTTAATGCAAGTTTAAGACTTATATGGTTTTATCATGGATGCAATTCTCAGAACTGGACCGAATTGAAAGGGACCACACTAGCACTAATCTATATATATTATAAAAGAAAGTCGTGTTAGTTACACTATTTATAACTCAAGAACGGCTGAACCGATTAAGCTGAAAATTGGTGGAGAGGTAGCTTAGAACCAGGAGTCTAACATGGGATACGTAGATTTTTATCATTTAAACCATTTGACTTGACAAATAGATTTAACGGGGGCGAAGCCGAGGCGCAGCTATTTTTCAAATAAAAAAAGAATCATCAATATCGGTCAAAAGTCCAAAGTTCTGAGGTTATAGTATACAAACATAAAAAAAAACAGTTAAGAAACTCCTCCTTTATTGAAGCCAGTTAAAAACCCTCAAGAAGCTAATACTTACTGGATATATCCACGGTATAACTATTCACATTGCCATAGGCATCTACAGCTGTCACCATAACTCTAGGCGCGCAGCAGGTCGCTCGATACGTAGCCACCACTTCATCCCTCGTCCCTGATATAAAGTTGTTGTCGTACATGACTCCGAGTGGTGAGGATGTGAGACGGAGGAGACCTGCGAAAGAAAATGGAAATTGTTAGAAGACCAATGATTCTGGCAGAGGAATCAATCGCATAGAACGGTTGTCTGGTAAAGGCTCTTCAGCGTTAAAAGAACAGGGTCATAATAACACAGTTAAAAATAATATAAGCTTTATTTACTTCCACACAACTATTTTTTTTTCTATTTACTAAATAAATACTATAGCTATGTGGAGGTACCACTTAGAGTGGTGAAAGCCTCCTCCAGGTTCCGGTCCTTCCATGATTCTCTATCTCAAAGCCAGTCTGCTCCAAGTAACCCCAGCTACTTTGGCTATATCGCTAGCACGGTTTTACTTACAAACGTATACCAAAATCATCTCGTTTTACGTAGTCTAGTAAAATTTTGTTTAATTTTAATATGTACGTCTTTTATGAGAACTGATTCCTTACTACTGAACTCTCAGTCTTTAAAATTATTGGCCATTCTTCTAGCTATAACGATACGTCATTCCTCCCAATGTTGTACAAAAATAATGTCTACCACCAGTCTATTAAAAACAATATCAAAGCTCTTGCTGCTCTCTGCTTGCGCTGTTCCCTGTACAGAAAAGACTGACGGTCTTTGCTTTCATTGTTCCTCAGACAGAAAAGACCCTTAGTCTTTTTTGTACAAGGAGCGCTAGAAGATCAGCCAGAACTTTGGTATTGTTTTCAACAGACGTGGTGTAGACTGGTGGTAGACGTTATTTTTGTATGATATTGACAGGAATGATGTCATGTCATATTTCTGGCTAGAAGACTGGCCAATCCCCCATTCTTGACTATTCCACTTACCTCCCAAAGCGTCCCTCGCCACAATAGTCGCAGACCAGGCATGCTGCGCGCAGTCCATACCCTGCCGTCCGATGCAGCTGCCCTGGAAGTTGTGGCGCATCTCCGGAGCCCACACGTCCACGCGTGCATCCGTCGGACTTACCACGTAGATGTAGGCGGAGATTGATACTTGTTCTTGGCCTGGAATAGAGGATTGGTATACTTTTACTCCTCGCTGCATTCAAAGTCCTTATTCTTATAAAGTAAGCACTTACAAGTCAAATTTTATGCTATAAATTATTATCAAATAAGATTGTTTTACCGTTAGAAAAAGAAACCACTTAGTACATTAATTATATCACTTAAATGTCTAATAGATTTGATTTAGTTATCTAAATCTAAATATAATGTGATTCGATACATGTCCATATTTATGTAAAGCTAAGCACAACTTGTTAACACAACAGCCTCCCCCAATGGGCGCTATGGCGCTTATTGGGGGAGGCCTATGTAGCAATGAACTGCTATAGGCTGATGATGAAGCACAACATTGAACTGACATACTATTGTCGGTGCGGAACAAAGCGGCATCTGGCCAAGCAAGCATTAACATCATTGATGGAATGATCTACCGCCGCCGCCGCCACGTACGTAATCCTTCTAAAGAAATATACAAGCATAGCTATCACTTACCGTAAGCAGTGAATGTGACAAAGTCCCTAGCTCCCGGCTGCGCGTTTGATGAAATGAGGGCGCTGACGATGACGTTCACTGTCTGCCCTGAGAGTATTGTCTGCCTGGAAGTTAAAACATTTTATGACCTTTTGAGAGCAAGCAGAACGAGTTTCAATTCAATGTGTACCTAGCTACTAAATGTGTCTGTGTAGTCAAAGTCAGTGAATCTGCCAGCACAGATGAACTCTGCAGCGATTATATTGACTTGTCTTCTTTGATTTGGCAATGTGTCTGGTTTGCCACTTTTTTGCCAGTGTCCAGTTCATAGAAATTTCTGGATGGAATAAATGGAATGGAGGCGAAATCACAGTAATAATATGAACGGTAAAATTTTAAAAACCAATGAGAATTTACCTCGAACATAATTAACGATTATATTTAGACAGGGCACTGGACTTGGACCGTCCGTACAAAGACTTTACATACTCCAGTACAAATTCCCAAACAATCACATCGATTGTTTGGGAATTTGTACTGGAGTATTTCGTGGACGTAGTCTTGACTGACTAGACTGCTGACTGCATGTACGGTGATCGTTAACGTTAAGCAAAGCAAGGTGTCGTTCGTTTGCTGCTAACTGTCATCGTGTGGACAGGTCAGTAAGTTTTCAGCGATTCTGCAAGTTTTCACTTGATTTAAAGCGTATCGGTGCGAGAGCGTTGTCGCAATAACCGTGGGGGTATGTGTAATGCCTTTTTATTTACTTACGAAGTAGGATCAATAGCTGTCAGGAACTGTAGTTCACCCACAGCCCCGAATCTGAACCTCACTGACTGCTCCCTGTGGTTTGTTACCTCGAAGTGTAGCTGGAATAATAATGACAGTGAATCAGTTAGTACTGCACGGTAGCTCTTGTCTGAGCCAAACTCATCATCTTTCACACAGCACATTTTATCCCACTGTTGGACATGGTCTCCATCTGTGGGGCTACCACGCTATTTAACACATAACGTAACGCGCGTTATCAGCGTTATCACGGTAATTTTAGCGTGTTTAACGCTTGTTAAGGCGCATTCTAACGCGAATAACGCGTGAAAAGGCCTTTACACGCGTTATCTGCGCTAAAATTACCGTAATAACGCTGATAACGCGCGTTACGTTAAGTGTTAAATAGCATGGTAGCACTGCTTACGTCAATTGCGTCGGGTAAAATTTTGAGGATTGATTTCCCTTATAAATTCAATAACATTTTTATTTAATTCGTAGAATTGAACAAGTCGTTATTCGTACCTGTATTCTATCACCTGGACTTCCATACAGCCTGGTGCTGAGGCCGATCTGAACTGCTGTTAGGATCGAGCCTTGCTGGTTGACCACCTGTAAATAACATAAACACCTTATAATTAATATTGAACTTCCTAACACAAGGCGATCACCTAAAAGAACGTTGAACCTAAATGAAACGTTACGTTATGAAACGTCGTGTATATTAGAATAGAATAAAGATGTATTTAGCACACACACACAAGGAACGTACAACTTAAACAAAAAAAAAAACAAATTAAAACACATAATAAAATCTTCTCAAGTGAAACCCACCAGAGCCACCGCCCGGAGAACCCTGCTTTCGCAGTGCGATGTACCCTCGATTATAATACCCTCTGCGATCGCAAATACCCATACATAGATGTCGGGTCGCCGCAAAAAATCAGTCTCCGTAAACAAGAGCGCACTTGTAATGTGAGCTCTTATTTTGTTTAGTTCGATTGAAACAGCCAACGTAAACACGTGCCGCAATGCCGCAATGTGTATTCAAAAGTTGCATAAATAAAAATAAAATATTATTTGTTACTTAAAAGGTAAGTTATAATTATAACTGATCTACATTTACTTACCTCAAGTGCGCTCTTATTTATTAAGGAGACGTCTTTTACGTTTGATTTTGTATGAGACCCAAAATCTAGATAGTATTTTGTGATCGCAGTATACCCTGTCTACCTACCTGAGCCACGGCCCGTTGAAAAGCCCCACTGTCGTTATACCGCAGTGCGCTGTATTCTCGAAGATTATCTTCCTCAACCGCCTGCAAGTCGTCAGGGAATACTATGGATGCGGAGCGTGAGGGTCGGCCCGTGGGGTGTGGGAGTGGACCTGATAGACGGACGAAGGGCTCTCCTGGAAGAAATACATCAAATGATCTTTATTTCGAACATAATACAAAGGAAATTAATAACGTGTGATCATTAAAAGAATCATTGAAATGGGTTCGCGTGATATTGAGTTATTCGTCCATTAGTCGCGCACATACTTAATGTAAATTTAAGACTTATATGGTTTTCTCATGGATGCCATTGTCAGAACTAGACCAAATTGAAATGGGACCAAACGGGAAGCACCAGCTTTCAAATAAAACGAGAATCATCAAAATCGCTTCACTCAGTCGTAAGTTATTTATGAGGTAGCGAACCTAAAAAATAATACAGTCTAATTAAAAACCTGCTTCCTTTTTTGAAGTCGGTTAAAATAAACTAAATATCGAACTGTGAAAAGACAATCTCCGTTTCTAAGAATACATACCCTGTACATCTCTGCCCACAATCTTGACGTACACCTTGGCTTCCTTGAAGACCGGCACCACTACATCAGCCACCAGTTCTGTCACCGAGTTCACGTGCGCCTCTTGACCCTCGCCGGTTATTGGTTGGTAACTGGAAGAAACATTTTAAATGATGTTAATTATTGGCTTCAATTATATTATCCTAAGTTATAAGAAGAAATTATATTTGAAGTTGGTATAAAATATTTTATGTTGTTATAAATAAATTTCAGGATTGACCATTGAACTTGGCACCCATTTAGATCTCACTTCTTTTGTCTTTGAAGTCAATAACCAAGCCATATATCATAATATTGTACTTGGCTTTCATTTCACATTTATGTTTTGATGGGGTTTATACAGGTTTATACAGCAATTATGTTGAGCAAAATTTTTTGGTATGAGAGCTCTAAATTTTATTAATTACTAGCTGCGCGTTTCACCCGCGTGGTGATAGATATTTTGGATAATATACAATATGTCTTTATGAATTGTAGCCTATGTGTTATTCTGTTGTATAAGCTATGTTATTGTAAAGTTTCATTACAATCCATTCAGTAGTTTTTACGTGAATGAGTAACAAACATCCATCCATACTTACAAACTTTCGCGTTTATGATATTAGTAGGATTTTATTTTTATTAATTGTTTTTACAGTGGTAAAAACTGTGAAAATTGCAACGGTCCCCGTTTACGGTTCATAAGATATAGCTCGCTGACAGACGGACAGACAGACAGCGCGGAGGCTAAGTAATAGGGTCCCATTAACACTGACTGCTGAAATCACACGTTGTTTCGACTACTGCGATCATTTTTTTAACCTAAATATGCATATTAGTCATTTGTAGAAAACACATACGTTTTCTACAAATGACTAATATGCGTAAATCCACACTAGCAGCGCAGCGACTGAGAAAATACAGATCTTTGTGACTCAGCACAGCCGTAATATTTTTCGAACGAAACGCATGTGCGGCGCAACACAACCGCTGTGTAGAGCGGCAGCACGAATTTTTTAGGTTAAAAAAATGATCGCAGTAGTCGAAACAAAACCGCAGTCAAAGTGTTAAGACCGGAGGTACGGATTCCTATTGGTTATCGACTTAGCTATATGTATGAGAAATACAAAAGAGCTATTGCAGCGTTTATTTTCAGCGGCGTCAAGGTCTAGTGTATTTTATAAAACAAAGGCGTTTACTCGTAGGTTCTATTTCTATACTCAATTCTCCCAGGTGAAGCTAAAAAATATTGAATATATTTTTTAGCTTCACCTGGGAGAATAGATGCTGGAAGTCAAGCCATACAACGTTTTCTAATATGCGCGTCGGGACGCGTACGTTGCGTAGCTGATGAAGATTTTTTGTTACTGGCAATTTTGTCTGGTCTGGTTGGACACATTTCTGCCAGTGTCAAGTAATAGAAAATAATCGTAAAATCAATGAGTTGATGTTGAGATGGTATGATATTTTCACCAGAGCCTGGTTCGTTATCTAGAGGTGTACCACGTGCAGGTTTGGTTGGCTTGGGAGACGAGATGTAGGAGTCCCCATTACACCCATGGCTTAAACTGTTTCGAGCTAAAAATCGATTTGACAGTCAATAGTAGAGAAAGATGACCTTACCTGAAGGACAGTTTAGACAGCTCAGTTCCATATTCGTCTATCAGGAGTGACTCCCTCACGCTCGCGACTGGCCCCGTTACTCTGATTCTCAGGGTATCTGCGAAAAATATGTTATATATTTAGATTCATTGATTTAAGAAATCGTCAAGTAGTTTATTAATATATTATAGGCCTCCTCATCGATTTCGATGACGGCGACCCTAGATATCATGGATTCTTCTATCATGAGCCTAATATTGCTAGCTGGACCGATCTAAGCCCTCCTACACGTCACATCGGGCGAACTCTACTATACGTGCCGTAGGGTATTCAAGACTAAGTTCGGTCTAGCGAGACAGTTACTTAATAACTTAGTAACAAGCTAATCATAGTCGAAGCGACGCGTGACCCAAGCAAGAGCTGGTGAGTATCTGGCGCAGCGCATCAGCATTGTCATACAGCGGGGCAATGCAGCCAGCGTCGCGGGGACGCGCGCCCACTGGTATTGATATAGATCAGTTGAGCTACCTGTAGATTGTTTGTATCAGTCTGCAGTTCGTTCAGTTGTAAAAACTAGTTCCAATTTGTTTCTATTATTTGATTGTAACTTCCTTTGTTAATGTCAAGCGTGTGTTTATTAAAACGTGAAAACGCATATCGACACTCCCTACGTATAGTTGTGTATCTGCAAAACACAAATTTTACAGGAGAGCGTTTTAAAGATTTGAAAATGTTCAAATGCCTATAACTGGAGCACTTTTTGAGATATTTCTGTGAAAATTGGTGAGATGCTCTTACTGTAGATCTAGTTTAAGATGGATATTATTTTTTATTTAAATCTATACTGGTTTAGATTTTATTACAGTTACATATTTTTACGTGGTGCTTATAAACGAATAAAATGCCGTATGAGGCACATACACACTTTTTCGTGGGAGTTTAGAATAATGACAATATCGTAACTGCCTGTTACACGGTTATATTTAGTAGATCTATTTGACTAATTCTGTTTAACTGGTGCTTACATGTTTAAACGTTGGAAATTGTATCATTTAATAATATGCTTCTACATATTGTTTCGGCAAATTAGGCCTGGTGACCAGTACTTAATACAGGTCGCCAGGCCCTAATTGCCGAATATTCACTTGCTTACGAAACTAAGCCTTTGTTTCTATTATTTGATTGTAACTTCCTTTGTTAATGTCAAGTGTGTGTTTATTAAAACGTGAAAACGTATATATCTTCTGTAATCCTTTGATT
The DNA here is from genome assembly GCA_947044415.1 of Eupithecia dodoneata. Taxonomy (NCBI): domain Eukaryota; kingdom Metazoa; phylum Arthropoda; class Insecta; order Lepidoptera; family Geometridae; genus Eupithecia; species Eupithecia dodoneata. The sequence continues at coordinate 4,433,557 of OX345684.1, forward strand.
CTCGGAATGTTATCATTATCAAGTGACCTGGTTTGGAAAATTAGATAATTATTATAATGTACTAGCGGACCTTCCCGGCTTCGCACGGTTTTAGTAAGGATCCCTAACTTTTTTGAAAATATAATATAGCCTATGTTCACAGGAGATAGTGTAGCTTCCCAACAGTGAAAGAATTTTTCAAATCGGTCCAGTAGTTTCGGAGCCTATTCATTACAAACAAACAAAAAATCAAACCTTTCATCTTTATAATATTAGTATAGATAAATTATCACGCGACCGAAGTTCAAAGTGAAAAATGCACAGTGCAAAAATAAAATATGGCTGTGATAAATTTAGAAATATTATCTATCAGGTTCTTTTGTTATCTTATGTAGAGAATACAATCCTGAGCATGTTTTTCGATCCCGGGATTACGGGATTTTTGAAGTGTAATCCCGGGATCCCGGGCCTATCCCGGGATTAGACTATGTGGTTTCTAATTGGGCTCAAATGAAAAAAAACTTGAGTAATTAATATATATAATAAGAAAAGAAAAAAGCTAAAACAAAAAACTATAGTTTTGCAACGATTAAACCTGATTCTGGACAGTCTAAGTTTTCTAAATGGTGTTCATCATCGCTGTCGTCTATCGAGGTTCATTTATAGTATCATCTAAGGTAGGGCTATCAAGTCAAGTCCAGGCGCAACGGACTACGGATAACAAACTAGACGTGTTTGTGGCAATTCCGAAAATCCCGAGATTAGCCAAGTATAGTCCCGGGATTTTCGGGGCCAGAAAACGTTCGAGATTCGGGATCCCGGGATTGTATTCTCTACTTATAGGTAATTATTTAAAAACGAGTATTATTCTGACTCCTATTGTATTATGTATATCAGTCATCTAGTACCCATAACACAAGCTCTGCTTAGCTTGGGGCTAGCTGATGCTGTATCGATTGTCCAAAATTATTTATTTATTTAATAAATACCATTATGATCTAACTCAGTGTTATCTTCGTGTTATAATTTCTATCGATACCCTCTGACCTATGACGTCACTTCCTTCTGACGGGGTATCCTTATCACTACCATTTTGATATTTAGATGAATTTAAGACTATAGTTTTCATGTGGTTTCACTCGCTTATTAAGACGTTTTATACATTGCTGCAAATTAATTGCATACTCCAACATAAACAATGTTCGCAGTTTACACGTTTACATCCAAACGTGTAAACTGCGAACATTGTTTAATTTTTAATTTTTGTAGATTTATGTGACTTTTTAATTATTATTGTGTACTTTTAAGTTTATATGGACCCATGTAGTCTGAAATAAAGATCATTATTATTATTATTCCACTGATTTAATTAAATTCTCGTATAAAATACATTTTTTACTATAGAAAATACAATAAAATATTATAAAACTATTCTACAGTAAAAAATATATCAAAACGGTAGATCACCGACCGCGAAGCTAGGCTCAAGCGGCCGGTGACTAGGGCTGCAGAGAAAGGAACTTCCTAACTAATTATTAACTATTAACTATTATTATTATTATTAATTATTAACTAACTTTATTATTATTATTATTATTGTTTATGTTGGAGGAATACCTACACGTTTCAATGGGCTAACTACGAACCATATTTGTATTGTAGGACAATAACCAACGTTTCAATTCATACCAAAATAATATTGTTATAGGTACTTGGTTCTATAATACTTAATATTTTTTGTTAACAAAGGGTTACAAAATCCAAGAAATATCAAAGTAAATATTTTATAAAAATTGGGCGCCTATTTTAATTCTTCAATACGAAATGGCGTGTTTCGTTTCTGCCGATTGGTATACTTATACTATTTATAATGCACCGCCTTAGAGTACTAATTTGACAAAAAAAAAGGACTAGACGGCAAACAATAAATAATAAATAAATAAATAATGCTGTAAAATCCACACAGCATCATCTAGCTAAGCCATTTACCCAAGCTAAGCAGAGCTTGTGTTATTGGTACCAAATAACTGATAGGTATACAATACATAATCCAATACATTACATAGATAGATATTTTTTATTATACATAGAAAACGACCAACACCCGAAACAAATATCGATTAGATATTTGATCGTACACAAATTTGTCCCGAGGCGGGAATCGAACCAGCGACCTTGTGCGTCGCAGGTGGACCTTCTCCCACCGCGCCACAGGCGTCGTCAAATAGGTAGATTACATACGTACAAAAAAACTAGTCAAGTTTTGAATGGATCAAAGTCTACCATGACTCAGAATACAGTTGAAAGTTTAAAAAAAAAAGTCTATACAAAACGTGATTGTCGCTATCTTATCATCCAATGTTCAGTTTATTATCAACAAACAAACACGATTATTATTTATAGTATAAAATAATTATTAGTAGTTAAAATCGTTAGTAACTTGTCGGCCATTTCATAGATTGAACGTATTAATTGGCGCGCAAATCGTGTTCTATATTTGAAAACAATATTTCCTTGTGTTATGTGCCAGTGTGAAAGAAGGTTGAAGTGTTTATGTGAGTTTGAATATCGAACGGTTTTGTTGTGACCGCTCGATATTCGAAGGTGCAAAATGTCGTTATATGCAATACTGCAGAAATAAAATAAAAAACTAAAATCTAAACAAAACTATGTCAGTATTAATAATGTCAGTTAATAAAATCAGTATAAAAATGAATCTAAGATAGCTTTACCCTTATACTTAATAATAAAATTTTGTCAATTCTAAGCAACAAAAAAGAGTCGCTGTTTTCTTCAGTTGAAATTATCTTCATGTCAATCAAAGATGTCAAAAAAAAAATTGTCGTTCCTTTCATAACGATCGTAATAAACGGATGGCATAATTTTTTGTGATGTCAAATTACTTACGACATATAAATTCACACGAATATCTACGTTAGAGTCATTTAAAAAAAACACTGCTTTTTTTCATTGTCAAGTTAACTAGGTCATTTTAGAGTTTCATAAGCTATAAACAAGTTTAGCCTAATATTATTATAATTAAAATTCATTAAATCCCTATCGTTTAAAGATAAAAATAACAGGAGATGTCAATTAATTATATTATTTAGTAGCATTAGCATTGTATCGTAAAATCCGTGACTAAATTCGATTAGCAACCGGTGTAGCGAGTTTTTTGCGATAGTTTTTTTGATACGAAACGGTCTCCGTTTTTTTTACAGCAATATTTTAAATTGATTATACTAAAGGTGCTTTAAAATGGTACACAAACCTCTTGTAAAGTTACCTACCTTAAGGTAGATTTATAATGCCGCAAAATTTAAATATTTGAAGTGTTTGAATAAACTTTGATTCAATGGTCCTTTAAGAGCACTGTACCCCAAAACTATTAATAAATTGATGTTTTTTCTAAAAGCCAAACCCGAATTCGAGCTCCTATGTATTTATGTACACTGTTTTTAACCGGTTCACTGCCAACGATACGACCCGGATCTATCATACATATTCGAGTGCGTCCGTGGCAGATGAAGTGTTAAGTTGTCTTAGAAATAGTAATCCTTCGAGAATTAAAATTTTATGGGATGACAACGGGATTATTATATGTCATTCTATGTCTAAATAAGAAAAACATTATAGACAATATATACATATATATATTAGGTCCAAAACTAACGAGCATATATAAAAAAAAATAGGAATTTACATAAAGCCGAACAACGCCTCCTTTTTCGATGTGAACTAAAAAAAAAACAACAGCAGTTAAATTTTGACATACCTAAATGTCGCAATAACTAAGATCGCAATAGAGAATTCCTTGCAACTAAACTAACTCACGTGTGTTGACGCAAATCGTGCAATAAATTATGCAAAAATGTTATTTTAATAATTAGTGACGTTACAAAAGTCTCGCAGTGGTTTCTGGATTAATATATTTCTAGACAGGAACGCCCAAATCCTTAGGCCAGCAGTTGTAGAACGCTTGAAAAGGCGTTGTTCACGCTAAAATTAGCGTAATACGCTGATAACGTCTACATATGTAGTGGCAAATAAATGATATGTCTATGTCAAATGATATGTCTATGTGATGATACATGAAGGATTTAATAGACTTGCAGTGCTATTAAATCCTTCATGTTGATTGTCTTCATATCACATGATGATAATCTGTCACTTCTTAATCTAATAGCCCAGTCAAAACTCCTTACGCTAAAGAAAACTTAATTCATTCATAAAAAAAATATGCAAAAATCTAGTGTCGAATTTGTAAATGAAACTGGCTGTAACAGAAATTTATTTTCTGTGGCGGCAGTACCGACCCTGCAACTTGACCTAGAGGAAGCGTCGCCATGTTGGGAAGCCGGCAATGACAGCTGTCAACGTTTTGAGGTTAGTTTTTGAATTTCTGCATGCTAAATTGCTAATTTTAGTGCCTAATGCAAATTTTGTGGCTAATAATATAGTTGATTTGTGTTGATGTTGGTTTTGATTTCTCTGTTATTTTTGTCGAAATTTGTTTGTTTTTTCAAAGGAGTAGGGCTTTATTTCTTAAGCTAAGCGTAAAAATGCACATTATGGTCAGAAAAAATCGGATTCGTACTAGTTTCCAAAGGTTCATGGCTGGTAGTTTATTAAAATCATCATCATCATCAGCCTATATTAGTCCACTGCTGGACATAGGCCTCCCCCAATGAGCGCCATAGCGCCCTGTCTTCAGCTTGACGCATCCAGCATCTACCTGCAGTCTTTCGTAGGTCGTCATCCCACCTGGTCGGAGGGCGTCCTACACTACGTTTACCGAGTCGTGGTCTCCACTCAAGAACACGTTTATTAAAATAGCAATCAACATTTCTATGTACACATACTCATCACTCAAAAATACTTCATTTCCGTAAATACGTTCAATTGAATGTCTCCTTACGATGAAATGAAAAAAGAAAGTAGTGATATTGCACCTTTGAGAAATGTCAACAATTTGAGGCCGCTTTTTCTAATCAAAAAATCACCAAAAAGAATTTAAGTTCCCTCAAAGGAGGTACTTACCTTTTTTATTTTTCTATTAGCTTATTATTAGCTTAGATATTTAATTCATAAACTGTGTACAAGGAACAAGTATAATCTAGAGGTCAAATTGTATTTACTACACTCGAGGCTATGCATTATCTATTGACAGTTATTAAACGCTAATTTGTTATTTATTTATATATGGTGTTTGCGTCATCTAATTCTAAAAATGCTAAAAAAGGCAGAACTTCCTGGTTTTTGGTGAAACTAAAAGAGTTTTTATACCCTAACTATTGAAATATACTGTTTTTAATGTCACAGTAAAAAAAATCAAATTATGGATAAGAGTGATAAATAAAAGAAATTATTTTAATGTAAAAAAGCGTGGGGTGCTTTCTGAAAATATTTCTTCAATGTCGCTTCTCCTATCAGTATCTAGTTATGTGAGGCAAGTGTGCGCTGTTGGCAAGAGAACGCAGATCCATGTAACCACGCACCCCACGCTTTTTTAAATTAAAATAATTTCTTTTATTTATCACTCTTATCCATAATTTGAATTATTTTCTACTTTTTAGTTCGGTTTATTTATAAAAGCGTGGTTTTTTAGTTTTTCAAACTATTATTTATTTAGACTATCTATAAAACTGCTAACTTTGGAGCTAAATGATGAAATTACTAGCAGTTTTGTTTCGTTCTGTCTGCGTTTGGAATGTACTACGATACGAGTTTTTATTAAATACAATTATTTGTATATTAAAGGTACTATAGTCCACAACAGAGAAATCTGACAGTATATCTGAATAGGATATTAGTTATGAAATAACCTGTGTTTATAACGGTTTTCAGGAAATAACTGATAATTGTGTTAGCTTGTGTAGTGTGCACTGACGAATCGAGACGTGAAACATCTAAAATATTGTAAATGTAAGGTCTCGGGAAAATAAGAACTAACTCGGGCTCCGCACTATCATCAGCGGAGTCCTTCAAATAGAGAAAATGACCTAACCTTCACCGAAGTTTCAGTCGTTTGGGGTAGAAACGCTTGGTCCTTAGGCTCGTGGCCGTCCTGGGCTATACACTTACAAAAATCTAACTAAAATTCTTATCGTCTATTGGAATGTTGGCTTCTATGTCGGTGATCAAATTAGCATTGCTATTCAACGTGGCAATGCTGCCGGCATTCTAGGCACTCTGCCTTCTGCTGACGACTTAGATTTTTAGGAAACTGATATTATTCTTTAATTCTTTATTGTACATACAAAACTTTAAAATAACTTAACTAAAAAAGATATGTACGTAGGCGAACTTAATCCTGACAAAGAGTTTTCTTCCAGCAAACCTTAGTTTTATAGGAGAGGCGATTATCTAGGTGTAAATAGTAAAAACTTGTTGTAATTTGTCGTTTTTATGTTTTAATACATTTTAATTTTAACAAAAGTTATGCGCCGGGTGAGGGGCGGCACCAGTAGCTATCAGAACGTTATAGCTGGAAGGCTGGACACGGACTGCGCTTTCATGAAGCACTGGACGCACATTCATAATGCCATGCGTCTGTAAACGCAGGATGTGTCCCTTCCCATAAAAATGTTTTATTTTTAGTTTATATTTTATATATATATGTCCTAATTTACTCTTTACTATTAACTCTCTATGGCTGTAACATGTATTTTGTGAAGCTGAATTAAATAAATTGAATTGAATTAGTAGAACTGACTTGAGTATGTCCCAAAATAGTATTTTTCCAGCCATATATAGAGACAGCCCAGTATCACTTGTAAATATTCATTAGTCCTTCAAATTCCAATACCAGCACACCTTGCTCTCAAAAATGCAGCTCCGAAATTAGGATATTGAACCCTATTACTTCGGAACAGCAATACAAAAACATTACCTTGCCCCTAATGGTATGCCATTAAAAACTGGCTTTCGGTACAGCTTGGGCAGCTTGTTTGTAATTATACTTTTAGGAGCTTTTGATTATTTTTGAAGTTTTGGATGGAATGGAATCATGCTTGACCTAATAGGCTCTGTGTCATTAGACCACTGTTTCTTTTTTTTCTTCATAGAATAGAATAGAATAGAATAGTCTTTTTTGTGTGTGCTAATAAAAGTTTATTAGCACACACAAAAAAGACAGATATACATTAAAATAAAAAAAACACACAATAAGCTAAAAATATATATATGTAACACTAAATAGAAAATAGATAAAAATAACATAGCCTGTCCTCAGTGTGCGCTAATTAGGTCCAGCCTCAGCTTAATGTCGCTACCGCCCGAGGACTGTAACGACGCTGGTTTTCAGGCTGAACTTCATCATACGAGTACGTTATTAGCTCGTTTGTGTTGGGGAAAAGAATGCAATGAATGAATACAATATATTATTTGTTATAATAAGACATAATTAACTTAATCTAAGAGAAAACGTGTAAGTGTGTAAGTCCAGTAACAAAATGGCTCTGCCTCAGCATGAGTTGTATGACTAGCATGCTAGCAAGCAACGCTGGTCTTCCGGCAAAGCAACTTGTTGGCGTTACGGACTACGATAAAACCAAGTCGCTTCCCGCTGTCTGTCTGTCCCAATGTTTGCTTAGATCCTTAAAACTACGCAACGGATCTTGATGCAGTTTTTTTAATAGATAAAGTGATTCAAGAGGAAGGTTTATAAACCATTGGACACATAGATTTCAATGCGGGCGAAGCTGCGGTCGCGCGGGGCGCAGCTAGTTAGAATATCAGATCACTTGACTTGACTTATTTGATTTGGCAATATAATTGCCAAATCAAAGAAGTCAGATCACTTACTGGCAGTCTCAGCCTCCACATCCAGGTGTATCAGCGACCTGGCTGCCACAGCGAGTCTGTAGTCGCAGGTGTCACAGCGCACGCTAAGATGCCAAGCACCGAATAGCGCTGCTTGCTGGCTGGTGGCTTGTGTGGTTGTGCTGGGTGGTAGGACTTTCAACCTGGGAAAAGAATAATGATTTGAGTATTACGCACCACAAACAGCAGGGGGTGGGGAGTGGTCTCAATCACTTGGCGGATTTTTAAAATAGGTGGCCATGAAATGGTTGACGCAAGTGCAGTGCGCAATATGCATGCAAGCGTTTTATAGAAACATCGAGTTGTACACTCTGTTTGACGTCTCTCACAAATACTATCTACATAGATTTCGGATTACAAATCAAAGCTAAAAGCCGTCTCCGTAAATAAGAGACATAGACATAGACATAGACATAGAGGAGACACTTGAGGTAAGTAAATGTAGATCAGTTACATTTTTAACTTTAAACTATCGAATAATATTTTATTTTTGCAACTTTTGAATACACATTGCGGCATTGGGACACGTGTTTTGTTTACGTTGGCTGTGTTTCAATCGAACTAAACAAAATAAGAGCTCACATTACAAAGGCTCTCTTATTCACGGAGACGGATTTTTTGCGCCAACCCGACATTTAGATAGTATTTGTGATCGCAGAGAGAGATACATTTCAATTACTATGAGAAATGTGCCAAGTGCAAATTTAATGAAGCATTGAGTTCGTGTATCTATAAAATATAATAAGTACTCACGGGTCCACATCCAGCTCAGCTCCCGGGAAGACCAGGTACACGTCTCTAGGATTGAGACCGTCAGTTTTAGAGGCTGACGAGAAGGTGGCCACTGATGATGTGTTGTACAGGTCTATTTGTGGTGCTGGAAACAAAGTTTTTGTAAGATTAGACCTGCAATGCTGGCTTTTTAGTTTTCTTATGGCTAATGGCAAAAATTAGGAAGTAACTTTGGTTTTGTACTGATCTTTCGAGGTAACGACCCATCGACAAATCGTATCGTCGAGGTAGAGACATCGAGGTAATGAACATCGAGCTAACGTCGTTCGAACTAGAGTACGAGACCCCTAAAAATGTACTCGAATCAAACCTTAAATTTAAAAAAGCTTTTGTGGGAAAAGTGCTTGTACTTATATCAGATGACTTTAAATCTCTGACTATGTTAGCGACCTCTGATTTTGAAAATATTATTTAGATTTTGACACTTGGAGTGCTGAAATCACAACGTATGTGTTTTCTACAAGTGACTAATATGCGTAAATCCACACTAGCGCAGCGGCTGAGAAAATACAGATCTGTGTGACTCAGCACAGCCGTAATGTTTTTCGAACGAAACGCATGTGCGGCGCAAGGCGCAACACAACCGCTGTGTAGAGCGGCAGCACGAATGGCTTAGGTTAAAAAAAAGATCGCAGTCGTCGAAAAAAGTTCGCAGTCAAAGTGTGAGACTGTATTTAATCTTCTGTATATTCACTTATTATATATTCAAATACAATTGTAAATATTGTTCATGTCTAAATCGTCTATCTACCTACCATCATTCGGAGGGTAGAATACTGCATGCTCCACAGCGCCCTCTATGAAGATCTTGAGGGCTGTGATGCCGTTCTCTATCGGCAGACCGAGAGAGATAGCTTCTGCCCCTCCACGCCTTACCAGCAGAGTCTGGAAGAAAGATGGGACTTGATTATGACACCTGTTCTTTATACATCTGCTAGATGAGCCCCGTGGCTTCGCCCGCGTGCAAATATTTTTTTTTTTTTTTTTTTTTTTTTTTTTTTTGTTTATTTGGAAGACAGACAGTACATAGACATTATAAAGAGTTACAATAAGGATTTACATAGACCAGTGAAGTCTCCACTATTAACAAATTTAAACATAAAACTAGTGAACAGATATACAGTTAACAATAGAGTTTTAACATAATTTAAACTAAACTAAGTCAGTTATTGGCGGCAGCATTGGCTGCAATGCTTCTACGAAATGAGACAAGGGTTGAATTGAAAATATCAATTTCATTGAAATATTTATTATAATTATTGCAAGCTCTGTTCAGAAATATGTTCTGCCTATAATTAGTTCTAGAGGTAGGAGTCCAAAAAGTTTTTTTTTTTCTAGATGAAGCCCGTGGGCAATACAAATAAATATTTTCAAGTAACAACTGGGAGTCAATTTGATTATTTAGTAATTTATATAAGAACACCTGATCTCGTATAGTGCGACGAATGTCAAGATCTACTATAGAGTCCGTGGGGGCTGTCGGGAAGCGGAATGAATAATGTTTCAAAAATTTATTCTGAATTCGTTGTATATCTTCTATGTGTATCTTATATTGGGGATTCCAAACCGTTGATCCATATTCAAGAATTGACCTGACGAAGCTATTGTACAGTAGGATAAGAGTGTTAGGGTTTTTGAATTCCCTACCAATTCTCATAATAAAACCAAGCATTCGATAAGCCTTGGGCGTAATTATATCGAAATGATTTATAAAAGACAACTTGTGATCTAAATAAACGCCTAGATCTCTAACCACCGAGACCCTAGAGATTTCAATATTATTAAAATTATACTTAAAAATTATAGGTTTAGGTTTCCTTGTGAATGATATAACATTGCATTTTTTAGCATTAAGGAAAATACAATTCAACTGACAGTATGAGTAGAGTCTATTAAGATCTTCTTGGAGAAGTTGACAATCGGATATAGATGAAACTTTTATAAATATTTTTGTATCATCAGCATAAATTAGTGAACTTGAGTTACGAAAATTTAAAATAACATCATTAATAAAGATTAAAAATAGGAGAGCTCCAAGATGGGAACCTTGGGGAACGCCTGAAAATATGGGAACAAAAGATGAACAATAGCCTTTTATTGTAACAGCTTGGCTTCGAGCCTGCAGGTAAGCCTCAAGCCATCTTAAAAGATCACCGTGAATTCCAATATCACCAAGTTTCTGGATAAGCAATGAATGAGACACTTTATCAAAGGCTTTTGAGTAGTCAGTATAAACTATATCCATCTGAAAACCATGTTCCATAGCTTCAGATATCTGGTGGGTCAATTCACACAGATTACTTTCAGTGGAACGCTTGCTAATAAATCCATGTTGTTCGCGAATGATGAGTGGCCGAATCACAGGGGCAAGGGTGTCATAAACTATTTTCTCAAACAACTTAGCAATAGTACACAGCTTCGAAATTGGCCTGTAATTAACAACATCATGCCTATTACCTGACTTAAAAATCGGCACAACAAATGATTGCTTCCATAATTTAGGAATATGACCCGTGCGTAACGAAAGATTAAACAATAAAAATATAGGTTCATCAAGAACTCTATGATGTTGTTTCAGAAAAGAAGGTGGCAAATTATCGGGCCCACAACCCTTATTTATATTTAAGTCTTTTAAATATTTCCGAACGATGGGAACCGATAGTTTAATATTACTTAATATTGACGCTGAATTCTCACGATTTGTACTTATCATAGAAGAAGTGTTAGGTATCTCAAAAACCGATTGAAAATGAGAGTTGAACATATCACACATTTCATTTGCATTAGAGGTAGATGTGTTGTTATAGCTTATAGTATCCGGGAGATCATCGGCTTTTTTTTTAGATTTTACAAAGGACCAAAAATGTTTACTGTCTCTATTAATCATAGATTCAGAATGAGTGATAAAATTAGTGTAGCATTGACCTTCCACTATTTTTTGCCTTTTCCTTAACAATTTAAAAGTTTCAAATATGTGTGTCAAATGGTTTATAAACCTTCCTCTTGAATCAAGTAGTGAAGTCATACTTATACAACGGGTATTTATCGCGTTATTTACCTATTTTTCCGACGACGTTTCAACAGGTTTACACACTGTCGTGGTCACGGGATGAATGGACGGCTTGTGCGACGCTTCGCAGCGGAAGCAAGATTATTTGTAACTTGAAAAAGTAGAAAGAGAAAATAATTATTAGTAACTTAAACCCTAACTATCAAAAAGTTACAAATAACCTTGCCCCCGCTTCGCAGAGGCGGTAACGCCAGTACTCCAGTCATCCCGTTACCACGACTGTAAACCTGTTGAAACGTCGGGAAAAATTGGTAAATAAACGCGATAAATACCCATTGTATAAGTACTTATAATTAGTGCATATTTATAAATATATATAAATGATATTAGCGGGACAGCGTACTGTGGGACAGAGCGGGTAGATTAGAGTTCTCTGCGTATTTAGAAGGGTAGGGAAAACGTGCAGGAGGAACTTACGTCAAATCGTTCGAGCTGGTGTTCCGAGCTGATCCTAGCACGCCTGGCCTGCTTCAGCTCTAGTGCCCAGTGCGGGATCTCCACTTCTGAAGCCAGGTTACTAGGTCCGTCAACCTCCTGAAATTTAAAAGGTCATTTAATTCACATGAGATAGATGAAAAGTAAAATAAATTTTTATTACAACTTAAAAACTATAAATACAGGTTCTGGGGTGTCATTTCATATTTATTTATTTATTAAGATAAATCAATATATTAATAAATAAATAATGCTGGACAATTCACTCAGCATTTTCTAGCTAGCCCCATGGTAAGCAGAGCTTGTGTTATGGGTACTAGATAACTGATATACATAATACAATACATTACATAGATAGATAGAAAAGTTGGAAAAGTTTTGTATATTTTTTATTATACATAGAAAACGACCAGAACACCCGGAACAAATATCTGCAGATCCTACACACAATTGTTCCGAGGCGGGAATCGAAACCGCAACCTCCTGCGTCGCAGGCGGACCTTTGCCCACCGCGCCACTTCGGTCGTATATTAACAATATTTAAGTATTTGCGTAACACCTATGTACGTCCACTGCTGGATATAGGCCTCCTAAGCATCCTGCTAAGCGCCATAGCATCCTGTCTTCATACTGACGTATCCAGCATCTCCCTGCAGTCTTTCGCAGGTCATCCCGAATTCGCAGGGCGTCCTACGTTTGCCAAATCGTGGTCTCCATCCAAGAACACGTTTAACGGTTGTCGGTTCTTTGTCTGGTTATGGAGCGTTTAATTTACACTGAAGGTACCAGGTGTTCATGACTTCTAAGAGTTCAAATAATCAAGTTTTTACCATAACTTGAAGCGAGTACGGTAAGACATCCCCTTCCGTGTGTTTAGAGATGTTTCTCAGCTCTGTCAATGCTGTTTGTGATTCCGCTGATAGGTGGTTCGGGTCGGTCCAAATTGTGTAGACCTGGGATGGAAAAAACATGTTACTGATGACCAAAATTTTCTCGTTGACAAACGAAGATTTTCGTGAATAAATTACCCTTTCGGTGTCTTCATTGAAAGCAAATTGAGAAAATACATCAAACCAAACATACCTTGAGTCTCTTATCGACACGCTTTCGGAGCGTAGGTACTAGGCAATCATAGTTATCAAACATATCTTTAACTTCTTCCTCTCAAAATTTTCTCTTTGACAGTTACGAAGATTTTTTTGAATACATAACCCTGTCAGTGTCTTTATTGGGAGCAAATTGTGAATCAAACCTAACATAGTCTCTTACCGACACGCTATCAGAGCCAACCGTGTACTAGGCAATCATAGTTATCCAACATACCTATGAATACGTTCTACACTATCTGATATACTAAATTTGGCGATCATAATTTCGCCACTAGGCGATCATAGCTAACAAAGAGGTTTCAAGTTTCATACATACATTGAGCCTCTTCTCGATACGCTCGCAAAAGTTACAAATATATTCTTGAATAATCATAGCCCTGTCGTTGCCTTGATTGGGAGCAAAATGAATATCAAATATACTATACTATAGTCTCTTATCGACACGCTTTTATAGCCAGACGAGTACTAGGCAATCATAGTTATCCAACATACCTATAATTTCTTCCTCTCTATAGGCTACACAAGTACACAGTAGCTGATATACTTAAGGCGATCATAATATGACCAAGAAGTACTAGGCGATCAGAGCTTACAAAGAGGTGTCAAACATACCTTGAGCCTCTTCTCGACACATGCTCGCAAAGCCAGCGGGAACCTCTGCGGGTCACCAGCTCCTTTATCAGTTATCACGAACAACGCACTGTCGTATGGGACTAGCTTGGCGGCTGTACTCAGTGCCCGCATCAGTCCGTCGATTGAAGAGTCCGAGTTCACTCCCTGTAAAGATTAATTATTAATATAAGATAGATAACACATTTATTTGACACTTCAGCACATGTTACGAAGGTCACAATAGGAAAGGCACATAATAAAATAACACAAAATTAGAGAACAATGAGTTATAAATACCTAATAGTAAACAATAAGTAATAGTACATATAAACAGAGAGAGTTTTGAAAATTGTGTGCGTGCTGCAGCCCGTCAAAAAAGCAAAAAGCTTTGCTCGAAGAGCAAAACACTGATTTCCAGTTCCCTTTGAGGCGACCAGAAGAACGAAACACTTTTGATAACACTGATTGCATATTATTTGAAAGATCAACTGGTGTTTTTAATCGGCGACGAAAAAGAGGGGTGCCATAATTTTAATGTCGCCTGTGGCATCATAGGTCTCGAAACGCCTGCACCGATTTGTAATAAGTTTTCTGAGTAACTTTGTGTACGGGCTGCTCGGGTTTGGAATGCTAATTGGTGAGTCACCCCAGCAGACTTGACCCTACGGGAGTAGGTCCTGTTCTTTACCACCATTTATTTTGATTTTTTGGTCACCTAGAAGTTTGTCTAACTAGACAACAGAGATCTAACTAGAAAGAACCCGAAAATTGATGTGCCCTTACAGGGTTTTTATGCATTGTGTTCCTACCCCCTTAGATACTACACCTAAGAAACTACCTGTATGCATGAACCCAAGAAAGAGGTTTTTAAGAGGTTTTTTTAGAAGATTTTAGGATTTATTGTTTGCGATTCATCGAGTGTTTGTTTTTGCTAGATACGATTTCAATTTGTACAGCCGTCCTAATATAGTTTGAATTAAAATATCGTCAGAAATTATTTTATTCTTATAAATACACTTTGGACAGGAAAACATATATTCGACGAATGGAATACCATCCGCAGTACTAATATTATGTTCTCTCAATAATAGAAACAAAAGACGTCTGATGATGACGCATGACAGACTGTCAACTCAATGTCAAGTTGGTGCTCGATTTGTCACAGTATATTCGGATTTGCATGTAAGGTATCTTGTATTACGTCTACAGTAGTCAGACATCACGACAAACGACCGATGTGGCGCGGTGGGCAAAGGTCCACCTGCGACGCAGGAGGTTGCGGGTTCGATTCCCGCCTCGGAACAATTGTGTGTACGATCTGCAGATATTTGTTCCGGGTGTTCTGGTCGTTTTCTATGTACAATAAAAAATATCTATCTATGTAATATATTGTATTATGTATATCAGTTATCTAGTATCCATAACACCAGCTCTGCTTACCATGGGGCTAGATAATGCTGTGTGGATTGTCCAGCATTATTTATTCATCACTACATAGTATAAAACAAGTAGCTTCCCGATGTCTGTCGGTCCCTATGTATCGGATTTTGATGGGGTATTTTCAATAGATAGAGTGATTCAAGAGGAAGGTATATAAAGTATTTGACACATAGATGACACGCGGGCGAAGCCGTGGGGCGCAGATAGTCATGTATTAAGTCAACAGTTGTCAGACATTTAGGTAATAAGCGTTACCGGCAAGTGACATTAAGCTACTATTATTTTAAATTAAGTGAGAACTATAGTGCTAAGACAAACCTAACATAGGCTTTAAGGCACTACTAACTTATTGATGTAACCTATTTGTATGAATAAATAATCTATCTATCTATCTATCTACTGCTAAGTATTTAGATCCATCATTACGTGGACGCTCACGATAGGGCTGGTCCACCAGTTCAAAGTAGCTTATCGAGCTATGGAAAGAACTATGCTCGGAGTTTCTCTGAAGGATAGGATTCGTAACGAATACATCCGACAGAGAACCAAAGTTATCGACACAGCTCTAAGAATTAGCCAGCTGAAGTGACTGTAGGCCGGCCATGTCTCAAATTTATTAAATTGCGCATATTTTGCTCCCAATCAAGGCAACGACAGGGTTATGATTAACCAAGAAAATCTTTATAACTTTTGCGAGCGTGTCGAGAAGAGGCTCAATGTATGTATGACACCTCTTTGTAAGCTATGATCGCCTAGTACTTTTTGGCGAAATTATGATCGCCAAACTCAGTATATCAGATAGTGTAGAGCGTATTTATAGGTATGTTGGATAACTATGATTGCCTAGTACACCAGACTATGTTATGTCTGATTCTCAATTTGCTCCCAATAAAGACACTGTATTCAAAAATTGCCGGCCATATATCAAATTTATTAAATTGCGCAGTTTTGCAATACCTCTAGCCATTCTGCAAATACGATGATTTAACTATCATAGTTATTAAACACGTAACTCTTATCGTATATATCCCGTTATAAATGACTCGAGTGGTAATGGTGATACTTACGAGATGACTGCCATCCGAATCAACCAGTTAAGTAAGATGATTGCAAAACCATAGGCAACTGACCCGTTATGGGTGTGTCTAGAACTAACATAGAAGCCATACCTTTAGCTAGTAGAGGTTCAATTTCAAAAGATTTATAACCAATTTTCGACATTTTTAAATTACGCTGAACAGGTTTGCCAATGTGCCTTTATTTGTTTGGGTATTGCGAGAGCCGGTCGCCGTCGCCGTGAACTTGTGTGTGACATTTAAATACTGCGACTTCAACGTAAAAAGTTAATGCGATCAAAGAAATAAACCCTTAAGCTAGTCTGGGGCAACCTTACTATCTTATATGCCCTTTTGCGTGTGATATAGCCTCTGTACTTTGCTCAAATTGAATTAAGATGCGCGCCACGACAAAATAATAATGCTGGAAAATCTACACAGCATCATTTAGACCCCAAGCTAAGCAGAGTTTGTGTTATGGGTACTAGATGACTGATATACTTAATACAATACACTACATGGATAGATATTTTTTATCATACATAGATGACGGGTGTTCCGGTCGTTTTCTATGTATAATAAAAAATATATTTAAATTATTTACCTGGTATTTAAGTAACAGCTTCGACAAGGCCTCGGAGACATCTCTCTCCCGACCACCTTTGCCGCTCGGTTGGAGATTGTGTCTGGATCTCCAGTTTACTCCTGAGAACAAGGAAATTATAAAAAAAAAAAAAAAAGTTTATAATATACAATATCATACATTATTGTTTCATTATTTACAAGTTGCGCCCGCTCCTTCGCCCGCGTGGAAATCTTTGTGTCAAATGGTTCTCTTGACTCGCTCTTTCTATTTAAAAAAACCACATCAAAATCCGTTTCGCAGTTTTAAAGATCAAAGCATACATAGGGACAGACAGACAATTTGATAAACACAAGTTCACGTATTCGAACGAATGCCTCGACACACATAAGTACTCGTCATTTACGAATTGAGACTAATTTATCGATTTTTCGCAACAACTTTGTGTCTTCTATCCATGCTTAGCCTTTTTTCTATGCCTACCCGCTTTTGTTATTCATAGGAAGCTACTTGATTCTTAAAAATTTGCTTGATTTACGATTTGACAAGGATTTACCTAGAAAATGACGTTCAAAAAATGCATATTTAGATATTGTGATGAATAATTATTTATTTGATAGAGTCAACCACTTTTTGTTCCAAATCCAATGCACAGAAAATCTGCTAAAATATATAAATATATAGGTATCGTGCGGGTCTTAAAATTGACATAAGTAACACAGAAAATATTTATTTCTTAATTTCGACGACCGATGTGTCGCGGTGGGCGAAGGTCCGCCTGCGACGCCGGAGGTTGCGGGTTCGATTCCCGCCTCGGAACAATTGTGTGTACGATCTGCAGATATTTGTTCCGGGTGTTCTGGTCGTTATCTATGTATAATAAAAAATATGTAATGTATTGTATTATGTATATCAGTTATCTAGTACCCATAACACAAGCTCTGCTTACCATGGGGCTAGATAATGATGTGTGAATTGTCCAGCATTATTATTATTATTATATAATTATATTATATAATTTACTATCACGAAGACAACCACTTGGTCATAGAAAACAAGCTCGCAGAGAGCATAAGCACCTCGCAGGTGTGAATGAGCACCACAGCCCTCCAATTGCCCTCCAATCAAATCCAATTTGCTAATTAAATACAAAATACAAAAATCTTTATTCGAAACAAGAGACTTATAGTATAGGGTACAATTGTGGGCTGACTGCCGCAAAAGTTAAAACTGTGTAGCGGAGTCAGCGCCTTCCTCCGCAAACAAAATAAATAGGTATGTTTCTTTAAAGAAATAAAAAAAGAGATATTATGTGTGTAGTGTGTGTGAGGGTGTGTTTGTGTGTGTTTGTGTTTGTGTGTGGTGTGAGTAGGTATGTGAGAGTGTGGTGCTCCCGAGGACACCGGTCTCATGAGAGTCCGGGCAACAGGAGTTACCGCTGTGAGTGTGGGTGTGTGAGTATGAAAGAGAAGGGATATATGTAGAATATCACAAAGTCATTTTTAATGTTTTAAAATTTCTTCAGTATCCTCGTAGGAGATAGATAAAAGCCAATTAGAATTATATACATACGAGTATATATAAATTAGAATTATATTTTCCACCAAGGCCGTGGAACATTAAATTCTTTAAATAAGTCAATGAAACTTGATCAATTTAGTATTGTACTGGTATTAGGAAACCAAACTGTCATTTCTCTATGTTGATCTGAACAAATGGAGCGTAAACTGTTGTTTTACATAACACGCCTTCTAAACTCAAGGTCGGTTTGTACTTGAGACATTTTGTGCTAAATCTCCAAATATAATTACTATTGTACTGTTGAGAAAACTCTTTAGTTTTACTACTGACGACCCATGTGGCGCGGTGGGCGAAGGTCCGCCTGCGACGCAGGATGGTTGCGGGTTCGATTCCCGCCTCGGAACAATTGTGTGTACGATCTGCAGATATTTGTTCCGGGTGTTCTGGTTGTTTTCTATGTACAATAAAAAAAAATCTATCCATGTAATGTATATTGTATTATGTATATCAGTTATCTAGTGCCCATAACACAAGCTCTGCTTACCATGGGGCTAGGTAATGCTGTGTGAATTGTCCAGCATTATTTAATTTATTTACTATAAATATTAAAAGTCTTTAGTGTTGATAAAATAATACTTCTGCTCGTAACTGGTTTGGCAAGGTGGAATACGAATCACGCTAATATTATTAATGCGAAAGTTTGGATGGATGGATGTTTGTTTCTTCATCTCGCCAAAACTTCTGAAAATATCGGGCTCAAATGTTGCGTTTAGGTAGTTCTAGGTCTGGAATAAAAAATAGGCTACTTTCATCCTATTAATAAATTCTCCTGGGGTAGAAACAACCTTAAACAACGCGTGCAAAGCCAGAAACTCGTAGTAGTACTATAAATAAACATATTATAAAAGAAGGCTTATCACCTTAAATTATCATAAAACTGAAGAAATTCTACATACCTAATAGACATTTTTAATTTTTACTTATTCTCTTCTAAACTTCAATTTAATTTAATATAATGTACTAACTTTAAAAATAACTTTAAAATTAATTTTACTAACTTATTATTAAGAATTTTCTCATTTGTTTTTTTTATCACAGTAAAATTTTCCGTACTTACTATGTAATCAAATGTTCGAAATTTTCGTACTATAATGATTTCTTTGATACAGGCTAAGCCTAGTGAAAAAATCAACAGATAAATGTAACTAGGTAGGTAATAATAGCTGTCTGCAAAAGACATAATTCGTTGCTGCTCCTTTTTTTTTTTTTTTTTTTGTGTGTAATTTGTAATGTATAAAACTACCATAATAATAAGTAGATAGGATAAGGACGCGTAATTTTCTCTAAGTATTGTAATTGTCTTTTGCTGTAATAAATACTTTTAACTTTTACTTTATTTTTTTAATGCATAAGTGGATGTATGGATGGATATTTGTTACCTCATCCCGTTAAAACTACTGAGCTCACATCTCCGCTCATCTCTTCTCGTCTCCGCTGCGTGACGTCACCATCTGGTGACGTCACGCAGCGGAGGCACAAAGTCGCTTCCCGCTGTATGTAAAACTACGCAACGGATTTTGACGCAGTGTTTTTAATAGTCAGACTGATTCAAGAGGAAGCTTTATAAACCATTTGACGCATATATTTCCACAGCTAGTCTTAATATAGTAAAAGTCTCAAAATAATGTGTAATGTTTACATTAGCAGTCTTCATAGCTTGTTCAACCTAAGCTTATTTTGTTAAATTACCTCATTTATAACGTGTATTTTTCTTTCGTTACAGGTAAGTTTTCTGACAACGAAATAAGAAAACTAAGCGACCGGCTGCGGTGGTCCTACCAATGCGGAGCAAAGATGTGTAAAAATTACCATTAGCAAGGTGACAAATATATTAGTAATTGCAAAAACAAAACCTTCGAATTACTCTCATAACACTGTTAGATAGGTAGACGACTTTATTATACCACATAAAACAGAAAACAATACAGAAATAAACAATGGAGTAAAGGAAGTGTAAAGTTATTTTTAGTTTGCAGGAGAAATTAACACATTTACTCGTATATTATGCTGGTTTTCATGACGCATCAGGATGGTGGGTGTATTGGCTGGCGTTAGCAGGCTGATGCGTTTCCACCTACGTGGTTTCCACACATCTGTGCTTCCTACATTCATTTCAATTACTGATTTACTAATTTTTATGCATATATTATATAATATAATAATAATGCTGGACAATTCACACAGCATTATCTAGCCCCAAGCTAAGCAGAGCTTGTGTTATGGGTACTAGATAACTGATATACATAATACAATATATTACATAGATAGATATTTTTTATTATACATACAAAAAAAAAGAACACCCGGAACAAATATCTGCAGATCGTACACACAATTGTTCCGAAGGCGGACCTTCGCCCACCGCGACACATCGGTCGTCAATTCTGTGATACGAGTACGTCGCGCGATAAGTTCTTTGAACTTTCCAACCTCAAAGGTTTTGGTCAGCTTAATTAACTGATTCTTTAAGAGATTGGTAAGTTTACAACCGGAAAGTCCTTGACAACAACAAGGATGTAGGTAAACCTCGGGGAATTCCTCGAGACGTACGCTATTTAAACGGAACCACAGATTCTCATTTGTATGCGATACGTCTATCTGTCAGTTTTAGCTTGGACCGAGCAGGTCGCCTGACGAATTGTAATTTGGTTTTGTTTATTGCTGTGGCGGATGGTAATTTAAGTACTATGAGATCTGTTAACTGGAGAGCGTTGCTCTCTCTATGGGTCTAGCTCGAGGTCGCTCTAGAGATGATCGCTCCTGTCAACTTCACTGACACCGGGTTTTCACTATATGAGTACTCTCGGGCCGAGTGCGCTCGAGCTAGCTGTTATAGGAGTTAGGTTGGTACAATACAATACAATACATTATATACGCTTTATTGCACATCAAACACAGAGAAAAACAGAACGAACAAACAAACAAGATGCACAATGGGCGGCCTTATCGCTAAGAGCGATTTCTTCCAGGCAACCTTTGGATGCATAGCTATAGTATTGGTTTAGGGGGTATTGGTATTGGTATGGGGTGCTTTCTGAAAATATTTCTTCAATGTGGCTTGTGCTTGTGGCAAGTGTGCGCTGTTGGCAAGAGAACGCAAATCCATATGTGCCCATGCACCCCACGCTTTTTACATTAAAATAATTTCTTTTATTTATCACTCATCCATAATTTGAATTATTTAAAAAAATATTTTATTTACGTTTCAAAAGCCAAAAATCCGAAAAACCTATGTTAAATTTATGTACAGACTACAATATCCATGATGAACGATGCTCCTCAATCTTGATTTTTGACCTTTACTCGATCTGATAGAATTTATGCATAATAATGAATGATTATTTATTTACGTTTCAAAAGCCAAAAAAAAAACGAAAAATAGTTATCTGCAGACCACACCAAAATCTTGATATGAAAATTTTATATGTACAATATATCTTATATATAAAAATCTATTGCTGTTCGTTAGTCTCGCTGAAACTCGAGAACGGCTGGGCCGATTTCGCTGATTTTGGTTTCGAAATGTTTGTCGTAGTCCAGGGAAGGTTTAAACGGTGAGAAAATATTTATATGACTTTGACGACCGATGTGGCGCGGTGGGCGAAGGTCCGCCTGCGACGCAGAAGGTTGCGGGTTCGATTCCCGCCTCGGAACAAATGTGTGTACGATCTGCAGATATTTGTTTCGGGTGTTCTAGTCTTACATAGGCATGCAAATGTTTATTTTACAATTAAAATAATATTAAAATTTCTATTGGTCGTTTTCTATGTATAATAAAAAATATCTATCTATGTAATGTATTGTATTATGTATATCAGTTATCTAGTACCCATAACACAAGCTCTGCTTACCATGGGGCTAGATAATGCTGTGTGAATTGTCCAGCATTATTTATTTATTTATAATCAACGCGGGGCGCAGCTAGTATTTAAAACTTTCGAGGAAATGTAAAAAACGTTTTCTCGATCAGAAAGTTTTATTTACGTTTCAAATTAGTTGCATCTTTCTACCTCCTAAATCGTTTTACACTCAGTTTATACAGCTTCGATTCGGCTCGCTACCGAATCACTAAGAGCACGTGGTGTTTTACGACGCCTTGTAAATCAATAAATTTGCGCACGTGATTTTGAATTCTTTTACTCGTGTGTTTTGGTTCAATTTATTATTGTAAGATGGGAATGGTAATCGAAATCAGCCTCAAAAATGTGCACGCGATTTTGAACTCTTTGGCTATAAGAAATTTTAATAAAAATACGGAAACTTCTAGATGTTGTACTAAGTTGCATTCTTGTTGCGAGCGCGTTCTTTACTTACCCCGTACTGACTGCACGAACGCTCGCTATGTGACACGTTACACCGTGTAACAACGGCCTTTAGAACATGAAGTTGAATGGTGTTCTTTCAACAGAAATAAGGTTTATTGTTAACCAGGTTATGAATAATTATGGATATTTTCGTCTGACTCCAAAGAATGTTCTCGATTAATCGCATTGTAGTAAAAATATCGATCGATTTATAGCACCCTTGATTTACCCCCCATAAATAAATCATTGGTAATGTTGATGAGATCTGATAGATCCATTAGAAAACCTTCAAGTCAGTGTTAAATAGTCTATACTATACTAATAGTATAAAGAGGAAAGGTTTGATTTTTTGTTTGCTTGTAATGAATAGGCTCCGAAACCACTGGACCGATTTGAAAAATTCTTTCACCGTTGGGAAGCTGCACTAACCCCGGTGAACATAGGCTTTTTTCAATATTATATTTTGAAAAAAGTTAGGGATCCTTACTAAAGCCATGCGAAGCCGGGAAGCTCCGCTAGTAGTAAATATATCGATCGATATAATAGGTCAAGCTGTCAGACCGCGTGCGGAACAGCATACTACGCTCCAATACACGCATCGTTGACGTTGGTCAGGCAGCCGGAAGCCTGAAGTGGAACTGGGCCGGACACGTCTGCCGTATGTCCAGCGACTTGTGGGCAAAGACCACCACAGAGTGGAGCCCACCCAACGCTAAGAGGCGACGTGGAAGGCCCAGGAAGAGATGGCGCGACGAGCTCGAGGTACATCTTCCATCATGGCCTGTTGCAGCGTTGGATCGCGAGGAGTGGAAGGAGAAAAGGGAGGCCTTTGCCCAGCAGTGGGACAATAACGGCTTAAAATAAAATAATATAGGTATAGCACCCTTGATTTACCCCTAAAAATAAATCATTGGAAATCCTGCTAATCAAGATCTAATAGATCTATAAGAAAACCTTGAAGTCAGTTTTCTACAAATGATTTGTCTATAGAATCATTACAATCATAATAAAACCACTTAATATCAATAGGAAATAGACTGCATTAGTAAGAGCATTAGCTTTTTTGCATCAATTTGTTCATAGCGTGATGAGGATACATTAGCTGTTCTATCTTCTAACGGGAAGCTTGTGAGATTATTACGACAAAAACTATGGTCCTGTTAGTCGGGAGAATAAAGTCAAATAGATTACAGAAAACTAGCTTCGTCCCTTGAGTTTGCACGCAATTCTTCGATAAAATCTCAATTGTTAATGTGCGGGGTTTGAATAATTTCATCTCCTACTGCGATCACAAATACTATCTAGATGTCGGGTCGGCGTAAAAAATCAGTCTCCGTGAATAAGAGCGCACTTGTAATGTGAGCTCTTATTTTGTTTAGTTCGATTGTAACGCAGCCAACGTAAACACGTGTCGCAATGCCGCAATGTGTATTCAAAAGTTAAAAAGCCCTTCACTCGAACTAAACGTCAAAAAATACATACAAGTGAAATGTACTGTCATCTCAAGGTACCTCGCGACCTACCTTGACACTTCAGACGAGTTTGAGTGAAGGATTCGTTCAAGAATTATGTAAAGATATGGGTAAATCGACTTACCATTGGAATCGTACCCAACAATGACTATATCGGACACATTCAGCCCTTCCACCATCAGATCATTCCAGACTGCCAGCGCTCGGTGCAGCGCCATCGGTCTCAGAGGTACCAGGATACCAGCGGGCGGACGGAGCCATGGGTCTTCTAGCCAGGACTTTAGAGTTGAGCTGCGGCTGATGGTCGGCGAGGGGCGGGGCTTGCTCTCGAAGGTGCGCGTGTCTGGGGTTTGCTGGTCCGCTGGAAGGGAGATAACTCTTTAGTTGTTATGAGCGCCTGGTACTTTTTCTTAAAGTACAGTCAGCGGCAAATTGATATGAGCGTCTAGAGTAGTCAAAATAATCTGAACAACATAAAAGTATTTTTATATACGCTGTTCGAATTATCAAATTGTTGTAAGCACCCAAGGTGTTCAAAATATCTTACTTCTCAATGTTTCAATGAGTAATCAGGGTGTTCGAAATAATCTTAGCAAACCAAGCTCACAAACTCATAATTGCTAAATATCGATCGTATATCGTATATATGCGTGCGTATATCAAATTGCTTCTATGTTTTTCAGACCATTTTGACTACTGTAGACGCTCATATCAATTTGACGCTGACTGTAGTCTTAATAAATTACTAGCTGCGCCCTGCGGCTTCGATTTCGCTTTTAATTGCTGTAATGTTACATTTACGATTATTTACAATAACAGAAGAATCCGTAATGCCTAGGGACGCCGTCATCGGAATCGATGAGCCTTACCCACTTTACCTATTCTTCATCAAGTCACAGTCGGTACTGGCAATCAAAAAATTTTATTTCTGTGTTACCTTCTTATTGTATTCAGTTATTCTTATTTGTACTTTTTCTTTTAGGTTAGTTTTAATTTAAGTAGTTTTGTATTACATGCAATGTATTAGGTTTGTATTCTTTGTTTTTACTTCTCTATTACTGTTTGTTTGTGCTCTACCAACTCTTTTTATAATATATCTTTTTCTCCATCCCTGGTCGCCTGGAAGAAATGGTTGCTTTAAGCGATAAGGCCGCCTATTGTACTGTTACTATGTAAGATTTAGATATAAGGTGTTATTTTGGGTACAATAAAGTGTTCATTCATTCATTCATTCAAAATGCATATTTTACCTATTTTTAATAAGTCGTCGGTACTGGCAATCAAAATGCGGGTTTTATCAGAGCGCTGTCAGGCTTTCGATTTTATCGCGTTTATGTTTATATGCCGAGTTCAAGGTTGGGGGAACTGGGCCGTTGGCATTGTCCTTGTTATGTTTAAGATTTGTTGATAAATATATTATTTTTATGAATGACTAGCTGCGCCCCGCGGCTTCGTCCGCGTGGAAAGCAGGTTTTACCATATTTTCTCACCGTTTAAACCTTCCCTGGACTAAGACGAACATTTCGAAACCAAAATCAGCAAAATCGGCCCAGCCGTTCTCGAGTCTCAGCGAGACTAACGAACAGCAATAGGTTTTTATATATAAGAAGATAAATATATTATTTTTAGTGATTGCCAGCATATGCGTACAATGGTAATGTGACGATTATTTCCCAAAGAAATAAATGATGCTGGACAATTCACACAGCATTATTATATAGCCCCAAGCTAAGCAGATATGTTTTTAAAGAATTTGATAGTATATTATATGTTATTAAATTTCATAGATATTACCTCGAGTGCGAGGACTCTAGCACTGTTATAACAAACACCTTATCTATTTTTACTCATAATATGAGATGTTTTGGTTATGAATCGTATCTAGGCTGTATAAAGGTGTTTAGCTTGACGCAACCAGCATCTACCTGCAGTCTTTAGCAGGTCGTCATCCCACCTGGTCGGAGGGTGTCCAACCCAACGTTAACCGAGTCGTGGTCTCAACACGTTTGCCCCAGCAGTTTGTTATATTAATGACCAGCTGCGCCCCGCGGTTTCACCCGCGTGGTGATAGATATTTTGGATAATATACAATATATCTTTATAAATTGTATTGTGTATGTTGTGTGTAGCCTATGTGTTATTCTGATATGATATTTATATTATTGTGAAGTTTCATCATAATCCATTCAGTAGTTTTTGCGTGAAAGGGCATCATACATACATATTTACATACATCATCACAAACTTTCGCGTTTATAATATTAGTATCTTGAACTTACTTTCAGTCTTCGGACTCCTGGACCCTGCTACCTCCACCTCTGGGCTCTCATCAGACTTGTCATCTGACTCCATCGAGCGAGTTGTCGCTTGTGAGGTCGTCTCAGTCTGTAACATTTATTGATTTCTTATTGAAATCTTCAATGTAGACGATTTTTTGCAAAAAACTACGTAATTCGTTGTATGAATTATTTTCTGACTTGTGTATTTTTTATTACTGATTCTGATTATTCATCAAAAACGTGCCCTGTCTATATCCTTAGGTAACGTACCCATGCTAAGTTTTACTACCCAATTTTTACATATTACAGCAATGCAACATTCTTTCGTATTTCAACACTGATTGTAGCCCAACTTTGGGTGATAAAATTAATAATGTACAGAGACAAAATACTCTTAAATAAAACCCGTTATAGTTTAGACTCCGACATAGTTTAGTTACTCAAAAGTAGTTAAATTAACATTATTTTGAAAAGTTACACTCATTCGTTTTCTACATCTCGTTCTAACCCTTACTATGCTAAAAAAATATGCTATAGGCTCACATTTGTAGGCGGTCGTTTTAGGAATTAATCATTGTGCATTTCAATAGCACGTCTTTTGTCAGGTAAGATATACGCTTCGCCTACCGATGAGTTCACGCCGTTGACGTGTTTAACCTTAATTTCCACACATAAATGTATTGCTTTCCACCATTTATCTTGGATTTCAGAACAGTGCAGTCATCGCCGCCACTTCCTTTACTTCCTACGTTTCTAGGTCAACACCATTCAACCCATTATCAAAACATACCTTCGCTTCATTGTCCGGTTCACTGTCGTCCCTTAGTTTATAAACTTCTGTCCTAGACAATGTATCCACGTCTGTTATAGTTTCTGCAGGCGTTGTAGTCGTTTCGTTCTCTTTGCTGTCTTCTATTTCTAGTCTATAGTCTGGTTCTGTAAGATAATGGTCTTTAGTATTCAAATAGAAGTAGTCGAACACGTTATTGTTGGGTGGGTCCAGCATTATTTATTTGTTGTTTGCATAATTATATTATTGTTTAATTTTTTTTCTTGCGTCTAATTTCATTATTGTTGTAGTTTTTAAGATGGGTAAATTATTAATGAAATGGACATAACGGTTTTGGGATATCTCTATAAAAAACTTCTCTAAAAACAAATCTATATTCCATCCCCAAGATAGTATATATTTTATGAAACACTTGAAAACTTTACTACTACAAAAATGCTATTATTCAATCTACGAATTTTTCTCCGATGACAATTCTGACGACCGATGTGGTAGGCGAAGGTCCGCCTGCGACGCAGGAGGTTGCGGGTTCGATTCCCGCCTCGGAACAATTGTGTGTACGATCTGCAGATATTTGTTCCGGGTGTTCTGGTCGTTTTCTATGTATAATAAAAAATATCTATATATGTAATGTATTGTATTATGTATCAGTTATCTAGTACCCATAACACAAGCTCTGCTTACCATGGGGGTAGCTAATGCTGTGTGAATTGTCCAGCAATATTTATTTATTTATCTAATCAACCGGTACCACCCACTGCTGAGTATAAGCCTTTTCCTTATTGAAGAAGATTCTGAAAGATATTTTCAAATTTATTTCAATAATTACCTGTAGTTGTCTCCGCCTCTTTTCCCTCATGCTCCATATTATCATCTCTGTAATAATTCTGCACATTACTTTCATCTATCACTTCACCGTCGTCCTTCAAAACCTGATCGATTTTAGAATCATCCAAGGTGTAATCCGCATCAGTATCAGTTTCACTCTTAGCACAGTACACATTCACCATAAGTAGCACGGTAATAGTCCATAGTTTCACCATTTTAGCCATGTTCACTAGATTATCATCTTTGGTTGAAGGTTTATCTGTAACAAGGAGATTTTCGCTATTATTATATTGTTGTTATAGAAATGTTTGAAGGTTATTTATTTATATCATTTTATATCTATCTATATTTTATTATTCTTTAACGTAAATAGTAAATTGATATTATGTCTATGTTAAATTTAAGTTAGTCGGACCAAGAAGTGTTCTAGTCAAACTGAGATATTAAGTCAAACAATTCATAGAATTATTTCTGCAGGATGCTACCAAAAAGCAGTGTCCCTGAGAGTATAATGAAGAAAAAGATAAATAGTGAACATTACCAAGTAAATGAATATTAAGTTAGTCTATGCAAGTCTAGGCTGTCTTAACTATCGGACAGAAGTTAAAAGGAAAATTTTCCACACATAGCTTGCCGAGCTACGGGTTATGCAAATTATTGACGATGTATTTTGTAAGTGGTTACCACTCTACAAGCTAATGATTGCAATAGGCAGAAGTATGCGACCACAGTCTTTAGCAAATTATTATGATAAGGTATTACTTGTACAATACAATATAATATAAAAATACTTTTTTGTACACCATATACAGATCTCATGTGACAAGTACAATGGGCGGCCCTATCGCTTAGAAACGATATCTTTGAGGCAACCTTTGGATGGAAATAATTGTGGGAATTTAAAAAAAGCAGGAGTGAACCAAATATAATAAATATAGATACTAATTATTTTTATTTATTATATCTTGAGGACTGATGCGACGCCTCCTGCGTCGCATGTTGCTGAGTCGATTCCCGCCTTGGGCAAAATCTGTATGCGATCTTGTATTTGTTCAGGGTGTTCTGGATATTTTCTATGTGTAGGTATATCAGTTATCTAGTACCCATAACACAAGCTCTGCTTAGCTTGGGGTTAGATGATACTGTGTGGATTGCCCAGCATTATTTATTGTTTATAGTCATAAAGTTTACTGCTAATGCTAAAATAAAAGAATCAAGTATAAAACAAAGTCGCTTCCCGCTGTCTGTCTGTCCCTATGTATGCTTAGATCTTTAAAACTACGCAACGGATGATGATGCGGTTTTTGAATATATCGATTGATACAAGAGGAAGGTTTATATGTATTTATTATATGCGTGCAAAGCCGGGGCGGGTCGCTAGCTTATACCATAAACAGAACTTAGCTACCTACCTACACAATAACATTTATGCACAAAACTTACTAGAAATAATATTATGACATTACAAACAGACCTTACTATTTAATTTATTTGTAAACGTGTATAGAACAGCTCTACATGCCAACAAAAACGAGAAATGTATATATATAAAAGAAAGTCGTGTTTGTTACAACACTTATAACTCGAGAACGGCTGAACCGATTTAGCTGAAAATTGATGGAGAGGTAGCTTAGAACCAGGATACTTTTTATCATTTAAACAATAGACACATAGATTTCCACGGGGGCGAAGCCGCGGGGAGCAGCTAGATAAAAACACTGGACGCGTTGTAAAAACTGAAGAATTCGGCGGTGTCACGATTCTAAAGCACGTGGCGATTCGGAATTCGAAAGCTGAAGCGCAGTGGGCTTGTGAGAGTTCCGTAGCTTTTAACATGTTGTATTAGGCCGCCTTGCCCACCACGGTCTCCACGGAAGACCGGCGCTATGGTACGATCTGCTCTACCATAGCACATGCTGAGTGGAGACCGATTTTGACAGTTTCTGTCTTCTGTTAATCTAAGTTTAATTTATAAGAGTCTCTGTTCTGACATAATAAAAATATTTTTACTTTACTTTTACTGAGATTTCAATCTTTTGATATTTAGTCAGAGAATAAATAAGTAAATATTGCTGGACAACCCACACAGTAACATCTAGCCACAAGCTAAGCAGAGCTTGTGTTATGGGTACTAGATGACTGAGGTACGTACATCCTACTAATATTATAAACGCGAAAGTTTGTAAGTATGGGTGGATGGATGGATGTTTATTACTCTTTCACGTAAAAACTACTGAATGGATTTTAATGAAACTTTACAATAATATAGCTTATACATCAGAATAACACATAGGCTACGATTCATAAAAATATATTGCATATTATCCAAAATATCTATAACCACGCGGGTGAAACCGCGGGGCGCAGCTAGTAATGCAATATTGCATTGATTGATATTTTTTTTTGTGAATGATAGGCTTGACACATATGAACGTAATTGACTGACACTAGACTTCTTCCCTTTACTCACTAAACAGTAAAGGGTTGTTATGTTTTTCGGATAACCATCATGGGTAACATAAATTATGTGTATTATTTGTTTTTTTTTTATATGTTAACAAATCAAATCAAAATACAAAAAAATACAAAATTATTTATTTGCCATTTCACTTATATGTATTATCTACAAATTTCTGGCGGCCCCCGCACGAGGCAAGCCTGTGTCGCGGGAAGCCTGTTTACAAAGGTAACGTTAACGGTAGAGATTTAAAGAAACTGATACTGATACAGGGCAAACAAACAAATACAATAAGAAAATAAAACTAATCAATTATATGTGTAGGTGATACAAAAAAATTCTAAAATCAATGAACATAGATAGAAATGAGCCATAGATATTCCAAGAGCTGCTGATTTCGACAGAGATTTTAACGTATTTCACAGATTTTCATAAAAAACTATCAAAAAATCTCGTTAAAATCACGCTTTCTTAGGCAAGTTGAGATTTGATAGTCTATACTAATATTATAAAGAGGAAAGGTTTGATTTTTTGTTTGTTAGTAATGAACAGGCTCGGAGACTACAGGACCGATTTGAAAAATTCTTTCACCGTTGGGAAGCTAACACTATCCCCGGTGAATATATGCTATATTATATTTTGAAAAATGTTTGGGATCCGTACTAAAACCGTGCGAAGCCGGGAAGGTCCGCTAGTTTTCAATAAAAATCTGTCAAAAAAGCATGCTTCAATCTGAGTTACATTTGAGTGTGAAATTCATAAGTCAAGGCGCGGTTCTCCCAAACTCTCGCCAAGGTTTCACGCGGTACCCTAAATTACTCAATGCCAAAAAAAGGGGTCCACATTAATGACGTAATGCGTGAGTCAGACCCGAGATCGGGGACCCTTGAGTCTCCGAACATATAACATACTTACCCGACCGAGCAAATGAAGGTTATGGTTGGCTCTTTTGAAACATCGCGTATCGATTTCGACAAATACACTTTAATGCACATCAAGACAGAGAAAAACTCACTCAAGTACAAACATACAAAGATACAGATGCAGAATGGACCCCAGCGACCTGCGAGAGACTCGAAACGACTGCAGCTTGGAACTCCTGACGCCTGTACAGTAGGTTATCATAGAACCTTCGCTGTAAAGGCTACTCGGCTATGGAACAGTCTTCCCATTGAATATCGCGAGGCATCCTCGATAAATGTCTTCAGAACTAGAGTCTATAACTATTTTCTTTCGCAAGAATAATTCTGTACCTAATTATAATTATATATTAATTATTTATATAGGTATATATATTACTGTTTCAGTATAATATAAGTAGCTTAGTATCATTATGAGTAGTATATTTTATTATCTCTATTATACAGCACTACCTACCAAACTGTTGTCCACACTACCCAAAGGTTAGCAGGTAGAGAATGCTATCTAGCATTATGCTCGCCTATGTACAACTTTTTGTGCAATAAAGTATATTCTATTCTAATGAGCGGCCTCGTCGCTAAGAGCGATCTCTTCCAGGCAACTTTTGTACGATCTGTAGATATTTGTTTCGGGCGTTCTGGTCGTTTTCTATGTATGATAATAATAATATCTATCTATGTTATGTATTATTTCTACGTGCGGCTTTGTTTATATTTTTTTATATGCATAAAAAAAAACAACAATCATAGAAACTCCTTGTTTCAAAGACCACGTTTAAACATAATCAAACCTGAGAATACTTTATTATTTATTTTTAACCATTATTGGCCCACTGCTGGACAAAGGGCTCCCTTTTCATCCTAACATAAAATAAAAAAACCTTTACATATCCATTGAAATGTGAGCCCACTACAATTTGTATGAATTGAATATGCGGGCTAAAGAGACGTCAGATTTGACGACCATTGTGGCGCGGTGGGCGAAGGTCCGCCTGTGACGCAGAAGGTTGCGGGTTCGATTCCCGCCTCGGAACAATTGTGTGTACGATCTGCAGATATTTGTTCCGGGTGTTCTGGTCGTTTTCTATGTATAATAAAAAATATCTATCTATGTAATGTATTGTATTATGTATATCAGTTATCTAGTACCCATAACACAAGCTCTGCTTACCATGGGGCTAGATAATACTGTGTGAATTGTCCAGCATTATTTATTTATTTATTATTTATATAAAGCCGAATATGAAAAGGCTGTTTCGTAAATACGAGTTTTTAAGGTTCTACCGATAGATGGCAAAAACTGTTGTCTATACTAAGATAAAGAGTTGTACTTGTATCATGCGATGTGTTTTATAATGATCTGTAACTGGTGTACAATAAAGTATTTTTGTATTGTATAAAGAGGAAAGGTTTGATTTTTTGTTTGTTTGTTTGTAATGAAGAGGCTCCGAAACTACTGGACCGATTTGAAAAATTCTTTCACTGTTTGAAGCTACACTATCCCCGGTGAACATAGGCTATATTATATTTTCAAAAATGTTAGGGATCCGAACTAAAACCGTGCGAAGCCGGGAAGGTCCGCTAGTTGTATATAAATATGCTGGACAATCCACGTAGCATCATCTAGCCCCAAGCTAAGCAGAGCTTGTGTTATGGGTACTAGATAACTGATATACATAATACAATACATTACATAGATAGATATTTTTTATTATACATAGAAAACGATCAGAACACCCGGAACAAATATCTGCAGATCGTACCTACACACAATTGTCATGTGATGTAGTAAAAACACAGCAGCCTGGCGGCGCCGCTGAAAACCAGCGCTGCACTGGCTTGTGTCAATGTAGCATTTAATGCTGAGCCGGTAGCCTTTCTGTGTTCTCGTATTTTAACACTTTGACTGCTGAAATCACACGGTATGTGTTTTCTACAAGTGACTAATATGCGTAAATCCACACTAGCGCAGCGGCTGAGAAAATACAGATCTTTGTGACTCAGCACAGCCGTAATATTTTTCGAACGAAACGCATGTGCGGCGCAACACAACCGCTGTGTAGAGTGGCAGCACGAATTTTTTAGGTTAAAAAAAAGATTGCAGTCGTCGAAAAAAAATCGCAGTCAAAGTGTTAATTCTTTTAAATAATAAATAAATAAAATAAAATAGCCTTTATTGCTGAACTAATTTTTACAATGTTTTTACAGTTTTCTTACAAATATGCTTACTTTATAACAGTTAGGTACTTATCTTTTTACATAAATTAAGTATCGGTAAACGGTCGTTTCTGTATTTCAGCTTGTCTTTCGACATAGGCCTCCTCTAAAGATTTCCACTCTATTCTATCTTTCGCTATGCGGGTCCATATTGGACCCGCCACTTTTCTAATGTCGTCCTCCCATCTTCTAGTCTGTCTGCCTCTTTTCCTTTTGCTATCTCGTGGTTGCCATTCAGTTATTAGTCTCGTCCATTTCTCCTTCTTCTCTCTTATCACATGCCCAGCCCATCTTAATTCTTTTATTCGTTCCTAATTTGTTATCTTTATTATTATTAGTTCTTAATTTGTATTATTTTATATGAAACACAAATTAATATTTTCTATTACTATAAATAATTTTGTTCTTTTTTTAAATTTACGCAATCAGGACACGTAATATTCATCATCATTTAGCCTTTGTTAGTCCACTGCTGGACATAGGCCTCCCCCAATGAGCGCCATAGCGCCCTGTCTTCAGCTTGCCGCATCCAGCATCTACCTGCTGTATCGTACATAATATTACAAGTACCTGATATCACTACATATTATAAAACAAAAGTCACTTCCCGCTGTCTGTCTGTCCCTATGTACCTATATGCTTAGATCTTTAAAACGCAACGGATTTTGGTGCGATTTTTTATAGATAGATTCAATAACCCGTTTAACCATTTGACTCATAGATTTCCACGCGGGCGAAGCCACGGGTCGCAGCTAGTTCTAAAAATAAATAAAAAAGCTATGTTCAGTATTATTTACTAGCGGACCATTTATTATTATTATTATTCATAATTTATTTGCGGTCGTTTATTACCCGTACCCCAGAGACGCCTATAGCGCATAGTTACAGTTAGCCGAGTGTGAGCCACGCGACTTTTTTCTAATACATACATTTTTGAACTCGTGATATCTTTCGAATGGAATGTCCGAATTGAATAATTCAAAAAGTTAGATTAA
Organism: Eupithecia dodoneata; assembly: GCA_947044415.1. Lineage (NCBI taxonomy): Eukaryota > Metazoa > Arthropoda > Insecta > Lepidoptera > Geometridae > Eupithecia > Eupithecia dodoneata. Next base: position 4,468,300 of record OX345684.1, read on the forward strand.
GGTATTGAAGCAGTCTTAACACTTTGACTGCGATTTTTTTTCGACGACTGCGATCTTTTTTTTAACCTAAAAAATTCGTGCTGCCGCTCTACACAGCGGCTGTGTTGCGCCGCACATGCGTTTCGTTAGGAAAATATTACGGCTGTCCTGAGTCACAAAGATCTGTATTTTCTCAGCCGCTGCGCTAGTGTGGATTTACGCATATTAGTCACTTGTAGAAAACACATACCGTGTGATTTCAGCACTCAAAGTGTTAATTATAAAGTAATTAACACTTTGAGTTATTTTGATAAGGATTAATCAAACCTTTTATCTTTATAATATTAGTATAGATTATGTATACTAACCATAGCATCTAACGAACCGTCACATGATAGAGTCAGGCGTAAAATTTGGAACGAATCAGGTAATATCTGTGTCGTGAAACCTTGCGAGCACTTCCTCTATAACTATCCGTTGGTAGCGCTACAGCAATGGTATCGTGCTAACATTTGTCCGAAGGCGGGAGCCGAACCCGCCACCTACTGCGTCGCAGGCGGACGCTTACCCGCCGCTGCGCCACAGAGGTCGTCGAATCTAAATAGAAATGCTATATAATCTAATATGTTTTCAAGTGCCACCATTTAAATTGTTCCTTCATGTCCAGTCCATCCTAAGGTTGCCTGGAAGAAATCGCTCTCAGCGATAAAGCCGCCCTTTATTGTTCTATTCTGAGTTATTTATGTTTTGTCTGTTATAATAAAGTGTTTTCTATCTATCTGTTTCTCTAAATAGCGCGCATGCAATTTTTTTCTATGATTTGATTTTAACTTTCTTTGATAGATATATTTTATTATACCACACAAAATGAATACAATACAGAAATAATTACTTATAGAATAAAGGGCGGTCTTACCGCTGAGAGCGATCTTTTCCAGGCAATCTTCTTTGTTTATAGAAAGAAATTTGAAGAAGGTAATTGCTTGCGACAGTCTACAGCTATCTCAAATGTTTCAATTAATATACATATATACTAGTGCCAAGTTTTTTTTATGATTTGATTGTACTGTACTCGTACTAATAGCCCATAATGTGAATGCATTTCGTTGTGCTGTGCACCTGTGGTACGGTCCAGATGTGCGACAAACTTTATCCGACACGCCCTTGCCGTATTTATTGTTCGCCAAATATCGAAACAGCAATAAGCAATAACATAAAAGGCAACAAATGAATAACGCAAGGGAAAGTTCAATATTCAACTCGTTTCGTTCAATATCGTTGCGTAAGTGTAAGTACTTGTGGTTTCTTTTCGTTGAAAAATTACTTGACACTTATGAAGGCCCCCGTACGAAGTAAAATAAATAAATAATAATACTAAATGTACCTATTCTTTAAGTGTGTCTTTTTTATGTTAATTTAAGTTGTTATGAATAAATGTCTTTCTATTCTATTCTAAGTGCGTAATTTTTACACAGTCTAACCTCAAAAGTCATTTAAAACGGGATATTTACCATGATTTCATTTTTGAGTTTTCCAATATTTCGGCACAGTTAACGGAATAACCGGTTAATAAACGGTTATTCCGTGATCATGGCGCATGAAACTGTGCCGAAATATTGGAAAACTCAAAAAGCAAATCATGGTAAATATCGCTGGCTTAATTTTCAAAACTCGTAACTCCAAAATTTTCGAAATATTGATTTTAATGCCATCTGGTGTAAAATGTTGTCACGAACACGATGGAATCTCTCGAATCTCCTAGTTGTTTTTAGTTTTGTTGCTGTTTATGAAAAATAAAACCACGTATGTCCACGGCATGAGAAGACGCCATTTTGAATGACGCAATACCTCGTAACTCCCGCGCTCAGTTCAGTCATCGACAGATTGCAAGGATTCGCGCGCAGTTTTTCTCATTTTTAATACTTATTGTACGTTGTTGTGAAAACTGATGTAGAATATACGATTGGGTAAGTCCTTTGTTTAATTTTATTATGTTTTTTATTGACTTCAGTGTTGAAAAACAAAGAAAAGTTGTGATAAAGTTCTTAATGGAGTTACGTAGTTTTCTCGCTGTAAAGTAAGTGTTGAATATGTCTGGTGTCAAGGAGTTACGTAGATTTGTCGAATCGTAAGACTGATCACTTTTATTTATTGCAAGTTTTTATCTCTTTCAGCTTCTATGTAAGCGTTGATAATGTCGAGAAAAGCTCGTACATTGAGGATATTACAAAATGTGAATTTTAATACGGAAATTTCCGATGATGAAATTCAGACGTATACAGTGCAAGATGATGGTTCCTTGCATAAAGAAAATGATAATCCTGGTCCTCAAATTATTAGCGGTACGCTGCAAAACATTTGTATTTTCGCGGATGGATCCGTTCATAGGAGATCAGGTAGATGCCTTGTCATACATAAACTCATAGGTTTACAAAGTCCATTTGTGAGCAGCGATGCGCTACCTATATAAAATCCAAGTGTTTATATGAATAAAAAATGAATGATTTTAATATTATTTCCAGATACTACAATTAGACAACCTATCACGCATGAAAACACTACAGAAACTGCTGAACCATCTACGTCTATTGACGAAACAGTGGAAAATGTCGAGCCACCTAAAAAAAGACAGAAGAAGTGTCGACCAGATGAGTGGAATGTGACGCAAAATAAAAAAAACAGAGAAAAGGGAAAGGCCTACATGGGAAAAAAGAAAGTAGAAAATAAATGGCAATTCAGTGAGCCCAAACCAGAGAAACAATTGAAAGAAAGGTGCGCTTGTAAACTAAGTCTAACGAAAAACACTAAAATACAATGTTACAACATAACAGATGACGACAGAATGAAGATATGGCAGAACTTTTGGTCATTTACTTGGACTGAAAAAAAAAAATTTGTTAAGTCCTTCTCTGTCTGCAAGAGCAAAGAACGTGTGAGAAGTGACGGACCCACATCACGACGCAAGCATTCCGTTGAGCTATATCTATTGAGTGACAACAAAAAAGAGAGATTCAGGGTATGCAAGACAATGTTTTTAAATACGTTGAGCATTGGAGAATGGGCAATACAAAAGTGGATTATCAGCGAACAAGATGCTAACGAACCTACAGAGAGACCAAAGAACAATAAAAGAAACGAATGTACGTCCAAATTAAGACAATTTTTTGAATCACTACCAAAAATGGAGTCTCATTATTGTCGTAAGGATACCACAAAATTGTATTTAGAACCAACATGGACAAGCAAATCTCAACTGTACACAACTTATCGAAATGATTATTGTAAAATTGAAAAATTACAACCCTTAAGTGTGGCTACTTTTCATAATCTATTTGATGAGCTGAACTTGTCTTTATACAGACCAAAGAAGGATTTTGATCCTGCTGTAACTGACTTGAGAGCTTTAAAATATAATACAGACGGAACTATTTTATACAAGTTGCGATTTTCCGAAACATACAGAACTCTCCCAACAAGAGTGCATACATCAAGTGTCCATCCATTTGACAATATACCACGACTCTATTCTGCAAGAATTCCAATAAAGATAGAAAAATATAAACACCTTCAAGAGTTAAAACAAACTATGGAAAAAGATTACCACAATTTTTATGACAACTTACCCCATTCTTAAATTCTCTTTGTTAATTTTCTATGTGAACCACATTTTTATTTCACTCCATAAAACTCGCACAGCCTTAATAACTGCGTTTATACTCATTTTATGTAGATAAGCAATAAACGGATTTTTTTAAAATAAAAACCTGTTTTTTTAGTAATGCGTAATACGTATATCCATCCAAAATAAAACGGTTTATCACATAGGTAGTGATACCAAACCTTGTATCTCCAGTAAAACTTCGTAAGTCCAACATACAAGTTATATATTTACACGTAAGTCCATTCCTTTTATCATGTTATCAGATAATAAATCATAATTATATGAAACACAAGCATTAATATTATTTAAATGTAAAAAAAGCTATTTGTCTATGTTTTTATTGTTAGTTAATTAATAAAATAGTTTTTTCTTCCTCCTGTAAAATTTTACCGAATGGAGATACGAAGTTTGAAAATTAAGCCAGCGATATCCCGTTTTAAATGACTTAAGTTTTAATAACCATGATAGTTTCAGAAGTTTTAGTCTAACCTCAGTACGATATGCATAGGTTATTCCATGTTTTATGGAAGGAAGAGAGCTCAAAATTATATATAATATACAGTAATAATAGTTATAAGAACCTCGTTAGAGCTGAGAAAGATATACTTAGCATATATCTTGACTTGGCAGCGACCATCGTCCCGATAGTCGTTTCGGTTAACGGCGTAATAGCGAAGAGCCTCGATCAACATCTGAAGAGACTCTCGCTAGGAAGTTGGATCAAGGGCTAGATCCAGAAGGCGGTACTCTTGGACTCGGCACGCATCGTCAGGAAGTTCCTTTCTCAGCAGCCCTAGTCACCGGCCGCTTGAGCCTAGCTCCGCGGTCGGTGAATTACCGTTTTGATGTATTTTTTACTGTAGAATAATTTTATAATATTTATTGTATATTCTATAGTAAAAAATGTATTTGTTACGAGAATTTGAAATAAATGAGGTTATAATAATAGTTGGTTTTGAAAAAATAAACGCATGAGGATGTGTTCCTTTGTTCAACGTAATTATAAGATAAAATATGTAGGTGGCGGCGGCGCTAGTGTGCCTCGGAGTACCGCGTTTCAACATATATTATTTAATTCTTTATTATACAAAAAACACTGAAAAATAACTTAACTATAGTTTGACCGAAACCGCTATACCGCGCCTGAGGTATGCGAGCGGCGAGACGGGGGGGAAGTACCGGCCGCTCCGATCAATCAGTCTGCCGTCAACGCGTACTCTTGCTCTTTTTTTCCTCGCCCCCCACCTCGCCGCACTTTCCTAAGGAGCGGTACAGCGGTTTCGGTCAAACTATAAAAAAGATTATGTACATAGGCGAGCTTAACCCTAACAAAGAGTTTTGTTACAGCAAACCTTAGGTTATTTGTAGGAAACTTCTGTCCAAGTTTTGATGAAGAGTACAAAGTAATGGTCCAGGATAATGCGCCGCTTGCATACGCAATAGCGTCCTTGACAGGGGCGGAACTCGAACGGCCTTTAATGCTGAGTTTATATTGCTCGATAGGGAAAAATGTAGTGGAAATCCTACTAATATTATAAACGCGAAAGTTTGTGAGGATGTATGTACTCGTAAGTATGTTTGTTGCTCTTTCACGCAAAAACTACTGAATGGATTTTGATGAAACTTCGCAATAATATAGCTTACATATCAGAATAACACATAGGCTACAATTCATAAAGATATATAGTGTATTATCCAAAATATCTATCACCACGCGGGTGAAACCGCGAGGCGCAGCTAGTAATCATATAAATGTTCTAAATGCGAGAGTGACTCTGCTGTTTCAATACTTTTTACATAATTCCATTGACAAGAAACTAATAAAACCGGCTAAGTGCGAGTCGGACTCGCGCACGAAGGGTTCCGTACCATCTTTCTATAATAAAAATGAATCGCTGAATGTCTTGCTAAGCGCAAATCTCGAGAGCAGCTGAACCGATTTCGCTAATTATTTTTTTAGAATATTTCTTGAAGTACGAGGATGGTTCTTACGGAAAGAAAAAAAGAGTAAAATTTAAAAAATTGCCTGAAACAAAGGACCACCCGGGCGAAGCCGGGACGGGCCGCTAGTTATCTATAAAAACGGCAAAAAAAAAATGATGACTGTTGTATAGGAGCCCTGTTAAATATATGTTTTATTTTAATTTAAATATATATCTTTAAAGTGAGTATATAACTAAATATTCTTTGTTTATTTCAAGTGTCTAGTTGCCTCCGTTATCAATATCAAGCTGAAAATCACGTTTGTTGTATGGGAGCCCCCTTAAATATTTATTTTATTTTGTTTTTAAGTTTTTCTTGTTAAAGCGGCAACGGAAATACATAGCCCAGACGAGCTGCGAGACACCCCGAAGAAAATCCTACAGTTCCTAGCAGCTGCAAGGGTTAGTGGCGAACTATGAACGCTACGGCTTCGGGGCTGTACGTATAAGTGGCGATCACAAAAGGTCTATCATGGCCGCCGTGATACCCAAGCCACCCAAAGAAAAAGAAAAAATGGATATACATCATCTGTGAAAATTTCGACATGGTCATACTCATGGGATACAGCCTGGTGATAGACGGATAGACAGACAGACGGATAGACAGACAGACGGACGGACAGCGGAGTCTTAGTAATAGGGAACAGTTTTACACTTTGGGTACGGAACCAAAGAATACACAGCTGAATATAGAACATCTTCCTCATTAGTTTTTCGCGTGGTAATAAAATACTATTAATAGACTTAAATAGTAAAACCTCAGGTAAAACGACTGTTAAACAAGTACTTATAAATAAATAAATAAAATAAATAATGCTGGACAATTCACACAGCATTATCTAGCCCCATGGTAAGCAGAGCTTGTGTTATGGGTACTAGATAACTGATATACATAATACAATACATTACATAGATAGATATTTTTTATTATACATAGAAAACGACCAGAACACCCGAAACAAATATCTGCAGATCGTGAACACAATTGTTCCGAGGCGGGAATCGAACCCGATACCTTCTGCGTCGTCAAATGTTAATTATGTTACCTACTGACGAGGCATTACCATAAAATATGGCAAAACGTTTGTAGATAGGCATCTTAATTGTGGCCGGTACTAAATTATACGACCTATAGGTGTTTAGCGAGCTGAGCTTACGTGTTTTATATATTGACGACCTTTGTGGCGCGGTCGGCGAAGGTCCGCCTGCGACGCAGGAGGTTGCGGGTTCGTATCCCGCAACCGTCGCAGGCGGACCTTCGTTTTCAACGGGGATAGTGTAGATTTCCAACGGTGAAATAATTTTTCAAATCGGTTTAATGTTTTGCAAAACAAACGAATTATAAAATTTCGACGCCACAATTTGAAATGAAAATTATCATCATTCTCAATTTCATTAAGAATGAGTAAACACAACTACATGCATGAAAAGTTGGAAATCACTGACCTCTGAATGTAACAAACATACATCCAAACCTTTGTCAAGTGTCAAGTGGTTTATAAACCTTCCCCTTGAATCTCTCTCTGTATTTCACGTATACGTACATCATCATTATTATCAGCCTATATAAGTCCACTGCTGGAAAAAGGCCTCCCCCAATGAGCGCCACAGCGCCCTGTCTTCAGCTTGCCGCATCCAGCATCTACCTGCAGTCTTTCGCAGGTCGTCGTCCCACCTGGTCGGAGGGCGTCCCTACACTACGTTAACCTACGTCGTATACGTACAAAAAACTGGTAATAAATAAAATATGAATTAAATATTAAAGCATCAAAATTAATTCCACATATTTATCAATCTCTCAAAACACTGTTTCGTATAAGATTGAATTGATTCAATATGTCTTGTTTTGCATCGTGATGTTTTGTTGTTAAACAAACAGACCGTATTTATGTTGTTTTATTGTTTGTAATACTTTTGTTTTGGTGGTGACGTATCTTAATTACTATGTAGATATTTAATGTCACCTATATTCTGATTGCGACCAGGTGGGATGACGACCTGCGAAGGAGTGCAGGTAGATGCTGGATGCGGCAAGCTGAAGACAGGGCGCTGTGGCGTGAGTTAGGGGAGGCCTATATCCAGCAGTGGACTATCATAGGCTGATGATGTTGATATTTTGATTATAGCTGAACGCGCACCTGTCCGCGCCGTAAGAGCCGCAATCGATTTATTGAAATTCGGTGCGTTCGGCGCGTACAGGTGGATTTCAGCCCGGTCTGTTCTGTAGTTCTGGCGTGAAGAAGTCACAAAAATTCATACAATCATCTAAACTTTCGCATTTATGATATTAATAATAATAATAATGCTGGACAATTCACACAGCATTATCTAGCCCCATGGTAAGCAGAGCTTGTGTTATGGGTACTAGATGACTGATATACATAATACAATACATTACATAGATATATTTTTTTTATTATGCATAGAAAACGACCAGAACACCCGAAACAAATATCTGCAGATCATACACACAATTGTTCCGAGGCGGGAATCGAACCCGCAACCTCCTGACCTTCGTCCACCGCGCCACATCGGTCGTCAATAGTCATCGGTAGTCAATATTATTGGTGTGATTAGGCTGTGACACGCTGAAGACACGGCGCTATAGCGCTCATTAGGGGAGGCCTGTGTCCAGCTGTGGACTAACATAGGCTGATGATAACGATGTGATTAAGAGTTAGCTTTACTGTAACTTAGCCGTAGTGTAAAACTGCGTATTATGCAATGCATTAGCGTATTTACATATTTCGTCCTTGTGTTAGTCAAGTTTTGACCTTTACCTTTAGTAGGTACGTTTGGAAGTAGGTTTGTTAGCAAAATAATATGTTAAAAAATAACCGAAAATAATGCGCTTTATGTATATGTATACTTGTCGTAAAATGGTATTTAAAATAAAGACCGGCTAAACAAAATATACAATACAATACATACAATAAACTTTATTGCACACCAAGAAACTGCAGAAATACAGGAAAAGATAGCTAAGATAGCTGCACAATCAAAAAATAAATATATACTATAAATATTTATTGTGTGTACGCTCTGCAGATATTTGTTCCGGGTGTTCTGGTCGTTTTCTATGTATAATAAAAAATATCTATCTATGTAATGTATTGTATTATGTATATCAGTTATCTAGTACCCATAACACAAGCTCTGCTTACCATGGGGCTAGATAATGCTGTGTGAATTGTCCAGCATTATTTATTTATTTCGAAGATTTCCAGGGTACCATGCCCTGAAATTGGAACGAAACGCATGTGCGGCGCAACACAACCGCTGTGTAGAGCTGCAGCACGAATGGCTTAGGTTAAAAAAAAGAAGTCGTCGTCGGTCGTCGAAAAAAAATCGCAGTCAAAGTGTTAAGATATTACTACCAGTAAAATTATTGTCAAGCGTGCTATTGTTTTGTGTATAATTATTATACCGGATTTAGATTAATAAAGTCCTGCTTGATTTGACAGTTTTAATTGATAGTCTGTCAAGAGCTTCCTTTAAAGCCGATGTGGCCGTGGTTGCGGGTTCGAATCCCGCCTAGGGACAAATGTTTGTACGATCAAATATTTGTTCGGGGTGTTCTGGTGGATGTATAAAAAAATGTAATGAATATGTATAACAATCATCTAGTACCCACAACACAAGCTCTGCTTAGCTTGGGGCTAGATGATGCTGTGTGGATTATCCAGTATTATTTATTATTTTTAAAGAAATAATTTTTATTTGTAATTTTTATTAAAGATCCGTAGGTACCTATTTTAAGTGAATATCAACTAGTATGAACATTAAAATTAAAATAATGTTATTTGATATTATAAAATGTATCTCGTCTAAGTGCTTATTTTGTAAGCAAATAGCTGTAAAGAAATGAATGCTACTTTGACTATGTAAAGTTAATTCGCGAACACTAACTACTCTAACCTGTCTTTATATTTACAGAACCGAAAATATTTACTAACACAATAATGACATCAAACTTTACTAAAAGCTTTCAAAACTTACGTTAAAAACATCCAAAACACACAAAGCGGAACCAGCACAAACACTTCACTCAAAAACAAAACAAAAATCAACGAAATTCCTTAAAACGCGTGGATAACAACTCGTGTTCTTTAACGAATTGAATTTATAAATCGAACGCGTGAATTTAAAATTCGAACAGATCGCGTCTCGCTCGCCGGTTGGTCAATCGCGGACTGGAGGTTGCTTGTGCGCAGGTGTTTTTATGTCATAGATCAAAGTTGGATGGTGTCATACCACAATCAGTCTTGCGATTAAATGAATAATATTTTTGGGTTTGTTTGTCTGTATGTAATTAAACATTCATTTAATATCTACTGAATATAAATTATATAATAAACTTGCGATTAAATGAAATGTATTTTTGGGATTGTTTGTCTGGATGTAATTGAAAAAAAAATGCATTTAATATCTACTGAATGTTTATACAAGTTTATAATAAATTTCTACATGCGAGGATACACAAATGGTTATTAGTTATTATTTACGTTTAAGTGTGTTATACTGTTTGTCTTCCGAATAAAGCAAATAAATAAAATAACCTACAAATTAACATCACAGACATTGGCAATTTTGAACATTTTAAACTTATAATGAAAAATTTCTTGAAACGTATATAAAGTATTTATGAATTTATGTGTAGCAATTTATTGAAACCCCCTATTTACGAAATAGAAAAGTAAATGAAATAAAATTATTATGCTTATCATATGAATTTAAATAATTAAGGATTATAAAATAAAATGCCTGCCTTATTTCCTTTAAAACTTACAGACTCATGGACACGTCACGTAGTTTTTTGTTCACTTCAATAGCTTTAATATAAATTAAAGAAACGACAACTTAACCTATATCTTGTTATGTTGTTAGTTTTCGAGTTGGAGCAAAACTCCTCTCAAGCTTTTTTATCATTATAAGTATTATAATAGTTAAGTTTATATATTCGTGTATTTAAACATATACATAAGTGTGCCAACAAATATGTAACCCTTATCAATCAAGTAAAACCGCTTCAAAAACCTTGTTAAAAACAACAGTCATCGCCTTTCCGTTCTAGTTAACTATCTGTTTGTTCCAAGATACGTTAACATTCATGGAAAATGGAAAACTTTGGGTTAGGCTTTGGTTAAATTAAGGATCGGTTAGATAATTTTGTGTGCTTATGGTTTTGCAACGTCCGTCTTGGTCATGCAATATTGTGGACAGTTAGAGCGAATTTGACGTTTTGTTTAATACGAGGTTAATTTAACCCTAGGTCACTAAACATATTTTCGAGTTACACAGTCACTACACATTAGTCGTTCTGACTAACAAAATTAAACGCCAATATTTTACAGCGGAAGTAATGCGTAAGCATAGGGTACTAAAACACTAAATTAGGAAGGTACTGAGCGTGGCAGGGTATGGTAGTGCCGGGAACATACCTCAACAGCTAATGCGCGGGAACCGTGTCGCCTGTGAGACTAATGTTTAGTGATCTAGGGTTAAACATTGTTGTAATGATTCGATTTCGCGACTCGGCAAACGTAGTGTAGGACGCTCTCCGGCCAGGTGGGATGACGACCTGCGATTGCAGGCAGTTGCTGGATGCGTCAAGCTGAAGATAGAGCGCTATGGCGCTCTTTGGGGGAGGCCTATGTCCAGCAGTGGACTAACATAAGTGATGATGATTGAAATTATTTACAGTGAGACTATACTTTTTGCCATATTCATAAGTAAATAAATAATGCTGGACAATCCACATAGCATCATCTAGTCCCAAGCTAAGCAGAGCTTGTGTTATGAGTACTAGATGACTGATATACTTAATACAATACATACATAGAAAACGACCAGAACACCCGGAACAAATATATGCAGATCGTATCTAACATTTGTCCCGAAGCGGGAATCGAACGCCTGTGTCGCAGACGAACTTCACCCACCGCGCCGCAGAGGTCGTCGAGCAAGAATGCTTTCGAATTTTATTTGTTAAAATTATTTTTAAAAAATGATTACCGTTATTATTATAAGTATGACCGGGTCAGCAAAATAAATTTGATAAGCTTATTAATACAGGGTGCCACGGAACATGTGTACTAATCCGACAGGCGGCGGTGATACTGTACCCCGCTGTACTATTGTCCTACGTTTTTTTATTTCGAACATTTATAGATTTCTTTGTTCCGTAATGAACTTTTTCTACGATTTTTTGATTACAAACAATTATTTACAAATGCACTTATAGGAAAAGAAATAAAACGGATTTCTATGTATTAAAAAAATCTATTCTTAAGATCTTACTTATGAAAAGATTTTTTTTTGCCCTTTTTGACCTCATGGTCCAGAATTACTCCCTTTCGGCTTAGTACTCATATTACGTGGCACCTTGTATTGTATTATAATCATTTACTAGCTGCGCCCCGCGGCTACTCCCACGTGGGAATTTATATGTCAACTTATTTAGTTTATAAACCTTCCTCTTGAATCAATCTATCTATTGCTGAAAACTGCATTAAATACCGTTGAGTAGTTTAAAAGATGTAAGCTTAATATAGAATCGTTTTATTGTATTTTCTTATGGAAGTAAAATTATAATAATTCAATACAAAAAGCCGACTAACAGAAAGGACTGTAAAATTGTCTAACAAGACAGTTTTACAGTCTATTGTCTTATTCAGCTCTTAGGGGTAAGTACATAAAATTACTCCCATTCTTTATTAATAGTAACATGCACTTTTAAGGCTCGGAGCAAACGGGCCATCGACCAGTCACCGGTGGCTGTCGCGCTTCACATTTGTAACAGTGGCTGCAGTGTGCGATACCAAAAATGTAATAAAATGTGACCGGCTACTGAACACCGGTGGTTCAGTAGCCGTCACATTTTATTACCAGCTCTTGGTTGCGACGTCTTGTGTTGCCCAAAGCGACCATAAATGGCAAGGCTCGGTCTCTGCTGTAGCGAGAGGCCGCCGCCACCGGCTACACGTGTGCGGTGCATCAGCCACTAATACCCTTAATTGCACAACAAGACAGATAAAAAAACAAACAAACAAAGATACAGATGTAGGTACAATGGGCGGCCTTATCGTTAAAGCAAACAATCTATATGGAAAGTGTTTAACACTTTGATTGCTGAAATCACACGGTATGTGTTTTCTACAAGTGACTAATATGCGTAAATCCACACTAGCGCAGCGGCTGAGAAAATACAGATCTGTGTGACTCAGCACAGCCGTAATATTTTTCGAACGAAACGCATGTGCGGCGCAACACAACCGCTATGTAGAGCGGCAGCACGAATTTTTTAGGTTAAAAAAAAAGATCGCAGTCGTCGAAAAAAAATCGCAGTCAAAGTGTTAAGTCGCTGTCGCTGGCCACCGAAGCCTTAGGTCGGTGGCCCGTTTACGCCGACCCTAAACAGACCTAGGTAATTAGACTTGTCCGTGTGGTTCAAATTGTATTGAGCTATTGGTACTGCGTCAATTCTATACAATTCAGATCATTACGAAAGTGTTAAAAGTTGTCAATACGTCAGTTCTGGACGTGACTATTGAAATGTTTTCTTTGTTCGTACATTCATTCTGTTTCTGGAATACACGGTACAAAATACTCGGCCGGACATTGTAAAACAGTCATAGATTAAAAGTTGTTTGATGAAGTGACATCTTATTTTCCTGGCAATAGAAACTTACTGTTCGGGATTTGTTTTACTAAGATAGCTTTGCTTTAGTCATATCTCATGAATAATCGACAACCGCTGGGGTAAACGTGTTCTTGAGCGGAGACCGCGACTCGGAAACGTAAGTATAAGACGCCCTCCGGCCAGATGGGATGACTGCAGGGAGGTGCTGGATGCGGCAAGCTGAAGACGGGCGCTATGGCGCTCATTAGGGGAGGCCTAACACGTTTACCCCAGCGGTTGGTGGTTCTTCGCGAGAAATGGCCGGCCCACTGTCACTTCAGCTTGCTAATTCTTGAGCTATGTCGATAACATTGGTTCTCTGTTTGATGATTTCGTTACGAAACCTATCCTTCAGAGAGACCCCGAGCATAGCTCTTTCCATAGCTCGCTGAGCGACCTTGAACTGGTCGACCAGCCCTATCGTGAGTTCCCACGTCTCAGCTCCGTAGGTCATAACGGGTAGGACACACTGGTTGAAAACTATCGTTTTCAAGTATTGCGGTATGGATGTCGAGAAGACTTGGCCATACCGCTTAGCTGGACCCTCTTGGCCTTCTTCTCGAAATTGTTTTACACGAGTGCAGAGTTTGCCCGAAGTAAGTGTACTCGGAAACAGTTTCGAGAAGCACATGATGGAATAATGGGTAATATAATTATATATTGTTTGTACAAGTGTTTATAATTTGATTATTGATTCATATTGCAGTAATTGATATGTTTTCGTAGAATTTGTTTTAATTGGCAAAATATCGCGCGGCAGTCCCGAGGCCATTTCGCCTCGTGACCAAATATAATTTGGCGTGTTTTAAATAGAAACTATAAACCGAATTCAAATTACTAAATAATGAAAATGGGTTTAAAACTTAGATATAAGAATGATCGAAATCGGTTGGCGTGATATTGAGTTATTCGTCCATTTGTCGCTGCAAATTGAAGACTTATATGGTTTTCTCATGGATGCCTTGTCAGAACTGCAACCCCGGAATCTTAAAAAATGATAAATATTATTTTGGTATATATTTATTGAAAAGTATAAATAAATTAAATAAATTTCTGAAATAGTATAATTAAGAAACGCAACAATAGATCGTCACGTAGATTGTTGAATTGAGACATAAATTATTATCTTTTAATGTTATCGTTAACGCATCATGAGTTACATGCGTTTCTTTCTTCATATACATCTATTTCTACCTATTACTATAAAAACATTTTGGAGTATAACTCAAATCATTTAAAACGGGATATTTACCATGATTTGATTTTTGAGTTATCCAATATTTCGGCACAGTTTCATGCGCCATGATCACGGAATAACTGGCGGAGACCGCGACTCGGAAACGTTAGTATAAGACGCCCTCCGGCCAGATGGGATGACTGCAGGGAGGTGCTGGATGCGGCAAGCTGAAGACGGGCGCTATGGCGCTCATTAGGGGAGGCCATTAGGGAGTTATTCCGTGATCATGGCGCATGAAACTGTGCCGAAATATTGGATAACTCAAAAATCAAATCATGGTAAATATCCCGTTTTAAATGATTTTGGAGTATATTGCCTTATGATCTGCATATTTGTTTCGGGTGTTCTGGTCGTTCTTTATGTATAATAAGAAATATCTATCTAGGTAATGTATTGTATGTCATGCCATAAAACAAGCTCTGCTTAGCTTGGTGCTAGATAATGCCGTGTGGAATGTTCAACATTATCTATACTCCGATTCAAATACCTGGATATTTTTTGTATACAAAGGGATTACAAAACCCAAGAAATATTGGTGGAAAATATTTAACGACATTTTGTTTTTGTTTTTCAAAGTTCTTTATTTAACACAATTTTTTCACAATCGTAGATTAACTAAACACTGTTTAGAACCTAACTAGATACAAAAATCAATTATTGAATAACTCGACAGGCTAAACGCCTTTAAAAGTTTTCTTTTATTATTTATTATTCCTTATTTCACGACATTGGTATTATAGAAACTAAGCATAGAATCTCGAAACCATTTTTCTTTTTGAAAGCTTTCATTCATCGTTTTATTCATATAATCTTTAGTTTTCGAATTCATTTAAACATATTTTTACTCCACATGTGAATTATGCGTTTTTGATGTTGTTTTTAAGTTTTTAAAGCCACCAGCGCTGGCTAAGTCCCTCACGGAGCTTAGCCAGCATTATGCTGAGCTAGAGCCTTTTTGTAACAACTCTCTACGTGTACCTATTCTATAAGTATCTCTTTTTTTTGTTAATTTAAGTTGTTATGAATATATGTCTTTCTATTCTATTCTATTATATTCTAAAGATAACCTTGCTGTTACCTCGTTGTTTTCTGTTATTGTTAACTTTTCATTCAAAAATGACTATGTTGACATAAAATATCTTGGATTCTAAATCGGAGTATAGATAGATAGACACTTATTTTTTTGCACATTCAAAAATGCAACAAATTTACAAAATATGCGACTATTTAGCGATCTCTACCAGACAACCGTGGATGGATAGGATCGTTTGATTGAAGATGTCAGCATGCAGATCTGTGTGCATTATTATTATTTATTTATTATATTCTATTATATCTACTAGGTAGTGATTTAGAGTAGAATACACAGTCAGTGGTAGGGGCGACTTTGTTTTAACAAAGTCGCTTCCCGCTGTCTGTCTGTCCCTATGTATGCTTAGACCTTTAAAACTACGCTACCGATTTTGATGCGGTTTTTTTAAGATAGAGTGATTCAAGAGGAAGGTTTATAAGCCATTTGACTTATAGATTTCTACGTAGGCGAAGCCGCGGGGCGCAAGTAGTAAATAGTAAGTAGTGCGACCTCGTGGAAGCGTTAAATAAACATTGTTCTAGTAAATCTATTAAATTAAATGTATAGCGGTCACGGGCGGCGGCGGTGTTATGGCTACTTGACCACCTCAATACCTATGTTACCTACTTTTGATGGCAAACTTTATATCTATGTAATAGCTGGTGCTTGCGGCTTCGTACGCGTTTTTCAAGTAGCCTATACAATGTGTATTGTCGAACCTTGATCAAACGAGATGTGCGGATACACGACATATATTTATCGATAGAAAATAAAAAATAAAAAATTATATGTTACCTATCTCAAAAATAAAGCCGATTTAATTATTTTTTTAATGAAAACTAATTCATCTGGTTTTTTCTTCGTTTCTTTTTGAGTAAACGGTGTATTTTCTTCAAAGTAGTCTCATTTGAAAGCTAGATAGTCTATCTAGCTAATAAAATAAGAAAAGATCTGTTGAGGCGTTTAGGCGGGAGTTATTTGTATGGGATGGAAACGAGTGGAGCCCGCGACGTCCTACATTACGAGTACGTTTACGCGACGCGCGTAAACGTAATGTAGGACGCCCTCCGTTCAGGTGGATTGACGATCTGCGAAGAACTGCGGGCAGATGCTGGATGCGTCAAGCTGTAAACAGGGTGCTATGGGTGCATTAAGGGAGGCCTATGTCCAGCGGTGGAGTGATATAGGCTGATGATGATGATAATAAGATGTTGCCTGGAACAGATCGCTACAAATCGCCTACCAAACTGTTGTCCACACTACCCTAAGGTTAGCAGGTAGAGAATGCTATCTAGCATTATGCTCGCCTATGTACAACTTTTTGTGCAATAAAGTATATTCCTCAGAGTAATAAGACACGGATTATGGAGCTCTTCCCAGTAGGTCTTGACCTTGAGCACTGAAGTGTCGAGCGATGTACGTAGCCTTTAAAGGCTAACTTGAAATTGCGTCACTTCGCGTGCGCCTACTGCGGTTCTAAGCCTAGTTATTCTAAGGTATATTCTATCTATCTATCTATTATATCTATCGCTTCTAAACGATGAGACCGCCCATTGTTCTTGTCACATGTAATGTCTCGTAAAAACTCCATCAATAAATAAAGATATAAAAAAAAATAATGTCTTTTATACCTGTGTCTGGTGTACAATAAAGCATATGTTTATTGTATAATATACTAGCCGACGTTCCCGGCTTCGCACGGTTTTAGTACGGATCCCTAACTTTTTTCAAAATATAATTTGCTAGCCTGTGATCACCGGGGATAGTGTAGCTTCCCAACGGAGAAAGAATTTTACAAATCGGTCCAGTAGTTTCGGAGCCTATTCATTGCAAACAAACAAAAAATCAAACCTTTCCTCTTTATAATATTAGTATAGAATAGATAATATTGAGTGACAACTTTTGCGCCACCCTGTAGATCGGCGTATGGCTTGGTACGATTTGACACACCTTGGCCCGCCTGTTAAAATAACAGAGGGCTTAGTCATTGTCCCTGATAAGATTTGGAATCGCACCTTTTTGTATGGAATTCTTAAGGGGCCTCCGGAGGGACGAATTCTTCATACAAACGTAATACCAAAATGATTTCCAATTCAAGCATATTTCCACTATAATATTGTATTATTTGTATTTGAATAGTATTTATCTAGGTTCCTAAATCGTTTTTGTTTCAAAATACTTACCTAAAATTAAATGAAAGCCAATCGCATTTTGCACATTTTTATGCGAAAATGGACAAGTTTTCTTGCTATTTGTTTCGTATTAAAAACAACGATATCCTACGTTTTATTTATTAAGGAACATAGCTTATATTGTCTAGTTACAGAATAACAATACTTTGTGAAGAATACAAAAAGTTTTCAGTCATAATTTTTGGTATTACGGAACAAACCAAATTTTGAACGGCTAATATTGCTATCGCGCACGCATGGGGCGCGGCGCAAGGGTTAAACAGGGACAGCGATATTCGGAGCGATTTTTGCAAGGGAGGGTCGGAATATTAGATAACTCAAAAATCTAATCATGGTAAAGATCCCGTTTTAAATTACTTTAATATAAAGTATCGCCAATACAATACAATAATCAACGATACTTTATGGAATGTTTGTCTAACAGGTAGTTAAAAGTGAAACTCATGGCGTATTCTATGTCTAATAGCGCTCGCTGATCGACTAGACCACTTTCTATGGGGCGTTGCCGGCTGCATAGAGTAGTACTTCGACCCCTGGCTCTTGCAGGCTTAGGGCCAGACTACACCAAAGCAGAGCTGATATCCGACCACCACCGTTGATATTATGTCCTACTAGCTGCGCCCCGCGGTTTCACCCGCGAGGTGATAGATATTTTGGATAATATACTATATATCTTTATGAATTGTAGCCTATGTGTTATTCTGATATGTTAGCTATATTATTGTGAAGTTTCATTAAAATCCATTCAGTAGTTTTTACGTGAAAGAGTAACAAACATCCATCCATCCATAATTACAAACTATGACGTTTATAATATTAGTAGGATCACTCTCGGTTAGGTGATGTCAGGTGATATTACTACAGATTTTACGTTATATTGACTGAAATCATTTACGAAACTTCTTTGATGCTATACAGCGTTTTGTCAAGTAAATGATTTCTTAATTCTAGAATAAATAATAATAATATTACAAACGCGAAAGTTTGTAAGTATTGATGGATGTTTGTTACTCTTTCACGTAAAAACAACTGAATGGATTTTAATGAAACTTTACAATTATATAGCTTATACATCAGAATAACACATAGGCTACAATTTATAATAATATATTGTATATTCTCTAAAAAATCTATCACCACGCTGGTGAAACCGCGGGGCGCAGCTAGTAATAAATAAATAAAGAATACTGGACAATTACCAAACTAAACTAGTAAAAAAATAAAGATAATTGATCCGAATTCATTATTTAGTTTTTTCTAAATAATTAAATTTTTGCGTAAGAAGTAAATAACATCAATATGCCTCGGTAATGTTTGCGGGATATGAGGCGGATGGCTTTGCTGCCGTAAAAAGACCGCATCCCTGATGCGCAGGGTACGCGACAGCCCCAACACCACCCTAAAAACCATAGCAGGTAGAATCACCTCTCCCCTGTGGAAATGTTTCATGGGGAGAGTAATTCAGTAATATTTATTCACATAAGACATGGGACATAATACATTAGTGGAATAACACAGTAGAGCTGCATATCTCGCCCGAATACAGCCACGTGAATACAAAAAGATGTCATTAATTAAATCAGATAATCGCAAATATTATTAAATTGTCAGTTAAAGCAGAACTCGCTAGGTCAAAACTTAAAATTAAGGTAATCTTCAACCGGATAAAAACTATGCTCAATAAATAAATTAAATAACTTTCTGTTGAATAAGGGACCCTTCAGTTCTTTTACATTGTTTGGCAATTTGTTGTAAATTTTGATAGCCATGTTATAACAGTTGCGTGTAGTATTTATATATGTATATTAATAATGCTGGACAATTCACACAGCATTATCTAGCCCCATGGTAAGCAGAGCTTGTGTTATGGGTACTAGATAACTGATATACATAATACAATACATTACATATATAGATATTTTTTATTATACATAGACAACGACCAGAACACCCGAAACAAATATCTGCAGATCGTACACACAATTGTTCCGAGGCGGGAATCGAACCCGCAACCTCCTGCGTCGCAGGCAGACCTTCGCCCACTGCGCCATATCGGTCGTCAAATTTATTATATTATATACATATTTCTATTACTAGAATAGAATAGAATAGAAAAAACATTTATTTAGACACAGGTACAAAATACAGGCATATAATACACAAACAAAGTAGTTTATCATGGGGGTAAACGACACAAATAGGTGATATTAAGAATAAAATAAGACTACCTCCATGACCCTGCGCCGAAATAGGGGTTGGCTCAGCGTGTGCTGAACATTATTTACTGTATATTATATTTACTGTACGTGTGTGTGTGTGTAGTGTAGAGTGATTTAATTTAGTATTGTAACGAGGGGGCTAGACGGGGTAGCAGTAAAACACAACTCTTTGTCGAGACGCGGTTTATTTAAACAAGGAACGCGGTTACAGGGGTTTGTCCCGAGTGGACGGGATGGCCACTTTAGCCAAACACTTTTAGTATTAGGTATAACTAACCCTAGTGATAAGTTCTTAATATATTTACTTAAAAATTATGGACCACTGTTGTTATCTGAAATAAAATGATTTTATTTTTACTAACTATTAATAGAATGTTGCTAGAACGATCTATGCTTGGCGTTTCTCCGAAGGATAGGATTCGTAATGAATACATCCACAGAGAACCAAAGTTATCGACATAGCTCTGAGAATTAGCAAGCTGAAGTGGCAGTGGGCCGGCCATATGCTGGCGAAGAACCGACGGCCGCTGTGGCAAACGTGTTCTTGAGTGGAGACCGCTACTCGGCAAACGTAGATTTCGAACTATTTTGTATTTTTCTTGTTATTTCATTATGTATTTTCTTTGTTTCCTATGTATTATTTATGTTTGACATATAAGAATATTTCTTATTAATAAAGAACTGAACTGAACTGTAGTGTATGGCCTCCGGCCAGGTGGGATAACGACCTGCGAAGGTCTGTAAGCGGATGCTGGGTGCGTCAAGCTGAAGATAGGGCGCGCCCTAACTTCAGCTTGATGCATCAGTCGTCTATCAGTTCCTCAGTTTGTTAATTTATGTTGTTATAAATATATGTATGTCTTTCTATTCACTTGACCGCAAATTGCCCTGTCTTACCTTAACAGTTGACACAAAATAATGCATCTTACTCTAGATGGCGCTCAATCCCTTTTTGGGTTAACAGTTGGATCTATGTATGTATTACAAGGCCGATATGGGTATTCAATTCAGATTATTTACGGTAATTTTTAACCGACTTCATAAAAGGAAGAGGTTCTCGATACGACTGTATTTTTTTGTTTGTTAACTCATAACTTTCGACTGAGTGAACCGATTTTAATGATTCTTTTTTTTATTTTAAAGCTGGTGCTTCCTGGTACTGTCCACTATCCATCCATGGTTGTCTGGTAGAGATCTTCCGCTCTTGAGCGATAAGACCGCCAATTGTAATTAATTTTTAAGTTTTTTCTGTACATAGTTTTCTATTTAAAGTGCAATAAAGAATTTTCTATCTATCTTCCCTTGTGGTCCCATTTCAATGTCATCTTATACTTAAGACTGTGAAATTGTGTTTCTTTTATTATTGAATAAACATTTTGTATCTATTTTTTTATACAACACATGTGAATCCGCAAGTGGAAGATGCAGAAGCTTATCGGAACAAGATCTCTAATTAGAAACTTCGACTATACGAGATAATCGACACCACTTGACTTGAGCCTGTGGCCAGTAATGATCTAACCTAGGCAAACGTGTTAGGCCCTGTCGTTGATAAATAGCTTGTGAATTTATGAGTTAACACTTACAGAGGTCGTTTCCGTGGAAATGTACAGTAGACCTAGCCATAAAGACGACCTTAAATAGATTGATGAACAAACGTAAACGGCTATGGCAAGCATAAAAGATAACTGGATAATTAAGAATTTAATCGTTCTTATTGAGATGCTTTTGGGGATCACCCCAACTTTTGCCGTGGGTGTCGGAAGAAGCGTCTAAGGGATATCCCCTGGGGGCCGGGATATGGGCTGGGGATTATGGGAATTACATACATTGCAAATATTTTTCAACATGCGGTTAGGAAAATGTAGTAAGCAAATCTGTCTATTTTTAATTAATTATCCCTCTCGTTGGTGTACGTTTTCTTGATAAATCTCTCCTACTTCGCTTCGTTACTGACGTTCGTTGTCATCTTCGAAAGCTCAAGTACTTGTCATAAGTATTTAATAAAGTCTTTCTTTGTTACAGATAAACAACAAGAGTCCCAAACACGCACCCTGGCCAACGCCGGCCATGAAAACCAACGCTTCCCATCTGGCGACGCGTTCACCAACGTCTCCCTATCCCATCCATCCACAAACATACCATTCAACACTCCCGCAAACATACCAACAAACTTAGATTACCAAAACAACGAAAAAAATCGGATAAGCACTCAATCAAAAGCCCCCTCGAAATCCGAGGATGAGTTTGACGTTAATGAATATATCGCTCGGCTTCAAGGCACAAGATACGTAAGCGCACCGTTGCATAGTCATTTAAAAGAAGATAATACCGCTAACTTGGAAGCCGAAGAGAGTTTAGAAGAGATAAACTTGAATGAGAGAACCGAACCAGAAGTCCAGCAGAGTTTGACAGCTGATATAGCTCAAAACTTCTCGCAGCTACCGACTGTGCTACCTCACGTGGCCAGTGCTGTGTTCAGTTCCTTCTCTAATATGCTGAACATGAGGAGCAGAGAGCAGACTCCTGATGTACCGTACCAGCAGGAGAATCAGTATGAGAGGAGTAATCTGGAAGTACCTATGATGGTGGAGGATGGTACTCCGAAAGACTTTGGACTACCGCCGAAGGAACCTCCTGTTGCTGGTAAGTCTGAATTCAATATTATTAAGTTAATCCTATGAAATATATGTAAGTAAGAAGATATGATTTTTTCACCACCGGGCGATGTGAAATTATGTCTTATATATTTTTTTTCTTTTATAGCGGGTCTTAGCCACGATGTCAAATATTAAGTAACAAAGTGCTTTATATTCTTTAGTTAGACCTTACACTACTCTTGGACGCGTCACAAAATTCAAATTACCTACATAAGTAAATAAATAATGCTGGACAATTCACACAGCATTATCTAGCTCCATGGTAAGCAGAGCTTGTGTTATGGGTACTAGATTATGAAATTTAATACAACATGCAAAAAAGTATACCTCAATGACCCAGTTTTAAAGTTACAGATCAAAAATAAAATAAAAATTTCGTGTTTCTTTTTTTGCAAATTTTTTAAAAAATATTGATTTTACTAGGCTAGTGTACCGAAATTGTATTTTTTTTTATTAGCTAGGTAGACTATCTAGCTTTCAAATGACTACTTTAAATAAAATACACCGTTTACTCAAAAAGAAACGGAGAAAAAACCAGATGAAGTAGTTTTCATTAAAAAAAATATTAAATCGGCTTTATTTTTGAGATAGGTAACATATAATTTTTTATTTTTTGTTTTTTATCGATAAATATATGTCGTGTATCCGCACATCTCGTTTGATCAAGGTTCGACAATACACATTGTATAGTCGATATATACGTTGTATGTGTAACTTAACATAAGTTATTGTAAATACTCCGTTTTAGAATCCAAGATATTTTATGTCAAGAACGTCATTCATCATATCGTATTATTTATTATTCAACATAACTTAACGATTGTCTTCTTCAGGTTGAGTGCAAAAGGTTTCCTAGCTATGCCGCTTACATCCGTAATGAATACATCCATCCATCCAAACATCCAAACTTTCGCGTTTATGAATATTAGTGTGACTATGCGTAATATACATACGTGTTCTTGAGTGGAGACCTCTGTAAACGCAGTGTAGGACGCCCTCCGACCAGGTGGGATGACGACCTGCGATAGACTGCAGTTAGATGCTGGATGCGTAAAGCTGAAGACAGGGCGCTATGGCGCTCATTGGGGGAGACCTATGTCCAGCAGTGGACTAACAAAGGCTGATGATGATGATGATGATGAGTGTGATATATATAACTTGGTGTTACGAATAAATGTATTGTATTGTGACTATACTGCGATTCCTCCAGGCTAAATCTAAGTTATAAATAATTGCGTAACTGTTTCTCACGCATACTGTATAGAATAAACAGTACTCTTCATATTAAATAACTGTATATAACTTTGAATACATCCATCCAAACATCCAAACTTTCGCATATATAAATATTACTGTGGTAGGGCGATTCCTCCAGGCTAAATCTAAGTTACTAGCGGACCTTCCCGGCTTCGCACGGTTTTAGTAAGGATCCCTAACTTGAAAATATAATATAGCCTATGTTCACCGGGGATAGAGTGGCTTTCCAGCGGCGTAAATAATTTTCAAATTGGTCCAGTAGTTTCGGAGCCTATTCAATCAATAAATTTATTTCCGGCCCTGGTGGGGGCACAGAGAGGGGTCTCGAGGCTTGGCCTCATTACCCCGGCGTCAACTCGAGGGGTGACGACCCCTCGGTCCTTGGGTTTCGTGGGAATATCTTTCTTTTCCCCCCTTCTCAATATTTTTTTTTGGCTGCCTTCGGTTTATATATGTGTTTTTCGGAGCCTATTCATTACAAACAAACAAAAAATCAAACCTTTCCTCTTTAAAGTATTAGTATAGATAAATAATTGCAAAGCTGATTCTCACGCATGCCACAGAATAAACAGTAAGTACTCTTCATATAAATAACTGTATATAACCTTTAAACACCATGGTAAGGTCAGTGGAAATGAGGCTTTAAGTACCTAATGGGCACTTGATTAGAAGATATAATAATAATAATAAAATAATGCTGGACAATTCACACAGCATTATCTAGCCCCATGGTAAGCAGAGCTTGTGTTATGGGTACTAGATAACTGATATACATAATACAAAACATTACATACATAGATATTTTTTATTATACATAGAAAACGACCAGAACACCCGGAACAATTATCTGCAGATCGTACACACAATTGTTCCGAGCCGGGAATCTAACCCGCGACCTCCTGCGTCGCAGGCGGACCTTCGCCCACCGCGCCACATCGGTCGTCGATAAGATACTTGAATAAATAAATCATCATCATCAGCTGTTAGTCCATACATATGCCTCCCCCAATGAGCGCCACAGCGCCCTGTCTTCAGCTTGACTCATCCAGCATCTGCCCGCAGTCCTTCGCAGGTTATAAATAAATAATACTGGGCAATCCGCACAGCATCATCTAGCTTCAAGCTAAGCAGAGCTTCTGTTATGGGTACTAGATGACTGATATACGTAGGATGTTCCATAAGTCTTGCAAAAATCTAACTATTTATTAAAGATTTTTCAAAATAAGAACCATCACTGTTAATAGTGCTTGTTTAAGTGCTTTTTTTGTAAGCCTAAAGAAATAAATGATTTTTTACTTTACTTTAATACACTTAAGCATGCGTTCAAACCACGTATTAAACATAATCTTCCTCTGATCCTTTGTGACACTGGCACAGGCCTCATCCCATGCACTTATTAATTCGTCATCAGTTGCAAATGGTCGTCCTTTCAACTGGTTCTTGGTCAGCGGGAAGAGACTAAAATCACATGGCGCGAGGTCGGGGCTTTAAGGAGGGTGGTCCAGCACAGCAAGCCCAGATTGCTTCAAAAACTCCTGAGTAATGGTCGCTCGATGAGCAGGAGCGTTATCATGGTGCAAGTGCCAACTGCCCAGACGCGAGTTTGGTCGCAGTTTCTTCAGCTCGCGGATAACTTGCGGCAAACAAACATCAGTGTACCAGGTAGCATTGCCAGTCTTCTGCTTGTCTAATACAACTCTAGCGACAATGCCTCTCTCTCCAAAGAAAACTGCGATCATCCTTTTTTTGCAACACTTATGGAACAGCCAACGTACATAATACTTTACATAGATATATATGTATGTATTTTTTATTATAAATAGAAAACGGCCAGAACACCCTTCCATAACAGCGGTTTGCTAAAAAAAAATTCTTCATCTTTTTTGGGTTAGGCTTGCCTTTTGTTATTATTTTTTTAGTATAATGTTATGTATATACTAGCTGCGCCCCGCGGTTTCACCCGCGTGGTGATAGATATTTTGAATAATACACTATATATCTTTATGAATTGTAGCCCATGTGTTATTCTGATATGTAATCTATATTATTTAAAGTTTAATTAACATCCGTTCAGTAGTTTACAGTACGTGAAAGAGTAACAAAAATCCATCCATCCATACTTACAAACTTTGACGTTTATAATATTAGTAGGATTTTATCGTCCAAGAAGAATAAATAAATAATGCTGGATAATCCACACAGCATTATCTAGCCCCATGGTAAGCAGAGCTTGTGTTATGGGTACTAGATAACTGATATACATAATATGTACTTTATAGGTCTACGATTCAGGAGGTTGCGGGTTCGATTCCCGCCTCGGGACAAATGTTTCTACGATCTGTAAATATTTATTCTGGGTATTATTATTTTTTATTTTTTTAAACTTAATTTTTGTCATCCCGCGACCACGACAGAGTGTAAACCTGTTGAAACGTCGGGCAAAGTAAATAAACGTGATAAATACCCGTTGTATCAATACTTATAATTATTCTGGATATTTTCTATTAATTCTTTGCGTAAAGAATAAAAGTTCCCATGGGATTCAAATAGAACACTTTTATTAGCACACACAAAAAGACAGATATACATTAAAATAAAAAAATACACATTAAGCTAAAAATATATAACACTAAACAATAGAAAATAGGTAAAGAATAACATAGCCTGTCCTCAGTGCGCGCTAATTAGGTCCAGCCTCAGCTTAATGTCGCTGCCGGTGCCGCCCGAGGACTGTAACGACGCTGGTTTTCAGGCTGAACCTATGGATGACGTCGAAATAACCTGAAACGTGTCTATCGCATACAATCTCTCTCGCCTGCGGCTACACAAGCATCGCGTGCGAAGCCGCGGGCAGTAACTAGTATGAAATAATGTTTCAGGAAGCCAGACTTCACAGTAAATTGATCATTATTGTATTTTACTAACAACGAATGTCGCTGTAATTGGACAAATTGTAAAATTGCCAACGGGGGTTATTACGATTTGTGTAGAGATGTACCTGAATTACCTTAAAAAGACTTTTTTAAGTTGTGCGACACGATATAACCCATACTTCAATGTCGTGTGCGGTGGCGGTCGCGGCGTATTATTAGACCACTCCAACTAAGCCCGTGTGGTGTGTCGCGTATCAAATATGGCGCTACAAGCCTCCTGAGAAGACCGGGAGTTAACCGCATCAAAATCCGTAGCGTAGTTTTAAAGATCTAAGGATACATAGGGACAGACTGACAGCGGGAAGTGACTTTGTTGCGTTTTATTGTTACGCGTTTCGGCAGCGCGCCCGCACCGCGCGTCGTTGGAGTGCGAATTATCGTAACAAATGCGTACATACATATGTCTGGTCTGGAGTGCGGCGTATCAGAGATTAATGTCGTGTCGTTGGTACTAAACGTACTTTGTAAAGATACGTCATCTGTTGCGTTTCAAATGTGGCGCCAAAATATATGCTTATCGAATCAAAAGTATATAATGATATTTAGTTTCGCGCCTCCGATATCTCGTGTCGTTGATATTAAACGTGCTTTGTAAAGGTACTTGTACAATGTTTATGTTACCAAATTACTATGTTTAAGGCTCTGCTCTAAGGTTAGGTCATATGAGGTCATAGTAATTTCGTTACGAACTTTTAATGTTTTGTGACTCATTGTTTGTAGTTTCTACAAACATATCGTATAATAATATTCTTCTGTGGCTTAGCAAGGTCTGCTTGCGACGCTGGAGGTTGCGGGTTCGATTCCCGCCTCGGGACAAAATGTTTGTACGATCTGCAGATATTTTGTTCAGGATGTTCTGGTCGTTTTCTATGTATATAGAAAAAAACTATCTACGAGTATTTATTGTTTTATGTATGTATACCAGTTATCTAGTACCCATAACACAAGCTCTGCTTACCTTAGAGCTAAATAATAGAGCTGTGTGAATTGTCCGCCAATTAATTTATTTATTTAGACTTGCAGTGTAGGCGGTCCCGTTGATTTTTAAGCGTTCGTTGTCTCATTTACCACCCAAGCTACCATGATGCAGTGCGGCAAGTTGCCTTAATAATACGCTGTTATTCTTGTAATGTTTTTATCATCATCAGCCTATGTTAGTCCACTGCTGGGCATAGGCCTCCCCCAATGAGCGCCATAACGCCCTGTCTTCAGCTTGACGCATCCAGCATCTACCTGCAGTATTTTGCAGGTCGTCATAACACATTAAAACACCCACCTTGTTATTTTCTGTTATTGTTATCAATAGTTGACATAAAATATCTTGGATTCTAAATCAGAGTATAGTTCTTATAGCGTAAGATAAGTAATTATAATGTCAGGAACCAATTACCTTCAGGTGACAGTAACAAGTTGATCTAATGCGTTAGGAGGCCTCCGGAGGGACGAATTCTTCATACAAACGTAATACCAAAATGATTTCCAATTCAAGCATATTTCCACTATAATATTGTATTATTTGTATTTGAATAGTATTCACCTAGGTTCCTAAATAGTTTTTGTTTCAAAATACTTACCTGAAATTAAATGAAAGCCAATCGCATTTTGCACATTTTTATGCGAAAATGGACACGTTTTCTTGCTATTTGTTTCGTATTAAAAACATCAATATCTTACGTTTTATTTATTAAGGAACATAGCTTATATTGTCTAGTTACAGAATAACAATACTCTGTGAAGAATACAAAAAGTTTTCAGTCATAATTTTTGGTATTACGGAACAAACCAAATTTTGAACGGCTAATATTGCTATCGCGCACGCATGGGGCGCGGTGCAAGGGTTAAACAGGGACAGCGATATTCGGAGCGATTTTTGCAAGCGAGGGTCGCCGGACCCTTGAAGTCTGTCTGTCAGTCTATAGGTGGATAAGAAATTACTAGCTTTCTAGACTTGTAAGCCTGCTGTGACGTAATTACTGACATCAAGCCATTCTCACAGCTTTATTTATCTCACTGGTGGGGGTTTAAGGGGGACTCCAACATCTCGTCTCCCAAGCCAACCTAACATGCACGTGGTACCTCCTGCTAGGTAACGAACTAGGCTCTGGTGGAAATATTAACCTCGTAAGTCCTGTGTTTATTTCATATTTTAACGGCCATTGCAATATATCTAGAGGTAACTACATGTACCTACTATTTTAACGGGTATTTATCGTGTTTATTTAACTATTTTTCCCGACGTTTCAACAGGTTTACACACTGTCAAAGTACTTGTAATTATATGTTCTAATCGCGTAAGTTTAAAAATATTCAATATATCTTTCATTGTTTCAGGTATTAGCAGCTATAGAATCACCTCGAAGAAGAAATACGCTCCGATACCCGGTCTCACCTATGGCGGAGCTCCAAATATTCCTAGCGTTGGCGCACCAAACATGACCTACCAGAATATACCACCTCTGTTCAACCCAGAGACAACCAGCAAAGATGTGACGAAAGCTATAGATTTTACAACAGCTCCTGGCATCAAAACGGAACAAAAAAAACCTGAAGAGCTCCTCACTGAAGCTGAAGATATAGCTAAAAGCATGGTTACTGCCTATATAAACGAGGATGTCCCTGATATAACTAGAAGTGCTGACATCATAGGAAACGTACCAAGGGATACGTCTTATAATGTAGCTGGGACATTACCGTATAATGCAGCAACAGGAGTAACAGAAAACACGGCTTATTTAGCTTTAGCACCTAACGTACCGTTGGCACTGACTGAAGACAAATTCAAAGACATAACTACCCCAAGACTGCCCATAATACCACCGCCGCCAATGTTCTCTAACCAGAGAAAGGAGAATCAAGGTCCTAACGCTGGAAAATCAGTCTTACCGCCGTCGGTTGCAAGGCGTATTTCAGCAAATCAACCGTTGATAAAACAGTCTGCACCTACACCATTGTTTACGGAAAATATCTTCGTGCCAACTGTGCTAGTATCAAATGTAGAGCAAATTCAACCTTGTGTACAACCAACAGAATGTGCACAACCAAACGCAGTTCAATTCTTTACACCGCCTGCTTCTGCCTTTATACCTTCAGATCCTATCATTGCACCAATGACAGGCCTTCCATCGACAGCTTCGTCATCTAACTTTGTACCTCCTTCGTTCCCATCATCTGGAGTCAACATCGCACCGAACGCGTTTCCTACGCCTTCAACTATCTTTGCGCCTGTGGTACCAACATCTGGATCACAAAATCCACCTGACTTGTTTATGAGATCAGTTCCTAATGTTGGAGTAGCTACGCCAAGCAGTGTATCTAACTTTCCCATGGTCCCTGCGTCATACCCTGGATCAAATCCTGGACTGTCAAATGCACCTGTATCAATGTTAATACCAGCTTCGTATATGGAAACTACAACGCATATGATACCGACTGTACCTGCAGCGTCTGAATTGGTGCCTTTGATAGAGCCAAATGCTTCTGCATTGTCAGTGGCACCTTTGTTCCCTGCATCAGTGGCTCCTCCAAATCCCGAAATGTTTACACCACAATCTGCTTCATTCTTAAATCCTGCTCAAGAACCAATGAAGCCAGCTGAAACGAAGCCATTGGTGGAGCCACCAAAAGCTTCTGGTGTTAACTTTAGGATGATCAAGAAACGTCCTCAGTATTACGCCGGGCCTATAGAAGGAGTAGGTGATATTAGCAATAACGTGAAACCGGTCATAGCTGATGTGGTTCCGCCAGTGCCTTCTGTAGATGGAAATTACCAAGGATCTCTATTCACACCCGAGCAGAAACAAGAACCAGCTGAACTTACCGCTCAAAACGTGGACGTGGCTTTTGATATAAGCAAACACACAGTGGCTCAGAATATAGAAACCGTGCCTTTTAATGTGAGCAAACATAATTATACTCAGAATGTTGGAGCCACAGCTTTTGATATCAACGTGAAACCGGATGAATACGCACAGCAATATGCACCTTATGGTTCTCAACAGACCCATGGACAGTGCACCACAGCTTTTGATTTCAGTAGATCTACATTAGATGCGTATGAACCGCCAAAACAGGAATCAAAAGGCTTTGGTATTATAGGCTCTCTAAAATCCAAACTAAGCGCTATTGACATAAACAAGATTCAAAGTACGGTAACAACCTTCTTTGATCCAGCGTACAACGATGGTAAAACCGAGCCAGTGGCAGAAACTACATATGCAAATCAGCAATACGGTGCATATCCACAAACCAATTTCGAAGTTACGGTACCCACTGTTAGTAGTCAATACCAGTCCCAAACCAACCAAGGGTACAATTATAATCAAGATCAGTATTATCAAGCTCAGAATGCGTACAATTATGCACAAAATGATGGAAATAATGCATACAATCCGCAATCTTACACACAGCAATTATATGGTGCCACAGAACATTATTCCAGTAACTATAATCAAGAAAACATTCCACAAAATGTAGATTTAAGTCACAAAGCTGAAGAAAATAAAGACACTTCTGTTTCATTCTTCAATCCATCAACTTTTCAACCAGCAGAAGCTACACCTAAATTATCTAGCGAGGAATCTGCAGAAATTCAGATAAACAATGCTGCAAAGGTTGACTTTCCTTTTGTTAACCCGAACGTTGGAACTCACGGCGCTATCGGTGATGTTGCTAAACCTATAAACCCAATAGGACAAAAAAGCTATAAGCACGTTATTGAAACTAAAGTATCAAGCTTTTTCGATAACCCGTTGGGAACAAGCGAATCTATGTTCATGCCACATGATATTAAGGATTCTATTGCATCAGAGGATTTCATAGCACTTAGCAAAGAACGGTTTAGTCCTCCACTTCCTCCAGCTATGAGTTTCTTCGATAGTCCTACAGTTAGAGATAGAGAGAAGAAATCTGAAGACTTAGTAGAGGATATGCAGAAATTGGCACTGGCTGAAGCAATTGCTATAGACAAAATTCCAATAAAAGTGGTAAATACATCTATACTAGGCGTCGATACTAAAGTCAATGATCAACAATCAAGAATACAAGACGCTCGTATTTTTCCCACACACAAAGGACATGTTGGATCTGATCATCAAGGAAAGAGTATAATAGAGACTGTTACTAAAGTTATAGCGCCGTTAGAAGTCTCCAATGTGCCCCTTTATGGTCTCACGGCTATTATAGCTGACAAGACTGAAGAAATAACACATGAATGTAAAGATATTCCAAAAGTTCTACACGAAAGCAACTTATATCCTGAAAATCGGCCGACTTTCAGTTTCTTTAAAGACGCAGCTGAAAAACACAATGATGAACCACCGAAGGCTAGTCTTAGCATATCTGATGTTAAAAACGTTTTACTAATCGAACCACCTCAAGAACATTTAGGAGCAATACTCAAACGGAATGCTAGTTCAAGTTTACTCAAAGACTTACCAGAAAATGATACTAAAGAGGAAGAAAATCTGAGCCTAGACAAAGACAGCACTTGGAATAAAGATTTGGTTATGGAAACAACAAAACATAATATAAATTTATTTTATGACAAAAATACTAGCGTGTTTTTCGATCACTTCTCGCAAGAAACTGCTCAGAACCAAGGTATATCTTCAGAGCCAGCTTTAGACTTAAAAATTTGCGAAACGTGTAGAGAAGTCAACAGTCCTGAAGAGAAAGATACAGAAAATGTTACCAAACATCTGATTGAGAATGTAATGTCTTCTATACAACTATCTAATCCCGTAGAAGCACCTTTGTCTGAAAAGAGCTTTACAATTGAAGAAAAAACTGGTGAATCTGAATCGTATGATGATATAAATCGTATTGCTGAAGATACATTGGAAACATTGCAAGGTCAACAAGCATCTGAACAAAATTCAGAGGACTCCACGTCTGGCTCTAATTATGGTTGGACCACCGATCAGCTAGCATACGCATCCTTAGCTACTGACAAAAGCTTCATTAACTCAAATCTAGTGCAACCCGATTTCGCTCTCAATACCGATAAATATACAGATATAGATTCTGAATACACGTATAAAGTCGACCCCAATACTATTGGATTCTTTGGTGATAATTCGATTTATTTCGAAAATGTACCGAAAAACGCAAGCGATGAAATAAAAGCGGAACTCAAAACGCAAGAAGACGTGCTGCCACAACAAATGATGGTTCCAACAGCGCCACCAGATGAAGACACAAAATCTGATGAAACGGGTGGACTAGACGTTCTTTCTATAGAGCAGGATGCCAAGAAAGACTTTCCCCTTGAAGAAGAATTTGTCATTGAGCCTTCTGAGACAGATGACGACAAGATTGAGTTCAGAGAACGTAAGAGAAGCTCAGAAGGTTCTGTTACTGACACATTTGCTGATAGAATAGATAAGTTCAAGAATAAAACTGGCATAGAATTAACGTATGATAATATATCCCAAGTGGTTTCTCAACTTAAACCTATGGCTTCTTATTTTGACACAGGGAATTACGCAGTTGAAACTCACTATTTGTTAAATTCTATGACTAATATCAATGCTGTTCAAAATACAACCAATGCTATAGACCCATATGATACGACCGAAGAAGCATACAGACTTCCTCCAGGGTTCGAAGATGTAATAAGAAAACAGTATGCGTTAGGACTCACCGCAAATGATGAAGAACCAACAAAAGAGGCTTTCAGGTTACCACCAGGCTTTGAAAATGAAATAAGGAAGCAATTGAATGACCTTCATAAATCTGATGATAACATTCCTTTCGTACCCGAAACATCGACCCAAACTAGACCCACAAGCACAACCACTTATACAAGCCAAAGCATAGTTGGCACATTCAAAGAATTCGGAACAGAATTGACGTATAGTAGTCAAACAACTAATGAATTTAATAAAACTGTTGCGCAAGTAGACGGTCAAACTGTTTTACAACCTCTTGAAACAAAACACAGTGATGTACCTACAGATAATAGAGAAAAGGAGCCATTTAGTAGTACTGAAATGCCTACTCTAGTGAAAGCTTTCGGAACTGACGTAACTAAAAAAGCAGAAAGTATTGAGAGGAGTAATGAAGATAAAGCTACACAAGAAAACAAAGGAAATACGTTAGCTGATCCAAAGAACTTCTTCTCAAACGAAGAAGCAAAACCAGAACAGGAGAGTTTCAACAGACTCGCTAGCTATTTCTCTGTGCCGGTAGCGCAACCCGATCATTCCAAGTCTTTTTTTGAGCTTAGCCAAAGCCAAAACCACTACAGACACGTAACTAACGTTAAAACTGATCAGAATAAAGCTATTGACGACAAAACGCGAGAAAACATTCATAATTTAATGCACGATTTGACATCAACAGACAATATAACCTTCGGCGATAACAAAGTCAGTACCGTTAACTATTTCTCAGTTGAGTACGATACTGAACTAGTATTCGCTACGCCCGACAATGTTAAGGTCTCAAATCGAGACGAAACATCCTGTTCCAATACCGGCCAACATTCACATGCGAAACCAATAAATTTAGGCGAGAATCTAGAAGATTTATTCGATAAAACACAAGCGAGAAAAAATTTAACAGATAGTACAAAAACAAACGCAGATAAACTAGGTAAAACGGAAGATATAAACTTAAAAACAAATAACATAAACATAATAAACACTTGTGAATATTGCTGCAATATAAAATTTAACGAGACAGAATATAAAGTGAGAAAAGCAGCCGATTCTGAGACAAAAACAAACAAACAAAGCTTAAATATGGATGAAAATGAAGGAATCGATAAAAGCCACTCGATTTCGTTGGATTTCGATAATCTTTCGGATCAGGCTGCGCAAGATGGAGTTACTGTTTTATATGAGGTACTACTTTTGTCTATTGATACATTTAGGTTATAGTTAAAACCAATTGAGTAATCTTGAGACTCTCCCCTACAGGCGCGTTTTTATTTGTCGATCATCATCATCATCATCATCATCAGCCTATAGCAGTCCACTGCTGGACATAGGCCTCCCCCAATGAGCGCCATAGCGCCCTGTCTTCAGCTTGCCGCATCCAGCATCTACCTGCAGTCTTTCGCAGGTCGTCATCCCACCTGGTCGGAGGGCGTCCTACACTACGTTTGCCGAGTCGTGGTCTCCACTCAAGAACACGTTTGCCCCATCGGCCGATTTGTCGATAGTGATTGCGATATTTGTTGTCAGTACATTTTGCAATACACTGCGATATTATCGACGCGATAGAAGTTTTGTACGCGTGGGTTTCTGCGTCTTGTGAAATTATATATTTTGAATATAATGTACATATACGTATCTGTATAATAAATACCGCATTATTATCGTTGTGCTTGGGTATTAATTGTGCGTCTCTGCGAATCCCCTAGAAGCCTTATGTAGAACAATAATAATTGCATGCTTCACTAACTTGATAACTACCGATTCATTATCATCACCTTATTAACACGGAGTTAATGGCATCTCTGGATTCTACTCTGGATAGTAGACGAAGATATGCAGATCGGTTTTTTTTACTTTCCAAAAACGCTTTTTATAAACCTGTATGTGTATCACAATGGGCTTTGTTTTTGACGAAAATAGAATTAAATATAATATTTTTAAAATGATGTAATTGTTTTTTGGTAAGCGTGTTAAATGAATAAATAATGGTGGGACCTGGCTAACGAACGGGACTCTTCGAAAAGTTTGGGGGCGACTTTTACCCAGCTGTGGAACAACATACGAGTACAACGTTAGACGAAATTCAATTCAGAAAAATTTTTTTCTTTAGTCTTACAAAACAAGCACTTAGACAAGTCATGCTTTATTTATACTATAAATTATTATCAAATAAGATTATTTTACTGTTCACTTCAATTTTTTTATCCACTAGTGGAAGAAGTGTAAAAGAAACCACTAGTACGAGTATGTTCATATCTCTTATGTGTCTAATACATGGTTATTTGCCTATGTAACCAAAACAACTTATAGCCCGGTTTTCATAACCGATGTTTTTAAAAACTCATCAAATCAAAAATCTAAGTAAACCCCTTACATGTTCCAGAGCCGTGCGACCTCTGAATATACCCCGGTCCGTCACCATTGGTTCTATCGCGTCGATGTGGACGACAAGTCGGTGTGGCGTGGCTTCTCTACCACGGATTCTGATGCGCTTGAGCTGGCCTACCGAAACCGTAAGTATATCTTATCATCATTATCAGCCTTTGATAGTCCACTGCTGGACATATACCTCACCCAATGAGCGCCATAGCGCCCTGTCTTCAGCTTGATGCATACAGCATCTACCTGCAGTCTTTCGCAGGTCGTCATCCCATCGTTTACAGAGTCGTGGTCTCCACTCAAGAACACGTTTGCCCCAGCGTCGGATCTTCGCGAGATATGGCCGGCCCATTGCCACTTCAGCTTTCTAATTCTCAGAGCTATGTCGATAACTTTGGTTCTCTGTCGGATGTATTCGTTGCGAATCCTATCGTTCAGAGAAACTCCGAGCATAGCTCTTTCCATAGCTCGCTGAGCGACTTTGAACTGGTGGACCAGCCCTATCGTGAGTGTTCACGTCTCAGCTCCGTAGGTCATAACGGGTAGGACGCGCTGGTTGAAAACTTTCGTTTTCAAGCATTGCGGTATGGATGAAGAGTAGTTTCCCAAACGTAAAGCAGTTATTCTTGTATATTTCCAGCGGAGCTGAGTGAGGAGACGCTAATCCCGACAGATGGCGGTAGGTTCGACGTCAACATCATCGGGCGGCTGAGGATCGCGGTCTATTGGAAGGAGAAACCGACTAATGTCAGGAGGTATGTATTCTAATACTAATAAATAATGAAGGGCAATCCACATAACATCATCTAGCCCTAAGCTAAGCAGAGCTAGTGTTATGGGTACTGCGGTCACAAATACTATCTAGATGTCGGGTCGGCGCAAAAAATCCGTCTCCGTGAATAAGAGAGCCTTTGTAATGTGAGCTCTTATTTTGTTTAGTTCGATTGAAACAGCCAACGTAAACACGTGTCCCAATGCCGCAATGTGTATTCAAAAGGTACAAAAATAAAAATAAAGTATTATTTGTTAGTTTAAAGGTAAAAATATAAATTATTCTACATTTACTTACTCTAATAGAGGTGATCAAAAACTTCTCGTTGCTTACAGATGTAGCTGGTTCTATAAAGGTACCACGGACGCTCGCTACGTGCCCTACACAGAGGCTGTAGCTGACAAGTTGGAGGTAAGCTATAATAAAAAGAAAATAAATGAAAAGTGGCAACGGAAATAAATGGCTTAATTCGGCTACAATAACTGTTATCAGGCCGGTTTATAGATTCATTCAGTCATTCGTTCAATTAATTACTAATTCAATCATTCACTCTTCCAGGAGGAATTCCGGCACGGCGTCACCACTGGAGAATGGCACAGACGTCTGGTCCTACCCA
The DNA here is from genome assembly GCA_947044415.1 of Eupithecia dodoneata. Lineage (NCBI taxonomy): Eukaryota > Metazoa > Arthropoda > Insecta > Lepidoptera > Geometridae > Eupithecia > Eupithecia dodoneata. The sequence continues at coordinate 4,505,599 of OX345684.1, forward strand.
ATAATGAGCTAGTAGTGATGCACGGACCGGCCGTCATGGTGCATTTCCTGCACGCCGGCGCACCCGACTCCTTCAGTTCACCGCCTGTGAGTTTACTCCTTTGTAGTTATTGTCGCCTGGTACTTCAGAATTATAATAATTTAGATTAACTCTCCTAAAGGGCCTCTGTGCTGTTGGCTACGGGTCACTTTATGGTCCGAGATCATAGAAATGAGAAACACAATAAAAATAAATTATTTTTCTGTGAGTTTACTCTTTAGTAGTTATGATCGCCTGGTACTTTACGGCTGGTTTGTTATTACGGTAACAGGCAATAAATGTTGCTCATCGACCTTTGGAAAGAGACAATCGGATAATTTCGACTTCGTAGAGCGTTATCTCTGTCGCACACTACCTATGTGACGTTTTGTCAGTCGTGGTTCAAGTGCGATTCAAAATATACATATAGAGTGGTAGACACCCCCAAATTTATATAATTTAAGGTTGCTACTGACTAGAATGTATGACTCCTGTAACTCGCACACTACACTAGACTACTATAATCATCTCAGCTTCGAGCTGTTTCTAGTAGCTACCTACATAATGCTCGGTACCACTAGAGTGCAAAGATGTTTGGTCCTACCCAATAATGAGCTAGTAGTGATGCACGGGCCGGCCGTCATGGTGCATTTCCTGCACGCCGGCGCACCCGACTCCTTCAGTTCACCGCCTGTGAGTTTACTACTTTGTAGTTATGGTCGCCTGGTACTTCAGAACTAGTTTATTACTATACTAGATGCGACCCGCGGCTTCGCCCGTGGTAATCTATGTGTCAAATGGTTTAAACATTCCTCTTGAATCACTATCTATTATGAATACACGGGCTAGCACTTGAACGCTTACTGAACTGTCCAAGCTTACGTAGGTAAACATGCTTATTTTTAATTTTTATTTTTGTTTTTATTTTCTATGTTATTATGTTTATTGTTCCTGTTTTTTGTGTATTTGTGCTCTATTTTTATCTATGTACGTTCTTAATATAAATATTAATTATTTTATATATAACTATCCTAAATAATTACGCCACCGTCAGCTTTAATACGTACCGATCCTATCCATCCAAAAGTTACCTGGAAGTAATCGCTTTTAGCGATAAGGCCGACGATTGTGCCACTAGATTTAGTTAGTATTAAGATCCTATTTTTATTATTTTCTTTGTATTTGATAGTGCAATAAAGCTATATAGTATTGTGTATTGTACTGTAAAAATGCACCGCTTGCAGAAGTGCAAATGTGCGGTTTGTACATAAATCGTACAGTCTATTACATATTTGTTGTCCCATCCTTAACACTTTGACTGCTGAAATCACACGGTATGTGTTTTCTACAAGTGACTAATATGCGTAAATCCACACCAGCGCAGCGGCTGAGAAAATACAGATCTTTGTGACTCAGCACAGCCGTAATATTTTTCGAACGAAACGCATGTGCGGCGCAACACACCCGCTGTGTAGAGCAGCAGCACGAATTATTTTGGGTTAAAAAAAAGATCGCAGTCGTCGAAAAAAAATCGCAGTCAAAGTGTTAAGTAGTTAGTATTCGTAACACCAACTCCTACTTACCCTAATCCCATCCCATCCAGTTCCTCCTCGGCAAGAAAGTGTACCGAAACCCCCCTAAGATCCGAGTGGCACGTGACCTTCGACCTCAGGTGGACCATCTGATACTCGTCGTGCACGGCGCGGGCGAGTACAAGAAGAACAGCTTTGAAGATGTTAGTCTACCTCTTTCTTAGTTATGATCGCCTGGTACTATTTCAGGAGATGTCCATTTATGTGTCCGAGACGACCCATGTGGCGCGGTGGGCGAAGGTCCGCCTGCGACGCAGGAGGTTGCGGGTTCGATTCCCGCCTCGGAACAGTTGTGTGTACGATCTGCAGATATTTGTTCCGGGTGTTCTGGTCGTTTTCTATGCATAATAAAAAAAAAACTATATAATGTAATGTATTGTATTATGTATATCAGTTATCTAGTACCCATAACGCAAGCTCTGCTTACCATGGGGCTAGTTAATGCTGTGTGAATTGTCCAGCAATATGTATTTATTATTTATTTGATTTATTTTTGGGGTTTTATTATATCAGATTTGCAATCCATAACTAATAACTTTAAGGTTAGCTTAGCCATCGCGTGTAGCGTAGATACACGTGACGTATGTTTTATGTTCTTATGATAGTAGTTTTTATGTTTAGAGCAGATGCTCTAATTGGTAACACTTGTTTTAACATGTATTTCCCCTCCAGTCAACAGCCCGCCCCCGCGTGGTCCGCCGCGGCCACGAGGAGTCAGAGATCGAGGACCCGGAGCCGTCCAGCATCGACCACCTGCTGCTGCTGTGCCACGGCGTCGGTTCAGCGTGTGATATGCGCTTCAGATCCGTCGAGGAAGTCGGTAAGGGTTGGTAATCCTGCCTATCCCTTCCCTTATCCTCCATTTATTTATTTATTAATTTTCGGAAAACTTACGGCTAAACATAAAATGAGAAAGATTAAGTATATATGGACGGACCATTCACTCATTCGTTCATTATTTTTACCCATTCATTCATTCGTTCATTATTTTTGTCACGTAACTTTAACACACAACGCTGACCAATTAGTTACATATTAATTTATTAAACTTTTCATCATTGTAGTAGTCCGAAATAAAAGTTTCTTTTTATTCATTTATTCATTCATTGTTTCACTAAATATAATAAATAATATTTATTTATGCTTCCACTAAACCCTTGTTCTTGCAACCATTCGATCTCTTATTTAATGATTGCTTTTTTTTATTAGTTGTTGAAAGCATATTGAATCACTCATTCACAGACTCGTTCCTTACTCTATCTTCCATTCATTCATTTCTCCCCACCCTTCCTACTTCCTACCAATGCTTTTTCTCTACCCTATCCAAAAAACGACTGCGCAAATAATTTCAGTTTAATTTAATTACAGTTGAGGACTTCAGATTGACCAGTCTACAACTTCTACAGTCTCATTATCGGAACTCTTATGACAATGGCGTCGTTAACAGAGTTGAGGTATTTATTTCATTTACTTATTTAAGAAGATAGGTGTTACAGTATGTTGAAACCAAAGCACTCACACTCAGGTATGTTAAAAAGACATTCATTATTAAACTAGTAATAACTAGTTTAAAAATCATAATAATGAGTACCGACACCACGGGTACCGAGTGCTCCCGCGGAAGTTCCTGGTTCTCGTCTCCGCTTGCGGAGTGGCATCCCAAGAGAACCAGATCCCCACCTCTTGCTTGCCTTCATTGGCCGGTCTGAGTGGACTCGCGAGAGATGCATTTTAGGATGTAGACTCGGGGGTGGAAGTGTCTAATGGCGTAATAGCGAGGAAACCCGCTCACGAGCAGTCTTCGTGATGGTGAAATCGGGGCCGCTCCTCTCGACACCCCTCAGTCGTTTGCGCCGATCTTGTTCCTCTCCGGTAATTTACTTTTTAAGGAACCCATCCAGCATTCGGCAAGCCACCGTCTGCCACTCTTAACATTACGATTGACTTGTTTATGGCAGACGTCCGCAATCTCCCCTGTAGCCCGATTACCCAGTCCATCCATCCATCACAATAGCCTGGTTTTATTTCTTTCATTTTTCTAATAGTCTACACCTGGCGGATACCATCTTTGGGTGTATCATATTGTGCACCCGAGGATGATACCTGCTATGTGTAGCCATCGCCTTTAGATTAACTTTCTCAAAGGGCCTCTGTGCTGTTGGCTTCGGCCCCACGCAAGCCTTCCAAAGGACCGGCCGGGTGATTATGTAACTCGCAACCGGTTTGCGACAGGCGTAAATTAAGCAATCAGTGCTGTCAAATGCCAATTTTGACGTTGTAGCTGTTGTCAAACTTGAAATTGAAGTAATACAAAATTGACGTTTGACAGCACTGATTGCTTAATTTACGCCTGTCGCAAACCGGTCGCGAGTTACATAATCACCATATGGGTAACTTTATGGCCCGAGTGCATGGTAAATGAGAGACATATTAATAAAGTCGCTTTTGCCCGCTTTGCTCGTGACGTAAGATAATTGTATGATCCCATTACAAGATTTATATTATTCCGAGGCCTTTCAGAAGTTTAGTCTAAATAAAAGATAATTGCCACCTCATTTTTTCTTAGTATCTTCATCATTCGTACAATCCGCTCACAGTAAATGTATTTATTCAGACAACGGAGTGCCTCAGCACTAAAAAATCTAATAAATTTATTATTGTCGTTAAATGCAGTGAGACAGTTTTCTCAACCTATGTTACTCCACTGTTGGACATAGGCCGCCCTGTCTTCAGCTTGCCGCATCCAGCATCTACCTGCAGTCTTTCATAGGTCGTCATCCCACCTGGTCGGAGGGCGTCATACACTACGTTTACCGAGTGGTCTCCACTCAAGAACACGTTTGCCCCAGCGGCCGTCGGTTCGCGAGATATGGCCGACCCACTGCCACTTCAGCTGGCTAATTCTCAGAGCTATGGCGATAACCTTAGTTCTCTGTCGGATGTATTCCAAACAGTATTGGATGAAATTAAAGATCAAAGTAACTCGTGGTTACAGGTACTGCCGATATCCTGGCACGCACAGCTGCACGTTGGAGAGAAAGGCGTGGACGCGCGCCTCAACAAGGTCACGCTAGAGAGCATCCCGCGACTCCGCGCGTTCACCAACCACACTGTGCTGGACGCGCTGTTCTATACCAGCCCGGTCTATCATCAGGTGAGTGAATGAATGAATGAATGAATGAACTGAAATAGTAGGATTACTTAATATATCTAATTATAATTTGAGTCTTTTATCGGAAGACCAGCGTTGGTTGTAATAACGTTCTTACAACTAACTCATGCTGAGACAGAGACCGTTTTGCGACTCTTTTCCAAAAAATATGTTATAGCTTTTAAATCATTTTTGTTTTGCTTATGTTGATTGAGTTGCAAACAAAATATTCTCATTCATTCTCATTCATAATTTCATTTATGTTTTTCTGATGTTATACCATAGAAGACAGCTACAGAACGCCAACATCAAGATTTAATATTTTTGAGTCGCGATTTATGTTAGCGTGTTCAGACGCGCGCCTTGGTCTTCATTCATTCATTCAGTCTAGAACATTTGTTTTGAACAACGTCTATCAAGGCTCTACCCTAGGCTTGAAACGGTTAAAATAAATAATAATATTTCTTCACTACATAGAATACAACAAAGTCGCTTCCCGCTGTCTGTCTGTCCCTATGTATGCTTAGATCTTTAAAAGTACGGAACATATTTTGATGCGGTTTTTTTAATAGATAGAGTGATTCAAAAGGAAGGTTTGTAAAACACATAGATTTCCGCGGGGCGCAACTAGTAGTTTATTTCATAACCTTATAATAGACCGCCAATTGTATCTAGTTTCTTAAGGTTTTATTTTTCATTGTTTTAGTATTTAAGTGTGCAATAAAGAGTTGTCTATCTATCTCATCATCAGCCTGTAGCAGTCCACTGCTGGACATAGGCCTCCCCCAATAACCGCGTATCTATCTATCTATCTATAATTATTCCTCCATCTTCCACAGACAATAATAGACACAGTATGCTTCGAACTGAACCGTATCTACACTCTCTTCAAGCAACGGAACCCGAGCTTTAAAGGTGGTATATCTCTGGGCGGCCACTCGCTGGGCAGCGTTATATTGTACGACCTGCTCTGCCATCAGAGTCCAGAGGTAAGCGACGAGCATTTCCACCTTAACACTTTGACTGCGGACTTTTTTCGACGACCGCGATCTTTTTTTTAACCTAAGCCATTCGTGCTGCCGCTCTACACAGCGGTTGTGTTGCGCCGCACATGCGTTTCGTTCGAAAAATATTACAGCTGTGCTGAGTCACACAGATTTGTATTTTCTCAGCCGCTGCGCTAGTGTGGATTTACGCATATTAGTCACTTGTAGAAAACACATACGAGTAAGTATACTGCGAGTAAGTTTTTATGGGCAGACATACCGATCTACCCTCATTTTTTGTCTTTTGCTACGAACGTTGCCACTACCACCGGTTTCACTATTATCGAACTTTAATTCTTCAACTAATCCTTCACTCAAACTCGTCTGAAGTGCCTCGAGCTTTCATTCAAAACATACTCGAGTTTGGTATGCTTAGTCGTTTTTAAGCTTCTTCGTCATAACTATTATTGGGAAAGCATATTGCCTGAAGTTATTTCTCAACACTATGCCGAAAGTAAAATATATATATATATATTTTTATCAAACATTGATAACCGCGCGAGTTTTGGTTGAAATTAGATTTTTTTTTTTTATTTAGCCTGTTTCGTCCCACTGCTGGGCAAAGGCCTCCCCCAAATCTTTCCACTCAGTGCGGTCACGTGCGATCTCCCACCAATCTCCGAGGAAGGCGTTAAGGTCGTCTCGCCAGCGACGAGACGACCTGATAAAAAATCTATATAGTGTCCAAATTTTCTAAGGAATTTTTTTGATTTCAGAAACCAATAACGGCACAGTCTACATCAAACAAGAGCTACTTGGGCGCTGCGCGGCCCGCGATGCACAACTACCCGCAGCTTCAGTTTCCGCCGGACGCGCTCTACGCACTCGGGAGCCCTATCGGTAAGTGCACCGAACGAGTGAATGAACGATGGAACGAACGAATGAATGCAACTCAAATTCAAAATGTTTTCTTTCTTTAGGCTTACAAAATCAAAATCACTCAGACAAGTTAACATTTATAAATAAAATTATCATCAAATAAGATTATTTAACTGTTCACTTCAATTTATTGTCCACTAGTGGAAGAAGTGAAAAAGAAACCACTAGTACATTCATTCATATATCACTAATATGTCAAATATGTTTCATTTGCTCATATAAATCTAAATATAATTCGAATTTAGATACTGTCATATTTATGTAAAGCTAAGCGCAACAAGAGAGAACCAAGGTTATCGACATAGCTCTAAGAATTAGCAAGCTGAAGTGGCAGTGGGCCGGTCATATCTTGCGAAGAACCGACGGCCGCTGGGGCAAACGTGTTCTTGAGTGGAGACCACGACTCGGTAAACGTAGTGTAGGACGCCCTCCGACCAGGTGGGATGACGACCTGCGAAAGACTGCAGGTAGATGCTGGATGCGGCAAGCTGAAGACAGGGCGCCATGGCGCTCATTGGGGGAGGCCTATGTCCAGCAGTGGACTGCTTTAGGCTGATGATGATGATGATGAAGCGCAACATTGAATTTCTTACATATTATTGTCGTTGCGGAACTGAGCGGCATCTGGCCAACTCTTGAGATATACCTGTCGGCGCGAAGACGTATTTCTACACTACGATCTAATTTTAAGAGTTGATTTGAGTGTCTAAATCTATAAAAATTGTTAAGTTTCCTTTACGAACCTTGTAATAATTTAAAGACATCGCCCCGAGTTCGCTCCTTTACTGTCGTGCAAACGAGGGGCGACGTTTTACTATAAGTAAAGCCGCAGGCCGAGTAAAACAGTCAACAGTTCAGTCTTGCTCGAGCCGTCGGAGTGAACGGACCTACTTGGAATAAATAACGTTCTTGTTTCTTTGAGACTACCTTCTATGGAGGAATACCAGGTCAACGACAATAGTGACGTCAGCACTGCTGACGTCACCCTTTTTAAAAAGTGTCCTGGGACACCTCCTCCGTCATATATACAATGTGTATTGTCGAACCTTGATCAAACGAGATGTGCGGATACACGACATATATTTATCGATAAAAAACAAAAAATTAAAAATTATATGTTACCTATCTCAAAAATAAAGCCAATTTAATAATTTTTTTAATGAAAACTAATTCATCTGGTTTTTTCTTCGTGTCTTTTTGAGTAAAAGGTGTATTTTATTCAAAGTAGTTTCATTTGAAAGCTAGATAGTTTACCTAGCTAAGAAAAAAATACAATTTCGGTACACTAGATACTTTAGATAGACTATCTAGCTTTCAAATGAGGCTACCTTGAATAAAATACACCGTTTACTCAAAAAGAAACGAAGAAAAAACCAGATGAATTAGTTTTCATTAAAAAAATTATTAAATCGGCTTTATTTTTGAGATAGGTAACATATAATTTTTTATTTTTTGTTTTTTATCCATAAATATATGTCGTGTATCCGCACATCTCGTTTGATCAAGGTTCGACAATACACATTGTATATATGACGGAGGAGGTGTCCCAGGACCCTTTTTAAAAAGGGTGACGTCAGCAGTGCTGACGTCACTATTGTCGTTGACCTGGTATTCCTCCATAGAAGGTAGTCTCAAAGAAACAAGAACGTTATTTATTCCAAGTAGGTGTATCCGCACATCTCGTTTGATCAAGGTTCGACAATACACATTGTATAGGTATTATTATTTTACTGTTCATTTAGAACCTATATACATTATCTACAGGCTCCTATAAAATGAACTGTGAACAACTGTGTTTTACGATTTTAACCTTATTCACATATTATTTACATATTTCCAGCCATTTTCGAATGCATCCGAGGCGTGGAAGCATTAGGAATGGACTTCGCTCTACCAACATGCAAAAACTTCTTCAATATCTTCCATCCATACGATCCTATCGCATACAGGTTAGAGTTGTGTTATACTAGTTACTGCCTGCCGCTTCGCTCGCCTTGTTTGTCGTATAAAAGAAGCCTATAGGTAATTGATATATCCAGTTAATAAATTCTATTTAATGTTCTATAGAAATATTTTAAGGCATGTTCTATCCAATAATATATATTGCTGGACAATCCACGTAGCATCATCTAGCCCCAAGCTTAGAAAGGCTTGGCCCAAGCGTTGAAAGACGACCGATGTGGCGCGGTGGGCGAAGGTCCGCCTGCGACGCAGGAGGTTGCGGTTTCGATTCCCGCCTTGGAACAATTGTGTGTACGATCTGCAGATATTTGTTCCGGGTGTTCTGGTCGTTTTCTATGTATAATAAAAAATATCTATCTATGTAATGTATTGTATTATGTACATCAGTTATCTAGTACCCATAACACAAGCTCTGCTTACCATGGGGCTAGATAATGCTGTGTGAGTTGTCCAGCATTATTTATTTATTTATTTGTGTTATGGGTAATACAATATATACATATATCGTTTTTCGATCGTTTTTTTATTATATAGATAACGATCAGAACACCCGAAACAAATATCTGAAGATCGTACAAACATTTGTCTGAAGGCGGGAATCGAACTCGCAACCTCATGCATCGCAGCTGGACCTCCGCTGCGCCACATACCATAATGAATGGTACCTTATCCGCCACACGTGGCACGTTACACGTGATAGGTCGCAACGACTCGATACCTATCTGGCTAGGTTTGGCAGAAAAGTGTGTCAAAACCTTTAGTTATAGTTTGACCGAAACCGCTGTACCGCTCCTTAGGAGAGTGCGGCGAGGTGGGGGGCGAGGAAATAAGAGCAAGAGTACGCGTTGACGGCAGACCGATGGATCGGAGCGGCGCTCGCATACCTCAGGCGCGGTACAGCGGTTTCGGTCAAACTATAGGAAGAAAAACTAATAAAAATGCAACCTTATTATATTGTTAATAATGCTTATAATTATTTCACAGAATCGAGCCGTTAATAAACCCGCTACTGCAAGATACGAAGCCGTTCTTGATTCCACACCACAAGGGCAGGAAGAGAATGCACTTGGGTACCTATTCTTATATATATGTACTATATACACAACATTTACCCCCATATCTTTAGTCATTACCTCGACTTCGATTCAAACTCTACTCAACCTCCAAATGCGTTTCGGTATGCTTGATCGTAAAAAAATCCTTCACTCGAAACAGCCTTCGAGAATTTTTTCATACGAGTGGAATAACGAACTGTCATCTCAAGGTACCTCGCTACCTACCTTGAATGCTCCTCGAAATAGTTTGTTGTTATTTACAATGGATTTTGGAGACTATCTCAATTACATTTACGACGATGAAACCTACAATTACCCATCGCGAAGGTATATAAGAGAGGTTGATATATAACCAAATTAACGACTAAGCATACCAAACTCGAGCATGTTTTGGAGGAATGCTCGAAACGCCCTTGAACAAGTTTGAGTGGAGAATTATTTGAGGTAATGACTAAAGATATGGGGGTTAGTCTCAATACACACTCCCACTTTAATATTAATGGCGGAGTCGCTTGAGGAGCTGAACCAGATGCTGGACGGCCTAGCTTCAGCCTCCCGATGTATCGGTCTTGCCATGATGACGACCTGCGAAAGACTACAGGTAGATGCTGGATGCGGCAAGCTGAAGACAGGTCGCTGTGGCGCTCAGTGCGGGAGGCCTATGTCCAGCAGTGTACTGCTATAGGCTGATGACGATGATGATGAATTTGGATAAAAACAAATTCTTCATCAATGGTCACATTGATTGTACATGGTCCTTCTCGAAATCGTTTCCGAGTACACCTACCTCCTGCCTGCGAAAGACTGCAGGTAGATGCTGGATGCGGCAAGCTGAAGACAGGGCGCTATGGCGCTCAGTGCGGGAGGCCTATGTCCAGCAGTGGACTGCTAAAGGCTGATGATGATGGTGATGAATTTGGATAAAAACAAATTCTTCGTCAATGGTCACATTGATTGTACATGGTCCTTCTCGAAATCGTTTCCGAGTACACCTATCTCCTGCCTGCGAAAGACTGCAGGTAGATGCTGGATGCGGCAAGCTGAAGACAGGGCGCTATGGCGCTCATTGTGGGAGGCCTATGTCCAGCAGTGGACTGCTATAGGCTGATGATGATGATGATGAATTTGGATAAAAACAAATTCTTCATCAATGGTCACATTGATTGTACATGGTCCTTCTCGAAATCGTTTCCGAGTACACCTACCTCCTGCCTGCGATAGACTGCAGGTAGATGCTGGATGCGGCAAGCTGAAGACAGGTCGCTGTGGCGCTCAGTGCGGGAGGCCTATGTCCAGCAGTGGACTAACATAGGCTGATGATGACTGAACACTTGATATTAAAATATTGGAGAAGGCATTACTGGTGGGTGAAGGACGTAACACTTTATTACACTACACAAAATAGCAAATAATACAGAGATAAAAACTTAGAATAAAGGTATAAAGGGCGGCCTTATCGCTGAGAGCGATCGCTTCCAGGCAACCTTGTATAATTTATTTATCTAAAGTACTTACACTATATTTACATGGCACGTGTATAAAAAAAAAGGGCGGCCTTATCGCTGAGAGCGATCTCTTCCAGGCAACCTTGTATAATTTATTTATCTAAAGTACTTACACTATATTTACATGGCACGTGTATAAAAAAAAGGGCGGCCTTATCGCTGAGAGCGATCTCTTCCAGGCAACCTTGTATAATTTATTTATCTAAAGTACTTACACTATATTTACATGGCACGTGTATAAAAAAAAAGGGCGGCCTTATCGCTGAAAGCGATCTCTTCCAGGCAACCTTGTATAATTTATTTATCTAAAGTACTTACACTATATTTACATGCCACGTGTATAAAAAAAAAAACAATAATATAAACGAAGGCGCGGGCAGAAAGTATGTATGTAGTGTGAAATAAATCTATAAAACAATATCCAAATCATAAACGCTTAACAACACAGCGTAAGCAATCAAAAGGAACAAATAAATAAATAAATAATACTGGACAATTCACACAGCATTATCTAGCCCCATGGTAAGCAGAGCTTGTGTTATGGGTACTAGATAACTGATATACATAATACAATACATTACATAGATAGATATTTTTTATTATACATAGAAAACGACCAGAACACCCGGAACAAATATCTGCAGATCGTGCACACAATTGTCCCGAGGCGGGAATCGAACCCGCAACCTCCTGCGTCGCAGGCGGACCTTCGCCCACCGCGCCACATCGGTCGTCAAATTAATTATAAGCAAATTTAATAAAATGTCGGAGAAAGTTTCACATCAAATAAAAAAGTCATTTATACCAGGAAATTTACTATGATTTGTTTTTAGGTTTTTATTTTAAACTAGCTGCGCCCCGCGGCTTCACCCGCGTGGGAATTCTGCGCAATTTCACCGTGTTCTCTCACCGTTTACACCTTCCTACGACAAACATTTCAAAACAAAAATCAGCGAAACCGGCCCAGCCGTTCTCGAGTTTTAGCGAGACTAACGAACAGCAATTGATTTTTACATATAAAGATTGGAAAACTCAAAAATCAAATCATGGTAAATATCCCGATTTTGACTTCTGTGTTAACCAACCATGATAGTTTCAAAAGTTTTACCACATGAAATTATTATTTTCAAAGGTTTCCTGGCAGAGATCGCTCATAGCGATAAGGCCGCCCATTGTACAACACACTCTGTATTTGTTTCTTCCTGTCTTGTGTATTGTATTGTATATTTTCCAGAACTTAAGGACACGATGGTTCGCGTGGGATCCGATTTGAAACAGAAGCTGTTGGAGTCCTTGAGAACGACATGGAATAAATGGAAGTCCAGCCCGCCGCCCGACGGACAGTTAGAGAAGGTATGTTCATTCATTCATTCATTCATTCGGTCAGTCAGCCATTCATTCATCACACTGCTGAACCTTGCAACTATTTTTTCGATTTGACGACCTCTGCGACGCGGTGGGTCCGTCTGCGTCGCACGAGGTTGCGGGTTCGATTCCCGCCTCGGGACAAATGTTTGTAAGATCTACAAATATTTGTTTCTAGTGTTCTGTTGTTTACTATGTCTAATAAAAAAAAAGAATATCTATCTATGTAATGTATTATGTATATCAGTTATCTAGTACTCATAACACAAGCTCTGCTTAGCCTGGGGCTAGATGATGCTGTGTGAATTGTCCAGCATTATTTATTTATTTATCATTTCAGGTGGTAGAAGAGGAAATAGAAAAGGAACAGCTTTGCGAAGAAATCAAGGATGATACCAACCCGGATTCGGTAGGTTTCTAATAACAAAATTGTGCAAGGCCGAATCAATATAAGACGTGTTAGTGACCTCACACCAGCTATTGCTCCATTAAATGATGACTCCTCACGCATCCTTCAGTGGAGCAAAGAGCACGGTCTTTTGGTGAACTCCAAGAAGACTCAAGTTATCATTGTGGGTAGTTCAAAAATGACAGCTAAAATCAATATGGCGACCTTATCTCCCAATTTCCTTTGACGGTGTATCAATACCAGTGAGCAAATCTGTTAAAAACCTGGGTTTGATCGTAGACAATGAGTTGTCCTGGGGTCCGCAACTGGCGGAACTCGGCAGAAGGATGTTTGCATCGGCGGGCTCACTGCGGCGACTGCGCAACTACCACTAACATTACACTTGCCCAGTCCCTATTGCTTCCCACTCTCGATCACGCCGACGCTTGCTATCCGGATCTCACTGAAGAACAACTAAACAAGCTTGAGCGCCTCCAAAACTTCAGTATTAGGTTCATATATAACCTTAAGTTATTAGGATTATGTATCATTTTTCTTTGTAAATTCTGCTTTTTTGTTTTTTACTATATATTAGTTTCTGTATATATTGTATAATTTTGGTAATTGTTAGTAGGTACTTGCATATACATATATCATAATATTTTTATTGTCTATTGTTAGTTCTATTTATTTTTTATTCGATGTACCTATGTCGAAGTTATAAGACTAAGTTAATTCATTTTCATTTATCCTCTGCAAGCAAGCAATTCTGTAGCTACTGTATGCGAGGACACATAAATGGTTATAGGTTTTTTATTTAAGTTATCTGTTAAGTTTGTAAAACTGTATGTCTTCCAAATAAAACAAAAAAAAAATTAAAAAAAAATATTTGGCCCTCGCAAATATGACCACGTTTCCGAATATCGCGCAAAACTCAAGTGGTTACAACAAAAACTCAGTTGGTTTTGTGTGGTGGAATAAAGTGTTATTTATCTATCTATGTGTTCTATTGATGACGAATCTCACCAACGAAGGTGTCGTCTGCGGTGTAGGAGGTGGCGGGCTCGGTTCCCGTCCCTGGACAAATGTTTGTGCGATCCGTTGATATTTGTTCCTGTCTCATCATCATCAGAACAGCACTTTATGTCGCCCACTGCTGGGTCCAGGAAAAACGGATCCTTTAGTTAGAATATGCTGTGTATGTGCGCTCTATGATGACCCTAGTGGTCGAGTTTAGTGAAATGACTGAACATTCGAAGCGAGAATCGAACCTGTAACGTTTTAAGCCGACCTTCGCGCACTACGCCAGCGAGGTTTTGCAAATATCTTACTTGTTTTAATATTTACTAATCTTATAAAAATAATATATACAAATTATATATGAGTATAAGACGACCTCTGTGGCGCGGTGGGCGAAGGTCCGCCTGCGAAGCAAGAGGTCGCGGGTTCGATTCCCGCCTCGGAACAATTGTGTGTACGATCTGCAGATATTTGTTCCGGGCGTTCTGGTCGTTTTCTATGTATAATAAAAAAATATCTATCTATGTAATGTATTGTATTATGTATATCAGTTATCTAGTACCCATAACACAAGCTCTGCTTACCATGGGGCTAGGTAATGCTGTGTGAATTGTCCAGCATTATTTATTTATATATTTCAGACAACACCAGAAATGCTGGGGAAGCTAAACTCCGGCCGGCGCATAGACTACGTTCTACAAGAAGCGCCGCTAGAAATGATCAACGAATATCTATTTGCGATGTCCAGCCACGTCGGATACTGGTAACTGATACATTCACTCACTCTTTCATTCACTCATTCATTATCATTATAAGCTGAGACGCAGGGTTTGTCGTTGTTCTGATAAAAACAAATTAATTAATATTTTAAGGTTGCGCCTTAGGGGCCGTTCAAATATTACGTAAGCAGATTTATTACAATTATTTACCCCCCCATCCCCCTTGTCAGCAAAAGTAAGCAAAGCTGCCCCCTGGCCCCATGCTTACGTAAACATTTTTCAATTATAAATGTATTTTTTTTATAATTTAATTATAATCTTAAAAATAAGAAAATAGATTTAGGATCGAGATTAGATTTTACTGATACAGTATTCAACATAGAGTAAGGGGCAAAAATATTATAATCTTACGAACATAACAAACGCGCGGTAATTCCCCGAATCGGTTCTAAAGCGAGTGCCTAAACTTATGCATTATTTGCGGGAATCCCCGAAAATGCGTTTCGTTTTCAAGCATAGACAATGTGAGGGTTGCCATTCGTGTAAAAAAGTAAATAACTACCGATGACGTAATCATCATCTAGACTCCCCTACCCCCCATGTCATCCAAAATAAGCAAAACAAAGACCCCCCACCCCCCCATAGTGCTTACGTAATACTTGAACGGCCCCTTATTCACACACTGAAACAAACTCAATTTAACTATCATAGCCGCGCGGCTTCGATCGGTCACGCTTACTAGCGCCTGCAGTCTGCGGTCCATCTTGGAATTGCACCTTAACGGCCTTTTGGTTTTTTTTTCCAGGGAATCTGAGGACACTATGCTTCTAATGCTGCGTGAAATATACAACTCTCTCGGCGTGCCTCCCGACTGCACCGTGCCGCAGCAGAGCATGACCGTGACACGGACCAAACTGGTGAGTGAAATGAAAGGAAAAATGAAATGAAATGAATTTATTTGTTAAAAGACTTAAACAGAACATAATAAACTTAAACTTAAAGTTAAACTGAACGTGTCGGTAATCATGTAAGACCAGTAACAAAATGGCTTTGCCTCAGCATGAGTTGGATGACCAGCATGCTAGCAACCAACGCTGGTGTTCTTGGAGTGAACGATAGAACGAATGAATGAACGATATGTGATTTACACTGGGCTACAATCTAAATAAAATTATTTTATTTTTTCAGGACGAGGCATCAGTCGTCAACGAAAGAGGTACGTAAAGAAGTGTATAACGAAGTGGATCCGTACTAAAACCGTGCGAAGCCGGGAAGGTCCGCTAGTAAATAATAAACATAGGCTTGATGATAATTATTGATTGATTTACCTTGATCATTTCTGTTCCAGAGCATGCATCTACAAGCAAAGAATTCTTGTGATAATAAAACGAAGTAATTAAAAAAAACTGTTAACCTAGTTTAAACGGGCCTATTTCACCACAGCCTTAAATAACCCAAAAAAAAACTCTATTGTGTGAATGAAGTCGAAGGATATTTTGGTTATTGTTACATAATTTCATTTAGGTATTAATTTTAATGAATATTTTATTTATTATTTTTCATAAAAATATTCGTTTCGTTTAAATTCTTGTATATTTTCTCAGTTCATTCCAAAATATAATCTGAAATATTTGAAGCTGTTGAATCTATGGAAATGACACTTTATATATTGTCGAAAATGTAGTTAGAAAACACATTATTTTCTTAAAAGTCCTAAAATAAATAAAACATAATATTATGTATTATGTAGCTGGCAGGTATTTTTTAGTTTTTGCGTTAGAATTAAAAAAAAAAAAACTCAAATGCTTTTCAGGTTAAAGAGTAGTTTAACACTTTGACTGCGATTTTTTTTCAACGACTGCGATCTTTTTTTTAACCTAAGCCATTCGTGCTGCCGCTCTACACAGCGGTTGTGTTGCGCCGCACATGCGTTTCGTTCGAAAAATATTACGGCTGTACTGAGTCACAAAGATCTGTATTTTCTCAGCCGCTGCGCTAGTGCGGATTTACGCATATTAGTCACTTGTAGAAAACACATACCGTGTGATTTCAGCAGTCAAAGTGTTAGCAGAATAATTATTAAAAAAAAGTGAAAACAACATATTCACCGGAACGAAAAAACATACAATGTACATACGTAATGTTTTTTGCTAAAAAAAATATTGATTGTTTGTCACTACTAATTTATTTACTTATTATTTTACCTGATTTCTAGTTACATAGATAACGTCTCGCACTCAAAGGTTATGTATTGTTCAACTAATCAATCTAAGGTATCTTTTCTAGAGCAATTATCGCCGACCACAATACTTTGTTCTTTATTAAGCACGTCTTTACTTAGGGTCGGTACATCTGACGGAAAATGCGTCGCGTTTTATCGGTCGCGTAACGCCAGAACAACAAATATATAATAAAACATTCAACCTTTCACACTCAACCGATGATGCGTTAGTGCGTCGAGCGTGCGTCTGTTACGTTTCCGTCAACGCATAGTCGGTCGAACGTGACGTGTAATTTGATGCATTCAGACTAGGCTTAACATCAGCGGAGATCGTCTGTGTGCAGGCCGTTCGAACTGACTAGACGCGTAGTGTGGCCTAATTTGACCGAATAGACGCGACCGATGATAACCTCGACGCATTTTCCGCCAGATTTGTAGAGACCCTTGTGATATTGACGTGGCGCTAAATTTGACGCTATTGACTCGCAGCGAGACTCAAGAATAGACCCTTAGACAGATAGAGACAGAAATACATGATTTTTATTAAAAAAAACGTAGGTAAGACTGCCTATTCGAAACTAAAGTTTACGTAAGAGTTAATCGAAAATATGTAAAATACTTTGTTTATAATTTTTGGATTTCTGAGTTTCGAAAAACAAAGTCTTTATAACTAGGTGAACTAACATTGGTTTTAAAAATAAAAGTTTATATTTTACCATATATTTTGTTTTATTTGTGCGAGTGGTCGTTTTTCTAACAAATTAATGATTTGTTAGAAATACGACATAATACATAATATAATTAGTTTTTTTTTCTTTATTACTTAGTTCTTAATTTGTATTATTTTATCTTCTTGTCTTCTTTGTCGTAGTCTTCATTGCTGAAGGTCGTGCCCGTCCTGGAAAGCTTTCACGGTGACGCTGATGAACCGCTTCCACACCACTCTGTCTCCGGCCTGTCTCAGGGCTGCAGGCAAAGTGAGTCTCGTTATAGCCTTAATTTGATCAAACCAGCGGGCTGGTGACCGTCCTCTTGGTCTTTTCCCCCTCTATCTTGCCCATTACTAGTTTTTCAAGATTGTCTGGTTGCCTTCTGGCTATATGGCCAATTTTTTTTTAAATTTTAATTTGGCCATTATTTTATATGAAACGCAAATAAATATCTTGTATTTCTATTTGGAGGCTACATCTAGTGACTTACAAGTCTAGACGCTTGCAGTGCGGCCAGTATCGTACATTTCTAAACATATGCTTTCTGATCTACCATCCAAGCTTCCTTGCAATACATCGAATTATTTAAGGAGGAATGAACACTGCGTTCCTTCCTCCTTAACCAAAGGACCTCATTGACCCCTATTATAAAAGCTTTCTCTTTGAAAATCGTTACTATTTGTCGTTACGATTTTCTGTCTGCTTTTTCTTCCCACAATGGTGTTTCCTATGTCAAAAGTCAGTGTGTAATAGATACTTAATGAAATTGTAATAGAACTATCTAGCAAGCTGAAGTGGCAGTGGGCCGGCCATATCTTGCGAAGAACCGACGGCCGCTGGGGCAAACGTGTTCTTGTAGTGTAGGACGCCCTCCGACCAGGTGACATGAAAACCTGCGAAAGACTGCAAACAGATGCTGGATGCTGCAAGCTGAAGACAGGGCGCTATGGCGCTTATTGGGGGAGGCCTATGTCCAGCAGTGGACTAAAATACGCTGATGACGATGAGAAATCTTATTAATGAATTAAACGACATCAAGTGTAACATGCGTAGGTTACCTACCTGCCTACGGTGGAAATAAATAAATATACAAATATGGCAAAAACGTTACTACAAACTCAGATTTATTTCATAAAACAGGCCATAGAGTTAAATTTGTACTCATTTGTAGGTAGTAGGTACTGTTCAAATGTATGGGACCTATATGTACATTATATCCTTCCTCTATGGACCCATAGAGTAAAACTTTCTATCACAACCTCTTTAGGATAACGTTTTCTGTCATTTCTTAGAAGTATATCATACTTTATATTCTCTTTGGTATATTCTTTGGACCTCAAAACTAGTTATTACAACCCAACATTTTAGAAATAAAAATTATTAAAATTCCCCAGTTCATGGATCAAAAATATATTCATCCAGAATTTCAGTCAGAATTTCCTGGCTTCAACAAATACAAATCGTGGTACAAACTAGATTTAGAAGGATCGTATATAACCAAATACAGAGTTTTACCAAACGATATCAAGGTCACAAAGCCAAAATCAGCAAGAAAAATGAGAACTAAAACGCGGTCGCAAAACATAAAAATCGAGGGCATTCAAAAACCAGAAGGATTAAGTTATTGTCATGAAATTATAGTAAAGTTAAGTGTAAACCTGTGTGTTACTTTACTGTTCGCTTTGTTTTTATACTGTGTGTTTTCCTTTCTTGTTCCTATGAAGGTATCAAGACATAACGAGAATTATTAGATTATTAAAAATGTAAAATTGTCCTGAACATTTTGTTTTTATGTTCCCATAGGGCTGGTCCACCTGTTCAAGGTCGCTCAGCGAGCTATGGAAAGAGCTATGCTCGGAGTTTCTCTGAAGGATAGGATTCGCAACGAATACATCCGACAGAGAACCAAAGATACCGACATAGCTCGGAGAATTAGCAAGCTGAAGTGGCAGTGGGCCGGCCATATCTCGCGAAGAACCGACGGCCGCTGGGGCAAACGAGTTCTTGAGTGAAGACCACGGCTCTGTAAACGTAGTGTAGGACGCCCTCCGACCAGGTGGGATGACGACCTGCAAAAGACTGCAGGTAGATGCTGGATACGTCGAGCTGAAGACAGGGTGCTATGGCGCTCATTGGGGGAGGCCTATGTCCAGCAGTGGAATTCTTATGGGCTGATGATGATGATGATGTTCCCATAGAAGAAGGCTTAGAATTGTAGTAGACTAGCTGCGCCCCACGGCTTCGCTCTCGTGGAAATCAATGTTTCAAATGGTTTATAAACCTTCCTCTTGATCACTATCTATTTAAAAAAACCGCATCAAAATCCGTTCCGTAGTTTAGAGATCCAAGCGTACACAGGGACAGACAGACAGAGGGAAGCGATTGTTTATAACTACATACCTATGTAGTGATGCAAACGAGGTATTTTTTGTGCAAAAGAATTTTTAAAAAATCGACATTTAGTCTATTTTCTATTCGTATACGTGCACTTAGGATATATTATTATATTTTTTTGTTGATTCGGGACTAAAAAAAACCAATTAGATACGTAAATAAAACTTTATTGCGTAAATTCTTTATACAAAACTAAAAATTAAATGCTAGTTTGAGACCGAAAGGCTGCCAATTCCTCTTACATAAACATAATATGCACTAGATCATGTATTAATATTGTTATATAATATATGTTAGAATAAGAAATTAACAGTAGTACTACAAAAAAGTTGGACATCTGTTGAACGCGTGTTTAACAAAAGCTTTACCACAAACCTGCGTTTTACGCACGCCTTAGGCAGTTGTCTCACCGGGAACGATGAACGAGTAGCGAGCAGAGCTAGAATGTAGAAACGAGTCGGCGTGAAGCGGGGAGCGAGTACGTAGTTCCGATAGCTGTGTATGTGGTTGTGTAGCTCGGTTATAAGCGAGTGTGCGAGTGAGACGAGCGATTACTCGTATCACTCGCTCGCGGCCGCCAAACGACAGTCCTGCGCTAACCTGCATTGTAGAGAAATTACCGCTGGTTGCTCTCTCGGCGTGAGTTCTGATCGCTGAGCGAGTGTTATTTTCCTGGCTCTTGTCGCCCAGCGACAAACTAGTGAAGCGAGTCCTCGCCGGCAGTGTGAACAGTCAGCGATCAACTTGTATATGCATCTCTTTTGTTTACACGAAATTTATATCTATAGTACGTTTCTAGAGCGAGAAAATAGCCGATAGTTAGTCGTTTCCTCGCCGGCGGCGGTGGGACAACTGCCTTAAACATGGTTTAACTTAAGACAGTCGAAAGCGCTTGTTTAACGAGTGCCTAAAGAGAATACGTATTTAAGAAATTGCACATCTGTCGAGAAAGTGACAGAAACCTAATGAAACTTCCAAAACATACGAGGCAGAAATAGCTTTCTTTCGAGTAATAGGTATAGAAATATATAAATAAATAATGCTGGACAATTCACACAGCATTATCTAGCCCCATGGTAAGCAGAGCTTGTGTTATGGGTACTAGATAACTGATATCCATACTACAATTCAGTATATAGATATATATTCTTTATACATAGATAGCGACCAGAACACCAATTGTAGATATAGTTTTTTTGGTTTTATTTGCTTCGCTGTAATTGTATTTCTTTGTGTACTATATGTTTTCTATGGACCTTTGTTCTCTGAAAATAAATAATTTGAATTGAATTGAGAATGTAATTAAATGAAAGGGCGGGAATCGAACTCGCTGCCTCCTGCATCGCAGGCAGACCTTCGCACCGCGCCAGAGAGGTCATTCGTCATATACGAAATCCATATCTTGAAGGGAACAGAAAATCAAAATCACCTTACTTTTTACGATATACGAAATAACGTGTTTCGTTTCGACCAATTGGTGTAGGTACAAACCGAATTAGAATACAAATTTGCCCAAAAAGTAAATTCAGAACGAAACAATCAAAATTGCGAATTTTTTGGAATTCAAATATATACGTCTGTTACTTTCTCGCTTAGATATTCAATTGAACAATGTAGGTATGTACTATTATTCTGAAATCTATGTAAATGCAAAAATTATAATTATAGGCATTATTCAACGTTAAAATACATTTTGTGAGGATAGGACTTTGTACAAAATTCGACATGTTTAAACATATTATTATTAAGTAAACTTAATCTAGCAAAAGATTATTGCAAATTAAACGCCCCTACACTGACATTCATGCAAAATACAAACAAAGGCTAGATGCCGCTCAGTTTCGCACCGACAACAGTATGTAGTAAGTAATTTGTTGTTGTGCATAGCTTTACTTAAATATTGACATGTATCGAATCATATTATATTTAGACTTAAATAGGCAAATAACCATGTATTAGACATATAAGAGATGAACTATATATATAGTGGATAGTGGTTTCTTTTCACTTCTTCCACTAGTGGACAAAAAATTGAAGTGAACAGTAAAATAATTTTATTTGATAATAATTTATATTTAAAATATGACTTGTCTAAGTGCTTATTTTGTAAGCCTAAAGAAATAAATGATTTTTTACTTTTACTTTACTTTTACTAATAAAACAAAATAAGAGCTCACATTACAAGTGCGCTCTTATTTACGGAGAAAGATTTTTTGCGCCGACCCGACATCTGGATAGTATTTGTGACCGCAGGTTATCCGACGTTATACAGTAAGTTGTAGTTCTTTAGAAATTATCATGATTTTAACAATAAAGTCATTTAACACTTTGACTGCGATTTTTTTTCGACGACTTCGATCTTTTTTTTAACCTAAAAAATTCGTGCTGCCGCTCTACACAGCGGTTGTGTTGCGCCGCACATGCGTTTCGTTCGAAAAACATTACGGCTGTGCTGAGTCACACAGATCTGTATTTTCTCAGCCGCTGCGCTAGTGTGGATTTACGCATATTAGTCACTTGTAGAAAACACGTACCGTGTGATTTCAGCAGTCAAAGTGTTAAAACGGGATGTTTACAAAATGAGGGTAGATCGGTCTGCCCATAAAAACTCGCAGTGCTTCAGTTATTCCGTGATCATGGCGCATGAAACTGTGCCGAAATATTGGAAAACTCAAAAATCAAATCATGGTAAATATCCCGTTTTAAATGACTTCAGTTGTATTTCGCTAGTTATTCGAAACAAAGCGAGGCGCTTGCGTAAGAAACCGAGGAGTCTTGCTTCGTCATACACTGTGAGGACTGCGCGTACTTTAGAAACTTCATTGACATCTTCGGTGCGTTGGACTGGCTCTGGAGTTTTGTGACAGCCTGGGAGAAAAGACAAGAGTTTAGAAGAATAATATACAAAGATATATAGATATATACATAGATAGAGATATAGATAGATATATAGATAGATAGATATATATATTTATTTATTGATACAAATTTGTTACATTTTGTTTATAGCATCTTAAATACTAACATAGGTTTATCTAGACACTGGAGTTCTCTAAACAATAATGAGGTTAAAAATTGAAATTAAAGTAATTAGCGCGGTCGGCAGTCACGCAACAAGCACAGAGACTTCGCTGTCCGCTGCATGGCTTGGCAGCCGCACACAGGCGATCCACCAATCACGAGCGAGCAGCGACTCCACTGCGCCTGAGTTTAGCTACAGGGTGCTCCTTGATGGTTATATATAAGTTGTAGTTACTTGACGGTTAAAGGAAAGTCTCAAAGAAAATTAAAATAAATAAGTAATTCTGGACAATTCACACAGTATTATCTAGCCCCAAAGCAGCATTGGCTGTGCGACCCGACATTTGTGAGCCACGAAAGTGTTAACATGGAAAATTCCAATTAAAAAATAGAATAAATAAATAATTCTGGACAATTCACACAGCATTATCTAGCCCCATGGTAAGCAGAGCTTGTGTTATGGGTACTAGATAACTGATATACATAATACAATACATTACATAGATAGATATTTTTTATTATACAACGCTAAGAGGCGACGTGGAAGGCCCAGGATGAGATGGCGCGACGAGCTCGAGGCACATCTTCCATCGTGGCCTGTTGCGGCGTTGGATCGCGAGGAGTGGAAGGAGAAAAGGGGGGCCTTTGCCCAGCAGTGGGACCATGGCTTAAAATTAATAATAATAATAGGAAACAACCAGAACACCCGGAACAAATGCCTGCAGATCGTACAAACATTTGTTCCGAGGCGCGAATCGAAACCGCAACCCCTTCGCAGGCGGACTTTCGTCCACCGCGCCACAGAGGTCATCAAAAATATATATGTATATATTTGTATAATTCATGCATGATTTGTCTATTTTGATTTGTTGTTTTATTAGTTTTCCAAATTAGCGTCTGTAACGTTGCTGTGTTTTTTTAATATAATGTTTCTATTAGTGGCATCTTGATTGGTTTATACAAAACTATATTACTGTTAACTTTAAGAATATTGTAAACTGTTTGTTCCTTAACGAAAAATAAAATAAATAAATATATTAACAAAAACTTTACCTGCAATAATACCGCAATGGGATGCCTGCCACAGATGGTGTTGCCATATTTGTTGAGGTATTCCGTGAATGGTTTCGGGTCCAGTTTCTCAATTATATTCATACCCTGGGAATAAGTTGGTATTTTCGTTATACAAACATAGATATAAGATAATTTTGAACACCCTGACTGCTCACATAAATATGAAACAATGAGTAGTAAGATATTTTGAACACCTAGGGTGCTTACAACAATATGATGAATAAAACTGCGTATATCAAATTGCTTTTATAGTTTTCAGATCATTTTGACTACTCTAGACGCTCATATCAAATTGACGCTAACTGTACCTGTTGGTCGAGCCACTTGATAGATGGGCAGGTCGCGCTCACACCACGTGTACCGGAAGCGAGACCCCCAGTGGCAGAAGTCAGACGAGATGATGAATATGCTCTCGCTCGCGACTTCTCTCGCGTATTTTCGGTATAAAAAGTAGCCTATTATCTAAGTTAGTGTTCTAAATGTACGCCAAGTTCCATGTTGATCAGTTCAGTAGTTAGTAGGTACCTGTTGGTCGAGCCACTCGATGCTCTGGTAGATGGGCAGGTCGCGCTCACACCACGTGTACCGGAAGCGGGACCCCCAGTGGCAGAAGTCAGACGAGATGATGCATCTTGATCAGTTCAGTAGTTAGTAGGTACCTGTTGGTCGAGCCACTCGATGCTCTGGTAGATGGGCAGGTCGCGCTCACACCACGTGTACCGGAAGCGAGACCCCCAGTGGCAGAAGTCGGACGAGATGATGAAGAGGTTCTGAGGATCTGCTAGGTAAGGGGCCAGGATGGCGCCGTATCTGTGGGATAGTGGAAAACATAATTGAATAGATGACGACCTCTGTGGCGCGGTGGGCGAAGGTCCGCCTGCGACGCAGGTGGTTGCGGGTTCGATTCCCGCCTCGGAACAATTGTGTGTACGATCTACCGATATTTGTTCCGGGTGTTCTGGTAGTTTTCTATGTATAATAAAAAATATGTAATGTATTGTATTATGTACTATAACAGTCATCTAGTAACCATAACTGAAGCTTTGGCTTAGCTTGGTGCTAGATGATGATGAACCTGAATGGGTACGTAGTGCCCACGCTGAGCCACAGATGGCGTTGTTTTCAACAGTCATCACTAAACCAAAAAACAATACTACTATAAGTTTGACCGTAACCGCTGTACCGCGCCTGAGGTATGCGATCGGGGGGAAGTATCGGCTGCTCCGATCCATCAGTCTGCCGTCAACGCGTACTCCTGCTGTTCTTTCCTCGCCCCCCACCTCGCCGCACTTTCCTAAGGAGCAGTACAGCGGTTTCGGTTAAACTATACTACAGTAACTCACTATACTCACTTGGCTTCCTTGTCGGGCGATATAGATCCCACCAGAATGGGTATTATAGTAAAACCAGTCTTGTATCTAAAAGAAAGAAAAATTAATCAAAAAAAAAAACTATATATTAAGGTTCTTGTTATTATAGTGCGTAAGCTTTCGCAGCATTAACGGCGCTAGAGTCCGTAGGATGTCCTAAAGATTTTAGACTCGTTGGTTACTTGATTTCGTGGCTTCGTTGGCTAGAGCAGGAAAGAACGTCGCGGGTTCAAGTCTCGCCGATTTTATTTGGGATATTATTTAATTTCATACTAACTAAATATTGTTCTGTAAATTGTAAAGTATTCGATTTGTTACGAATACATCCGACAGAGAACCAAAGTTATGGACATAGCTCTAAGAATTAGCAAGCTGAAGTGGCAGTGGGCCGGCCATATCTCGCGAAGAACTAATTAGGTTCAAATCAGAGATTAAAATTCACGTATTCCATATTCCAGAATTCTGTTTTGAACATTATTCCATGGGAATAATGTCGTCATCGCTGCCACTGCCCAACCCACCCACGGAGTCGCAGCTGACGGTCACGAGTATTAATAATATTAATTCCTAATGCATATTACGTATTTTCGCTCGGGAGGTAATAATTGACCAAAGTACCTGGCTCCCGGACCAGTAGTTTATTGCAAATTCGGAGGCCTTGGTATTGTAGTGGTCCTGCAAAGTTTGTGTGCGCGACAAATGGACGAATAATACTAAAGTCATTTAAAACGGGATATTTACCATGATAAGATTTTTGAGTTTTACCAACCTTTCGGCAGTTTCATGCGCCATGATCACGGAATACGACGATGTGGCGAGGTGGGCGAAGGTCCGCCTGCGCAGGAGGTTGCGAGTTCGATTCCCGCCTCGGAACAATTGTGTGTACTATCTGCAGATATTTGTTCCGGGTGTACTGGTCGTATGATAAAAAATATCTATCTATGTACTTAATGTATTGTTTTATGTATATCAGTTATCTGGCACCCATAACACAAGCTCTGCTTACCATGGAGCTAGATAATGCTGTGTGAATTGTCCAGCATTATTTATTTATTTTATTTTTATTAATAAATAATAATAATGATTTGGTCATGAATGCGTGTTGGTCATTATGCGTCAGAAGGATGAAAATCTGTTGTTTGTATAAAAATACTTCAGGTTAGGTAGGTGGTACTTAGAACGTCTGTTTATCGCCCAGAAGAGCTGCATTAGAGCCATCTGTGGCATTAAAAGAAGGGACAGCTGTCGACCATATTTCAATAAACTTAATCTCCTGACATTGACATCACTATATATTTATGAAATTGTACTATTTATTCGACGAAACCCTGGACTATTTTCCTATAACACCAACAAGCGACGACAAGATTGTTTGCAAATCAAGAATAACGTTAAAACAGCTCTATTTAGTAACAGTACTTATGTAATGGCTCCCAGAATTTATAATAGTTTACCAAATGACATTAGGAAATGTACTGACATCACAAAATTTAAATCTAACCATTTTAGTTATTTAATAAGTAAGACATTTTACAGCTTGAATGAATATTTTGACGGAGTTTAGTTATTTTAGTTACTATGTAAATGTAGTATAGGTAGGGACTCAAATTGAAAAACGCATTATTTTTAATTCCTAATTTTTTATTTTTGCATTATGTACTATTATTATTATTGATTTTTGCTCTATTTCCAAAATATGTAACTTTTGTACGCCTAATGGCAGATCACAGTGCTCTTAATTTTAAGTCTGAACATCCCTGTAATACCTGTGTATCACAAATAAATAGTTCATAAACTACTTACTCTTCCATCACCTTGGCTATGTACGGCAGGTGCATTTCTATGGAATGCTCATCTTCATCCGTCTGGGAGTCCATCCATTCAAACTGCCGCGTCGCTTCTAACTCTGTATATACTGAAAAATAAAATACTAATATTAAAAACTATATACCAATTTAGAATCCATGATATTTTATTTCATCAAAGATAGTTCATACCGAATTGTGTTCGCGGGGGTGAGGGGAGCGAGGAATGCGTCAGTCGCACTCTGTTTGTCAATGGTGAGGTCGTAGAGCGACTTGACGTATGTGTAACTATGATAATTTAAATTTCAAGGGTACACTTTGACTGCGAACTTTTTTCGACGACTGCGATCTTTTTTTTAACCTAAGCCATTCGTGCTGCCGCTCTACACAGCGGTTGTGTTGCGCCGCACATGCGTTTCGTTCGAAAAACATATTACGGCTGTGCTGAGTCACACAGATCTGTATTTTCTCAGCCGCTGCGCTAGTGTGGATTTACGCATATTAGTCACTTGTAGAAAACACATACGGTGTGATTTCAGCACTCGAAGTGTTAATCAACTCACTCTGTTTATCAATGGTGAGGTCGTATAGCGGTGTCTGGTACTTGTCCATGGAGGATAGCGCGCAGCCGTTCAACCGGACGTGGTGAGACGGTCCCAGAATGAATATACGTTTTCTGAAACAAAACAAATAAATAATTTACTATTATTTCACTTGATATATTTAAATTAAATACAATAAAATATGATAAATAAATAAAAATAAAATAAATGGTTATTGCATCAACTTAAAAAACTATAAATACAGGTTCTAGGGTCACCCTTTTAAGCAAAATTTGCTTGTGTTAGGAAAACCCGCTCTTACCAATAATATTTAAGTATTTGCGTAACAAGATATACTAAATTAAGGGTCCGGCGACCCTCGGTTTCAAAAATCACTCCGAATATCGCTGTCCCTGTTTAACCCTTGCGCCGCGCCCCATGCGTGCGCGATAGCAATATTAGCCGTTCAAAATTTGGTTTGTTCCGTAATACCAAAAATTATGACTGAAAACTTTTTGTATTCTTCACAAAGTATTGTTATTCTGTAACTAGACAATATAAGCTATGTTCCTTAATAAATAAAACGTAAGATATTGATGTTTTTAATACGAAACAAATAGCGAGAAAACATGTCCATTTTCGCATAAAAATGTGCAAAATGAGATTGGCTTTCATTTCATTTTAGGTAAGTATTTTGAAAAAAAAAACTATTTAGGAACCTAGATAAATACTATTCAAATACAAATAATACAATATTATAGTGGAAATATGCTTGAATTGGAAATCATTTTTGTATTACGTTTGTATGAAGATGTATGAAGACTAAAGAAATAAACAAATTCAAAGAAATAAACATAATGACAGTACCATGTCAATATATTTATGAAAACTTGTTGTACACTCATAAAAACATCGATCGATTCAATAAAAAAAGCGATATACATAATGTAAATACTAGAAATAAAAATAAACTCGCTGTTCCCACAACTAGACTACATAAGATAAGTGCATCTTTTAAAGGGCAATGTATACGCTTCTACAACAAAACTCCAAGTGAGTTGCAAAAATTATCAATAAATAAATTTAAAAAAATTGTGAAGCATATTCTTTGTAAAAAGGCTTATTACAAAATATCAGATTATCTAGAAGATAAAAAAGCTTGGAACGAGTTTTGCTCCAACTCAAAATCTAACAACTTACAGATAAGCAAATCTATGTACTAGACACATAAGTTATGAACATACTGGTGGTTTCTTGTCACTTCTTCCACTGGTGGACAAAAAATTGAAGTGAACATCAATATAATAATGAATAGTATAAAATATGACTTGTCTAAGTGCTTATTTGTAAGCCTAAGGAAATAAACTTTCATTTCATTTCATTTCATTTCATTTCATTTCTATACTAATACTTGTCTTGAGGCGAGCATCGAACACGCGACCTCCTGCGTCGCTGGCAAATTATAATTATGTAATAAAATGAGTTCTTCGCGAGATATGGCCGGCCCACTGCCACTTCAGCTTGCTAATTCTTAGAGCTATGTCGATAACCTTGGTTCTCTGTCGGATGTATTCGTTACGAATCCTATCCTTCAGAGAAACTCCGAGCATAGCTCTTTCCATAGCTCGCTGAGCGACTTTGAACTGATGGACCAGCCCTATCGTGAGTGTCCACGTCTGAGCTCCGTAGGTCATAACTGGGGCAAACGTGTTCTTGAGTGGAGACCACGACTCGGTAAACGTAGTGTAGGACGCCCTCCGACCAGGTGGGATGGCGACCTGCGAAAGACTGCAGGTAGATGCTGGATGCGGCAAGCTGAAGACAGGGCGCTATGGCGCTCATTGGGGGAGGCCTATGTCCAGCAGTGGACTGCTATAGGCTGATGATGATGATGATGATGAATAAAATGAGTGACTCACACGACCACAGGGCTGATTTGTCTGTACGCGAAGGCCGAGCAGGCGCCGCAGTACGAATAACCAGCATGACTGAAAACCAAATAATTCAACAATAATGAAAAACATTCATTTTCTTTGCTCAACAAAAACATTCATATTGATTTAGGGTGCAGCCAAACGAGCGTAATTTTTTGAGTTGTTAGTCGCGTATTTTCGGTCGCGTAAATTCTGCCCAGCAGAAAATCTGTAAAGATTTGATTGTTTGTTTGCATTGAATAGGCTCCGAAACTATATAGTGGATAATACTAAGATAGTGGAAGCACAAAGGGTGGCCTTATCGCTACGAGCAATCTCCGAATTGAAAAATTCTTTCAACGTTGGGAAGCTACACTATCCCCGGTGAACATAGGCTATATTATATTTTCAAAAAAATTAGAGATCCTTACTAAAACTCCAATAGCCTGTGCGAAGCCGGGAACGGCCGCTAGTAACAAATAAATGTTTTTCTACCTCTCTGAAAGCTGAAGACAGGGCGCTATGGCGCTCATTGGGGGAGGCCTATGTCCAGCAGTGGACTGCTATAGGCTGATGATGATGACCTTTCTAGTGGAAACTTACGGTGCTATGATGGCGCGGGCTGGCCCATGAGTTAAGTCAGCTTTGGACAGCCACATATCAAGCTGGCGAGATAATTCCGTACCTATAACAAAAAATATCACTACATAGTATAAAACAAAGTCGCTTCCCGCTGGCTGTCTGTCCCTATGCATGCTTAGAACTTTAAAACAACGGAACCACTGGGGAAAACGTGTTTTTTAGTTGAGACCGCGACTCGGTAAATGTAGTGTGCGCTCTCCGGCCAGGTGGGATGACGACCTGCGAAAAACTGCAGGTAGATGCTGGATGCGACACACTACAGACAGGGCGCTGGCTGATGCGCTCATTAGAGGCCTATGTCCAACAGTGGTTTAAAATTTTATTAACCCTAAGTTTCAGTTTTACACACTGTATACACAGTTGATATTTGGATATATCGTGCACGGTAGTGCAAATTGTCTTGTTAATTTTTTGTAGTTTTTTGAGCTCTTTCCTACAATTCTAGTTAATACCTTTTTTATACGATGGGAAAATGCTGTTGCGCATTGCCTCTAGCCTGAGGAGGGCTAGAGAGGTATGTTGGGCTCTCCACTGAGCTACTAACAGAGTGTTAGCAGATAGTGACATACCAACTAAAAACCCATCGATACTTCCTCTCTCACCTTAGTGCCAGAGCGTCATCAAACCACTCGTCACCAGACGATTCGTTTGACGGCGCGCTGGCACTTGACAGGGTTGCGGGTTCCCGGGCGGATTCGAACGCTACCCTGTCGGTGATCATCCGTCTGGGACGGATCCTTCTTGTTGTCCCCCCTTGAGAGGGCGAGGCATGTCCCGGAGTATTAAGCGCGTCCCTCCTCGTTGGAGACCTGTGCAATGCTGGGGTGGTTCTCTTCTCACCATCACCCAGCTGGTCTCCATCGAGCGGAAGAAGGCTAAAGAATTGCCGTCGCCTTCTTCCGATGCTCCGCCGACGGAGCGGTTCAGCTTGAGGGCTTTCCTCCCTGACTCGCTCCGCTGCCTGTTTCTGAGAAATGACATCTTCACAGAAGGAGACTATGGCTTCCCAAGCCCTCTCGCTGTGAAGCATGGCATTCACCAAGCTCGGCAGCGAGAGGTGCTAACCAACTACACTTTCGAGCGCCTGAAACGATTCTAGTTAAAACCTAACTTATCGCAGGATTTGTGTAGGTACCAATAAATAAATAATATTCAGAATAAGTTTCGAGTAGGCCTACCAAATTTAAGATCAAAAGGGTTCAATATATTGGTTTACTCGTATATTTTTTTATACTTGTAGACTTGTAGTGCACCTGTATAAAAAAATATGGAGTGTTCACTGCACTCCATATTTTTTTATACAGGTGCACTCAACAGTATAATTTCTTGTATGAAATTACTTTACCTTATAGAATAAATTCATAATAAATAATGCTGGACAATTCACAAAGCATTATCCAGCCCCATGGTAAGCAGAGCTTGTGTTATGGGTACTAGATAACTGATATACATAATACAATACATTACATAGATAGATATTTTTTATTTTACATAGAAAACGACCAGAACACCCGGAACAAATATCTGCAGATCGTACACACAATTGTTCCGAGGCGGGAATCGAACCCGCAACCTCCTGCGTCGCAGGCGAACCATCGCCCACCGCGCCACATCGGTCGTATAATAAAATAAGAAACAAGTAAAATAAAACAAAATGTACAATATTTTATAAAACATTTTTTTAATTATTTTGACATCATTACACAGTTCTGAGAAACCATACAGTTTATTATAAAATCAAACATAAGAAGCTGAATTTTTAATACAATTATTTAAGATAGATAAGACTAGACGCTTGAACTATATTATTATTGAATCAATACTCTCAGTCAAGTTCGGTGTGAAATGTCATAAAAACAAACCACAGTTAAAAATAATTTAAAACTCATGCTTCAAATCTAGTTTCAGACATAAATAAATAATCCTGGACAATTCACTCAGCATTATCTAGCCCCATGGTAAGCAGAGCTTGTGTTATGGGTACTAGATAACTGATATACATAATACAATACATTACATAGATAGATATTTTTTATTATACATAGAAAACGACCAGAACACCCGAAACAAATATCTGCAGATCGTACACACATTTGTTCCGAGGCGGGAATCGAACCCGCGACCTCCTGCGTCGCAGGCGGACCTTCGCCCACCGCGCCACAACGGTCGTCAATTGTATATTAATAACAATATTGTACACCTCATTACAAAAAATAGACATTACATGCGACAAGTACAATGTTCGGCCTTACATCAATTAAGTTTAGGTATGGGTGGTTTGTTTACAAATATTTTACATCTAATTTGGCTGGAGTCATAACATTAAGGCTGGTTTTATTGTTATGCGTTTCGGCAGCGCCGTTGTTGGAGCGCTCGCGTTCTGAGATGTATGGTACTTGCGTTTCAAAGTCGCGCGCTTGTGCAGCGCCGTTCAGTAAACGCTTATCAGTAAACGTTAACAGCGCGCTGCCCAGCGGCGGGACTATAAAACCAGCCTACGGCATTTGGGCATTCATCGTCATAATAATCATCAGCCTATAGCAGTCCATGGCTGGACATTGGCCTCCCCTAATATGCAGTCATTGGCATCGTTTAAATCTAAACAGAATTATAACTGGTACACAAGTCACTCCTCATTTTCGATCATACGAGCTATTTTCTCTGTAGCTTCCTTCAATAGCTTCTCGTTAAGCTTTGGGAAGTCAACATCAAAATCACGCTTCAGAGATTCCAAGTCAAATCTGGAATGAAACACATTTATCAAGAAATAAAACTACAAAGGTTGGGTTATAAGGCTATAAGTAACCTACATCCATAATAAAAGAAAACTACATTTAGAGAATAGAAACACAAGCACATGTGCTTGTAGATTGCAAGACATCTACATAAAGAAAGAAGGACGTTCTACCCGTGGGCATCACCTTAGATTGTCCCGTGACTCTACGAAAACCCTTGCCGCGCACCATTTTATTAGCAATAGAGTGGTGCACAATTGGAACCTATTACCAGAAGATATTATATCAGCCACATCAATAAACGCCTTCAAGAATAAACTCGACAACTGGTTAGGAGACAAAAATAATAAACTAAAAAAAGTAATGCAATAAATAAATTCAACACTGTGTGATATAGACATATCAGCTAGAAGCTGCTCCTCTATTAACAATAAATAAATAGATTGCGACAGTGTAGCTTGCAAAGACTGCATCACCTCGGGACACCGAGGACGCTTAGGGAGTCATGCACCGGCATCAGCGAGCGATGGCCTTCCTGGAGGACATCGGGTGGTTAGACTAGCAGTCCCCCACCCGACACGCAAAAAGGGTCCACCGTCCAAGTTGCGGAAACCAGTGCAGTAACAATTAATCAAGTGATAATATAGGTATTAGCCTATTATTATGTTTTTTTTGTCAATGGCTTTTAAGTGTTCTTATTACTACAATTATTATTATTTTTTTTATTTCATTGCGTAGGCCTGTTCGTAACGTCACCTGTACGGGCTCTAATGGAAGACCAGCGCTGGCTAAGTCTCTCACGGAGCTTAGCCAGCATTGTGCTGAGTTAGAGCCCTTTTGTAACAACTCTCTACATGTACCTATTCTATAAAGTGTCTCTTTTTTTTGTTAATTTAAGTTGTTATAAATAAATGTCTTTCTATTCTATTCTAACAAGTAAGTAGAAACAAATGAACACTAGTATTTATAATTGAAACAATTGAGCAAACTGAAGACTGTTGGAAACTAGATGTAGCTCAGCTGATCCATATCTAAAGCACCACTTATTAGTGGCTTTTACTAAATTCATAGAAGCATTTACTAAGCTTTTAAAGCTGTGTTATAGAGCTAAGTAGTTTTTATAATACCATAAATAGAATAGAGTTTGTGCAAAAAGAGAAGTCTCTTAGGAATAGAGGGCGCGCGTGTGCCAATGTACTACTTTTGTTGCGTTAATATGTTAGCTCACCGTTTTGCCACGAGACTTCTCTTTTTGCACAGACTCTATCTCTGTTTGTAATAGACAGAATACAAATGAATATTACCTCTCTTTTTCTATCTCTGTCCAAGTATCCTGAGAGTTGGTATACTCGTTAAACTTATTGATATCCAAGTCGGAATGTTTTTTGATCTGTTCCAATCCTTCTATGGCATCATTGACAGCATCTAACAGCTGTTGATGACCACTGTTCTTATTGAAGCCGAAATCTATATTCTTGGTATCAAGTTTGTCTAAGCTGGCTTGCTGAGTGTTCGATAGGTTTTGGAGGATATCTTGAGCGTTGGACGAGTCAGATGTTTCGTAGTACTGAGAGCAGTCTCGATTCTTCATTTCTAGGAGTCTGGAAGTTATAAATTTGATTGTTATACGATTTATACTACTATTTTTTTTTGTTTCTTTGGGTGGCTTGAGTATCACAGCGGCCATAATAGGCCTATTGTGATCGCCACTTACGTTCAGCCCCGAAGCCGTGGCGTTCATAGTTCGCCACTAACCCTTGCTCTATGATGATGATTATAGATTTCATTTTGAGACTGGTAAATTTTGAAAAACTAATGAGATTTTTACATTGAACAAAAATAATTTAACTTTGAAGAAAATGTTGGTGTTCTTTTCATAATAAATAAATAAACACAAAAATTTACTCACCTCTTCTGCTCTACAGTAAAGGACATATCCTTTAACCTCTTATTTGTTTGATCCAATAATTTGGTTGTTTTGTGAAAGCGATCTGCCAAGTGTGCCATTTGAATATCCATGTACGTTTCCTCGCGTTCGATTTTATCATCGACCATACATTCTTCGAGCATAGCGCGTAGATAGTTTCCATACGCGACTTGGCGGTATTCGCCATCAAAGCTCGGAAAACTTTCTTTACCTATTACCGTTGTATCGGCGTTATTGCCAACAATAGTAGTGTTTTTATTGAATTTCGGGCGGGGCTGTGTGACTGAAGCTTTTTCTTTGATTGTAGGTGGTACCCCAGTTTTGGGACGGCTTATATATGATGATGATGATGCAACAGGGACGGTTACCGATGAAGGGCGCTTTATTTTGGCTGTTTTCGATTTAGGAGCACTCGGTATGGCGAAATTCTTCTTTTTATCAGCCATTTTTGTAAATTTTCGATTGAAATTAAAAATGCAAAGCAAAACAATCTGCGACGGAAATCGTTCGTTGTCTGACTTGACATATGTTTGAATCGCTGTCATGGCAACCATTTCGTCCAGGAACTTTGAACTTTTATCGAATAAAAATTTCCGAACGAAATACCTACAGCAAGGTTACAAAATATGGTAAATAATGATTACAGATACAGAATGAACAATGATTTACGTCATGAATAAATAAACAAGTCTACGAGAACGAAAAAACAGCATGATTATTGCAGCATTTTGTAGGTCAACAAATACAGGTCATCGTAGGTCGTCACAGCTCAGCAATGGTAAACAGACAGCTGTTCCAAATAAGGTTGTACCAAGGAGGTTGCGAAAGAAAAGCTTAGAACTTGATTTTTCGACAAACCTGTAAACGAGCAATGTGTGTATTTGTACACTGTCGCTAAATGTTTTATTTCTACCTTTCTCATCATGGATTCATGCCGCGAGTACAATAATCCCGACAAGACAGAAGGTCAACAACCTTTAAAAGCTTTTCGTAAGAGAACATACAAAGAAATAACAATATGTAGGTAACCGTGCTTGGAAGAGCATTCGTAATCTTGCCATTCAATAAATCTAAGAGCCTTATAAGAACTGCATGAATTATCTTAGCAAACTGGACGAGTAGAGCTCGTGAAGCAAATTCTTTTGCAAGTTTGTTTAGAATACATACCATTTTCGGTGTACCAGCTCCCAGCATGCGACGCATTACGGCAGGCCATCGTCCAAGATGAGAAAGAAAGAGATCTATCTGTTGAAATATTAACAAATTGCAACGAATCACGTTCACACAATGCACAAAACAACACCCTGCAGGGCCTGCAGAATGTAAATAACACAAAGACAACTTGATTGATTGATAGAACAGATATGAAGTTAGTCAATTTGATAAAAATTGTGTATTAGTCTATGACCAAATTTGCTTGCTTGCTAGTTGTGAACATCACTAAAATGACCGAATGAACAGTGAAGCTAAGTTGACGTTAATTAAATCTGTGGAATTACAAATAATATGCATGTTGCCGTATTAGCAATATTGGCGCTGGATCTAGCAGTTTTTGACTGTTAAATGCAATTTTTGTGAACCCTACAGGCACTAAACATTATAATTATTATTATAACATTATAAATGTATTCAGGTTTTTTTATTTATATTGGAATCATAATGTGAGGTCTTAAAAAAATTAATTTTGTTGGGTATTATGTGTTAGGGCGCACCATGCATCTTGAGAGGTAGCTAATCGAGCTTTGATAGTATTAATTTAGTTATAATCATTCAATTTAGATTTGCATGCCATACTATCATGATATTTTTTACACATCCATATAAATTGATCAAACCTGTTGTGTCATACAAAAATTACTTAGGTACCTATCATCTTTGTTTTACACGTGTATTACAAATAAATTATCTACAATAATAATAAATTATCTACTGTATAACTTTTTAGGGTAAGTTATTTTGGAGCTTGTTTCATGGGTAGGTTGGTACTAGATAGCTAATATACATAATATAACAGCTAACATTGTATATAGAAAACGATCCCAACACCCGAAACGAACCCGCAACCTTCTGCGTTGCAGACGGACCTTTACCCACTGCGCCACATCGGTCATCTTAGCGCCCTGTCTTCAGCTTGCACGCAGTCCGCAGGTCGTCATCCCACCTGTCCGGAGGGCGTCTTACACTACGTCTGCCGAGTCGCGGTCCCCACAGTGGTTGTCGGTTTTTCGTGAAATATGCCGGCCCACTGCCACTTCAGCTTGTTAATTCATGGAGCTGTGTCGATAACTTTGGTTCTCTGTCGGATGTATTTGTTACGAATCCTATCCTTCATTGAAACTCCGAGCATAGCTGATATTATCGTATTATATACAATATATTAAAATAATACACTCCCCAATACGAATTTGAGGGATTGAATTTGAAATTTAAATATTTTTTTTGAAGAAACTTTCATCATAAAAGTATTTATTAAGTTTTTAACGTACATACGTAGGTAGGTGTTAACATTTCATTCCAAGATTTTATGATAATAGACGTGATATCATCTATACCACAGATATATTTTTTACTCATTTAGGTATAATTTTAGAGACCTCGTTACTAGAGACCAAATAACTAATGAATAATAATATACGACAGTTTAGTTTAGTTCAGTTCTATATTAATAAGAATTTAAATATTCTTATAGGTCAAACATAATAATACATAAGTAACAAAAAACACATACACAGGAGTTTACAGGAATTTCTTATAAATCATTTTATAATTTTGTTGGTAATTTTACAAATAATTAATGATTCACATCAACATTTTAGTACCTACATGGTTTTGTTCTTTACATACATAGTAAAGTATTTAAAAATAAATAGATTTATGCAAACAATAATATTCATTAAGAAACGGGATTTCAGCTAATATATATTCTGATTCTAGCGAAACTTTGATGTCCAGTCCAGCAGATCCAGACTCCTGAGTAGATAAATTTTTCAATACAGAGTGGCAACACACAACAGTTGTTTCGAACGTGTCGGTGTATGTATGTACTGACGACGTCTACTGTTTTGTAAAATTATTGTATTTATTAATTAATTCTCAAATATTGAGTTTATTGTGAGACTGAAGTAAAATTCCGAAATTTACTGTTCCTATTTCCCAAAACCCTTTTATCATCATGATGTCCATTATGAGTAAGTAATTGTGAATCTAACTTATATAATTTTTAGTCGAAAAAGTCACAAAAAATGGTTTTATCACATGAATACAGTGTTCAAATTATTACCTTCTAACCCGATAACATATTTCTTTTTATTGTACATGTAAGTTGACCCTCACCTTACCAAATCAGATAGTTTTTTCTCCTATTTGCACGCCAGTAGTGGCAAAACATGTAGCTCATATATAATATTTTAACATAATTGCATGCTCACACCATGTTAATACTCATGTTTTAAGCAAATAAATGATTCTTATTCTTATTCTTTTTTAGGCTGTATGTTTTTTCAATATCTTGAGAACGTTTGCGCCATTGAAGATGATTCGGTATTTTAAGCTTTGCTCGAATGTTTTCTGCTTTACATTATTCATATAAAATAAACCTTATTATGATACATATGTAATGCTTTCTCCATAATCATATATATTCACAAAGTTTTAATAGATCATTTAAATGAATATACATAGGAATTACATTTAAAACACTCATAAAAATCGTAGGGGTTTGATCCATATGTTTCATTCCTCAGGTTTCTATTGCAAAAGGAAGTTAACATAGCTTTGTATGTAGGTGCGAGTAAGTAAAACTCTAAATAGCTCGGCAAACATAGTGTAAGACTCCATCTGGCCAGGTGGGATGACGACCTGCGAAGGATTGCGGGCAAGATGCTGGATGCGTCAAGCTGAAGACAGGGCGCTATGGCGCTCATTAGGGGAGGCCTATGTCCAGCTGTGGACTAACATAGGCTGATGATGATGATGTATTTAGCTTGTTCATGATTAGTATATAGGTTTCTTTGTTTGTTAGATCTTTGTCGATCTTTTCATTAAAATAAACACATCAATTAAACATCTTCATATTACCCCCCATAAAGGCGGCTTCATGGGGGGTAATATGTAGATATGTGCCCCAGTTTAAACGCAAGTGTAAACTAAGTAATAGCGAGTCACCTTGACTTTGAAAGGTTAAGTTTAAGTACTACTTACTTTAAGAATATTTTAACTGTACAATAGTTTTAAATACTTGTCTAGCTTTTTATGAATTAATATTTGTTTTTTAATTTATGATTTTGTAATGTAAAGTTAAAGTACCTAAGGTTGACTCTTGATTTTTGTGTTGTTTGATTTTTATTTTTCTGTATTATATAATTTCTAATTTTAATATAAAATTTAAATATGGGTTACTCTATTGCATTGGGTTTTCCCGTAAAAATAGAAGTACGTTTGTAAATAAATAAATAAATAAATTTTACTATTATTCATTGCCAAACTCAAGTGGGACTGGGCTGGACATGTGTGGCGTATGTCAGACCAGCAGTGGGCGAAGATCGCCACTGACTGGGTCCTGGACGGACGACGGCTACGTGGAAGGCCTAGGCGGAGATGGCGGGATGAGCTCGACCTATACAATAAAGAGTGGGTTCTCCTTGCTGAGGACCGAGATGAGTGGAAGAAGGGGAGGGAAGCCTTTGCCCTGCAGTGGGACACCCCGGGCTAATATAATAATAATAATTATGAATTTACAAAATTAATTAAGTAAGATATAAATATTTTAATTCTTTATATTTAAGTATTACTTTTTTAATATAAAAATATTTATATTTTTTTTGCTAGCATCACTACATAGTATAAAACAAAGTCGCTTCCCGCTGTCTGTCCCTATGCCTAGATCTTTAAAACTACGCAACGGATCTTGATGCAGTTTTCTTTTATAGATAGAGTGATTCAACAGGAAGGTTTATTAACTATTTGAAACGTAGATTTCATCGAGGGCGCAGCTGCCAGGCACTTGAATTAATAACTCGCATATTACATTAACAAACAATTACAAACAGAGACCTGACCTGACCTGAAACTGTGACGACCGATGTGGCGCGGTGGGCGAAGGTCCGCCTGCGACGCAGGAGGTTGCTTGCGGGTTCGATTCCCGCCTCGGAACAATTGTGTGTACGATCTGCAGATATTTGTTCCGGGTGTTCTGGTTGTTTTCTATGTATAATAAAAAATATCTATTTATGTAATATATTGTATTATGTATATCAGTTATCTAGTACCCATAACACTAGCTCTGCTTAGCTTGGGGCTAGATAATGCTGTGTGAATTGTCCAGCATTATTAAAAAAATCTTAAAAAAGTAACACAATGAATAAATTCAACACAGTGATATAGACACATCAGACAGAAGCTGCTCGTCTATTAACAATAAATTAATTAACACTCTACTTTCTATGTTCCAGGACGTACAAATGGACTGAGGTCTCGAGTAATTGCCTACAGCACCGAGATCAATCAGCGGAACCCAAAGACAGCCATCGTGATGCTGAACATGGGCGGACCTAAGACTGTCTATGAGGTATACATCAGTCCAGATAAATAAATAAATAATGCTGGACAATCCATACAGCATCATCTAGCCCCAACCTAAGCAGAGCTTGTGTTGTGGGTACTAGATGACTGGTATCCTATTAATATTATAAACGCGAAAGTTTGTGAGTATGGATGTTTGTTACTCTTTCACGTAAAAACTACTGAATGGATTTTAATAAAACTACAATAATATAGCTTATACATCAGATTAACACATAGGCTACAATTAATAAAGATATATTGTATATTATCCAAAATATCTATCACCACTAGCTTCAGCCTCCCGATGTATCGGTCTTGGCATGAATTTGGATAAAACCAAAATCATGATCAATGGACACATTGATCCAAGGCCGGTGGTCGTACATGGTCACCTTCTCGAAATCGTTTCCGAATACACATACCTCGGGCAGATTCTGCAGTTAGGTAAAAACAATTTCGAGAAGGAGGCCAAAAGGAGGATCCAGCTGGGCTGGGCAGCGTTTGGGAAACTACGTAGAGTCTTCTCTTCATCCATACCGCAATGCTTGAAAACGAAAGTTTTCAACCAGTGCGTCCTACCCGTTATGACCTACGGAGCTCAGACGTGGACACTCACGATAGGGCTGGTCCATCAGTTCAAAGTCGCTCAGCGAGCTATGGAAAGAGCTATGCTCGGAGTTTCTCTGAACGATAGGATTCGCAACGAATACATCCGACAGAGAACCAAGGTTATCGATATAGCTCAAAGAATTAAACCGACGGCCGCTGGGGCAAACGTGTTCTTGAGTGGAGACCACGACTCGGTAAACGTAGTGTAGGACGCCCTCCGACCAGGTGGGATGACGACCTGCGAAAGACTGCAGGTAGATGCTGGATGCGTCAAGCCGAAGACAGGGCGCTATGACGCTCATTGGGGGAGCCCTATGTCCAGCAGTGGACTAATATAGGCTGATGATGATGACATATGTTAATAGATATTTTTTATTATGCATAGATAACGACCAGAACACCCGGAACAAATATCTGCAGAGCGTACACGCAATTGTTCCGAGGCGGGAATCGAACCCTCCTGCGTCGCAGGCGGACCTTCGCCAACCGCGCCACATCGGTCGTCAATAAAACAGGACTTTTCTATGAGAGCAAAAGCAGCAATTACGCGACTGACAACTCAAAAATTTACGCTCGTTTAGCCTCACCCTTATCAGTAAATGCTTCAAGCACGCGATAGTTTAGGCATGGTATATATATATATATATTAACATATAATACTTGGACGAGATGAGAGTTATTTCTCTTTACAATTAATGTAATGGTTTTCTCTTTACAATAGCTAATGTTAATTAACCTTTGTTTTGTATCGTTCAAATATCAAGCAAGTTTGAAGATCTCATTAAAAGTATTTAATTACAGAGGTCTGAAGTATTATTCGTAGTTATTTATGTATTATAAATAAATAATAGTTAAAAAAAACACGCTTTTATAAATAAACCGAACTAAAAAGTAGAAAATATATTTTAAATTATTCAAATTATGGATAAGAGCGCACACTTGCCTCACATAACTAGATACTGATAGGAGTAGCGACATTGAAGAAATATTTTCAGAAAGCACCCCACGCTTTTTTACATTAAAATAATTTCTTTTATTTATCACTCTTATCCATAATTTGAATTATTTAAAAAAATATTTTCTACTTTTGAGTTCGGTTTGTTTATAAAAGCGTGTTTTTTTAGTTTTTTTAAAGTATTATTTATTTTCTAGTTTTTAGTTTAATCTTATCAAATTATTGTATTGTCATCGGTTATTAGTAAGTTGACTAAGTTTAAATGAAATCTGACCGTTCAAAGTGGGTCAAAATCGAGTACAAAGGAGTCGGTTACAAACAAACATACAGGTGAAGCTAATAAAAGCATGGTAAAAATATCTACATATCTATGTAATGTATTGTATTATGTATATCAGTTATCTAGTACCCATAACACAAGCTCTGCTTAGCTTGGGCTAGATCAAGGCCGGCCAAAAGATTTTCCAGGTAGGCAAGTTTTTTTTGTTGTTTGTGGTGACACCGGGCCTGTCTGTCTGTCCCTATGTATGCTTAGATCTTTAAAACTACGCAACGGATTTTTTAAATAGATAGAGTTAATCAAGAGGAAGTACTATAAATATTATAAACTATGTGACACATAGATTTCCACGCTGGCGAAACCGCGGGGCGCAGCTAGTTATGGAATAGACCAATATGACATTTTGAATAAAGTAACTTAATTTACTTATAACGAAAAAAAACAATCGCA
Source organism: Eupithecia dodoneata (assembly GCA_947044415.1). Classification (NCBI taxonomy): domain Eukaryota; kingdom Metazoa; phylum Arthropoda; class Insecta; order Lepidoptera; family Geometridae; genus Eupithecia; species Eupithecia dodoneata. The sequence continues at coordinate 4,548,509 of OX345684.1, forward strand.
AAATATATTTAAAAAAAAAGAGAATGGTGTGTGTTACAGCAGCAAAAAGGTCTCGACTCAGCATAAATGCCACTACCCAGGAGTAGATAGGCGCTGATACTCTGCCGAAACCACTATGATCACAGGACCCTGTGAGGCTTACGATCACAGTAAGTAGTAGAATAAATGAATACAATATTATTTATTTATTTATTTATCTTCTTTTCAGGTAGGTGACTATCTGCACCGCATCATGACAGACAGAGACATGATCCAGCTGCCGGTCCAGAAGCGACTGGGCCCGTGGATCGCCAGTCGGAGGACCAGCGAGGTTCAGAAGAAGTATATGGAGATCGGAGGCGGCTCGCCTATACTGAGATGGACCAACTTGCAAGGTAGGTGACTATCTGCACCGCATCATGCCAGACAGATATGATCCAGCTGCCTGTCCAGAAGCGACTGGGCCCGTGGATCGCCAGTCGGAGGACCAGCGAGGTTCAGAAGAAGTATATGGAGATCGGAGGCGGCTCGCCTATACTGAGATGGACCAACTTGCAAGGTGGGTGACTATCTGCACCGCATCATGACAGACAGAGATATGATCCAGCTGCCGGTCCAGAAGCGACTGGGCCCGTGGATCGCCAGTCGGAGGACCAGCGAGGTTCAGAAGAAGTATATGGAGATCGGAGGCGGCTCGCCTATACTGAGATGGACCAACTTGCAAGGTAGGTGACTATCTGCACCGCATCATGACAGACAGAGACATGATCCAGCTGCCGGTCCAGAAGCGACTGGGCCCGTGGATCGCCAGTCGGAGGACCAGCGAGGTTCAGAAGAAGTATATGGAGATCGGAGGCGGCTCGCCTATACTGAGATGGACCAACTTGCAAGGTAACTTCCCCACCCGTCATGTAATAATAATATATGGTTTGCTTGAAATCTAAAAGCCCCTGAGGCACACTAACTAAAATAATTATTAAAATATTATAATTAAATTTGACATTGGTAATACATTTGGTAGTGTAGGACGCCCTCCGTCCAGGTGGGATGACGACCTGCGAAAGACTGCATGGTACGACTTACATGGTAGATGCTGGATGCGTCAAGCTGAAGACAGGGCGCTATGGCGCTCATTAGATGAGCCCTATGTCCAGCTGTGGACTATATGGTTATGGTATGTGTATTACTATATCCGCACGTAGAGTCGGATTGGTCCTTTGTGCGTAGTGTTTGCTAGTTTAACCAGCCTAACTCCGTCCAGAAGCGCAGAATACTCCTGGGGTCTTCACAGGCTCCGCGGAGTGACCTCGGGTGGTCGAGGATTTCACAGCTGTGGACTAATATAGGCTGATGATGATGACGTCATGATATCAGTAAAATTTATTTGTAGATCTACATATATTTATTATTATATATTAATACAATACAATAAAAAAAATCTTTATTGTACACCATAATCAAATTAATCATTACAAAAATACATTATATGCGACAAGTACAATGGGCGGCGTTTCGCTTAGAATCGATCTCTTCCAGGCAACCTTTGGATGGAAAGAATTATATGAATTGTATTGTATTGATTAATTCATACACAATGTAAATTGTTTTTGAATAATTAAACTGAAACTAAAACACTATTATGTTACAGGTGAACTATTAACAAAGCAGCTAGACAAAATGTTGCCAGAATCAGCGCCTCACAAACACTACGTGGCGTTTCGATACGTACCGCCTTATACTGAGGACACATTTAACCAGATTGAAGCGTAAGTAGCGCTATTTATCTCTACATAGTATAAAACAAAGTCGCTTCCCGCTGTCTGTCTATCCCTATGTATGCTTAGATCTTTAAAACTACGCAACGGATTTTGTTGCGGTTTTTTTAATAGAGTGATTCAAGAGGAAGGTTTATAAACCATTGGCATATAGATTTCCACGCGGTGAAGTCGCGGGGCGCAGCTAGTCTATACTAATATTATAAAGAGGAAAGGTTTGATTTTTTGTTTGTTTGTTTGTAATGAATAGGCTCCGAAACTACTGGACCGATTTGAAAAATTCTTTCACCGTTGGGAAGCTACACTATCCCCGGTGAACATAGGCTATATTATATTTTCAAAAAAGTTAGGGATCCGTACTAGAACTCCAATAATCAGTATTATAAGTATTTTATTTAATGTTATAATATATAACCTGCAAGCACACTGATGCCTGTTACTCTCCACGATGCTATCCATCCATGGTTGCCTGGTAGAGATCGATAAGCTCTTAAGAATAGAATAGAATAGAAAAATCATTTATTTAGACACAGGTACAAAATACAGGCATAGAATTAACAAACAAAGTAGTTTACCATGGGGGTAAACGACACAAATAGGTGATATTAAGACTAAAATAAGACTACCTCCATGACCCTGCGCCGAAATAGGGGTTGGCTCAGCGTGTGCTGAACACTATTTTACCGATAAGACCGCCAATTGTATCAAGTTTTTGTTTTTATTTTTACATTGTTATTTTATACTAAGTTTGCAATAAAGAATTATCTATATATCTATCATCGTCAGGCTATGCTCGTGTTACTAAAACATATTAATAAATAAATAAATAAAAAATGTTGGACAATTCACACAGCATTATCTAGCCCCATGGTAAGCAGAGCTTGTGTTATGGGTACTAGATAACTGATATACATAATACAATACATTACATAGATAGATATTTTTTATTATACATAGAAAACAACCAGAACACCCGGAACAAATATCTGCATCGTACACACAATTGTTCCGAGGCGGGAATCGGACCCGCAACCACCTGCGTCGCAGGCGGACCTTCGCCCACCGCGCCACATCGGTCGTCTATATTTTAAATAAAGTGTTGCCTGCAATGTGTTAAAATAAGTGTTATATTTTCAGAGATGGTGTGGAGCGAGCTGTGATATTCTCCCAATACCCTCAATACAGCTGTGCGACCACCGGCTCCAGCTTGAATGCTATTGCAGATGTATATAGGAAAAGGTGAATATATAACACACTCTGTATTTCACATAAGGGGCCGTTCAAATATTACGTAAGCAGATTTATTACAATTATATACCCCCCCATCCCCCTTGTCAGCAAAAGTAAGCAAAGCTCTTACCCCCTCCCCCCATGCTTACGTAAACATTTTTCAATTTTAACACTTTGAGTGCTGAAATCTCACGGTATGTGTTTTCTACAAGTGACTAATATGCGTAAATCCACGATAGCGCAGCGGCTGAGAAAATACAGATCTTTATGACTCAGCACAGCCGTAATATTTTTCGAACGAAACGCATGTGCGGCGCAACACAACCACTGTGTAGGGCGGCAGCACGAATTTTTTTAGGTTAAAAAAAAGATCGCAGTCGTCGAAAAAAAATCGCAGTCAAAGTGTTAAATGTATTTTTTTATATTACAATTATAAACGTATGCATTATTTGCGGGAATCCCCGAAAATGCGTTTTGTTTTCAAGCATAGACAATGTGAGGGTTGCCATTCGTGTAATAAAGTAAATAACTACCGATAACGTATCATCATCTAGACTCCCCTACCCCACATGTCATCCAAAATAAGCAAAACAAAGACCCCCCCTCCCCCCCCCTCTCCCCCCACTCCCCATAGTGCTTACGTAATACTTGAACGGCCCCTAAGAAACAAAATTATACGGAAAAATATATATTACAAGCGGACCCGACAGACGTTGTCCTGTCTTAACTATGAATATTGATTTCGAATTGGTTACATCCTCTTTGACGATATTTGCAGCACGCATTCTGTCAATGTTACGTCAAACGCCATGAGGTTACCTACATCAAAAAAGTTTGAATTGTAAAAGCGCTGTGGTTACAGTAGAAATAATTTAATATTATGGTGGTTAAGTATTTTTAAATTTTCTAATTTTCCGCGCAATTTTCTTAATTTTTTCTTCCATAAGAACCTTCTCCTGACAATAACAAACACAACAAAAGAATTAGCGAAATCGGTCCAGCCGTTCACGCGTGGTGCCGTGACCAAGGGAAATAGGGATTAATTTTTATATACATATATAGATATATTTTTATAATATATAAATACATTTATAAATTTTAAAATATAAATTATAAAATTCAATTATAAATTTATAAAATTTAAACCAAATAAATAATGCTGGACAATCCACACAGCATTATCCAGCCCCATGGTAAGCAGAGCTTGTGTTATGGGTACTAGATAACTGATATACATAATACAATATATTACATAGATAGATATTTATAAATAAATAAATATAAATAATACAATTACTCTTTATTGCACATCAAATAAAAACAGATGCACAAGACAGGAAAAAACAAATACAGAATATGTTATATATTCTATCTATCTATCTATCAATTATATACACAAATTATATTTTGTTTTAAAATTATAAATATTATTTATTTTTGCCAGGCAGAGATTGCTTTTAGCGATAAGTGGCCTTATCGCTTAGAAGCGATCTCTTCCAGGTACCATTGCACTTGATGCATGTAATGTATTTTTGTAATGATTGATTTCATTATGGTGTATAATAAATAATTTTTGTATTGCATTGTATAATTGATGGACATGATTTTTTTTGCCGTTTTTATAGATAATGGTACGGAACCCTTCGTGCGCGAGTCCGACTCGCACTTAGCCGGTTTTATTCATGCATGTATTTCTAATTACAGAAACCCGCCTAACATCAAATTCAGCCTGATCGAGCGATGGGGTAACTCCAAGCTCCTGGCGCAATGCTTCGCGGAACGGATCTGCGAGAAACTGGACCTCTTCTCGGATAAAGTGAAGGACGATGTGCTCATACTGTTCTCAGCGCATAGTCTACCCTTGAAGGTAAATAAATAAGTAGATAGAAAACACTTGATTATACCACACAAAACAGAAAACAATACAGAAATAAACAATAGTACAAAGGGCGGCCTTATCGCATAAGGGGCCGTTCAAGTATTACGTAAGCACTATGGGGGGGGGGAGGGGGGTCTTTTTATTTTGGATGACATGTGGGGTAGGGGAGTCTAGATGATGATTACGTCATCGGTAGTTATTTACTTTTTTACACGAATGGCAACCCTCACATTGTCTATGCTTGAAATAATACTTACTGTTAATGTTAATCTAATTTCTTATTTTTAAAATTTTAAAACTATTTTAAAACATTATAATTAAAATATAAAAAAAATACATTTATAATTGAAAAATGTTTACGTAAGCATGGGGGGGGGAGGGGGTAAGAGCTTTGCTTACTTTTGCTGACAAGGGGGATGGGGGGGAGGGGGTAAATAATTGTAATAAATCTGCTGACGTAATATTTGAACGGCCCCTAAGTAAATTATATTAACACTTCGATTGCTGAAATCACACGGTATGTGTTTTCTACAAGTGACTAATATGCGTAAATCCACACTAGCGCAGCGGCTGAGAAAATACAGATCTATGTGACTCAGCACAGCCGTAATATTTTTCGAACGAAACGCATGTGCACAACCGCTGTGTGTTGCAGCACGTATTTTTTAGGTTAAAAAAAAGATCGCAGTCGTCGAAAAAAAATCGCAGTCAAAGTGTTAAGTCATAGATAGATAGATTATTTATTATTATTTATTTAGCGCGTTGCCCCGCTGGGCCGCATGCGTCGCAGCTCCAACAGCCTCCTGGCCGCCGTGGCGCAGGACCTCCAATCCAGCATCTTGGGCCACTGGATGATGCTGCTGAAACCAGTATCATTGCTGGTGGCTCAATGATCTTATTAGGCCACTGTGTTTATTTAACTTTAGATGAATTTTTATTTTATAATTTAGTTATTTTGTATTTGTTTTAAATGTGTAATAATTGTGTTTTTCTATGGACCTGTCGGTCTGAAATAAATGATTTTTATTTATTTATTAACAACCTCAGACACACACATACAAAATACAACAATTATACTGAATGTATATTTTTTCTATCTATGTAATGTATTGTATTATGTATATCAGTTATCTGGTACCCATAACACAAGCTCTGCTTACCATGGGGCTAGACAATGCTGTGTGAATTGTCCAGCATTATTTATTTATTTATTTATTAATGTGCTGTTCCGGCGTTTTCGCGGACGATAACCGGTCGCAGCACATATTGCCTCACACAGGTCGCATTACGACATACCGACGTTACTTGCTAGTAAATAATATCTTTTTTATGTATTTTTTTTTATTCTGGAAAAATTCACACCGCATTATCTAGCCCCATGGTAAGCAGAGCTTGTGTTATGGGCACTAGATAACTGATATACATAATACAATACATTACATAGATATATATGTTTTATTATACATAGAAAACGACCAGAACACCCGGAACAAATATCTGCAGATCGTACACACAATTGTTCCGAGGCGGGAATCGAACCCGCAACCTCCTGCGTCGCAGGCGGACCTTCGCCCACCGCGCCATATCGGTCGTCATATCTTAAATTAATATGGGCCATAGTTTTTAAGTATTTTCCATCCTGTACTAGACTAATGTTGCCTGTAAAAATGAATTGAATAAAAAAAAAATGTGTTTTCTATTCTATTTTATTCTAAACAATCTATTTATTACCAGGCAGTCAGCAGAGGCGACACCTATCCTTCAGAAGTAGCAGCGACCGTCTCGCAGACCATGTCGGAGCTGCGCGTGCGCAACCCGCACCGACTGGTCTGGCAGTCCAAGGTGGGGCCGCTGCCGTGGCTACAGCCCTATACCGATGATGCTATTAAGGTATGTAGGACCAACATCTTCCACGTATAATATAAAAATGAATCGCTGAATGTGTTGCTAAGCGCAAAACTCGCGAGCAGCCAAACCGATTTCACTAATTCTTTTTTTAGAAAGATTTTAGAAAGCCGGGACGGGCGCTAGTAGTCAATAAATAAATAATACTGGACAATCCACTCAGCATCATTTAGTTAGACCCAAGCTAAGCAGAGCTTGTGTTATGGGTACCAGATAACTGATATACATAATACAATACATTACATAGATAGATATTTAATATTATACCTAGAAAAACAACTTTTCCTATTTTTTGTTGTACCACTACATAGTATAAAATAAAGTCGCTTCCCGCTGTCTGTCCGTCCCTATTATATGCATATATCTTAAAACTACGCGACGAATTTTGATGCGGTATTTTTCAATAGATAAAGTGATTCACGAGGAAGGTTTATAAACCATTTCACACATAAATCTCCACGCGGGCGAAGCCGCGGGCGCAGCTAGTATATAATAAATTGTTTTCTATATATTTATATAATGTTTTTCTTGTGTTACAGGCATACGCTAAGCAAGGACACAAGAACATGATCCTAGTACCGATTGCATTTGTAAATGAACATATTGAAACTTTGCACGAATTGGACATCGAGTATTGCCAAGATGTCGCCGCTGAGGTAAGAATATATTTACAAGACACTAAGGCAAGGCCGCCCAATCCCAGGCCCGCGGGCCACAAAGGCATTTCAACAGGGTCTTTGTTTTGCTTATTTAGGATGACATGGGGGTAGGGGAGTCTAGATGATGATTACGTCATCGGTAGTTATTTACTTTTTTACACGAAGGGCAACCCTCACATTGTCTATGCTTGAAAACGAAACGCATTTTCGGGGATTCCCGCAAATAATGCATACAAACGTATGCATTAGATGCGGGAATCCCCGAAACTCGCTTTAGAACCGATGAGGGGAATTACCGCGCGCTATTCACTTGTCTAATTTTCCTCTGTCAGTGTATTGTTTACTTGTGTATTATAATTATAATATAAAAAAATACATTTATAATTGAAAAATGTTTACGTAAGCATGGGGGGAGGGGGTAATAGCTTTGCTTACTTTTGCTGACAAGGGGTGTAAATAATTGTAATAAATCTGCTCACGTAATATTTGAACGGCGCCCCACAAACAAAAAAACTTGCCCTGGAAAATCTATTGGGCGGCCTTGCACTTAGGGATCATTTTATTTATTGGGAAACTACGCCGAGTCCTAGAATATAATAGAAAACTTTTATTAGCACACACAAACAAGACAAACATACATTAAAAAAACACATTAAGCTAAATAAGATATAACACTAAAACTAAAAGATAAACAATAGAATACAATTAGGTCTAGCCTCAGCTTAATGACGCTAGTCTTCTCGTCATCCATACCGCAATGCTTGAAAACGAAAGTTTTCGACCAGTGCGTCCTACCCGTTATGACCTACGGAGCTGAGACGTGGATACTCACGATAGGGCTGGTCCACCAGTTCAAAGTCGCTCAGCGAGCTATGGAGAGAGCTATGCTCGGAGTGTCTCTGAAGGATAGGATTCGTAACGAATACATCCGACAGAGAACCAAGTAGTTCATTTTTAAAATTTAGAATGAATGAATTAACACTTTATTGCACTTAAAACTATAAAATATCTAAATATTTCACATAAAAGTATGGCCTTATCGCTGACAGCGATTTCTCCCAGGCAACCTAGGCATGGAGAAAAATATATAATTAAGTTAACTAAGAGTTGGTAGATAACAAACAAACAGATAGAGAAATATCAAAAACAAAAGATACAAACTATATGCATTGCTTTGACGACCGATGTGGCGCGGTGGACGAAGGTCCGCCTGCGACGCAGGAGGTTGCGGGTTCGATTCCCGCCTCGGAACAATTGTGTGCACGATCTGCAGATATTTGTTCCGGGTGTTCTGGTCGTTTTCTATGTATAATAAAAAATATCTATCTATGTAATGTATTGTATTATGTATATCAGTTATCTAGTACCCATAACACAAGCTCTGCTTACCATGGGGCTAGATAATGCTGTGTGAGTTGTCCAGCATTATTTATTGCAAGCTACTTTGCTTAGATGTAGGATTTTACATATTTTGTTATGTTTTAAATGAAATAAAGTGTATATTCATTCATCACTGAGAACCTACACCTTTTTATATCAAAAAATTATTTTACAGTGGTAATATCTGTACATTTATTTGTAGGTGGGAGTAGCGCAAATAGAACGAGTGGCAACACCGAACGACCACCCGACGTTCATAGCGGCGTTAGCAGAAACAGTCGCTAGCCATCTAAAGACGGGACCATCTGTCTCCAAGCAGTTCCTCACCAGGTAAAGACCATCAGCCTATATTAGTCCACTGCTGGACATAGGCCTCCCCCAATAAGCGCCATAGCGCCCTGTCTTCAGCTTGACGCATCCAGCATCTACCTGCAGTCTTTCGCAGGATCATTCATCATTTCATCCCACCTGGTCGGAGGGCGTCCTATACTACGTTTACCTAGTCGTGGTCTCCACTCAAGAACACGTTTTCCCCAGCGGCCGTCGGTTCTTCGCGAGATATGAACTTGGAACTAGATAGTGCTAAGGAATTGTCGCACAGCATCCACAATGGTAGTCCTACACTACGTTTACCGAGTCGTGGTCTCCACTCAAGAACAAGTTCGCCCCAGCGGTTGTCGGTTCTTCGCGAGATATGGCCGGCCCACTGCCACTTCAGCTTGCTAATTCTTAGAGCTATGTCGATAACTTTGGTTCTCTGTCGGATGTATTCATTACGAATCCTATCCTTCAGAGTTTTGTCCAACATTATTTATTTAATTAGTAAACGGCGAAAACACTAATTACTCTCTTCTTTGTTCATTGCTGAAGGTCGTCATAATTTTTCAAATCGGTCCAGTAGTTCCGGAGCCTATTCATTACAAACAAAAAATCAAACCTTTCCTCTTTATAATATACTAGCTGCGCCCCGCGGCTTCGCCCCCGTTAAATCTATGTGTCAAGTCAAATGGTTAAAATGATAAAAAGTATCCTATGTTAGACTCCTGGTTCTAAGCTACCTCTCCGCCAATTTTCAGCTAAATCGGTCCAGCCGTTCTCGAGTTATAAGTGTTGTAACAAACACGACTTTCTTTTATATATATAGATTTATTTATTTATTTGCTTCATTTTCCAGATGTCCGCACTGCGTCAGTCCAAGATGCGATTCCTCGAAAAAGTTCTTCAAGAATCTCTGCAGTGGGAAAAGTCGTAGCGATATACAAAGAGATGAGGACATAGTAAACGTAGTATAGTAGTGAGGTCGATATTAAATTATTCCTTAAGTGATTTTAAGGTGACGGAAAATGTTTAGGAAATGCTTCATAATCAACTTTAGTCAAGGCACTATCCGACCACCAACGGTTAAAACTTAACTTGAAAGCTGACTAGTGCTTCCTCTTAACACTTCGACTGCGGCGATCTTTTTTCGACTGCGATCTTTTTTTTAACCTAAGCCATTCGTGCTGCCGCTCTACACAGCGGTTGTGTTGCGCCGCACATGCGTTTCGTTCGAAAAACATTACGGCTGTGCTGAGTCACACAGATCTGTATTTTCTCAGCCGCTGCGCTAGTGTGGATTTACGCATATTGGTCACTTGTAGAAAACACATACGGTGTGATTTCAATCGACGTGTTAATAAGGGAGGTTTTCCCATTAAGGGTTGGTCGGTCATATCGGACGGAAAACGCGTCGCGTAACAGAATAGACAAATCTATAATATATAAATGAATCGCTGAATGTGTTGCTAAGCGTTAATCTCGAGAGCAGCTGAACCGATTTCGGTAATTCTTTTTTTAGAATCTTCCTTGAAGTACGAGGATGGTTCTTACGGAGAGAAAAATTAAAAAAAATTGCCTGAAATAAAATGGCCAGCCGGCCGAAGCCGGGACGGGCCGCTAGTATCTGATAAAACATTCAACCTTTCACACTAAACCGATGATGGTACTAAAGTAAAGTAAAAAGTATTTATTATAGCAAAAGAAAGAAAATTTAAAGACACATTCTTATCTATAATACATATTATTATGTTAGTTTTCATCATCATCAGCCTATGTTAGTCCACTGCTGGACATAGGCCTCCCCCAATGAGCGTCACAGCGCCCTGTCTTCAGCTTGCCGCATCCAGCATCTACCTGCAGTCTTTCGCAGGTCGTCGTCTCACCTGGTCGGAGGGCGTCCCACACTACGTTTACCGAGTCGTGGTCTCCACTCAACATGTTAGTTTTATACACTACAAATGACACACAAAAAATCAAATAGTTAATAAAGGGATGCGTTGCGTCGAGCGTACAGCGTATGTTCAGTTCCCGTCAACTCATTTTCGGTCCACGTGTATATTGATTGATGCGTTCATAAGGCGTAACATCAGCGGAGGTCGTTTGTACAGGCCGTTCGAACTGACTAGACGCGTAGTGTGGCAAGTCTGATTTGACCGAATAGACGCGACCGATGATACGCTCGACGTATTTTCCGTCAGATGTGTACCTACCCTAAGAGCCTTGCAAAATGTGTACTTCTGAGATCATACCATTGTTTATTGTTTTATTCTATGTCTATACTATAGTATTATAAAGAGGTAAAGTTTGAAGGGGAAATCTCTGGATTTACTGAACCGACTTTGAAAAGTCTTAAGCCACGTTATTTGTGTGTTCTTTAGGCAGTTGTCTCACCGCCGGCGATAGAACTACTATCGGCCATTTTCTCGCTCAAGAAACGTACAGTTAGATATACATTCCGTGTTAACAAAAGAGATGCATATACAAGTTGATCGCTGACTGTTCACACTGCCGGCGAGGACTCGCTTCACTAGTTTGTCGCTGGGCGACAAGAGCCAGGAAGATAACACTCGCTCAGCGATCAGAAAACTCACGCCGAGCGGTCATTCGCCTGCGACGCAGAAGGTTGCGGGTTCGATTCCCGCCTCGGAACAATTGTGTATACGATCTGCAGATATATGTTCCGGGTGTTCTGGTTGTTTTTCTATGTATAATAAAAAATATCTATCTATGTAATGTATTGTATTATGTATATCAGTTATCTAGTACCCATAACACAAGCTCTGCTTACCATGGGGCTAGATAATGCTGTGTGAATTGTCCAGCAATATTTATTTATTTATTTTTCTACAATGCGGACTGTCGTTTGGCCCGGCCGCCGCGAGCGAGTGATAGCAGAGCTACACTATCGGACTACGTACTCGCTCCCCGCTTCACGCCGACTCGTTTCTACATTCTAGCTCTGCTCGCTACTCGTTCATCGTTCCCGGTGAGACAACTGCCTAAGGCTATATATTAATACGCAAAATTAAAAGACTAGGTACCTATATGATGTCAGAAATACATCAGTCTATTATTTGAATAAAGGTGGAGCGGGACTGTACCAAGGGGAAGCTTATCGCCAAAGATTCTGCATTATTGATAAACTAGCTGCGCCCCACGGTTTCACCCGCGTGGTTATAGATATTTTGGATAATATACAATATATCTTTATAAATTGTAGCCTATGTGTTATTCTGATGTATAAGCTATATTATTGTAAAGTTTCATTAAAATCCATTCAGTAGTTTTTACGTGAAAGAGTAACAAACATCCATACTTACAAACTTTCGCGTTTATAATATTAGTAGAATCTAAATCGAATTATGTTCTGAATTTCCTTGATTTTTAGCAAATACACTATGGTCGTTTTCTATGTATAATAAAAATATCTATCTATGTAATGTATTGTATTATGTATATCAGTCATCTAGTACCCATAACACAAGCTCTACTTAGCTTGGGGCTAGATAATGCTGTGTGAATTGTCCAGCATTATTTATTTATATATGTACTTCAGTTTGGTTTCTTTGAAAAGTATCAAGACTTCCTATTTTTGACTGACTTCGAAAAGAGATTCTATATTAATCGATTTCTGTCATTTATGGATCGTTTTGCATGATTTTGCAGTTGTATAGAGAACTAGCGGCCCAACCCGGCTTCGCACGGGTGGACATTATTTTTTTATACCTATAAATATAGCCTGTGTTAGGGATAATGTAGCATTCTAATGGTGAAGTTTTGAAATCGGTCCTGTAGTTTTTGTTACGAACATCTTTCCTCTTTATTTAGTTTAGAATGTAGATGATCGCGGTGGTCCCATGTTTTATTCCCGGGGGATGTATTTATTCCGCAAAACTAAGGGACCCAAAAAAGGCCATTTTTCGTTTTTTCAGAACAATCTAATTGTTGTATAGGTGTGTTAATCTATTATATTTTGACGACCGATGTGGCGCGGTGGGCGAAGGTCCGCCTGCGACGCAGGAGGTTGCGGGTTCGATTCCCGCCTCGGAACAATTGTGTGTACGATCTGCAGATATTTGTTCCGGGTGTTCTGGTCGTTTTCTATGTATAATAAAAAATATCTATCTATGTAATGTATTGTATTATGTATATCAGTTATCTAGTACCCATAACACAAGCTCTGCTTACTTAGATAATGCTGTGTGAATTGTCCAGCATTATTTATTTATTTATTTTATCTATGGACTATGGATGAGCGTGCGCGCTTCGTGCAATTCAATTAGACAAACTATTAGGTCCATTTTTTGTATGAGATCCGTCTTAAAATATTGGTTAAAATACAAGTAAAGCAGAATAAGAAGAAGCTTAAAGACCCTTCGAACAAATTGACTCAATTGAGACTTACTTCTTGATTAGGATGCAATGCAAAAATGAAATGTATTGAACTCTTTTCTATCAAGAAACCAAACTGAAGGCTCTGTTCAATGAAATAATGCAGAGTAAAAATCTATTTATAACTCACCGAAGAAAGAATTCAATTCTGTCTCAGCTCAAAATAACACTTCTGTTTTTAACTGATTCTGTACAGTGCAACTTCTTAAGTCTGTAAGTTAAAGCCAAGATACCTCTTTGCATTTAAATTGTGTTTTCAAAGTGGTTGTTAATGTTTTCTATTTAATTTTGGTGGTTTTATCAATAAATTATTATTTATTAAATTTGTTTCTTTAAATTTTCCCCGAGGTACACTAGCGCCGCCACCTATTTCATCTTATTATTACTCGTACGTTGAACAGAGGAAATATAAACAAATTCAGGGGGGACTTTGTCATACCTATTATAAGCATTTTTAATGCCTCTGTTTAAGTTTTATTTTGTACTATCGGACCTTCCCGGCTTCGCACGGTTTTAGTACGGATCCCTAACTTTTTTGAAATTATAATATAGCCTATGTTCACCGGGGATAGTGTAGCTTCCCAACGGTGAAAGAATTTTTCAAATCGGTCCAGTAGTTTCGAAGCCTATTCATTACAAACAAACAAAATAAATCGAACCTTTCCTCTTTATAATATTATTATATATAGTTTAGGCATTGATGCGAAAGTAGAGTTTGGTGGCCACGAAGGGCAACTTCGTATCTCTGCCTAAACTACACAAAATTAAACTATTACAGAGACATTCAAAAAGCTTATAATAGGTATGACAAAGTGCCCAATGAAATTTCCTTTGTTCAACGTATTATTAAGATAATATATGTAGGTGGCGGCGTAAGTGTGCCTCGTTACCAAGGATAAAATACTTATTAACAAAGAAAGTTACAATAAAATAAAATTAAGTATTTACAATTGAGGTTACTGCAAAATATTGCAAACAATCTACAGGTAGCTCAACTGATCCATCTCAATACCAGTCGGCGCGCGTCCCCGCGACGCTGGCTGCATTGTCCTGTATGGCAATCTGCGCTGCGCCAGATACTCACCAGCTCTCGGGTCACGCGTCGCATAGACCAGATATAAAATGAAACTTCTAAATATGTTTGGCTATGTAGTGAATAGACACATCAGCCAGAAGCTGCTCATCTATTAACAATAAACAATTAAGCACATATTTGAATGCACATTCGTATGCTGTGCAGCAGCGGTGTTTTTAAAGTGTGCAATAAGCTGTCAGCATATACAGCACCAACAATTAATCTGGGCAGTTTAAGCTTTAATTCACAATTTAACTAAGTCATGTTCTTCGAAAGATCATTGGATATTTAGAGCTTTGACAACTTTGACGTTTAAATTATAAAAACTTCTGTACGAAATGCTAATTTTTAATTAGCAGTTACAGGTATACATCCAATCAATCCAATAATCTTTTTTAAGAAAACATTTAACACTTTGGCTGCCCATTACGCATCTAACATAGTATAGTTCCAGCAGGCCTGCCCTTGAATGTCGCACCCCTAAGCCTTGGCACTCAATGCGTTATTGAGTGCCAAGGCTTAGTTAATAAATCATACAATGTGATGATAAAGTAGAATTTTTAAACTTTGTAATACTATCAAAAAGAAATAATTAATCAACCTTTTTACTCGCAGAATAATATTAGCTTTAATTTATAGATTATTTATTTTCAAATAGAGAAACAAACAATAAGAAAATAGAAACTAAAAATGTGTATAATAAAAAACTAATACAAAAAATAAGAAACAAATAAAAGGAAACAAAATGAAATAAATTTATCAGTATCCTTAGAGAATGTTAAATAGGCATTACGGTTAATATTAACTAAATTAACAATCATAATCGTTTATGAACACGATTCGAATGACTCCTCAGCGACTCTTTAGCTTTGAACTTAAGCAAGCACACTTCACACTGAAAAGTCACATTTTTGTACGAATGCTTATTCATCACATGTTTAGCAAGCTCATCTTTGCTCGTAAACTTTTTCTGGCACTTGATACAAGCATTCTCCTGCAATATCTGCTTGAGTTTGAGATGTCGGCGAAGGCAGTACCTCGATTTAAAAGTTATTGCACAACTTTCGCACCTCGACTTGCTCTTGAGCTGATGATGGGTCTGGCAGTGTAGATCTAGATTGCTCTTCTTTGTGAACACAATTTGACAGTCATTGCACTGGAAAGTCGCTGATTTCTGCTGAATCTCATGGTTGGACGTCATATGACGGAAGAACTGGCTGTTTTGGGTGAACTTTAGCTTGCAGTATTGGCAGGTGTAGATGTATTTAGATTCTTCCTCGAGTTTGAGTCTAGCTGGACGGGTGATGCGGATTCTTGGGCCGGTTCTGATAGTTTTCTTGCTCATTACGATGCCAAAGTTAACGTGGGATCTTAAAGTTATTGGATCATTCTTTTGTTTGACTTTTTGTAACGATCTCAACACGTATGCACTTTCGAAAATGGATTGTTTGATTATAACAAGTAATTTATTGCTTGAAACCTTAATGTATAGCGAGCTTTTAGATTCACACAATAAGCCTGGTTAAGCAAACGTGAATACAATACGTTGGAAATAATAGATTTTAGTACAACAAACAATGAAACTATCAACAACCAACCAAACTTCAAAAAAGAGAAATGCAAAATGTCTTCCAGTCAGCCAGACAAAAGCTATTTCAATGGGATTGGTGTTTTGATTTATTTAGGTTTTAATCATAAACGCCATCTATCATTGAGTAGTAGAATAGAACCAACTGTTGGTCTTAGAATAGCTATATGTCGTCCTAGATGGCGCGTTTTACACTTCTAGTTCGCATAGTCAGAATCTTAACACTACAAATAAATGGTTCGATGAAATAGCCCAAATTACAAAAAGGTTAGCAAGGGTCCTATTCCAAAATTCGATAATTTATTCAACTTACAGATCAATCAAATAGGAACAATCGAATAGGTCCCGAATACAGATTTTATTAGTTAATTTTATATTATAAATAAATTCATTTTGAAATGAGTTTTGCAGAATCAAATTCTAAAAATAGGTACCATAAAAGTTTGGACTTTGTTTAGGTACCTACCTACAGGGATGAGTTAAATTCAGTATAAATAAGTTTTTACTCGTCCCTGGATACCTACTACTGTGTATCTGTACTACATAACGTATACCTTAACCTACCTTCAAATTATAAGTCGCAGATTTGCATCTTTATGAATTCTGTGAACACAGGAATCAAAAATTATCAGAGCGTCTGCTCTGGGGTCACGCTCTCATCGGACGTCGTCGGTCGTCGCCTTGACCAGACGCTCAGATTATTTTTTTCAACTCGGAGAGCTTCGGTTCCACGCGAACCTAGGGTCTCGACTCCAAGGGGATCAAATGGTTAGGATAGGCTCTGTCGTGACGTGACCTACACTTTCGTTGACATTTTCGGCCAAATCTGCCATCGCCGCCCCGTCGCGTCGCCCCGCCGCCGCACCAGTCCTCACGGTTATCCTCAGAAGATGGGAAAGCGTGTGTCGACGCCATGTAGCGTCCCACACAATAGGTCTCTCCAACTCTCGTTTCATTTGGAACTAGTGTTATACCTGCGTATACCTAGGTACCTGCCTCAAATCATAGTCTTGAGTGTTTAGATTAGACTTGAGGAGCCGAGAAGTACGTCTTTTGTAGGGAACATGAACAAAGTTTCATAATTCATAAGTCTATCCCGCTGATGACATAAAAATCTTTCGAGATATTTGTTGTTCGTTCGACATTAAATTTGTCGAACCCGCCAGAATTGGGTATACCTATCTATCTGTCAAGCCTGTAGATCCGCGAACTTGCAAACATTTCTTTCATTTCAATCATCACCATCAGTCACATTACTTACATACACTATACAGTCAGTTTGAGTCAGATACTCATTGATAACGCACGCGTCGCGTTAAAAACCGTTCTCCCATTATAAAAACATAAAAATGTGAAATGTAAACAAATAGCGCCAGCAATTACTAAGTGAAATAAACATAAGGTGTTTAAAGTGAATCTAAAATGTCGAAAATCAAAATGAAAAGTGCAGTCCACATTGTGTTTTTGTTTTTGACTGTGACTCGATACTCGAGTTCTGTTTTATTAGAGCACGAAACTCATAGACATTGCTCACATCAACACCCTAAAGCTGATCAAGTAAGTGCTAGTTTAATCTGCCCACAGCTGGACAAAACTGGGAATATATCTTAGCATTAACATCTATCAACCATTACAGCAAACAACAATTTTATTTTGTTGTGGAAATAATTTTCTGTTAGCGGTAAGACTGCCTATCATTCCATTGATAATAAATCAAGACCATCTGAAAGATATGCCACAATAATGGACAATAAACAAAAAAATACAATCTTTTTTAATTCGAGGTATAAATCAAATAGGAATGAAACTGTTCCCCCTACTTGGCACTTATCTTTGTTGGTGTTTTTCTATACTAATATTATAAAGAGGAAAGGTTTGATTTTGTTTTGTTTATTTGTTTGTAAATAGGCTCTGAAACTACCGGACCGATTTCTAAAATTCTTTCACTGTTGGGAAGCTACACTATCCCCGGTGAACATAGGCTATATTATATTTTAAAAGTTAGGGATTCGTACTGAAACCTTGCGAAGCCGGGAAGGTCTGCTAGTTTACTGTATTTTTACTGTTTTTAATACTGATATTTCACTACTACCACCGGGACCCTTTCATCAAAGTTTTTTCTAAGAATTCTCATAATACCCCAGCTTGTTATACCTTGCTGGATAGCTACTGAAACGTAGATATTTGTAACCACATCAGCACCATGACTGTCATGGAATTTTAAAACATTTCCGAGAAAAAAAATTTTTTTTTTACAAATTTATTTCAATTTATAACTATAATTCATCAACTGCAACCCAGTTGGTTGAGTTAACTACAATTTTAGTATTAAGAATAAGAAAGCAACTTATATACGAGTACTCAGCGAAATCAACACTCTCCTGGACGACAGCCCCGATGTTGACTTGTTCGCTGATAGGTGGACTAAATTATTGAGAGCGTTTGTTTTATTTATGTGAACGTCATAATTAATTAAAATTTTTTGTGTTTATGAATTAATATGTAATGATAACTATTGTACTATTTAATATAAAATGTAATTTTGTTTTCTATTAATTAATGTTATTGGTTTATATAACCGTGTTAATTAAATAAACAAATAAATCTACACATAAACGGCAAACACAAATAAATTAGAGGGCGAAATCCCAAAAAATAATAGGCTGCTCAACTAATACTGAAAATGGTTAATTTTGGTGTAGGGTGTTTCATAGTCAAATCAGTCAGGAATCATGCAAGCTACCACTCCTCCAGGATCTAGGTCGGCTTAACCTGTAACCCTGTATAGGTACTTTTTCTTGAAAGAAAATATATACAGGGTGCCATTTCCATGATGACTTTCGTTAGGTTTTGGTAAAATATATCAACACTAGTTTAGGACAGGCTATTGAGTAAATAGATAGCATGCTCTGCTTAGCTTGGAGCTAGATGATGCTTTGTGGATTGTCCAACATTATATTAAACATATTTTATTTATTTTATAGTGCGACATGGGGGCAAACTTAAGTGAAACTACTGTAGTGAAAAAAATAGGTACTGTGACATAGACGTATCAACTCTCAGCTGCTCGTCGGTAACAAAATAATAATAACATTAATAAGTTGGTCCTACAGTATAATGAAAGAAAGAATAAGGCTATCTCGCGAAGAACCGACAACCGCTGAGGCAAACGTGTGTTTTTGAGTGGAGACCGCGACTCGCTAAACGTAGTGTAGGACGCCCTCCGACCAGGTGGGATGACTGCCTGCGAAAGACTGCAGCTAGATGATGTGGGGGAGGCCTATGTCCAGCGACTGGACTGCGTCGACTGCTATAGGCTGATAGCCAGCCTATAGCAGTCCACGCAGTCCAGTCCAGGCATTTCATTTCATTTTCATTTATTTATTTCACAAACAATTTAAATTGTGTCGGAAATTTTAAGATGAGTATACAAAATAATTCTACAAATGTCAAAAAAAAATATTACAAGTAAACAATGTCAAATAAAAATAAAAATGTTAAATAATTATAATAAAAATGTCAAAAATATTCATTAAATTAATTTTTCTTTATACTATATGTTAATGTTAAATTATTTATCTCAGATTCTCAGACTTAAATTTGTCGGCACAGAACTCCTCCAAAGAATAGTAGCACTTCTTTAATAAGTATTCTTTTAGTTTATTTTTAAATTTATTTACATTATATGTGCTTTTAAAGGAAATAGGCAATTTATTGTATAATGTTACAGCCTGGTGCCGTACACTATGCTCTGATATGTTAAGCTTTGGTGTAAATTCCTTTACTATATCTTTTCTTCTAGTGGTTTCTCTAAAAGCCCTCGACTCGGGAGATTCAAATGAATTTAAAGGCCTCCCCCAATGAGCGCCATAACTCCCTGTCTTCAGCTTGCCGCATCCTCAGCATGATGATGACAGCATAATGAAGCCCTCCATCAATAAGACAGGCCTACTGTTCAATTTAAACAACTACACAATCATTAATGTATTTAATCTCTTTACGCTTCAGTTATGTAGAGCCATTAAAAAAAAAAAAATAATAATGCCGGACAACTCACACAGCATTATCTAGCCCCATGGTAAGTAGAGCTTGTGTTATGGGTACTAGATAACTGATATACATAATACAATACATTACATAGATAGATATTTTTTTATTATACATAGAAAACGACCAGAACACCCGAAACAAATATCTGCAGATAGTACACACAATTGTTCCGAGGCGGGAAACGAACCCGCAACCTCCTGCGTCGCAGGCGGACCTTCGCCCACCGCGCCGCATCGGTCGTCAAAATCATTGTATAAGTTATACAGCAATTTCAATCAAATAGATTTAGGTAAATGACTTTACTGTTGTTAGATTATTACCTCTTTCCTCATCGACATGTTACATACTAGTTGCGCCTGCGGCTTCGCCCGCCTTGAAATCGATGTGTCAAATGACTTAAAAACCTTCCTCTTGAATCACTATATCTATTTAAAAAAACGCATACATCGTTTCAGACAGACAGGAAGCGACTTTGTTTTATACTATGTAGTGATTAATCGAAAGTCAATATTGGTTGGTGTGTTTTTCCCCTCGTTTATGGAGTGTAAGGGGGACTCCAACATCTCGTCTCCCAAGCCAACCTAACCTGCACGTGGTTACACCTCTAGAAAACTAGGCTCTGGTGACGATATCAAACCATCTTCATGAATTTATAACTTCATTTTACAATTATTTTCCACTAGCTGCGCCCCGCGGTTTCACCCGCGTGGTGATAGATATTTTGGATAATATACAGCATATCTTTATGAATTGTAGCCTATGTGTTATTTGATATGTAAGCTATATTATTGTGAAGTTTCATCAAAATCCATGTATTTCAGATTTATTCATTAGATTCTTACAACAGTATATTTTCCTAAGCAGCGCGAACACTATAACAAAGGTTGCAATCACAATCAACTTGACTTCCTAGTTCACGTACAATCGCTCACACAAGTGAAGTTATTAATTTATTGTTTTTTAAATAATGGAAAACCGACTTCGAATCCCTTAGTTTTAAGTTTTGCGAGATAAATATTTATCTGAATAATAATAATCAGTTCGACGACCGATGTGGCGCGGTGGGCGAAGGTCCGCCTGCGACGCTGAAGGTTGCGGGTTCGATTCCCGCCTCGGAACAATTGTGTGTACGATCTGCAGATATTTGTTCCGGGTGTTCTGGTCGTTTTCTATGTATAATAAAAAATATCTATCTATGTAATGTATTTTATTATGTATATCAGTTATCTAGTACCCATAACACAAGCTCTGCTTACCATGGGGCTTGATAATGCTGTGTGAATTGTCCAGTATTATTTATATATTAGTAACAAAATGGTACAAGTCAGAAAATAATTCTTACAAAGAAGTAATCAATAATTAAATATTGTTTAATTTTTGAATATAATCGTCTATCCCTCAGAATAATTTTTTTATGGGACCAAGATATTGAGATCACCTCTATACAACTGCAAAATAATCATCCAAATAGGTCGATAATCAACGCACATCTAATACTAATATTATAAATAGGAAATGATTGATTTTTTGTTTGTTTGTAATGAATAGGCTCCGAAACTACTGGACCGATTCGAAAAATTATTTCACTTTTGGGAAGCTTCACTATCCCGGTGAACATAGGCTATATTATATTTTCAAAAAAGTTAGGGATCCATACTGAAACCGTGCGGAGCTGGGAAGGTCCGCTAGTCATATATAAAATACATACATAGGTTTTTGAAAGCCGGTTAGAATATTAATAATTTGTAGTTGCAAATAATTGTTTTTCATTTTGGAATAGGTAAATAAAAAATCAGCAAGGCGACCACGCTATTTAACATAACGTAACTCGCGTTATCAGCGTTATTACGCAAATTTTACTGCGAATAACGCATTTTAACGTGAAAAACGCCTTTTCACGCGTTATTCACGTTAAAATGCTCTTGGGTTAAATAGCGTGGTAGCTGCTTGATCATGAACCTTCATGTATTTCCCCTCTTTAAAAACTCCCGTCTTTTTATCTAAATAGCTGAGTGACTCATATTAGTACTACATCGACTAACAACGGGTCTGGTAAATATAAATACCCAATTACCCATGAGTCACATGTCTGTATAATGCGTTAAGGTTGACTTAGATTAAAGGCAGCACAAAAATGTGCATTCAAATATGGGTTTTAATCACTACATACATAGTTTAAAACAAAGTCGCTTCCCGCTGTCTGTCTGTCCCTTTGTATGCTTAGATCTTTAAAACTACGCAACGGATTGCGGATGCGGTTTTTTAATAGAGTGATTCAAGACGAAAGTTAACAAAGGAAAAAAAACACATCGATTTCCACACGGGCGAAGCTGTGGGGCGCAGCTAGTTAATATTTAGACGCTGTTTTTTTATAAATTACTGTCATGTATATAAGTCACCCAAAACACAAGCTCTGCTTAGCTTGACGGCTAGTTAATGCTGTGTGGATTGTCCAGCATTATTTGTTTATCTTTTTAGCCTGGACGCACTTTTTTGACTCTAAATAACTGCTCATTTCAATAGCAAGTGTACGTAACTGTACCCACCGTACATACATCAAGAACTTGTCGGAAAGTTAGCAAAAACTGACTCTATTATTCTCTTAGAATTGCGCAATGGTTTTCACTTTCTACTTGCAAGCACTTTGACATTTATCTGCTACGATAAAATAATACCACATCTGCGAAATGTCCGAAATAGAAACTAAGTCTTTTATATTTTATTGTATGTAGATAAATCACACCTGCGACAAATCCTATACGGGTCCCGGCTTCGCTCGTTTGGATATTTCTTTCATAAATATTTTGCGTTGAACGTATATTTAATTTAGTGCGTCGACCGTGCAGCGTCTGTTACGTTTCCGTCAACGCATAGTCGGTCGAAGTAACGTGTCGCGATACGTGTATTTTGTATGATGCATTCACACTAGGCGTAACACCAGCGGAGATCGTTGGTGTACAGGCCGTTCGATCTGACTAGACGCGTAATGTGGCAGGTGTGATTTGACCGAATAGACGCGAACGAAGATACGCTCGACGCGTTTTCCGTCAGATATGTACCGACCCGATAGAGGCACTTTCATTGCGCCGCGATTTACTGGCAGAAGGCAGTAAATGAACGCACCTTTAAGGTCATAGAACCTTGCGGTACACCGCAACTGATAACTTAATGAGTTTCCTCTCGCGCGCGTGCTGGTAAATGGACGGAAGTATTACAGTTCCTGAATTGGCCGGTGTAGAGGAAAATTGGATTGATTACATATATGTACTTAATAATTAGTTACTAAGACATTAATAAAAACGGGGCAAACGTGTTCTTGAGTGGAGACCACGACTCGGTAAACGCAGTTTATTTGTTAACATTGACTCCCCGCTCCCCTACGCCAGTGACGCCTTGTAAATTGCATAGTTAGCCGTTGATTGAGCGGCCACCACGCGACTTTTCAAATACATATTGTATGTAGGTGTTGACTACCGATGTGGCACGGTGGGCGAAGGTCCACCTGTGACGCAGAAGGTTGCGGGTTCGATTCCCGCCTCGGAACAATTGTGTGTACGATCTGCAGATATTTGTTCCGGGTGTTCTGGTCGTTTTCTATGTATAATAAAAAAAATATCTATCTATGTAATGTATTGTATTATGTATATCAGTTATCTAGTACCCATAACACAAGCTCTGTTTACCATGGGGCTAGATAATGCTGTGTGAATAGTCCAGCATTATTTATTTATTTATTTTATACGTGTTCTTGAGTGGAGACCACGACTCGGTAAACACAGTTTGATTCCTAACATTGACTCCCCGCTCCCCTACCCCAGTGACGCCTTATACATTGAAATAGAAATAGAAAGACATTTATTCATAACAACTTAAATTAACATAAAAAAGACAAACTTATAGAATAGGTACATGTAGAGAGTTGTTACAAAAGGGCAGAACTCAGCATAATGCTGGCTAAGCTCCGTGAGAGACTTAGCCAGCGCTGGTCTTCCGTTAGAGCCCGTACAGGTGACGTCACGAACAGGCGCATACGCAATGAAATAAAAAAAAATAATAATAATTGTAGTAATAATGACACTTAAAAAGCCATTGACAAAAAAAAATACATAATAATAGGCTAATACCTATATTATCACTTGATTAATTTAATTTAAGCCAACACCATGCGAATAAAAAGTAAATAAAAAATTGCATAGTTAGCCGTTGATTGAACGGCGACACACGTTATAAAGACCGAGAGGCACGCAACCTTGGCTCTGATCGCGTCAATTTAAAACCTTTACAGAGAGATAAGATATATATCTAATTGTCCCAATTCTTTTGTATATCTGCCTATTGCGGAGTAGTATACAGGGTGGATTTTTGAGATGGGATCGTACGGCCTTTGAAACTAAGACAAGTAGAGAAAAGTCTTGGAAGGAGTCATAAGTTCATATTAGTTACTATGGATTAATATTTATTTTGCAGTAGAATGAAAATGAAAAGTTTTTATTTCTTTAAGCTTACAAATAAGCACTTAGACAGGTCATATTTTATACTATTCATTATTATCAATTAAAATTATTTTATAGTTCACTGCAAATTTTTCACCACCAGTGGAAGAAGTGAGAAGAAACCACTAGTATGTTCATAATTTATGTGTCTAGTACATTTGATTTGCTTTTCTGTAAGTTGGTAGATTTTCAGTTGGAGCAAAACTCGTTCCAAGCTTTTTTATCTTCTAGATAATCTGATAGTTTGTAATAAGCCTTTTTACAAATAATATGTTTCACAATTTTTTTAAATTTATTTATTGATAATTTTTGCAACTATCTTGGAGTTTTGTTGTACGAGAAGAAGCGTATACATTGCCCTTTAAAAGATACACTTATCTTATGTAGTCTAGTTATAATAATAATATAATATAATATTGCTGGACAATTCACACAGTATTATCTAGCCCCATGGTAAGCAGAACTTGTGTTATGGGTACTAGATAACTGATATACATAATACAATACATTACATAGATAGATATTTTTTATTATACATAGAAAACGACCAGAACACCCGAAACAAATATCTGCAGATCGTACACACATTTGTTCCAAGGCGGGAATCGAACCCGCAACCTCCTGCGTCGCAGGCGGACCTTCGCCCACCGCGCCACATCGGTCGTCTAATGGCTCCGTTGTATAGTCGAAACAAATGATTTTGATCATTTTGGGTGATTAAGAAGTTTCTCTGTTAATTTATAAGACTTTAGAAACTATCATGGTTATTAATACTAAAGTCATTTAAAACGGGATATTTACCATGATTAGATTATTGAGTTATCCAATATTTCGGCACAGTTTCATGCGCCATGATCACGGAATAACTATTTATTTTTTATTTTTGTTATTCCGTGTCGGTATACGAGTACGTACGTATACCATTCTTCTCATTACTGGCAAAAAATAATAATAATAATATTAAGTACTTTTTAACACTTTGAGTGCTGAAATCACACGGTATGTGTTTTCTACAAGTGACTAATATACGTAAATCCACACTAGCGCAGCGGCTGAGAAAATACAGATCTGTGTGACTCAGCACAGCCGTAATATTTTTCGAACGAAACGCATGTGCGGCGCAACACAACCGCTGTGTAGAGCGGCAGCACGAATTTTTAAGGTTAAAAAAATATCACAGTCGTCGAAAAAAAATCGCAGTCAAAGTGTTAAATTAAATTTGTGTATACAATCCCATCTCAATGATCCACCCTGTACAGCTATTCCGTGCCCAACATCGCACTATTGTCAACGTCGCGTCGGTCCTAAAGGCAACCTGCACGATGCATAACTTTCTAAATACGAAGCGATAACGTTACGCAACGTGAAATATCCAATTAGGATTCATGTTTATGAGCCTTTGAGAAGATACATCATCATCATCATCAGCCTATAGCAGTCCACTGCTGGACATATGCCTCTCCCAATAAGCGCCATAGCGCCCTGTCTTCAGCTTGCCGCATCCAGCATCTACCTGCAGTCTTTCGCGGGTCGTCATCCCACCTGGTCGGAGGGCGTCCTACACTGCGTTTACCGAGTCGTGGTCTCCATTCAAGAACACGTTTGCCCCAACGGCCGTCGGTTCTTCGCGAGACGATACAATAAAATACAAAAGTATTGTACACCAGATACATACAGATCATTACAAAAATACATTGCATGCGACAAGTACAATGGGCGGCCTTATCGCTGAGAGCGATCTATTCCAGGCAACCAATAACAATGTGTGTTGTGTGGCAGCGGTAGCAAGTGATATCGTAGAGAGCGTATTATTGCGTGGCCGCCTTGGAAAGTGTCCCAGTAGTACATAATATGGTACATGTCTAGAATAATGCACGTCTACGTTACCTAAATATCAATAATGTCACGTATTCTATACTAACATGTATCTAGTGACCATCGAACTACGATAATAAACCTTAGCCCATGCCCAGCGTGGGGATAATGGACATTAACCCCGAATATCTAGCTGAAGTGGCAGTGGGCCGGCCGGCCATATCTCGCGAAGAACCGACGCGACGGCCGCTGCTGGGGCAAACGTGTTCTTGAGTGGAGACCACGACTCGGTAATCGTAGTGTAGGACGCCCTCCGGCCAGGTGGGACGACCTGCGAAAGACTGGAGGTACATAGATGCTGGATGCGGCAAGTTGAAGACGGGGCGCTATGGCGCTCATTGCGGGAGGCCTATGTCCAGCAGTGGACTAACATAGGTTGATGATAAACCCCGAATATTGCCAAGAAGAAATGACCAGAAGTGCCCGGCCACCTCGCTATTGCTGGCCATGGTAACGGCGGGGCAGGGGACACTATGGCGGTGATTAGGGGAGGTCTATGTCCAGCGGTGGACTATAGTTGATGACGATGATGAATTAAAAATAAAAAGAGACAGATACATTATTGCACACTTAGGTTATAAGAACAATGTGAAATAATAACTTAAAAAATAAGATACAATTGGCGGTATTATCGCTGGAGAGCGATCTCTACCAGACAACCATGAATGGATAGGATCGTGAACACTACCAGGGGATGCGAAAAATACAGCTAAATCTCCTCCTCTTTTGTTTTTCATTTCGTCGGTTCAAAATAGATAACATCCAACAAAGAATAATCGCAATATAAAGAACAATTCAATTCAATATAAATTATAAATTAAATGACAAAATAGAAATATTAAAAATCAAAAACAATTCACAAAAAATGTATACATCTATTAAGTATGTAATCTATATACAGAATTCATCAGTCAGGGCTTCGTCAATATCGTAATAGGATATATACAGTAAAAATAATAAAACAAACAATAGTTTCAAAATAATAGGCTCAAAGAAAATTATTAATATTATCACTTTTAGTGACGAAATTTCCTGGGAACCTTTAATCAAATGGCTTACGTCCGACATTTTGACGTGCGAACATTTTTTAAAGTCGCATAGAAATAGTTAATTAGTATTAGAATCATTGTTTTTGGATTCTCACGTGTGACGAAAGTCACGGTGAAATTTAATTGTCCTAACTGGTTTTACGTACGACACGAACGTTACAGAGAAGTAAAGGAGGATCCAGTTATGCTGGGCAGCATTTGGGAAACTACGTCAAGTCTTCTCGTCATCCATACCGCAATGCTTGATAACGAAAGTTTTCAACCAGTGCGTCCTACCCGTTATAACCTACGGAGCTGGGACGTGGACACTCACGATAGGGCTGGTCCACCAGTTCAAAGTCGCTCAGCGAGCTATGGAGAGAGCTATGCTCGGAGTTTCTCTGAAGGATAGGATTCGTAACGAATACATCCGACAGAGAACCAAGGTTATCGACATAGCTCAAAGAATTGGCAATATCTCGCAAAGTTATTATACATAGATAACGACCAGAATCCCGGAACGAATATCTGCAGATCGTGCACACAATTGTCCCGAGGCGGGAAACGAACCAGCAACCTCCTGCGTCGCAGGCAGACCTTCGCCCACGGCGCCACAGAGGTCGTCAAATAAATTATGCAACTAAATTGAAGTCCGCGTAAATACAGTTCTTTCTCAGAAACATGATGCAAGATAAACTTGACTTTTCCCACGATTTGTTGACTCAGAATAATTCTTACAAATCCACGCTAATATTGTAAATTCATTAGTCATCATCATCAGCCTATGATAGTCCACTGCTGGACATAGGCCTCCCCCAATGAGCGCCATAGCGCCCTGTCTTCAGCTTGCCGCATCCAGCATCTACCTGCAGTATTTCACAGGTCGTTTTTTTTATTAGATAGTGATTCATGTGACCGATGTGGCGCGGTGGGCGAAGGTCCGCCAGCAACGCAGGAGGTTGCGGGTTCGCTTCCCGCCTCGGAACAATTGTGTGTACGATCTGCAGATATTTGTTCCGGTTGTTCTGGTCGTTTTCTATGTATAATAAAAAATATCTATCTATGTAATGTATTGTATTATGTATATCAGTTATCTAGTACCCATAACACAAGCTCTTCTTACCATGGGGCTAGATAATGCTGTGTGAATTGTCCAGCATTATTTATTTATTTATTATCACTTTTAGTTTTTGACTGGTCAGGTGCGCATTTGACATACCTAGCTCTAAGAATTAGCAAGCTGAAGTGGCAGTGGGCCGGCCATATCTCACGAAGAACCGATAACCGTTGATGTAAACGTGTTCTAGAGTGGAAATCACGACTCGGTAAACGTAGTGTTGGACGCTCTCCGACCAGGTGGGATGACGATCTGCGAAAGACTGCAGGTAGATGCTGGATGCGGCAAGCTGAAGACAGGGCGCTATGGCGCTCATTGGGGAGGCCTATGTCTGTGACTGCTATAGGCTGATGATAATGATGAAGCGCGAATTCAATACAGCTTGCAAACCTCAAACCCATTGAGTGACCTTTGAAGCTGTGAAACAATTACCACCAAACCACGAAGGCTACATTTCATAACTGTGGAACAGTTAACGGTAACAATGGATAGTCTAGTTCCGAAATCGTACCATACTACGAGGTCGTACTGCTATGGGATTATTGATTTCTATCTGCGCCCCGCATAAACATTTGTTTTAAATAATCATCGTCATCATCATCGTCAGCCTATTTTAGTTCACTGCTGGACATAAGCCTTCATGAGCGCCATAGCGCCCTGTCTAAACACGTGTCACAACGCCGCAATGTTGCATTCAAAAGTTGCAGAAATAAAAATAATATATTATTTGTTAGTTAAATCTAAAAATATAACTAATTCTACATTTACTTACCTCAAGTGCGCTCTTATTTACGGAGACGGAAATCTAGATAGTATTTGTCTTAGAATGAAGTATTCCCGTTTGAGCACCTATTTTTTGGGCACCTATGCATTGAGCACCAAAGGTATTCCCATTTGAGCACCAATCAATATATTAACGTGGTGCTCAAATGGGAACAAGAAATAACTAGGCTTTATTACTCTGAGGTATTTGTGATCGTAGTAAATGCTGTGAAATCGTCCGCCAGTTAAAGACATAGCAAGTAACTTGTGGTCGCTTCACGCAATCGCTAGATATCGAACGACATCACGAGAAAGTCATTCTTCGCGTCGCTAGTTTTCGCATATCTGTGCTATACATCGTCCTTTTTAACGCATTCACTGCTGATGGCTTTGCGGTGCCTGGAGGTGATAGTACATCATCATCAGCCTATGATAGTCCACATAGGACATGGGCCTCCCCCAATGAGCGCCATAGCGCCCTGTCTTCAGCTTGACGCATCCAGCATCTACCTGCAGTCTTTCGCAGGTCGTCCCACCTAGTCGGAGGGCATCCTACACTACGTTTTCCATCCATGACAGTTTTATTTAATTTTAATATAGGCAATACTAATATTATAAAGAGGAAAGGTTTGATTTTTGTTTGTTTGTTTTTATTGAATAGGCTCCGAAACTACTGCACCGATGTGAAAAATTCGTTCATCGTTGGGAAGCTACACTATCCCCGGTGAACATAGGCTATATTATATTTTAGAAATGTGAAATTCGAATTTAAGGCGGGTGAAACCGCGGGAACAGCTAGTATTCAATAAAGTCCCTTTATATTCATTCTGCTAGTTCCGAATAATGATTTTCTTTGAAATACCCAATACTCTGTATTTCATAGAAAAGGCGTTACGCACGAGGACGTTCTATTGAAAGGCGATAGGTATCATATAACGCCGTAACGCTTAATATTCAGATATTTGAAGGGTCTATTGTACCGGACGAATAAGCATTGTTGTTAATAAGACTAGTTTATGCCCGCGCCTTCGCACGCGGTGTTTCTATGGAAACAATACAAAAATACTTTATTGTATGGCAGATGCAGTTAAATAAACTAAAAATGAAAAATTATAGTTTCAAATATTTTATTGAAAAAAAAGCGTGGATGTCAAAACTTTTGAAACTATGTATTATGGTTATAACACTATAGTAGTGGTAATGTTCGTAGCAAAAGACAAAAAATGAGGGTAGATCGGTATGTCTGCCCATAAACACTTACTCGCAGTGCCTTCAGTTATTCCGTGATCATGGCGCATGAAACTGCGCCGAAATATTGGAAAACTCAAAAATCAAACAATGGCACATATCCAATGATGTTATATATACGTAGATACGTTGTATCGAGGTCTGCCTTACAAAACGAAAATCAGGTACGTATCCTAATTGAACTCAGTCCGTCCTACTCCTGGCCGCGACGCGCACGTTCGTTGAACACGAGGTTACTTACGGAATATACTTAAATAAACCTCGAAAATGCCAAGTTGTGTGTTCCGAAAGTGCAATAACTACACAAGGACTATAAAAACCAGAAAGGGTGTATCTTTTCATACGTAAGTACTGTTTAATATGTTAAAATGTAAAATGGTGAATTTTATTTTACTCAACAATCATTGCCGCGCGGCGTTGCCGCACTGCCACCAACACGAACGAAACAAGCAATGCGTTAAGTTTATGAGTGACAGAGATAATGCCATGCGGCGTTGTATGTTCGAACGTCGACGCTAGGTATGTAGCTATAGTAAAATATCGCAATGTTTTTATTTCTTTACAATGAGTATGACGTCTCTATATGTAAAATCTCTTTGCACATATCCCGTTTTAAGTGACTTTAGAGTTAGATATTATGTTATTGACAGATATGAATAGAAGGATTATCATTTTGATAATATCTTAAAAACCACCCCTCGCTTCCGTTACTTAGGTACATACAATGATGTTATATATAAATCTTTTTGGGTACATACATATATTATTACTAGCTGCGCCCCGCGGCTTCGCCCCCATTAAATCTATGTGTCAAGTCAAATGGTTAAAATGATAAAAAGTATCCTATTTTAGACTCCTGGTTCTAAGCTACCTCTCCACCAATTTTCAGATAAATCTGTTTAGCCGTTCTCGAGTTATAAGTGTTGTAACAAACACGACTTTCTTTTATATATATAGATAAATACAAACAATGAAGCTAATAAAGCGTGTTAAAAATATGCTACATGCGACAAGTACAAACGGCGGCGTTATCTCTTAGAAGCTTTCTCTTCCAAGCAACGACGGGCAAGCCCTCATCATCAGCCTATGTTAGTCCTCTGCTGGACATAGGCCTCCCCTAATGAACGCTATAGCGCCCTGTCTTCAGCTTGACGCATCCAGCATCTACCTGCAGTCTTTCGCAGGTCCCACCTGGCCGCAGGCAAGCCCTACTGAAGTGTAACTTGGCATTGATTACGACATCCAAGGGTCGAGTGGGAGGGTCGATTCTAACGCCGCGACCGTTCAGGCACAGTTTTCATTGTGTTGCTAAGTTTCGGAATCCATTGAATTTGTAAAAGGATTCCTAATGGAATTTCATTATCTCTAAGCTTTTAGTAAGACTCAATATTAATAATATTTTCCTTTTGAATAGGGGAATACTCCGTTTTAGGGTCGGTACATATCTGACGGAAAATGCGTCGAGCGTATCATCGGTCGCGTCTATTCGGTCAAATGAGACCTGCCACACTACGCGTCTAGTCAGTTCGAACGGCCTGTACCCAAACGATCTCCGCTGATGTTACGCCTCGTCTGAATGCATCATACAAAATACACGTGTCGCGACACGTTACCCCTCGACCGACAATGCGTTGACGGAAACGTAACGGACGCTGTACGCTCGACGCACTAACGCTTCATTTTTGACTATAAAAATGCGCGCTTTACAAAGTGCTCATACGACGTAATTATTTAAAGTAACTTTTGTTTGAAATTTGGATAATTTTAGATTTGTATAAGTGTTAGATATGTATTTATTATAAATAGTATTTTTTATCAAAAACCTTTAAAGTTGTTCAGCCTGTTGAGATATTAATTAATTGGTTTAATACTTAGTTAGGTTCTAAACAGTGTTTAGTTAATCTAGGACTGTAAAAATTTTGTGTTCAAATAAATAACTTTGAAAAACAAACTTAGTCATCATCGGTTGAGTGTGGAAGGTTTAATGTTTTCTATACTAATATTATAAAGAGGAAAGCTTTGATTTTTTGTTTATTTGTTTGTAATGAATAGGCTCCGAAACTACTGGACCGATTTGAAAAATTCTTTCACGGTTGGGAAGCTACACTATCCCCGGTGAACATAGGCTATATTATATTGTCAAAAAAGTTACGAATCCGTACTAAACCCGTGCGAAGCCGGGAAGGTCCGCTAGTATTATATATTTGCCTGTTCTGGCGTCACGCGAACGATAAATACGCGACGCATTTTCCGTCAGATATGTACCGACCTTAATATAACTTTCCTTTTGAATAGAAATACTCCGTTTCAGGATAGTAGCTTTGTAATAAATTTGAGATGGGTCAGCTTGTCATTTATGAGACAAATTATCTTTGTGAAATGTCAAGTCGGCCCTAAAAGCATCCCTCTACATTATGTTAATTATTATAAATAAATAATGCTGGACAATCCACACAGTATCATCTAGCCCCAAGCTAAGCAGAGCTTGTGTTATGGGTACCAGATAACTGATATACATAATACAATATATTAAATAGATAGATATTTTTTATTATACATAGAAAACGACCAGAACATCCGGAACAAATATCTGCAGATCGTACACACAATTGTTCCGAGGCGGGAATCGAACCATCTGCAGCACACAGATCCCCTGGTACTGTCCACGATCCTATCCAATCATGGTTGTCCGGCAGAGATGGGGGATTGGGATCGCTCTTGAGCGATAAGACCGCCAATTGTACTTATCTAGTTTTTTTTAAGTTTTTATTTTACATTGTTATTTTTATTATCTATCTATCCTTATATATGTATCTCATTTGTAAATTTATTGATTTTGTATCATGTATATCAGACGTCTAGTACCCATAACACAAGCTCTGCTTACCATGGGGCTAGATAATGCTGTGTGGATTGTCCAGCATTATTTATTTATTATTTATTTATTTATAATATTATATAAAATACTTATAATTCATTTCAATATATAATTCTTACATGGAGGATATGTTTTTATCTGCCCACGGTAAAGTACCAGGCCCTGATAATCAATTGACTGTCCAATTTTATTTAACGATCGCAATAAATACACTGCCTCTTTATTTACCATGGTACAATCGAGTGGAAGACCGGTTCGACCTTGTCAATGCACTTGTATGTACTTTAGTATCGTCGCGAGGTAAAGTGTTGGAGAAAAAAGGTATTTACTTCATCATCATCAGCCTATGTTTGTCTACAGCACATAGGCCTTCCCTAATGAGCGCCACAGCGCTCTGTCTTCAGCTGGACGCATCCAGCATCTGCCGGCAGTCTTTCATCCCACCTGGTCGGAGGGCGTCCTACGCTACGTTTACCGAGTCGTGGTCTCCACTCAAGAACACGTTTACCCTAACGCAACGGTCGATTTTTCATTTATTACTTACTAGAAGGTTTCGATTTTTCATTTTTTGCAAGGTTGAAAAACTGAAACTAATTAATACTAGATTTTATTTCAAGATTAATAAATAGAGAATAGTTAAATGACATTAATATTATAAATGCGAAAGTTTAATGTTGATAATAAATAATATGCCCGCGGCTTCGCACGCGTTGTTTCTAAGGAAACGTTTTAAGGTTATTTCTATTTCATAGGAAATGATTTATGGGAAAAGTCTGTGTTTTATTCCAGGCCCAGGAACTACTTGTATGCAAAATTTCAGCCCGATTAGTTCGGTAGTTTTGACGTGAAGAAGTAACAAACATACATCTAAACATGCAAACCTTCGCATTTATAATATTAGTGTGATCATCCGAGTACGTTTTATTCCGGGCCTGGAACTAACTAGGTTTAACACGTAGGTTGCTGAAATCACACCGTATGTGTTTTCTACAAGTGACTAATATGCGTAAATCCACACTAGCGCAGCGGCTGAGAAAATACAGATCTGTGTGACTCAGCACAGCCGTAATATGTTTTTCGAACGAAACGCATGTGCGGCGCAACACAACCGCTGTGTAGAGCGGCAGCACGAATGGCTTAGGTTAAAAAAAAGATCGCAGTCGAAGTGAGAACTTTATTTTCTCATAAAAACATTACAGTTCACTTAAAATGAAATACACTTAACAAGTAATATGTGTACTAAAATATAAGTTAAGTAGGTATAACTACTGGGCTCTGAGGCTTAACCTACATAGATTATTAATCATAACTAATTACATTATATATTAGTGGTAGATTATATTTATGTACATATGTAGTTAGATTATTCTATGGAGTAGACATGTGCTTTCAACTTATTTTTATACTTACATATTAATGCTATCACATTATTTTATGGTATTTGGTAAATTATTAAAAATACGTGCTCCCTCTGAAACCTCCAATAGATTTCTTTCCGGCCCTGGTGGGGGCACAGAGAGGGGCCTCGAGGCTTGGCCTCATTACCCCGGCGTCAACTCGAGGGGTACGACCCCTCGGTCCTTGGGTTAGTGGGAATTTCTGTCTCCCCCCCTTCTCATCTCTGTTTTTTTTTGCTTCATTTGATTATTATGTTTATTAGGTATTTTTGTTATGTTTTTTTTTTAAACCTACCTGTATGCATAATTTCAGCCCGATCTGTTCAGATATTATCGCGTGAAAGAGTAACAAACATTCATACATACAAACACTCCCGTTTATAATATTAATAGGATTATTTGTCTAGATTTCTGAACGTTATTATAGCGACATAAGTAAAATACCTGTCTAGAAATAATACATGTACCGTTCGCTACGCCACCATTCATCTACCTCCATTACCTACAAGTACGTTTTGTATGTGTAAAATCTATTACCAAATACTCAGAATATCAGAACAGGCGTGAATTCTTGAACCGTTTCAAATTAACACTTTATTATTAGTCAAATAAGTTTTGGTCGGCTTACGTTTGTACAGTCAGCTTAGTTAAGATGTACACTCATGTTTGCTATGAAGAACACTTTTTTTAATAAAACTAAAAATCTATTTTTGCCGACGTTTTTACAGGTTTACACGTTAACTTTGTCAGTCGTTATTATAAATGCTTGTTGTAAAAAAAGTTTATTTACGCCACATTATGTTAAAGTATAAGTACCCTACGACTTAATTATGTTGATCTGTATTTTTGTGTTTTTCTTTTTCTGTAACTCTATCTGTATAACATTGTGTGTGTGGCTATCAATAAATAATTTTATTCTTTTTAGTTTAATAAATATTTACATTATTTATTTATAAAAATTTATAACTATTTTTACAAGGGCACCTAATGCAATAGTGCAAAAAATCAATAAAAACAATCATTTATATCTATTAATAGTATTTATATTCCCCAATAAAATATAAAATTCTTTGAAATAAAACAAATATTCTTCACATATTAATATTTATTATCCCCTTTACTGGCTTCTTGAGCTATCTCGCTGCAGCTGACTGTACTTACTTATGTAAGTAGAGCCTATTGAAAACCGAATCGCGTCGTGCATACTAATTAAGCTATGTTAGAGGTAACCTTGGAGTACAAAGATTTGATTTAATTTTGTTTCGCTGAGAAAATGTGGTTTGGTTCGAAATGAGGTTTCTTTTGGATGTAGAATTATTAATTTGTAAATCCATTTTATTTAAAATAATAAAAAAAAAAATATTTACTTACATTTTTAATGTAAGTAAATATTTATTTTTTTAAATTTTTAATCAATTAAGTACTTAATTAATTTAATTTTTTTCTTTTGTTTTTTATTTTGCGCTTTTTTTATTTAATTTATGCGTTACGCCCGGAATTAACACTTCGAGTGCTGAAATCACACCGTATGTGTTTTCTACAAGTGACTAATATGCGTAAATCCACACTAGCGCAGCAGCTGAGAAAATACAGATCTGTGACTCAGCACAGCTGTAATGTTTTTCGAACGAAACGCATGTGCGGCGCAACACAACCGTTGTGTAGAGCGGCAGCACGAATTTTTTAGGATAAAAGAAGATCGCAGTCGTCGAAAAAAAATCGCAGTCAAAGTGTTAAAAATATCGTGATAAGAAAAAGCCTCAAGCTGCGAAAAAATATCGTTACAAAAAATGTTATTTTTTATTTCTTCGAACAATTTTGTGCTCGCCTATACCCCTTATACTGGAAGCCTGTACCTTTGAGGTCATTGCCTTTGTTTCCTGTATTGCACGGGTAAAAAGATAAAAACAGATATTTACTGAATATTTACTCTTATCGGAGCACAGAGATTTATTGAGCCCTTTTTGTAGGCTATAGAGGTCGTTTCATTTTTTTACTCTTGAACTTAGAATAAACTTTTGAAATTATCATGGGTATTAACACAGAAGTCATTTTTATTGGGATATTGATTTTTGCGTTTCAAAAAATGAGGGTAGATCGTTATGTGTGCCTATGAAAGCTAACTCGCAGTGCCTTCAGTTATTCCGTGATCATGGCGCATGAAACTGTGCCGAAATATTGGAAAACTCAAAAATCAAATCATGGTAAATATCCCGTTTTAAATGACGTGTGTGTTAATAACCTCGATAGTTTCAAAAAGTTTATCTTTTGTTCTTCTAAATAAATGTAAATCACAAAATCTGATCAAATAGGATATTCAGTCTACCGGAGACACGTAGCCCATGACCCCCACGACTCGCCAAAACAGCCGCCAATTTTTCCGGTCCTAATACCAAACAAGCTTTAAACAGGGTGTCCCATAATGAGTACCTAAACACTGTTGAGTCATTGTGGTTCCCATAACATAAGCTCTGCTTCCTTTGTTAGGGCTAGGCTCGGGCTAGATAATGCTGTGTGAAATAGCCGATGCTTCCTTAACTACGTTTCGCAAGTAGGAAATAATTCAGTGTACCAACAATAATGGCCCACCAGTTCAAAGTCGCTCAGCGAGCTATGGAAAAAGCTATGCTCGGAGTTTCTCTGAAGGATAGGATTCGTAACGAATACATCCGACAGAGAACCAAGGTTATCGACATAGCTCTGAGAATTAGCAAGCTGAAGTGGCAGTGGGCCGGCCATATCTCGCGTAGAATCGACAACCGCTGGGCTAAATGTGTTCTTGAGTAGAGACCACGACTCCGTAAACGTAGGGTAGGCCTCCCTCCGACTAGGTAGGATGACGACCTGCGAAAGACTGCAGGTAGATGCTGGATGCGTCAAGCTGAAGACAGGGCGCTATAGCGCTCATTGGGGGAAGCCTATGTCCAGCAGTGGACTAACATAGGCAGATGATGAACAATAATCAACATGTAAATGCGACTAAACGTTTTAAGGGTATTTCTATCCCATGGGAAATGATGACGGTAACGTCATTCTCAGTCCTTAAGTAAGCAATTTATACTGACACTAACTGCGCCCCGCGGCTTCGTTTGCGCGGAAATCTATGTGTCAAATGGTTTATAAACCTTCCTCTTGAATAACTCTATCTATTTAAAAAACGCATCAAAATCATTTGCGTAGTTTTAAAGATCAAAGCATAGGGACAGGCAGACAGCGGGAAGCGACTTTGTTTTATGGACGACCTCTGTGGCGCGCTGGGCGAAGGTCCGTTTGCGACGCAGAAGGATGCGGGTTCGATTTACGATATTTTTTGGGACAATTAGGTGTACGATTTGTTCCGGGTGTTCTGGTCTATGTATAATAAAAAAGTATCTATCTATGTAATGTATTGTATTAAGTATATCAGTCATCTAGTACCCATAACACAAGCTCTGCTTAGCTTGGGGCTAGATGATGCTGTGTGGATTGTCCAGTATTATTTATATATAATATACTATGTAGTGATTTCGCAAGTAGGATAGAATCCAATGTAGCAACATGCAAATGCGATTTTATACGAGAAGCTCCAATAATTCTTGGAACTCTAGAATGTTCCAGCCTGATTCTTGACGTAATATACTGCGCTTCATTGGCTGTCTAGTATCTAGGTGAGATACAAGTACAGAGGCAAGCATATTTGCAATGAACAATAAAGTAAAGAGTAATATCACAAATACTTACAAATACAAAAAAATTATTTACCAAAAGTTTACAAATAACAGCTTAACTTAATTTATGTACATATTCTTACATTTTAGAGTTGATTGGTTGAGGTGTTGCAGTTAACAGTGACCCCCGCACTAGGCTAGGCCTGTTTCGCGGGGTATCAACACATTTTCTGTTTGCTGGTAAGGTAAGGAAGTGCACTAACAAAAACTTTAGTAACAATAGAATAAAACTAAAGCTAAATAAAACAATTAAAGCAAGTGCCAATGGCCATACATGTGACCAAAAATAATCAATAAATGAGCTATGAACTTAATATGAACTACATGAATCTACTAAAGAACAAGAAAAAAGGAGTAATGAAGTATACTATCTAGATTTCACATACAAAATCAAATGTAAAAGCCGTCTCCGTGAATAAGAGTGCACTTGAGGTAAGTAAATATAGAATTTAATATAAAATATTTATTTGCGTTTCATATAAAATAATACAAATTAAGAACTAATAATAATAAAGATAACAAATTAGGAACGAATAAATAATATAAACACGAGAACACAGAAAGGCTCAGCATTAAATGCTACATTGACACAAGCCTGTGCAGCGTACAAAACAAAAATGCAGCACTAAACACAACACAACATAAAAGAATAAGTTATATTTTAGCTGTAACTAATAATTAATTTTTATTTTTGCAACATTTGAATACACATTGCGGCATTGCGACACGTGTTTACGTTGGCTGTTTCAATCGAACTGAACAAAAAAAGA
The DNA here is from genome assembly GCA_947044415.1 of Eupithecia dodoneata. Classification (NCBI taxonomy): domain Eukaryota; kingdom Metazoa; phylum Arthropoda; class Insecta; order Lepidoptera; family Geometridae; genus Eupithecia; species Eupithecia dodoneata. The sequence continues at coordinate 4,588,014 of OX345684.1, forward strand.
GCTCACATTGCAAAGGCTCTCTTATTCACGGAGACGGAATTTTTCGCCGACTCGACATCTAGATAGTATTTGTGATCGCAAAGTAAAAGTTATTTCACGAAAATAATTTATAACGGGATATTACCACGATTTTCTTTTTGAGTTTTCCAATATTTCGGTACAGTTTCATGCGCCATGATCACGGAGTAACTGAAGGCACTGCGAGTAAGTTTTTATGGGCAAAACTCAAAAATCAAATCATGGTAAATATCCCGTTTTAAATGAGTGTTAATAGCCATGATAGTTTTAAAAGTTTTATTTCCACTTTGGTGGATTCTCGGCCTAAGATTAAACTTAAAGTTAAAAGTATTGCATAAAGTGAAACAGGTTTTAATTAGTTTAGAGAGTGTCGGTCGTTGGCTTCTTCCGATAAGGTCGCGGGTTCGATTTTCTATTTTCACACGAGTTATGGTTATTTATGGATTGGCTAATTGCTATTTCGTATTTTTATTTAAGAAACTAGCGGCCCGTCCCGGTTTCGCCCGGGTGGTCATTTGTTGCAGGCAATTTTTCTCTTTTTTCTCTCCGTAAGAACCATCCTCGTACTTCAAGGAATATTCCAAAAAAAGAATTAGCGAAATCGGTTCAGCTGCTCTCGAGATTTGCGCTTAGCAATACATTCAGCGATTCATTTTTGTATTATAGAAGATAAATCTAGACAATCCACACAGCATCATCTCCCAAGCTAAGCAGAGCTTGTGTTATGGGTACTAGACGACTGATATACTTAATACTACGAACATTATTAACGCGAAAGTTTGTATGCATGGATGTGTTACTCTTTCACGCAAAAACTACTGAACGCATCGGACTGAGTTCCCACAAATTGGTTCCCATGAGATATAAATAACCTTAAAACGTTTAAATATAGAAATAACGTATGCAAAACCGCGGGCAGAAACTAAGGTACACAAAATAAAAATCATTTAAAACTGGATATTTACCATGATTTGATTTTTGAGTTATCCAATATTTCGGCACAGTTTCATGCGCCATGATCACGGAGTAACTGAAGGCACTGCGAGCAAGTTTTTATGGGCAAAACTCAAAAATCAAATCATGGTAAATATCCCGTTTTAAATGAGTGTTAATAACCATGATAGTTTCAAAAGATTTGCACAAAATAAATTCACCAACTGAAACAATAGAGCTAACATAAATTCACCAACTGAAACAATAGAGCTAACATAAATTCACCAACTGAAACAATAGAGCTAACATAAAACATAACATAGGCTTTTTCATGAGAGGTTATACAAGCATAGCTCTTCATAAAACGTTTCTATTTATTTTTATTTTTTCTTCTTTTGATTTGATTTGATACTTATGCTATATTTGGAACTGTATATTTATTGTTTTAGCTGTTTTTCTTAGGTATATAGATATGTATAATATAATATGTATTTTAGGTATATATATATAAATTATAAATTACTACTACTTATATTTGTATGTAATGTTAGCAAGCCAACCCTTTATTTAAAACATGTGTTTTCCTGGTTGGCAGGTAGAAAAAGCCTCGGCATTAAGCCCACCCTTTGTACCTTTAATAGTGCAATAAAGTTTAAATAAAATAAATAAAATAACTAAATAAAGGGTTCACGTTGTTAAATTATTTTCCTAAAGTATAATTAGATTTACTGAAACACAATACCCTCTGAAAATTTAATTAAACTTTGTTAATGGAAGCTGGGACGAAATATCTAGTAATTGTTATTAAAGCCGGGTAGAAACCGGCCTTTTTTATGTATACTAAATAACTGATTAATAGGTTAGGTATATTAAATACAAACGTAGTGTAGGACGCCCTCCGACCAGGTGGGATGACGACCTGCGAAAGACTGCAGGTAGATGCTGGATGCGGCAAGCTGAAGACAGGGCGCTATGGCGCTCATTGGGGGAGGCCTTTGTCCAGCAGTGGACTATCATAGGCTGATGATGATGATGATGACATTAAAGACTTATATGGTTTTTATTTAAATTAGAGAAAAAACCCAGAACACCCGAGAAAATTATCTGCAGATTGTACCAACATTTGTCCCGAGGCGGGAATCGAACCCGCAATCTCCTTCGTCGCAGGCGGACCTTTGCCGACGCCACTGAGGTCGTCAATCTTGGGAAATGCTTACAAGATCTCTCGAAAAAAGTAGCCGAATTCCACACATTCGATAAATCGGCTGCAGTCGCGTCCACCACTGCGACACAGAAGTCGTCTAATAATCTATAGGTACTAATATTAAAAAGAGGAAAGGTTTGATTTTGTTTGTTTGTTTGTACTGAATAGGCTCCGAAACTACTGGACCGATTTGAAAAATTCTTTCACCGTTGGGAAGCTACACTATCCCCGGTGAACATAGGCTATATTATATTTTCAAAAAAGTTAGGGATCCGTACTAAAACTCCAATAATGTAACCCAAGGTGTAAAATTATAAAAATAAAATAAATAAAGCTGGACAATTCACACAGCATTATCTAGCCCCATGGTAAGCAGAGCTTGTGTTATGGGTACTAGATAACTGATATACATAATACAATACATTACATAGATAGATATTTTTTATTATACATAGAAAACGACCAGAACACCCGGAACAAATATCTGCAGAGCGTACACACAATTGTTCCGAGGCGGGAATCGGACCCGCAACCTCCTGCGTCGCAGGCGGACCTTCGCCCACCGCGCCACATCGGTCGTCATAAAATATCACCTAATAAAGTGAAATTCGAGTTTAACGCGGGTGAAACCGCGGGAAACAGCTAGTTCTGTTATAAAATCGTGTTGCGTGTGATTTATTGACAAGATCAATGTCGCAATGCTTCATGGAATTTCGTATAAATCTGCAATTAGTTACGACGAAGAATTTCACCAATTTCATTGAGAAAGCTGTATCAGCCGATTTTTTTTTTCATTTTGCTGATACTAGTGATAATAGAAGATAGAAAATTCTTAATTGCACTTTAATATAGGAAACTATCACTATATAGTATACAAGCGGACCTTCCCGGCTTCGCACGGTTTTAGTACATATCCCTAACTTTTTTGAACATTACAAACAAACAAAAAATCAAACCTTTCCTCTTCATAATATTAGTATAGAAAACAAAGTCGTGTCCCGCTTTCTGTCTGTCTGTCTGTCCCTATGTATGCTTAGATCTTTAAAACTACGCAATTGATTCTGATGCGGTTTTTTTAAAATACTTCAAAAGTGATTCAAGAGGAATGTTTATAAACCATTTGATACATTATGTAGATTTCCACGCGGGCGAAGCCGCGGGGCGCACCTAGTATTATTATATATCTATCTAAGCCGTGTGTTGTGTTTGTTAATCTAATTCCCGCGCGCATCTGATTCCCGCCTCGGAACAATTGTGTGTACGATCTGCAGATATTTGTTCCGGGTGTTCTGGTCGTTTTCTATATATAATAAAAAATATCTATCTATGTAATGTATTGTATTATGTATATCAGTTATCTAGTACCCATAACACAAGCTCTGCTTACCATGGGGCTAGATATGAATGCTGTGTGAATTGTCCAGCAATATTATCTATTTATTATTATTTATTATAATAAAACATTTTTTTTTATCATTGTTTTTTAATTATTGGCGTTTTCATAAAATCTAAACTGTCAAGCTACTTTATTTTTGTTTCTGAACGATAGAACAGAATGTGTGCTTCCAAATAATTCCTAAATCTTAGCCCTTAGTAAGGGTTGGTTCCGCTATGCACGAGTCCCGCTTTGCTCGAATTCTAAAATACCTGGTCTAACAAAAAGTGCCGAGGATACTTCAGAAGTTGTGACGCTGTTCATTTATTCCCAAAGACCTATTTCTTCGTAGCCAAAGACAAAATCCGTATGACAAAGAACACTAATCATTATATTCGCTAGAGTCAAATAAATAAAGCTGGACAATCCACACAGCATTATCTAGCCCCATGGTAAGCAGAGCTTGTGTCATGGGCACTAGATAACTGATATACATAATACAATACATTACATAGATAGATATTGTTTATTATACATAGAAAACGACCAGAACACCCGGAACAAATATCTGCAGAGCGTACACACAATTGTTCCGAAGCGGGAATCGGACCCGCAACCTCCTGCGTCGCAGGCGGACCTTCGCCCACCGCGCCACATCGGTCGTCAGTTGTTAAACAACATCCGTATTGAATGAATACCGATATTGAAACCGGTATCGATTATAGCGGCATCTTAACGATGTTGTTCGGTATTCTATGACTTCACACAAAAACTGGTCTTATCTCATACAACACGTTATGTAACACACATTCTGTACTGTTAAGGCGGTTTTACACTCGCCTCAATAGCATATAATAAAATGTAACACACATTCTGTACTGTTAAGGCGGTTTTACACTCGCCTCAATAGCATATAATAAAATGTAACACACATTCTGTACTGTTAAGGCGGTTTTACACTCGCCTCAATAGCATATAATAAAATGAATTAAAATGAAATGAAGTTACATATATTAATTCTGATAGAGCTATTATATATTTTTATTTTTAATAAATAAATAATGCTGGACAATTCACACAGCATCATCTAGCCCCATGGTAAGCAGAGCTAGTGTTATGGGTACTAGATGACTGATATACATATTACAATACATTACATAGATAGATATTTTTTATTATACATAGAAAACGACCAGAACACCCGGAACAAATATCTGCAGATCGTACACACAATTGTTCCGAGGCGGGAATCGAACCTGCAACCTTCTGCGTCGCAGGCGGACCTTCGCCCGCCGCGCCACATCGGTCGTCATTATGTACAAACAAGGAACAAAAATAAATCGTAAATTGAATTTTTTGCTATTCTATAGATAATGCGTTATGGTGTCGATGAGGTATTCCCTAGGGAGTACCTCTAATATTTGTCCTATTCATTTTTTTATCTGTGGACGGCGTAAGACGAACACGTCCTGATTAAAAATTTGCTTCCTATCTATCCTACTAATATTATAAACGCGAAAGTTTGTAAGTATGGATGGATGGATGTTTGTTACTCTTTCACGTAAAAACTACTGAATGGATTTTAATGAAACTTTACAATAATACAGCTTATACATCAGAATAACGCATAGGTTACAATTTATAAAGATAAATTGTATATTATCCAAAATATCTATCACCACGCGGGTGAAACCGCGGGGCGCAGCTAGTTCTCTATAATATAAAAATGAAGTACGTGAACGGTTCTTACGGAGAGAATTTTTTTAAAAATTGCCTAAAACAAATGACCACCCGGGCGAAGCCGGGTCGGGCCGCTAGGCCTCAATAAAAACGAGGCCTTTGGTCACGATTATTTATTTTTGCAAAGCAGCAAAGGTCACCCATAGATATATCACCGGAAACCGGCTTTCTCTGATAGAAAGTCATCTAAGAACTAGTTCCGTTACGTAACTGCCATAACTGTTATGGCTAAAGACCTACGAGTTATGTATTTATCAGAATTGAAGACCGGCGAAAAAGTTCGAAGTCACTTTGACTGCGAACTTTTTTCGACGACTGCGATCTTTTTTTTAACCTAAGCCATTCGTGCTGCCGCTCTACACAGCGGTTGTGTTGCGCCGCACATGCGTTTCGTTCGAAAAACATATTACCGCTGTGCTGAGTCACACAGATCTGTATTTTCTCAGCCGCTGCGCTAGTGTGGATTTACGCATATTAGTCACTTGTAGAAAACACATACGGTGTGATTTCAGCACTCGAAGTGTTAAGGGCCCATACAACCTCAACTTTGTGTGAAAAGGCTAGATTGATTTTGCGTTCATAAGAGCGGGACAGGGCATTGCAACGCAAGTCCAAAAATCTAGTTTTAGCTTATTACCACTTATTACCTATTAATTAGGACATTATTTGAAAAAACCGAAACATATAACATTTTTATTTATACTTAATTCTATTACCACGCTTATTGTCAAGATCTGAACTTCTGTATTTATTGAGAAATTTAGGTTTTAGTAAAAATTTAGTGGTAACTTTGCGATTTTTTTCTATCGAGAAAATTTTATGGAATCGTGTTTTCGAAATGCGTGCATGTGATCGATAGATTAAGTCCTGAACTTTACCATATATCAATTTCAAAGTTAAATATTCAGTAGTTCAGACGATATGGACATCCGGCTGAGTTGAAAATTAGCAGTTTGAGGTAGTATACACTCTTAAAGGTACAAGTCCGAGATGGGCCGCAGACAACCGCAGGCGACATTGCGGCTACTGGTTGCGGTTGACCGCCGTGCTGCCTGCGGTCGCGGTCGCTTCTATTGCCAAGCACGGTTCGCGACACGATTTTTTATCCTTTATTTCTTTAGGGCTACAAAATCTTTTTTTTGTAAATTTTCTTTTTTGGAACTCTGTCCACGTTAGTCTCGGAGGAGGGCATTGTCATCTGCGACACAGATTTTAAACTTCTGCAGATGACATCTTTTTAAATTTTTAACTACATATATGTAACGATTGTATAACCATCATCAGACAAATTGTTCGCCTTATTTGCCTATTTGACAAATAAGGCCAATACCAAATAAGCGTTACCGTGCGCTTGTCGGTTTCTCGAGGCACATCAAAGCATTCAAATAGGCAAATACGCAATAAGCCGTCCACACAATGGCCGTATTGGCACCTTGCGCTCTGCTCGGTCTGCTGCCAAATGTTTGTGTGTTTGTTATTTGTGTGCCATGTGTGGATGGTCGTATTTGCCTCTTTTTGCATGTTCGTCTGAACGTCATATATTTTGCCAAATACTACAAACATCCAACAGCGAACACATAGCCATGTGAAGTGCCACCATTACAGACAGAACTCATACATTCTGCGTGCGAGCAGATTTTTCAATGCAATGGCAAATGAAGTTGATTTGTTCAATACTTCTCCAAGTAACTTCAAATGTAAAATAAAATTAAAATAAATAAATGATGCTGGACAATTCACACAGCATTATCTAGCCCCATGGTAAGCAGAGCTTGTGTTATGGGTACTAGATAACTGATATACATAATACAATACATTACATAGAAAACGACCAGAACACCCGGAACAAATATCTGCAGATCGTACACACAATTGCTCCGAGACGTGTATTTGTAGTAATCACTTCTTTACTGTATAACTTCACATATTCATATTGTTTGTCCACTACTTTTTAATATTCTTTCTTACTTGTGAAAACTTGTAATTGGCCGTCCTTATATATTTACTTAATCTTTCTTGTTTTATGTTTAGCCGTAAGTTTTCTGAAAATTAAATAAATAAATTGTTTTTGTTCCATAATAAACGATTTATTTATTATTTATATTAGACACGTCAAAATAACTATAATAACTCATTCAGTGCAGTCAACTGTAATCAATCTAATCTGGTACAAATGTCAAATGTAACTAACATTTGACATTTGTACCAGATTAGTAGTATTAGTATTATGATTAGTAGAGATACTGTTAATCAGTATCCTATCTAACCTTTGGTATTTATTAAACAACTTAGGGCGTATTCACATAGCTTCCGTTTTTTTCGTGATGACGTATTTAGTTGTAGGAGCGAGTTCACACCCGACAGTATTCTGGATCCATAGTAAAAGTAAATCAAATCAAAATACATTAATTTCTGATAGCACAGTAAACATATACAATTACACAGTTCATAAAACGACAATTAAATAATAAATAAATAATAAAGAGCAAGAGTACGCGTTGACGGCAGACTGATGGATCGGAGCGGCCGATATTTCCCCCCCGTCTCGTCGCTCGCATACCTCAGGCGCGGTACAGCGGTTTCGGTCAAACCATAATAGCGCGCTGCCCAGCGGCGAGTAGCGAAGGATGCGTACAAAGCGGATCCGCTGAGTAAATATGCTCTAAGATCAAGTCAAGTCTGTATATGAATTATTGAACACGTGCATCTTTAAGCACGTGTAAGCTATTTTTTCTTGGTTTTATTTACTGGGTCAAGAATCTTAGATATTTTTTATAAAGTATACTGTTTGCAGCTAAATAAATAAATCGTACCAATATTACAAACGCGAACGTTTGTAAGTATGGATGGATGGATGGATGTTTGTTACTCTTTCACGTAAAAACTACTGAATAAATTTTAATGAAACTTTACAATGATAATAGCTTATACATCAGAATAACACATAGGCTACAATTTATAAAGATATGTTGTATATTATCCAAAATATCTATCACCACGCGGGTGAAACCGCGGGGCGCAGCTAGTCTAATCTAAATCTAGAATTTCTTTCACGCATGGAAGATTCTGCGACGATATAATCGTCACAGTAAAGTTATTGGTTAATACACCTGCCCTACTGATATATCTATACTGTGGTTTTAATCTCAGGTATTGTTAGAAAGGGTAAAGGTCAAGGCGTAAGGTTACCATCTATTCTTATTCCCAGACAATTCTGAACCTAGATACAATGTTTAAAGGTGCGACAGTCCATTGTCTGGTTTGTAACTTAACGCTTTTGACATTGCCTTTCTACGAGCACAAATACTAGGACGACCGATGTGGCGCGGTGGGCGAAGGTCCGCCTGCGACGCAGAAGGTTGCGGGTTCGATTCCCACCTCGGAACAATTGTGTGTACGCTCTGCAGATATTTGTTCCGGGTGTTCTGGTCGTTTTCTATGTATAATAAAAAATATCTATCTATGTAATGTATTGTATTATGTATATCAGTTATCTAGTACCCATAACACAAGCTCTGCTTACCATAGGGCTAGATAATGCTGTGTGAATTGTCCAGCATTATTTATTTATTTATTATCTAGATTTTGGGTCACATACAAAATCAAACGGATACAATATATCTATGTAATATATCTATTGTATCACAAATAATCAATTCTAAACCTACATACAATGTATATAAACGCGAGAGTACATTGTCTCGCTTGTAACTTGATGCTTTTGACATTGCCTTTAGATGTATTGTCTAGAATATAGGAGAATTTGGAACAATAGAAAATGGCTGCCTTCGATACCCAGTTGCTATTGATATTGTTGTGTCCGCTGATAGTATCCTAATAATATTATGAACGCGAAAGTTTGTAAGTATGGATGGATGTTTGTTACTCTTCCACGTAAAAACTACCGAATGGATTTTAATGAAACTTTACAATAATATAGCTTATACAACAGAATAACACATAGGCTACAATTCATAAAAATATATTGTATATTATTCAAAATAACTGTCACCACGCGGGTGAGACCGCGGGGTGCAGCTAGTGGTTAATACAGGAGCGACAAAACATGTCGCTTGTTTGTGACAAGAACGACATAACTCAAGAAACTTGATTTTTGCGTTAAGTACAGTCAGCGTCAAATTGATATGAGCGTCTAGAGTAGTCAAAATGATCTGTAAAACATGGAAGCAATTTGATATACGCAGTTTGAATCATCATATTGTTGTAAGAACCCAAGGTATTCAAAATATCTTACTAATCATTGTTTCATATTTATGTGAGCAGTCAAGGTGTTCAAAATAATCTAAGCAAACCAAGCTCTCAAAGGTAGTATGCAAACTCATAATTGCTAAGATAATTTTGAACACCCTGACTGCTCACATAAATATGAAACAATGATTAGTAAGATATTTGGAACACCTTGGGTGCTTACAACAATATGATGATTCAAACTGCGTATATCAAATTGCTTCCATGTTTTACAGATCATTTTGACTACTCTAGACGCTCATACCAATTTGACGCCGACTGTACGTAACGTACTTAGTTATAAATAAATAAATAAATAAAAATAAATAATGCTGGACAATTCACACAGCATCCCCAAGCTAAGCAGAGCTTGTGTTATGGGTACTAGATGACTGATATACATAATACAATACATTACATAGATATATATTTTTTATTATACATAGAAAACGACCAGAACACCCGGAACAAATATCTGCAGATCGTACACAAAATTGTTCCGAGGAATCGAACCCGCAACCTCCTGCGTCGCAGGCGGACCTACGCCCACCGCGCCACATCGGTCGTCAAATATATAATAGAATGTCGTGCCAATCCGTTCTCTATCGACTCTTCCTACAAACTCGTAGTACAATGGAAAAGTAAATAGAGTCTATAATGGTCTTTACCCTTAGACCTACTCCGCAATAGACACCATTACATCAGCTACTCTACCACCTGTTATACAACGAATGAATCTTCAAGACGACCGATGTGGCGCGGTGGGCGATGGTCCGCCTGCGACGCAGGAGGTTGCGGGTTCGATTCCCGCCTCGGAACAATTGTGTGTACGATCTGCAGATATTTGTTCCGGGTGTTCTGGTCGTTTTCTATGTATAATAAAAATTATCTATCTATGTAATGTATTGTATTATGTATATCAGTTATCTAGTACCCATAACACAAGCTCTACTTGTCATGGGGCTAGATGATGCTGTGTGGATTGTCCAGCATTATTTATTTTATTTATTTATCTTCGCACGATTTCATTGTGGTATAAACCTGCGCACATAAAGAATGGGATTGAGATCGTCATGTATCATGCCGTTTCCTGATGAAACTGACGTCATTCATTCCCATGTTATAAGTAAGCAGGTAATTCATAATTTATTTATTTATTGTGAATCAGGGTAAGTGGTAGTCAGATATATAAGACTTATTTTAGATCGCTAGATTCTGCCGCTTAGGCGTACAAACATTATAATAAACAATTCATATTATAGCTAACTAGCTTTATACAATATATCACATTTACCATGATCTCGGGCCATAAAGCGACCCGGTCCTTTGGAAGGCTTGCGTGGGGCCGAAGCCAACAGCACAGAGGCCCTTTGAGAGAGTTAAGCTAAAGGCGATGGCTACACATAGCGGGTATCATCCTCGGGTGCACAATATGATACACCCAAAGATGGTATCCGCCAGGTGTAGAGTCTATTGCAAAGAAAAATGAAAGAAATAAAACCAGGCTATTGTGATGGATGGATGGACTGGGTAATCGGGCTATAGGGGAGATTGCGGACGTCTGCCATAAACAAGTCAATCGTAAATATATCATAATTATTATTATCTTATAAAAAAAGCATGCAGTTATATAAAAAAGACATTTAATTCAAATACTTTTTATTTTTAATGAATGTCAAATTATGAAATTTAATTTAGATAATAGATTATTGTACAGCAGGAGATGAAATGTCAATGTAAAGTTAAGGCAAGCAATATCAAAAATCATCGTACAATCTGTAAATTTCATAAAATGGCAAATTAATAATAAATAATGCTGAACAATTCACACAGCATTATCTAGCCCCATGGTAAGCAGAGCTTGTGTTATGGGTACTAGATAACTGATGTACATAATACAATATATTACATAGATAGATATTTTTTATTATACATAGAAAACGACCAGAACACCCGGGACAAATATCTGCAGATCGTGTGGCGTGGTGGGCGAAGGTCCGCCTGCGACGCAGGAGGTGCGTCGCAGGCGGACCTTCGCCCACCGCGCCACATAGGTCGTCGTTAATAATGGTTATCACTAGTTTGAATGCGTTAAGTATTAAGTGCTACAGTCCTGTTTATTATTCTCGTAGAATTATATAGTGACACGATTTTTTATAATTTTACGGATTTTACTATCCACCAGATTTACGAGTCTTACTATCCTATGGTGACAGTACCTTCCTCTCTTGGTAATGGGCTTAGACCTAGTTCGCAATGCACTATTACATCACTAAGTGTGTACACCTGATAACTGTTATACAACTAATGCATCTTCGCACGATTTCATTGTGGTATATACTTCTACCAGGTGGGATGATGACCTGCGAAAGACTGCAGGTAGATGCTGGATGCGACAAGCTGAAGACAGGCTCACGTCGTAGCACAAACTAGCTACGTCGTCGTAGCGTATGCTACAAACTAGCCACGTCGTATTGTATGCTACAAACTAGTTACGTCGTAGCATACTTTATCAACTAGCTACGTCGTAGCACAAACTAGCTACGTCGTAGTGTATGCTACAAACGAGTTACGTCGTAGCATACTTTATCAACTAGCTACGTCGTAGCGTGTGCTACAAACTAGCTACGTCGTAGTGTGTGCTACAAACGAGTTACGTCGTAGCATACTTTATCAACTAGCTACGTCGTAGCGTATGCTACAAACTAGTTACGTCTCAGTGTATGCTACAAACTAGTTACGCTCATTGGGCCTATTTCCAATTCTGTGTATATGTTACTTACTAGACATTTATTGTGAATTGTTTATGATTTTTAATATTTCTAATTTAATTTATTGTTAAAAATATGTGTACCGCTATGACTTTTCCTAGTGTACAATAATATGTATCTAAACGGAATAAACGAAATGAATGCAAAAGCTGTGGACTGCTATACGCCGATGATGATAACCTGCGCACATATAGAATGGAATTGAGATCGTTATGTATCATGCCGCGTCGTTTCCTGATAAAACTGACGTCATTCATTCCCACGCTTTCAGTAAGCAGGGTATCACGTGTTTAAAAGCGTTGATTACATTATTATATGTTTAATTACAAAGTGACGAGGATTATAATAATTTTACAGATTTTACTATCCACCAGATTTGATTTTACTATCCACCAGATTTGATTTTACTATCCACCAGATTTGATTTTACTATCCACCAGATTCACGGTCTTACTAACCTAGTGTTACTATCCTACGGTGACAGTACCTTCCTGTCTTGGTAATAGGCTTAGACCTAGTTCGCAATGCACTATTACATCACTAAGTGTGTACACCTTAACTGTTATACAACTAATGCATCTTCGCACGATTTGATTGCGAGTAGGCGACTATAGGTGATGCATGATTGGATAATAATTAGCGCTTGAGTGTTGCGCGTGTTGCGTGATTGTACGCAACTTGCGTACTTTGTAATGAAATGAAATTATTCTGATAGAGCTAGACATATACGTAGACATAGACAGAAGATTTAAAAGTAAATAATTAATAATATACATATGTCATCATCATCATCATCAGCCTATAGCAGTCCATTGCTGGACATAGGCCTCCCCCAATGAGCGCCATAGCGTCCTGTCTTCAGCTTGCCGCATCCAGCATCTACCTGCAGTCTTTCGCATGTCGTCATCCCACCTGGTCGGAGGGCGTCCTACACTACGTTTACCGAGTCGTGGTCTCCACTCAAGAACACGTTTGCCCCAGCAGCCGTTGGTTCTTCGTGTACATATGTACACTGATTGAAACAAAACGGACATGTCTAAAATTAATTAAGTATATCAGTTATCTAGTGCCCATAACACAAGCTCTGCTTACCATGGGGCTAGATGATGCTGTGTGGATTGTCCAGTATTATTTATTATTATACAATGTGTATTGTCGAACCTTGATCAAACGAGATGTGCGGATACACGACATATATTTATCGATAAATATCAAAAAAAAAAAAATTATATGTTACCTATCTCAAAAATAAAGCCGATTTAATTATTTTTTTAATGAAAACTACTTCATCTGGTTTTTTCTCCGTTTATTTTTGAGTAAACGGTGTATTTTATTCAAAGTAGTCTCATTTGAAAGCTAGATAGTCTACCTAGCTAAGAAAATAAGAAAAAAATACAATTTCGGTACATAAGCCTAGTAAAATCAATATTTTTTTAGAAATTTGCAAAAAAAATACGATTTTTATTTTATTTTTGATCTGTAACTTTAAAACTGGGTTATTGAGGTGTAGTTTTTTGCATGATGTATTAAACTCCACAATTTAGTCTACAAATCCTCCAAAAATTACGGGCCTATCCATTTTTATTGTCATGTTGTTCACCATTTAAAATAGGTACTTTCTGTTTTGTCAAGAGTAAAAGAAACAAAAACTTTATCTTAAACAGCCGTCACTATCCCACTGCTGGGCAAAGACCTCATTCCATTTCTTCCTATCTTGCCTCGTTTTATTTTATAATTTATGTAGATTAAATCAGTTGATATTCCTGTTGATCTTTGTACAAGACAGAAAGTACCTATTTTCAACGGTGAATAACATGACAATGAAAAAAGATAGACCCATAATTTTTAGAGGATTTGTAGATTAAATTATGAAGTTTAATACGGCATGCAAAAAAGTACACCTAAATAACCCAGTTTTAAAGTTACAGATCAAAAATAAAATAAAAATAGTTTTTTTTTTGCAAATTTCTAAAAAAATATTGATTTTACTAGGCTTATGTACCAAAATTTTATTTTTTTCTTATTTTATTAGCTAGGTAAACTATCTAGCTTTCAAATGAGACTACATTGAATAAAATACACCGTTTACTCAAAAAGAAACGAAGAAAAAACCAGATGAATTAGTTTTCATTAAAAAAAATATTAAATCTGCTTTATTTTTGAGATAGGTAACATATAATTTTTTATTATTTATCGATAAATATATGTCGTGTATCCGCACATCTCGTTTGATCAAGGTTCGACAATACACATTGTATATCTCATTACATATCTTGGGCCATAAAGTGACGCGGTCCTTTGGAAGGCTTGCGTGGGGCCGAAGCCAACAGCACAGGGTAGATATATGATTGTGCAAGCTTTCTTTATAATGATTTATTATAATTAAAAAGTAAATAAATAATGCTGGACTATCCACACAGCACCATCTAGTCTCAAGCTAAGCAGAGCTTGTGTTATGGGTACTAGATGACTGATATACATAATAACATTAATTGCGTTATTGTAGTATTCGCCACATTTAAGGACTCTAAGTGTTATAAATAAATAAATAAATAATGCTGGACAATTCACACAGCATTATCTAGCCCCATGGTAAGCAGAGCTTGTGTTATGGGTACTAGATAACTGATATACATAATACAATACATTATATAGAAAGATATTTTTTATTATACATAGAAAACGACCAGAACACCCGGAACAAATATCTGCAGATCGTACACACAATTGTTCCGAGGCGGGAATCGAACCCTTCGCCCACCGCGCTACAGAGGTCGTCAAAAGTCGTTGATATTATAGTACTTCTTCGCTGCAGCTAAGTACTCCTTCCTCTTCCGAGCAGCCATTTTAAGCACCCTCTTCACCAGCGGGTTTACTTTTAAAGCATTCCTTATTTCGGTCTCATCGACGAATGATATTACACTTGATGTTACCTAGAAACAAGAAAATATCACATTGTGGCACGTTCGGTGTTATGAGCTAGGTATTTTAACCGCATTCAAAAAAGGAGGAGGTTCTCAATTCGACTGTATTTTTTTAATAATTAATCTATACTAATATTATAAAGAGGAAAGGTTTGATTTTTTGTTTGTTTGTTTGTAATGAATAGGCTCCGAAACTACTGGACCGATTTGAAAAATTCTTACAACGTTGGGAAGCTACACTATCCCCGGTGAACATAGGCTATATTATGTTTTCAAAAAAGTTAGGGACCCGTACTAAAACCGTGCGAAGCCGGGAAGGTCCGCTAGTTTTTAATAATCGAATGCCGAATTTGTAGATTCTCTTTTATTTGAAACTTGGTGTTTCCCGTGTGATCATATTCCAATTTGGTCCAGTTCTAACACTGGCTACCATAAGAAAACCATATGTATTAAACTTGCGTTAAGTATGTGCGCGACAAATGGACGAATAACTTAATATCACAACCGATTGCTTAGATTCTTTAAAAAAAAAGTTATTAGCTAAAGTGGCAGTGGGCCGGCCATATCTCGCGAATAACCGACAGCTTCTGGGGCAAACCAAATCACGACTCGGTAAATGTAGTGTAGGACGCCCTCCGACCAGGTGGGATGACGACCTGCGTAAGACTGCAGGTAGATGCTGGATGCGGCAAGCTGAAGACGGGCGCTATGGCGCTCATTGGGGGAGGCCTATGTCCAGCAGTAGACTGCTATAGGCTGGTGATGATGTTGACGTTATCTTACCGATGTTGTATTAACTGATGTTTCACTTTGCTGTTTCTGTTTCCGTGTCGTGCTTGTCTTATTATTCCAATCTTCTATCTGAAAACAGAATATAGGTAAATATAGTTAAAATTATATATCGATGTATGCTGTGATATGTTAAATACTACAAGTGACTAATATGCGTAAATCCACACTAGCGCAGCGACTGAGAAAATACAGATCTGTGTGACTCAGCACAGCCGTAATATTTTTCGAACGAAACGCATGTGCGGCGCAACACAACCGCTGTGTAGAGCGGCAGCACGAATTTTTTAGGTTAAAAAAAAGATCGCAGTCGTCGAAAAAAAATCGCAGTCAAAGTGTTAATGTACTAGCTGCGCCCCGTGGCTTCGCCCTCGTGGAAATATATATTTGAAATAGTTTAGAAACCATCTTGAATAACTCTATTAAAAAAAACCGCATCAAAATCTGTTGCGTAGTTTTAAAGAACTAAGCATACATAGGGACAGATAGACTGCGGCAGGGTTGGAAAAAAAACAGTTTTTTTTATATTTTATAAAACAAACAGTTCAAAATATTTAAAACAAGTGTTTTTTTTTACTTTTTACCTTAAAGGTATCAATTTCAAATCAATGATAGCGAATAATAAAAGAATCCATTTCTAAACTATTTCCTAATTCACATTAGTAAAAATATAAATATTTACCTTTTGTTGCATATCTCAGTACCTCTAATCTAATTATTAAAAATTATTATTATAATTAATCAATACAAAACACTTTACATACACCTTGTATGTAGTGTAGGTAGGTAGAGAACTAGAGAGAAAGCGGGGAATAGGTACCCACTAATCCAGTGAATTACTTTCTTTCGACGCGACGGCCGACATAGGGAATTTCCCTGCGGGACTCTCCCTGAGGGACTTTCCCTGAGGGACTTTACTGGCGGGGAGTTACCTATGCAGTGTATAAATACACAGCCTGTCTGTGGTATTTATACACATTCATTTGCAATTAAAGGTAATTTTAAAGCCTGTTTTTTTCTTAATATAAAACATAGTTTTATTTCAAACTGTTTTAAACACGTGTTTTAAAACAACTTGTTTTAATCATGCCAAACCTGGACTGCGGGAAGTGACTTTGTTAAAGATCTATTTTCCAAAGTCGGGTGCCAAGTTCACATAGCCACTTTGTTTTATACTATGTAGTGATAAAAAGATGCTGGACAATTCATTTACCCTGTCTACAGTACGCCACAACCTGATTCTTCTAGCAGTCACTACACTACACTATTATCATTACCGGCCTTTACATCCAAGATGGATGGTTCATGCGATGTTCGTTTTTCGGCACCTAGTCTTTATCCAAGGAATTTGATAATGCATCAATAACAACGTTGTATAAATTATGTATAATCAAAGTCAAAATATTTTTATTTCTTCAGGCTTATAAAATAAGCACTTAAACAAGTCATACTTTAAAACATTGTTAAGTGTTAACACTTTGATTGCTGAAATCACACGGTATGTGTTTTCTACAAGTGACTAATATGCGTAAATCCACACTAGCGCAGCGGCTGAGAAAATACAGATCTGTGTGACTCAGCACAGCCGTAATATTTTTCGAACGAAACGCATGTGCGGCGCAACACAACCGCTGTGTAGAGCGGCAGCACGAATTCTTTAGGTTAAAAAAAGATCACGTCGCGGCGTCGTTGAAAAAAAATCGCCGTCAAAGTGTTAACCTACAAGCACACAGATTCCCTGGTACTCCACCATCCTATCTATGGTTGTCTGGTAGAGCGATAAGACCGCCAATTGTAATTAATATGTAAGTTTTTACTGTACATCATACATAGTTTCTATTTAAAGTGCAATAATGAATTTTCTATCTTCTATATACTCGTATGTATCTACTTTATACTATATATTATTCAAATAAGATTTTTTTATTTTACATAATCTATCTATCAGACGAACACATGTAAACAAAATGAATAAATACCTCATCCAAGAGTTCGTTGAAATGCCTTTCGCCTCGACTCAGCTTCATCTTCCTTCTATTCTCATTTTGTATAACATTTGCGAGTTTCGCCATAACATGAGTTTGTTTATCCAGAGCTTCTATTATTTGTTCTCCACGGTCATCATCGTATGTAACATCTAAGATTTCTTCGCCCTCGTTTTGGAGATTCTCTAGGTGTGATTGGTAAACTTGATTCGATGGAAGGAGTTCGTACGTTTGAGGATCGTTGTTTGAGAATTGTGGGGTTTCGTAGTTTTGCGTATCGTAATTACTCGGTTCGTCATTTCTGGTTTCGTATGGTTGTTCGTAATTTACAGGGTCATTTAATGGGGTATCGTAATTAGCTGGTTCTAGATTCTCAGGTTCAAGATTATCAGGTTCAAAATATGACGGTTCGAAAACAGCGGTATTGTAGTTTGAATTTATTTCTGGTTTATGGTGGAAATATGTGGCTGATTCGTAATTTTGAACTAGCGGCGGATCGGAATTGGATTTTGGATCTGGTTTGTAAGTTAAATCTGGTTTGTTTTCTGTATTCGTGATACGATGAGGTTTTTGATGAAGTGCGATTGTGACGCTTGAAACTAGTGGCGGCAAATAATTATCAGATAGTACAGGACCGTAGTTTTGATATAGCATTGATTTGTCAACCGATACAGAAGCTTCCAACTGTGGAACGGTTGTAGGTTGAAACTCATGGCGGTTTTTTACGGGTTCGGATTGATCCGGTTCGTAATTTGAAACCAGGTTTGGTTTGAGATTTGAAATGGGAGGTAGATCAATATCTGAAACGGTTTTAGGATGAATCTGTTGTTGATTTTTGACGGGTTCGTATGTAAACGGGTCTGGTTCATATATTTTTGCAGGAGTTTCAATCGCGGTGCTTTCGTTTGAATGTGGTTCTGTTTTGTTTGAGGAATTAAGCAGGTCGTAATTGACTAACGTCGCATATTTTGGCAAGTCTTTCGATGGGAGTTCTTGACTTGACACTAAACTTAGTTCAGAATCAGCATGTTTTTTGTTTTTGGGTTCGTTATTCGTTTCATGCAAGGGTTTGTTTTTTCCTGTTGTAACAAGTAAGGTTTTGTTATTTTCGGGTTCGGGTCTTGATACCAGCGAGGTAAGGTATTCGTCGCTTAATGAATCGTTGTTGAATCCAAAGTCAGGATGTTTTGATGGAACTCTGGTAGAAATAGATGAAATCATAGGTTCGTAGTTCGCTAGTTCTTGGTTAGATGGAATGTCGGTTGTACGTACGCTATTGTTATTTTTGGGTTCTTCAGTGAAATTGTCGGTTTTATTTGTGAGAGGTGCGTTATTTTGTCTGCCCATAAAGAAAATGTCAAGATTGTCTTTGAATTTTTTCATATCAAGAAGGCGACTATCGAGTTTATCTTTTGTAGGTTCTTTATTGGATTGCCTGATGTTATTTGAGATCGGTGCGTTATGTTTTCCAGACATCGCGAAACTGACAAATTTTCTTTGCTTGTCTTTGGCTTTAGTCTTTTTAAGACTGCGAGGTCTTGCTGCTCGAGGTCTTATAAAATTTTTGAGTTTTCTGAAAGCAAGAAGACTTAAAATCAACTATTTGCACATTAAATTCGAAATTGATGAGTTGGGAGACCGCACATTCGATAGACCGAAGAGATTGTCAAAATCGGTTCAGTACATCCAGAGATTACCCCCTACAACATCACAAACTTTACTTCTTTAGAATATTAGTAGGAATATTATAGATAAGCATAGGTTATTTTATTTTAATAATATTAACCCTTAGTTACTTGCGCATAAAAACATACATAAGTACTCGCGTGGCGTGCTTTCCACCCCAATTTTAGAATTAGAAAAAAACATCCAAAAACATACAAAATCAGACTTTTCTTTATGATTAAGATTTAAACATTAGCGTTGTAAATTCGAAACTCCAATAACTAGAGACGATCAAAAAGTCGCTGGGGTGTTAAACACCCCACGCGAGTAATTAAGGGTAAAGTTAAGTACTTACATATATTTTTCGTTCCGCTTGATATCCGCAACTGCTTGTTTCTCTAATTGTGGCTCTTTCATGATTTTTTCATGTTTTTCATTTATGTTGATCGAAAGGTTTCCATTTTTATGAACAGAACCATTTGTGCCCTTTTTACTGTTTTGTAGTGTGACAATTGAATCTGTAGCTAGACAGGTAGCTGAAAAATATTTATCATGATTCGGAGCAGTTAACACTTTGACTGCGATTTTTTTCGACGACTGCGGTCTTTTTTTTAACCTAAAAAATTCGTGCTGCCGCTCTACACAGCGGTTGTGTTGCGCCGCACATGCGTTTCGTTCGAAAAATATTACGGCTCTGCTGAGTCACAACGATCTGTATTTTCTCAGCCGCCGCGCTAGTGTGGATTTACGCATATTAGTCACTTGTAAAAAACACATACCGTGTGATTTTAGCACTCAAAGTGTTAAAAAACAAAAGAACCTTAAAACCTTTGTAACGATTCTGTTCGCTCATGCTGTATATTCAAACTTTCGCGTCACGCGCCGCGTCAACTTCGGATCGCGACGCATGAAGGTGCAATTCCAAGATGGACCGCAGGCTGTAGACTGCAGCTGCAGACTGCAAGCGACACTACTTGTTTCTATGAAATATAATCCAAGCGCGGCGACACTGCGGCTGCGGCGCGCAGCAACCGCAGACAGTAGCGCCATTGGTGACGCGAACCGTGCTTAGAAATAGAAGCTACCGCGACCGCAGGACTTGTCCAATAAGTTAGCAGCATTGCATAAAACACAAGTTCACCTTGTTTGTGATGGAAGAAACACCCACGTTTCTATTCATACTACACTAGCTTATGCCCGCGGCTTCGCACGCGTTTTTTGCATTAAAAAGAAGCCTCATATGTTATTCCCGGTCCAGATTTTTATGTGTGCAAAATTTCAGCGCGATCCACTAATAAAATAAATAAGAAAAAGAAATTGATTGCAAAAATAATCATAACAAACACTTAACACTTTGAGTGCTGAAATCACACCGTATGTGTTTTCTACAAGTGACTAATATGCGTAAATCCACACTAGCGCAGCGGCTGAGAAAATACAGATTTGTATGACTCAGCACAGCTGTAATGTTTTTCGAACGAAACGCATTTGCGGCGCAACACAACCGCTGTGTAGAGCGGCAGCACGAATGGCTTAGGTTAAAAAAAGATCGCAGTCGTCGAAAAAAGTTCGCAGTCAAAGTGACATAATTAATTTGTGAAAAAATAAAGTACTTTTTAAATTTGATTTTTCATTAGGATTTGCACGTCATCTCCTAGAGTTGGATGTTGTAAAGTGTGAATAAAAGAAAACTTACAAAATAATAGTGCGGCGTGTACGGAAAATAAAAACATTGAATAAACTTATAAATACGCGTATATTGAAAAACCATTTCGAGGTGTGTTTAATGTTGAATAGCAGAGTGCGAGTCAGATGATTTTAACAGGTTCCGTAGCATTCGACAGTGATTTTTGTCAGCTTTTAGAAATAAAGACACTGGTGTATTGAATATTAAAATTCATAAATGTACATATTAGTCTGCTGCTGGACGGACATAGGCCTCCCCTAATGAGCAATATGGCGCTTTGTCTTCAGCTTGACGCATCCAGCATCTGACTGCAGTCTTTCGCAGGTCCTCATCCCACCTGGCCGGAGGGTGTCCTAGACTACGTTTGCCGAGCCGCGGTCTCCAAGGAGTTAGAGCAAAACTCGTTGCAAGATTTTATATCGTCTCGATAATCTGATATTTTGTAATAAGCCTTTTTGTAAAAGATATAATTGTCAGTTCGTTTGAATTTATTTATTGACAATTTTTCTCATGAAACTCACTTGCAGTTTTGTTGTAGAAGCGTATACATTGCCCTTTAAAAGATACACGTATGAAACGAGGGAAAGGTACTATTAAACTTTTAACTGCCAAAATCATAGTATTCAACTACTAACTATCGTAACTAGTACACTATTAAATTGCAACAGAAAAAAAAAAAGATATAAGTATGCTTTCCGCACTGAGTGGAAAGATTTGGGGGAGGTCTTTGCCCAGCAGTGGGACGAATCAGGAATCAAAAATAAATATGCTTAATACTTTAATACGCAACCCTGATGCTATAATAATGTATTTATAACTTTAACTCATAAAAAACCGATAACCTTAAATAACATTTCGTGAAATCTAGCTTAAAAGAATCGAGACACCTAAATCTTTATACTACACAATTTTAGCACTATCCCACACATATAAACTTAGGTATAAATAAATAAATAAATAATGCTGGACAATCCACACAGCATCATCTAGCCCCAAACTAAGCAGAGCTTGTGTGATGGGTACTAGATGACGACATCGGTCGTCAAATGAAAGACATCACGATGAAAGTTTTAGTAAAAAAAAACATAAAATATGATCTGGATTTCTTCAAGAAAAGCCTGTGGTACACTTATCACGTGTGCCGCAGACTCTTATTCCTGAAATAAGCCTCGATACGATACAAACAACTGTCGTTGGCTCCACTAGTCATATATGCGACGACCTTTAAAAGTAAAAGGCCAATGTCAGTTTGTCAGGTGGCAAATGACGGGAAATTTATTAGTCTAATAATTTATGCGATTTTGTGAAATTGGAGCGTTTTAGAGTCTACTTTTAGGGTTCCTTTTAAAGCCGAACCGACGGAATCTCACGATTGATTTTGCCAATCAAAAAATGATACCCGCTAAGGCTAAAATAATGACATATTCATAGCCTAGATATAAATTTATAATATCTCTAATAACTCTGAAGGATGTTTATTCATAACGAATACATCCGACAGAGAACCAAAGTTATCGACATAGCTATAAGAATTAGCAAGCTGCAGCAGTGGGCCGGCCGTATCTCGCGAAGAACCGACGGCCGCTGGGGCAAACGTGTTCGTTGTCTCCACACCACGACTCGGTAAACGTAGTGTAGGACGCCCTGGTAATGGGCTTAGACCTAGTTCGCAATGCACTATTACATCACTAAGTGTGTACACCTGATAACTGATATACAACTAATGCATCTTCGCACGATTTCATTGTGGTATATACTTCTACCAGGTGGGATGACGACCTGCGAAAGACTGCAGGTAGATGCTGGATGGGGCAAGCTGAAGACAGGGCGCGATGGCGCTCATTGGGGGAGGCCTATGTCCAGCAGAGGACTGCTATAGGCTGATGATGATGATGACTAGCACAGAGGATATCCATGAAACTAGGTAGCACGCATTGCTCGATCTCAGCGTTGTACGGAACCCTAAAGCTTTGAAGACTCGACACGCGACTAGTAAAAATCACTAATGAGATACAATCCAGATACTATCGTGGTTTGGTATTCGAAAGTTCCGATATCTGTGGGAACCATGTTTTATCAAAATCTATCAAGTATTTATATTTCCGGTAAGGAAACCTCGGGTGTTGTCATAAGATCGAAAATTGAAAAAAAATAGTAAACGTATTGTTTGCTGCAAAAATTGTTATTAGACTAGTTGCGTCCCGCGGCTTCGCCCGCTTAGAAATCTATGTGTCAAATTGAAACCTTCCTCGTTAATCACTCTACCTATTAAAAAAAAATCTAATGTCTCGCTAGACCAAGTTCGGTCTACCGAGCCATATTAGAGCTCATGATAGAAAAAATCCGTGATATCTAGGGTCGCCGTCATCGAAATCGATGAGGAGGCCTATATAAAAAAAACCGCATCAAAATCCGTTGCGTAGTTTTAAAGATCTGCAAACATAGGGCAACAGACAGCGGGAAGCGACGTTTTATACTATGTCGTGATAATTAAGAATAATGTATGTATGTAAAGTAGATTAAACGGTATCAAGTGTATCAACATGTACCTACCGTGGGATAAATTACATTTTATTTTATTTATTTAAAAACAAGATCCACAGCCCTTAAAAACTAAAATTAATATTGTAGACGACACACGTAGTTACATATTTGTTTCGTAAATAATAAGGTATGTTAGATATAAGATTTTGTTAAGAGTGTATAATACCTCAAACTGCTAATTTTCAACTCGGCCGGATGTCCATATCGTCTAAACTACTGAATATTTAACTTTGAAATTGATATATGGTAAAGTTCAGGACTTAATCTATCGATCATGTGTTTCGAAAACACGATTCCATAAAATTTTCTCGATAGAAAAAAATCGCAAAGTTACCTCTAAATCTTTACTAAAACCTAAATTTCTCAATAAATACAGAAGTTCAGATCTTGACAATAAGCGTGGTAATAGAATTAAGTATAAATAAAAATGTTATGTGTTTCGGTTTTTTCAAATAATGTCCTAATTAATAGGTAATAAGCTAAAACTTGATTTTTGGACTTGCGTTGCAATGCCCTGTCCCGCTCTTATGAATGCAAAATCATATGTCTAGCCTTTTCACACAAAGTTGAGGTTGTATGGGCCCTTAATATCTCCACACGTTGCGCCATCTGTTGGCATTTTTTTAAAGTATAAATAAATACGACGAAATTGTGGGTGCACGCAGAATTTTAATAATGCATTTTTTACCACATTAGAGGGTGCAAAGTATAAATCGCTCACAAAAACAAATTGTCAAAAAGCTCATACATAAATGTCCAATTCTGCCTGCAAACCAATTTCTGTCGTCTGTCGTTTAAAACCAGAGTGTTTTTATTTCGATCCCCTACAAACATACTACGACGACCAATGTGGCGCGGTGGGCGAAGATCCGCCTGCGACGCAGGAGGTTGCGGGTTCGATTCCCGCCTCGGAACAATTGTGTGTACGATCTGCAGATATTTGTTACGGATGTTCTGGTCGTTTTCTTTGTATAATAAAAAATATCTATCTATGTAATATATTGTATTATGTATATGAGTTATCTAGTACCCATAACACAAGCTCTGCTTACCATGGGGCTTGATAATGCTGTGTGAATTGTCCAGCATTAGTTATTATTTATACTTAATCACTAAATATAAGGCCAATACAGGATTTACTTTATATAACATTAAAAAATTACTATCACTATGAATCAAATTAATAAACGCGCTGAAACAATTTTAATAACATAAGAAAAGAAGGTATAAACTAAATTTAAGCTGCAAAAAGAAGCATGAGAATTAATACTAAAATCTATATACGAGTATATAAAAGAAAGTCGTGTTTGTAACAACACTTATAACTCGAGAACGGCTGAACCGATTTAGCTGAAAATTGGTGGAGAGGTAGCTTAGAACCAGGAGTCTAACATAGGATACTTTTTATCATTTTAACCATTTGACTTGACACATAGATTTAACGGGGGCGAAGCCGCGGGGCGCAGCTAGTACTATATACAAATCTAATTATTAAAGTGTCTCAAGCTATGTACCAAAACTATTATAGCCTTAACAGTAACTAACTGTTAACCATAACATTTGATGACCGCTGTGGCGCGGTGGGCGAAGGTCCGCCTGCGACGCAGGTTCGATTCCCGCCTCGGAACAATTGTGTGTACGATCTGCAGATATTTGTTCCGGGTGTTCTGGTCGTTTTATATATATAATAAAAAAATATCTATCTATGTAATGTATTGTATTATGTATATCAGTTATCTAGTACCCATAACACAAGCTCTGCTTACCATGGGGCTAATTATATATAAAATTAATATAATAAAAATTATAAACTACAAGACATGAAAAGGTGATTTTTCCCTTTTAACATACTGCAGCACTCACAGACATCTTACCCATATTTATTTTAATTTAATAATTGTTTTTCTTATTTCAGTCAACTGTGTTTCATGTTGTTTGTTTTCTGTGTACTGTTGTTAATATTTATTTATCTATTTTCGTAGCTGACTGTACTAGATGTTTGCGAATTATAGGAAGCTCCAGTAAACACGCCAAATCGATTTGCCTTCTGATCGGCTTTTATAAATCAAAGGGCTTACATTTATACTTTTCCAATAAAATATTTGGGTGTACATTTGGGTGCACCTACACAGGCGCCTCTATCGCGCGCGTAGGAGCTTCTACACAATAAAAGTACAAGTCCGAGATGGGCTGACTGCAACATGCTGGCAACATTGCGGCGAGCAGCTGCGGTTGAACGCAGTGCTGCCTGCGGTCGCGGTTGCTTCTATTTCCAAGCATGGTTCGCGACACCACTGGCGCTGCAGTCTGCGGTCGCTGCGCGCCGCAGCCGCAGTCTCGCCGCGCTTGGATTCAATTTCATAGACATGCATATAAACAAGTAGAGTCGCTTGCAGCCTGCAGCTGCAGTCTGCGGCCTGCGGTCCATCTTGGAATTGCACCTTTATTCTTCACGAAAAGCAGCGTTGTTCCGCGCCACGCGTGGTTCAGCACAAAGCTGAGTTTGACTCTTTTTGGCCAACAAGCTATAGCACGTTAGCTATTTATTTTTTCTCCGTAGATTTATTTAATTAAGCTTTTTGTAAGCTTTATTTTAATGAGTCGGGCTCTAACGGAAGACCAGCGCTGGCTAAGTCTCTTACGGAGCTTAGCCAGCATTATGCTGAGCTAGAGCCTTTTTGTAACAACTCTCTACATGTACCTATTCTATAAGTGTGTCTTTTTTTGTTAATTTAAGTTGTTATGAATAAATGTCTTTCTATTTCTATTAATGCCTCTGAAATAGTTTTATTTTGTAAGGTTTAGGTAAAGATGCGAAAATAGAGTTTGGTGGCCGCCAAGGGCAACTTCGTATCTCTGCGTAAACTATACAAAATAAAATTATTACAGAGACATAAAAAAGCTTAATTATAGGTATCACAAAATACCCAATGAAATGTTTGAGATTTCCTTTGTTCAACGTAATGATAAGATAAAATAGGTGGCGGCGCTAGTGTGCCTCGGAGTCTACATAGGCCTCCTCATCGATTTTGATGACGGCGACCCTAGATATCACGGATTTGTTTTTCTGTCATGAGCTCTAATATGACTTGCTAGACCGAACTTGGTCTTGAATACCCTACGGCGCGTATGGCAGTAGAGTTGGCACATATAACTCATCGGGCCAACTCTACTACCTTACGTGCTGTAGAGTATTCAAGACCATAAATGCGAGCCATATTAGAAGCTCATGATAGAAAAACAAATTGTATGTATACGTGTAGGAGAGCGAGGAGAGCTTAGGTTTTCGTATCGCCTCGGGGTACCTTATGTGTATCATCTTTGTAATTAGGCCGAGTGACTATTAACGCGGCGAGACGATCGCTTATGGAGGTGGTCCTTTAGGTTCGTCAGAATCTTTTCCATCTTTAATATTTAGGTGAGAAAAACATTTCGATTCTTGAAATATAATGACGAATCGTTTACGTGACGATATTATTATGAAGGCTTTATGAATGCTTGATTTTTGTGAAGCTTATTTATAAGACGCTATCCATACTAATATTATGAATTCGGGTCATTCTGTCTGTCTGTTAATTACAAGGTCTGTACCACTGAACAGGGCCGCACAGTTTAAGTTTTACTAGTTTAAGGTTCTGTTTCTACTAAAGAACATACAATTAAGGAACTCTGTAACCCTGCATTCGGAGGAGGGCGTTAATGCACGCGACACAGTTATATAACTACTGCGTGTATTATCGTTTTCACACAAGTTATCTATTTCACATGTATTTCTGTTCCAAATAAAGATTATTTTGATTTAAAAAAAAAAAAAAAAAAAAAATTCATACCTAAACGGCTGAACAGATCTTAGTCTAATTTGGCGATGTTTCTGTGTTCACATTTAGGAACAGCCCCTTTTCCCCCATCATCATCATCCTATAATAGTCCACTGCTGGACATAGGCCTCACCTAATGAGCGCCATAGCACCCTGTCTTCAGCTTGCCGCATGCAGCATCTGACTGCAGTCCTTCGCAGCTCGTCATCCCACCTGGCCGGAGGACGTTTGCCGAGTCGCGGTCTCCACTCAAGAACACGTTTACCCCAGCCGTTGCCGGTTCTTCGCGAGATATGACCGGCCCACCGCCACTTCAGCTTGCTAATTCTTAGAGCTATGTCGATAACTTTGGTTCTCTGTCGGATGTATTCGTTACGAATCCTATCCTTCAGAGAAACTCCGAGCATAGCTCTGTCCATAGCTCGCTGAGCGACTTTGAACTGTTATAGGTTGATGATGAGTAATTATTATTTATTGTCCGCATTATAATATTATTTATTTCCTTCCAGATAGTGACCGGCGTCCACATAGAGCCAGCGCATATAGTCAAGAAGCGAAGCATAGACCAGCCTTTAAGAATAAGCATATTTTACGACGAGTCTGTATATAGGTATGTAACTATTTAACCGACTTTAAAAAAGGAGGAAGTTCTTCTTAATTCGACTGTATTTTAACACTTTGAGTGCTGACATCACACGGTATGTGTTTTCTACAAGTGACTAATATGTGTAAATCCACACTAGCGCAGCGGCTGAGAAAATACAGATGTGATACTGTGTGACTCAGCACAGCCGTAATATTTTTCGAACGAAACGCATGTGCGGCGCAACACAACCGCTGTGTAGAGCGGCAGCACGAATTTTTTAGGTTAAAAAAAAGATCGCAGTCGTCGAAAAAAAATCGCAGTCAAAGTGTTAATAATATATTTTTTATATTTCTTACCTCCAAGTGAATATATTGATTACCTATACTAATATTATAAAGAGGAAAGGTTTGATTTTTTGTTTGTTTGTTTGTAATGAATAGGCTCCGAAACTACTGGACCGATTTGAAAAATTCTTTCACCGTTGGGAAGCTACGCTATCCCCGGTGAACATAGGCTATAATATATTTTCAAAAAGTTAGGGATCCGTACTAAAACCGTGCGAAGCCGGGAAGGTCCAAGTTTAGTTAGTGGTAGAGGGTAGTATTGTGTTTTTAAACCGATTTCAAAAAATGTTCTCAATTCGACTGGTTTAAAAAAAAAAATGTGTTCTTACCTAAGAACTTTCGAATAGTTGAACCGATTTTGATGTATCTTTTTTAAAACTTCTGAAACTATCATGGTTATCAACACTAAAGTCATTTAAAACGGGATATTTACCATGATTTGCTTTTTGAGTTTTCCAATATTTCGGCACAGTTTCATGCGCCATGATCACGGAATAACTGAAAGCATTGATGCCTAGCCCCAAGCTCCAACCGGATATTTACCATGATTTGATTTTTGAGTCTCGCATTTACCATGATTTGATGATAGAAAAATCAAATCATGGTAAATATCCGGTTGTAAATGTATTTTGTGATTCTTCTTTTATTTGACAGGTGTGCTTCCCGTGTTGTCCCATTTCTTTTTATTACAACGCTTTTATTAGCTTCACCTGTATGTTTGTTTGTTTGTGACGATCGATGTGGCGCGGTGGGCGAAGGTCCGCCTGCGACGCAGGAGGTTGCCGGTTCGATTCCCGCCTCGGAACAATTGTGTGTACGATCTGCAGATATTTGTTCCGGGTGTTCTGGTCGTTTTCTATGTATAATAAAAAATATCTATCTATGTAATGTATTGTATTATGTATATCAGTCATCTAGTACCCATAATACAAGCTCTGCTTAGCTTGGGGCTAGATGATGCTGTGTGTATTGTCCAGCATTATTTATTTATTTGTAACCGACTCCTATGGACTCGATGTTGACCCACTTTGAGTGGTCAGATTTCATTTAAACTTAGTGAACTTATTAATAACCGATGACAATACAATAATTTGATAAGATTGAACTAAAAAATAGAAAATAAATTATAGTCATCTAATTAGTGACGCGCATGAATGAATTAACGAGATTCCCACTGTCCCTATCTACTATCTAGCGAAACCACAGCCAAGGGAACGCCACGCTTTTTACATTAAAATAATTTCTTTTATTTATCACTCTTATCCATAACTTGAATTATTTTCTACTTTTTAGTTCGGTTTATTTATAAAAACGTATTTTTTTTTAAACTATTATTTATTTATTTCATATCATTCATTCATTTCGTCTTAAAGCATTATAGTACTGTGGTTGCAAACAATCTTGAGGCAGCTCAAATGATTCAAATCAAAGCCCTAAAAAGATCTTTTTGATGTTGCAATCCAACCATGAATCAGCGATTATCTTAGGCAAATGGCGAAACGGCCAGTTAGGCGATACGATCGCATAATAAAGACCAGCATTTAGCTAAGTAATTATGGAGAAAACTTTAGAAAACTGCATGTTATCAATATCAAGTAGGAAAATAGCCGTGGGTATTAAGATAATCACTAATATTATTTTGAAAATTTGAAAATTGTTTATTTGTAGAAAAAAGTATCTTACATGCTAGACAGTTGTTAGGACATCCTTTTAAGTATGTAAATATACTTGTGCCAGGATGTCCTGCTCTTCATTACAAATACATAGATTTTACAATAAACTAAATTAAATATAATTTTTTAATACAAATATAAAATTAATTAACACTTTGACTGCTGAAATCACACGGTATGTGTTTTCTACAAGTGACTAATATGCGTAAATCCACACTAGCGCAGCGGCTGAGAAAATAATGATCTTTGTGACTCAGCACAGCCGTAATATTTTTCGAACGAAACGCATGTGCGGCGCAACACAACCGCTGTGTAGAGCGGCAGCACGAATTTTTTAGGTTAAAAAAAAGATCGCAGTCGTCGAAAAAAAACCGCAGTCAAAGTATTAAATTGATAATTACTATTAATTAATGATACTAATAATTGATAATTACTATTACTTACTATTATTAACTGGACGTACAAAAATAACTCTATGGACTTTATTTAATTTAATAGATAGTTTATATATATTATAAACAGTAACTAGTTGCACCACGCGTCTTCGCCCGCGTGGAAAACTGTGTGCCAATGGTTTATAAACCATCCTCTTGAAATCACTCCCTATCTTCAAAAAACTACTGCTTCAGCATTATTTATCCATATGGAAACATTGATAGCTCTAGTTTATGTCTATGTAAATATGTATTATGGTATGTAGTGTAGGTAATTGTTTTAATTTTTTTATGTACATACCTATATTATTTACTAAAGTACCACCGTCTATTTTTGTTTCTTTATGTCCAGTCCATCCTAAGGTGGCCTGGAAGAGATCGCTCTCAGCGGTAAGGCCGCCCTGTCCTTTATTCTATTGTTTATTCCTGTATTTTTTTCTGTTTTGTGTGGTATAATAATGTGTTTTATATCTATCTATCTCTTGAATCACTCTATCTGTTAAAAAAAAAACATCAAAATCCGTTGCGAAGTTTTAAAGATCTAAGCATACATATAGGGAGGGACAGACAGCGGGAAGCGACTGTTTTATACTATGTAGTGATATCAGTTATCTAGTAGTACGCTCTGCTTAGCTTGGGTGATGGATGATGCTGTGTGGATCGTCCAGCTTAATTAATTAATTTACTATAATAATTTTAATTAATATTGCTTTCTTTTCAGGTTAGAAGATGAAAAGTTCGTGATGATTAATGTAAGTCTCCATTTATTTATTTATTTTCAAATCTTAGCCTCTATGAATATCTGAAATATAAAAAAAAATATAGACCTTCGATTGACCACAACCTCATCTGAGCCCCGTATGGTGATTATGTAACTCGCGACCGGTTTGCGACAGGCGTAAATTAAGCAATCAGTGCTGTCAAACGTCAATTTTGACGTTGTAGCTGGTGTCAAATTAATACAAAATTGGCGTTTGACAGCACTGATTGCTTTATTTACGCCTGTCGCAAACCGGTCGCGAGTTACATAATCACCATACGGGGCTCAGATGAGGTTTTGGTTTTATTGTAAATATTATTTCTGTATTTTGTACTATACAAGTAAGTTACCTTCCCTTATAAAGCTTGCGATGCTATCATGAGACGGACACTGGCAGAATTGCGCCAATCCAGACGCAGAGCTATCTAGGAAGAAGTTGACAATCACCCGGCCGAATTCATTTGACGACAGGTATCGAGACGTGATCGTTACCTCATCGTCTCGTCATATATTTGTATGGGATTTCCGTAGTTCCCTGGATGCACGATAGAGGCGTTGCTGTGCAAAAAGACGTCATGTCTCGTAACTATCGTCAAATGGACTCACCCTACTGGTTGAAAATGACGATGTGGCTGACGATATGTATCACATTTACTCCAATAATAATCCTAATTTGACGACCTCTGTGGCGCTGCGACGCAGGAGGTTGCATTCGATTCGATTCATGGTGGGTTCGAATCCCGCCTCTGGACAATTGTGTGTAAGATCTGCAGATATTTGTTCCGGGTGTTCTGGTCGTTATCTAGGTATCGTAAAGAAATATATCTAGGTAATCTATCTATTGTATAGTATATCAGTCATCTAGTACCCATAACTTAAGCTCTGTTTATTAGCTTTGGGCTAGATGATGCTGTGTCGATTGTCCAACATTATTTATTTATTTTTCAATTAAATGAATTTGCTATTTAAAATCAAGTGGGTATAAAAATACTACATACCTTAATTAAAATAAAACATAGTGAAATATGTGTAAATAATTATATTTACATGTACATATAGTTTTCTTGCTATAACACAGGTTTGCTCGTTGTTCCACAGAAGTGAAAATAACTCTTTTTAAGTCCTGTTGTCAATCCTTTTACACGAGCAGCCTGTGGTTCACTTGTACTAAGAAATCCGTCAATACTCTCCGCGTCCAGTATAACAATGCTTTCAGGATGCTGTTGGCTCCCACGATTTTGCAGTGCCTTTGGCATGCTTGCGGAGGCCCGCGTAGACGGCTTTGCCGCCTGTATGAGGAAGAAAGCAGCCTCACTGCTTAGCAGAGTACGTGGGAGTACCAACACCATCCTGGCAGCAGTAGCCGGTAAATTGGTCGGATTATTGTACAAGCACTCAATCTCTTTATTAATTAAGTAGTATTATAATCATTAAATTAAAACTAACTTAGTCTAAGATTTTTTATTCTTACTAACATTACGGATTTATGTAATCTGAAAAATAAATAAATAATTATTATTATATTATATAAATCTATAAAATCTTTCAACAATACTGTAGCCAGTGCTGCCCTAAGATATACATAGACCTATCATTTATTTGCCAATCCAATGTAGATAGATAAACAAAGTATAAATTAATAATTTTAAAATACTACATACTCTAATTGAAATAAAAGACAAGTAAATAATTTTATTTACATGCATGTCATGTACATTTAGTTTCCTTGCTATAAATCTATAAAATCCTACAAAATAAGTATATAAAGTAGTCAGTGTTGCCACAATACCTATCCTTTTGTGCTTAATGCTACGTTATATTATTCTAAGTACTCTTGAACGAAGCTGAGGTTAGAAACTTGTATACCTACTAAATAATTATTTATTTATTTAAAACTTTTTTGCATTACAAAGGGTACAAAGGGTGGGCTTAATGCCAAGGCATTTTCTACCTGCCGACCAGAAAACACATGTTTTATTTAGAGGGTAATATCTAATTAAGTAAATTATATTTTTTAGAATACAATACTACCAGAAGCTGTGAAGTTTTGGGAGCAGGCACTAAAAGTTCGAAAAACTGGAGGACCAATCAAACTCAACAGGTAAATTAACTTAAAGTTACAAATTTTAGTTTAAATAGTAATGTTTACGGTAAATGTCCCGCGCTATAGTATATCTTAGACCATTTTTACGGTGAATGTCCCGGGCTATAGTATACATGTTATTAGACCATGTCTAAGTCCCGCGCTGGCCGCTGGTAGCCAATCAAAAGTTTGGATATTAGTGGTTCTTCTCCTGTTTTGAAGTACCTTATGAGAATTATATAGCCAACTAACTTACCTACTCTTATATGTGGTTATTTACCTAAAGCTCTAAAGGTACAATTCATAGAATACTTATTTACGTCCAAAAAGAAATGCGTTGTCATAATTGGCAAGCGATCACACGACCAAACAAAAACTATTATATAAACAATTTATAATCGGTTCTAGAGTCCAGGAATAAAATTAAAGAAATATTGGTGGAAAATATTTTACGTCGGGCTATAGTATATTGTTTGTTTATTTATTTCCACCGTAGGTAGTTACGCACATGCTACACTTGATGTCATGTACTATACATTTTAAAGGTTATATTACAATTTTATTATAAAACACACAATTTTTTTGACATAGGAAACACCACATCTTAGACCATGTCTACGGTGAATGTTCAGGGCTATAGTATACATCAGACCATCTCTACGGTGAATGTCCCGCGCTATAGTGTATCCGAGAACCGAACAGCGGTCGCTGGTAGCCAATCAACTGGTTACAGTTCGGGCAGTAATGGTTCTTCTCTTTCAAGTAGTCTGTGCAGTATATGAAGAGAACGAATGGTAGAAGGCTGAAACAAAGTGCTAGTTTAGTTAATTTACCCTCATAGAAATCGATGTGTCAAATTATAAACCTTCCTCTTGAAACAAAATGCTAGTTTATTTAATTTGCCCGCATAGAAATCGATGTGTCAAATTATAAACCTTCCTCTTGAATCACTCTCCCTCAAATACTGAAACGCCCGTCTCAAGAGACGATTTTCTGACAGATTTTCATTGAAAGCTGTCAAAAAATGACTACTTGAGATGTGCTATAATCTGAGATGCGTTTGAATATTCGGAAATCTATCTATTAAATTAAAACAAACAGCATCCGCAATCTGTTGCGTAGTTTTAAAGATCTAAACATACATAGGGGCAGATAGACAGCGGGAAGCGACTTTGTTTTATACTATGTAGTGATTTGATGTGACCGTCCTGCACAGAACCCTCCATATTTTTTAAGTATCTCAAAGTACTTCGACAAATGTCTAAAGCTACTACCTACATTACGCCTCGTAATACACCAGTCAGACCTACCATTCGCAGTGAGCTGATACGTTACACCGTGTGCTAAAATCCGTCTCGTTGCTCGTTGCGAACGCCTTATTTCCCCGTACTGACTGCACTAACGCTCGCTGTAACACGTTACATTACACCCCGTAACGTATATAGTGTTAATGAGACAGGTATACATACCAAATGAGCAGGAAGGAGAGAGCAAAAGTAAGCGTGAAGCATCCACTCTCTCTTATCACGAGCGTGTGTCGGTACACACGCTGACCTGCCAACACTGCGGTACGAGGGTTCGTACCGCAGTGTTGGCAGGTCAGGTACTTGCGGCCAGGGTTGGGCATGCCCATCGGGGTGAGTGAGACAACCATCTGTATAGTGCTGATGCAGGAGACATACCAAATGAGCAGGAAGGAGAGAGCGAGAGTATGCGTGAAGCATCCACTCTCTCTTATCACGAGCGTGTGTACCCTCGTGCCGCAGTGTTGGCAGGTCAGGTACTTGCGGCCAGGGTTGGGCATGCCCATCGGGGTGAGGGGGGACACTGTGGGCTGGTAGTCTGGAAGCAAATGGAATGTCCTTTTATAATATCGTTCTATGTATGGCTATTGTCGTTTATGTACGTACACTGATCACTCCGTCAATTAACTAAATAAATATTTATAATTATTTTTAGTATGTACCTAATTGCTTTTTTCTTTTATTTTCCTGAAGTTTTTTTTAGTGTGACCTGCTGCCCTGTTTACTACAGTCTTGATTATTAGTAATTCTGTTTGTAATTCGGCCTTCCGCGATACAGGTTCTGAACTGGTGGACCCCAGTCAACTCTATAAGTATTTTTGTATTGGCAAATAAATAAATTTTGCATTAGTATTTTTGTATATTGTGTCCCACGACCATAATATTATTCAGGTTATTACCTCCAGGAAGTATAACTTGTGTCCTAGGCGGTCGAACAGGTCTTGGGGGGCTGGCTGGTGCTGGCTGTTCCACCACAGGCGTCTGGATCTCCTCGTAGGCAGGTGGTGGCTCCGGGAACTGCGAGGCTGGTATGGTCTCGAAGGCAGGGCTGTTGTAGATGTCTGTCTGTTTAGACATTAGAGCTGGCACGTTGAGGGGCTGGTGGGCTGGACAAAATATTTATTCATATCATTTATTGTGATTTTATGCATTCATTATTATTGTAATTTAAAAAATAATGCATGCGTACATATTTTTATTTTATAACTAGCTGCGCCCCGCGGTTTCACCCGCGTGGTGATAGATATTTTGGATAAATATACAATATATCTTTATAAATTGTAGCCTATGTGTTATTCTGATGTATAAGTTATATTATTGTAAAGTTTCATTAAAACCCATTTAGTAGTTTTTACGTGAAAGAGTAACAAACATCCATCCATACATACAAACTTTCGCGTTTATAATATATTAGTAGGTTTTTACTTTGTAATTCACTGCGATCACAAAATACTATCTAGATTTCGGGTCACATACAAAATCAAAGCTAAAAGCCTTCTCCGTAAATAAGAGCGCACTTGAGGTATGTGAATGTACCTAGAATAAGTCATATTTTTAGCTTTAAACTAACTAAAATTATTTTTATTTTTGCAACTTTTGAATACACGTTGCGGCATTGCGACACGTGTTTACGTTGGCTGTGTTACAATCGAACTAAACAAAATAAGAGCTCACATTACAAGTGCGCTCTTATTTACGGAGACTGATTTTTTGCGCCGACCCGACATCTAGATAGTATTTGTGATCGCAGGGTGTTATGATATCTACAAATACCTGTAGAAGGACCAGCTCCGCTATCACCACCAAGGTCTAATACATTCGGTCTACGAGCTGGTCTACCGACAGATTCATCATCAGAGTCTTCTTCACCGTCCTTGGACCTGTCGATCCTTCTGTTGTCGAACTGGTCGTAGTATATTGTGTCCTGGAATATAGATAATAGAGTCTAAACTAGCGTTGTATATAGAAATAGAAATAATGTATTATCAACATTTTTAAACTTACGCGATCAGAACACATAATTACAAGGAAAAATAGGCAAATATACGCGATAAATACTCGGTAAAATAGTACCCCACGCTTTTTTACATATAAATAATTTCTTTTTGTTCAATGTATGACGTCAGTGTGACGTAAGTTAAGAAGTGCGTTATTTTATAACTAGATGTCGCTAGTAAAGTGGCGAAACGGCTAGATCGCGCTGACGAAAACGCACAGGTTTGAACGGCGCGGGCGTCCGTTCTGATTTTTTGAATAAATAACTTCTACTGAGTTGGACGTTATATTACCTTACGCACCTATCCCTCTAATTAGGATAATCGGAGTTGGTACTGTGTCTTTCATGGTCCTTCGAGCCGGATAGGGGATTTATCACTCTTATCCATAATTTGAATTATTTTCAACTTTTTAGTTCGGTTTATTTTTAAAAGCGTGTTTTTTTAGTTTTTTTAACGTTTATTTATTATATATAAGAAGATTGTAATGTAGTCTTTCTGGCTAGCCCGAAAGACATAGGTAACCATTTTACCTGAACAAAAGTGGGTTCCTCCGGGGTGACCGGAGTCTGAGCCACGTCGCTGCCACTGGGTCCTGGCTCCGGAAGGTCGATGTAGACCACGGGCGCAACTGACTCTCGCTTGTCTGTACTTGTGCCAGGAGAGTCTACCATCTGGAACAGATTATATGCAACTAGTAATTAAAACGTAAAATTTTCGAAACTAGTTGATGTGGAGGTAATTCTCTCCATTATAAAACCCAACGAAAACCAATAATAATAAGAAAAAAAAAAGGTGTAACTATCTATACTCATACTATTTATATACTTACGATCTGAACACATAAATTATAAGTATTGATACAACAGAAATAAACTAGCCCCCGCTTCTCAGAGGCCGAGTACTCCAGTCATCCCGTGACCACGACAGTGTGTAAACCTGTAGAAACGTCGGGAAAATTGGTAAATTAACGGGATAAATACCCGTTGTATTAATGCTTATAATTATATACTCATACTGACCTCAAAATCATGTCCCTCGTTATCCAGCCTCTCTGTGACGCTGCTAGCGCCATCTTCTGGCAGGTCAATGTACACCACAACTGGGTCGCTGCCTTTTCTTCCTTCCTGTGGAAAGGTTAACACTTTAAATGGCCTCGAAGTGCGTGGACGTGTTCTGCTGCGGTACAGCATCAAACAGATATTGAGCTATGTCGATAACTTTGGTTCTCTGTCGGATTTATTCGTAACGAATTCCATCCTTCAATGAAACTCCAAGCATAGCTCTTTCCATAGCTTTCGGTTTGCTATTATCCATCATAACTACTCAAGAACACGTTTACCCCAACGGTTGTCGGTTTTCCGTGATATATTTTATTTTGCTTATTGACATGTATATTGGATTACTTTTTCTCATTGACATGTGTATATTTGATTATTAGTTTTATTAAATTCGACGCTAGCGATTAATTAAGTCGACTACACTATTGTATTAGGTGACACCTGTGAAAATAGTTGTAATGCTTTGAATAAATACAAATACAAATATATGACCGGCCTGCCAGTTCAAATTGCTGATTCATTGAGCTATGTCGGTAACTTTGGTTCTCTGTCGGATGTATTCGTTACGAATCCTTTCCTTCAGAGAAACTCCGAGCATAGCTCTTTCCATAGCTCGCTGAGCGACTTTGAATTGGTGGACCAGCCCTACCGTGAGTGTCCACGTCTCAGCTCCGTAGGTCGGTTTGTTCTGCATATCTGGAAGTCGATACTTACAGGAATATCTGCCGCTGCATTTTTTCTCCAGTTTAAGTCGATCGGTCTCCGAGGCAGGTTGTTCCATCTGTGATAAAATATGATCACGTTAGGTTCGCAATCTTAAAATCTATTGCTAAATAAAAATGCTTTGACTCCAAGCGCACTAAATTTTCTCTGGAAATGTGCCAAGACGTAGGGATACCTTTGGTAGGGGCGCAGCGTCGGCTTGCTTGACTGCTCACTGCGTCACAGAGACAATAACTTACTTGGCTGCGTCATCGGCGCTGATGGCACTTCTATCACACTCGGGTTGACGTAGGGATACCTTTGGTAGGGGCGCAGCGTCTGCTTGCTTGACTGCTCACTGCGTCACAGAGACAATAACTTACTTGGCTGCGTCATCGTCGCTGATGGCACTTCTATCACACTCGGGTTGACGTAGGGATACCTTTGGTAGGGGCGCAGCGTCGGCTTGCTTGTCTGCTCACTGCGTCACAGAGACAATAACTTACTTGGCTGCGTCATCAGCGCTGATGGTCGGCACGTCTATCACACTCGGGTTGACGTAGGGATACCCTTGGTAGGGGCGCAGCGTCGGCTTGCTTGTCTGCTCACTGCGTCACAGAGACAATAACTTACTTGGCTGCGTCATCAGCGCTGATGGTCGGCACGTCTATCACACTCGGGTTGACGTAGGGATACCTTTGGTAGGGGTGCAGCGTCGGCTTGCTTGTCTGCTCACTGCGTCACAGAGACAATAACTTACTTGGCTGCGTCATCGTCGCTGATGGCACTTCTATTACACTCGGGTTGACGTAGGGATACCTTTGGTAGGGGCGCAGCGTCGGCTTGCTTGTCTGCTCACTGCGTCACAGAGACAATAACTTACTTGGCTGCGTCGTCGGCGCTGATGGCACTTCTATCACACTCGGGTTGACGTAGGGATACCCTTGGTAGCGGCGCAGCGTCGGCTTGCTTGACTGCTCTCTGCGTCACAGAGACAATAACTTACTTGGCTGCGTCATCAGCGCTGATGGTCGGCACGTCTATCACACTCGGGTTGACGTAGGGATACCCTTGGTAGGGGCGCAGCGTCGGCTTGCTTGATTGCGAGTGCTCACTGCGTCACAGAGAAATTATAATTATATGTAATTTGAAATAAACAGAGCAGCGTCGATTATTTAATTACTTATTTAGTTCTAAAACACATTTTCGTCGACTGTATCTGGTACAAATGACTTTTATTCTGACGAAATCGGCTGTTATAACTTAAGGGCCCATACAACTTCAACTTTGTGTGAAAAGGCTAGACATATGATTTTGCGTTCATAAGAGCGGGACAGGACATTGCAACGCAAAAATCACGAATTCAAAAATCAAGTTTTAGCTTATTACCTATTAATTAGGACATTATTTGAAAAAAACCGAAACATATAACATTTTTATTTATACTTCATTCTATTACCACGCTTATTGTCAAGATCTGAACTTCTGTATTTATTGAGAAATTTAGGTTTTAGTAAAAATTTAGAGGTAACTTTGCGATTTTATTCTATCGAGAAAATTTTATGGAATCGTGTTTTCGAAACATATGATCGATAGATTAAGTCCTGAACTTTACCATATATCAATTTCAAAGTTAAATATTCAGTAGTTTAGACGATATGGACATCCGGCTGGAAATTAGCAGTTTGAGGTATTATACACTCTTAATTGAAATTCGGGGGCCTCCACGACGGCGGCCTAACCCACGAACCCAATAGTATGAATGAAACAACATCTGAATTGACCAGCTAGTACCAAGTGAATGACAGCGGTGGTTATACCATACTAGTTTTTGCCCGTGGCTTCGCACTCGTTGTTTCTGAGGTAACTTTTAAGGCTATTTCTATCCCATGGGAACTGACTTATACGATTAAAAGAAGCCTGTGTATTATTCCGGGCCTGGAACTACCTGTATGCGAAATTTCAGCACGATCCGCTCAGTACTTTTTGCATTAAAGAGTAATAAACATCCATACATACACTTTCGCGTATATAATACTAGCTGCGCTCCGCGGTTTCACCCGCGTGGTGATAGATATTTTAGATAATATACAATATATCTTTATAAATTGTAGCCTATGAGTTATTCTGATGTATAAGCTATATTATTGTAAAGTTTCATTAAAATCCATTCAGTAGTTTTTACGTGAAAGAGTAACAAACATCAATACTTACAAACTTTCGCGTTTATAATATTAGTAGGACTAGGCGTAGGATGAACCTAGTGGCTTACTCACTTGGGGGCATCATCAGAGCTGGTGGTAGGTACCTCTGTCACAGTCGGGTTGACGTAGGGGTACCCTTGGTAACCTTGGTAGGGGCGCTGCGTTGTCATGCTTGGCTACCTTAAACAAATTATTAAATTATTTGTAGGTATAATTGTTTATTTGTATATATTGTGGGGTCTCTCTGAAGGATAGGATTCGTAACGAAATCATCCGACAGAGAACCAATGCTATCGACATACTCGTAGCTCAAAGAATTAGCAAGTTGAAGTGGCAGTGGGCCGGCCATATACAATGTGTTTTGTCGAACCTTGATCAAACGAGATGTGCGAATACACGACATATATTTTTTATTTTTTGTTTTTTATCGATAAATATATGTCGTGTATCCGCACATCTCGTTTGATCAAGGTTCGACAATACACATTGTATACGTATCACGAAGAATCAACAACCGCTGGGGTAAACGTGTTCTTGAGTGGAGATCGCGACTCGGTAAACTTGGTGTAGGACGCCCTCCGACGAGGTGGAATGGCGACCTGCGAAAGACTGCAGCTAGATGCTGGATGCGGCAAGCTGAAGACAGGGCGCTATGGCGCTCATTGGGGGGAGGCCTATGTCCAGCAGTGGACTAACATAGGATGACTGGTCTATCAGCGTATTTTGTCGCGAAAATTTGTGCATATCTTCAACACCCTCGAACAATCAAACAAACTTAGCATTCTCTAGCAAACTTTGAAGGTATACAACCCCGACGATACCCATATCGGATATCAATGGTTATCTCTAGGTATTTGATTGAAGTAGGCGATCAAAGATCTCAATGTCGCCGACACCGGAAATATTTTGAATTCTTTAGCTATGTCGTTTTATACTATGTAGTTAACACTTTGACTGCCGAAATCACACGGTATGTGTTTTCTACAAGTGACTAATATGCGCAACACAACGCTGAGAAAGCCGCTCTACACAGCGGTTGTGTTGCGCCGCACATGCGTTTCGTTCGAAAAATATTACGGCTGTGCTGAGTCACAAAGATCTGTATTTTCTCAGCCGCTGCGCTAGTGTGGATTTACGCATATTAGTCACTTCTAGAAAACACATACCGTGTGATTTCAGTACTCAAAGTGTCTTTTACCTTAAGTATAACTCAAAAATCTAATCATGGTAAATATCCCGTTTTAAATGACTTTAGTGTTAATAGCTATGATAGTTTCAATAGTTTTAATGTTTATTATTGTTTTTCAAAGTTCTTTATTTAACTCAAAAGTTTTACAAGCGTAGATTTACTAAACACTGCTTAGAACCAAATTAAAATCAAGATAATTAATAAATCGTTTCATGCGCCATGATCACGGAATAACTGAAAGTGGCCAGTATCTTATTCAAGTAGGTATTACTAAGGCATTTACATGCTCCTTGGTATATCCCACTAATTATAAATGTGAAAGTTTGTAAGTTTGTATACAGATAGACCATGATAAAGACATAAGATTTTATATATTGAATGATATTTCAATAATAATCAAAATATGTAGTCTACGCGGACGAAATCGTGGGCATAGTCTGTAGTCGTATACATGCGGTTTGAACATCTACGAGATGTAAATTCTGACCTGTACGGAAAAAAAAAGTGATCTGACGAAAGCGGAATCTGACGGATGAGGAATCACGAGAATTGCTGTTTTGTCACCAGTTTCAAAATTCTGACCTGTACGGAAAAAAAAAGTGATCTGACGAAAGTGGAATCTGACGGATGTGTTCTAAATCGAAGGCACTGCGACTGCGAGTAAGTTTCGTGATCAAGTTAAGTTTCGGGTCCGTGATCATGGCGCATGAAACTGTGCCGAAATATTGGATGACTCAAAAATCAATTGATAAATAACTCAAAAGGCTAAAGATTACTTTAAAATTCCACGATTGGATTAGATTTGTATTAAAAAGATATGGAACAAATATTAAATATTACTTACTTTGTTTTTATATGTTTGTAGGTACACACTTTTTACGTCACTGCATATTTGATTAAACACTTATAAACTTTATTGTCTATGCCACGACGCATTTCAAGTCACTTCATTTTGTTTTATAAATACACTGTAAATCCACTCTGATATCTATAGACACACAAAGACAAAAACAACACACGCTGAAGACAGGGCGCTATGGCGCTCATTGGGGGAGGCCTATGTCCAGCTGTGGACTGATATAGGCTGATGATGATGATCTATAGACACATTTTATTTCACTAAAGTTATTATTAAACTATCCAGATAATTTAGAAAAGTAAAGTGAAAATGATTTCTATCTCTGTTTTGGCAAAAGAAAAATCTCTTTACTTTACTTTCTGTAAGATGGAACGTCACTCAAACAAACAATTAGGTACTGGAAATAGCCTGAACTATATTTATTTATTTATTTACAAAATTTTGGAGAAACTTACAGCTAGGTTTACAAATGAGCTACATATATAGAACATGCCTGGAAAGACCCAGTGCATGTTTGCTGACGGCTAATTAAAAGTTTCCGCTGATAGATAATTAAAAAATTCAAGTTATGAAGCTAAGTAGGTTGACGACTTTATGAATATAATAAATAGACATAAGCATAGAAAAATAATTAAAAAACAAAACTAATTTAAACAGATAAAATAATGTATTTTACACTTTAAAGAATTGGTCACTAAGTAAGCGTCTAAGCTTACTTGTACTGGTATTGAATAAATCTACCTCACTATTTCTATTAATTAATTAATTCATATTTATATATTTAAATGCATTGCCGTGTGCTTAGAATTTGCATATTTATCTTATACGGACCCCGAGATGTCTGA
Source organism: Eupithecia dodoneata (assembly GCA_947044415.1). Classification (NCBI taxonomy): domain Eukaryota; kingdom Metazoa; phylum Arthropoda; class Insecta; order Lepidoptera; family Geometridae; genus Eupithecia; species Eupithecia dodoneata. The sequence goes on from OX345684.1 coordinate 4,631,753, forward strand.
AATAAACGTTTTTTTTAAATTTTATAAACCCAAGTCTTCCCGTGATTGTTGTAAGAGGCAAGTAAGAGGTATCCATCGGGGGCGGTCAGCAGTGTTCCTTGCATAACAGTTTCGTCACCGAATTGCAATTCCAAATCGCTTATCTACTGTCGCATTACATGGCATTATTTTATCATAAGGGTGAATGAAGGGAAGTACGAAGACGGGAGTATATTGAAAACCAGCAGCGCCGCATGTCTTGGCATGCAGCACAATGCTGAGTATACTGCCTTTGCCTGTTATCAGTAATATATTTTTGTGTTTAATATTAGTTTAGGTTAAGAGATTTATAGGCAATAAATTATTTTATTATTATTATGTCTCTCATTTACAATGATCTCGGGCCATGAAGTGACCCGGTCCTTTGGAAGGCTTGCGTGGGGCCGAAGGCAACAGCACGGGCCCCTTTGAGAAAGTTAATTTAAAGTTAGTAAAGGCCAATAATGCGCTTTTCCCCCTGAAAAGCGTGTCTTAGACATGCTTTTCAGGGGGAAAAGCGCATTATTGGCCTATGTCTTAGACATTGTCAATCGTCATCGATAAAACTTTTTTAAATTATGCATGGTCATGTCACCAAGAGATAAAATGGATTGTTTTTGGCTTAAAATGCTGTTGATATTTTACTCATTAGTTAGTAACATATAACATACTAATATATATACTAACTAGCTGCGCCCCGCGGCTTCGCCCCCGTGGAAATCTATGTGTCAAATAGTTTAAATGATAAAAAGTATCCTATGTTAGACTCCTCGTTCTAAGCTACCTCTCCACCAATTTTCAGTCAAATCGGTTCAGCCGTTCTCGAGTTATAAGTGTTGTAACAAACACGACTTTCTTTTATATATATAGATAGATATTGTAAACATAAGAATACAAATGAATTTGACTATTATATATAATCTTTTGTGCAGGTTCTAAGTCCAGCTTGAACGTATTTGATGATGATTAAATAATGAATTTTGTCATTTTATTTACCACTGTAATAATAACAACACTTATGTATTCCTTTTACCAATCAACTGGATGTCTTTTAACTGTTGAATAGTTCTCCGTTTGTATAAATAACGTTCCACCATACGGCCCGGCAAAGAGATCCCCTAAAAACTTTACTTAACTTTTGATTTACGAAGCTACAAATACAGTTTTTTTTAGAATTTATGATCTTTTTCACACAGTACTGGCAATTTTCTCGAAATGACTGACGCTTAGGTATTTCTCTTAACGATTGCGGTATCAGGGCTTACGATAAGATATGGAACAAAATGATAGCAATATCTATATCGTTCTGTGTAACTCTGATTATTAGTCTCGGTTTGTATGCAAATCCAGTCGTGGCGGAGTGGACAAAGGGCTGCGATGGTCGGTGCTAGAATACAAGATATTTTTTGTAAACTAAAACGTTGATTTGCCACGATGGCGCGACGAGCTAGAGTCACATCTTCTATCATGGCCTGTTGCAGCGTTGGATCGCGAGGAGTGGAAGGAGAAAAGGGAGGCCTTTGCCCAGCAGTGGGACAATAATGGCTAAAAATAAATAAATAAAATAATACGTTGATGTATGATCCTTATGAATCTTATCTTTATTAATAAAGAAAGTTAGTATCGGATTTTAGAAACAAATTATAACTATGTAGTATTTACAATCGAGCTAACTGCAGACGGTTACAAACAATCTACAGTAGTAGGTCAACTGTTCCATGTCAATACCAGAGGCGGGACAAGACGAATCAAATCTTAACAAAACGAATAATACGAGTATGTATGTATTCGACATACAATACAATAACTCTTTATTGCACACCAAATACATAAAAGATACACAAGACAAGAAAAGGAAAACAAATACAAAATATGCTGTACAATGGGCGGCCTTATCGCTAAGAGCGATCTCTGCCAGGCAACCTTTGGATGGACATGAAGTGCTAGGACAAGTATAGACGGTGGCGTGAAATACAGAAAAATATTTAATAGGGACATACATAAAATACGTACTGATATACATAGCTATAAGTATAAATACTTACATAAATATATAATATAAATAAAATAAAATAAAAAATACATATATAAATATATAATATAGGTATGATGTATGTAAATATATCAATTAACAGTTTGATTGAGGTAAGGAAGTGTTCATAGATCATATGTTTGAATATAGGGAGAGACGTAGCTTGTCGTATAGAAATGGGTAGGGCATATGTACATATGTAGTTTTAAGTAAAACCGTCAAATTGTCACATATACATATATCTTGTATTTTTTTTTATCTTGTTTGTTTTATTTTTAAGTGTGCAATAAAAGTATTGTCTATCTATGTTTTTTTTTTATTTATGTAATTTCTCTTCAGAAAATGCCCCAGTCGAACGGTCTTCCTGCGAGGCGGCCGATCGCACTGCATAGACACTTGCAATGCGGAGACCACGTGTGGGGAGGTGGTGGTGCCAGAAGAACACCTCAATGTGAGTCATTATCATCATCAACCTATAATAGTCCACTGCTGGACATAGGCTTCCCCTAATGAGCGTCATAGCGCCCTGTCTTCCTGCCGTATCCAGCATCTGCCTGCAGTCTTTCGCAGGTCGTCATCCCACTTGGTCGGAGGTCGGTCTAAAAGTCCAAAACTCCATTTTACAGTTTTTTGGTTTTGTGTCCAATAAAATATCAAAATAAAATAAATAATTCTCCACAAGTATATAGTCCAGAAGTTTTTTAATGTCTTCGAGTGTAACTAGTAACCACTAGGGTTACTAGGTTAAAAAGATGGATAAAAAGATTACAAGTATTGCCAGGACTTAGATGAAAACACGAAGGAGTTCGTTACTTATTAGAATTAAACCATAAGCCCTTGGTTCCTTAATTCTAATTTGGACATTTTCTCAAAACATTTCGTGGTAGTGTGGACTAAGTTACTTATAAATTGAATTGAATGGATTTCGGTACAGTTTCATGCGCCATGATCACGGAATAACAGCGAGTAAGATTTTATTGGCAGACCGATCTACCATCATTTTATGTCTTTTGCTGCCAACGTAACCACTGTTACGTTGCAGCAAAAGTTTTATTATAGAACGCAGCTCGATCACGACACACAACACTGACGTTATGAGAACGCGAGGCGGTTGGAACATAACTTCGGTTTTTGCACATTCTTACTCGCAGTGCCTTAGTTATTCCATGATCATGGCGCATGAAACTACCGAAATATTGGAGAACTCAAAAATCAAATCATGGTAAATATCCCGTTATAAGTGACTTTTGTATTAATAACCATGATAGTTTTAAAAGTTTTATTAGACACCAGTTTTTCACTGCCGGCCGCTGTCATTCTGTTGTGAATTGAGTCTTGGAGTTCTTCAATTTAGTTTATTAGAAATATTAAGTCCAACTTTCGTATTGTACGAGGCTTGTGTCCGCTGTATCTATAAGTTTATTATTAATTTTAGGCAAAGCTATCGGACCGCTGGTGGCAATTCTTCGTCTCTCTATTATGTCATTGTATTCTCTATAGTCTGTCTTCTTCAGGAAGGGAACTTCATTGCCTGGCATATCAACTACGTCTTTTTTGATTTCATTCGACTCTGCTACTCTATGGTGCGGTCGTTTTACCGAAGGTTCTTTCGATTTGTTGGATCTGGCCTTGTTTTTCTTCGTTGTGTGCTTAAGCTGCATGTATCTGGACCTCTCTGGTGTTGATGTTTTAATCCCTTGACGTAAAATCTTCTTCTTCTTACCTTCCGAGGACTTTGCTTCAGAATCATCTTGGGCCTTCAGTTCATTGGAACTTGACGATTTGTTTTCTTCTCGATTTTCTGTTGGTTTTCGGTGTTTTGTGTTTTTTTTTGGTCCTATGTCATTTTTCGGTGTATGGTGTCTCTTAGGTGTACTATTTTTTTTCGGTTCAATGTTTCTAGTTGGTCCAGTATCTCTTTTCAGAAAAATATCTTTTGTATATTCATAATCCTTCGGTCTAATATCACTCTTCGGTCCGATATCTCTTTTTTCTTCATAATCCTTCTTCGGTCTTATATCACTCTTCAGTCCTATATCTCTTTTCTCTTCATAATCCTTCTTCGGTCTCTTATCACTCTTCGGTCCGATATCTCTTTTCTCTTCATAATCCTTCTTCGGTCTCTTATCACTCTTCGGTCCGATATCTCTTTTCTCTTCATAATCCTTCTTCGGTCTCTTATCACTCTTCGGTCCAATATCTCTTTTCTGTTCATAATCCTTCTTCGGTCTAATATCACTTCTCGGTCCAATATCTCTTTTCTGTTCATAATCCTTCTTCGGTCTAATATCACTCTTCGGTCCAATATCTCTTTTCTGTTCATAATCCTTCTTCGGTCTAATATCACTCTTCGGTCCAATATCTCTTTTCTGTTCATAATCCTTCTTCGGTCTAATATCACTCTTCGGTCCAATATCTCTTTCCTGTTCATAATCCTTTTTCGGTCTAATATCACTCTTCGGTCCAATATCTCTTTCCTGTTCATAATCCTTCTTCGGTCTAATATCACTCTTCGGTCCAATATCTCTTTCCTGTTCATAATCCTTCTTCGGTCTAATATCACTCTTCGGTCGAATATCTCTTTTCTGTTCATAATCCTTCTTTGGTCTAATTTCACTTCTCGGTCCAATATCTCTTTTCTGTTCATAATCCTTCTTCGGTCTAATATCACTGTTCGGTTCAATATCTCTTTCCTGTTCATAATCCTTCTTCGGTCTAATATCTCTTTTCTGTTCATAATCCTTCTTCGGTCTAATATCACTCTTTGGTCCAATATCTCTTTTCTGTTCATAATCCTTCTTCGGTCTAATATCACTCTTCGGTCCAATATCTCTTTTCTGTTCATAATCCTTCTTCGGCCTAATATCACTCTCCGGTCCATCACTTCTTGGGTCACTATCTCTATTTGGTTCTCTATGTCTTTTAGGTCCACTAACTCTTTTTGGTCTAAAATCTATTTTCGGCACAAAATCTTCATTTCGTCCAATATTATGTTGAATATCAGTTGTCATTCCGGTATCGGGTTGATCTGCCTCTTTGTTTTCCTCTTTCGAGTGTTCGTTGAATTTGAAATGGAAATCATTCGTCGGTTTCTCCTGTTCATGTAGGTATTCGTTAATCTGGTGTTCTTGATCAAATTTTAGGTTTTCAAGTTCGTGCTCTGAGTCGTGCTGCCCAAGTTGATTTTCTTTATTTTTATTAAATCTCTTATTCCTATTGTCGCGTGATTTCAAATCGTTATCGAATTCTTTATCGTCCTCATCGTGATATGGATTCGGTTGATGAAAATCGACATTGCGCAGCCGCTCTTCTTGCAATACTTCGTTCATGCCTTGCATCCCGTCTCTTTCCCTCAACGCTTTAGTTCCATCGAATATTGTGGTATCTTCAGAAAATAATTTGTCCTCTTGACGTTTCGATTTAGTCTCGAACCGTTGTCGCGTTGCGTCGTTGCTAGCTAGCTTATAGGTGCTTAACAGCTCGTTCGATATATTATCGAACTCGTCTTCATTCTGTTCATTCTCATCTGATAGGTTTGTGTTAATTTTATCTGAAGCTTTAGTTAGTATGTCTGTTATTTTGTCTGCTAGAGATTCTGAGACGAACTTTTTGGCTATTCTCTTAACGTCGTCTATGCTTGCTGTTAGAAGGATGAACGCGTGTGCCACGTGTGATATCAGTAGGATTGTCCCTGTAACATTAAAGAAAACAATATTTGTATTTTATTTTAATGTATAATTGCAACTATTTTGCTTTAAAAATTATCGTTGTTTGAGATTTTAGAAAATACATATAAATCTAAGTCGTCAGCAGAAGGCAGAGTTCCCAGAATGCCGGCAGCATTGCCACGTTGAATGGCAATGCTAATTCGATCACCGGCAAGCCAGCATTCGGACTCCATGAGTTTTTTAAGGAGAACTTATTGCGTGTTCCCCTGGTTCATTAATTACTAAAAACATTACTATTATTTGTAAATCCCACTGTAGGGTAAAGCCGCGACCCGTCAATACGCGATGCGTTTGAGTTGAATGGAATCGTTTGATTTGACTTGACTGTTTGAAGGAAATCATCTTCAGGTGTATCATCGACGCTATTTTTCCACTTCATCATCATATCAGCCCTCGTGCGGACACAGGCTTGCCCCATACGACCTACAAACATGAGTCATCCATAATCGGCTCCTTGCGTCCTCGTTCATCCGGTGGATGTTCGGTGATTTTTTCCATCTTCTTCTTTATATATAAAAATCTATTGCTGTTCGTTAGTCTCGCTAAAACTCGAAAACGGCTGGGCCGATTTAACTGATTTTGGTTTTGAAATGTTTGTCGTAGTCCAGGGAAGGTTTAAACTTTGAGAAAACATGGTAAAATTGCTTTCCACGCGGGCGAAGCCGCGGGGCGCAGCTAGTTTATGATAAAAAAAACTACGAACCAACAAAATGAAACTTTAGCCGCCGCCGCATGTCGAAATATTTCAATAACTGTAACATGAAACGGTATATGTTGTTTTATTGAGGTGATCAAATTGATTTCACGTTTTATGTAGACTGCAGATATACGAGTTTGCGCACAGTTATTTATTATATTTATTTTTAATGATACGGGGATAACATTTGGGGGAGGCCTTTGCCCAGCAGTGGGACGAAACAGTCTAATATAAAAAAATGATACGAGGACTCTTTTTGTTTAACTAAAATGTTGAAATGACGTCATTCTCAACCCCATTCTATAAGTAGGTAACGCGAGCAACATGTCGTCGTAACGCATATGTAGGGTACTAGCTGCGCCCCGCGGTTTCACCCGCGTGATGATAGATATTTTGGATATACTATATATCTTTATGAAAACTTTATGAAAATTTTGTAGCCTATGTGTTATTCTGATATGTAAGCTATTATTGTGAAGTTTCATTAAAATCCATTCAGTAGTTTTTACTTGAAAGAGTAGGTAACAAACATCCATCCATACTTACAAACTTTGTCGTTTATTAGTAGGATTTCAGAAATGAATTCGCTTTAATTTCACCTGTTGCTTACCACACACATCTAGCGGACAATTGCGGTCATGCCAGGTGCTTACCACGTTCCGCACATGCACCTTCAAGGTTATCCACACATTATGGGACACCCTGTATATTATTGTTTATTTAAAAAATATTGGTTGTATGTCACAATATTTACTTGCTGACTGTACATGGAACTGCAGATGGCAAATCACCACGCGAAAAACAATATTTTATTTGACGATGGCGAATCAGAACTCAAAGTATGGAACTAAAAAGTAGCAGAAAAAAGGGTGCGATGGCGAATCGCCACTAACTCAATTTACTTATTATCGTCTGTATTTGACACATCCAATAAGATAACATCCATCCCTTTGCGACGCCGCCGCCGTGGCTTAGCTATCATGTAAAAGCACCCTAAACATAATATATATAAATATAATCATTACTAAAATTACTAGACAAGTAGGTACTACTTACATTAGTACTACATATTTATATTTTACTAAAAACAACCTCGGTCTGCCTTCCCCTTGTTGTTCGCGCCCAATAGGGTTCACATTGTGATACTAATCTATACATAAGAACCTACTAATTAAGCCAATGTGATGACTACAATAAATATATTGAGTATTGAGTATATCTTTAGAATGCTGGCTTCCCACGGTCCGCGATTCTGCGGATCATCACGCACAGCCGACGATCACGGACGGCAACGCACGCAGACAGGGCTCTTCCAACGGTGCGTGCGGTCTGTGTAGATCTTTTGATAACTTCATTTCAAAATACAAAGTGAAAGAGAACGCATTCACGCGAGTGAAACGAGGCGCCGCACCGCACCTTTGAAGTTACCGCCTCGCGACGGATACCGGCGCACCGCCACAGACTTCCTCTGCGACCACGGACGAGACCCTTCCCACGGTGCGTGGTGCGGGCTGGTGCGCGTGCGTCCGCAATATCACGCACCGTGGGAAGCCGGTGGAATATGTTTTATTAATTTGCTGAACCGTGACCAGTAACATAATTATAATACAACATACAATAACAAAAATGCATGTACACATAATAATAATAAAACAATATTCATTTACATATGATAATAATAGAATTCATATACCTAACAATAATTAGCGAGCGATCCTAATAAAAAGTCTATGTATTTATCTAATAATGGATGCAATCAACTTAATATGAAATATATTATTCCAGCCTTGCTACGTTTGCAACCGGACAGGCCACGACTGCAAGTCGTTGCCGCGGCCGAGGCAGAGAATAGACGTGGCGATGGAGATAGATGGAAACTCGCTCAATGACGGCACGGTTTTGCCTACCAGTAAGTATATTATACTAGCCACGCTATGTCAGCAACCATCCACGCTATGTCAGCAACCGAACTGGCCACGACTGCAAGTCATTGCCGCGGCCGAGGCAGAGAATAGACGTGGCGATGGAGATAGATGGAAACTCTCTCAATGACGGCACGGTTATGCCTACGTAAGTATGTTGTACTAGCCACGCTATGTCAGCAACCGAACTGGCCACGACTGCAAGTCATTGCCGCGGCCGAGGCAGAGAATAGACGTGGCGATGGAGATAGATGGAAACTCTCTCAATGACGGCACGGTTATGCCTACATAAGTATGTTGTACTAGCCACGCTATGTCAGCAACCGAACTGGCCACGATTGCAAGTCATTGCCGCGGCCGAGGCAGAGAATAGACGTGGCGATGGAGATAGATGGAAACTCTCTCAATGACGGCACGGTTTTGCCTACCAGTAAGTATATTATACTAGCCACGCTATGTCAGCAACCATCCACGCTATGTCAGCAACCGAACTGGCCACGACTGCAAGTCGTTGCCGCGGCCGAAGCAGAGAATAGACGTGGCGATGGAGATAGATGGAAACTCTCTCAATGACGGCACGGTTATGCCTACGTAAGTATGTTGTACTAGCCACGCTATGTCAGCAACCGAACTGGCCACGACTGCAAGTCATTGCCGCGGCCGAGGCAGAGAATAGACGTGGCGATGAAGATAGATGGAAACTCTCTCAATGACGGCACGGTTATGCCTACGTAAGTATGTTGTACTAGCCACGCTATGTCAGCAACCGAACTGGCCACGATTGCAAGTCATTGCCGCGGCCGAGGCAGAGAATAGACGTGGCGATGGAGATAGATGGAAACTCTCTCAATGACGGCACGGTTATGCCTACGTAAGTATGTTGTACTAGCCACGCTATGTCAGCAACCGAACTGGCCACGATTGCAAGTCATTGCCGCGGCCGAGGCAGAGAATAGACGTGGCGATGGAGATAGATGGAAACTCTCTCAATGACGGCACGGTTATGCCTACGTAAGTATGTTGTACTAGCCACGCTATGTCAGCAACCGAACTGGCCACGACTGCAAGTCGTTGCCGCGGCCGAGGCAGAGAAATTTAAAGATCTAAGCAAACATAGGGACAGACAGACAGCGAGAAGCGACTTTTTTTTTACTATGTAGTGATATGTGTGCTAATAGGGAAGTTTAAAAGGTATTTCCTTACCCTTTCCAGTCCCAGACGAGATATACGAAGAACCGGAAGGTGTCGTAGACACGGACTTCGTTCTATACGTGAGTGCGGTCGAGACTGAGAGGTGTCGACGCGGACTGACGGTCGCGTACGCATCGCATTGTCAACAGGAGTCTGCTTTAGACAGGTATGTAAAGGGGTGTAAGGGGGACTCCAACATCTCGTCTCCAAAGCCAACCTAACCTGCACGTTACACCATGCTAGATAACGAACTAAGCTCTGGTGACAATATCAGTCTAACTTCTAGAAAAGAGTCCAACCACAGTTGCCAATCAAAAAAAATCATCATCAGGTCTGTTTAAAAAAAGAACAATATATTGGGTCGGTTCATATCTAACGGAAAATGCGTCGGGGTATTATCTAGCAGCAGATAATACCCTGACGCATTTTCAGGCAGTTATCTAGTACCCATAACACAAACTCTGCTTACCATGGGGCTAGAAATGATGTGTGAATTGTCCAGAATAATTCTTATTTATTGATAAAGAAGTGCGCCCTGACTTTTTCAATTATCTATGTTATTCTTGATTCCAGGCCAATAGCAGGGCACGCTAACTTCTGTCCCGGCGAGCTATCCACCAAGAACCGAGATCTCCCCTCCGTGCTGTCGACAGTCAAACACGAGATGCTGCACGCTCTGGGATTCAGCGTGTCACTCTTCGCTTTCTACAGGTATTACCATCAGTATATCCTAGTCCACTGCTGGTCTTCCACTAGCGCCTTAGCGTCCTGTCTTCAGCTGCATCTGGCTTCAGCAGTCTTTCGCAGAACATCTGAGGTGACTATAGGGCGTCTTACACTATGTTTGTCACTTTTTGCTTTCTACAGGTATCAGAATATCATCACTAGTCTAGCTTGTCCACTGCTGGTCTCCTACTAGCGCCATAGCGTCCAATCTTCAGCTGCATCTGGCTTCAGCAGTCTTTCGCAGATCTTCGGAGAGGGTTGGCAACCCTATTAGCGTTAACAGCTGTTCACAAATGTTCCCTGCGACTTTACTTTAAAATGTTTTACGTTATTCTACAGAGCCTTTATAATATAAAACAAGTGTAGAAATAGTTATTAAGGCTAAAAGTTTGTTATTTGTGTGTTTTTTGGCCAACGGTAAAACGTCGTTTTCGGAACGGTTTTCGGTTTTAAGTTTTGCTGGTTTGTGCTTTTACAAGTGTTTTGTGCTTACTTCTGTGTGAATCTTATAAAAAGGAATACTATTTCCAACAAAGTTTTCGTCTTTATAGCTACGTAAGTACATACCAGACCTTTTGAAAACATAACCTAGACACTGAACAGTCTGCCTTTGTTATTGTCTCATAAATTAAATACAGTCACTACCTTCTGTAATACATAATGATGACTCGCAAAGGCGAGAAGTTGAACCAGGTTTTACTGGAATTAAAGGATGCAAAAAGGCAAATTCGACTAACAACATTAACAAATTTAGACACTAGAGTTCTCTAAACAATCATAATAATTACGCTGAGCCTAGGCCTTTTAACAACATATTCCTTTTTTTTAAATGAAATGAAAATGAAATGAATTTATTTGTTAAAAGACTTACACAGTACATAATAAACTTAAACTTAAAGGTAAACTAAACGTGTCGGTAATCATGTAATTGCAGTAACAAAATGGCTCTGCCTCAGCACGAGTTGGATGACTAGCATGCTAGCAACCAACGCTGGTCTTCCGGCGAAGCAACTTGCTGGCGTTACGGACTGACTACTCACTACCGCTATACAAACAAACAAACAAACAATTTTTTTTTGTATCACCTACACATATAATTGATTAGTTTTATTTTCTTATTGTATTTGTTTGTTTGCCCTGTATCAGTATCAGTTTCTTTAAATCTCTACCGTTAACGTTACCTTTGTAAACAGGCTTCCCGCGACACAGGCTTGCCTCGTGCGGGCGCCGCCAGAAATTTGTAGATAATACATATAAGTGAAATGGCAAATAAATAATTTTGTATTTTTTGTATTCATTTTAATTGAATAATTGTTAGTTTTTCTTATTTTAGTCAACAGTGTTTTATGTTCTTTTGTTTTCCTGTGTACTGTATAAAAAAATAAATTAAAAATGTATTTTTTGTTGTATTTTGTATGTGTGTGTCTGAAGTCGTTTATAAATAATGTATCTATATATCTTCTAATTGTTTCCAGGGATGACAATGGAGAGCCCCTTACTCCCAGAAGACCAGAGACAGGAACTCCTGCTTTGGACGAAGAGTAAGTCTTCCTATTGTAGCTGTTATGTTACTAATTATTTGAAGGAAAACCAGAGGCTGATACATAACCGACTAGCGGACCGTCCCGGCTTCGCACGGGTATTTATTATTCATAATTTATTTGCGGCCGTTTATTGACGACCGATGTGGCGCGGTGGGCGAAGGTCCGCTTGCAACGGAACAATTGTGTGTACCATCTGCAGATATTTGTTCCGGGTGTTCTGGTCGTTTTCTATGTATAAAACTTTTTATCTATCTATGTAATATATTGTATTATGTACATCAGTTATCTAGTACCCATAACACAAGCTCTGCTTACTATGGGGCTAGATAATGCTGTGTGAATTGTCCAGCATTATTTATTATTTATTTATAATATTAGTATAGATAAACGCGTCATCGTATCGTCGTCAGGCATTTGTCAGGCGGAAAATATTTCCATTCATAATGAAAAATGAAAATATTACATTCCAGGCTACAAATCCACCAGTGGTCGGACCGTGTGGTTAGAAACATAACCCGCAAGGACTGGATGGTGCGCGGCGGGTACATAGAGAGGACCTTCCAGATGATGGTCACCCCAAGAGTTGTTAAAGAGGTACATATAATCATCAGCCTATAGCAGTCCACTGCTGGACATAGGCGTCCCCCAATGAGCGCCATAGCGCCCTGTCTTCAGCTTGCCGCATCCAGCATCTACCTGCAGTCTGTCGTCATCCCACCTGGCCGGAGGGCGTCCTAACGACGGCACGCGTAATATACGTAAATCCGCACTTGCGTAGAGGCTGAGAAAACAAGAAGAAAGTTCGCAGACGACGTGTTAAGCAAAATAATAGTAATCAATATTAATAATGACGACCGATGTGGCGCGGTGGGCGAAGGTCCGCCTGCGACGCAGAAGATTGCGGATTCGATTCCCGCCTCGGAACAATTGTGTGTACGATCTGTAGATATTTGTTCCGGGTGTTCTGGTCGTTTTCTATGTATAATAAAAAAATATCTATCTATGTAATGTATTGTATTATGTATATCAGTTATCTAGTACCCATAACACAAGCTCTGCTTACCATGGGGCTAGATAATGCTGTGTGAAAGTAAAAGTAAAAAATCATTTATTTCTTTAGGCTTACAAAATAAGCACTTAGACAAGTCATATTTTATACATTAAATTATTATCAAATAAAATTATTTTACTGTTCACTTCAATTTTTTGTCCACTAGTGGAAGGAGTGAAAAGAAACCAGTAGTATGTTCATATCTCTTGTTATGTCTAATACATGGTTATTTGCCTATTTAAGTCTAAATATAATATGATTCGATACATGTCAATATTTAAGTAAAACTATGCACAATAACAAATTACTTACATACTATTGTCAGTGAATTGTCCAGCATTATTAATTTTATTTATTTTTTATTTTATATGAGAAATAAACATGTTTAAACAGGAACACTGACGTATTACCTTCCAGGTCCGAGACCACTTCAACTGCTCCGTGCTGGAGGGGGCGGAGTTAGAAGACCAGGGAGGGGAGGGGACTGCGCTCACGCATTGGGAGAAACGACTGTTTGAGGTGAGAAACAGTTTCATAACTTCAGCAAGGCTACCACGCTATTAACACTTTGATTGCTGAAATCACAGCGGTTGTGTTGCGCCGCACATGCGTTTCGTTCGAAAAATATTACGGCTGTGCTGAGTCACACAGATCTGTATTTTCTCAGCCGCTGCGCTAGTGTGGATTTACGCATATTAGTCACTTGTAGAAAACACATACCGTGTGATTTCAGCAATCAAAGTGTTAAACTCTTGTGAAACCCTTGCCCACACTTGTACCCTATACACTGCGTTTTTTTGTTTCAAACAAAGATTATTGTATTTTGTATTCTAAACTACCCGCAACAATAATTCCAGAACGAAGCAATGACCGGTACCCACACCCAGAACTCTGTCTTCTCCCGTATCACCCTCGCCATGATGGAGGACACGGGCTGGTACCGCGCGGACTACTCCTCAGCACATGCGCTGGACTGGGGCGCCGGCCGCGGCTGTCAGTTCGCAGGCTCCTCCTGCAAGCAGTGGATGAACCGCAGCAAGCTCAGGTAGGGGGGATAGATAAAGGGGGCTGTAGGTAACGGGAAGGCAAGAAATAAATAAATAAAAAAAATCGCTTCCTGCTGTCTGTCTGTCCCTATGCTATGGTGACAGACAGACAGCGTTTCATGTCGTCGTTGTTCTAATGCGAATCGTCTTCGCGAAGTCGTATTCTCTCGTCTCGTCACCTTGAAGATGATAGCTGAAAATCAGTGTTTGCTCATAGAGCAATATTACCACTGAGCTATTACCTCTTTGGCACTGCTACACACACGCGTTTCTTAGTAATTACTTTTGATAATCATGTTTTGTTTTAATTTTGTACTTTTGTTATTAAGCTGATTAATTGTATGTGTGTGTTTTATGTGTCAAATAAATGATTTACTTACTTACTTACTATTCGCGAAGACGATTCGCGTCAGAACAAATTCTTTTGCCCGACGTGTCGTGATAAAGCAAATCTTTGCGTTATCGCGATACTGTGGCCGTCGCATCGCAACGCTATGGGAGGGAGGTTCACAGCACGACTCGCTTCGATCGCCGCACAAAGGGAAATCACGCTCGAATTGATCAATATATGTACCTAATACTGAGTACATATTATGAGTTTATGATTTTATTGTTATGTCATATGTAATAAATAATGTTTACTAATGTATATTCTTGATTGTAAATTGTAATTGTCTGATTTTGTGTGTTTATATGTGTGTGTGTGTGTGATTATTGAAAGTAATTGTGGCGTACCTACGCGCCACTCGACACCGATCCGAAAGATGCGTTTCAAATTTAATCAAATTTTAATTAAAACTTATAGCGTTTTCACTTTCGCTCCATTCTTCGAGCTTGGGCCATACCCCAAGTGAACGCATACTTCGAACCGGTCTCGACGCGTCACTCGCGCGCAGTCATTCATTCGCTCGCACATTCCGCGCCTGTCAGAGGAGCTAGCTTGACGCGACCATTGTTTACTTGCTTTATATTCCATTCGTACTTTATTTCTATCTGTTTATCTATCTAGTTATTTCTTCCATTAAATTCACTCATTCTATCATAATAATAACTATTCATTTCGTCCATCTATCGCTAAATATCCACCACCATCAAACATTCCAACCTCTCCGGAGTGCCAAGGATTACATAAACAAGGTATGAGCTGAGGAACACCTGAACTACAAGCCCATACCTATATAATAATACCAGTTACTAGTAAAATTACTTGTATGATGTCAAAAATGATGTTGCATTTATAGCAACAGTTTTTTTTATTGATTTTAAGAGTAACCGCAAACTAGCGTACTTACAGATCCAAAAAATAAAAAAAATACTGAGTACATAATCATTAATCACTTCTAATGCTGTCGTGCAACGCGATATTACAGGGGCGAGGAGTAAGGAGTAGCTCAAGGGAAAGAGAGTGAGAAAACAGATAATCAATGAAAAAAAAAATGAAAAAATGAAAAGTTTTTATTTCTTTAAGCTTACAAATAAGCACTTAGACAGCTCATATTTTATACTATTAAATTATTTTATAGTTCACTTAAATTTTTTGTCCGCCAGTGGAAGAAGTGAGAAGAAACCACTAGTATGTTCATAACTTATGTGTCTAGTACATTTGATTTGCTTATCTGTAAGTTGGTAGATTTTGAGTTGGAGCAAAACTCGTTCCAAGCTTTTTTATCTTCTAAAATCTCTTCTAATCAAGGAAATAGCTTCCTTCATTGATCACAAAACACTTCCACACTGGAGATGATAGGCAGTCAGCCACAGTTAAATGAAATGAAAGTTTATTTCTTTAGGCTTACAAATAAGCACTTAGACAAGTCATATTTCATATACATACAGTCGCCTGGAAGCAGTTGCGGGGATGCCCCGCACTCTGCGCATCAGGGATGCTGTTTTGAAGTGTATTGGAGTATTATAAGGAGCATTTGTTGAGACATAACCAATATCTTATCTATGGATCAGTCTATGGTCGTCGCCTGTGACGAGCCGATCCGTCTCTCGATATAGATAGATAGATAGAATATACTTTATTGCACAAAAAGTTGTACATAGGCGAGCATAATGCTAGATAGCATTCTCTACCTGCTAACCTTTGGGTAGTGTGGACAACAGTTTGGTAGGTAGTGCTAATAATAGAGATAATAAAATATACGATATAAAATGGCTACCATGTAAAGTTCACCAATAAGTGATTTACAGTGAGATTATTTCATAGTAACTGCTACAACATCAGTCCCTAACTCGAAACATATTATATTTAGACTTAAATAGGCAAATAACCATGTATTAGACATATAAGAGATGAACATGCTAGTGGTTTCTTTTCACTTCTTCCACTAGTGGACAAAAAATTGAAGTGAACAGTAAAATAATTTTATTTGATAATAATTTAATGTATAAAATATGACTTGTCTAAGTGCTTATTTTGTAAGCCTAAAGAAATAAATGATTTTTTACTTTTTTTTACTTTAACAGCATTTACTGTATGACAGCATGGAAGCCATCAGTATTGCGCAAATACTGCGCTTTAGTTGGTAGATGTCGGATAAGGTTAAGATTTTAAATTTTATGTGTAATAAATTCAAAGAATTATGATAATAATAATAATAAGCTATAGAATAACATTGAAACCATTTTGTTTCAAGCAACATAACTGAGGACTACGAATATGAAGAGTAAGTACTTAGGTCTTATAATTTTTGAATTTTTTTAGGGTAAAGTCTGATCTATACAAAATCAAAGCTAAAAGCCGTCTCCGTAAATAAGAAATAAAGATTTTTTTTGGACGACCGATGTGGCGCGGTGGGCGAAGGTCCGCCTGCGACGCAGGAGGTTGCGGGTTCGATTCCCGCCTCGGAACAATTGTGTGCACGATCTGCAGATATTTGTTCCGGGTGTTCTGATCGTTTTCTATGTATAATAAAAAATATCTATCTATGTAATGTATTGTATTATGTATATCAGTTATCTAGTACCCATAACACAAGCTCTGCTTACCATGGGGCTAGATAATGCTGTGTGGATTGTCCAGCATTATATTTATATTTATTTATTCTGCGTTAACAGACGCATGATACTGTGTGTGCGTCCATCCGTACAGTGCTTCATAAAGCAGCTACTGGTGTCGTCCCTCACCAGGCGCATCAGGGATGCTGTTCTGTTGCGGATGATTGATTGAACTTGTCATGGATTCCTTTCTAATATTATAACTTTGTTCTAGAAGGAAATCTCCCGCGCCGTACTGCTCGCGCATCAAAGGTAACCCTCTACGGACGGAGTGCTCGCCGCGGCGCGACGCGGTCGTGCTGTGCAACCTGGTGCGGCACGACACCATACTGCCGAGGCAGTACCAGGTGAGAATGTTTTTTAACGACAAATCTATATTAAAAACTAGCGGACCTTCCCGGCTTCGCACGATTTTAGTAGGGAACCCCTAAATTTTTTGAAAATACATATAATATAGCCTATGTTCACCGGCTTCCTAACGGTGAAAGAATTTTTCAAATCGGTCCAGTAGTTTCGGAGCCTATTATAAATAAATAAATAAATAATGCTGGACAAATCACACAGCATTATGTAGCCCCAAGCTAAGCAGAGCTTGTGTTATGGGTACTAGATAACTGATATACATAATACAACACATTACATAGATAACTGATATACATAATACAATACATTACATAGATAACTGATATACATAATACAATACATTACATAGATAACTGATATACATAATACAATACATTACATAGATAACTGATATACAAAATAGATATTTTTTTTTATTATATATAGAAAACGACCAGAACACCCGGAACAAATATCTGCAGATCGTACACACAATTGTTCCGAAGCGGGAATCGAACCCGCAACCTCCTGCGTCGCAGGTGGACCTTCGCCCACCGCGCCACATCGGTCACAAACAAACAAAAAATCAAACATTTCCTCTTTATAATATTAGTAAAGATAAAATTTAATTTGTTTCCAGCACTTCGACCTGCTCCCCGGCGTGCCTCCAGGCGAAGAGGCTTTCTACGGAGGCGCCGTATCCCTCGCCGACTACTGCCCTTACCTACAGGTATATATAAACTTATTACTAGCATCCGACAGAGACCTAAAGTTACCAACATAGCTCTGAGAATTAGCAAGCTGAAGTGGCAGTGGGCCGGCCATATCTCGCGAAGAACCGATAACCGCTGGGGCAAACGTGTTCTTGAGTGGAGATCGCGACACGGTAAACGTAGTGTAGGACCTCCTCGGGTGGGATGACGACCTGCGAAGGACTGTGGGCAGATGATGGATGCGGCAAGCTGAAGACAGGGCGCTATGGCGCTCATTAGGGCTACTACGGATACGTCCAGCAGTGGACTTACTAGCTTACCCAGCGAAATTTGTTCCGCCTTAGAGGAATATAAAGTTTAAAAACGGGGGGAAGTATCCCAAGTCCGTCTCCTGGTTCTAAGCTACCTCTCCACAAATTTTCAGCTAAATCGGTTCAGCCGTTCTTGAGTTATGAATAGTGTTACTAACACGACTTTCTTTTATATATAATAGATAACGTTGAACAAAGGGCATATTAAAAATGTCTTTGGGAATTTTGTGACATTGTAAGGTTTTTTTTATGTATCTGTAATAGTTATATAGTAATAGTTATGAATGAATGAATTAACACTTTATTGCACTTAAAACTATAAAATAACACCTGATATCTAAATATAACACATAAAAAGTACAATAGGCGGCCTTATCGCTGACAGCGATTTCTCCCAGGCAACCTGGGCATGGAGAAAAAGATATAAAGATAACGTAGAGTTGGTAGATTACAAACACAAACAGGTAAAGAAATATCAAAAACAAAAAAACAAAAATAAAATAAATAAAAAAAACTACATACATTGCAAGCTACTTAAATTAGAATCAAAAATTATGTATAGTTACAATACAAAAATACTTTACTGTACACCAGATACAGAACATTATGAAAGATATTACATGTGACAAGTACAATAATACAATAATATAAATACTAGAAATAAGAATAAACTCGCTGTGCCCACAACTAGGCTACACAAGATAAGTGTATCTTTTAAAGGGCAATGTATACGCTTCTACAACAAAACTCCAAGTGAGTTGCAAAAATTATCAATAAATAAATTTAAAAAAATTGTTAAACATATTCTTTGTAAAAAAGCTTATTACAAAATATCAGATTATCTAGAAGATAAAAAAGCTTGGAACGAGTTTTGCTCCAACTCAAAATCTACCAACTTACAGATAAGCAAATCAAATGTACTAGACACATAAGTTATGAACATACTAGTTGTTTCTTCTCACTTCTTCCACTGGTGGACATAACATTGAAGTGAACTATAAAATAATTTAATAGTATAAAATATGACCTGTCTAAGTGCTTATTTGTAAGCTTAAAGAAATAAAAACTTTTCATTTTCATTTTCATTTTCAATGGGCGGCCTTATCGCTTTGAAGTAGTTTACACAGAGATACGAACTTTTGAATTATAGTTATTATTATACTACATACTATTACAGGAATTCTCGTGGAGACATAAAAACACGCTGATTCGAGGAAGCACGTGCCAGCATCAGGAGAACACGCCGAGTAAGTACTTGTACAATTCAGCCCAATTAATAGTTATGGGCGACCTCTGTGGCGCGGTGGGCGAAGGTCCGCCTGCGACGCAAGAGCTTGCGGGTCCGATTCCCGCATCGAGACAATTGTGTGTACGATCTGCAGATATTTGTTCCGGGTGTTCTGGTCGTTATTTATGTATAATAAAAATATCTATGTAATGTATTGTATTATGTATATCAGTTATCTAGTACCCATAACACAAGCTCTGCTTACCATGGGGCTAGGTAATGCTGTGTGAATTGTCCAGCATTATTTATTTATTCAATTATACCCGGTTGGACATTTGTTTCATAAACATGCGGGCGAAGCCGGGACGGGCCACTAATTCTAAATAAATGATTACTTGATAGAATTCACTTTAAATGACTCCAACTCCTCGATTCTCACTTATATTATTATTTATTTATACTTAAAATAATTAATGGCGGTGGGCCGGCCATATCTCGCGAAGAACCGACGGCCGCTGCGATGGGGCAAATGTGTTCTCGAGTGGAGACCACGATGTGTGTGGATGACGACCTGCGAAAGACTGCAGGTAGATGCTGGATGCGGCAAGCTGAAGACAGGGCGCTATGGCGCTCATTGGGGGAAGCTTATGTCCAGCAGTGGACTGCTATAGGCTGATGACGATGAAAATAATTAATTGTCGTGCTTGTTTCAGAGGGCGACGTTAATTTCGCGTTAGAAAACTACGGCGCGCATTCCAAATGCTTCGACCACAGCACGCGAGTTTGGGAGCAGAAGTCTTGCAGACAGGTACACAATGTTGATCACATCTTTTTTATTTTTTTTATTATTTCGAGGTTGCGGGTTCGATTCCCGCGTTGCGTAAGTGCGGATGAGCGCATGGCAAACACGCATGCGTCATTCGTAATAGAACACATATGGTGTGATTTCTCTTTTTTTCTCTAATAATTTGAATTTATAATAGAATATTTCTTATGATAACTTAATTTAAGCTTCATTATTGGTTATAGTTTGACCGCAACCGCTGCACCACTCCTTAAGAAAGTGCGGCGAGGTGGGGGCCGAGGAAAGTGCACATGAGATCGATATTGTCGGATATATCTTACGATATCGTTAACGATATGTTTATATTTTTTTACTAGCTTTCGCCAGCGGCTTCGCTCGCGTGGTACCACGATAAACAGTAGCCTATATGTTATTCCAGTACACATACTATGCATGTTCCAAGTTTAATCAAGATCCGTTCAGTAGTTTTTACGTGAAAGAGTAACAAACATCCATCCATATGTACTCGTATTTACAAAATGTATGTACAAACTAAAAAAATTAAAAAAAAAAATTGGTTGACATCACGAGATAGCGCTCGATCCATCTTTGGATATTTATCTCATGTGCGTCTGACATAGACCGTCCGGTAGAAAGCTACCTACCGCCGTGAGCGTTGACGGCAGACTGATGGATCGGAGCGGCCGGTACTTCCCCCCCGTCTCGCCGCCCGCATACCTAAGGCGCGGTACAGCGGATTCGGTCAAACTATAACTAAAGTATTGTGACGTTTTACAGATACGAGAGTGGCAACACTGGGGCTCCGGGTGCTATAAGTATAAATGCGAGAGCGGAAGACTGCATATTATTGTAAGTATTATTACATTTATTTGTATTTTAAAATAAATAATGCTGGACATTTCACACAGCATTATCTAGCCCCATGGTAAGCAGAGCTTGTGTTATGGGTACCAGATAACTGATATACATAATACAATACATTACATAGATAGATATTTTTTTTATTATACATATAACGACCAGAACACCCGGAACAAACATCTGCAGATCGTACACACAATTGTTCCGATGCGGGAATCGAACCCGCAACCTCCTGCGTCGCAGACTGACCTTCGCCCACCGCGCCACAGAAGTCGTCAAAATATTAATTCCTTGGTGCACAGTTTATAAAGTTTCCCGGCAGAAATACCTGTTCCTCGTTAACAAATTCTTTTTAGCACCACCACGGGGTTCACTCCCCATACAATAGCGAAAGAATTTCACTAATCGTTTAAAAATCGACGAACATAAAAATAGAGGGTTTTACCTACCAATAAAACTTACCTATTATTTTTCCATATTGAGTCGAGCACCTGTCTTTCAGCGTTAGTTCCTAGGGATTTCCCTTATTCCGGCGCCACCGTCGTTTCCGTTTTGGCGGGCAACACGTGGCGACGAGACGACCGAAATGGCGGTTTTTTTCATTATAGCGTCGTCTCTCGTAGCGTTAACACGTGTCCGCGATAAAAACCAAGTTTTAACGTTTAAAGAATATATGTATAGTTAATTCATAAGTTTAAAAACTACACCGTTTTTAAGTACGTATACTGACATATCTTACTTATATATTTTATTTAATAATTTTATGTATTATCTTAACTTTCCAGGTGGGAAACTACACATACACTTGTTTCCACGCGGGACAAGTGCTACAAGTGCGGATAGTGAAGAAGGACTGGCTCCACAAGGGCGGCGTCGTCTGCCCGCCCTGTCGGGAGATGTGTAAGGCGGAGTTTGATGTAAGTAATAATCTATATATATAAAAGAAAGTCGTGTTTGTTACAACACTTATAACTCGAGAACGGCTGGACCGATTTAGCTAAAAATTTATGGAGAGGTAGCTTAGAACCAGTAGTGTAACATAGGATATTTTTATCATTTAAACCATTTGACACATAGATTTCCACGGGGGAATCTATGTGTCAAATGAAAATGGGGGCGAAGCCGCGGGGCGCAGCTTGTAAAGTAATAAAAATAAATAAGAGCCTCGATCAACATCTGAATCACTCCCTATCTTCAAGAAACGGCTGCATCAGCATTATTTATCCATATGAAAGTCCGGCCGCGAAGCAGGAAGAATTTCCATTGACCTCTTTGCCTACTGACAGTGGTAAAAAAAAAAATTGCTGGACAATTCACACAGCATTATCTAGCCCCATGGTAAGCAAAGCTTGTGTTATGTGTACTAGATAACTGATATACATAATACAATACATTACATAGATAGATATTTTTATTATATATAGAAAACGACCAGAACACCCGGAACAAATATCTGCAGATCGTACACACAATTGTTCCGAGGCGGGAATCGAACCCGCAACCTCCTGCGTCGCAGGCGGACCTTCGCCCACCGCGCCACATCGGTCGTCGAAGAAGTATAAGAAATATTTGAAGGAGAAAAAAATATTTACTAGCTTAGTAAATATAGGATATTATTTATTTAGGGCTAGATGATGCTGTGTGGATTGTCCAGCATTATTTATTTATTATTTATTTAACACCACTCTTTTAATTTGTTTCAGGCTAGAAACGAGTATTGCAAGCCGGGTGAAGAGCCCCTCCCGCCGAATTTATACCCCAACGACTTTCTCAAATGTAGCGCGAGCTCCACCGCCCCCGCCGCCATTTTGTTTACCCTCGCCATTTTGTTTTACACTTTACAATGAGAACTGATAATGGTGTCAATTCTGTACATTACTAATTTTAACGTGAATAAGGCTCGGTAAATATCTGACGGAAAATGCGTCGCGTATTTTCGCGTTACGCCAGAACAGGCAAATATATCAAGTCAAGTCAAGTCTACCTTTCACACTCAACCGACGATGCGTTAGTGCGTCGAGCGTACAGCGTCTGTTACGTTTCCGTCAACGCATAGTCGGTCGACGTAACGTGTCGCGACACGTGTATTTCGTATGATGACATTCAGACTAGGCGTAACATCAGCGGAGATCGTTTGTGTACAGGTCGTTCGAACTGACTAGACGCGTAATGTGGCAGCCAGGTCTGATTTGACCGAATAGACGCGACCGATGCTACGCTCGACGCATTTTCCGTCAGATATGTACCTACCCTAACGTGTACAAAGGCGTATTTTAGCGTGAATAACGCCTTTTTACGCTTTAGTGATACAATTTTTTAATACATGTAATTATTTCACGTGAATATTTATTTAAGTGTAGCTTTTCACGGGTATCCGAAACATTGTTAACGTAACCTTACCTCTGTATGATTTAAATATCGGAGCCCTATTTAAGACTGCAGTTATCAAATTGAATTGTTTTGTTCAAGGTATATGACGACCGATGTGGCGCGGTGGGCGAAGGTCCGCCTGCGACGCAGAAGGTTGCGGGTTCGATTCCCGCCTCGGAACAATTGTGTGTACGATCTGCAGATATTTGTTCCGGGTGTTCTGGTTGTTTTCTATGTATAATAAAAAATATCTATCTATGTAATGTATTGTATTATGTATATCAGTTATCTAGTACCCATAACACAAGCTCTGCTTACCATGGGGCTAGATAATGCTGTGTGAATTGTCCAGCATTATTTATTTATTTGTATATATATTTGGTATAAACTATGATGGGCGTAATCTTTAAATATTCGTCTCTTATTCTATTTCCAGTGCCCATTGCTTCATTTTCTTTTGATTTATTCTTTGTATAAAATGCATGGAAAGAAAGCCAGCCAGCTATAACAGAAAGGAATTTATTCAAAGTTGTTTAGCTGGCACTAGTTGACAAGATGAGTGCGCTTAACACTTTGACTGCGATCTTTTTTTTAACCTAAAAAAATTCGTGCTGCCGCTCTACACAGCGGTTGTGTTGCGCCGCACATGCGTTTCGTTCGAAAAATATTACGGCTGTGCTGAGTCACACAGATCTGTATTTTCTCAGCCGCTGCGCTAGTGTGGATTTACGCATATTAGTCACTTGTTGAAAACACATACCGTGTTATTTCAGCACTCAAAGTGTTAAAAAGAGGACAAGCCAGCCCGCCCTCCATGCCTCCTTATATAGGTCGTTCGCCATCGCCTCCTCGGCGGTTATCCGAACCACGTAAGAAGCAATCGATTTAAGAAAGCTGAATGGATACGTAGTGCCACATCAGTGTCATAGATGGCGCTGTGTTTAACACTTTGTATTATTTTTTATTCGTCATAAAAATGAAGTCAATGAGCGGGTAAAATAGTATGAGCGATACACACGCAAATAACATCTGAAATGACCGGCTCAACGATTTTATCAATCAATAGATTTCTTTCCGGCCCCTCGAGGCTTGGCCTCATTACCCCAGCGTCAACTCGAGGGGTGACGACCCCTCGGTCCTTGGGTTAGTGGGAATCTCTTTTTTTTCCCCTTCTCAGTTTTTTTTTGTTTTAGGCTGCATTTGGTTTATTTTTTTCCCTAAAAGAAAGCTACATTATTCTTGTACCGTGTGAGCACAGCCATAGGCAGAAGTTAGTTATCAATAAATAAATAGAAAATGTAGAGTATTCATCCTACACTGGATTTTGATAGCTTTAAAAAGGAAATTTTGATCGAAAATCTAGTTAATTTTTGGTTTTTACTTTGTAAAGAATTTCCTAATATTAGTAACTTAACTATGTAAAAAGCTAAACACTTTTCGATGTAATTTTTGGATAGACTAATGCGATGTTTTGACTGTGGCCAAAAGCTTTTGTGAAAAAGTAATGTCTGAGCCAATTATGATAAGATTTATGTCTCTAAGTTAAGAACAAATATTTGTGTACTGTTAATCTAGGAATATCTCTATTTACTTGTAATTTATTTATTTTCGTAGATATTTTCTTGACATTTTATTTAGATCTTGATTATTTCTTAGAATATTTATTTTTGTAACTTGGGATTAATGCAATTATTTATTTTCGAATTTCTTATTTTTCTTGCTTATAATTAAATATTTGTGTACATAGTTAATCTAAGAATATCTCTGTTTACTTTTAATTTATTTATTTTCGTAGATATTTTCTTGACATTTTATTTAGATCTTGATTATTTCGTAGAATATTTATTTTTATAACTTGGGATTAATGCAATTATTTATTTTCGAATTTCATTTTTTTTCTTGTTAATATTATAATAATGCTAATTATAATATATTATAATTAAATATATGTGTACTTAGATAATCTAAGAATTATTTACTATTTACTTGTAATTTATTTATTTTCGTAGATATTTTTCGACATTTTATTTTGATAATTTCGTAGAATATTCATTTTTATAACTTGGGATTAATGCAATTATTTATTTTCGAATTTCTTATTTTTGTTGCTTATAATTAGGTTATCTTAAAGCTTACTTAGGGGTAAGTTGAAGAGTAAAATTTTATTAAAAAAGTTATCAGCATTAAGTTATATTTGCCAAAAATGATAAAAATATCTAACGCATTTGCGTTTAAACGGTTTTTGTTCATAATTTTTTTTTGTTTCCGAGTTCAACCCTTTAGTTTAAGTAGTCTAAGTAAATGTTAAATACGACCAACTGTACATAGTCCATGTAGTCAATGTAGTATTAAGTGTAACTTTAAAACAATAACTTCTAAAACCTTTCCCAATAGATGAAATTTTCTTCACGCGTTTTGCAAATTATTGTCTTTATGACAACAGAATCTTCCGTGGCCCGAGGGGCTACCATGCTATTAACACGTAACGCGCGTTATCAGCGTTATTAATTTTAGCGCGGATAACGCGTGTTAAGGCGCATTTTAACGCGAATATCTCGTGAACAGGCGGTTTTCGCGTTAAAATTCACCTTAACACGCGTGAATTACGCTAAAATTACCGTAATAACGCTGATAACGCGCGTTAATTTATATGTTGAATAGCGTGGTAGCCCTACTGGTTCATGAAACCGAGCTCAGTCATTGATTTATGCTTGAGTAACGCTTTTAATATAGACTATCTTTACTCAAGCATAGATAGGTGACTGAGCAAGCTTTATACGGGTCAAAACTAAAAACTAATTTGTCATCTATGTTTATCAAATTTATTTTAAAATATATTTTACAATTAAATTGGTCACTGAGCATGGTTTGTATATATGTATAATACGGGCCAAAACTTGACAAAACAATTCACATCTTTATTAATTGGATAAATGAAATAAAGATGTAATTTTTGTTTTGTATTTAAAAAAGATATTTTATTTCTAAAAATATATTTTTTTTATGTCAGTATGTAATCTTAGTATTGGTATCAATAAAAAACCAACCAACCAATTGAATAAAACTTCTGAAACTATCACGGTTATCAACACTAAAGTCATTTAAAACGGGATATTTACCATGATTTTATTTTTGAGTTTTCCAATATTTCGGCACAGTTTCATGCGCCATGATCACGGAATAACATTCCGTCAAATCATGGTAAATATCCCGTTTTAAATGACTTTAGCAACCAATTGAAATTAATCATGCTGATCTCTTATTTAGATGTGAAAGAACATGCAATATTTTTGGGTGATGTCAAGTTAGTTTTGTATTTGTGTCTTTAAAACTAATTGCTTTCATAGGCAAGAAACATAATAATATATAGAAACACATATCCCTCCATTTTACGAAAATGGAGGGGTAATTATAGTTTGACCGAAACCGCTGTACCACTTCTTAGGAAAGTGCGGCGAGGTGGGGAGCGAGGAAAAAAAGCAAGAGTCAATGGTCTTCAACAGTTCGTCTTTCGAGCGAAATGCGGTTAGAATCGAACCAAGGTTCTTTCTTCTAGCTTCAACGTCGAGCGAGACGTCACTCGAGTCTTGAGTTACAGCAATGAGAGTCCTGCCGGCCTCTCAATTGCTGTTCAGCAGCCGATTGGCTGCGATGGTCTTCTTGCGTTAGGACATCATCGTGGTGTTCCAGCAGTTCCCGGGGAAGTGGTCGCCAGGAAGGTCTTGTATCTGGCGGCCTCGCGTGTAGGGGAGCGAGTCCGTTAAGGTGAACGTGGCGGGAATTGTCCGCACGGTCGTACATCCAAGCAAGAGTACGCGTTGACGGCAGACTGATGGATCGGAGCGGCCGATACTTCCCGCCCGTCTCGCCGCTCGCATACCTCAGGCGCGGTACAGCGGTTTCGGTCAAACTATAGTTTATTTGGAAAACTATCTGTTTAAAATCTGTGTGCTTACTTCACGTAGCTTTGACTTAAGTCTGCCATATCTATTGTATATTCTATGTTCTATTTTTTTCTCTGTTCTTTAGTTTTTTTAGTTTTTATAACAATGATAATTGTTCCAAAAACTATGATTTTAAAAAATATTGATACATCAAATACAGTTTATTTGTACTTTTTCTGAGTTCTTCATTTCTTGCTCAATTGAATCAGAATATAAAAAAAACATACTTAAAAACTGATAATCTTTACTCGATGTTACTTAAATTTAGTATTAGTTGTAAATAATGAATGTCGGTGCTTACAATGTGATTATTTCATTCCTATTACTTAATTAAATTTTAAGTTACATTTCAACCAGTTCATTGAGTATTTGATGAATTTGCTATATTATAAAAAAAAAATTTTTGCTGCTTATTGATAAATGTGGCATTTTTTTTTTAATTTTTGGACGCTACTGGACGCAAAACGCGTTCGAGAAGCAAACAAAAATACTTTCAAGATGTAAAAACGCGTTCAAGACGCAAGAACGCGTTCAAAACGCAAGAACGCGTTCAAAACGCAAGAACGCGTTTATGACGCAATTACGCGTTCTGTTATAGATAATTATAGTATGTTGCTGGATTGTGATGAGCTGTATGCTTATTTGTATATACTTAACTGTGGTTACCTGTCGCAATACAGAGTATTTTTCAAAAGATTATGTTTTTCATTTACTGGCTCTAAAACCCTTTGTAAAACGCAAATAACCTGTTGAGAAATAGTTTCTGCCCGCGGCTTCGCACGCGTTGGTTCTTTGGAAACGTTTTAAGGTTAAAACTTTTGAAACTATCATGGTTAATAACACTAAAGTCATTTAAAACGGGATATTATAGGGGTGTGGTAGTGATAATGTTCGTAGCAAAAGACAAAAAATGAGGGTAGATCGGTATGTCTGCCCATAAAAACTAACTCGCAGTGCCTTCAGTTATTCCGTGACCATGGCGCATGAAACTGTGCCGAAATATTGGATAACTCAAAAATCAAATCATGGTAAATATCCCGTTTTAAATGACTTGAGCGTTTTAAGGTTATTTCTATCCCACGGGAACTGATTTATTTATATTATTCGTTTATATCAGATCTGAAAAATCCATATAATTTTTTTTTATATGGGTTTATGAACCCTTGTTATATTCCGGGCCTGAGACTGGCCTGTTTCATCATCAGCCTATTAGTAGTCCACTGCTGGACATAGGCCACCCCTAATGAGCGCCATAGCACCCTGTCTTCAGCTTGACGCATTCAGCATCTACCTGCAGTCCTTCGCAGGTCGTCATCCCACCTGGCCGGAGGGCGTCCTACTCTACGTTTTCCGAGTCGCAGTCTCCACTCAAGAACACGTTTCCCCCAGCGGTTGTCGGTTCTTCGCGAGATATGGCCGGCCCTCTGCCACTTCAGCTTGCTAATCCTTAGAGCTATGTCGATAACTTTGGTTTTACCCTAGCGGTAGAGAAACTCACTACAAAAAAACTCAAAGCCACAGACAGATAACCAAACATTTATTATTTTTTGTCATTGTCAGTAACTGCGCGGTAGATCGTCGCTGCCTTCCTAGCGATGACGTCGACGTAGCCTTTCATAGCTTTAGACGATAGTAGGTCGGTTACGTCATCGACAATGCGTTTCGTGTTGATCTCATATAGCAGAGAGGTATCGTCCATGCTACGCAGTTCTATTGGTCTCGGTTCTGTGAAGGAACGAGGTTTTCTCTTTAATAACATTAAAATTATATTAAAAACTAGCTGTTCCCCGCGGTTTCACCCGCGTTAAATTCGAATTCCATATTTCTAGGGGGATAAAGTATCATCAGCCTATATTAGTCCACTGCGGGACATAGGCTGTCTTCAGCTTGAAGACAGGGTACAGGACACTACATGGGATACATAGGTAATGTAGCCTATATTACCCGGGGATAGTGTAGCTTCCCAACGGTGAAAGAGTTTTTTTAAATTAGTGCTGTAGTTTCGGAGCCTATTTAAAATAAACTAACAAAAAAACAAATCTTTCCTCTCTAAAATATTCGTAAAGATTAAAAAATCCACGTTTTGGACCGATTTTCACTATACAGCTAAGAATAGGTACTCCCGACTAATTCACATTTAAAACAAAATCAAAATCGGTTCATCCGTTCGGGAGCTACGATGCTACAGACAGACAAACACTTCAAATGTATAACACCCCGTCGTTTTTGCGTCGGGGTTAAAATTGTACTTATTTGAAGTAATTTTTATACGAGTTTAAGTTTAGTTATTTGAATGGCTGTTTATTTGAAAGCAGATTTTTGCTCGATCCGTTCAGTAGTTTTTGCGTGAAAGAGTAACAAGCATCCTAAAACCCAAGGACCGAGGGGTCGTCACCCCTCGAGTTCACGCCGGGGTAATGAGGCCAAGCCTCGAGGCCCCACTCTGTGCCCCCACCAGGGCCGAAAGAAATTTATTGAACAAGCATCCATACATACAAACTTTCGCGTTTAACTACATATTAGTTTATACTAAGTATTTAATAATATATTTGCAATAGTCTCACAACCTGGTGGATACCATCTTTGGGTGTATCATATTATTGTGCACCCGAGGATAATAAGTACCCGCTTTGTGTAGCCATCGCCTTTAGATTAACTTTCTCAAAGGGCCTCTGTGCTGGTGGCTTCGGCCCCACGCAAGCCTTCCAAAGGACCGGCCCGGTGATTATGTAACTCGCGACTGGTTTGCGACAGGCGTAAATTAAGCAATCAGTGCTGTCAAACGTCAATTTTGACGTTGTAGCTGGTGTCAAACTATACAAAATTGACGTTTGACAGCACCAATTGCTTAATTTACGCCTGTCGCAAACCGGTCGCGAGTTACATAATCACCATACGGGTCACTTTATGGCCCGAGATCATGGTAATGAGATTAATAAAGATTATCTATCTATATTAGAAAGAAGTTCTCACCAAGATGCTTAGGTCTGGTCCTGTTAGCGCGATACTTCGGGTTGAGACTCGCTAAATAAGTGAAGGCTCTGTTCACGAGCTTCACCAAGTCTATCTTCGTCTCTCCGTCTGTAAGGAAGCGATTTGTTAGCATACGACGACCTCTGTGGCGCAGTCATGGGCTTCGGAATGAATGATAGGTGAATTCAATTCTCAAGTTTCGATCTTTCATGCGTTCCGTTTCTGGTACAGGTACTTAGGTACAAAGGTAAATGAATTAGCTTACCATCTCCCGAGCTCGATCTAACATTACGTATCAGCGGGCTCTTAGCGAAATAGTCAGCAACTCCGTCGACGACCTTGGAGAAAGAAGAGAGATCCAAATCGTTAGACCTGAGAAGAAAAACAAAATAATATAATTTTGAGATCGCTGAGAGTGATCTATTGTACAAGTACGTTTTAGAGAGCAGAGCTCATTATTAGAAACCCAAGAATAACACAACAAGAATGTATAATAAAATAATAATAATAAATATAATAGTATAAACACAAAACGATCGTAGCTTGAAGAATTCATTATCCTAAAGGCGGTACCCGAGGTACACTACGTAATACCCTACGTAATAAATTCAAAGAAATAAACATAATGACAGTACCATGTCAATATATTTATGAAAACTTGTACACTCATAAAAACATCAATCGGTTCACTAAAAAAAGCTATATACATAATGTAAATACTAGATATAAGAATAAACTCGCTGTGCCCACAACTAGGCTACACAAGATAAATGTATCTTTTAAAGGGCAATGTATACGCTTCTACAACAAAACTCCAAGTGAGTTTAATTTCAATAAATACATTTAATAAATTTGTGAACCATATTCTTTGTATAAAAGCTTTTTACAAAATATCAGACATAGACAGAATTTAAATTAATGAAATGAAATGAATTTATTTGTTAAAAGACTTACACAGAACATAATAAACTTAAACTTAAAGGTAAACTAAACGTGTTGGTAATCATGTAAGTCCAGTAACAAAATGGCTTTGCCTCAGCATGAGTTGGATGACTAGCATGCTAGCAACCAATTTAACCCTAGCTCACTAACCATATTTTCTAGTAACGTTGTCACAAACCATTCGTTTCTCAGACTACGAAATAAAACTTCAATAAAAAATCAATCAAGTCTGTGAGGCGACGATTGTATCCCAATCAAAGCAACGTGCATCCGCAATGAGTGTTTGCGAGTCACTAATTATGCGAATAAGGAAGGTACTAGAAATGGGCGGGACGGCAGGGGCCGGGAACTTTCCACAACAACAAATGCGCGGGGTACGCGTAGTCTAATACACGAATGGTTAGTGATCTAGGGTTAATAGGCTTTCGCCAGAATCATACGGCAACTATATCCTTTCATTTACCGCAAGTCCCATCAGTGGAGGCTCTTGGACCAAGTTCCATACAATTTTGCCCATTGTCCTTTATACATGTTCTCACTGCACATGTGAGATTATGCGTTGTAGTTTGTGTTTTTGTTTTTAAAGATAGGTACCTGCCTTGCTGTTTTGTTATTTTTAAGTTTTCATTCATAAATGTCTTTACAGACATAAAATATCATAAATTCTAAATCGGAGTATATAAATAACTGATCCCATGCATGCCCAGCGTGGGGATTATGGACATAATTTATTAGGAACAAGCATAAATGAATGAGCGAACACTTTATTGCAGTTAAAACAACAACTTTTATCTAAATATATATAATATACACTAGCGGACCGTCCCGGCTTCGCACGGGTATTTATTATTTTTATTATTCATAATTTATTTGCGGCCGTTTATTTCTTAACATTGACTTCCCGTACCCGTACCCCAGAGACGCCTATAGCGCATAGTTACAGTTAGCCGAGTGTGAGCCACGCGACTTTTTTCTAATACTTAGATAGATTTTTGAACTCATGATATCTTTTGAATGAAATGTCCGAATTGAATAATTCAAAAAGTAATTTTAAGGTATTGAAGCAGTCTCTAATATAAAGTAATTTAATTTGATAAGGATTAATACCACGGTACAAATAAAGAGCCTTTCCTAGCGGCGGCATTTTTAATTAAATTTTAAAAATAAAAAAGCACTTATTGTGGCGTAACTATAATAGTTAGATATATGCTGTCGTGTCATTTTTTGTAGACAATGATGTGTTCTGAAAAAATGTAGTACATTACTTTGTTCTATCATCAGTAGTTTTCGCAGCGCACGCGACGTAAGGAATTTTTAAGGTAATTTTTTTACACCTTGGGTTACATTATTGGAGTTTTAGTAAGGATCCCTAATTTAAAAAAAATATAATATAGCTTATATTTACCGGGGATAGTGTAGCTTCCCAACCGTGAAAGAATTTTTCAAATCAGTCTAGTAGTTTCGGAGCCTTCTCAATACAAACAAACAATCAAATCTTTCCTCTTTATAATGTTATTATAGTATAGATTAACAGTACAATAGGCGGCCTTATCGCTGACAGCGATTTCTCCCAGGCCACCTGGGGATGGAGAAAAAGGTATAGACGAGTTGAATACCTACTGGGCTATGCGTCATGGGCAATGAAAGTGTTAATGAGTTTCCAATTAGCCACATACCAAAAAAAGGAAGCTACCTGCATCCCTTTCCCCCTTTCCGCGGGCTTTTGGACCTTCCCTTGTAAGTATACCAGAGCCTAACCCGAGGTCTAAAAGTAATTTTAAACGGGATATTTAACATGATTTGAATCTAGACCACGACTCGGTAAACGTAGTGTAGGACGCCCTCCGACCAGGTGGGATGACGATTTTCGAATGGCTGCAGGTAGATGCTGGATGCGGCAAGCTGAAGACAGGGCGCTATGACGCTCATTGGGGGAGGCCTATGTCCAGCAGTGGACTGCTATTGGTTGATGATGACGATGATTCTTCTTTCCAATATTTCGGCACAGTTTGACAACTAACCTGAGGTGTTGTTGGAGGTCTCTGCTCTCTTCACTGCCATGTGGTCTCTTCACGGCTTCAGGCGCGTTATTGTACAGGTCTTCGAGAACATCTTCAGAGTTTCGTTTGCGGTGTTTATTGAGGTCTGGTGCTGTTCTCGTCTGGGCTCTGCGGGACTCAGGGTTCTCCTGCAAATGTTTTTAAATTACTATTGGCGTGTTGTATAAAACTATAAAACGACTTCATATTCCTTAATTATGCCTAAAATGGGTGTTAACGCCGCACACAACCGACATGAATGCAGCGACAGGACAACCAACCAAAGCTGCAACTTCAGATCGATCATGCCCTCGGAGCGCGCACCGCGGCTTGCATCACCACATTCACTTCAAATATTCAGACGAAAAAGCACCTCCGCGCACGGCGCAGTCATACAGTTCAAGTTATACCTTTCAATTATTATTATTAAGCATTGATTATTGTAAAATCTAAACACAAAAGCTCCAAAACGATCGCCTCGACTACTTATTTCCAAAGGGTAAAAAAACTTAGGTTAAAAAATATCGAAATGGGTTGGCGTTCATTTGTCGCGCACATACTTAATGCAAGTTTAAGACTTATATGGTTTTTTAAATAAATAATACTGGACAATTCACACAGCATTATCTAGCCCCATGGTAAGCAGAGCTTGTGTTATGGGTACTAGATAACTGATATACATAATACAATACATTACATAGATAGATATTTTTTATTATACATAGAACACGACCAGAACACCCGGAACAAATATCTGCAGATCGTACACACAATTGTTCCGAGGCGGGAATCGAACCCTCCTGCGTCGCAGGCGGGCCTTCGCCCACCGCGCCACATCGGTCGTCAAATCGGTTTTCTCATGGATGCCATTGCCAGGACTGGAACAAATTGAAATGGGACGAATCGGGAAGCATCAGCTTTGAAATTAAAGAATAAAATCAATTACGGATCACTCAGCCGAAAGTTATGAGGTAATGAACATAAAAAATAAGTAAATAAACAGTCGAATTGAAAACCTTTCTACAACTCGGTCACAATATCTGTGCACCTTGAGCCAAACATTTTGTATGGCTCAAGGTGCACAGATATTGTGACCGAGTTGTAATCCAATTCCTTCCTTCTTCATTCAGAAGTCAATACTCAATACTCAATGATTTATTGCTTACATGTGTACAAAATTTCTTAAAATATATATATAAGTCCAACATGCACTGCAAGGGTATTGCAACATAAATTTAATGTTAAATGCTAGGTGGCTATATACAATAAAGTTAATAATACGCTTAATTTACCATTTCAAGTTAAAATTATAAACCAATTATATTATATCTAATCACTCAGAAGAGTCACATAAAAAAGAAACAAGATTATACCTTATACTAAAAGCTTATTATCTACTAAAACGAACCCCCATATCTTTAGTCATTACCTCAACTTCGATTCAAACTCTACTCAACCTCCAAATGAGTTTCGGTATGCTTGATCGTAAAAAAATCCTTCACTCGAAACAGCCTTCGAGAATTTTTTCATACGAGTGGAATAACGAACTGTCATCTCAAGGTACCTCGCTACCTACCTTGAATGCTCCTCGAAATAGTTTGTTGTTATTTACAATGGATTTTGGAGACTATCTCAATTACATTTACGACGATGAAACCTGCAATTACCCATCGCGAAGGTATATAAGAGAGGTTGATATATAACCAAATTAACGACTAAGCATACCAAACTCGAGCATGTTTTGGAGGAATGCTCGAAACGCCCTTGAACAAGTTTGAGTGGAGAATTATTTGAGGTAATGACTGGGTAAAACTACTACACTACTACAACTAAAGTCGGTTAAGAACAGGAGACGGTTCTATGCTGGGCGCTGTATGTTGGTATGTTTTTGTGTATGACCTTGTTCGCCGGATTCTTCATCAATTCTGGACTGATTTGAATGGTTACTAGATGATTTAATTTAATTATGACGACCGATGTGGCGCGGTGGTCGAAGGTCCGCCTGCGACGCAGAAGGTTGCGGGTTCGATTCCCGCCTCGGGACAATTGTGTGTACGATCTGCAGATATTTGTTCCGGGTGTTCTGTTCGTTTTCTATATATAATAAAAAATATCTATCTATGTAATGTATTGTATTATGTGTTCCGGGTGTTCTTTTTCTATGTATAATAAAAAATATCTATCTATGTAATGTATTGTATTATGTATATCAGTCATCTAGTACACATAACACAAGCTCTGCTTACCTTAGGGCTAGATAATACTGTGTGGATTGTCCAGCATTATTTATTTACTTAATTATTAAGTCAAATGAGTAAAAAAAATCAAAAAATATATAGTATGTACCTATTTTCATGTTTATTTTAAGGTAATGTATTATTTAGCCTACCAGAAAGAAAATGATAAAAGTAGGGTAGTTGTATAATTCATTGTATGGGGACAGTTGAGTTGTTCATATTAGAAGCTCGTAATTTAAATGCACAACTTTGTGCTCTGCGGCAGCGGTGCTGTCATAATCTGCGACTACTTTTAGGAGTGTGAAAGTGTGTAAACTGAAATATATATTTTTTTTATTTTTAAACTTACGCGAGGAACACATAATTATAAGCACTAATACATAATAGTCATCCTTTGACAACGACAGTGTGTAAACCTGTTAAAATTTCGGAATACATAGGTAAACGCTATATATGTATATATAAATACCGACGAGGTGGGATGACGACCTGCGAAAGACTGCAGGTAGATGCTGGATGCGGCAAGCTGAAGACAGGGCGCTATGGCGCTCATTGGGGGAGGCCTATGTCCAGCAGTGGACTGATATAGGCTGATGATGATGATACAAATACCGGTTTTAATCCTTATAATTGTGAAATCAAATAAGTACCTGTCCACTTAAAAACATAGTGATTGACTTCGGCTCCTCTTGCGCGTCGTTACGATGCATGACGTAGGCATCGGAGACGTGGAGGAAGATGGAAACTCCTGAAAAATAGCAGAAAAGGGCGTGTCGGGCACGCACAGTGTTATAATTATTGTTAAATGCTGTTTACGTAGTGTAGGACGCCCTCTGACCAGGTGGGATGACGACCTGCGACGGACTGCAGGCAGATGCTATCTTAAGTTTGCCGCATCCAGCATCTGCCCGCAGTCGCAGATATACGGCCGGCCCACTGCCACTTCAGCTTGCTAATTCTTAGAGCTATGTCGATAACTTTGGTACTCAGTCGGATGTATTCGTTACGAATCCTTCAGAGAGACCCCGAGCATAGCTCGCTGAATAATACGATACCATACAAAAATCGTCAGACGACATTGTGTAAGGAAGCAGTGGATCCGACTGGCTCAAGACCGCCAGGGGAGTTGGCGAGGTAAGGAAGAGGCCTACTCCGCAGTGGGTGTTACCGGTTGATAGAAAAATTCTTTATTGTACAGCAGACTATTAATAAGGAATAAATCACTTACCCAGTAGTAAAACAATCATTCTTGCAAGTACTCTTCGTAAATGTTTATCGGCTAATAAAATTTACACGAGCTTGTATTGTTTAATATCGTTTTTTTAATTATAATTATAAGAATTAAATAGCGTTAAATGAAACCTCTACAAAATTATTTAAGGCTAAGTTTCTATTCGCTGAAAATAAATAAAATTAATATTTGATTATAGTTTATGAGCGACTTGCTGCGCCCCGCGGTTTCACCCGCGTAGTGATAGATATTTTGGATAATATACAATATATATTTATAAATTGTAGCCTATGCGTTATTTGACGACCGATGTGGCGCGGTGGGCGAAGGTCCGCCTGCGACGCAGGAGGTTGCGGGTTCGATTCCCGCCTCGGAACAATAGTGTGTACGATCTGCAGATATTTGTTTCGGGTGTTCTGGTCGTTGTCTATGTATAATAAAAAATATCTATCTATGTAATGTATTGTTATTATGTATATCAGTTATCTAGTACCCATAACACAAGCTCTGCTTACCATGGGGCTAGATAATGCTGTGTGAATTGTCCAGCATTATTATTATTATTATTAATTCTGATGTTTATTGTTAAGTTCCATTAAAATCCATTCAGTAGTTTTTACGTGAAAGAGTAACAAACATCCATCCATCCATACTTGCAAACTTTCGCGTTTATAATATTAGTAGGATGTTATTAGAAAATAAAATATTGTGGTAGGTCGTCAGGGGTCTATTTATATTTCCAAATATGCAATTGCCTGTTCCGTTTCCATCAATTGGTAGGTACTCTAAAATACCGAATCTAGAGTACCTACTTATTTGCAATTTCAGAAACGAAACACGCAATTGCGTAAATCTTGGAATTCAAAAGGCTTCCATTCTAGGCTCCTTTATGAATGCGCTATATTGAACCTCATATGATAGCCATGTTGTAAACATTGCCAAAGAAAACAACAGATTATCTTTATTTACACGTAGACCTGTGCTAAGAATTAGCAAGCTGAAGTGGCAGTGGGCCTGCCATATCTCGCGAAGAACCGACGGCCGCTGGGGCAAACGTGTTCTCCAGTGGAGACCATGACTCAGTAAACGTAGAGTAGGTCGCCCTCCAACCAGGGGTTGAACCTGCGAAAGACTGCAGGTAGATGCTGGATGCGGCAAGCTGAAGACAGGGCGCTATGGCGCTCATTGGGGGAGGCCTATGTCAGCAGTGGCCTCATGATGTGTGGGTACGTACATTCAGTTTCTGACGCGAAGAAATAACATTGTTTAGTTCAACTAGTACATGTATGAGTCAACTGTTTCCAACTACTTAACATATTAGTAATTTCGTAATATCTTCATTGTCAAATCTGCTCATAGCTTTCATGATTCAGCAGCACTGGATAGGCATTACGAGGTCCTGGTAGCCAGTCGGCAGGTAGTTGAATACAAACACAGTAATAAAGTTTTAAATTCATTTTAATATCTCCACAATACTTCTAAAATAATTCATAGGCATTTATTAAACAAACGGGATTACAATTTGTAGAAAAGCGGAGAGAAACACTTTAAAACATTAAACAAACTATCATAGAAAATTGATACAAATCAATTTAAATAAAAAACGCCATTCGGTCTAGCTAGAGTCAAAGTTACCGTTGCGGTCTTAATCCAAAATGTGCTTACATTATTCTAAAAGAAAGCTTTTATTAATACGAATTAATCTTAAATAGTTGTCTCACTATAGCTGTCACTAGTCGAATACCGCAAGACCCAAGGGCGTTTTATCAGTAGCAAAAACAATCTATTACAATCAATTCATTAATTTATCAACAAAATTGATCCTATTCAACAAGAAACAACTGTCTATAAAAATATATAAATCTTTTCAAATTAATTTAAATCATATTAAAATGCCGACTCGGTGTTGCCACAAGCCGGACATAGTCGGCCATTTACAAAAATCTATTTCAAAAATAAATTCAATGCACCGGAACAGTTTAATTCAAATAATCAGAGCCCGAAGGAACACCACTAAACGAGACGGTGCAAGAATTTGTTTACAAACTTAATATATTGTCTAGCAACATTACAAGTTATTTAGGTACTAGTTCATTATACAATATACTCAACTAGGTAGGTAATCAATTGCGCTACATTTCGCTATTTAAAAATTAGTTTATAATTTCACTAAGTTTGCACGAAATGCGCTAAGTGCGCTCGCACGAAAAATTTACTAACTCCGGCCCGCCACCGAATCAAATGGTAAAAAATCTTTTTTTTTTGCGGTATTTTTAATTTTTATTTACTAGGAAAAGTTCCAACGATTCACTATGTACATGCAAGTGAAAAAGTGCCAAACAAACTCACTCGGGACGACGACGAGGGGAAACATCGACTTGAATTTACAATACTTAAACAACAACAATTCAATACCATACTTCAAGTTAGCTACATACATATATCTCAAAAAGTACACGTCAAAAAATGTTTCATAAAGATGAACGCGATACCATGCCCCCCCGTTTGTGATCACGTGATATGCCAAATGACAAAATTACAATCTAAAATTAAAAATATAAGTACTCGCTTCGCAACGCACACCTATCATTAGAAAACAGACAACAACTAAGCGAGCAAACGAGAATCGAGCAAAACAACCTAAAAACTAACGAGCTAAACGTTACAAAGGGCGCCCCGCGGCATAACGCAACATACAACTCACAACTAACTCAAATACAATTCTTCAAACAGCTACAATTATCTAAATAGGGAAAAACAATCTAAACCTAAATACCGCGAGGCGACTGAGAAAAAAGCTTAACAAGAGAAACAGACAAAAAAAAGCAAAACAAGGAAAGTTGGAAACTTCCTCCCCAAATAACTAAACAGTTAACTCCTCCGCAACCACTTGGCAGCCATCGAGCGGTCCCTGTAGATCCACCGTCCATCTACCGAGACCGATGGC
This sequence comes from Eupithecia dodoneata, assembly GCA_947044415.1. Lineage (NCBI taxonomy): Eukaryota > Metazoa > Arthropoda > Insecta > Lepidoptera > Geometridae > Eupithecia > Eupithecia dodoneata. Next base: position 4,671,651 of record OX345684.1, read on the forward strand.
GATGGCGACCTGCCGCCCACCTCAAGCTTGGCATGAGAGTGCATAAAGCAAAACCACCGCTCGCAGATACCCCAATCCCAAACACACCTCGGTCTTATAAAAATCTAACACCAATTTAAACGCTTGCAACACAGACCTTCAAGATTTACATATCTGCACGAGTCGAATGAGACTCGATTAAATAACAGAGTTCTCTATAATTTGGTAGAAATATTATCTTGTTAGCTAGCAACACTAGTCTTGAAGATCCGTTTTGAATGAATCAAAGGTCTCGTGCATTGATTCGGCCGAGCGTTAAATACTACAAGTTGCGCTCAAAGTAAAAAATCACGTTCCGAATTACACAAATCTTAGTCGTTTTTTATAAAAATACAAAAATACAAAATGGGACAGTGTGACCATACAACATACTAGCTCACGCACGCGTCCCGCCCTGTTCATATCTCAACTAGGAGGTTAGGGGGCACTATTACTTTTACTAATCAAAAAAACATTGAGCAATTTCATACAAAGAACCACCAAATCAATCGCACTCACACCATTCAAAAGCAAATAGAAAAGAAATCACTTCAAACAATAAATTTTTAAAAAATCGATAGATTTGAACATTGTGTTGCCACTAAATTGAAAAATCTACCAAAGAAAACGCAGTCAAAATGAAAAGGGGACAAAATTATGGATAATTCAAAAATAAATAGACGAAATGTATTTTTTTATAAAATAGAAATTTCTTGCCAAGGTGAAATGATCGTCATTGTGATACGGGCGTATATTAAAGGCGTTAATTTACTATTAGATTTATCGAACATTTAATTTGTTAAAGAGAAAACGGCATATATTCATTTTGCTATCATGCCGAACTATGTATTTATCCTAATATTTTATTTAACGTTCATGTGCTAAGTCGCAATCACACTGCAGACTTTCCGTTAAACTTCATAAATACTAAATACTAAGAAAATATTATAATAATTCTCAAATTTGTCTAAATCGCATAATACTTAACCTCGTGTCGAAGAAAACGAAAAGTCCCACAGTGTGTTTACTTAATGCAAATATTTTATCTACGTGAAATTGTATCTACTTAAAATTTAGAAAAAAATATGAACTATTGGGATATTCCCATTTCAATGGATAAATAGAAATCATTAATATTTGGATACATATAATTTTGAACTTTGGCTACATTTAAATGGCACCATAGAAACATCTGGACCAATTTAAGATTTTACGAATCCTATAGAACGCAAGACATTTTGTAAAACCAAAATTCAAACAAAACCTGCTGAATAAAAATGGCTTTTACATAAAAAAACGTACGAATTTTTGATCCTGAATCTATCCAGAAGTCGAGGCTGTACAACGCCATTTTTTTCAGATTTTCCCTGAATTTCAATGACAAGCCATCAAGCATCGTCTCATGGAAACAACGAATTTGAAAATCTCGAATGGCTGTGATTGAAACGCAGGAACAAAGCTATAATAACAGGAACGAAACGCGTGACAAGGACATAACCACCCGCGAGAAAAAAAATCAAAATTTGTTCTTTAATCAAAACATTATCTTCAGCAGAAAGTGATCAAACAATGTTATTACAATTTTGTATTTCATTTAGCCTCTTTTAAATAGATTCAACAATGCGTTTCGCAAGAATCGATCCAAAAATGCGTTTCGCAAGAATCGATCCAAAAATGCGTTTCGCAAGAATCGATCCAACAATGCGTTTCGCAAGAATCGATCCAACAATGCGTTTTGCAAGAATCGATCCAACAATGCGTTTTGCAAGAATCGATCCAACAATGCGTTACGCAATAATCGGTCCAATACTTTCGCAAGATTAGACCCAATTCTGCAATTCGCAAGAATCGATCCAATATAGCGCGCTACCAAAATCGATCCTACACTGCTTTTTCCCAAAATCGATCGCGTTTTGGTTTGAAACGCAAAAACATCGAATTCGTAAACACTTTCTGCCTCAGTGAGGCGAACATATAATTTTACAAGGTTTTCTAAGTTTCAATTTGGAAAACTTCAAATTAAGGGAGGTGTACACTATACTCAATTCATACGCCGCCGCGACAAGGCACTGACAAGCCTATATCACCTTAAATTTTCGAAAAAGATATCGAGACAACACGAAAAAACTCTCATCGAAATAAAAAAATTATATCAAAAAATCGCGCAAGTCTTTTTACTACAGTCTATTAAGTCCGTGGTCTTTCGGGATACGAAGTCTACACAGGGCCGAATCTAGAGTTCTAAGGGGGGCTTAAAGTTAGCTTACAGTTAGTGTATATCAAGGTACTTGAATGATTAAAATTTTAAAAAGTGACCAGGTGCATGACTGAGGGTTTCGCTATTCTGTGCTTTATTAATAGCAATTAATAAAATATCTCAAACCTAAAGAGAAGTACTCTTTTTGTTGACGATATTTCATATTTCGTGGAATTTTTTAACAGTTTTCAAAGATAACTCAAAATCAACCCCCGCTGTCCGAAAGTCGAAAATTCGTTGAATAGCAGGGGGCCAATTTTGAAAAAAATTGAGGCAAATCGATTGCAGAGCATTTTCGAGGCAAAACACGAAACCCTGCGACCCGCGCCCAGCTATCAACCCTTAGGGCAGTCCTGCCCTTTTAGATTTGACCCCGTTTCTCGAGCTCCGAACATTTCCATCATAATATTATAAATATCTGTACTTAAGTACATCCAAGTAACGTAAGGTCCCGTCGGCTAATCGAAAAACGGAACCTTTTTAATTTATAAAAAAAACAATATTTTTCACACCGCCATTGGTCCGTACGGAGTCTTCGAATAAAAAATAAATATATGTAAAAAAAACATGCGACAAAATCGAAACAGATGTTTTGGTAAAAAAATTGTGAACGCAAAGCCGCTCGTGAACCACCCCTTGCCTTTTGACTAATTTAATATATTTTAAATACTATATAAATCGTACTAAACTACTAGCTATTGCACTATCCCGGCGTTTTCAAAAATATTCTCATACATTAATAATTATAACTTTTTAATTAAAAAATAGGAAACTACAGCCAGATTTGGTAACTGTCAACATTTGTACTGAAACACTACCACCTCCCGTTCTAAAAAAAAACAAACCGCGAGTCGAAATCGTGCAAATTCGCCCAGAAATTTAACACCGTGCAAATACGCATGTCAAAACTGTGCACTTTGCTACAACATTTTAGTAAAAACTTGAAACTAAAGAAACTAGAGTATCAGGATCCAAATGGAGAAAAACTATGGATATTAAGAAATTCTTTCTAGCTACACAGGTACAGTATTTTTTTAAGAAATCAGACATTTCACTTATGCCTTAGTATTAGTTTATAAAGCGTGGCCCCGCGCAGAATGTCACGGAGCCACGCAGAGCCTACCTATTTGACAAAACAAACGGACAACTAGATAAGTATTTTTGGGTAAATATTTCCTTAAATCGAGACTACCCCTAAATTTCTCCCAAAAAATTCAGTGCTGTCTGAACTTTGACGTACAATATACACTCTAAATGAATCAATCAATCGAGCATCGGAAATGCTAAAAATTGAAATTTAAACAATTGTAAAACTATTAAATACATTAAGTCATGAACCATATCAAATTAAAAAAAAAACCCTGATAACAAATTAATTTTTTTTCCGTTTTAAGTAATAATTCTAAAACAAGTTTAGTAACAATAAATTTAGAAACTTTTGGGAGAAAGTTAACGTGCATTTATCTTGTACTTGAATCTATATTTTTGCTTAATCTTAATAATGTTGCATTTTACTAATTAATGCTATCAAATTTCGACATGTCCGTTGTTTATTTCAAACGTTCCAAGCTATTCAACCAACGCGTTACCCCGTCTAGAATAAATTTAAGGGGGTAATCAAATTTCTAATACTAAATCGTTGGCTTGATAGTTTCGGACGACCCGACGTGTGATTTGCTGAGTCAGCGTTGGAGTGACCTCAAAACGTTTTTGCGAGAATTAATCTAAGTGTAGTAAGTTGTTTTGAGGTATTCCATCGTTGTTGGGAATGCGGCGTGGGAGGGTAGCGTCGGTCGGAACCGCAGAGCGTGGGGCCATCAGTGGGCGATCGATGGCTCGTAGTTTGACTGACATTTTTCTATCAATTCAATCTTCTTTGAATTCAAGTGGCCAGCATTTAATTCCCATTTTGGTCAGAGTCCTCTATTTCAAGCATATTATTGCCATGATACGGTAATATATTATTAACTTCCGTGGCGTCTCTTTTCCCATTTTTACATATATGAAAATCTTCCATCTGAAACCATAGAATCCTCAAAACGTGAACCCCATCCCTATTTCAACCCATGAGCCCTGAACCCAGATTTCCTTTTTCCACCACACGCCACTTCCAGCTTTCCTTTAGTTAAATACACACCAACATTCTCGCGGTTTAAATCGACTTTCCTCTCCCCTTCCGGCTTATGAGCCACCTCAACCCTCTCGACTTAGCAACCACAACGCTCTCGTCTCAGCAACCACAACACCCATGACTCTGTAACCCAAACGACTCAGTAAACCCAACGCCAACGCGTTGCAACGGCACATTAATCCCAACGCCAACGACTCTGTAACCCCAACCCCCTCGACTCATTAGAAAACAATAACCCCCTCAACTAAACAACCACTCCCTGGAACATCACCCGTATTCTCAATTAAACGTCAACCCCCTTCACGATCCCCGCTGGCTATATCTCAATCACGACCCCACCGACTCATGACCCCCGCTGACTAACACCCCCACTTGACTACGAGCCACCGCCGCCCATTGCCCCGACCACTCACGACTCACTAGCACCAGCGGAAGGGCACGGCGCGCGGCCGGTCGGCGCCCTCCTTGACCAGAGGCTTGTGGAACTCGCGACCCGGACGAGAGTGGATGGTCGCCCAGCAGTGCTCGCAGTAGTACTGGAATAAGAGAATTAAAGTTATGGATTTTGGAGATAGATCAAAATATAGAGTTTCACGGGGGCGAAGCCCCGGGGCGCAGCTAGTATTTTATCAACATAAAACATCAAAGCGCTTTATTTCCTTTATACCTCACAGGCCTCTTGGACACGTCACATATTTCAAATTGCATAAGTTAAACTGGAAATCAAGTGATCACTTTGATTTTTTGTTCACTTCAATCTATTTAAGGTAAAAAAAGAAGCGAACAATAAACCTTTACCTTGTTAGTAATCTGAATAAAAGGTTTGCAAATGAAATGAAATGAAGCTACGAGTGAGAGAGACAAGACACTGACCTGCAGACAAGTGACGTTTGCGCAGAAGAAGGGCGCGAACTTGGAGCCGCAGCGTGCGCCGGCGCACTCGTCGCACATCTGGTCATCCAGCACGTACGGTTTCACCTGCGGCCACACAGCCGGTTAACGCGTGTTATTATTAGATACAGTAGGGCCTCGTTAATCTGGAGAGGCAAAAACAAGACTGTTCCCGATTATAGTATGCCTTATTTAATGGTAACATGTGGTTATTGTTATCTCTTTTTTTGTTGAGTTTATGTATTTTGCCATGTTTATATTATAAAGAATTGATCTCATATGGGAGTGACATAGTCACTTTGTGACAAAACTCCAACAAATAATGATATATAAAAAAATAAAAAAAACACATAAGCAACGACAGGGTAGCTGTCACCTTTACTAAATTTCTATAATCCGCAATTTGACTTTTAATGTTAATGTTGAATGTTTAAGAGTACGTGGCGGTGGTGCCATGATGTTAGCGAGCGCGCTAAATTGACACTGTACGTACTAACTAAACGAAAGGCGATAAACAAAGACGCATTGGCTCATGGGAGCCCGCACTTACACCCGCCCGCCTCCCCCACGAACCCCTTTGCCCGGCCTGATTACAGCGATCACCGAACAAGCGGGAGTCCTACCGAGGCCCTACTGTATATAATACACGCGACACAGTTACCTATAACGACTGCGTGTATTATCGTTTTCACACAAGCCATTTATTTCCCTTGTACTTATGTTCCAAATAAATTATGTTATTATTGGAGAACTGGTTACTTGTTGCACTCTTCGAAGCGTCATCTAGCAAATGTCCTTGGATGTTCAAAGCGAAGATTGCGACCTTATGTAAATAAAAATGATGTACTAAATAAGAGCGCACTTGTAATGTGAGCTCTTATTTTGTTTAGTTCGATTGAAACACATCCAACGTAAACACGTGTCGCAATGTGTATTCAAAAGTTGCAAAATTATAAACAAAATATTATTTTGTTAGTTTAAAGCTAAAAATATAACTATCATTTACTTACCTCAAATGCGCTCTTATTTACGGAGACGGCATTTAACTTTGATTTTGTATGAGACCCGAAATCTAGATCGCAGTCATTATGAGTCAGAACTCCACATCCCACTTGACTCATACATACCTCAACCCGCTTGTCAATGTCACTTGGGTAGTGACATTGACAAGCGCAATATTTCAGTCTACAGTGTTATGTTTTTGTTTTCCTGTGTACTGCATAATTCTTGTATTTTATATGTGTGTGTCTGGTGTCGTTAATAAATCATTTATCTATCTATTTATCTACCCACTTGACTCATACGGTAAACGTAGTGTAGGACGCCCTCCGACCAGGTGGGATGACGACCTGCGAAAGACTGCAGGTAGATGCTGGATGCGGCAAGCTGAAGACAGGGCGCTATGGTGCTCATTGGGGGAGGGTTATGTCCAGTAGTGGACTAACAAAGGCTGATAATGATGATGACTCATACATACTTCAACCCGTTTGTCAATGTCTCCATGCTGCAACTGCACGAACCGCGCAGAAATAGCAGAGATGTACGACTGCTGGTTAGAGAAAGCAACGCGTCCTGCTCCCTGGAATAAGATAATAATTATTAATTGTATAATAAAATAAATAATTAATAAATAATGCTGGACAATCCACACAGCATCATCTAGGCCCAAGCTAAGCAGAGCTTGTGTTATGGGTACCTGGCGACTGATATACATACATTACATAGATAGATATTTTTTATTACACATAGATAACGACCAGAACACCCGAAACAAATATCTACAGACCGTACACACATTTGTCTCGTAACGGGAATCGAACCCGCAACCTCCTGCATCGCAGGCGGATCTTCGCCCACCGCGCCACAGAGATTGTCTATTTATAGTTATAATTATAGTTAAATTTATGTGAACAAATGTCAAACCTTAGGGTACTTATGAATAAGTGTCAAACCTTAGGGAACTTATGATTAATTGTCAACCAAAAAGGTATTTTAAGAACAGAACTAAAAATTATCGCGGCCTAAATACTAAAATAAAACTTCACGAACAGGTATTTTATGATGAATAAGTAGCTAACCTTTTCCTCTATAAACCTTAAGGTACTGAAGAAAAAATGTCAAAACCTTAGGGTACTCATGAATAAATGTCAAACCTTAGGGTACTCATGAATAAATGTCAAACCTTAGGGTACTCATGAATAAATGTCAAACCTTAGGGTACTTATGAATATGTCAAACCTTACGGTACTTATGAATAAATGTCAAACCTTAGGGTACTTGAGTTCCGGGTCCGTGTCGATCCCTGCATAGCAAACGCCTCCATACAGCCGATCCATGATCATAGCGAGCTCCACTGCAAACAAACGAACACCTGTACTGCAACCGAAGATGTCAACGGTATACAGAATAAGGGCCTTGGGCTACGTAGCTAATAAAGCCGGGTTTTCACTATACGAGTCTTCATTATCTTGAGAATTGAGAATTGTCTTGTGTTATCCTCCGTGACGTCACCAAACGGCTCTATCGAAATGCGTCCTGAACACGTTCGGCCAATGCGCCAACGTGTGAACACTGTTTGCGGAGCGCGCCAAGATCCTTTGATGTGTGCACGAAAAACCGACACTAGTCGGTTGGCGAGCCAACGTTGGTCGCCAACTTCCAACATGCGCCAAGTAGGTCTCTCTCTACACGTTGGCCCAACGTGTACAGGACGCATAAGACCAGCGTTGGTTGTACCGTGCTTACAACTAACTCACGCTGAGACAAAGACCGGTTTGTGAATCAATTACAAAAATCTGTCTTTTATTTTGTCATCGTGTTTGTTATGTTTTTCTTTATCGAGTTACAAATATTCTATTCTATTGCGAGGGTACTCCCTTTAGAGTTGAAGCTTATTGAAATAGAAAATAATTTTATTATAGAATGAAAATATTTTTTACTTGACAAAACGCTAGAATCAAAGAGTTTTTGGAAAACGATAGCCGTCAATATAACGCCTAGCAAAATTGAGCCTAGTGCGGGGGTCATTGTAAATTCCATCACCTTCACTAGAAACCTCTCAAATCATAGACCGATGTACATAATTAAGGGGTTCCTTTTTGTAAGCATTTCGGTAAAAAAAAATTGTACTACTACGCTACCGCGCTCGTACGAGCGCAGTTGGTCCGAGACTACTCGTATAGTGAAAACCTAGCTTAAGCGACGAAATTGTTTAAATCCAATGTGATTTATAGTCCGTTTCACAATGCAGAGCGATGGTCCTAGTTATGTAGAATTTTGTAGCATATTTTGAGCCATGACAAACATCAAAGTGCTTCATTTCCTAGAAGACTTTTGGACAAGTCACAAATTGCAACGTATCAAATCAAAAATTCAGAAACCACAGACCATCTAAAATAATTTTACTCTAAATTTTAAAACAGACTACAATTAAATCAAGCGATTCATTTCGCAAGCCAACGCTCTCGTATTCGTATTCATAAAGTAGGTAATAGAAGTTATTACTAACTCATCCCTTGAGAATATAGTCACTGCCTTAAAACCAGACCAGTTCTGGCACGTATAATTATTTTCAAAACTCATTTGCTTCCTATTTCATTCAAATCTTGTGTAAACTAGGTATCATCTGCCCGCCTGCTATTTCACCTGGGATAATGAAGCTATCTATGAGTGAATTTTTTTCTTAGTATTTGACGAGATCTTGATAAGCAATCTTTAAAAAAGAATTATTTATCTTCACTTCTGGGTCTGAGAGCGTATCTTTCACTCTACCTGGTTCTGACTTTTACAATTGATCTTAGTTTATTGAGACAAGTGCTACTTTTTAACCAATAATTTCACTATTGTATAGTCAATTTATGCAGGAAAGAGAAGTCAGTTTTACTTTTGTAAAAACACCAAATGTTTCATCATCTGATGCATCGTGGCTTGTATATTTATTTAGACAGTAGTAGCTTGTATAGTTAGTAACAATAAAACCAGCCTTAGACAGTAGTAGCTAATTTGAAGTCGGTTTTAGGTTTATAAAAACACCAAATGTTTCATCATCTGATGCATCGTGGAATGTATATTTATTTAGACTGGTTAAGAATCTGGGAGTCCGTTATATCAAAAGCTAGGGAGACTCACCGGCTCTCAGTGTTCGAGGAACCCCTCCGACAAAGGCAGTCCTTCTTGTAAGTCCCCGAAAAGCTGGAGAACGAAAGTACTCTATAGCAAACATTCACTCGCTCTTCTTCTCTCTGACTTCTGTTTGTGACCAGATTTATAGGGATCTAAGTGATCTAATAGAACTTAATGTTGAAGGTTCAATAGTGTACTTACCAGCTTCGACAGAGCATTGTTGGAGGCAGTCCTGTCTTGGCTCAAGTGGGAGTTGAGAGGGTTAAAGTGGCGGTTCGGACCGAAGACCATAGGTACATGAATTTAGACTTTTTCGCGTGCCACATAAGACCGTTATACTAGAAAGACAGAAGACTTGTGTCTCGGTCTCAGTTGCTTCCATAGGTATCTGTCCAAATTTTGTGGGCAAATAATCTATCGTGACACAAACCGCCACCTTGAGTCAACTTAAAGACCAGCTTCAGATATTTAGATATTTCTTGTACAAAATAGGTTACATACCAGTCTGTAGTTACAGAACAAAAACAGCCTTCTAGATTCGACCGCGTCAGGAATTCTGCAAGACGCCAGGATTCAGAGGATTATACACTCACCAGCTTTAAGAGGACGTGGAACACCACCGACGAAGACAGTCTTCCTCGGGTCCAGCGGCATGGAGGCGTCGAGGACGAAGTCGGCGTCAGCGAGACGCCAGGGTCTGATCTGGACGGGCTTGTCGCGGATGGTGGGCGATGACACGCAGAGGTAGAGCTTGTCGTCATCTGTGATGCAAGCTTCCATCAGAGCTGCTACTGAGCTCTCGTCCTGGAAGGAAATGGCACATTGTTTACTCCAAGAAACATAATTACAAGTATTATTTAAACGGGTATTTATCGCTTTATTTACCTATTTTTCCCGACATTTCAACAGCTTTGTGTAAATTTGAATTTGTTTGTCTTTTTCGCGTGCCTCAATAAACCGTTGGCTAGAAAGACAGGCGTAATCAGGATTCTAGAATATGCGTATTTTGATTTCTGATTTGAAACCTTAATTCCATGGGAATAATGTCGTCATCGCTGCCACTGCCCAACCCACCCACGGAGTCGCAGCTGACGGTCACGAGTATTCATAATATTAATCCCTAATGCATTTTACGAAGTTTTACTCGGGAGGGCTCCCGAACCGGACCATTAATGTCGTATTGGTGATCGAAGATTGGTAATATACTATGTAGTACTCACTTGGAACAATAAGAAGGCATATCCTTTGGGCGGGAAGTAGCTTTTGCTCTCTGCTTTGTGCGGCCAGTCCACGACTAAAGGCCCGAAGCGACGGAACGACGACGTTATCTCATCTGGAACACGGGAAGATATTTATTACAAACAAGTTGACTTAATACTTATATTATTAACCTAGAACTATGTGATTGAATTATAATTTTATGCTTTCTCTTTCTGTCATCTAATAAACAGAATTTTCTAGAAACCCGGCTCACTTCCATTCTCGTGTATGAACTGTTGTTTATAGTACATAATTATCTATACTAATATTACATATTATATTGCTATATTATATTGCTTGTTTGTAATCAATAGGCTCCGAAACTCTTGCGACCGATTTGAAAAATTATTTCACCGTTAGCTACACTATCCCCGGTGAACATATAATATTATCATATTATATTTTTTTTAAAAATAGGGATCCTTACTTAAACTCCAATAATGTAACGTTGTGTATAAAAAGTTACTTGCTAAGTGCTTATTTTGTTAGCCTAGAGAAAAAAAAAATTTTGTTATGCTATGACTCTTGATTCGCGGCCCCCGTCCTTGGCGGTTTTATTTACGTTGTTTACAGCAATAACCAGGTAAAGCACTCAAGTAATTATTGAAATTCAGGCTCGTTCGTAAGTACAAATGTTTGTATGCAGGTTGCCACGCGACTGATCCTCGGCATTGATAGATAATGCTGCTTTGGGCCAAGGCTTTCGTCATTAGTATAGGTAATCGATAGGTACCAGGTTGCAGGATTTCTCACAGAGTATTTCCTGTATACGAGGTTCTAACTAACGTAGTTATTATTTAACTGGCTTTTACTGCGGCTTCGCGTGGAATTCACAATTTTATGTATTTTTTCCGTCAAACGATAAGGCTTTGCCGGTCATGCAAATTTCCGCCAATCAAAAATCTTTCATGCAAATCTATAACTAGCAACCCGCCTCAGCTTCAAATTCATGTATTATCTATACTAATATTATAAAGAGGAAAGGTTTGGTTTGTTGTTTTTTTGTTTGTAATGAATAGGCTCCGAAACTACTGGACCGATTTGAAAAATCTTTCACCGTTGGGAAGTCACACTATCCGTGGTGAACATAGCCTATGTTCGCACACGGACCAGAACCGCACGCGGGCGGAAATCTGCATGAAAAATTGTTTTTGTTAAAGTTAATAAAATGTTGTACTTCCATACCCATTTAGTAAATAGTTAGCTGTTATTTGGCCATAACAAGCACACCCTTGTATTTTCATTATTTATAGAACACACAAGAGACGGTAGATAATGTTACTTTCGAACAAATTACGCCCTCTTAATAAATCATTAATAAATAAATAAATAAATAAAATTCATTTATTTCGGACAACGACAAATCAAAATTTAAAATTTAATTTAGGTCCATATGTTAGTAGATTTTTTTAAACTTTGTATCACGAATAGCAGCTAGTTTTTTTACACGCTGTATTACCTCCAAGTCCTCAGGTGAAAATTCCACAAAACCCCTCATTTATTTCCACACCACCGACCTTCAAGCCCGTACCAGCCACATATTAAAATAATGCATTAGTAGGTACTTCCCAACAATACTGCGGCGAACAATGGCGGGTAGTACAGTCGGCTAATCGCGTCATGACCCAGATACCGACAATGGGAAACCGAACTGTCACGACCGACAGACGCCATTGATGAAGTCTGCCACAAAATGGAATATCGGATACTAAATCTATACTGTTTCATTCAGTTGACATGGGACAGAGGGGTGGTAATTTCCTTGCGTGTTAAAATGATTATTTCTGTTCCTTAAGACTTTGACTGCGATTTTTTTTCGACGACAGCGTTCTTTTTTTTAACCTAAAAAATTCGTGCTACCGCTCTACACCAATTTCGCCAACCCCTATTTCGGCGCAGGGTCATGGAGGTAGTCCTATTTTCTTAATATCGCCTATTTGTGTCACTTACCCCCATGATAAACTACTTTATTTGCCGTTCGTTATTCTATGCCTGTATTTTGTACCTGTGTCCAAATAAATATTTTTATATTCTATTCACTTATACAACGGGTAATTTTCGCATTTATTTCCTTATTTTTCAATACCTTTCAAAAGGTTTACACACTGTCGTGGTCACGGCATGACAACTGAGAAATACCTATGCTATCGTTACTACATACGGCATAAAACAGCGCTGGCTAAGTCTCTTTCGGAGCTTAGCCAGCTTTATGCTGAGTTACAGCCATTTTATAACGACTTTATACATGTACCTCTTCCATAAGAGTGTATTTACCGTGACGCGTGGGTTTGGTTCGGACGGAAGATCAGCGTTGTGACAGCTATGCACATTGGCTATCACAACATATATGTATATATAGGCTTCCTCATCGATTTCGATGACGGCGACCCTAGGTAATCACGAATTTTTTCTATCATGAGCTAAAATATGGCTCGCTAGACCGAACTTTGAGGAAAATCGCATCGAGGCAATGAACGCAAGACGCCAGATACGAAAACAGAGACATAATAAGCCCTCCTACACGTATACATAATAATATAACTCATCGGGCCAACTCTACTGCCATGCTTGCCGTAGGATATTCAAGACCAAGTTCGGCCTATCACAACATAATGCTGAGTCGGACGCCATTTTGTAGCATTTCAGTTTTTTTCATAAAAGTTAGTAGTTATTTAGTCTTTATGGTGTTGGGTAATTAAGGAATTAGTTTAGTAAATTTGTTAATATTACAAATAAAGATTTTCTATTAGATTCTATTCTATTTTGTGGTATAAATATGTCAATGTATTTCTATTCTATTATATTCAAAACCCTAGGGACAGGACTTTAGTGTTAATAACCACGATAGTTTAAGAAGTTTTATCCTAGGGACAGGTATTGTCAGCCGCAAGAAAAGACCCTAGAAGACTCGATTTTTTTTTTGTGTCTATGTTGTAGATATTTTGACCCTTTTTAGCGATCATAGCCAATTAATTATTACAAGTAGGTTACATAACCAACGCCCGAATAATCATATCACATCTTAATCAGTAGGTAATAAGATAAATAGTGTGCTGGGTTGAATACCTATATCACTAAATACCGACGTCAACAGATCGTTAATCGGCCCCTATAACTACAAATTTACCAGCCTTTTCCAGACTTGGTACCTATGCCTACCGTCGTATACCGAGGGTACCTACGTTGATCGAGTAACCACGACCAGACAATGAAAAATTCAAATCCTGTCTTAAAGTCAACAGGCAGTTTAATTTCCGGAGAGAGGGCAATTGTTTACAAACTTCACATTGAATCGATTGGAGATATCTTAACTCGCCTTACAAGGCACAGAAGCGTTCATCATCCATCGTCTTATCACTATAGTATAAAACAAAGTCGTTCAGTAGTTTTACGTGAAAGAGCAACAAACATCCATCAATCCATACTTACAAACTTTCGCGTTTATAATATTAGTAGGATCTACTACCTACCTAACTACAACTCATTTAAAAAACTTGTAAGAATACTTGGTTTAAATAAGTTTTTTCGCAGGTCGTCATCCCACCTGGTCGGAGGGCGTCCTACCACTACGTTTACCGTTTTACTCAATAATAAGACATGTTAAAATAACGAAAGAAACTCACCCTCATCAATATCCGGCGGCAGTCCCCCCACGAACACCTTACGGCTGAACCGTTCTCCATGCTCCGAGCCCCCAGACACCGGCGACGATCGCGCCGGAGACCCCAGTGCACTCACACACATCGGCAGCCCTGGAAACGGAGCGGCTACACTTGAGACTAGACAAGAACCTTTGCATGATGGCGGAGGGTGGTGTCAGTCAGTCGGTACGTTGCTGTACGGTTGCAAGCAAGCGGATGCAAGGGTACGGCAGATGCTGTAGCATCAGTAGCATGCTAGGTTTCGGTTTTGTTTCAGTTTGTTGGTTTTAGGGTTGGTACATATCTGACGGAAACGTCGAGCTTATCATCGGTCGCGTCTATTCGGTCAAATCAAACCTGCCACACTACGCGTCTAGTCAGTTCGAACGGCCTGTATACCAACGATCTCCGCCGATGTTACGCCTCGTATGAATGCATCAATCAAAATACACGTGGCGATCCGTCATGTTGACCGAAAATGCGTTGACGGAAACGAAACAGACGCTGTACGGTCGACGCACTAACGCATCATCGGCTCAGTGTGAACGGTTGAATGTTTATTTATTTATTTATTTATATGTTTTATTAGATATTTGTCAGTTCTTGCGTTACGCCACCGATAATACGCGACGCATTTTCCGTCGGATATTTGAATAGATTACCATCTCAGATGCCTCAAACACAAAAGTAATAGTCAAAGCGCACAGTGACAGATAATAATAGGACTAACGCATGGAAAGCTGAGACCAGGGATGACAGACATTGGCATCGCATGCAAAGGGCTGGACTTGAGAATACACAAGAATCTTTGCAAGCAGGCGAAGAGTGTCAGTCAGACGGTGTGATGCTGTACGGTTGTTGCAAGCAAGCGGATGCAAGGGTCCGGCAGATGTTGGCTATTTAAGTTCGGAAGCAGAGTCTTGCATGCAGATTCACTTTCGTTTAAAGACTGTTTCTAACGTAAGCTGTAAAGATGTTTGGGTTAGGGGGGATGGTTCAGACATGGCACAGAGATTTAAGTGAACAAAAAACAAAGTGATCACTTATTTCCTAGTTTTAATTTAAAATTTTAGACGTGTCCAAGGTAAAATCCTAAAAGAAATAAAACACTGATGTTTGAAAGTCATAGTCACGCAGACACAAAAATTTTAACTTAATCAAAATAGGAGGCAGCGCATGTATACGAAGGGGCAGGACTTGAGAATACACTAGAATCTTTGCATACAGGTGAAGAGTGGTATCAGTGGGTCCGGTGCTGGGAATATTGGGTGTTTTAGTCCGGTAGCAGGGCCTGGCATGCAGATTAAATTTTCAGCTACAGCTATAGATACAAAAGTTGTAGATATAGCGTGAGTCTGTACTCAACTTGAATCCAACAATTGGATGCAAGCACTACCAAAACACCAGAATAAAATAAAATTAAATACATTCTTAATTACAAATATAACTACAGAACTCAAAAATCACTAAGAAAAGAATATCAAAACACTAAAAATAACTTAATCATATTGAAACTATGGAGAAGTTATACGCTTAGACGCAAATCATGCCGTAGGCACATGCAAAGTGCTGCCACATAAGTGTATCTTGTGAAAGACTATTTGGCTATTATGGTAAAGCTAGTTGGCTCTAGCTTTAGATTACAGCTAATATCTCACCAGCTGCGCTGAGCCGTGAGACGACGTCCTGTGCCTGTTCTGGTCCGAGGGGCGAGCCAGCTCCGGCCGCTCCGCTCGCCACGATTGCCTCCTCCACGCCGGGCAAGGCTAGTTGGCGCTAGATTAGGGTAAAGCTAGTTGGCTCTAGCTCTAGATTACAGCTAATATCTCACCAGCTGCGCTGAGCCGTGAGAAGACGTCCTGCGCCTGTTCTGGTCCGAGGGGCGAGCCAGCTCCGGCCGCTCCGCTCGCCACGCTTGCCTCCTCCACGCCGGGCAAGGCTAGTTGGCTCTAAGACTAGGGTAAAGCTAGTTGGCTCTACCTCTAGATTACAGCTAATATCTCACCAGCTGCGCTGAGCCGTGAGACGACGTCCTGCGCCTGTTCTGGTCCGAGGGGCGAGCCAGCTCCGGCCGCTCCGCTCGCCACGCTTGCCTCCTCCACGCCGGGGAAGAATGGCGACTTGCCTGTGGACAATCAAAATGAATTTTTAATAATGATTATTTAAATAATACATGTCTTGCTTAGAAAAAGGATCCTCGGAGGCGCGTCGCATCGTCTTTCTACTAGACCGTCTAGTAGAAAGACGACGCGACGCGCCTCCTCAAACTGGCGTCTAGTCTAGACGCCGGCAGTTTGTCGTGAGTAGGCCAGTTGTACTTTGTGGAACTGGCTCAATGAGATACTTATACACCAATTAATGGAAGTTTATTTTGGTCCTGACAATACATCTAGAAGACCAGGTAACAAAACGGTTGCGTTGCGGCCCCAAAGAGTGCGAAGGATAGCAAACAATTTGTGTAAAACAAGTGCATCTTATTGATTTGCCAAAGCTCCACCTAATAACATAATAATAATAAATCCCTCACACCACTATTTAGTCATTTACTAGGTTAATTTAATGAATACTCGTATAGTGCAAGCCAAGACAATGCATATGAGCCGATCCACCTTACATCACTTGAAAGACAATTCGCTGAAAATACTATAACAATACAAAGAAAATAGTTTCATGACTAATTCTCTTACATCACCATGTCACGTTTTTGACCAACAGTTCCGCCTGTTATAAACAATACAAATAGGCAGAGTCAATGACACTACATTGAATTATGGGAGACTAGATTTTGGAAGGGTGCCAGGGATTATTCCGTTGTGTATCTTGTATCTAGTCTTCAAAGCATGGAAGAGCGCAACGATGTTTGCAAGAATGGAGTCAGTATCATCAAGGATAGGTACAGGAACATAATTTCAAAAATAACTTATGACTTAATTACAGAAAGTACTTAGTCTCATATTTTTTTCTCAAAAATAACTTATTATGACTTAATAACAGAAAGTACTTAAAACTTCTGAAACTATCACGGTTATCAACACTAAAGTCATTTAAAACGGGATATTTACCATGAGTTTCGCATGAAACTGTGCCGAAATATTGGATAACTCAAAAATCTAATCATGGTAAATATCCCGTTTTAAATGACTTTAGAAAGTACCTAAGTCTTATGTTTATGGGGTAAGTAAAGCACGTGCTTGAACTAGTTAAAAATACCTGTTTTTCAGGCATGTGCATTTTCAGGCAAACGTAATAGAGATAATTTTAATAATAGAGATAATTTGCTTGGAAGAGATCGCATCTAAGCGATTAGGCCGCCCATTGTACTTGTATCATGTGATGTCTTTTATAATAATCTGTAACTGGTGTACAATAAAGTATTTTTGTATTGTAATTGTACCAATTTGTTTGTTTTTAAAATAGTAATAACCGACCTCGAATCATTTAGTTTTAAAACGTAACTTTCGTTTAAGTAAAAGTAACAGTAGTAGTAAAAGTAACTTAGTTTTGCGGGAGAAATACAATTTCCCCGGGAATAACATTTCTAAGGGACCACCTTCCATCATCATCTTTTATACAATTGCAAAAGAATCATCCAAATCGGTCATGAATGCATTTTTCCATTTTTTTTTGTGTCGTGTTGGTATATACTTTCATTTACCAAGCAAAGATTACCAAAATGCTTAATTGTGATAAACAGTACTTAGATATATATTTTCAGAAAACACCTTTTAGTCCAATTTCTAAATAAAAATTGCAGTAGAAGAAATTTGGTCTCAGAACCGCAGAGCTTACAGATATAGAGGTACATTATATTATTTTATTTAGATAAATGTTTGTACGTATACATAGATATATTACGTAGATACTAAAGTCATTTAAAACGGGATATTTACCATGATTTGATTTTTGAGTTATCCAATATTTCGGCACAGTTGCATGCGCCATGATCACGCACTGTGCCGAAATATTGGATAACTCAAAAATCAAATCATGGTAAATATCCCGTTTTAAATGACTTTAGTATTAATAACCATGATAGTTTCTAAAGTTTTATATTACGTATATGTTTTCAAACATTAGTTCCGGTTCCTCAGATTTAAAAAATCAAATTAAATTTAAAATAATAAATTAGATGCATTTGTATGATCTAGCCGCGGTTATGTCACTGACCCTTGACCCCAGAGGTCAAAAGGGTCAAAATCCAGGTCACCGCCCCCAACCCATCCAGTTCGGGCCACGCTTTTACGGCCTCATCCGTACAATCAGAAGCTAGGATAGTGATGCATCGAGCTCTGACGATATACAAGTTAAACATTTATTTATTTATTTATTTAATCTACGGAAAACTTACGGCTAAACATAAAATAAAAAAGATAAAAAAGCTTGGAACGAGTTTTGCTTTAACTCAAAATCTAACAACTTACAGATAAGCAAATCATACATATGTACTAGACACATAAGTTATGTACATATGTACTAGTGGTTTCTTCTCACTTCTTCCACTGGTGGATAAAAAATTGAAGTGAACATCTAAATAAAGTTTTTATATAATAATGAATACTAATAATAATATATGTCTACATGCTTATTTGTAAGCCTAAAGAAAAGAAAATAAACTTTTTCATTTCATTTCAATAAGAAGTACCTATATATATATAAGGACGGCCAATTACAAGTTTTCACAAGTAGTAATAAAGAATAATAAAAAGAATAAGCAGTGGACGAACAATATGAATATTATGTGAAGTTATAAATAAATAAATAATGCTGGACAATTCACACAGCATCATCTAGCCCCATGGTAAGCAGAGCTTGTGTTATGGGTACTAGATAACTGATATACATAATACAATACATTACATAGATAGATATTTTTTATTATTTATAGAAAACGACCAGAACACCCGGAACAAATATCTGCAGATCGTACACACAATTGTTCCGAGGCGGGAATCGAACCCTGCGTCGCAGGCGGACCTTCGCCCACCGCGCCACATCGGTCGTCGATATAGTTATTGATTATTATTAATATTGTGCAGTAGCCCGCCCATTGTGCATCTGTATCTTTGTTTGTTTGTTCTTTACTGTTATTTTCTGTGTTTTATGTGCAAAAAATGTATTGAATTGTATTATATCACATCACATTAAAGAGTTAAATCTTCAATTTCAGGCTATTAGACATATTTTGGAAATGGTTTTATTCTTTATTACATAATAAACACACTACATTAATAATTCCGGGCGATCTACTGTATTATTTATAAAAATCAATGTTAAAGTTTAAATTTTCCAAACCGCGCCAAAACGATATTTCTGTAATGGCGGTATTGTTGATATGACGCGGCTAAGCGCCTAGAGCCGTCTAGGCCGGCTTCATTCGTATTCGGGGAACAAACTAGTGCGTAATAAAACCTGAAAATAAACTCAAACTCAATAGCATTTATTTCTTTAGGCTTACAAAATAAGCACTTAGAAAATTCAAATTTTATACTATTCATTACTATCAAATAACATTATTTTAATTTTAATGTTCACTTCAATTTTTGGTCCACTATTGGAAGAAGTGAAGAAGAAACCACTAGTATGTTCATTTAACTTATGTGTTACATTTGATTTGCTTATGTAAAACTAAATATAGTAAAAATAGGTAGGTATTAAGATTTGTATGTGCGTGCAGTCTGCACATACAAATCTAAATACATACTAAACTACAAACACAAAGATCTACGCGTCAGATTCTGAAAAATAAGTAGCTTCAGTGAAAATGATTGGCTCGGTAGAGCTCACCACCACCTAGAGTTAATTATCTATATGAACACAAGCTACATGCTCTTTTCATCTGCTTTAGTAGTTTTCCGTTTATTTTGTACGAGCTGTTCCCCGCGGTTTCACTCGCGTTAGAATCTAATTTCACATTTCCAGGACCTAAAGGAGCCTATGTTACTTCACGTCCTTTCAACTGTCGCTATGGCATAAATCAAGTCGTCTAGAAGGAATTTTCGAATATTCCCGTACCTAAATCTCATTGCATTTTCAACCACCAGCGGTTTCAATACGTACAATATTATTTATGGTCTTGTTGATTATCTATACTAATACTAGCTGCGCCCCGCGGCTTCGCCCCCGTGGAAATCCATATGTCCAAATGGTTAAAATTAAATGATAAAAAGTATCCTATGTTAGACTCCTGGTTCTAAGCTACCTCTCCACCAATTTTTAGCTAAATCGGTTCAGCCGTTCTCGAGTTATAAGTGTTGTAACAAACACGACTTTCTTTTATATATATAGATTATAAAGAGGAAAGTTTTGATTTTTTGTTTGTTTGTAATTATAGGCCCCGAAACTACTGGACCGATTTGAAAAATTCTTTCACCGTTGGGAAGCTACACTATCCCCGGTGAACATAGGCTTTATTATAATATTTTCAAAAAGGTTAGGGATCCGTACTAAAACCGTGCGAAGCCGGGAAGGTCCGCTAGTATTCTATAAACCATATCTACCTACAGCTCTAAGCTTCGCAACTAGCAGCACTACATGTCCAGCATTACCTAAGAAAATCCCTAGCTTTATTATTTTAAAAAGAAAAACGAAAGTGTAAAGCGCAGTATACCCCAGACGGGTGGGAAAATGGCCACTGACGATTCGAGAATCTTTTCACATTTGACAAGGGTTTAGCACTGTCTATATTGCCAGCTATGCAGTTTGTATCACGCTGGAAACCCTAAAGACCGTCTGGGTCGAATGGTGACTAAATACGTCGTAATACAGGGTGGTTTTTCTGAATCATACGTTAGAGGTCATATAAGCATTAAGTCAAAAGTCAATTTGATATTATAATAATCGGTACTTACTAAAATAAGTAATATATTCATTAGAATGTGTAGGTACTTAGCGTGCCGACCTCTTGTAGGTTCCTCTTTATGGATTTATCGGTTTCTATATAATAAGAATAAGAAAAGTTTTATTTGGCCAAAGAAAACAGGCTACACAATTAAAGCAGTAAACACACAATAAAACACAGTACACAGTATAAAAAAAAACCAAATAAAATAAGCCTACAGAAAAACAAAACAGATAATAATACGTGGCTACCGTGCTAGCCTGCTGGCCGAAAAGGGTCAAACTCAGCTATGTGCTGAACCACGCGTGGCGCGGAACAACGCTGATATACCTAAACATTTGTCTCGCGACGGGAATCGAACCAATAGCAAGCGTACGGCCTTGTATCGGGCCGTGACCAACCTGAACCTTGCGGGTAAATGACCTTCATTACTTTTTCTATGTGACAAAAAGCTAAAATCGTGAGGTTGTATTGAAAACCTCGGTCGATAGAACTGCAAAGCCTACCTACGTTATAGATAAACTATATTTATTACTAGCTGCGCCCCGCGGTTTCACCCGAGTAGTGAAAATAGATATTTGGGATAATATACAATATATCTTTATGAATTGTAGCCTATGTGTTATTCTGATATGTAAGCTATATTATTGTGAAGTTTCATCAAAATCCTTTCAGTAGTTTTTGCGTGAAAGAGCAACAAACATCCATCCATACTAACAAACTTTCGCTTTATAATATTAGTAGGATAATTAATTGTCCTACACAAAGACAAAATACAATAACATAAATAAATAATGCTGGACTGGGAGAAGTCACACATTACTATCTAGCCCCAAGCTAAGCAGAGCTTGTGTTATGGTACTAGATAACTGATATACATAATACAATACATTACGTAGATAGATATTTTTTATTATACATAGAAAACGACCAGATCACCCGAAACAAAAATCTGTAGATCGTACACACACTTGTCCCGAGGCGGGAATAGAGTCCGCGACCTTCTGCGTCGTAGGCGAACCTTCGCTCACTGCGCCACAGAGGTCGTCAACATCAATACAGAGAGAAATACTAAGATGTGTACTAAGAAGTGGAAGCACAAAGGGTAGCCTTATCGCTACGAGCGATCTCCGATTTGAAAAATTCTTTCACCGTTGGGAAGCTACACTATCCCCGGTGAACATAGGCTATATTATATTTTTTTTAAAGTTAGGGATCCTTACTAAACTCCAATAATGTAACCCAAGGTGTAAAAAAATCACCTAATAAAGTGAAATTCGAGATTAACGCGGGTGAAACAGCGGGGAACAGCTAGTAGTTATATATACAGGTGAAATTTTAGATGTATCAAAGTCTTGTTACGATGCAAGCTTTTGCGAGGAACCCACTATAAAGAATGATTTGGTTTAAATAAATTTTATTCTCAAAAAGACTGTCACATGACAAATAAACGATTCTAAAGTACTTGTAAATCAAGGACTTAGTCTTCGTGAATATAGCCTACTATCCTACTAATAATTGTAAACGTCAAAGTTTGTGGATCCATCCATCCATACTTACAAACTGACGTTTGGACGGATGGATGTTTGTTACTCTTTCACGTAAAAACTACTGAATAGATTTGAATGAAACTTCACAATAATATACATAGCTTACGTATCAGAATAACACATAGGCTTTCATAAAGATATATAGTATATTATCCAAAATATCTATCACCACGCGGGTGAAACCGCGGGCCGCAGCTAGTAATAATATATACCCATCCATCTAATAATATCTATGATACATATTTTAATAGTTTTGTTTTAAATGCATCGAGTTTACATTTAATTAATTGCCATTAATTGTCAAAATATAATTTAATGTTTTTACATAAAATCTTCGAACTCCTTCATATTTTCACTCGTTATCAGGTTTTCCGGGACAAAATACTTCATAATAAATCGGGAATAGAACTTATATCGAACAACCCCGGGACCACTGCATATGCAAAATCAAAAGAATAATCAAAATCGGTCTTATTAACGGAGAAATAGGCACACACAAAAAACAGATACAAACAGAAGGCCACCTCCTTTTTTCAAAGTCGGTTTAAAAAGAGCCTAAGATTATTTGTCCGTTTTGACCAGACTGTCTGCTTCGCCTTACCATAAATATAGAAAGTACCTTATTAATTCTCAAAAAACCACTGAATCTCAGAATTTGCTACACTTTGGCTTCGCTTGTCACTCGTGATGACTGCTAACGGTTTTGACAGTAAATACAGACAGTTGACACAAAACAAAAAAGCTAAATTGAGCTCAAGATAGGTCAATAATCTAGCTAGCATAGTTGCAGCTGCTTAAATTTAAATCCGATCCAAATAACTTTCAAATCACTTGGTTGTAAAAATGTATTGGTACTCACTCTTTCTATACGGGAACCTCGGCCCTCTGATAAAAGGCGTGACCAATGGAATAGTGTGCACCGACATAATATCACACGAGGAAAATCAAAAACCACGTTTTCTTGATTTTTTCGTCCTTCAGTTAGGCGAAGGAAATCTTGAATGAAAAATAATCGACAATCGTTTTCGAAATACGATTTCATTTTCAAAAATCGAGTCAGCCATGGCGGTTTTATGTCAGTGGTATGAAAACTTTTTTGAGGGATTTCAAAGAGTTTCTGTTGTCAAGCCACAGTGTAGGGTCGAGTCAGTAGGGTATTTATCAAATTTATTTATTTATTTATTCTTGTGCGAAAACCATAACACAAAACGTATTCTAGAAAATTTATACAAAGGCGAACTTAACCCTAAAAAGAGTTCTCTTCCAGCAAACCTTATTTATTGGGAGAGAGAGACAAAGTGAAGAGAGAAGTGGGTACATAATTACATTATTATGTATTAAATAATTTACTTGATAGGTTTTAATTTTAATAAATTAACCCAGAAACAAAATAATCTTAAATAATTGTTTGTTGTAGCTACCAAAAGGAAGGTAGATACTAATAGAAACCAAACCATGCTGCGTTCCATTTCTAACACAAATGATTATCGTATTTATGTGTTACTTGATATATTTATTTTTATTAAAACATTTTGATATAAAAATGGACTAAATATTTAAAATGAACGAGTATTTCTGAAATTAAATCACATCATCATCATCATTAACCTATGTTAGTCCACGGCTGGACATAGGCCTCCCCCAATGAGCGCCATAGCGCCCTGTCTTCAGCTTGCCGCATCCAGCATCTACCTGCAGTCTTTCGCAAGTCGTCATCCCACCTGGCCGGAGGGCGTCCTACACTACGTTTACCGAGTCGCGATCTCCACTCAAGAACACTTTTACCCCAACGGTTGTTGGTTCTTCGCGAGATATGGCCGGCCCACTGCCACTTCAGCTTGCTAATTCTTAGAGCTATGTCGATAACTTTGGTTCTCTGTCGGATGTATTCGTTACGAATCCTATCCTTCAGAGAAACACCGAGCATAGCTCTTTCCATAGCTCGCTGAGCGACTTTGGACTGGCGGACCAGCCCTATCGTGAGTGTCCACGTCTCAGCTAGTAGGTCATAACGGGTAGGACGCACTGGTCGAAATCTTTCGTTTTCAAGCATTGCGGTATGGATGACGAGAAATTAAATCTCAAACCTTAATAATTTCCAGAAACGTTCAATATTTACATGTTTCGAAATTGGCCGGGTGATTATGTAACTCGCGACCGGTTTGCGACAGGCGTAAATTAAGCAATCAGTGCTGTCAATTTTGTATTCAACTTCAACTTCTTTTTTGCTTTGGCGCCGCTTGCTTTTCGCAACGACTCTGCCAGTGTCTGTTCAATTTTGTATTAGTTTGACACCAGCTACAACGTCAAAATTGGTCAAAATTGGCGTTTGACAGCACTGATTGCTTAATTTACGCCTGTCGCAAACCGGTCGCGAGTTACATAATCACCATACGGATTAGGCAAGTAATGATAATTAATTGAATTTAAATGGGCTCCTTATATTAACCCGGTCAAAAATAATTTCCTGTTTTATTTTATTCTGTTTGATACCTGTCGAAGGGTTTCATAGGAATGGATATTATAAAACTTGAAACTGAAACATATTTAATAATTATGATCCGAGATAACAATCTCATATTTACATTACGTTCAAAACAAAAAAATTAAACATGTCATTGTAAATCATTTACAATAACTTTATCCCCAGCCGTGGGAAATGTATTCCGATACGAGTACCTACATCTTATGACTTTGAATGTCTTTAAATGAGGCCATAGTATTTTAGCATTTTGAACGTGTTCTTGAGTTTAGACCACGACTCGGTAAACGCAGTGTAGGACGCCCTCCGACCAGGTGGGATGACGACCTGCGAAAGACTGCAGGTAGATGCAGGATGCGGCAAGCTGAAGACAGGGCGCTATGGCGCTTATTGGGGGAGGCCTAGGTCCAGCAGTGGACTAATATAGGCTGATGATGATGATGATGATTTTAGCATAATTATTCCTAGCTAGAAATAAATAAATAAAAATTGTTAAAACACTTTACCTAACATAGTTTTTTATTTTCAACTAAATGTGCTGTCTTGTTTATTTTTCGACTGTTTGTAATTAACTTTAATCGATTTTTGTCTGTGTTCGTAGTGTAGGACGCCCTCCGACCAGTTGGGATAACCGATAGACAGATAGACCTGTGAAAAACTGCAGGTAGATGCTGGATGCGGCAAGCTGAAGACAGGGCGCTATGGCGCTCATTGGGGGAGGTCTTTATTTCACTTAAAACTATAAAATAACACCTTATATCTAAACCATTACATATTAAAAGTACAATAGGCCTTATCGCTGACAGCGATTTCTCCTAGCCTCATTGTGGGAGGCCTATGTCCAGCAGTGGACTGCTATGGCTGATGATGATGATGATTTGTTATTCCAGGTCTTGAACTACATTTATGCGAAATTTTAGTGTGTTTGTGATATAGTCTTGAAGATCATACAGACATACCAACATCCTAACACCAACATTTTCGCATTCAGTATAATGTTAATACAGTATAATGATTTATTAGTGTACTAAGTATAGTGGAAGGAAGTTAAAAATTAACTGAAGGTCGCTAATTCAAACCCTGGCCGTGGCCCAAAATTTTTTGATCCTTATATCTGGATTTGGCTCTGTCAACTACAACCTTGACATAAGGTTCAGAATGCCTTGAACCTGCATTTGGCTGGCCTGCCAACGCCTCGGCGCAGCGCTAGTGCCAGTAATGGCGCAATGTTCGAACGTCGGAGTGCTTAGTTCAAACTGAAGTTAGCCGCAATGAAGTATAAAGTTGACCTACTGCAGTAACCTTAAACTAGGTTAATTAGGCAGTAGTTTCACACGAGATACATAATCAGTAGCCTGAAAAGTGACCAAAAACGTGCACCACGAACGTCCTAGACTGAGAATAGACTCTGATGTCAGTCTACGACAGGACGAAGGTGCATTTCTTATCTATGACCATAGTCCGTAGACCATAGAGGTACTTCATGCTCAGCCATAGTCAGATAGTCTCCCATAGACACAGATCATCTAGACTAGACTATTTTAGATCAGACCCAGGAATATTACATATTGTGAAAGTTTGTAATTATGTTTGTTAATTTGAGCATTGAATGCTCAAAGGTTTGTTATTCTTTCACGCAAAAACTACTGAACATATCAAGCTGAAATTGCATACAGGTAGTCCCAGGCCCGGATTAAATCAACGCGTATGAAGCGCGGGCAGAAACTAGACAAACGTAAAACAAAAACAGTTTATCATGTTAGGCTAGTGTTTACATTTTCAAGGTTGCCTGGAAGAGATCGCTTCTAAGCGATAAGGCCGCCCATTGTACCTGTCGCATTTAATGTATTTTTGTAATGATTAATTTGATTATGGTGTACAATAAAGAATTTTTGTATTGTATTGTATTGTATTGTATTGTATTTTCTTTTCATTGTACTTATGTCCTAAAGCGAATCTGCCATAAAACAATCTGTCGTAAACAGAATCTGACTTTCAACGAACATGTGTGAAAATGAACCGGATATCAGCAGCTTCCGAATGGCATCCGAAATGCGCAGCATCCATTCCCCCTCGACTAAATCGTAGGAAGTCGCTTATTGGACGTGACCTCCAGTGCCATTACCTAGTCTATTACACGGTACCTATTCATAACTAGTAGTTAAAAACACGGTGACGGCCTCTGTGGCGCGGTGGGTGAAGGTCCGCCTGCGACGCAGGAGGTTGCGGGGTCGATTTCTCGGGACAATTTTTTTTACGATCTGGAGATTTTTGTTTCGGGTGTTCTGGTCGTTTTCTAAGTACATACTATAAATGTGGCTAGATGTGTGTGTTTGTCCAACATTATCTGAAACCTTCCCTGGACTACGACAAACATTTCAAAACCAAAATCAACTAAATCGACCCAGCCGTTCTCGAGTTTTAGCGAGACTAGCGAACATCAATTGATTTTTATATATACATAAGATCAAAGAAGTCAAATCAAGTCTTCCTTTCGTTCGGTAACACGCTTGCAGTGTAAAACCACAATTCGTTCAAAACCCGCACATCACTAACAACAATACAATCCAACCAATGACAAGATATTGATTTTCCCGCCGGCACGCCTCGACCTAGAAACCGGGTCACGTACCGATGTTGCCAGCTGCAGGAATTTAACAGCTGACTTTTATAATTAAATCCTCCTATTTATTTATTTATTACTAGCGGACCTTCCCTGCTTCGCACGGTTTTCGTACGGATCCCTAAGTTTTTGAAAATAGAATATAGCCTATGTTCACTGGGGATAGTGTAGCTTTCCAACGGTGAAAGAATTTTTTCAAATCGGTCCAGTAGTTTCGGAGCCTATTCATTACAAACAAACATACATGCTGAGCCGGTAGCCTATTTATGTTCTCGCAGGTAAATTCTTTTTATTAGTTCCTAATTTGTTGTCTTTTAGCGCAGGAACACGGCGGCACTGACCTTCACACACGGCTTGATCTACACAACATTAATTTAGAAATGTATCTTTTGTGTTAAATCAATGTATATTATTAATTATTTACTTTTAAGTCTTTTTAAGTCGTGTGCTTGTACTATAGTTAGATAATTAAGTCTTAGCTATCAGAATAAATATATTTCATTTCATTTCATTTTTTTTTCTTTCATCATCATCAGCCTATAGCAGTCCACAGCTGGACATAGGCCTCCCCCAATGAGCGCCATAGCGCCCTGTCTTCAGCTTGACGCATCCATTGTTATCTTTATTAGTTCTTAATTTGTATTATTTTAGTATATGAAACGAAAATAAATAAACTATTATAAAAATACTAAAATATATTATACTTCTAATTCTATAAAGTTGTTACTCGTATGTGAAGTCTCCCATAGACACAGATCAACTAGCTAGACTATTTTAGATCAGACCCAGGAATATTCCAAATGTGAAAGTTTGTATGTTAAAAAAAAAATGTTAAACTACTGAACGGATCGGGCTTAAATTATGCATACAGGTAGTTCCAGGCCCGGAATAAAACACAGGCAACTTTTTATGCCATAAATCAGTTCCCATGGGATAGAAATAACCATAAAACGTTTCCATGGAAACTAACATTATCGGATACTGACAGTACATAGAATGTTCGTTTATGTTATTTTCGGATACGGCAAGATTAGAAAGAAATAAAAATGTCGTAAACATAGTTACTACTTATATTTCTTTATGTAATGTTAGCACGCCAACCTTCTTATATTAACCATGTGTTTCCTGGTCGGCAGGTAGAGAATGCCTCGGCATTAAGCCCACCCTTTGTACCCTTAGTAGTGCAATAAAGTTTTTTAATAAAAATAAATAAATAAAGATTTGTCGTTAAATCCCCGCCATCCGCTGGCAACACCACATCCCTTATGTCACGTGGGCGGGCGACAGAAATAGGTTAAAAATCTTTATCTGGCCGAATTTTAGCCCTCGAGTACACTTGAACGCCTCTTCGTAGAGACAAACCCCTCTTTACTGCTCTTTGATCCCTCTTGCCTTCTTTCAAGTTGGTGAAAAGGGATTTTGGTTAAAAAACCTACTCTGAGAATTAACTTCTTGACTTTATCCCATTAATTTGTGTGTATTTTAAATTTTCAACACAGATTTTAGATTAACTTTGGGTGAAAATCCTACGAATGTTATAAACGCGAAAGTTTGTGAGGATGTTTGTTGCTCTTTGACGCAAAAACTTCTCAATGAATTTTGATGAAACTTCATAATAATATAGCTTACATATCAGAATAACACATAGGCTATACAATTCATAAAGATATATTGTGTATCACCAGCGCAGCTATTAATTAATTATACGGAGAAAGAAAACTCTGAAATAGCCCTTTCCGACATAGTTAAGTTATTCAAAGATTGAAATAAATGAAAAAATACATTGAAAAGAACCCATGCGATATAAATAACCTTAAACAACGTGTGCGAAGCTGCGGGCAGAAACTAGTTAAAGATAAACATGGTCTGGATTTTTTTACGTATTCGGTACTCATTCATCGCTTGAGTTTCCCTCTGCGGATCTACAATTCTGTGCGGGCGAGCAAGCCTCTTAAATAATAGCTAACTAGGCAGGTAGATGTTGGATGCATCCAGAGCGTCCTCATTGTCAAGCGACCCAGATAATGCGGCACTAATGACAACATGCAATGATCCGAATAGAGGTAGAGTCTGAACATCCATCTACCATCGTCATCATCATCGTCCGTAACGCCAACAAGTTGCTTTTCCAGCGTTGGTTGCTAGCATGCTAGTCATCCAACTCATGCTGAGGCAAAGCCATTTTGTTACTGCAATTACACACTTTCCAACCCGTTTCCTATTAGTTTCAGTTTATTATGTTCTGTGTATCTAAGTCTTATAACAAATAAATTCATTGTATTCAATCCTTTCATCAGCCTATGTTAGTCCTACCTAGGATAACTTTTGATGGCCAAACGGCAGAAATATTACAAATGTAGATGGTTTCCCTGCAAGGACGTATGTGCTGCTATTTACTCTATGATCGTTGTTTTATTGTTTGTATTTATTAACGAAAAAACGTATGAAGACGTGAGCAGACGCTGGTTAGGTACTGATAAATGATATTGCTGTTGGTTTTTCAAACATTATGTTATAAATTTGAAAGTTTGGATGTTTAAAACGAAAACTCTCAGTGAACGACACAACTGTCCGGAACATACCCGCCCACCATTTTGTCCTTAGAATTAGGTACCTACGTTCTACGCATCATTGTCACGTGGTCTGCTAGAGGACAAGAACATTCCCGGTTATAAAACCTACTTAGTTATAATCCTCTTTGCTCAGCACCTTGCGCTATTCTGAGCCAATCCAATTTGTTTATAGGTTGCATTCTAGCACGTCATCTACTACTGTTTCGTGCGCAGTAGTGTGCAAGCTGTATGTTAACCGCATCGAAGCGTACGCAGCGTACGGATTCGTTGCTTTGTTTTCTGCGATCACAAATACTAGACGTCGCCGCAAAAAGTCCGTCTCCCTAATTATAAGAGCGCATCTTTCGATGTATATTTCGTTTTCCTACGTTACTTTTCAGGTTACCTACTTTTGAAACTGTGTACTAAAACAACTTAAAAACTAACTCACAATTGGAAGTCTTATCGTTCAAGATCGATCTCTACCAGAAACCTTATTACATACTTCGTCTCTCTTCTCTTTCAATGCATATTTCGTTTGCCTAAGTTACTTTTCAGGTTGCTTTTAATTAAAATTCAGAGATGTGACTATAAAATGTCACCATTTTGACAATGTCCTGTCAATCTCAAGGACGTCTTTGCGCATGTGTGGGTGGAGGTCATTGACACGCGCCCGAAATGGTAAAAAGTGATTAATCATTGAAACTCACATTGAAAGTTAAAAATAGTCCAGCGATCTTTCATCCTTGCTTATCCAACCAAACTTTGTTAGGGCGAAAGTTTGGGATGGATGTTTGTTACATCCTATATGATCGCTGAAGCTACACGTCAGACCTAAAAAACTCCTTGGCCTTATCTACCATCTATCAGACCTTTGAGAGACCACTCCTTAGGAAAGTGCGGCGAGGCCCACTTCGCCGCAAAGCAGTACGCGTTGACGGCAGACTGATGGATCGGAGCGGCCGATATTTCCCCCCGTCTCGCCGCTCGCATACCTCAGGCGTGGTACAGCGGTTTCGGTCAAATTATAGTAAAAAAGTTTCCAAGATGTGTAGGGAAATTGATAAGTAAGTACCTACAATATAATCAAGTGAAATTTACAAACGGCGGCGTTTTCTTTATACTATGGTCTAACCTGGGTCTAACATTCATCTCTCATTATTATGTTATCTCCTTTAAAATTAAATGAATTCACAGAGAAAATTGGCTTTGCATGCGGAAAGGACTGGCTGAATTATTTATTAAGCGTTTCGGTTTCTCATTTCGGCAAAAACTATTACTTAATTATAAATCCAAATTAAATTCTACAGCAGTGATGCATAGGTCAGTTAATTTTAGGTCAGCCTTCTCCTGTCCCAGTTAACGTTGCCATGGCAACGGCGGCCATATTGCAGTTGCCATGGTTACGCGCCTGCGCTTCAAGTTCCTGATAAGGTGTGGCGTGATAACGGTTAGCCAATGGTGCGACCATCTGTAAAATGGGTGAAAACTGAACGTCGTCATTCGATTCTTAGTTAGTAAATATCTACGTAGTTATATTGTACTAGCTGCGCCCCGTGGTTTCACCCGCGTGGTGATAGATAGTTTGGACAATATAGGTAGATAGATAGATGGATAAAGCATTTATTCGACACTGCAGCACATGATATAAGGTAACCATAGTAAAAGTAATAGTAGGTAAACAATAAGTAATAGTATAAAAGAAATTAAAAAGTGGAGATTTAAAAATTATGTGCGTGCTGCAGCCTGTCAACAAGGTAATAGCTCAGCGAAAAGCTTTGGTACTATATATCTTTATGAATTGTAGCCTATGTATTATTCTGATATGTAAGATATATTATTGTGAAGTTTCATTAAAACCCATTCAGTAGTTTTTACGTGAAAGAGTAACAAACATCCATCCATACTTACAAACTTTGACGTTTATAATATTAGTAGGATTTATCTTTGATTCTCAGTCGCTAGAGAGATTTCATAAAATAAATAACTACATATTTCTTTACTATTCATTTAATTATTATTTCTAGGTAAGTATTAAATATTTTACTTTCTCTGTGTCATTCTCCATTTGGTCGTATATAAGCAAAAGTTTTCATACTGTTTTATGTAAAACTGGTTTCTGCCCGCGACCTCGCACTCGTAGAAACGTTTTAAGAGTGTATAATAACTCAAACTGCTAATTTTCAACTCCGCCGGATGTCCATATCGTCTAAACTACTGAATATTTAACTTTGAAATTGATATATGGTAAAGTTCAGGACTTAATCTATCGATCATATGTTTCGAAAACACGATTCCATAAAATTTTCTCGATGGAAAAAAATCGCAAAGTTACCTCTTAAATTTTTACTAAAACCTAAATTTCTCAATAAATACAGAAGTTCAGATCTTGACAATAAGCGTGGTAATAGAATTAAGTATAAATAAAAATGTTATATGTTTCGGTTTTTTCAAATAATGTCCTAATTAATAGGTAATAAGCTAAAACTTGATTTTTGAACTTGCGTTGCAATGCCCTGTCCCGCTCTTATGAACGCAAAATCATATGTCTAGCCTTTTCACACAAAGTTGAGGTTGTATGGGCCCTTAAGATTATTTATTGAATAAAATGCAGCCTATGTTATATTTCAGGCTATGAACGGATGAATTTGACGACCGATGGGGCGACGGTCCGCCTGCGACGCAGAAGGTTGCGGGTTCGATTCCCGCCTCGAAACAATTGTGTGTACGATCTGCAGATATTTGTTCCGGGTGTTCTGGTCGTTTTCTATGTATAATAAAAAATATCTATGTAATGTATTGTATTATGTATATCAGTTATCTAGTACCCATAACACAAGCTCTGCTTACCATGGGGCTGGCTAATGCTGTGTGAATTGTCCAGCATTATTTATTTATTTATTTAGACGTCACAGGACTCTTGGACACGTCACAAATTACAAATAGCATAAGTAAAACTTTACTAGGAACTAAATTGATCACTTTGATTTTTTGTTCACTTCAATCTGTAAAGAAGCGAACAAGAAAACTTTACCTTGTTAGAATGTTATATAAACTACTGGCTGCGCCCCGCAGCTTCGCCCGCGTGGAAATCTATGTGTCAAATGGTTTATAATCTTTCCTCTTGAATTAGTCTTTCTATTTAAAAAAAACCGCATCGAAATCCGTTGCGTAGTTTTAAAGATCTAAGCATACATAGGGACAGACAGACAGCGGGAAGCGACTTTGTTTTATACTATGTAGTATTTGTAATAAGGTACACTCACCGTAATACGCCACGTTGCTCATCATGTGTTCGTTAATCATTTTCATTAAATTATCACAACACTTTTAGAACATTATCAACATTCACTGCTGAAAATAACTGATATAACCTGCGTACTTAGAATGGGATTGAAAATGACGTCATCTGTTATACTGTACAAAGCTACCACGCCTATTTATCACATAACGTAACGCACGTTATCAGCGTTATTACGCATTAGCGTACGTTACGCTTCACGCGTTATTCAGCGTTATTCGCGCTATAATGCTGAATAACGCATGATATTTATCACTTAACGCGTATAACGCTGAATAACGCTAACGTTATTCACGCTAAAATGCGACTGTCATGCTGTCCAGCCGGGCTAACATGCTATTTAACACATAACGTAACGTTTAGCGTGAATAACGCCTTTTCACGCGTTATTCGCGTTAAAATGCGCCTTAACACGCTTTATCTGCGCTAAAATTAGCATAATAACGCTGATAACGCGCGTCACTATATGTTTTAAATAACATGGTAGCCCAGCTGCTTAGAAAGGACCAACTGGAGTCCAAATGCGGAAAATGGAGTACCCCCACCTGAACCTGAACCAGCTGCTTAAATTGAATCGAACTGAGCGGGATAGTATGACAGATGACGATGATTCTCAATCCTTTTCTTTAAGTATGCATGTTGTGGTGGAAAAAAGTGGAAAAGGGCGACAGTTTAGGGATCGACTCGAAAAGGTAGGTAGAGTGAGGTGCGTGGTAAATTATGTACATTATATACAAGGAATATTTTAATTTTAAAAACTGACCTATGATATTATATTTTATACATACATTAGCTGCGCCCCGCGGTTTCACTCGCGTGGTGATAGATATTTTGGATAATATACAATATATCTTTATAAATTGTAGTCTATGTGTTATTCTGATGTATAAGCTATATTATTGTAAAGTTTCATTAAAATCCATTCAGTAGTTTTTACGTGAAAGAGTAACAAACATCCATCCATCCATACTTACAAACTTTCGCGATTATAATATTAGTAGGATGGTTTAAAAACCTTCCTCTTGAATCACTCTATCTATTGCTGAAAACTGCATTAAAATCCGTTGGGTAGTTTAAAAGATCTAAGCGAACAGACAGCGGAAGCGACTTCATTTCATACTATGTAGAGATTTGGAATTATTTAAAACTAGTTTTTGCCCGCAGCTTCGCACGCCTTGTTTCTATGGAAAGGTTTTAAGGTTATTTCTTTACCATGGGAACTGATATATGGGTGAAAAAGTAGTAATAATTATGTTTAATTCCTGGACCTCCCTGTATGCAAAATTTCTGCCCGATCCGTTCAGTAGTTTTTAATAATAATAATAATAATCGTTTATTTCAGGCAAAAAACCCATATCACAAAAAAATACAATTACAATTTTAAAAATATGCACAAATAAAAATTAAAATACTTAAAACAAACAAACAACTTTTTGCGTGAAAGAGTAACAAACATCCATTTACAAACGTTCGTTTATAATATGTAAAAGACGGTTAAAAATACATTTTGTAAATGCACACTCGTTGCATCAAGACGAATGTCGACGAATTCATTCTAAATACTAAAAGTTTGCCTTGTGCTTTATAATTTCGTAACATAATGTATGATTGAGCCTTCAGTCTATCATCAATATCATGTTAGGCTCTAGACTCTAGGCTCTAGAGTCTAGAGCCTAACATGATATTGATAGATTGAATATTATAGTCGTGCAGTTGATATGCGGTCCGTCTGTCTAGAGTCTAGAAAGACGGACCGCATCGGCGTGCAGTTGACACGACTGCAATAGAACTGCAAACCAACTGCGATCGGGCTGCGCAGGTGGTTTGCAGTTCATTTGCCGTCGGCGTGCAGTTGACACGACTGCAATAGAACTGCAAACCAACTGCGATCGGGCTGCGCAGTTGGTTTGCAGTTCATTTGCAGTCGGCGGCGTGCAGTTGACACGACTGCAATAGAACTGCAAACCAACTGCGATCGGGCTGCGCAGGTGGTTTGCAGTTCATTTGCAGTCGGCGTGCAGTTGACACGACTGCAATAGAACTGCAAACCAACTTCAATCGGACTGCGCAGTTGGATTGCAGTTGAAATGCGGTCCGTCCGTCTAGAGCCTTAAAGACTAAACTTTGAGTTTTTTTCTAAAGCCAAAGATAACATTTAAAGATAAATTTATCTTATGTTGTCTATATTTTTTA
Source organism: Eupithecia dodoneata (assembly GCA_947044415.1). Lineage (NCBI taxonomy): Eukaryota > Metazoa > Arthropoda > Insecta > Lepidoptera > Geometridae > Eupithecia > Eupithecia dodoneata. Next base: position 4,707,510 of record OX345684.1, read on the forward strand.
TTTATATGAAACAAAGTCGGGTTTGTTTGAACACATAACTCAAGAACGGCTTGACCGTTTTTCACGGTTTTGATTTGTTGTATTTGTCTACGTCCCGAATAGCAAAATAACTATTAACAACAATGGACAAATGACGAAAAAAAAAAGAAAAAACATTTACCCATAGACAATGTTCACGGGTTTCCTTACTGTCAAATATTTGGCTGTTAGACGGTACAAAGTTCAACTTTTTTTTTTTTTTTACGTTGGGAAAATTTCGTTGGCCTCTAGCCTGAGGAGGGCTAGAGGGGTATGTTGGGCTCTCCACTAAGCTACTAACAGGTACCAGTTTAGTCAACTAGTTGCTAGTTTATACTAATTCTGCTATGATTGTGTCTCTAATTCTCAAATTATGTAAATTGATTTTTTTTTGACCTACATACGTAATTTTTATTACGGGGAAGGACCACCCGCGCCCTGCACTCATTGTCGACCCGCCATCTTTATGACTTTAGAACGCCCCAAGCTTTTTATCATATAGTCTAGACAATCCGATATTTTGTAGTAAGCCTAACAAAGGATAATATTTAACGATTTGTTTGAATTTTTTAGACATAGACGCGATTGATAAATCTTTGCAACTCACTTAGAGTTTTGTTGTAGAAGCGTTGCCATTGCCACAGGGCAATGGCAACGCTACAGAATAATAAATTCTGTAGAATATACATTTATTTTGTGTAGCCTAGTTGTGGGCACAGCGAGTTTATTCTTATTTCTAGTATTTTTTAATTTATTTATACTAATTCTTCTATAACGTCTCTACTCATCAAATTAAATAGATTTCTCTTTGACCTACATACATTACCTACTTTCATACGGGGTGGGCAGTCGTTGTCGACCCGCCGCCATCTTTATGACGTCAGAAGGGTGTCTTATACAGGGTGTCAGATTGCAATAAATATAAAACTGAGTCAATTTCGTCATATCGTAAAATATTGACAGCTTTTCGTGTAAAAATAATTACGAACAACGACGTAGGCATGCAAGACTTCCTTTATTCTATTGTTTATTTCTGTATTGTTTTCTGTTTTGTGGTATAATAAAGTGTTTTCTATATCTATCTATCTATACAACACACATTTTTACAATTATAAGTATTGATACAACGGATATTTATCGCGTTTATTTACCTTTTCCCCGACGTTTCAACAGGTTTACACTCTGTCGTGGTCACGGGATGACTGTTGATATACCGTTGTATCAATACTTATAATTATGTGTTCAGATCGCGTAAGTTTAAAAACATTTTTACAATGTCGGTTAAAAATCGACTTTGGCCTTATTATTTACGGAGATAATGTAGTTTATTATCATTGTTATGTCAATATTTAATGTGTTTTTAATGGGTTGAAATATGTAAAATAAATTTTTTATAATAGCATTTCTGATTACTACGGGTAGCTCAAATAATAATGCCTATACACTAGCCAAACTCGACGTAGAATTCAAAATTCATTCAAATTCAAAATTCATATATTGCATGTAATACAAGTTATTAAAGTTATTATGAGTAATAGATGTCACAATATATTCTGCCCTATTGGTCGTGCAATGTAGAATGTTTGTAAACAAGTAGCCCGAAATTAGCCTAATATTCACTCTGCTGCCGTATTTTTTATACGAAATTAACATTACAATGTCGATTTGAGATCCTTCAATAAATAATGCTTACTGTAGATATTAATACTATTAATATCTTAGACTCGACGCGAAGCTAGTGAGTTTTAGTAATTTGTGTGTCGTGGTTTGTTTACAAACATTCTACATCGAGTTTGACTAGTGTATAGTATAGATTATATCCAATAGTGAATAAAAATAAAAATATATTAAGTAGGTATCTTAAACGCTAGTTTACCTACATTCATTAATTGACAATATTTTTAAATGCGAAAGTTTGGATGTTTAGATAGATGGATGATTGAAATTATCGTTCATCGTCCTATTACGCAATTTGCTTAATTTGTGTATGTACTATGCAGTGTGAATCTAGATTATTCATTGATGAAAATAAATAGATCGAGACCGAGCTGTTGCGCAGGTGTACAAAAACTGTCATCTGAAGCCACAACCTTCGGAGTTGGGCAAGCGACGTGTGATAGCATCTAGCTAGGCCAAGGCCAGCTAATGAGCGCCGAATCCGGTGGGTTCTACTATAACTGTTAGCTGGGTTCAATGATGATGTATGAAATAAAAAAGATTAAAAAAAAAATTTTTATTTTATTTATTATATATATATTTTTTTTAAAATTATTTTTAAGTATTTTTTATTCAAATTAAAGTAGATTTTTATTTAAATTAAATTATATAGTTTTATTTACCTACATAAAATAATATTTTTTCCAATTTAAATATTTTTAAAATCATCCTATATTTCAATATTATTTTTTATTTTTCTCACAATAGTTTTGCCGCCTAGAAGAAGTCGCTTTAAGCGATGAGAGCATATTCCATTGGTGTTCTCTTTAGTATGTTTAATTAAGTACGATTTTTTATTGTTATGAATAAAATGTAACAAAAACCTCTAAAAGCATTTAGTAAAATTTAAATTAAATTTTATTTATTGTTTCAGACTTATTTATTATATATCCATATTGTGATTTAATTTATCCATATTGAATTTAAAAATTACATCGTCAGTGTTAATTAAGTTAAGGCAAATATGATTTTTTATTCAAAGAATTTGTAGATTTTTTTGGACGGGCTTTAAGGGACGATTTCTTAAATAATTATTTATTCAATATTATTTTGGTAAATAAATATATATTACCTTTTCTAATTATTTAATAATATTTACGGAAGACACGAGGATAATTATTAGCAATCCTTAAATTGCATCTTTGGTATCATCATGTTAAATTTTGTTTTTTGTTAAATTATTTTTGTTTTTACAATTAATACTAGAGTCATTTACACAGTTACAAACAAATAACAAATTGTTTGTTTGTAACTGTGTAAATGACTCTAGTATTAATCTGTATGAGATGTTATTTTATTACGGTGTATAAAATTTCATATAAGTACAATTCTATTATTGTGAACGAATAAAGATTATGAATTATGTTGGTAATATTATTTTTTCTAATAATCATAACGCTGAAGTATTCAACCAATAAGCGAAGAGACTGAAATTTTCCCCGCCTCTACCACCTGATTTCCACACAGCCATTTCCATTCAACTGAAAACCGTAACACTATGAAAACAACGACCATTTTCCACTTTCCTTTACCTTTTAGCATTTAGAGGTCACTGCACTCCAGCACGCACTATTTATTTTCAAAAATAGAAAAGAACCACCCACGGAACGAATTTAGAATTTTTAAAGTTCGGATTACGAACAACGTTCCCGCTTTAACATCTAACAGTCACTGAGTGCTAGTACCTATTGTATAACCCGGCGTGTTCGTATTGTCTGTGACATCTCCGAAAATATCAATCTAAATGTGACTTCTAAACTCAGTGGGTTTATTCTCTAGTTAGAACACGGCCATTTTGCAATAACACCTGATTATTTCGTTGGCTGCAGAAGGTCTAGCATGAACAAATCTTTCGTGCGAAACGGATGGCCCGAGGTATTTAGTCATGGTACCTATTTGTTTACATTTATTATTATATTTTGTCTCTTCCTTACATAATATCTCATCATCAGCCTATGTTAGTCCAGTTAGCCTTGACGCATCCAGCATCTACCTGCAGTCTTTCGCAGGTTTCCACCTGTTCGTAGGGCGTCCTACACTACGTTTACCGAGTCGTTGTCTCCACGTCGTCGTTGTCGGTACTTCGCGAGATATGGCCGGCCCACTGCCACTTCTGCTAGCTAATTCTTAGAGCTATGTAGATAAATTTGTTTCGATATAGTAACAATTATTAAGAAAACACAAATTAATGTTACCAACTTTGTCAACTTTCAGTTATAGGAACTGAATGTACTAAAGACTTCATAGTGATTGATTGCGATAAAAGTCCAATATAATTTAGTCGCATTATTTATCTAGTCGCACCTCGAACCGCGTTGTCTAAAGCTACATTTAGATTTGTTTTTAATGATCTGTGGGGTCTAGATAAGCTGGTTGTTAGTCACGAGATAGATTTAGTCTATGGTTATTTTTAACTACGGCGCGAGCCAAATGTCGAAGTGATGCGCTTTGTAATACATTTTTAGTTTACTTATGTTTATCATTTAGGTGATTAATTTTACATTGTTTTTGATCCTTAGATGCTGTGTGAATTTTCCAACATTATTTATTTTATTAATCCTTGCCTTGGAAAAGCAGCACAGTCCTTTTAGGACAGATTTATGTAGTAGGAAAAAATCGGTAATATATATCAACTATATTTTCTTACTTAATACAATTAGATAAGACATTTTTTTTAAATACATTTTATTATACAAAACAAAAATCTAGGTAGTTAGGTGTACAATAATCAAATAAAAAACGTACGCCTCTAGAATTACATAATTAGGTTTTGCTTTCTGGTAACTTTTCGTTAAATAATTGCGCGCAATGTCACTAAAGCAAGGAACCGAATAATACAGAAAGTTATCGAGTTTTTGCGAAAAAGTACGTTTTAAAAACTCAACAATACTGTTGAAAATACTCTTTGAAAGAATCTAAGCCGTGTATGCAAACGTATTCTGTAGGTAGCTAATTACTTAACAATGGTCCGCAAGGTCGCTTGCGCAACCCATTGTAATGCGCGGATTTAGAAACTGTGGAAGTGGCTTGGATGTAGTGATTATACAACGAAAAAATACATTATTCCGCACCAGAAACTACCGCCCTGTAAACAGGCAGTTGTAGTAAACTACAGTCTTGATTATTGGTAATCCTTTTTGTAATTCAGCCTCCCGCGATACAGGTTCTAAACCTAGAGCGGGACCACCAGTAAAATGTAAGCATTTTTTGTATTAATCATAAATATACATTATTGTACACCAGAAAAATAATATTACTATGAGGCAAGTACGATTATACAATACGAAAATACATATTGTACACTAGAAAAAGAACATTACAATGTGAAATTACATGAGACTATAATTCAGTACAAGGTTGTTGGTGTAACAGTATTAATGAAAGTAAATAAATAGAATAGAATAAAAAGCTTGAATTTACCATTGCGTTGGTGGGTTCAGATTTATTCGTGTGTTAATTAGCTACATCACAATAATACTATGTTGGGATACACACACACTGTAATGTTTTAAGAAAAAGGAGATCACCCAGCCCCCATACATTTTTGGGCTAATTTTGAAGGTGCCGGCTACCTGAATTAAACTTAATATTTTAATAGAATGTAACAAAATCAACACTTTTTAACTAGTTCTTTATAACTATTATTATAAATCAGAAAGATTGGATTAAAAAAAAACATGTAATCATTTTTTAAGGGTGCTTTTATGGCAGTACTGGTTGTGTTAAGGGTGTATAAAAATCGGGATATTTACCATGATTTATGAGTTATCCAATATACGGCACAGTTTCATGCGCCATGATCACGGAGTAACTGAAGGCACTGCGAGTTTTTATGGGCAGACATACCGATCTACCCTAATTTTTTGTCTTTTGCTACGAACGTTGCCAGTACCACCGGTTTCACTATTATCGAATGACTTTAGTGTATAACCATGACAGTTATTAGTTTCAAAAGTTTTACAAAAAATTGGTTTTAATCACGTTGCTAAAAAACTTGCCACATCTAGAATCTCTAAGCCGAAAACATCTCGTCTACGTCACACAGAAACAAACCGTGTCAAGTGTAAAACAATTCGCGAGTCCGCTCTGTACCAATTCAAAACATCTTTGAAAAAACTTTACGCTTCTTATCCTAATTTTTATCACGCTTTTATTGGCTTCACCTGTGTGTGTTTGTTTGTTTGTAAGCAACTCCTTTGGACTCGATTTTGACCCACTTTGAACGGTCAGATTTCATTTAAAGTTAGTAAACTTATTTATAACCGATTACAATACAATAATTTGAACTAAAAAATAGAAAATAAATAATAGTTTAAAAAAAACTAAAAACCACGCTTTTATAAATAAACCGAACTAAAAAGTAGAAAATATTTTTTTAAATAATTCAAAGGATAAGAGTGTTAAATAAAATAAATTATTTTAATGTAAAAAAAAGCGTGGGGTGCGTGGATATAATCAAAAAACTTGCCACATCTAGAATCTTTAACCCGCAAACCTCTCGTCTACGTCACACAACCAACAAACAAACCGTGTCAAGTGTAAAACAATTCGCGAGTCCGCTCTGTACTCATTCTAAAAATCTTTGAAATCTTTACTCTACCTACTTATCCTGATTTCCTAATTGCCTCGGGACAATTGTGTGCACGATCTGCAGATATTTGTTCCGGGTGTTCTGGTCGTTATCTATGTATAATAAAAAATATCTATCTATGTAATGTATTGTATTATGTATATCAGTTATCTAGTACCCATAACACAAGCTCTGCTTAGCTTGGTGCTAGATGATGCTGTATTTGTCCAGCATTATTTACTGTAATTATTTTGGCTGTATTTCTTACTAGTTTCTGCCCGCGGTTTGCACGCGTTGTTTCTTACATAGAAACATTCGGATTTATTTCTATCCTATAGGAACTATAGAAAAATAATTTGATAGTTTTGAAAAAGCTAAAAACCAACTTCAAGTTCCTTAGTTTTCAGCCTACACTGTTTTTTTTAGTTTTTCGGGACAAATACTTACCCCCCGGGAATAATTTCCTTTTTACAAATCGATCCATAATTGACGGAGAAATCTACATACAAAAAAAGAACATCGTTCTTATTTGTTTTTCGTTTCGTCAGCGATAAGGCCGCCTTCATCATCAGTCTATAGCAGTCAGCTGGACATAGGCCTCCCCCAATGAGCGCCATAGCGCCCTGTCTTCAGCTTGCCGCATCCAGCATCTACCTGCAGTCTTTCGCAGGTCGTATAAAGCCGCCTATTGTACTGTTATTATGTAATATTTAGATATAAGGTGTTATTTTGTTATTTTAAATGCAATAAATGTTCATTCATTCATTCATTCAGGGCGTGCGGACACTTTTTCTGCTGAAATCACACGGTATGTGTTTTCTACAAGTGACTAATATGCGTAAATCCACACTAGCGCAGCGGCTGAGAAAATACAGATCTGTGTGACTCAGCAGAGCTGTAATATTTTTCGAACGAAACGCATGTGCGGCGCAACACAACCGCTGTGTAGAGCGGCAGCACGAATTTTTTAGGTTAATTAAAAGATCGCAGTCGTCGAAAAAAAACCGCAGTCAAAGTGTTAAATCAAATAAAATAACTCAGGTAATTTATTTACCGAAACCATTCGCTTGTCTCGTACCATAGGTAAAGAAATTCTATTCATGCCTTACTAAACACCATGTTACTCAATACGAGCGACCATTCCATACGCTAAATAGGAAGTCACGTTTGACAGCTGTTAGATTGGTTGGTGCGTAGTTTTGTCGGCTGTGTTGGCATAGTGGCAGCACCAGCATTCAATATTTTTTCATCTATACTATAATATATTTTTTTTTTAATTTGACGTCCGATGTGGCGCGGTGGGCGATGGTCCGCCTGCGACGCAGGAGGTTGCGGGTTCGATTCCCGCCTCGGAACAATTGTGTGTACGATCTGCAGATATTTGTTCCGGGTGTTCTGGTCGTTATCTATGTATAATACAAAATATCTATCTATGTAATGTATTGTATTATGTATATCTATCTATGTAATGTATTGTATAATGTATCTGTAGTATAACGTATCTGTAGCCGAAACACAACATGTATTGTATAACGTATCTGTAGCCGAAACTAATGTGACGTGTATTTCATGAAAGGTACGAAATAAATGATTATTGATTATTATTATTGATTATATCATTTATCTAGTACCCATAACACAAGCTTTGATTGACTTACCTGTCATGTGATCTGAGGTGTCCTGCCTCATTATATCAGTTAAGTAATGCTCTAGAGAACGCATATTGTCGAGGCCGCTTCGCTCCTGAAACAACAATGACAAAAAGTTAGGAAAATACAATTTTTTTTATTTATTTAATAATAATATATTTACATCGTCTAAGTTGCCCGTGGGAGAAATCTCTGTCAAATATAAGGCCGCCTATTATTGTACTGTTCATGTTTAATATTTAGATATAAGGTGATATTTTGTTATGTGCAATAATATGTACATTCATTCATTCATTGTCATTACAGTGCAGCACCATAGCGACAAAGAATGAAAAAAAAGTTAAATATTAAATTATTACTAAAAAAAATCATAAAAATACACCAACACAACGCTACTAACTAGCTATAGGTAACTTAAAATAAACAAATTTACGATTAACTATGTGTCCTTAATTAAATAAAAGGATTCATTGATAATCGTATATCATCATCATCATCAGCCTATAGCAGTCCACTGCTGGACATAGGCCTCCCCCAATGAGCGCCATAGCGCTCTGTCTTCAGCTTGCCGCATCCAGCATCTGCCTGCAGTCTTTCGCAGGTCGTCATCCCACCTGGTCGGAGGGCGTCCTACATGTCCTATACAATTATGTAAACAGGTTTATTGATAATAATTATCGACGTTATATAAGCCGACACACGTCCACTGCTGGGCATAGGCCTCCCCTGTACGAATGCTGGTTTGACGGTTTGACATGACACAATACCACAACCTTTTAATTTCAATTTTTCCGCGATACCTGCTGTTGAGTTTCAAGATAAACAGGGTTTTTACTTATTAGCGTAGTTTTAAGAACCTTTATAATATGTACTAGCTGCGCCCCGCAGTTTCACCCGCGTGGTGATAGATATTTTGCATAGTAGACAATATTATCTTTATGAATTGTAGCCTATGTGTTATTCTGATATGTAAGCTATAATATTGTGAAGTTTCATCAAAATCCACTCAGTAGTTTTTGCGTGAAAGAGCAACAAACATACTTACAGACATCCACACAAACTTTCGCGTTTATAATATTAGTAGGATAGTAGTTTGAATTTCAATAAAAACATTTTCTTTCTTTCTTTTTGGAGAACCTCTCGATGAAAACCCTTCACAGATGTCTGGCCTATGACCCTGTATAAAGATTCACGACCGATGCGGCGCGGTGGGCGAAGGTCCGCCTGCGACGCAGGAGGTTGCGGGTTCGATTCCCGCCTCGGAACAATTGTGTGTACTATCTGCAGATATTTGTTCCGGGTGTTCTGGTCGTTTTCTATGTATAATAAAAAATATCTATCTATGTAATTTATAGTATTATGTATATCAGTTATCTAGTACCCATAACACAAGCTCTGCTTACCATGGGGCTAGATAACGCTGTGTGAATTGTCCAGAATTATTTCAATTTCAAGTTTGAAGTTAAATAAAAACATTTTCTTGCTTTCTTTTTGGGAAACCTCTCGTTGCGAACCCTTCACAGATGTCTGGCCCACGACCCTGTATAATTATGTAGCCCTGCATGGTGGTGGGTCCATGGTGTCGAATCATAACATTATATCATCAGAGTTACACGAGCCGCGCCCATCAAGTACCTAGTTAATTTTTATGCACTCGTTTATGCCGTTGTTTATACAGAAACACGTTCTGCTATTAAAGGACGAGCTATAAAACTCGATTATTTTACTAATAAAACTCGATTATTTTGATTATGTACATATTTGCTCGGGTCGACTACTGTGGTGTTGTGAATGAAGGTCCGCCTAAGACGTACTGGTTGTTGGTTCGATTCTAGTTACCTACGTATGGTGTGGATGTTTTTTTACGGGTCTCGTACTCTAGTTCGAATATGTTCATTACCTCGATGTCTCTACCACGACGGTACGTTTCGTCGATTGGTCGTTACCTCGAAAGATCATTACCTTGAAGGGTCTCTACCTGGACGGTAGGTTTCGTCGATGGATTGTTACATCGAAAGATCCACAAAACCAAGTTAATTTAGATTATAATTGAATGGTGTTATTATAGTACTACAGAGCACAACATAGAGTCCCTCTAGTTCGAGTTCATAAGAATTATTTGTCTATGTGTGTAGCCTCTTTGATCAAACCTCTACTATAATTTATTATCGAATAAGAAATAAGGTGTATTCATTAACACTTTGACTGCTGAAATCACACGGTATGTGTTTTCTACAAGTGACTAATATGCGTAAATCCACACTAGCGCAGCGGCTGAGAAAATACAGATCTTTGTGACTCAGCACAGCCGTAATATTTTCGAACGAAACGCATGTGCGGCGCAACACAGCCGGCTGTGTACCGCACGAATTTTTTAGGTTAAAAAAAAGATTGCAGTCGTCGAAAAAAAATCGCTGTCAAAGTGTTAACTCGTCACTTAATTGTATTGTCATATTACCTAGGTACGTAAATGTATCTATTTAATGGCCCATATAAAATTACCATTAAAATGTATAACAAACTGCGGCAGTTCTGATAACTCTAAACTCTTAAAAAAAGTACCGTGCTTAAGTAATCAATGAAACAAGTAAAGCATTCAAAAAAAACCTTCCCGTAAACGCCATATTTCTCCAAACTCCCATAAAAAGTGCAAAAAGCCCGCTATCCAAGCCAAGTAGGTACATTCCGTCCCGCGCCATAGTGACCTATTTTCCCGCCCTACGCAGTGTGACGTAACAACGGCAATGCGCACAGCCCGGCTGACATCTCCAGGGGAAAGGCAATCTTATCACCTGATAATAAAGCTCATATTGTGAGCCACGTTATGATATTCAAAAATGGAAGAAAGATGTATAGAAAACTTTTTCGAAGATTGCGATTTGTTCTTCTGGTGTGCGTTGTGAAATGCTATCTTATCACCTGTCAATAAGGCTGGTATTGGATTTCGTTTGAGTCAACATTTTAAATAAAACTTTTTAGATTTTTGCAGATTATTGTCCGTTTTTTCAGTGCCAGAGAAAAAGGATATCTGATTTATCTTTGTTCATTTTGGTTATGAAGCTCAAAATTAAACACATATTATAAGAAGAAACTTCTGGAAATTTTATTTTTAATAGGCACCCTCATCCTTCAAAAACCGTAGACACGAACCATAGAACATAGCTCGTATATTCCATAGAATCATCGAACATAGCTTATTCTTATTTGTCCCGAAAAATTTAACAAAACTGTAATACACCTTCGATAATACATTTTTGCACAATTTCCTATGCTATGGTGTTTCCTATGTCAAAAGTTAGTACGTAGTAGATATATAGCATCTGTTAGTATTTCATCTAAATAAAATAAAAAAATATACATTGTATCTTCAATGTTGTACATAAGGTTTATTTTCCAGTGCAGTTTCCATGCGCTATTTCCCTGCATCAGGTCATGGGGTTATGGGGTCACTGCAATGCGACCAAAACGAGGTCGCGAGAATCCGCAATGGTCTCTTAATGTAGGAAATGGAACTATGGGCTGGGCTTTTGTTTTCGATGTTATTTAGACACTATAGTTTGACCGAAACCGCTGTACCGCTCCTTAGGAAAGTGCGGCGAGGTGGGGGACGAGGAAAAAAGAGCAAGAGTACGCGTTGACGGCAGACTGATGGATCGGAGCGGCCGATATTTCCCCCCCGTCTCGCCGCTCGCATACCTCAGGCGCGGTACAGCGGTTTCGGTCAAACTATAGTCTGTGGCTTCGCACGGAAATTAAAAATAGAAGCATCAGAAATTAAATTTCGCATATTCCAGAATTCTGATTTGAACCTTATTCCATGGGAATAATGTCGTCATCGCTGCCACTGCCCAACCCACCCACGGAGTCGCAGCTGACGGGCACGAGTATTCATAATATTAATCCCTAATGCATTTAACAAATTTTCGCTCGGGAGGAAATAATTGACCAAATTTGAACCTGGCTCGCGGACCAATAGGTACATTTAGGCCTCGCCTAACAACGAGTTCGCGCCGTTGACTTGTTTACCCTTAAGTTGGTAGCATTAGGACAGTTACAATAAACAGATTGTATGTTTGTTCGTTTGTTTTGTTCTAATAAACATGTATGAGGAAGCGTCCAAATGCCACGAGTATTCTTAGAACTAAAGCTTAGCGCACATTTCTCCTACGCCGCTATTACGCAGCACGAAAATGTGCATTCAGGCTATAGGCTCCACTCGTTATTTTCAGATACATTTTACATATATTAAAAAATAAAATTACATTCAAACAATAGAAACAAATTAGAACTAGTATTACAACAATCAAGCTAACTGCAGACTGTTGCAAACAATCTACAGGTAGCTCAACTGGTCCATAATCAATACCGGTCGACGCGCTTCCCCGCGACGCTGGCTGCATTGCCCCGCGCTGTATGGCAATGCTGATGCGCATACAGTCTTCTAATACCCATAACACAAGCTCTGCTTAGCTTGGGGCTAGATGATGCTATGTGCATTGTCCAGCATTATTTATTTAAATCAGTTCCCGTGGGATAGAAATAACATTAAAACATTTCCATAGAAACAACACGGGCGAAGCCGTGGGTGGAACTAGCTGAAGATATACCTACATTCTTAGAAGAGGTATTATTTCTTCCAATCGATGCATTTGTAATTTATTATAGTAATTCATTATTTTATTACAATGTGATCTTGAAAATCATGATAATAATATACCTCTTTAACCACAACAGCCTATATTAGTCCACTGCTGGACGCAAGCCTCTCCTGATAAGCGCATTATTGACTTTTATCTCGAGGGTGTAATGTCTATAATTCCTACGCAGGGCATGCGGGTTGGGGATCACAGTTCGGTGGTAAATAGTTCTGCACTCGAAGCTGCTGCCTGCCCCCCGGTGGATATCCCTTAGTCGCCTCTTACGACACCCGCGGGAAGTGTTGCGGTGGTGGAAATTCTAAGCTGGTACCACACGGCGTATTATATGTACCTACTTATATAGACAGTGCAGATAATTCTTTGAAACAGACAATAATTATAAATCAGCGCGCCTGATAGATTTTATGGAGCAATGTTTTTTCAATTGCTCATTATTATTGTGTAGGCGCTATGGCTATTTTTTTAGATCTTAGACTTGAGCGAAATTAAAATCCTAATATGTCGTATAGTCGAGCTCAGAGTTAGCAGCAAATTATGTCAACAAATCAGAGTATTGATCGAGTCAAGATAAACATGAGTTGTGGCAGAAAGAATCTCAATTCTGCAAATTGATAAATTTCCTTTGAAAACCGCTAACAATAATGTAAAATTAAGGTTAAATACTGCGGGATTTATCTATCTATTGTTATGTACTACCAACAGTAAGAAAATAGGACACATACGAATCTTAAAACTAATAAACATTTGTATTAGATTGCTTATTTCATTTGCAAGTAATTATAAAATCCACTATAATACTTATTATTAACACAAGCTCTGCTTAACTTGACACTAGATGATGCTATGTGGATTGTCCAGCATTATTATTATTTCCCTTGATAACACAACTTCATAAGTCTCTTTAACAAAACGTGCCAACGCCACGACAGTTCTTAAAAGGCCTCGACTCTTTATGGCCTCCACTTTTCACTTTTAACCCTTGACCCGGTAGAAGGCCACTGCGGTTGACTGCAGTGCTTATTGATGCCAAAACACGTGCTGGCTAAGCGTGTCGAGTCATTAAGTATTAGGGTTCTTTACCCCGCTAAAGCCAGATATCTACGTATATTGTACTATATTATTATTCATAAAATTTATTGATTAATTTTAAAATTATTTTATGAATTACTAGCTGCGCCCTGCGGCTTCGCGAGCGCAAATCTATGTGTCAAATGGTTTATAAACCTTCCTCTTGAATCACTTTATCTATTTAAAAAAACGTAGTACAAGTTAGTTTTAAAGATCTAAGCATATAATAGGGACAGACAGACAGCGGGAAGCGACTTTGTTTTATGGTTAGTGATTTATACTGAGACGACGATGACGCGAAATCCATTATTTTCGTTCACCCAAAAAGTTCTCAATGCGCCTCAAGAAGTTTTCACTTCAATACATTGCCGCCAATCTCCTTGTCTTTTGCTTATCGTTTCGTCGGTTAAAAATATAAATCGCGGACAAAATCAAGTCGTAAATCACTCCGAAAGAAATAGGTGCTCGATCCTTTATCGCAGGTTCTTTTATTTGACGATTACTTTGTTCGAGCAGTGGCGAGTTTACTTTCTTACTATGTAGTTAGCTCTGAATATTCAGCAATATGGCGTATATTATTTACTTAGCTATGGAGACAGCTAGGCTCGGAGTTTCTCTGAAGGATAGGATTCGTAATGAATACATCCGACAGAGAACCAAAGTTATCGACATAGCTCTAAGAATTAGCAAGCTGAAGTGGCAGTGGGCCGGCCATATCTCGCGAAGAACCGACAACCGTGTTTTTGGGATGACGACCTGCGAAGGACTGCGCACAGATGCTGGATGCGTCAAGCTGAAGATAGGGCGCTATGGCGCTCATTGGGGGAGGCCTATGTCCGTCCAGCAGTCGACTAACATCATATATTATCATATTGATACACACAGCATCATCTAGCCCAGAGCTAAGCAGAGCTTGTGTTATGGGTACAAGATGACTGATATACTTAATACAATACGCATAGATAGTGTTTTTTATTATACATAGTATAGATAACGGCCAGAAAACCCACAGAATAAAATACATGAATGGTCTTCCATAACCTGCGATCAAATACTATCTAGATTTCGGGTCGCATACAAAGTCAAAGCTAAAAGCCGTCTCCGTAAATAAGAGCGCACTTGAGGCAAGTAAATGTAGAATAAGTTATATTTTTACCTTTAAATTAACAAATAATTTAATATTTTTATTTTTATTTATGCAACTTATGAATACACATTGCGGCATTGGGACACGTGTTTACGTTGGCTGTTCCAATCGAACTAAACAAAATAAGAGCTCATATTACAAGTGCGCTCTTATTTACGGAGACTGATTTTATGCGCCGACCCGACATCTAGATAGTACTTTAGAAACTATCACGGTTATTAACACTAAAGTCACTTATAACAGGATATTTCCCATGATTTGATTTTTATTTTATTAATGTGCCGAATTATTGGAAAACTCAAAAATCATTACAAATGCGCTCTTATTTACGGAGATGGATTTTTAGCGCCAACACGACATCTAGTTAGTATTTGTGATAGCAGCATAACCTGTTTTGTGATGAAAGCATTACACCATGCTCCATAAGCTTATCTACGAGCTCGACGCATCTCTAGTTATTCTTATCAGCTTCTGATAAGGTGATAAGCGGCGGCGTCTGGCGTGTTACAACGATTCCCTAGATACGATAGGCTACAAATCTGCCCACAAAACTATTATATGCCTACATATTAAAAATAAATAAATAATGCTGGACAATCCACACAGCATTATCTAGCCCCATGGTAAGCAGAGCTTGTGTTATGGGTACTAGATAACTGATATACATAACATTACATGGATAGATATTTTTTATTATACGTAGAAAACGACCAGAACACCCGGAACAAATATCTGCAGATCGTACAGACAATTGTTCAGAGGCGGGAATCGAACTCTGCGTCGCAGGCGGACCTTCGCCCACCGCGCCACATCGGTCGTCAAATATATGAAGATACGTTCCTTATTTATCTATTTTTCTTGTCGTGTGAATTCTTTTTCGAGCCAGTTTATTGTAATTAATATGTGATTTTATTTGATTCCCTTTCTTTGTTTTACATTACAGCCATTTAAAACTAAGTCGTTACATTATACAAATTATAAAAATAAAGATAATAAAAATCACAAAATGCAGACAAAGAAAATACTTAGTTGTAAAATTAAAATTAAACAGAATTGTTTTTTAACTTTCTTACATATATAAATATTAAGAAAATTACTATTATTCATATATTTCACATCACGGAAGGAGCCGCTTTCAAGTTAAATGTTTCATGGCTTATCATTTGACAATAAAACCACGAAAAGGAATTCGACACGTTCCTAAGGATTTCGGGAACAAAGACACGGGAGATTACTAGTGTTGACATAATAGAACAAGCTTGTTTTTTACGTCGTTATCAGTCACAAGTCATTGCCCTATTCGATAACTTTGCTAATTTGGACTTTAACTGACTTTAGGCACCAGAAATAGACAATAAGAACCACCTCAATACGCGAGCTGCTGTTGGTAGTCGCGGTGTAAGAATATACCCCTTCAACTTAACCCATCATCGTAATCAACAGCCTATGTTAGTCCACTGCTGAACATAGGCCTCCCTTAACACTTTGACTGCGATTTTTTTTCGACGACTGCGATCTTTTTTTTAACCTAAAAAATTCGTGCTGCCGCTCTACACAGCTGTTGTGTTGCGCCGCACATGCGTTTCGTTCGAAAAATATTATGGCTGTGCTGAGTCACAAAGATCTGTATTTTCTCAGCCGCTGCGCTAGTGTGGATTTACGCATATTAGTCACTTGTAGAAAACACATACCGTGTGATTTCAGCACTCAAAGTGTTAATGAGCGCCATAGGCAGTCTTTCGCAAATCGTCATACCTGGTCGGAGGGCGTCGTATACGTTTCCTGAATCGCGGTTTCTACTCAAGAACACGTTTACCCCAGCGGTTGTCGGTTCTTCGCGAGATATGGACGAGATACTACATAATAACGCACACAGATCCCCCTTTTTCAATCCATCCACGGTTGTCTGGTAGAGATCGCTCTTGAGATTGTCTATCTATCTATCTATGGCCAGCCGACTGCCATTTCAGTTTGTTAATTCTCAGAGCTATGTCGATAACTTTGGTTCTCTCTCGGATGTATTCATTACGAATCCTATCCTTCAGAGAGACCCCGAGCATAGCTCTTTCCATTGCTCGCTGACTTTGAACTGGTGGACCAGCCCTATCGTGAGTGTCCACGTCTCAGCTCCGTAGGCCATAACGGTAGTAGTATATGTAGTATGCCCATAGTTTTACGTGCGAGCAGGGTCTATACGGCCTGCTTGTAGAGTCGCCTATACTTTTTGGTAATATTCATAGGAAGCAAGGGTGAAAGACCTCTATGACCTCCACTATCTATGGTTACTGATAAGGACAGGTGGAGCTTGTTCCATACAAACATACTTTGCAACAAGCATTTTTTATTTACATGTACCGACCTTGATTGATTCAGCTACATACATTTGACACTCTTCTCACCAAAATCATTTTAGAAGGAATGCCACGAAATGGGTGTACCTACTTAGCCGAAAATAGGTGATTTTAGACTAATTTTTTGGTTCTAAAGTCATTTAAAATGGGATATTTACCATGATATGATTTTCGAGCTGCGTTCGATACTCAGAATACAGAAAGTCTGTATTCTGAGGTTCGATACTAGTGAAACCGGTGGTAGTGGCCACGTTCGTAGCAAAAGACAAAAAATGAGGGTAGATCGGTATGTCTGCCCATAAAATTAAATTAAATTCGTTTATTGATTCAGACTTATTATATATCCATATTGTGATTTATTATAGAATTTAAAAAACTCGCAGTGCCTTCAGTTACTGCGTGATCATGGCGCATGAAACTGTGCCGAAATATTGGATAACTCAAAAATCAAATCGTGGTAAATATCCCGTTTTAAATGACTTTAGTGTTGATAACTATGATAGTTTCTAAAGTTAAATTTTTTGGTTTACAATTTTTTAATTACTATGTTTTATTTTTAATCGCTGTCGATCAAGATATCCTCCTGCGAGGAATATCCGATCGTAGGTAATCGCCCATAATTTTTGAATGAGCTTGGGTCCTATATACACCCTCCTTGTAGAGTCGCATATACCTTTTGGTCACATTTTTAGGATGCAACGGTGGAGGACCTCTTTGACCTCTACTATCTATGGTTTACTCAAGGACACAGATTCAACTACATAAAGTTAGTTACTCCTCAGCACAATCATTTTATAAGAGACTAGCTGTTCCCCGCGGTTTCACCCACGTTAAACTCGAATTTCACTTTATTAGATGATTTTTTTACACCTTAGGTTACATTATTGGAGTTTAAGTATGGATCCCTAACTTTTTTGAAAATATAATATAGCCTATGTTCACCGGGAACAGTGTAGCTTCCCAACGGTGAAAGAACTTATCAAATCGAGCCAGTAGTTTCGGAGCCTATTTATTACAAACAAACAAACAAAAAAATCAAACCTTTCCTCTTCATAATATTAGTATAGAAGTATAGATATAGACTCTATGAACGGGTGAACACGAGTATTTTCGAATTCGACTCAATTTTAGATATTAGTAAAAAGTAAAAAGAATTTTCTTTTAGCAGAACAGAGACGAATAGTACACATCCTCGTATAAATTAACCTTAATAGATAATAAATCAATAAATAAAATAAATAAAAAAGCCGTTTATTCCATAACCTTAATAGTAAAGTAATCAGTAAAAGTGAAAAATAATTATTATTTTTAAAAATAATATAAAAATAATAATAATGAAAATATGTTTAAAAATAATACCTTAATAGATAAACTGACACAATCGGTCTCCACTCAGCTCTATGGTAGAGCAGACCATACCATAGCGCTGGTCTTCCGTGGAGACCGTGGTTTCGTATCAATACTACTAAAACTTTTTAATTGACGACCGATGTGGCACGGTGGGCGAAGGTCCGCTTGCGACGCAGGTGGTTGCGGGTTCGATTCCCGCCTCGGAACAATTGTGTGTACGATCTGCAGATATTTGTTCCGGGTGTTCTGGTCGTTTTCTGTATATAATAAAAAAAATATCTATCTATGTAATGTATAGTATTATGTATATCAGTTATCTAGTACCCATAACACAAGCTCTGCTTAGCTTGTGGCTAGATAATGCTGTGTGAATTGTCCAGAATTATTTATTTATTTAATTCGCTTTAGAGAGTTTCAATGTAGTGATCTGATACTCTTTACTATCTCGAAGCATCAAAACGGCTGAAGTGGTTTGATGAATGAGGTAGGTATCTCAACACACTATAAATATGGCTATATACAACGCAATATAATGAAGGCATTTTTCAAAAAATAAAATTACACGTGACTGCTCGTCTAGACGCGACAACCTTTACTGACAGGACCGCGAAAATGGCGAAAACCCCTTATGGTGGCACTTCACATGGCTATTTGTATTTGTGTATTTGGCATACTTGGCAAACATTACCATGTGTGGACAGTTTATTCGACAAAGTGCTCGCCTTTTTTGCCTATTTGACAAATAAGTCCAATACCAAATACGCGTTACCGTGCGCTTGTCGGTTTCTCGAGGCACATCAAAGCAGTCAAATAGGCAAATACGCAATAAGCCGTCCACACAATGGCCGTATAGGCACCTTGCGCTCTGCTCAGTCTGCTGCCAAATGTTTGTGTGTTTGTTATTTGAGTGCCATGTGTGGATGGTCGTATTTGCCTCTTTTTGCATGTTCGTCTGAACGTCATATATTTTGCCAAATACTACAAACACCCAATAGCGAACACAAATAGCCATGTGAAGTGCCACCATTAGAGGTCTCGTCGATGCGCATTTTTGTGCGACTGTGCCGTTTCGAGCAGTTTGTAGGTAGTTTCCATACTGTCTGTCCATATGTAGAGCAGATCATACCTAAAAACCCTCATCTTGAAAGTCCCTGCTCACTCTACCTCTTTCTATGACAAATCGTTCACTGTACAAGCTACCCGTCTATGGAATGCTCTTCCTCTGGACATCAGACGTGCAAAATCACTCCCTATCTTCAACAAACTGCTACATCAGCATTATTTATCCATATGAAATATTGACAGCCTTATCTTATGTCTGTGTAAGTTTATTATAATGTTTGTAATGTAGGTATTTAGTGTATTTGTTACAAATTATTTATTAAAGTGCCACCGTCTATATTGTTCGTTCATGTCCAGTCCATCCCAAGGTTGCCAGGAAGAGATCGCTCTCAGCGATATGGCAGGCCTTAATACCTTTATTCTAAGTTTTTATCTATGTATACTGAGTCTAAAATCTGAAAAAACGGGGTAAAACACGAGCCAATCCGCGGGCACAGCATAGTTATCTGTAAAGTCATCATACACGGTCCCAAAACATCAATTTGCCTATTATCTTATCAACCAATGGCGTGCCGTTATCAGAAACCTATTTAATGACATCACAACGACGGATGGAGAATCTGTTTTATGTCGTATCTGCTATATGCGTGCTCTAGCTTAGTTGACGAGCGATGTGGCGCGGTGGGCGAAGGTCCGCCTGCGACGCAGAAGGTTGCGGGTTCGATTCCCGCCTCGGAACAATTGTGTGTACGATCTGCAGATATTTGTTCCGGGTGTTCTGGTCGTTTTCTATGCATAATAAAGAAAATATCTATCTATGTAATATATTGTATTATGTATATCAGTTATCTAGTACCCATAACACAAGCTCTGCTTACCATGGGGCTAGATAATGCTGTGTGAATTGTCCAGCATTATTTATTTTATTATAATAAGCGAATTTATATTCTTCTTTATATATTTATAAAAATATATTGCTGTTCGTTAGTCTCGCTACAACTCGAGACCGGCTGGGCTGATTTAGCTGATTTTGGTTTTGAAATGTTTGTCGTAGTCCAGGGAAGGTTTAAACGGTGAGAGAACATGGTGAAATTGCGCAGAAATTTCTACGCGGCTGAAGCCGCGGGGCGCAGCTAGTTATAATATAAAAAAATTGCTGTGTGAATTGACCATCACAACCACAACCAATTGATCATCACCACGACTGTAATCTTTGACGACCGATGTGGCGCGGTGGGCGAAGGTCCGCCTGCGACGCAGGAGGTTGCGGGTTCGATTCCCGCCTCGGAACAATTGTGTGTACGATCTGCAGATATTTGTTCCGGGTGTTCTGGTCGTTTTCTATGCATAATAAAAAAATATCTATCTATGTAATGTATTGTATTATGTATATCAGTTATCTAGTACCCATAACACAAGCTCTGCTTACCATGGGGCTAGATAATGCTGAGTGAATTGTCCACCATTATTATTATCTCATGAACAACGAATCGATCCACACATAATCATTCTTATTGTACATTTGTATGATCATGCATAACTTTCCTAACATACCTAGGTATACATAAGAGGCTACGTACAACCCGCTGCCTCCATCCCACTCACACACAATCGGTCAGAAAGAGACGGTGGAACCACGTGCAAACAACCAAAAGCCTTGAATTCAGACAACTGATAACATGAATTGCGCTGTGCGATATTTTGTTTTAATTTTAACAAAAGAGTTGGGTTTTCAGGCTTTGAAAGAAAACTACAAACTACTTGAGTTTTTATTCGGCAACCTACGTGTTCTTGAGTGGAGACGACGACTCGGTAAACGTAGTGTAAGGACGCCCTCCGACCAGGTGGGATGACGACCTGCGAAAGACTGCATGGTACGACTGACATGGTAGATGCTGGATGCGTCAAGCTGAAGACAGGGCGCTATGGCGGTCATTGGGGGATGCCTATGTCCAGCAGTGGACTGATATAAGCTGATGATGTAGATGGTGGGTCAACCTAGACTTAAATCGATTATTTTAGGAACATACAATACAACACAAATACGCAGAAAAAAACAGTAAAGAACAAACAAACAATGCACAATGGGCAGCCTTTTTGCTAAGAGCTATTTCATCCAGGCAACCTTTGGATGGACACGTAACTATAGTATAGGTATAGACGGTGGCGTATTATAGACTAATGTACCTAAATACTAATAATACCTGACGACCGATGTGGCGCGGTGGGCGAAGGTCCACCTGCGACGCAAGAGGGTTCGATTCCCGCCTCGGAACAATTATGTGTACGATCTGCAGATATTTGTTCCGGGTGTTCTGGTCGTTTTCTATGTATAATAAAAAATATCTATCTATGTAATGTATTGTATTATGTATATCAGTTATCTAGTACCCATAACACAAGCTTTGCTTAGCATGGGGCTAGATAATGCTGTGTGGATTGTCCAGCATTATTTATTTATTTATAAGTATTTGTCCCGAAAAACTAAAACAAATGTAAATTCCAGGAATTCTATTACTCAGAGTCAACTTGATCGGTCAAAATCAGTTGTAAAATTTTTCGAAACAAGAAAATATTATTTTTTTTGATATTTTTTTAGCGTGAATTTTATAACGTGTAGTTGGTTAAAGTAACCTGAATTGCTAAATAATAAAAATAGTACTATATTTGAAAAGATCCCGAACCAAAATAACATAGCCTACACTAGCTATAGCGCGCAGCTTCGCATCGTATTTCAGTTCTGTAAGTCGTCTCAAGTTTTGTAGAAACTAGGTCAGGCGGGGTGTCGTGGCCCAGTGTTGCTATTTTAGGTCGAAACGCAAACATTCAACCTCTGTAGCGCAGTGAACGAATGTCCGCATCATACGGATAAGAATCTGCGTTCGATTTTCACCGCGGGACAAATGACTGTCATATCTTGTATACACTATAACTTTACGGAGTTTTTTGATAGCTAGTAGTTTTTGATAACTAGTAAGTAACCTAGAACTATTCTAGACTAGGTATTTAGAAAATAAGACCTAGGTATTTGCTGTGTTTAAATATTATTGTATGCCCGAAAGGATAAAATTGTTGATACCAACTAAAAAAGGCAGGGGGTGTACCAAGAATAGAACTAGAATGAATATGAACATAACATGAATATTTAAAGATAAAAAAATGTAAAATATATATATATAAAATATGTATTATGTCCTATTCATTACAAACAAACAAAAAATCAAACCTTTCCATGATAAAAACACCATAATTCCTCCTACATTCCCGGCACAAAGCAGTAATTACCCTGGCAAGGCTGGCAACCCCACACCTCGGCCAATCAGGGGCCGCGCGCCGCAGTGCAGAGGGCAAAACTGGGTCACGCTCTGCGACCGGGCGGCGCGGTGTTGCTGTTTTTAAATCTTTTGCCTTTTTCTTGGGGGTTTTACTTGGAAGTTTTACAAAAAGCCGTAGGGTGCTACGGCAATGTCAAGTGATATGAGATTTTGGTGCGTCATTTGAGAGTTTTTTATGTTGTTCAGTTTGATTTGGCTGATATATTATTAATACAGTGATGTTTTTTTCTGAAAGTCGAAAATTCCCTTTTATTTTCGTCAAAACTCTATGTTTAAATTAAGAGTAGGGAACCGTTTACAAGGTAAGCTCTACAAATAACTTCATGATACTCTCTACCCAAAGTTTGTGAAACATGATTTTTATTTTGTTACCTAGAACCTCCCAAAATAATGAAAAGATCAAGATGAACTTTTTATCATTTGACACATAGATTTCCACGGGGGCGAAGCCGCGGGGAGCAGCTAGTATATATATTATATATATAAAAGAAAGTCGTGTTTGTTACAATACTTATAACTCGAGAACGGCTGGACCGATTTAGCTGAAAATTGGTGGAGAGGTAGCTTCGAACCAGGAGTCTAACATAGGATACTTTTTATCATTTGACACATAGATTTCCACGGGGGCGAAGCCGCGGGGAGCAGCTAGTATATATATTATATATATAAAAGAAAGTCGTGTTTGTTACAACACTTGTAACTCGAGAACGGCTGAACCGATTTAGCTGAAAATAGGTGGAGATGTAGCTTAGAACCAGGAGTCTAACATAGGATTTTTATAATTTAAATCATTTGACACATAGATTTGGACGGGGGCGAAGCCACGGGGCGCAGCTAGTTATTAATAAAAACGATGTTATCTGCATAAGTTTAAAAAAAAATATATAGAGGGTTTTGAAAATGTAGTACATGTCTAACGGGAAGTGACTTTGTTTTATACTATGTAGAGATTTATTTAAATTCAATTTATTTAATTTTTAAATGAAGCAAGTCTGATTTTTCTTTCCACTATGGTGTTTCCTATAACAAAAGTTAGTGTGTAATAGATTCATCATTATCATCATCTTCAGCCTATAGCAGTCCACTGCTGGACATAGGCAATGAGCGCCATAATAGATTGTAATGTTATAATTAAGAATTTACAGAACTTAACCGATATCAAGTGTAACATGTACCTAAAGACAGGGCGTTATGGCGCTCATTGGGGGAGGCCTATGTCTACGTGGACTAATATAGGCTGATGATGATGATGTATCTAAAGTGGAAAATAAATAAACAAATCAGGATAAAATATAGGTCACTCACAGTCCTAAATAATTACAATAATAAAGTTATCAAATTATAAAAACTGATTGCCCGATAACACAAACGTTTGTTTATGTTTCTGATAAGGTATGTTTGGGATGTATATTATGTACCTATGTGATGATTAATTCATTTATTGATAACAATTTCTAATTTAAAGAAACCACTAGTATGTTCATAACTTATGTGTCTAGTACATATGATTTGCCTATCTGTAAGTTGGTAGATTTTGAGTTGGAGCAAAACTCGTTCCAAGCTTTTTTATCTTCTAGATAATCTGATATCCTAATCTAATATTGTGTGTATCTCTATGTTAATTGTATGTGGTGGGTGTTATTAGTACCAAATAATGTTTTAACGGCGCCGGGTCCTTAAAGATACTATGCCAAAATGCACTGACGGTCCAAAGGAACAAACAACAAAATTCAATCTATCTATGTATTACCCTAGCGAAGCCGTGGGGCGCAGCTAGTATTCCCTAAAATAATCATATAAACCTACCCTAAAATCACAATAACCTGTAAATCACCGGAAACGTCACATTCAATGTTGCCACTCTCACGAAGAATGCACAATTTTTAATGTTGCCATTACGCGTCCGGAGTTAGCGATAACACTAACAATGGTGCTGCGGTTTGTTTGTATGTACCTGTCTCACTTGTTACAATTGTATCGAATTTATAAGATTTCATACAAAAATTTCACGACTCGGGTAACGTAGTGTAGGACGCCCCCCGGCCCTCTGGAATCTGGAATGACGACCTGCGAAGGACTGCAGGCAGATGTTGGATGCGTCAAGCTGAAGACAGGGCGCTATGGCGTGAGTTAGGGGAGGCCTATGTCCAGCAGTGGACTGCTACGGCTGATGATGATGGTACAAAAATGTAGGTTTTATGTTAACTTTGACTTACCTTCTTGTGGTCAAAGAAGGTCTACTATAAAATAACCATAATTTTCCATCCATACCGCAATGCTTGAAAACGAAAGTTTTCAACCAGTGCGTCCTACCCGTTATGACCTACGGAGCTGAGACGTGGACACTCACGATAGGGCTGGTCCGCCAGTTCAAAGTCGCTCAGCGAGCTATGGAAAGAGCTATGCTCGGAGTTTCTCTGAAGGATAGGATTCGTAACGAATACATCCGACAGAGAACCAAAGTTATCGACATAGCTCTAAGGATTAGCAAGCTGAAGTGGCAGTGGACCGGCCATATCTCGCGAAAAACCGACGGCCGCTGGAGCAAACATGCTCTTGAGTGGAGACCACGACTCCTTAAACATAGTATAGAACGCCCTCGATCAGGTGGGATGACGACCTGCGAAAGACTGCAGGTAGGTAGATGCTGGATACGTCAAGCTAAAGACAGGGCGCTATGGCGCTCATTGGGGGAGGCCATGTCCAGCAGTGGACTAACATAGGCTGATGATGGACCATATTTTTGCATTTATATTTCGTGTGATAATTAGATATTATATTTAATGTGACATCTTTATAAGATTTAGGTTCAGGTTAATGGGTCAGCATCGATTTTTGACAACCTCTGTGATGCGGTGGACAAAGTTCCGCCTGCGAAAAGGTTGCGGGTTCGATATCCGCCTCGGGACAAATGTTTTTACGATCTGCATTATATTTGTTTAGGGTGTTCTGTAAGTTCATCAGTTATCTAGTACCCGTACAGATATATTTTATTATAAGTACATAGAATACATTCAGAACACCCTGAACAAATATCTGCAGATCGTACAAATATTCCAGCCAAGGTGGGAATCGAACCCATGCGTCACAGGAGAGCCGTCACCCGCCACGCCACAGCGGTCTTCAAATCATCATCCATGCCAAGATGTACTCCGCTATATTGAATTGATCGCTTTAAGAACTAGGTTGTGTTCCCTTGCGCGAGAAATTGCTTCTATTTGATACTAAACTGTCAACCTGTACCAATTTTATAGCAATTGTATTTGCAGATTATAGTTGCCTACTCTATAAGGTCGAGGATTTTCTCGAAAGAAAATTATGTTTTTTTTTTATTTTAACGATTGTGAATAATGTTATTATTTTATTACTTTTTGTATCGTGTTATATAATTTTTTCTGCAAATTTAATTGAATCTATATTCCATACTCTGACATATTGTTATTTATATATTTTTAATATTTAAAATTGTATTTAATTATCAGTATGTACTTAGATTTTTACTATGCGACTTGTAAATATTTTCTTTTACCAATAAACTGACTATCTGACTATCTGAATAGACTAGTGTGGTTTGCAAACAAACCACTCTAATCGGAACTTATGCTACACTCTCACTCATGTGTACTCTACAAGCGCACACTCACATGAGGTCTCCTGCTGCACTGTCTCTCACAAGACGAGTGCCTGCAGGAGACCCCGACATCTAGAACACACATGCACTACATACGTAGACTGTCTGTGGCCCTTAATACCTCTAATAATTATAGTTTTAGTTTTCTTTTCTTACAATTTTATCTGTTATAGTTATTAAGTATCTATTCTTTTTTTTCTAATAATATTTCCGTATCAAGGCACAAACCACTAATAATAACTAGTAATTTACTGAAGTCTGCGAAGGAGGCACTGGTGACTAGCAACACAGGTTTTAAAACCTATCACTGGCACCAGTCTCTCACAAACAGGTATCTGTATCTACTGCACTACACCTTGCATAACAATTATGTACCTGTATTATGTACCTTTACCTGTATTATGTATTTTATGTACCTTTTTGTGAAGAGAAAATAAATTATTATTTTATTTAATTTTTTTATTATAGTAGTAGGGGAGCCCATGATGCTAAATGGGGATTTCTCTAGGACTCGAGCGTCATAGAGACCTATTGGGTTGCAAAGCTTAGACGATAAGCATATTTTTTTATATGATGTATAACCTTTCATCGGTGTTGGTGGTATCGGTGGATTACCTTTTGTCGCTTTAGTAAATAATAAATAAATAATGCTGGACAATCCACACAGCATTATCTAGCCCCATGGCAAGCACCTTCGCCCACCGCGCTTGGCGAAGGTCCGCTTGCGACGCAGGAGGTTGCGGGTTCGATTCCCGCCTCGGAACAATTGTGTGTCTATCTGCAGATATTTGTTCCGGGTGTTCTGGTTGTTTTCTATATATAATAAAAAATATCTATCTATGTAATGTATTGTATTATGTATATCATTTATCTAGTACCCATAACACAAGCTCTGCTTACCATGGGGCTAGATAATGCTGTGTGAATTGTCCAGCATTATTTATTTATTTATTATTCTTTGTGCTCGACCTCCACTTAGCCGGATTATTATTTAGAATTCAAGAATCCTATTTATGAATCATGTATAATTATTTCAAGTTTCAAAATGTATAATGCTATATCTATCTACATATATAAAATCAATTGCTGTTCGTTAGTCTCGCTAAAACTCGAGAACTGGGCCGATTTAGGTCATTTTGGTTTTGAAATGATTGTTTTAGTCCAGGGAAGGTTGAGAAAATATGGTAAAATTGCGCTGAAATTTCCACGCGGGCGAAACCGTGAGGCGCAGCTAGTAAGGTAATAATTTTCAAGTTTCACAATTTAGCTACGATGCGTCTACGAAAGTGCTACGCCGTAGCATGTGCTACGAAACTCGTAGAGGGCTCGTAGAAGCCTACGAATTTCAGGCTTGTAAGAAACCTCTACGCTATCGATCGAAAGATCGAAAAGCGTTGCAATTTTTCCATTTAGCTGCATGTAATATTTAAAATGCTCGGAGTTTCTCTGAAGGATAGGATTCGTAATGAATACATCCGACAGAGGACCAAAGTTATCGACATAGCTCCAAGAATAAGCAAGCTGAAGTGGCAGTGCGCCGGCCATATCTCGCGAAGAACCGACGGCCGTGGGGCAAACGTGTTCTAGAGTCGTCCAACGAGGACGGTGGGCCGAGTGGGATGACGACCTGCGAATGACTATAGGTAGATGCTGGATGCGTCAAGCTGAAGACAGGGCGCTATGGCGCTCATTAGGGGAGGCCTATGTCCAGCAGTGGACTGCTATAGGCTGATGATGATGAATATTTAAAAAAGAAGGAAAAAGTAGATACTCCATATTAAAATATTACATTTCTTCCTAAAAATATAAATTTAAATACCAAGATAAGGCCGCTTTATATTTTGTTTATTCTAAGTATTTATATCTGTTTTGTGTGGTATAATAATAAATAAATAAATAAATAATGCTGGACAATTGACACAGCATGGTAAGCAGAGCTTGTGTTATGGGTACTAGATAACTGATATACATAATACAATACATTACATAGATAGATATTTTTTAGTATACATAGAAAACGACCAGAATTTAGTATTTTCTATCTATATATCTAAGAGTAATAAATAATAATATTCATAATTTTTTTATGTAAAGTAGCATAACTAAATATATGGTAGGTATTAAGTAAATAGCTATGTTATTTACCTTATGTGTGTAAGACGCCTGCAAGGTTACGTATGTACATAAATAAATAAAGTAATGGTTCTTTCAGTTTGGCAAGGTTGAATTGAATTATATATATATATTTTTAGTTACTAGCCGTATCAAATTTTAAATTAAAATTTCACATTTCTGAATTTTAATATAGCCTATGTTCACCGCGGATAGTTTAGCTTCCCAACGGTGAAAGAATTTTTCAAATCGGTCCAGTAGTTTCGGAGCCTATTCATTACAAACAAAAAAACAAACCTTTTCTCTTTATAATATTTTGATGATTCGTTTTTTTTTTAATTATTTATTCTAGTTAAAAAAAAATCAGAGTGTACTGAATCAAAGCTATCGTATTTTCTACTACTATGTAGTTATATTATTATAATTGTGTATTGTGCAGTCTTAAGATAATCCTCCTTATATTATACACGCGAAAGTTTGTCAGTATGAATGGATGGATGTTTGTTACTCTTTCACGTAAAAACTACTGAATGGATTTTAATGACACTTTACAATAATATAGCTTATACATCAGAATAACACATAGGCTACAATTTATAAAGATATATTGTATAATATCCAGAATATCTATCACCACGCGTGTGAAACCGCGGGGCGCAGCTAGTTATTTATGTTTCTTCATAAACTGAACGTCATTATTTTTTTCCGCCTTGGTAAATTTTTCATAATGGAATTAGAAAACATGGTGAGGGTGAAAACTGGTAAAGCCATTATGAGTCTCCTATGGTCATTGTGGAGATAGCTCGGTGAGGCCTTTGTCCAGCATTGGACGTCGATCGGCTGATATTATGAAAAACAGATCTGAAATTACTGAAATAAATTTATTTCAGTAATTTGAGATAACCTAGTTTAACAGCGAAAGTACTATCTATATCGAGATACAGTTGAATTGAGAACCTCTTCCTTATTATGAAGATAGTTTAAAAAAATCATATGTTATAATTATGAAAACTTGTTATACACTCATAAAAACATAAATCGATTCATTAAAAAAAGCGATATACATAATGTAAATACTAGAAATAAGAATAAACTCGCTGTTCCCACAACTAGACTACATAAGATAAGTGCATCTTTTAAAGGGCAATGTATACGCTTCTGCAACAAAACTCCAAGTGAGTTGCAAAAATTATCAATAAATAAATTTAAAAAAATTGTGAAGCATATTCTTTGTAAAAAGGCTTATTACAAAATATCTGATTATCTAGAAGATAAAAAAGCTTGGAACGAGTTTTGCTTCAACTCAAAATCCAACAACTTACAGATAAGCAAATCTATGTACTAGACATATAAGTTATGAACATACTAGTGGTTTCTTCTCACTTCTTCCACTGGTGGACATAACATTGAAGTGAACATCAATATAATAATGAATAGTATAAAATATGACTTGTCTAAGTGCTTATTTGTAAGCCTAAGGAAATAAACTTTCATTTCATTTCAAATGATATTTTAACAAATTAAAAAATATTATTTATAAGCTGTTATAAAATTATGTATTGATTTTAAAAAGGCATGTTTCAGACACTGGTAGTCTAGGTCAGGTAACTATGCCACGGTTTGTTTATTTTAGATGTTTAAAAAAAAACATTAAGAAACATTTGAAAAACACCAAGCTCTATAATAACTAAATATATAAACATTTATATTTGTTCCGGGTGTTCTGGTCGTTTTCTATGTATAATAAAAAATATCTACTTATCTATGTAATGTATTGTATTATGTACATCAGTTATCTAGTACCCATAACACAAGCTCTGCTTACCATGGGGCTAGATAATGCTGTGTGAATTGTCTAGCATTATTTATTTATTTGAGAAACACCTAGCTCTATAACATGAATAATAACTAAATCATACAAACATGCCGGAATTGAACCCCCTACCTCCTACGTCAAACTAAACCTTAATAAATCCTATTTCACTGAAAAATCAATGGTTAGGTTTTGCTTATCAATTTCAGGCGTTACGTAGGAACATATTACGAATACCTTACGTAGAAACCACCAACTTCGTATAAGGTATAGTTTCATATCAATTCTTATTTATTCTTTCTTTCACGATAAAATACAGATATACAGAACATTAAACTAGAAATTATATTTAAATACTGAGGAATTTGAAGTCGTATTTTAGTCTTTTCAAATAATTAGTTTTGGTTTTATATAAATTCTTATTTATTATTTCTTCCACGATAAAATATATACAAAACATTAAACTAGAAATTATATTTAAATACTGAGGAATTGGAGGTCGTATTTTAGTCTTTTCGTTTTTTTTCGATATATAATCCTAGATAAATAAACCTAATCTATAATCTAGTTACATGACTTTTATGTATTTACAATAACATTTCATATTTGCTTACATTGCGACCAACAGATGTGGATATTGGTTTGCGACTAGAAAATGCAAGGTCATGTGAAAAGTACTAGAAGAAAAATAATGAAGAATTTGCAACATGAGGAAATTCTTTCTCTGTCCGTTTTTCAAAAACATTTTTGAACACAATTCTAATAGAACCACACCGAATACAGCCTTACTAGCATAGAATACTGAAAAAATGCAATCATTCAAGTGGTCTCTACTTTCTGGTCTTACGTTTATAACACAACCTTATTCAAGAACACTTGCATATTCTTTGACATTTGAAGAATTCTCTACCTTTGGCTAGTGGTGTATACGACCATAATGATAAAATTATTCTAGAATTTTCAAGACGTTGACTAAAGAAAACCTTTTTGATTATAACCTTATTGGTTTAAAAACTTCTTCATTGCCAACCTTATTCAACACAACCGTACTGGCGTACACTATAGAATTCAAAATACGAAGGCTTTCTTTCAACTTTCTTTCAGAGAAAATCACATAAAACCTTTTCCAACAACCTTTTTTGCTTCAATAGCTTTATCTCTTGTGAATTTAAGATTGAAGACACCAGATAACATGTAACATTTTTGTCAAAAAACTTTTAACTGGTAATACTTGAACCTTTTTTGCTTCAATAGCTTTATCTCTTGTGAATTTATGATTTAAAACCCCACTACGTAGGAAACAGGTGACGATTTTGATAAAAAAACTTGATCTATCTATTTAACTGGTAACACTTCAACCTTTTTTCAGCAACCTTTTTTGCTTAAATAACCTCTATGTTGAAAACATGTAACATTTTTGACCAAGAACTGTATCAATATATGTATATCAATCTATTTAGCTCTATAAGTACACTTACTTGGTAAGGTTCATCAGGCTTGCCCGGGTAACTAGCGCTCCGTCTATAATCCGGCGGCCGGGGCGGCGCCGGAGCCCTACGCCACGGAGCGAACGCCGACGGCTGCGGCGGCTGCGGGGCCGGCCACCTGTACTGTGGAGCCCTACGGAAAGGCGCGCGGTACTGTCTTTCATCGTCCGCGCAGGGAGCGCCCGGATATTGAAGTTCGCCCATACGTGTGTTCCGTCGGACGGCCGACGATGGACTGACGATAGATAAGGCGGCATTGATTGCTGCGCGCGCATGTTGTCAAAGTTGGTCGATTGGGCTGCGCTAGGTTGTATGGAGTGGGTATAATGTTGAAACTAAGTCAAAAAATTATAATTTAAGTCCGTTTTTCTATAACATTGTGTAGGGTACAATATTTCTAGAGCTAACTCTACTATAACATTGTGTAGGGCACAATATTTTTAGAATTGATAATTACAAGTACTATTTTTGATATTTATCGCATATTTATCGAAACAACGAAAAATATGAAAATAAACGCAAAAAATATATAGGTACCCGTTAAAATAGTACTTGTAATTAAAAAAAATATATATATTCAAAATATTTTATTTCTTTAGCACTTAGACAAGTCATCCTTTACACTATAAATAACTAGCTGCGCCCCGCGGTTTCACCCACGCCACGTGGTGATAGATATTTTGGATAATATACAATATATCTTTATAAATTGTTGCCTATATGTTATTCTGATGTATAAGCATCCATTCAGTAGTTTTTACGTGAAAGAGTAACAAACATCCATCCATACTTACAAACTTTCGCGTTTATAATATTAGTAGGATGTGTTCTGATAGCGTAATTTTTTTTAGAGCTATCTAGCCTTAGATTCTTTATTGTACATACAATAATACATAAAAATAACTTAGCTAAATAGGATATGTACATAGGCGAGCTTAACCCTGACAAAGAGTTTTCTTCTAGAAAACCTTAGGGTTATAGGAGAGGCGATGGGACAGATGGAGGAACTGAACAAAAATTAGATATTAAGAATATGTGTTTTTTGTTTTTTCTATATGAGAACCATGTCATTTTTAATTATTATGTTAATATAATATTTAAAAAACTAAACTAAATTACCCATTAGCCAATTCTATGGCTAGATTGTAATTATACTGTATATTACCATTTATTAAAAATGTGTATACTAGACAATAAAAAAAAATATATATATATATAATATTAAGTGTTTTAAATGTAATGTAATAAAATAACACTATACGTCTGTCTGTATGTCTGCTATGTTTATTTATTATATATATTATGTCGGTATTTTAAAGCAAGGGTAATGAATCTAAAAAGAAACCTCTAGCTTGTTACTTATAGTTTTTTTTAATCAGAGCAGAGCTTGATATTGGCTTTAAATTTTTTTTGCGCACCACGGTCTCCACGGAAGACCAGCGCTATGGTACGATCTGCTCTACCATAGCACATGCTGAGTGGAGACCGATTTTTTTCAGTCTCAGTTGTACAGTCAGACAAAATAAAAATCTTTTTACTTACTTTTACTTTTTACTTTTACTTATATCTAAATCTGTCATAAAACGACTTCTGATACTGTTTATATCCTTCTGGTTCCTTACTTTTGTATACAATGTGTTTAGTCGAACCTTGATCAAACGAGTTTTGCGGATACACGACATATATTTTTCGATAAAAATAAAAAATTATATGACCTATCTCAAAAATAAAGCCGATTTAATAATTTTTTTTAATGAAAACTACTTCATCTGGTTTTTTCTCCGTTTCTTTTTGAGTAAACGGTGTATTTTATTCAAAGTAGTCTCATTTGAAAGCTAGATAGTCTACCTAGCTAAAAAAATACGAAAAAAAAACCATTTCGGTACATAAGCCTAGTAAAATCAATATTTTTTTAAAAATTGCAAAAAAAAAATACGATTTTTATTTTATTTTTGATCTGTAACTTTAATATTGGGTTATTGTGGTGTACTTTTTTGCATGTTGTATTAAACTCCACAATTTAGTCTACAAATCCTCCAAAAATAATGGGCCTATCTCTTTTTATTGTCATGTTATTCACCATTTAAAATAGGTACTTTACTTTGTACTAGCTTTCAAATGAGGCTACTTTGAATAAAATACACCGTTTACTCAAAAAGACACGAAGAAAAAACCAGATGAAGTAGTTTTCATTAAAAAATAATTAAATCAGCTTTATTTTTGAGATAGGTAACATATAATTTTTTATTTTTTGTTTTTTATCGATAAATATATGTCGTGTATTCGCACATCTCGTTTGATCAAGGTTCGACACACATTGTATATTTGGAAACGTGGTTGCCAATAAACCCCGGTTTAACTATTACTTGTTTGTTTTATTCATTATATGGCATGTTTAACACTTTGACTGCTGAAATCACACGGTATGTGTTTTCTACAAGTGACTAATATGCGTAAATCCACACTAGCGCAGCGGCTGAGAAAATACAGATCTTTGTGACTCAGCACAGCCGTAATATTTTTCGAACGAAACGCATGTGCGGCGAAACACAACCGCTGTGTAGAGCGGCAGCACGAATTTTGTAGGTTAAAAAAAAGATCGCAGTCGTCGAAAAAAATCGCAGTCAAAGTGTTAAGAATACAAGGTGTCCTAAAATATGTTTCCTTTACTGGAGATTACGGAACCCAAGAAGTCAATTAATAGTTGACCTGTTATCAATTGATTGACGACCTCAGTGACGTAGCGAGTGAATGTCCCCCTGCAGGAAGTTGCGGTTTCTGTTTCCGTTGCAGGACAAATGTTTTTACTATCTGCAGATATTTCCAATACAATACAAAAATGCTTTATTGTACACCATATGCAGATCATTACAAAAAGACATTGACAAGATCAATAGGCGGTTTTATCGCTTAGAAACTATTTCTACCAAACAATATTTGATCCGCGGCTAGGTTTCTTATGATAATATACTCTATTATCTATAAATGAATCGCTGAATGTGTTGCTAAGCGCAAATCTCGAGAGCAGCCGAACCGATTTCGCTAATTCTTTTTTTAGAATATTCCTTGAAGTACGAGGATGGTTCTTACGGAGAGAAAAAAGAGAAAAAAAAATAAAATTGCCTGTTACAAACTACCACCCGGGCGAAGCTGGAACGGGCCGCTAGTTACTTATAATTAAAAATATCTTAATATACATATAGTATAAACAGAGACTAAACAGAGACTAGTTTTTATCACACATTATTGATTATTATTATTATTTTATGTGAATAAAATAAATAATGCTGCACAATTCACACAGCATTATCTAGCCCCATGGTAAGCAGAGCTTGTGTTATGGGTACTAGATAACTGATATACATAATACAATACATTACATAGATAGATATTTTTTCTTATACATAGAAAACGACCAGTACACCCGGAACAAATATGCAGATATTACACACAATAGTCCCGAGGCGGGAATCGAACCCGCAACCTCCTCCATCACAGGCGGACCTTCGCCCACCGCGTCACTGAGGTCGTCAATACATAAATAGAGTAGGTTATCGTCAATATAAGAACCTCTACAACACATTTTGGTACATCTAAAAAAAATAGTAAAAAAAAAACTTAAATTCACTATTCAAAGTCAATAACATTTATTTATATAGGCTTACAAAATAAGCACTTGGACAAGTCAAATTTTATACTATTCATTATATACATTATTATTACATTATTACATTCATTATATTATTGTATACTAATATTATAAAGAGGAAATGTTGATTTTTTGTTTGATTTTTAGTGTTGCTTCCCAACGGTGAAAGAATTTTTCAAATCTGTCCAGTAGTTTCAGAGCCTATTCATTACAAACAAACAAACAGAAAATCAAATTTTTCCTCTTTATAATATTAGTATAGAAGTAGATATAGATAGATGTATTAGAACCTGTACAACACATTTTGGTACAAACGCAATAAAAACCTAAACTCTAGTTATTTGGCAGCCTAGCCACTGCAGGTAACTGCAGTGCCCTACTTCCGCAGTTTGTGGACCAATGAACATAATGCACCCAAAACTACCCTCGAATAAACTACAACTATAATTTGACGACCGATATAGCGCGGTGGGCGAAGGTCCGCCTGCGACGCAGGAGGTTGCGGGTTCGATTCGCCTCGGGACAATTGTGTGTACGATCTGCAGATATTTGTTCCGGGTGTTCTGGTCGTTTTTTATTGTTTTATGTATATCAGTTATCTAGTACCAATAACACAAGCTCTGCTTAGCTTGGGGCTAGATAATGCTGTGTGAATTTGTCCAGCATTATTTATTTATTTATAATCGCTGAATGTGTTGCTAAGCGCAAATCTTGAGAGCAGCTCAACCGACTACACTAATTCTTTTTTGGAATATTCCTTGAAGTACGAGGATGGTTCTTACGGAGAGAAAAATTAAAAAACTTGCCTGATACAAATGACCATCCGGGCGAAACCGGGACTGGCCGCTAGTAATAAATAATTATACCCAATCATCATCGTAAGTCCACAGCTGGACATAGGCCTCTCCTAACTCACTGAAATATACAACATTCAAGATGGGGCATAGAGCCGCATTAGGTTATAATCGGTGCCAACTCCAACTGCGGTACACTGCAGGGAGGAACCATCATCGGGCAGAAGAGGTATTCGATTTAAGTATACCGCTCAGTTTCGCCCCGACAATAGTATGTAAGTAATTTGTTGTTGCGCATAGCTTTACTTAAATATTGACATGTATCGAATCATATTATATTTAGACTTAAATAGGCAAATAACCATGTATTAGACATATCTCGCGAAGAACCGACGGCCGCTGGGGCAAACGTGTTCTTGAGTGGAGACCACGACTCGGTAAACGTAGTGTAGGACGCCCTCCTATATCCTATAAGGAAATTAAAAATGTTGTTATTATGTAAATGTTACTATAATATCGACGATTTTTTTATAGATAAATTTTAATTCATGTTAAACTAGTGCACGTCATTCTCCCAAATATATTTGCATACCGACTAACGGTCAAGCATGTTGAACCACGAAATGTACACCTATTACCTGTAACCTTACAAACACATGTCTTTGGCAAATAAAATATCTTTTTCTTTATCCACATGTGAGATTATGCAGTTAAGTATGCTGTTACCTCGTTGTTTTCTGTTATTGTTAACTTTTCATTCAAAAATGACTATGTTGACATAAAATATTGGATTCTAAATCGGCCGGGTGATTATGTAACTCGCGACCGGTTTTTTTTTTTTTTTATTTGCTTTGGTGTGGCTTTCGTATCACGGCGGCCATCATAGGCCTATTGTGATCGCCACTTTTACATCAGTCCCGAAGCCGTGGCGTTCATAGTTCGCCACTAACCCTTGCAGCTGTTAGGAACTGTAGGATTTTCTTCGGGGTGATGTCTTTCAGCTCGTCTGGGCTATGCAAATGCTTGCCCAGATGGATGCTGCGTTTGTGCATCAGTGCTCCACACTCACTTAGCAGATGGAGGGGCGTTTCATCCGCCTCCTCACAAAATCTGCAGGATTGTGTGTCGCTTAGCCCTAGTTTGAACATGTGCTTGTTAAGGCGACAGTGTCCAGTTAGGGCTCTTGTCATGATGCGAAGGTTACCTCTGCTTAGCGCTAGGATTCGGTTGGTATACCGACTATCGAAGGCTTCGCGACCGGTTTGCGACAGGCGTAAATTAAGCAATCAGTGCTGTCAAACGTCAACTTTGACGTTGTAGCTGGTGTCAAACTAATACAAAATTGACGTTAGACAGCACTAATTGCTTAATTTACGCCTGTCGCAAACCGGTCGCGAGTTACATAATAACCATACGGAGCTGTAGACATTGTGCGGCGGGCAATTTACATTGAATCAAAATTCAAAAGTTTTTGTTTTCTTTAGGCTTACAAATAAGCACTTAGACAAGTCATATTTACACTATTCATTATTCTCAAATAACATTATTTTAATGTTCACTACAATTTGTTTGTCCACTAGTGGAAGAAGTGAAAAAGAAACCACTAGTATGTTCATATAAGTTATATGTCTAATACATTTGATTTGCTTATCAATGGCATAACTTAAACTAGTAACTACTAACTTGATCCTTTACCTTGTTAGATTTTGAGTTGGAGCAAAACTCGTCCCAAGCTTTCCTCGATAAATGTCTTCAG
The DNA here is from genome assembly GCA_947044415.1 of Eupithecia dodoneata. Classification (NCBI taxonomy): domain Eukaryota; kingdom Metazoa; phylum Arthropoda; class Insecta; order Lepidoptera; family Geometridae; genus Eupithecia; species Eupithecia dodoneata. The sequence continues at coordinate 4,745,676 of OX345684.1, forward strand.
ATCTAGAGTCTATTACTATTTTCTTTCGCAAGAATAATTCTGTACGTAATTATAATTATATATTCATTATTTATATAGGTATATATATTACTGTTTCAGTATAATATAAGTAGCATAGTATCATTATGAGTAGTATATTTTATTATCTCTATTATATAGCACTACCTACCAAACTGTTGTCCACACTACCCAAAGGTTAGCAGGTAGAGAATGCTATCTAGCATTATGCTCGCCTATGTACAACTTTTTATGCAATAAAGTATATTATATCTATCTAAGCTTTTTTACATAACACCAACTACACAGTAATAGGAATAGCTGGCTCAAATTTGCTCGAAGAAGGCTGTCAAAATAATTATAGATTACATAGGTACTATGTTTGATTTAAATAAATCTAAATCATAATTTGCACAGGACCATTTAAATCTACCACGTTATCTTGTCAACTATTGTTTAACGAGTCGTGGTCTCCGCTCAAGAACACGTTTATCCCAGCGGTTGTCGGTTCTTCATGAGATATGGCCGGCCCACTGCCACTTCAGCTTGCTAATTCTTAGAGCTATGTCGATAACGTTGGGAAATTACTTGTAACTACTCTAGATTTCTCTTGATTTTGATCCACCAGTTCAAAGTCGCTCAGCGAGCTATGGAAAGAGCTATGCTCGGAGTTTCTCTGAAGGATAGGATTCGCAACGAATACATCCGACAGAGAACCAAAGTTATCGACATAGCTCTGAGAATTAGCAAGCTGAAGTGGCAGTGGGCCGGCCATATTTCGCGAAGAATCGACGGCCGCTGGGGCAAACGTGTTCTTGAGTGGAGACCACGACTCGGTAAACGTAGTGTAGGACGCCCTCCGACCAGGTGGGATGACGACTTGCGAAAGACTGCAGGCAGATGCTGGATGCGGCAGGCTGAGGATAGGGCGCAATGGCGCTCATTGGGGGAGGCCTATGTCCAGCAGTGGACTGATATAGGCTGATGATGATGATGATGATGACTCTAGATTTCGTTATTTTGGTTTTATTCTCTTCGCTATTATTGTATTTTATCTTGTATTTTCTATGGACCTTCGTTGTCCGGAAATAAAGAATTTAATTTGAATCGAAAAGCAGTGGCTTACGTCACGGGTGTCCACAGGCATACACGAATAACACAATTTAATAACATATTTATTTATTTTCGACTCACAAAAGGCTAGGTTTATAATAACACCCCCTGTGGTCAGATGGGAGGCGCCACAAAAATAAATAAATAAATAATGCTGGACAATTCACACAGCATTATCTAGCCCCATGGTAAGCAGAGCTTGTGTTATGGGTACTAGATAACTGATATACATAATACAATACATTACATAGATAGATATTTTTTTATTATACATAGAAAACGACCAGAACACCCGGAACAAATATCTGCAGATCGTACACACAATTGTTCCGGGGCGGGAATCGAACCCGCAACCTCCTGCGTCGCAAGCGGACCTTCGCCCACCGCGCCACATCGGTCGTCGACAAATAAATACATAAATGATTATTGGTTATGTTTGTGGTTAGGTTCGAACGTCTCTTTCAGGGATCAATACCCACACTGGTAGCCTGTGACCCGGGCTGATACCCACACTTCACGAAGCGCATGGCAGCGCTTCTGACCTGGATCCGTGACCCATTTACTGGAACGGTTAAGCGTGAGTCCGTGGAAAATCTAGGGACAGTAAAATACTAAGTAACCTCTAGTGAATACGCTGAAAACCAGCGCTGCACTGGCTTGTGTCAATGTAGCATTTAATGCTGAGCCAGCAGCCTCTCTGTGTTCTCGTATTTTAATTATTTTATTCGTTCCTAATTTGTTATCTTTAGCTTTATACATATATATAAGTTCTTAATTTGTATTATTTGACCTGCGAAAGACTGCAGGTAGATGCTGGATGCGTCAAGCTGAAGACAGGGTGCTATGACGCTCATTGGGGGAGGCCTATGTCCAGTAGTGGACTGCTATAGGCTGATGATGTAGATGATGATTATTTTATATGAAACACAAATAAAGATTTTCTATTTCTATAAATACAAGACTACAAATTTAATCTGGAACTATAAACTGAAATCGTTCTAAGTAGGTACTATATTTAATTAATAGTACCTATGTATAATATAGTACAATGTCCATAGTATGGCTTTTTTGTGTTGTGTTTGTTTTCATAGGGAGTCAATGCCCATAATCCCCACGCTGGGCATGCGGTTTGAGGATCGCAGTTTGTTGTTTGGGTTTTTCTTCGGGGACGCTGCTGCCCGCCCCCTGGTGTATACCCCTTAGTCTCCTCTCTAGACTCTAGAGTACAAGTATTTACAATTGTAACAATTGAGCTAACTGCATACTGTTGCAAGAAATCTACCGATAGCTCAACTGGTCCATCTCAATACCAGTGGGCGCGCGTCCCCGCGACGCTGCTGGCTGCAAGGCCCCGCTGTATGACAATGCTGATGCACTGCGCCAGATACTCACCAGCACTCGGGGCACGCGTCGCATAGACCAAACGTCGAATTTTCGAATCGGTCATTGTATATTTCCAATATTCTAACAACTGGTTCGATTTAACGAACAATAATTTGATTGTTTTTAAAAAACTAATAACTGACTTCGTTATCGAATCTCTTACATATAGGTTGGTACAGGTACACATATTATTATTTACATATATTACATAATCAAAAGACAAATACTAATCTATCGGAAATAACTACATAATTATATTTATTGTATATAAAGTAAATCCTGTATTGACCTCATGTTTAGTGATTATGCATGTTATTTTTAGTTTTGAAGGTTGTGGATTTTGTTTTTTAAATAAATAAATAACATATTTGCTATTTATTTATGTTGTTAGAAACACCTGTTATTTATTTATGAAACAAAACCCACAGCCCTCAAATTAACAAACCACTTAATCACTAAACAAAAGTGGATTATTGACAGGATTAACTTTTTACAAAATTTAAAAAAACGTTGTAGACATTGGTTCCTAAGTCTCCCAAAATACAATTTCAATACCAGTTCAAAACCAAGTAATTCACATCGCCTGGGTTAAAACGACTTAGGTATAAATAAGGCTCTTTTCTTTTAAAATAAGGCTTTATTCTTTTAAAATAAGGCTCTTTTCTTTTAAAGTAAGTCTCTTTTCTTTCAAAATAAGGCTCTTTTCTTTTAAAATAAGGCTCTTTTCTTATAAAATAAGGCTTTATTCTTTTAAAATAAGGCTCGTTTCTTTTAAAGTAATCCTCTTTTCTTTTAAAATAAGGCTCTTTTCTTTTAAAATAAGTCTCTTTTCTTATAAAATAAGGCTTTATTCTTTTTAAATAAGGCTCTTTTCTTTTAAAGTAAGTCTCTTTTCTTTTAAAATAAGGCTATTTTCTTTTAAAATAAGGATCTTTATTAAATAAGGCTCTTTTTTATAAGGCTCTTTTCTTTATGCATCAAAATGTGAAAGATGTTTTCAGGACGATTAAGAGATTACCGACCTACTAAGAAAGAAGCCGTATGGCTTTATTACCTAATAGCCTTCGGTATTCGGTGGTCAATTTCGTTGGTTTTTTCAATTTTTTTTATAAATGTACTAACAAAAAAATTAAGGTAACCTACCTATAAAAGTGTAGGTACCTACCTAGGTAGTTAAGATAGGCGCTACAGTTATTATTTCTCGAAGAAAAACACATGAAAATCCGCTGGCGGAACAGAAGACAGTTATTAATTAGGTGGTAATATTCATAGGATTGTATTAAACCTATCAATTATTTGCATAAAACATGTGGCTGGCAACGCGTGCTGAAATTATGTTACTGTGTCGAGTACATAAATTATGAAGGAAAAGATAAATACTGCTCTATAGCTACATAGTTAAGGTAGAAATTACTTTGCACTTGTCGTATCATAGGAAAGGACAATCGTTACTGGTTTGCGACAGCTGATGCAGATGTCGGAAGTATGATGTTCGGAGTAAATTTGCATAGATGGCGCTGAAAGGAAATGTTAATAACGTAGTTCAGAGTGTGTTGTGTAGATGGCGTTACAAGTGAGTGTTATAATGTCAAGTAAAGATAAGTGTTTATAGATGGCGCTTTTATTAATTGATTGTTTTATGAAAATTAAGTGTCTAAAATAAAATTATGAAATTAATAGATGTCACTAAAAAAAGTAAGAGCTTAGCGCGTTTTTGGCGCAGTGTGTCAATTTATAAACTGAGATGACTGACAGGTTTGATTCGCGCCACGGGACAAACGTTTTTCACGTGAGATCATAATTTTTCTCGGTTAGAATTATTGAGTCTCCTATAGGTATGTACCTACTTAGAATCGATCCCTTTCTATGACGCTGATTCCTTTACCTACCTCAAAAGCCTACAACGAAACATTTGTAGCCGAAAGTTCCTAGTTCTTGACTCAACTTTTGTTAGATTAATTTTAATTTTGAACTGGTTAATAATTGTTTGAAAAAATTGTGGTCCTGAATTATCTACCCACTTTCGGCTCACACACAATATGTTTACAATACAACCTGTGTAATATTTTTATTATTAATCGTATTTTTTTACCTTTCACTGGCGTCATTGTTTATTAGGCATTATAATCTAACTAAGAGGTCAATTATTATTATTTATACAGTTGACCTTGTGACCTATAAATCAAGGTCAAAGCTCAACTTCCCTGCCGATTTCTAACCTTTCTATATAACTAATCAGTATGTTTATTATTGCTTTTTATCAGTTTTATTGCCTACAGCCCCACAAAGATATCTGTGAATAACCGTTCTTGCGCAGTTGGGTAAAAATATTACCGTGAATTTAGCTACATTTATGTGTTAAAATATTCCAATGCGACCTGACTAAACCCTGAGTTCGACGTCTCATTTTTCTGGGGGTTTTACAGCGCCTCTAGCGTGCGGACAAGGAACTACGGAGAAAGTTTTTGTTATTATATTGCGTAAGCCGTCGCACTCGGGGTAATCTCCAGGTTTTTTGGGTTATTCTTTAATTTCTACGGAAATCGCATACAAAATAGTGACGTAACTATGTCGTCTTGAAACTGTCCTCTTTTTATCTAGAGAGCTTGTTGCTCGTTCAATTCATTAGTTAATAGAAACAGTGAGGTAGATATATTAAATACCAGTACAAGTAAGCTTACCCCTTAATGCCAACTTCCTGCGTCGCCAGACGTCAATATGCCAATGTCAGCTGAGATGATGCGTCAGTATCTTTGTATTACATTGCCATAACGACTGAAAAAAGTAGAACAGCCACTCTTAAATGAACACTTGAACAGCTATCTCTGTGATACTGTACCCTACTTGACTTTGTGCTCGTGCCTCAGTTCACGCCACACTTCGTACCGACGACGACGTTGATAATGAAGAAATTCGACCCTGTTGGTAAGTTTAACATTATTTTCGCTTAGTTTACTTTAATTTATTATCCTACTTCGTAAAACCTAATAAATGGGCTCAAATAATCACAAACTGGGTACCTAGACAATGGACAAGAAAAAGAGGACGACCGCTGAAGAGGTAAGACGATGATATCATACAAGTAGCGGGCAAACTCTGGCCCCGCACAGCGATGGACAGAGAGAAATGGAGTAACTTAGAGGTGGCTTTCACCGCTCTAGGCAGTCCTAACACTACCTAAGTATATAAGTTAGTATATAAGTAATTTAGGAAACTTCTTTTTTATATAAACAAATAGTATACTTACTTAAGCCTTTATTAGTTAATATTGTTAACATTCGTGTTTTTGGAACAATAAAGCACTTTTTATTTTATTTATCATACATTTAAAATTTTATGATTTTGCAAGCTCTTTTTATTTTATTTTATTTTATTTATTTTACTTCGTTAAAAGGAGGAGATGTATGTGCGGATGTTTACCTATTATGGCTATTTTTATTTAAGTCGGTAGATTTAGAAATTATAGAATAGAATAAACTTTATTGTACAAAAGTTGTACATAGGCGAGCATAATGCTAGATAGCATTCTCTACCTGCTAACCTTTGGGTAGTGTGGACAACAGTTTAGTAGGTAGTGCTAGATTACAGAACTTAAAAATAAATAAATAAAAATAAATAATGCTGGACAATTCACACAGCATTATCTAGCCCCATGGTAAGCAGAGCTTGTGTTATGGGTACTAGATAACTGATATACATAATACAATACATTACATAGAAAGATATTTTTTTATTATACATAGAAAACGACCAGACTACTCGGAACAAATATCTGCAGATCGTACACACAATTGTTCCGGGGCGGGAATTGTACCCGCAACCTCCTGCGTCGCAGGTGGACCTTCGCCCACCGCGCCACATCGGTCGTCAACTTAGAATATATATAATTAAATATCCTACCTACTCATATCATAATAATACTAAGCTACGTAGGTATATTAGTAGTTATGGACAGAAATTATAGTTATTTTACCGTTGTAGGTCTGGCCATGTATGGTATGGTTTGTGTAGTTTCACCCTACATTTGCTGTGTTGCGCACGCGGCGATTTAGGTACTCCGTGTCGCACGCGCGCGATGCAATTCACTTACGTTCATAATATTTTAACATCAGTACGTGACCTACTACCGCGAGAGTGACATTTAAGGAAAGATTTGCCACCTTTACCGAACTCTGTCATTTAACTTACTTAATAAACTTTATCTTTGCGACTCGGGTGTTTAGTTTACGTGCTCAACTAACTGAACTACTACGTTACCAACGGTGACAATATAAAGTGAGGTGCTATAGGTAAACTGCCTACAACTACATCTCTACACATGTAAGGGTCTTCACTTCAGGTCCTTACAGTTTGTCCAGAATTATTTATTTATAACTAGCTGCGCCCCGCGGCTTCAACGCGTGGAAATTTCTGCGCAATTTTACCATGTTTTCTCACCGTTCAAACCTTCCCTGGACTACGACGAACATTTCAAAACCTAGATCAGCTAAATCGTCCCAGCCGTTGTCGAGTTTTAGCGAGAATAACGAACTGCAATTGATTTTAATATATAAAGATTTAGGCGTCTGGATAAACTAAACTTTTGATTTCCAGCATCATCATCATCATCAGCCTATAGTAGTCCACTGCTATAGGCTGATAGCAGTGGACTGCTATAGGCCTCCCCCAATGAGCGCCATAGCGCCCTGTCTTCAGCTTGCCGAATCCAGCATCTACCTGCAGCTGTTTTCCAGCATAATACATATAATGTAAATAAAAAATTAATTTCAGACCACCAACATGTCCGCTACAACCCCCTAAAGGACGAATGGTTGGTGGTATCTCCCCACCGCTGCAAGCGGCCATGGAGCGGACAAACAGAGCCGCTGGATGACCCGCCAGCGGACCCAGACAATCCACTTAGAGCTGGGGCTGTCCGCTCGAATGGACAAGTGAGTTGTTTTTGTAAGCGGCCGTGGTTTAACATGGAGAGTAGGCGAATTGAGAAAAATTACCTATGATTTTATCTTATTACTAGCTGCGCTCCGCGGCTTCGCCCACGTGGAAATCTATGTGTCAAATGGTCTATAAACCTTCCTCTTGAATCATTCTATCTATTTAAAAAAAACAGCATCAAAATCAGTTCCGTAGTTTTAAAGATCTAAGCATACAATAAGGACAGACAGACGTTGCCTAGAGGAGATTGCTATCAGCGATAAGGCCGCCCATACTTTTTTTATTCTATTGTTTAAATCTGTATTGTTTTCTGTTCTGGTATTATAAAGTGTTGTCTATAATATACAATTCAATTACTCTTTATTGGACACCAAATAAAAACAAATACACAAGACAGGAAAAAAAAAAAAATCTAGTCTATCTATCTATCTAATAACGTTTCAGCGCAATCCGCCCTACACATCGACGTACGTGTTCCCTAACGACTTCCCCGCCTTGCTGGAACGCGTGCCAGAGCCTCCGCCCGCCCAACACCCGCTGTTCCAGATGGGACCCGCCCGGGGGACTTGCAGGTACCAACAGATCATCATCAGCCTATAGCATTCCACTGCTGCGGACATATGCCTCCCCCAATAGCGCCCTGTCTTCAGCTTGCCGCATCCAGCATCTACCTGCATTCTTTCGCAGGTCGTCATCCCACCTGGTCGAAATTATGCGGCATGAGCGTTCTACACTACGTAAACTACATTTACCGAGTCGTGGTATCCACTCAAGAACACGTTTGCTCCAGCGGTTGTCGGTTCTTCACGAGATATGGCCGGCCCACTGCCACTTCAGATAGCTAATTGTTAGAACTATGTCGATACATTTAAATATTCCTATTTTCCATTCCAGGGTAATGTGCTTCCACCCCGACTCCGCCATGACAGTCCCTCTGATGTCTCTGCAGGAGATACGAGCTGTGGTTGACGAGTAAGTACACTTTTAACCTGCGATCACAAATACTATCTAGATTTCGGGTCACATACAAAATCAAAGCTAAGAGCCGTCTCCGTAAATAATGGAGTTTTTGCGCCGACCCGACATTTAGACAGTATTTGTGATCGCAGCCTAAGACACATATTAACATTCTAGCTGCGCTCCGCGAGGCCGCCAGGTACAAGACCTTCCTGGCGACCTCTGCCCCGGGAACTGCTGGAACTCCACGATGATGTCCAAACGCAAGAAGACCAGCTGCTGAACAACAATTGAGAGGCCTGCAGGACTCCCAATGTGTAACTCAGACTCGAGTGACGTCTCGCTCGACGTTGAAGCCAAAAGAAACAACCTAAGTTCGATTCTAACCGCATTTCGCTCGAAAGACGAACTGTTGAAGACCATTGGTGATGATGCTGCGCTCCGCAGCTTCGCCCGCGTGGATATCTATGTGTCAAATGTTTTATAAGCCTTCCGTCTGTCTGCTTTTTCTTTGCACAATCCCGTAAGGTGTTTCCTATGTCAAAATTAGTGTGTGTTTACCTTAGAGATATACTTTCTGTAAGGTATAATAAAATGTAATATACCTTTAAAATGTATAGAAAGTAACGACATCAAGTGTAACGAGAAAACAAATAAGGAGTCAAATTCATTTATTGAATGAAATACATGTTATTTTTTTTGTTCTTTATTATATTAATAATTTTTTTTCTTTATTATATAAGGGACTTTGAGTCATTTTAATGACTATGTCAGTCCCGTATTTTAACAATAAACTAAAAAACAACAACTGGAAATAAAAACTAACCTAAATAATTTATTTGCCGCATCACTTAGTGCTTTGGCTAATATAATTTGGATAACACCAATATCCATTAGGTTTACGCTGTACACGTTTCTAAGCTCTGCTCTCGTGGACTCGCTCCGCTCACTATTAGGGCGTAATTCTAAAGATATAAACTATATGTCTGAAGAAATAGTTAATTTAGAAAGGGCACTTCATGATGTAACGTGTAAATATAAAGAAGCCCAAAAAGCTGCTAATGACCACCATCTAAAAATGCTAGATAGTGTAAATAACGACAGTTTATATATTGAACTGCGGCATAGCTGCACTCAAACAGATCTAGAAACAGCAAATGCACAGGTTAACACTTTGACTAGAGTGAATGTAGTGCCCCCGTTACCACTCGTGTTACCAGCCGTGTCGCTGGCGGCGCCACCATCACCTTCGCATGAGGACTGCTGTGATAGCCCTAGTAAAAGAGTAAAGGAATTAAATCTAGACCCATACACCCGGAAAACTGTTATGTACTCAGATAAGTTGGGTGCTGGAATGGGTACTATACTGAGTGACTTACTTCTACAAAATGTAGTCAATAATTGCTATCCTAATTCTAATATAAATACAATCACTGATTATATTCAGCAAGATGACTCCCTGAATAAAAACACAACTCTAATTGTTCAGATAGGTGAAAGTTGTGTAAAGCGGTCACAGTTGATACGGCTAGTTCAAGTACTTCTAGGAAAGATAGAAAATGGACTAGGGAAACTTATTTTTTGCTCCTTCCCTTACTCAAAATCATTAACATCACAGCAAAATGAGAATATATGTAAAAATAACATGCTGATATACAATATGACATGTCGTCATAGTGACGTTTTAATTTTTGACACTAATAAATTTATTAGTAAAACTTTTTTAACTAGGGATACTATGTATCTGACTAAAAAAAGTAAATTGATTATTGCTAAATTGTTAGCATATAATATTTTTGATCCTGTTATAAGTATAACAACAGCCAAAAACTTGGCTATAACAAATGCTTCTATTGAGCATTGTAATTATTTTACAAACCAGACCTTGGAACTTATTCCAAGTCATTTAAATTAGAAATAGCGACAATAGAGGAAATCTCTAGCCCTATAAACATTATTACTATGAATTGTAATAAAAAATTAAGAAAACAAAATTGTAAAATAACTGGAAAGTTTACTAACTTGGTGCACCAAAATATTCAAGGAATTAGAAGTAAATTATTAAGATTCAAAGATTCAAAGATTCAAATATATTTATTGCGTCAAACATGGTATAAAGGTCTTAAGTTCTAAGTAATGCACTCATGTCTCACTATATTCTAGCATGCAATAATTATGATGACTAATTAAATTAGGTAAGTATTATTATTAATTATCGAACATTTAAAAACTCATTGATGTCATAAAAATTCATGTCATTCAGCCACCTACGCAATTTGATTTTATATAAATAATTATTTAATAATTTGATTTCATTTGGTAATTTGTTGTATATTTTTACGCATAGAGTCAAACAACTTTTAGAAAACTTGGCTGAACGCGGGGTATCTTTTATAATAAGTCTATTTGGGTCTCTACACAGTCTAGGGTGTTTGTCACATGCTTTTATAAATAAGTTTAAATTATTTCTAACAAAATTTGATACTTCATAAATATAAAGTGACGGTAGAGGTAATAAACCAAGTTCCTTAAACAAGGGTTTGCATGACTCATCAGGGGGGATTCCACAGATCGCTCTGATGCATTTCTTTTGTGCTATAAATGGTCTGTTCTTATCCGTGCTGTTGCCCCACATTACTAGCCCATAGCGAAGAGCAGATTCAATATAGGCATGAAAGGACATAATTGCAGTTTTAGCATTTGTGACATTTTTAATTTGACTTAGAGCGTACACGAATTTATTTAATTTTTTATTTACTATGTCAATATGTGCCTTCCAGTCCAGATTTTCGTCAATTATTACGCCTAGAAACTTAATTTGCGGAACTTCTTCAATCTTCGCTATATCTAGATTAAAATTATATTTTATATGTTTAGATTTATTGAATTGTATATATTTGGATTTGTCAAGATTAATTTTAAGATTGTTAATGTCAAGCCATTCAATAATTTTATCAATTGTGTTATTAATGTCAGATTCATGGTCAGTTTTAGTATACAATTTTTTATCAGATGTCACAACTACACAAATGTCATCAGCATATAAAATGCACCTATGGTTTGTCACGTTAACTATGTCATTAATATAGAGTAGAAACAATATGGGCCCTAAAATGCTGCCCTGTGGCACGCCAGATTTGTTGATTTCATAGTCTGATGTAAATGTCATTAGTTCATTGTTATCAGTCAGTTTCTCAATAACAACGCATTGCTTACGGTTCTTTAAGTAAGAAGAGAACCATTGTAGAGTTGGGCCTCTGATGCCGATGTTATCTAGTTTTTTCAAAAGTAGATCATGTGAAACGTAGTCAAATGCTTTAGATAAGTCATAGAACAGTCCTGTCGTTAAGTGACCAGTGTTTAGACCATTTAACACCGTTTCTACTAGGGTGAAAATGGCCAAAGAGGTCGACTTTCCTTTCTGAAAACCAAATTGTTCTTTTGTTATTATATTTTGTTTGTCACAATAGTTTATAAGTCTTAGATACATGCATTTTTCAAATATTTTTGAGAAAATTGGTATTAGCGTTATTGGACGATAGTTATTTACCTCTGTCCTATCGCCTTTTTTAAATAGAGGTTTGACCATTGAGTTTTTTAGTGCTTCAGGAAAAGTAGCTGTTGAGAAGGACAGGTTAATCAGATATGTCAATACAGCTACTATTTCAGTAATGCTTTCTTTTATAATTTTCGTGTTTATTCCATCATAGCCTTCACACTTACTGTTTTTTAAAGCCAAAATTTCCTTTCTTACTTCATTTTCAGTCATTGGTAATAAAAACATTGAATTTAATTTCGTGAGATTATTAGAAAATGTCCGTGATTGAGAAGATGTCAAGTTGTTTGTCAAATTAATATAATATTTATTAAAATTATTGGCAATGTCAATAGGTTCAGAAATTATTTGGCTATTAATTAGAATTAGAATTAGAATTGTACATGAACTCATTTGATATTGATATCATCTGCCTCACAGAACATTGGCTGAAAAGCTATGAGCTCATGTTTAACTTCAGTAACCACCAGGTTGGTAGTTCTTTTTGCAGATCACATGCTATTCGTGGAGGCTCTTTAATATTACTAAATAAACTAATTAAATTCAAAGAACGTAAAGACATAGTATGCTTATCCATTGAAAGCCACATTGAAGTAGCATGTGTTGAGTTGGAGCATACTATTGTAGCAAGCGTATACAGCCCACCATCAGCTTCTTTTGAAATATTTGAAAAAAATATGGATGATATCTTATTTAAAATATCAAAATCAAATAAAAACCTCATAGTATGTGGAGACTTTAATATTGATCTTTTAGAAGTTTACTCCCTCAGTAGCAGATTAACAAATTTATTTAATTCTTATAATCTTAGGCCAACATTTATGGAACCTACTAGAATAACTGAAACATCAGCAAAATGTATAGATAATATATTTGTTCTCCAAAATGAAAAAATTGTCAGTCACAAAATTATAAGCCATTTAAAATCAGACCACTTAGGTCAATTAATTAAATTAAAACATCAAGTAAAAAGTAATAATTGTAAAAAAAAAAATAATTACATTCCTGTGACCACAGGTCGATTTGAACGGTTGAAATTGGATTGGGATTTTAAACCATCACCTAACTACTCACTTAACAACCCAAATGAGTCGTATTGTAGTTTTTTTAATAAATTCACCAATGCGTTCAATTCAATATTCATACCCAAATCAATCTTGGTCTCAGAAAAACTTAGCTTTAGTGAGTGGGCAACAGTAGGTATACATAAGAGTAGACAAAAGTTGTATGAACTGTATAGTGAAAAGCAGTACAATTTTAGCCAGGAATTTAAAGAAAAAGTAAAAAATTACTCAAAAATATTTAGAAAAGTTTGTAATACAGCAAAATCAAATTATATTAGCTCGAAAATTAAAAATAGTGAAAATGTAATAAAATCAACTTGGAAAATAATTAATAGTGAGACTGGAAAGGTCAATACCTACATTAATGATTACAGTTTAAAGATTAATGATTGCTCCATCAAAAATGATGTTGAAGTAGCGCAAGCTTTTGAATTTTTTTTTACTGACATTCCAATCTCTACTACAAAGTGTCTGAACTCTTCTCAAATAATAGCTGAATCATTACTTAAAGAAAATGTACCTAAATGCGATATTAAATTTATTTTTACACATGTTGATGAAAATGATGTAAAAAAAGCCTTTAAACTTTTAAATATTAAAAAAACTGCAGATCTCTGGGGCATTTCCGTTAAAATTATTAAACCTTTAATTGATACGATTGCACCAGATCTAGCTTTTATATTTAATGAATCCATTGATTGTGGCATATTTCCTGATCTAATGAAACATAGTAAAATAATCCCATTGTTTAAATCGGTTATTAGGTCTGACCCCACTAACTTTAGACCAATATCAGTACTGCCTACATTCAGTAAAGTTTTTGAAAAACTGATTTTACACCAATTGCTTAGACATTTTAATGGCAATGACCTGCTACACTGTAAGCAATTTGGGTTTACTCGTGGCAGGTCAACTACTGATGCCGGTGTAGAGTTGGTATCGCATATTTTTGATGCTTGGGAGAAGTCGCAAGATGCTTTAGGCGTTTTTTGTGACTTGTCAAAAGCATTCGATTGCGTTCATCACGAAACATTAATCAGGAAACTACATCATTATGGAATAAGGGACAGCTCTTTGGATCTTCTTACATCTTACTTGAGTGATAGGATACAAAGAGTTGACATTAATGGGAAACGATCTAAAGGGTCTGTGGTTTCAATGGGTGTACCGCAAGGCTCTATCTTGGGTCCTTTCCTATTTTTAGTTTATATTAACGACCTGCCTCATCTTGTAAAGAATGATCATGAGATTGTATTGTTTGCTGATGATACTTCATTAATTTTTAAAATGAATCGACAAAAAACAAATTTCGACGATGTAAATACTGCAATCTCAAAGGTAGTCCATTGGTTTAGTATCAATAATCTTTTGCTTAATGAAACAAAAACAAAATGTATAAGATTTATTCTACCTAATGTAAAACAAGTTAAGGCTGATGTAAACGTAAAAGGAGAAACGGTAGAAATTGTAGACAATACCGTATTCTTAGGAATAACCTTAGATAGTAAACTTCAATGGGGCCCACACATAGATAAGCTATCGAAGAGACTTAGTTCTGCAGCATATGCAGTTAAAAAAATCCGTCACCTTACAGACGTTGATACTTCTAGACTAGTCTATTTCAGCTACTTCCATAGTATTATGTCTTATGGCATATTATTGTGGGGGAACGCTGCAGATATAAACACCGTTTTTGTGTTGCAGAAGAGGGCTGTTCGTGCGATCTATAATATGGGTCCCAGAGAATCCCTACGTAATAAATTCAAAGAAATAAACATAATGACAGTACCATGTCAATATATTTATGAAAACTTGTTGTACACTCATAAAAACATCGATCGATTCAATAAAAAAAGCGATTTACATAATGTAAATACTAGAAATAAGAATAAACTCGCTGTTCCCACAACTAGACTACATAAGATAAGTGCATCTTTTAACCTTTTAACCGCCCGACTTCATATCAGCTGGCGTGCACCCAGCGCCCGGCACAGTGAATCGAAAAATTAATACCTACATTAAAGAGGGATGTGCAATACTTAACTTTTCGATCTCGATATTTCGTTTTGCACCTCGTTTAGCTGATTAAACGAGCAGTGATATTTTGGTCGTAAATATACGACTCAGGCGAAATGGGCTCGAAAATATTTGTCGGATTAATCCGACGTAGGCGGTTAAAGGGTTAAAGGGCAATGTATACGCTTCTACAACAAAACTCCAAGTGAGTTGCAAAAATTATCAATAAATAAATTTAAAAAAATTGTGAAGCATATTCTTTGTAAAAAGGCTTATTACAAAATATCAGATTATCTAGAAGATAAAAAAGCTTGGAACGAGTTTTGCTCCAACTCAAAATCTAACAACTTACAGATAAGCAAATCTATGTACTAGACACATAAGTTATGAACATACTGGTGGTTTCTTCTCACTTCTTCCACTGGTGGACAAAAAATTGAAGTGAACATCAATATAATAATGAATAGTATAAAATATGACTTGTCTAAGTGCTTATTTGTAAGCCTAAGGAAATAAACTTTCATTTCATTTCATTTCATTTCATTTCATTTCATTTCACACTCCACTAGAAGATGCTGTAGGTACATCTTCTAGGACACCACATATGTCACAATTGGGCGAGTCAAAAAAAGTTCTTATACGTAATGGCATGCTATTGGGTTGTGGGTGATTAGGTACGTAAAAGTCATTAACGTGGGACAAATGAAAATGAAAAAGTTTTTATTTCTCTAGGCTTACAAAAAGCACTTAGACAGGTCATATTTTATACTATTCATCATTATATAAAAACATTATTTTAATGTTCACTTCAATGTTATGTTCACCAGTGGAAGAAGTGAGAAGAAACCACTAGTATGTTCATAACTTATGTGTCTAGTACATATGATTGGCTTATCTGTAAGTTGTTAGATTTTGAGTTGGAGCAAAACTCGTTCCAAGCTTTTTTATCTTCTAGATAATCTGATATTTTGTGAATATGTGAATATGTAAATTCAACGAATAATACAAGTGTTGTCCTTCCAGGTGGATTAACCAGTTCACGGAGCTAGGCAGGCGGTACACCTGGGTCCAGATCTTCGAGAACAAGGGCGCCATCATGGGCTGTTCCAACCCCCACCCCCACTGCCAGGTGTGGGCGGCTAGCTTCCTCCCCAATGAAGCTAAGGTTAAAGATAGGTTAGCTGCTTGCTTTATTTGTTTAACGAATAACTAAAGATAAACCATAAATATCTATACGAAATAATATAAAAAAACTTATGCAAAAATATATAACAACAAGTACCTAAATAATGCTGGATAATCCACAAAGAACTTACTAGCCCCAAGCTAAGATGAACTTGTGTGAAATAAATAATGCTGGATAATTCACACAGCATTATCTGATATTTTTTATTATACATAGAAAACGACCAGAACACCCAGAATAAATATCTGCAGATCGTACACACAATTGTTCCGAGGCGGGAATCGAACCCTCCTGCGTCGCAGGCGGACCTTCGCCCACCGCGCCACATCGGTCGTGTTATATTACATGATACCTACCTTATAATAAGGCTAGTTTCTATAACTGCCTTGTTTCATTATAAACGTTTGAAGGGTTATTATATCCCATGAGCACTGATTTATGATAAAAGCCTATTTTTAATCCGGGCCTGGAACGAACTACCTGTATGCAAAATTTCAGCCAGATCCGTTCAGTACTTTATGCGGGGAAGATTAACAAACTTCCTTACATCTGTGGCCAATCGATTTATCGATCGGTACAACACTATTGAGTGTCCCCTCCCTACAGGACCTGCCAAAGGGATATATTATGATTGCCACATTATTATTTTACATTTTCCATGCAATCACGTTGTTTTATTTGTAATAGAAGAATACCACCATCTCCAAATAAACTGCAGTGAATATCTTAGCTACTTTATTTACTTATTTATTTATTTATTTTATTTACATGGGAAGATTATTCCCGTATTGGTGACCACGACGTGTTGTGAACACGTAACCTTCTGATCACCATACATATGTACAAACTTTCGCGTTTATAATATTAGTAGGATCGTAGATTAAAGCTGGCTTCCCACGGTCCGCGATTCTGCGGATCATCACACACAGCCGACGATCACGGACGGCAACGCACGCAGACAGGGCTCTTCCAACGGTGCGTGCGGTCTGTGTAGATCTTTTGATAACTTCA
Source organism: Eupithecia dodoneata (assembly GCA_947044415.1). NCBI lineage: Eukaryota > Metazoa > Arthropoda > Insecta > Lepidoptera > Geometridae > Eupithecia > Eupithecia dodoneata. Next base: position 4,762,894 of record OX345684.1, read on the forward strand.
TTTCAAAATGCAAAGTGAAAGGGAACGCGTTCACGCGAGTGAAACGAGGCGCCGCACCGCACCTTTGAAGTTACCGCCTCGCGGCGCACCGCCACAGACGTCCTCTGCGACCACGGACGAGACCCTTCCCACGGTGCGTGGTGCGGGCTGGTGCGCGTGCGTCCGCAATATCACGCACCGTGGGAAGCCGGTGTAAGAAAGTAGGATGCATAATACATTTCATACAAATATATTTTTATCATACAAAGAAAGCACAGAGAACCCTCGGGGAATTCATTTGTCCTGATGCGGGAATCGAACAAGAAAGTTGTGAATTTTTCAGTTGATGTGTGTTTTTATAAATACCTGATTTCAGAACTCAAAAGGAGTATTTCGAGAAATACGGAAAGAACATGTTGGAGGACTATTTGGAGAATGAGCTACAAAAAAAGGTACGTTCATAATAATACCTATAATAGTCCAATGCTGGACAAAAGCCTCCCCTAATGAGCGCCATATCGCCCTGTCTGCTTGCCGCATCCAGCATCTGCCTGCAGTCCTTCGCAGGTCGTCATCCCACCTGGTCGGAGGGCGTCCTACACTACTGACTAATATTAGGTTGTTCATTATATATGATAATTGAAATAATATCGTAGCTATAGCTACGTGTCCATCCAAAGATTGCCTGGAAGAAATCGCTCTTAGTGACAAAGCCGCCAATTGTGCATCTGTTTCTTTGTTTGTTCTTTACTGCTTTTTTCTATGAATTATGTTATATTGTATTGTAGCTAAGGAATTAGGTACTTTTATTATTATAAACTTACATGAATATTATTATCTAACGCGGTTGCGACGCAGGAGGTTGTGGGTTCGATTCCCGCTTCGGGATTAAATATATCTGTACGATCTGCAGATATTTTGTTACGGGTGTTCTGGTCGCTTTCTATGTATAATAAAAAATGCATCTATGTAATGTATTGTATTATGTATATCAGTCATCTAGTACCCATAACACAAGCTCTGCTTAGCTTGGGGCTAGATGATGCTGTGTGGGTTGTCCAGCATTATTTATTTATTTATTATAAATTTTAAAAGGTGGCCCAAAATGTCGGTGAAATTATGCGATTTCCTCCACTTTTATCTTTCTAATGCGGTCTTTTACTTCTACGAAGTAACAGCGGCTTTCCTACATTTTCTACTTTTACTAAACCAAAAATGTACAAACTTTTCAGGAAAGAATCGTCATCAAAAACGAAGACTGGGTCGCTTTAGTACCCTTCTGGGCAATGTGGCCCTACGAAACCATGCTTTTACCCCTCAGTGGACGTCCGCAGCGACTAACGGACCTCACTGAGCGGCAGCGGACTGGGCTAGCGGATATTATGAAGAAATTGACCACTAAATACGATAATCTGTTCAAATGCAGCTTTCCGTATAGCATGGGCTTTCATGGTAAGTTCGATTTGACGGTTCGTACCTTCGGACATAAAGAAACTCTTCTATGATTTTAATTTACTTTCTAGATAGAATAAATTGGAGTCATAGAATGATAAAAAATTGTTCGATAATTTTAGGTAGGTACCAATTCATTTTAGCGTTGGAATATGTACTTATTAGGAAATATTCTTGTATCAAATTAAAATACCCACACTTTATTATTATTATATACTAGCTGCGCCCAGTGACTTCGCCCGTGGTGAAATCTATGTGTCAAATAGTTTATATGCCTTCCTCTTGAGTAATCTATTAAAAATCACCGCATCAAAATCCGTTGCGTAGTTTTAAAGATCTAAGCATACTCGTACAAAGGGACAGACAGACAGCGGGAAGCGACTTTGTATAAACTATGTACTGATAGTGATATTCTTTCTATTTTTTTTTCTAGGCGCTCCAACGGGTCCAGACGTGACTCCTGGCGACTCTCCCCATTGGCTCCTGCACGCCATCTATCTGCCGCCTCTGTTACGATCAGCAACGGTCAAAAAGTTCATGGTTGGCTTCGAACTCCTTGCTCAACCGATGCGAGATCTTACACCGGAGCAAGCGGCCGAAAAATTAAGGGAGTGTGATCATTTGGTGCATTATAAAAATGTTAAATAGATTTTAAAATAATTTTGGGAATAAAAACTGCTATGTAGTGGCATACGTATTTTATTTTTGGGGTTGAGCGTCAGAGCGCCGCCTAGTAGAAATTTTAGAAAACATTAGTTAGCAGTGCTTTATTTTCAACGTATAGAATTCTTTACTGTGTTATTTATTAATATTAACACAATAAAAATCGTTAATTTATATTGTGAGACTTGTGTGTACATTGTACCTAGAGGCAAATAAATGATATGATATGTCTGTCAGTACTTATTTATCTAAATGGTTTTGCTACTCGACAATAGATGGCAGTCGTTATCAATGACATGCGTGGAAATAACCACTTTCGTGATTGTGAAATAGTTATGGACAAAGCTATCTACGTCAAAATAGCTTGAGCTTGTTCTTAGAGAAATAAAGAAAACACCGATGAAATTCATTGTTTTCCTGTATTCAATTGATTCAAATCAATAAAATTCTGAATAAAATATGTCCTCTGTGTGCAGAGTTTGTCTGGCCGTTAATACGAGGATGCACAGGGTTGAAAATAATCACCTGATTGTGATTTATGAGAAATTAGCCAGTGCTCAGGTAAGTCTATTTTATTGATTTGTTCTCATATCATATTTTTGCTACGTGGTAGGTATTCTCTACGTTATTTAGACACATTTTGTTCTATTTATAAGTTTTAGTTGGTAGTATGTACAGACGAAAAGTTCATCAATTAGGTAGGTACCTACCTATTTATTGTTTCTTACACTAGCAAGAAACAAATAAACGCATTGTTATTCCAAAAAATCCCAAATAGAGTCTTGTAAGTCTTATACTTCGCCCGTTTACATATATTTACAAGTATATATATTTTATGATATGTATGTAGTATATTTCCATGTAAGTATTATAAGTATTGTATTTTATTTTATAATATATGTATAACCTGCAAGCACACAGATCCCCTGTTACTGTCCACGATCCTATCCATCCCTGGTTGTCTGGTAGAGATCGCTCTTGAGCGATAAGACCGCCAATTGTATCTTGTTTTTTTAAGTTTTTCTTTTACATTGTCATTTTATACTTAGTGTGCAATAAAGAATTATCTATCTATCTACAAGTTCTGTAGTAACTAAATGATAATCCAATATAAGAGATCTAAAATTTAGTGTGCGTCCAATCGCATTCAAATTAATACGCTTTTTCGTTAACTCAAAACTGACAATAAACATAATGTGCAAGTGGTTCCTGAACATTTACCTAAAATCAAATAAATTTTATCTTTATTGAATCTGTCCAATAAAACTTCTGAAACTATCATGGTTATTAAACACTAAAGTCATTTAAAACGGGATATTTACCATGATCGCAGTGTCTTCAGTTGTTCCGTGATCATGGCGCATGAAACTGTGCTGAAATATTGGAAAACTCAAAAATCGAATCATGGTAAATATCCCGTTTTAAATGACTTTAGAATCTGTCCAAATGTGAATAGCCACACTCACTAAAAAATACAACCCAGAAAATAGGAAAACTCTAGATATAGGGGAAAGTAGGGACTCTTCATATGGATTCTACATATTTTATTTTTTAACTTTTAGATTATTTAATTTACAAGTGAACTGATTGCATATATTTTTTTAAACAGTAAATATAAATAAATAATGCTGAACAATTCACACAGCATCATCTAGCCCCAAGCTAAGCAGAGCTTGTGTTATGGGTACTAGATGACTGATATACATAATATAGATAGATCTTTTTTATTATACATAGAAAACGACCAGAACACCCGGAATAAATATCTGCAGATCGTACACACAATTGTTCCGAGGCGGGAATCGAACCCGCAACCTCCTGCGTCGCAGGCGGACCTTCGCCCACCGCGCCACATCGGTCGTCGATATAGTACTAATATATTTATCTGAGATTAATATAATACAAAAAAATTGTCAGGTGATTATATCTCATATTTAATGTGTAATTATTAATTAAATACATATGTATGAAAATAGATTTAAAATAGCTTCACTATATGTGGGGTACTATTTCCTTGAGATGCTATGGAGAGGTTTTTACAAATGATTAAAACTTCAAAAGGAGTAAAAATTCTTTTATTTAGAAATAAAATAATATTTATAAAAAAATAGACGATGTTTTTTCCAGCCATTTTTATATTGTAGTTAAAACAACAGTAGAATACAATTACTCTTTATTGCACACCAAATAAAACAGATACACAAGACAGGAGGCAAACAAATACGGATTATGTTGTACAATGGGCGGCCGTATCGCTATGAGCGTCTCTGCCAGGGAACCTTTGGATGGACATGAAGTGATAGAACAAGTGTAGACTATGACATGTCATAGGTACAGAATAATATTTAATCAAGAACATTATTTCAATTTAATTGGTTAATTTTTTGCCTCTACATCCACGAAAGATGATTATTAAGAACTCATAAATTATGTTTTTAATTTCAGTTGATGACAGATGACGAAAGACCCAATACAATATGCTACACTTGCTACCCACATCTACAAAACTGTAGAAAATTCTCAGACCTCGCCCACAAGTCTGAAAAAATCCTTCGAGACCTTCTACGAAAAGGATCCAAACTTACCTCCAAAAATATATCTCTCCATCTTAATCATACTAAAACCTTTGAACTGTCAAAGAAAAATACTCTCTCATTAGAAATACCAACAAATGATACCGAAAACTTTAGACCGTCCAATCAGAGCGACTACATTTGCATGTACGAAGCGCAACCTGTTAAAGTGAAAACAGAACGATTAACAGTAGATACCCCTGACGTACCCGTGAAGCAAGAGCTTTCTGATGAAGGCGATAATGGCGCCGATGCTTTAGCATTATCGCCGAAGCATGAAAGCTCCGAAGAAAATATTTATGCTTGCGATATTTGCGACAAAACTTTCACATTCAACTCAAATTTACAAAGACACCGACGTTCCCACAGTAGTATCAAAGCTTTCCCTTGCGACGTCTGTGACAAGTCTTTTAACTACAAATACGATTTAACACGACATCAAAAAATACACACCGGGGAAAGACCTCACGCTTGCAACAAATGTAACAAAAGATTTCGATTAAAAGGCCATTTACGAGTCCATAAAGTTATACACGGAGACAACGAATACCCTTGCAAATACTGTGACAAAACTTTCAGCCAACTAACCTTCTTGCAATCCCACAAAGAGGTCCATAAAAAAGAGAAAACATGCAAAGTTTGCAACAAGACATTCGAACAACGGAAGCTTCTACTCTCTCACATCAAAATCCACGCTGCAAATTCATATTCCTGCGACCAATGCGACAAATCCTTTCCTATCAAGGTCAGACTTATCCGACATATGAGTATACACACGGAAGAGAAGAAATTCACTTGCGACAGATGTGCTAAGGCATTTACGACTAGCGGGAGCCTCCGCCAACATATGCGAACTCACAGCGGCTTGCGACCTTACTCCTGCGAACAATGTGAAAAGACATTTTTAAGAAAGTTCGAGCTGAAAATCCACATGAGGGTTCATACCGGAGAAAAACCATTTAAATGCAACATCTGTGAAAAGAGCTTCAGTCAGAGCAGCTCCTTAAAAGTCCATAAGCAGACCCATTCCGGTGAAAGACCTTTTACATGTGAAATTTGCGGGAAAACGTTCGGGGATAAGTATACCATGAGGAAACATATGTCATTGCATGGTGGGGCAAGACCAACAGCCTGTGAGCTCTGTGGAAAGATTTGCAACTCGAGAAGTAGTCTTTACTACCATATGAAGGCACATAGAGAGGGCCCAGAAGACAAACCAGCGTGCGATAGATGCTATAAAACGTTTAGTAATAGAAGTCATCTTACAAGGCATATGAAAATTCATTTGCGGGGATCATTGCAGTGATGGTTGATTATTATTTGGTCATGGCAATTGTCTGGTTAGACACTTTTCTGCCAGTGGAAAATAATTGTAAATTATCTGAGGTATCTATCAAATTATGAAGGTTTGATATTTTCACCAGAGCCTAGTTCGTTATCTAGCAGGGTGTACCACGTGCAGATTAGGTTGGCTTGGGAGATGAGATGGAAAGGCAGGAATAAAATTTGAAAGTCACTGAGTTGTTGACTTCGCCAATTTTACATGGCTGACAAAATCGCCTTTCAAAATCTATTTAGACTGGTTTTCGCAATTGCACGAGGATGGTACATCCATCGAGGGTGGTAATGAACTGTGCGTCTACTGGTCCTGTGTGGAAGGGGGATGGTGGAATCAGGTCATCTAGCTTCCGTGAGCATTCTACGAAATTTCTTGGTTTTGTAGATAGGTAGGTACAATATACCTTTTTTATATATTTAATTTACCTTTTTTTCGGTACCTATAGCTTTTTTGCTATTTACCGTATTTTATTCAATGGTATTTTTATTCAATTTAGAATAAAATAGAATGTCATTTTTAATAGGAATAGGTAAGGAATTGAATTAAAGTCAATGTAAATAGTGTATTTTGAGAAATCGTGAAAATGCTATTGTTTGTTGCAATTAATCATAAATCTATTATATTGAATCATGTAGAGATAAGTTTTATGTTTTACAATACAGATTAACACTGATTGTGAGGATTTTTTGGTTTTATTATAATAGGTACCTAACTACCTACCTATCAAATATCAAAGCGCTTTATTACAAGAGGTACCTACCTAACTACCTACCTATCAAATATCAAAGCGCTTTATTACAAGAGGTACCTACCTAACTACCTACCTATCAAATCGCTTTATTTCAAGAGGTACCTACCTATTTTACCTATTTATTATATGACTTGTCTAAGTGCTTATTTGTAAGCCTAAGGAAATAAACTTTCATTTCATTTCACTATCAAAGTGCTTTATTACAAGAGGTACCTACCTATCAAATCAAAGCGCTTTATTACAAGAGGTACCTACCTACCTATCAAAGCGCTTTATTACAAGAGGTACCTACCTACCTATCAAAGTGCTTTATTACAAGAGGTACCTACCTACCTATCAAAGTGCTTTATTACAAGAGGTACCTACCTATCAAATCAAAGCGCTTTATTACAAGAGGTACCTACCTACCTACCTATCAAAGTGCTTTATTTCCTTTATACCTTACAGTACTCTTGGACATGTCACTAAATTCAAATTACTTCGGTAAAACTAGGAAATAAAGTGATCCATTGATTTTTGTTCACTTCAATCTTTTAATGTAAAGAAGCGAACAAGAAACCTTTAGGTAGGTATCTTGTTAGTTTTAGAGTTGGAGCAACCCGTTATGACCTACGGAGCTGAGACGTGGACACTCACGATAGGGCTGGTCCACCAGTTCAAAGTCGCTCAGCGAGCTATGGAAAGAGCTATGCTCGGAGTTTCTCTGAAGGATAGGATTCGTAACGAATACATCTGACCAAGAACCAAAGTTATCGACATAGCTCTGAGAATTAGCAAGCTGAAGTTGCAGTGAGCCGGACATATCTCGCGAAGAACCGACGGCCGCTAGGGCAAACGTGTTCTTGAGTGGAGACCACGACTCGGTAAACGTAGTGTAGGACGCCCTCCGACCAGGTGGGATGACGACCTGCGAAAGACTGCAGGTAGATGCTGGATGCGTCAAGCTGAAGACAGGGCGCTATGGCGCTCATTGGGGGAGGCCTATGTCCAGCCGTGGACTCTGATGATGACGATGAGTTGGAGCAAAACTTATCCCAAGCTTTTTTATCGTCTAGTTATATAGGTACCTACCTACTCTTGATATTTTTTACTTAGCCTTTTACAAAGGATATGTTTGACAATTTGTTTGTATACATTGCCCTTTGAAAGATAGATTTACCTAGCTTGTGTACTTTTGATAGCCTACCCAGTCAGTAGTATAAAGTGTATATAAACAAAGAATTATCATTATTAGAAGGAAATTAGGGTAATTTATGCACGATGTTATGTATGTATACGACCGATGCGGCGAGGCGGGCGAAGCTCCGCCTGCGACGCAGATTACGGGTTCGATTCCCGTCTTGGGATACATTTTTGTACGATCTGCAGATATTTGTTCAGGGAGTTCTGGTCGTTTTTTTCTATGTTATAATAAAAATATCTGTCTATGCAATGTATTATGGATATCAGTTATCTAGTACCCATAACACAAGCTCTGCTTAGCTTGGGGCTAGATAATGCTGTGTGAATTGTCCAGCATTATTTAATTATTTGAGCATTAACAAGTACCTAATCCTGTGCTAAAGGAACTGTTGGCAGGTATGCAAATAAAATATTTTGGTAAAATGAAATAAATATAATACTACAACATTAAATGCTTTATACATCACCTCATTGATAATACTATACACTAAGGGTCGGTTCATATCTGACGAACAAGAAAATTCAAACTTTCACACTCAACCGATGATGCGTTAGTGCGTCGAGCGTACAGCGTCTGTTACGTTTCCGTCAACGCATAGTCGGTCGACGTAACGTGAAGTTTGATTGATGAATTAAGACTAGGCATAAAGCGGAGATCGTTTGTGTACAAGCCGTTCGAACTGACTAGACGCGTAATGTGGCAGGTCTGTTTTGACCGAATAGACGCAACCGATGATACGATCGACGCATTATCCATCAGATGTGGATCAAACCTAAAGGTCTTAGTTTCTTCATTATTGAAGGTCATGCCCAGATTTATTACATTTTAATTAGGTTGTTCAATTTCAGATGTACTAGGTTCTGCAGAGTTTTTGCACTTAGCCGACTTTTTATGTTGTTGCAAATACCTTAACACTTTAAAAGCTTTATTACAACGATCACATACATATGGGTTTTCTTTGTTATGAATCAACATGTGCCGTTTTAACGTTTCTGCTTTACTATAACTTCTATTACAGATTTCACAGCTGTATATCTTTGAAAGGGAGTGTATTTTCATGTGTCTCGTCAAACCGCTCTCTTGATCGAACGATCTGCCACAAAGACTGCAAGCGTAAGCTTTGACTTGAGAGTGTATTCTTCGTATATGCTCTTTCAAAGCGCATTTGTAGGAAAAAGTCATAGCACACCCATTGCAGCTGAATGGTTTTTCGTCTGAGTGCAGTTGATAGTGACTTTTGAGTTGACATTTAAGCAGGAATGTACGGCCACAGATTTCGCAGGCAAAGGTTTTCTCCGCAATGTGAATCTTCAGGTGTAGATTTAGGTTTCCTTTTTGATTGAATCTTCGTCCACAGGTGTCGCAAGAAAATGGTCTTTCACCTGTGTGGGTTCTCATATGATCTTTTAGGTGACTGGACTCTTTAAACTTCTTGCTGCATCGGTCACAGCAATATGGTCTCCAGTCTTTGACAGGTCCATCTGAATGCCTTTGCATATGTTTTTTTAAATATACTCGATGCAAAAAGTTTTTATTACATAAACTACACGAGTATAACTTCTCTTTATCATGAATTCGCATGTGTATTTTCAAATTTTTGTATTGCATAAATTTTTTATTGCATTTTTGACAGTTGAAGCTTTTTGTTCCCGTTGCTTCTTTCCGTTTAAATGGCTTCTTGAGTATGTCTTCTACGTCATCATCATCAGTATTCCTATAGGTTTCGTCTGATGATTCTTCTTTAACCAATAATTCCTCTTTCACAGCGATTTCTTCTTTAACAGCATCAGATACGTCATAAATCATGAAGATTAAACCTTGTGCATGATCTGCTCGAGTTGAACTATCTTCATTTTTTAATAAATCCAAAGATACAACAGTATTTACAGATAAATTGTGTGTTGAATTTACGTTATTGTTTGGAGTTAGACCATTCGTTAGCTGAGCGTTATACATACTACTTCTGAGAACAATTTCTGATTGTTGAGCCATATTAGAAAATTTCCAGCATCTCCTTACAAATGAATAGCAAATGAAGCAGAGTGTGCTTGGCATACCATCTTCTGTAAGAAGCTGAAACAAATAAGGTAGGTATCACTAAATAACAAGAAAATATTAAATAAAGTACGAACATATTTTTATACAATATTTTATAAATTAATATAATGCACACAGATCCTCATGTACAATCCAACGATCCTATCCATCCACGGTTATCTGGTAGAGATCGCTCTTGAGTGATAAGACCGCCAAATTGTCACATATTTTGTATTTTATTCTGTCTTGTTTGTTTTATTTTTAAGTGTACAATAAAAGAATTATCTATCTATCTATTATTATAAAATGTAAGAAAGTTTGAATGTATCTTTCCACGCCACAACTCTTAAAGGAAGCTGAAACTTTTCACAGATTGAATCTCTGGACTTGAAAATCTTGTAGGCAACTTTTTATTTTTATTGATTATTTTGTTTTCATAATTTTTATTCCCCAAAAAAACTGGCAAACCGCAGAATCAACATCTAGGTGTTTATTTATTATTTTTAGCCATTATTGTCCCACTGATGGGCAAAGGTCTGCCTTTTTTCCTTCCACTTCTCGCGATAGATGTTTATATTGGGTAATATCTCTAGAAAGTCTGGTCCGATTCTGAAATCTTATTTAAGTACTGATATAGTCATAACCACATATTCCTGAGATTCCTGGCTGCTTCAGGCTGTTGTATTGTCACCAGGTATGAGAGCGATGCTAAGAGGAAAAGGTAATTTAGGTATGTTCGCCCATTAGTGGGTCTTTGCCTTACCTTAGCACTTGAGAGTTTTTCGTAAATTTGCAACAATTGGATATTCTCAATGTAATGCATCCTAACATCTCTAACGAGACAAACTCTGCACATAAAATAGTTCATATTTTAGTCTTCTTTTTATCTTCGGTTGAGAGGAATGTTTGTCCTTTTTAGAAATGTAGAAAAAGTGAAAACAATCAAGCAAAACATTAAAAAACACAAACACAGTTTCATTCATTTTCCAAGCATTCACATTACTGACTGCTATTTTCACGTCACGTCAACAAATAAGAAAATGATTAAAGAAAAACACCGAAGCATCTAATCATTTGAGAACAGTGCCATCTAGTATCGAGTAGAACACATAAAGGGAGAGAGGTTTTTTGATTGTCTGTCTGTCAATCAGTCGAAGTCAGACAGGCAGAGATATTGTAGGTATTCTTTCTCCTTGTTAGTTGGTCGTTGTTTGCGTGCAATGAGTAAAAATGTAAATAAAATAATATGCGCGATCCAAATCAACACAAAAATCGTATTTTACGTTACCCTACTGTTTCTACTACTTCTTGGAGTAAACTATGAACTGGCAGCTAATAACCTACACTAAATAAGTGACGAGAAACATGAATCTGTGCCGAATTTGCCTCATCGGAGATGTAAAAATGCACATAGTGGAAAATGCCAGTCTTTTGGCTATGTATGAAAAACTAGCCAACGCTCAGGTAATTAACAACTATAATTAAGTACTTTACGTACGACCTACTTAGATATTTCCTTTAAAATTAACTTACGACCCCCAGGTCTTAGTACCCTACCACGGTTTTAGAGTTTGTAAACAAAGGCAACTCTTTTGCTTATTCCTGCTACACTTACGAAAACCTAGGGGGCAAATCGCAGAAGCTCAAATCAAAAATTGTGTATGTACTTCCTCTTAGCTCATATTAAAAACATACTTACCTATTTCCTATTATTTGGTTTTGAAGGGCTTTCATTCATAACTTCTTTGTAACTCGAATTTGCACCTTTTTGCTGCGCTTATCCAATTAAGCGTCGTTATTGTAGTTTATGTTTTACTTTTTAGTGGTTACCTTGTGGTTACCTCCTAGTTTTCTCTTATATTATCAGTGACTTTTCACAAAAAAATCTATGTTTACATATAATAATTAGGATTCGGGAACCGCATATAGGTATACTGTTAAAACATGGTTTATGACTACCCAAGCTCTGTGATTTCCTGAAGTTTACTTCTAAGAAAGATCTAAGTTAAGAAAGTCTAAGAAAGTTCTAAGTTTCTAAAAGTAACTAAGTAGTTACTTTTAGAAACTTAGATGGAAATCACCTTCACCTTCAAACTTGGCACAAATATTACTGAACATAGGCAAGTGCCTATGTTCAGTAATATTTGTGCCAAGTTCTGACACCCTATAATTGAGAGAACACAATATATTTTAAAACAATCCTTGGTTTTACAAGCAAAATGATCACAAAATCTATTACATAGGTACTGTATAAACGTTTTTATGGTCATATTTAATTTATTATTTATTTATTTATTTAATAAATTGTTGGATCTGACACTCAAATAAATAATAACATTTAAATTTTAATATAACATTTTGACTTCTAGCACTGAGGTCATTGTACTTTGGGATCAATGACTTGAAGAAAATTTGCCCCTTTAGTCACACCATTCTTGGTACCATAGGAAAATATATAAAACAAAAAAATTTCTAAGTCATGCATTCCGTAAATGTAACTATAGTTTGACCGAAACCGCTGCACCGCGCCTGAGATAATTATGCGAGCGGCGAGACGGGGGGAAATATCGGCCGCTCCGATCCATCAATCTGCCGTCAACGCGAACTCTTGCTCTTTTTTCCTCGCCGCACTTTCCTAAGGAGCGGTACAGCGGTTTCGGTCAAACTATACAACCCTTTGGCCATAATCACCATGCTTTAAAACTGTTGTTACAAATGCTAAAATAAATCTTACTTCCCTGTTTCAGCTTAAAACAGATCACAAACCTCAGACAATATGTTACATCTGCTATTCCCTACTGCAGAAATGTCAAAGGTTCTCCGAAATCGCGCTCAAATCTGAGCTAACGCTATCGAACCTCCTTCTCAATAATACTCCTACCAGAGACAATAATCAACCTTCTTACAAGACAAACCTCCTTAACCTATCAGTATTCACACTATTCCCTACATCTCTACCAGCAGAGTTTGATGATGATAATGATTCTGAAGGTTTTACGGACACAGAAGATACAGTTATCGAAACAATTTCCATAAAAGAAGAATCTATAGCACAAGAAATCATCAAGCAAGAATCGGTAAAGCTAGAATCGTTGAAAAAGGAATCAATTAAAGTGGAACCAACGAATTCTTCATCCGACTACACACAATCTTCGGACTCGGAAACATCAGAAACATCAGAATACTCCTCCGATAGTAACACCAGCGATGACAAAAAACTCCTATCTAAAAGTAAACCGAACTTGAACTGTCCTAAATGCAGAAAAAGTTTTACGAACACAAAAAAACTTAAAGAACATTTAAAATCTCATCCGAGTTCTAAACGATTCCCTTGCAAAGTCTGTAAGAAGAACTTTGAACGTAGTACAGACTTAAGAAAGCATTTACAGATGCATTATACAGACGGGAAAGCAAATTTAAAAATGTACAGCTGTGATCAATGCTCAAAAAAGTTTATACAACTGAAGAACTTAAAGATACATAAACTTACTCATTCTGAGGATAGACAATTCCCTTGCACTGTCTGTAGGAAGATATTTCCGCACGTTGCTATATTGAAGAAGCATCTGCATGTAAGTAATTAACTAATCTTATTCTATAACTACTCGGTAAACGTAGTGTAGGACGCCCTCCTACCAGGTGGGATGACGACCTGCGAAAGACTGCAGGTAGATGCTGGATGCGGCAAGCTGAAGACAGGGCGCTATGGCGCTCATTGGGAGAGGCATATGTCCAGCAGTGGACTGCTATCGGCTGATGATGATGATTCTATAATTCTGTAAAAATAGTTGTAATTTTGAATAAATACATACATAAAACGATTTAAACTTTCGCGATTTTGTTAACATATTAAGGATTAAATGATTGGTGATTAACACTTGCTAAGGCGTATTTTGACGTGAATAACGCGAGTTTCACGAGCGTTATTCGCGCTAAAATTACCGTAATAACGCTGATAACGCGCGTTACGTTATTTGTTAAATAGCGTGGTAGCCACACGGGTATTTATCGCGTACCTACCTTTTGTTCCATTTTCGCGATAAATACCCGTATGGTGATTATGTAACTCGCGACCGGTTTGCGACAGGCGTAAATTAAGCAATCAGTGCTGTCAAACGCCAATTTTGACGTTGAAGCTGGTGTCAAACTAATATAAAATTGACGTTTGACAGCACTGATTGTTTAATTTACGCCTGTCGCAAACCGGTCGCGAGTTACATAATCACCCGGCTGCCCCGGGAACTCCTAGAGTCGCCCGAAGCCATCACCCAGGATGATCAGAATAGCCAACAGGCTAATGAACAGCTCTTGAGAAGCCTGCAAGGCTCTCATAGCGACAGCACATGACTTGAGGAAAGCTTTCCTCGACGTAGAAACCGGAAGAAAGAACTTTAGTTCGATTCCTGCCCGCATTCAACAACGTAGACAACGTTGAGACGAATGTTGATGACCACCTGATTGAATCACCCGGCGGATAAGACAATATCATCTATTGTCAAACAAAGTAAAAGTTTAATATTATACACCTCGATTGCTGAAATCACACCGTATGTGTTTTCTTCTTGAAGTCGTTCTTGTGATATTTCGTGTTATTTTTTTTCACGTGATTAATGGACGATGCCATAGAATAATAACGTCTCGATGACGTATCGATACTATCGCTAACCGGACTCACAGCTCTGCTTAGCTTGGGGTCATTGCTGTGTGAATTATCCAACATAATTTTTATTTGTCTTTCTTTTCAGGTCCATAACAACCCTCGCCCATATTGCTGTGACCGATGCAGCAAAAACTTCAAGGAATCAGCGCAACTGCGAATCCATATGAGAACTCACACAGGAGAACGGCCATTCGCTTGCCCGACATGTGGGAAACGATTCAACCAACAAGGAAACCTGAATCTACACCTTAAGATACACACAGCAGAGAAGAATTTCGCTTGCGAGATGTGTGGGAGAATGTTTTTACTTAAATGCCAGCTGCAGACACATTTGCTACTTCATAGCGGTGAGAAACCATTTGGGTGTAACCGTTGTGCAATGAAATTTACTATGAAGAAAACGTTAGAAGAACATATAAGAAGAATACATTCTCAAGTGAAGCCCTTTGCATGTAATCAGTGTGGTCGATCGTTCGACCAAGAGTGTGGTTTGACCCGACATATGATATGTCATACATTAGAGAAGATATATACATGTAGTATATGTAGTAAGAGTTATAAAACTCCTCATACGATGAAAATGCATATGTTAACGCATAATAAGTATAATCCGTATGTATGTGAGTGGTGTAATAAGGCGTTTAAGATGTTAAGGTATTTACAGCAACATAAAGAGAGGTGCAAAGCTGGTAACACTGTCAAAGATGGCACAGAACGATCTATAGTGGCTGAAGTAACAGTGTAGATAAATCACCTCTATCCGCCCGAAGCTATCACCCAGGAATATCAGTACAGCCAACAGGCTAACAAACAGCTCTTGAGAAGCCCGCAAGGCTCTCATAGCGACAGCACATGACTTGAGGAAAGCTTTCCTCGATGTAGAAACCAGAAAAAAGAACTCTAGTTCGATTCCTGCCTGCATTCAACAACGTAAACAACGTTGAGTCGAATGTTGAGGACCACCTGACTGAATCTCCTCTGTTTTTGCCTGATGCCTGAAGGGCCCTATAGGTGTTGGAAGCATATTCAGTATGGGAGCTCAAATTAAAAGAAATACATTTGTAATGATAATGACACACTACAGCTATCATATTTAATGTACATTACATCCCGGGATGTATAGCTTTAAATTATCTTAATGCATCACACACACAACAGTTAATGTAATGTATCTTTCCCTTCATTCAATGGTGTAAGTCCCGATTGACGCACTTTATTGCTAAGGTGTATTGTATATGTTAAATATATATTTTCGTATCACTCTATATATATAATTTTTTGACGACCGATGTGGCGCGGTGGGCGAAGGTCCGCCTGCGATGTAGGAGGTTGCGGGTTCGATTCCCGCCTCGGAACAATTGTGTGTACGATCTGCAGATATTTGTTCCGGGTGTTCTGGTCGTTTTCTATGTATACTAATTACACTATTCTATGTACCACATCGGTCGTCAAAAAATTAAATATATAGAGTGATACCAAAATATATATTTAGCATATACAATACACCTTAGCAGTAAAGTACGTCAATCGGGACGTATAACAATGGAATGAAGGGAAAGATGTATTACATTACCTGTTGTGTGTGTGAAGCATTAAGTTAATTTAAAGCTATACATCGCCGGATGTAATGTACATTAAATGTATCGTGCTATAATGTACATCTTTACATTATAGCTGTTGTGTGTGAAGTGCTTTAGGAATGCCGTTGTCCAACAGGCGGAACAGACATGCTGATATGAATACTCATTTATAATATTATCTATACTAATATTATAAAGAGGAAAGGTTTTATTTTTTGTTTGTTTGTATTGAATAAGCTCCGAAACTACTGGACCGAATTGAAAATTTCTTTCACCGTTGGGAAGCTACATTATCCCCGGTGAACATAGGCTATATTATATTTTCAAAAAAGTTAGGGATTCTTACTAAAACCGTGCGAAGCCGGGACGGTCCGCTAGTAGTTTATAGAATGCTTCGAATCAGATTAGATATACTTCCATAGATTAAGCGTTATGACATAATATTTTTATTATGGTTTGGCAATGCCCATATACAGCAGCATACTTTGATATTTTAACCCTAGCTCACTAACCATTCGTGTATTAGACTACGCGTACCCCGCGCATTTGTTGTGGAAAGTTCCCGGCCCCTGCCGTCCCGCCCATTTCTAGTACCTTCCTTACTCGCATAATTAGTGACCCGCAAACACTCATTGCGGATGCACGCTGCTCTGATTGGGATACAATCGTCGCCTCACAGACTTGATTGATTTTTTATTGAAGTTTTATTTCGTAGTCTGAGAAACGAATGGTTTGTGACAACGTTACTAGAAAATATGGTTAGTGAGCTAGGGTTAATTAGAATCAGATTTTTGGGGACGAGAATATTTAAGCATAATTAACTTGAGCGGTCAATAACAATAATAAATAAATTGTATACATTTATATTGCTATGAGTACTTAAATAGGAGTCTGTGCAAAAAGAGAAGTGTCTCAACGGGGAATAGTGAACAAAAAGTTCATTAATCCCCGTTGAAGTTCCCAGTCAACGGGGATTGATGAACTTTTTGTTCATTATTCCCCGTTGAGACTTCTAGTGTCATTATTGGAATAAGCCTCTTAAGAATTGAGGGCGCGCGTGTGCCAATGTTCTACTTTTGTTGCGTTAATATGTTCACCGTTTCGCCACGAGACTTCTCTTTTTGCACAGACTCTAGTATGACTAAGGGATATTAATAGTAATTAAGAAATGGATTAGTAATTATTTATATTTCATTTATACAGATTTATTAATGGAATTTTAAATATTTAGTTGTCTTATATTAAGTTTTTGAATATCTTTAAAGGAATTATACATACATAGAGTTTTAATATAACTATTTGAAATTATTAGTACGCTAGTAAAGGTCAAGCATGTTGATTCAAAAAATGTACTTGTTACCTTACTAATACATGTTTTGGTAAATAAAAAAACTTTATCTATAAAAGCATAGAAATGTATTAGATTGATTTGAAGTGTGTATCTTTCTACAGGTACTTCGTATCTACTATAAATAAATTGTTTCAAATCATCGTGAAAATATTTTTTTTGATTATTCCAAAATTGCCAAAGAAAATCATAGCAATAAGTACAGTAATATCAGTCGGGAACAAATGTGCTGAACATAAATTGATTTTAATATTGACTGAATGATGAATGAATGAATGAATGAACACTTTATTGTACCCAAAATAACAATCTACACCTTATATCTAAAAACACCAAAACTTTTGAAACAATCTGATTATTTACACTAAATAAATTTAAAACAAATTATGGTAAATATCGCGTTTTATTATAAATGACTAATATTTTTTTTACATTTTGATGTTGCAAAACTCTTCAGCTAAGGTATTTTGTTATTATAGTGCGCAAGCCTACGCACTCGAGGTAATCTTCAATATTAAAAAAATATCCCAAAAAATTTCTTGTAATGAGATTTTTGTTTGTATTGTGGCGGGACTTGGAACCACGACTTTCCCTCAGTAAAGGAATACTCTACCCAACTGAGCTCAGTTGTTTAGACCATTCCCGGTGAAATCAATTTTTTTGGGGTTACTGTTTAGTTTGTTCATAAAATTCTTTATAAAACCGTGTTTTAGTTATATTTTTCTATTCTCCATTAATAATTGACCAGAATTTTTGAAAAGGTGTCTTGTTATTTTGACTTTTATCTGGCAGCGCTGTGGTCATTTGGCGCTTTGTTCCCTTCCGTTTTGCTTGACGTTTTGGCATGTCAGTTTTACTTGATACTGTACGCTTCGTTTGGCGCTTCAACAAAGGAGTCGTAGAGTAATCGGTTTCTTCCATAGATTTGTATCTAATTTCCTTTTCAGTTTTAAGCTTACAAGTAGAATCTTTGAACACGCTGAGATTTGGGTACACAATATCGGAACATGGTATGATGTCGGATCTGAAAAGATTAAAGAATATTAATTATGATTAATTAATGAATCTTTTTCAACTCTGTAGCCAAGCCAGTAAGAAGCATTTTTAACGACTTTAAAAAAGGAGGAGGTTCTCAATTCTACTGTAGGTATTTTTTTTGTCGACGTTTTCGAAAAAACCATTTTGTACGTTTAGAAATATTGGTACCAATGCAATATGCAATGGAACTTAATTACCATTTTTTTAAAATTATTGGTTATTCATAAAATGTAAATGTCATAAGGACAAAAACTACAAACATTAGTAATAAAAAAACGTACCTATGCTCATAAAAGCTTTTGTCAAAGGAGTATGTTCATTGTTCAGCTATTTTTAAACGCTTAATTTTGTCAAAGTCGAGTCTGTTTAGCTATTTTTGTCGTACCATATTTGAGAAACACGAGAATAACGCCTTCTCACGCGTTATTTACACTGCAATTAGCGTAATAACGCTGATAACGTGCGTTACGCTATGTTCTAACTAGCGTGGTCATCATCAGCCTGTTAGTCCGCTGGACATAGGCCTCCCCCAATAAGCGCCATAGCGCCCTGTCTTCAGCTTGCCGCATCCAGCATCTGCCCGCAGTCTTCGCAGGTCGTGATCCCGCCTGGCCGGAGGGCGTCCTACACGTTTGCCGAGCCGCGGTCTCCACTCTATGTCGATAACTTTGGCGCTACTAGCGTGTTAGCCTTGCTGAAGTTATGCCTACCCAAATCTCGGCAGCAAGTAAACATTCTTCTGAATTTCCGTGACGGAGTCTCCATGTTGGCACAGCAGCGCCGCTG
This sequence comes from Eupithecia dodoneata, assembly GCA_947044415.1. Lineage (NCBI taxonomy): Eukaryota > Metazoa > Arthropoda > Insecta > Lepidoptera > Geometridae > Eupithecia > Eupithecia dodoneata. The sequence continues at coordinate 4,782,283 of OX345684.1, forward strand.
TGGTCATTTTACGAATCTCTCGCAGTTGCTCTGAAACATAATGGTAGGTGTATCTATTAAGTATTCTTTAACAATTTGATATCAGTTTTACTTAAAATTTTACTTGTCACCACGATTCAACCTCTACTCAAACTCCAAGCGATTCGGTATTAGATCGCAAAAAATACCTTCACTCGAACTAACCTCAGAAAATCTGATACGAGTGAAGAAATGAACTGTCATCTAAAGGTACCTCGCGAAGTCGCGACCTACCTTGAATGCTCCTGCTCCTTGTCGTTCTTTATAGTGGATTCTGGAGACCATCAAAATTACATTACATGATGACTTCTTTGGGCCGTGGTGGGCCGGTCGATGGATATTTGCACCAGAGCCTAGTCTATACTAATATTATAAAGAGGAAAGGTTTGATTTTTTGTTTGTTTGTATTGAATAGGCTCCGAAACTACTGGACCGAATTGAAAAATTCTTTCACTGTTGGGAAGCTACATTATCCCCGGTGAACATAGGCTATATTAAATTTTCAAAAAAGTTAGGGATCCGTACTAAAACCGTGCGAAGCCGGGACGGTCCGCTAGTTCGTTATCTAGCAGGGTGTACCACGTGCAGTAGGTTGGCTTGGGAGACGAGATGTTGGATGGAGTCCCCCTTACTCGCCAAAGGGTAAGTGCATTAACTGACTTGACTTGTTTTCTTTGGCAATATGTGTCCAGTACATAGAAATGTCATAGTCATGGAATGGAGGCGGAATTAAAATAATCATGGGAAAGTGCTTATTTTGTAAGCGTAAAGAAAAATTAATTTAATTCACACCTACCCTCATTAAACGCCTGCGGATGCGTGCTATGCTCGTACCAGAACATGTCCGCTCGTCTCCACCTCCTGAGCTGGTCTGCCATGATGCAGGCCAGTGTTGGAGGGACCAGCACCCCCTCCCCCCGCTCCGCTATAATCCCCGCCATTATAAATAGTATTAGAATCACACCTACCCTCACTAAACGCCTGCGGATGCGTGCTATGCTCGTACCAGAACCTGTCCGCTCGTCTCCACCGCCTGAGCTGGTCTGCCATGATGCAGGCCAGTGTTGGAGGGACCAGCACCCCCTCCTCCCGCTCCGCTATAATCCCCGCCATTATGTCGATGTCCTCGACTGTTTCGTAGTGGCGGGATAGTGCGTCTACTTGCTGTGGGGATAGGATTGATAAGTTTTTAATCGACATCAAAAAGGAGGTTTTTTATGTTCGTTACCTCTGTGGGGCTTCATTAAATGTCATCCCCCAATGAGCGCCACAGCGCCCTGTCTTCGGCTTGACGCATCCAGCATCTACCTGCAGTCTTTCGCAGGTCGTCATCGCACCTGGTCGGAGGGCGTCCTACACTACGTTTACCGAGTCGTGGTCTCCACTCAAGAACACGTTTGCCCCAGCCAGCGGCCGTCGGTTCTTCGCGAGATATGTCCGGCCCACTGCCACTTCAGCTTGCTAATTGTCAGAGCTATGTCGATATAATTATGATAACTTAAAAATTATTTATTTTTATTTTATTTAATGTACTGTGTAGTAAGTACCTACTATTATTATCTAAGTTAGGTATTGGTTTATTATTGGCCAAATAAATTTATCTTTAAGTACAAACTTAACCATGTCGAAAACCCACCTCCTGGTCCATCCAATTCCTCAGATCTTTGAAGGTCCTTGGCACAGGTAACTGACACACACGTCGGTAGCTGATATAGGGCGGGAGACCCAATAGTCTACCTTTCATGATGTCAGAGGATATGACGTCAGAGGCAAACTGTAGGCGGCCCAGGACTCGCTCGCCCATCTGAATAATAAATAATAATGCTGGATAATCCACACAGCATGATCTAGCTATAGTACGCACCCGCAGGCGTTTAGTGAGGGTAGTTGTGATTCTATATAATTAGATTTTTTCATGAGCGTGAAGTCTACCACACTGTCTATCACCATGACCTGTGCATCCGGGTCCACGGTAGTATCCGCCGCGGCGGCCAGCTGCCGGAAGGCGCCCTGCGTGAGCCCCGCTAGCGTGTTGTTGACCGGCAGAGCGTCCGTTCGGAGCGTGAAGTCTACCACACTCGTCTATCACAATATCCTGTGCCTTACATCCGGGTCCACGGTAGCATCCGCCGCGGCGCCCGGCTGCCGGAAGGCGCCCTGCGTGAGCCCCGCTAGCGTGTTGTTGACCGGCAGAGCGCCCGTGCGGAGCGTGAAGTCTACCACATTCTTCTCGTCGTAGAGGACGCCTTTTGGGTCGTATAGTCTGAAAATATTCACTGTTTTATTGATAAATTGCTTTTCCCCACGGCTTTGCACGCGTTTTTAAAATAAAAAGCCTATATTGTTATTCCAGGTCCTTACAGTAGATGCCTCTTGAGAAACAGTCTGGTGACATTAACTTACTTGACTGCAGTTAGATGCTGGATGCGTCAAGCCCAAGACAGGGCGCTATGGCGCTCATTGGGGGAGGCCTTGGTTGGACTGCTATAGGCTGATGATGAACTTACTTGAGCCTCCCTTCCTGTATGGTATGGAACCACCTGGTCGCCGTCACGTACTCGATGGTGAGGCGAGGTTCCAGCATCGGGTCGTAGTCATCCACATGTCCAGAGGTCTCGAATATTATCTTGTTCTTTATCAGGAAATCACGACCTTTTGTTCCAGAGAAGTTAAACTTTTAACTTTTAAAACTACTACTAGCTGCGCCCCGCAGTTGCGTGGTGATAGATATTTTGGATAATATACAATATATCTTTATAATTTGTAGCCTGTGTGTTATTCTGATGTATAAGCTATATTTATTGTAAAGTTTCATTAAAATCCATTCAGTAGTTTTTACGTGTAACAAACATCCATCCATACTTACAAACTTTCGCGTTTATAATATCAGAAGGATTATTACGTCGAACCTGCGATTTCAAATACTAGGTAGGATCTAGCTAGATTTCGGGTCATTATTTACATAAGAAAATTCAAATTATTTATTAGTCATATACGAAATCAAAGCTAAAAGCCGTCTCCGTAAACAAGAGCGCACTTGAGGTAAGTAAATGTAGAATTAGTTATATTTTTAGCTTTGATTAAACTAACAAAAAAATATATTTTTATGTTTGCAACTTCTGAATACACATTGCGGCATTGTGACACGTGTTTACTTTACGTTTTGTTTCAATCGAACTAAACAAAATAAGAGCTCACATTACGAGCTCGTACAACTCTCTACTCGTACGTACGAACTCGTACAAGTGCGCTCTTATTTACGGAGAAAGATTTTTTGCGCGATTTTGTCCTAGATAGTAGATTTATGATCGCAGCGTTGAACAAACAAAAAAGATATCAAAAATTTCATTGGGAAGTTTGTGATCATCAGCCTATGTTAGTCCACTGCTGGACATAGGCCTCCCCTAATGAGCGCCATAGCGCCCTGTCCTCAGCTTGACGAATACAGCATACAGCATCTACCTGCAGCGGCGCTAGTGTGCCTCTATTCTTACCCATTATCACCGGCAGAAAGTCATAATAAAATATTTGATTAGAGTACGCGATATTGATCTCTCTTGCGGTGTAATAAAGCCTATCGTCGTCCCAGCATGGATTGAGGGTTTGTAGACTCCTGGCTAGATAGTTGTGCTGGCGGAACCACCACATGAAGACCAGGTTTATACCGAATAGGGTGTTTGAACCGCCAGAAGCTGGGGAGGAAAAGGCTATTTTATTATTATGTCAGATAAAGATTGTGTGATTGTGGCTCAAGTAAGTTCATCATCAGCCTATAGCAGTCCACTGTTGGACCTAGGCCTCCCCCAATAAGCGCCATAGCGCCCTGTCTTGGGCTTGACGCATCCAGCATCTACCTGCAGTCGTACAAAGTCGCTTTCCGCTGTCTGTCTGTTTAGATCTTTAAAACTACGCAACGGATATTGGTGCGGTTTTTTTAAATAGATAGAGGAAGAGGAAGGGCGAAGCCGCGGGGCGCATGTAGTATTATAAAAATTATTATAATAATGGTTATGGCAATTGTGGCTGGTTGGACACTTTTCTGACAGTATCAAGTAATGGAAAATAATTGTAAAATAATATGAGTTAGTCAAGTTTGTTTGATATTGTCACCAGAGCCTAGTTCGTTATCTAGCAGGGTTAGGTTGGCTTCGGAGACGAGATCTTGGTCTTTATAACATTGGTGTTCAAATGTGTGTGTAAGCCCTTAGTTGTACATGTACACACACACCCCTGAGATAATCTATCTATATATATAAAAGAAAGTCGTGTTTGTTACAACACTTATAACTCAAGAACGGCTGAACCGATTTAGCTGAAAATTGGTGGAGAGGTAGCTTAGAACCAGGAGTCTAACATAGGATACTTTTTATCATTTTAACCATTTGATTTGACACATAGATTTAACGGGGGCGAAGCCGCGGGGCGCAGCTAGTATATATTAAAAGTGTAAATACTAAGTAGTTGTTATGGTTTTATTCTTTTATTGTAATTTTGTTAGGCCTCTAGCACAACACCGCCGCGCAATCATAGCAGCGTTGACTATGAAAAAATGTCCGAAATGATTTGGACTCACGACTGTCATGGCATCTCGTCTCATTGGGCGGCTCGTTGTTGACGCAGACAGCATTGCCGCTAGGAGGCCATTCCTTGCCTCGAATTGTCTGTCCAAGAAAATAATAATTAATAAAACCGGCCAAGTGCGAGTTGTACTCGCGCACGAAGGCTCCGTACCTATCTATAAAAAACATAAAAGAAAACATGTCTAGGGCAAATATTTAAGGGAGGGCTTAAATATTTTAAATTATTAATTTTTAAATTGAATATCTCATTTACTTATGATCTCGGGCCATAAAGTGACCCGGTCCTTTGGAAGGCCTGCGTGGGGCCGAAGCCAACAGCACAGAGAGGCCCTTTGAGAAAGTTAATCTTAATTTTTAATGTTGTAGCAGAGACCGTGAGAGGCAGCGTAGTCAGCACAGACTTTGAGCATCTCATCCATAGCTCTCGCTGTCGGGCCCAACAGCACCATGTCGTCAACATAGCTGATTTTGTTGACACACCATCAACACGACAACCGACACGCATGCCGCTGAGCCCAGCAATGAGATCATTTACATATAGGTTGAAGAGCGAGGTAGAGCTTACCCCCCCCTGTCTTACCCCGCACTCCAACCCATACGCATCAAGTAGAGACTATTGCAAAGAAAATTGAATATTATTTATTAGCTATGGACTAAATGATGCTGTGTGGATTGTCCAGCATTCGGTATTTATTTAACCTACCTCAGCTCGCAACTCCCCTCCTTCCCATAGTCTTCCCTTAGCTGCATTGTTCCCATCATTCCCGTAAACACTGGACAGTTCCAACATTGGCGCCACTGCGTTTATCTGCGAGCAATTATAATAATAAAATTAAAAGTTAAAAAAAAATAAAAAAATATTTATTGCAACAAAGGACAGGCAAATACTAGCCATTAAGCTAGCCATAATATTGGCTAATATTACCCATGTACTCATAATGTACAAACAAATCAATCTTTCTTCTTTACCTATAATATTAGTATAGATTTACCTATGTCCTTGTCATGCTTAGGTAAATAATGTTTGTTTTATTCATAGTTTGACGACCGATGTGGCGCGGTGGGCGAAGGTCCGCCTGCGACGCAGGAGGTTGCGGGTTCGATTCACGCCTCGGAACAATTGTGTGTACGATCTGCAGATATTTGTTCCGGTTGTTCTGGTCTTACATAGGCATGCAAATGTTTATTTTACAATTAAAATAATATTAAAATTTCTATTTAAGGTATAATTATGATGACAATAAACAAATCTGAATCTGAATCATTTTAGCGTGAATAACTCGTGAAAAGGCGTTATTAACGCTAAAATGCACCTTTACAAAAATGCTATTATTTCACGAATCAATATATTAATTACAGGGACTTATTTTTATTTGTAACTTAAAGTTACAAATAAAAATAATGGATTAATATAATAATAAAATTCAGAATAGTCTTAAATAAAATGAATGTCAATGAACATATTCAAAGTCCTCTAAGTCCCTGTAATTAAAATATTAATTCGTGAAATAATAGCATTTTTGTAATAGGTGCATTTTAGCGTTAATAACGCCTTTTCTCGAGTTATTCACGCTAAAATGATTCAGATTCAGATTTGTTTATTGTCATCATAATTATAACCTTAATTATGCTAAGGCTACGACTCGTCAAAACAGGTAAGATACAATTTTTCTATATAGGGACACGCGTTATTCGCGCTAAAATTAGCGTAATAACGCTGATAACGTTATATGTTAAATAGCGTGGTAGCCTTGCAGCAGCAATTACATGACTAGAGTAACCATGATTTCGCGTAACAGCCCCTAGCGTGACGGTTCAGTTGCACCTTAGAAAATGTGTGCAAAACGCCGTTCCCACTCTAAAAACTCACCCGTTCAGGAGGAACCTCATTCCCAACACACCCTAGATCCTGGAAGGTGATAGGCGTGGTGAGGTTCAGGCACCGCACTGCACTGTAGCGGAGGTGGAGGTCATCCGCCCTTACTTCGAGCGGGGAGCATCGCGGGTCGTTGACCGGACCAGGCTGGCAGCAGTTGGTGATCACAGCTACGTAGCTCACAGTGTCGTGGACTGAGGTAGATTCACCTGGAGAAGAGATTTATGCTCAGAAAGGTTATAAATAATAATATTTTTTTTCTTTTTATATAATAATGCTGGGCAATTCACACAGCATTATCTAGCAGGTTTTTTTAATAGATAGAGTGATTGAAGAAGAAGGTTTAACCAGTGAAGCCGCGGGTCGCTAGTAAAGTATATTTAATTAGAACCTGTATTGAAGACTGCAATGTTGACCACCATATGCGTAAACCGCTTGCTGGCGACCCTTCCATCGGACATGAGGTCTACTCTCAGTGGTCGGGGCGCTGGCAGCGGCCGGCCTGATGCAGCAACTCTGGGTTTACCTGGAACAGTTCATAAAGTACTAAGGCTTGTTTTATAGTCACGCCGCTGGACGCGCCGCGCTGGGCAGCACGCTGTTAACGTTTACTGAACGGCGCTGCACAAGCGCGCGACTTTGAAACGCAAACTACTACCCCCATACATCTCCGAACGCGCGCGCTCCATTGGGCGGCGGCGCTGCCGAAACGCGTAACAGTAAAACCAGCCTGACAAACGATAGATTCGCTGATAATAATTATGGACGAGTCGTTCAGCGAGCTATGGAAAGAGCTGTGCTCGGGGTCTCTCTGAAAGATAGGATTCGTAAAAAATACATCCGATAGAGAACCAAAGTTATCGACATAGCTCTAAGAATTAGCAAGCCGAAGTGACAGTGGGCCGGCCATATCTCGCGAAGAACCGACGACGGCCGCTGGGGCAAGCGTGTTCTAGAGTGGAGACCGCGACGACAAATGTACCTAGTGTAGGACGCCCTTCGGCGTGGTGGGATGACGACCTGCGAAAGACTGCAGGGAGATGCTGGATGCGGCAAGCTGAAGACAGGGCGCTATGGCGCTCATAATTATATTTCATATCGCTGTAAGGGGGCACATCAGTCTGCCCCCATAGCTCTACCTACCATTATTAAAGTCCGGCGGCAGCATACGGCTGTAAGGGGTCGGCTGGGCCCCCCGTGGGGGGTACCTCAAGCTGTTGCAGCTCAGGTCCATTCGGCGGACAGCGTGGGGGTCGCATGTTGGTACTTCTATGGCGCACCATCTTGAAAATAAATAAATAATGCTGGACAATCCATAGTTCATTTATTTATTTGTATTACACAGGGATGTTCAGACTTCAAATTAGGACCACTGTGATCTGCCAGGCGTACAAATGTTAATATTTTGGTTATGAAGCAAAAACATATATAATAGTGAAGCAAAAATGAAAAGATTAAGAATTGAAAATAATGCGTTCAACTATTCGAAAGTGAGTATCAACCACGTCTCTATACTACATTTACATAGTAACTAAAATAACTGCGTAAATCACTGCATGAAATAACTAAAAAAAAATACATTTTAATATTAGACATTTCCTACACACGTCGAATATACAAATTACATCAGTAAATTCTCTTCTTAGGTTGTTAGTTGGCGCCAAAGCAAAAAAGAAGTTGAAGTAGGTTGTTAGTTTTATGTCATTTCTTGTCTGAACGATTTCCCTCCATAAATGAGTCTTGACGCAGAGCCATCTAGCAAGAAGTTGAAGTGAATTTTCGTGTAATTGTGGTCATCTAGCAAGAAGTTAAAGTTGCAATTAAGTTTCGTGTTATTGTGGGGTGTAAAACTAAAAACTGACTCACGGCACCAGACTCAGGTTTCTTAGCTCCTCGAACCTCCTCCTCGGTATCCTCACGCCAGTGTAAGTGTCATAATATTCAGCTGTTACCACACATAAGTATAAAAACAATAGCGGAAACATTTTCACTTGTTGCGACATCTTTTTCACAGATGGCGTTGTGCACAACTTTGAACTAATTAATTTAACTCATCGATTTATGATGCTGTGTGGATTGTTTAGCATATTAATTATAATACATATATAATATTATTAGATATTAATAACAATAATATCAGCCTAATAATACTTCTGTGCATTTACGCTAAAACTATCTTATAATTGACATTTGAAAGCAATTTTAATGGTATTGAAAGCGGGGAAGCCTGTTTAAAGGCCTTCGCCATAATAATTATAATTGCCAATTAAGAAGCCGCTAGCAGCTACAAGGGCTTTCAATAATTGAAATTTGAAAACCACCGGGGGGGGGGGGTTCATTTACGTAAGTAATCTACTTATACCTAATAATTAAAAAAAAAACATTGATTGAGAAACTAAAAACCGACTTCGTATCCTTTAATTTTTTTTACATCCCTCGGGAATAACATTTCTATGGGACCACCCCGGGAAATACAATAGCGAAAAAAAACAGAGTAATCGACGAATATAAAAAACATACATACAGCCAAACATAGAACGTCCTTTCTTTTTAAAAGTCGGTGAAAAAAAGACACAATTCACTTGAATCAACGCAAAGATATTTTTTCACTAGCACAAGTATAGAACAACACATTATTTTGCTGGTAATGTAAATTGCATTAACAAAATAGCTGTTCTTAATAACACAGAATTATCTCGATAAAGTTAAAGTGTTAACACGCTTTCTTCTAAGGCACGTATTAAAAAAGTTTGCTTACCCCCGTAGGTATACTCAAACGCAACTCAGATTTAAGTCCGTCTCAAGAAACGATTTTCTGGCAGATTTTCATTGAAAACTGTCAAAAAATTGCGACTTGCGCGTGCTTAAATCTGAGATGCCTTTGATTATTCGAGCGTTAGTCTACCTATGCCTTAGTAATGCTTTTCTATGACACAAAGTTTACTCAATCATAGATCGATTACTTAGCAAGCTTTTACAATACGGGTCTATGAATCCGAGACTAAAATTTACAAAGATTATTTCATCTATTTGAGCCAATTCAGAACATGAAAAGAACTAAAGTAAACAATACCCGTTCTTTGTTAGCCAATGATTATTACGATAACCTATTAATGCAAAAATCTAAATGATTACATAATCGATTCGTTCTAGAGTAGACTTAATCATTTAATTAGCTAGATAAATACCAACTTTAATGAAAGAAACTTGGCCTTGTTTGAGAATAGCGTGTGTTCACCTTTATAAATTCTAGCCTAGTTAATGTAAGCTATACACGCTACGGTCCACCAGAAATCTGGTGGACCGTAGCGTAGGCACAGCTATTTGTATATCTTTATTCATCGTCAACCTATAATACTCCACTGCTGGACATAGGCCTCCCCCAATGAGCGCCATAGCGCCCTGTCTTCAGCTTGCCACATCCAGCATCTGCCTGCAGTCTTTCGCAGGTCGACATCCCACCTGGCCGGAGTACCGGAGTGTGTGTGTGGTCTGTCGTGGTCTCCACTCAAGAACACGTTTACCCAGCGGCCGTCGGTTCTTCACGAGATATGGCCGGCTCACTGCCACTTCAGCTTGCTAATTCTTAGAGCTATGTCGCTAACTTTGGTTCTCCGTCGGATGTATTCATTACGAATCCTATCCTTCAGAAAAACTCCGATCATATCTTATTAATCCAAATGTAGTACTAATACTAGTTCTAATTTGTTTCTTTCATTTGATTGTAACCTCCTTTGTTAATTAATGGTATTTAGTTTTTTTTTACAAAACTTTTCTTTGCACAATGCCTTAATGTTTCCTTTGTCAAAAGTTAGTGTTTTATAGAATAAAAATGTAATTTTACTTTTAAAATTTATGGTTTTTAACGACATCAAGTGTAACATGGGTACCTACCTACGGTGGAAATAAATAAACATGTTTGCGTCGTCGTGGTCACGGATTTTAATTAAATTCGTCTAATGTAGTTTAACTTATTTTCAAAAGAAATGGAATTATTCCTTTGAGTAAAATCTTACGATGGAATTCGTTAAATAAATTGTGCTATTTATTTTAATTTATATTAGAAACAAACTGTACAGTAAGTATGTACTCGTAACTCCACAACAATTAAAAATATTATTTTTATAATATTAAATCTGTTTCATGTGTCTCCTTCGTCAACTTCGTTATTCAGTATGATATTACTGTCGTTAATTATTGGTATCTCAATTCTTTGGAGACCAGTTTCGTTGCCGTTAGTTTTGTCTATATCAATATTTTTTGATTCTTCTTCTATAACCGTTTCATTACTTTTTGATTTTTCTTCAGGAAGGGCAATGTTAATTCTATAAATTCCAGTTTTTGTGCCATTATTTTTGTCTTTATCAGGTTTTTTAGGTCTTTCATCTATAATTATTTCATCTCGTTCATGACTTTTTGGTTGTTCTTCAGGAAGGACAATGTTTATTCTATGAAGTCCAGTTTCTTTGCTTTTATTTTGGTCTCTGTCAGGTTTTTTAAGTTTTTCTTCTATAACTCTTTTATTACTTTCTGATTTTTCTTCAGGAAGGTTAATGTTTATTCTATGGAGTCCTGTTTCTTTGCCTTTATTTGTGTCTCCGTCAGGTATTTTAGGGTTCTCTTCTTTTTCATTACTCTTTGTTTGTTCTTCAGGAAGGGTTATGTTTAAGTTTAGTTTTTTCATGATTCCGGCTTCAGAATAATCAAAATCTGTATGGAAAGCTTCTTCACTATCTATGCTATTCTGTCGATAGCTTATATTTGCTTTCACGTTATCTGTGATGGCAAAACTGGTTGTAACTTCTGTGCTTTGTATTTTGTTGTCTATATTATCCTTGTCTGGAATATATTCTGGACCTATAACTATGTTATACCTTAGTGTAGTTCCTTTAGTTGTAATCGTTTCAACTGTTATATTTAATATATCTTTGTTTGATGTTTCAGTGCTGGATTCAGCTTTCTTTTCTGTTGTTTTTTTATTAACCTTGTAGACATCGTCATTTGTAGGCGTAACATCAACTTTTCTTCCAATTTCTTCCATTTGTTTTTCCAAGTTATAGATTCTTTTTATAAAGCTTTTTCTTAAAATTTCTGCGGATAATCTATGTCTTTCGTTATCCTTTTCTTTATCTGTTTCTGAATATTTATCCCTTCTTATTTTGCGTCGATAATTTCCATATTCGAGTGAATTGCCTTCGTTGGAAAGTGCTTGAAGGTTTAATTTTGCTGGCGGCTTCTTAAATTGTTTTCTTTTTATTGGATTTTTGCGTTTGAGAGGCGGTGCTTTGGTTTCTATATCTTTGTCTGAGGTTCTGAAAATCAAGATTGAATAAGAAATGTTACTTTAAATTCATTCTAGTATTGTACAGTGCACATTAATCCAATACCATTACCACCAAGCAAAAAAAAAATGTGCATTCAAATATGGGCTTAAACTCGTTATCTTTAGACACAATTAGTAGTGACAAAATGGCTTCACACAAGCTGTAAACGAGTCGTCAATTTCAAATACATCCGCTAATGTCCGTTTACGTAATATTTAGATACGTTTACGTAAACGTTGAATGGAGACCGTGGCTCCGCAAACGGTCGCCCTCCGGCCAGGTGGGATGACGACCTGCGAAATACTACAGTCTGTTGCTGGATGCGTCAAGCTGAAGACAGGGCGCTATGGCGCTCATTAGGGGATGCTTAATATGTTCAGTTGTGGACTATTATAGGTTGATGATGATCATGATAAAATACATCTAAATATGACGATTCAAAGCCCATATTTGATTGAATGCACAAAGTGTTGTAATTCAGCAGTGCGTTTTAGGTGTGCTTAATTGCGAATATACCTCTGTCTTATGTTTCTTTGACATTGCCAGAGTATAGCAGTTATGGGCAATATAGAGGATAGCAGTTATTATCATCCCTACCATTAAAAGATATGTAGTTTTAACTTATACTAAAAAAAATATATACCATAGGTACCTACCTCTTTTCGTCCAACTTGTTAAAGTTGATAAAAATATTTTCTTGTGACGCTCTCGAAGGGCGTTTCATTAAACTTTCACTTCTGAGGCTATTACGTGTTTTGTCTTTCACTACTGGTATGTCCTCCATTGTTTCTGTTTTTTCAACGTTCGCTATTAACTTTTGATGTTTGTTTGTTTTTCTTTTATTTCCCACTAGTACGATGTCTTCTGTATCCTTTGTATTTCCTATTTTAGTTTTAATTTTATTTCGTTTGTTCCTTTTCTTTACTGATTTTCTTTCCTTCCTCTCAAAACTATGCGGTTTGCGTTTAGCACTTTTTATCGGTACAAGAAAATCACCTTTCTGTTTAAATGTCTCATTTACTGAATTTTCTTTCCATGACGGATTTAATTTTAATTTATTTCTTATATTCTCTCCAAAAATTTGTTTTATTGTATTGTTTATAGGACGTTGTGTAAAGAATGATCGTATACCTTTGATTACATGTTTCTTTTTTACCGCATTACTAACCATCGCATGAAGTATTTTGTATTTTATATCATTGTAATTGAACTCTGAACTTTGTGCTTCATGTTTATCTTCGTTAGAGTTTTTGTATGCTTGAGTTTCTTCCGATAAAGTATCAACAAAATCGTTCTCTTTATACTCATTTTTCTGTTTCGATTTTGAATTCTTACTGTAAATCCATGTATTTTCGATATTCTTCTTAATATCCTTTCTGACGTTTGGATTGAGTTTTGAAAAATAATCGAATAATACCGATCTGATGCCATGCCTTGTAATATCGATCAAATTCATATTCGTTCGTTTAGATTTGTATCTGTAGTTTCCTAGTTTTTCAAGAATGTTCATAAATGTTTTGCTAGATTCATGCCCGTATAAAGAATTAATGTAATCAAGTAATTGTCTGTGGCTAGAAACTAATTTAGCATTTCCTATTATGTTTACAACTTTATAAAGTTTATTCCTCAACGCCTCCGCTTTAGATTTCTTCAAATCGTTTAGAATTTTAGCTACAAATTCCCTTACATTTCTATCTTCTACTAGCTCATAAAATTTGCATCCTTTGTAATGATATTTTCTGATTTCATCGTCAAGAATCATAAATGCATTTTCTAAATCCTGGTCATCATAAGATACAATTATATTAATAGCAGATAGTATGAAATTAGTGAACTGTATGTGTTTGTCGTTGTTTAAATTATTGCCTAAACTTCTTCGGCCGCTTTCTGGACTAAGGGCTATCTTAATTTTCTTCAGAATCTTCTGTATGTTTCCTATGAACTTAATGTCCGCATCTTTGTCTTCGTCGTTGAATTCTAGAATTGTTTCTAGTTGTACATTCACGGTCTTTGGGTGTGTTGCAGATTCAGTTTGTGCTGAAATGTTAACGAAATGAACAGCATGATTACCATTAATAACTGTAACTTAAGTTAAGTTACAGTTAGCAGTTTTTACTCGTTGTCCAGCGTACTTATAAACACTAGAATAACATTATAATTTAACCATAGATTTGGATAACGGGTAATTTTATTTTTACTTAATTTTATAAAAATATCACTAAGAGCGTTTCCATCAGCAATTTTTTATTGTCTCTACTTATGGGGCGGACTTTAAGTTCATTATTCTTCAAAGTAACCACTTATTCACTTACACGATAACTCTATACAATTACTTTTTTGACAAGGTAATAAAGTTATACTACAATAGTAATAACCATTAAAATAAGTTTAATAACTTGTTAAAAACTCTCAAATCACGTTTTTTGAGTACATATTCATATATTTATTACTTAATAATAATATACATTGATAAATAGAGGGATAGAAAATTCTTTATGCACTTAATAGAAAACTATGTACAGAAAAAACTTAAAAATTAATTACAATTTGCAGTCTTATCGCTCTAGAGCGATCTCTACCAGACAACCATTGTGTGCGAAAAACTCACAATGTATTAAGTTACACAAAAAAAATTGAAAACAAATTATTGAACAATTATTTCATTAAATAAATACACAATTCTGATTTTATTAATAATTAAAGTTTTCCGACAATTCGGAAAACTTTAATTATTAGTGTAGGACGCCTTCCGACCAGGTGGGATGACGACCTGCGAAAGACTGCAGGTAGATGCTGGATGCGGCAAGCTGAAGACAGGGCGCTATGGCGCTCATTGGGGGAGGCCTATGTCCAGCAGTGGACTGCTATAGGCTGATGATGATGATGACAATTCGGAACAGGCGCTTACGCCATCATGATCGAATCTCGCTCCATCACGAGACAGTCCAGTATTCGCTTACCTATCAATTTCAGAATGTATAAATAGATAAATATCCTCATTTTTCAATTCGTCGACCACTTCGGTTATATTGACTTCATTTTTAAAAATATCAAACAAGTTATAAGCATAAAGGTTTTTATTATTTTCCAGTGTAACATAAAAATGTATTACATAATGTAGTTTACAATATCATCGTGTGCAAATTGGATATAATGTATTTATATTTAAAATGATTTTTATTTTGTTTCTGCATGTTACAGAGGTTTTTGCGATGTTATGTAAGTTTCTTTATTGAGATTCATCATAACAGCGTTCATATACATCGACTTATTTCATTTATCATTATTATTCATTTATTTTTGACGACCGATGTGGCGCGGTGGGCGAAGGTCCGCCTGCGACGCAGGAGGTTGCGGCTTCGAATCCAGCCTCAGAACAATTGTGTGTACGATCTGCAGATATTTGTTCCGGGTGTTCTGGTCGTTTTCTATGTATGTATAATAAAAAGATCTATCTATTTAATGTATTGTATTATGTATATCAGTTATCTAGTACCCATAACACAAGCTCTGCTTACCATGGGGCTAGATAATGCTGTGTGAATTGTCCAGCATTATTTATTTATTTTAACAATACATTATTGTGATACTATGAACTAACTATGAGCTATTCTTAATTGAAAGAGCTTTGCACGGTTATGCGTCTAGGTCTATGTCAAAGTCAAAGTCAAAGTAAATTTATTGCAATTACATGTGAAAAAGATCGTACATAAAAAAGCGTAACAATGTAATTTGCCCACTATGGGCATGCAATTATTTCTCTAGTTACATGCAATATATTAATGAGAAAAAAAATACTTAAAATCAGTTAATGTTAATAAACAGTAACACAAAATTAATATGCGAGCACTACTTGAAATGTATAACGTTTCACCTAGTCATTTTACTGATAAAGATGATAAAACGCGCTGCTATTGGTCGCCAGAGCAACCCTTTTGTTTCGCTACCTGGCAACTCCGCAACTCTGCCAAGTGCAAATATCTTTTCCAAGTTATTCTGTGAACAATTTTATTTTATTTCATATTTATTTATTCCATAAAACAATATACATTGTGTGCGGAAACTTAAAAGTAAATTATATTAACACTTTGATTGCTGAAATCTCATGGTATGTGTTTTCTACAAGTGACTAATATGCGTAAATCCAAACTAGCGCAGCGGCTGAGAAAATACAGATCTGTGTGACTCAGCAAAGCCGTAATATTTTTCGAACGAAACTCATGTGCGGCGCAACACAACCGCTGTGTAGAGCGGCAGCACGAATTTTTTAGGTTAAAAAAAGATCGCAGTCGTCGAAAAAAAATCGCAGTCAAAGTGTTAAATAAAAGAGAAAAAAATTTATCACATTCAATTAAACGATTATCATCACCTACACAAAGTTTATATATTATATAATCAAGGTTCGTCAATGGAGTAGATACACTTTTCCAGAAGATAACATTTTAGTTTATTTTTTAGAAGTGTTCTTTTATGTATGAATTATTTTATTTCGAGCGGCAATTTATTAAAAATTCTAGTAGCTTGGTACCGTGTCGAGTGTCGCATAATATTCCGTGTAGGGGATATTTTATTTTTTATGTATTTGTTTCTGCTATTGACGCGCTACCTATTTTCGTCAGGTGTTTCGTACTCGTGCAATAAAAAAAAAACTATGGTTTAAAAATAGTTAAAAAAAATGTTTAGTTTTATTTTTATTTATTTTGAGCCATTATTGTCCCACTGCTGGGCAAAGGCCTCCCTTTTATTGATATTGTTATGAGTCATCGACCATGTTATGAGTGTACAACAAGTTTTTAGGTTAAGGTTTAGTAATTCTAACGGAAATGCCCCAGAGATCTGCAGTTTTCTTAATAAATAAAACTATCTGCGACCCTCAGCTTCGCCCGCGTGGAAATCTATGTGTGAAATGGTTACAAACCTTCCCCTGTATTCACTCGATCTATTTAAAAAAACCACATCAAAATCCGTTGCGTAGTTTTAAAGATCTAAGCATACATAGGGACAGACAGACAGCGGGAAGCGACTTTGTTTTATACTATGTAGTGAAGTTTGATATGTTTTTTAGTAGAACCTCAAACTGTAAGAGATAGAAATGAAGCTACCTTCGAGTCTTACGAAGGGGAACCAGTATTTGGAGATCCCCAACACGACCAGTACGAGGTGAAGGATTTCTGGTGGGACCGACCCACCGCCAAGTGGGAGCCTTGGTGGGCCAGGTTAGATTAGTTTTAGTTTTATTACAATAATAAATAAATCATTTAAATGAGAATAGGGTTCTTAGGTTATGTATAGATATAGATACATATAGGTTATGTACACAGTCTCACTTCATCCATACCACAATGCTTGAAAACGAAAGTTTTCAATTGTGCGTCGTACCCGTTATGACCTACGGAGCTGAGACGTGGGCACTCACGATAGGGCTGGTCCACCAGTTCAAAGTCCATCAGAGAGCTATGGAAAGAGCTATGCTCGGAGTTTCTCTGAAGGATAGGATTCGCAACGAATACATCCGACAGAGAACCAAAGTTATCGACATAGCTCTGAGCATTAGCATTTAGTTTGGGAGGGTAAATTATTGTAAAGACTTCATATAATATAGTATATATTTTTTTCTCCATAGTAAAAATACCAGAATACCTACTGAGGAAAAAAACATAATGTTTAAACTGTCTACATAACTAAATATAGTCGTTACGCTATCAGGCTTTATGGCGATCTAGTCCAAACGCTATCTAGTCCTAAAGCGATATGGCCATATCGAGATATAGTCATGAAGCGATTAAGTCCTAACTGCTATCTAGTCAAATCAATATGTAGACCTCTAAAGCGTCTTACCCAATGAATTAATAAATTTCTTTCCGGCCCAGAGAGGGGCCTCGAGGCTTGGCCTCATTACCCCGGCGTCAACTCGAGGAGGGGTGACCCCTCGGTCCTTGGGTTTAGTGGGAATATCTTTTTTCCCCCCCCTTCTCAAAGTTTTTTTTGGCTGTCTTTGGTTTATATGTATATTTTTTTGTTTTTTTTTTTTCTACTCCCTATCCGAGTTTTTTATATTTTTAATGACATTTGACGACCAATGTGGTGCGGTGGGCGAAGGTCCGCCTGCGACGCAGAAGGTTGCGGGTTCGATTCCCGCCTCGGAACAATTGTGTGTACGATCTGCAGATATTTGTTCCGGGTGTTCTGGTCGTTTTCTATGTATAATAAAAAAATATCTATCTATTTAATGTATTGTATTATGTATATTAGTTATCTAGTACCCATAACACAAGCTCTGCTTACCATGGGGCTAGATAATGCTGTGTGAATTGTCCAGCATTATTTATTTTTATATATTTTATTTAATGAATACAGCAAGAACATAACAGTTACGACGTGGAAAATGGAGCAAATGTTTACAACGGAAGATTTAAGCAAGATATGGAAAGAGGGTTTGATGGACAGGAAGACGTCAATAAAAGAGACACAAGATGATACAACAACTGCTTATCATGAAGAAGCCTCTATACATGTAAGTACTTGTTACACAACTCCCTTTTCTATAATAATAATAATAAAATCTTTTATTCTCTTCAAAACGACCAGAACACCCAGAACAAATATCTGCAGATAGTACACACAATTGTTCCGAGGCGGGAATCGAACCCGCAACCTCCTGCGTCGCAGGCCCACCGCGCCACATCGGTCGTCAAATATTTGCCGGGATCACTCTGCGAACAAGGCCCACAGCGGGGATGAGTATCTGTCCGCTATGGTTTTCAGGATGCTGTTGCGGCTGTCCCGCACTCTGCGGATCAGGGATGCAATTTTTTTGCGGAAGATGGCTTCGAAGCCATCGACTACGTACCCGGGTACGTAGTCGATGTTCGAAGTCATCTGTTTGATACTCTGCAAACATCCGATGCACTGCAGAAGCAGGGCTATAAAAGAAAATAATTCCAAAATAAAACACAGTATATTGCTGCCTAATAACATTAAGCTGTATAATATGTGGACCCCTATGATATGTGTGGAACTGTGGCCAAGACTAATGATAAGGGTTCCGCACGCAAAGGGTAAACGGGACCTTATTACTAAGGCTCCGCTGTCCGTCCGTCTGTCACCAGGCTGTATCTCATGAACCGTGATAGAGAGTCGAAATGTTCACAGATGATGTATTTCTGTTGCTGCTGTTGTAACGTTGTAATTACTTATTCTAATTATATCTAGGTAGGTATCCTACCTATCGTTTGATTTCGTACCTGCTTACGCGTGAACCGAACAATGAACTGGTCGCGGCAGGGCGTGACGTCGCCGCGAGGTGGTAGGGCGAGCGCATTCGCGAGCCGGCCAGCGGGCAGACACCCGAAGAGCTTGAAGGCGAACCTACGTTCCCTTCTCTCTATATTTAACAAAATGAAGAGTAATAAAACCTAGCTCTCACCTAGTTTATCCTCGACATCTAAATACATTAAACTCAGTGTCTGTCGTGTTCCCAGAATTGGGTAAGCTGTGCATTAATAATTAATCGTTAACGGCCAGTTTTTAAATATTTCTTCCAGAAGCGTCTATCTATAACTTTCTTATAACTTTTATCTTACATTTGTAAACGCCGCCTCTTATTTCTTTTTGCCTTGGGGAAGCTTCTAGTCTTTTCGAGATACTGTAACCCTCAGGCTTCCCCTATATGGCGCGTCCCTAATCCAAGGTCTGGATTTCCAGGAACACCCTACGGATTAGAATTCCTAGACGGCTTTGTACACTGCACCTACCCCGGTTGAGTCTACGGTGGGGTAACCGTAGCTGGAGCTGCCCGTTCCTGCCACCTGCTACCAGGACGCTCAACGCTTGGGGGCGGTTGTTCCTGTCGCTGATTCCCGGACTGGGAGGAAGAAAGGGACTGGCGCTAAGGCGGACGGGATCGCCCTGGAGGAGAGTGCGGTTTATTGAATAGACCGAAATCGTGAACTTTGACCCGGCCTACCCACGAACCCTTATTTTCTTATTTTCAATAAAAACTTGTTTCTTTGTAGTTTCTTATCTTTCTTTTTATTGCTCACCCCCTAGGCTTGTCGGCTAGGTGACACTGTATCAACAAATACAGAAGATAATAAATATTTAAGGGGCTACCATACAACAAACGCGATTTTTTTTTTTGCTCGTTTTTGTTCGATATTGATAACGGCAAAAGGTAGACGCTTGAAATACTCACGGAATATTAAGTTAATATTCACTTTAAAAAGGTTGTATACCAGCCTTCAAATTCATCTAATTACCTGTTTATTTGTTTGTTTCTATCTATTTTAACTAGTTTTACCCGCGGCTTCCCTTGCTTAGAATCAAATTTCGGGGATTTTAATTTAATTCCTTTACGAAACCTTATTATTTCTGAATTATATATTTTTAGTATAGCTTTTTCTCTTTTCAGGATAGTACCACGAGGGAGACATTATCCGTTTTGAATACAGGAACAGGTAAACTAACGGTTCTAAGAATTTATATTATACTTACTAGCTGTTCCCCGCGTTTTCTCCTGCGGTAAATTAAAAATATTTTATTTTCTGGCTTACAAAATAGGCACTTAGACAAGTAAAATTTTTTACTGTTAATTATTATATCGAAAAGATTATTTTACTGTTCACTTAAATTTTTTGTCCACTAGTGGAAGACCTCCCTAGTAAACTGCTACATCGTATTTTGTTTGTGTACATATTGTGAAGAATAAAAAAGTGAAATATTTTTAGAGACGCCTGCCATGCCAACTGCTGCGCGAATATTTCATACAAAAGTACCAAGTAAGCAGATCGTTATTTATTTTCGTTTTAATTATTCTTATTCTTGCGTGATATTTTCTAATAACTCAAATAATTCAAAAACATGTTAGTTGTATGTTGGTAGGTCTGTGTGGTGTCGGCCTAGATAGAATAGCACCAACCCAACTCTTCCCGTGGGTGTCGTAGGAGGCGACTAAGGGACATACACCGGGGGGCGGGCAGCAGCGATTTGTTGCCTTGGAACCAACTGATGACGCTGACGAGACCCTACACAATCTGGTTGAAACGTTGAGGGACGAGGGCATCAAATTCTGTCGAAAGCAGCGTACTGACAAGAAGTCCAAACTCTCGGATAAGACTCTTGGGCTGATGACAAAAGGACGGGAGACCACCCAAGCGACTTTGTCAGAGAGGTCAGACCTGAACAAGCGAATTGCGAAGATGGTACGGCACGAACTCCGGAGCTCCAACACGCGCCTCATTGAAGAGGCGATAGAGCGAAACCGGGGGTCCAAAGTATTCACTCAGCAGCTTGGCAAGAGCCACCTGACAAAGCTAAAAACGCACGACGGAAGGACCGTATTGTCGAAGCCGGAGATTTCAGCCGAGATAGAGGATTTTTATGGCCGTCTATACGCTGCTCATGCCCCTCGTTCCCGACGAGACAACCATGATTCCAGAGCCACCCTGAAACGCCACTACACCGACGAACTACCTGACATCAGTCAAGACGAGATCGTGTTAGCTCTAAGGCAGCTTAAAAATGGAAAAGCCCCCGGTGAAGACGGTATAACATCCGAGCTCTTGAAAGCTGGAGAAGCTCCTGTTATACAGGAGTTACAGAACCTCTTCAACGCCGTCCTTCACAGTGGGAGAACTCCAAAGGCGTGGAGCGGGAGTTTCGTGGTGCTCTTTTTTAAGAAGGGCGATAAAACCCTTCTTAAAAACTACAGACCCATTTCACTCTTGAGCCACGTCTATAAGCTGTTCTCACGAGTAGTCACGAATCGTCTCGCTAGGAGACTCGACGAGTTTCAGCCACCAGAACAGGCCGGATTTCGCGGAAGATATGGCACCATAGACCACATACACACAGTGAGGCAGATTATACAGAAGTCTGAAGAGTATAATCAGCCCCTGTGTCTGGCTTTTGTGGACTATGAGAAGGCCTTTGACTCTGTCGAGACCTGGGCTGTTCTGGAAACCTTACAGCGATGCCAAGTGGACTATCGTTATATCGAGGTTCTGAGATGTCTCTACGAAGCTGCCACTATGAGTGTCCAAGTACAAGGCCAGCAGTCTAAATCCTATCCAATTGCGCAGAGGAGTGAGACAAAGGGATGTCATATCCCCGAAACTGTTCACAAGCGCGTTGGAAGATTTGTTTAAGACGCTGGACTGGAAAGGTAAGGGCATAAACATAAACGGCAACTACATCTCACACCTACGATTCGCTGATGACATAGTCCTATTGGCGGAGTCGCTAGAGGAGCTGAACCAGATGCTGGACGGCCTAGTTTCAGCCTCTCGATGTATCGGACTTGGCATGAATTTGGATAAAACCAAAGTCATGATCAATGGACACATTGATCCAAGGCCGGTGGTCGTACATGGTCACCTTCTCGAAATCGTTTCCGAATACACATACCTCGGGCAGATTCTGCAGTTAGGTAAAAACAATTTCGAGAAGGAGGCCAAAAGGAGGATCCAGCTGGGCTGGGCAGCGTTTGGGAAACTACGTCGAGTCTTCTCTTCATCCATACCGCAATGCTTGAAAACGAAAGTTTTCAACCAGTGCGTCCTACCCGTTATGACCTACGAAGCTGAGACGTGGACACTCACGATAGGGCTGGTCCACCAGTTCAAAGTCGCTCAGCGAGCTATGGAAAGAGCTATGCTCGGAGTTTCTCTAAAGGATAGGATTCGCAACGAATACATCCGACAGAGAACCAAAGTTATCGATATAGCTCTGAGAATTAGCAAGCTGAAGTGACAATGGGCCGGCAATATCTCACGAAGAACTGATGGCCGCCGGGGCAAACGTGTTCTTGAGTGGAGACCACGACTCGGTAAACGTAGTGTAGGACAATATTCGTGATAGCAAGTGAGTTAAAACCCTTCTATTTCATCATCATCATCATCAACCTATGTTAGTCCACTGCTGGACATAGGCCTCCCCCAATGAGCGCCATAGCACCCTATCTTCAGCTTGACGCATCCAGCATCTACCTGCAGTCCTTCGCAGGTCGTCATCCCACCTGGCCGGAGGGCGTCCTACACTACGTTTGTTTCTATTTATCATTGCTTAAATATCAAAGTGCTTTATTTCCTTTAGATCTTACAAGACTCTTGGGCACGTCACAAAATTCAAATTATATGAGTAAAACTAGGAAATAACCAAAATCAGCTAAATCGGCCCAGCCGTTCTCGAGTTTTAGCGGACAAACAAACAACAAATGTATGTATTATATGTACATATAAACATTCCCCTTGAATAAATAAATAAATAAATAATGCTGGACAATTCACACAGCATTATCTAGCCCCATGGTAAGCAGAGCTTGTGTTATGGGTACTAGATAACTGATATACATAATAAAATACATTACATACATAGATAGATATTTTTTTATTATACATAGAAAACGACCAGAACACCCGAAACAAATATCTGCAGATCGTACACACATTTGTTCCGGGAATCGAACCCGCAACCTCCTGCGTCGCAGGTGGACCTTCGCCCACCGCGCCACATCGGTCGTCAAGAAGAATCACTCTATCTTTTAAAAAACCGCATCAAAATCCGTTGCGTAGTTTTAAAGATCCGAGCATTCATAGGGACAGATCGTGGAAGAGACTTTGTTTTATACTAAATTATGTCTTTTATTTATCCTGGCCTCTATAATGGCACTTTTGGTGATGTCGTCCTTATTTGTATTAATAATAATAATGTAAATCCGTTTATTGGCTGTTAGTGATAGTTATAAGATAAGTTAATTTATAATTAGGAGCTGTGGATTTTGTTCATAAATAAAATAAAATAAATAAATAAAAACACTATGTAGTGATATACAAGGTTATTGGTAATTTGACGTATTCCCGTTAGGAGGTGATAGGGGTGACTATTTGCGATAATTTTCATCCCCATGTGCATCATGCAAAAGTGAACCATTTTTAAGTTATCATGATTTTTAGCTTTTTTCAAAATAAGTCAAAAGTGCAACATCAAAAATTGATTTAAAAAAAACTATGTTTGTTGTCTATGTAAATCTATGTTTTCTTCTGATTTCTAAAAATGAATAAACACTGGTTATTTATCAGTATTAAAACAACAATTATCGCTCTAAATTTAAAAATGCCAGATAAAAAACGATATTATTTCATTATTCATTGAGATTTTTTTCCTCTAAAATACCTGAAAAACTAAAAAAATCGTTATGAAACTTGGCTTGCAGATTATTTTAAAAACATAACCGTTTTCTTAGCTCTCCAACAATGCATAAAAACTATGAACTTATTTCAAAGAAACTGAAAAAAACATCATTACAAAGGAAGCAGGCGGAAATTCGTGTACGAACTAAACCTAAGGTCGTACTTTAAAATTTCTATAAAACTAACTTAAAACAATACCCAATGTAAATAAAACGAAAAATACATATTTAAAATAAAATTTAGCAATAGTTAAGTAGTAACAACAATAAACAAAATTAATACTAAGTAACAATCAAGACATTTTGTAATTTAGCCTAATTAAAGTTTTATAGAAATTTTAAAGAACGGCCTTAGGTTTAGTTCTTACACGAATTTCCGCCTGCTTCCTTTGTAATGATGTTTTTTTTCAGTTTCTTTGAAATAAGTTCATAGTTTTTATGCATTGTTGGAGAGCTAAGAAAACGGTTATGTTTTTAAAATAATCTGCAAGCCAAGTTTCATAACGATTTTTTTAGTTTTTCAGGTATTTTAGAGGAAAAAAATCTCAATGAATAATGAAATAATATCGTTTTTTATCTGGCATTTTTAAATTTAGAGCGATAATTGTTATTTTAATACCGATAAATAACCAGTGTTTATTCATTTTTAGAAATCAGAAGAAAACATAGATTTACATGGACAACAAACATAGTTTTTTTTAAATCAATTTTTGATGTTGCACTTTTGACTTATTTTGAAAAAAGCTAAAAATCATGATAACTTAAAAATGGTTCACTTTTGCATGATGCACATGGGGATGAAAATTATCGCAAATAGTCACCCCTATCACCTCCTAACGGGAATACGTCGAATTACCAATAACCCTGTATAAAAATATGAGCCCCTATTTTATTATATTTGCAGGTGACGAGCAAACGAACCCGAAGCAGCACGAATCATCCCAAGTCCCTCCGAGAGGAAGAACCCAAGACTATCTTCAAGACCTCCTAACAGCTACAAGCCTTAATTTCGTGCAGCAGAGTGCTGCAGACCTTATAGCCTTGAGGTCAGGCGCAAAACGTTCCTCATTCAGGTCAAATCCAATTAAAATGGATGACCAACGTAAAACGTATGACGTAGTCCCTTTTGATCGCGAGTTATATCGACAACTGCGTGGTGAATTTCCTCCAAGTCTTCAAGAACCTAATCTAAATCATTCGCGAGAATCTCAGTCACCAAAAGAGAAGTCTGTAGTTCAAAAAGGAAATAAGTCTTTGGGTCTTCATGGTTGGAAATTGCAATACCCTGGACGAAATACTGCAGTGAAGAAGTCATCTGATGATGTCCCTGTACCAAAAGATATAGCTGTTATTAAAGGGGATAAGAAATATATAGCCAGTGAAGAGAAGTCTGTAGTTCTCCATAATGATCCAGACCATTCGCAAGAATCTCAAGTCTTTTTAAAATCAAAAGATAAAGCTGTAAAGAAAGATGATAAGAAATATATAGCTGGTGGAAATAAGTCTTTGGGTCTTCATGGTTCGAAATTGCAATACCCTGGACGAAATGCTGCAGTGAAGAAGTCATCTGATGATGTCCGTGTACCAAAAGATTTAATTAAGAGCTATTCTGGAGAGACACTAAAATCTTCAGAGAAACATAAACCGCACCCGGATTCTTTTGAAAAACTTATTGCACGGACTTTTAAAGTTACAGCACAATATCAAACAAGTTTAAACAATGATGAATATTACGATATAATTCATAATAGCAAATTTATAGATTCACAACAACCGTCCTATAGCAGTCCAAGTAATATATTATTTCAACATAATGACTTTCAGCGATATCCAAATGAAAAACTTCTTCTATTTACAACGAATAATGATGACATACCTCAGTATGGATATGTTGATAGCGAACCACCTCAACAGATGCAAACAATAATTCAACGTCCTAAAATTATCAACCCTCACGATCCAAGTTCTGAAGAACTGACAGTCTCAACTGACACATCTACTGTATATATTCGTCCAACGTTGAGAATCGATGAGATGAGTATCCGACCGGAAGACAAGTCTCCGTTCTCACCTAAAACTCAAGGATTTACAGCACCATTTCCAACGGAGATAAAACCAAGTATAACCATTTATTACTATTTTTAATAAACTTCTTTAAAAGGTTTTATGTTTGGCTGTGTGTGTATGTTTTTATGTAAGTTCTTCGAGTTCTCTGTCAATTTTTGAGTGATTTTGGAAATCTTATTGCTATTGTTATATTTAGATAATGTTCCCCTTAAAAAATTCATTTCCGCGAGTCTAGTATAATAGATATTTGTCCAGGTAAACTTAAAAATAGTGAAAATTACGGGGTTAGAAGTCTGTTTTAAATCATTAGTAACAAAGAAAATTGCAATCTCAATATAGAAACAAAGTAGAACCAGTATTAACTATTGAAAGAAGCAGCTATCTGCAGTTTGTTGCAAATCTTTAGTTTGCTCAACTAATCCATATTACTAGGTTTTTTATTTCTGACAGAACCTTTGGCGCGTGTCAACACGGGTGGCAAACCACAGATAAAAATAAATACAGCCTAAGATTAAAGCTAAGATTAAACACATTATCCAAATAAAAAAAAATGACTATTTGCTCTACACACAGAAACCGTGGCCGGGCTGGACGCGACTGCGTGCGGGTTGTATCATACGAATGTATATGAAAGCCTACACATACACCGCCGGGCGGTGGAGCGGCGCGGTGCACATAAATTTGTATGAAACTACCCGCACGTTTATGCCTCCGCAGCTCCGGCCCGGCCACGGTTTCTGTGTGTATGCGGCTTTAAATTCTTTAAGAAAAAATCGTACATTGAATACATCTGAAGAACAGTAGGTTATTTTAAATTAATATATTAATTTATTTCCTTCCCCAAAACTTGCTTTCAGGTAAGCAAGAGCAAGACTTGCAACTACCTGACCTCTCCCGACAATCTCCCACGCCAGGCAACGTCCGCCAAGGTAAGATTTTCTTATACTCCGTCGACGGAAGACATTAAATACTATATGCAAGTTTCAAGTCTCTACGAAAAGTAGTTTCACCCGCGTGGAAATGTTGTGTCAAATGGTTTATAAACCTTCCTCTTGAATCACTCTTTCTATTAAAAAACCTAATTAAAATCCGTTTGCGTAGTTTTAAATATCTAAGCATAGATACTAGGAACAGACAGAAAGTGGGATGCGACTTTGTTTACTCATCTCCGTCCTCTCTCTTATTGCTGTTCAGTACACGCACGACTATGAACTTCCCTATGATCTGAACTGCAGATTTTTTAATTTTGTTGGTCTATTGCTAACCATTGCTAAAATACACAAGGTTATTGGTTGAAACCTTAATGTTTTAATTTGTATTATTATACAGGGTGGAATTCTGTAATGCCACCTGAAGGAAAAATACTCTTGAGACTTTAGATAGAATAAAAATTATATCTAAAGTATCAAAAGTATTTCTGATAATGCTGTATTATAGATAGATAGATAGATAGACCATACTTTTATTGCACACTTAAAAATAAAATAAACAAGGTAAAAAAATATGTGTCAATTTGGCGGTCTTATCGCTCAAGAGCGATCTCTACCAGACAACCGTGGATGGATAGGATCGTTGGATTGAAAAAGGGGATCTGTGTGCGTTATTATGTAGTTAATTACAACACGAAATATCATATTATGTTACATACAAATACCTATGTAATACATATATACTTATATATTATCTTATTTTTCTACCTACAGCTTATAATTTTTTCCTAGGAGCAATTGAAGAAACGGTTTCAAGTCAAAGCATTCCCTCAGCAATAACTGAAGAACCTAGTACCCAACCCGTTCCCTCAGCAATAACTGAAGAACCTAGTACCCAACCCGTTCCCTCAGCAATAACTCAAGAATCGTTTATAACATCACAAAGAAACATTCAAACACCAGATATCATGCCAGCTGCCGCCACAGCTGTCCGCCAAACCTTTACAGTACCTAACATGGAAACAACTGTAGTGACCACAGTATCGACCACAACTGCGGAAACCACGAAGTTTACTTTAGAAATGGTACCGTTTCCTTTGCCGAACAATCTACCGCATAACGAGATTGGTTGGAGTGATTTTAACATCGGTGTGACGACCACGCCTCTTCCGCCTCTTATCAATGCTTTTTGTAAGTAAAAAAAACTATATACTAGCAGAACTCGATGTAGAATGGTTGTAAATAAACCACGTCACAAAAAGGGTAGCTTGATTTGCACGCTCAGTTGCTTAGCGACGAGTTACATATTTGGGAAACTACCTGCGTCAAGTCTTCTCTTCATACCGCTTGAAAACGAAAGTTTTCAACCAGTGCGTCGTACCCGTTATGACCTACGGAGCTGAGACGTGGACACTCACGATAGGTCTGGTCCACCAGTTCAAAGTCGATCAGAGAGCTATGGAAAGACCTATGCTCGGAGTTTCTCTGAAGGATAGGATTCGTAACGAATACATCCGACAGAGAACCAGGGTTATCGACATAGCTCAAAGAATTAGCAAGCTGAAGTGGCAGTGGGCCGGCCATATCTCGCGAAGCCCATTTACCCTTTGGATACGGAACTCTAAAAATTTGAAATTCTGCCTCAGGTATAATGTTTTCATACATTTTCCAGATACAGAAGGCACGGTTTTAACGACCGCTCATCCCATGGTGATCGAAATGAGAACAGAGATGATAGAACAGAGAATAGGCTATTTCACCGTGTTCATGAGGAAGTTTCTTGATATTACCGCCAAGAAGGATGAAGACGCTATGTTTGATTTACTGAAAAAATCCACGAAAAGCTTAGATAGGTTGGTTACCTTTCATTATTTATTGAATTGTAAAATTAGATATGGTGAGATATGGATGAGATGTCGCGAGATATCACTCAACCCCCTCCCTTATGTAGAGGTAAATAAGTTAATCTTTGCTTGATTGCGTTGTATATATTAAAAAAAAACAATTCGCTAGTCATTTTGTTTATTTAAGACTAGTTGGGTCTAGTATTATTATTAAGAACGTAGTATAGAATCTCTTCAAAACTAATCTACTAAAATTCAGTGAAAAAAAACTTCAGTGAGATTTGTCGAGACCTCTCCCCCACGTGTGGTCAACTATCATGGTTATCAACACAAAAGTCATTTAAAACGGTATATTTACCATGATTTGATTTTTGAGTTATCCAATATTTCGGCACAGTTTCATGCGCATGATCACGGAATAACTTGGATAACTCAAAAATCAAATCACGTTAAATATCCCGTTTTAAATTACTTTAGTACTATTACATTATTTTCAGGATAAACGAGCACGACATATTGAATGGATTGGGAAGACCCATGTGGCCTGGCCTTAAGACTTTATTAGGGTACATGCAATTTATGCCCATTGACTCACTACAAAGTAAGTTCACAAGTCCAAATTAATTCATCACTTTCCCCTTAAAGTGTTAGAATATAGCCAAATCTGTCACAAACATATAAATAATAAATAATAAATAATAAATAATAAATAATAAATAATAAATAATAAATAATAAATAATAAATAATAAATAATAAATAATAAATAATAAATAATAAATAATAAATAATAAATAATAAATAATAAATAATAAATAATAAATAATAAATAATAAATAATAAATAATAAATAATAAATAATAAATAATAAATAATAAATAATAAATAATAAATAATAAATAATAAATAATAAATAATAAATAATAAATAATAAATAATAAATAATAAATAATAAATAATAATGCTGGACAATTCATACAGCATTATCTAGCCCCATTGGGTACTAGATGACTGATATACATAATACAATACATTTCATAGGTAGATAATTTTTTTATACATAGAAAACGACCAGAACACCCGGAACAAATATCTGCAGATTGTTCCGCGCCACATCGGTCGTCGTACTAATAGGTAGGTACCTACTGCAATATAACACACATATTCGTATCATAAAAAAATTACAAGTAGTTGTTAAAAACTAGATTTAATTAAATTTTAAGCTCGATTAGAATTAGACAAAGAATCGTATTTTTGTTTCTGTACATTAAATATATCAAATAAGTCTGTAATGCATGAATTTTTAAATGACAAATTGACATTATGATAAGAATAAATAAATAAAACTGACATTATGATAAGGCAAATAAAATATAATCATCACTAAAATTACAAGTAGGTACTACTTACCTTAGTACCTACATATTTATATTTTACTAAAAACAACGGTCTGCCTTCCCCTTGTTGTCCACGCCCAATAGGGTTCACATTATTGTGATACTAATCTATACATAAGAACCTACTAATTAAGCCAATGTGATGACTACAGTAAATATATTGAGAATTGAGTATGTTATAGAAGACACACAAGTATACTTAAATGAAGGTGAATTATTGTAAAACTGTTACAGAAATACATTTTATTGTATCTTTATTTTTACAGCGTTATTAAGCTAATTTTAGTGCAAATAACGTGTGTTAAGGCGAATTTTAACGTGAATAACGCGTTAAAAATGTGAGTTTTGGTTGTTAAGGGGCCTCCGGAGGGACGAATTCTTCATACAAACGTAATACCAAAATTATTTCTAATTCAAGCATATTTCCACTATAATATTGCATTATTTGTATTAAAATAGTATTTATCTAGGTTCCCAAATAGTTTTTTTTTTTCAAATACTTACCTAAAATGAAATGAAAGCCAATCTCATTTTGCACATTTTTATGCGAAAATGGACAAGTTTTCTTGCTATTTGTTTCGTATTAAAAACAACAATATCTTACGTTTTATTTATTAAGGAATATAGCTTATATTGTCTAGTTACAGAATAACAATACTTTGTGAAGAATACAAAAAGTTTTCAGTCATAATTTTTGGTATTACGGAACAAACCAAATTTTGAACGGCTAATATTGCTAATCGCATGGTTTAAACAGGGATAGCGATATTCGGAGCGATTTTTGCAAGCGAGGGTCGCCGGACCCTTAAGGCGCATTTTAGCGTGAATAACAACTTTTCACCTTTTCACGCGTTATTCACTTTAATGTGAATAACGCGTGAAAAGGTGAAAAGTTACGCCTTTATTAAACAATATTTAATTAACAGTATATACTCTGCGTCCTTATTAATATTATATTAATATTAAACTGTATGTACTCTGTATTCTTACAGCTCAAGCTATGCTGGGTCACATGTACTACACGACAGGTTCAATCTTTGCCAACGACATATCCATGCAGGATCTCAACAACAGAGTGAATGCTCTCTACGAGATTCGGGAAGGAGAGCAGCTGATGAAGACCCTGGTGGATTTTCAAGACTTCCCGGGGGAAAATGGACATATCAGTGCTGATAAGGTATAAAAGTAAAAGTAAAAAGTTTTTTTTTGTCAGAACTGATATACATACTCTTTTAAATTAAACAGAACTGACAAAATCGGTCTCCGCTCAGCATGTGCTATGGTAGAGCAGACCATACCATAGCGCTGGTCTTCCGTGGAGACCGTGGTGCGTCAGGTGGCCTAATATAACAAGGAACAAAATTAAAATGTAAATTAATTACCTATGTATGACGGTATGTTAGTTATGACGACAACGCACGACACGATTCGATTTTATTTATTTATTTTATATTATTTATTATATATATTTCTTTAATTACTCATTCATTTAAATTCTCGTATAAAATACAATAAAATATTATAAAACTATTCTACAGTAAAAAATATATCAAAACAGTAGATCACCGACCGCGAAGCTAGGCTCAAGCGGCCGGTGACTAGGGCTGCAGAGATAGGAACTTTCTGACGATACGTGCCGAGTCCAAGAGTACCGCCTTCTGGATCTGGCCCTTGATCCAACTTCCTAGCGAGAGTCTCTTCAGGTGTTGATCGAGGCTCTTCGCTATTACGCCGTTAACCGAAACGACTATCGGGACTATGGTCGTTGAATCTACATCCCACATGCTGACAACCTCGTTAGCCAAGTCAATTTATTTATTAATTTTTAATGTTAATTATTTAATTATTAACTAGTACGATTACCTATATTACAACCAATTACACTAGTTAATCGATAAACGTAGTGTAGGACACCCTCCGACTAGGTGGGATGACGACCTGCGAAAGACTGCAAATAGATGCTGGATGCGTCAAGCTGAAGAAAGGGCGCTATGGCGCTCATTGTGGAAGGCCTATTTTCAGCAGT
Organism: Eupithecia dodoneata; assembly: GCA_947044415.1. Classification (NCBI taxonomy): domain Eukaryota; kingdom Metazoa; phylum Arthropoda; class Insecta; order Lepidoptera; family Geometridae; genus Eupithecia; species Eupithecia dodoneata. The sequence continues at coordinate 4,814,530 of OX345684.1, forward strand.
GGACTAATATAGGCTGATGATGAAGTTATGAAGAAAAAGTGATAATCAGTATTTCTGAAGAAAAGTCTGTAAGCCAATGTGCTGTAAGGCGAAATACCCAAAAAACAAGTGTTTTTTTTTTTAAATACCAATCCGACTTAAAATCACACTTATCCATACTAATATTACTTAAATATTTTTAAACATTACGCGATCTGAATACATAATTATAAGTAGGTACTATTTTAAGGGTATACTGCGTTTTTTTATCTTTTTTTTTTACCGTATCAACAGGTTAACACGGGATGACTAGAGTATTGGAGCTATGCCTCTGCGAAGCGGGGTGTCTTTGTAACTACCTTCACTTGGTTTTCGAAAATCTCGTGCCCATGAAAACGTATAAATCTTTTGAAACTTCAGGAACACTAGTTCCTTCAACAGATTTACACGGTATTTACCTATGTAAATAAACGAGAATGATGCTGTGTGAATTGTCCAAAATTATTTGTTGATTTTTTAGGTTACGGAAGACATATTCAGGGCTATGCTGGCGCCGTGGTTTAGGAACAAAAATTCACCAGCGATGTATAATGTACTCCAAGATCTCAATATACGGTTTGAAAGTATACAAAAACGATACCTCGGCGGCTTACGAAGAGCCAATCTACAGAATCAAGACATAAACTGGCAAAAGAAACCAATCCATGATAGTTTAGATAATGGAAAATCTTACGTTGATATTAAAAGTAAGAGAACAGAAGATGGTAATAATTACAATGATACATCAGAAGAAATAATCGATCAGTTTAGCGGCAATAAGGTGTTGTACAATATTGTCAAACAGCAAGATAAAAAGACCAAGATGAAAACCAATAAGATAATATCTATAAAAGATAAAATTCGCTATAACACAAAACACAAAGTAACTAAAACCATAAACTACTACAATCGTGTCCATCACGTTGATACTGTTAAACAAAAACGATCAAAAAAATACAAGAAAAAACACACAGACCATAAAAAAAATATGAGAATTACGACATATATGAATTATGAACCATCGAAGGAAATTAACAAGTATATTTCTAGTTCAAACAATAAGAAAGAAACCAGGGACAAGAAATTATTTAAGAAAAGTTTAAAAAATGACAAAATAAACACAAATACAAACAATAAACAAAATAGCAAAAATGCTAACTTTTATAACAACAAGCAACTAATAAAAAGAAATAACTATGACGGTGGTTCTGAATCAGGTAGAAAAATTCTAAAAAATAAAGAAAAAAGAAGCAATAGCTATAATAAAAAAAAGACAACACGAAGAAATAGAATGAGAACCCGTCTGATAATTGCTTCGTCTAAAGAAAAACATGAAGATTCAGATACTTATGATGATAGGTCTAAAGCAAACAGTAGAAAAATAAAAAGTCCTGGTATAAAAGAAACAAAAGGCAATAAAAAACACGAAATAAAAACAAGCAAACAAGATAAAAAACATAAAATAAAAACAAGCAAACAAGATAAAAAACATAAAATAAAAACAAGCAAACAAGATAAAAAACACAAAATAAAAACAAGCAAACAAGACTTAAGCTACAGAACCACAACAAAAAGAAACAACTTTGACTCTTTCGATGACGATATGGAACCAAAAACTATTGGTCAAAAAGTATTTGAAATGGAGGACAGAGCTACTCCAAATTCTCCAACCCGATCCAATGCTCGGTTTAAAATAATAAAAACCTTCGAAGATAAGGGCGAGCGCCATTTTGCTTCCTCAAGTAGTTTTGAGGTGGAATTAAAAAAAAAATTCTATGAATTACAGTTATTAGAGAAAAATCTAGTAAATTTAATTAAAAATGAAACTGAAAGTCGTATTGATGCAAAAAAATATGAACAGCAGGTTAATAATTCTGAAAATCATGAAAACGTGAAACACAAGCTATCGGAAAGAGTTTTACAGAAACGTCTCGAAAGAAAACAAAATGTGGATAATACAAAAAATAACGCAAAAACCAGCAAAATCTGGCAAAACCACGTTTCCAGTGTTGCACCACTGACAAAAATAAAAAATCACGGGAATAAAAATTTACTCGTGAAAGAAAGCATTGCAATAGATTTCCAAAACAATACAAACAAGCCTGTAAATACGGAAAATGAAGAAAAATTCAGGCCACACTTAAAATCTCAATACATTTTAAATAATGCCGCCTCGGATTTAAAAGAAAAATTTCTAGATTTTAACCGTGACAAAAGAGAAACTAAGAAAATTAATATATTAAGAAATTTAGATAAACATATTAACATACTTCGCGTTGAATCGAGCTACAGTGATGAAGAGGAAATCCTAAAGTCCAAGCTTCAAGATAATTTATTACATGGTGGTAGAAATTTCACTGATACTTTACTTAAAAACAGAAAGAGTAATGTCATTCGTGATATCTCTAGTTATAGTGACGAAGAAGATACTTTGAAGAAGAATATATATAAAACATTTATATAAAGCTATTTTTCTTTTATTGAATTCCTTTAATATCCTACTTAATATTAGAAACGCGAAAGTTTGTAAGTATGGATAGATGTTTGTTACTATTTCACGTAAACTGAATGGATTTTAATGAAACTTTACATTATTATGTCTCTCATTTACCATGATCTCGGGCCATAAAGTGACCCGGTCCTTTGGAAGGCTTGCGTGGGGCCGAAGCCAACAGCACAGAGGCCCTTTGAGAAGTTAATCTAAAGGCGATGGCTACATATAGCGGGTATCATCCTCGGGTGCACAATATGATACACCCAAAGATGGTATCCGCCAGGTGTAGAGTCTATTGCAAAGAAAAATGAAAGAAATAAAACCATGCTATTGTGATGGATGGATGGACTGGGTAATCGGGCTATAGGGGAGATTGCGGACGTCTGCCATAAACAAGTCAATCATAATGTTAAGAAAAGTGGCAGACGGTGGCTTGCCGAATGCTGGATGGGTTCCTTAAAAAGCCGGAGTAAATTACCAAGGATCCCTTACTTTTTTGAAAATATAATATATTATATTTTCAAAAAAGTAAGGGATCCTTACTAAAACTCCAATAATGTAAACCAAGGTGTAAAAAAATCACCTTATAAAGTGAAATAGAGTTTACCATGATTTGATTTTTGAGTTATCCAATATTTCGGCACAGTTTCATGCGCCATGATCACGGAATAATTGATAGTATCATGGTAAATATCCCGTTTTAAATTACTTTAGTGTTGATAACCATGATAGTTTCAGAAGTTTTATTGAAATTGAGTTTCCGCTTAGAACCGCGGGGAACAGCTAGTCAAATAAAAATAACCATCTCAATTTTATCCCTTGTATAACTTGGAAATAATCATAAAACTACTATATTGTAGAAACTTCGTAGCACGACTTAGCGTACCGTTGGGGCTACGGGCTAAGATGCTACCATAACACCTTACTAGTACCCATAACACAAGCTCTGCTTAGCTTGGAGCTTGGAGCTTGGAGGTGGCTTAACACTTTGACTGCTGAAATCACACGGTATGTGTTTTCTACAAGTGACTAATATGCGTAAATCCACACTAGCGCAACGGCTGAAAAAAAAAAATCTTTGTGACTCAGCAGAGCTTTAATATTTTTCGAACGAAACGCATGTGCGGCGCAACACAACCGCTGTGTAGAGCGGCAGCACGAATTTGTTAGGTTAAAAAAAAAGATCGCAGTCGTCGAAAAAAAACCGCAGTCAAGTGTGTGTCAATTGTCCAGCATTATTCATTTAATTATAACTTACGAGTACAATTGTGACGTCATGCCGTCATAATAAGGGTTTGACCTTCTTCTACCGAATAACTATACCAGAGGCCGTTGGCTTCACCAACTGTTTGCCTACCACAATCCGCAACGTAGCGTGCTAACCACGCTCCTCACTACGCGCGCTGAGTTTTCACTGGAGTTCCAACATGTTGACCTGTTTAATGACAGCCCGCCTTCTATTTATAAGTCTCTTGGAATGTACCTTTTTCCCTTCGTTTATAAGTCTCTTAGAATGTACCTTTTCCCCTTAGTTTATAAGTCTCTTAGAATGTACCTTTTTCCCTTAGTTTATAAGTCTCTTAGAATGTACCTTTTCCCCCTTGGGATACTTAGGTCACCCAAGAAGAAAGGTAGGTGAGTTGGACGTCACTGCGGCCATGATAAGCCTATTCCGATCGCCTGAATGTACCTTAGTTTTAATTAGTTTCTACCCTAGATAGTACGGTGTAAGCGATGTCTAAGCTTCTATCAAGTATATACGACGACCTCTGTGGCGCGGTGGGCGAAAGTCCGACGCAGGAGGTTGCGGGTCTGATTCCCGCCTCGGAACTATTGTGTGTACGATCTGCAGAGATTTGTTCCGGGTGTTCTGGTCGTTATGTATAATAAGTTATATCTATCTACATATATTGTAATGTATATCAGAGATCTAGTACCCATAACACAAGCTCGCCTACCATGGGCCTAGATAATGCTGTGTGGATTGTCCAGTATTATTTATTTAAGTATTCATAAATAAATGTCTAAATAGCACTATAGCGCCCTATAGGTACTCAGCTTTCCTTATTCACTGTCTGCCTGCAGTTTTTTAAAACATTAACACGTTAGCTGCCAGAACAAATTCGCGATTACGACCAATTTCAAAATTTTGTATATCGAATCAAAGTGTCTTAAAATGCAAAAAATATCAATTTAGAGGAAGAGTAAATAACACGTTTTGCTGCATTTCTTGTAATAAACAAATTTAGCATTTTCCCCAGAAAATGTTGATTAACTTCAGTTCTAACAAGAAAAGTAACAGGCCATGTTCCATATAGTTAGCCCGGGGCCATGTCAGTCAATTCTAATAGAAACAAGGCTAAACGTGCTGGACAGCTCACTACAAGCATTTCAATCCAATATCTCGATGGCCGAGCTAGTCACCAGTGACTGACACGGCCTGATCAAGTACCATGGCTGTCAGGCATCGGTGACATGACATGGCAGCTAAAGTGTTAAAATGTATGCTAAGGTTTAGGATAGATTTTTATCATAATAAAAATAACACTTTTATGTAAATAATTTATAAATATTTTTCTTCAAAGTATCCTCTTCATCACTATAACTAGAAATATCACGAATTACATTACTCTTTTTGTATTTACGTAATGTATCGGTGAAATTTTTACCTCCATGTAGTAAATTATCTTGAAGGTTGGATTTGAGGACCTCCTCATCATCGCTGTAGCTCGATTCAGCTCGGAGAATGTTTTTATCTAAAGTTCTTAAAATATTCATTTTTTGAGATTGTTTCCTGTCACGGTTGAAATCAAGAAATCTCTCTTTTAAATACGTTGCATCGTCATTTATTATGTATTGAGATTTTGAGTGTGGCCAGAATTTTTTACTGTTCTGGTTAAGCGATTTGTATTTATGATTTTCTAAATTGTTCTTTTCTCTATTTTTCGGACCTACATCATTTTGTTTTAAATCCGGGACATCAATATAAACATCTTGGGGTTTTGAGCTTTTTGAGAAATGGCTGCGATTTTCATTTTTTTTGGCTTCTGCGTTTTGTTTTTTCATTAAACGTTTCCGTAGAAATCTTTCCGATACTTTGGTATTTCCTTTTCCGGTTTTTTTAGATTCTTTTGCATTAAATTGGTTATAAAGCTGCTCTAAATTTGTTTCTGTGTAATTCTTCTTTAATTCATTCTCAAAACTATTTACATTATCTTCAAAATTATTATTTTTAAAGTACTCAGCGCTGTGCACATTCGAATCTTCCAATACCTTATTGCTTTCATATCGAGGCATTTCATTTTCAGTTGCATTATTTTTAGATGTTTGAGCTTGATTTTTCGTTCTAAAATAGTATTTTTTATCACTATTTTTGCGTTGAAAGATTTCGCCATGACTACGAACAGTAGTTGTATAATAACGTTCTATATCTCTGAAATATTGTTTTCTTCTTGTAGTAGATTTAATTCTTAGTTCTTTTATGTAATCTTTTGCTTTTACACTGTATTCAAATTCTTTTCTTTTTGCATTTTTATTTTTTGGTTCATATGTTCTATGAATATTAGTAATTTTACTATAATTTACTACATTACTGTCCACATCAGCGTCGAAAGTATCATATACTTCACTTTTCCCATTTATACGTATATTACTTCCTTTTTTATCACTGTGTTTTGATTCTGTTTCGTCATCGTATGTTTCAGAACCATATGTTTCCTTTATGATTTTATGGTTAAAAACACTATTTGTATTGGTCGATTTGGTTTTGCTAATGTTTTTGCTCTTTATTCCTTTCATTTGTAATATAGACTCTTCTTTGTGACTGCTGCTAACATATTTAGTTTCCCCATTTATTTTGTCTTTACTATTAATGTAACCGATTTTGTTATTCTTTTCATCGTATGTTTTTCGTTCTACATTATTGTACTTAAATATTTCTAAATACCATTTCTTATCACCATCTTTTTTACTACTTTGAATAGTTTTTTTAGCTTTTTTGTAAGTTTTGGGATATATCTCTGGATCTTTATTACCATATTTATTATAACGGTAAGATTCTGTGACCTGGCTTACTTTATGTTTCACACGATAACTTGTTCCAACTTTTTTCTGATGTCTGATTAGACCACGTTTTCTATCCTTTGTTTCTTTCAACGGTCTAACTTTACTTTCTGAGTTTTCATAGCCTTCTTTATGTTGACCGTATTTTTTTGTAAATGCTCTTTTTGGTACTTCGATTGTGTCAGTAGCAGTGCATTCATCATTATTATTATAACAGTTTAATTTCTGGCCACTAACATGTTTTGTTTCTCTATTGGTTTTGTATTTGCTATTAATGTTACCAATTTTATTATATGATTCATCGTTTGCTTTTTTTGGTTCAGATTTGTTAAATTTAATTATTTTTATGAACCATTTCGTATCACTTGGCTCCCCATTTCTTGCACGATTTGTATGTATGTTTTTTTCTTTATTATGTTTTAAAAGTCCATAACCAAGAGTACTTTTAAACGCTTTTTTGGCATTTTTGTAACTTTCAGTATATAGCTTTGCTTTTTCATTACTGTATTTATCAAGATGGTATAAAATTGTGGCTTCAGTTACGATATGTTTTACATTTAAACCCATTCCATTATCTTTGCGAGGTTCATATAGATAATGTGTTTCATCGCTTGTGTCTTTTAACAGTCTTACTTTGCTTCCGTCATTTCTATTAGATCTCTTTGATTCTCCTTTTGGTATTACGTTTGTGTCGGTGGCAGTGCATACACCATCATAACAGTTAAATTTCCTAGAATCTTTTTCTTTTTTAACCGAATCTTTATTATCTACTATACCTGGTCCTTTAATGTTGACTTTGGGCATACGAACGTAGCTGTCGTCATGGTATTTCTTTGTTTTCTTATATTTCTCGCTGCTTTCGCCAATAACTACAACCGATTCAATTTTTTCAGTCTTAATGTCTTCATAACTATTGTGAATCATTTGTGTTTCATCGATTCCCTCTTTGGGCTCAAAAACATTATTAGTCTCCTTACCGCCAAAGTTATTGACTCGTAATTCAGTTGTATCATAATCAATATCATCTTTACTTCTCTTATTATTATTATTGGTTTCAATATCGGCTATCTTATTTTTAAAATTAGGTTTGTTTGTTGAAATAAGTTTGTATTTGCCTTGAGTATTCCTTCGGCCGTTTCCAAATAAGACATTGCTTGCAATCGTTAATTTCTCGTTGATTTCCTTCAGTATTTTTACAATTCTTGGTGAAGTTTTGTCCCTAAAATATGGCGCCAGTAACGAGCTAAACAAGTGTTCCATTACCTGAAATATAGAATAGAATAGAATCACAAAAACATAAGACACACTTATAGAATAGGTGCATGTATAGAGTTGTTATAAAAAGGCTAAGCTCCGTAAGAGACCTAGCCATTGCTGGTCTCCCGTAAGAACCTTTAAAGGTGACACAAACAATCGTGACGTCCGTCCGCTTGTGCCTACGCTTTTAAATAAAAAAAAACAATAGAAAAAGACTTCATCATCAGCCTATGTTAGTCCACTGCTGGAAATGAATGGCCTCTCCCAATGAGCGCCACAGCGCTCTGTCTTCAGCTTGACGCATCCAGCATCTGCCTGCAGTCTTTCGCAGGTCGTCATCCCACCTGGTGGGACGGCGGGTACAAAAAAAGACTTAATTAAAACCAAAACTGTATGAAATTGGAACGAATGTTATATATAATTATGATGAAATTGGATGTTAGCAGTTAGATTTAAAGAAATGTTACCAAGTCTGCATTCATATCGCCATTTACGCCAGGGAAGTCTTGTAATTCTGCGAGGGCTTGCATCATACTCTCTCCATCTTTGCTATAATATACATTATCGACTCTGTCGTGAAATGACTTTATACTGAAGGCTACTCCGGATGTGTAGAAATTGTAATATATGGTTGCCTTTTCTGTGAGCAGGAAAGTTAAACATAAGAACACAAAGAATGGTCATGAGATGGTGAAATAAAAATTCTACTAGCAGGTTCGTATTGTTGCGCAAAACATTGAAACGAAATTAAAAAACCTCCGACGGGGGAGGCTCATATTATACAACATCATTATCATCAGCTCATAGCAGTCCACTTGTGGACATAGGCCTCCCACAATGAGCGCCGTAGCGTACATATTATACAACAGACATGATTTTTTGCCGTTTTTATAGATAATAGTACGGAACCCTTTGTTCGCGAGGCCGTTTCGCACTTGGCCGGTTTTGTTTTGTATTTTCCCTTTTATTCTAATATTCATTTTATTTTTTTACTAGCGGACCTTCCCGGCTTCGCACGGTTTTAGTACGGATAAAAAATATAATATAGTTTATGTTCACCGGGGATAGTGTAGCTTCCCAACGGTGAAATAATTTTTCAAATCAGTCCAGTAGTTTCGGAGCCTATTCATTACAAACAAACAAACAAAAAACCAAACCTTTCCTTTTTATTATATTAGTATAGATATTTGTTGATAGAGCCGCAAGAGAAATACCTCTATGAAAATTTCAATAGATAATGTAGATAAAACATTTATTTGGTACTAATAACGACCGACGGTTCAAGACAGATACATCGGGAGGCTGAAGCTAGGCCGTCCAGCATCTGGTTCTGCTCCTCTAGCGACTCCGCCAATAGGACTATGTCATCAGCGAATCACAGGTGTGAGATGTACTCGCCGTTTATGTTAATGCCCTTTCCTTTCCAGTCCAGCAACCTAAACATATCTTCCAATGCGCACGTGAATAGTTTCGGGGATATGACATCCCCCTGTCTCACTCCTCTGCGCAATTGGATGGGTTTAGACTGCTGGTCCTGTACTTGGACACTCATGGTGGCGGCCTCGTAGAGACATCTCAGCACCTCGATATAACTATAGAAGTATAGTAAATATATACTATAGAAATATAACTGAATACTATAGAAGTAAGTATAGTATAGTGATGCGAATATATATGTATATAATGATGTTTTGTGAAGCGACTAGATACCTACAAGGTAGTACGTGCGGTAGGAAGATTCCAAACGACTAACGAAGCAACGGTAGAACGGCTGTGTGGTGCCGGCCTTAGAATAGCACTACCCCAACTCTCCCGTGGGTGTCGTAGGAGGCGACTAAGGGTCACACACCGGGGAGCGGGCAGCAGCGTCCCTTGCAGCACTCTCCCTATACTGCGATCCCAACCCGCATACCCAGCGTGGGGTTTATGGGCATCAACCATGGATCGATACGCCAACAGAATGTGGCCCCCAGTTCCCGGCCGCCTCGCTATTCCTGGCCATGGTAGCGGCCACGGTAACGGCGGGGCAGGGGGTGCTAGGAATCCCCGGGCTACATCAGGTTACCACACATTACCTCAATTGACCCTGGCTACGTTTAACGGATGCACTCTGAGGCTTGACCATCATCTAGCGCAGTTGGAAGTGGAGTTAGAGAACATTAAATGGCATGTTCTAGGGTTATGTGAAGTCCGTAGAGAGGACACCGTAACCCTAGACTGGGGCCATCTTCTCTACTTTCGCGAGGGTGATGAAACATCCCAGGCTGGCGTAGGCTTCCTCATCAATAAGGGCCTCTCTAACAACGTCCAAGGTAACTTACTTTTAACATTCGCTATGGGTGCCAGCCGCATTTGTAAGAAGCCGAGCTCAGTACCTGGCCACATGGGCGGCCCTAAGCCGTCCAACGCATTGTTCCGGTTCAACCTGTTCAAATATTAAAGATAAAAAGATAAAGATGAATGAATGAATGATTTTTTTACTATCTGCGCCCCGCGGCTTCGCCCGCGTGGAAATCTATACGTCAAATGGTTTATAAACCTTCCTCTTGAATCACTCTATCTTAAAAAACGTTCCGTAGTTTAAAAGATCTAAGCATACATACATAGGGACAGACAGACAAGACAGCGGGAAACGACTTTGGTTTTTTTATCATCTACATCAGCCTATATTAATTATAATTTTTTTTATACTATGTAGTGATTAATAGATTCTATTGGATTTGATGACTTTGTTTGTGTGTCGCTTTCTTTGCCTGAGCAAAGAAAGCGCTGACACACAAACAAAGTTAAAAACAAGTTTTTATCTTTTTCAGACACATGCAATAACTTTTCCCAATAAAATATAAGATTAAATACGTTATGTTATTAGTATTACGGTTTTTAATAGGTAGAGTGATTCAATAGGAAGGTTTATAAACCATTTGACACAAGATTTCAGGCGAAGCCGCGAGGCGCAGCTATTCTGAATTAGAAGTTGTCAAAAACTCACTTTTCCAAAGCATTAGAAGCACCTTTTAGCAGGGCGCTTAGCGCGTTGTCTTCCTTCTGAGAAAAGATTTCGAAGAACTTCCGCAAACACACGGAGAAATAGCCCACTTGCTCCGTTACTATTTCTTTTTTCAAGCTTTCTACCACTGGGTGGGGTGTGGTGACGGGCACAGTCATCGAGTCTAAAAACAATAAACAATAATTTGATTGTTATATAACTTTAATTGTTGTTGTTTGTTAATAATTTTTGTTGTATAATTTGATTGTAGAATAAGATAGATAGAAAATTCTTTATTGCATTTTAACTAAGTATAAACTATGTACAGTAAAAACTTAAAAATTAATTACAATATGCGGTCTTATCGCTCAAGAGCGATCTCTACCAGACAACCATGGTTGGATTAGGATCGTGGACAGTACCAGGGGATCTGTGTGCTTCTAAGTTATGGGATATTATAAATAAAATGCCTATAGTACTTACATAGAAATATAATACTTACATATTATATATCATAAAATATATATACATATACTACTTATAAACATAGGATCTCAGGTATGCGCTTAGGCTTGCCAATATCGGTGAGGCGTGCTAAGTCATTACCAACCTTTAAAACACTGTTAAAAGAGCACTATTTGTCCGGCTCCGCGCAAATGGGCCACCGACCACAGCCACCGGTGGCTGTCGCTGGCCACCAGTGGCTGTGGTCGGTGGCAATGCGTTCCATAGTTGCACAGCCCGGGCAGTAAAGGATTGGGCGAAGAAGGAAGTAGAGTGAGCAGGTACTCGAAGCATAAGGGTTGCAGAAGAGCGGAGAGAAAGAGTGTGAGAAAGATGAAGAAAGGTGAAATATGGTTGATGATGCTAGTGATTAGCATCGTTTTTACAGCTCAGCCCCTTCGGTGTGACCCACTACAAGCAGTGCAAAATAGTTAAAAAATCCTTACAATGAGTAATTCGGTGCGCTGCCAAACTAGGATGCAATTTGCTATACATGTGCCAATCTATCTCGTATCTCTGCACTTGGTTCTGGTAATTAGGAGTAGGACTCGCGATGTAGTCAAAGGTTGCATCACCATAATAATCAGTGGTTGTGGATGGCTGCGGCGTAGAAGTGACCTCTATGATTGTTGGTTCTGTCATTGATATGACCTGTATGGTTGTTGGTTCTGTCGTTGATGTGACCTCTACAATTGTTGGTATTGTCGTTGATGTGACCTCTACAATTGTTGGTTTTGTCGTTGATGTGACCTCTACGGTTGTTGGTTCTGTCGTTGATATGACCTCTAAGATTGTTCGTTCTGACGTTGATGTGACCTCTACGATTGTTGGTTTTATCGTTGATGTGAACTCTACTATTGTTGGTTCTGCTGTTGTGACCTGTATGATTGTTGGTTCTGTAGTTGATGTCACGCTTATGGTTGTGGTTGGTTTCGCCGTGAACATAGTGGTTGTTGTTGGTTGTTGAGTTGTTATTTTTCCAATAGTTTGTAGGGGGGGTACAGTGTACAAAGGACTCAAGGCTTTGACGACATTTAAGCTCCCTGGCGTAATTAAACCTGTTGAAAAGTTCTAATGTTAAACCGACACCCTTTAACACTTTGACTGCCTTTGCACACGGTGATGTAGAACCACTTGTTGCACAACAGCGCGCCGAGACGCATCAGCTTGGCAGTGAACGAGTTATGCAGTCCGAAGTTTTAAGTAGGTAAGTACGAGTATGGACAATGTATACAGCACCATCTAGCCTTGTGATATGGGACACTACATACAAACAAAGTCACTTGCCGCCCGTGGCTTCGCCCGCGTGGGAATCTATGTGTCAGATTTAAATGCGGGCGAAGCCGCGGGGCGCAGCTAGTTTTACCAATAAACGAACCATTAGCCAATGCAAATACAAATGCTTTTATTTCGTTCAGAAAGACCATGTTTACAATGAAAAAAAATTAAGCCTCCTTTTACGTATAGAATAGGTACTCGTAGGAGGTTTCGATCTTCCTTAGTTATATCACAGACCAGTTTTAAACTGGTTATATTAACCAGGATTTAACAAAACTTTTTACATAATAGTAGTACATACAGTAGTACCCACATAGTAGTAGTACATACAGTACGGACAATATAACTTGGCAGGTCCGAACTACGCACAGAAGGCTGCGCAGTAACAGTTTTTATGAATCAAATGGTGATAAGGGCGGGGTGCGCGGGGCGGTAGTAGACCAAAAAAAGGTGCGTCTCTAGCCTAGCTCTAGCTCTAGGAACAAATATCTGCAGATCGTACACACAATTGTTCCGAGGCGGGAATCGAACCCGCAACATCCTGCGTCGCAGGCGGACCTGCGTCCACCGCGCCACAGAGGTCGACTATCCTACTAATATTATAAACGTCAAAGTTTGTAAGTATGGATGGATGAATGGATGGATTGGTGTTTGTTACTCTTTCACGTAAAAACTATTGAATGGATTTTAATGAAACTTCACACTATCTATCACCGCGCGGGTGAAACCGCGGGGCGCAGCTAGTATAATATAAATTTTGTTTACCTTCAAATCCAGCTCTATAAATCTGCGCCAAAAACTCCTTTCCCGTCGCCATCTCTTCGAAATTGAAGGATGCAGGGCTATATGCTCCTACACCATGTTCTACCGAATCCGGAACAGCTGGCACTTCATCAACACCTGGATAGTCCATGGCCCTGATAATATTAGCAGCACTAGTGACTGTAGAATCCAGGTCTTTGTTTTGAAAACCTGGTTGGGGAGATATGCCCGAGCCTTCCAGAGGTTCTACAACATCAGTGATTGTTGACTTATGGTCTTGGGGTTGTAAACCTGCTGCTGGTTGGGGAAATATAGAGTCTTCATCAGGTAGAGGCTCTATTTTCATTCCATCATTAAGGACATTGAGATAATCATCATAATTTATATGAAAAGTCGTTTTCTTTGTTGGTGGTGTTCCATCATGGTACATGGTCTTCTTGGAAGATCTTTCAGGGAATTGCAGCCGCCAGCCAGGGATCGTCGGTGGTCTATTCGAGATTTTATTCGTTCTGAGAATAACTGGTATATCCGGTGAAAGACCAGGATATTCTGGTGCTCGTAGATTTGGGGGTATGTCGTCGTGAAGTTCGCCGTAGTAATCGTAATTAAGAGATGCTGGTGCAAGAGGCTTGTCAGATGCAAGGTTTTGAGCAGTTGCTACACCTTGGACTCGTAGTTGAGCCGGAGGATTAGCATCCTGTGTCTCTGGAGCTGTAATCAGTAATATTTATTCCCATGAGACATGGGACATAATACATTGGTGGAATAACACAGTAGAGCTGCATATCTCGCCCGAATACAGCCACGTGAATACAAAAATCAGTAAAATTAAATGATGTAGATGTAATTAATTAAATCAGATAAACCTTATTCTATCCTCCAAGCCCTTCTTATCTCATGGAGCGCTTTGAATTCCTCTCAAACTCTCACTCACTCTCTTTGCGTTCCTCTGAAACCCTGATCTTAAAAGTCCCTGCTCACATCACCTCTTTCTATGATAAATCATACACTGTACAAGCTACCCGTCTATGGAATGCTCTCCCTCTGGACATCAGATGTGCAAAATCACTCCCTATCTTCTAAATACTGCTGCATCAGTATTATCCATGGTATTATTTATCCTTATGAATACATTGATAGCTCTATCTTATGTCTATGTAAGTTTATTATAATATTTGTATGTAGGTATGTAGTGTAATCATTTGTTTTTTTCTTTTTTTTTCCAATTATTTATAAAAGTGCCAAAGTCTATATTGTTCCTCATGTCCAGTCCATCGCGATAAGGCCGCCCTTTATACTTTAATATAAGTTTCTATTTCTGTATTGTTTTCAGTTTTGTGTGGTATATATATATATAATAAAGTGTTTTCTATCTATCTATAAACGCAAATATAAATAAATTGTCAGTTAAAATAGAACTCGCTAAGTCTTCATTTTAAAACATAAAATTAAGGTTACCAGGACAGTTTTTAGAGGATCGAAATAGAAACACTGGTTTTAAACGACAGACGACAGAAATTGGTTTGCAGGCAGAATTGGACATTTATGTATGTGCTTTTTGACAATTTGTTTTGTGAGTTATTTATACTGGTTATGACGACCGATGTGGCGCGGTGGGCGAAGGTCCGCCTACGACGCAGGAGGTTGCGGATTCGATTCCCGCCTCGGAACAATTGTGTGTACGATCTGCAGATATTTGTTCCGAGTGTTCTGGTCGTTTTCTATGTATAATAAAAAATATCTATCTATGTAATGTATTGTATTATGTATATCAGTTATCTAGTACCCATAACACAAGCTTTGCCTACCTTGGGGCTAGATAATGTTGTGTGACTTGTACAGCATTATTTATATTTATTATTATTTATTAGGAAAAACATTTATTTGGACACAGGTACAAAATACAGACATATAATAAATATACGGAAAACAAAGGGGTGTAACATGGGGGTAAGTGACACAACAGGGTTAAGACAATAGTGGCTAATTGGACGGTTACATACAAGAGAGAAAAGAAAAAAAATATTATAGGAACCATTTAATTATGAGTAGACCTCCATGGACTTTTTTTTTTCAAAGAATGTAAAAAATAGATTGAAATTTAAAAAATCGTAAGTATACAAAAGTTGATCTCCTCGGTGTACAGAATCACAAATTTCGGCTTAGTATACGTTTCGTGTCACCCTGTAGGCCGATTTACAATAAAAAACAGCACACACAGAGTAATAGTTAAGTTTACCTGCTGGGGTTGCCGAGTCAGTTCCTGTCGTGATATTTGTCTGAAATGGAATAATTTTTTTTATCATTTAAATTATTTATTTATTCTAGTTTACCTATATTCATGTTCTGTTATGTTCATATTTATTACAGTTTACCTATATTCATGTTATGTTCTGTTCATATTTATTCTAGTTTACCTATATTGGGATCAGTTCAGTTCAGTTCAGTTATTTATTGATAAGAATATTCTTATATGTCAAACATAATATCATATCATTCTCCTACGTAAGCTTTGTCAACTCGGAAAAAGAGGAAATCTATTGAGGTGGATGGAATCATACTTGCGCAACCGATCTCAGGCTGTGGTTGTGGGAGACTTTATTGAAATCCTCTCTGGAGTGCCACAAGGCTCCATCCTGGGACCGCTCCTGTATTTGGCTTATCTGTATGACGTGGGTAAATGTGTCAAGTATGCTCGTTACCTAATGTTTGCAGATGATATAAAGATTTACATGCAAGTTACCAACTATCTGGACTGCATGAATCTACAGAAGGATATTGATATTCTTTGCTAATATTTCATCGATAATCGTATCGATGAAATATTAATAAATCGTATCGGTATCGGCGTTAATATTAATAAATGTTCTTTTATCTCTTTTACTAGAAAAGTTTGTCCCATCAAGTTTAACTACCGAATTAATAACTCCATTCTTTATAATGTCAACTCAGTAAGAAACCTCGGCGTGATTATGGACTCAAAGTTACTATTCTTTGAACACATAGATACCATTATTAATAAAGCGTACAAAAGTCTTGGGTTCATCTTAAGGGTAAGCCGTCCATTCTCCGACAAAGGTTGTGTAAAAATGCTCTACTACTCCTATGTAAGGAGTATTTTAGAGTATTGCTCCGTTGCTTGGACCCCTCACTATATAATTAAAATACAAAACATTGAAAGCATACAAAGCAAGTTCATAAAAAATCTTAACTATAGATGCTACACGGGTTTTGATAACTATCAAGAGGCATGTGCTTATCATCGCTTAACGACTCTTGAAGACCGTACAGTTATGGCAGACATATCCTTCCTGCATGGTATATGTAATGGGTACATAGACTGTCAAGATTTGTTATCTAACATACTATGCCTGAATACACCGCGGACTAGAACTAGACATACCACCTCTAAACTTTTTGCTATTATGTCGACAAAAACTAACTATGCAAAGTATTCACCGGTCATGCGGCTTCATAGAAGCTTTAACAACATGTTCAATTCATTGGATATTTTCTTTAGTAGTAGAGCAGCTTTTAAGAGTGATATTCTTCTATTGCTCTCAGATAAGAGTGGTGCTTCATAAAGTTTTTATTGTTAAGGTATTGTTACGTAGGGGTTTAATTTGTAAAATAAGTATAATAATGGCAAGAACATACATACTTAATGTACGTTCTTGCTATTATTATATTTATGTGTTTTTTTTTATTATATCAACTTGGATATTATGTGTACAAAATTATGTATCTAAAATTTATATAAACCAATGTAAGGTTTATATAAATTTTAGATACATAATTTTAAGTGGTTTAAAATGTTGTGAAATCGTAGAGGTACCTAAATGAACTATTACATAATAATAATTTAATTATTATGTAATAGTAATAGGTAATTTCCTGATACATATTTTGTTTTGCATGAGTGCCAAATTTTAAGCTAAAATTTTTCTTTTATGTTAAGTCTTTAAGTTGTTATTCATTTATTCTATTCTTCTTGGCCTCTATAATGGCACTTTTGGTGATGTCGTCCTTATTTGTCTTAATAATAATAATGTAAATCCGTTTATTGGCTGTTAGTGATAGTTATAAAATAAGTTAATTTATAATTAAGAGCTGTGGATTTTGTTCATAAATAAAATAAATAAATAAATAAAAATTCATGTTATGTTCTGTTCATATTTATTCTAGCTTATCTTTGGTACACCCCCTGCCTTTCTTAAATTCACATAATTCTTTTCATCCAAAGGTTGCCTGGAAGAGATCGCTTCTAAGCGATAAGGCCGCCCATTGTACTTGTATCATGTGATGTCTTTTATAATTATCTGTAACCAGGCGCGGTCCCAGCCCAAGTCTTTGGGGGGGGGGGGGTCACTTGGTCAGGGTGGGCGCCCGAAATTACGATACTACCTATGACTCTGACAAAATAATGAACAGCGAACAAAGCAAACCCCGAAAATGTAGAATGTAATGAATTGGCTTCAATAAAGTATTTTTGTATTGTATTGTATTGACAAATATTCTCGGCATGTCATCATCTAGCCTATGATAGTCCACAGCTGGACATAGGCCTCTCCCAATGAGCGCCATAGCGCCGTGTCTTCAGCTTGCCGCATCCAGCATCTATCTGCAGTCTTTCGCAGGTCGTCATCCCACCTGGTCGGAGGGCGTGTGATTTTATGCTTATAGGTACCTAACTATTATATAGACGACCAATGCGGACCGGTCCGCCTGCGACGCAGGAGGTTCGATTCCCGCCTCGGAACAATTGTGTGTACGATCTGCAGATATTTGTTCCGGGTGTTCTGGTCGTTTTCGATGTATAATAAAAAATATCTATCTATGTAATATATAGTATTATGTATATCAGTTATCTAGTACCCATAACACAAGCTCTGCTTACCATGGGGCTAGATAATGCTGTGTGAATTGTCCAGCATTATAAGCAGAAATAAATAATGCTGGACAATTCACACAGCATTATCTAGCCCCATGGTAAGCAGAGCTTGTGTTATGGGTACTAGATGCCTGCGACGCAGAAGGTTGCGGGTTCGATTCCCGCCTCGGAACAATTGTGTGTACGGTCTGCAGATGTTTGTTGCAGGTGTTTTGGTGTTATCTATATATAATAAAAAATATCTATCTATGTAATCTATTGTATCAAGTATATCAGTCATCTAGTACCCATAACAGCTCTGCTGTGTGGATTGTCCAGCATTATTTATTTATTATTTATTACTAGCTGCGCCCCGCGGTTTCACCCGCGTGGTGATAGATATTTTGGATAATATACAATATATCTTTATGAATTGTAGCCTATGTGTTATTCTGATGTATAATCTATATTATTATAAAGTCTCATTAAAATCCATTCCGTTGTTTTAACGTGAAAGAGTAACAAACATCCATCCATACGTACAAACTTTCGCGTTTATAATATTAGTAGGTTATAATAATGTTATACCCATAGCCTTAAAGCCTTTTTTTTGTTAAACTTACATCTAGGGAAGTTCCTTCCAGACTAATTGTCGTATTAGTTGGTGTCGCCATCTCGTTCTGACTCGTTACGTCTTGAGTCACCGTCTCGTTCTGACTCGTTACGTCTTGAGTCACCGTCTCGTTCTCTCCCACGGAGACAGTAGTGATTTCTTCTGTCGTTGTAAAATGTAAGTGATCTAAATTGGGTGTCTCAAACGGAGGTGGTATAGTCCGATTTAACCTGAAAGAAATCATTGACACTATGATTAAGGAAGGTTTTTTGTTTCGTCGGTTAGTAAATGAATTAAAATAAATAAATAATGCTGGACAATCCACACAGCATCATCCAGCCCCAAGCTAAGCAGAGCTTGTGTTATGGGTACTAGACGACTGATATACATAATACTATGCATAATATATGTAGATATTTTTTATTAATAAGTACATAGAAAACGACCAGAACACCCGGAACAAATATCTGCAGATCGTACACACAATTGTTAAAATATATGTTAAGGTTTGAACTGTTTATATTAACACTTGCTGAAATCACACGGTATGTGTTTTCTACAAGTGACTAATATGCGTAAATCCCCACTAGCGCAGCGGCTGAGAAAATACAGATCTGTATGACTCAGCACAGCCGTAATATTTTTCGAACGAAACGCATGTGCGGCGCAACACAACCGCTGTGTAGAGCGGCAGCACGAATTTTTTTAGGTTAAAAAAAAGATCGCAGTCGTCGAAAAAAAATCGCAGTCAAAGTGGGGCTGTAGACTTTGTTTAAACAATAAAATAATAAATTATATATTATATTACTTATAAATGTATTTACTTATAAACTTACTTCTGCCACCAACCAGTCCACTTTGTAGTATCATCTTCCCACCAAAAGTCTGAGACGCCGTAGTCGTGATGCTCTGGGTTTCCAACTTGGAGTTTAGCTTCGAAGGAGTCTACAGAAGGCATTTGACGAAGAGGTTCTTCTAGAAAAGTCAAAAAGTCAAAGTCAATATCATTTATTTCTTTAGGCTTACAAAATAAGCACAACAAGTCATACTTTATACAGGGTGGGCCATGAATTAGTTAAAATGAAATTAGCTAGCCACTAACCCTCTCCGCGCACCCCGCCCCGCTTGGGTTTGCGCGGGAAATCAATTTCAAATTTAATCTAATTCATGGCCCATGTACTATAAATTATCAAATAGTATTTGATAATAACTTATAGTACAGGGTGGGCCGTGAATAAGATTAAATTTGAACTAATTATTATTTTACTGTTCACTTAATTTTTTTGTCCACTAGTGAAAGAAGTGAAAAAGAAACCACTGGGTATTTGTTCTTCGTCCAGTAGTTTTCATTACATCATTATTTTATAAAGTTATTCAACGTTTTAATTCTGATAAAAACTGGCCAAGTCAAATCTAACCTACATAGATTTGACTTGGCACTCATTTATATCTCCATTCTTTTTGCGGGGAAGCCCACAGCCAATCTTAATTTTTGTATTGAACTTGGCTCTCCTTTTTTACATTTATGTTTTGGTGGGATATCATTACTTTTTGTAAAGAAAACTAGGCAGGTATTGAGATTTAATGTTTTTTCTTGCAAAAAAAAAATGGTTTTTTTTTTGTATGGGGACACCACTTGTAGGGGCTCGTCGAAGGTGTAAGACTTCAACTAGGGCTGATCGGGAGTGATGATCAAGTAAAACAGCTCGTGTCGGTTTATTGTACCGAATACACACAACTACGCACTTATTACAAAGTCACTGCACTGTTCACTGTTTTCTTTCCTTTACTTTCCTTAACACTTGCTCACTTGTAAAATAAGAACTAACTAAACTTGCAAACAAACTGGGCTTGTATACCTCCGCTGAGCTAAACTAGAAAAATCTACGATTTTCCGGGCCATACCTATCTCTTGATATATTCCAGAACATTTCTGATTTCCCTTTCTATCCTTTCTATTCGTTCGAAAACAGGTACATAGCTAGGTAGGTACATGTATACGGGCCGGTCCCTAACAACTACACTGTATTCTATGGCGCAATCGGAGACGTTAGTACCTACTATTGCTTATTCTATGCAATGCTTCGACATAGATACATAACTAGGTAGGTATTATACGGGCCGGTCCCTAAAAACTCCACTGTATTCTATGGCGCAATCTGAGACGTAGTACTATTGCTTATTCTTTGCAATGCGAATCTATTTTTAATTTAAACCTTATTCCATTGACATAAGGTCGTCGTCGCTAAAATCACTAATTTTTGACTTTTTTTTATTTTTTGATTTTTTCCTACGCTTACACACAATTACCGAGCTGGATTCCAAATTTCATCCTTCTAGGTCATCTGGAAGTAGGTTAGATTTAGGTACTATATATATGTCAGTCAGTCAGTGTGAATTTTAACGACTTTTTAACCTTCATATCTCTATAACCGTTTGAGCTAGCCTCATGAAATTTGGGCTTCTACATGTCCTTATGGATATAATTAAACAGACGTAGTTTTATGTGTTTACGTTAAAGAGGTTTTGAGTTATAGAAGGGTCAAAAGTGGCACCAAGTGGTTCGTGTAATGATACACTCGGCGCGTTCCTTTGCTTGAACTTGGCTTGAACACGCTGCCGCGTGTTCTGATACATCGAAGTAATCCTAAGTCTTTTACAAACCATCTAAAATGCATGATAAACACGCTCACACTTACCTAATGCATTTTTTTCTAAGGACTTTATTTTTACATGGGACACTACCACAGACACTACCCTGTACTATTTTGCGGTGGTCGTAAACATGATAATAAATGTGTAGGTACATACTTTCCACTGCAAAAACATCCAACACGTACAAAAACAAAATCAATATCATTTGTAAATATTGTTTATCCGAGTTAAAACATAAAATGAGTACCTACATAGTTTACTATAATTTTAGTAGGTATGTACATACTAAGTTGTTACCTAGGTAGGTAACAACTTAGTAGGTTACCTTTTCGTTTTTTATGTTTAACTGAAGTTATAAAATATATCGTAAACATGTTATGCTGGTAGGTTTTATTACGTAAATCTCGCTATGTAGATTAGGTACCTAGTTGTTATTTAAAAAATATTGCCACAGTAGTGTACGAAACTATGTAAATGTGAATATTCTTTCATAAATCTATTTTCTACAATATTCGGCGATGATTGCATCCTCGAGTGAAAAAATATTGTCTCAAAATAAAGTCGGGTGCATAGCAAGAGAATAATTTGAAAAATAAAATCGCCGGAGTCTCTGTGACCGACGTCAGGTGGTTAAGGGTTAAAGGCATTTTTACTCGGGTGGGACATAGGTAAGTACTAACATTTATATATACCTACCTATACTATGTAGGTATATTTGTTTTTTAACTATATGTAATCCAGCCAAATTCGATGTAAAATGCTTGAAAACAAACCACCCACCAACCTACGTACGTACAGTCCTTGTCGATTTAATTGAATTATTCTTACTTCAATAATAACGCTAACAAATTACCTACATATCAAATTTGTCTGGAGTATATACAACACAGACAGGGCGCTATTGCGCTTATTACTACGGGAGGCCTATGTCTATGTCCAGCTGTGGACTAACATAGGCTGGTGATGGTAATACTTGTTTTTATCAATAAATTGATTTTATTCTGTTATGGTATTCTTAGGGGAAGTCATTGTCCAGCCATAGACTACAATAGGCTGATGATGAACCACCCAAAATTGTTTCCTTTAAAACCATAGACTAATTAATTCATTCCTCGTCTAAGTTTAAAACCATTTTATTGCAGGAAGGATCCTACTCACGCAGAATTCAACAACAACGCTTAGAAAAGTCACTTCCTTGCCAATTTTGATCAACAGCAGTTCTTCAAAGTCCCCTAAATAATGAATAATAATAAAAAACACATAATAAATCATTGAATATTACAATTCACAAGATCGGGTTTATTTGTTGAACACTGGTGGTGTTTACTAGCAGGCATAATAGTACGTAAATAAAGTATGCTGTAAATTTTCTATTTAAATAAATTGTAACCAAAGGCCATATACAAAAAATGAAAAAAATATATATACAGCTGAGCTATTGCTACATTTCGCTAGATGGCAGTGGCATCATCGGCCTTCCACACTGCAGTTAACACCTCTTCCGGTTGTCTATTTGTCAGTTCTTCAGACATGTTTCGAAATGTTGTCTAGTTATATAAAACCTGACGCTAGATGTCATTTTTGTACGCTGCAGATTGCTGCAGAAATATAAATAAAATCAATGGGGGTGGATTCAACAACCTACCAAAACTAAATCTTAAGTTTTGGTATAGTGTACGGATTTGGTAGGTTGCGTTGTAAAACTATGTAGGTTAGGTTCTAACAGGCGCTCGAACATTTATTGATTATTTATTAACTACTTACCTACGTAGATAAATAGTAAAAAAAAAACACCAGTTAAATAAAAAGTAGGTAGGTAAAGGATTGAATTAAATTAAAACATAGTTTGGATATCTAGGTAACTATTTAAATTAAGTAGGTAGGTAGGTAGGTACATATTTATCACAGTTTGAAATATACCACTTAATTGTTACATAGGTTACTAATAGAGAAACTAATATAAAACCAATGCAAAAAAAATCTTACGATACAAAACAATAACTACATTAACTAGGTAGTCAAAGTGTATCTACCAAGTGATTTGATTGTATCATAGTCATAAAAGCAAGGAGGTAACACACCAAAGTAGGCGACACAGCTCGGCGGGTTGCTGGCGCATGGCGCGGTACGACGAATTTATTTGGTGTACTCCTATTTGGGCACAGAAATTTTGACTTTGACTTCGACATCAATGTTTTTTTGTCGTCCCTGAACTATTGATTCAGCGAAATTCTTATCATATTGTGTATATTGTGTTTCCTCGGGTTCCATTGTTCCTTCAGGATACTTGTCAAGGTATTTTTTCAGTTGAAGGAATTCATCGGAGGATTTCATGTCGCGTAGATCAGGTTGTTGTGGTCGCCAATCATTAGTGATAGCGGGAGGTTCAACTTGAAATATATTTTTCGTATCCCCTTTCTGATCCTTTCCCTGTACAGTAACTGGAGTATAAAGGATATTTGGATATTTAGATTCACCAGAAGACACTTCAATCATCTTATGTGGTCTATGAGGAGATTCCAGTCGTGAGCCAAAAAAAGCTGGAGGGGCTGAATAATTGATAATTCTCGCATCCTCTTTCCTAGTTAGTTGATAAGGAAATTTAAGTCGCGAATCAGGGAAAGCTGGAGCGACTAAATAATCGTTAATTTTCGCATCCTCATCAGGATATTTAACTCGCGAATCAGGGAAAGCTGGAGCGACTGAATAATCGTTAATTTTCGCATCCTCATCAAGAGATTTAACTCGCGAATCAGGGAAAGCTGGAGCGACTGAATAATCGTTAATTTTGGCATCCTCTTTCCTAGGTAGTTGATAAGGAAATTTAAGTCGCGAATCAGGGAAAGCTGGAGCGACTAAATAATCGTTAATTTTCGCATCCTCATCAGGATATTTAACTCGCGAATCAGGGAAAGCTGGAGCGACTGAATAATCGTTAATTTTCGCATCCTCATCAAGAGATTTAACTCGCGAATCAGGGAAAGCTGGAGCGACTGAATAATCGTTAATTTTGGCATCCTCTTTCCTAGGTAGTTGATAAGGAAATTTAAGTCGCGAATCAGGGAAAGCTGGAGCGACTAAATAATCGTTAGTTTTGGCATCCTCTTTCCTAGGTAGTTGATAAGGAAATTTAAGTCGCGAATCAGGGAAATCTGGAGCGACTAAATAATCGTTAATTTTGGCATCCTCTTTCCTAGGTAGTTGATAAGGAAATTTAAGTCGCGAATCAGGGAAAGCTGGAGCGACTGAATAATCGTTAATTTTCGCATCCTCATCAGGAGATTTAAGTCGTGAATCAGGGAAAGCTGGAGCGACTGAATAATCGTTAATTTTCGCATCCTCATCAGGAGATTTAAGTCGCGAATCAGGGAAAGCTGGAGCGACTGAATAATCGTTAGTTTTCGCATCCACTTTCCTAGGTAGTTGATAAGGAAATTTAACTCGCGAATCAGGGAAAGCTGGAGCGACTGTATAATCGTTAGTTTTCGCATCCACTTTCCTAGGTAGTTGATTAGGAAATTTAACTCGCGAATCAGGGAAAGCTGGAGCGGCTGTATAATCGTTAGTTTTCGCATCCACTTTCCTAGGTAGTTGATCAGGAAATTTAACTCGCGAATCAGGGAAAGCTGGAGCGACTGAATAATCGTTAGTTTTCGCATCCTCGTTCCTAGGTAGTTGATAAGGAAATTTAAGTCGCGAATCAGGGAAAGCTGGAGCGACTGTATAATCGTTAGTTTTCGCATCCACTTTCCTAGGTAGTTGATCAGGAAATTTAAGTCGCGAATCAGGGAAAGCTGGAGCGACTGAATAATCGTTAGTTTTCGCATCCTCTTTCCTAGGTAGTTGATAAGGAAATTTAAGTCGCGAATCAGGGAAAGCTGGAGCGACTGAATAAGCTATAATTCTAATATTTTCATTCTTGTAAGTTTTATCTGACTGTGCGACGGGACGGTCTCGCAAAATATTTGCATGTTCAGGTACATCAAGAAGTTTTTTGTTATGGTGCCGACCAGATATAGCTGAAGAGACTGGATAATCGATGTTGTTCTTATCCTCGTCCTGGTTTTTTTCCTGTTCAGCATCAGTTAACATATCCGAATGGCAAGTATACAGAGGTTTATAACTAGAAATTCTTTCTGTTACCATACCGTGTCGATCAGGAAATTTTTGGTGCCGACTATCGGTTACAGGAGTAATATCTTTTTTGCTCTCTTTTTGGTCAGTTGTCTTTGGTTGTGTAATAACCGGATTATCTCGCGAAGGACTTGAAAAATCGGGTTCAAAAGCAGTTAATTCGTTTGTTTTAGTGAATTGGTCAAGCATTTTTTGTGGCGTTTCCACATAAGATGTGGAACTCTCAGGGATCCCTGTTGGTGTATTTTGATTGACTCGAAAAGCGAAATCATTATTATCTTTATTGCCACTGTGCTGTTCAAGAATTGGAATATCTCGCGAAACAGCTGAATATTTAGGTTCCATAGATATTTTGTTCATCCTAAAATGGTGCCCAGGGAATTGCAAACGCCAACCAGGAATTGCTGACGATACCGAAAAATCGATATTTTTCCTACGCCCTTTCTGGCCAGTTTGTTTTGTTTGGATAATACCGGGTATACCAGTAGACATTGTTTCTTGTATTTCCGCAGGTTGATCTGCAAATTGGAGCCACGAGATATCTGGATGTTTTGGCTGATATACTGAATAAGTCACAACATTGTTTTCCTCTTCTTGATCAGTCTCCTGTACAGTAAAAGATTCTGAGTCAGCGAAAGATCTTTTGTCCGTTCTAGGGAGATTACTAGGGAATTCCAATCGCCAACCAGGAATAGCTCGAGGGACTGGAAAAGTGATATCATTATTTTCCTCTGTCTTACCACTTGTCTTTAAAGTTCTTTCGTGCCTTCTACGGGGTCTTTTTTTATTTTTAACTGAAGACCATTCTTTCAACCGATTGAATCTACGAGGGGTTTTTTGTCGCAAATAACGGAAAGCTGGAGCGACTGGAAAAGCAATATCTTTCTTTATTCCTTTCTTGGGTGTCTTCACCTGAATATCTCGTGTAATGCCTGTATATTCAAATTCTGTAGTAGATATTTCTTTTGTCCTAGGAAAGCTATCAATAATTTGCGACCCACGGTCCCAGTTCTTTCGTAATAACTCAAGATTCACGTAAATTCTTGGGCTCTCGCTAGAGGATCGATAAAATAATTTTTCTCGCCTACGAGGAATAGCTGAAGACTGAACTGAAAAATCGGCATTTTCTTTTTTACCTTTCCTATGCGTAGCTGTCATAGACTGTTCTGGAATATTTCTCAAAAGCCCCTTATTGTGAATTTGTTTTGGTTGTATAGTTACTGTTACGCCTGAAAAAGTATCCGTCGTGGCTTGAAGATGTTCAGATCTTCGTTTTGCCCGTGTATCATGCAGCTTTCTATAGGAATTATAATGGTATGGTAATATATTAGTTACATAGTTTCCTTTAGGTGATACAAAGATTGGCTTAGTAGATCTTGATTGTGTGCTACCATATACCTGATGCTTCGCGACGAGGTGAATGTTTTTTAACTGTTGGTGTGATTGAGCTAATTCTGTTTGTCTTCTCTCATTAACTGCAAATATTTTAATTTACCTTTAGTTACTAAGTAATAATGTTTTTATTATCTTCGTTAGCAAATTTGAGGTTTTTTTAATGCATGTTTTTTGTATTATGTAGGTTCAATCCAAATATATTTTTATACCCAAGAACCTTCCTTTGTTTTGGGTATTAAATAAAAGTATTTTAATAAAAACTTACTTTGAATAGCAAAAACATCTGCAAGGGAGAAAAATAAGATGAAAATCATTGTTAATACAATTTGTTACTGAATCGAACGAATTAAGTTGAAAAATGATATTACCCGAAATGTATAGGTAGGAATTTTTATTTTGTACTTCAATGTAATGTAATAAAATTTTTAGTGTTATTATATTTCTTGTTTGTTTTATTAAAAACAACCAAATACCTATTTGAAAGTAAAGTTACATAGCGTGAAGGTAATTAATTTACCGATGAGGTTTCAAATCCCCTTAAAAATCGCCTTCCA
This sequence comes from Eupithecia dodoneata, assembly GCA_947044415.1. NCBI lineage: Eukaryota > Metazoa > Arthropoda > Insecta > Lepidoptera > Geometridae > Eupithecia > Eupithecia dodoneata. The sequence continues at coordinate 4,842,112 of OX345684.1, forward strand.
TTTTTGAGAAGTAAGTACCTACCTTATCCCCAGTTTTTACTTTTAAATTTATTTTTATTTTAGGCTTACAGCTTAATCTATAGAACTAATTGGTTCTACGTCTACGTGGTTGTGTCGTTATGATCACAAACAACTAAATATGTTTCTCCAAACTTTCACGTTTAAAACGATTACTAATAATTTTGCTGGACAGAAGCGTGGCTTGACCGGCCACACGCTCAAACAAACTAGTCGTGCGTTCCACTCGACGCTAGATGCCGTTATGACGCAGTGTTGCTCACTATCACTACGGTGAAATAGCCCTTACCATAGTTTTATCTGAGGTATTTTGACAGTTGACTTAACTTTCGTTTGACACACCTTTGTGGCTTGGTTGTTCAGGCGTTCCCTTTTTATGTTTTAAACTTATAAGATTTTTGTAGTTTTATATTGAACTTCGTGTGTTAAATTCATAACTAAAGTTATCGTGCTGTCTGTGAAAAGTTATTTGTAGTGGAAAGCTGTTGGCTAAGCAGGTAAAAGCCATAGCTGTGTTTTCAGTGTTACTAAACAGTCAAAATAGAAAGTTCGATAGTTTTCTGATATCAAAAGACTTCGTGTGGTGTTTTAATGTAGTCAGATTATAAGGTGCATGCAGAAATTGTCTTGTTTATTCCATAGATCGTTTCAGAAACTACAACTGTGTTGTTTGGCCTACAAAATACATGAAACAAAATGTAACTTGTGTATATACAATCGCATTGGAACTCGTGTGAATCAACCGTACAGTTTACTTACACTATCTATGACTCATTGAGTAAGCAGTACCAGTATCAATTACCAAGATTCTAATAAATAGACATTTCCCATCAATTTCCAAAGACTTGTCCCATATTCTGGACAATCTAATTAAATAACTATGTACATAATTAAGATTTTTGTTAGAGAACTAATATTGAATAATAACTCATATGTTGTTGACAATGTGAAAAGCATTATTGAGGTTTCTAGAAAACAGTAAACAAATCTGGATGTTTGACATACAGCAACAGTAGTAAATAGGTATCTACAAAATAAATCAGTGTATTCATCAAGTCATCTAGTACACCTTAACCAACTTTGCTTAGAGAGGGGCTTGATAATGCCGTGTGAAAGCTATGTTTACTTATTACTTGGGCATGGATTATGTTATTTATTACATTATCACATAATATTAGCTTAGTTGTTAGTAGCTTCGAGGTAAGTATTTTCATGGTTCTATGCAGTTAGCAGACACTATTACATCCAAGCATCAAAATGGCTAAAGCAATTTTGATAAATAAGCTATCAGAATATTACTCAAGTCTTTTATAATATAGCTCTAATAAAAAAAAAGCCAACTACCTAGCGAGAGTATCTTCAGATGTTGATTAGGTTCTTACAGGATTAGTTCTACTTACAGGGTAATAACAAATTACCCCGTTAAAGAAACGATTCAGGGTGACCACTAAATTACATCCCACATGCTAAAAAACCTAATTAAAATTATTATTTCTCATCAGCTATGGCCCTGACTGAGACCTACAGTCAGACAGGCACGCTGACCCTGAAATGGGACCCGCGTAACCTGGAGATCCGCACCATGTCCGTGGAACGGACCCTGGAGCCTCTCGTGCTGCAGGTGACCACACTGGTCAATACAAAGGATCGGGATGCTAAGAAGAAGAGACGTGAGTAACTCCTCAGTACTATACCTATAAAAAAATACAAGGAAAGTATAATCATAGCAACACACTAGCAAAAAACCTGCTACAGGACAAAGACAATATAAAACGCCTTAAGAGATGGAATATTATTGAGCTTGACCGAAGGAACTAAAGAATCAAGTCTAGAGAAGGTGTCTTTCACTGGAAATGGCACCTGAGTATCCTACCCGAGACTGCCTCTAATTACTTAACATTGAACAGCCGATTGTAGACAAAAAATGGATGAAAAAAACCAACAAAAACTCTTCAGCAGTTACTTCCACTCCTGAACGCGCCCTCCTCCAAATGCTGGCGGGTTTGCCGTGTTCAATAAATTCGCTGGCAAATCGCCATTCTGTTAAGGCTCAAGGGCAATAACTTCTACAACAAAACTCCAAGTGAATTGCAAAAATTATCAATAGATAAATTCAAACAAATTGTCAAACATTTCCTTTGTAAAGAGGTTTATTACAATATATCACATTGTTAATTGTTTCTCTATGAAACTCAAAGTGCTTTATTAAGACGCACTTACGGAACTCTTCGACGACACTTCAGGAATTCCAAATTACACATCTCGCTATATCGTCATTCCCACATTTCCTACCCTCAGCGGGTCTCACGTGATTTTTTGAAGCTTTTTGACGTCTCGTATATGTTTGTGTCAAATAGTTATAAACTTTCCTCTTGAATTAAAAAAAACGCATCAAAATCCAATGCGTAGTTTTAAAGATCTAAGCATACATAGGGACAGACAGACAGCGGGAAGTGGTTATGTTTCAGACTATGTAGTGATTCTTTCTTGTAGAGTTGTATAAATAAGAATTTCTTTTTCAGCCGGCAAGTCCAAGCGAGCCAGCGCTTTAGTGGCGACCGTGGAGCGAGCCACCGAGATATTCATAGAGCGCGGGCAGAGCATAGCGCTCGAGAACCCGGAGATAACGCAGCAGATGCTGACCGCGGTGGAGGATGTACGGAAAGCGGGTGAGTTGTCAGCAGAAATATCCTGTATTATGTATATTCATCATTGAAGGTGTTAAATCAAAGAAATTGCGTAGACTGTATCGGGACACAGCTGCATGTCGTTACACATACCAACTCACTTCTCTCGCCATGCTGTAAGAGAGACCGAGGCTTGCTGTTCTCGCCATGCTATGAGAGAGACTGCGCTTCTCTTCTCTCGCCATGCTATCAGAGAGATTGCGCATCGCTTCTCAATAACTCAATACTCAAATATTTATTGCAAACATGTTGTACAGAGGATCTTAAAGTTTCAAACATGCACCCTGCTAGGGTACGGCAATATTTAGCTAGATGGCTACTAACTTATAATCTCTCGCCATACCATGAGAGACACTGCGGCTCGCTTTACGCGCGCTGTTTGACAGCGTGGCGAGATCTCTCAGACGTTAACTGCTGTACTGTAGTGGACGTTCGCAAAGCTGAGGCCGAATGCTGCTAACCGATCGCTTTATTATGACAATGGTAGAATTCCATAGATGAAAGAATTTTTTGCACTGAGAGAAAAGTGTCACTCTTTCAAGATTGGTGTCAACCTTGACACGCGTCCCTTCATCTGTAGTCAATAGAATACAATACAAATATGCATCATTGCACATGAAGACAAGCAGAAAAGTGGCAAACCAGACACATATTGCCCAATAAAAAATGACAAGTCACATCAAGACAGATAAAAAAAATTGTAAAGAACAAACAAAGTAGTCTTTCATCAGAGGTAGAGGTGTAAGAGGGACTCCGACATCTCGTCTCCCAAGCCAACCTAACTCATATCAAACAATCTTCATAATTTGATAACTCAGATAAATTACAATTGTTTTCCGTTACTTGGAACTGGAAGAAAAGTTGGTCTATTGGTCTCTACAGGTATCCTAGTGTAGAGATAAATAAATAATGCTGGACAATTCACACAGCATTATCTAGCCCCATGGTAAGCGGAGCATGTGTTATGGGTACTAGATGACTGATATACATAATGCAATACATTACATAGAGATCAAAGTGAGATCACTATAATATTAGTCCTAGTATAGCAAATGAATAAGTTTATGTTTTATGATTGTGTATGCATGTACTCGTATTTGTGATCAAATAAATAAATTACTGCAGGTAGATCCTGGATGCGTCAGGCCGAAGACAGGGCGCTATGGCGCTCGTTGGGGGAGGCCATGTCCAACGGTGGACTAATATAGGCTGATGATGATGATCAAATAAATTATTAAAGTGTCCAAGCAGACACAGTTGCCATTAACCCATTAACTTTGTGTTTTCCAGGAGCGGCTATGAGCGTGGCAGCCCGTGAGTTCTCTGAAGAGCCCTGCGCGTCTTCTGTTCGTGGTGGCATGGTAGGTTTCATATAAAACTTGCTATAATTTGAATATATTATAATTTTCTTAAATTTGACGACCGATGTGGCGCTGTAGGCGAAGGTCCGCCTGCGACGCAGGAGGTTGCGGGTTCGATTCCCGCCTCGGAACAATTATGTGTACGATCTGCAGATATTTTTTCCGGGTGTTCTGGTTGTATTCTATGTATAATAAAAAATATCTATCTATGTAATATATTGTGTTATGTATATCAGTTATCTAGTACCCATAACACAAGCTCTGCTTACCATGGGGCTAGATAATGCTGTGTGAATTGTCCAGCATTATTTATTTATTTATAATACATATGGATATTCATTTATTGAGTATATATTTTCAAATCGGTCCAGTAGTTTCGGAGCCTATTCATTACAAACAAACAAATAAACAAAAGATCAAACCTTCATTTCCTCTTTATAATATTAGTATAGTTATTTGTTCTTGAATCTTAGAATGTTTGATTCTAAAGCTGTATGTCCACAGGTGCGCTGCGCCCGCGCGCTGTTGAGCGCCGTCACCCGCCTGCTGATTCTGGCTGATATGGTGGACGTGCACCTTCTGATTTCCAACTTGACTACCGTAAGTATTTGGTTTTGGTTATTAAATACCTATACTATAGCTACGTGTCCATCCAAAGGTTGCCTGGAAGAAATCGCTATAAGCGATAAGGCCGCCCATTGTGCATCTGTATCTTTGTTTGTTTGTTCTTTACTGTTTTTTTTCTGTGTTTGATGTGCAATAAACCGTATTTGTATTGTATTGTAGATAGAAAGAAGACACTTTATTATACGTACCATACAAAACAGAAAACAATAGAATAAAGCAAGTATAAAGGGCAGCCTTATCACTGAGAGTGATAAGGTTATTATAGTGCGTAAGCCCTCGCACTCGGGGTAATCTCAAAGAAATTAAATATTATCACAAGAAACTTCGATTTCGGCGGGACATGAACCCGCGACCTTCCCTAAATAGGTAAAAGCTCTGAGGTGACATATTTTTTGGGGTATTATTTAATTTTGTAAGTATTTTAGTATTTTCACCACGAGGGACACTAGCGCCGCCATTTATTTTCACCACGAGGCACACTAGCGCCGCCGTTTATTTTCACCACGAGGGACACTAGCGCCGCCATTTATTTTCACCACGAGGCACACTAGCGCCGCCATTTATTTTCACCACGAGGCACACTAGCGCCGCCATTTATTTTCACCACGAGGCACACTAGCGCCGCCATTTATTTTCACCACGAGGCACACTAGCGCCGCCATTTATTTTCACCACGAGGCATACTAGCGCCGCCATTTATTTTCACCACGAGGCACACTAGCGCCGCCATTTATTTTCACCACGAGGCATACTAGCGCCGCCATTTATTTTCACCACGAGGCACACTAGCGCCGCCATTTATTTTCACCACGAGGCATACTAGCGCCGCCATTTATTTTCACCACGAGGCACACTAGCGCCGCCATTTATTTTATCTTAGATAGATAGATAGATAGATAACACTATTACACCACACAAAGCAGAAAATAATACAGAGATAAAAACTTAGAATAAAGGTATAAAGGGCGGCCTTATCGCTGAAAGCGATCTCTTCCAGGCAACCTTGGGATGGACTGGACATGAACGAACAATATAGACGGTGGCACTTTAATAAATAATTGATAACTAATACACTATGTAAATACCTACATTACAAACATTATAATAAACTTACATAGACATAAGATAAGGCTGTCAAAATTTCATATGGATAAATAATGCTGATGCAGCAGTTTGTTGAAGATAGGGAGTGATTTATCTTAGACGACCGATGTGGCGCGGTGGGCGAAGGTCTGCCTGCGACGCAGGAGGTTGCGGGTTCGATTCCCGCCTCGGAACAATTGTGTGTACGATCTGCAGATATTTGTTCCGGGTGTTCTGGTCGTTTTCTATGTATAATAAAAAATATCTATCTATGTAATATATTGTATTATGTATATCAGTTATCTAGTACCCATAACATAAGCTCTGCTTACCATGGGGCTAGATAATGCTGTGTGGATTGTCCAGCATTATTTATTTATTTATTTTTATTTAATATGTGTAACAAAGGAAATATATAAAATTTGGTCAGTTTGTGATACCTATTACAAGCTTATGTTTAATGTATCTATTTTTACCTAAATATGAGCTTTTTGTTTTCCAAATAAATCATCAAGAGAATATGTTACTCCACTGCTGGACAGGCCTCCCTCAATGAGCGCCATAGCGCCCTGTCTTCAGCATCTACCTGCAGTCTTTTGTAGGTCGTCGTCCCACCTGGTCGGAGGGCGGGCTACACTTACGTTTCGTAGTCGTGGCCTCCACTCAATAACACGTTTGCCCCAGCGGCCGTCGTTCTTTGCGAGATATGGCCGGCCCACTGCCACTTCAGCGTGCTAATTCTTAGAGCTATGTCCATAACTTTGGTTCTCTGTCGTATATACTCGTTACGAATCCTATCCTTCAGATAAACTCTGATCGTAACTCTTTCCATAGCTCGCTGGGCGACTTTGAACTGTAACTTTCTACTGTATTGCTACCTAAATATATGCTTTTTGTTTCCCAAATAATTAAAACAAAGCAATCAATAATGTATTAATTTATGAATTTCTTGAATATATAAATGTGTAGTGTACTTAGTTAGTACCTAGTGTTAATATGATATAACCAATACTACTATTGTACTCGACGTATAACTTGGTGTTACGAATAAATGTATTGTATTGTATTATTGTATTGTATTGTTTATACAAAAATCGTGTTGTTTATCAGGTGGAGACAGATCTAGAGAAGCTGAAGGCAGCCTCCTCGCAAGCCGAACTGGCCGAGTGCGCGGCGGCGCTCGGCCGGTCCGCTGGCGCGCTCGGCGCTGCGGCAGCTAAGAGGCAACACGAACTAAGGTAACCACATCATCATCATCGCGGTTTTCTGGTAGAGATCGCTCTTGAGCGATAAGACCAAGTCAAATTAATATTGTTCTATTTGTCTTCTGTTCTAGGTCTCCGCACGCGCGCGACCAGCTCGCGGCGGCGCGCGCCATGCTGAAGAAACATAGCACTATGCTGCTAACTGCTTCCAAGGTAAAAAAGAACCAACTAATTAATATCAGGGCCGTGAGTCGAATATTTGTTCCAAAAAGCTGCGGCGGCCGGCCACAAGTTTGACGTATGATTCGGTGCGCAGGTTAAATTTTTTTCTTATATATATTTTTAAAATTATCAATGTTAACATTATTTATTATTAATATTATTTTTAGCCATTATTGTCCCACTGCTGGGCAAATGCCTCCCTTTTCTCCTTCCACTCCTCGCGATCCAACGCTGCAACAGGCCACGATGGAAGATGTGCCTCGAGCTCGTCACGCCATCTCATCCTGGGCCTTCCGAGTCGCCTCTTAGCGTTGGGTGGGCTCCACTCTGTGGTGTTCTTTGCCCACATGTCGCTGGACATGATTGAAATAAATTGTACAAAAAATGATCTTGTATAAAATATGAATGAATAAAATAATCAATAATGCTGGACAACTGTGTGGGTTGGCCAGCATAATGTTTTTTTTATATGTAGCAGAAAATTAAAACAAAGATTTTAACATGTTTTTGTCCACAGGTGTACGTGCGTCACCCAGAATTGGCCGCAGCAAAGGCCAACCGTGACTATGTGCTGCGCGCGGTTTGCGCCGCCGTCGATACTATCTCTAGCGTCGCGCATGGCAGGGACGTGCCGCACGGTAAGTACTTGCCCGTATCATAAATAAATAATGCTGGACAATTCACACAGCATTATCTAGCCCCATGGTAAGCAGAGCTTGTGTTATGGGTACTAGATAACTGATATACATAATACAATACATTACATAGATAGATAATTTATATTATACATAGAAAACGACCAGAACACCCGGAACAAATATCTGCAGATCGTAAACACAATTATTGTTCCGAGGCGGAAATCAAACCCGCAACCTCCTGCGTCGCAGGCGGACCTTCGTCCACCGCGCCACAGACGTCGTCATATTTTGATGATAATAATTATTTGTTTGGCATGTTTGGCGTATGTCAGACCAGCAGTGGGCGAAGATCGCCACTGACTGGGTCCCGGACGGACAACGGCCACGTGGAAGGCCTAGGCGGAGATGGCGGGATGAGCTCGACCTATACAATAAGCAGTGGGTTCTCCTTGCTGAGGACCGACATGAGTGGAAGAAGGGGAGGGAGGCCTTTGCCCTGCAGTGGGACACACCGGGCTAATATAATAAATATGTGTAGATAGACAGATGCATTCTTAGACAGCAAATAAAAAAATACAAAAATTTTGCAGTACACAGGAAAACATCCCGTATGAGTACCCCGGGCACACTAGCGCCGCCACCTATTTATTTATTATAATGTCGAATAAAGGAAATTTCCAAATGTTTATTTTGTATTTTGTGATACCTGTTTTAAGCTTTTTTGAATTCCTCTGTAATAGTTACATTTTGTAACTAGCTGCGCCCTGCGGTTTCACCCGCGTGGTGATAGATATTTTGGACAATTCTCAAGACACACAATATCTTTATAAATTGTAGCCTATGTGTTATTCTGATGTATATAAGCTATTGTAAAGTTTCATTAAAATCCATTCAGTAGTTGTTACGTGAAAGAGAAACAAACATCCATCCATACTTACAAACTTTCGCGTTAATAATATTAGTAGAAAGGATGTTTAGGTATAATCTGGATAATGCGGAGGTTGTCATTTTTAATTTGAAAAGTGTAGAAAATAATATTTATAACCTAAAATTAAAAATAATGATGAATTATTATTTTCAGGTAATCGTCCCGTGGAAGGGCCGGGCGAGCTCGCGCAAGCTCTCGATGATTTCGATGTGAGTGAAATGAACAATAATAATTATGTTAAAGAGTTATTTCCAACATAACGTGGCAGCTTATTTAATAGCTCGGCTATAAGCGAGTGAGCGATTACTCGCATCTCTCGCTCGCGGCGGCCAAACGACAGTCCGCATTGTAGAGAAATGACCGCTGGTTGCTCTCTCGGCGTGAGTTTCTGATCGCTGAGCGAGTGTTATTTTCCTGACTCTTGTCGCCCAGCGACAAACTAGTGAAGCGAGTTCTCGCCGGCAGTGTGAACAGTCAGCGATCAACTATTTGTATATGCATCTCTTTTGTTTACACGCAATGTATATTTAACTGTACGTTTCTTGAGCGAGAAAATAGTCGATAGTTAGTCGTTTTCTCGCCGGCGGTGCGACAACTGCCTATCGTCACGTAGAATACTTAAACCGGGTACTGACTGATATCACAGGCGGTAATGTACCATTCGCAGTGAGAACTACTCGACACTGTACTTGAGGGTGGTGAAGTAGGCCCTTACTGTGATAAATTTCTATGAATCTCTTATTTATTTTTTAAAGAAGGCATGTCTGTCTGCTTCTTTCTCATTCTAAAAATGTTTACGTCAGCACGGGGGGAGAGCTTTGCTTACTTTTGCTGACAAAGCGGATGGGGGGGGGGGGGGGGGGGGGGGTAAAAATAATTGTAATAAATCTGCTTACGTAATATTTGAACGGCCCCTATATACTATATATATATATATAATTTCCCTTTCAGGAGCGCATGGTGATGGAACCGTTAGCGTACTCGGAGCTCCGCACTCGGCCTTCGCTGGAGGAGCGACTCGAGTCCATTATATCAGGAGCGGCTCTGATGGCGGATAGCTCTTGTACCAGGTATTATTATTTTTATTTTTATATATTTAGGAAACAAAAAGCTTATGCTACAATTAATAGTACATTATTATTATGTCTCTCATTTACCATGATCTCGGGCCATAAAGTGACCCGGTCCTTTGGAAGGCTTGCGTGGGGCCGAAGCCAACAGCACAGAGGCCCTTTGAGAAGTTAATCTAAAGGCGATGGCTACACATAGCGGGTATCATCCTCGGGTGCACAATATGATACACCCAAAGATGGTATCCGCCAGGTGTAGAGACTATTGCAAAGAAAAATGAAAGAAATAAAACCAGGCTATTGTGATGGATGGATGGATGGGTAATCGGGCTATAGGGGAGATTGCGGACGTCTGCCATAAACAAGTCAATAATGTTAAGAAAAGTGGCAGACGGTGGCTTTCCGAATGCTGGATGGGTTCCTTTAAAAGCTTTATTATATACATAAGATACCCCACAGTATAACAGTATATACTCTACTGCTATACGTGCTGTGGGGTATTCAAGACCAAGTTCGGTCTAGCGAGCCATATTAGGGCTCATGATAGAAGAATACGTAATGTCTAGGGTCGCCGTCATCGAAATGAGGAGGCCTATATTTGAAACTAGCTGCGCCCCGCAGTTTCACCCGCGTGGTGATAGATATTATATTCATCTTTATAAATTGTAGCCTATGTGTAATTCTGATGTATAAGCTATATTATTGTGAAGTTTCATCGAAACCCATTCAGTAGTTTTTGCGTGAAAGAGTAACAAACATCCATCCATACTGTCAAACTTTCGCGTTTATAATATTAGTAGGATATAATGTTTGATGGCACACAAGTCCACTTGTTTCGACAGTTAATAATAATAATGTTGTGTTCGTACAGGGACGAGCGTCGCGAGCGCATCGTAGCGGAGTGTAACGCCGTGCGACAAGCCTTGCAGGACCTACTGCACGAGTATATGAACAACGTAAGTTACTGCTCATTCACCTAACAAACAAACAAACATCAAAGTAATTTATTTGACAACCTCTGTGGCGCGGTGGGTGAAGGTCCGCCGCGAAAGCGCTGGCGAGACGACCTTAACGCCTTCCTCAAAGATTGGTGGGAGATCGCACGTGACCGCACTGAGTGGAAAGATTTGACCTTTGCCCAGCATTAAAAAGAAATGTTTTTTATTTAATGATTGTTTCTAAATAAATGTAACGTCCTTTCTGCACTCAATTCATTGATTTATTTCTGGTTCCAGACCGGTAAATCCGAGCAGTCAGCAGGCTTAGAGCGCGCCATCGAGAACATGTGCCGCAAGACGCGCGACCTGCGCCGCCAGCTGCGCAAGGCAGTCGTAGACCACGTCTCGGACAGGTAACACACACAGGCTACAATTTCTAAAGATATATTGTATAATATTTGACGAGCGATGTGGCGCGGTGGGCGAATGTCCGCCTGCGACGCAGGAGGTTGCGGGTTCGATTCCCGCCTCGGAACAATTGTGTGTACGATCTGCAGATATTTGTTCCGGGTGTTCTGGTCGTTTTCTATATATAATAAAAAATATCTATCTATGTAATGTATTGTTGTATTATGTATATCAGTTATCTAGTACCCATAACACAAGCTCTGCTTACCATGGGGCTAGATAATGCTGTGTGAATTGTCCAGCATCGTTTATTATTTATTTATTTATAAGCTGTTAGTATTCCACCAAAATAAAATTAAAAAATTTAAAAAAAAAATTGTATTGAAATGAAAATATAGGGGGTGTGCGATTTCTATGCTCGAGTGTAGTATACGATAGTATCCTATTTGATTAAGTTTTCTTCTGTATTCGTGCTTACTATTGTGTTATTCCTGTTATATCCAGTTTCCTGGAGACGAACGTGCCGCTGCTGGTGCTGATGGAGGCGGCTCGCAACGGCAACGAGAAGGAGGTGGACCAGTACGCGGCCGTCTTCACTGAACACGCCAACAAACTGCTAGAGGTATTGTATTGTTACTACTTGTCGAGGTATGCGCGGTGTATATTGTGTTTTTTTTTTAATTGTATTCTCCTTGTCGTAACCTACACCCTCGATTTGTTTGAAAGTTATATCCAAGAGTAAATTTTGTGATAAAAAAATGTCAGCCATCTTGGATTTCGAAATGGATATCTTCTAATCTACACTGTCGAGTTTATCGTAAACGATAACCATATTAGTGGTTGTACAACCGTTCGCTTCGCTCACCGCAATACGACTCGCCTTGCTGTGCGACAGGTGTCGCTTCGCTCACCGCAATCCGACTTACGCTAGTAGCGGTCACGAAACGCGGCTCGCTTCGATCGCCTTGTGCCGCCATCGAATTCGAAATCCTCATCCCTAAGTTAGTCAAAAATGATGCCCATATCAGATTTTTTGGTTGGGGGAGGGGTTACAGGGGCCTGGGATCGTACACACAATTGTCACGAGGCGTGAATAAACCCGCAAACTCTTGCGTCGCAGGCGGACTATCGCCCACCGCGCTACAGAGATCTACAAAATAAATAAATAATCTTTATCTTTAAGCAGCCTTAAATAACATTGTATTTTTGTCCCACAGGTGGCCAACCTTGTTTGCTCGATGTCAAACAACGAAGACGGAGTGAAGATGGTGCGCCACGCATCTGAACATATCGAGTCGCTGTGTCCTCAGGTAATTGATAAATTAATAAATAATGCTGGACAATTCACACAGCATTATCTAGCCCCATGGTAAGCAGAGCTTGTGTTATGGGTACTAGATAACTGATTTACATAATACAGTACATTACATAGATAGATATTTTTTATTATATATAGAAAACGACCAGACCCCGTTCTCGCAATGATAGCTGGGAGAGTGGACTGCCCGTACACCAGGCACTGTTGTGAGCGCCACCTTCCTAGCAATCCTTTTAGTTTTTAAGATTATCTTGTTTATTTTCTAATATGAGTGTTAATGCTTGAAATAAATACTTTTTTTTATTATTTATTTATTATTACATTTGATTCCCATTTCCCCGGGATCAGTACGTATCCCGCAAAACTTAAATCAGTGTAAAATCGATTCAACGTCGGTTTTTTCAAACCAATCAAATTATTTACAACTTGTTTAAATATGGACCTTATCCCCAGGTAATAAATGCCATGCGCGTGCTCTGCGCGCGTCACCGCTCGCGCGTCGCCGGAGAAAACGCGGCGGCTTTTGCGCGCGCCTGGGAACACGCGGTGCGACTGTTGACGGACGCTGTGGACGATATCACTACTATTGATGACTTCTTAGCTGTCAGCGGTGAGTAGCATCAGCATATAGAGTCCGCGACTCGGTAAACGTAGTGTAATTGAAAACTTCTTAGCTCTCAGCGGTGAGTATAAATAAATAAATAAATAAATAAATAAATAATGCTGGACAATCCACACAGCATCATCAGCATGTGCAGACCGCGACTCGGCGAACGTAGTGTAGGACTCCCTGTGGCAACGTGGAAGGCAGGTTATGAATGACTTTTGAGCTGTCAGCGGTGAGTACCATCAATTCAACATGTAGAAACCGCGACTCGGCGAACGTAGTGTTGGACGCCCTGTGACAACGTGGAAGGTTATGAATGGTTTTACTGATGCAGTGGATGACATCACTACTATTGATGACTTCTTACCGGTCAGCGGTTAGTAGCTTCATCATGTGGAGACCGCGACTCAGGAAACGTAGTGTAATTCATGCCGTTTTGAAGATGTTTATCCGAAGACACGCCAAAACTACTGAATGGATCGGGCTGAAATAGTTCATAGTTTTTATTAATAAAATTTACAATTTATAGGGTTTCAGGTTAATATTATATGGTATCTTAAACATAAGGAATCGAACCCGCAACCTCCTGCGACGCAGGCGGACCTTCGCCAGCCGCGCCACAGAGGTTGCGTCATATATAAATTCATCAAATAAAATTATAAAAAATATATATTTTGTAAAATATTTTAAGTATGTATTTTTAAAGTGAATATATAAATAAATATTCCGAATATTTCAAGTGTCGGGTACGGAACTGTAAGAAACGCATGCGAAGCACAGTAAATTGCATTTGGATCACTTCTTATATTCGTCGACACAGTAGTCAAAACTATCTTCAACTATTTCTATTTAAAAATATCAATTCGGTTCACTAAAAAAAGTGATATACATAATGTAAATACTAGAAATAAGAATAAACTCGCTGTGCCCACAACTAGGCTACACAAGATAAATGTATCTTTTAAAGGGCAATGTATACGCTTCTACAACAAAACTCCAAGTGAGTTGCAAAAATTATCAATAAATAAATTTAAAAAATATGTTAAACATATTCTTTGTAAAAAAGCTTATTACAAAATATCAGATTACCTAGAAGATAAAAAAGCTTGGAACGAGTTTTGCTCCAACTCAAAATCTACCAACTTACAGATAAGCAAATCAAATGTACTAGACACACAAGTTATGAACATACTAGTGGTTTCTTGTCACTTCTTCCACTGGTGGACAAAAAATTAAAGTGAATTATAAAATATGACCTGTCTAAGTGCTTATGTGTAAGCTTAAAGAAATAAAAACTTTTCATTTTCATTTTTTCATCTTCAACATTGAACCGTACATAGAATTTATTGTTTCACGTTTTATTCCGCAGAGAACCACATCCTAGAAGACGTGAACAAATGCGTGGTGGCGCTGCAAGAGGGAGACCCCGACTCCTTGGAACGCACGGCCGGCGCCATCCGCGGCCGCAGCGCCAGGTATATAGGCCTCCAGTATAAATCACTTCGATTATGATTTTCATGACCAAAGTGTGTGTGTTAAATCAGAATTCTGGAATTTGCTAATTTTAATTTCTGATTTGAACCTTATTCCATGGGTATAATGTCGTCATCGCTGCCACTGCCCAGCCCACCCACGGAGTCGCAGCTGACGGTCACGAGTATTCATTATATGAAACAAAGTCGCTTCCCGCTGTCTGTCTGTCCCTATCTATGCTTAGATCTTTAAAACTACGCTATGGATTGTGATTTTTAATAGATATTATCGCTCAGCGAGTTATGGAAAGAACTATGCTCGGAGTGTCTCTGAAGGATAGGATTCGTAACGAATACATCCGACAGAGAACCAAAGTTATCGACATAGCTCTAAGAATTAGCAAGCTGAAGTGGCAGTGGGCCGGCCATATCTCGCGAAGAACCGACGGCCGCTGGGGCAAACGTGTTCTTGAGTGGAGACCACGACTCGGTAAACGTAGTGTAGGACGCCCTCCGACCAGGTGGGATGACGACCTGCGAAAGACTGCAGGTTGATGCTGGATGCGTCAAGCCGAAGACAGGGCGCTATGGCGCTCATTGGGGGAGGCCTATGTCCAGCAGTGGACTAATATAGGCTGATGATGATGATGATGATGATGAATAGATATTATAGTGATCAAGAGGAAGGTTTATAAACCACACCCAGAATACCCGAAACAAATATTTGCAGATCGTACAAATATATGTTCCAAGGCGTGTGTGGATTGTTGATCACTATTTATTTATTATGTTTAGGATTTAAATCCGTACAGCTTAAGTTATTCTGTATCACGCATATTTGTGTGTTGCTATGAATAAATTATTTATTATAATTTATTTATTTATTAACACAGGGTCTGTTCCGTGGTGACTCAAGAGATGGACAACTATGAGCCGTGCATCTACACCAAGCGTGTGCTGGAGGCTGTCACTGTTTTAAGAGATCAGGGTGAGTACTCTAATGTCTATTGTATCTGAACATATACAGTGTGTCGCTGGATAAAGTGCAACCCCACCAGTGGGTGAAACTAGATGAAAAATTATCGACAAAAAGAAATATTTAATTTAAGTAAAAATATCTAGTTTATAGTTTTAAGATTTTTAGACATCATTAAAAAAACAAGCTTAAAAGATATAATTTTAATACAATATATAAATAATGCTGGACAATTCACACAGCATTATCTAGCCCCATGGTAAGCAGAGCTTGTGTTATGGGTACTAGATAACTGATATACATAATACAATACATTACATAGATATATATTTTTTATTATACATAAAATACAGAACACCCGGGACAAATATCTGCAGATCGTACACACAATTGTTCCGAGGCGGGAATCGAACCCGCAACCTGCAGGCGGACCTTCGCCCGCGACGCAGGAGCGTACGTATAATAAAAAATATCTATCTATGTAATGTATAGTATTATGTATATCAGTTATCTACTACCCATAACACAAGCTCTGCTTACCATGGGGCTAGATAATGCTTTGTGAATTGTCCACCATTTTTTTAAAATGTTTTCTAAACATCTCAGTTTGGCAGTAGGTATAATTTGTCAGTAACTAATGTTGTCGGGTAAAAAGAAACACAAGACCGTATATTTCTATCATTATTTACTCTTATCACAGTAATATGTCCTACATTATTTCAACGATCAAAACCCCTATACTAAAACGCCAAAAGAATCTGCAGAAAATAAACGACAATAATTCGACAGTTCTCTATAAGAAAACTGTCAAACAATCGTGACTTAAACTCTGGTAAAATCTAAGCAGCGATTAAGAATACGGGTAAATCGTCTAGCTATATTAAAAGGCACATTATTCACATAAAAATACGTTTCTTAAAGCTTAAATATAAGCTAACAACAACTTAAGCACTAAGAACTTAGATAATGGCGTTTATTCTGTTGGTAAAAACTAAACTAAATTAATTTGACAGCATTAGTAATGTCGCCCTACCCGTTATGACCTACTGAGACGTGGACACTCACGATAGGGCTGGTCCACCAGTTCAAAGTCTCTCAGCGAGCTATGGAAAGAGCTATAATCGGAGTTTCTCTGAAGGATAGGATTCGTAACGAATACATCCGACAGAGAACCAAAGTTATTGACATAGCTCTAAGAATTAGCAAGCTGAAGTGGCAGTGGGCCGGCCATATCTCGCGAAGAACCGACAACCGCTGAGGCAAACGTGTTCTTGAGTGGGGACCACGACTCGGTCCGATCTCATCTCTCATTTCCCGCTCATTACCCTTTCGCGGTGGAAATTTTTACAATAAAATTAACTGCGACATTTTTCGTTGCTGGCAATTTTCGTTTAAGTTTGTTTCACTAACAGAATAGACACTAATAAGAACTTAGTCATTATAATACAGAAAAGTTAGTTTTCTGGCGGTGGGGGGTGCGCCCGGATGTATTCCAAAGCGCGGAGAATCGCCTCCGGGATCGGAGGGGGGGTGGGGATGTGGGAACCCTGGAACAAACAAATAAATATATCAATAATGTTGACCGAATTGAAGCTGAAGTAGCAGTTGGCCGGCCATATCAGGAAGAACCGACAACCGCTGGAGTGGAGATCGCGACTCGGCAAACGTAGTGTAGGACGCCATGCGGCCTGGTGGGATGACGCACCGCATCCCACATGGTCCGGGAGCCAGGTCAAAATTTGGTCAATTATTTCCTCCCGAGCGAAAATTCGTAAAATGCATTAGGGATTAATATTATGAATACTCGTGACCGTCAGCTGCGACTCCGTGGGTGGGTTGGGCAGTGGCAGCGATGACGACATTATTCCCATGGAATAAGGTTCAAATCAGAAATTAAACACGAGTATTCATAATATTAATCCCTAATGCATATCACGAAGTTTTGCTTGGGAGGGACTTGGTCATGGAAATCTGTATCTGGCTCCCGGACCATATATGCGCCCTTAGACATAGGTATACACGTTACCTGGGGCTGGTATCCGTTCTCATCAGCGATGTACTGCAGGCTGATCGGTTCTCCTTCAGGAGACGTCCAGGATGCTTGACCTTGCACTGACTGAGATGGACCGTCCTGCGAATAAACAAATTAATGAATGAACTCTTTATTCTACTTCTATACTAATATTATAAAGAGGAAAGGTTTGATTTTTTGTTTGTTTGTTTGTAATGAAAAGGCTCCGAAACTACTGAGCCGATTTAAAAAATTCTTTCACCGTTGGGAAGCTAGACTATCCCCGGTGAACATAGGCTATATTATGTTTTATAAAAAGTTAAGGATCCCTACTAAAACCGTGCGAAGCCGGGAAGGTCCGATAGTAAAACTATAAAATAACACCTTATATCTAAACGTACAATAGGCGGCCTTATCGCTGACAGCGATTTCTCCCAGGCAACCTAGTTTATATACAAATTCATGTTTTATTTGTTTAAGTGAACAATGTAGGTACTCTATGTTCGTGTCAACTCAAGACTAGGTACTGATCTTGACTTATTTATGTATATATAATAGTTATAATACATAAATAAGAAAGTAAAATACCTCGTATAGTATAGTAGTACCTCCTGCGTCGCAGTCGGACCTACGCCCACCGCGCCACATCGGTCGTCAAATACTTGATAAATACTCACAGCGTTCACATTAACCAGGCCTGCCTTGGCGCCGGCCGCGATACCGTTGTCAGTCTGCAGGGACCATTGGTATTCTCCTGGAAATACAAAAAAATATTCATTTAATTGACGTAACAAAAAAATAATTTTTTGCCGCCACCTATTTTATATAACTACTCTACGAAATCGGTAAAGCTAATAAGATAAAATAGCGCCAAAAATTGTACACTAGCGCCGCCACCTTAAGTGGAAAGCGAAGATCAACTTTCGGTCGATATTTTTTATTGATTTAACACTTTGACTGCGATTTTTTTTCGACGACTGCGATCTTTTTTTTAACCTAAAAAATTCGTGCTGCCGCTCTACACAGCGGTTGCGTTGCGCCGCACATGCGTTTCGTTCGAAAAATATTACGGCTGTGCTGAGTCACACAGATCTGTATTTTCACAGCCGCTGCGCTAGTGTGGATTTACGCATATTAGTCACTTGTAGAAAACACATACCGTGTGATTTCAGCACTCAAAGTGTAAACGATATAATTTTTCATCCGATTTTATGTTAGCTTTGTAGGTTTTCGTTTTTCTAAATTACATTTAATGAATTAGTGTAATAGGCAATTGCCGTTCTAATTAATAATAAAATAAACGACAGGAGTAAGGAATTACCTTCGGGAGAGATATCCAGTGATTGCTCCAGAATCTGTGCATTTGACTCGTCCTTAGCGTTCTTAGGGAGAATGTGGGATACGTCTGCGACTGCCGCCGCCACGCAGAGAGAGATTATCAGGAGTTTCTGGAACAAAATATATTTGTTTAGGGAAACAACCAAAGACAACTAGAGCAAAGAGGTCATTCAGTGACCGATCAATCGCCATTCACTCCAGCCTTCATACCATTCACTCACTTGCTGAAATTAATGGCCGGCCTGCCATTAATTTTAGCAAGCAGCAAAAACAAATTCATCATCCTACTAATATTATAAACGCGAAAGTATGGATGGATGGATGTTTGTTACTCTTACACGTAAAAACTAATGAATGGATTTTAATGAAACTTTACAATAATATAGCTTATACATCAGAATAACACATATGCTACAATTTATAAAGATATATTGTATATTATCCAAAAAATCTATCACCACACGGGCGCAGCTTGTAAAATATAATAAAAGAAACTTCCGCATCTATACAGCAAACAAAGTGGAAATATCTGCTGTCTACGAATTGTGAGGTATTCTCGACATGTTAATAAATAATAATGCTGGACAATCCATACAGCATCTAGTCCCAAGCTAAGCAGAGCTTGTGTTATGGGTACTAGACGACTGATATACATAATACAATACATTACATAGATAGATATTTTTTATTATACATAGAAAAATTTGATTAAAATTTAAAAAGAACCCAAAAATTGTTGTGCCCTGACAGGGTTTTTATGCATTGTGTACCTACCCACTAAGACTACACCTAAGAAACTACCTGTATGCATGAAATTACAATAAATGATATGAATATGAAAACGACCAGAACACCCGTAACAAATATCTGCAGATCGTACACACAATTGTTCCGAGGCGGGAATCGAACCCGCAACCTCCTGCGTCGCAGGACTATTATGACTAATATCCCATAAAAATAGGAAACCATACGTCAATTGACTTAAATCTACATTCCTAAATGTCAGATAGACAACTGACCTTACCAAAGCCCTTAGGTCACTGATTTGACCTTTCAGAAGTAGCTTTAGGCATAATAATATGATTATATCGTCATTTAAACACAAATAATGATATAATAATTAATAATTAACATTCCATTATAAACTACTTACCTATCTAGATATATTTGACTCGCTTTTACCTACATCTACATCCTAAGCTACTCGTAGGTTATAGGTTTTGGCCTTAATAAATAAATAAAATAATAAAAGCTTTTATTATTTTATTTATTTATTTCTCACACTTAACTTAAATACTAATCTATATATTATCTCTGTCTATACATAAGTGAGTACCGCTTTCAGCGGTGAAAGCCTCCTCCAGCTCCTTCCATCTTCTTCTATCTCTAGCTACTCGGTTTTGGCCTTACGCAAAATAAAAGAAAACTCTAAAAAAATTCGATACGAAACCCTTGCTCTCCCAGGATTAAACAAAATAATAATAATTTTCTCAATTTTTTGTAAAAATAATAATAGCGTTTTATTCGCGGTAGTTTAAAATGTGAAAATTGTCCTAACACTGTGTTCCTTAAAAGATAGGAAACCATTTTAAATCTACATTACAAAATGTCAAATAGACAACTGCCCTTAGGTCACTGATTTGACCTTTCAAACCTATGCCCTGATTTAGAATCCAAGATATTTAATGTCAACCAAGACATTTATGAATGGCTTGCGGACCTTCTAGGCTTCGCACGGTTTTAGTACGGATCCCTAACTTTTTTGGAAATATAATATAGCCTATGTTCACCGGGGATAATGTAGCTTCCCAACGGTGAAAGAATTTTTCAAATCGGTCCAGTAGTTTCGGAGCCTTCATTACAAACAAACAAAACAAAAAATCAAACCTTTCCTCCTTATAGGAGTATTTTTTTTAATCTATTATTTATTGAAAATATTTTTTTTAATTGATAAGAAAGGTTTGATTTTTTGTTTGTGGCTCCGAAACTACTGGACCGATTTGAAAAATTCTTTCACCGTTGGGGAGCTACACTATCCCCGGTGAACATAGGCTATATTGTATTTTAGAAATGTTAAAATTTGAATTTATCGCAAGTGAAACCGCGGGAAACAGCTAGTGTATAATAAAATATCTATGTGTAATTTATTGTATTTTGTATTAAGTATATCAGTTATCTAGTACCCATAACACAAGCTCTGCTTAACTTAGGGCTAGATGATGTTCTGTGAATTGTCCAGCATTATGTATTTTTTAACACTTTGACTGCTGAAATCACACGGTATGTGTTTTCTACAAGTGACTAATATGCGTAAATCCACACTAGCGCAGCGGCTGAGAAAATACAGATCTTTGTGACTCAGCACAGCCGTAATATTTTTCGAACGAAACGCATGTGCGGCGCAACGCAACCGCTGTGTAGAGCGGCAGCACGAATTTTTTAGGTTAAAAAAAAGATCGCAGTCGTCGAAAAAAAATCACAGTCAAAGTGTTAAATAACAGCAGACGAAGCCTCGGGCAGCAGCTAGTATAATTATATAATCAAGTGTTTATGCTAATTTACATATCATTAAAGGTTAAGTAGGTTCCAACGGCGAGGTCGAAGGTTATCTTCTATCTTGGCCTTTAAGGATTTGTTTAGGTCATTATATACGTTTTAGGATAATAGGATTATTAACGGCGCTTGCCCGCGGCTTTGCTCGTGATTTTGTTTGTAACTAAAGCATGTTTATCTATACTAATATTATAAAGAGGAAAGGTTTGATTTTTTGTTGTGTAATGAATAGGCTCCGAAACTACTGGACCGATTTGTAAAATTCTTTCACCGTTGGGAAGCTACACTATCCCCGGTGAACATAGGCTATATTATATTTTCAAAAAAGTTAGGGATCCGTACTAAAACCGTGCGAAGCGAAACGTTGTGTAGGACGCCCTCCCGACCAGGTGGGATGGCGACCTGCGAAAGACTGCAGGTAGATGCTGGATGCGGCAAGCTGAAGACAGGGCGCTATAGCGCTCATTGGGGGAGGCCTATGTCCAGCTGTGGACTGCTATAGGGACATGAGTGCATTATTTAGACTTAAACCACCTTTATACCGTGTTTGACGTAATAAATTTATTTGAATTTGAATTCAAACCAATCTTCAAATCACTTAATATTCACACATTTTGCAAAGTTCCACCGTACACCGCAAACAAACTCACCATTTTGCTACGTTTCCGTCACTGTACTGCGGTCTTGCAAGCGTGTCGCGAGTTTTTAAAGCTCCCGTGTTAAATGCGCGCGCGCATCTTACGAGCAAGGTCAACCGACTTTGCTTCTACGGAGATGATGTTCTAGGAAATTCTCATGTTTTTTAACTATGATAACCTTTTGTCTTAACACGTGTGTCTTTCCTCCTCTAGTTTTGGATCATCCTAGAGTCTAGGATGATCTAAAACTAGAGGAGGAATAGTTGTCTAGGACCTAGGCAACTATTTGTCGTTTACCTGTAAAATATTGTCAAATATACCAGAAACAAAACTTAAATTGTGTTTTTTAACTGTCATTACCTGTACATACCGCGGTTTCGGGGCTGAACGAACAAAGTGGCGACCACAATCGGCCTATCATGGCCGTAGTGATACCTAAGCCACCCTAAAGGGAAAAAACTTTACCTACCTTTTCTACACATGTCTTTTCTCCTCTAGTTTTGGATCACCGTAGACAACTATATGATCTATTTATTATTTACAATTTGTATTGTATTGTAAACTAGATGCGCCCCGCGGCTTCTCCCGCGTGTGTATGTCTAATTGACTTTATAAACCTTCCTCTGGAATCACTAT
The DNA here is from genome assembly GCA_947044415.1 of Eupithecia dodoneata. Taxonomy (NCBI): domain Eukaryota; kingdom Metazoa; phylum Arthropoda; class Insecta; order Lepidoptera; family Geometridae; genus Eupithecia; species Eupithecia dodoneata. Next base: position 4,864,846 of record OX345684.1, read on the forward strand.
ATCTATTGCTGAAAACTGCATAAAAATCCGTTTAGTAGGTTAAAAGATCTAATGTAACAGACAGCGGAAGCGATTTGATTTATGCTGTGTTCTGTACAAAGCGACTTGATTTTATACTATGCACAGAACATAGCGTAAAATGAAATCCTATTTTTTTTTTGAGTGTACTATAAAGAATAGCAGAAGCTTCGACTGTAAAATAGTCACTATTTCGTTGGAAATTTACCGTAAAATTAATAATTAATTAAATTTACCACCGAACTGCGATCCCCAACCCGCATGGCCAGCGTGGGGATTATGAGGATTACCCCCATATTTTAAAAGTCAAAACGGCGCTGCGCATCAGGGGGAGGCTGGCGTCCAGCAGTGGACCAATATAGGCTGTAGATGTAGATAATAATTATTAATAATTGGTATATTAGTTAATTTGTAATTTGACGACCGATGTGGCGCGGTGGGCGAAGGTCCGCCTGCGACGCAGGAGGATGCGGGTTCGATTCCCGCCTCGGAACAATTGTGTGTACGATCTGCAGATATTTGTTCCGGGTGTTCTGGTCGTTTTCTATATATAATAAAATATCTATCTGTGTAATGTATTGTATTATGTATATCAGTTATCTAGTACCCATAACACAAGCTCTGCTTACCATGGGGCTAGATAATGCTGTGTGAATTGTCCCGCATTATTTATTTATTTAATTTTACTCGGCGGGTACGTTATGTTGTCTTTAATATAAAAATGAATCGCCGAATGTGTTGCTAAGCGCAAATCTCGAGAGCAGCTGAACCGATTTCGCTAATTCTTTTTTTGTCTCTTGTACACTTCCTCTATCTATTTCATCGCCTCTCCTGTAAACCTAAGGTTTGCTGGAAGATATCTTTAACTCAGGGTTAAGCTCGCCTATGTACATATCTTTTTTAATTAAGTTATTTTTAAGTTTTGTATGTGTACAATAAATAATTAAAGAATTAGAATATTCCCCTTGAAGTACGAGGATGGTTCTTACGGAGAGAAAAACGAGATAAAAATTAAAAATTGTAAGCAACAAATGACCGGCCGGGCGAAGCCGGGACGGGCCGCTAGTTATCTATAAAAACAAGGGTGGGGGGATGTATAGATAGAAAATTCTTTTATTGCACACTTACAAAATAAAACAAACAAGACAGAATAACATACAAAAATGTGACAATTTGGCGGTCTTATCGCTCAAGAGCAATCTCTACCAGACAACCGTGGATGGATAGGATCGTTGGATTGTACATGGGGATCTGTGTGCATTATATTAATTTATAAAATATTGCATGAAACTACGTTCCTACTTAAAAATAAATAAAATAAATATAAATACATATAACTATATACATATATTCTCAGCTGACTGAACCTATAAGAAGTGAGAAATTGATTAATATTTAATAATTATGATTTTATTATTATGTCATAATATAATATATAATAACTATTATTTTATTGGTATGCCTAGTTATAAATAATGTTTACTAATGTATATTCTTGATTGTAAATTGTAATTGTCTGATTTTGTGTGTTTCTGTATATGCGTGTGTGTGTGTGTGTGAGCGAGTGTGTGAGCGTGTGTGTGTGTTTCTGTGATTATTGAAAGTAATAATACCAGTTACTAGTAAAATTCCTTGTATGATGTCAAAAATGATGTTGCATTACTCTTAAAATCAATAAAAAACTGTTGCTATAGCAACAGTTTTAGTTTTTTAACCGCAAAAAAAAAACCTGTAAGAAGTAAAGTTAAGTAACTCGTAAGTTATTGCTCGATAAACAGACACGACACAAGGCAGTTAACACATCCTCGCGCGTATCTACTTTTGGTTTAGGGAAAGGCGTTTATCTATTTCATAAGGTGACGGTTTCTAGAACAATGCTGTTTTGGCTGATCAACTAGCTTCGTCGCGCGGCTTTGCCTGCAAGTTTTGAAGATTTAACACGGCTTTGATCGATTCAATTAGATATATTGTGCAGCACACGCTGAGCCGACCCCTATTTCGGCGCAGGGTCATTTTTTTCACGGCGACCTACGGTTTCACCCGCGTGGTGTTAGATATTTTGGATAATATACAATATATCTTTATGAATTGTAGCCTATGTGTTATTCTGATGTATAAGCTATATTATTGCGAAGTTTCATTAAAATCCGTTCGGTAGTTTTTACGTGAAAGAGTAAAAAACATCCATCCATCCATACTAACAAACTTTGACGTTTGTAATATTAGTAGGATTTGCTCTCGGGTCAGCATACCTCTAATATTAGTGTCGTAATATATGTGAAAAGTGTAGGCGTCTATGACCTATATATGTCATAATGCTATTCTTATGTATTGTAGTATATACAAAAGGTTTTGACGACCTCTGTGGCATAGCGATGGTCGGATTCAAACGCAAAACGTCGCGGGTTCGATTCTAAGGTCGATCTGCAAGTAATTCATCATTATCATCAGCCTATAGCAGTCCGCTGCTGGACATAGGCCTCCCCCAATGAGCGCCATAGCGCCCTGTCTTCAGCTTGCCGCATCCGGCATCTGCCTGCAGTCTTTCGCAGGTCGTCATCCTTGGTCGGAGGGCGGCCTACGCTACGTTTACCGTGTCGTGGTCTCTACTCAAGAACACATTTAGCCCAGCGGTTGTAGGTTCTTCGCGAGATATGGCCGGCCCACTGCCACTACAGCTTGCTAATTCTTAGAGCTATGTCGATAACTTTGGTTCTCTGTCGGATGTATTCGTTACGAATTCTATCCTTCAGAGAAACTCCGAGCATAGCTCTTTCCATAGCTCGCTGAGCGACCTTGAACTGGTGGACCAGCCCTATCGTGAGTGTCCACGTCTCAGCTCCGTAGGTCATAACGGGTAGGAAGCACTGGTTGAAATCTTTCGTTTTCAAGCACTGCGGTATTCATTGCATTTTACACGTATCGCGCACAAATTTAACTTCACAAGCGACACGTACGAAGTGTCTTGAGTAATAAAATTTGATGTTATTGTTGTCGATTACACAACTTTCTATATGAAAGGATTTATTAAAAGGGTATGTCTCGCCAAAGAGTACGCAGGCGTTCAGATGAGGTTAAACTAGAATGTATTTGAATACTGGCTGCGCCCCGCGGTTTCACGCGGGTGAAACCGCGGGGCGCAGCCAGTATTCAAATACATAGGTGATAGATATTTTGGATAATACACTATATATCTTTATGAATTGTAGCCTATGTGTTATTCTGATATGTAAGCTATATTATTGTGAAGTTTCATTAAAATCCATTCAGTAGTCACTACCCAAATGTTAGCAGGTAGAGAATGCTATCTAGCATTATACTCGCCCATGTACAACTTTTTGTGCAATAAAGTATATTCTATCTATCTATCTATCTAGTAGTTTTTACGTGAAAGAGTAACAAACATCCATCCATACTTACAAACTTGACGTTTATAATAAAACTTCTGAAGCTATCATGGTTATTAATACTAAAGTCATTTAAAACGGGATATTTACCATGATTTGATTTTTGAGTTTTCCAATATTTCGGCACAGTTTCATGCGCCATGATCACGGAATAACGTTTATATTATTAGTAGGATATTTGTTTTTTAAAATCTAAAAACCATCTTCGAATTCTGTATTTTAAGTTTAAATGAATTTTTAAGCTTCGATAAAAACACAAACACAGTAAATATAATTTTATAGGACCATCTACTAAATAAAAGAGATGTGACTAAGTAAAAAAGGTTCAAATTGAAAATCAAAAGGAGTTTATTCAGTTTTTACGTTAAAAAGTAAAAAGATTTTTATTTTGTCAGAACAGAACAGATACTCTTATAAACTAAACTTAGATTACAATCATGGATAGACGCACGAGTTGGTGGCGTCGGTCAAGTCAAGAAGAAAAATTACAAGAAGTCTCAAAAAAGGGTCAAGTGTGAGCACTAATCAATTTGACATTGACAATTATGAATTTCTAGACTTCTTGGAACAAGCGCTGTTCCGCGCCATGCGTGGTTCAGCACATAGCTGAGTTTGACCCTTTTTGGTCAGCAGGTTAGCATTATTATTGGTTATTTTATTTAATTTTATGTTTGCTGTGTTTTTACTGTTTTAATGTATTATTTTATTTAAACCTGTCTTTGGCCAAATAAAATTATTTTCTTTCTTATTTTCTTGCTTTCATCTCGGGATTGTTTATTTAGTAAAAGTAAAGTAAAAAAAAAATATTTTGTCAGTAGAGATAGTATACATACTGTAATAGATTAAACTTAGATTAACAGAAGACATAAACTGACAAAATCGGTCTCCACTCAGCATGTGCTATGGTAGAGCAGATCGTACCATAGCGCTGGTCTTCCGTGGAGACCGTGGCGCGCAAGGTGGCTATTTAATTAATAGGGTTATTTATTACCAAGGACTGCCTGCGATACTCATGAGTTTGCGGGTTCGATTGCCGTCTTAGGACATGTTTTTACGATCTGCAAATATTTATTCCCTGTTTCTGTATAGAGATTATTATACATAGAGTATGTATAATAATATGTATAAATAATAAATAAATAAATAATGCTGGACAATCCACACAGCATTATCTAGCCGATCTAGCCCCATGATGGTAAGCAGAGCTTGTGTTATGGGTACTAGATAACTGATATACATAATACAATACATTACATAGATATTTTTATTATACATAGAAAACGACCAGAACACCCGGAACAAATAATTAATAAAAATAAATAATTATATGTCATTAATTAAATAATCTTTCTAGTAACATAAAACAAGCTCTGCTTAGCTTGTGGCTAGATGATGCTGTGTGGATTGTCCAGCATTATTTATTTATATTAACAGCCAGTGGATTTCGTGAGCGCCGACTAAGGGAACTTGAGTCGGCTCTTACAACATCGACGGGCTGAGATGCAGGGGTCAATTCTTACGCCGCAATCGCCATGACATCCTTTAAAGCCGTCACACACAGAAACCGTGGCCGGGCCATAGGCGAAGGCGTGCGGGTTGTATCATACGGTTTTATATGAAAGACTTCACATACACCGGCGGGCGGCGGCGGCGCGGTGCACGTTTTGTATGAAACAACACCTTCGCTTCCAGCCCGGCCACGGTTACTTTAAAACTTCTGAAACTGTGCCGAAATATAGACGACCGAATGTGGCGCGGTGGGCGAAGGTCCGCCTGCGACGCAGGAGGTTGCGGGTTCGATTCCCGCCTCGGAACAATTGTGTGTACGATCTGCAGATATTTGTTCCGGGTGTTCTGGTCGTTTTCTATGTATAATAAAAATATCTATCTATTTAATGTATTGTATTATGTATATCAGTTATCTAGTACCCATAACACAAGTTCTGCTTACCATGGGGCTAGATAATGCTGTGTGAATTGTCCAGCATTATTTATTTATTTATTGGAAAACTCAAAAATCAAATCATGGTAAATATCCCGTTTTAAATGACTTCACGGTTACTTTGTGTGGTGTCTTTTATAAGTAAATACAAAATGCCCTTTCTATACCCCCCGGGTTACTAAATAATCTTTGTCAGTAATTCTGTATGCGCCCAGTCATAAGTCATTTATTTGTGTCGAAAGAGCCTCTGGCGATGACAAGCCGAGTTGCATCACTGAAGAATTGCAGTTGATGCCCAGAGATATATGGTCGTAACTATTCTTTGACAGCTGTAAAGTAACTCACTAATCACATTAATAAATAATGCTGGACAATTCACACAGCATTATCTAGCCCCATGGTAAGCAGAGCTTGTGTTATGGGTACTAGATAACTGATATACATAATACAATACATTACATAGATCGATTTTTTATTATACATAGAAAACAACCAGAACACCCGGAACAAATATCTGCAGATCGTACACACAATTGTTTCGAGGCCGGAATCGATCCCGCAACCTCCTGCGTCGCAGGCGGACCTTCGCCGCGCCACATCGGTCGTCGTAAACTATTAATACTATCAACTCATTTCTGCCCCCGGCTTTATTTATTTAGTATTGTAAAACTTACATCAACACCATCAGCCTATAGCAGTCCACTGCTGGACATAGGCCTCCCCCAATAATAGTATAGTAATAAATAGACTCGACGAATGAATGACGAATGTTGACCACGACTCGGTAAACGTAGTGTAGGACGCCCTCCGACCAGGTGGGATGACGACTTGCGAAAGACTGCAGGTAGATGCTGGATGCGGCAAGCTGAAGACAGGGCGCTATGGCGCTCATTGGGGGAGGCCTATGTCCAGCCGTGGACTACGAGTACTATAGGCTGATGATGATAGTCTTAAGGTCTAGACTAGAATATAACATTAGATGATGCTATGCGTGCTTCTTCAGCTGAAAAACATGCTTAAGGGCCCATACAACCTCAACTTTGTGTGAAAAGGCTAGACATATGATTTTGCGTTCATAAGAGCGGGACAGGGCATTGCAATGCATGTCCAAAAATCAAGTTTTAGCTTATTACCTATTAATTAGGACATTATTTGAAAAAACCGAAACATATAACATTTTTATTTATACTTAATTCTATTACCACGCTTATTGTCAAGATCTGAACTTCTGTATTTATGGAGAAATTTAGGTTTTAGTAAAAATTTAGAGGTAACTCTGCGATTTTTTTCTATCGAGACAATTTTATGGAATCGTGTTTTCGAAACACATGATCGATAGATTAAGTCCTGAACTTTACCATATATCAATTTCAAAGTTAAATATTCAGTAGTTTAGACGATATGGACATCCGGCGGAGTTGAAAATTAGCAGTTTGAGGTATTATACACTCTTAGTTGAATGTGATATAAAGGAAACATGCCCCATAAATCATAGGAACCTTGTAAAATGATGACATACGGACAAATAACTCGTCATCAAAACAAACTTATATCATCAACATAATAATAAGCTTTAAACCAGTTTTAATAATGGATTGGGTCGTGTTTTGGGTCACCTGTGACCCGCATTACGTACCTCGAGGTAGACTTTAGAATGTATAGAATCGGCAACGGAATTTAGCAGATTACAATACAATACAAACATATGCACTTTATTGTGACGACCGATGTGGCGCGGTGGGCGAAGGTCCGCCTGCGACGCAGGAGGTTGCGGGTTTGATTCCCGCCTCGGAACAATTGTGTGTACGATCTGCAGATATTTGTTCCGGGTGTTCTGGTCGTTTTCTATATATAATAAAAAAAAAATCTATCTATGTAATGTATTGTATTATGTATATCAGTTATCTAGTACCCATAACACAAGCTCTGCTTACCATGGGGCTAGATAATGCTGTGTGAATTGTCCAGCATTATTTATTTATATTTATTTATTGTACACCAGATGCAGATTGATCTATCTACATCTGGTGTACAATAAAGTGCATTTTTTATTACAAAAAAGCATGTTTAATTACATTCTTTTTGTTACAAAAAATACATTATTGAGATTTATCAGGCATGAAAGGACATTTACATAAGTTAAGGATCTATTGGTTATCCGAAATAAATGTATTTTATTTGTCATACCATCTAGCCGTGTTATCTAGCCTCCAGAGAGCACTATGTTATTTATTCTGCACTAGAATAAAAACAACATGAAATTCGTAAGCTAAGCTAACATCATAACTTGGAACTTCTGAAAAGATTTTAGAAAGTAATTTATATAATTAACGACACACAAAATACATTTCAACGCAGAGAAAACCAGGGTATGTTATAATAAATGTTTATTATTATAAGGAAACGTAAAGACGAATCTAAATTTCTCCACGGTCTCCATCGAAGACCAGCGCTATGGTACGATCTGCTCTACCATAGCACATGCTGAGTGGAGACCGATTTTGTCAGTTTCTGTCTTCTGTTAATCTAAGTTTAATTTATAAGAGTCTCTGTTCTGACAAAATAAAAATCTTTTTTAATTTACAAAGAAAAACCTGTCAATTCTATTAGTTCAAAGCTCTGTAGCCACCTTGACCTTTTAAAGAATTGTGTTCCCATCTGTTGTACGTCTACATATTCGTACCTATAGGTATTTTATGTACCTATTCTTGAGGAGGACTTCTGGGTTTTTTATTTGACCATAAAAAAATTACATTTTATGTAGGTTATCCGTAACCAAATAATGAATGATGAGGTTTGCCTAGCGCTCGATTTTAGTAGGTATTTGTTTGTGGTTTGTATGTAAGATTATGCGGTACTAGATGACTGATATACATAATACAATACATTACATAGATAGTTAGATTTTTTTTAACCACGTTTGCCGAGTCAAAGTAGTTATTATTATGTATGATTTTGATTCACTAACCTATTTTTATTTAGGTTAATTATTTGTAGCTATAAGTATTAATTCATACACAATATAATTTGTTGAAAAATAAAATTGTTTCTGAATAAATGAACTGAACTGAAGTCGTGGTCTCCTCTCAAGAACACGTTTGCCCCCAGCGGTTGTCGGTTCTTCGTAATATATGGCCGGCCCACTTCCACTTCAGCTAATGCTGCTAATTCCTAGAGCTTTAAGACTATATAAAATATATATATTAATATTATGCGTAAGGAAATGGAGTTTTATAATCATGCTAATTATGATAATTCGATTCAAATCCGTGTGCTACGGCTATCATTGATGACGGTTTACGTCAAGAGTTCTGATTTACATTATTGATGATCTTGACCTTGACGTAACATTTTTTAGTGATGTTAAAAGTAAATTCCAGTGGTTAAAGTACTGGGCCGATTGTACAAATTATTTCACTAAGAAGTAGCTGTGTTATTTGTAAAAATTTCAGCCCTAGGTCGGGCTGAAATTTTAAAAGTTATCCGTAACCAAATAACGAGTCTCCAATCGCTCTAAGAATTAGCAAGCTGAAGTGGCAGTGGGCCGGCCATATCTCGCGAAGATCCGACGGCCGCTGGGGAAAACGTGTTCTTGAAGACCACGACTCGGTAGACGTAGTGTAGGACGCCCTCCGGCCAGGTGGGATGACGACCTGCGAAAGACTGCAGGTAGATGCTGGATGCGTTATAGCGCTCATTTTGGAAGGCCTATCTCCAGCTGTGGACTGCTATAGGCTGACGATGACGAAACAACGAGTGATGAGGTTTTTCTAGTTCTCGATTTTTAACCATAAGGCTCTAGACAGACAGACCGCATTTCAACTGCAATCTACAGTTCGTGTCAACTGCACGCCGACTGCAAATCAACTGCGCAGTCCGATTGCAGTTGGTTTGCAGTTCTATTGCAGTCGTGTCAACTGCACGCCGACTACAAATGAACTGCAAATTTGCGGTTGGATTGCAATTGAAATGAGGTCCACGAGCCTAACACAAACTCGGCTTAGCTTGGGGCTAGATGATGCTGTGTTGAATTTCCAGCATTATTTATTTATTTTATTTGCACATCGAACTTAACTTTAGGATAGGATTAGTAGAATTAACCTTGACATACCATTGATTATTATTTAATTATGTAAATTGTAAATGATATAAGTGACAATTTGATATATTCTTATATCAATTCTATGTATTTTGATTAAACGTATTAATTCTAAACATTTTCGCATTTTAGTAGGACAAGGCCGAATCTCAAAAGTCAACAAAAGTAAACAAGCGTAGCCAATTAAAAATGAGTTTGAATTTGTAAAAACTGCGTGGACGTGTCGGGCCATGCAGAGTGCAAAGGGTTCCGAACAATATAAATCAAGAAGCAGAAGCTGTTATATATATTTGAGCAGAATACTAATTTAACTTTGACGACCGATGTGGCGCGGTGGGCGAAGGTCCGCCTGTGAAGCAGGAGGTTGCGGGTTCGATTCCCGCCTCGGAACAATTGTGTGTACGATCTGCAGATATTTGTTCCGGGTGTTCTGGTCGTTTTTTATGTATAATAAAAAATATCTATATATTTAATATATTGTATTATGTATATCAGTTATCTGGTACCCATAACACAAGCTCTGCTTACCACGGGGCTAGATAATGCTGTGTGAATATATAGGCCTCCTCATCGAAATCGATGAGGAGGCCTATATATACACTCTGTAGAAAAACACATGGACAAATCATTAGGTTGGTTCATTACATTACATTGAAAATCCCTCGTAGAATTGTTTGTCTTATTATCTAGATACGTAAATGCTGTGACAGGCATACATTATGCATTGAAATGCAAGTACTGCCTGGAAGAGATCGCTTCTAAGCGATATGGCCGCCCATTGTACTTATCGCATGTAATGAATTTTTTTATGTTCTGTATCTGGTGTACAATAAATTCTTTTTGTTTTGTATTGTATTGGATGCGGCAAGCTGAAGACAGGGCGCTATGGCACTCATTGGGGGAGGCCTATGTCCAGCTGTGGACTGATATAGGCTGATTGATGATGATTGTTTTGTACTAATATAACGGTTATTTATCGTGTTTATTTACCCCGACGTTTCAACAGTTTTATACACTGTCGTGGATGGATGAATGGAGTACATTTTACATTGGTTCTGTTTCTACCTAACAACAAAGGAACCCTAAATCCCAAATACATCGAAAGCATATCTGACCAATTATAAATGAGTTAAGACTAAACACAATCTGAATATATAAAAACTAGCTGCGCCCCGCGGCTTCGGCCGCGTAGCAATCTAGGTGTCAAATGGTTTATAAACCGTCCTCTTGAATCACTCTATCTGTTCAAATCCAATCATTTATTAGTAAGTAAATATGACAGTCATATATAAAAAACCGCATCCGCAATCCATTGCGTAGTTTGTAACATGTAAGCACACATAGGGACAGACAGGCCGCGGGAAGCGGTTCCCTGCTTCGCACGGTTTTAGTACGGATCCCTAACTTTTTTGAAAATATAATATAGCCTATGTTCACCGGGGATAGTGTAGCTTCCCAACGGTGGAAGAATTTTTCAAAGCGGCCCAGTAGTTTCGGAGCCTTTTCATTACAAACAAAAAATCAAACCTTTCCTCTTTATAATATTAGTATAGATTGGTATCTCAAAATGTTGGGCCGTTGCGTAGTTTTAAAGATCTAAGCATATATAGTCAAGTCATCTAGTACCCATAACACAAGCTCTGCTTACCATGGGGCTAGATGATATTGTGTGGATTGTCCAGCATTATTTATTTTGTTTATAGGGACAGACAGACAGCGGGAAGCGACTTTGTTTTATACTATATAGTGACAAAGGAATCTCTAATTCATATATGTTCATATTTCCAAGATGAGTGATGATCCAAGGCCGCTTGAATATTATATGGTATTGCGCAGCGCGGGCGCAGCATTGAACTCTACCGCATAAGTTCATGTGTGCGGGCAAACATGCGTGGCCTGGTGGTGTACTGGCTTGACTTATGAATTTAACACCTTGACTGCGATTTTTTTCGACGACTGCGATCTTTTTTTTAACCTAAAAAATTCGTGCTGCCGCTCTACATAGCGGTTGTGTTGCACCGCACATGCGTTTCGTTCGAAAAATATTACGGCTGTGCTGTGTCACACAGATCTGTATTTTCTCAGCCGCTGCGCTAGTGTGGATTTACGCATATTAGTCACTTTTAGAAAACACATACCGTGTGATTTCAGCACTCAAAGTGTTAAAATAACTAGCGGCCCGTCCCGGCTTCGCCCGGGCATTTGTTTCATTATCATTTCGCGTAGAACGTAATGTAAATCGTTATGCACGAAAAAGTATTTTCTTTTTTCGGTTTACTATATTAGACCCCAAACCTATGCCACTCACAAATAACGTAGCTTTCTATAGGTAAAAGAATTTTCAAAATCGGTTCTTTAGAGACCCGTACAACCTCACAAACTTAAGCTCTGTATAATATTTGATAGATTACAAGGTTTTTGCTATAAATGGTGCGGAAGTCGCACGTAAAAAAAACGGGGTAGTATTCAATTTTTTACTATAAAAATGCGCGCTTTACAAAGTGCTCATACGACGTAATTATTTTATGTAACTTTTGTTTAAAATTTGTATAATTTTAGTAATAAATGATTTATTTATTATAAATAGTAATAAATAAATATAAATAATATTCTTATTTATTATAAATAGTATTTTATCAAAAATCTTTTCAAGGCGTTCAGCCTGTCGAGTTATTAATTAATTTGTTTTGTATCTAGTTAGGTTCTAAACAGTGTTTAGTTAATGTACGATTGTAAAAAAATTGTGTTAAATAAAGAACTTTGAAAAACAAAAACAAACAATACCTATTGAAATAAGTTATTATAAACTCATATGAATAATAATAATAGAATTTAGATTTCAAGTATTTGAATAATATAACATTACTTATAATGATGGTTGACTTATAATAAATAATGCTGGACAATCCACACAGCATCATCTAGCTTCAAGCTAAGCAGAGCTTGTGTTATGGGTACCAGATAACTGATATACATAATGCTACATTAAATGGATGGTTTTTTTTGTAAATAGTAAATATGTACCCAGAACACCTGGAACTAGGGAATCCAATCCTTCGGGATTTAGATCAAGAATCCCGCAGATTTGCAGGATTGAGATGTTTTTAATTTATTTGATATTTTAAGTAGTTTTAAAGAAAATGAAATAAAGGTCAATTTAAATGTTTGATTAACAATATTATTATTATTAAGTTATATTTTATGTATCTCATTATCATGATCTCGGGCCATAAAGTGACCCGGTCCTTTGGAAGGCTTGCGTGGGGCCGAAACCAACAGCACAGAGACCCTTTGAGAAGTTAATCTAAAGGCGATGGCTACACATAGCGGGTATCATCCTCGGGTGCACAATATGATACACCCAAAGATGGTATCCGCCAGGTGTAGAGACTATTGCAAAGAAAAATGAAAGAAATAAAACCAGGCTATTGTGATGGATGGATGGACTGGGTAATCGGGCTATAGGGGAGATTGCGGACGTCTGCCATAAACAAGTCAATCATTATTTATTTATTAGGTTAATTACAACTTACTACAAAATAAATATTTTCTAGGGATGTATTACATATTTTAGTCCTAAACGAAATGTGTCTAATTTCCAGTGATGTCCAAGTTCGGGGTCCGCGTGGACGCAGCGGTGTCCGCGCTCGGCGGCGGCGCGGGCGGCGCGCTCGACGAGAACGACTTCATAGACGCCTCTCGACTTGTGTACGACGCCGTGCGTGAGATAAGACGCGCCGTGCTTATGAACCGGGTAAGACAGAGATAGATTGAAACGTATGAGGAATGTGTGAAATAAAGATGTGTGTAAAATGATGAAAGCTTAACGAAATGTTACTTAGATCTATAGGTCATGAACCGGGTGAGACAAAGATAGCTTGAAACGTATGAAGAGGGATGTGTGAAAAAGATGTGTGTAGAATGATAAGAGCTTAACGAAATGTGACTTAGATCTATAGGTCATGAACTGGGTGAGACAGAGATAGCTTGAAACGTATGAAGAGGGATGTGTGAAAGAGAGAATTGTGAGTTGTGTAGAATGCTTGGGGTCGGTACATATCTGACGCAAAATGCGTCGCGTATTATCGGTCGCGTTACCTCAGAACAGGCAAATATATAATGAAACATTCAACCAAAATTCAATAAATACTAATTCATTTATTTCCATAGGCTTACAAAATAAACACTTAGACCGATGATGCGTCGAGCGTACAGCGTCTGTTACGTTTCCGTCAACGCATAGTCGATTAGACAAGATCGATTGCAGCTGCGGGCGTTCCTACATAGGCCAGACTAAACGCACGGTCGCGGAACGCGTTAAGGAACACATAGCAGCGGTCAAAAATCGTCAAGTTAATAAGTCGGCAATAGCTGAGCATATAGTAGACTCAGGACCTAATCACTGGATTGAACTCTGTAATGAAAGGCATTACTACAAGAGAATGTTTCGGGAAGCGATTGAAATTAAGAAATATCCTAATTTCAATCGTGAAGACGGGTTCAAACTCTGCCTCGTGGAATCCAGTGATAGCAAAGTGTAGTCGTCGTAATCCGGTCTCTCATTGCGTCGCGGACACTGTTAGTGTTGTGTGTCGTCCGAGTGTGCAGATGGACATTCCTATTATTGAAAATGAAATGAGGGTAGTTTCAAATAAACTAGCCCCCGTTTCGCTGAGGCGGTAACTCCAGTACTCCAGTCATCCCGTGACCACGACAGAGTGTAAACCTGTTGAAACGTCGGGAAAAAGGTAAATAAACGCGATAAATACCCGTTGTATCAATACTTATAATTAAACGCATAGTCGGTCGACGTAACGTGTCGCGCCACGTGTATTTTGATTGATGCATTCAGACTAGGCGGAGCTATAACATCGGCGGAGAACTTTTGTGTACAGGCCGTTCGAACTGACTATAATGTAGCAGGTCTGATTTGACCGAATAGACGCGACCGATATGCTTGACGGACCCTTAGAACTAAACAATAGCTAAAAGAAATGTGACTTAGATCTATAGCTTATAAACCGTGTGAGACAGAGATAGATTGAAACGTATCAAGAGGAATGTGTGTGAGTAGAATGCTTAGAGCTAAAATAAATGCGACTTATATATTGTGTGTGTGAAAGAAAGATTGATGTAGGATGTTTAGAGTGGTCGCTAAAGAACGGACTGTGTAAGGTAGTGTCTTATTAGACGCTTAAGACGGAGAGTAGATGCGAGGATAAGTGTCTAGAGTTTTAAACATGTGCTGTTGACTTTAGGAAAGGGGTGGGAGGGGGGTTATGATAATAGTTCGCGTAACGTTTTGACAGTGACACTTAGCGATGCGACCGAAACGGCGCGACTCTTGGCTAGCCCTGTTAGCAATGATAGTTGAAGTGAAAGCTGTTTTTATTAGTATTCATTGAACGTGAAACGTTTATGTTTTAAAAAAAAAACTTCATTTACGTTTTTGTTTAAAGAAAGCTTAATTTATTATCTCAATGATTTCAAAGGACGAGGAAGAGCTCGACCCTGAAGATGTAGAATTGGACGAACACTACACATTGGAGACGCGCAGCAAATGTGAGCGAATACGATATACAGTTGTCTAGAGGTCTTGTGCTAATGTTGTGTTGTTTAATGCTCACATGGATGCTATAGAAAGCTGCACGCTTTGGTGATCGTAGAATCAGCCAGTATGTAGAACGCCTAGGCTTACAAAACGAACACTGATCAGTTGGGATGGGAACAGCATTTGGATCATTTAATCTAACGAATTGTCTTATAGTGACTTGTACGATGTTGGTAACGTTTTTGTTGTTAAGACAACAACCAAGGAATCCTACTTCCTACTAATATTATTATTATTATTATTTTTAATTTTTTTTTTTAATGCTGGACAATCCACACAGCATTATCTAGCCCCATGGTAAGCAGAAGCTTGTGTTATGGGTACTAGATAACTGATATATAATACAATACATTACATAGATAGATATTTTTTATTATACATAGAAAACGACCAGAACACCCGGAACAAATATCTGCAGATCGTACACACAATTGTTCCGAGGCGCGAATCGAACCCGCAACCTCCTGCGTCGCAGGCGGACCTTCGCCCACCGCGCTACATCGGTCGTCTTATAGACGCGAAAGTTTGTGAGGATGTTTGTTGCTCATTCACGCAAAAAACTACTGATTGGATTTTAATGAAACTTCACAACAGTATAGCTTACATATCAGAATAACACATAGGCTACAATTCATAAAGATATATAGTGTATTATCCAAAATATCTATCACCACGCGGGTGAAACCGCGGGGCGCAGCTAGAAAATCATAATATTTAACTTGGCTTTTTTTTCAAATTTTGTTTTTGATAAGATATAGTTAAACCTAAATACATAGATAGATATTTTTAGTTGACGCATTACTCCGCTTAGCTGGAAAACACATCTCAAAAGTCCCCTAGGCATTTTAGGAATTATTTCATGTTGGTGCAGTGTGGTTTGTGTTGTGTGTTATCGAATGTGTGTGGTATGTGTTTTGTGTTTGCTAAAATGTGTATGTTTTATGTTGGGCATATCATTTCATTCATAAAATTGTGTTTAATATCGACCAGAGCATGGACAATGAAAATTATTTTATTTTTAAACTTGCGCGATCGGAACTCTTAATTATAAATAGTATTTAATGGGTATTTATCATCTATTATATATATTTTTTTATATAAATAAATAAATAATGCTGGAAAATCTAGCCCCATGGTAAGCAGAGCTTGTGTTATGGGTACTAGATAACTGATATACATAATACAATACATTACATAGATAGATATTTTTTATTATAAATAGAAAACGACCAGAACACCCGGAACAAATATCTGCAGATCGTGCACACAATTGTTCCGAGGCGGGAATCGAACCCGCAACCTCCTGCGTCGCAGGCGGACCTTCGCCCACCGCGCCACATCGGTCGTCACGTGTGTATCAGTCATAACGTGACCGCGTCAGTGTGTAAACCTGTTGAAACGTCGGGAGAAATAGGAAAATAGACGCTTTAAATACCCGTTTAATATTAATTATAATTAAACTTGTTTTTAATCAAACGGGATCATTATTTTAACTTTTTTAATATGAAGTCCGTTTTCACCAAAAGACTATTGTTAACACTTTGAGTGCTGAAATCACACGGTATGTGTTCTCTACAAGTGACTAATATGCGTAAATCCACACTAGCACAGCAGCTGAGAAAATACAGATCTTTGTGACTCAGCACAGCCGTAATATTAACGAAACGCATGTGCGGCGCAACACAGCCGCTGTGTAGAGCGGCAGCACGAATTTTTTAGGTTAAAAAAAAGATCGCAGTCGTCGAAAAAAAATCGCAGTCAAAGTGTTAAAAGTTCAGTTATGCAGAAAATCTTAATATTAAAACCTTACAATACAATATAACTTAATTGCAAAACAAAAACAAAAGGATCTTAATACTAACTATAGCGGCTAGTGGCACAATCGGCGGCCTTATCGCTAAAAGCGATCTCTTCTAGGCAACCTCTGGATGGATAAGATCGGTACGTTTTAAAGCTGACGGTGGCGTAATTATCAAGATAATATATTAAAAAAAAAACTATAACTATTTTAATAGTTTTTTTTTTCATATTTTTCCTCTGTAAAAATGTGTTTTCGGTCGGCAGGTAGAAAATGCCTCGGCATTAAGCCCACCCCTTGTACCTTAGTGCAATATAAAATGCCTCGGCATTAAGCCCACCCCTTGTACCTTAGTGCAATATAAAATGCCTCGGCATTAAGCCCACCCCTTGTACCTTAGTGCAATATAAAATGCCTCGGCATTAAGCCCACCCCTTGTACCTTAGTGCAATATAAAATGCCTCGGCATTAAGCCCACCCCTTGTACCTTAGTGCAATATAAAATGCCTCGGCATTAAGCCCACCCCTTGTACCTTAGTGCAATATAAAATGCCTCGGCATTAAGCCCACCCCTTGTACCTGAGTGCAATATAAAATGCCTCAGCATTAAGCCCACCCCTTGTACCTTAGTGCAATATAAAATGCTTCAGCATTAAGCCCACCCCTTGTACCTTAGTGCAATATAAAATGCCTCGGCATTAAGCCCACCCCTTGTACCTTAGTGCAATATAAAATGCCTCGGCATTAAGCCCACCCCTTGTACCTTAGTGCAATATAAAATGCCTCGGCATTAAGCCCACCCCCTTGTACCTTAGTGCAATATAAAATGCCTCGGCATTAAGCCCACCCCCTTGTACCTTAGTGCAATATAAAATGCCTCGGCATTAAGCCCACCCCTTGTACCTTAGTGCAATATAAAATGCCTCGGCATTAAGCCCACCCCCTTGTACCTTAGTGCAATATAAAATGCCTCGGCATTAAGCCCACCCCCTTGTACCTTAGTGCAATAACATTTTACATAAATAAATGAATATTCGAAGGTTTTAAAATACTCTTCCCTAAATAACAAAGTTGCCGGGGCCGGCTTTGTTGTGGGTTCAAGTCCTGTCAAAGTAGATATTTGTTAGGACATTATTAATTGAAAAAAATATATAAATTATTTAGTATTGTGTGTATGTACAAAAATATGTAATTTTTAGTAAGTATAAGTAGTTATAACATCTCCTTAGGGCTTTAAAAAATTCTATAATGATGTTACAATCTCAATAAATAAATTGCTTAGTAATTACCCCTAGTTCGAGGCTTACGCACTATAATAGCAAAAACATTAATAAAGTTGGCATTAAGAAAAATGTAAAACTGCACATTTACCTACTATTAATACTTTCTGAGAAATAGCTTTCTTTGAACGTAAGCTAAAAATAAATAATGCAGGACAATCCACACAACATCATCTAGCTTCAAGCTAAGCAGAGCTTGTGTTATGGGTACTAGATGACTGATATACTCAAATGTTTGTTAGTTTTGGTGAAAACGGGCCTTAGAAAGACATTTTAAATCATTCTTCGGTGTTTCATAGCTGACATTATGTGTTGCATCGTCCATTCCAAACACAGAGCGAAAATCTGACATTTTTCAAAGAGCATAATAATTTCGTGGAAATTGTAGAAATGTAGAACATTTACTGGTTTTGCCTAATGTAGTAAAATTTAATCCTAATGTCATGGCACTAAAATGTAGTAAAATTTAATCCTGCTGTCATGGCACTAAAAACTATGCTGTCATGGCACTAAAAATGTAGTTAAATAACTATGCTGTCATGGCACTAAAAACGTAGTAAAATAACTATGCTGTCATGGCACTAAAAATGTAGTAAAATAACTATGCTGTCATGGCACTAAAAATGTAGTTAAATAACTATGCCGTCATGGCACTAAAAACGTAGTAAAATAACTATGCTGTCATGGCACTAAAATGTAGTAAAATAACTATGCTGTCATGGCACTAAAAATTTAGTAAAATACCTATGCTGTCATGGCACTAAAAATGTAGTAAAATAACTATGCTGTCATGGCACTAAAAATGTAGTAAAATGTAACCATGCTGTCATGGCGCTAAAACTGTAAAATTCTTCAAATATGTTAGTTTTCCGCCCTGCGTTTGGAACGGAGTATAGTGGTAGTTATCAGCATGTGCTTTATGTGTGGTATTGTGGCTTGTAGAGCAGCGAGGATCTCGATACTGACACCGAGTTCGAACCTGTCGAGGATATGACCATGGAAACCAGGAGCCGATGTGAGTACCACTACAGATACATATTATTCAAATCTTCTAAATAATATATATGTATATATAAATCAATTGATGTTCGTTTGACTCGCTGAAACTCGAGAATGGCTGGGCCGATTTAGCTGATTTTGAAATGTTTGTCGTAGTCCAGGGAGGTAAAATGCCACGCGGGGGAAGCCGCGGGCCGCAGCTAGTGAGTAAATAAATAATGCTGGACAATCCACACAGCATTATCTAGCCTTAAGCTAAGCAGAGCTCGTGTTATGGGTACAAGATGGCTGATATACTCGTACTTAATACTACTAATATTATAATCGATTTCGTTTGTATGTATGGATGTTTGTTACTCTTGCACGCAAAAACTACTGAACGGATCGGGCGGCTGAAATTGTATACAAGTAGTTCCGGGCCTGGAATAATAATAATGTTGTATAATGTGTTACAGCGAGCGCCCACACCGGCGAGCATGGAGTCGACGAGTACCCTGATATCAGCGGCATCACTAACGCGAGGGTAAGTTAAGTTTACATACATCATCATCAGCCTATAGCAGACCACTGCTGGACATAGGCCTCTCCCAATGAGCGCCATAGCGCCCTGTCTTCAGCTTGCCGCATCCAGCATCTACCTGCAGTCTTTCGCAGGTCGTCATCCCACCTGATCGGAGGGCGTCCTGCACTACGTTTACCGAGTCGTGGTCTCCACTCAAGAACACGTTTGCCCCAGCGGCCATCGGTTCTTCGCGAGATATGGCCAATAAGAAAATCTAACTGACGGACTAAACAGAAAAAAAATTCAGTGCGGGGCGAGACAAGCAACGTCGTCGGCATATAGCCAGCTCTTAAAAAACTTTCTCGCTTTACAGGAAGCCATGCGCAAAATGACCGAGGAGGACAAACGCAAGATCCTGGCGCAAGTGGAGCTGTTCCGGCGGGAGAAGATGACCTTCGACGTGGAGGTAGCCAAGTGGGACGACGCCGGGAACGACATCATCATGCTGGCCAAGCATATGTGCATGATTATGCTTGAGATGACAGACTTTACCAGGTAACACTTATGAAACTATGAACGCCACGGCTTCGGGACTGATGTAAAAGTGGCGATCACAATAGGCCTATCATGGCCGCAGTGATACGAAAGCCACCCCAAAGCTAAAAAAAAAAAAAAAACATGGATATTAACACCAAATTCATAAAACTTTTGGAGTAATATGGCTTCCCTAACCTAGTAATTTAGTCTTACAAATCCTCTCACTGAGTCGAATCCAGCTATCGTGTATTCAATTCATTTATTGCAAGAAATATGGTCATAATACAAGGTCTTAAACATTAGAATAGACAGTGACACATACTTCACCAAAACACATTGGCATGCAAACAATTTCTAAAGCTAGGTTCCTACAATGTACTTTTAAAATTATTTTAATTAATAAGTTATTATAATATGAACATGTCAATAATGTGCAACTTAATTCTCAAATTTAGGTCCATGAGTTCTTTGACACTATAGAAAGCTTTTCCAATGAGCCATAATTTTAACTGTATTATAAATATTTTTAAAGGTAAATTTTTATTAATCGGTTTTGGTATTAATCGGTCGCGTTACGCCAGAACAGGCTAAATAATAAAACATTCAACCTTTCACACTCAACCGGTGATGCGTTAGTGCGTCGAGCGTACAGCGTCTGTTACGTTTCCGTCAACGCATAGTCGGTCGACGTCACTTGTCGCGATACGTGTAGTTTGATTGATGCATTCAGACTAGGCTTAACATCAGCGGAGATCGTTGGTGTACAGGCCGTTCGAACTGACTAGACTTGTAGTGAGACAGGTCTGATTCGACCGAATAGACGCGAGCGATGATACTCTCGACGCATTTTCCGTCAGATATAAACCGAACCTAAACCATCATCTTACTTGTACACTTGTACACACACACGCTTCTATTCGTATTATTTATGTTATTGTACGTACCAAACCTGTTTATAGGCAAATAAAGTTATCTTTCATCATCAGCCTATAGCAGTCCACTGCTGGACATAGGCCTCCCCCAATGAGCGCCGTAGCGCCCTGTCTTCAGCTTGACGCACCCAGCATCTACCTGCAGTCTTTCGCAAGTCGTCATCCCACCTGGTCGGAGGGCGTCCTACGCTACGTTTACCGAGTCGTGGTCTCCACTCAAGAACAAGTTATCTTTATCTACTTGTGTTCCAGGGGCCGCGGTCCGCTGAAGACAACCATGGACGTGATCAACGCAGCCAAGAAGATATCAGAGGCTGGCACCAAGCTGGACAAGTTGACGAGGGAGATTGCAGAGCAGGTACACTAAACCATTGCAATTTTATAAATTTTGCATTATTTCACATGGCAACACTAATTAAAGATCGCGCGACGGTCCTGACGTAAGAATCGATTTCTATAACGCAACATATTAATATTGTTTGACGACCGACGTAGCGCGGTGGGAGAAGGTCCGCCTGCGACGCAGGAGGTTGCGGGTTTGATTCCCGCCTCGGAACAATTGTGTGTACGATCTGCAGATATTTGTTCCGGGTGTTCTGGTCGTTTTCTATGTATAATAAAAAATATCTATCTATGTAATGTATTGCATTATGTATATCAGTTATCTAGTACCCATAACACAAGCTCTGCTTACCATGGGGCTAGATAATGCTGTGTGAATTGTCCAGCAATATTATTATTAAAGTCGTAAGAGCCAAGACAATAAAATGTTTCATTCACCCGTTATCTGTTAGCTCAATAAATATCAAAGCTATATATATTTTTTTATTAATAATAAATTTAATTTGCGTCACTATTCTTAAGAAGAAGCAGTCTATAAAATACAGCATTCTGTCATTTAGTCAAAGAAAATAAATTGTACATACAATCCTACTAATATTATAAACGCGAAAGTTTGTGAGGATGTATATAAGTATGTTTGTTGCTCTGTCACGCAAAAACGACTAAATGGATTTCGATGAAACTTCACAATAATATAGCTTACATATCAGAATGACACATAGGCTACTGTTCATCACATAGGCGCTGTTTATAATTCATAAAGATATATTGTATAATATCCAAAATATCTATCACCACGCGGGTGAAACCGCGGGGTGCAGCTAATCTATACTAATATTATAAAGAGGAAGGTTTGATTTTTTTTTGTTTGTAATGAATAGGCTCCGAAACTACTGGACCGATTAGAAAAATTCTATCACCTTTAGGAAGCCTAAATATCCGTGGTGAACATAGGCTATATTATATTTTCAAAAAAGTAAGGGATCCTTACTAAAACTCCAATAATGTAGCCAAAGGTTCTAATACCCGTGCGAAGACGGGACGGTCCGCTAGTTTTAAATAAAAACAAATGTAACCTGTTTGTTCCAGTGCCCGGAGTCTTCGACCAAGCAGGACTTGCTTGCCTACCTGCAGCGGATCGCACTCTACTGCCACCAGATACAAATCACCAGCAAGGTATATATATATATATACATTCACATTTACTTTTGTATACATACAGTAAAAACTTGGCCTTACAAATCGCAAAAAACTAGTCTTTAACAAATTACAATCACAAATTTGCGATTGGTGGGGCGAACTAGAATGGGTAAAATTTCACCGTGTAATCTGCCCCACTAACTCGCTTTAATGGCAGGTTACACTAGCCTAAAATGTAAAGAAAGAAAGAAAATATTATTGATTCACAGGTAGGTACAGCTTGTTACATATTATAATATAGGTAAATAAGAACATAAAGAAATAAACAAATTTACTACGTATCTATATAAAAGCAACAAGCGACTCTACCAAGCGAACCAATAGGTCCTGTCTCAGCATAATGTTGCTCTACTTCTCCACAAGAAGTAGAGGAACGCAATGTAGGTGATCCTGCCCCACTAGAGGGGCCACCTTATAATAAGGCTGATTTTAGTGTCACGCTGACCATCAGCGCTGACAGCTCAGCGCGTAGCAATCTGTATGGACGCTATAGAAAGCTTTTAGAATAACTCCGACCGTTCAGCGCTGACCAGCGTCAGCGCTGACGGTACGCGCGTCCTACGCGCCGCTCGTCAGCGCGCTGAGCGGTCGGCGCCGACCAGGCGCCCGCGCGCTTCTGTCTTCAGTAAGCGTTTTAGTGTCGCGCTGATCGTCCGCGCCGGTTTCGTACAATCATGTCGAAAACGATTCAAAAATTTTGTTTCGTCATCCCTCAACTTGCCGTATAACTTGACAAATTCTCCCGCGACTGATCTCTGTTCAATTAATGGATGAACATGTAGTCTTCTTCTTCGCAGTTTTTTTTCGTAGGTAGTACAAGGCAACAATAATTAATCCACTCCTCATTTTTCTATGCGTCTGTACTCCGCAGCGATCAGCGTGAGACTAAAACGACCCGCGCTGATCGTCGGCGCTGACGAGCTACGCGCTGAGCTGTCAGCGCTGATGGTCAGCGTGACACTAAAATCAGCCTAAGAGTAGGTGGTAGACCTGTGTCGATCGATCATTTTTGTGGGGCAGAGTGGAATAATTGTTTCTAACGCCACGCGTCACCATTTGGCTATCGAGCTGCCTGGAACTGATGGTGACTTAAGGCGGTACCCCGTTGAACAAAGGAAACATCAAAAACTTCTTCGGGCATTTTGTGATACCTATAGTTGCCTGTGGTGGCGAATACTATGTTCGCATCTCTGCCTAAACTTTATGAAATAAAACTAAATATTACAGAGGCGTTAAAAAAACCTTTTATCATGTAATACAAAATCCCCAATTATTTTCCTTTGTTTAAAGTAATTATCAAATAAAATATGTAGGTGGTGGCGCTAGTGTGCCTCGGGGTACCGCCTTAAACTGTTGGGCTGATCGATTTTTAAAAGTTACAAACATCCATCCATACATCCAAGTAAACATTTAAACTTTTGCATTTATGATATTAATGTGATAATTTAAAATATGTCTCTTGTTGTTTAGGTGAAGGCTGATGTGCAGAATATTTCGGGCGAGCTTATTGTTAGCGGGGTAAGTGATACATTTAACACATTGAATGCCCACACGCGACGCGCCCCTCTGGGGAAGCTTGGCAGGAAGTGCGTTAACCGCCTACTCAGAGTTTTATTTTATACATTTTTATAAATAATGCTGGACAATTCACACATCATTATCTAGCCCCATGGTAAGCAGAGCTTGTGTTATGGGTACTAGATAACTGATATACATAATACTATATATTACATAGATAGATATTTTTTATTATACATAGAAAACGACCAGAACACCCGGAACAAATATCTGCAGATCGTACACACAATTGTTCCGAGGCGGGAATCGAACCCGCAACCTCCTGCGTCGCAGGCGAACCTTCGCCCACCGCGCTACATCGGTCGTCAAGTTGGCAGAACACTCCGCTTCGCGTTGCATCCGAGAACCTTTACTGCCCAGTGGCCAGCAGTTATCAGTTCTGTGAGCTATATGACCGTATATAGCATTTTTATCGAACAATATATCCATTCTGTGAACGAACTATTAGAACTGTGAACCATTTATTCATTTGATTAAATATGATTTATGGTTATGGTAAGTGTACTCCTGTTTCCGCACTTAGACTCCGATTGGTCCTTTGTGCGTGGTGTGTGTTTACTAGTTTAACCAGCCTAACTCCGACCAGAAGCGCAGAATATTCCTGGGATCTTCGCAGGCTTCGCGGAGTGACCTCGGGTGGTCGAGGATTTCTAGTCGTTGCGCTGTTACTGCCTCGCATTCCAGGACTACGTGGGCAGCTGATTCTTCGTCGCTCAGGCATCCTCTGCAGAGAGGGCTGTCCGTTGCTCCGATGGTGAAGAGGTGTTTGTTTAGTGGGCAGTGTCCTGTGAGTGTCCCCAATAGGACTCGTAGGTCCGATCTTGTTAGGCGTAGTAGGTATTTAGTTAGTCTTGGTGATGTAGCTGGGAGTGCTGCTCTAGATTGTCGGCACTCCTGTAGGTTTGACCATCTTAAATATGATTTATTTTTATTTGTAATATATTGTATCCAATATATTGTATCCAATATATTGTATCCAATATATTGTATCCAATATATTGTAATTGTCTACGAAAATGTTAATTTTAAATTGGTTTTGTCAATATATTGTATTTATATTATCGGTGACCTTGTTATTCGTATTTCGGATTCTATCACGTAGATAAACTCCAAGCACTGCTGTTTCCGTAGCCCGTTAAGCGACTCCGAGCTTATGTTATTATCTGTTATTAGACTTATTAGCTTTAATAATACTAATAATGTGTTTCAGCTGGACAGCGCGACGTCCCTGATCCAAGCTGCCAAGAACCTGATGAACGCCGTGGTGCTGACCGTGAAGGCTTCCTATGTAGCCTCCACCAAGTACACGCGGCAGGGAACTATCGTTGTGAGTACCTATGCTTTAAAGATTTCAAGATGTTTCATCATCATCAGCCTATAGTAGTCCACAGCTGGACATAGGCCTCCCCTAATGAACGCCGTATGGTCCGGGAGCCAGGTACAAATTTGGTCAATTATTTCCACCCGAGCGAACATTCGTAAAATGCATTAGGGATTATTATTTTGGATACTCGTGACCGTCAGCTGCGACTCCGTGGGTGGGTTTTTACTAGTTCAGGAGCCTATGGACTCGTATTGCCTGTTACGCTGTCTATTATGTCAATAAATAACATTTTAAATTTCACTTATTACAGTCACCGATCGTGGTCTGGCGCATGAAAGCGCCCGAGAAGAAGCCCCTCATTCGCCCCGAGAAGCCCGAGGAGGTCCGCGCCAAGGTGCGCCGCGGCAGCCAGAAGCTTCAGCCGAGCCCTGTCAGAGCTCTGGCGGAGTTTCAGAGCCCCCAACCTCATGTGTAGAGGGGGTAAGTTTATATCATCCCTAGAGCTTGGTTTATTGGTGGGGATAGGTTTAGAGTGGGGGGTGGTCAAGAACTAAGGTGTGCCTAAGTTTGCGCACTTACCTAAGTGTATATATCTCCTAGAGCTTGGTTTATTGGAAGGTTTCGATTGGGGGGATTAAGAACTAAGGTGCGCCTATGTAAGTGCGCACTTAGTGTATATAAACCTTGGTGTTTTGCCGCGGCACTCAGAAGCTGCAGCCGAGCCCTGTCAGAGCTGTGGCGAAGTTCCAGAGCCCCCAGCCTCATGTCTAGAGGAGTTACGGTGATTTACTTGCATATTTAAAAAGGTATATGTTTTGAAATGGGGGTAGCTAGGTTTGTGTTAGGGGGTAGACTGCTAACAAAACAGCATATATGTCAGAGCTCTAGAAGAAATCCAGGTATAATTTGATAAACGAATTACGAAGTTGACGGATGAGGGATGGGATCGCACTAACCAAAGGACGACTAGACGTTCTTTCGATGAACCTACTCTGAAAATGATTTGACGTTTTATTTCTTATGTCGCATTTACATTCAGCCGTAGTGAGCAGGGAAGTGGGCAGGACGAGTGTGTAAACGCGATACTTCTCATGCCACTGCCATTGCCACTCGCGCTGCCCGGCGCTCCCCAAAATGGCGGTTTTTTGTGCGGAAGTCAAAGGACCGGCAGCGCGAGCGGCAGTGCGTGTTTACATTCTGCTCCGATTCGATATCTTTTTAAATATCGAACATAATTATGTATCGCAAAAAGAGACAGCGCGGCCGCTGTAATTATTTCGACGTCTGCCATTGCCGAAACTTGAAAGCGAAGTGAGTGGTAGGGCAGTATGTAAACACACACTGCTCTCGATCCTGCTGCAGCAGTATTTAGGGAATTATTGCCGGCAGCGCGAGGGGCAGCGGCAGGGGCTGAATGTAAATGAGGTATTAGAGCTCCGAAACGTAATGTGTCAGTTAGTGATGCGTCCGAAGCAACTTAGTCGTAAGGTTGTTCGTTTCGTGCCTACGACAAAAACAAAATTGAAACAAATATTTGTTGCGGGTTCTGGATATTCCGATGTATAATAAAAAATATATAACTATGTATGTATGGTAATGTATTATATTATATTATTTTATTTTATATAAATAAATAATGCTGGACAATTCACACAGCATTATCTAGCCCCTATTTATATATTATGTATTGTATTATGTATATCAGTCATCTAGTATAACACAACCTTTGCTTAGCTTGGGGCTAGATGATGCTATGTGGATTGTCCAGCATTATTTATTTCTTGCAACCCGTCATCGGAAACTTCGTATTTCGTATTTGAAATTAGGCCTCCAGAGCGCTCAGTATGTCTAGGGGAGGAAGTGGACGCTGAAGGTTGCGGGTTCGAGTCCCGCCGCACGGCAAACGTTCGTATGAAACTGTTTATCTATGTTTTTATATATCTTGCTTATAATATTTTAATTTTGTTTCAGATGTTAGTACGAGACGAAACAAAACAGTATTTATCCAAGTAGCTTATTCCCAAAACACTCGTTGGGGTTATTTGGGAATTAAAGTAGATATTATGTAACTACCCTCTTACTAGAAACCACTCTTAAGGCGGTTCCTCGAGGCACACTAGCGCCACCTATTTTATCTTATTATTATTAATTTGAACAAAGGAAATATCAAAAATTTCACTGGGGATTTTGTGATACCTATAATAACCTTTTTAATGCATTTACTACAACACAACAAATAGTTTTATTTAATACTAGCGACCCGCCCCGGCTTCGCACGGGTGCAAATGCATATAAACCTTCCTCTTGAATCGCTCTTTCTATTTAAAAAAACCGCGTCAAAATCCGTTGCGTAGTTAAAGATCTAAGCATACATAGGGACAGACAGACAGCGGGAAGCGACTTTGTTTTATACTATGTAGTGAAGGTTTAGGTAGAGATGCGAAAATAGAGTTTGGTGGCCACCAAGGGCAAATTCGTATCTCTGCGTAAACTATACAACGTTTAACTATTACAGAGGCAATTAAAAAATCTTGAAATAGAATATCACAATTGTGTTTACGATCTGCAGATATTTGTTCCGGGTGTTCTGGTCGTTTTCTATGTATAATAAAAAATATCTATCTATGTAACGTATTGTATTATGTATATCAGTTATCTAGTACCCATAACACCAGCTCTGCTTACCATGGGGCTAGATAATGCTGTGTGAATTGTCCAGCATTATTTATTTATCACAAACTGCGCAATGATTTTGATATTTTGTTCAGTTTAATAATAAGACTAGCGGACCGTCCCGGCTTCGCACGGTTTTAGTACGGATCCCTAACTTTTTTGAAAATTTAATATAGCCTATGTTCACCACGGATAGTGTAGCTTCCCAACGGTGAAAGAATTTTTCAAATCGGTCCAGTAGTTTCGGAGCCTATTCATTACAAACAAACAAAAAATCAAACCTTTCCTCTTTATAATATTAGTATAGATGAAAAATGTGGCGGCGCTAGTGTGCCTCAGGTGCCTTAATTTATAAGTTTAAACTAAAGTAGTTAAGCTTATTTTAAGTTAAAATTTTCTACTAATAATTGGTTAGGCTGACCACAGAATAGCGACTGGTTATAACTTAGTATATTCAAAATCGCAAGTATTTCATTCTACCGTTAGATAAGATTGCGCTATTTTATATAAATTGTAGCTAAACTCTTTATGGATAATTTCGGGCAAGAAATATTTGCTAGTTGACGGATAAAATTGATTCACGATAAATAATAACCTATAATTACTACTTACCTATTCCAAATTCAGTTTATATGTTGGTCACTAATTAAGTTACATAAAAAAACAATGTGTAAGTATCTCTTGACGACCGATGTGACGCGGTGGGCGAAGGTCCGCCTGCGACGCAGGAGGTTTCGATTCCCGCCTCGGAACAATTGCGTGTACGATCTGCAGATATTTGTTTCGGGTGTTCTGGTCGTTTTCTTTGTATAATAAAAAATATATATCTATGTAATGTATTGTATTATGTATATCAGTTATCTAGTACCCATAACACAAGCTCTGCTTAGCTTGGGGCTAGATAATGCTGTGTGAATTGTATGTAGACATGTCAGATCTATGAATTAAGTAGTTGCAACAACAAATTTTCAAAATTTGCAAATTTTATTATGAATATTTGACGAAAAAACGAGTAATTGAATATGGCTCATATTAATGATATGTAAGCTATATTATTGTGAAGTTTCATTAAAATCCATTCAGTAGTTTTTACGTGAAAGAGCAACAAACATCCATCCATACTTACAAACTTTCGCGTTTATAATATTAGTAGGATTTCCTTTCGTTGAAATAAGAAGTAGCGACAAAAGCTAGAATATGGCTTAACATTATTTACTTTATTTGTAATAAAAATGCTCTGTAAGTACATACATATTATGGGCGGTATATATTAAAGGCCTTGCAGACAGAGCAACTATTGCGGCAACAGGTAACTAGCGACTAGCTATTTAGATTCAACACTGAAACATAAAATACAACACATAATATTTTTAATCTTACGCGATAAGACAAATCTTAAATAGGCAAATAACCATGTATTAGGCGTATAAGAGATGAACATACCAGTGCACAGTGGTACCGGCTCTCTACAAGCGCGGTCATAATTACATAATTTTGTTATTTGGCATTTTTCTTTGGAAAAAATTATAAAAAATGCTTCGAATGTGTACATTCATACTATAATTAACAAAATTTAATATATTTTATAAGATAAACTGTACAATATGCACTTTTGCTATAAAAAATATTAAGTCAATATTATGGATTTATTGGTCCTCGTTTGGAAATGTGCCTAAATATAATATTAACGTTCTTCATTAAGGGGTTATAATTATATATATTTATTAATTTTTATATTTTATATATGTTTTATTTAAAAAAAACAAGTAAATGAAAACTAATTTTTATTTATAAACGTATGTACGTAATCATACAATCATTCCACAAAAAACTTAATACTACCACAATCAACCTAATTTATATTTAAACTAAATACTTAATAAATCTAAAACCTGCCTCGACATAACGCCTTTTTTCTTACGGGGAAGTTTCCGAAGACTAGTAATAAATGGGTCAGAGCTGAGTAAAAGTCTGTTAAATAAGTCCTTATTCGTAAGTTCTCGCGACATTTTTCTTGTATGATCTCGTCTGAAGGCCTTATAATGTTTATTGTTAGATCCGGCTGTCTCTTCGGATAATTCCCCTATAGATAATGAAGCATACTGTGCTACCTCAGCAAGTATAAGGACTTTGTGAACGGAAGGTGTGAGATTATACCACGGATATTCCTGAACTAAAAGTCGCGCAGTTTGCACAGCATATTCATTATATTTATCTGGATCAATATTAAAACCCGAGGACAAAACTTGTAAAATTGTGGAACAACGATCGATCAGATCTTTATTTATGCCAGTAATTTCAACTGAAACTACAGAATTATTGAAAAAAAATCGTGCTGAATTTCCATCGTTTGATGTCCCGCTCGTTTGGTGTCCGGCACTTCGCGGTTTGTCTACTATTAAACCTAGTCTACTCTAAAATCCTTCTGTATATACGATTTCTTGTCCGCTACTGGTCTCTTCTCATCTTCCGAACTAACCTGGCACTTCTTAACATCCATTCTGTAAGCGAGATGAACAAAATATTCGTAAAAGCGAATCCATGAATGTGAAGGAGACTCATACCGACTTTCATCAGGTCGTTTTTGTAAACATACGTCTATTATACGTGTTGATGTTTTTGAAGTACACCTCCAGTTACGGCAGACCAAATCTCAAAGAAATGCATCCTTGAAAACTACATTTAATCAAAGTACCTGAAAAGAAAAAAATATTGTTTTGACCTATTTTCTCGTAGACCGTGCTACGCCTTAGCCTATGCAGTCGTAGAGGCTGTATAGCAACTAAATATGCAAATTTATGCAAAAAAAACCTTTATATTTTCAAAATAGACAGATTATTCCATAATTAAGGGTAGGTGAGGCTAGTTGAATAATGTTGAAAGTAAGTTGTAAGTCTAGGTAAAGTCAACAATTAACATAAAAATTTGGTAGAAACCCTGTATGACGTAGCACGTAAAAACTCGTCATAATAAAGTCAAATAACATTTAAAAATATTACTAAATATTGAAAACTTACCTTGATCTTGGAAATCCATGTCACAAACACCACTCAAAAACAATGTAATTTCGATAATTCACCGTCAAAAAACAATGCCTGTTAGTAAGTTACTGATAAGACGAGCGCAACGTAAGTATTTGTTAACTTCCGAGGTCAAAATGTATGTGATTATTTGGTAAAATCGGTTAGATATTTATACTTTACGGTAACTTGTTTATCGGTTAATCATTATAGGTAGTTAAATTGAGGGTAGTTGACAAAAAATTTTTTGCATTATGACCTTAGGCGGTACCACTGTGCAGTGGTTCCTTTTTCACTTCTTCCACTAGTGGACAAAAAATTTAAGTGAACAGCAAAATAATTTTATTTGATAATAATTTAATGTTTAAAATATGACTTGTCTAAGTGCTTATTTTGTAGGCCTAAAGAATAAATGATTTCGACTTTGACACATAATTATAAGTACTATTTAACGTCGGGAAAAATAGGTAAATTAACGTAATCGATAAGGCTCTAGACAGGCGGACCGCATTTCATTTGCAATCCAACCGCAAATTTGCAGTTTGAATGCAATTGACACGACTGCAATAGAACTGCAAACTAACTGCGCAGTCCGATTGCAGTTCATTTGCAGTTGTCGTGCAGATCACGTGAACTGCACGCCGACTGCAATCGAACTGCGCAGTTGGTTTGCAGTTCGTTTGCAGTCGGCATGCAGTTCTTAAATGCGGTCCGTCTGTCTAGAGCCGTAGATACCTGTTAAAATAGTACTTTAAACAACACATAAACTTATTAAACTTTGCACATAAGTAATATAGTAAGTTGCCTTGTGCCGCAATAGTTGCTCGAGAGTCGCTCTGTCTGTATAGCGCCTTGTAATAGATTTTAGTTTTAAGTGATACAAAATTGTGTGATTATGTAATATTATTATGATTTGTGGTAGCTTTAAGTTTTTTTAACCATATATTGACTTGGTCTCAAAAATGCGAGATCCAGTTTTCTAATGGTTATAAGAAGACATGTTTATATGACCGACGGCCGCTGGGGCAAACGCGTTCTCGAGTGGAGACCACGACTCGGTAAACGTAGTGTAGGACACCCTCCGATCAGGTGGGATGACGACCTGCGAAAGACTGCAGGTAGATGCTGGATGCGGCAAGCATCAGCCTATAGCAGTCCACTGCTGAACATAGGCCTCCCCCAAAGAGCGCCATAGTGCCCTGTCTTCAGCTTGCCACATCCAGCATCTACCTGCAGTCTTTCGCAGGTCGTCATCCCACCTGATCGGAGAACGTCCTACACTACGTTAACCGTTGTATCAATACATATAGTCAATGTTTTATGTATTGTTTCTAGAATTGATTAAGCATTCCAATAAAACATCGCGATATGTTGCTAATATTATGGATTTTTGTAACAGATTTCAAAAGATTGACGCCATTTGAAACCGCGGCAGCCAAATTTATAGTATTGACTTAAAAATAATAGGAAATAATCATAAAAATTAACAATAAATAATGTATTATAGGTATAGCGGTTTTTCCCATTTTCCACATTTCTCGCTTTTGCCACCTGGATCAAATGGGAATTGTTGAGAAAGTTTGACACATAAAACGCCTTATCGGCTTTTATCTCTTGGGGACTGGTTTGACACTATTGCTAGAAAATCTAACTGAAAGGCAATGAAGTGGATCTAGTTCTATTAAATTCCCATTTGTTCGGATAGTGGTGGTAGCGATGGTTTGGGAAAGTGGGAATAACCGGTAGGTAGGCTTATTAAAATAAAAAAAAACTTTGCGTTGCCTTTAGAAATTTTACTGTACAGTCAATGACAAATATATTTGTATTTATTTATTTAAAAAGAATATACATAGGACTGACATTTCTAACAGTCTTGCCCCGATTGTAAATGAGAATTGGTATTGGTGTGTGCGCGCCTTTATTTTGCTCTGTACTGTATTTTGTATTTTTTATTGAATACTAGCTGCGCCCCGCGTGGAAATCTATGTGTCAAATGGTTTATAAACCTTCCTTTAGAATCACTCTATCTATTAAAAAAAAACATCATCAAAATCCGTTGCGTAGTTTTAAAGATCTAAGCATACATAGGGACATACAGCTGGAAGCGACTTTGTTTTATACTATGTAGTTATTTACCATTGACTGTATAATAAAAGTATTTATATTATAATTATACTTAGATTTAATACTCAATTACTGCCTAGATATAGAAATATATCCAATGTTTTCGCTCGTATGGAATAAGTATGCGTACTGTAGTTTTATATACTAACCGAATTTTTACACATTTTTATATCCTAAAAATGAAAATGATAGAATTACCAACCCTTGGGTTAATACACAATTTTAACACTTTGACTGCGATTTTTTTTCGACGACTGCGATCTTTTTTTTTACCTAAAAAATTCGTGCTGCCGCTCTACGCAGCGGTTGTGTTGCGCCGCACATGCGTTTCGTTCGAAAAATATTACGGCTGTGCTGAGTCACAAAGATCTGTATTTTCTCAGCCGCTGCGCTAGTGTGGATTTACGCATATTAGTCACTTGTAGAAAACACATACCGTGTGATTTCAGCAGTCAGTGTCTATTTACTTATGTGAAAGCTTCCTACCGTCTTCTTTTTTAAACGATTTCGAGGCGGTTCTCAATTCGACTATTTTTTTTTTTATTTGTCACCTCAGAAATTTCGACTGGGTGAACCGATTTTCGTGATTCTTGTATTTTTTCTTTTTCGGTTACTTTGACCCGTTGAATTTAAAGTTTTCCCAGAACCTTGTTTTGCTAAACTATCTATTTACTTACGCTTTACAATACAGCATTGCCACCATAGACTCGGATGTGATATTCTATCTTTGATGAAACAATGGTACGAGGTACGAAGATACCATTGTCATAGTATAGCGATTGGTTAGCAGAATTGGGCCTACGAGCATGTTATTTTGAAGATTTCTATCAGATTATTTAGTAACAAAATTTTCATACATTTTAACAACCTTTGAAAATAATAATAATTAGTTTCAAAGTTAAAAATTACAGCAAATCACGTATTTTCCTTTATTAAAAACAAACAGCCGTTGTTAAAATCGAATGTTCACTTTGTTAAACCTATGGTATAACCTGCGAACGTAAAGAATAGGATTGATTATGACGACATCTCATCTCTTATGGTAATGAAGTTCGCCTGCTCAGATTCAAATTAAAAATGTTTTATTTCTTTATGCTTACAAAAAACCACAAATTGTATACCATAAATTATTATCAAATAAGATTTTTACTGTTCACTTTAATTTAAGTCAGAGTGAAGTAGTGAAAATTGAGCAAACCAGCATGAGATGACGTCTTTTCCCTTTCTATAAATACGCAGGTTAAAGCAAATTCTACCTACTAAGGGTACATATCTGACCGAAAATGCGTCGAGCGTATAATCCGTCGCGTCTATTCGGTCAAATAAGACCTGCCACATTACGCGTCTAGTCAGTTCGAACGGCCTGTACACAAACGATCTCCGCTGCTTACGCCTAGTCTGAATGCATCATACAAAATACACGTATCGCGACACGTGACGTCGACCGACTATGCGTTGCCGGAAACTTAACAGACGCTGTACGCCCGACGCACTAACGCATCATCGGTTGAGTGAAAGGTTGAATGTTTAATTAATTTGCCTGTTCTGGCGTAACGCGACCGATAATACGCGACGCATTTTCCGTCAAATACGTACCGACTACCGACCCTAACAATTAGTTTTTATGACAATAAAATCATTTTTATTCTTTGACCTTACCTTACCTAAATGTAATAGATATTTTGTACCCGGCAGCTTTGAACGATTTTTCCAATTTTCTACGAAATATTTGTAGTGTTTGTAGCGAGTTTAATAAAATAAAGTTATTTAATACCCACAGATTGTTTATTTTATTTTAGAACTCATTTAATTGGGATATTTGAGTACCTCGTTATAGTTTATAGTTTTAAGACAAATTTTTCACTGTAGAAGCTGCCCCGTCTATGGAATGGTCTCCCCTCAAAACGTGCACCTATATGTCTATCTATCTACATATATGAAAGTTTGATAGCCTTATGTCTATCACCATCATCAAACTATGTTAGTCCACTGCTGGACATAGGCCTCCCCCAATGAGCGCCATAGCGTCCTGTCTTCGGCTTGACGCATTCCTTCAACGTTTCAACCAGATTGTGTAGGCTCTCGTCAGCGTCATCAGTGGATTCCAAGGCAACAAATCTATTCCCGCGAAGCTGCTGAAACTTCTCGGTGCCCGCCATGATTTGGATGGGGTCAGGTCGGAGCGTGGACTTCATCAGACGGTTTCTTTCAAGCTTAATGTTGACCGATGTGGCGCGGTGGGTTCGATTCCCGCCTCGGAACAATTGTGTGTACGATCTGCAA
Source organism: Eupithecia dodoneata (assembly GCA_947044415.1). Classification (NCBI taxonomy): domain Eukaryota; kingdom Metazoa; phylum Arthropoda; class Insecta; order Lepidoptera; family Geometridae; genus Eupithecia; species Eupithecia dodoneata. The sequence goes on from OX345684.1 coordinate 4,900,515, forward strand.
ATATTTGTTCCGGGTGTTCTGGTCGTTTTCTATGTATAATAAAAAATATCTATCTATGTAATATATTGTATTATGTATATCAGTTATCTAGTACCCATAACACAAGCTCTGCTTACAATGGGGCTAGATAATGCTGTGTGAACTGTCCAGCATTATTTATTTATTTATTATTCTCTATTCGACTCTACAGAACAATCCCCGCTTGGCCTACAGTTAAATAAAAAAAACAACATTGTATTCAAAACGGTATTCTGTAATCAAATCAGAAAATAACAAACGCACACTATACAAATACAAAGTGTCGAAAAATTAAAAAAGTAATACATATATATAATACATAGTTAACTAACTAAACCTAAGAATTATTTATAACTAACTAGAGTAACTAGCTGGTGGTTTCGCACACGTACCTAATGAAACCAATGTCCGTCATTATATACTATTTCAAACGGGCGTGAATACAATATACCAGCCATATTTAAAATCCGTTTAGGCATGTAACTGACAGATGTACAGACAGACAGTTGGACAATTAATTATATGTGAAAGGATTACTCACATAACAAAATTAATTGGTCGCCATAGTCACAAGGCAAATAAAATCACATGCAAAAAAAAAAGTATTCTACCTAAAAGGTTGCCAGGCTATTTAGCACATAACGCACGTTATTAACGTTATTACGAATTTTAACGTAAATAACACGTGAAAAAGCGCATTTTAGCGGGAATAACGCCTTTACTAACGCGGGAATAACGCCTTTACTACGCCGAAACTATTATGGATATTAACACTAAAGTAAACTAGCAGTGCCTTAAGTTATTCCGTGATCATGGCGCATGAAACTGTGCCGAAAAATTGGAAAATAAAAATCAAATCATGGTAAATATCCCGTTTTAAATGACTTGTCTTTTCACACGTTATTCGCGCTAAAATTAGCTCAACTAACGCAGCACTAGACATAGCAGCAAATAGCTTGCTGTCATGTCTAGTAGCAAACTCTAGATTGGTTGCATTGCAACAGTCTGCAGTTTAATTCAGTATTTTATTGAACGATCACTTGAGGTATATCTAGATTGTTTGCAGGCGGATTAGAGGTGTTATTATTCGTATAAAATTACCTATTAAAGCGCACAAATTGATTGATAGTAGGTAGTTGACGGTAACCATTAAGGTTAAACGAGTCACTCATCTCTCCATACAAACGTGTAAGGGTAACTACTACACTGTTTGATGTTGACCATCCAAAACCGAAATATGTATACATCTGAAAAATACAAGCATCTAAACTTTCGTATTTCAACACTGATTTTAGCCCAATATAAATAAATAATATACGGAGAACGAAAAATCCAAAATAAAACCGTTCCAATATAGTTTATTCCAAAGTTTTATTAAATTTATGCATTTTGAAAATATATATATATATATATATATATATATAAGTATATGTACACTCAATCTTTTTTCTTTTGTTAAAAGTATGTTCACATTTTTCTTAAACGGTCAGGTAAGATAGCATTTAGGCCTCGCCTACTGACGAGTTAGCGCCGCTGACTCGTTTAACCTGAAGAGCCAAACTCACAATAATTGGATTTAATAACTAACTTATAAAAAACGCTATAAATAATTTAGCTTAAAGAGAATAACGTCAGTACTATTGAATATTTTGATACAAAAGACGTGTCTTGTAAGAGTTGTAGGATACTTTATGAGGTTTTTGTGACTATTATTATACTCCGACTACGAATCCAAGATATTTTTTGTCAACAAAGACATTTATGAATGAAAACTAAACAAACTTTGATAATAATACCAGAAAACAACGAGGTATCAGCAAGGTAATCTCGAAAAACTAAAACACAAACTTCAAAAATGCATAATCTTACATGTGCAGTGAAAAATGTTTAAATTTGAATTCGAAAACGAACCAAATATCAATCAAGTTATGAATGAAAGCTTTCAAAACAGAAAATTGTTTCGGGCTTCTGTGTTTTGCTTCGATATCAAAGCCAATAATTTACACCAATATTCCTTGGGTATTTGTAACCCATTTGTATACAAAAAATATCCAGGATTTTGATTCGGAGTATAGTTTCTTAGTCTAGTGCTAATTACTGAACAAAATCAAGTAACGGACGACAGACACAGGCATTTTTCAAGCTTATAAAGCGCGTAGTTAAAGATTGGGAATGAAAATGAGTCCCTTTCATGCGTTTAGATCAAAGATGACCAACGCGGAACAGATCTTAAGTGATTGTCACTTTCAATCACAATGTTTATCTACGCGACTTAAGATATCTAAAAAAATATAATGACTATCCTATTGGTCAGTCTCTTTTCGAAAAGCTACAAGCAAAGATAGCCCGGAGATATTACAAATACAAAGAAATGTTAATCTTAGCAACCAAATCAGTCATACTTAAGTTGTTACAAAATAAAAAATAATTACTTATTATAAAAATTTTCATGCTGATAATTATGTATATCTAGTATTAACACATTACATATACTTCGACCTATCCTATAAGTCACTCTTAAATCTAGACCTTAGAAGATATAATTGCTACATTATTTCATCAAAAATTTAATTTTTATAGCATCTGTGCTCAATGATTTATTTTGAGAACTTAACCTAGTTCTAACCTACGACTTTGAAAGTTAAGCAAACGCATCACGCGTCAGTAAAATCTAACCGACTCACCAAAAAACCCGCGCAGTTTCACTGACGTATACTCCGATTTAGAACCCTATATTTTATGTCAGCAAAGATATGCATGAAAACTTAAAAAAAATCGATATAAAAATAACAGAAAACGATGACATCAAGGTTATCACTAAAAACTGCAACACAAACTTCAACAACCTCAAATTTAAATCTATTTCGCTCCATCTCACATGTGGAGCGAAATAGATTTAAATTTGTGTTCGAAAATGAAAGAGCCATCAATGAATAATGAATGAAACTTTAAAAATTTAAAACTGTTTCAAGCTTCTATGCTTTGCTGGGATGATACCAATGTCGTTAAATATTTTCCACAAATATTCCTCGGGTTTTGTAACTTATTTGTTTACAAAAAATATCCAGGTTTTTGAATCGGAGTATAGTGCGTTCTATCACATACGATTTCATACAAAGAATGGCTGAGTCGTGCGGCGCTGCGGTGCAGTTCCGCTCAGGGCTGTTGAACCTTTAAGGGCATAGTCTTAACGAAGTTTTCTCACTAAAATATCTGTGCACTGGTGCCGAATTACATATGTAAACTAGTTTCTGCCCTTCGCACGTTAATTTATCTAATCCTGTGTGTTATGTGCCTTCGCAATGTTTGAAAAGATTTTACTCGAGAAAAGAAACACGCTTGCTAGCGAGTAGTCATATCTGCTATGAACTCAACATTAACTCACATTTTTAACCCTTTCACTAGCGAAATAAATATCAATTTTCAGTCCCTCTTTCCCTGTACTAGGGTGATATTCCTCTACTAAAACTTTGTCCAAATCTAACTCAGTTTCATGATGTCTCTTAATATGAACTTGTAATGTTGCCAACGTGAACGCGAGCCCACATAAATAGCATACTGAGAACTTTCTCGAATCTAATTTGACGTGATTTTTGTACGCATGCTTGTAGCAAGTACTTGCGTTCAGATAATATACTTGACATTCGCCACATTTGTAGATTTTTATATAGTCTGTTGACTTATTTTTGTCTTTGATTTCTTCTGTATTGTCAGTTTCTTTAGCAGTCTTTTTTTTCTTAGCTCCTGTATTGGCGCGAGTTTCACTAGAATTATTTTTGACCTCCTCTATAGTTATATCAGGGTTAATGGCAACACTATGATGTTTACATAGATGGGATACTAAGATGTCTGTTGGGAAGAGTAGACCGCATTTGCTGCAATTGTCTGTTGATATTTCAACGCCACTACCACACGTTTCCATATGTTTATCTATGGTTTTGATTGAAGTATAATGTAGTCCACATTTGCATTTGTATATTTTAAAGGATCTTCTATGTCCTTGATCTATGTAAGATTCATGGGCTGAATTCAGTCCTGACTTGGATTTTTCAGTTTTATTATCTCTGGTAACAGTTTTAACTAAATTTTCAAAGCATTCAACGGAGTTAACCCTTTTAACTTTGCTCGGTTTTGAACTAGTAGCCTTTTTAGTCACCTTTTTATTACCATTAATAGATTTTGCTTTAGAACTGATGACTCTAATGATTTTATTATTTTTCTTTGTTCGTTCTTTTGAAACAGCTTTTTTGTAAATTTTCTTTGTATAGATTAGATCCTTTGAATCAAACTCAAAGATATTGGTGTTTTTCGGTCTAAAATTAGGATTTAGGTCATGTGTTACTTTATGATTGCCTTTTCTTCTGACATTAATGTTCTGTTTGCATATTTTACAGAAGTGTAGTTCGTGGGCCGGTGCACATTTGTGTACATTTATGTGTATCTTCATAAGAATGCATGCTGAGCACTTTATGCACCTGTACAGACTAAATTTCGCTCGAGGATTTAACTCTAATGGTGCATCGTAGTCTATTGCTACATTCCTTGCTCTTCTTTCTCTTACTTCCATCAAGATCGCTAGTGCTTTAGGATCAACCTTCTGGTTAACGTTTGTAGGTGATAATGAGAGTCTATCTTCTTGCATCTTGGACGATACCGTCAGGTTTTTAACAGAACTAGTCGTAACCGTTTGCGTTGTCTTGATGAAATGTATGACACGGAACTCTTCTTTCTTGATCCTCTTTTCGTGTAACAGTTTGTGCAAAGATAAGGTAGACTCATTCTCGAAAGCGATTTCGCATTCCGAACATCGATATTTCGACCCTTTGCATTTCACGTTGAGGTGAGCGGTTAGACTGTTGGTGTCGTAGCATACTTGGCAATTGCTACAACAATATAACGTAAATTCAGGGAGTCCACACTTCATAAGCTTCATTTTGAGGCTTCTTTCGCCGCCGTAAACGCTTTGGTCTATGATCTGTCGGATTTCTTTCTCAGGGACCGTTTCGAACATTTGGAACCATGACTCTTCTAGAAGATTCTCGGGGGTGTATGTAAGGATATTGAACACTTTCCGTTTTATGGGCATCTGCGTGTGCAGTTCTTTATGCTTAGCCCAACATGTTTCGTCAAAAAGTAAGTTGCAAATATAGCAGGTGATAGATTTTGGTTGTTTGTACTTCTTTTTTAAATGGTCCTGGCTGTGTTCTACAGCTTTGTTGTACAAATCTGTGACCAAATCGCATTTCGAACATATGAAAAGTATATTCCAGGTGGGGTTTAGAGACTCGTACCTCATCATCAGTTCTGGGATCACTGAAGTCTCAGTCTTAGTTTTAATTATCAATGTTCGGGCTCGGTGAAATTCTCTGTGAAGTTTAAGAGTGGAAATTTCGAACATATCGCCACAGTATTCGCAATTTTCATAGTCTTCTCCGCATATATGCTTGCGTCTATCGGCTTTTGTCAAGAAGTGAATCTTACAAGTTTGGCACGATGTGTATTTTATCATAGGGAGTGCGATCGGTTTTTTCGTAACTAAATCCACGAATTGGACGTCAAATATAGAGAATTTTTGCTGTTGGTGCAAACGAGCATGTGTCTCCTTAGTGTTCCACGGTAGAAATAATCCACATAGATTACAAGCGAATGACTGTTTGGTATACACTGCGCATGTTTTAGCTAAATGTGACTCTGGTTTCCGAATGACTGTCAGGCAAATTTTGCAATGGTCACAGAAATACAGTCTAAATTTCTTCGTTCTTGTTTTCTCTGACCGATCTAGATTTAGAAACTTTTGCGTTAGTTCCATTCCAGGTTTTGTCTTTACGGTCAATGGTTTTGTGATATCGAAATACGAGCTTGTTGGTGCTGCCTTTTTACCAGTAGTCTTTACTTGGTTAATCTTTTTACTTTTATCATTCGCTAACATATACTCAACGAATATAAAATCTTTTCGCTTTAGCTTCAAAACGTCATGTTTCGTCATGTGACCTAGCAGTTTGTTTTTCATTAGAAGGATATTACATTTTTGACACTTCGCTGTTGGGATTTTTCCGCAATTTTTAAGATGCATCTTTAGCAAAATATAATCGAAATGAACGTTACACTTCAAGCATTTGCATAGGGTTCTCTCGTGCATGTTTCTTGTCACCTTGTAGATTTTTAGTTTAGTGCTCATTTGGTGTTGTCTTTTATGTATTTCTGTATCTTTCCTACGCATTTTCTTTTTACAAGTCGGGCACGTCCATATTGGGCATTTGCTTTTGAGGTCACAATTTGTACGGACCATGTGGGCTAATCCAGCGATAGTCGATGTAAAGTGAAGACGACACTTAGGGCATTGGAACAAGGCTGATTTTGGTACAATTTCAACCGACGAATTAGAGTCATCATCACATTTCGAAGGATCTCTTCTGAGTTTATGTTTCTTTATAGGTTTTTCATCTTCGAAAACAATGTTATCTTTCGTACGTTTCAGTTTGCTAATGGTTATTATTTTCTTGAATATCATTTGGTTTTTTTTCTCGGGATGGTTTTCTCTGTGCCTTCGAGCTAAACCGTAATTGGATAGTATATCACTACAAACCATACATTTAAACCTAAACCCTGGATCATCAACTGGCTCAGTTTTAATGTTAACAGGAACTTTGATTACATTGGGCGGTATATTTTTAGCTTTTATAGGTATTTTAGGTTTCTGTATCAATAAACTTCTTAGCATTGGGTTATCTAATTTCCTTTTAGCTTTTATAATTTTCCTTGGCTCTGGTTTTACGTGCACAGCGCTGTGGTTTGCTAAATCAATTTGGCTATTAAAATTTTTGTTGCAAACATTGCAGTTATACTTCTGTGGTAATAATTCGTATAGATGTTTAATTAGAGCTATATTATCTTTAAAGTTCTTGTCGCAGTGGTTGCAATGCGTAGATTTATCCAGATCTGTATAGCTAGTACTCTTTTTAGCCATGTTATGATTATAACTTTTGGCAGTGCTTTTAACAGCTCGATTGGTTAATGGCGCGAGTAAAGAATGATCGGACATATTGTGACAATCTAGAGAATTGGGTGTCGTGAAGAGAATTTTGCATTTGTGACAGTAACATGGACTCTCGTTAAGGAATTTACCCCAATCTTCTAAGCATACCATTAAAAAAGAATAGTTATTATGAGGTCTAATAGTAGGGCTAATAGTAGGACTAGGTTTCGAGCCTAATATAATCTTATTAGGGATATAGTCTAATGATTCGTTGAATGTAGGTGATACATTCAAATTTGGTCCCGTTTGAGACGCTGATTCGTCGAAATTATATTCTTCTGAAAAGTCATCTATGTTTTCTTCTTTTATAGGAACATCTTCAATTTCTTGCTTAATAGGAGCTCCGTTATAAGTTTCGTCGGACATTTCTGTATCCATTTCATCAACTTCGTTTTGATCAACTACGTTGTGTCTGTTTTCATCTTCATCCAACAAATCACCAGTGATATATTCATCACTAACCCTTTGATTAGCTTCATTGACATCTTCGTCATTAAAAGAAGACCTGTCACTTTCCTGGACACTTTCCAGTGGAGAGTTTTGATTCTCATCTAATAAATCACAAAAGAGTTCATTAGGTTGATCAACTATAGCTTCCCTGTTTTCTTCTTTTTCATCATTCGTCACTTCTGTAGCTACACTTTGATTATCAATCATACAAACCTCATTTGCGTCACCAATATTTTCAATATCGGAGTTATCATCTACGGAACGATGTTCTCCGTTTTTGTGTTCATCATCTTTTGCTATTTCTCTCACGGTTATGACTTCGTCAATATCAGTAGCAGTAGAGTTGTGACCATTTATGTTAATATTTTCTTCTTCATCATCAGAAATTTCAACACAATTTACATTAGTATAAGTTTGAGTTTCGTTTGCCAGATTAATATTGTTTTCTTCTGTAACCTCAGAAATAGCTTCATCGTCAGATATTTCGTGAACAACATAAACTTGTCTATTACCAGTTCTGTTAATATCATCAGGTAAAATTTTATAAGAGTTATCTACATTACTTTCAGCTTGAAGGAAGTCAACTTTACCGGCATTGTCAGGTCCTTTATCCAAGTATTCTTCTTGCAGGTGGTTTTGTTCCCTATTTATAAATTCTTCTCCATTTTTTGGGTAAAAACTTTCAGCTAATTTGTTTTGAATGCCATTTGGTATTTCTTCAAATAAATTACATTCTTCATTTTGGAGTAGACTGGAATCATATGCTGAAAATAATATGTATATATGAGACAGCATAATTTAGATATATATATCCGTTACTTAGTACCCATATAACTAGGTTGCCTGGGAGAAATCGCTGTCAGCGATAAGGCCGCCTATTGTACTTTTAATGTTTAATATTTAGATATAAGGTGTTATTTTATAGTTTTAAGTGCAATAAAGTGTTAATTCATTCAATTCATTCATTCATTCATATAACAAGATCTTTAACTTGGGCTGGATAATGCTGTGTGAAAAAAGTCTGTCCAGCATTATTTATTTATTTATGATAGCTATTATCTTTGTATGTGACATCACTATTAGTTTATTTAGTCCACAGCTGGACAAAGGCCTCTCCTAATGAGCACCATAGCGCCCTGTCTTCAGCTTGCCGCATTAAAGCACATACCTTATCCATAACCAAGTGAGTAAACAATGATTTCTCACAATTAATGATTAGAAAGCTAATCATTTGGGTTTTAAGCTGGGTTTAACACTTATGTTCTATTTAAGAAGTAAAAGTAATTGCAATTCAGTGTTAACGGGATTTCATTATAAAGATGTGAGGCATGTTGCTGGATGGATGGATGCGAGAAGCATAATAACCCTAGTTACTAACTTCTAAGTACACTACTTAGAAGTTTGTAACTAGGGTTATTATAAAACCACTACTACTATTGTACTCGACGTATAACTTAGTGTTACGGATAAATGTATTGTATTGTATTGGCAAATGTGTTCTTGAGTGGAGACCACAACTTTGTGGACGCCCTCCGACCAGGTGGGATGACGACCTGCGAAAGACTGCTGGTAGATGCTGGATGCGGCAAGCTGAAGACAGGGCGCTATGGCGCTCATTGGGGGAGGCCTATGTCCAGCAGTAGACTGCTATAGGCTGATGATGATGATTGTATTGCACAGGACAGGATAGCAGCACAGGACAGAGGATGGCAACACAGGATTGAAACGTCTCATAGAGGCATCAAACTAATCCACACCCACAGAAAAGATGAAACAAAGCTGTCCTTTCACTTCTTCCACAAGTGGACAAAACATTTAAGTGAACAGTAAAATAATTTTATTTGATAATAATTTATATTTAAAATATGACTTGTCTAAGTGCTTATTTTGTAAGCCTAAAGAAATAAATGATTTTTTACTTTTACTTTTGTCAATCACTATAAGTCCTGCTCCCGTACTTCAAGAAGCTGAGCTGATTAGGGCCTGATTAGGTACGGCAAGGGGACAATACGATATTGACGACAACTGTGATGCGGTGGGTTCGGTTCCCGCCTGGGAACAATTGTGTGTACGATCTGCAGACGTTTGTACAGGGTGTTCTGGTTGTTATATGTATATTAAAAAAAAAACTATCTATGTAATTTGTATTAAGTATATCAGTCATCTAGTAGCCATAACACAAGCTCTGCTTACCATGGGACTAGATGATGCTGTGTGGATTGTCCAGCATTATTTATTTTTATTTATTAATACCCATTATACTTTCATGAGAGATGTCAGTGGAGATCCCATTTGTTTATGTGGGGAATTAAAATAAGAATGATGATAGGGCATGATAACTGCTCAATGGAGGATAAATGATGTAATGAACTGGATAGCTTTGATATCACACACATAGTGTGATGCTAGCAAAGCATGAATCAATGGTTCTTTATACATGAAAATATTTTACATTTTAGATACCTACATAATTGTATGTCAAAAAAGGTACATCAAGAATTCAGTACTTCAGCTTTTGTTAAGAAGTTAGAAAAAAATATTCAGACTGCAGAACTGCCAGGGAGTGGAACTGCCAGGGAGTGTCACATTCACAATCAATATGTGTGAAAGAATTTAGACAATGAAGCATTAAGACTTACAAGGCTTGTAAGTAAAAAGTACCAAAATACGTTAGAAAAAATTACCTAGCTAGGAAATAGTGTCATGCAAAAAATTCTTACCTTCTGAGTGAACTTGGAGCTTTATTTTTGAGAGGTCTGGAAAAACCGCCTTAACTAGAGGATGGTCCAAGATATCATGTTCTTCGATCTCTATATCATCATCCATCTTAAGCACTTCTAACTGAAATAAACGTAAGTGTGTCAAGTTAACCATACCTTGTTTCAGAGTATAATATAAAACATATTGTTTATCTTTCACATTGATAATAATATCGCTGCACGTGCATGGACAGTAGTAGTAGTGGTAACTTCGAAAGACTGATGTTAGAAGGAAAATAATGCAAGCTTGCAATAAAAGATATGCAATTTTAGTTAATCATAACTGCATTGCTTACATTGCAACTTAACCGTTTTGAAGAATAGGTATTTAGCAGCCACCGTAGTGCCTAGGGCAGTTAAATAACGATAAAAGCGCAGCGATGTCGATTCATGTTTTTCTTCAGAGATCAAAGGCAAAAAAACAAAAAATTGAAATGAAAATACAAAAAGAAAAACGACACGAACGATGTAAGTTGGGACGAAATGAATGAACATAAAATATGTCACTACAGCATAGAGTAGAAATCATAAATTGTACTGTGTTTTGTTGCTTGATACAAGCTTGACGCTGTAGACTGAAACCAACAGTCAGAATTACGTCGAATTTCACTGCAGTGCTAGACAGAAAGACGAAGCAATGATATTTTCACCCCATGAAATAGCTTTGGTATAACGTTTTGTATACAAGTTTATTTTACCGCGTATTTTGCGCTCGACGTATAACAAACAAAAGAAGCCGAATTTTTATTGTTTTTATTAGAATTTAATAGATAGCGTTGTTATGGCGAGGACAAAAGCCTCCGTTGGTGCTAAAGGTAATAAAAACTAGTAATAACTCACATAAATACCTAAAAAAAGATTCCGACTTATGAATTTTAGATTTTACTCTGTTCGTTGTTCTTATAAATTTAACTTCTTGCAGTGTCTTCTGGAAAGAGTAATAAGGCTAGATGTAGCGCAGCGCCTCCATCTAACAGTTCTAGTGGTCCTGGTAAGTTCTTGCTGTTATAACCTATTTCGTGTTATTTTTTTGCGACTTATCAATGTACTTTTTACTAATCTGTAGCAGCTACGATAAACTTTTAGCCTTAAATAAATTTAACCAATAAATAGTATTTCTGCAGTGACAGCCTCTGAAAGTTTGAGAGAAAAGTGCACTGTTTTGTACTTCTAGGCTAAGTCGTTGGTGCACCTGATCTCTCCCCGGTCACTTTGATTTGCTGTCCCATCAGAATATAAGAGTGCACCTATATTTGTTCCAGAGTTCTGGTCATTATCCAATTGTATATACCCATAACACAAGCTCTGCTTAGCTTGGGGCTAGATATTGGGGTAGATATATATGATACTATGTGGATTGACCAGATATTTTTTTAAATTATTTATTAAATTCTACTCTATCAGGTGGTTCGGGCAGTAGCTCCAAGTCCTCTGGTGGTGGGAACCCAGTGTGTCATCGTGAAACACCCAAATGGCAGCGAGCAATCAGCACTTTCTTCATCACAAAACCAAGTCAAAAGGAAGAAAATGGGGAGGATGAATCAGGTTAGGAAAGTAATTAATAGATGTTTTCAAGCTTGAGCAAATAGAGGTGTCAAATAATATCTTATTATGAAAATATTAAAAGTAATTTTTGCATTTAAACTTTTATTAGTTAGTAATTATAACGACCAAAGTTCGCAGGCGGTTGCAGGTTCGATTCCCACCTCGGGACAAATGTTTGTATTGTACCGTCTGCAGATATTTGTTCAGCGTGTTCTGGTTGTTTTTTATTAATAATATAAAATATATTTCTATGTATATCAGATATCTAGTACCCATAACTAAAGCTCATTGTAATTTATTTATTGCAATTGGCTGGATGAATTTTGATGCAACTTTCACTAACAGATGTAATTTTTATTTTAAAAACAAAAAATGTTATATAATATTTTATACTATAATTCTGATCACACTTTGTTTTGCTTAACAGTATTAGCACTGTACAAACTTCAAAAACTCTATTTTGTTTACAGCTGGTTCTTCAAAACCTAAACCAAAGCAAAGACGCAACATAATAGAATCTGATGACGAAGAAGCAGCTGAAAAACCCAAAAACCAAGAACTCGATGAGACCCTAGAACTAGAACCACTTACAGGAGAAAACAGCCATAAGCTAGAAGAGTTCTACACGAAGAAATCGGAGAAAGGCAAAGGAGTGGGGAAGAAAACTAAAAAGGACACTGAGAAAGAAAATGTTGATCTAAATATTGAAGATAATGCGAGTGACAAAGATATTGTCAATAATAATACTGAGAAAAGCAAGAAGAGGGAAAGAGATGATAGTTTTGAAGAGAGTGCGACCAAAAAGGTTAAGGTCTAATATTGGCTTGTCAAAGTAGTTCCTAGACTATAAAGGCGTAAGCACATTATTGGAACACGACGCAACATATCCATACCCCATTTATATTAGGGCGTCCGTCGTCGTCGTCGCGTCGTGCATTTACGATGTAATTGTTGATCATGTAAAAGTAATATTATGATTTTATTCAACATAACAAGCATCGCGTTTTAGCGGTTCTATACCGTGTTCGGTGTAGAACCGTTAAACCCTGTGAGTTCGGTGGCATGACGATACGGTGTTTTTTTTTTTTTTTATAATTAGACCTTTTTGGCACAATCACGAATTACTAAAGACGACTAAAGCCGGTTGATCCTTGATACAGCTAAAGACAAGGCGCTATGGCGCTTATTAGTTAGCCCGCCGCCGTCTAGAGGCCCTATTCTGCTAATCCAATCGCTTCTCTTTGACCATTGTATTGTATCATTGTATCACCAAACTCTTTTACGTATTCTACATGCGTGGCGATTCTGCGAAACCATTGTACAAATACAAAATACAAAAAATTTATTTACCAAAAGTTTACAATTATAATAACACCTTAACTTAGTTTATGTACATACATTTAAGAGTTTATTGGTTGAGGTGTTGCACTTAACAGTGACCCCCGTACTAGGCTAGGCCTGTTTCGCGGGGTATCAAAACATTTTCTGTTTGCTGGTCGGGTAAGGAAGTGCACTAACAAAAACTTTAGTAACAATATAAAACTAAATCTAAACAAAACAATTAAGGCAAGTGCCAAAGGCCATACATGTGACCAAAAATAATCAGTAAATGAGCTATGAACTACTAAAGAACAAGAAAAAACGAGCAATGAAGTAAAGTATTGTCATAGTAAAGCAGTTGGCTCGCAGAATTGGGCCATAAGCATTGAACTAGCTATAGACTGATAGTGCTGATGGTGATAAAATATTAAGTATCGTCCATGAATTGATAAGTAGAATGTGCCTTGTGGAAATAAAATTGTTTGTTGCTGTCTAATTTAATTATATTCTACAAGAATGTTATAAAAATGCAATACTGTCCGCCCATAATAAATATAAATGCGGGACATTTACACAAAAATTAATTATATATCCCCAAAAGGAAGCAGAAACAGCAAATAAATAAATAAACAGGCCTTGTGTTATGGGTACTACTTACTACATGCTGGACAATTCACACAGCATAAAAAAATCTGTTTTTTATTTTTAATGTCTACCAGATATCTAGCATAGGGCTAGATGACGCTGTGTGAATTGCCCCGCGTTATTTATTGATATGAAATAGTTTTGTTATTATAGTGCGTAAGACTCGGGGAAATCTCTAAGAAATTAAATAATATCCCAAAAATATCGATTTTGGCGAGACTTGAACCAGCGACACGAGTCGAAAAAAATTAAGGATAATATTTAATTTCTTAGTTTTTTACTGCCATGGCTACAAGAAAAATGTGAAAAATGAATTGCAGTCTCTGTCCATAAATAAATAATGCAGGACATTCACTTCAATTATCTAGTAAAGCTTTATGTTAAGATGTATAAATTTCGTACTACGTTTTGTTTGTCGAGCATTTGTTCCGTATTCGCACGAAAAAGAGCGAGACAAAATAGTTGACAAATTTTGCCGCGGCACCATAACCACTTGGCCAGTCACTGCAAAACTGAGGTTTAGGGCCGGTACCTATCTGACGGAAAATGCGTCGAGCATATCAATGCGTCATCGGTTGCGTCTATTCGGTCAAATCAAACCTGCCACATTACGCGTCTAGTCAGATCGAACGGCCTGTACACAAACGATCTCCGCTGGTGTTACGCCTAGTCTGAATGCATCATACAAAATACACGTATCGCGACACGTTACGTCGACCGACTATGCGTTGACGGAAACGTAACAGACGCTGTACGCTCGACGCACTAACGCATCATCGGTTGAGTATGAAAGGTTGAATGTTTTATTAATATATTTGCCTGTTCTGGCGTTACGCGACCGATAATACGCGACGCATTTTCCGTCTGATATATACAGATCCTTAGACCTCAGATATTAATAGTATCTCGAATGACATTTTTCTTGATTTGAAATGCAAAAAAACTTTCGCGTGTGCTTCATAAGATTTGTACCTTTTAGTTTTAAGAAGTTGTATTAATGAAGATTAAAGTATAAGACCAATAAAGTTTAGGTAATTTAAAAAATAATGTTTTTATTCCATAAGCTTATATTAAAAATTATTTTATTACATCTAGATTCTTCTTAATAAACATCAATCGCCGTGCATCTGAAAAGGAGAAAAATGCATTCATTGGTATCTTAATAAGAGCTTTCATTATAATAGTACTAACTTAAAAGTATGAAATTGCAGTTCAGTTTCCACTCCAATCCATAGACAATTTTTGTAGTGAAACCTTCTTTAGCGTTGAGCACTTTTTGAGGTAAAGATTCATCGACGAAACATACCGTCGAGGTAGAGACGTCGAGCAAACGCCATTCAAACTAGAGTAAGAGACTGGATTATATCTGAGAAAGACGCTTGTGCAGCCGCCAGCCGAGACTTTTAGATGAAACTTGTCTAAATAATTTCCTGGAAGGAATTGGGGAGCCTAACATTGTGGAAGGGCCGGACCTACTCAAAATTATCATAATACATAAAAATATATCCTACAGAAAATTACAATTCAAGAATAGAAACATTTAAACTAGTATTCACAATGTTCAAAAATAATAGAACCAGTTGAGCTAATTGCAGAATTGCAAATAATCTAGAGTTAAATATTTTTAAACTTAAGTACCTAAGTATTTTTAACTGACTACATAATTATATACAAATATATAGTACATACATAATTATAAGTACTCATTTAACATTAACTAATTAAATGTCGGGGTAAAAATGTTAAATAAATACCCATTAAATTAGTACTTATAATTTAATCTAGAGGTTGCTCAACTGATGACAGGTATATAGAAATTAATGTTGAGTACATACCGCATCAGCTAAATCTATCCAGTCCAGAGCTTTTACAAGGTTGTCATTCTTGGATGGCTTCTTATCCCAATTCCAATAGGTGAAATCCTTAAAACCTCCTACAACCTGTAATATATAATTTCCTAAGTATTTGCAATGTTAAGAAATAAATCCTGTTGCCTGGGAGAAATCTCTGTCTGTGATAATAAGGCTGTCTATTCTACTGCTCATATTTAAAATATAGATTTTATTTTGTTATGTTTTAATACAATAAAGTGTACATTCATTCATTATTCGAAATCAGAATTATACAGATCATTGTTATAATTGTTTTTTCAGATTTAGGCATTTCAGTAATAATAATTATCAATTATTTTTTAGACTAACATTGTGTTCACAGACTAAATGATGTAAGGATAGGTAAAAAGAGGTTTTTATACCCGGAACCTCCTTTCTGCAAACATTGTGTTCACAGACTAAATGAGGTAAGGATAGTTAAAAAGAGGTTTTTATACCTGAAACTTCCTTTCTGCATGTTCAGCTAATGGCCTCTTGGCCTCAGTGACTATAACAGCTTGGTAGCCCGCAGGGAATGACATCCTGGTTCCATCTAGAGGATATCCACGGAATGTTCCTGTGAGCTCTAGAAAAAAAAATTACTTTGATATTTTTGTTAAGATAGATAAGATTTTGCGGTAAGTAATATATAATAAAAAGTGATTCTGACATTGCTTGAGAAAGTTTTAGGTATTCATCTTTATCTTAAAGAAATAAGTGCCATGGAAACTGTAGAATGTCTTGTTTTTTCAAGACATGATGGAAAATGTGTCTTGGAGACTCATGGTACGAAGAACATAACCAAAGACCTTTGGTTTAAAAAAAAATGCTTTTTTTTCCATGATCAATGAGAATTGTGAACCATTCAACCATCAATAAGATACAAATACTTAGTAATTAAACATTTTTTTAGCCTGTGAAAGATGTACCTCCGTCGTTTTCTTGGATGTACTTTTCAAAGAATTTTTCCACGTTCGCGGGACCGTCCTCTTCTATTTTGCAAGGCACGTAATGCGAGGATTGTTCGAATAACTCGTTATTTTCATCTTTTAAATTATTTTCTACTTGTATGGACATTTTAAACAAAATTGTAAAAGTAGAGGAAAAGTAAACAAAATTTAAAAACAAATAAGTTTGAGTGAATGAATATTGTGAACGAACGAACGAAACGATGACATGCGCGGTTAAACGAACGTATATTAGTAGTCATCATCGATAAAGTGTACATCATCAAGCAAATCCTTCAAGTTGAAAATTTTTAAGGGTTATTTTTGGCTCGTCAATTATTATTATTCCTACGATCAAGGAGTGAGCTGCCCCATGAAATACACAAAATGTTGTCATTCAAGCCGCATTTCAGTCCTGCAAAATGTTCTCGTTTCGACGCGTGTCGCTTGCTGCTTTTTGACATAGGATTTTTCACAAAATTCAGGACGTCACCGTCGCGTCAGGCACATTGTACATGTCAAACTCATATTTGACATAACGGTCAACCAATCATCGATCGATCGCGCTCCCCTCCCTTATTCCTGCTCCCGTTTTGTAAAATTTTATTTACAAATTCTCAAAGAACTTTGTGCAATTCGTGATGAAATAATCACAACCGTGACGAAATTCTTATCAGAATGTAATAAAGTTAGGTCATTTACCGTAGACACTCGTTCCGCTAACATTTGAGCGATTATTCCACCTTACCGTACATTTATTTGTTCAATTGTTTGAAATTACAGGGATTTGCGTCAGAAATAAATATTTTGGCGTCATTCCCGTGTTGTTTGCGTTTGTTTGTTCACATAAGTGATAGACAGTGTGTTGGCAACAGGATCTAAAAACATCTTCGACCTTGATTCAAAAAACAGCTGTTGGTAAGTAACATAGACAAGTCCAATAATTATAAAAAATACATTTTCCTAACATAACTGTATTATGTTTTCTATACATAGCATCTATGTTTCTGTATATAGCATCTAGTTCAAATAATTTCTGCTTTCTTTCATAAAAAGTAATAGGGTCTACTTTCCTATGACCTTGCAATTTACCATTCACTTACTGAAAGCCGAAAGGTTACCAAGTACCTACCCTATTTCACAACCATGTATTGAAGTTTCATATACCTATTTGTACATATCTATCACTTATAATAGTCCCAAAAAAGCCCTAAAATCATTATAAGCTAATACTTACTGTAACTACCTATTACTGCCTTATGTTATCAGGTAAATTGTTATTAGGTAAATTATTTTACAAATGTTACAAAATGTATTGATATGGTTACAAACTTAAAAACTAACCCAATTATCAACTCGCAGCTATAATTGTTTTGCATGCACTTTTTCCAGATAATATCTTGTCTATACTTCTATACTAATATTATAAAGAGGAAAGGATTGATTTTTTGTTTGTTTGTTTGTAAAGAATGCTCCAAAATTACTGTACCGATTTGAAAAATTCTTTCACCGTTGGGAAGCTGCACTATCCCCTGTGAACATAGGCTATATTATATTTACAAAAAATTTAGGGATCCGTACTAAAACCGTGCGAAGCTGGAAAGGTCTGCTAGTAGGTAATATGTTACCTATACATACATATCAGGCCTAGACCAATATTTATTATTATATATTTTTTGCCATTATACTTACACTGCTGGGCAAAGTATCTACTGAAATCCCCATTTTAGCATATTGAAAATGAAAAGTTTTTATTTCTTTAAGCTTACAAATAAGCACTTAGACAGGTCATATTACTATTCATTATTATCAATTAAATTATTTTATAGTTCACTTAAATTTTTTGTCCACCAGTGGAAGAAGTGAGAAAAAACCACTAGTATGTTCATAACTTATGTGTCTAATACATTTGATTTGCTTACCTGTAAGTTGTTAGATTTTGAGTTGGAGCAAAACTCGTTCCAAGCTTTTTTATCTTCTAGGTAATCTGATATTTTGTAATAAGCTTTTTTACAAAGAATATGTTTCTAATTTTTTTTAATTTACTAGATTTATTAGACTAAGTACTGCTTTTTCTCATTTTCTCCTGAGAGAAGAATAACTGAACCATTATTGATTTTTTATACATATTATGATAATGTAGTCAGCCGGTCCTAAAGTAGCAGTAAACCAGCAAATACTGCCCTAAAAGCCTCTTGAAGAATAAAAGCCTAGTGTACAGTCCATCAGTTGTTTCACTTAAGGATTGTGGAGGAGAACCCTGCCGTAGGAAGACGCCTTAGTAGCTAGTACGCTCACATTGTTGGTTTGTTAATTATATTCATCAGCCTATAGCAGTCCACTGCTGGACAAAGGCTTCCCCCAATGACCGCCATAGCGCCCTGTCTTCAGCTTGCCGCATGCAGCATCTACCTGTAGTCTTTCGCAGGTCATCATCCCACCTGGCCGGAGGGCGTCCTACACTACGTTTACCGAGTCGTGGTCTCCACTCAAGAACACGTTTGCCCCCAAAGGCCCTGTAGGATGTATTCGTTACGAATCCTATCCTTCAGAGAAACTCCGAGCATAGCTCTTTCCATAGCTCGATGAGCGACTTTGAATTGGATTGCATTATTTATAAATTTATTACTTGTGACCCACCCCGGCTTCGCACGGGTGCAATGTAGATACTAATATAGGGCAGTGTGATTAATAAATCTTTTATAAACCTTCCTCTTGAATCACTATATCTATTGCTGCAAACGGCATTAAAATCTGTTGAGTAGTTTAAAAGATCTAAGCAAACGGACAGCGGAAGCTATTTCATTTTGACAACCGATGTGGCGCGGTGGGCGAAGGTCCGCTTGCGACGCAGGAGGTTGCGGGTTCGATTCCCGCCTCGGAACAATTGTGTGTACGATCTGCAGATTATTGTTCCGGGTGTTCTGGTCGTTTTCTATGTATAATAAAAAATATCTATCTATGTAATGTATTGTATTATGTATATCAGTTATCTAGTACCCATAACACAAGCTCTGCTTACCATGGGGCTAGATAATGCTGTGTGGATTGTCCATCATTATTTATTATTTTATTTTATTTTTATTTTAGACTTTGCAAAGATGCTATGATGCTTTTAAGTTTAACCTTGAAAATAGACCAAAGACAAGAGAAGTGAATGGCCTACAATGTCAATATTATCAAAGCATAACATTAAGATTATAATTAGATTAGGTTATCATTCTGAAACCCGCTTGTTGGCACTCTGTCAATGTCCGAGCTGATTTGCTATTTTCAAACAATAATATATTTACACGAAATTAATTTTATACATAAATTGGCTGCTACAGCTACATGTCCTTCTAAAGGTTGCCTGGAAGAAATCGCTCTTAGCGATAAGGCGGGTGTTTGTTCTTAAAAAAACTATAAACTGAATTCAAATTCCTTTATAAAGGAAAATGGGTCAAAACATAGTTTTAAAAAGAACCATCGAAATAGGTTGGCTTGATATCGAGTTATTCGTCCATTTGTCGCGCACATCCTTAATGCAAATTAAAGACTTATATGGTTTTCTCATGGATGCCATTGTCAGAACTGGACTAAATTGAGACCACATCATCATCATCAGCCTATAGCAGTCCACTGCTGGACATAGGCCTCCCCCAATGAGCGCCATAGCGCCCTGTCTTCAGCTTGCCGCATCCAGCATCTACCTGCAGTCTTTCGTCATCGCACCAGGTCGGAGGGCGTCCTACACTACTTTTACCGAATAAGTTTAATTGAGACCACAGCTTTCAAATAAAAAAGGAATTATCAAAATCTGAATTATCATCACCCAGTCGAAAGTTAGGTCTCAAACATGTCGAATTGAGAACCTCCTCCTTTTTTGAAGACTGTTAAAAAGTGTGAGTCGTTGGCGACAGTGCAATAGTCCTCAAATGGAGATTGGCAGAAGACCTTGACGTGGTGATAACAGCTGTGACCGAGTTGTGGCCAAGGTCAATGTTAAAAGTCTTGGAAGCGCGTCGGGTTGCTGACATTATCGAAATCGCTGGGCGCACCTCTATGAAGGACACAGGACAAAGGCGGCAGGCATAACCAAGCTAATAAAAAAAATCTATTATTTGGTATGGAATGTTTTGTGCCGGCAGTCATGACTCGCTCTTGACCGGTTTATTAGTATCTTTAAATGAAAAGCTATCAGTATATCTAATTGGATGTTATTCGAATTTCACAATTTGTTGTCATGTCATTCATAACACGTTATTAAGCCGTGACCAATGTAGGGCGTGCAAAACCGGAAGGATTTGAAAACCGGTTTTGAATTTCGGTTTTGAGGGCCAAAAACCGGAAACCGGTGCTAGCACCGGTTTTGGCAAACTTTTTTTATTTTTTGTATAGTAGATTTTGAAGAAGAAAACGATATTCTTAGAGACCCACAAAACCTACAAATACAACAAATTTTATGATGTACCTGTTTTTTATCAACCATTTATGCCTACTAAGTAGACCACATTAATTGATTAGTTAACATGAACTTAAAAATAATCTTTAATTGACTGAGATCAAATCAACAACAAGTAAGAACGAAGAATAATATTTTTTAAACATAAAGGGTGTCTCGTAATGTTTTTTGTTTTTGATTTGAGTATTATGCGCCACCACAAACAACAGGGGTGGGGAGTGGTCTCAATCGCTTGATGGGCTTTTGCAGTTTAATAGTCATGGAACACATCGCGGGAGTGCAGCGCATATTTTGCATGCGAGCGTTTAATAAAAACCACTATTCTTACATTTCTTACACAACTGTTCGACGTCTCTACAGGACACATTTCAATTTAAACTTTTAGTGATTTCTGATGCAGTTCTATCGGATAACTGGCAGCCCTGGGTGGAGTTTTGTTTGTTAACATGACCATGTATGTAATAATCGATTTGTCGGAGAGTCAGACGATATTGTAATTCCTAAAACAATTTCTCACTGTCCTTCAGAATTTAAGTCATTCAATGAGGTTCACCGGCCTAATTTCTTGAACATTTACAATTTTATATGGGTTAAAATGTTAATCTGTGTAATCTTTGTGAATAATGCGACGAAGCGCGGATTCATTCAAATTAAACGAAGCTGCGCGTAATCATGGTGATTGTCATGGTTGTTCATAACACACTGGCGTACGTGGTCGATATTCATGCTCCTTCTCGAAGTCTTTAAGCACCCAATTGATTAATCCGGCATTGTATTCAAGTCTCTTTAAACTTGCTCACTTAATGCTTGATTAAATTTGCACTTGGCAATTTCTCGTAGTCGTTAAATTGAAATGTATCATGTAGAGACGTCAAACAGAGTGTACGAATCGATGTTTCTATAAAACGCTTGCACGCAAAATGCGCACTGCATTCCCGTTATTTCATGGCTAATAAACTATAAAAGTCCACTAAGCGATTGAACCTACTGCACACCAGTTGTGGTTGGCGCATTATACTCAAATAAAACACGAAAAACATTCTGGAACACCCCTTACAAAACATAGTTATCATCTTAACGTTATCGCTGTGCACGTGCACTCCCGGCAAGTGTATTTGGGCAACAACGCAGGCAGGCGGAACGCAGGAATCGCCTCGTGGGTGCGGGGGTCGCGGAAGAAAGAGTGTAGGTGGGCATATGTTGCAAACGGATATATTTGATGACTCAAAATTACATATTTCTTGAGTGCATTCGAAAAAAGTGGATTAGACCGGTTTTCCCGTTAAGGAATCAAGTTTAATTCATTAACGGGAAAACCGGTGTTAGCACCGGTTTTGTCTCTCAAAACCGGTTTTCAAAAAATCTAAAATTTAGTCCGGTTTTCAGCAAAACCGAAAACCGGTTTTGCACGCCCTAGACCAATGACGTTATTCGCGTCACATCATTAAATGTGTCACAAATTCAAATGCGTCACAAAAGTTTAAATCTTTGGAGTCGATGTTTAGTTTCGGTATTTTATTTATTAAACACACAAAACACATTATAATGTTATCTAAAATAATCATAAAAAAAGTAATTTTAATCTACATTGTACCGTAAGGATATGTGTGTACAGTTATACTTAGTAAATTGTATTATAATAGTTCGTACTAATACTCTAATTCGTTAGGGACGAATACTAACAAAAACAAGTTTAAAAGACACTGGTGATAAAATAAAACAAGCACCACCTAGCTATAAGACCGGGTAGTCAGACGAGCTCTTAACTCAACTTTAAAGATTAAAGCAAAAGCTATCAGTATATCTAATTGGATGTTATTCGAATTTCACAATTTATTGTCATTTTACTTATACATAACACATTAAGTCGTGTGACGCCGTGACCAATGACGTTATTCGCGTCACTTCGTTATATATGTCACAAATTCAGATGCGTCACAAAAGTTGAAATCTTTTAAGTCGATGTTTAGTTCCGGTAGTCAGACGAGTTCTTAACTAATCTTAAATCCAAAAGCTATCAATATATCTAATTCGATGTTATTCAAATTTCACAATTTGTTGTCATTTCACTTATACATTACGTGACGCCCGCCGCCGCCGCGCCGTGACCAATGACATTATTCGCGTTAAATCACTACATAGTATAAAACAAAGTCGCTTCCCGCTGTCTGTCTGTCCTTATGTATCTTTAAAACCACGCAACGGATTTTGATGCGGTTTTTTTTAATACATAGATTGATTCATGAGGAAGGTTTATTATGTTATATCGAAAATCGTGCGAAGCCGGGGCACGGTCGCTAGTTAAAAAAAAAATTAATGCTAAACTAGTATGTTCATAACTTATGTGTCTAGTATGATATGATATGATTTACTTAGCTGTAAGTTGTTAGATTTTGAGTTGGAGCAAAACTCGTTCCAAGCTTTTTTATCTTCTAGATAATCTGATATTTTTTAATAAGCCTTTTTTAGTATTATACCTTGTATTATTTATGTACTAAATAAAAACATATTTTTCTTTATTTCTCAGAAACTATGGACTTCCTGAGTCTTTTCGACCCGAACGAGGGCATGCAGAGTCAGCCCAAGAAGAACACCAAGCACAAATCAGGGCAGGAACAAGATAATGTGAAGAAGAAACCAGATGGGGTGATTAAAGGTAGGTATCGAACCTTTGAGGCCCCGGACTTAACCAGAATCATATTATTTATCGTGATATTATGCATGCAGTAGAACTTATTTGTTGTTTAAATAATTATCCTACTAATATTATAAACGCGAAAGTTTGTAAGTATGGATGGATGTTTGTTACCACAGAACAGGGAATACATAGAATTAGCATGATGCCTTTTTAATAAGAGAACTAGTGTCGCTAAACTCACACATGTATAAACTAACACACATAGAAATGTAAATTCTTATTGGTTGAAAGAGTACGTTAAAGGGGCATAAAACCATAAAACTAATTTTATTGATATTAAACCTTATTTCGGTAGACATATGGTTCAAAACTCAATAAAATAAACAGTGATAAAAAATGAATATCTACTTTGTCTACTTAGCAAAAGATGGCGCTTTTGCCAAATATTTTTATAGTCTCTCTATTCCCAGCAAATAAGATTACTAATACAATGGCTGCCTTTCTTGATTATCCACAACACAAAGCTACTTAACAAGAGATGGCGCCACTATTGACTTTTATTATAGTCTCTAACAACAGGCCATAAGATCGATAATACAATGGCTGTTTATCGATTACCCAGACAAAATAGCTACTGCCTTAGTGATGTACCAATGAGAATACGAGACGAATCTATCGATGTCGATTATTTTATTACCTACTGATGAATAACGAAATAGGTACGTCAGGTTATATTTGTGGTGTTCGAAATAAAAAGCTTGCCTTTTCTTTTATTCTTTAATGACAATGAATGAAAATGTATTGTCCTTGAAATAGGACGTACTTGTTTTCGTAAGTTTTACGTTTAATTTCAATAAATGATGTATACGCACATTTATGGCTTTTATCAAATCACTGACATGGTTTGATACGGGAAACTGTCCGACTTGATGAAAGTTTATATTTTCGAACAGTTTTTCTCCAACATACTTACGTAATATTTTCATTATTATAAATTCTTTTTTTATTACCCTTCCATAGTATAAAATACATCCAGATTAAATCATCACAAAAACAAAAGCCCTAAAACATACTTAAATGGGTAATGTTTACGAAATCATAACCATTAAAGTTATCGATAGCACATTTGCGTTTATTACGGTTTGAGTAGCGAAAGTTGCGGCTTAAGAAAAACCGACCTTAAGTGTTATGACAAACAGTCTATTTTTCTATTTCTGTTTTCTATTTTTGTTTGACGGTTTTGCATTTCGAATAAAACTAACAAAAAAACAATAAAATAATGCTGACCGTTGATATGATATGCCCCCTTTCGTTAAATATTTGGTTCGGCTTTCGTTTTTACACTCTAAAACGGCACAATACGGTAGTTTTTTTTTTTTTTTGAAGTATGTTTACTCTGCTAAATTAAAACACGACTGATGTAAGCGGAGCTTGAAGTGCGCAGTACTGCGCCTACTAGGTGTTACGCGGGCCCCGCCTACTTACTATTTCTATGTATTCTCTGTTCTGTGTTTGTTACTCTTGCACGTAAAAACTACTGAATGGATTTTAATGAAACTTTACAATAATATAGCTTATACATCTGAATAGCACATAGGCTACAAATTCATAAAGATATATTGTATACTATCCAAATATTATCCTATCACCTATCACCACGCGGGTGAAACCGCGGGTGGCCATTAATAAATATAGTCATTAATAATAAAATTATCCTTCAAAATGATCCTTTCGAACCCTGGCTGAAATTGTGCATACTAAATAAATAAATAAATAATGCTGGACAATCCACACAGCATTATCCAGCCCCATGGTAAGCAGAGCTTGTGTTATGGGTACTAGATAACTGATATACATAATACAATACATTACATAGATAGATATTTTTTATTATACATAGAAAACGACCAGACCACCCGGAACAAATATCTGCAGATTATACACACAATTGTTCCGAGGCGGGAATCGAACCCGCAACCTCCTGCGTCGCAGGCGGAGCTTCGCCCACCGCGCCACATGGGTCGTCATACTTATGTATATAAAGTTAAATAACATGACAATATACTCTTACGAGTCGAGTTAGAGTTCCTAGGATTTGTCTTCAAGCACTCGGTCCTAGATGATAATAAAACATTATTTAAAAAAAAGTTTTACTAAAACTTAAGGCTGGTTTTGGCTGGGCGCGTCGCTGTGCAGCGCGCTGTTAACACTTTGATTGCTGAAATCACACAGCATGTGTTTTCTACAAGTGACTAATATGCGTAAATCCACACTAGCGCAGCGGCTGAGAAAATACAGATCTTTGTGACTCAGCACAGTCGTAATATTTTTTGAACGAAACGCATGTGCGGCGCAACGCAACCGCTGTGTAGAGCGGCAGCACGAATTTTTTAGGTTAAAATGAAGATCGCAGTCTTCGAAAAAAAATCGCAGTCAAAGTGTTAACGCTTACTGAACGACCATATATCAATTTCAAAGTTAAATATTCAGTAGTTTAGACGATATGGACATCCGGCGGAGTTGAAAATTAGCAGTTTGAGGTATTATACACTCTTAAGGCGAAGTGAGTTCGCTTTGTCGAGACAAGGACGAAGGAATGCCGCGCGGGGAAGGCGAGAAAGTGAAGCAAGAGCGGCGGAATGATCGGCCCGCGCGCAATCTCACTGATTTTTATTTTTAAATTTGTTATTGCTCTAAAATAATACCTTTTCGCAATAAACTAAAACCATAATCACGTAGAAGAAATTTCATTATAATAATATTAAATAACTAGCAAATAAAACTCGTTTTCCCGTAGAGATATATCTCTGTAAAAATGAAGATTTAGAGGAAACTTTGCTCTTTTTTTCTATCGAGTCAAGTTTAGTCAATCATGTTTCGACTCCCATAACTTACTAACTAATATCCTAAACATTTGATCCTCATCAAAATATATTCGAAAAATAGGTGTTTTGTTCCCTTAAAGTTAATTTTCCTTTAAGTCACAACGTGGGTTTTGGGCTGATTTCACCTTAAACGTTAAACGCCTTCGCGAGATCGCGCGTGACCGCACCGTGTTGAAAAATTTGGGTATTAGCTAATATAAAAAAGGTTAATTTCCTTTTGTGGTACGGAACCCTAAAAAAATTACCTCTTTCGCTTCAGGTAGACGCCGCGGCCGCCGTTCCAACGGTAAGAACGAGACTTTACCAGAAGAATCGTCATTTTTGAACGAGCCAGACCTCAGTACAGAGGTCATGGTGAAAGATGTCAGCTACATCGACAGCTACATCGAAATCAACAGCCAGTGTGATGGTAAGTACCTTGCTTTAAAGCATTTAAGGAAAAAACGCCTCGAGACAATGGACGCAAGATACCAGATACGAAAACAGAGACCTATGTACCTACACTCAGAACTACACGTATACATACATATAGTCCGGGAGCCAGGGACAGATTTTCATGACCTAGTCCCTCCCAAGCAAAACTTCGTGATATGCATTAGGGATTAATATTATGAATACTCGTGCCCGTCAGCTGCGACTCCGTGGGTGGGTCGGGCAGTGGCAGCGATGACGACATTATTCCCATGGAATGAGGTTCAAATCAGAAATTGTTCTAGACCCAGGATACATTCGCTGGTTTTAATCTTCAGTTTCCATGGGATAAAAATATGTAATGTACATAAGCCTGGCCTGTATTGTAATGTATTGTATTATGTATAATATATCAGTTATCTAGTACCCATAACACAAGCTCTGCTTATCATGGTGCTAGATGATGCTGTGTGAATTGTCAAGCATTATTTATTTATTATCTATTCAAATGTGATAGTATTAACAAACCTTTTTTTAACAGGAACAAAACCAGAAGACAAAAAACCTAAAAAACGCAGCGGAGGTCGAAAATCGCGGCGCAGAAAAAAGATTTCGCCTGCAAAAGACTTGTCATTCGAGAAGATCTACACTTCGAAAAACAACCTTAACAACACTGTGATGCCGAAGATTGAGAATGTCGGGAAGAATGTCAATGATTTGACTGCAGGTGAGAGAGACATATATTTTAAGGCGCAGTAGGCTCTGTTGCGAGACAAGGACGAACGAACGCAGCGCCGGGAAGGCAAGAAATGGAGGCAAGACAAAATGGCCGGCCCGCGCAATTTCTCTTATTACTCTTTCGCGATACAATAAAACCTAAGTCCAACTGTTTATTTGGGAATACGAAGACAAAATTTCGTGAAATTAAACTGCTTTTCCTGTAGAAGAATCTCTGTAAAAATGAAGCCCACAGGCCCCAGCAGAAAACCAGCGCAGGTGTTTTTACTAACACCTGCATATGCTGAGTTGGGACCATTTTGTAGTTAAAACTAAGTTTAATTATTTTATATTTTCGTTGTATGTTGTATTTTCTGTAAGTAGTTACGATTATTTCTGTTTTGTACATTTAAGTTTAACTTCAAATAAACGCTTTGATTTGATTTGAAACTTAGCGATTTTTTGTTTCAAGCCAAGTTTAGCAAATTATTTCTTAGTTTCCCGTGACTTAAGTTTAGTACCTAAGTCACGGGAAACAAGTTTTGATGTTCGAACAATCATAAAAAAAATCTATGTGTTAACTCGCGTACTCGGTAAATATCACAACTACTTGGTTTCCAATGAGAACTTGTTTATTAAAAATTATGGTTCTGGTAAATGTTGCGAACCAAACGATAGCGCGATCTAGAGCTCGTCCACTTTTTACAGCGACATCTAGTTATAATTTACCAGTACTAATGGGTGATTTGGACAGATACTACATATTTCAATTAAACACTAAAACTTTTAAAACTATCATGGTTATTAACACTAAAGTCATTTTAAACGGGATATTTACCATGATTTGATTTTTGAGTTATACGATATTTCGGCACAGTTTCATGCGCCATGATCACGGAATAACTGAAGGCACTGCGACTGCGAGTAAGTTTTTATGGGCAGACATTCCGATCTACCCTCATTTTTTTTTTGTATTTTGCTACGAACATTACCACTACCACCGGTTTCATTATTATCGAACGCAGCTCGATCACGACACACAACACTGACGGTATCAGAACGCGACGCGGTTAGTACATCACTTCTTCGGTTTTTGCACATTCTCACCACAGGGTTCCAGGATCCCGATAATTGGAAGCCATCTTCTCGGTTGAAACTGTGCCGAAATATTGGATAACTCAAAAATCAAATCATGGTAAATATCCCGTTTTAAATGACTTTAGTGTCAATTAAACACTATGTTTTTTGCCTATAAATTGATATTCCGTACAGTCAAACCATGCGTTTTAGGGCGGTAGAAAAGGAAACCAAATATTTAGACACAAACATGGATTTTACTATCCTATGGTGACGTACATTCTAGTGGAATAAACAATGATAAAATTAATCTCATATTTTTCTTTACAGATTATAAAGCCAGGTACAGGATAGAAAGCGAGCCCACCGATGGGGTAGAGTTCAAAGACAGAGCTGTGTACAACGTTATAGATAAACTGGAGCGAGTCAGCCTGAAGGATGACATGTACCTAGCGGGGGACCTGACCGCCCAGGATCTTGAGAGCGACTGCTTCTACTGCTCTGATGATGAGGAGGAACTGGATGGCGAGTGAGTTGCACTGTTAGTCCACTGCTGGACATAGGCTTTCCCTAATGAGCGCCATAGCGCCCTATCTTCAGCTTCCCGCATCCAGCATCGGCCTGCAGTCTTTCGCAGGTCGTCATCCCACCTAGTCGGAGGGTGTCCTACACTACGTTTACCGAGTCGCGGTCTGCACTCAAGAACATATTTGGACACATGAAAGGTGTTGTAAGCTAAATCGTGTCATGTAAAACTTTTCGACATAGGTTCTGTAAGAATATATATTTAAAATTAGTATATATTAATTAATTCCAGCACATCAGACGGTTCAGAATCAAGTGGGTCAGTGACGCGCAGTCTGCCTCCAGAGCCGCGCTTCGGGAACGTGGAGTACAAGCTGAGGCTGTCCGCGCACACGGAGAGACGGTTCCAGCATCTAGTCACTCAGGTGAGTGTGTCACTCACACAATAAATAGTGTAGTATACAGCGCACATCAGACGGCTTAGAATCAAGTGGGTCAGTGACGCGCAGTCCACCTCCAGAGCCTCCAGAGCCGCGCTTCGGGAACGTGGAATACAAGCTGAGGCTGTCCGCGCACACGGAGAGACGGTTCCAGCATCTAGTCACTCAGGTGAGTGTGTCACTCACACAATAAATAGTGTAGTATACAGCGCACATCAGACGGCTTAGAATCAAGTGGGTCAGTGACGCGCAGTCCACCTCCAGAGCCTCTGCTATGGAATAAATTCTACTGCCACAACAACTTCGTGTTTTCTTCCACTGGACGACTACTTAGACGAGAAACTAGTGTCGTCAGCACGGATGACGTAAAAAGGGTGACGTCATCCGTGCGGAGGCCTTTATCCGTCATATTTCATTTCTTAATTATACAATTAAATGTGTACGAGGACGTACAGAGGAATGCATGTGGCATCATTCTATCGAACTTACTGAATCGGCATATTTCCGCCCCTACTAACCAGTGCGACACTGACCACGCGACTCGATACTACCGTATGAAGGCTCGTTAACTTCCTATGTGCTTTACGTGTTTTAGTTTTAATAAACCTTTGAAAAGTGCTCAGTGATTTCACTCATTCACTAACTTTACATAACTACATACTAATGTACGTACACCTCCGTACAAAATGGAAGGAAAGTAAAGTCCCGTTGGACTTTACTTACAACAAACATTAAATTACGAAATTATTAATTAAAGCATGAATTATTATTTATTTAATAAGTACTCAAACATTAAATTTTATGTTTCAGTTAAAATGGCGTCTCGTCTCCGGCGGAGGCTCCTGTGTGTACGTGATAGGCGTCCGGGACTGCGGCGCGCTGGTGGGGCTGAGCGCGCGTGCACTGCGCGCGTCCCTGCGCGCGCTAAGGCGCATGGCGGCCGCGCTGCACGCGCACATCGCGCACCTGACGGCGAGGAGAGTACACGCGCATCGTGCGGTGGCAGAGGTTTATATCAAGAAGGTCAGATACTATCATAACTGTACGAGCCCAGAGCTTATCATCATCCGCTTCATCATCATCAGCCTATAGCAGTCCACTGCTGGACACAGGCCTCCCCCAGTGAGCGCCGTAGCGCCCTGTCTTCAGCTAGCCGCATCCAGCATCTACCTGCAGTCTTTCGCAGGTCGTCATCCCACCTGGTCGGAGGGCGTTCTACTCTACGTTTACCGAGTCGAGGTCTCCACTTGAGAACACGTTTGTCCCAGCGGTTGTCGGTTCAAAAAACGTGTGTTGCTATAGAAAACAACGTGATAATTAATAAAAATAATTATTTTTTCTAGTTGGCGCATCCTCAACAGAGCATAGAGCTGCGAGTGGCTGTGATGGGGGCGAACGAAGCCGGGAAATCAACACTTATAGGCGTACTTACACAAGGTAACTATTTACATAGTATAAAACAAAGTCGCTTCCCGCTGTCTGTCTGTCCCTATGTATGCTTAGATCTTTAAATCTACGCAACGGATTTTGATGCGGTTTTTTCAAGTGATTCAATAGGAAGATTTATAAACTATTTGACACATAGATTTCCGCGCGGGCGAAGCCGCAGGGCGCAGCTAGTTTGATAATCATTTATATTATAAATTTTACTTATCTTAGTGCTTATTTAGTTAGCCTATAGAAACAAAGTAATATATACCTGATAGAGACAGATCGAAGACATCAAATTTTAATTAATTATGTCTTCGATGCTTGAAAACTAAAGTTTTCAACCAGTGCGTCTTACCCGTTATGACCTACGGAGCTGAGACGTGGACACTCACGATAGGGCTGGTCCACCAGTTCAAAGTAGCTCAGCGAGCTATGGAAAGAGCTATGCTCGGAGTTTCTCTGAAGGATAGGATTCGTAACGAATACATCCGACAGAGAACCAAGGTTATCGACATAGCTCAAAGAATTAGCAAGCTGAAGTGGCAGTGGGCCGGCCATATTTCGCGAAGAACCGACGGCCGCTGGGGCAAATGTGTTCTTGAGTGGAGACCACGACTCGGTAAACGTAGTGTAGGACGCCCTCCGACCAGGTGGGATGACGACTTGCGAAAGACTGCAGGCAGATGCTGGATGCGGCAGGCTGAGGACAGGGTGCTATGGCGCTCATTGGGGGAGGCCTATGTCCAGCAGTGGACTGATATAGGCTGATGATGATGATGTCTTCGATCTGTTTCTATCTGGTGGGATGACGACATGCGAAAGATTGCACTCCGATGTGATTGAGAATTTGACCGGAGTATCTAATGGATGAGGCAAGCTGAAGACAGGCGGTGTGGCGCTCGTTAGGGGAGGCCTATGTCCAGCTGTGGACTGTGATGATGATAGATAGACAGATAGATAGATAGACAATACTTTTATTGCACACTTAAAAATAAAACAAACAAGGTAAAAAAAAAAAATACAAGATATGTGTCAATTTGGCGGTCTTATCGCTCAAGAGCGATCTCTACCAGACAACCGTGGATGGATAGGATCGTTGGACTGAAAAAGGGGATCTGTGTGCGTTATTATGTAGTTAATTACAACATGAAATTTCATATTATGTTACATACAAATACCTATCTACTATAAATACATATATACTTTATAACTAATAATACATACCTACTTATATAAATATATAATATTAATTTTATAACGGAAAAAAACAAGGGTGTGGTCAGTGACAGCAGGACAAATAGTGTTCCTTTACCATGCTCTTGAATATTGATGATGATACATAGATACATAGATAGAATATACTTTATTGCACAAAAAGTTGTACATAGGCGAGCATAATGCTAGATAGCATTCTCTACCTGCTAACCTTTGGGTAGTGTGGACAACGGTTTGGTAGGTAGTGCTATATAATAGAGATAATAAAATATACTACTCATAATGATACTAAGCTACTTATATTATACTGAAACAGTAATATATATACCTATATAAATAATTAATATATAATTATAATTACGTACCGAATTATTCTTGCGAAAGAAAATAGTCATAGACTCTAGATCTGAAGACATTTATCGAGGATGACGATCTATTTCTTAACTTAAACTTCAATTTTTTCCAGGAGAACTAGACAACGGCAACGGCTCGGCGCGTCTGAACATGTTCCGGCATCAACACGAAGTGAAGACTGGCATGACATCGTCTCTCAGCCACGAGATACTCGGGTTCGATGCCCAGGTAGGCACCGCTCTTTAGTTCTCTTAACACTTTGATTGCTGAAATCACACGGTATGTGTTTTCTACAAGTGACTAATATGCGTCCACACTAGCGCAGCGGCTGAGAAAATACAGATCTGTGTGACTCAGCACAGCTGTAATGTTTTTCGAAGGAAACGCATGTGCGGCGCAACACAACCGCTGTGTAGAGCGGCAGCACGAATGGCTTAGGTTAAAAAAAAGATGGCAGTCGTCGAAAAAAGTTCGCAGTCAAAGTGTTAAGGATATGTTTGACAAATTTTCAAACATACCCTTCGTAAAAAGGCTTATTACAAAATATCATATTATCTAGCTAGACGATAAAAATGCTTGAGACGAGTTTTGCTCCAACTCGAAAACTAACAAGGTAAAGGTTTCTTGTTCGCTTCTTTACTTTACCTCCAAAAACGGTCCCGGAAGGAAGCCACGGGCGAGGTCGGCCAAGAAAGCGCTGGCGAGACGACCTTAACGCCTTCCTCGGAGATTGGTGGAAGATCGCACGTGACTGCACTGAGTGGAAAGATTTGGGGGAGACTTTTGCCCAGCAGTGGGACAAAATAGGGTAAATAAAATAAAATAGAATAAGAAGACTACTTAGTTAGTAAGAACCTACTAAGTAGTCTTATAAATATAATTGTATAACTAAACTTGTTTGTGTATGTGTCTGATAAATAAGTTTATTTCTTTCTTTCTATTTATTATTCATTTATTTATTCTGTATTCACAGGGTAACGTAGTAAACTACGGGTGTTCCGAGCTAATGACCGCAGAACGTATCGGAGAGCGCTCAGCCAAACTCGTGTCATTCTTGGATCTGGCCGGGCACAGCAAGTACCAGCGCACCACGAGACACGGGATAACGGGGTACTCGCCGCACGCGGCCATGTTGGTGGTAAGGAACCTGTTGACTCATGTGATATACTGACTCATGATATAACTCACATTCGCCAAACGCGTGTCGTTCCCGGTCTGCGAAATAGTTTCATTCCTGGACCTGGCCGGGCACGTACCAGCATACCAATAGACACGGGATAACGGGATATTCGCCGCACGTGGCCATGTTGCTGGTAAGGGACCTGTTGACTCATGATACACTGACTCATTGGTAAATGAGGTAGGAGGTGGTAAAAAAGACTCAGAATGAGTCTACTAGTCGGACTCGCGGACTCACACATTGGCCAATTTGAGAAATTTAGTAAAAATCTGTTTATTTTTTTGAATAAAAATATGTTTGACTCAGATTTGTTACCTCATTTGACTAACTAATACGTCTAGTTTTTTCATTCGACTAATGAACACGCTGACTCATTCGACTTTAATACTTCTTTATTTATCTGACTCATTTGAATGATAAAAATTTTTTTCAGATATCAGCAACAGCCGGTATAACACCCATAACAGAAGAACACATGGGGATCCTCTTAGCTCTGCGGTTACCATTCTTCATAGTGATCAACAAATGCGAGCTGGCGAGAACCAATGTGAGGCCCTTGATGGGGCGGCTGGCTAACATGCTGAGGAATCATGATAAGGTGACTCATTCATTCTATCATTCTTATGAACTCAAAGGAACCAAACCTTTTGAGTAAGTGTAGTGATAATTATAGTGTACTAGCGGACCTTCCCGGCTTCGCACGGTTTTAGTACGGATCTCTAACTTTTTTGAAAATATAATATAGCCTATGCTCATCGGGGATAGTGTAGCTTCCCAACGGTGAAAGTCAAGTTCAAATCGGTCCAGTAGTTTCGGAGCCTGAAACAAACAAACAAAACAATCTAACATATCCTCTTTATAATATTAGTATAGATGTCCAGAAGTGCTATCTTAAAGGACACATGAACAAAGTGTCTTCACCTTTAAGTATAGATACATTAAGAAAAGTGCCAATGGACAATCTATAAATTTATTTCCGGCCCTGGTGGGGGCACAGAGAGGGGCCTCGAGGCTCGGCCTCATTACCCCGGCGTCAACTCGAGGGGTGACGACCCCTCGGTCCTTGGGTTTTGTAGGAATATTGTTTTTTCCCTTATTAGATAGATAGAATATACTTTATTGCACAAAAAGTTGTACATAGGCGAGCATAATGCTAGATAGCATTCTCTACCTGCTAACCTTTGGGTAGTGTGGACAACAGTTTGGTAGGTAGTGCTATATAATAGAGATAATAAAATATACTACTCATAATGATACTAAGCTACTTATATTATACTTAAACAGTAATATATATACCTATATAAATCTATATATATAAAAGAAAGTCGTGTTTGTTACAACACTTATAACTCAAGAACGGCTGGACCGATTTGGCTGAAAATTGGTGGAGCGATAGTTTAAAACCAGGAGACGCACATAGGACTTTTTATACAATTTGACACAGAGATTCGATTTCCACGGGGGCGAAGCCGCGGGGCGCAGCTAGTAATTAATATATAATTATAATTACGTACCGAATTATTCTTGCGAAAGAAAATAGTTAGAGACTCTAGATCTGAAGACATTATCGATGTTATTGAAAATGAAAAAATGAAAATGAAAAGTTTTTATTTCTTTAAGCTTACAAATAAGCACTTAGACACGTCATATTTTATAGTTCACTTCAATTTTTTGTCCACTAGTGGAAGAAGTGACAAGAAACCACTAGTATGTAGATAACTTAATTGTCTGTCTTGTGTGTCTTATTCTCAATGTTCTTTTTTTTTTTTGGCAGCATTCGGTTTATAATCTTTTTGCCAATGGACACGTTCTTAGTAATATGTTGATATAAAAATAAGTTAATACTAAATTAGCCATTAGCCAATTCTATTTCTAGATTTTAATTATACTCTAAGTGTATTTTAAATTTATTTAAAATGTGATTGTCTATTCTAATATTAGAGGTATAAACAGGAAAGGTTTGATCTTTTGTATGTTTGTTTGTATCGAATAGGCTCTGAAACTACTGGAGCGATTTGAAAATTGCTTTCACCTTTGGGAAGCTACACTATCCGCGGTGAACATAGGCTATATAAAGAACTTAGAAATGTGAAATTAGAATTTAACGCGGGTGAAACCGGGGGAAACAGCTAGTATACTATACAATAAAAAAGAAACAACGAATGTGAGCTGGCGTGAACTGTTAATTAGCAAACTGAAATGGCAATGGGCCGGCCATATCTCGCGAAGAGCCGACAACCGCTGGGGTAAACGGTTTCTTTCTGGAGACCACGACTCGGAAAACAAGTGTATGACGCCCTCCGACCAGGTGGGAAGACGACCTGCGAAAAACTGCAGGTAGATGCTGGATGCATCAAGCGGAAGACAGTGCGCTGTGGCGCTCATTGGGGGAGGCTTATTTATTTATTTATTGAACGTACAAAACATCATCATCACCATCAGCCTATAGCAGTCCACTGCTGGACATAGGCCTCCCCCAATGAGCGCCAATCACATATGAGGTTACATAAAGCTTGATCAGAACTTGATTGCAACTTAAACACAATGTAGGTGCTGCTATAATAATAATATTATCGAGTAGGTAGAGTTATTACAGGTTATTAAAACAAGACAGAAAAAAGGTATACAATTGGAACTACGGTTGCTTATCCACCTACGAACTAACATAGGCAGATGAATAAAAAAATGAATAAAATAATTTATTTATAGCCACACTATATAATAAACGGTTACAATAATTATTTATTTATTAATATTTTTTTTTTAATTGACCCTTTTTTTTTTTTTTTTTTTATTAGCTTTGGGGTGGCTATCGTATCACTGCGGCCATGATAGGCCTATTGTGATCGCCACTTTTACATCAGTCCCGAAGCCGTGGCGTTCATAGTTCGCCACTAACCCTTGCAGCTGCTAGGAACTGTAGGATTTTCTTCGGGGTGATGTCTTTCAGCTCGTCTGGGCTATGCAAATGCTTGCCCAGATGGATGCTGCGTTTGTGCATCAGTGCTCCACACTCACTTAGCAGATGGAGGGGCGTTTCATCCGCCTCCTCACAAAATCTGCAGGATTGTGTGTCGCTTAGCCCTAGTTTGAACATGTGCTTGTTAAGGCGACAGTGTCCAGTTAGGGCTCTTGTCATGATGCGAAGGTTACCTCTGCTTAGCTTCGGTTGGTATACCGACTATCGAAGGCTTTTATCAGAGATTTTGAATGATCCATGCCCGAGGAGTTTCTCCAAAGCTTGTGCGATTCCTCGAGGCAGGATCCCAGGAGTGTTCTGTGCGCCAAGCTTTTGGGTATGCCACAGAACGGCTCGGGTCCCAGCTGAGTCCCCTTGGCTCCGGAGCGCGCAAGTTCGTCGGCACACTCATTGCCGTTGATTCCTGCGTGCCCCGGAACCCATCTTAAGAGGACTCTGTTATTCGAGCCCAGAACGTTAAGTCGTGACAGACAGTCCTCAACTAGCTTGGACGTGATGACCTTCGAGTCCAACGCTAGGAGTGCCGCCTGGCTGTCAGAGTTGATAACTATAGTTTGGTTGGAGTAGCGCTTTTTCAGATTTATATCCGCGCATTCTAAGATGGCGAATATTTCTGCTTGGAAGATAGAGGCGTGATTTCCCAGGTTTATGCTTGTGCCAAACCTGGGTCGCTCTCCGTACACTCCACAGCCTACATCCGGTCCCATTTTGGAACCGTCTGTGTACCAGATTAGGCATCCATCCTTGCAGAGAGGTTGTCTATTTAGCCAATCTTCTCTGGAAGGAAGTTCCACTGTGTAGTGCTTTTCAAACACATGGCGTGGAAGCATGGCATCAGTTGTCATGCTCAGAATGGGATGTTCCATAGTTGAGTCTTTTAAAGATCTCAGTTTGTGGGAGAGCCAGTTGCCTCCGCCCAGGCAGCTGGCCCTATACATGCTGGTCTTTGCCTCTTTATGTATATACATGTGAAGAGGAGGAAGGCCCAGCAGTGCATTTAATGCCTGACCGGGGGAGGTGGACATGGCTCCCGTGGCCATAAGACAAGCAGTCCTTTGTAGGCTATTTAGTTTGTTGATAGCGGTAGACTGAAAGGCCTTGTCGTACCATGCCATAGAGGCGTATGTGATAATCGGCCTCACGATGGCAGTGTACAGCCAAAGGGCAATCCTGGGGTTTACACCCCAGTTGTTGCCCATGAGTCTGCCGCTAGCACCTAGTGCCATCTTTGCTTTATGTAAGACGTTGGCTAGGTGTGTGTTCCACGTCAGTTTTTGGTCGATGGTTACGCCCAAGTACTTTACTTCTGTGGAAAAGGTTATGATTTTACCGTTTAGTTTGGGCTTTGTGAGCTTGTCTAGCCGCCGCTTGTTGGTAAACGGTATAATCACAGTTTTGTCAGCGTTGACCGAGAGTCCACTATTGCTGCACCAGTCGCTGACAGTGTTGAGAGCTCGCTGCATGATGCTAGAGATGGTAGATTGGCAGAACCCTCGTACGACGATCACGAGGTCATCTGCATAACCTTGCGCATCGATATTGAGGTCTGCCAGTCTGCACAGGAGCTGGTCCACGGCTAGGGTCCATAGTACAGGCGATAGGACTCCGCCTTGGGGACAGCCCCTAGCCGTGATTATCTCAATGTTTGATTGGTGAAGGGATATTTTTGCTGGTGGTTGGGTCGACATTTTTGCTTGTCAGCCCATTCACCAGCAGTGATGTGGGGGAGTTATCAAAGGCCCCTTCAATGTCAAGGAATGCACAGAGTGCGATTTCCTTGTCCTCCATAGCTTTCTCCACTCTATCGATGAGGCTACTAAGCGCCGTCTCAGTGGATTTGCCCTTGCGATAGGCATGTTGGCTATGGTGGATGGGAGACGCGACAAGCGCCACGTCTCTAATGTGTCTGTCTACCACTTTCTCCATTGTTTTAAGAAGAAAGGAAGAAAGGCATATTGGTCTGAAGGACTTTGGCTGGCTGTAGTCCTTCTTTCCTGCCTTGGGTATAAAGACAACTTTGACATTAGTCCATGGTTCTGGCACAGTTCCCCAGGCGAGGCTCGCTCTGAAGATTTTTAACAGATATGGAGTGAGGACGTCGATTCCCCGCTGTAAGAAAACAGGGAGAATTTCATCCTCACCACATGCTTTGTTAATTTTAAGAGAGTTAACGGCCCACCTTACCTGATTCGGTCTTATAATCCGGGCCGCCCTGTTCCAGTCCTCATTCCGAGGCTTATAGGGGTTGGCAGGAGCCGGTTGAAGTGATGTTTTGTACCGTGAACCAGGGAAGTGGGTCGAAGCCAGCAACTCTAGGGTTTCACTTTCATTTGTTGTGAAAGTGCCATCTCCTTTCTTAAGGAGACCTATTGGATTAGTGTTGGCTTTAGAGAGCAGTTTGTGGAGTCTAGCGCTAATTGACCCTTAGTTATATTATTCTATTTTTATTTAATTTTATTTGTTTTTTGTGAGATTTATTTTGTGACATTTATTTTTAATTTTGTGTGTTTTTATTTTTAAGTTTGTATATGGATTGAGAATCTGATAATAAATGAGTTAATAATAAATAATAATAAAAAAAGGAAAACACACATTGATTGAGAATCTGATAATAAATGAGTTAATAATAAATAATAATAAAAAAAGGAAAACACACAAAAAAATACAAAACAACTTAAGTAATAGGTACGTAGTAAGTAGTGCGTAACTTAGGTAGTAGGATTTAACTTTACATAATGTAGCGTGGTAGTAGAGTCCCAAGTATAAGAATAACTAACACACACATACACACACACTCTCACACACACACACACACACACCCTCTCACACACACACACACACTCATAGGCAGCTCCTGTTGCACGGACTGTGAGACCGGTGTCCTCAGGAGCAGCCGCCAGACACAGAAAATAAGGTATCAGTGCTATCTATTAAATTAAATAATAAATAAATAAATAATGCTGGACAATTCACACAGCATTATCTAGCCCCATGGTAAGCAGAGCTTGTGGTATGGGTACTAGATAACTGATATACATAATACAATACATTACATAGATAGATATTTTTTATTATACATAGAAAACGACCAGACCACCCGGAACAAATATCTGCAGATCGTACACACAATTGTCCCGAGGCGGGAATCGAACCCGCAACCTCCTGCGTCGCAGGCGGACCTTCGCCCACCGCGCCACATCGGTCGTCGACTCGAATAAAAAGTCCATAGAGTTATTTTTGTACGTCCAGTTAATAGTAAGTAATCATTAATAGCAATTATCAATTTAATTAATTTTATATTTGTATTTAAAAATTATATTTAATTTAGTTTATTGTAAAATCTATGTATTTGTAATGAAGAGCAGGACATCCTGGCACAAGTATATTTACATACTTAAAAGGATGTCCTAACAACTGTCTAGCATGTAAGATACTTTTTTCTACAAATAAACAATTTTCAATTTCAATTTTCAATTTCAATTTTCAATTTCAATTTTCAATTTCAACTTGTGTTTCCCTATGTGCGCGGCTAATAAGGTCCAATCTCAGCTTGTTGTCACTGTCGACAGAGGACGACAGTGACACTGGTATTATTACTTAGTTTTAATACATTTATTATAATCTAATTATCAGTTATTTGATTATTGTCTAAATATTTAATTAACTTTAATTTATAATTATTATGTGACTTGTAATATTCGTTTTTTTACCAATAAATGGATTATTCTGATTATTCTGGTTTTCCATTGTTATGATGGTAATGAGAAGTATTTGTTGACAATAGTGTATGTATCGTTTCAGAAACCACTGCTGATAACGGATGAGAGTCTCGCCCGGAACTGCTGCGGGCCGCAGAAACTGATCCTGGACTCTATCGAGCCGGAACAAGAGACTATGGATGGACAGTAAGCAAGAAACACACACGTTGCCACACACTCTTATAATTATTTATGTATTTATTGATGTAATCAGAACGGCCCTGGGCCAATTGTACTAATTGCAGAGGTTAATATAACTAATAAATAAATAAATCATCATCGTCATCAGCCTATATCAGTCCACTGCTGGACATAGGCCTCCCCCAATGAGCGCCATTGCGCCCTGTCTTCAGCTTGCCGCATCCAGCATCTACCTGCAGTCTTTCGCAAGTCGTCATCCCATCTGGTCGGAGGGCGTCCTACACTACGTTTACCGAGTCGTGGTCTCCACTCAAGAACACGTTTGCCCCAGCGCGGCTGTCGATTCTTCGCGAAATATGTGGCGCGGTGGGCGAAGGACCGCCTGCGACGGTTGCGGGTTCGATTCCCGCCTCGGAACAATTGTGTGTACGATCTGCAGATATTTATTCCGGCTATTCTGGTCGTTTTCTATGTATAATAAAAAATATCAAGCTATGCAATATATTGTATTATGTATATCAGTTATCTAGTACCCATAACACAAGCTCTGCTTACCATGGGGCTAGATAATGCTGTGTGGATTGTCCAGCATTATTTATTTATTTATCCCGTTTCAAATGACTTTAAAAGAGTTAAAGCAGCCATAATGAAATTATACAAAAAGAAGTAAAATTGATAAATTTACACCGTATCTAAAAGTCTCTTTCTTCAGATCTTCTATCTCTTTCTACAGATCTTCTATCTCTTTCTTCAGATCGTGCGAGCAAGTAGCAGTATTCCCAGTGTCCTGTGTCCGCGGTTTTGGCCTTAACGCATTGCATGCCCATCTGTTAGCGTTGGAGCCACCATCGCTGCACCATCTACCGCCACCAGAGGAGGTAAGTGTGCCCACTGGTGGGCTTATGTAACCCCTCTATAATACCCCCACTCACTTGTTATGACCTACGGAGCTGAGACGTGGACACTCACGATAGGGCTGGTCTACCAGTTCAAGGTCGCTCAGCTATGTTACGCTGGTGGGATGACGACCTGCGAGAGACTGCAGGCTGAAGACAGGGCGCTATGGCGGTCATTAGGGGAGGCCTATGTCCAGCAGTGGACATAGTCCATATAGTGGTGGCGGCTGATGATGAACCACCGCTCATGTCCCACACAGGGGGATAGTATATCTGCTGTCTGCCTGCAGTCTTCCGCAGGTCGTCATCCCACCTGGTCGGAGGGCGTCCTGCTCAAAATTTGCCGAGTCGCGGTCTCCACTAAATAACACGTTTATCCCAGCGGTCGTCGGTTCTTCGCGGGATATGGCCGGCCCATATAATATATGTACATATAGTAAACTAACTTACCATTTTCGTTTCAGGAAACAGTAGAGTTCCAAATCGACGAGATTTTCCACGTGGGGGACAGCGGCGACCCCGTGGTAGGGGGACTGCTGACGCGCGGGCGGCTGTACGAGCGGGACAGACTGCTAATAGGTAATGTACCTCATGTATGTTAGAACGAGAAGAGACTATAAACAGTAATTTGATGTTGCTATATTACCTACAAACTTAACTATAAATAGAGTGCCCTCAAAGAGGAGAAAACCCCAACAGATAGCTTGTAGGTAATGTACTTCATATGTGTCAGAACGAGACAGACTGCTTGTAGGTAATGTATAGACACAGTACTAATCGACGAGATATTCCACGTGGGGGACAGCGGCGACCCCGTGGTAGGGGGACTGCTGAAGCGCAGGCGGCTGTACGAGCGGGACAGACTGCTTATAGGTAATGTACCTTATGTATGTTAGAACGAGATAGATAGAGGAGGTTACATTTAATAAATAATGCTGGACAATCTACACATCATCTTCTAGCCCTAAGAGAAGCAGAGCTTGTGTTATGGGTACACTAGATACATAAATACAATACATACATAATTTTTTTTTTAAGGCGGTACCCCGAGTCACACTAGCGCCGCCACCTACTTTATGTTATTATTACGTTGTTGCTCAACATAATAATAAGATAAAATATATACTCTCAGACTTTTAACTAAAAAATCAAATCATGGTAAATATCCCGTTTTAAATGACTTTAGTGTTAATAACTTTCTAACTATTTATTTTCTTGCCAGGTCCACTAGACGACGGGTCTTTCAAGCTGGTTGGAGTCCGCAGCATCTACCGTAACCGAGTGCCCAGCGGCACCGCACGCGCCGGCCAGCCCGCCTCTCTAGGGCTACAGCAGCCTTGCCCACCTGTGAGTATCACGACATAAAATAAAGCAAAGTCGGAATTTCTCTGAAGGATAGGATTCGTAACGAATACATCCGACAGAGAACCAAAGTTATCGATATAGCTCTGAGAATTAGCAAGCTGAAGTGGCAGTGGGCCGGCCATATCTCGCGAAGAACCGACGGCCGCTGGGGCAAACGTGTTCTTGAGTGAAGACCACGACTCGGTAGACATATTGTAGGACGCCCTCCGACCAGGTGGGATGACGAACTGCGAAAGACTGCAGGTAGATGCTGGACGCGGCAAGCTGAAGACAGGGCGCTATGGCGCTCATTGGGGGAGGTCTATGTCCAGCAGTGGACTGCTATAGGCTGATGATGATGATGTGGTTGCGGGTTCAAGTCCCAAAGCCAAAGCCATATTTATATTTAAATAACTTTAGTGAAATGTTTTTGCATTAAGATATTATAAACTCATAGTGTATGTTAAGAAA
The DNA here is from genome assembly GCA_947044415.1 of Eupithecia dodoneata. NCBI lineage: Eukaryota > Metazoa > Arthropoda > Insecta > Lepidoptera > Geometridae > Eupithecia > Eupithecia dodoneata. Next base: position 4,944,013 of record OX345684.1, read on the forward strand.
GAACGTTACCTCCTAATACAGATATTCCTATAGTTAAAAGGAGGTCTCGAACACTGAAAAATAAAAAATAAAAATAAAATAAAATAAAATGCTGGACAATCCACACAGCATTATCTAGCCCCATGGTAAGCAGAGCTTGTGTTATGGGTACTAGATAACTGATATACATAATACAATACATTAAGAATAAAGAATAAAGAATTTATTTATAGCCACACACCAAAATAAACAATTACAAAAAAAAAGGAAAACACATTAAAAATACAAAACAACTTAAGTAGTAGGGATTTAAACTTTATATAATGTAGCGTGGTAGTAGAGTCCCAAGTATAATAATAACTGGTCTTTCCCTATGTGCGGCTAATAAGGTCCAATCTCAGCTTGTTGTCATTATCGACAGAGGACGATAGTGACACTGGTTTTCAGGCTGGACCTTAAATTGGGGTGACGTCGTGTCTCGAGTAACGGTCCACAGATTAAACATAACAAAGTTTTACATTCATAGGTATAAGTAAGAATAAAAACCAAGAGTTGGAGAAAAATCAATGGTACAATAAGAGGTTAAAATGTATAATTAAACAAATAGATATGATAAGTATAATCATATTAAGTACATGCAGAAAATGAAGAAAATTAAGGATGTTTTTGGGTAGGTGTATTGACTTAGGAGCTTTTTTGTTTGGACAATAATATAATAATTTTTGTTTGACATTACATAGATAGATATTTATTATACATAGAAAACGACCAGATCACCCGGGACAAATATCTGCAGATCGTACACACAATTGTTCCGGGGCGGGAATCGAACCCGCAACCTCCTGCGTCGCAGGCGGACCTTCGCCCACCGCGCCACATAGGTCGTCAAATGTCAATAATGTACGAGTATATGAACCATAGGAGAACGAGAAGTCCCGTCCGAGTCGTGTAGTTTCGGGAGGTTTTATTTATTTAAACTTTATTGCACTATTAGAGGTACAAAGGGTGGGCTTAATGCCGAGGCATTTTCTACCTGCCAACCAGGAAACACATGTTTTAAATAAAGGGTTGGCGTGCTAACATTACATACAAATATAAACGTAGTAACTATATTTATTACATTTTATAATTTATATGTATATATTTATACCTAAAATACATATTATATTATACAGGTTTTCAATTCATTGAAATACGTTTGGGTTTATGAAATGCATTTTCTGTCCTAGGTCCGCCCCGGCATGGTCCTGCTCTCAGTCCCCGCCGGCTACAGGCGCTCCCGGCGCTGCGCGTGGCCGCCCTGCGAGGGAGACTGTACCAGGAAACAGGAGGTAAACATATATCAACCGACTGGTGTCTGCCCGCGTCTTCGCACGCGTTGTTGCCTAGGTCCGCCCCGGCATGTCCCAGGAAGACCAGAACAGCCAATAGGCTAACGAACAGCTCTTGAGAAGCCTGCAAGGCTGTCATAGCTCTTGAGAACCCTGCAAGTCTCTCATAGCGACAGCACATGACTCGAAGAAAGCTTTCCTCGACGTAGTAACCGAAAAAAAAGAATACGAGTTCGTTTCATGCCTGCATTTGACAACGAAAATAACGTTGAATCGAATGTTGACGACTATCTATATCTATATATATAAAAGAAAGTCATGTTTGTTACAACACTTATAACTCGAGAACGGCTGAACAGATTTAGCTGAAAATTGGTGGAGAGGTAGCTTAGAACCAGGAGTCTAACATAGGATACTTTTTATCATTTAAACTATTTGACACATAGATTTCCACGGGGGCGAAGCCGCGGGGCGCAGCTAGTTAATATAATAAAAATAAATCATTTGTTTCAGCCCATAGAAAAGTAACAGATTTTATTTAACTTATTCTTCGGTCCATTGTAATATACATATGAGAATATAATATATAAGAATTACTATTCTTTCACCGTTGGGAAGCTACACTATTCCCGGTGAACATAGGCTATATTATATTTAAAAAAAAGTTAGGGATCCGTACTAAAACTCCAATAATGTAACCCACGGTGTAAAAAAATCACCTAATAAAGTGAAATTCGAGTTTAACGCGGGTGAAACCGCGGCGCGCAGCTAGTTAGCTATTATTCTGTATACTTAAAGAAGGTAGGTAGGTACCAAAAAATGTTCGTTTGCTCGAAGTTTATTTAATACCTTGCTTGTTATGTTTGTTCAGATATGTGAAATGTACAATACAATACAAAAATTATTTATTGTACACCTTAATCAAATCAATCATTACAAAAATACATTATATGCGACAAGTACAATGGGCGGCCTTATCCAACCTTTAACACTTTGATTGCTGAAATCACACGGTATGTGTTTTCTGCAAGTGACTAATATGCGTAAATCCACACTAGCGCAGCGGCTGAGAAAATACAGATCTGTGTGACTCAGCACAGCCGTAATATTTTTCGAACGAAACGCATGTGCGGCGCAACACAGCCGCTGTGTAGAGCGGCAGCACGAATTTTTTAGGTTAAAAAAAAGATCGCAGTCGTCGAAAAAAAAATCGCAGTCAAAGTGTTAATGTAATTTCTTTTGAGAAAATAAATATTATTTAAACCGTTCTATTTTATTACCAGATATCAGACCTAATACGCTCCAAGCAATCGCCCATCCCAACGCGTTCGCTGCGGAAGAAGAACAAGAATCTGTTGCAAGACCTCGCGCACGCAGAGGAGGTGTTAACTAAGGACATTGAGAATAACCAATGTAACCTGTACCTGTCGGATAGCGAACAGACGGACATACAGGTAAGTGCTACTAACAGGTTTGTACTACTACAGTTATTAAATGTCATCTGTGACTGTACATTTACGTTGTTTTTATTAAAAGCATCCGCCTGCGACGCAGAAGGTTGCGGGTTCGATTCCCGCCTCGGAACAATGGTGTGTACGATCTGCAGATATTTGTTCCGAGTGTTCTGGTCGTTTTCTATGTATAATAAAAAATATCTATCTATGTAATGTATTGTATTATGTATATCAGTTATCTAGTACCCATAACACAAGCTCTGCTTACCATGGGGCTAGATAATGCTGTGTGAATTGTCCAGCATTATTTAAAAAAATAGCTTAATGTAAAGAAAAGAATAAATAAGATAATAGAATCCCGACCCCTTCTATAACAAAATTCCAAAAGTTGTTCGTGATTTGACGACGTGACTCGGTAAACGTAGTGTAGGACGCCCTCCGACCAGGTGGACTGACGACCTGCGAAAGACTGCAGGTAGATGCTGAATGCGGCAAGCTGAAGACAGGGCGCTATGGCGCTCATTGGGGGAGGCCTATGTCCAGCAGTGGACTGCTGTAGGCTGATGATGATGATGATGACATATGTACAAGTATTTGTGGTAGTAAATCGGTATATTTTATGTATATTAAATTTAAGTATATATATTTTATATGGGCCGTAGTTTTTGAGTATGTTCCATCCTGTGCTAGACTAATGTTGCCTGTAATAAATGAATTATTATTATTAATTGTTTTTTCCAGGAGGAAATAAAATACGTTGCGGACGAGAACAGCAACCCAGAGCTGGAACAACCCTGCGCGTGCGCCGACCGCGTCATGTTGGAGGACCCCAACGACCCGCGCGGCTGTCTTTTCTTCCAGGTTAGGTTACATACAATTTTCGTTTTTCAAAGCTGTTTTTTGTTCCATGTCATGTACCAATAAATAAATAAATAATACAGGACAATCCACACAGCATTATCTAGCCCCATGGTAAGCAAAGCTTGTGTTATGGGTACTAGATAACTGATATACATAATACAATACATTAAATAGATAGATATTTTTTATTATACATAGAAAACGACCAGAACACCCGGAACAAATATCTGCAGATCGTACACACATTTGTTCCAAGGCGGGAATCGAACCCGCAACCTCCTGCGTCGCAGGCGGACCTTCGCCCACCGCGCCACATCGGTCGTCAATAAACGATTTGTTTATTTAATAATTTAATTACCATATATAATCATCATCAGCCTATAGTAGTCCACCGATAGACATAGGCCTCCCCTAATAAGCGTCATAGCGCTAGCGATAACTTTGGTTCTCTGTCGGATGTATTCATTACGAATCCTATCCTTCAGAGAAACTCCGAGCATAGCTCTTTCCATAGCTCGCTGAGCGACTTTGAACTGGTGGACCAGCCCTATCGTGAGTGTCCACGTCTCAGCTCATATATTATACAGTATAATATATTATATAATTCTGTAATTAGTATTTTATTTATAATATCCCATAACTTACAAGCACACAGATCCCCTGGTACTGTCCACGATCCTATCCATCCATGGTTGTCTGGTAGAGATCGCTCTTGAGCGATAAGACCGCCAATTGTACTTAATTTTTAAGTTTTTACTGTACATAGTTTATAGTTAAAGTGCAATAAAGAATTTTCTATCTATCTATCTAATTGCATCTAAGTATATCAGTTATCTAGTACCCATAACACAAGCTCTGCTTAGCTTGGGGCTGGATAGTGCTGTGTGAATTGTCTGGTGTTATTTATTTATTATTTTGTTTATTTATGATTGCAGGCAACAGTGTCAGTGATCCGCCACTCCACGGCCATCCACCCTGGCTTCCAATGCACCGTCCACGTCGGGAACGTCAGGCAGACTGCCATCATAGAGGTAAGGGCATAATATTCCTATTTGACGACCGATGTGGCGCGGTGGGCGAAGGTCCGCCTGCGACGCATGAGGTTGCGAGTTCGATTCCCGCCTCGGAACAATTGTGTTTACGATCTGCAGATATTTGTTCCGGGTGTTCTGGTTGTTTTCTATGTATAATAAAAAATATCTATCTATGTAATGTATTGCATTATGTATATCAGTTATCTAGTACCCATAACACAAGCTCTGCTTAGCTTGGGGCTAGAAGATGCTGTGTGAATTGTCCAGCATTATTTATTTTATCATTTTGGGCCCTTAAGGCGCTAGGCGGGACCCCTAGGCACACTAGCGCCGCCGACTGTTTTATCTTATATTTATATGTGCTTAAGTCATATATAAGATCTAAAGTCATTTAAAACGGGATATTTACCATGATTTGATTTTTGAGTTATCCAATATTTCGGCACAGTTGCATGCGCCATGATCACGGAATAACTAAAATCAAATCATTGATTTCTATTTACTGTATATTGACCACTATTCTCATCGTTCCAGGGTATAATGTCGCGCGGCAACGTGGTGCGAGCGGGGGAGAGCGCGTCCGCCTTGTTCCGCTTCGTGCGAACCTGCGAGTACCTGGCCAAGGGGCGGCAGCTGTTGTTCACACAGGGACTGGGGACCAGGTAAGAGAGATAGAGACATATATATATATATATAGAGAGAGAGAGAGAGATAGACATATATATATATATATAGAGAGAGAGAGAGATCAACAAGGCTAAGGCGATTTACAGGGTGTTGAATGGGCCCGTAGCCAAGTCAATAGATTTCTTTCCGGCCCCGATGGGGGCACAGAGAGGTGCTCGAGGCTTGGCCTCATTACCCCGGCGTCAACTCGAGAGGTGACGACCCCTCGGTCCTTAGCCTGAGCCGCGCGACAGTATCGCTACAAAAAGTCGCGAGCGCTCTAAGTACGTATTGCTTACCCGAACTATTTCTTGACGACGACCGATGTGGCGCGGTGGGCGAAGGTCCGCCTGCGACGCAGGAGGTTGCGGGTTCGATTCCCGCCTAGGAACAATTGTGTGTGCGATCTGCATATATTTGTTCCGGGTGTTCTGGTCGTTTTCTATGTATAATAAAAAAAAATCTATCTATGTAAAGTATTGTATTATGTATATCAGTTATCTAGTACCCATAACACAAGCTCTGCTTACCATGGGGCTAGATAACGCTGTGTGAATTGTCCAGCATTATTATTAAATATATTGAAAGTTTCAATTATGTTCTACCTTAAAACTTGGCATGCAAATATTAAGATGGTTGTATTTTGTAAATAATTAATATAGGTTTTCATTTAAATGGTCAAATTTTCAGATTGTCAACTAAAACGTATGTGGGATGTATTGTCAACTTGTTTTGTTTTTCTTATTCCTCTGTTCATTTACATAATGCAGCTTTATATGTATTATATAATAGAGGAAATTATTTTGGTTTTTGTACATCTTAAGTTTCGTAATACATATTAACTTTTATGTATTTCCCAATATTTTTTTATTTATCCCGTTTCGTCCCACTGCTGGGCAAAGGCCTCCCCCAAATCTTTCCACTCAGTGCGGTCACGTGCGATCTCCCACCAATCTCTGAGGAAGGCGTTAAGGTCGTCTCGCCAGCGCTTTCTTGGCCGACCTCGCTTGCGGCTTCCTTCCGGGGCCCAGGGTGTTGCAGCATTAGCCCACCTCTCGGGGTGCATTCGGCTAATGTGCTCCGCCCACTTCCATTTTAGTGTCGCGGTCTTAACTCCCGCACCGAAAATATCTGTCAAAGATTCCCAAATAAAATAAAAATAATATCAAATTTCGTTGCGTACTAACAAAAGTTTTTCTGTTACAGGGGCGTCGGCAGGATCACACAAATCTTCCCGTACGTGCCTTGAAGACATCATCTTCAAAACATCATCCGAAGCGGTCGCTTCACTGGCTTCGCTTACACTGCTCGCTGCCAAAACTAAGTAAAACAGAAATCAGTTCAGCTTAAGGTGGCATCCCTAGGCAAACTAGCGTCGCCACCTAGGATAACATTAAAAACAAACAAGAAATAAAAACTTTTCATTTTCACTCAACACTTTTCTTCCCCGGCCGAGTCCCGGCGGCGCACGGCCGGGGCACGGCCGAGCCACGGTCAGGCATGAATCACTTCATACAAAAAGTTTACCATAGTACAGCAACCACTAGAGGCGTTGTAGCAAACTATTCTGTATCGATTAAGTAACGCCGTCATTTTCTATGATTTTTAACGTTTGGCCTCAGTTTTACTGCATCTTTTGGTCCAACGTTTTGTCTAGTCCTGTCTAGATTTTTATTAAGTGAATATCGTTGCTAATAATAAATACCCCTGCGTGTTATATGCTATGTTTTCTTTATGTATCAGATGAGGGAAGCCACGGGCTGAAGCATGTTCTTATATATGTGTACTTATTAGTATAGATCAAAGTATTTTCTTTGTAGGTGTGTGAGTGATTTTTAATTAGATAATAAATAACAAGTAATTCTAATCGGCGCGATAGATGGCGCTGTAGTAATATTTTTAGAAATTAAATTTACTTTTTCATTAGGATGTTCTAATTTTAAATAAATTAATGGAAACTGACGTATATAATCGTATATAGCTTTGTACTATTTCGAGCTTTTTAAAAACAAGAATTCTTCCATCTCGCTCTATCTTATGCAAAGATCTTCTGTCCTTTTCGCACTTTATAAATCTACAAAATTATTTGAAGGTAAAAAGCGATGCTTTTGCAATAATAGTACTTATGTAAGTATAACTTAGAGTTTATTTTAGTCATTATTTAGAGCTTCTAGTGACGACGATAATAACGGGTTTTTGATTGTGAAAATAATTAATTTGTGTATTATGTATTAAAAAAAAATGATAGCTAAGTACAATTGTTGCTTTAATTTTGTTAGGTTACCCGACTGGAAAAGGCGGGTATGTTTTGGTGAGAAGTAGCTTAGGCTAATTAGATAAATATGGAATCATATGATAAATTCACTCATGAGTCGATATCTGTCAATCAATAAGTACAATCAAGTAGAAGTTGACTCATGATGTAAAACTTTACTCATGGGTCAAATCAATTAGTCGTAGAGATAAATTTACCTACGAAATTGTTAAGAGCGTTATTAGTTCGTAAATATTGACTAATGGCTATATATGACACGCGCATGAGTCAAAATATGTCAAAAATCTATTTACTAATTCATAAAATATAATAACAATTGTCAAAATTTCTCTGTAATACTTCATTTTAAAATTTATATTTATTTAAATAATTATTGTAATCAAGCTTATCTAGGATATCACAGCAATTCACAAATCGCAAAAAAAGGATTTGTAAAGGTAAAAAATATATTAAGTCTGTAATTTGCAATACTTATACAATTTTTTAAATATACAAGCGAGCACAAATATGTAACTGTCTCTAACGCCCGAATATTCAAACGCAACTCATTTTTAAAAGACTCGCGGTTTTATGACAGTTTTCAATGAAAATAATATGTCAAAAATTAAATCATTCAGTGATTAAAGCTACGCGTTTACAGGCCGGCATCCGACTCTCCGCACTGACCGTATTATACAGATTTTAGTATCCCGTGTATGGTTTGCCATACAAATTGTATTTGTATGGGTGCGTCCACTGATTTGCACCGCACGGACCGGCAGCATCGGGCTGATAGAAATGCCGGCGATCGGTTTGGTGCGGATGACGTCATTCAGTCAGTGCGGAGCGTCCGAAGGTGGCATGTCGACGCTAGCTTAAAATGTAAGAAGATACGTTTGAGGAATAAATTATTGGGGTCATCTTACACAGAGAGGTGACGCGACGCTGCGCGCACTGTCATTCAAAGTTTAACTTTATTTACTACGCAAAAAGGTACAAATTTTATTGACATAATACGAAAACTCTCCGGCTGCGCCAATTTGTATCTTTTTAAGTAGTAAATAGAGTTAGTTATATTTTAAATCCAAATGCGCGCAGCGTCGTGTCGCGTCGCGTAGGTGTGAGCTGAAACTAAGTTAAAAAAGCTTCCGATAATATAATCTGATAATAAATATACTAGGAATATAAATTAGCTCTACTAAATCTTTAGTAATTGTAATAGGAAATTTTTACTAATAGTTCTGACACTTTTTGTATCGCACATTAATAAATAAAAGTATTTCAAATTAATTATATGTTTTATTGTTACCTATACCTTTTTCGAAATAAGCAATGAATTAGGTAAGCTGCAATAGCGGTGGGCCGACCATATCTCGAAGAACCGACAACCGCTGGGGTAAACGAGTGGAGACGGCGACTCGGCAAATGTACATAGTATAGGACGCTTTCCGGACAGGTGGGATGATGATCTGCGAAATACTGATGGATGCGGAAAGCTAAAGACGGGTGCTGATTGAGGGAGGCCTATGCCCAGCAGTGGACTAATATAGGTTGATGAGGACACCATCATACTTTCCTAATAAAATAATTTAATAGTATAAGTGCTTATTTGTGAGCTTAAAGAAATAAAAACTTCATTTTCATTTTCATTTTCATAATAAATCTGGATTTAATTTAAAAAAAAAACTTCATTTAGATTTTTTCAAACACTTTATTCCTTAGATCTAGTTATAAGAATAAGTAAGGCTCAAAGGTACAATAGGATTTGAACTTTATTTATATATCATTAGAGGTAAATATAATTTGGACTTAAAACTAGCGCCTTCAGTAAAAACTTACATAGAAAAGTAGTAGTTTGCAGTATAATTAAAGCGTAGGTAGGTATGTCTCATTTATATTTATCATTAATAATGAGGCATAGGTAATATGTGAGTCATTAATATATTAATGACTCATTAGGTATACCGATTAATGACTCATAATGAAAATTATGCCGTCGGACTCATTATCCAACAGCAACATTTTCTTTCTTTTTTTTCAACTGAAAAACAATGTTTTACTTTCTACAGTTATTGTTATATCAGTAATTCCCAGTTGTTCCCACTGGCGCTATCACTGGTGACAAATGGGAATGGCACAGAAACGGTTAACACTTTCATGGCCCAAAACGTAAGGGCCTTGAGGCGACGGCGGCGGCGCGGCGAGGCAGAATACTTCTCTGGGTCGCACAGCCGAGGCTAGGCATTGAATGCATTAAGCGGATTAGCTATTGAATAGGTACATAGTAGTACTTTCTCAGAGAAAACCAATGAAATCTGACTTCAGGCTACCTTAAAAAGAGGCATTTATAGCTTAAAAACCTGAATATCGGACCGCCATTTTTATTTTTAAGTACCTAAGTGATTTTAGATGTATTTATTTAATATGCTGTTCTTTGTAAGTTTATACTAAAGGCTTAAATAGAAGAAATCTTTTCTTAAAGTTAATATTGCCATGAAGTGATCCACAAGTTAAAGCCGAGGGTAGATTGAAAATGTTTGATGCTACGGACATAGCTAACTTCATTTCGGTCAGCAATTTTACACCTATTAGGTCCCAAGATATCTGTCGGCGCACTGTACATATAAATAGGTTTATTCAAACTAGGTACAGTATTATACTTTTTGATCTGCTAACTCACGTGTCTAGTGATGTCTGCCCATTGTCTGTCGACCAACCTTTCCATCCTGAACAGAAAATCAAAAACACCTCGTTTATTATTTGATAATAATTTAAATTATTAGTAAATAAGGTTAAGGTTATACTATAATGAATTATTATAAAATTTGACGTGTCTAAGTGCTTATTTAGTAAGCCATTGGATATAAAGGATTCTGAATATTGAATATTCCTCCGAGCATAAAGCGTAGTAGAATTATTCTTTGACAGATATCTTGGTAGTATATTGCTTGCTAGTTACTATGTCTGTAGCTCAAATAAGTATTATTCTAACAGGTTTCTAACCATGAAGACTAATAGAAGAGACAATTTAACTTATCTACTAGGAAGAAGAAAATGGGTCCATGTATTTTGTACCTTATTTGGTACTTAGGCCCACGATGTCTTACGATTAGGTAGTGCTTATAAATAGGAAGGTAGGTACTTATAGAAATTAAGAGGATTTGGTTTAGAACAAGATTGGCTTTGGAAGAGTGTGTTTTCATCGATGTATCTATTACCTTTTGAATGAAAACTATTTAATAATACGACGGAAATAATAAAGGTTTAAATATGAAATTGCCGTTTTTTATTCAATTTTATTTAGTACCTAGGTACATTTTTTTAACACGACAGTTACCTACATATAGAAAAAAATTATAGGTATTCTGATCGTTATGTGTATTAAGAGATTTAAAAATTCGTTATAAACAGTATTTCTGAGGAGATTCATCAAAAAAATAAATAACTGCACATAAAATCTTAAAAATAGCTCATTTTTATGCGTTGTCGCTTTCAATGTTTAAAATCGTTGTATGTTTGTTTATTCGTTAGTTTTGTTGACACAAACAAAATAAAATAAATAAATAATGCTGGACAATTCACACAGCATTATCTATCTATCCCCATGGCAGCAGAGCTTGTATTATGAGTACTAGATAACTGATATACATAATACAATATATTACATAGATAGATATTTTTTTATTATACATAGAAAAACAACCAGAACACCCGGAACAAATATCTGCAGATTGTACACACAATTGTTCCGAGGCGGGAATCGAACCCGCAACCTCCTGCGTCGCAGGCGTACCTTCGCCCACCGCGCCACATGTGTCGTCGAAAATATAACCAGAATTGTTTTGTAAAAAAATAGTGTCGAGAAAATAGTTTTCTTCAAATTCTACGTACAAAACGGCAATTTCATACAGACCTAAACTATGATATAGTAAACGGGGAAAAAGTTGGTTAAGCGTTGAAGAGGGCAGGGTGATTGTGCGATGAAATATACATAATAGAGGTCTATTTTCCCATCTTTCTTACATGCTGATTTATTTTGAAGTCTACAATTCAGTGCTTGTTTTTCTTTAAAATATTTTCTTTATATTATATTCTATAAAGTAAATGTACCTAGGTAGTTATATTTTATGCTAAATACTTAGATAATTAAGAAAAAAAAGCAAAGAAAACATATTTAATAATATTTTCCACTTATCATACGTAATTTAAAGTAGGTAATTTAAATAGATACCTAGTAGTCGTTCAGATAAAGAATAAGATTGAAAATATCAGCGTTCTCTCGTCTCGTTTAGATCACATTTTATCAAATATGATCTCTAATCCCATTATTTATTTAATAGAATAGAATATAAATACATTTTATCATAACAACCTAAATTAACAAAAAAAACACACTTATAGAATAGGTACATGTAGAGAGTTGTTACAAAAAGGCTCTAGCTCAGCATAATGCTGGCTAAGCTCCGTAAGAGACTTAGCCAGCGCTGGTCTTGTTAGAGCCCGTACAGGTGACGCCACGAACAGGCATACGCAATGAAATAAAAAATTAAAGTAATAGTAAACACTAAATAAGAACACTTAAAAAACCATTGACTAAACCAAATACATAATAATAGGCCTAATACCTATATTATGACTTATTTACACGATATATACCAAAGAAACAGTCACAGACACACAAGGATGGGATTTATAAAAGTTTACACACATAAAAACTTTCTATTTTACTTATAAAACATATTTATGATCAAATAATATGGACTGACTTGAGTGTTGGCAAAACTCTTAGAACGTGTATTATTCAAACGCTTAGCAGTGTCGAAAAAACTCTTAGTTTTATAGGTCTTATAAACTTGTATACCAAAAACTCGACATTCCATATAATTTGAAATCTATTATTTCAAGTGCAATTTTATACTTTTAATAAATTTTAAATAATTATACATGTATGATATTATTTAATTTATTTAAATAAGAAACTACTAAATTTAACTAAGTGAAACTTTTATGCTAAAATATTATAATAACTTCTTATAGTATTAAAATGTATTAATAATTATTTCATAAGGTTTTCAAATATTAAAATACTTACCTAAATAATTTATTTAAGATAAAATATTTCATAAGTTTCACGAAAGACGCAAGGACTTTTATTTAGGAATTCAGTTTTATATTTACGTAATAGGACTTGAAAATTAAGTAAAAAGAAATACTAGAATGTTAGAAATTAATTAATGGTTACCTAAAAACTAAGACTACTAATATTATTTCAGGTAACATTTAGTACTTTTGAAACTATCATGGTTTATTAACACAAAAACCATTTATAACTGAACTGTACCGAAATATTGCGAGTGTTTTACCTAATGAAACAAAAAATAGACATTGAACTTGGTAATACTTAAGAATGAAACTTATATGCTTATAAATACTGATTAGTGATTAATTATTCTTATATTTGGGGCTTGCTTTTTAAATATTGCTTCTGTTTGTAAATGCAGTGTAGTCATTAAAGTCGAGAATTTCACCGCCTTTCCTGTGGCAAAGTAGACCGGTGATTCTTCCTTTTAGGTTTTTTGGTTGTTTCCTGTGTGATCTGAAGCAAAAATATATATGTATATATGAGAAGATTGAAAAGCTTTTAGTGCTAAATCAAACTGTACCCATCTATTTATTTTTAGGATGAAAAGTATCTTAATATCATCAGTACAAATCAATAAATAATGACAATCCACCCAGCATTATCTAGCTTGCGTTATGGGTACCTACTAGATGTCTGACTGATATACAATACATAACATAGATAAATATTTTTTATTACATAGAAAATATTCAAAACACTAGAAACATTAGTGTTGATGTAGACTTACTTTATAGGTACTATAACACATTTAGACTATCATGGTGAATTATAATTACACAAAAGTCTTTTACAGCGGGATATTTTGACGACCGATGTGGCGCGGTGGGTGAAGGTCCGCCTGCGACGCAGGAGGTTGCGGGTTCGATTCCCGCCTCGGAACAATTGTGTGTACGATCTGCAGATATTTGTTCCGGGTGTTCAGGTCGTTTTTTATGTATAATAAAAAATATCTATCTATGTAATGTATTGTATTATGTATATCAGTTATCTAGTACCCATAACACAAGCTCTGCTTACCATGGGGCTAAATAACGCTGTGTGAATTGTCCAGCATTATTTATTATTATTATTATTTACCATGATTTGAGTTTAATAAAAACAAAAAATAAAAGATAGGTATAACTGCCAATAAAAAACTTACTCGCAGTATCTTTAGTTATTCCGTGATAAGATAATGGTGCATGAAACTGTGTCGAATATATTAATATAATCAATATTAGAAAACTCAAAAATAAGTTATAGTAGATGACGTTTACTCACACTAGCAAAAACTCTTGCCGGCACCGGAGGCGGTTGCCTGTCCAACTCCGCTCCAGAAACCGTTGCTATCCCGCTCACTCTCTCTTCTCTCACGGTCTTTTGTCTCGCTCTCCCAACGGGTGGTACCATCCGCGTACTTTCTATAGGCTTTATACTCGCGATGACGTTTATAGGAACCTCTGGGCTTGTTCTGGATGACCCTAAAGAAGATATTAGAGTGGACGTGCTTAGAGTTTTTCCAGTATTTAGAGTTAGTTCGGTACCTAAAGTCCTTTCGCTACTGTGTACTTTATCAACAGTTGGACTTTTGATGTTTTGTAGAGTTTTCTCGGGAAGAGTTTTGTTGATACTCGAAAGAGTTTTCTCGATACTCGATAGAGTTCCTTCAGTACTCGAATCAACTCTAGGGTTTGTTTCAGGGATTCTTTTTGGCACAGTTTTTGTCTTTCGCTTCGCTTGCTCTTTATTTCTGTCTGTTCTGGGTTTTGATTGGCCGGGGCTGATGACGTCATCGTGTGAGTAGGACGGAGAATGGAGGAAAGAAGACGGATGGTCTGCTGAAGACGATGCCAGGGCTAAGGATCTGAAAATATAAAAAAATGTTTTAGTAAGTTAATTATTTACCCCTGAATGGTTTGGTTATGAAAGGTTTTTTTGATTCGAATATCTACATCCTACTCATATTTTGTCTTCCATACAAACACAATTCTTTTTTGTATTTATATTTATTTATTTCCAAATTAAAAGTAGATTACGTTATAAAGTTTCTGCTAAACTGTACAACAGTTCTTCTTTATCTTTTTCTCGGAGACCTAAGGTTAAAAAAAAGTAAATTGTAAATTCCACTAAAATCGCATCAAAATCCGTTGCGTAGTTTTAAAGATCTAAGCATACATAGGGACAGACAGACAGCGGGAAGCGACTTTGTTTTATACTATGTAGTGATAACATACCTTTTATTATAGCTTGAAGATGTAGTTCCCAATGACACCCCAATAGCAGAATCTGTGTATTCGCTGACATCAGTGTACTCAATTTTAGTGCCATAGTCAAAGTCAAGCTTAGCAAACTCTGAAGCCAATGCTGAGGGAGAATCAACTTTAAATTGCGTTGATTTAGAGTCGAAATTAGCTTCAGAGGAATCTTTAGTTGTAGCATTTTGAGGTAAGGCAGCATTATCTTGAGAATAGCGAGAATTAGCGTGAGTAAGCCGAGATTCATCATGAGTAAAATGAACTTTATCATGGGTAAACTTAGAGTCAGCATGTGTAAACTGAGTATTGGCATGGGAAAATTTAGAATCAGTATATTTAAACTGAGTATCAGCATGTGTAAACTTAGAATCAGTATGTGCAAACTGAGTTTTATTAGGAGTAAAGTCAGTATCAGTATTGGAAAACTGAGAATTAGCATGGGAAAACTGAGAATTAGCATGGGAAAACTGAGTATCAGAATGTGTAAACTGAGTATCAGCATGTGTAAACTGAGTTTTATTCTGAGTAAAGTGAGAATCAGCCTGAGTAAGATCAGAGCTGGAAGAGTCGACGGTCGACTCTGGGGGCACGGATCACAAGACGGTGTCGAGCGTGTGCAGCGAGCGCAGGGCGGCGGGGTCGCGCGCGCACCACCTGGCGAGCTCGTCGGGGGTCACCACACCGTCTGCGTTTATGTCCATCAGCTGGAAAGAGTTACAATCAATAGATTATTATCCGGTAAGGTAAACTCCACTTCAGTGTGGAGGCCAAGGCTGTGGAGGAGTAACTACACATGAAGACCGGATTCACGATGCGCGTCGAAAAGCTGAACTCTCGCCATAATGTGAGCTTCAATTCATTTATGGTGAGAGTACCAAGTCATCATCTCTCGACTTTCCTAAGCGCAGAGTTTTGGCCGAAGGGTGTCAAGTTCCGAAAGTTCACTGGACGCCTGCAACGGGACACCGCTGCACCGCTCGCGCCCGCGCCGTGAAACGACGTCAGCTGATACACTGATTTCGACATCTACACGCTGTCGGCTTTATCATAATAAGCGTGTTATTAATTTAGTGTTTTCTTTATATTTTATATATGCTAGTTTTAAGGTATATATTACTATGGACCGTAGAATAAGTTAAATAAGATCTGTTACTTTTCTATGGTCTGAAATAAATGATTTATTATTTATTATTATTATTAAAAATCGCCTTTCAGTGCTTACGATATTAAGCTCTGCGCACATTATAATTATATCATAATAATTTATTGTGTTTTTATACATACATGTCATTGTTTTTAGGTGTAGTATCTTAGTACACAATGCATAAAGTGCAAAAGCGGTGAGAGGTAATATGTTGATACGTAGGTTTTCCCGGTGTTCAGAGGAAGTAAATGTAACGCATTTTAAAGCCTACTGCCAGGGTTTCTACACTGGGGACCTATGGATCAGCTACACCAAACGGACGCTGGAGACCCTACGTGTACAGTACAACAATGTATTTAGGATGATGTTGGGACTGCCTCGATTTTGCAGTGCATCGGGAATGTTTGCGGAATATCAGACGGATGGCTTTGCTGCCATCCTCCGTAAAAAGACCGCATCCCTGATGCGCAGGGTACGCGACAGCCCCAACACCATCCTAAACACTATAGCAGGTAGAATCACCTCTCCCCTGTGGGAATGTTTCATGGGGAGAGTGATTTAATTTAGTTTAAATTTCTAGTATTAGGTATAACTAACCCTAGTTATAAGTTCTTAATGTTTAATTTTACTAACAAATTATGGATCATATAAGTTATCTGAAATAAAATCATTTTATTTTAATTTTTATTTATAAATACCCTGTCAGGGCGCAACGGTTTCTTTAAGATTGGTAACTTTACTTTTATAATTCATATTTTTAGTTTATATGTATTATAGGAATATAATTTGAGCCACTAATTATTATAGGTATTGCGACCTCCGGCCAGGTGGGATGACGATCTGCGAAGGACTGCAGGTAGATGCTGGATGGGTCAAGCTGAAGATAGGGCGCTATGGCGCTCATTGGGGGAGGCCTATGTTCAGCTGTGGACTAACATAGGCTGACGATGATGACTTACATTGAATATCCTGTCGACATGTTCTTTGGCCGCCAATGGGTTGGCCGGCGGCACTGCGGCCCGGCCCAGGAGCTCGTATATAGCTTGCACCACCTAGAATATATATTGGTTTACATTGTAAGCATCATTATTTTCGTAAGTAGTAGCATGATAAAGATAACCCGGGTTCAGCTAAATTTACGAAAATGAAAAGTTTTTATTTCTTTAAGCTTACAAATAAGCACTTAGACAGGTCATATTTTATACTATTAAATTATTTTATAGTTCACTTCAATTTTTTGTCCACCAGTGGAAGAAGTGAGAAGAAACCACTAGTATGTTCATAACTTATGTGTCTAGTACATTTGATTTGCTTATATGTAAGTTGGTAGATTTTGAGTTG
Organism: Eupithecia dodoneata; assembly: GCA_947044415.1. Taxonomy (NCBI): domain Eukaryota; kingdom Metazoa; phylum Arthropoda; class Insecta; order Lepidoptera; family Geometridae; genus Eupithecia; species Eupithecia dodoneata. The sequence goes on from OX345684.1 coordinate 4,961,454, forward strand.
GAGCAAAACTGGATCCAAGCTTTTTTAAAAAGTTGTTTGACTCTATTGTAAAAATATTATAATAAAATACCAAATGACATCAATTTATTGAATAATTGCTTATTTCAATTCAAATTGTTTAGATGGCTGAATGACAGGATTTTTTATGATATAATGTTTTTTTGTATCCTAGATCTTAAATAAATAATCATAGCCCCAAGGTAAGCAGAGCTTATGTTAAGGGTACTAGATGACTGATATCCTACTAATATTATAAACGCGAAAGTTTGTAAGTATGGATGGATGGATATTTGTTACTCTTTTACGTAAAAACTACTGAATTGATTTTAATGAAACTTTACAAACACATAGGCTACAATTTATATATTGTAGGTATATTATCCAAAATATCTATCACCACGCGGGTGAAACCGCGAGGCGCAGATAGTACTTAATACAATATACTACGTAGATCGATTTTTTTAAGATACCTAATTAGTTATAATTATTGCATGCTAGAATAAATAATAAATAATGCTGGACAATTCACACAGCATTATCCAGCCCCATGGTAAGCAGAGCTTGTGTTATGGGTACTAGATAACTGATATACATAATACAATACATTGGTAGTGAGACATTAGTATACATTATTAAGACTTTTACCATGTGTGACGCAATAAATATATTTGAATTTGAAGTGTGAATGTGTGTCAACGTTGATTGATACCTGCTGCATTTCTGCCCTCGAGATGCGTCCGTCCCCGTCCGTGTCGTACAGAGCGAACACCCACGCGAGTTTTTCCTGAACCGAGCCGCGCGCCACGCGGGACAGAATCTCTAGGAACTCCTGAAATTAACAAATGAATAAATAATGCTGGACAATCCACACAGCATCATCTAGCCCCAAGCTAAGCAGAGCTTGTGTTATGGGTAACTAGATAACTGATATACATAATACAATATATTACATAGATAGATATTTTTATCAAACATAGATAACCAAAACACCCGGAACAATTATCTGCAGATCGTACACATAATTGTTCCGAGGCAGGAATCGAACCCGCAACCTCCTGCGTCGCAGGCGGTGGTGGCGGGAATCGAATCCGCAACCTCCTGCATCGCAGGCGGACCTTCGCCTACCGCGCCACAGAGATCGTCAACATCAAACGGTTACTATTATTGTAAATGAGAATACAAAATACAGGCATAGAATAAACAAACAGAAAACAAAAGAGTTTATCGAGGTAAGTGACACAATAGGGTGATATTATATATAATAATATATTAAAAATAAGACTACCTCCATGACCCTGCGCCGAAATAGGGGTTGGCTCAGCGTGTGCTGAACATTATTATATTCAGCGTTGTTTTTCAGCCAAAAATTGTTTTAGAATTTCCTGATATTAACTGGACTAAGACAACATGTAACAAAATGGCGAACAGCACTCGAAGACGGGCGCATTTGTGTACTAATTGAAGTTACGGACGACAATTCGTAATGGTGACGTCAATTATTAGGGTACGTTCACACATCGGCCGGGTGATTATGTAACTCGCGAACGGTTTGCGACAGGCGTAAATTAAGCAATCAGTGCTGTCAAACGTCAATTTTGTATTAGTTTAACACCAGCTACAACGTCAAAATTGGTCAAAATTGGCGTTTGACAGCACTGATTGCATAATTTACGCCTGTCGCAAACCGGTCGCGAGTTACATAATCACCATACGGATCCGGTTTTACAGGACTTTTTACGTATCCTTTGCTACTGGCAACAATTGTTTACTGGATTTAAACATAAAGAATAAGAATAAAGAATTTATTAATATCCACACACACATAACAACATACTAAAAGCAGTCGCTCATCTTCCCATACCAACGTGTAAGGGTAACCACTACACTGTTTGATGTTGACCAACCAAAACTATGGATAATATCAATTTAACTCATCATTATTTATGTTTGTACTGTAACCGTTAACACTTTGACTGCTGAAATCACACGGTATGTGTTTTCTACAAGTGACTAATATGCGTAAATCCACACTAGCGCAGCGGCTGAGAAAATACAGATCTGTCTGACTCAGCACAGCCGTAATATTTTTCGAACGAAACGCATTTGCGGCGCAACACAACCGCTGTGTAGAGCGGCAGCACGAATTTTTTAGGTTAAAAAAAGATCGCAGTCGTCGAAAAAAAAATCGCAGTCAAAGTGTTTAAAAATGTATGAAAAATTAAATGTTCTAAACTTTCATATTTCAACACCGAATTTAGCCCAACATAGGCGAAAATAAATAATATGGAGAAAGAAAACTCTATAGTTAGTTATTTAAAAGTTGAAATTAATTTATTTTGAAAAGGCATACTTTATAGTTTTTCTATAATAACCCTTGTGCTAAGTGTTCACAAAAGTAACTTTCGTTCTGTGTGTAGGACGTCCTCCGACCAGGTGGGAGGACGACCTGCGAAAGACTGTAGGTAGATGCTGAATGAGTCGAGCTGAAGACAGGGCGCTATGGCGCTTATTACGGAAGCCCTATGTCCAGCTGTGGACTAAAATAGGCTGATGATGATGATGACCTATTTTTAAGTAAAAAATATCGCTGAGCCATGGCCTATTTGTTGGACTGCAGCACGCACATATTTACCAACAGGACGTTTTGTTACCTTTATACATTGTTTTAATTGTTAAACCTAGTGTACTTTTGTTTAATATTGTATGTATCTCTATATTAATTGTATGTGTGTGTTATATTGACACGGTACTGTCATTATGTTTATTACTTTGAATTTTTCACGTAGGGATTCTCTGGGACCCATATTATAGATAACACAAATACGGTGTTTATATCTGCAGCGTTCCCCCACAGTAGTATGCCATAAGACATAATACTATGGAAGTAGCTGAAATAGACTAGTCTAGAAGTATCAACGTCTGTAAGGTGACGGATTTTTTTAACTGCATATGCTGCAGAACTAAGTCTCCTCGATAGCTTATCTATGTGTGGGCCCCATTAAAGTTTACTATCTAAGGTTATTCCTAAAAATACGGTATTGTCTACAATTTCTAACGTTTCTCCTTTTACGTTTATATCGGCCTTAACTTGTTTTACATTAGGTAGAATAAATCTTAAAATGTTTTATTTATCTAACTATCTACACATGAAGTTCCGTAGCTATTTGGCAATTCGCCATTTCTACAAAAGAAAAAACCCTTTCCAACTCAAACATATTTAGCTTTAGTGAACTTGTAAACTTTTGAACAACAAGAAAACAGCCAGAATTGGCAACAGTCTGTTACTTTATTGAAATTGGCCGCGATATTTCTGTTTCTTGGCAAAAGAAACCACAATTTAGGTCTTTTAAAGTTGTTTGTGCCTTCGCCAAGTAAGGTAATCACTTGAGATTCGGGAACGGTTGATTTGAGATCAATCGAGTCACCTTTTCATGCTTGAACTGAAAATGCGATGAAATAAATTATTTACAGTTGGCAGGTAGGCTTTTCTCTAATTGCTTCGACTAAAAAGGTACCTAACAGTTTAACTTTTCACAATTTGTAATATATTAAAGAATATTTATCAAGAATTTATTGCGTACCTTTTCTAATGAAAGAGACACTGGATAAATCGCAGATTTGCAGAAACCCCATTAAGATTAAATATGAGAAATTTTATCAGCATGGACATTTTCTATCTATAGTATAGTAATAGTTACCAACTCAGGTCTAATTTCACTGATCACTGCTAAAACTTAGCTGAACAGAACAAAGGTCAGCTTGAAGTTCTTTGTGTGATATGACAGCACTTGAACTCGGTTTATTAATGTTGTTGACTGCAGATGGCCATGACAGCGTTACCGGCCTTTAGCGTTTAACTGTCTCTGACATGTCTGGTATACTCAGTCATAGATATATAATTCATCATCAGCATCAGCCTATAGTGCACTGCTGAACATAGGCCTTCCCCAATGAGCGCCATAGCACCCTGTCTTCAGCTTAACGCATCCATCTGCCTGCAGTCTTTCGCAGGTCGTCATCCCATCTGGTCGGAGGGTGTCCTACGCTACGTTTGCCGAGCGGTCTCCACTCAATAACCAAAGAGATTTTACATATAGAGACGTCATACTCATTGTAAAGAAATAAAAACATTGCGATATTTTACTATAGCTACATACTAGCGTCGACGTTCGAACATACAACGCCGCATGGCATTATCTCTGTCACTCATAAACTTAACGCATTGCTTGTTTCGTTCGTGTTCAAAGCGGCAACGCCACGCGGCAATGATTGTTGAGTAAAATAAAATTCACCATTTTACATTTTAACATATTAAACAGTACTTACGTATGAAAAGATACACCCTTTCTGGTTTTTATAGTCCTTGTGTAGTTATTGCACTTTCGGAACACACAACTTGGCATTTTCGAGGTTTATTTAAGTATATTCCGTAAGTAACCTCGTGTTCAAGAAACGTGCGCGTCGCGGACTGAGTTCAATTAGGATACGTACCTGATTTTCGTTTTGTAAGGCAGACCTCGATACAACGTATCTACGTATATAACATCATTGTCAATAACACGTTTTACCCAACGGTTGTCGGTTCTTCGCGATACGACGAGATATGGCCGGCCCACTGCTTGCTAATAGATATACTACATATTATGTATATCCTTGATTGGCGTTTATTCCATAGAACAGCGTTACTCAAGCGTATGTACATAGATGACTGAGCAAACTTTCCTAATACTAGTCAAAGTCCATGACTTACCTCGAAGTTGATCTTGCCGCTCTGTTTGTGCTTGATTGTGTTGAATACGAAGTGAGCGTATTGCGATGCATCTGAAATAATTAAACGTTCGGTTTATAGTTGTTTTCATTCAACTTGATTGCAAATAACTTTTATTTATGTTGCGTTTGAACAGAGAAAAACATACAGGTACATATTCAGCTCCTTAAAGTGTTTTTAAAGGACATGCAATTATGTCTTTTTTAATTCATCGAACTCGATAAAACCATACTATCTAGATGTCGGGTCGGCGCAAAAATGCTGTCTCCGTAAATAAGAGCGCACTTGTAATGTGAGCTCTTATTTTGTTTAGTTCGATTGAAACAGCCAACGTAAACACGTGTCGCAATGCCGCAATGTGTATTCAAAAGTTGCAAAAATAGAAAAAAAAATTATTTGTTAGTTTAAAGCTAAAAATATAACTTCTTCTACATTTACATTTTGACGACCGATGTGGCGCGGTGGGCGAAGGTCCGCCTGCGACGCAGGAGGTTGCGGGTTCGATTCCTGCCTCGGAATAATTGTGTGTACGATCTGCAGATATTTGTTCCGGGTGTTCTGGTCGTTTTCTATGTATAATAAAAAATATCTATCTATGTAATGTATTGTATTATGTATATCAGTTATCTAGTACCCATAACACAAGCTCTGCTTACCATGGAGCTAGATAATGCTGTGTGAATTATCCAGCATTATTATTGTTATATTATTATTACTTACCTCAAGTGCGCTCTTATTTACGGAGACGGCTTTCAGCTTTGATTTTGTATGTGACCCGAAATCTAGATAGTATTGGTGATCGCAGGGTTTACCTATCTCAAAAGTTAAATGGCAAATATGGCTTTGTATAAATCTTTTTGTATTTCTATTTGTATGACTCATCTTCTCACCTCCTAGCGGGAAGAACTGAGAGAAGATGTGTTTGAAGGCCTCTTCATCCACCACCCCCGACGGACACTCCTGCAAACAAAGTAAGAGATTGAAGCAAGCTTCTAGCTTAACCCTAGCTCACTAACCATATTTTCTAGTAACGTTGTCACAAACCATTCGTTTCTCAGACTACGAAATAAAACTTCAATAAAAAATCAATCAAGTCTGTGAGGCGACGATTGTATCCCAATCAGAGCAGCGTGCATCCGCAATGAGTGTTTGCGGGTCACTAATTATGCGAATAAGGAAGGTACTAGAAATGGGCGGGACGGCAGGGGCCGGGAACTTTCCACAACAACAAATGCGCGGGGTACGCGTAGTCTAATACACGAATGGTTAGTGAGCTAGGGTTAACGCTTCACTGCCCAGTTTCGGGGTGGTGCGACCTGCAGGGCGCTACACTGAGTTCCAGAGTTAAGTTCATAGTTCCTCTCACCTCTTGTTGGCGGCATAATGTACATATATGTGTATTGTGGTAAAATTTTAGTTACAATCGGTCGATTATTTAAATAAATTATGTCATCATCATCATCAGCTGCAGCATCAGTCCACTGCTGGACATAGGCCTCCCCAATGAGCGCCATAGCGCCCTGTCTTCAGCTTGCCGCATCCAGCATCTACCTGCAGTCTTTCGCAGGTAATAAATGATGTTAATAGTATTAACTATTATTATGCTATATTAAATTTTTATAATAAGTTTAGTTTTTTTTACATTTAACTTTGCGTTATCAATAAATGATTGATGACATCGGCGTCAACTTCAACTTCTTTCTAGATGGACATCGGCGTCGTGTGCTATGAAAGTTTGAACCCGCGGTAAATGACTTTGACACGTGCGTCGAAAAGTGCATGCTTTGCTCTAGATCGCTCTATGACTCACCGACTAATTGCCTCTATGACTCACCTCTTTAAGCACGCGGTACATAAGTTTGATCTCGCGAGTTGAGATGCATAATGCTTTGCGCTAAAGCGCTTAATGACTCACCGACTCATTGACTCTATGACTCACCGGCTCAATGACTCACCTGTTTGAACCCGCGGTACATAAGTTTGATCTCGTGAGTCGAGAAGCGCGTGCTTTGAGCTAAAGCGCTCAAGCCCTCCGGTCGGTGGCGGCTTGTGGCGCTCGACATTAGATCCTCGCATTCTTCCTCTGAAAGAGAAGAGAAGAAACGTTCAAAAAACCTGGCTAGGTATATAGTTAGTAGACATATATCAGAAGACCGATGTGGCGCGGTGGGCGAATGTCTTACTGCGACGCAGGACGTTGCGGGTTCGATTCCCGCCTACAAACATTGTAAATTAACAATATGAAATTAAAAATAAATAACTTTATTATTAATAAATAACACAATAAAGAATGCTATTCATACAACACTTTGATGTTTAATTATATGTATTGTGAAAGGAATGCTCGCTCGGATATAGGTTTCGTACATCCGACAGAGAACCAAAGTTATCGACATAGTTCTAAGCTCTAAGAATTAGCAAGCTGAAGTGGCAGTGGGCTGGCCATATCTCGCGAGGAATCGACAACCGCTTGCGTAAAACCGTGTTCTTGAGTGGAGACCGCGAATCGACAAACTTCGTGTAGGACGTCTCCGACCAGGTGGGATGACGACCTGCGGAAGACTGCAGGGAGATGATGATGATCAATACTTCTCCAAGTAACTTCAAATGTATTTGTAGTAAACACTTCTTTATTGTATAACTTTACATATTCATATTGTTTGTCCACTACTTATTCTTTTTAATATTCTTTCTTACTACTTGTGAAAACTTGTAATTGGCCGTCCTTATATATATATTTAATCTTTCTTGTTATATGTTAAGCCGTAAGTTTTCCGAAAATTAAATAAATAAATAGTGACACATGAAATCACTCAGTGACTCACACACTTATCCACCCCTTTAATATCGTCTTTGTGCGCGGCCCTATGCGACGAATAGAGGGCGCCTTTGATGCCGATTGGCTTCATTCTGCTGGCAGACAGTTGACGGATATTAACTTTTACAAGTACGGAGCTCGTACTTTTGTTCCTCGTTGCTTTTTGTGCGGGATTTACTTATTTTTAACCGACGGAACGAACGGGAGAAACAAAAGATGAGGTTCTATGTTCCGCTGTTTGTATTATTTACTAGTGGCCCGTCCCGACATTTGTTATAATAAATAAATAAGCTGGACAATTCACAAAGTATCATCTAGCCCCATGGTAAGCAAAGCTTGTGTTATGGGTTGGGTACTAGATAACTGATATACATAATACAATACTTTACATAGATAGATATTTTTTTATTATACATAGAAAACGACCAGAACACCCGGAACAAATATCTGCAGATCGTACACACAATTGTTCCGAGGCTGGAAGCGAACCCGCAACCTCTTGCGTCGCAAGCGGACCTTCGCCCACCGCGCCACATCAGTCGTTGTAATGTATCTCGTATATCTTTATCTGGTGTACAATAAAGTATTTGTTGAGAACCATCTCAACATAAATCGTCTGAACTGAGCCTTATTAGGCATGATTGTATGTAATTAGTATAATTGGCCTAAGGTCGTTCTAATTACATTAAATAAATAAATGTATTGGCCTTAATTTACTTATTACGGTATCAATTTTACTGTTTTTATAAACTGGTAACAATTGTGAATCATTCAATACAAGTTTAAAAAGTTCACGCATGTTTTATTTCATACCAGCGGACCTTCCCGGCTTCGCACGGTTTTAGCACGGAGCCCTAACTTTTTGAAAATATAATATAGCCTATGTTCACCGGGGATAGTCTAGCTTCCCAGCGGTGAAAGAATTTTTCAAATCGGTCCAGTAGTTTCGGAGCCTATTCATTACAAACAAACAAAAAATTTAACCTTTCCTCTTTATAATATTAGTCTAGATTAGCATAGAACATTACCTACACTATTTTTGTATTGTATTGTATTTTATGAACAGGGAGTTTTTTTTAACCTAAAAAATTCGTGCTGCCGCTCCACACAGCGGCTGTGTTGCGCCGCACATGCGTTTCGTTCGAAAAATATTACGGCTGTGCTGAGTCACAAAGATCTGTATTTTCTCAGCCGCTGCGCTAGTGTGGATTTACGCATATTAGTCACTTGTAGAAAACACATACCGTTTGATTTCAGCAGTCAAAGTGTTAAATAGAATGACCTCCGCGCCGTTAGAACGAAAAGTTCCGTCAAAAGTTCATCTCTTGCCGCCATTCATAACCTCAAATGCACCTCTCTAGTTTCTGCACCGCGAGGTTTTTGTATAAAGTAGATACGAGTTTACAAATGTGGGTAGTTTACTATTCACTGGGATAAAAAAGAAAACCTTTTTAAATATAGTTTACTAGCTGCGCCCGCGGCTTCGTTCGCGTGGAAATTCGCGAAGCCCTGTAGCAGTAGTAAATGAGCCATTTTTAAATAATTTTTGAGTTTCTTTCTAGATATCTTTGTCACAATAGTTTACCACTCCAACAACTCTTGATTGACGACCGATGTGGCGCGGTGGGCGAAGGTCCGCCTGCGTCGCTGGAGGTTGCGGGTTCGATTCCCGCCTCGGAACAATTGTGTGTACGATCTGCAGATAATTGTTCCGGGTGTTCTGGTCGTTTTCTATGTATAATAAAAAAATATCTATCTATGTAATATATTGTATTATGTATATCAGTTATCTAGTACCCATAACACAAGCTCTGCTTACCATGGGGCTAGATAATGCTGTGTGAATTGTCCAGCATTATTTATTTATTAATAGTTTACCACTCCAACAACTCTTAAATGACTGGAATAATGTAAACGATATGATCTTGTCCAGCACTGGACTGAATTGGCCTGCTGGATTACCTATACTGGACTGGAATAATGTGAACCGGGCATAACACAAGCTCTGCTTACCATGGGGCTAGATGATGCCGTGTGGATTGTCCAGCAATATTTAAATATATGCTTGATTTCGTTATTTTGTATTTCAAAGAATGATCCTAAATAAGTAATAAATAAACAAATCTTTCCAAGAGATTATAGCATATAACCCATCAAAAAAAAAATTCCTACAGCTAAACATAGAACCTCCTAAAGTCGGTTCAAAATACGAACCATCTTTTGAATCCCCCTGTTTATTTGTTACATTGAACCCTTAAATTTAACCCTTTCACTGCGGAACAGTTCGAGAAATAATTAAAGAAGTACTTAGACTTAAAAGCAGTTGTTAGAGTTTCTAAACAGCGGTGACCGTCATTTTACGAAGGTCAGTAGTAGGTATCCAGCACGTGCGATGACGTCACAGAAGCTAAGAAATCTGACAAGCATTCTAAAGTAGCTTTGCATTACGTATTTTTTTTGTTAGAATTTTTTCTTAGCTTTCGGACATAGATTTTTATCAAAATAAAATAATTCAGTACGAAATAGTGTAAGAACTAAGTATGGAAATAATTTTCCTTGGTAATCTTACCAGTAATTAAATAATTATCATTATTTTTATTTTATTTTTATTTTTATTTTTCTTTCTTAGGGATAACAAACAGTATCACTTATAAATTAACTATAAACTATAAACTTAAATAAACGTAATTCTAGAAGTGAACCAGCCCCGTTATCCACTTATTAGTTGTACAAGGGGTGGTGTTAGTGAGCATTTGCAACAATGTAATTCACATGAAGAGTTAAGTAGTATCATCCTTTAGGTAATTAACTAATACCAAGAAAATGTGATATTAGATAGCCATAAAGCAAATTTAAATTTCATTATTATGGCCACTCCACGGCGAGAGAGCAGAGAGCTTACACTGAAACTAAAAGGCAAGCTATCTCGTCATCATCGTTCACTGCTGGACATAGGCTTCCCCCAAAGAGCGTCATAGCACCCTGTCTTCAGCTTGACGCATCTACCTGCAGTTTTTCGCAGGTCGTCATCCCACCTGGTCGGAGGGCGTCCTACACTACGTTTACCAAGTCGTGGTCTCCAGTCAAGCTATCTAATCATTGCCTTTTTGATTTCAAGCGATGTGAATCACAACTAAATTGAAAACGGCCGTCATATGTCTTCCACCGTTCTATCAGGAACGCTCGCTCCAGTAAAAGTTAGGCAAAGTTTCACGCGTTTGAAATTATTTTAGAATTCCCAACTCGACTGCGGAACTGTACAGGGTGTCCCGGAATACGTACGGTATTCAAATGGGAGTAACTTTTGTTAGAGTTGGTTTGTGAAGTTCGTCTACCTTACATACGAATGCAGGGTGGGACATTTTAGTAGGTATTATAATTTCATATATGCATATTTACTGTGATTTTAAGCATATAGAATGGAATTTTGAGACAAGGACGACCGAACGCCGCGCCGCCACGCGGGGAAGGCGAGAAAGGGAGGCAAGAGCGCCAGAATGACCGGCCCGCGCGCAATTTCACTGGTTTTTATTTTTAAATTTCTTATTGCTCTAAAATAATACTGTTCTTCAAAAAACTAAGACCATAATTTTTTAAAGTATTTATTAGGGAACACGTAGAAGAAATTCCATTACAATAATATTAAATAACTAGCAAATAAAACTGGTTTTCCCGTAGAGATATCTCTGTAAAAATGAAGATTTAGAGGAAACTTTGCCATTTTTTTCTATCGAGTCAAGTTTAGTCAATCGTGTTTCGACTCCCATAACTTACTAACTAATATCCTAAACTTTTGATCCTCATCAAAATATATTCGAAAAATAGGCGTTTTGTTCCCTTATAATTGATTTTCCGTTTAGTCCAAACGTGGGTTTTGGGACTCATTTCACCTTAAGGGTATCCCGTGAATAACTAAGACTGTCAGATTGCATGTCAATTTTACCAAAAGTGGTCGACAGACGGCGCTTATTTTTTACATAGACTTGTGCAAATTTTGTCTGTTATAGAATAGGCAAACTTTAGTTCTTTTGGTTGATGTAAGGTACCTACTAAAGTCACCTATACGATGGCAGTTCAGTCCTATGAGGTGATGAATAAACTATTAAAATAAAAATAAAATAAATAACAATAAAAAGAGCTCTATTGTTCCAAAAACACTAATGTTAACAATATTAACTAATAAATGCTTAAGTAAGTATACTATTTGTTTATATAAAAAAGAAGTTTCCTAAATTACTTACATACTAACTTATATACTTAGGTAGTGTTAGGACCGCCTAGAGCGGTGAAAGCCTCCTCCAAGTTACTCCATTTCTCTCTGTCTATCGCTGTGCGGGGCCAGAGTTTGCCCGCTACTTTTATTATATCATCGGCCCACCTCTTCAGCGGTCGTCCTCTTTTTCTTGTCCAGAGGTACCCAGTTTGAATAAACTATTAGTGACCTAAATTCAAAAACATTAGGTAATACAAAAATACAAAAAAATTATTTACCAAAAGCTTACAATTATAATAACACCTTAACTTAGTTTATGTACATACATTTAAGAGTTTATTGGTTGAGGTGTTGCACTTAACAGTGACCCCCGCACTAGGCTAGGCCTGTTTCGCGGGGTATCAAAACATTTTCTCTTTGCTGGTCGGGTAAGGAAGTGCACTAACAAAAACTATAGTAACAATATAAAACTAAATCTAAACAAAATAAAACAAAGGTAGGTACATAAAACAAAATCTCATTAAGAAGGCTTCCTACTCCATACATGATTACATCAATGATGTTAATGCTTGGCCACTGCGATCACAAATACTATCTAGAATTCGGGTCACATACAAAACCAGAGCTAAAAGCAGTCTCCGTAAGAGCGCACTTGAGGTAAGTAAATGTAGAATAAGTTATATTTTTAGCTTTAAACTAACAAATAATATTTTTATGTTTGCAACTTATGAATACACATTGCGGCATTGTGACACGTGTTTACGTTGGCTGCGTTTCAATCGAACTTAACAAAATAAGAGCTCACATTACAAGTGCGCTCTTATTTACGGAGACGGTTTTTATGCGCAGACCCGACATCTAGATAGTATTTGTGATCGCAGCTTGGCCATGGATAGTATGTAAGTAATTCAATGTTGTGCTTAGTACAAACAAATATCAATAACAAAACAACCAATCGTCTTGATGGGCATTTGGCATAGAGATATAGGTATCTTAGTAGGGGCGTGGATTCGAGAACTTACTTTACCTACATCAAGACCTCTGTGTAAATGAATACATAAAAGTTAAAAAAAAAAAAAAAAAAAAAAAAAAAAAAAAATAATGCTGGACAATTCACACAGCATTATCTAGTCCCATGATAAGCAGAGCTTGTGTTATGGGTACTAGATAACTGATATACATAATACAATACATTACATAGATAGATATTTTTTATTATACATAGAAAACGACCAGAACACCCGGAACAAATATCTGCAGATCGTACACACAATATATAGTTTTTGTTTGTTAGATACTTAGAATAACGAGGCATTACTACCCATAGAGTATATAATATTAACAGGAAGTTTTCTGTTAATGAAACATCATCTAACATAAAACTGATAAATATGATAATCATTTACTCCTTACAAAATCTTACAATTTCCCTACCTTATGGGGAAAATGTTAATAGCTTGCAACATTATTTGTGCACTTGTGTGCGTGCACACACACTGGCTTCAAATTTATTCATTATCAGATAACAAAGGTCCATAAAAAACACATACACAAAATTACAAAAAGGAAAATACAACGAAGAAAATAAAACCAAAATAACTAAATGTAGAGTTTAAGTAATTTCACCCAGTGGTGTCGTATTGGACAGTCTTATTTATTTATTTATTTGGCACACAAAACAGAATACAATCAAAATATTATACAACTAGAAACACACAATAATTAAAACTAGACTGTATCCCTAAATATGTGTACACAGCATGATCAAAGAGCAGTTTATGTGAAGTAAATACAAAACGAATTTAAAAGTAAATAATAATTTAAAAAAAAATAAGTTTAAAATATGTAAGCATGCATATTTTTTTTATTACAATATTTAATTTCTTATTTATTAATTTTTAAACAATAAATTTGATTAGGGCACTACTTACATTACTTTCAGGATGCTGTTGTTACTACCTGTCACTCTACTCATCAGAGATGCCACTCTAATGTTGGTGTAATGACGTGCCCCTTACGCACATTGGTTGTTTTTTGGCTTCAACTTAGAGCGGAATGTTTTGTGAAATTATCACTCTATGTCTTATTACTCTGAGGTTAGATAGTTGAAAAAACGTGAAGTAACATAGGCTCCTTTAGGTCCAGCAAAAACATCAAATTCCCAAGGATATTATGTAGGTTAACGTATAAACATGTATTTGTATTGTATATAATTTATAAACAACATTAGTGTATAATACGCCACCGTCATACCTGTACTTTAGCTACGTGTCCATCCAAAGGTTGCCTGGAAGAAATCGCTCTTAGCGATAAGGCCGCCCATTGTGCATCTGTATCTTTGTTCTTCACTATTTTTGTTTTTCTGTGTTTGATGTGCAATAATATTGTTAATTAAAAACAAGGTCGCGCGCGGGCGCTTAGCACAGCTACACGCGTCTGGTTATTGTTTGACCACTAACCGGTGTAAGCGGCTCGGCCGCCCCGAGTGCGCTAAGCACTTGTGACTATCTCAGCACTTTATCGCGCGCTAATCTATTACGATGAATAGCTTTGCGATTTTGGATACCGTTTCTGAAGAGGAAAATGATATGATACAGAGGGAAGACATGGAGCTAGTAGTGGAATCAGGTGATAAGGAGACTGAATATGGAATATGTGCGAGAACAAGTGAGAGAAAGAACATGGAGAATATACGTGGGAATGTTGAGATAAGTGAAGGAATTCAGAGTAAGAGGAAATTACTGGAAAGTCTAGAAGAAGATAAAGATGACTGGAATGAGTGTTTGGTGAAGTCAAAAAAATTCTCCCGTGGTCGTTTAGAAAATGGTGAGTCTATGAGATTTTCAACAACTAATATCGAAGTCTGTCTAACTGGCTCCGAGACACTCCCTCGACAGTTTGGATTGGCTAAAATGTTAAAAATGGAAAACATTAAGAATGTATCGAAAGTCAAGTACGTAAGTTCTTTCAAGGCTTTAATACAATTTACTGACGAGGAAAGTGCCGATGTCTTAGTAAAATGCAAGTATTTCAATGAAAATGGATTAAAATGCCAAAGACCTATGGAAATAGACCGTTCTTATGGAGTCATCCAAAATATAGATATTGAACTGAGTGATGAGGAGATACAGCAACAGATAACCAGCCAGACGGCAATTTTAGCCGTAAAGAGATTAAAACGCAAGAATACATTCGATGGGCATTGGGAAGTATGTGAATCGGTGAGATTATGCTTTGATGGACCAAATTTACCCGCTTATGTTTTTATCTACGACATAAGAGTAAATGTAAGCCCCTATATTTACCCAGTCACGCAATGTTCACGCTGCTGGCGATTTGGTCACACAATAAGAATGTGCCCATCTGTGAAGATCATCTGCCCAAAATGCACTAAACCACACGCAAATTGCGAGACGACACGTTATAAATGCAACAATTGCATGGGAAGACATATGGCCATGTCAAAAGTATGTCCGGCCTATCATAAAGAAAGACGAGTTAGAGAGTTAATGGCAGAGTTTAATTGCTCGTATAAAAAAGCTATAACTATTTACATACCACCGTCGTCGCCTCAACCAGATGAAGACAGGGAATTGATGGATGAATATCCACCTCTACGAAATACGCCTGAAGCATTGCCTTCTATAAGATCTAGGCAAACAGATCAACTTGTTAGAGAGACAGACAGTCCTACATCGTATGCCCAAAAAGTAAAGGTTACCCCAGGAACCGCAAAGAAAACAGAGGCTAGATCGGAGAAAAAGAGAAACAGAAAAGGTATGTACAGAGAAATAGATGAAGACTTAATTGAATGCGATTCAGAGGGTAGTGGACAAGAAGATACAGAGAGAAGTAAAATAAATACTGAGAAGAAATCAGAACTTAAGGAGAAAATATCATGGAACCTTCTATTCAAAAAACTGAAGAACGCTATATTGGATGGGGATAAATCTTGGGAAGACAAGATTAAAGGCTGTGGAAGCATTTTATTAGAGGCGGTAATATCTTTTGTAATGCAGTTTATAGCAGATCAGCCTTGTTGTAATTTCATAAAACAATTATGGATTACAACCACTCAAGACTTATTGTAAACGTGCTTCAATGGAATGCTCGAAGTATTCGTCCCAAAAAAGTTGAGCTTGAAACGTTGCTTAATCAGGAGAAGGTACACATTGCTGCTTTATGTGAGACTTGGCTAAACCCGGATTGTGAATTCAGTGTAAGTGGCTACAAAGTGTTTAGACTAGATCGAGATGATGAACACGGCGGTGTGGCAATATTAGTCCATAATTCGATAAAATCCCACCAATTCGATGTCACTCTATCGAATTCACAGATCGAGATCCTGTGCGTCAAGGTATCAAACTGTCAGCACTTAGAAACAATTTATTCCGTATATTGCCCACCATCAGCTAGAACTAACCAAAGTGATTGGGACCAGATGCTTAGTTTATCTTCTAATAGGACTCTTATTGTTGGCGATTTCAACGGCCATCATAGCATTTGGTCAAGTAAAACAGATACAAGAGGTAATCAAATCGCTGATTCTATTTTAGACAATAATTATTCATGCCTTAATGATGGAACACATACTAGGTTTACATTAGTTAACAACAGAGTACAACGTACTTCTCCTGATCTGTCTCTGGTATCTGTTGATATTGCTCTAGATTTCAGTTGGAAAGTTTTAAATGAAAACCTAGGAAGTGACCATCTTATGATTAAACTTACAACGAGTCTTTATACACGGAATAATTTTAAAAGAAAACGTAACTTTAAAAAAGCTGATTGGTTGAATTATAAAACGAATATTCAGAGAGAACTCTTAGATTACACTCCTCCAAATGAAAACCAATCAGCTTATAATTCATTCATTGAAGTTATCAACAAGGCAGCTGACGAGTCCATCCCTTATGTTAGAATTTGTAAAGATCCGCTTCATCAAAAGAAATTCATTCCAAAATCGTATTGGAATCAAGATATCTCAAAAGCAGTAGCCGAGAGACGTCGTGCGCTTGCTACTTTCAGAAGAAACCCCACTCCAGATAACTTAAGTGAGCTGCAAATGAAAGTAAGTGCAGCACAAAAATTAATACGATCAGCTAAGTGTAAGTCGTGGCAGGGCTTTTGTGATGGTATTGATAATGCGACGTCTGCGAGGGATATGTGGGCTAAAATGAGATGGCTCAAAGGTAAGAAAGCAGTTAATGCAGATATTACACGCGAAGCAGCTGAAGCATTATTAGACAATCTGGCACCTGATTATGTGAGTCCTTCTTCTCCTACCTTTTCTAGTGTGAACACCCTCCTATCATCGCCGATAACTGTACAGGAACTTGCGAACACGATTAAGGACACTGATACTGCACCAGGCTCTGATGATATTTCATACACAATGATAAAGAACCTACCAAATGAGGCAAAACACATACTGGTGTCCTTATATAATAGATTCATATTCTGCAGCTTTGTTCCGCAACAATGGAGAGAGGTTAAGATAGTTCCTATACCGAAACCGAATGGTGGTGATAGCCCCACTCTAACGTCTTTTAGACCAATAGCCTTGTTATCTTGCCTATGCAAGATACTTCATACAATTCTTACGCGGAGGCTCGAGTGGTACTTGGAGCGAAATGATTACTTCTCAGATGAAACAGTAGGCTTCAGGAGATCAAGATCCTGCATGGACAATTTGACAAGGCTAGTCTCGCGAATCCAATCGGGATTTAGTAGGGGAATGGCAACCGTTGGCTGCTTTGTTGATATTGATAACGCTTATAACAACGTTAATGTTTTGAGTCTCTTGCACGGGTTGGATAATCTTGGGGTGGGTAAATCGCTGTGCAATTACCTCTGGCAATTTTTACACTCGAGAAGATTGTTTATTGAATTACACGATGGCCGATTAAGCAGGACTACAGGAACTGGTATTGCACAGGGTGACCCTATGTCTGCACTATTATTTAACGCAACAACTATAGGTATTTGTAAAAACCAGGGTCAGGTGTTTATATCGCAATATGCTGATGACTTTGTACTTTATGCCAGCTGTTCAAATTTGACGGAATCAGTAACTCTTATTCAAAATTGTTTACACACATTTAATAACAGTATCTCAAAGTTAGGGTTAGGGATATCCCACAGGAAAACTAAGGTTTGTGTATTTACTAGACCGTACACCAGGAATTTAGATAGATTTAATATAGACTTATTCATTAATAACGTTCGCATTCAACAAGTTCATAGTATTAAATATTTAGGTATATGGGTCGATAGGAGTTTAACTTGGGGTAAACACATAAACGAAACAATAGATAAAATTAGTAAATTCTTAAATATATTTAAAGTTCTTTCAGGGTCTAAATGGGGTATACATCCAAAACATTTAAGACGACTTTATATTTCGATTATTAGAAGCAGGTTAGATTACGGTTGTTTTCTATATGACACAAGTGCGAAAAGTCGCTTGTACAGGCTGGATAAAGTACAGAATCAGGCGATGAGAATTACCGGTGGTTTCATAAAAACTACACCCATTCATGTGATGGAAAGTGAGCTATGTCTTCAACCTTTGTTTACTCGGAGAACATATCTGGCAACTAAGTTTTGGCTCAGGTCACAGTCAATACTGAATAATGCAACTATTAATGTTTTGAGCGAACTAAACCAACAATGTAGCGGAAACTATTGGTGTAGAAAAAAAATTCCACTTTTAGTCGAGACTCATAGGAGATATTGTAACGTACCTATACATTCCGAAGCTAAAATGTTGATGTACTCTTTAGATATTTGGATGAGCGGTTTCGATGTATCTGGGAATATTAAGACGACAATAAGTGGGCTGACACGGTCAAAGAAGCGAGTAGATATAAATTATTTGCATAATTTATGTTGTGAGTACCTACATGATAATTATAGTTCTCACTACCAATTGTATACAGATGGGTCGAAGGATAATTCGGGATGTGGATCGGCTTTTGTCGACCCACAGTTAGATGTCTCCGCTAGATTTCATATAGATGCGGATATATCAATAATGCACTGTGAATTGATAGCCATTTCGGAGGCATTGTCGTATGCTGCTTCATTGGATTACAATAAGGTTATTATCTTATCGGATTCCAAGAGCGCGCTTTTACATTTGGCTCGGCTGACCTCGAGTATTCGAGGTCTTCCGATAGCCTATAACATCCTTAGGACTATCTGTCAGCTTAACAATCAAAATAAAGAGATAGTTATACAGTGGGTACCGTCACATGTAGGTATTACGGGCAACGAGGAGGCAGACCGCGCCGCTAGACAAGCGATAAGCGATGATTGTATTACCTATACATGCTTACCTATCCATAGCGAGTTGTTAACCGGTGTTCGTTTAATGTGTAGGCAGTTGTGGCATGAATACTTTGATGTGCGCTCACTTACAAAGGGAATATGGTACAAATCTATACAAAGTCGTCCTCCCCGGTGCCCGTGGTTTGATGAAAATGTAATGATTAGGAAAAATATTGTAACAATTATGAGGCTGCGCTCCGGACACATTCCCTCGAACAAGTTCAAGTTTCTAATGAGAATTTCTGACTCCCCAAATTGCCCAGAGTGTAATATAATAGAAGATGTGCATCATGTTTTGACGGAGTGTGTCCGTAACGAGGCACAACGACAAGACTTAAGATGTTTATATGATTTTAGTGTAGGTATTTGTAATAGCATTTTGTCTTCCCCGTTCTCCGAGGAAGCTAAAATGCTAGTCAAGCTTTATTTGCGAGTTATGTAAGATGTAAGTAGGCATAATTATTATCCTTCTCATCGATTGCGATGACGAAGAATAGTTTAGGTAGAATAGGATAGGTAGTAGGTAGTTAGTAGTTTGTAAGCCGCACATTGTTATCCACATTCCTTATGGAGGTGGCCATGCAATGTCATGTGGCAATCGTTATTGTTGTTTTTTGTTAAGTGTATGTACATATTTGCCATGTTTATATTATATAGAATTGATCTCATATGGGAGTGACATAGTCACTTTGTGACAAAACTCCATCAATAAATAAAGATATAAAAAAAAAAAAAAAAAAATTAAAAACAATGCTGGAAAAGTTGCAAACCTGAGTTATCCTTTGCTTTCGTTGAATACAAATCAAGTAAGTTCTACAGAGCAAGCCGTTTAACAAATCCCTAAGTCCTGCGGGCCCGCCATGTAAATAACAAACATTATTTGCGCACGCATAAAAATAATCTTCATTTATGTTGGCATGCTAATGTGATATTTTTTACAGAGATTGTGGGGACCTTTTTGTAAAGGCCTTGCTTTTATAGACATTTTGTATGTCACTACCTATGGTCACTACATAAAAAGTAAGTCGATTTTTCTCAGCTTCTGTTAGACTTCTGTGGCGCCAAAACAAAAAAGAAGTTGAAGTTGAAGTTGACTTCTGTGGAATTATTCCGCGGCAGGCGAGGACTGCGTCGACAACTGTTTTGATCGATATCTGGATAGGGTAGATTTTACACAGTTTTCAACCGACTTCAATAAAGAAGAGGAGATTCTAAATTTTGATGTAATATTAGATCACTAGGTAGTATAAAACACAGTCGCTTCTCGCTGTCTGTCTGTCCCTATGTATGCTTAGATCTTTACAAATATGCAACAAATAGAGTGGCGAAGCCGCGGGGCGCAGCTAGTAAATAAATAAAAAATGTTGGATAAGCCACACAAGATCATCTAGCCCAAAAATAACAGATCTAGTGCTATGGGTACTAGATAACTGATATAAGTACATAATACAATACATTACTTAGATAGATATTTTCTATTATATCTACATAGAAAACGAACAAAACACCAAACAAATATCTGCAGATCGTACAAACATTTCTCCCGAGGCGGGAATCGAACCCGAAACCTACTGCGTTGCAGGCGGACCTTCGCCTACCGGTTCGATTCCCGCCTCGGAACCATTGTGTGTACGATCTGCAGATATTTGTTCCGGCTATTCTGGTCGTTTTCTATGTATAATAAAAAATATCTATCAATGTAATGTATTGTATTATGTATATCAGTTATCTAGTACCCATAACACAAGCTCTGCTTACCATGAGGCTAGATAATGCTGTGTGAATTGTCCAGCATTATTTATTTATACTATTTTATTTACACTACGTTTACCGAGTCGTGGTCTCCACTCAAGAACACGCTAACCACAGCGGCCGTCGGTTCTTCGCGAGATATGGCCGGCCCACTGCCACTTCAGCTTGCTAATTCTCAGAGCTATATCGATAACTTTGGTTCTCTGTCGGATGTGTTCGTTACGAATCCTATCCTTCAGAGAAATAAACAGAGAATAAACTTATTCTATTCTTATTGTTATTCTTATATATCTATGTATTAAAATTCTGCATAAACTCAGACAGTAGAAATAATATTATCCAGTTAAGAACAGTTGGGATGGCGCAGCGGGACGGGCATTACAGTGGTATTTTATCACGAGCACAGTGAGAGCGAGACAGATTGCAGTAGCTACACTTATTTAATTTTCTTCCTATATATATGTATTTTAATGAATTTATGACCGATAAATTGTAGATATGACATTAATTTTTCTATGATTTTTTTTTTAATTTATTGTTTTGTTATTATTATTTGTCTGTGAATTTATGTATTATTTTTTAAGAATTTATAGTAGCTAATTATTGTAAATTTTATAACATTGCACGCCCAATAGGGCAGAATACATTGTGACTCATTATAAGAACTTTATAACATGTATTTCACGCTATAAATGAATTTTGAATTCTGAATGGCCTCATTTCTTTCAGGTCTTCTAGGTCTTTTAGGTCTTCTAGATCTCCGTACCTCAAAAGGAAAAAAATCGGCCAAGTCGAGTCGGACTCGCGCAAGAAAGGTTTCCGTACCATTATCTATAAAAAAAACCGGCTAAGTGCAAAACGGAGTTGTGCACGAAGGGTTTCTTACCATTTTCTATAAAAACGCCAAAAAAATCATGTCTGTTGTATGGGAGCCCTCCTTAAATAATGGTTTTATTTTATTTTAATTAAATTATTTATTATTAAAGTGCACATATAACTAAGTATTCTGTGAATATTTCAAGCGTCTACCTGTTCCCGTTCTCAATATCTAGCAAAATATCATAAGTTTGTTGTGTAAACTTCCCTTAAATAATAAATATTTAAGGGAGCCCCTTAAATATTTATTATTCTGTTTTTTAGTATTTATTGTTATAGCGGCAACATAAATACATCAGCTGTGAAAATGTCAACTGCCTAACTATCACGAGTCTTGACATATAGCCTGGTGACAGACGGACGGACGGACAGCGGAGACTTAGTAATAGAGTCCTGTTTTACCCTTTTTTTAACCCATATAGAATCACAAATTGATGTCCGTTCGTCCGTCGGTCAAGCCTCTTTTTCTTTCTTGGGATGTAATATCCCAACTATTTCCCAAGCAATAAAACGTAAAGAACATTAACAATTAAACGTTACGACCTACTCTATTATAGTATAACATACCGTGCAAAATAAACGCTACGAATACGACTTACCCTACTGAATAACGACATACTGTGCATTGTTTCTAATACTTTAGTTTTACTGTAATGAAGCTATATCTTGTGTAGTTTGCTTAAATGGTGAAATAGAATAAACTGTATATTCTCTTCTATAGGGTGTGGTTTTGGTAGTAAAACAAAGTGACCGGGAGCGGATTTTGTGATTATTGAGAAATAACGCACGCGTGGGTTCGAATCCCATCCTCGTCACCAAATGGTATATCACTAAGTAATGAAATGTTCTTGCTCGGTAGCCAGTATATTACTAACTAGCAGCGCCCCGCAACTTCGCCCGCGTTGAAATCTATGTGTCAAATTGTTTATAAGGATTCTTCTTGAATCACACTATTTACTAAAAAAACCGCATCAAAATCCGTTGCGTAGTTTTAAAGATCTAGGCATACATAGGTACAGACAGGCAGCGGGAAGCGACTTTGTTTTATACTATCTAGTGATCAAATATTACATCAAAATTAAGAATCTCCTCTTTTTTATTGAAGTCGGTTGAAAACTGTGTGAAATCTACCCTATCCAGATATCGACCAAAACAGCCGTCGACGCAGTCCTCGCCTGTCGCAGAATATTTCCACAAAAGTCTAAAAGCTGTGAAAAATCGACGTCCGTTTCCGATTTCCGCGTCCGATTTTCAACAAAAATGCTGCTATGAGAGTAAAAAACCTGCGAAAGACTGCAGGTAGATGCTAAATGCGGCAAGGTGAAGACAGGGCGCTATGGCGCTCATTGCGGGAGGCCTATGTCCAGCAGTGGACGGCTATAGGCTGATGACGAGTAAAAATATATTTATAGGTAATCTTCTATGCTAATCTATACTATAATATAAGTAGCTTAGTATCATTATGAGTAGTATATTTTATTATCTCTATTATACGGCACTACCTACCAAACTGTTGTCCACACTACCCAAAGGTTAGCAGGTAGAGAATGCTATCTAGCATTATGCTCGCCTGTGTACAACTTTTTGCGCAATAAAGTATATTCTATGTATCTATCTATTCGTCCATTTGTCGCCTTTTTACTGCGCATAATAAAAACAAAAAACACCATCAATCTCCAATATCCCTATAGTTATCCGTAACGACGTAATTTTACCACCGTAGCTAGAATAGCTATCAAATACGGGATCCTATTTGTTTCGGCTCACGTTACATCGATAAGCAAATATGGTATGACACGCAACTGGTTAAAACTTTGACTGCTGAAATCACACGGCATGTGTTTTCTACAAGTGACTAATATGCGTAAATCCTCACTAGCGCAGCGGCTGAGAAAATACAGATCTGTGTGACTCAGCACAGCCGTAATATTTTTTGAACGAAACGCATGTGCGGCGCAACGCAACCGCTGTGTAGAGCGGCAGCACGAATTTTTTAGGTTAAAAAAAAGATCGCAGTCGTCGAAAAAAAATCGCAAAGTGTTAACCAGCAGTTACCACCCGCTTGCTATTGCTGACTGAAAAACGTTTGCCGTCCGCCATTAATAAGTGATTTAATGTGTGTAAATGATTTAATATGTATTAGTTATTATAAATATTATTTTATCAAAAAACTTTTAAAGGCGAGTTTAAACTTTTAGAGGTCTGTCGAGTTATTAATAAATTAGTTTTGTGTCTAGTTAGGTTCTAAACAGTGTTTAGTTCAAAGATTCAAATTCAAAGATTCAAAGATTCAAATATATTTATTGCGTCAAACATGGTATAAAGGTCTTAAGTTCTAAGTAATGCACTCATGTCTCACTATATTCTAGCATGCAATAATTATGATGACTAATTAAATTAGGTAAGTATTATTATTAATTATCGAACATTTAAAAACTCATTGATGTCATAAAAATTCATGTCATTCAGCCACCTACGCAATTTGATTTTATATAAATAATTATTTAATAATTTGATTTCATTTGGTAATTTGTTGTATATTTTTACGCATAGAGTCAAACAACTTTTAGAAAACTTGGCTGAACGCGGGGTATCTTTTATAATAAGTCTATTTGGGTCTCTACACAGTCTAGGGTGTTTGTCACATGCTTTTATAAAGCTGCTTTTATAAGTTAATATAAAGAACTTTGAAAAACAAAACATCGATAAGGCCCGGAATCCACTTTAGCACAGATGTGCGGAGACGTTCGTAGCGGACGTTTTTCGGCTAGGGTGTCGCCTTCGAAGCGATGGAGATAAATAAATAAATAATGCTGGACAAACCACACAGCATTATCTAGCCCCATGGTAAGCAGAGCTTGTGTTATGGTTACTAGATAACTGATATACATAATACAATACATTACATAGATATATATTTTTTATTATACATAGCTAAAGACCAGAACACCCGGAACAAATTTTAAAATCGGCAGGTCGTTCACATTTGTCCCGAGGCGAGAATCGAACCCGCAACCTCCTGCCTCGCAGGCGGATCTTCGCCCACCGCGCCACAGAGGTCGTCAAAAGTCGTAAATTTTGAGCATGATTGAACATTAATATTGTATTTGTAAGAATTGATCCGATCGACATAATGTGACTAAAGGAGCAGTGTACAAAGGTAGAATCATCACTACTACAGTATTATACAAAGTCGCTTCCCGCTGTCTGTCTGTCCCTATGTATGCTTAGATCTTTAAAACTACGCAACGGATTGTGATGTGGTTTTTTTAATAGATAGAGTGATTAATCATACTATATTTAGACTTAAATAGGCAAATAACCATGTATTAGACATATAAGAGATGAACATGCTAGTGGTTTCTTTTCACTTCTTCCACTGTGAACAAAAAATTGAAGTGAACAGTAAAATATTTTTTTTTTGACAATAATTTAATGTATAAAATATGACTTGTCTAAGTGCTTATTTTGTAAGCCTAAAGAAATAAATGATTTTTTACTTTTTTTACTTTATTCAACAGGAAGGGTTATATACTAGCTGCACCCCGCGGTTTCACCCGCGTGGTGTTAGATATTTTGGATAATATACAATATATCTTTATAAATTGTAGCCTATGTGCTATTCTGATGTATAAGCTATATTATTGTAAAGCTTCATTAAAATCCATTCAGTAGTTTTTACGTGAAAGTGTAACAAACATCCATCCATACTCACAAACTTTCGCGTTTATAATATTAGTAGGATTTGACACATAGATTTCTACATGGGCGAAGCCGTGGGGCGCAGCTAGTTATTTATATCTAGAATAAGGGTGTAAGTAATTACTTGACAGTGGATGACAAGTATCCAACCAGACACAATCGCCACATATGTATATAGAATAGAGTTTGACCTGTATGTATTTTCTTCTATATTTTGATTGTTTTGAAAAAACCGACTTACCGTCCGACATAATTTTTTTTATACCTCTAGATCATCCTCTATACAACTGCAAAAGAATCATCCAAATCGGCCCATAAGAAGGAGAAATCGATTAAGTACCTTATCTAAAAAAAACATACCTACTTACATAGGTACAACGTAGCTGAACATAGAACATAGAACCTACTCCTTTTCTCGAAGTTGGATAAAAGTTTCCTGCGGCATACCTTTGTAAATGACCCAATTGTGTACAAAATCAGTCTTAACCTAGAAACTAGTTTAAAGTTTAGTTAATTTATTTCCACCGTAGGTACACATGTTAAACTTTATGTCGTTAAATGCTATTTTAAAAGATAAATTGCATTTTTTTTATAACACACACTAACTTTAAACAGAGGAAACACCATAGATAGGGCGTTGTGCAAAGAAATAAATAAATAATGCTGGACAATCCACACAGCATTATCTAACCCCATGGTAAGCAGAGCTTGTGTTATGGGTACTAGATAACTGATATACATAATACTATATATTACATAGATAGATATTTTTTATTATACATAGAAAACAAGCATAACACCCGGAACAAATATCTGCAGATCGTACACAATTGTTCCGAGGCGGGAATCGAACCCGCAACCTCCTGCGTCGCAGGCGGACCTTCGCCCACCGCGCCACATCGGTCGTCATTACGGTCGTACATTGTGCAAAGAAAAGCAGACAGACATGCCTTCATGAAAAATTAAAGAATTAAAATAAATTCATTTATAATAATTAGTCACAATAAAACAGATAATAAATATTGGTATAAGTTAAATGGAATAAAAAATTTAATAAAATGTCAAAGTAATCTGCTGTATAAGGGCACTGTCAAACGATACTAAAAATATTGTACAAAACTAAATAATATAAGTACAAGGAAAATACAATGAAATAATGTCAGGAAGAAGATTCATTTGAAAATGTTTTAAAAATCTAAGAATGAATTTTTATAGACCCAACAAACAAAATTTTCTAGACATTTTCTTTGTCAAAATTCCGGAAAATAGGTACTATAACCATGTAAAAACTACGCTTAATATCGGCGACATCCCTCGATATACACTGGTGATTCTCGCGGTTTCTCTGCTCCTTGTGGAAATGACGCGTAAATTCTGGATTTTCATTGTGCAAATACGCAGAAAAGAGGGGTTTTCTGTGGATATAGCCGGGCAAGCGCGTGTCGAGACGTACCTAAATAGTGGGTTCCGTTGCATTAAAGGTTATCGATTCGCCCAAGACGATGAGGAACTAATGATTATTTCCAAGGAATTGGAACTAATCATTAGAAATTTACTTTGGAACTTCCAAATAGTTCGATAGATTGTGATTGGTAATTTATAGGCCACTAGTGGACGTTCCCGGCTTCGCACGGTTTTAGTACGGGTCCCTAACTTTTTGAAAATATAATATAGCCTATGTTCACCGGCAGGCTGATTATGTAAAAGCAACAGCAACAGCGACGCGACCGCGACCGCAATTTTAGCAAGCAATTTTTAGTTCACCGATTGTCCGGCAGAGGGAAACCTAGTGCTCGATTGCTGGGTGACGTAGTACCTGGTGTCATGTTAGTACAAAATTGGCTTTTGACAGCACTGATTGCTTAATTTTCGCCTGTCGCAAACCAGTCGCAGTTACATAATCAGGGGGCGGGTATCCCCGGTGAACATAGGCTATATTATATTTTCAAAAAAACTAATTCATCTGGTTTTTTCTTCGTTTCTTTTTGAGTAAACGGTGTATTCTATTCAAAGTTGCCTCATTTGAAAGCTAGATAGTCTACCTAGCTAAGAAAATAAGAGTTTATTCTTATTTTATTAGCTAGATAGACTATCTAGCTATATATATATATATATATATATATATATTTTTATATATATTATTTTTTGTTTTTTATCGATAAATATATGTCGTGTATCCGCACATCTCTTTTGATCAAGGTTCGACAATACACATTGTAGGTAGGTATACATATATTCAAATGAATCCCTATTTCCCTTGGTCACGGCATCACGCGTGAACGGCTGGACCGATTTCGTTTATTCTTTTATTGTTGTTTGTTATTGTCAGGAGAAGGTTCTTATGAAAGAAAAAATTAAGAAAATTGCGCGGAAAATAAGAAAATTTAAGAATACTTAACACCATATTAAATTATTTCTAATGTAACCATAGCGCTTTTACAATTCAAACTTTTTTGATGTAACCTTATGGCGTTTGACATGACATTGACAGAATGCTCAATATTCATAGTTAAGACAGGAAAAGGTCTGTCGGTTCTGCTAGTCTGAAATAAAATGATTTTATTTATTGGTACTACTCAAAAAGATAAAACTGTTTACGATTAGTTATCATTAATAAAATTTCATTCTCTTTTTCTCTACTAAAGTTTATGACTCTTCACACGGACACTGGCAGAGTTGTGGCAACACAGTCACAGCGAGCCATAAAAATAAGAAGTTGAAGTTGAAGTTGATTTTATTTATTTTTATTAACCCCTTACCGCATACGAAGCCATGTATGGCTTTCAAAGTTTCTTACTTTTTTACAAGTTATCTAAAGAACACATTAAAAAAACTCACTTGAATCATCATAACAAACAATTCTTCGTAAAACGGAACGTAATTTTTTGTATATGTGGTGTGCCACACAGGGCGATATTTTTGAGGTTTTGTGCAACGCGTCCGGCCGGTTACCCCGAATGCAAGGGCTTACGCACTTTATCAATAAAAAACCTTGGAAATAACTAACTTTTAAGGGTTCCTTCTGTTATTTACATCTTGCTATTGAACCCTAAAATCAACAAATAAAATCCTTCGCATACTTTTGATTGCTTTTGGGTCAGAGCTTTGAATTTTTCCTCTCTTTATTTGAAATTTAGATTCGTTGGTACAGCTCCAACAATATTTCTGTGAAATGAAGAGCATCGGACATGTAACGTACACGTACCTATCAGTTATCTAGTACCCATAATATGTTATGGGTACTAGATAACTGATAGCTACGTGTAGCCTTCTGCAGTATCATAAGTTATGAACATACTGGTGGTTTCTTCTCACTTCTTCCACTGGTGGACAAAAAATTGAAGTGAACATCAATATAATAATGAATAGTATAAAATATGACTTGTCTAAGTGCTTATTTGTAAGCCTAAGGAAATAAACTTTCATTTCATTTCATTTCATTTCATGCAGGATTACAGGTCACATGTATGGCCCTTGGCACTAGCTTTAATTGTTTTATTTAGCTTTAGTTTTATTCTATTGTTATTAAAGTTTTTGTTAGTGCACTTCCTTACCTTACCAGCAAAGAGAAAATGTTTTGATACCCCGCGAAACAGGCCTAGCCTAGTGCGGGGGTCACTGTTAAGTGCAACACCTCAATCAACTCTAAAATGTAAGAATATGTACATAAATTATTTGTAAACTTTTGGTAAATATGTTTTTTGTATTTGTATTTTTGTATTTGTACGATGCTAACGATTGTTACATTACAGGCCATAATAAATATAAATAAATAAAAACTAAATGTTCGACAATCCACACAGAATCTAGCCCCAAGCTAAACAGAGCTTGTGTTATGGATACTAGATAACTAATTAATAACCTAATGTAGATATATTTTTACTATAAATAGAAAACACCCAGAACACGCGAAACAAATATCTGCAGATCGTTCAAAAATTTGTCCGGATGCGGGAACGGAATCTCCAACGTCGCAGGTAGACATTAGACATTCGCATTTCATCTTTTGGTATACTGATACCAACCAAGCGAGCGAATCGACAGACCTCCTTTTGCATATAGGTAACATAAAACCTCCTATTGCATATAAGTTACATAAAACCTCCTTTTGCATATAGGTAAGATAAAACCTCCTATTGCATATAAGTTACATAAAACCTCCTTTTGCATATAGATAAGATAAAACCTCGTTTTAAAAATCTTTGTAATAAAAATAAATAAATAAAATAAAATTCCTTTATTTCTGATTACTAAGAGCCATAATTTGTTAGTACTTAATGATCTTATAGATAATAAATGTTAGCATTATTACGTACTAAAATTAAATTAAAATGAATTATAATAAATTAGAAAAAAATTAGAACAAATCAAATGACATCACCATTAAAATTAATCAAACAAAAAATCTTACAAATTTCTGCCATATTGACGAATCAATTCTGCCCGCTACAGTTTGTAGGATACTGTTGGGGCTGTCCTCAATGGTGTAATGGAACCAAACCTCCTTTTGCATAAACATAGGTACATAAAACCTCTTTTAAAAACCTTTGTAATGGAACCTTTTTTCTCTGCAAAGGAAATGATGAAAGGCCTTTTCAGGGGCTATTTCACCCCCACAGTAATGGATAAGGGGGGCGAAACTCCCTGTTCATATTTGTTCGAGTAATACAGATGTTTGAAAAGTTTATTGTGATTTTTGATGTGTTTGTTTTTGGTGAATTAGAAATTGTTTGCTTTGAAATTATTTTTGTTTTGTTTTCGGTTGTATTTGGGCTTTGATTATGGCGGTTGATGGTTGAAAAGCCTGTGTGTTTCGAAGCTAGTCATATCGTAGGTGATTTTCCGTTTTTATTTTGTAGCGGCGAAGGAAAAATTA
Source organism: Eupithecia dodoneata (assembly GCA_947044415.1). NCBI lineage: Eukaryota > Metazoa > Arthropoda > Insecta > Lepidoptera > Geometridae > Eupithecia > Eupithecia dodoneata. The sequence continues at coordinate 4,991,791 of OX345684.1, forward strand.
TAATTTGAAGACCGAGTGAAGGCGTTGAGAATAACTCACAATATGTAGACAGCAGATGTTTCCACTTTGTTTGCTGTATAGATGCGGAAGTTTCTTCTAATATTTGTCATGATATTGAACATGAGATTTCGGATAAGTACATTTTAATGCTGCTATGTTCAAGTTAATGGCGAGCCGGCCTGCGTGAGTGAGTGAATGAATTGAATGAATTGTAGAATGAAGGCTGGAGTGAATGGCGAATGATCGGTTTATAACCGATTTATGGCATAACTAGCTGCGCCCCGCGGTTTCACCCGCGTGTTGATAGGTATTTTGGATAATATACAATATAATCTTTATAAATTATAGCCTATGTGTTATTCTGATGTATAAGCTATATTATTGTAAAGTTTCATTAAAATCCATTCAGTAGTTTTTACGTGAAAGAGGTACAAACATCCATCCATACTTACCTACAAACTTTGTCGTTTATAATATTAGTAGGATAAGTAGTCTATGTTTTATTCCGGGCCTGGGACTACCTGTACGCAAAATTTCAGCCCGATCCGTTCAGTAGCTTTTGCATTAATGAGTAACAAAGGTCCATACATACAAACTATCACGTTTCTAATATTAGTAGGATTCACCACACTATATGTTATGTACGTAGACACATAATTATACATAATAACCTACGTTGTTATAGGTTAGCTTATCCTAAACAAACAGACAGTAATAACATGCCTATTAATATATAGCTAAATACTGCCCGCGGGTTTGTTTACGTTGTACCTGGGTACAACACAGCTCTGGATATAATGAGGACTGATGTGGCACGGTGGACGAAGGTCCGCCTTCGACGCAGGAGGTTGTGGGTTCGATTCTTAGCACAAATAAATAATTAATAAAACCGGCCAATTGCGCGAGCGCGATTCGCGCACAAATGGTTCCGTATATAAAACCGTTAAATATTAAATTTATTTTAATGTAACTATTTCTTTTTAAAGTGAATATTGAACTAAATAATCTGTAAATATTTCAAGCAAAAATCTTTCTTCTTGATCTATGCTTGAGTACCGCTTTCCTATAAACGAACGTTTTCAACCAGTGCGTCCTACCCGTTATGACCCACGGAGCTGAGACGTGGACACTCACGATAGGGCTGGTCCACCAGTTCAAAGTCGCTCAGCGAGCTATGGAAAGAGCTATGCTCGGGGTCTCTCTGAAGGATAGGATTCGTAACGAATACATCCGACAGAGAACCAAAGTTATCGACATAGCTCTGAGAATTAGCAAGCTGAAGTGGCAGTGGGCCGGCAATATCTCGCGAAGAACCGACAACCACTGGGGCAAACGTATTCTTGAGTGGAGACCGCGACTCGGTAAACGTAGCGCAGGAAGTCCTCTGGCCAGGTGGGATGACGACCTGCGAAAGACTGCATGTAGATGCTGGATGCGGCAAGCTGAAGACAGGGCACTATGGCGCTCATTGGGGGAGGCCTATGTCCAGCTGTGGACTGATATAGGCTGATGATGATGACTGAGCAAGGTTTCATAATACGGGCCCGAGTGTTAAAACAACAAAGATCTTGTCTATCCCGCCGCGGTCACGAACCCACCACAATTAATCACCCTGTAACCGAGTTACACCCGTCACGGCTCGTCTGACCCATCTCAATTAGACAGCCTGTACCTGACTATGGAAAACGTCTTTGTTTGTTTCAAATATCCTACTAATATTATAAACGTTAAAGTTTGTAAGTATGGATGGATGGATGTTTGTTACTCTTTCACGTAAAAACTACTGAATGGATTTTAATGAAACTTTACAATAATATAGCCTATACATCAGAATAGCACATAGGCTACAATTCATAAAGTTATATAGTAGGTATATTATCCAAACTATCTATCACCACGCGGGTGAAACCGCGGGGCGCAGCTAGTAATAAATAAATAAAAAAATTCAAATTTAAATTACATACAACTAGGAAAGATGATTTTGATTATTTGTTCACTTGAATATTTTTAAGGTAAATTAAGAAGCGAACAAGAAACCTTTAACTTATTAGTTTTTGAGTTGGATTTGGTCTGAGAAAATAATAAATATCTACAAAGCATCATTCGATTCGATTTAAAACAGGGTATAAAAAAACTACAAGATAAATAATAATAAATAATGTATTTTCTATTTTTACAAAACAACCCATGCCATGCTTGCCATTTGATATCACACACATTTCCACGCGGACGAAACCACGGGGCGTAGCTATAGCTAGTATACCTACTTTAAATTATTGTGTTGAGAAAAAGGTGTTTTTGATTTTATCTTTCTTTCAGTTTTCCTGTCTGTCTGTCCCTATGTATGCTTAGATCTTTAAAACTACGCAACGGATTGCGGATGCGGTTTTTTTTAATAGAGAGAGTTAAAACGTTAACGTTAAAGCTTGGCCAGATGTCGCTCAGTTTCGCACCGACAATACGGCTGTCCCAAACCAAAACACAGTAAGGGACTTCGAACAAATTTTACAGGAGGGCAAAAAAAGCTGTTTTTCTTATGCCTTACCAAACTATGAATCTACAGCTCAATATGATTCTTGGAGATGGTAGATAAAATTACTGTCTACATTTTTGCATACTAAAACTTTAAAAATATAATTCGATGCACGTTGTATAACACTTGCTAACTTTGAAATGGGATCGACGCTATAAATGAAGGCACGCGACGCCCCGCCCCTCTCCCGAAAAGATAGCGGCAATTTGATGTTTTCTCACTAATTTAAACCCTAATTCATGGAGATAGAAACTCCGACGGGTGTGTGCTCTACTGTGTAATTTGTAGATTTTATGGTCTTTGTTAATTCCCAAATAAAAAACCCAATCCAAAACAAAGTAAGTACGTGTGCCTTGCTGTGTTTTGAACTGGTATTCAGCTCTTACTAGGTTTTTGATTTGGGGATTGCGGTTTTCTGAGCACTTACTAGGTTTTATGGCATCGCTATATTGGGAATGGAGGCCTTTATAGAAAAAAGGGTTTTTGCATATTGTGGGCATTTACTGTGTTAAAAGCATGGTGTAAAAATCTTGATTTCGACAAAAATGTCCCTTACTGTGTTTTGATTTGGGACAGCCGAATAGTAGGTATGTAAGTAATTTGTTATTGTGCATAGCTTTACTTAAATAAAAATAAATAAATAATGCTGGACAATCCACACAGAATTATCTAGCCCCATGGTAAGCAGAGCTTGTGTTATGGGTACTAGATAACTGATATACATAATACAATACATTACATAGATAGATATTGACATGTATCGAATAAAATTATATTTAGACTTAAATAGGCAAATAACCATGTATTAGACATATAAGAGATGAACATGCTAGTGGTTTCTTTTCACTTCTTCCACTAGTGGACAAAAAATTTAAGTAAACAGTAAAATAATTTTATTGATAATAATTTAATGTATAAAATATGACTTGTCTAAGTGCTTATTTTTTAAGCCTAAAGAAATAAATGATTTTTGACTTTTGACTTTTGTTATTTTTTTTATTAATCGATTTGTAAATATTTCTGTACCAATAACTATGATGTCTAGCTGAACACAGGGCGCTGTGGCGCTCATTGGGGAGGCCTAGGTCGTGATGAAAAAAAAAAATCTGACTATCCAAATGCCACCAGAATCAGGGCCACCGTATAAGCAGGTAACATTACCGCCACATAGTTAATTATTCTTTGTAATTAAGTAGACGGCTACCCTAAAGTCGGGGCAACCAGTAAGTACGGGCAGTAATCCGGGTTTATCATAATAGAGATATTACGAGCTAAGTTTAGTCTAGATTAAGTTAGAACTTAAACTAATCCTAGCTAATAAACGCGAAAGTTTTTACGTACGTATGGATGTTTGTTACTCTTTTATGCAAAAAGGTCTGTAAAAATGGTTCATAAGAATAAGAATAAGAATATATTTATTGTTAAATTGTGTAAAACATCTATAGGAAAGGTCTTAAATAATAATTTGGTAACAACAATTTATCCATTTCGGACATACAATATTTTGACAATTACTAGTACTATGTAACTACTACTAATTGTACAGGTAGGTTTATTTACCTCTTAACTTTAACTTACTTACTAGTATCAAAAAACTCTTTTATGTTATAGTGCGCACTACTAACAAGCCAGTTTCTTAATCTAGTTTTAAACATATTTCCATTTAGTTGTTTTATTTCTAAAGGAATGTTGTTAAACACTTTGATAGCTGATATATAGGTACTTTTGTAAAACATAGTATTATTAATTTGAGGAATACACAAGTTTAATTTATATTTATTTCTTAAGTTTTCTTGTCGGTTCGATTTTATTTTAAAAAAAGTTGAATTATTTTTAACAAATAAGCAGATCTCTAGTCAAACTAACAATTTTTATTTTTTTGTTTACTGGTAGTTCCAGGCCTGAATAAAAACATAGGCTACTTTTTATATCATACATCCATCCCATGGGACAGAATTATCTTAAAACGTTTCCAAATAAACAACGCGTGCGAAGCCGCGGGCAGAAACTAGTACCAATATACTTTTAGAAAAGCTTCAGAATTACTTACCCATTCCACCATTGCCATTCCATCAATGCCATTACCATAGCCTCTGTTATTCATGCCGGAATCAATTAACTCGTTACCAAAGGGAATAGGAGCTATCTTTTAATGGAACTGCCAGGGGATGGGACATGTCGATATATAAATATATATTACTATTTCCGGCTGTAGGGGACCGAAATAAAAACACTGGTTTTACACGACAGACGACAGAAATTGGTTTGCAGGCAGAATTGGACATTTATGTATGTGGTTTTTGACAATTTGTTTTTGTGAGCGATTTATACCGCGGCGCGGCGCCACCTCCACACGTCAGAGAAACAACCCTCTAATGTGTTGAAAAATTTGCGTGCACCCACAATTTCGTCGTATTTATTTATACTTTCAAAAGATGCCAACAGATGGCGCAACGTGTTGAGATATTAACAAAATCTTATATCTAACATACCTTATTATTTACAAAACAAATATGTAACTACGTGTGTCGTCTACGTCGGCATAAAAATAGATAAATAAGTCTTATCTTATGGTCTTTTTCTATGTATAATAAAAATATATCTATCTATGTAATGTATTGTATTATGTATATCAGTTATCTAGTACCCATAACACAAGCTCTGCTTACCATGAGGCTAGATGATGCTGTTTGAATTGTCCAGCAATATTTATTAGTTTTATGACGATTAAAGAAAATTCAATCAAATAATAGAAATCAAAGATCTTAGTAGTGGACATTTACACAGTTATGTTCCGTAGACAACTTTCTTCGGTAGAAACGAATTCGAACTAGATAGTGTTTATAATTGAAATAATTGAGCTAACTGGAGACTGTTGCAAACAATATACAGGTAGCTATAAATTATACGATTCATATTTATAAAATTAATTAATATAGGAATGTCATTTTAACAATTGTGTGTACGATCTGCAGATATTTGTTCCGGGTGTTCTGGTCGTTTTCTATGTATAATAAAAAATCTCTGTAATGTATTGTATTATGTATATCAGTTATCTAGTACCCATAACACAAGCTCTGCTTACCATATGGTGGCTCGGAATCATGGTTGTCTCGTCGGTAAAGAGGGGCATGTGCAGCGTATAATCGGCCATAGAAATCCTCTATCTCGGCGGATATCTCCGGCTTTGACAATACGATCCTCCCGTCGTGCGTTTTAACACTTTGACTGCTGAAATCACACGTATGTGTTTTCTACAAGTGACTAATATGCGTAAATCCACATTAGCGCAGCGGCTGAGAAAATACAGATCTTTGTGACTCAGCACAGCCGTAATATTTTTCGAACGAAACGCATGTGCGGCGGAACACAACCGCTGTGTAGAGCGGCAGCACGATATTTTAGGTTCAAAAAAAGATCGCAGTTGTCGAAAAAAAATTGCAGTCAAAGTGTTAAGTATTCAGAATATTAATCCCTAATGCATATTACGAAGTTCTGCTTGGGAGGGTCATGAAAATCTGTCATAAGCGCCCGGACCAGAAGATCAGCGACTTGTTCAACCTGACAGCGTCGTCGCTATGGTATGCAGTATGAGCCGCGAGAGAAGTTAAATTGAATTACTCTACATGCGAGGAGTTGAAGACATTCTGCTGAGATGCATGAAATTACAGCGATATTGCTTCCGTTGGAACCGCCGCGGTGCGAATCGGATAATATTAATAATTATAATGTAATAGGCGATTAAAAATATAAAATACAACGGGGAATTGCTGCTTTATTTGCATTGCTGGATTATTTATTTACTTATTAAGAGGGCGCCATGTCACGCAACAAATTCAATTTTCCCCCCCGTTCCTCTCACCAAAAACACGAGTAAACAGAATATCACATAGTACGCGCTGTGCGTACAATATCGTATTCTGTGGCGCGCGGAGTGTAAATACAGTAGGTAAGTATAAAATAGTAGTTAGGGTAATAAAGTTAGTGAAGGCGCGCTCGGCAGGCGGACGCTAGACCGCAGGGTTCCTGAGATCTAGACCAAATTATGTGCGAAACAGTGCATTTTCATGTTTTTTTTATCGTATTTTTTTTTCTCAAACGTGTTTTCACTCTTAAGGAACCAAAGAAAAAATTTTAAATTTTATGAAATTCGAGTTTTTTTACCACGGGGACCCCGTGTTTGTGAGATCTAGGCCTAGTTTGAGAGGCCAAACTCGTTAGGTTCGCCTTTTAACATATTTTCCAAATAAGCCTACTAAAGCCTAGGCTCACCTGAATGACGAAAACAAAGTGCAAAAGCGAGTCCACTGCGGAGGTTTCGTCTGCCAAAGCCTTTTAGATATATCGTCAGATAAATTGCAGTGCGAATTATCTATGTAGTGCAGTGCTGTGATGGATGGCGGGGTTGAGAGGAGAACTAACAGGTTTTGTTTTTTATCTAGATATTTATTTATCTACACATATAACATATTACAAAGACATCTAAAATAATCATAAAAAAAAGTTGTTACTCTACATTTTACCTACTCGATATTTTATTTATTTACTAGCTGCGCCCCGCAGTTTTACCCGCGTGGTGATAGATATTTTGGATAATATACAATTTATCTTTATGAATTGTAGCCTATGTGTTATCTGATATGTAAGCTATATTATTGTGAAGTTTCATCAAAATCCATTCAGTAGTTTTTGCGTGAAAGAGCAACAAACATACTTACATGTACATCCTCACAAACTTTCGACGACTACAACTCAGGCCTGAAATCTCGCGGTAATCTAACATTGCTTGTTGATCAACAAGCGACAACGTCACTCAATCGTCCACAGCTGAACGACCTCAAACAATCTACTGTTTGGGTTAAGCTGCTCTCCCACTGCCGCGCACGGAGACCTTTACTTCTTTACTTAGCAAGTTTATGTGATAACGTCCACTGTAGCTCACGAACACGCTACGTACGAATACGAGATTAATGACGACCTCTGTGGCGCGGTGTGCGAAGGTCCGCCTGCGCAGGAGGTTGCGGGTTCGATTCCCGCCTCGGGATAAATGTTTGTACGATCTGCAAATATTTGTTCCGGGTGTCAGATAGTCAGATAGTCATTTTATTGGTAAAAGAAAATATTTACAAGTCGCATAGTAAAAATCTATGTAAGTACATACTGACAATTAAATACAATTTTAAATATTAAAAATATATAAATAACAATTTGTCAGAGTATGGAATATAGATTCAATTAAAGTGTTCTGGTCGTTATTCGTCATGTTCGTAGGATCCCTACGACTTATGTGGTTCTGTATTTTGTGTGTTTTCCTTTTTTTGTAACTTTGTATAGCATTGTGTGTGTGTGTGGCTATCAATAAATTATTTATTATTTATCTATGTATAATAAAAATATATATCTATGTAATGTATTGTATTAATATCAGTCATCTGGTACCCATAACACAAGCTCTCCTTAGCTTGGAGTTAGATGATGATGTTTGCTAAGTCCAGCATTATATATTTCTAACTAAGCATTACCCCTCCATTACCCACCGATTAAGTGCACTCTGGCCTTTATTCTGTGGCTAAACCTCGGGGTAAACTCGGGGTAAATTAAGTTAGTTGATGGTTGGTCAACAAGCCACAGCGTCGCTCAATCAAAGACAGACGGTTCTGACCGCTATAGTCTGAAGTTAGCTATAGATAAGGTGGTTCGTTTCGCATCGCGCGTTGAATACTCGTTGCGCGGAAATTGTTAGTGCACTGCTTCATGGTAAAAAGTCTTTGGGGACTGCCGATAAAAGTGAAAACTAAGTAATTTTATATTTTATTTATTTAGTCTTATTAAGGAAGGCCTACGGCTTAAAATACATACTTTTTTTACTAGTTTATTCCCGCGGCTTGGCACGCGTTATGTCAATCAATCAATCAAATCATTTATTTGCAGAACACATTATTACAGGTACATGTCAGGTCTTATAACTAGAGTGGAGTCAAATGTGCTCAACCCGCAAGCAGGTGTGCAAATATTAAAGCGTGTTTCAAGGTCGTTAAATTAATCAATAATTAAAATAATCAATGAAAATAAATAAATAGGTACAATCAATAAATAATTAACTTTAAAATTAATTCATAATCGTCAAAACATAATAAATTCTCTACTTAAGATTCATAAATTCATTGACGTCATAGAAACATTGGTCAAGGAGCCACTTTTTTAATTTTTGTTTAAATAAATTACCATTGAGGTCTTTAATAGATTCTGGTAACTTATTGAATATAGTAATGCACATATTATATACATTTTTTTCATAGATTTTTTTTTGTTTGTGGCGTTGCGGTTTATATAACAGATTATCAAATTTTGCTCTTTTCTGTCGAGTGATAATATCCTTACGTTTGTCTATGAAAAACTGTCTTTGTCTATCATAACTGGATAAAAATAAGGTATCCTATGTCCGTCTCCTGTTCTAAGCTACCTCTCCACCAATTTTCAGCAAAATGTGTTCAGCCGTTCTTGAGTTATAAATAGTGTTACTAACACGACTTTCTTTTATAAATAAAATAAATAAATAGATAGATAGATAATTCTTTATTGCACACTAAGTATAAAATGACAATGTAAAATAAAAACTTAAAAAAACTAGATACAATTGGCGGTCTTATCGCTCAAGAGCGATCTCTACCAGACAACCAAAAATAAATAATGCTGGACAATTCACACAGCATTATCTAGCCCCATGGTAAGCAGAGCTTGTGTTATGGGTACTAGATAACTGATATACATAATACAATAGGTACATTACATATGTAGATAGATATTTTTTATTATACATAGAAAACGACCAGAACACCCGGAACAAATATCTGCAGATTGTACACACAATTGTTCCGAGGCGGGAATCGAACCTGCAACCACCTGCGTCGCAGGCGGACCAAATAGATTTATATAAACTCGCTGTGCCCACAACTAGACTACACAAGATAAGTGCATCTTTTAAAGGGCAATGTATACGCTTCTACAACAAAACTCCAAGTGAGTTGCAAAAATTATCAATAAATAAATTAAAAAAATTGTGAAACATATTCTTTGTAAAAAAGCTTATTACAAAATATCAGATTACTTAGAAAGAATAAGAAAAGCGTGAGGTGCAGATGACGCGAGTTCCATGATTTTTGGTCACGCAAAAAAAAATGAAATGAATTTATTTGTTAAAAGACTTACACAGAACATAATAAACTTAAACTTAAAGGTAAACTAAACGTGTCGGTAATCATGTAAGTCCAGTAACAAAATGGCTTTGCCTCAGCATGAGTTGTATGACTAGCATGCTAGCAACCAACGCTGGTCTTCCGGCAAAGCAACTTGTTGGCGTAACGGACTGACTACTCACTACCGCTATACAAACAAACAAACAAAAACGCACTAATATAAATAAAATCAAACAAGAATACACATAAAAATAGAATAATAAAAAATTATATATTAACACTGACTGCTGAAATCACACGGTATGTGTTTTCTACAAGTGACTAATATGCGTAAATCCACACTAGCGCAGCGGCTGAGAAAATACAGATCTTTGTGACTCAGCACAGCCGTAATATTTTTCGAACGAAACGCATGTGCGGCGCAACACAACCGCTGTGCAGAGCGGCAGCACGAATTTTTTAGGTTAAAAAAAGATCGTAGTCGTTGAAAAAAAATCGCAGTCAAAGTGTTAAGTACTGAATATTTTAACAAAAGTGAAATTTAGAGCAACAAGTGCACATACCTTTTTAAAACTGTACTAATACGAGGTGCTTACATTTCGCCTCTACAGATTTCCTTTGTAAACAACCCGAGGCACTCAGAAAGCTTTCAACCACGATCAACAAATCTACTTCTGTTTCAGTTTACCAGAGATTTTACAACAGGATTTAGCTTAGCTATTCTTGAGTCGCCGTTGGACGCCCTCTTTCGCAGGTCGTCGTCATCCCAACTTGTCGGAGGGCGTCCTACGCTACGTTTACCGAGTCCGTGGAGACCACTCGAGAACACGTTTGCCCCAGCGGACATCGGATCTTCGCGAGATATGGCCGGCCCACTGGCACTTCAGCTTGCTAATTCTCAGAGCTATGTCGATAACTTTGGTTCTCTGTCGGATGTATTCGCTACGAATCCTTTCCTTCAGAGAGACCCCGAGCCATAGCTGAGCGACCTTGAACTGGTGGACCAGCCCTACCGTGAGTGCCCACGTTTCAGCTCCGTAGGTTATATCATAACTATTCTTCTATGATGTAGATAATCCCTGAAAGTAAATGTTCTTCACATCTCTACAAAAAGGTCAAAGGGAATCAAGAGACATACTTCTACAACGATGCCTTCTATCTTATCAAAAGAAAACCCCTTTAACTGATCACTTTGGCAAATTAACTATGTTTAGGACCGCTCGTAAATATTGGGACCACTTTATCTGTCAGGTCACGCACGAGGTACCTACCTACCTACCACATCATGACTGTATAAGAAAGTATTTGTTTTCTGTTTTTTATCTATATATTTAACAGAACAGTACAGTACCAACTCCATCCTGCAGGTTGTGGGCAGCAAGTTTGCCTCGCGCATCATGCGGACATTCAACAGAGTACTCACTGTATTTTTTTTTTCTTTTATTTATATTTCACAATAATTGCATTTTAATCTAAAAGCTAACTTAAACGGTTATTCCGTTTGACCGTAAGCTCATTGGTCTCTATTAATTAAAACATTTCAATTAAAATATGTACTCGTATCAACCTAATTAAAAAGCAGGCCACACCCTGCAAGTAAACTGCATTAGACTCCATATGGGTTGGGTGGGAGTCTGTTGAATGACTGCTGCAAATAATAACTAACAATCTAATTTTAATTAAGGTCTTATGCTTCCTTACACTTTGACTGCGGTTTTTTTTCGACGATTGCGATCTTTTTTTTTACCCAAAAAATTCGTGCTGCCGCTCTACACAGCGGTTGTGTTGCGCCGCACATGCGTTTCGTTCGAAAAATATTACGGCTGTGCTGAGTCACAAAGATCTGTATTTTCACAGCGGCTGCGCTAGTGTGGATTTACGCATATTAGTCACTTGTAGAAAACTCATACCGTGCGTTTTCAGCACTCAAAGTATTAATTGTATGTTGTTTTTGTAATTTTTAAGTGTGTGGACAGTTTATGTCTGAATAAAGAAACTTTTTATTTTATTTTATTTTTTTATTTACTAAAGTACCACCGTCTATTTTGTTCTTTCATGTCCAGTCCGTCCAAAGGTTGCCTGGAAGAGATCGCTCTCAGCGATAATGCCGCCCTTTATACTTCCTTTATTCTATTGTTTATTCCTGAATGGTTTTCTGTTTTATGTGGTATAATAAAGTGTTATCTATATATCTTGTTGTATTGTGTGTGTTTTGGTACCTATACTGGTACTGTGGGGCTACCATGCTATTTAATACATAACGGAACGCGTTATCGGCATTATAACGCTAATTTTAGCGTGTTAACACTTTGATTGCTGAAATCACACGGTATGTGTTTTCTACAAGTGACTAATATGCGTAAATCCACACTAGCGCAGCGGCTGAGAAAATACAGATCTGTGTGACTCAGCACAGCCGTAATATTTTTCGAACGAAACGCATGTGCGGCGCAATACAACCGCTGTGTAGAGCGGCAGCACGATATTTTTAGGTAAAAAAAAAGATCGCAGTCGTCGAAAAAAAATCGCAGTCAAAGTGTTAATGCGCTTTTTAACGCGTATAACGCCTTTTCACGAATTATTCGCGTTAAAATGCGCCTTAACACGCGTTAAACGCGCTAACGTTACCGGAATAACGCTGATAACGCGTTACGTTATGTATTAAATAGCATGGTAATGGTACTCGATTTATAATAAAACAGTAACTGCATATTTAGTTTTCTTTTAAATCTTTTGCTTTTGTCGGAAATCGACCCGAATGATTTCCCCAAAGAAACATGCTATACTTGCCACTGGGAATAAATATTCAGCATTAATTTTTGCAGGTCATACAAACATTTGTCCCGTGGCGGGAATCGAACCTCTTAACGTCTCATATGGAATATCGCACACGCAGGTCACCAATGCAAACATATGGTTTATTTACACACAAATGTTTGTAAATGAACCATAAAAAAAGACCTAAAATTTACTTTATGACTTCCAGTTTTAATATCGCCCACACAGGTCACCAATGAATAAACATAAGTAGCTATACTCCAGCCAAATTAGATGTGAAATGTTTGTAAATTAAACACAACAAAGTAGCAAAACTTAACTTTATGACGTCGTTTTAATATCGCCCACACAGGTCACCAATGAATAAACATAAGTAGCTGTACTCCAGCCAAAAAAGATGTGAAATGTTTGTAAATGAACCACAACAAAGGAGCTAAGCTTAACTTTATGACGTCCAGTTTTAATATCGCCCACACAGGTCACCAATGAATAAACATAAGTAGCTGTACTCCAGCCAAAAAAGATGTGAAATGTTTGTAAATGAACCACAACAAAGGAGCTAAGCTTAACTTTATGACGTCCAGTTTTAATATCGCCCACACAGGTCACCAATGAATAAACATAAGTAGCTGTACTCCAGCCAAAAAAGATGTGAAATGTTTGTAAATGAACCACAACAAAGGAGCTAAGCTTAACTTTATGACGTCCAGTATTAATATCGCACACACAGGTCACCAATGAATAAACATAAGTAACTATACTCCAGCCAAATTAGATGTGTAATGTTTGTTAACCACAACAAAGGAGCTAAAACTCACTTTTTGGCATCCAGTTTCAAATCTAGGTAATTGTATGAAATATTTTTGAAGGAAGGATCTCACATCAACAAGGACTGTAAATTCTGTATAAAATACACAGCAACAGAGTGAATGTAATGTTAAATAACGGTGGTTTGTTTACCATCTTTTCACATCGAATTTGGCTGGAGTTTAGGTATTTCAGTATTTTTGTATTTTTAGTTAAGTACTTTTTGCATACTCTCTTTGTTAACTGAAATAAAGTTTATTATTATTTTCAATCTATATCTTACCCATTTCTGCCACGCTGCTAATTGTGAAGCCCGAGTTCTTCTACCACGTTACTAGATGGCGTTGGTGTCGTACTGAAGTCTCTTGAATACAAACTAGATGGCGTTGATGTCGCGCGCACTTTCACTGAACTTTATCGTGTAGGTAACAAGGTGTAGATTGGAATAACTAGACTCTCAGAAATAACAAAAATAACACTTTTTAAAGAAAATCTAACATTTTGGTTTAGGCTTGGTTGGTTTAAACGTGGTAAAGTTGTTTGGTTTTTATATGAGTTCCAATCAAATAATAGAAACTAATTAAAACTAGTATTTAGTAATTCAGATGACTGCAGACTGTTGCAAACAATCTACAAGTAGCTCAACTGGTCCATATTAATACCAGTCGGCGCGCGTCCGACGCTGGCTGCATTGCCCCGCTGTATTTCAACGAATACATCCGACAGAGAACCAAAGTTATCGACATAGCTCTAAGAATTAGCAAGCTGAAGTGGCAGTGGGCCGGACATATCTCGCGAAGAACCGACGGCAGCTGGGGCAAACGTGTTCTTGAGTGGAGACCACGACTTGGTAAACGTAGTGTAGGACGCCCTCCGACCAGGTGAGATGACGACCTGCGAAAGACTGCAGGTAGATGCTGGATGCGTCAAGCTGAAGACAGGGCGCTCATTGTGGGAGGCCTATGTCCAGCAGTGGACTAACATAGGCTGATGATGATGATGATAATTGTTATTAGAACTAAAGTTCTAATAAAGTATATACATATTTATAAACTAGTAAGTACCTATCTATCGAATTTCGCTGCGACTGCACTTGTTAAAAACTAAATATACAAAAAAGGAAAATAAATGAATACTATTACATTTGTAGCTTCTACAGCTTTCGCTCAGTCATCCAATATAACTTATTTATCCCGGATGCAGTCGCCACACCCGGTGCCAATATCCGGTAACAGACAAAATGGCGGCGGCGACTACCGGACAAAATGGCGGCGCCGGGGAAAATGGCCGGAAGCTATTATGGAGATGTACAGAGTGTGCAACGGGTGAATGGTGGATTGCGGTTTAAATAAAATAGGCCAAGTTCGAGTCAGACTCGCGCACGAAGGGTTCCGTACCAACACTACATAGTTTAAATCAAAGTCGCTTCCCGCTGTCTGTCTGTCCCCATGCATGCTTAGATCTTTAAAACTACGCAACGGATTTTGATGCTGTTTTTATATAGATAGATCGATTCAAGGGAAAGGCTTATAAACCATTTGACACATAGATTTCCACGCGGGCGAAGCCGTGGGACGCAGCTAGTTATCTACAAAACTACAAAAAAACACGTTTATTGTATGAAGCTCCCATACATCTGTTTTTTAGTATTTGTTGTTATAGAAATACATCATCTGTTGAAATGTCAACTGTCTATCACGGTTCATGAGACACAGTCTGGTGACAGACGGACGGACAACGGAGTTTTAGTAATAGGGTCCCGTTTTACCCTTAGGGTACGGATACGGAACCCTAAAAATGATATATCAATAAAAAAATGATATCTCTCTCCCAATACCTAAGGTTTGCTGATACAGAATTCTTTTGAGGGTAAAGTTCGCCTTTGTAATAATTTTCTAGAATAATGTTTTGAATATGTTTTATCGTGCAAAAAAAAATTTATTTATTTGAATACTAAGCAAAAAGAATAGCTAGGCTTAATAATAATGATGAAGGTTTTGCAAAAGACTCATTTTGAAGAGAAATAAAAAATGGTTCAGTAATGGACCGACCGTTACAGATTCTGCGTTGGCTGAGTGTTCGTAAAGCGCGTAGCGGTCAAATTCTGTACTGTCTTTCTGATTTCGTTTCTCCTGACCATCCGTTGCAGCGTTGGATCGCGAGGAGTGGAAGGAGAAAAGGGAGGCCTTTGCCCAGCAGTGGGACAATAATGGCTTAAAATAAATAATATGTTCATATAATTTATTGTAATTTCAGTTTCTTAGGTGTAGTCTTAGTGGGTAGGTACACAATGCATAAAAACCCTGTCAGGGCACAACAATTTTTGGGTTCTTTTCAAATGTTAGCCTAAAATTCTAAACAATCATTATTTATAAAATTAGGAATGTCATATAGGAATTATAGGAATGTCATGATTAGGAAGATAGACTTACTAATTTAATCTGTAGGTAATTCAGCTAGTACACTCTCGGTTTTTTGTTTTAAATTGTCATCGGAGAAAAATTCGTGGATGGAATAGTAGCATTTTTGTAGTAGTAAAGTTTTCAAGTGTTGCATAAATACACTACTCAACAAAGTCTAGGGAACAAGCAATAATACTTCAACTGTTTTGTGAAAACTCGTAAAAAAGTACTGGTCACTAAAATTTATAAATTAAGGCTGGAAGAGGAATAAATCATTTGTTCGAAATTCAAAAAAATTTAAAACAAAAGTGCGAAAGCTTTTCAAAATAAGAAGGAAAAACCGAACTTGGTCGCAGAGTAAGGGGTCTGCTAGCATAAAGTTGTTGTGATTTTTGTCATCTATCGTTTTTTTTTCTTGTGAAAAACCATTACTGCCAACTTTTTCGATATTTTTGAAACTCTAAGCGTTATGTCACGTCGTCATTTAATGCGGGAAGAGATGCTTAGGGCTGTGGGTATGTTGGAAGCTAGACGCAGTCAACGCGATATCGCGGCCGCTGTTCACACACAGCCAAGCGTAATTTGCCGATTATGGGCGCGCTACAGGGCTACAGGAGATGTAGCCGAACGTCACCGAGGAAGATTGAATTTTTTTTTTTGTTTAGGCACTATTTTAGTTTTTTTAATTAAACCTTAATTTTTTACATGAACGCTTTTTATTTAATTGCATAACTGAAATCAAGAATAAATTTCGCTTCTTTTGATGTACAACATCTGGGACAAAAAAAAGTTGAATTAAAAGTATACACTAAAATATCCTTGTTCCCTAGACTTTGTTGAGTAGTGTATATTATCTTTTGGTTCGCATTTTAGGATTTCAGGTAGTTTATTAAATATTTGGGGCTTTTGCTAACAGTTGTTAGGGTTGTATCAGGGAGTACTATTTTATTTTTATTTCGTCTATTATAGTTATTGTCTAGTTCTTGTTTTGTTTTAAAGTAATTGTTATGTTTTCTAACAAACATTGCCGCTTGTAATATATAGATGCAGGGTAAACTAAGTATTTTCTTTTGGATAAAGTGTGGTTTGCAGCTTTCTCGCGGAGGAATGTTTATCTTTCCTTATAAACATTCCTCCGCGAGAAAGCTGCTGTTTTTTTTTTTTTTTGCGTTGTAAAAAGTTGTTCAAAGTCCGTACTGTCACTCCATAGTATAACGCCATAGTTGAAAGCTGAATACGCATGAGCATAGTAGGCAGTTAGGGCAGTTTGGTAGTTTGTGTTTGATTTTAAAACACTTAGAGCGTATACAAAACGCGATAGTTTGGTTTTAGTAGATTCAATTAGTTTTTTAAAATTTAAATGTGTATCTAGGATTATTCCTAATAATAAATAAATCCGTTGATGCGCGTTACATGTGTAGCCCGACTCCGCAGCTCTGAGCCGCGCATTTTTTAAGCTGTGTGGTACCAGTATTAGATTTATATGCGCAGAGCTTTTTATTACGATGATGACCACCTAACGAATACTATTTTAATATATTTTTATAGTTAGTAGAGAACAATACAAATAAAAAGCTATGTAAAGTTCGTTAGGTATGCTAGTCCAACAGCGCGTATCGATCTTAACTAGCCGCACCCGGTTACAGCGCTTTACACCACACGACACGATCTTTTACTGTGTCTTAACTGAACACCAAAATTTGACGACCTCTGGGGCGCGGTGGGCGAAGGTCAGCATGCGACGCAGGAGTAAGATTCCCGCCACGGGACAATTGTATGTACGATCTGCAGATATTCGTTCCGGGTTTTCTGGTCGTTTATCTATGTATAATAAAAAAAAAAACT
Organism: Eupithecia dodoneata; assembly: GCA_947044415.1. NCBI lineage: Eukaryota > Metazoa > Arthropoda > Insecta > Lepidoptera > Geometridae > Eupithecia > Eupithecia dodoneata. Next base: position 5,009,352 of record OX345684.1, read on the forward strand.
ATCTATGTAATATATTGTATTATGTATACCCATAACACAAGTTCTGGTTAGTTTTGCGCTAGATAATGCTTTGTGGATTGTCCGCATTATATATTTTTATTTATTTAAAGACTGCGACAAAGCCAAGTAGCCCAAGAATAGTTGTCTAGGATAGGTTGGACAAAAATGACATCGCATCGGTTAGTACCTACTTTTTTGTTTTGTCTGTGTTACGTGTTATCTTATAGTTACTAAGTAATCTTATATCTTGTAACTAAGTTTGTTTGTATGTTGTATCTCATAAATGATTTTCTTTCTTTCTTCGTAACTGCAGATAAACTGCAAACCGTAGTCAGAAGCGTCCCTAAGACATATTATTTGAGAGTTGCAAGAGATATCATCTAAGTATTTTTTTTTTAGAAAGTCAATATAACTTTCATAATAAGGCTTACACAATAATAAAGGCACTTACAAAGGTCAAATTTCTAGGTAAGTGATTAATGGACGACCTATATGGCGCGGTGGGCGAAAGTCCGCCTGAGAACAATTGTTTGTACGATCTGCAGATATTTGTTCCGGGTGTTCTGGTCGTTTTCTAGGTATAATAAAAAAAATTATCTATGTATATATCAGTTATCTAGTACCCATAACACATGCTCTGCTTACCATAGGGGCTAGATAATACTGTGTGAATTATCCAGCATAAAAAAAAATCTAAATGTCTTGTAGTCTACTGAAGTGATATTAAAGTCGTGTCGGACGGTATAAAGCCCATGAAACGTACTCATTCGTATAATCCCCTGTCATTTTTATAAGCTTTATAAAGTAAACAATATTTATGGCAGCTTTGTATAACTTTACGAGCATTTTGTGTCTCTGCGTTACAATGAGACGGGACCGAGAGCTGGTGAGTATCTGCATAGCTATCATCATCAGCCTATGTTAGTCCACTGCTGGGCATAGGCCACCCCTAACTCACGCCATAGCGCCCTGTCTTCAGCTTGACGCATCCAGCATACCTGCAGTCTATTGCAGGTCGTCATTCCACCTGGCCGGAGGGTTCGCTACATTTCTTTTACCGAGTCGTGGTCTCAACTCAAGAACACGTTTGCCCCACAAACAAAATAATTAATAAAAAGCGAATTTGCATAAAATGCCACGGATAAAGCCAATATAAAATCTAGGTGATTGCCAGAGATACAGGCTTCTATGTATTCAGTGCACGTACATACAAATGTACGCGACGTTCAATTTCGGAGAGCATTTTCAAACAGACGTTTTAAACAAAACTCATTTAAAGTTAAAGTGAAACTGCTAATTTGTTTTCTAGCTTAAACTTTAGAATGTGCTTAGAATATTGCCAAAAATTTGAATAATAAATAGTTTGTTTGTATTTTGCCTAAATTTTGTCTAAATAAATAATGCTGGACAATTCACACGGCATTATCTAGCCCCATGGTAAGCAGAGCTTGTGTTATGGGTACTAGATAACTGATATACATAATATAATACCATTGCACGGATAGATTTTCATTTTTATGCTAGCTGCGCCCCGCGGTTTCGCCCGCGTGATGATAGATATTTTGGATTATTTTATTTTATTTTTTATTTTTATATATTTGGGAAACAAAAAGCTTATGCTACAATTAATAATACTAATAATTATTACAATATGGTAAGTAAAGAAGAAACGTATATATCTTTATGAATTGTAGCCTATGTGTTATTCTGATATATACGCTATATTATTGTGAAGTTTCATTAAAATCCATTCAGTAGTTTTTACGTGAAAGAGTAACAAACATCCATCCATCCATCCATCCATACTTACAAACTTTGACGTTTATATTATTAGTAGGATTGTCGTTCATAAATTACTCTGACTTTTGCATTATTATGATACTCGTAAATTATTGTATTTAAATAAAATAAATAAATAAATATTGCTGGACAATTCACACAGCATTATCTAGCCCCATGGTAAGCAGAGCTCGTGTTATGGGTACTAGATAACTGATATACATAATACAATACATTACATAGATAGATATTTTTTATTATACATAGAAAACGACCAGAACACCCGGAACAATTATCTGCAGATCGTACACACAATTGTTCCGAGGCGGGAATCGAACCCGCGACCTCCTACGTCGCATGCGGACCTTCGCCCATCGCGCCGATTGACTTTTTATAATTTAGCTAACTTGTTTTTTTTTTGTTTTTTTCCCAAAATGATAATAATTTCTCATTTTAATATTAATTACGATAATAAAATTTTTGGGTTATTAACACTAAAGTCATTTAAAACGGGATATTGGATATCCAATACTTCGGCACAGTTTCATGCGCCATGATCACGGAATAACTGAAGGCACTGCGAGTTTTTATGGGCAGACATACCGATTTACCCTAATTTTTTGTCTTTTGCTACGAACGCAGCTCGATCACGACGCACAACACTGACGGTATCAGAACGCGAAGCGGTTGGTACATCACTTCTTCGGTTTTTGCACATTTTTACAACAGGGTTCCAGGTTCCCGATAATTAGAAGCAATCTTCTCAGTTGAAGTTCCTGTGTTTCTTAATCTCAATAGCATCCAGTACCATTCTTGGTATGTAGTGTCGCTCTGTTGAGATTACTTGTGTTTTGTGCAACTCGATCCAGTGGTTTGAACCAGACTCGAGAAGATGTTCCGCTGGCAGACTTCGCGGTTGCCAGATTCTTAACTGCTAATATCGCGTTTTAAATTACTATTAATAGTTTCAAAAGTTTTAAATATGTACCTACATATTTATACATAAATAAATAAATTTGTCCCAGGGCGGGAAGAAAACACATATTCTGTGTGTATCTAAAAAAGGCTATTATACGAAATCTTAAACTTCAATTAAAAACAAAAAAAATAAAAGAAACTCCAAGTGGACGAAAAGAAAATCGTCAAAGTTCCAAACAAAACAAACTACCCTCGAAAAATGCCCTGTTAAAAGTTCCTTCGGTTTGAGAAGTTGGTCTCGACGGAGCCTGTTGGAGATTATTTGATGCTAGTGCCAGCCTCTGACTTCGTCCAACTAAATCAACTATTTAATATTTACTAGATCAGCACTGCTGTGGCGCGACCGACGTGGCGCGGTGGGTGAAGGTCCGCTTGCGACGCAGGAGGTTGTGGGTTCGATTCCCGCCCCGGAACAATTGTGTGTACGCCTTAATGAATTTCTTTGGTGTGAAGGTAAAATTTCTATCATCCAAACATTCGCATTTACAATATTATTATGATAAAAACCCCTATAAATAAATAACAGCGTGGGAGAAATGAAAATATTGCTTTGGGAACAGAGTCCAGTGAAAATATATTATACGGTTTGTTTCTTCTACAACTTGTTGTACTGACCCAGAATATGTTCAAGTTTGTATTGTTTGATCAAATTTCGTTTGGTCTCGAAATAATAAATAAAGTTATATGGAATTTTCTATACAATTTTATTTATTTATTTGGGTGTTCTGGTCGTTTTCTATGTATAATAAAAAATATCCATCTATGTAATGTATTGTATTATGTCTATCAGTTATCTAGTACCCATAACACAAGCTCTGCTTACCATGGGGCTCGATAATGCTGTGTGAATTGTCCAGCATTATTTATTATTTATTTATGTTGAAACTAGTTTCTGCCCCCGGCTTCGCACGCGTCAAAAGTCACTTCAAAAGGGCAAATGTTAAAATCAATCACTCGCTGCTAAAGTATTGATGGTAGAGCAAAATAAATATGACCAACTTTGTAGGAATTTCTTTGTAGATACTTTTGTCAGAAGTACTAAGCATAAAAGACATTGCATGCGACAAGTACAATGGGCGGACTTATCGCTTAGAAGCGATCTCTTCCAGGCAACCTTTGGATGGAAATAATTATGTGAATTTAAGAAAGGTATAGGCTGTGGGCAGATAAAAATGTGAAAAAGGTACCTTCCCCCTTACACCCTCAGCACACCTCCCACCCTTGAGGACTTTTAGTATGTTCATCTGGAGGTATAACTGTGCGGACAATTCACACAGCGTTATCTAGCCCCAAGACATCTAAACTTTACTTATGGTACTTTATTATACCCCGATATTATGTTATAATATCGGGGTCCCATGTTGCCCAGACTGTCATGAGACTGGTGTTCTCATGGGTTCCATGACATCGCAATACATACACTAATATTGCAATATTACATACATACATATATATCATAATAAAAGACATTCTTTGTTAAAACTAGATTTAATTAGATTCTAAGCTAGATTGCAATTAGATGAAGAATCTTAATTTTGTTTCTGTATTAAATTAGCAAATAAGTCTGTAATGTATTAAGTCATGTCTGTTATAGGAGAGCGAGACCTTCTAACACAAGTACTTAACACTTTGACTGCGATTTTTTTTCGACGACTGCGATCTTTTTTTTTACCTAAAAAAATCGTGCTGCCGCTCTACACAGCGGTTGTGTTACGCCGCACATGCGTTTCGTTCGAAAAATATTACGGCTGTGCTGAGTCACAAAGATCATTATTTTCTCAGCTGCTGCGCTAGTGTGGATTTACGCAAAATAGTCAGTAGAAAAAACATACCGTGTGATTTCAGCAGTCAAAGTGTTAAATGATAGTCTCCACTACGGTGTAAAAATTGTTGTAAAACTGTTACAGAAATAAATTTTATTTTATTTTATTATTTTTAAGATAAGCAGAGCTTGTGATAGGGGTACCATATTACTGATATACAACTACACGAATTATTTCCTCTGATTTATCCAATAGATACAATTCTACTTATTTCTCTGATTCTCCCGAAATTATTTATCCTTTCCACGTAAATAATCCCAAGAGCAAATATATTATTTAAACCAGTCCATAAAAACCGGATAAGGACAGCATTTCAAGGATATACCCGGATTTATAACCCGGTGCAGAATACCTCCATTCGCATCAGACCCGGGAAAGTACTTCCGTTGTCTTAAAGACGAAATAACAAACTTTGGGGTGGATTTCTGACGACTGAAGGAAAGAAACATCATATTTTTATTTACCTTAAAACTACTTTACACAATAGACTAAGGTTGCCTGGAAGGGATCGCTCTTAGCGATAAGGCCGCCCTTTAAACATTAATCAGTTTTTATTTTTTTATTTCTGTATTTTTGTTCTGTTTTGTGTGCTATAATAAAGTGTCATCTATCTATCTTAAAACTACGCTAATTAATACCTGCATAGTCTAAAACAAAGTCGCTTCCCGCTGTCTGTCTGTCCCTATGTATGCTTAGATCTTTAACACTTTGAGTGCTGAAATCACACGGTATGTGTTTTCTACAAGTGACTAATATGCGTAAATCCACACTAGCGCAGCGGCTGAGAAAATACAGATCTGTGTGACACAGCACAGCCGTAATATTTTTCGAACAAAACGCATGTGCGGCGCAACACAACCGCTGTGTAGAGCGGCAGCACGAATTTTTTAGGTTAGAAAAAAGATCGCAGTCGTCGAAAAAAAATCGCAGTCAAAGTGTTAAAACTACGCAACGGATTTTGATATGAACCCTCCGCATGCGATTCGACTCGCACTTAGCCGGTATTTTTAATAAAACAAGGTAAACACAGCATTTAATTTCTCGGAAATCTTGATTGGTAAAATACCGGGGCTCTGAGTAATTCAAATTAAATTCGTATTCCAATCAAACCAGCAAATTCGTTACAAAATTGCTATCGTAAATATTTTTAGACCGTGAAATGTTTTCACGAATTAGCATACCTACCTACTCGAAATATTCAATACTAGCGGACCTTCCCGGCTTCGCACGGTTTTAGTACGGATACCTAACTTTTTTGAAAATATAATATAGCCTATGTTCACCGGGGATAGTGTAGCTTCCCAACGGTGAAAGAATTTTTCAAATCGGTCCAGTAGTTTCGGATCCTATTCAATACAAACAAACAAACAAAAAATCAAACCTTTCCTCTTTGTAATATTAGTATAGAAGATATACCTTACTAGATTCGCCCCGCGGCTCCGCCCGCTTGGAAATCTATGTGTCAAATGGTATATAAAACTTTATCTTGAATCACAAAAACAGCATCAAAATTCGTTGTGTGGTTAAAAAAATCTTAGCATACATAGGGACAGACAGACAGCGGGAAGCGACTTTGTTTTGTAGTGATGAAATTCCGAGAATTCTGTAATATAGCACTACCTACTAAATTAATTGTTGTCCACACTACAGGTTAGTAGGTAGAGAATGCTATTTAGCATCCCCGGATTGCCCAGCAGTGGGACAATAATGGCTTAAAATAAATAATAATAATAAATAAATAAATAAATAATGCTGGACAAATAACACAGGATTATCTAGCCCCATGGTAAGCAGAGCTTGTGTTATGGGTACTAGATAACTGATATACATAATACAATACATTACATAGATAGATATTTATTATACATAGAAAACGACCAGAACACCCGAAACAAATATCTGTAGATCGTACACACATTTGTTCCGAGGCGGGAATCGAACCCGCAACCTCCTGAGTCGCAGGCGGACCTTCGCCCACCGCGCCACATCGGTCGTCAATAATAAGTGCACCCGAGGATGATACCCGCTATGTGTAGCCATCGCCTTTAGATTAACTTCTCAAAGGGCCTCTGTGCTGTTGGCTTCGGCCCCACGCAAGCCTTCCAAAGGACCGGGTCACTTTATGGCCCGAGATCTTGTAAATGAGAGACATAATAATAAATAAATAAATAAAAATAAATTATCCTCGCCTATTAACAACTTTAGTGCAGAAAAGTAAATACTATCTATTTTTCTAATAAAATTTGAACAGTTTTGGTCAAAATGATTCTTTAATTATTTATTTTACACATACTTAAAAAACTTAAAAATAACTTAATTAAAAAGATACGTACATAGGCGAGCTTAACTCTGAGTTAGAGTTTTCTTCCAGCAAACCTTAGGTTTACAGGAGTGGCGATGGAATAGATAGAGGAAGTGTATAAGAGACAAATAAGACTAATAATACAATACGGAATGAGATTATAATATACTTACATAAATTTAAAAATAATAGTTCAATAAACCTAATAAATGATCCTACATAAACCAATTTTTTGGCTTAATAGATTAATAAACATTTTATACAAAGATTGATACCAGATAGACTCGAAATTGATATTTGACGCGACGAGTAGGGCTTGTCGATATTTTTAGATACAGATAAGACATGGCGCGCAGGAATAATAAATAATCGAAGACTTGAAAAGCGTCGCTTAATAATATGAATCTTTTGAAAAAACTAAAAGGTGAATTAAAATTCCTTAGTATTTACACTTATTTTTTACCTTGGGGCTAGATAATGCTGTGCCCAGCATTATTTATTTATTATTATTATTTATTATTACACTGATTTGAAAGGTTTTTGGGACAAATACTCTCTCGCGATATAATTGTATGGGTTCTACAAGAATTTAGATAATTGTCAGGTATAACGTTTTCCGAAGGATAAGGGGGAGGCTTGTGTCCAGCAGTGGACATAGTATTGGCTGTAGATGTTTATGCGTCTACTGATATCGGTGCGGTGGCGATATCGTGTCGGATAATTGATATTGCTCACAGCTTGCGAAATAGTTCTAAGAATTAGCAAGCTGAAGTGGCAGTGGGCCGGCCATATCTCGCGAAGAACCGACGGCCGCTACGGCAAACGTGTTCTTGAGCGGAGACCACGACTCGGTAAACGTAGCGTAGGATGCCCTCCGACCAGGTGGGATGACGACCTGCGAAAGACTGCAGGCAGATGCTGGATGCGTCAAGCTGAAGACAGGGCGCTATGGCGCTCATTGGGGGAGGCCTATGTCCAGCAGTGGACTAACATAGGCTGATGATGATGATGATGAATTAACATTCGGCGCCCATTTTCGACCAATTCCCAGATATCTTGCTCGGTACGTAGCGACCTCTATCCATAGAGTACATTTGGGTACTCGACACGCCTTAACCAGTCAATATGTTAATGGATTTGAAATTGGAACAGAGCGAGTGCAAAGTTTGTTGACAAAAGTTTTTGAACGAAACTCGATGTAACGAGAAAATCGTGTTTTTCGAACAGAATTTAACTGAAATTTATCATGTTTTTGAACGGAATTACTGAAATTTATTATGTTTTCGCGCGCAAGTCATTGATTTATGCAATGCATGGCTAGACAGGGTGATTGGAAATTGCTGGAAATTCTGCGTTTGAACCTTTTGCTTGTAGCTTACTTCAAGTACTTGCTTATACGAGTACATTCATATAAGCAAGTACTTATAATTTCAGTAGTAGATATAGTCGCCCAGTTTCGCACCGACAATAGTATGTAAGTAATTTGTTGTTGCGCATAGCTTTACTTAAATATTGACATGTATCGAATCATATTATATTTAGACTTAAATAGGCAAATAACCATGTATTAGACATATAAGAGATGAACATAATAGTGGTTTCTTTTTCACTTCTTCCACTAGTGGACATAAAATGTATGAAGTGAACAGCAAAATAATTTTATTTGATAATAATTTATATATAAAATATGACTTGTCTAAGCGCTTATTTTGTAAGCCTAAAGAATAAATGCTATTAACTTTGACTCGGAGTCAGACCATTTTAATTTGGTTTTCACTTCTCTTGCTCAAAAAGTGTATCATAATAGTGTAGCTTAGCGGGCCTAAAACTCGAGTTTAATACCTCGGGTTAAAAAGTATTTTTTTCTTTTCAAATTTTTTTCTAAAATCATCAGCCCGTACAAAGCATTCGTTCTCTTACATAAAAACTCGACTTCTTGGTGCTCCGTCAATCTTTTTTTTTTAAAATAGAACCGTCTTGGTGATGTTTTATGAAGGTTGATTCTTCCCTGCACGGTAGAATGCGAACTGTTTCGTTGCCACATTTAATTTTGAATAAAATTTCTGAAAATTGTCTAATTTTGAATTGTTTTATTTACTCGCAATCGAAGTGAAAAGTAGAGTGTTTTACTCGGGCCAAAACCACCCATTATAACTCGGTCTAGTCCCTTGTAAAACAATCTACTATTTGATACAGTAGGAGGTAAAAAGGCTGCGTTTTGAATAAATGGAGTGGGGAAGCAAAAGAAGAGTAAATTTTTGATTTGATAGGTATGTAATGTATTATTGTAGGTACACTAATATCAACATCAACAGCCTATAAAAAAAAAAAAAAAAACTTGACAATTCACACAGCATTATCTAGCCCCATGGTAAGCAGAGCTTGTGTTATGGGTACTAGATAACTGATATACATAATACAATATATTACATAGATAGATATTTTTTATTATACATAGAAAACGACCAGAACTCCCGGAACAAATATCTGCAGAGTGTACACACAATTGTTCCGAGGCGGGAATCGAACCCGCAACCTCCTGCGTCGCAGGTGGACCTTCGCCCACCGCGCCACATCGGTCGTCAATATATACTATGATAGTCCACTGCTGGACATAGGCCTCCCCCAACGAGCGCCATAGCGCCCTGTCTTCAGCTTGACGCATTCAGCATCTACCTGCAGTCTTTCGCAGGTCTATAAATGTATGTTAAAAAAAATATTGTCCGTTTGTTTGATCTATTGTGAGTTTGATGGGTCTTTCTCAAATGTAAAATAATCATTTAAATATATATTTTTTTCATTTAAATTTTATGCGTACTGATTTCCAATGTTTTGTCTGTAACTATAAATAATTAGTGTAATTGGTGATTGTGCCGTTCTAATTAATTAATAAATAAATAAATGTATGTATTATTCTATTACTCGACAAATACAACAAACAAAAAAAAACATGAAATTCGATCCAGCCGTCCTTGAGATATTATTATAAGTGCTCGAACAAACCCAACTCTATTTTATACATACGAGTATCACTACATAGTATAAAACAAAGTCGCTTCCCGCTGTCTGTCTGTCCCTATGTATGCTTAGATCTTTGAAACTACGCAACGGATTGCGGATGCGATTTTTTTTAAAAGATAGAGTGATTCAATAGGATGGTTTATAAACTATTTGACATAAAGATTTCTGGGGCGCAACTAGAATGTATACCTATACTAATATTATAAAGAGGAAAGTTTTGATTTTTGTTTGTTTGTAATGAACAGGCTCCGAAACTACTGGACCGATTTGAAAAATTCTTTCACCGTTGGGAAGCTACACTATCCCCGGTGAACATAGGCTGTATTATATTTTCAAAAAAGTTCAGGATCCTTACTAAAACTCCAATAATGTAACCCAAGGTGTAAAAAGATCGCCTAATAAAGTGAAATTCGATTTTAACGCGAGTGAAACCGCGGGAAACAGCTAGTATAAGTTATAAAAATCTCTCGTCGAAACGCAGCCTTACCCCTGTCCCACCCTACCTATGGCATCTTCACAGTTCCCGATGCTATAACTAAGCTATAACTTCTACACAGTTTATAACCCTACAAAAGGGAGTTCTAAAGAAACAGGTCCTAAAAAAGAGGTAGACTCAATTTATTTAGCTTACGCCTCAGTGGTTCTTTTATCGTATTGTGGGTCCTGTGGGGGATATATACCAATAATATTATTCTCTGTGTAGGGACTCGGTTTAGAATTCTAAATATTTTTTGTCAACTAATACATTTATGCAGGAAAACTTTTTAAGCTAAATAAAGCTTTAATAAATATAAAATAAATATAAATAATGCTGGACAATTCACACAGCATTATCCAGCCCCATGGTAAGCAGAGCTTGTGTTATGGGTACTAGATAACTGATATACATAATACAATACATTACATAGATAGATATTTTTTTTATACATAGAAAACGACCAGAGCACCCGGAACAAATATCTGCAGATCGTACACACAATTGTTCCGAGGCGGGAATCGAACCCAACCTTCAGCGTCGCAGGCGGACCTTCGCCCACCGCGCCACATCGGTCGTCAAAAGAGAATATCATATCTGAGAATATCAATGTGATTTTTTTATATTTTTTATTTATTTTATTAGCCTGATTCGTCTCACTGCTGGGCAAAAGCCTCCCCCAAATCTTTCCACACAGTGCGGTCACGCGCGATCTCCCACCAATCTCCGAGGAAGGCGTTAAGGTCATCTCGCCAGCGCTTTCTTGGCCGACCTCGCCCGCGGCTTCCTTCCGGGACCCAGGGTGTTGCATTAGCCCACCTCTCGGGGTGCATTCTAATAACTTGCCCCAATGATGAATGTGATGTGTAATCAATGTGATTTACTACATTAAAAAAATCAACACCACCTTACACGCACATGCAAAAAGGTGCATATTTGAGTTCAAAAACGGAGTAGAAACCTATGAAATTATGAATTCGAAACCAAAAATTGCTACGATCTTGTACAATTTCTTCCGACGATCCTGTGTATCGTGTTGTTTTACTATTACCAATATTTCTATAGTTAAGCTACCCCTTTATCTACAAAAAATATCGTGAAAAAATTTAATTATATCTCATCTTGAATTATAGTTTGAGTATTCGAGTGGCCTTAATAAATAATAATAATAAATAATGCTGGACAATCCACACAGCATTATCTAGCCCCATGGTAAGCAAAGCTTGTGTTATGGGTACTAGATAACTGATATACATAATACAATACATTACATAGATAGATATTTTTTATTATACATAGAAAACGACCAGAACACCCGGAACAAATATCTGCAGATTGTACACACATTTGTTCCGAGCCGGGAATCGAACCCGCAACCTCCTGCGTCGCAGGCGGACCTTCGCCCACCGCGCCACATCGGTCGTCAAAAATCCTCGATGCGGTAAAATATGCTTTGACCTTTAGTATGACCGAAACAATCACAAAATCTATCTGGGTGAAACTATTTGCATCTAGTTTCTGATTAGACGTTGTATTTGAATGTAAACTTTGATAGTATTGACCTGCTTCGACTTACTATTTCAAACTCAGATTCAATTTCAAGAAATGGAGATTTCTTTACCGAAATGGAGAAGAAATTTCAAATTCAAGAAATGGAGGTTTCTTTAAATAAATGGTAAAGAAAGTCAATTTCCCTTACCAAGGCTCTTGGGCTCTCTTCAAGGGCTTTAAAAATATATCTTCACGACTAGTCTATGCGCCACGTGACCCAAGAGCTGGTGAGTATCTGTTGCAGCGCATCAGCATTGTCATACAGCGGGGCAATGCAGCCAGCAGCGTCGCGGGGACGCGCATAGACTATTGATATGGATCAGTTGAGCTACCGGTAGATTGTTTGCAACAGTCTGCAGTTAGCTCGTTTGTTTCAATTGTATATAGATAGATGAATATATTATTTTAATATCCCACACAAAACAGAAACCAATACATAAATAAAGAATAGAGGAAGTAAAGGACGGCCTCATCGCTGAGAGCGATCTCTTCCAGACACCTTTAGAGACTGACGGAACAATAAAGACGGTGATACTTTAATAGATATTCAGATAAAAAAAGTACGTTAATTTTTTTAAGTAGTGAATTTTTTTTTTCGATTATTTGATTGTAATTTTCATTGATAATAATGTATTTCATTTAAGGTACATACTTACATTTAGCTAGCTTATTGTTACGTATGTAGTAGTAGGCGTCTATGCATGTGTGCGTGCCCGCACAAGCCAGAGCCACCTCAGTGCAATAAACTAGAGGTGGGAGTTATTGGATATTTTCGCCAACAGTTATTAGTTGGGTATTTTGTTCTAATAACGCTAGCACCAACCGGTACCCAATAACTGACTATCTCGTTTACTCGCATGAGAATCCTGGTGTTAGACAGGGATGACAAGAGGTATTGGGTAATTTGAGTAACTGACTATCCCGTTTACTCGCATTAGAATAATGGTGTTAGACAGGGATGACAAGAGGTATTAGATAATTCTAACCAAATCAGTTGGGTGGATGGTAGCTAGCGTGCCTAGAACAGATGATAGTTATTGCATTATTTATTATTTATATTCATTAGTTATGATAAGTTATGTGTATGGGTGGGTGAGCGGTGAGCGCGATGCTCGCTCGCTTCGCACAGTTATTCTCTAGCGGTACGCGGATCTTTCAATAACGCTGGATATTTTTGAACCAAGCCAACAGTTATTCAGTTAGATATTGTATACCGGACTCACCTCTAATAAACAGTGTGTAACCAACCAGAGGTGGTTTCACTCACGTCCATGAGCTCCCCTATCCGAATATCGTACACTTGAGTATTCAAGATTGCCAAAGTCTACAAGATCGAACCTTGTTTACGTTGGATTAAAATTGATATTGGATCGGTTTTCAAGATAATCAAAGTAAACAGAAAACGTTTACTTTGTCTTCAATTTTAATTTACATTGCAAACAATCGGTTTCTCTAGTCTTCGAAAACACCCGGATCATATGATAGCTGCGCCCCGCGGCTTCGCCCGTGTGGAAATATATGTGTCAAAATCCGTTGCGTAACGCAAAAAGCAAATAACTACAACTATGTATATTATAGCAATAAATAACTAATAATAATAAACGTTCCCATAGGAACAACGACTGTGATGCCGCGTGCAGAAACTAGTTCTAGTAATTTTTTTGTAAACAAACGGATTGCAAAATCAAAATAAATATTGTTGAAAAATATTTAACGACACTCTGATTGGTAAAAGCCCAGTGGAATTAATACATAAATGGAATTAAACCCATCACAAGCTGCGTCCATTAAAAAAATATAATAAAACGAAATAACAATAAAAACCACATGGAATTTGATACGTTTTGTCCATCAAGGGCCGTTAGTCACATTCGCGCCATAAAATTACAATATTGCCGCCATTTTGTTAACAGCACCATTTTTACAAATGGCTGCCCGGTCGTGACGCGTGATAAAAATAAATCTCTGGGGGGAAATGTGTAACAATTTCAGAAATGCGTGATACCTAACAGATTCAGAAAGGTTTAAGATAAATCTGACACCATCCTATATTTCTAGAATGATATAATCGGGTATAGCAAAGTCGCGGTAGAAATAAATAAATAATGGTGGATAATCTACACAGCATCACCTAGCCCCAAGGTAAGCAGAGCTTGTTTTACGGGTACTAGATGACTGATATACATGATACAATACATTGCATATTCGTAGATAGGTTTTTATATTACATAGAAAGCAGCCGAAATGGAATATCATTGACGACCGATGTGATATTTGTTCCGGGTGTTCTGGTTGTTTTCTATGTACAATAAAAAATATCTATCTATGTAATGTATTGTGTATATCAGTTATCTAGTACCCATAACACAAGCTCTGCTTACCATGGGGCTAGATAATGCTGTGTGTATTGTCCAGCATTATTTATTTATTTATTATTACATGTGACAAGTACAATGGGCGGCCTTATCGCTTAGAAGTGATCTCTTCCAGGCAACCTTTGGATGGAAAGAATTGTGTGAATTCAAGGCAGGGGGTGTACCAAGGATAGAGCTAGAATAAAAAGGAACATAATATGAATATTTAATAAATAAGTATTAAATATAAATAATATATATATAATATACTACTTAGTAATACTAAGTTAATAAATAAATAATAAGTACCAATATTCACGATTCTGACAGGTAGAATCCCTTAACGCGAGCTTTAAAAACTGGTAAGGACACCGTTTTTCTGATGGATTCCAATATTGGTTTCTAGGAAACCGAAAGGTCAAGAAATGACCTTTGCTACTTTGATTAAAAATCTACACTAATATTAATAGTCCAATCTAACCTTACGGAGTTAGGATATAGCTAGTGTGTGCCGTCGGCTTCGCATGTCCTTTCTGGGTTTAAATCTTTAAAAATAAAAATTGTATTGCTGTTCGTTAGTCTCGCTAAAACTCGAGAACGACTGGACCGATTTAGCTGATTTTGGTTTTGAAATGTTTGTCGTAGTCCAGGGAAGGTTAGAAAACATGGTATTTGCGCAGAAATTTCCAAGCGGGTGAAGCCGCGGGGCGCAGCTAGTTATAAATAAATACAGAATGCTGGATCCACATAGCATCATCTGGACCCCAAGTTAAGCAGAGCTTGTGTTATGCAGCGTGTTACAGCAGTTTCGGTCAAACTATAATTGATAATTAGTTATTGCAATGTCATACGATGACACAAAAAAAATATTTTAATTTTAAGTTCCATTTGTTTATTTTATTTGTTGTTAGTACTCTTTCAGCTTGATAAACAGGTTTTCACCTAGTACAGGCACACTCAATGTTATTTCCATCAGAATTTTAAGTAACGTACTTTTTTTGTTATTTTTTAGACCTAAGATATTTTTGATTTATTTTATTGATCGAAGTACTAATTATTACATAGCATACACCAAATCATATTGCAAAAGAACTTCTATACCGCGTTTTGAACCAAGCCGTTCCCAAAAACGTGTATCACCTTCTCCAATCAATATTCAACACAAATCAATTATGTATGAGATTAGGTACTATTGATATTGCTTATTGATCTTAGTACTAATTATTACCTAGGTTTCAACATAGTTGTTGCAAATTAATACCTATACCGCATTTTGAACCAAGCTGTTCCCAAAAACATGTACCTATCACCTTCTCCAATCAATATTCAACACAAATCAATTATGTTTGAGATAAAGTACTATTGATATTGCTTATTGATTTCAGTACCTACTAATTACAAAGCAAAGGAACTCCAATATCGCGTTTTGAACCAAGTCGTTCCCAAAAACATGTTTCAGCCTCTTCCAATGAACATTCAACATAAATTTACATAAAGAATAAACCTCCAATATTCACCTTGCACCTTCTTTTATTTGTTTTAGTAACAGGTGGTTGTTTGTATTCGAGCGACGTGCGTCGCGCGCGGCGGTCGGGGCTCGACTGAACTGACATGAGTGATTGGCTTGGTTGTACGCGCTTGCGTGTTAGGGAGGGGGTGGTGAATGAGTCTTGGGTTTTGAGACTGGACTTGAGTTTAATACTGGACTCTCAAATCGCGGTCTCAAATAACTGACTCGATAAATTGTCTTGGGTGTACGCGCTTGCGTGTTCGGGAGGGGTGGTGAACTGGACGCAGGTTTTTGAGACTGAGTTAAGAACTGGACTCTCGAATTGCGGTCTCAAATGATAGACTTGATAAATTAGTTTGGTTGTGAACGCTTGCGTGTTATGTAATGGTAATTAAAATTAAAATAAAATAAATAAATAAATAATGCTGGACAATTCACACAGCATTATCTAGCCCCATGGTAAGCAGAGCTTGTGTTATGGGTACTAGATAACTGATATACATAATATAATATATTACATAGATAGATATTTTTTTATTATACATAGAAAACGACCAGAACACCCGGAACAAATATCTGCAGATCGTACACACAATTGTTCCGAGGCGGGAATCGAACCCGCAACCTCCTGCGTCGAAGACAGACCTTCGCCCAAACCGCCACATAGGTCGTCATTATAAAAAAAAATTGTTTTTCATGCAATACACCTCGTATTAGCAAGAATGCTGCAGCAGAATAAATACAATGTATTGTATGTAATGTATTGTATTATGTATCACATAACACAAGCTCTGCTTACCATGGGGCTAGATAATGCTGTGAGAATTGTCCAGCATTACTTATTTATTTAAAAAAAATATAATTAATAAAAATTACAAATTGATTAACGGGTTAAAATTACCAAAATTATATAGGAGTCCAGATTGATAATTTATTTATCAAGCACAGTTTTTACTGTGTTGTGTTGTGTGTTGTTTTTTGAAAGTTATTCTTTCAGTCTTGTTGTAAAAGTTACCCCAACTCTAGCTGTCTTTTTAAATTTGGAATGTGCTCTGCAGCGCCGCATTAGAACAGAGACCCTAATCCCTTTCATTACGGTTGAAACTCGCTTACAATGATACATAGCGACTAATACATTCTATTTTTGAAAAGGTTAAAGTTGTTTCGTACGTCCAGTTACTTTGGAACTTATTTCTTATGGCGTAAAGTTGTAAATTGAATGGGAAATGAAAAACAAATTATTGTAATAGAAATTATTACCAAAGAAGATATTTCTAGTGTAACGGTGAAAACAGAATAGAACCTTTACACTTTTAAATACATAAATAAAACCATAATAAAACATTATAAAATGGTGTTTAGTAGGAAAAAAATAAATATAGGGGCTTGTCTGTCTGTTTGTCTTATCATTTCTCAATTACAATACAATACAATACAATACAATACAATACAATACAATACAATACAATACAATACAATACAATACAATACAATACAATACAATACAATACAATACAATACAATACAATACAATACAATACAATACAATACAATACAATACAAAAATACTTTATTGTACACCAGATACAGATCATTACAAAAGACATTACATGCGGCAAGTACAATGGGCGGCCTTATAGCTTAGAAGCGATCTCTTTCAGGCCACCTTTGGATGGAAATAATTATGTGAATTTAAGAAAGGCAGAGGTGTACCAAGGATAATCTAATATGAACATAACATGAATAATTAAAAACAAATAATAAATAAATGTTACTAATACTAAACTAAATCATATACTACTTAAATACATAAATAAATAAATAGTAAGTACCATTATCACTATTTTGGCAGGAAAAACTCATTGACACGATCTTTAACACTTTGACTGCTGAAATCACACGGTATGTGTTTTCTACAAGTGACTAATATGCGTAAATCCTCACTAGCGCAGCGGTTGAGAAAATACAGATCTGTGTGACTCAGCACAGCCGTAATATTTTTCGAACGAAACGCATGTGCGGCGTAACACAACCGCTGTGTAGAGCGGCAGCACGAAATTTTTAGGTTAAAAAAAAGATCGCAGTCGTCGAAAAAAATCGCAGTCAAAGTGTTAAAAACTGGCAAGGATATACTTTTTCTAATGCACTCTAGTAGTGCTCTCCACAACCTTATGGCCTGGATGGAATCAATTCTTAGTAATTAAAATGGATATTGCCGACCGCAAGACTCGACAGTAATGAAATTACTATATATATTGTGTATACTATATATAACTTTTATTTTCGGTACAAATTCTTACTACAATATATGAACTAAATTGGTTTGAGTAAAAATAACGAATACTTCATTGTACGACACAAGTCGCTACGCTCGTAGCAGTTCCGTAGCAGTGTCGTAGACCTTCGTAGCACGTTGCTACGACGTAGCAGTGTCGTAGGCATTCGTTGCTACGACGTAGTTAATTTCTACGAAATTTAATTTGGTCTACAAAATGTAATTTTTAACGGGATATTTACCATGATTATGTTTTTTATTTTTCTTATACTTCGGCACAGTTTCATGCCAACGGAATAACTGAAGGCACTGCGAGTAAGTAGTATAATTTCGACGACCGATGTGGCGCGGTGGGCGAAGGTCCGCCTGCGACGCAGGAGGTCGCGGTTTCGATTTCCGCCCCGGAACAATTGTGTGTACGATCTGCAGATATTTGTTACGGGTGTTCTGGTCGTTTTCTATGTATAATAAAAATTGTCTATCTATATAATGTATTGTATTATGTATATCAGTTATCTAGTACCCATAACACAAGCTCTGCTTACCATGGGGCTAGATAATGCTGTGTGAATTTTCCAGCATTAAAAAAATATTTATTTTAAGTTTGATTATAAGTAAGTATAAAAATGCTAACTATATATATAAATATAAGACGTCTAGTACCATAACACAAGCTCTGTTAAGTTTGGGGCTAGATGAGTTAGCTGTGTGGATAATCCAGCATTATTTATAGACCTAAAATACGGCTTCATTAATTTCCAGATGAAATTAGTTTCTTTGAAGTCCCAGCCAGTGAAGTGAGCCAAATATCCGCTATGCCAAGAGCGTCCGATATTAATGAACTGAACATGAGAGCTTGCCAAGCGGGACCATTAATATTCTTAATTATTATTTGTATCTCAGTTTTGTGTCACAGATGCTGGTTCTGTCTGAACTGGGATCTCGCAATTCCTAATTTATTATTAACTCAGTTATAAAAACTAGCGGACCTTCCCGGCTTCGCACGATTTTAGTACGGATCCTTTACTTTTTGAAAATATAATATAGCCTATGTTCACCGGGGATAGTGTGGCTTCTCTCGAATTTTTCAAATCGGTGCAGTAGTTTCGGAGCCTATTCATTACAAACAAACAAAAATCAAACCTTTCCTCTTTATAATATTAGTATACATAATTATAAATGTCACAGTAAAATCAAATAAAATAAAATATTAGAATACATAATGATATAATGTAGCTTAAATAAATAAATAATGTTAGACAATTCACACAGCATTATCTAGCCCCATGGTAAGCAGAGCTTGTGTTATGGGTACTAGATAACTGATATACATAATACAATACATTACATAGATAGATATTTTTTATTATACATAGAAAACAAACAGAACACCTGGAACAAATATCTGCAGATCGTACACACAATTGTTCCGAGGCGGGAATCGAACTCGCAACCTCCTGCGTCGCAGGCGGACCTTCGCCCACCGCACCACATCGGTCGTCAAGCGTCAAGTCGTAGCTTGTAATTGTAAATTAGCTAGTAATATTATTGCAGTGTTTGTTGAAATGTTTGTACGCCAGCGGCAGAATCCAGCGATCTAAAGTAAGTCTCATGTCATCATCATCATCAGCCTATAGCAGTCCACTGCTGGACATAGGCCTCCCCTAACTCACGCCATAGCGCCCTGTCTTCAGCTTGCCGCATCCAGCATCTACCTGTAGTCTTTCACCGGTCGTCATCCCACCTGGTCGGAGGGCGTCCTACACTACGTTTACCGATTCGTTGTCTTTCGTTGATCAAGAGAAGTGAAAACATTTTAGTTATTTTATGCATTTGCTCTAGCATCTCCGCTGCTGCGCTGTGGCGCTCATAAAGGGAGGCATTATGTCCAGCCGTGGATAAACATAAGCTGATGATGTTGCATTTGCTCTACGGAAAATCCATCTGGAGTTCGAAGAGCAAAATGTACTTTTTAATTACTTAATCAAATCCAGAAACCAAACGCGAAAGTAAATTAAAGATAAATCGAGTGTTCGCGTCCCGCGGGAAATAGGCCAGAGTGGGGATCGTAGCTTTAAATATACACCTGGCTTCCGCCCGCGACTTCACACGTGCTTTTCCTTGCTAAAGTAATCAATATAAATAATATCAATATGTACCTAGCTTATGGGGCCACAAGAGAGGGTTGCGGGTTCGATTCCCGCCTCGGAACAATTCTGTGTACGATCTGCAGATCTGTTCCGGGTGTTCTGGTCGTTTTCTATATATAATAAAAAAATATCTATCTATGTAATGTATTGTATTATGTATATCAGTTATCTAGTACCCATAACACATATGCAAAGTATGTACAACAAACGGCACTTATTGGAAGAATTTCTTATCGAACCACGAAACCTATGTGCACTGGGTATATCAGAGCCGATAAATCTGCGTTAATTCAATTCTCCGGATACAACCTCGCGGCTTCATACTCCCGGCGACACTGCACTGGCGGAGGGGTATGCATATTACTTCAAGACCGGCTACAATACAAGGAGATAGATGAAATTGCGACCTTATCAGTTGAAGCTATTATAGAATTTTGCGCCGTAGCTATAACATCGTTAAAAATATTGTTAATTGTCTTATACTGGAACGGAAAAGAGACTGAGATATTCTATAGACAACTAACTAAGCTTTTAAATTTAGTTTGCGGAAAGTTTAATTCAATGAACACAATAATAGGCGGAGATTTTAATATAAATGTTATAAAAATTAATTCTAAATCAAATAAACTACTAAATTTCATGCTCGAACATTACTTTCAACAACACATACATGAACCGACCCGTATTACAAAATCTGCCTCAACTTGCATTGATTTAGTATTTACAAATTTTGAAAAAACCCATTTTACAACATATGTTGATAACTATGGATTCTCTGATCACAATAGTATTATTTTAACTTTAAAAGCCACGAACATAACTAAAACTTGTAATAAAAAAACTAAAGTGGAAAAAAGAATATTTAATCAACAAAACATATTAAAATTTAAAAATTGTCTTTCAAATATAGATTGGAAGGCGATTATTTACTCAACAAAATCAATCAATGAAAACTACAATGTTTTCAGTAACCAACTAACTAAAATTCTTGATAATTGTATACCTAAGCAGACAATAGTTTTAAAGAAAAGTAAAAAACACTTTTGGCTAACCCGTGGTATAAAAACCTCCTGCCGCCATAAAAGAATCCTTAAAACATTAGCTACTTACCTTCGTGACCCAATACTTACAAACCATTATAAAACCTACGCTAAATTATTGAAAAAATCAATTAACCGATCCAAAAAAATTAGTTATATCCGCGAAATGAAAAAATCCACTAACAAAATGAAAACAATGTGGCAGATTATAAAAACACAAACAAATAAAACTACTATAAAATCGCGAAGTAATATAGAACTAAAAATCCACAACAAATTTATTACGGATCCTACCCAAGTAGCAACCGCTTTTAATTCATTCTTTGCAGAAGTAGGTACGATAAAAGTAGGTAC
The DNA here is from genome assembly GCA_947044415.1 of Eupithecia dodoneata. NCBI lineage: Eukaryota > Metazoa > Arthropoda > Insecta > Lepidoptera > Geometridae > Eupithecia > Eupithecia dodoneata. The sequence goes on from OX345684.1 coordinate 5,030,964, forward strand.
GTCTCCGGGCCGACCAGTGCTCCGGCCTATTGAAAATTCAATGTACTTGAGCCCCGTCGAACCACGCGAAGTATACCTAACTATACGCAACCTAAAAAGTAAATACAGCTACGGCATCGACGAAATACCACCCATTTTATTAAAACAATGTGCAACCGAGCTGACCCTTCCCTATTTTCTCCTAATCAATCAATCCTTCCAGGATGGAATATTTCCCGACCTACTCAAAAAATCGCTAATAAAACCTATACACAAAAAAGCGTCAAAAAATGACCCTAACAACTACAGACCAATAGCGCTGCTACCTACCGCATCAAAAATTTTTGAACAAATTATGCAACGAAAACTAAATTCCTTTTGTGAAAAATATGGCATTTACGATGATGCACAAAACGGATTTAGGAAAAATCGCTCAACTACACTCGCTGTTTATAAATATATTGAAGAAATATTAAAAACTATTAATCTCAAAAAGTACGCTATAGGTATACTCCTTGACATGACTAAAGCATATGATAAAGTTCAGTACAATATATTACTAGACAAATTAAATGGTATTGGTATACGAGGAATAACGCATGACTGGTTTAAATCATACTTAACCAATCGCATTCAGTATGTAGAAATTGAACATTTTGACTGTAAAACCGGCACCCTAAGCAAAATAAAATCAGCTCCCATAATAGTAAAGGCTTCCATTCCCCAAGGAAGCGTATTAGGATGTATATTATTTTTATTATACATCAATGATCTTCCTAAAATAATTAATGAACCATCTATTCTTTTCGCAGACGATATTTCTATTTTGACATCTACCATTAATAATGACATCAATTTTAAAAATAAACTAACTGACATACTTACCTCCGTAGAACAATGGATGAACGACCACAACCTTGACATTAATTATACAAAGACAAAAATTATGCAATTTAGACCGTTTCAAAAAAACCCTCTTGACATAAACTTCTTATCCCACGACATCAAATTGGAATGTGTAAATTCATTTTCGCTATTAGGAATAAATATTGACACACATGTAAATTGGAAAGAACATATACAAAAAATAAAGACAAAGCTCTCCAGTTTCACTTACGCTCTGAGGGAACTAAGAAAGGCAACTGATCAGAAAACTGCTATCTCAGCATATTACGCCTATGCATTTGCCTGGCTATCGTACGGAATCCTACTTTGGGGAAATAGTACTGATGTCCAAAACCTTTTCATTCTCCAAAAGTCGTGTATACGAATCATAGTCAATATAAAGTGCCCCGAGAGCTGCATAGAACACTTCCGCCAACTTAAAATCCTAACACTTTCAAGTATCTACATATTTGAATGTTGCAAATTCACCCGTAAATACCCCCAATATTTCCAAAAAAGTGCTGACCTACCGCGACGTTACCCGATTAGATACAAACACAAAATCACACTTCCTGACTCAAAACTAAAAATGCGAAGTTGTGGGCCAAATGCAATGGCATCAAAAATATATAATAAAATACCCGATGAACTAAAAGACGAGGATAAGGATAAAACATTTCAAATAAAATTGAAACAATATCTTATTAATAAATGCTATTATGACTTAAATGAATTTTTTAATGACAAATGACAATTATTAAAATACATTATATAAAAAAAACTTAATACTTATATTATTGACTTAAATAAAACTATGTGATTGAATTTAAATTTTCCGCTCTCTCTTTCTCTCTTATCTATTAAACAGAGCTTTTTAGAAACCCGTCTCACTTCCATTCACAGTATATATTGCCACACCCTGCTTGGGTACCATTGTGTTTCTTATACATTACCTAGATACTAAGAACTACAAATGTACACAATGATGCAATAAATATAAATATGAAATAACACAAGCTCTGCTTACCATGGGGCTAGGTAATGCTGTGTGAATTGTCCAGCATTATTTATTTATTAATTAAGTTATAGATCCAAAATGTTACTTGGGTAACTGATATACATAATACAATATATTACATAGATAGATATTTTTTATTATACATAGAAAACGACCAGAACACCCGGAACAAATATCTGCAGATCGTACACACAATTGTTCCGAGCCCAGTTGCCCAGTTGACGCGATACAATTAGGAAATCGACGTCAAAATTCACGCTGCGCCATCTTACTCGTACATATACTACCAACCAATTTGGTCAAAAAAATCGACACACAATACAGGTTCTTGTTGATTGATTGAGGTGTTGCAGTTAACAGTGACCCCCGCACTAGGCTAGGCCTGTTTCGCGGGGTATCAAAACATTTTCTGTTTGCTGGTAAGGTAAGGAAGTGCACTAACAAAAACTTTAGTAACAATAGAATAAAACTAAAGCTAAATAAAACAATTAAAGCAAGTGCCATACATGCGACCTGTAACCAAAATAATCAATAAATTAGCTATGAACTTACTATGAACTACATGAATCTACTAAAGAACAAGAAAAAAGGAGTAATGAAGTAAAGTAAAAATCACGGAGATTGTTATAGAATACAATTCCTTCTGCCTGCTTGTGGATTCCAACAGTCCAATATTTGTTTGTATTCTGCAGCCGCAAAATTTTAAACTAAATTGAAAAAAGATCACACGCCATTTGCAAAAATATATCATTTTTCGATAGGGTGATTAATATTGCGCCACCTATTACTAAACGCATTAGGCTAAAATTTTGCATACAGGTACTTCCAGGACGGGAATAAAACATAGGCTACTTTATCGCATAAAACAGTTTCCTGGGATAGAATTAACCTAACCTGAGGGCATAAGGTTGTGGAATGCACTACCAGAGTGCATTTGACGACCGATGTGGTGCGGTGGGCGTAGGTCCGCCTGCGACGCAGGAGGTTGCTGGTTCGATTCCCGCCTCGGAACAATTGTGTGCACGATCTGCAGATATTTGTTCCGGGTGTTCTGGTCGTTTTCTATGTATTATAAAAAAATGTCTATCTATGTAATGTATTGTATTATGTATATCAGTTATCTGGTACCCATAACACAAGCTTCTGCTTAGCTTGGGGCTAGATAATGCTGTGTGAATTGTCCAGCATTATTTTTTACTATAAATTTGAAAAACTATATCCTTGCCTGTTTTTAAAGCTCACGTCAAGGAGTTTTTCCTGCCAAAAGAATGAATATTGGTACTACTATTTATTTATTTATGTATTTAAGTAGTGTATTATTTATTTTGCAATTTGTAATATTTATGATTTGTTTTTTAGTATTCTTATTTAGATAACAAGTGGTACACCCCGCCTTTTCTTAAATTCATATAATTCTTTCCATCCAAAGGTTGCCTGGAAGAGATCGCTTCTAAGCGATAAGGCCGCCCATTGTACCTGTCGCATATAATTTATTTTTCTAATGAATAATTTGATTATGGTGTACAATAAAGAATTTTTGTATTGTATTGTATTGTAACCTTAAAATCTATAGAAAGAACGTTTAAGTGTTATATGTCTTCGCCAACTCACAGGCGTATATTTCCCAAAACCCATTGTTTTAGTAGTGTTGGCTCTCGACCCAATGGGACAGTCTTTGTATCAGATAGTGCTAAGGTATCGAGCGGAGGAGATCTTGCTATGAATGTTGACTTTGTACAAGGTGCCACAAAATAAAAGTGCACAGAAATAATACAGTTTTATTAACTAGCACGGAAGGAACGACAAGGCTTCTGTGTGTAGCATGTACACACAGAAGCCTTAAAGCGGGTACTAAGTGTGCAGTGCAGTGACCATGTTTGTATACCTGAAAATTTATTGGACTAACTAAGTAACTCAAAAGTGATTTTATTTTATAAATAGCTATAATAAACTTTAAGGCTACCCTGTAAATTATGAAAAAAACATTGTTATTCTTATATGAGAAGATATTTGTTCCGGGTGTTCTGGTCGTTTTCTATGTATAATAAAAAATATCTATCTATGTAATGTATTGTAATATGTATATCAGTTATCTAGTACCCATAACACAAGCTCTGCTTAGCTTGGGGCTAGATAATGCTGTGTGAATTGTCCAGCATTATTTATTTATTTATTTATACAGCAAAAAAATTCTCGGGGAAGCTAGATTTTAGGAAGAGATTTCACTTTTTGTTTGTCTCTGGAATAGGACATTTGCCGCATTTTTCACTCTAGAACACGTTTGCCCCAGCGGCCGTCGGTTCTTCGCGAGATATGGCCGGCCCATTGCCACTTCAGCTTGCTAATTCTCAGAGCTATGTCGATAACCTTGGTTCTCTGTCGGATGTATTCGTTACGAATCCTTCTCCGAGCGTAGCTCTTTATATAGCTCGCTGAGTGACTGTTGGGGGTTCGATTCCCGCCTCGGGATAAATGTTTGTACGATCTGCAGATATTTGTAACGGGTGTTCTAATCGTTACCTAGGCATAATAAAAAAACGATCTGTGTAGGTAATGTATGTATTGTATTATGTATATCAGTTATCTAGTACCCATAACACAAGCTCTGCTTACCATGGGGCTAGATGATGCTGTGTGGATTGTCCAGCATTATTTATTTGATGACCAAACAATCAGAATTCTGCGTAAACTTTAAAATACAGTTAATCATACAAACAAAGCGCCATTGTGGCGAAAGGTATTTCGCAAGTGTTCCCAAATTCCCGAGCCATTGCTGATTGTAGATAGTGGGAATGATATACAGGAGGTTTGGGAATTTGGGTAATTTTGGGAATTTGATTATTATCGCACAATAATGGTGTGAAGTGGATAAACATCTTTATGATAAATTAGACCTGATTTTATACCTGCTCCCGCAAGTACCACGACTCGGTAAACGTAGTGTAGGACGTCATCCCACGTGGTCGGAGGGCGTCCTACACTACGTTTACCGAGTCGTGGTCTACGCTCAAGAACACGTTTGCCCCAGCGGTTGTCGGTTCTTCGCGAGATATGGCCGGCCCACTGCCACTTCAGCTTGCTAATTCTTTGAGCTATGTCGATAACGTTGATTCTCTGTCGGATGTATTCGTTACGAATCCTATCCTTCAGAGAAACTCCGAGCATACCTCTTTCCATAGCTACACAGTTTAACATAAATGTTTGAAAAACAAAATGTCTACCGACTCCGTAAATTATTATTTGCGTTCTCTGCGGTGTCAGCACTTTACTATTATATTCACTGAAAGTTCCGCTAAAATTCAGCGAGAGCTGCTAGATTTATTATCGACTAGCGGACCTTCCCGGCTTCGCACGGTTTTAGTACGGATCCCTAACTTTTTGAAAATATAATGTAGCCTATGTTCACCGGGAGTAGTGTAGCTTCCAACGGTGAAAGAATTTTTCAAATCGGTCCATTAGTTTCGGAGCCTATTCATTACAAAGAAACAAACAAAAATCAAACATTTCGACTTAACTTTAGACTAGTTCGAGCGCTCGAGACTAATCCCGATAGGTATACGCAATAGCTTGTTCCGTTTCGTTTTTTTTTTTGTGTAAATTGGTACCTACTCTACTTTGGTGTATTCAAATCATCATCATCATCAACCTATGATAGTCCACAGCTGGACATAGGCCTCCCCCAATGAGCGCCATAGCGCCCTGTCTTCAGCTTGCCGCATCCAGCATCTACCTGCAGTCTTTCGCAGGTCGTCATCCCACCTGGCCAGAGGGCGTCAAGATATTACGTTTGGTACATTAAATATAAAACAGGTCACAAAAATTTTAAAGTCGAAATATTCCTTCATATCATAAAAACGTTTAATGAAATTAATTATTAACTGGATTACCAACAACTGGCCGAAACGAAACACGCAATTGTGTGTTGGAGAATCGAAATAGCCTCCAGAGCCTCTCCTCATCAAACAGGAACCTCCAAACAACCACAACCCCCTTGAGCTATAATAATCAATCAATGGTCTTAAACATTTCGTCTTTCGAGCGAAATGCGGTAAGAATCGAACTAAGTTTCTTTCTTCTGGCTTCAACGTCGAGCGAGATGTCACTCGAGTCTTGCGTTACTGCTTTGAGAGTCCTGCAGGTCTCTCAGTTGCTGTTCAGTAGCCGATTGGCTGCGATGGTCTTCTTGCGTTTGGACATCATCGTGGAGTTCCAGCAGTTCCCGGGGAAGAAGTCGCCAGAAAGGCCTGGCATCTGGCGGCCTCGCGTGTAGGGTATAATAATCATTTCGTGACCTGACCACGCTTGACAGGTAAATTAAGTAACACCGGTCGGTACCTACCCGATTTAACAAGTAGGTACCTACCCATTTATAGCGGTTCCCAAAAACATCAACAAACAAACAAACATAACTTCTACAATATCGTGCCAAGCATAGTCACCTAAATAATGTGTAAAAAGATAGAGTTTCATTGTCTATGACAGCCTCAGCAGTTGGTTTCCCGCTTAAAATGCACCGCCATTTTGATTTATAGCCCATGGACGAGCCGGGCCATTATTCGTGTGCAACCGCGGGCCGTAATTCGTGTCCGGCCATTGGGCAAATCTATATTCATAGCACGGATAGAGGATTCGGGACAATGGAGGGACATTTAGAATTCATCTACGTACCAGAATCAAGATTCAAAACCTTTTAATTTCCATCAATATAATAAATGTACCTACGCTTAGAAAAGGACAAGCTATTAAAATTTAACAATGTAATAATGTGATAGACATTGTAATAAAGTTATATTATTAGATTATTAAAGATGATTTCCAAAATAGAAAGCCGTAAAAACAAACCAAAGAACTGGCTCGCTGACAATACAGTTATGTATTAGGACTAGGCTATTTGACAACATTGAAAATATGCTACATATTGTGGTCATCAGATAATAGCCTAAAAAACATTTTTCGCTTTATTTCAACTAAATTATGTGTATTTTTTGCAAATTACACGAAAAAAAATTTAATAATTTTAATATTGAATTTTATCTGAGACGAGAACGCCCTGTTGTTGGTTACAACTCTGGTGACGTCACATACATTCCTCGACCGATTGTTGTTCGCGTTTTGCGTTTTCTGGGTGTTAAATTCAATCTGTGAGTTATTTCTGAATCATTTTCTATCAAATTTTGATAAATATTATAACTAGTGGCATAAACATTTGTCCATGTTGTTCCTTGTTTACTTGCGTGTGACGTCACACGTGTCACTTGACCAGCGCAATTACAGAAACATTGTTTTTGGCGCGGTTTGGAAAATTTAAACTTTAACATATATTTTTATAAATAATACAGTAGATCGCCCGAAAATAATAATGTAGTGTGTTTATTATGTAATAAATAAATAATAATTTAAAACGATTTCCAAAATTTGTCAAATAGCCTATTCTTAACAGGTAGGTAAATGTGATTAAATGTGCCTAATTATCTAGCTAAGTAGATAAACTCTAATAGTATTCTACATTCTTATTTTTTTTCTATTGTCTCGTAAGTCCTGTGTTTTATTAACATCAGTAGTCATATCTACCGGCTGTACTCTACCAAGTACAAACTAATAATAATGCTTCAGACCAAGACAAAGATATCTCGATTTTAGGCAATTTTTGAAGTGTTGTATGTATTTTTTTACGGTATGTTTGTGATGCACCTTCTTAAGAAGGAAATAATTAAACATATTTTGTATTTGCATAGATGGAGTAACTGCCGAGTACATTCGGCAGTTACTCCATCTATGTAGTACAAATGTCAGGTCTGAACTGCTATCATTAATTTGTACTTGTACGCGGAGACTTACGAGGTTAATTCAGTATAATTTGTTTGACATATTATAAAGAGGAAAGGTTTTATTTTTTTGTTTGTTTGTAATGTATAGGCTCCGAAACCACTGGACCGATTTGAAAAATTCTTTCACCGTTGGGAAACTACACTAACCCCGGTGAACATAGGCTATATTATATTTTTTTAAAGATAGGAATCCGTACTAAAAACATGCGGAGCCGGGAAGGTCCGCTAGTTCTATATAAAGTAAAAGAGATATGCAGAGAACAATGGAAGGAGCATTTTAAAGAGAGATCGAAAGTCAAAGGTATAACACCATTCAATGCGAACTTCCTCATGACCCATGGTTTGAAGAATTGCCTTTTAATTGGAGCATATTGTTTATTTGTTAAGACTGCGCTCGGGTCATAGATACCATTACCAGAAAAATTAAACACACATCAATCAATAAATTTCTTTCCGGCGCTGGTGGGTGCAGAGAGGGGCCTCGAGGCTTGGCCTCATTACCCCGGCGTCAACTCGATGGGTGAAGACCCCTCGGTCCTTGGGTTTTGTGGGAATATCTTATTTTTTCCCTACTTCTCAATGTTTTTAAACACACAGAAGTAAAGTGATATGTTTAGATTACTAATGATTTATTTCTGGCGTGCGGTTTTCTGTCCAACCACAACCACTATATATCTGAGAAATACAATCTTGTAGGACATGAAGATTGATGGGCTCAGACAATGACCTTTTACAGAAACAACGTTTACACTGGGCTAGGAAAAAGGTAAGCATGTGGAATAAATAAATAATGCTGGACAATCCACACAGCATTATCTAGCCCCATGGTAAGCAGAGCTTGTGTTATGGGTACTAGATAACTGATATACATAATACAATACATTATATAGATCGTTTGTTTTTATTATACATAGGAAACGACCAGAACACCCGAAACGAATATCTGTAGATCGTACACACATTTGTTCCGAGGCGGGAATCGAACCCACCGCGCCACATCGGTCGTCAATAGACTGATATGGGAATATGGATTTGTAACGTATTTTGTTACTGTGGTAACAACCATAGACAAAGAAAAATTACCATCCTACCTAGAAGTAAGATGACGTCTATGGAACCTAGAGAAACATTTTAACAAAACGAGGGGTTGTTGTTCCTAGCGTAAAGGTGTTTTAAGGTAAACTTTTACATTTTATCAGATACTAGCTGCGCCCCACGGCTTCGCCCGCATGGAAATCTATGTATTAAATAGTTTATAAACCTTCCTCTTGAATCCACTTAAAAAAATCGCATCAAAATCCATTGCGTTGTTTTAAAGATCTAAGTATGGATAGGGGACAGACGGACAGCGGGAGAGGACTTTGTTTTATACTGTGTAGTGATCTGATCGCACACTAACTTTTGACATAGGGCACTATAGGGCATTGTGCAAAGAAAAAAAACAGACAGACATGCCTTATTTTAATTAAATAAATATATTCAAAGTAATTTATCATGGTAAAATAAATAATAAATTAATCAAAAGGTATGTCAAAGTATGCTGCTGTGTATGGGCATTGCGTGTTTCGCTAGCAAAGTACGGAACATCAAAAATATATAAATCATACAAAACTTCAGACTAGGTGGGTAGCATATTAATTGTTCTTCACAACGGATATATCGATTTTGATTGTGTTTTGTCCTTGAAAGTTAAAGTAGCCATGAACAAAGCTATTGTTGTGTTACAGGGAATTCATATTAATAGAGTTCATAGGTATAGGTAAGTAATGTAATGATCGAAGCGAGGCCGATGTGTGGGTAGAACATTATGTTCATCCAACACCGCTGCCGCAAAGATAATATTGGGCGTACAAATAATGTATATCTTCACGTCTGGTCTATGCGACGCGTGACCCGAGTATTGCCATACAGCGGGGCAATGCAGCCAGCGCCCTTCAGCGTCGTCGCGGGGACGCGTCCATTTGAAACGCATTTAATCAGGTTATTTTTATATTATTTGTTTGAATTAAAGAAATAATTATATCTTATCTAAAGTCGCTAACAGAAACTAGTTTTTAGGAAAATAAAACATTTCATGTCAAAAGCTAAGCACTAGCTAGATAATATTTTACAACGAAAACCTCAGTATCTTGGAATAATGTAAACTAGCTTTCATACGAGAGCTGGTCAACTTCTGAAGGAAAAAGATAATGCTGGACAATCCACACAGCATCATCTAGCCCCATCAAATAATCACATCACACTTCATTACATAATTTAAAACAGTCGCTCCCCGCTGTCTGTCTGTCCCTATGTATGCTTAGATCTTTAAAACTACGCTACGGATTTTGATGCGTTTTTTTAATAGATAGAGTGATTCAAGAGGAAGGTTGATTTGATACATAGATTTCCACGAACGCGAAGCCGCGGGGCGCATATTATATATTAGTGAGTCATCATCAGCCTATGTTAGTCCACTGCTGGACATTGGCCTCCCCTAATGAGCGCCATAGCGCCCTGTCTTCAGCTTGACGAATCTAGCATCTACCTGCAGTCTTTCGCAGGTCGTCATCCCACCTGGTCGGAGGCCGTCCTACACTACGTTTACCGAGTCGCGTCTCCACTCAAGAACACGTTCGCCCCAGCGGCCGTCGGTTCTTCGCGAGATATGACCGGCCCACTGCCACTTCAGCTTGCTAATTCTTAGAGAATACTTTCACTATGTCCAGCCGTGGACTGCTATAGGTTGATGATGATGATGTTTAAATAAATAAATAATAATGCTGGACAATTCACACAGCATTATCTAGCTCCATGGTAAGCAGAGCTTGTGTTATGGGTACTAGATAACTGATATACATAATACAATACATTACATAGATAGATAAAAAAACAACCAGAACACCCGGAACAAATATCTGCAGATCGTACACGCAATTGTTCCGAGGCGGGAATCGAACCCGCAACCTCCTGCGTCGCAGGCGGACCTTCGCCCACCGCGCCACATCGGTCGTCAAAGGTCATCGGTCGTTTAAGTGCTTATTTTGAAAGCCTAAAGAAATAAATGCTATTGACTTGGCTTTGATTGGTACGGACGGATACGGTCTATACGGATCGTATGCGAGGCGACTAGCTCCCTAGCGAGGGCTATGTCAGTCTCCGCGACACCACGCGACACCTGTCACGTAGACCCTGCAATATTTACGAGCATCTCTCGATTGCTCAGCTCGATACATAATGTATTGAATACTCGGAACAGGAGAAAGATTAGATATATTGTGTACTGCCGCCTGCGGCTTCGCCCGCGTTGATATCTATGTGTGAAATGGTTTATAAAAAAAACCGCAACAAAATCCGTTGCGTAGTTTTAAAGATCTAAGCATACATAGGGACAGACAGACAGCGGGAAGCGACTTTGTTTTATACTATGTAGTAACTACAATTATGTGATTATGATTCTTTGTTAATGGCAAACTGTCTCTGGTTGGACACTTATCTGCCAGTGTCAAGTAATGGAAAATAATTGTAGAAATAATGAGTTATCAAAGCATGAAGGTTTGATATTTCCACCAGAGCCTAGTTCGTTATCTAGCAGGGTGTACCACGTGCAGGGTAGGTTGGCTTGGGAGACGAGATATTGGAGTCTCACTTACTCTCTACAATTATTTTTATGTACGTAATCTATGTGTGAGTTGACAACCATATAACTTCAGTGCTTTGACACACATAAGTGCACTTGTATGAATAGGAAAATTAAAACGGAATATTTACTGTTGTGTTTGGATTCTCATAACATGAATATAAAGTCCGTGTATATTTAACTGGGTTTTATTTCACTAAACATTATTTATTACATAGCGATACATGCGTCGTACGTTTGACAGACGCAGTGATGGTTGCCCGCCATCATTCCCTAGAGATGTCCATTATCGGTCAATCCGAGTGTCGAGAACTAGAGTTGTGACTAACATTTACCATGATTTGATTTTTGAGACCGGACCTTCGGATCTTCATCCACCGCGCCACAGAGCTCGAGGAAATGCTCAAAATGGCCGTGTTTTAAATAATTACACTATTTATATCTTGACCCTTTTAACAGATCAATAAATAAGCAAAGGAAATTTTGAATAAATGATAATGTAAATACGCACGGATGTTGGTCCCTCGTCGGGACTTGGTAAATCTTATGCCAATAGATATAAGGTTCATATTCGATTGTGTGAAAGGTTTGGATGTTTGTTCTAGGCTTGTCTTAGCCGTTGAAATCTATTTAAATAAATAGATATAGGAGAAGTTACGATGAGTAGGATTTAGGCGTTATCTATAGGGTGTTACGAAATCGGTGTACCTCATCATCATCATCAGTCTACAGCAGTCCACTGCTGGACATAGGTCTCCCCCGGTGAGCGCCATAGCGCCCTGTCTTCAGCTTGCCGCATCCAGCATCTACCTGCAGTCTTTCGCAGGTCGTCATCCCATCTGGTCGGAGGGCGTCCTACGCTACCTTTACCGAGTCGTGGTCTCCACGAGTGGTTTAATACATTAACAAAAGTACGTACATTCGATATTTTTAATAAACCTACATAGTAAAGCCCTATAACACCTGTTACAAACATGTTCTAAATAGCAGTAGAATGTTTTCCAAGGCGGAATTCATACCCGCTACTTCCAAGCATTGCAGGTGGACTTTCACCCGCTTTCGGCACAGAGCTCGTCAAACAGTCAGAATAACATTAGTTTATTTAAATATTAATATGTAAATTTAAATCTATAGTCCTATTAACACTTTGACTGCGATTTTTTTTCGACGACTGCGATCTTTTTTTTAACCTAAAAAATTCGTGCTGCCGCTCTACACAGCGGCTGTGTTGCGCCGCACATGCGTTTCGTTCGAAAAATATTACGGCTGTGCTGAGTCACACAGATCTGTATTTTCTCAGCCGCTGCGCTAGTGTGGATTTACGCATATTAGTCACTTGTAGAAAACACATACCGTGTGATTTCAGCAGTCAAAGTGTTATCTGTTAATCCGTGGTTTGTCGGGTTAATGCGAATCCAAATCCTCGTTGAATATGTGAATGGCCGTTTAATATTGCAAATGATCGCTAATTTACGAATTATTATTTTAAACATCGTCAAATTATGTTGAAGTTCAATTAGTCTCAATTTGCTAAAGTCATTTAAAAACGGGATATTTACCATGATTTGCTTTTTGAGTTATCCAATATTTCGGCACAGTTTCGTGCGCCGTGATCACGGAATAACTGAAGGCACTGCGAGTTAGCCCTCTGTGCCAAAATATTGCATAGGTAGGTAACTCAAAAATGAAATCATGGTATATATACCGTTCTAAATGTATTGGCCGTATTTTAAATACAATATCCCGTTTTAAGTAGTTTCAAAAGTTTTATTGTACATGTGTTTTTTGATAAACACATGGTGTACAATAAAACTTTTAACTACTGAACTACCCACATTGTATTCCGTCTCAATATAGTTAGTCAGAGCAACTATACAGGTTGTTTGGTGGAGGGTTAGACAAACTCGGTGGGTGTGTAGGTGGACCTATTTGTAAAATAAAAATTGAAGTAGAAGACCCTAACTCTTTACAATTTTTTTAATCCTGTTTTTTGTATTTTTAAATAATTTTCCGAAAACTTAACTCTAACTAAAATTTTTTTTGGAACATGTTTTCGATTGTACTTTTTATTTGGTTTTGGTCCCAGATGTATCCTTCATCTATTGAAGGCATTATTCATTTAAAAACACCAGTAAATAATTAGTTATACGTTCTCAAAACTAAAAAAAATAAAAACTGAGTTAAGAAGGTCATCTTCACATCGTTTTAAAAAAAAATCTAAAAGCGATCGAGGAGTTCAAACACTTTTAAAAGTTTATCTTATCATCGCGTATTACAACGGTATACCACATGCAGCCGAAAAGTTTATAAATTTGTCAAAAATAACACTAAAATAAAAGGGAAACGAAGTAAAAATACAAAATAAACCTTTTTTCTACTTACCTAACAAACATTTTTACTTCTTTAATCTTAGATTGATATGTCTATTAAAGGATTCAAATAAGGTTAAATTTCCTTGTTATTTTAGGTATTTCGTTGCCTTTCGAGTACCGGTAGTGGGATCCTCGTTTAACGCTTGGAGTATGGCTTCATCTACAGCAACATGCTGCTGCGTTGCACTGACTCGTGGTTCTCGAAGGGTTAAGTTTCCCGTTTCTCGAAGTCGCCGAAAGGTATTAGAAAATTCTGTTGGGATGCAATTCTCTGTACAGTTTCTGTGCTGCACGTGTATTTTCATCGCATCGACCATACGCATAAATAATATCAGCGTATTCTTCGTTGCTGGATTTCGCCATTGTGACAAAAAAAAACGATATCAAAAACAAAGCAACAACAGTTACTGACGAAATACCCAAAATAACAAGGAAATTTTCTAATACCCTTTGTTTTGCTTATTTTAGATGACATGAGGGGTAGGGGAGTCTAGATGATGATTACGTCATCGGTAGTTAAGATCCTCACATTGTCTATGCTTGCAAACGAAATGCATTTCCGGGGATTCCCGCAAATAATGCATACGTTTAGGCACTCGCTTTAGAACCGATTAGGGGAATTACCGCGCGCTTTTCACTTGTCTAAATTTCCTCTGTCAGTGTATTGTTTCGTTTGGATACTATAGCAAGTAGACGTACATAATGTTGAATACTGTATCAGTAAAATCTAATGAATATCCTAAATCTTTTTTATTATTTTTAAAATTATAATTAGAATATTTAAAAAAATACATTTATAATTGAAAAATGTTTACGTAAGCATCGGGGGAGGGGGTAAGAGCTTTGCTTACTTTTGCTGACAAGGGGGATGGGGGGTTAATAATTGTAATAAATCTGCTTACGTAATATTTATAAGCGATACGCTTTTTAAAATGTTTATACTAGGGAGTTAAGAATTACGTATATACATCCTAATTTCAAGTGATTTTACAAAATATCTGTCTCGTGTTTTTTTAAGAACAATCTGGAAATGCGTTTTTTATTAAGCCAAGTTTGTTTAATCCTTCCAATAATATTATAAGTCCATGCTCTTTGTATATCGATCGGTTACTCTACCCTCTCTATTGTTTTTGTTACTAAACCCGTAACTCACGGTAACTAACAAAGTTAGTACAAAGGGATAACTTAAAGTTAGTCGGATTATAACTTACAATACAATGTTGATTTATAAGACGACATCTATGGCGCAGTGGGGGGATGTCCGCTTCCGGTTCACAGAGGGTAGCTGTTTCTCTGTCTGTCTACAAATGATTGATTTTTCCGTAGTTAACTTGAATAATATATACCTTATTTCTAAAATAGCTACGCCCCGCAGTTTCGCCGTTTGCCGAGTCGCGGTATCCACTTACGAAAACATTTACCAGCGGTAGTCGGTTCTTCTGATATCTTCTTCTTTGTCGTAGTCTTCATTGCTGAAGGTCGTGCCCGTCCTGGAAAGCTTTCACGGTGACGCTGATGAACCGCTTCCACACCACTCTGTCTTCGGCCTGTCTCAGGGCTGCAGGCAAAGTGAGTCCCGTTATTGCCCTAATTTGATCAGACCAGCGGGTTGGTGACCGTCCTCTTGGTCTTTTGCCTCTATCTCCTCTATCTTCTGATATATAAAGATCGTTCCACGCAAGCCTTCCAAAGGACCGGGTCACTTTATGGCCCGAGATCATGGTAAATGAGAGACATAATAATAATAATAAATAATGCTGGACAATTCACACAGCATTATCTAGTCCCATGGTAAGCAGAGCTTGTGTACTAGATAACTGATTTAATTACTTATATATCCTGTAGATATAAAGTAATTTAATAAAAAAGGTGGTTTTTTGAGACGGGCGGCGATGGCCAAGTCTGAAACCACGAGAGTTGAGAAAAGTCGTGAAAGGAGTCATGCCTTCGATTTATAAGAAAGTAATAACTGCATATTTACTTTCTTTTTACTTATATATATTTTATTCATTTATGTTTTACAGTTAGCACTAAAGGAAGGCTTGCGTTATGTCATACATAATACCGTCTTTTGTAAGAAATACTAATTCAGACGCCCTGAAAACTTTACATGTGCTCCAAATCCAACGTGAATGCATCTCGCTAGACCAACAGCGACTCTCATTACTGCGGGCGAGGTCGCAAACACGGGCCTATTGAAAAACTACTGACGAAACTGTTTCAATGGACTAGGGGTGGGGTAAAGCATCTAGATGTTATTGAAACTGTATCTAGCTAGATGTTTATGTACGATTTGTGGTACTACATTGAGAAATACATTGAGTGGTCTCAATATATATTACGATTTGTTGTCAAATTTGAGTGGATAGACTACGATTTGTTCTCGAATACATTGAGTGGATAGACTACGATTTGTTCTCGTATACATTGAGTGGTCTCAATGTTTTTGATAACATTAACATCTAGCTATAGTTTGACCGAAACTGCTGTACCGCTCCTTAGGAAAGTGCGGCGAGGTGGGGGGCGAGGAAAAAAAAGCAAGCGTGATCTATCAGTCTACGCGTTGACGGTAGACTGATAGATCGGAGCGGCCGATATTTCCCCCCCGTCTCGCCGCTCGCATATCTCAGGCGCGGTACAGCGGTTTCGGTCAAACTATAGATACAGTATTCAAATTTTGACATTGTTTTTTTTTTTGCGTTTACATTAAGCAGGTACTAAATCAAAACAGAATAATATCCAAATAATGAGGAGTTTTTTCAAAACCTAATATTCCAATATTGCTTGACAAGACTGAGAGAGTTAGCTTTGGCGTGTGAAATATAAATAGCAAAGTCCTTACGTAGACTGTGCATGTTTTGATATTTTGTGTGTTCTGGTCGTTTCCTATGTACCTCTATTAAAAAATATCTATCGATGTAATGTATTGTATTATGAATCTAAATCAGTTATCTAGTACCCATAACACAAACTCTGCTTGGCTTGGGGCTCGATAAGGCTGTGTTAACTGCCCAGCATTATTTTAAAAAAATATTTAAAAGACATCTAGATGCCTCTAGTTAATTCCAGCCGTGTCCCCTCCCTAGCCAGGTCAAGAGGCTCAGTAATCGCCGCTTTAAATGTATAATTCGTGTCAAAGCGAAAGGCTCCCTTCGTTAACCTGGCGACTAGTGCGTTAACGTCGGTTTAACTTGTTAGTGGAAGTGGGCTTGGTAACCAGTTGGTATTTAAATGGTGTTAGAGTTAGACCTTTCACATGCGTATGTTTTTTTTTAAATTTACAATTTATGTTACAACCACACGTTTACAGAATATTTGCTCAAAAGTGGTGGTACATTATGTTTATACATTTCGCTCTGCCCATAACTGGGCTTTACAAGAAAAATTATCTTTTAACACTTTGACTGCGGTTTTTTTTCGACGATTGCGATCTTTTTTTTTTACCTAAAAAATTCGTGCTGCCGCTCTACACAGCGGTTGTATTGCGCCGCACATGCGTTTCGTTCGAAATATATTACGGCTGTGCTGAGTCACAAAGATCTGTATTTTCTCAGCCGCTGCGCTAGTGTGGATTTACGCATATTAGTCACTTGTAGAAAACACATACCGTGTGATTTCAGCACTCAAAGTAAGGGCAATGTATACGCTTCTACAACAAAACACGAAGTGAGTTGCAAAAATCTATCCTACTAATATTATAAACGCGAAAGTTTGTGAGGATGTTTGATGTCTTTCACGCAAAAAATACTGAATGGATTTTGATGAAACTTCACAATAATATAGCTTACACATCATAATAACACATAGGCTACAATTCATAAAGATATATTGTATATTATCCAAAATATCTATCACCACGCGGATAAAATCGTGCGAAGCCGGGTGGTAAAGTAGATATCTACAAAAAAACAAATCTTGATTTGAATTAGATTTTTTGTTTGTTTGTTTAACTCGGGTAGATATCTACTTTACCTGATATATAGTCTTATCTAGCTGACCCAGCAAATGTGGTGCAGTCCAATTTTTATTGAGAAAAAGCAATCACGATTTTCCTCGGAATTTCTTTGAGAATTTTCTGACTTTCACATGTTTTTAGTTCCTTCGGCCAAGGATTTCATTGAAGAGCGGGGCGCAGCTAGTCTATACTAATATTAGAAAGAGGAATGGTTTGATTTTTTGTTTGTTTGTAATGAATAGGCTTCGAAACTACTGGACCGATTTGAATAATTATTTCACCGTTGGGAAGCTACATTATCCCCGGTAAACAAAGGCTATATTACATTTTCAAAAAAGTTTGGGATCCTTACTAAAACTCCAATAATGTAACCCAAGGTGTAAAAAAATCACCTTATAAAGTGAAATTCGAGTTTAACGCGGGTGAAACAGCGGGGAACAGCTAATGAGATAATAAAATCAAAGAGTCAAGCCAAGTTGTCATTTTCAAAGAAGAATAAACCAAATTAAAAGAGCACTTATTATTATCTTAAAACTATCTATCTAGGTATATATATATGTATATATTTAATTATTATTATTTATTTATTTTTATTTACTTTAAAACTTAATTTATTTATTAGGTTTATTTAGTTATTTATATTTTAATTTATGTATGTATATTATAATCTCATCCCATAATGTATTAATTATACTATTCGTCTAATTTGTTTCTTTGTACACTTCCTCTATCTGTTCTATCGCTTCTCTTTTAATCCTAAGGTTTTGCTGTAAGAAAACTCTTTGTTAGGGTTAAGCTCGCCTATGTACATATCTTTTTTAGTTAAGTTATTTTGTAAGTTTTTATTGTACAATAAAGAATTACAAGAATTACAAGAATAAACTCAGATCCATCATAAGACGAGCCAAGTAGACACATTACTGAGATGTAGGTATAGGTACCTACACAAATAACTATATGTGGCTTCGAATAGCGTCCGTCAAATAACTTTGTTTCGTGATAAATGAGGAAACTCTAATGCACGCAGGGTACAGGTAGGGACATTCAGTCAGACAACTTATATTTTTAATTCTATGCGTGTATTATTAACTCTCTATTAATTGCTCTCTAAGAATAACTTTCACTTTGTTGTCACCGAATTGTCGTCCGTGACTTCAACTAGTAATTAAGGTCTTTGGCTGAAGAACAGCGATGAATATAATAATGTTCAGCACACGCTGTGCCAGCCCCTATTTCGGCGCAGGGTCATGGAGGTAGTCTTGTTTTCTTAATATCGCCTATTTGTGTCACTTACCCCCATGATAAACTACTTTATTTGCCGTTCGTTATTCTGTGCCTGTATTTTGTACCTGTGTGTTCAAATAAATGATTTTCTATTCTATTCTATTCCATTCCATTCCATTCCATTCCATTCTATTCTATTCTATTAACTTTAAAAAACAAGTTTCTCTCTTAAGTTAATTTGCTTTATATTATAATATATTATGTGTATACCTATTTGTATAATTCATGCGATTTGTCTATTTTCATTTGTTGTTTTATTAGTTTTCCAAATTAGCGTCTGTAACGTTGTTGTGTTTTCTTTTAATATAATAATAAATAAATAATGCTGGACAATCCACACATCATTATCTAGCCCCATGGTAAGCAGAGCTTGTGTTATGGGTACTAGATAACTGATATACATAATACAATACATTACATAGATAGATATTTTTTATTATACATAGAAAACGACCAGAACACCCGGAACAAATATCTGCAGATCGTACACACAATTGTTCCGAGGTGGGAATCGAACCCGCAACCTCTTGCTATATATATTTAACTAAATATAATGCAATTTTTGGTAGGTACATATCAATATTTATTTAAAGCTAAGCATAACATGAATTTCTTACATAGTATTGTCGGCGCGGAACTGAGCGGCAATCACCTATGCAGTAGAAAGCCTGTTGGGTAGAAAGATTTTGATTTATGTAATGTTTTAATTTGTTTTTTCTGGGCCGGACACGTCTGCCGTATGTCCAGCGACTTGTGGGCAAAGACCACCACAGAGTGGAGCCCACCCAACGCTAAGAGGCGACGCGGAAGGCCCAGGATGAGATGGCGGGACGAGCTCGAGGCATATCTTCCATCATGGCCTGTTGCAGCGTTGGATTGCGACGAATGGAAGGAGAAAAGGGAGGCCTATGCCCAGCAGTGGGACAATAATAGCTAATAATAATAATAGTTGGTTTAATTTCTATCATTTTTCTTTGCAATAGTCTCTACACCTGGCGGATACCATCTTTGGGTGTATCATATTGTGCACCCGAGCATGATACCCGCTATGTGTAGCCATTGCCTTTAGATTAACTTCTCAAAGGGCCTCTGTGCTGTTGGCTTCGGCCCCACGCAAGCCTTCCAAAGGACCGGGTCACTTTATGGCCCGAGATTATGGTAATAATGAGATACAAATTAATAATAATAATGTTTTATACATACACCACACTTTATAGTCGAAGATTGACACTATCACTGCCCACGACTCCTACTAACTAATAAATATAAAACTTGCCACACTGTATTGAACTTTCCTGCGATGAAATATGATCGAAGTTGTAGTGACGTGAGCAGTTAGCTAACATTATTAATTTGCGCGGGAAAATGGAAACGAACAATCTACAAGGTACCTCGGAAATCTTAATGTAATAGGGTGTCCCAAAATATGTATATTAGAAAACATGAATGCTTTATTTAGTTGTATTGATATAGAACAAACATTTCTACAATTACAGGAGGTTGCGGGTTCGATTCCCGCCTCGGAACAATTGTGTGTACGATCTGCAGATATTTGTTCCGGGTGTTCTGGTCGTTTTCTATGTATAATAAAAAATATCTATCTATGTAATGTATTGTATTATGTATATCAGTTATCTAGTACCCATGACACAAGCTCTGCTTACCATGGGGCTAGATAATGCTGTGTGAATTGTCCAGCATTATTTATTTATTTATTCACACAGAATAGAAAAATAACAATGAATAACTAGCTGCGCCCCGCGGTTTCACCCGCGTGGTGATAGATATTTTGGATATTATACTATATATCTTTATAAATTTTAGTCTTTGTGTTATTCTGATGTATAAGCTATATTATTGTGAAGTTTCATTAAAATCCATTCATTAGTTTTTACGTGAAAGAGTAACAAACATCCATCCATCCATACTTACAAACTTTGACGTTTATAATATTAGAAGGATATCATATCATAAGTTTCCATACATTTCAATCATAAATTACCGACAACGCCACTAATCGTCCGATTATCTTTTGAAGAACTCCACCCTCATTCTCTCAAGTCTGATCTGTGACCGTACGTAATCGTTACTTATGGGGTCTCCTGTCAGCGGCAGGCTGGCAGTTAGTTCTTACCTCCCCATTGGCAGGACGTTAATATTAGTCCGGCCCAGTGAAGGTAGGGGGCGGACTCAGGACTGTGCCCCCTGGGGCAAAAAAGTCTCAAGTCTAATCGGTGACCATACATAATCGTTACTTATGGGGTCTCCTGTCAGCGGCAGGCTGGCAGTTAGTTCTTACCTCCCCATTGGCAGGACGTTAATATTAGTCCGGCCCAGTAAAGGTAGGGGGTGGACTCAGGACTGCGCCCCCTGGGGCTAAAAATGCAACCCAGTAACCAGCAGTGGAAAATGTGTAATATATTTCGAGGCCTAGTTGTGTACCTAACTATTTTGTAGGTGTTGCTTTAGTTCTTACCTGCCCATCGGCAGGACGTTAACAATATTATTCCGGCCCAGTGAAGGTAGGGGGCACAGCATCATCTAGCCCTAAGCTAAGCAGAGCTTGTGTTATGGGTACTAAATGACTGATAAACTTAACAGAATAGATTACATAGATAGATCGTTTTTATTATACATAAATAACGACCAGAACACCCGGAACAAATATCTGCAGATCATACACACAATTGTTCCGAGGTGGGAATCGAACCCAACCGTCTGTGTTGCAGGCGGACCTTCACCCACCGCGCCACAGAGATTGTCATAAGAAACTATGTACAATAAAAATTAAACACTACGTTACAATTGGCGGTCTTATCTGCGATTAGACGATCTCTGCCAAGAAACTATGTCTGCAGTTAGTTATTAGATTACTAAATATAAATCTGTTCGCAGGAAGTTCATATTAGTGTAGCCCACTGAAGTTAGGGGATGGACTTAGGACTGTATCGTTGGGGGTAATAATAAACCAACGTCAGTAGCATGCTGAGGCAATTCGTTCTTAAAGCTCCATTGGCAGGAAGTTAATATTTACCGGGCTCATTTAATCGAGGGAAGAACTCAGGATATCACCCCTGGGGCAAAATAATACAAACATTAACCACAAGATATCAGCAACATGCTGTGCCAGTTTGCTCCTAACTCTCCATTGCCTGAGATTTAATATAAGTTTGGTCGATTTAACAAGGAAACGGACTCAGGACAACACTTACTGGGGTCAAAATATAAAATGTAAGATATTTTACTTTGTAAGGCTTTATAGAAGTCTGTGATAGAATTTTTAATCGTAAATATTTATGTATTGCGTCCGTGATACCATCACACATAAATAAAAACTAGTTTGTAATGTAAGAACATAAACGTTTCATCCCTAAAAGAGATACACTATAACCCCTAACGCAGCTTTAAATCGCTTAACACTCAGATTTTTTATGATTGTGTATCCACTAAGACTACCTAAACCTAAGAACAATACCTATACATATATACCTATATATGATAGATAAATAGATAAAGCATTTATTACAGACTTCAGACACACACATACAAAATACAACTATTATACAGAACACAAAAACATAAAACAAAGTTGACTATACAAAGAAAAAGCAAACAATTATTAAATTAAAATAAATTGGTAAGATTAAAGTCATTTAAAACGGGATATTTACCATGATTTGATTTTTGAGTTTTCCAATATTTCGGCACAGTTTCATGCGCCATGATCACGGAATAACTGAAGACACTGCGAGTTCGTTTTTATGAGCAGATATACCGATCTACCCTCATTTTCTGTCTTTTGCTACGAACGTTACCACTACCTACGTTTTAAATGACTTTAGTGTAAATAACCATGATAGTTTCAGAAGTTTTAATGGGTAAGATGTCTGTGTGTGTTACAGTATGTATGTTAAAAGGTCTGGGCTCAGCGTAATATTTTGCTAAAGAGTCAAAATAACTGATATTCAGCCAGACCTTTTGACCTTTTATGTATGCATAATATCACAATGAATGATATTTATGATAAATAAATAATTGACGTATAATTTAATTGGTATTTTAATAAATAATACGTTTGTTTTTATAAAAAAGACGCTAGTTTTAAGGAGTCTTATGGGAAAAGTTTAATAAATAAATATATAATGCTGGACAACACAGCATTATCTAGCCCAAAGCTAAGCGGAGCTTGTGTTATGAGTGTTATAAGTCGCCCCTGACTCGTCCTTAGTCCGTCCCTGAACACTCTCCCGTTGCGAAACATTGAGCAATGGACCAAATACCCTCAAGTTGTGATTTATTAAGGGTTTTCGAAATTAGGGACTTTGGAAGATTTGTTATAATGTTTAATGACTCTAATTCCGACTAATAGAAAGCTTATTTTTGTTTGAATTTCTCTTTCCTTTGCAATATGATTTATATCGCTTGAAATTACTTTAATGTAGCTTTTCAAATATTATGTACTTTAATACACTGCAGAGGTCGTGAAAGAAATGAAAGATGAGAGTCGAATGAATGGGTCCACCAAAAATATATTTTTTTTACGTTTTTATACGGCTTCTTGCAAATAAAACCTTCGCTACTGTAAAATATAATTAAGTAAAAAGATCGCGTAGCCTTTTGTTCGTGACAAAATTGAAAACTAGGTAGGTAAGCATGTTTTAATTAACATCGAGTTTCTAACTCTAATTCTAATTCTAACTGTATGTTAAAAGTACAGTCCGAACCGACAACCGCTGGGATAAACGTGTTCTCGAGTGAAGAACGCGACTCGGCAAACGTGGTTAGCCCGCCCTCTGGCCAGGTGAAATTGCGATCTGCGAAAGACTATAGCACAGATAATATAAGACATACACTATCGACGACCGATGTGGCGCGGTGGGTGAAGGTCCGCCTGCGACGCAGGAGGTTGCGGGATCGATTCCCGCCTCGGAACAATTGTGTGTACGATCTGCAGATATTTGTTCCGGGTGTTCTGGTCGTTTTCTATGTATAATAAAAAATATATATCTATGTAATGTATTGTATTATGTATATCAGTTATCTAGTACCCATAACACAAGCTCTGCTAACCATGGGACTAGATAATGCTGTGTGAATTGTCCAGCATTATTTATTTATTTATTTACTATAGGCAGATGCTGGATGCGGCAAACTGAAGACAGGGCGCTATGGTGCTCATTAAGGGAAGCCTATATCCAGCAGTGGTCTATTATTAATGATGATGATGATGTTGTTTGGTGTCTTGGACACAATCTTAGACCTTAAACAAGCATTGGAGAAATCTGAATCGATTAGGTTTGGTTAAAGAATTAAGATGAATCGCTAAATCGAAGTATTTTCCCTAAAGTCGCAAATAATTTCTAGATCAATAAAATAAAAACAAAATAGATTATAAGTCTTCCACGTTATGCAAAAGCTGGCATGATTATAAAAAAATATGAACATCGATTTTTCAATACAACGCCATCTGTCATTTGCCGTCAACACTTGCAACTGAAGGCTAGCCACGTTAGGTTAGCCGCTAGCAACAAACCACGTTAGGTTGAAAGATACTGTCACCCCGTTTACAACATGATACCAAGATGAACGCATAGATGGCGCTAAAATTAAGCTAAAACTTACCCTGTTTCGGGTTTAATTTCTTCTGAATATATCCCATCAGCTTTTCGGTGAACCCGCGATGTTTCTTGGAATGTTTTTCGTCGGAAATCTGCGACAAAAAATATAATATTTAGTTAAAGACGTGTGTGGTTTTCTTATTGGGCGCCCAACGTGGTACATATTGTCCCATATTACTTGTATATTTTTACCACTCGTTTATTAGCTTCACCTGTATGTCTGTATGTATGTTTGTAACCAACTCCTTTGGACTCGATTTTGACCCACCTTGAACGGTCAGATTACATTTAAACTTATTAAACTTATTAATAATCGATGACAATACAATAGGACCGATGTGGCGCGGTGGGTGAAGGTCCGCCTGCGACGCAGGAGGTTGCGGGTTCGATTCCCGCCTCGGAACAATTGTGTGTACGATCTGCAGATATTTGTTCGGGTGTTCTGGTCGTTTGCTATGTATAATAAAAATATCTATCTATGTAATATATTGTATTATATGTTTTATTTGTATATCAGTTATCTAGTACCCATAACACAAGCTCTGCTTACCATGGGGCTAGATAATGCTGTGTGAATTGTCCAGCATTATTTATTTATTTAATAATTTGATACACGCTTTTTTACATTAAAATAATTTGTTTATTTATCACTCTTATCCATAATTTGAATTATTTTAAAATTTATTTTCTACTTTTAGTTCGGTTTATTTATAAAAGCGTGATTTTTTAGTTTTTTTTAAACTATTATTTATTTATACTTTTCATGGGGAATATTAGGCACTCCGCATAGGGGTATACAGGGTGTTTTTTAAAAGAGACGTATAAACTTATGCATTAGAATCAATGGAAAACATTGTGAGCAACTTATGAGTTATGTAGGTAAAATTAAGATATTAAAAGTATTTGTTAAAATAATGCTATTTCATTTAATGTTTAGTAATACATTTCTTTGTAAATATTGATACTTTTCAGATACAGAATCCTTTGGGGCAATAAACAGGGTATTGGTGGTTTTTTTTTAAATCATTAGGAACGATTTAAAGCAAAAAATAAGAAACTAAATATGCAATAAAACTTCTGAAACTATCGTGGTTATTAACACTAAAGTCATTTAAAACGGGATATTTACCATGATTTGATTTTTGAGTTTTCCAATATTTCGGCAGTTTCATGCGCCATGATCACGGAATAACTCCGTGATAATAACACGGAATAACTCCGTAATCATGGCGCATGAAACTGTTCCGAAATATTGGAAAACTAAAAATCAAATCATGGTAAATATCCCGTTTTAAATTACTTTAGTACTAAATATGCAATTATGGTTTGCATATAATCCCAAATCGAGGGCATGACTCCTTTGACGACTCTTGTGGTTTCGGACTTGGCCATTACCACCCTTCACAAAAAACCACCCTGTAAGTACCTATAGTTTATTAAAACTTTATTTTATTAATGAACAAAATCCACTTCTTAAAAATAAATTAACTTATCTTATAATAATATCACTGACAGCCAATAAAATAATTTACATTATTATTTTTTGAAAGGTTTGATTTTTGTTTGTTTGTTTGTAATGAATAGGCTCCGAAACTACTGCACCGATTTGAAAATTTCTTTCGCCGTTGGGAAGCTACATTATCCCCGGTGAACATTGGCTATATTATATTTTCAAAAATATAGGGATCCGTACTAAAACCGTGCGAAGCCGGGAAGGTCCGCTAGTATGTATATAAACCCGAAAAAAAGACTTTTTTTGAATGAATGATGAAAAAATATAAATTTACTCTACAATATGTTTTTGAAACAAATGTCCATCCGGGCGAAGCTAGGACGGCGGCACACCCATTCGCTGTTTTGAGTGCATACGATACCAACTCAAAATGTACCGAATTTATTTATAGTCGAAGTTATTATGCCTTTTAATTTCCTCCACAATTCTCATTCCCAGCCTTCCCGTGTCCTCCGGTCGTCAGAAAATCTGGTTTTGAATATGCCACCTCATAAAACCAGTTTCTACGACAAATCCTTCTCCATCCAGGCCATAAGGTTGTGGAATGCACTACCAGAGTCCATTAGAAAAACTATATCCTTGCCTGTTTTTAAAGCTCACGTCAAGGAGTTTTTCCTGCCAAAAGAATGAATATTGGTACTTACTTTTTATTTATTTATGTATTTAAGTAGTGTATTATTTATTTTGGAATTTGTAATATTTATGATTTGTTTTTTTAGTATTCTTATTTAGATAACCTGTGGTACACCCCCTGCCTTTTCTTAAATTCATATAATTCTTTCCATCCAAAGGTTGCCTGGAAGAGATCGCTTCTAAGCGATAAGGCCGCCCATTGTACCTGTCGCATTTAATGTATTTTTGTAATGATTAATCTGATTATGGTGTACAATAAAGAATTTTTGTATTGTATTGTATTGTATTAATATATAGAAAAATGAGGACGAAATCACAAAAAATGCCACAATAGTTTAGGTGAATATTTATAGAAAGATTTCTCACATACACCATAGAAATAATCTCCATTATGAAGCTTATCGCATAGAAAATTCAAATTGGAATATTAGTTTGCACCCATGGGGCGTTCAAAACTTAAACGACAATCTACCTAATTAAACTTAACTAACTTTAACTTAACTCGAAGGATAAGGAAGCTGGTAATAATAGATAGTATTAGGTAAACTAAGTTTGTACTCAGCGAGTAAGATTGCCGCGTTAATTATTAAGGGCGACTACAACGACATCTATTCTACTTAAGTTTGATAGTAACCTAGTTTTGATTTGTCAAAACTACCAGATTATAGAGTATAGAAACTTTTTGGTTGTCCAAGAAGTTTTAAAACCGAAAGTCCCTGATATCATTTACGTATAGACATTTCTCTGGGATATTATAAATAAATAAATAAATAATGCTGAACAATTCACACGGCATTATCTAGCCCCATGGTAAGCAGCGCTTGTGTTATGGGTACTAGATAACTGATATACATAATACAATACATTACATAGATAGATATTTTTTATTATATATAGAAAACCAGAACACCCGGAACAAATATCTGCAGATCGTACACACAAATGTTCCGAGGCGGGAATCGAACCCGCAACCTACTGCGTCGCAGGCGGACCTTCGCCCACCGCGCCACATCGGTCGTCAAATTATTAATTAATTTCTTTAAAACAAAGCGTGAAAATCTATGTGTCAGGTGATTTATAAATCTTCAACTTGAATCACTCTACCTATTAAAATTCCTTAAAAAAAATATTACCTTCAACCAAAGTTTTACAGTGTCGAACAGGATTTCTGATCTATTAACACTAGATACGCCCGCGTTGAATTATATATTAAATACTTTATAAACATTCCTTTTGAATCGCAGTATCTATTAAAAAAAACCGCATCAAAATCCGTTGCGTAGTTTTAAAGATCTAAAGCATACATAGGAAGGGACAGACAGACAGCAGAAAGCGACTTTGTTATATACTACTCGTATGTGTGGAAACTGTTACAAACCAAGTGATTTGGTTTGTAACAGTTTCCACGGCCTATAAAAAGTAATATTGCAGCGTAAGTTCACCCCCTGCCTTTTCTTAAATTATGAATTTAAGAAAGGGGCAGAAAAAAGCAAAGGCATGGCATAATTCTTTCCATCCAAATGTTGCCTGGAAGAGATAATTTCTAAGCGATAAGCCCGCCCATTGTACTTGTCGCATGTAATGTATTTTTGTAATGATTGATTTGATTACGGTAATAAAGAATTTTTGTATTTTATTGTATAATTTGTTACCAGATGTAAAAAAGTCCGGTTTCCATTTATTTATCGTTCACAATTCCATATTTTATTTAGCGCATATTTCACACTATCAGAGGCCGGTATCAAACAGCGCTGGTTTGGTTTCAGGACATAAATTTACTTATAGGTGAACTCTACTTATAGTCTTCAAATGTGCGCAATATTCATACTGTTCGATAAAAATTAGTAGATAGATCCTTTGTCTATATTAATATTATAAGGGAGGAGGATACAGCTAGGCTGGGCAGTGCTTGGGAAACTACATAGGATCTTCACTTCATCCATACCGCAATGCTTGAAAACTAATGTTTTGAACCAGTTATGACCTACGGAGCTGAGACGTGGACACTCACGATAGGGCCAACTCAACGAATATGCTCGCAGTTTCTCTGAAGGATAGGTTTCGTAACGAATACATCCGACAGAGAACCAAGGTTATCGACATAGCTCTAAGAATTATCGAGCTGAAGTGGCAGTGGGCCGGCGAAGAACCGACAATCAATTAGCGCCACAAGCGCCCTGTCTTCAGCTTGACGCATCCAGCATCTCCCTGCAGTCTTTCGCAGGTCGTCATCCATGGTCGGAAGGCGTCCTACACTACGTTTGCCGTGTTGTGGTATCTATTCAAGAACAGGTTTACCCCAGCGGTTGTTGGTTCTACGCGAGATATGGCCGGCCCACTGCCACTTCAGCATGTAAAATTCTTAGAGTCGATAACTTTAATTCTCCGTCGGATATTTGTAGTGAATTGTATTTATTATTTAATAATTCCATAAAAATATATCGGGCCACTTTTGTGTGGGTACTATAAGGTCCAACCCAAAATGTACCGAATTTATTTATAGTCTCAGTGGAAATGTCGGAATATTTTAAAGCATTTTTTGTGTACCTATATGCAAATAGAACGTAATTATTAATACATAATACGTATATATAAATATATAGGTTTAGGTCTAAACCTATATATTTATATAAATAAATAATGCTGGACAATTCACACAGCATTATCTAGTCCCATGGTAAGCAGAGCTTGTGTTATGGGTACTAGATAACTGATATACATAGATAGATTTTTTTATTATACTAGAAAACGACCAGAACACCCGGAACAAATATCTGCAGATTGTACACACAATTGTTCCGAGGCGGGAATCGAACCCGCAACCTCCTGCGTCGCAGGCGGACCTTCGCCCACCGCGCCACATCGGTCGTCAAAACCGTTGTTGTAGAAATTCTTAGCAAAGCCAAGCTTTACCCTAAATGCCCTTATTTCTGAATAACGACGCAGCCCTTGTGAAGACATGAGGTGGAAATAACTGAAATTGATGATTTCTCGATAGTAAATAGGTTGTAAGAGGCCGTTATAGAGTAGTGGAGTGGAAGGCTATTTTCTATGGCGAAGGTAAAAGTAAAAAAGACTGACAGCTCTAAGAATTAGCAAGCTGAAGTGGCAGAGGGCCGGCCATATCTCACGAAGAACCGGCAACCGCTGGGGCAAACGTGTTCTTGAGTGGAGACTGCGATTGAGAAAACGTAGTGTAGGACGCCCTCCGACCAGATGGGATGTCGACCTGCGAAGGACAGCGGGCAGATGCTGGATGCAAGCTGAAGACAGGGCGATATGGCGCTCATTGGGGGAGGCCTATGTCCAGCAGTGGACTAACATAGGCTGATGATGATGATCTTATAGGTTGGTTGTGGTCAGTAGTGAGTCCTGGATGGTATGGTAGGTATAGCTATAGGCATTGTATTATAGGTATATATATATAATAGGATTGTAATTATTGATAGATAATATGAGTAGGTAGTTAATGTATATATAACTAGCTGCGCCCCGTGGCTTCGCCCCCGTCCAAATCTATGTGTCAAATGATTTAAATTATAAAAAGTATCCTATGTTAGACTCCTGGTTCTAAGCTGCCTCTCCACCAATTTTCAGCTAAATCGGTTCAGCCGTTCTCGAGTTATAAGTGTTGTAACAAACACGACTTTCTTTTATATATATAGAATAGATTATGTAGATACTAAGGTAGATTACTAAGGTAGATACTAAGGTAGATACTAAGGGATATTAGTAGAAGAAAGCAGGAGAAGCCTACAATCTATTGAAGCATATTTTGTCGCAGTACAAATAATAATCATCATTAGCGCCCTCTTTTTACAAATGTTGTAAACAGAAGGCAGATAATGAGAACACTGCCAGTGTTGCCATGTTCCATTAATTAAACAATGGCCGTGAAACGGTGCTTGAATAAAACGTTCCTTTTTGTTACAATTTCAGTATTTTCTGTTAATTCCTTTATTCATAAGAGAAGACCGCATCGTAATTTTTGATTATGGTTCTGTAGGTAAAAGAATCTGTAGATTTTAATTTCCTTGTTTTGGAAATCACTTCACTTCACAATTATTTATGAGAATATTTTTATACGTCAAACATAATAATACAAAGAGTAACAAGGTAAAATACATCACGAAAAATAAAATAGGTGCACGAGTTTCTTATAAATCCTACTAATATTATAAACGCGAAAGTTTTTAAGTAGTGGATGGATGTTAGTAACAAACATCCAACCCACTACTTAAAAACTTTCACGTAAAAACTACTGAAATGGATTTTAATGAAACTTTACAATAATATATCTTATACATCAGAATAACATATAGGCTACAATTTATAAAGATATATTGTAATTGTATATTATCCAAAATATCTATCACCACGCGGGTGAAACCGCGGGGCGCAGCTAGTATTCTTACTATGTCAAACATAGGGTAACAAAGAAAAATACATCACGAAATAACACGAAAAATAAAAAAGATGAATCTAAGTGCAGGAGTTTCTTATAATTTTATAATTTCTTTGGTAATTTTTTGGCATTGAAATAAAGTTCTAAGTACGTACATATATAACAGAGATCGATCTAACTATGATCCATGCATTGTTGACCTCTGTGGCGCGGTGGGCGAAGGTCCACCTCCGACGCAGGAGGTTGCGGGTTCGATTCATGCCTAGGCACAAACGTATGTACGATCTGCATGTATTTTTTCCGAGTATTCTGGTTGTTTTGTATGCATAATAAAAATATTTATCTATTTGACGACCGATGTGGCGCGGTGGGCGAAGGTCCGCCTGCGACGCAGGAGGTTGCGATTCCCGACTCGGAACAATTGTGTGTACGACCTGCAGATATTTGTTCCGGGTGTTCTGGTCGTTTTCTATGTATACTAAAAAATATCTATCTATGTAATGTATTGTATTATATATAACAGTTATCTAGTACCCATAACACAAGCTCTGCTTACCATGGGGCTAGATTAATTTGGTTTTCCTCGGTGTTTTTTATTTCTTTTCATTATGACCCACTCCTTTTTTTTTGTTTTTTTGGGTTTTAAATAAATGTTATTGATTATTTAATTACTCAAATAATTGAAAATGAAACTAAAAATACAGAAAAAGCTATAACTCATAAGTTGCGTTGTTGCTGGCACAAACTAAAAAAATTGTAAAACGCGAGGAGTGCGTTGCCGGAGCTGGATAGGTTAATATAATAATAATAATAATGCTGGACAATTCACACAGCATTATCTAGCCCCATGGTAAGCAGAGCTTGTGTTATGGGTACTAGATAACTGATATACATAATACAATACATTACATAGATAGATATTTTTTATTATACATAGAAAACGACCAGAACACCCGAAACAAATATCTGCAGATCGTACACACATTTGTTCCGAGGCGGGAATCGAACCCGCAACCTCCTGCGTCGCAGGCGGACCTTCGCCCACAGCGCCACTTCGATTGTCAACATAGTTTCTTAAGCATTGGTATCATCGAAGCAAAACAGAGAAGGTCGAAACAATTTTCGGTTTTGAAAGCTTTCATTCACAATTTAATTGATCTCTGGTTGGTTTGTTTTCGAATTCAACATTTTTCACTGCACATGTAAATAAATAAATAAATAATGCTGGACAATTCACACAGCATTATCTAGCCCCATGGTTATCAGAGCTTGTGTTATGGGTACTAGATATATGTAAGATTATGCATTGGTGAAGTTTGTGTTTTAGTTTTTCGTCATTACCTTGCTGATACCTCGGTGGTTTCTGTTATTTGTTAAGTTTTCATTCATAAATGTTTTTGTTGACAAAAAATATCTTGGATTCGACATCGGAGTATAGATATATTTAGGTATCTATGGGATATTCTAAAGGGTTCTAAAGAGATTTGCTATTGTTGATCCTCAGCAAGAAAATCACCCTCGATCATCGATTTACGACGTACTTAAGGATCCGGCGACCCTCGCTTGCAAAAATCGCTCTATCTGTTTAACCCTTGCCCCATGCGTGCGCGATAGCATTATTAGCCGTTCAAAATTTGGTTTGTTTCTTAATACCAAAAATTATGCCTGAAAACTTTTTGTATTCTTCACAAAGTATTGTTTTTCTGTAACAAGACAATATAAGCCATGTTCCTTAATAAATAAAACGTAAGATATTGATGTTTTTAATACGAAACAAATAGCAAGAAAACTTGTCCTTTTTCGCATAAAAATGTGCAAAATGCGATTGGCTTTCATTTAATTTTACGTAAGTATTTAAAAAAAAACTATTTAGGGACCTAGATAAATACTATTCAAATACAAATAATACAATAGTATAGTGGAAATATGCTTGAATTGGAAATCATTTTGGTATTACGATTGTATGAAGAATTCGTGCCTTCGGAGGCCTCTTAAGTTCACATCTTTTTGGTCGAAGTAAAAGTTTCGAACTCAACAATAACTATAGCGCCCTTGACCGAGTCTCCTTCGAAAGTTAATGTAACAATCGGATTTCGAATTCTCCTAACGATAACTAAGCCGCCATTTTTGCCAGATGTTGCGCATACTTACTTCACTGGCAAACTTCCAAGTTTTCCACCAGGGTGCTGATTGTAAGTACCATGGCGATCTACAAAATGGCTGAAAAACTACATTCGATTCTGAGTTACTGCCATATGCAAGGTTAGAGATCGCTCTTGAGCGATAAGACCGCCAAATTGTCACATATTTGGTTTTTATTTTTATCTTGTTTGTTTTATTTTTAACCCTTGAAATGCACTAGTCACACACGGGTGGGGCTGAAATTTCTGACACTTTGGTAGAATATTTTTTCGAAGACCGGCTTGTCTTATTGCCCATTGGCTGCACCAATGTCAACTGTCATTCAATTCGGTATTTTATTTATTTTGCGGTATTGTGCATTGAGTATTGTCTATCTATTCATCGCTACAGGTTCATCATAATCAACCAATAATAGCCAATGTTGGACATAGCTGAAGACAGGGCGCTATGACGCTCATAGGGGAGGCCTAATGAGCGTCATAGCGCCCTGTCTTCAGCTTGACGCTGCCAGCCTCTACCCAACGTAGGACATATTATACTTTATGTTATCACACTGTTTCGGAGAAAGATAAAAGCCACTTTGGAAGCTAAATGATATTATACATTAAATGATTTCATGACTGACAAACATTTTTTAGATTTCAGCAAATGACATCTCTAGCTTTTCATTATTTATCAGTTTTATTTAAATTTATTAATTATTATATTCGATTTATTTACGAAGTATGTACAAATTTAAATTAAGTGACGATTTTGCACGCCTCAACGGTAGGAATACATTGTGTCTTATTTAAACATACACCACCTATGTACCCTATTTACATGTAGGTATTTGATGTCATAAATATTTACTTTACTTTACTTTACTTCGACACAAGGTCAAAAGAGCTCATTCCCTACCCTCCCAGTAGGGTCATTTAGTTTCCAACTTCAATCCCCAACTACGCTCTTATACTATTGTAGAAAGTGGAAAAATATATTATTTATTAGGTAAAACTAGGTTTCATACCAGCTTCATTTTAAACGTGTTTTTCTCGGATCAAAATGTTAAAATAAAAACGTCTTTATTTTGGACTAGCTGTTTCCCGCGGTTTCACCCGCGTTAAACTCGTATTTCACTTTATTATGTAGGTGATTTTTTACACCTTGGGTTAAATTATTGGAGTTTTAGTAAGGATACCTAACTTTTTTGAAAATATAATATAGCCTATGTTCACCACGGATAGTGTAGCTTCCCAACAGTGAAAGAATTTTTCAAATCTGTCCAGTAGTTTCGGAGCCTATTCATTACAAACAAACAAAAAATCAAACCGTTCCTCTTTATAATATTATTATAGACTAGCTGCGCCCCGATCTTCATTAAAATCTTTAGCCAAAGGAACTAAAAACATGTGAAAGTCAGAAAATTCTCAGGAAATTCCGGGGAAAATCGTGATTGCTTTTTCTCAATAAAAATTGGACTGCACCACATTTGCTGGGTCAGCTAGATAAGACTATATATCAGGTAAAGTAGATATCTACCCGAGTTATCCACTATCTACATATCTATAGCTCTAAGAATTAGCAAGCTGAAGTAGCAGTGGGCTGGCCATATCTCGCGAAGAACTGACGGCCGGTGGGGCAAACGTATTCTTGAGTCTAGACCACGACCTCGATAAACGTAGTGTATGACGCCCTCCGACCAGGTGGGATGACGACCTGCGAAATACTGCAGGTAAATGCTGGATGCGTCAAGCTGAAGGCGCTTTGGCGCTCATTGGGGGAGGCCTATGTCCAGCTGTGGACTAAAATAGGCTGATGATAAATAAATAAATACCTTTTCCCTCGGAGGAGATGTCCTCGGCTTGCACTGGTGCTGCTTCTGGTTCCCTTGCTTCTGACCAGCCATCACCCCGTACATATTCACTGAGTTCTAGTTAGATCGTTAAGTTTCTTGACTGATGTTGTATACTAACTACTATATTAATCGAAATATTTTATAGTCAAACTATTTGGACACTAAGATTTCCTAAAATTATTAGTAAATAACATATACTATAAGATAAGTGGTTCATGATATAAACGGGTTTGAAAAGTACTATTTTTGAGCAAAACTGCGCATGGAAGGCGTAAACCCTCGCGCCTATACGTAAGCCCTGCGCTAATTAATATCTACATATAATACCGCTACTACCAACATAAAAACTTAAATATGGATTTAACCTCATTGTCTTTAGATACCTACATTTCATTTTCAAAAGTCGTCAACCTACTTAGCTTCATAATTTTAAATGTTTAAGCATCTATCAGCGGAAACTTTTAATTAGCCGTCAGCAACTATACACTAGTCTATCCAGGCATGTTCTATCATCATCAGCCTATAGCAAGCTGAAGAAAGGGCGCTATGGCGCTCTTAGGAGAGGCCTATGTCCAGCAGTGGACTGATATAGGCTGATGTTCTATATCTGCATCTAAATATTCGTAAACCTACAAGTTTCTCCGAAATTTTGTATATAAATAAATAAATTATAGTGACATAATTAATAATAAATAATGCTGGAAAATTCACACAGCATTATCTAGCCCCATGGTAAGCAGAGCTTGTGTTATGGGTACTAGATAACTGATATACATAATACAATACATTACATAGATAGATATTTTTTATTATACATAGAAAACGACCAGAACACCCGGAACAAATATCTGCAGATCGTACACACAATTGTGCCAAGGCGGAAATCTACAGATATTTGTTTCGGGTCTTCTGGTCGTTTTCTATATAAAATTTTAAAAAATTAAAAAGATATCTGTCTATGTAATGTATTGTATTAGTATATCAGTTATCTAGTACCCATAACACAAGCTCTGCTTACCATGGGGCTAGATAATGCTGTGTGAATTGTCCAGCATTATTTATTATTTATTTAAACTTTCCACAAGCTTGTCTGTTTTTTCATTCTTTAGTTCTTTTGTAATAATTGATATTTATTTATTTTTATTGCCTATGTGTTTTGTACTTCATAAATAATTTGTACTAGCTGCGCCCCGCGGTTTCACCCGCGTGGTGATAGATGTTTTGGATAATATACAATATATCTTTATAAATTGTAGCCTATGTGTTATTCTGATGTATAAGCTATATTATTGTAAAGTTTTATTACAATCCATTCAGTAGTTTTTACGTGAAAGAGTAACAAATATCCATCCATCCATACTAACAAACTTTCGCGTTTATAATATTAGTAGGATAAACAACAACCCGTATGGTGATTATGTAACTCGCGACCGGTTTGCGACAGGCGTATATTAAGCAATCAGTGCTGTCAAACGCCAATTTTGACCAATTTTGACGTTGTAGCTGGTGTCAAACTAATACAAAATTGACGTTTGACAGCACTGATTGCTTAATATACGCCTGTCGCAAACCGGTCGCGAGTTACATAGTCACCATACGGGTTGTTGTTTATCCTACTAATATTATAAACGCTAAAGTTTGTTAGTATGGATGGATGGATATTTGTTACTCTTTCACGTAAAAACTACTGAATGGATTTTAATAAAACTTTACAATCCTAGTTTAATTAAGCAATTAATTTACGCCTGTCGCAAACCGGTCACGAGTTACATAGTCACCCGGCGGAAGTTTCTTCCCAAAATTACAAATCAGTCTTAAAATAGTATAATTAATTTTAATAAATTATTTCAGGCTTATTTTCAAAGATTCACTGCTTTTTAATAGCAGCGCCATTATACATAAATATAATGACCTCCTTTAGCAGTTATCTTGCCTGTAGCAATATAACCGCCTCTAA
This sequence comes from Eupithecia dodoneata, assembly GCA_947044415.1. NCBI lineage: Eukaryota > Metazoa > Arthropoda > Insecta > Lepidoptera > Geometridae > Eupithecia > Eupithecia dodoneata. The sequence goes on from OX345684.1 coordinate 5,068,009, forward strand.
AGCCAATAACTAGGTACGAAGTAAGAAAGTAATAAAATTTATTGTTGCTCTCATTCCATTTCAGACGATAAAACTAACTGCCGTAACCAACATGCTGTGTTAGCAATATCATTGGCTAAGCGTGAGTCGTGTATTCGTAGATATGTTGTTTCACTACACAGTATAAAACAAAGTCGCTTCCCGCTGTCTGTCTGTCCCTATGTATGCTTAGATCTTTAAAACTACCCAACGGATTTTGATGCGGTTTTTTTATAGATAGAGTGATTCAAGAGACCTCGTGCGAAGCCGGGCGGGGCGTATTTCAATTATAAATAAATAATGCTGGACAATCCACGCAGCATTATCTAGCCCCATGGTAAGCAGAGCTTGTGTTATGGGTACTAGATAACTGATATACATAATACAATACATTACATAGATAGATATTTTTTATTATACATAGAAAACGACCAGAACACCCGGAACAAATATCTGCAGATCGTACACGCAATTGTTCCGAGGCGGGAATCGAACCCGCAATATCGTTATCAAGTACCCATAACACAAGCTCTGATTAACATGGGACTAGATAATGCTGTGTGAATTGTCCAGCATTATTTATTTATAGTTTCAAAAGATTAAATACTCCAAGTCTTTAAACTTGGAGTTTAAAGACTTGGAGTAACAAGTTTTTTATATCTCTTTGTTTTGTATTTTTAAGTATAATTATAACTGTTTCACCTCTATTATTTTAGTAATAAGTTTGCTCCTAGTTCTTAGTTATCCTTTATGTTTTTAAAATGTACCATGCGTAATGTGTCGTGTCAATAAATTATTTCATTTCATTTCCAAGTGCTAAAATAAACCGTACGGTTTTATTCTTACAGAGAACAATTTATTATCTTCATAAAGTCGTCAACCTTAGCTTCATAACCTAAAATTTTTAATTATCTATCAGCGGAAACTTTTAATTAGCCGTCAGCAAACATGCACTGTGTCTTTCCAGGCAGGTTCTATGTATGTACCTCATTTGTAAACCTAGCTGGAAGTTTCTCCAAAATTTTGTAAACAAATAAACGTTTTCTGAACACTTTCAGAATAATAGGAAAGAGTTAAAAACACTGGAAAAGAGTAATAAATACACGCAGCTATATTTCACGTCGCGTCAAAAGTAATAAATGCGCTTGCTTTTTCATATTCTGCAGAAATGTCGGACATTTGTATTTTTGTTGGCTGACTCGCTTTTGCTTGCGGTTTTACCCGCTTCAATTCGTTATTTATTGAGAGATGTGGCTGGGAAATAGATATTAATTTAAACACTTTTACTTGAAATGTTTTTATATAGACCTGATGAACAGATTGACCCGGGGAATAAAGTCGTACTAATAGCAAAATCTATTTAGCGAGCTATGGAGAGCTATGCTCGGAGTTTCTCTGTAGGATAGGATTCGGAATACACTTCAACTAATATTTTTTATCGCACTTAAACGAATTCGGGTGCCTCCACGACGGGGGCGTCACACACCGGGGGCCTAACCCACGAACCCAACAAAAGTTATTGACATAGCTCTGAGAATTAGCAAGCTGAAGTGGCAGTGGGCCGGCCATATCTCGCGAAGAACCGACAACCGCTCGGGTAAAAGCAATCTTGATTGGTGACCGTGAATCGGCAAACGTAGTGTAGGCTGCCTCCAACCACGTGACAACCTGTGAAAGACTACAGGAAGATACTGGATGCGGCAATCTAAAGACAGGGCGCTATGGCGCTCATTAGTGGAGGCCTATGTCCAGTCAAAACAATTAAATTATAATTATTATAGTTAGCGGAAAGCATTGACGTTAGATAAACATCTCGCTCTCAGCGATAAGGCCACCCTTTATACTTCCTCTATTCTAAGTAGTTGTTTTTGTATTGTTTTCTATGTTTTATATTTTGAAACGCAAATAAATATTTTCTCTTTCTGTTTTGTGTAGTATAATAACGTGCTGTCTCTATATTTATCTGCAGCTTGTTTGTTTTTGTTTATCAACTTAATTTTGCTTTGTTTTAACACTTTGAGTGCTGAAATCACACGGTATGTGTTTTCTACAAGTGACTAATATGCGTAAATGCACACTAGCGCAGCGGCTGAGAAAATACAGATCTTTGTGACTCAGCAAAGCCGTAATATTTTTCGAACGAAACGCATGTGCGGCGCAACACAGCCGCTGTGTAGAGCGGCAGCACGAATTTTTTAGGTTAAAAAAAAGATCGCATACGTCGAAAAGAAATCGCAGTCCTTGTTAATGAAAAATTGTTAGGATTGGACGGACATCGATCGACTTGGAAAACAGATATGGTTGTAAAAAATAAAACTTTGTAAATTAATTATTTAAGTTTGCCGTCTCATTTTGTATTCATAGATAGAGAAATGATACATTTTAAAATATTTCTTACACACTAGATGAAGTCGATGTTGAATGTTTGTAAACAAACCACCAATTCTCTACCTAAAATGAACTCTGTTGCCGTGCCTTTTTTTGCGACGATTGATGTGGCACCGTGGGTGAAGGCCCGCTTGAGACGCAGAAGGTTGCATGTTCGATTCCCGCCTTAGGACACATTTTGTATTTTGTACGATCTGCAATGCTGTTCTTTTCTGGGTTTATCTATGTAATGTTTTGTATTATGTTTATCAATCATCTCGTAGGTACCCATAGAACAAGCTCTGCTTGGGGCTAGATGATGCTCTGTGGATTGTCCAGCATTTTTTTTTATCTAGCGAGCTACTCTATTGACATTATTACTCGTCGATTTGAGATCCTTCAGTAAATATTGCTTAAAATTACATCTGAAACTCAACGCCAAGTAATCGAGTTTGTGTCGTGTTTTGTTAACAAACATTCTACTTCGATTTAAGCTAGTGTATATATTTAGAGACAGCTTTTAAGTACCTAATAATATTTTGTTTTGTTTTATTTACTTAGCAGCTTAATAAATGATTGTTTTGTAGCCAAGCTTTGATACTTTTCATTTACTTAAATTTAATTTTCAACAAAAGATAATTAATACCACAATACACTCAACACCCAACAACCAAATTAAAAGTTCCGAAGTCCGAAACTACTTCAAACTTTTCCCGCGCGTCCGCAATGACGTGTGTACCGGAACGCGACCGAAAACACTGCTGCGTATAACACTATACTAACTGTGTACCGACTGTGGCAACATTGCAGCATCCTGCGAAACGGTGAAATAGCCTTTATACCCCAAACGGACAAATGTCAACCTTGTAACCAAGGAGGTAAGGATTTTAGAGATGCACGAAGGAGGTTACGCACTTCAGAAGTTTGGACTTTATGCAGTAATAAAATAAGGGTGTTAGTTTTGTGGAGGGAAAAGTCAATTTTGCAGGATAATACATTATACTCTGGATTTTGGTGACTTTCATAGTTGTTTGAGTAAGTTACCACAGGGAGTAAGCTCTTCAGTTTTCTACAATGAATTAAACTGAAGCTGCAATGTAACTTTATCTTAAAAGCCAGCCTTTGTTTCTCGGATTGAAAGAGACACATTGTTTCTTCCTTTGAAAATAGTCTCTTAAGTACCTACCTACATACAATACATCTTTAAACCTATTTATCCGTATTTTAATTCTAGGTATTCTATGTATTTAATAAACAAACACTACATTATAAAGGAGGTACTAATAGCTAAGAGTAGATAGATAAGTAGGTACCCATTTCCAATATAAATTTTAATTTATATTCGGCAAGTTTTTTTCTAGAGTACCTAGGTATAATTTTAGCACTCGAAGAATAATAAATAAAGCCCAAATTGGAAACGAAATTAGTTTTAGTCATATAATGCAGTTTACATGGAGTGGGCCAATTGTCATTAATAATAATGTAGTTTACATGGAGTGGGCCAATTTGTCATTAATAATAATGTAGTTTACATGGAGTGGGCCAATTGTCATTAATAATAATGTAGTTTACATGGAGTGGGCCAATTGTCATTAATAATAATGTAGTTTACATGGAGTGGGCCAATTTGTCATTAATAATAATGTAGTTTACATGGAGTGGGCCAATTTGTCATTAATAATAATGTAGTTTACATGGAGTGGGCCAATTTGTCATTAATAATAATGTAGTTTACATGGAGTGGGCCAATTGTCATTAATAATAATGTAGTTTACATTAGAGTGGGCAAAGTGTCAATAATGCAGTTTACTACATCATTTATTAAAAGATAAAAACTTATTTTTTAGGCAAAGAAAGAGGAGAGGAAATAATTATTTTTATTTATTTATTTACAATGATTCGATTTTGGAGTTATAAGTTAGTAACCATGATAGTTTCAAAAGTTTTGCCTATTATTATACAATTTTACCTCAGTACCTATAAAATACGAATATCATTGCCTTAATCTAAATTTGAATTGATTTCGTCAAGGACTTTCAAGCATAAAGTGTCGCACACCCCACAACAAAAGCTACCTTTATGCTGTAGGTTAGGTAGGTAGCTGTTAGTGTAATATCTACTAAAGACAAACTCTACGGGCAGCGGTGCGGAGGCGTGGCGCAGAGGATCATGGTCCGCCTGAGATTATAGGTCATCATCATCAATCATCATCAGCCTATAGCAGTCCACAGCTGGACATAGGTCTCCATAGCGCCCTGTCTTCAGCTTGCCGCATCCAGCATCTACCTGCAGTCTTTCGCAGGTCGTCAACCCACCTGGTCGGAGAGCGTCCTACGAACACGTTTGCCCCAGCGATTATAGGTACCTAAGGTACCTATAGAAATATACAAGTTCTTTTCAAAGTCAATAGCGTTTATTACTTTAGGCTTACAAAATAAGCACTTAGACAAGTCAAATTTTATACTATTCATTATTATCAAATAACATTATTTTTATTTTAAAGTTTACTTCAATTTATTGTGCACCAGTGGCAGATGTGAAAAAGAAACCAATATAGGTAACTTATGTGTCTAATACATTGATGTAATCATCTATGGAGTAGTACTCGTAAGATTCATTCACACTGTCACCGCCAGACTGATACTAATAAATATGGTTTTCATTATTATATCTACCTTGGATAGTGTGGCGCATGTATAATTGTTGTATTTTTAGACGACCGATGTGGTGCGGTGGATGAAGGTCCGCCTGCGACGCAGGAGGTTGCGGGTTCGATTCCCGCCTCGGAACAATTGTGTGTACGATCTGCAGATATTTGTTCCGGGTGTTCTGGTCGTTTTCAATGTATAATAAAAAATATCTATCTATGTAATATATAGTATTATGTATATCAGTTATCTAGTACCCATAACGCAAGCTCTGCTTACCATGGGGCTAGATAATGCTGTGTGAATTGTCCAGCATTATTTATTTATTTGTATGTGTGTCTAAAGTCTGTAGATAAATGGTTTATCTATTTATCTATCTTTCATGAAACTGTGGCGAAATATTGTTAAACTCAAAAATCAAATCATGAAAAACATGGTATTATAAATGACTTTTATCATAGTTATTAAGGTTCCGACTTCCGTACCCAATGGGTAAAATGGTACCCTAATTACGATGTCTCCGCGGTCCGTCCGTCTGTCTCTTTGTCCGTCTGTCACAAGGCTGTATCTCATGAACCGTGACAGTTGAAATTTTCATCACAGATGATGTGTTTAGTTTAGTATTTGTACAATTTATTTATTATTTATTTTTAAGTATTCATGTTATGTTCATATTAGATTATCTTTGGTACACTCCGTGCCTTTCTTAAATTCACATAATTCGTTCCATCCAAAGATTTTCTGGAAGAGATATGTATAACGATGAACCGTGACAGTTGAAATTTTCATCACAATAAATAGTTAGGTAAGGTACTAAAAACAGATTAAAATAAATATCTATTTAAGGGAGCTCCCATACAATTAACTTGATTTTTTTGCCATTTTTATAGATAATGGTACGGAACCCCTTTGTTAAAATATGTAGGTAGGTAGGTAGGTACCTACTCATAGGATTTTCTGTGCTCTTTTTGTTCCAGCGACACGGTATTGTGTGAGCAGGTATCACTAGGTACATAATACACTACAAAAAGTTGTCTAAAATAAATGTATTATTATAATAATTGTTAAAAAGCAAAATTACTATTAACTTTACCTCACAGCGGTATTCAAACCCGCATTGCTGTCATGTCAGCCGCTGCAACTTTCGCAGCAATTAACGCCATCTTTTGACCGTACGAGAAGCTCTGTTCAGGTTTTTTACCACTACCCGACGACACTAGATGCCACTGCTGATGCAACGTTCGTTCTCATATAAAGCATTGTCTTCGCCGAAACTTTTGACCAATGTGCTATTTTCACGTATTCTATAAATCGAACATGTCAATGTCATGTCATGTCAATGTAAGTCGGTCAGTCTTCGTTTTCAAAAAATGATCGCAAGCAATGCAATGTGTGTGAAAGAAAATTAAAAACCAAGAGTTTTAGAGAATTATAATTCTGTCTGTGATAAACAGTGATTAGAAATGGCTTTTCCGAAAATAGATGGTTATATTGTGACTGAGAAACTCGGCTCTGGGAGCTACTCTACCGTATACAAAGCCTACACAAAGGTGAATACTATGTAAACAAAAGAATATTTACCAGATTTTTCGACCTTTAAATCATTTTGGGGATCCTAATGTATAATGATGTATTACTTATCTTTCGAATTGCGATGTCGACAGCAGCATCTTCTAGAATGTGAACTTTGCAAGATAACATTCCAATTCAGATACCTAATAATTGTGAGAGCCTAGTTAAAGTCTAGTGTGTTGTTCTTGAATGCCTACAAAAAATTTTAGGCATTCAATCGTATAGGTGCAAGTTCTTTATTGGTAACAACAATTAGGTTATAAGTCTCTTCAGAAGTCTTGGACTGATCCGGAATAACTTAAAATTTTATAAAGAGGAGGAAATCAAACCTGCAACCTTCTGTTACGCAGGCGGACCTTCGCCCACTGCGCCACAGAGGTAGTCGATTTAGCTTTAAGAAATAAACTTCAGTATGAATTTTTTTTATTTTGATTTGAAAATTAGCAAGCTGAAGTGGCAGTGTGCTGGCCATATCTCGCGTTGAGCCGACAACCACTCTGGGGTAAACGTGTTCTTGAGTGGAGACTGAGACTCGGTAAACATAGTGTAGGATGCCCTTAGGCCAGGTGGGATGACCTGCGAAAGACTGCAGGCATATGTGGCAAGCTGAAGACAGGGCGCTATGGCGCTCATTAGGGGAGGCATATGTCTACTATAGGCTGATGATTAATTCCAGGTTGGAGCTCGCATGACAGTAGCCATAAAATGTGTGGACAAGTCTCGGATAAAGAACTCGGGCTCCGCAGTAGACAACCTGATCACAGAGATACGGTTACTGAAGACGCTGACACACCCTCATATTGTGCACATGCATAACTTCACTTGGGATGAACGGTATGTTAAATAAATAAATAAATAATGCTGGACAATTCACACAGCATTATCCAGCCCCATGGTAAGCAGAGCTTGTGTTATGGGTACTAGATAACTGATATACATAATACAATACATTACATAGATAGATATTTTTACTATACATAGAAAACAACCAGAACACCCAGAACAGTTATCTGCAGATCATACACACTGTTGTTTCGAGGCGGGAATCGAACCCGCAACCTCCTGCGTCACAGGCGGACCTTCGCCCACCGCGCCACATCGCTCGTCAATATATCATTACATAGTACATATAAAACAAAGTCACTTCCCGCTGTATATCTGTCCCTATGTATGCTTAGATCTTTAAAACTACGCAACGGATTTTGATGTGGTTTTTGTAATAGATAGAATGATTCAAAAGAAAGGTTTATAAACTATTTGACACATATTTCCATGTGGAATCGCGGAGCGCAGCTAGTGTAACTAACTATTTAAGAATTTATTTATTCTTAAATAGATAGAAATCATGTTTGACAGTGTAAAACTTTGGTTGAAGATATAAATTGGATTGAATATAATTTGGATTAAAGATGCAACTTCCAGAACGGTCTAAATTAATCGACTAAGGAAATAAATAAATAAATAATGCTGGACAATTCACACAGCATTATCTAGCCCCATGGTAAGCAGAGCAAAAAAATGGCTTAAGGAAGGACTTTTTATTCCGTAGCGGAGTTCTACAAATTACCAATTACTTAAATGTTATATAACATTTAATTCACTATCTATTATTAGCGACGAGCTCGAGGTACATCTTCCATCATGGCCTGATGCAGCGTTGGATTGGAGAAAAGGGAGGAAAGGGAGGCCTTTGCCCAGCAGTGGCTTAAAATAAAAATAAATAAATAATCTATTAATTAATTATCTGTATATAAGCTTATATGCTATACAATTTTAAATATTATATGAAGGCTATATAATTAATTTTTATATTGAATACCCCTTTTGACATATAACTTCGTTATCAATAAATAATTTGTATTTGGATTTTTTTAGGAATATCTACATAATAATGGAGTACTGCTGCGGGGGCGACCTTTCAAAGTACATCAGAAGATATGGTCGAGTGCCTGAGACTCAGGTACCTACATTTATTTAAATTGTTTGTTTATTATGGAACAAACAGTTGCAATATTCTTCTTCATCAGGTGGTCATCAACATTCGACTCAACGTTGTCTACGTTGTTGAATGCGAGCAGGAATCGAACTAGAGTTCTTTCTTCCGGTTTCTACGTCGAGGAAAGCTTTCCTCAAGTCATGTGCTGTCGCTATGAGAGCCTTGCAGGCTTCTCAAGAGCTGTTCATTAGCCTGTTGGCTGTTCTGATCATCCTGGGTGATGGCTTCGGGCGACTCTAGGAGTTCCCGGGGCAGAGGTCGCCACAGAGTTTTTGCATCCGGGGGTCTCGTGTGTTGGGGAGCGAGTCCGTTGAGGTGTACGTGGCGAGAGTTGTCCGCACGATCGTACATTCTGCGCGCCAGCTGGACCACAAACTGCTTTATTATTAGCAATGTTAGTAATATTCTTAAAATGAACAGTATATCCTAGTCTATACTAATATTACAAGAGGAAAGGTTTGATTTTTTGTTTGTTTGTAATGTACAGCATATGTATCTTGTGTATCTTTTATGTATTTGGTGTTCAATAAAGAGTTATTGTATTGTAATGAATAGGCTCTGAAACTACTGGACCGATTTCGAAAATTCTTTCACCGTTGGGAAGCTACACCATCCCCGGTGAACATAGGCTATATTATATTTTCAAAAAACGTAGGGATCCTTACTAAAACCGTGCGAAGCCGGGAAGGTCGGCTAGTAATATTATAAACGCGAAAGTTTGTATATATTGATGTTTGTTACTCTTTCACGCAATAACTACTGAATGGATCAGGGGGAAATTTGCATACAGTTCCAGGCCCGCAGTTCAATTCATTTATTAAAAGAAATACGGTCATAATACAAGGTCTTAAACACTAGAATAGATCACATATTTCATCAAAACACATTGATAGATAGATAGGTAGATATATATATTTATTTATTGATACAAATTTGTTACATTTTGTTTATAGCATCTTAAATACTAACATAGGTCTCTAGATCTAGACACTAGAGTTCTCTAAACAATAATACGGTAGAAATTAAAATTAATGGTAGCATCATCGGTAATTAGCGCGGTAGGCAGTCACGCAAACAAGCATAGGGACTTCGCTGTCCGCTGCAGGGCTTGGCAGACGCACACAGGCGATCCACCAATCATGAGCGAGCAGCGACTCCACTGCGCCTGAGTTCAGCTACAGGATGCTCCTTGATGGTTAAATATAAGTTTAAGTAAAGATATGCCAGCTTGAAATATGAAAATAATCAAATGAATTGGCATGCAAACAATTTCTAAAACTAGGGTTCCTACAATGCCCTTTTAAAACGATTTCAATTAATAAGTTATTATAATATGAACATGTCAATAATGTGCTATTTAATTTTCAATTAATAAAACATAGGCTACTTTCTACCACATAAATCAGTTCTCATAGGATAGAAATAACCTTCAAACGTTGCCATAGAAACAACGCGTGCGAAGCTGCGGGCAGAAACTAGTATAACTAAACGACCGATGCTTTCTTTTAACTCCAGGTTCGGTATTTTCTACAGCAGTTGGCTTCAGCACTCAAGTTCTTAAGAGAAAAAGGTAAGAAATCATACTATTATTTACAAACTATTTGAAAGAAGCAATACCCTGGCTGGTCCACCAGTTCAAGGTCGCTCAGCGAGCTATGGAAAGAGCTATGCTCGGAGTTACTCTGAAGGATAGGATTCGTAACAGAGAGACAGAGAACCAAAGTTATCGACATAGCTCTGAGGATTAGCAAGCTGAAGTGGCAGTGGGCCGGCCATATCTCGCGAAGAACCGACGGCCGCTGGGGCAAACGTGTTCTTGAGTGGAGACCGCGACTCGGTTGTTGTTTAATTAAACAGGTAGCTGTAATCAAGTATTTTTTAATTGTAGGCGTGGTGCATATGGATTTGAAGCCACACAACCTCCTACTACATAAAGACTCAGCGGGGAAGTACATACTGAAAGTAGCTGACTTCGGGTGAGTACAGCGTCAGTATTGAATTGACTTAGTTCCATTAGAAAAAGAAATATTATAATTTATTTGAACCTAAAACTTAAATTTGTTATGACAAAAAAATTAATTGAACAGAATCAAAACACCTTATTTCTTATTGTTAGTTACTTAGGTATAGTATACAATTTGAATTGCCTAAGTGCTTATTTTGTAAGTCTAAAGAAATAAAGGAATTTGAATTTTATTGTATTATGAATAAATAATAATAAATAAATAAATAATGCTGGACAATTCACACAGCATTATCTATCCCCATGGTAAGCAGAGCTTGTGTTATAGGTACTAGATAACTGATATACATAATACAATACATAGATAGATATTTTTTATTATACATAGAAAACGACCAGAACACCCGGAACAAATATCTGCAGATCCTACACACAATTGTTCTTTATTATGGGTTTATAACAATGGGTAAATAAAGTAAAATAAACATATACAACACTGCAAAACACATCATAGGTTGAAACTGAAAAGCAGCGTTGTTCCGCGCCACGCGTGGTTCAGCACATAGCTGAGTTTGACCCTTTTCGGCCAGCAGGCTGGCACGGTAGCAATGTATTATTATTATTTTTGTTTTTCTGTAGGCTTTTTTATTTATGTTTATTTGTGTAGCCTGTTTTTTTGGCCAAATAAAACAATTCTTATCATTGTCTACAAAAAATGTCGCGACAGCATTATATCTATCATAGTTACGTCACAATAAGTGCTTTTTTTATGTTCAAAATTTAATTATAATGCCGCCGCTAGAAAAGACTCTTTATTTGTACCGTGGTATTAATCCTTACCAAAATAAATTACTTTATAATTAAGACCGATTCAATACCTTAATATAACTTTTTGAATTATTCAATTCGGACATTCCATTCGAAAGATATCACGAGTTCAAAAAGTATGTATTAGAAAAAAGTCGCGAGACTCGCACTCGGCTAACTATAACTATGCGAAATATGCGTCTCTGGGGTACGGGTACGGGAAATAAACAGCCGCAAATAAATTATGAATAATAAAAATAATAAATACCCGTGCATAAATATAAACCGAATGCTGCCAAAAAAAAAACATTGAGAAGTAGAGAAAAAACAATATTCCTACAAAACCCAAGGACCGAGGGGTCGTCACCCCTCGAGTTGACGCCGGGGTAATGAGGCCGAGCCTCGAGGCCCCACTCTGTGCCCCCACCAGGGCCGGAAAGAAATTTATTGAAAAATATACCCGTGCGAAGCCAGGACGGTCCGCTAGTTATTGATATAGATCTATCCCACTATTTCCACATTCCAGTTTCGCGCAGCACCTAACAGCGGAATGCAACGGCTCCGTGCGCGGGTCCCCGCTGTACATGGCGCCGGAGATGATAGCCGGGGACTACGGCCCGAGCGTGGACCTGTGGAGTGTGGGTAATATTACTGACTGCATAACTTTCTACTTCTGACATACATAAATAAATAATAATAATAGTCTCTACACCTGGCGGATACCATCTTTGGGTGTATCATATTGTGCACCCGAGGATGATACCCGCTATGTGTAGCCATCGCCTTTAGATTAACTTCTCAAAGGGCCTTGGCTTCGGCCCCACGCAAGCCAGAGAAATTTTGCAAGCAGACAGATAAAAAGAAAGGCGACTTCTGTGGCGCGGTGGGTGAAGGTCCGCCTGCGAGGCAGAAGGTTGCGGGTTCGATTCCCGCCTCGAAACAATTGTGTGTATGATCTGCAGATATTTTTTCCGGGTGTTCAGTTTAGTTATATATTCATTAAATAAAATATTTAAGGGGTGCTCCCATATAATATACATGATTTTAGTGCCATTTTTGTAGATAATGGTACGGAACCCTTCGTGCGCGATTCCGACTCGCACTTGGCCGGTTTTATTTAGTTTGTTATTTATGTCTCGTAACCAGGAATACAATACAATTCTTTATTTATAACACCAAGTTACAAGTCAAACGTGTGATAATAAGGCAAGCAATATAGAATACAATATTGTCCTTAGCCAATTTATTTATTTATATATTTATACTAGTTGTTAGATGTGCGCGAGCTGCAAGCAGCTCGCGGGGTTTGTGTATAGGTATTGAGTTTTTTTTCATTGTATTCCCCTTGTCGTAACCTACACCTTGTATTATTTTGTTTGAAATCGATAGCCATGAGAAAATTTTGCGATGAAAAAATGTCAGCCATCTTGGATTTGGAAATGGACATCTTTTTCGTAATCTGCGAGTTCAAGTTACTCGAAAACGATACCCATGTCAGATTTTTTGATTGGGGAGGAAGTTCAGGGGAGCTGGGGGCGTGGGGGGGTCACGGCACGGCTCGCTTCGCTCGCCGTGCCGTTCCCCTTGGTCGCATTGTGGCTCGCTTCGCTCGCCACAATGCTCCCCCGGGTTATAAGTGAGGGGGTCTTAGGGGGTCGTCGGGGGGGTCACAGCACGGCTCGCTTCGCTCGCCGTGCTGTTCCCCAAGGTCGCATCGCGGCTCGCTTCGCTCGCCGCAATGCTCCACACGAAAAAAAATTATAGTTGAGGGGGTCTTGGGAGGTCATTGGGGGGGTCACAGCACGGCTCGCTTCGCTCGCCGTGCCGTTCCCTTGGTGACATTGCGGCTCGCTTCGCTCGCCGCAATGCTCCACCCGAAAAAAAATTATAGTTGAGGGGGGCTTGGGGGGTCTTGGGGGGTCATTGGGGGGGTCACAGCACGGCTCGCTTCGCTCGCCGTGCCGTTCCCCTTGGTGACATTGCGGCTCGCTTCGCTCGCCGCAATGCTCCCCCGGGTTATAGTTAAGGGGGTCTTGGGGGGTCATGGTGACATTGCGGCTCGCTTCGCTCGCCGCAATGCTCCCCCGGGTTATAGTTGAGGGGGTCTTGGGGGGTCGTCGGGAGGTCACAGCACGGCTCGCTTCGCTCGCCGTGCTGTTCCCCTTGGTCGCATTGCGGCTCGCTTCGCTCGCCGCAATGCTCCTCCGGGTTATAGTTGAGGGGGTCTTGGGGGGTCACAGCACGGCTCGCTTCGCTCACCGTGCCGTTCCCCTTGGTCGCTTTGCGGCTCGCTTCGCTCGCCACAATGCTCCCCCGGGTTATAGTTGAGGGGGTCTTGGGGGGTCGTCGGGGGGGTCACAGCACGGCTCGCTTCGCTCGCCGTGCCGTTCCCCTTGGTCGCTTTGCGGCTCGCTTCGCTCGCCACAATGCTCCCCCGGGTTATAGTTGAGGGGGTCTTGGGGGGTCGTCGGGGGGGTCACAGCACGGCTCGCTTCGCTCGCCGTGCTGTTCCCGGCGGTCGCATCGCGGCTCGCTTCGCTCGCCGCAATGCTCCACCCGAAAAAAAATTATAGTTGAGGGGGTCTTGGGGGGTCGTCGGGGGGTCACAGCACGGCTCGCTTCGCTCGCCGTGCTGTTCCCCGCGGTAGCATCGCGGCTCGCTTCGCTCGCCGCGATGCTCCACCGGAAAAAATAGGTTAAAAATTGGCCAATTTTCGGTTTTTCCTAAAAAAAAGGGGTCTGGGGGGCAAAAGGAGGCAATTTTTTTTTGTCATTCAAAACCATTTGTCCTCCTCTACATGACTGTGAAAAAAAAAATCTTCCAAGTCTATCCGTTTTGGAGATGGAAAGGGGGGCAAAAAAGGGGGTCACAGGGGGGGTTCCAATTTTTTTTCCTCCAAAACGAAGAGAAACCCTCTATACGACCCCGCAATCAGAACCCCTCTATCGCGAAGGCATCTGGTAGTACACTCAAAAGGGGGGCCCTTGGGGGCAGGGGGGGGGCAAAATTTTCTATGCAATCAAAATCACTTGTCACCCTCTATACAACCCCCATAAAAAAATTAAGCAATATGGCTCCATGCAGGAGCCCCCCTTGAAGGGGGGGTCTTGGGGGGGCAAATCTCAAAAAGTCGGAATTTTCCCTAGGAGACTTTTAGCTCCTTTAACCGATTCTGTAAAAAAAAACATACCTTTCCATCCACCATCAAGGCGAACAATTATGTCAATAAGTCAGTCAATCAGTCAGTCAGTCAGTCAGTGGTAATCTAGCTTTATATATTATAACTAGTTGTTAGATGTGCGCGAGCTGCAAGCAGCTCGCGGGGGTTGTGTATAGGTGTTGAGTTTTTTTTTTCATTGTATTCCCCTTGTCGTGATCTACACCTTTAATTATTTTGTTTGAAATTGATAGCCATGAGAAAATTTTGCGATGAAAAAATGTCAGCCATCTTGGATTTGGAAATGGACATCTTTTTCGTAATCTACGAGTTCAAGTTACTCGAAAACGATACCCATGTCAGATTTTTTGATTGGGGAGGAAGTTCAGGGGAGCTGGGGGCGTGGGGGGGGTCACGGCACGGCTCGCTTCGCTCGCCGTGCCGTTCCCCTTGGTTGCATTGTGGCTCGCTTCGCTCGCCACAATGCTCCCCCGGGTTATAAGTGAGGGGGTCTTAGGGGGGTCGTCGGGGGGGTCACAGCACGGCTCGCTTCGCTCGCCGTGCTGTTCCCCTTGGTCGCATCGAATTCGAAATCCTCACCCCTAGTTAGTCAAAAACGATACCCATATCAGATTTTTTGGTTGAGGGAAGGGGTACAGGAGGGCTGGGGGTGTGGGGGGGTCACGGCACGGCTCGCTTCGCTCGCCGTGCCCTTCCCCTTGGTCGCATTGCGGCTCGCTTCGCTCGCCGCAATGCTCCCCTGGGTTTAGTGTGAGGGGGTCTTGGGGGTTGTCAGGGAGGTCACAGCACGGCTCGCTTCGCTCGCCATGCTGTTCCCCTTGGTCGCATCGGAACCGAAATCCTCACCCCAAGTTAGTCAAAAACGATACCCATATCAGGTTTTTGGTTGGGGGAGGGGGTACAGGGGGGCTGGGGGCATGGGGGAGTCACGGCACGGCTCGCTTCGCTCGCCGTGCCGTTCCCCTTGGTCGCATCGCGGCTCGCTTCGCTCGCCGCAATGCTCCCACGGGTTATAGTTGAGGGGGTCTCGGGGGGTCATTGGGGGGGGTCACAGCACGGCTCGTTTCGCTCGCCGTGCTGTTCCCCGCGGTCGCATCGCGGCTCGCTTCGCTCGCCGCGATGCTCCACCCGAAAAAAAAGGTCAAAAATAGGCCAATTTTCGGTTTTTCCTAAAAAAAGAGGGTCTGGGGGGCAAAAGGGGGCAATTTTTTTTTCTCATTCAAAACCATTTGTCCTCCTCTATAAGACTGTGAAAAAAAAAATCTTCCAAGTCTATCCGTTTTGGAGATGGAAAGGGGGGCAAAAAAGGGGGTCACAGGGGGGGTTCCAATTTTTTTTCCTCCAAAACGAAGAGAAACCCTCTATACGACCCCGCAATCAGAACCCCTCTATCGCGAAGGCATCTGGTAGTACACTCAAAAGGGGGGCCCTTGGGGGCAGGGGGGGGGCAAAATTTTCTATGCAATCAAAATCACTTGTCCCCCTCTATACAACCCCCATAAAAAAATTAAGCAATATGGCTCCATGCAGGAGCCCCCCTTGAAGGGGGGGTCTTGGGGGGGCAAATCTCAAAAAGTCGGAATTTTCCCTAGGAGACTTTTAGCTCCTTTAACCGATTCTGTAAAAAAAAACATACCTTTCCATCCACCATCAAGGCGAACAATTATGTCAATAAGTCAGTCAATCAGTCAGTCAGTGGTAATTTAGCTTTATATATTATAACTAGTTGTTAGATGTGCGCGAGCTGCAAGCAGCTCGCGGGGGTTGTGTATAGGTATTGAGTTTTTTTTCATTGTATTCCCCTTGTCGTAACCTACACCTTGTATTATTTTGTTTGAAATCGATAGCCATGAGAAAATTTTGCGATGAAAAAATGTCAGCCATCTTGGATTTGGAAATGGACATCTTTTTCGTAATCTACGAGTTCAAGTTACTCGAAAACGATACTCATGTCAGATTTTTTGATTGGGGAGGAAGTTCAGGGGAGCTGGGGGCGTGGGGGGGGTCACGGCACGGCTCGCTTCGCTCGCCGTGCCGTTCCCCTTGGTCGCATTGTGGCTCGCTTCGCTCGCCACAATGCTCCCCCGGGTTATAAGTGAGGGGGTCTTAGGGGGTCGTCGGGGGGGTCACAGCACGGCTCGCTTCGCTCGCCGTGCTGTTCCCCGAGGTCGCATCGCGGCTCGCTTCGCTCGCCGCAATGCTCCACCCGAAAAAAAATTATAGTTGAGGGGGTCTTGGGGGGTCATTGGGGGGGTCATTGCGGGGGTCACAGCACGGCTCGCTTCGCTCACCGTGCCGTTCCCCTTGGTCGCATTGCGGCTCGCTTCGCTCGCCGCAATGCTCCCCCGGGTTATAGTTGAGGGGGTCGTCGGGAAGGTCACAGCACGGCTCGCTTCGCTCGCCGTGCTGTTCCCGGCGGTCGCATCGCGGCTCGCTTCGCTCGCCGCAATGCTCCACCCGAAAAGAAATTATAGTTGAGGGGGACTTGGGGGGTCGTCGGGGGGTCACAGCACGGCTCGCTTCGCTCGCCGTGCTGTTCCCCTTGGTCGCATCGCGGCTCGCTTCGCTCGCCACGATGCTCCACCGGAAAAAAAAGGTCAAAAATAGGCCAATTTTCGGTTTTTCCTAAAAAAAGGGAGTCTGGGGGGCAAAAGGGGGCAATTTTTTTTTGTCATTCAAAACCATTTGTCTTCCTCTACAAGACTGTGGAAAAAAAATTCTTCCAAGTCTATCCGCTTCGGAGATGGAAAGGGGGGGCAAAAAAAGGGGTCAAAGGGGGGTTCCAATTTTTTTTCTTCCAAAACGAAGAGAAACCCTCTATACGACCCCGCAATCAGAATCCCTCTATCGCGACGGCATCTGGTAGCACACTCAAAAGGGAGGTCCTGGGGGCAGGGGGGGGGGCAAAATTTTCTATGCAATCAAAATCACTTTTCCCCCTCTATACAACCCCCATAAAAAAAATTAAGCAATATGGCTCGACGTAGGAACCCCCCCCGAGGGGGGGGTCTTGATTTTTTGGTTGGGGTAGGGGGTACAGGGGGGCTGGGGGCGTGGGGGGGGTCACGGCACGGCTCGCTTCGCTCGCCATGACGTTCCCCTTGGTAGCATTGCGACTCGCTTCGCTCGCCGCAATGCTCCCCTTATAGTTGAGGGGGTCTTGGGGGTCATTGGGGGGTCATTGGGGGGGTCACAGCACGGCTCGCTTCGCTCGCCGTAATGTTCCCCGCGGTCGCATCGCGGCTCGCTTCGCTCGCCGCGATGCTCCACCGGAAAAAAATAGGTCAAAAATTGGCCAATTTTCGGTTTTTCCTAAAAAAAGGGGGTCTGGGGGGCAAAAGGGGGCAATTTTTTTTTGTCATTCAAAACCATTTGTACTCCTCTACAAGACTGTGGAAAAAAAATCTTCCAAGTCTATCCGTTTGGGAGATGGAAAGGGGGGGCAAAAAAGGGGGTCAAAGGGGGGGTTCCAATTTTTTTTTCTCTAAAACGAAGAGAAACCCTCTATACGACTCCGTAATTAGAACCCCTCTATCGCGACGGCTTCTGGTAGCACACTCAAAAGGGGGGTCCTGGGGGCAGGGGGGGGGGCAAAATTTTCTATGCAATCAAAATCACTTGTCCCCCTCTATACAACCCCCATAAAAAAATTAAGCAATATGGCTCCACGTAGGAGCCCCCCCTGAGGGGGGGGTCTTGGGGGGGCAAATCTCAAAAAGTCGGAATTTTCCCTAGGAGACTTTTACCTCCCCTATACGATACCGTAAAAAAAAACATACCTTCCCATCCACCATCAAGGCGAACAATTATGTCAATCAGTCAGTCAGTCAGTCAGTCAGTGAGTGGTAATCTAGCTTTATATATTATAACTAGTTGTTAGAAGTGCGCGAGCTGCAAGCAGCTCGCGGGGGTTGTGTATAACAGTTATTTTTTATTAAGACCCTTTTTGTAACCTAAACCTTTGATTATTTTGTTTGAAATCGATATACAAAGGAAATCGAAAGGAATTTTGCGATGCAAAAATGTCAGACATCTTGGATTTGGAAATGGATATCTTTTTCGTAATCTACGAGTTCAAGTTACTCGAAAACGATACCCATGTCAGATTTTTTGATAGGGGAGGAAGTTCAGGGGAGCTGGGGGCGTGGGGGGGGGGGGTCACGGCACGGGTCGCTTCGCTCGCCGTGCCGTTCCCCTTGGTCGCATTGTGGCTCGCTTCGCTCGCCACAATGCTCCCCCGGGTTATAAGTGAGGGGGTCTTAGGGGGGTCGTCGGGGGAGTCACAGCACGGCTCGCTTCGCTCGCCGTGCTGTTCCCCGAGGTCTTATCGCGGCTCGCTTCGCTCGCCGCAATGCTCCACCCGAAAAAAAATTATAGTTGAGGGGGTCTTGGGGGGTCGTCGGGAAGGTCACAGCACGGCTCGCTTCGCTCGCCGTGCTGTTCCCGGCGGTCGCATTGCGGCTCGCTTCGCTCGCCGCGCGTCGCTCCACCCGAAAAAAATTATAGTTGAGGGGGTCTTGGGGGGTCGTCGGGAGGTCACAGCACGGCTCGCTTCGCTCGCCGTGCTGTTCCCCTTGGTTATAGTTAAGGGGGTCTTGGGGGTCATTGAGGGGGTCACAGCACGGCTCGCTTCGCTCGCCGCAATGCTCCTCCGGGTTATAGTTAAGGGGGTCTTGGGGATCATTGGGGGGTCACAGCACGGCTCGCTTCGCTCGCCGTGCTGTTCCCCGAGGTCGCATCGCAGCTCGCTTCGCTCGCCGCAATGCTCCACCCGAAAAAAAATTATAGTTGAGGGGGTCTTGGGGGGTCGTCGAGTTCAAGTTACTCGAAACGAGTTCAAGTTACTCGAAAACGATACCCATGTCAGATTTTTTGATTGGGGAGGAAGTTCAGGGGAGCTGGGGGCGTGGGGGGGGTCACGGCACGGCTCGCTTCGCTCGCCGTGCCGTTCCCCTTGATTGCATTGTGGCTCGCTTCGCTCGCCACAATGCTCCCCTGGGTTAAGTGTGAGGGGGTCTTGGGGGTTGTCGGGGGGGTCACAGCACGGCTCGCTTCGCTCGCCGTGCTGTTCCCCTTGGTCGCATCGAAATCGAAATCCTCACCCCAAATAATTCAAAAACGATACCCATATCAGATTTTTTGATTGGGGAGGAAGTTCAGGGGAGCTGGGGGCGTGGGGGGAGTCACGGCACGGCTCGCTTCGCTCGCCGTGCCGTTCCCCTTGGTTGCATTGTGGCTCGCTTCGCTCGCCACAATGCTCCCCCGGGTTATAAGTGAGGAGGTCTTAGGGGGGTCGTCGGGGGGGTCACAGAACGGCTCGCTTCGCTCGCCGTGCTGTTCCCCTTGGTCGCATCGAAATCGAAATCCTCACCCCAAATAATTAAAAAACGATACCCATATCAGATTTTTTGATTGGGGAGGAAGTTCAGGGGAGCTGGGGGCGTGGGGGGAGTTACGGCACGGCTCGCTTCGCTCGCCGTGCCGTTCCCCTTGGTTGCATTGTGGCTCGCTTCGCTCGCCACAATGCTCCCCCGGGTTATAAGTGAGGAGGTCTTAGGGGGGTCGGGGGTCGGGGGGGTCACAGAACGGCTCGCTTCGCTCGCCGTGCTGTTCCCCTTAGTCGCATCGAATTCGAAATCCTCACCCCTAGTTAGTCAAAAACGATACCCATATCAGATTTTTTGGTTGAGGGAAGGGGTACAGGTGGGCTGGGGGCGTGGGGGGGTCACGGCATGGCTCGCTTCGCTCGCCATGCCCTTCCCCTTGGTCGCATTGCGGCTCGCTTCGCTCGCCGCAATGCTCCCCTGGGTTAAGTGTGAGGGGGTCTTGGGGGTCGTCGGGGGGGTCACAGCACGGCTTGCTTCGCTCGCCGTGTTGTTCCCCTTGGTCGCATCGAATTCGAAATCCTCACCCCTAGTTAGTCAAAAACGATACCCATATCAGATTTTTTGGTTGAGGGAAGGGGTACAGGGGGGCTGGGGGCGTGGGGGGGTCACGGCACGGCTCGCTTCGCTCGCCGTGCCGATCCCCTTGGTCGCATTGCGGCTCGCTTCGCTCGCCGCAATGCTCCCCTGGGTTAAGTGTGAGGGGGTCTTGGGGGTTGTCGGGGGGGTCACAGCACGGCTCGCTTCGCTCGCCGTGCTGTTCTCCTTGGTCGCATTGAAATCGAAATCCTCACCCCAAATAATTCAAAAACGATACCCATATCAGATTTTTTGGTTGGGGGAGGGAGTACAGGGGGGCTGGGGGCGTGGGGGGGGGTCACGGCACGGCTCGCTTCGCTCGCCGTGCCGTTCCCCTTGGTCGCATTGCGGCTCGCTTCGCTCGCCGCAATGCTCCCCCGGGTTATAGTTGAGGGGGTCTAGGGGGTCATTGGGGGGGTCACAGCACGGCTCGCTTCGCTCGCCGTGCCGTTCCCCTTGGTCGCATCGCGGCTCGCTTCGCTCGCCGCCATGCTCCACCCGAAAAAAAGGTCAAAAATAGGCCAATTTTCGGTTTTTCCTAAAAAAAGGAGGTCTGGGGGGCAAAAGGGGGCAATTTTTTTTTGTCATTCAAAATCATTTGTCCTCCTCTACAAGACTGTGAAAAAAAATTTCATTCAAGTCTATCCGTTTTGGAGATGGAAAGGGGGGCAAAAAGGGGGTGAAAGGGGGGGGTCCAATTTTTTTTCTTCCAAAACGAAGAGAAACCCTCTATACGACCCCGCAATCAGAACCCCTCTATCGCGACGCATCTGGTAGCACACTCAAAAGGGGGGTCCTGGGGGCAGGGGGGGGGGGCGAAATTTTCTGTGCAATCAAAATCACTTGTCCCCCTCTATACAACCCCCATAAAAAAATTAAGCAATATGGCTCCACGTAGGAGCCCCCCCTGAGGGGGGGGTCTTGGGGGGGCAAATGTCAAAAAGTCGGAATTTTCCCTAGGAGACTTTTACCTCCTCTATACGATTCCGTAAAAAAAAACATACCTTTCCATCCACCATCAAGGCGAACAATTATGTCAATAAGTCAGTCAGTCAGTCAGTCAGTGAGTGGTAATTTAGCTTTATATATTATAACTAGTTGTTAGATGTGCGCGAGCTGCAAGCAGCTCGCGGGGGTTGTTTATAGGTATTGTGTTGTTTTTTTTCATTGTATTCCCCTTGTCGTGATCTACACCTTTAATTATTTTGTTTGCAATCGATATCCAAGAGGGAATACTGCGATTAAAAAATGTCAGTCATCTTGGATTTGGAAATTGACATCATTTTCGTAATCTACGTATGCGAATTATTCGAAAACGATTCCCATATTATGTGGGTGCACGTCTCAAAGCGAGTATAAACTGCGATATAGAGATGTCAGCCATCTTGGATTTGGAAATGGACATCTTTTTCGTAATCTACGAGTTCAAGTTACTCGAAAACGATACCCATGTCAGATTTTTTGATTGGGGAGGAAGTTCAGGGGAGCTGGGGGCGTGGGGGGGTCACGGCACGGCTCGCTTCGCTCGCCGTGCCGTTCCCCTTGGTCGCATTGTGGCTCGCTTCGCTCGCCACAATGCTCCCCCGGGTTATAAGTGAGGGGGTCTTAGGGGGTCGTCGGGGGGGTCACAGCACGGCTCGCTTCGCTCGCCGTGCTGTTCCCCGAGGTCGCATCGCGGCTCGCTTCGCTCGCCGCAATGCTCCACCCGAAAAAAATTATAGTTGAGGGGGTCTTGGGGGGTCGTCGGGAGGTCACAGCACGGCTCGCTTCGCTCGCCGTGCTGTTCCCCTTGGTCGCATTGCGGCTCGCTTCGCTCGCCGCAATGCTCCTCCGGGTTATAGTTAAGGGGGTCTTGGGGGGTCATTGGGGGGGTCACAGCACGGCTCGCTTCGCTCGCCGTGCCGTTCCCCTTGGTCGCATTGCGGCTCGCTTCGCTCGCCGCAATGCTCCTCCGGGTTATAGTTAAGGGGGTCTTGGGGGGTCATTGGGGGGGTCACAGCACGGCTCGCTTCGCTCGCCGTGCCGTTCCCCTTGGTCGCATTGCGGCGAGCTTCGCTCGCCGCAATGCTCCCCTGGGTTAAGGGTGAGGGGGTCTTGGGGGGTCGTCGAGGGAGTTACAGCACGGCTCCCTTCGCTCGCCATGCTGTTCCCCTTGGTCGCTTCGAATTCGAAATCCTCACCCCCAAGTTAGTCAAAAACGATACCCATATCAGGTTTTTGGTTGGGGGAGGGGGTACAGGGGGGCTGGGGGCATGGGGGAGTCACGGCACGGCTCGCTTCGCTCGCCGTGCCGTTCCCTTTGGTCGCATTGCGGCTCGCTTCGCTCGCCATAATGCTCCCCTGGGTTAAGGGTGAGGGGTTCTTCGGGGGTCGTCGGGGGGTCACAGCACGGCTCGCTTCGCTCGCCGTGCTGTTCCCCTTGGTCGCATTGCGGCTCGCTTCGCTTGCCGCAATGCTCCTCCGGGTTATAAGTGAGGGGGTCTCAGGGGGGTCTCAGGGGGGGTCACAGCACGGCTCGCTTCGCTCGCCGTGCTGTTCCCCTTGGTCGCATTGCGGCTCGCTTCGCTCGCCGCAATGCTCCCCCGGGTTATAGTTGAGGGGGTCTTGGGGGGTCTTGGGGGGTCACAGCACCCCCCCGGTCGCATCGCGGCTCGCTTCGCTCGCCGCGATCCACCCGAAAAAAAAGGTCAAAAATAGGCCAATTTTCGGTTTTTCCTAAAAAAAGGGGGTCTGGGGGGCAAAAGGGGGCAATTTTTTTTTGGCATTCAAAACCATTTGTCCTCCTCTACAAGACTGTGAAAAAAAAATTCTTCCAAGTCTATCCGTTTTGGAGATGGAAAGGGGGGGCAAAAAAGGGGGTTAAAGGGGGGGTCCAATTTTTTTTTCTTCCAAAACGAAGAGTAACCCTCTATACGACCCCGCAATCAGAACCCCTCTATCGCGACGGCATCTGGTAGCACACTCAAAAGGGGGGTCCTGGGGGCAGGGGGGGGGCAAAATTTTCTATGCAATCAAAATCACTTGTCCCCCTCTATACAACCCCCATAAAAAAATTAAGCAATATGGCTCCACGTAGGAGCCCCCCCTGAGGGGGGGGTCTTGGGGGGGCAAATCTCAAAAAGTCGGAATTTTCCCTAGGAGACTTTTACCTCCCCTATACGATACCGTAAAAAAAAACATACCTTCCCATCCACCATCAAGGCGAACAATTATGTCAATCAGTCAGTCAGTCAGTCAGTCAGTGAGTGGTAATCTAGCTTTATATATATAAACTAGTTGTTAGATGTGCGCGAGCTGCAAGCAGCTCGCGGGGGTTGTGTGTGGGTGTTGAGTTGTTTTTCATTGTATTCCCCTTGTCGTGATCTACACCTTCTATTATTTTGTTTGAAATCGATATCCAAGAGGGAATACTGCGATTAAAAAATGTCAGTCATCTTGGATTTGAAAATTGACATCATTTTCGTAATCTACGAGTTCAAGTTACTCGAAAACGATACCCATGTCAGATTTTTTAGTTGGGGAGGAAGTTCAGGGTGGCTGGGGGCGTGGGGGGGGGATCACGGCACGGCTCGCTTCGCTCGCCGTGCCGTTCCCCTTGCTCGCATTGCGGCTCGCTTCGCTCGCCGCAATGCTCCCCCAGGTTATTATTATATAGTTGAGGGGGTCTTGGGGGGTCGTCAGGGGGGGGGGGGTCACAGCACGGCTCGCTTCGCTCGCCGTGCTGTTCCGCTTGCTCGCATCGAATTCGAAATCCTCACCCCAAGTTACTCGAAAACGATACCCATGTCAGATTTTTTGATTGGGGAGGAAGTTCAGGGGAGCTGGAGGCGTGGGGCGGGTCACGGCACGGCTCGCTTCGCTCGCCGTACTGTTCCCCTTGGTCGCATTGTGGCTCGCTTCGCTCGCCACAATGCTCTCCCGGGTTATAAGTGAGGGGGTCTTAGGGGGGTCGTCGGGGGGGTCACAGCACGGCTCGCTTCGCTCGCCGCAATGCTCAACCCGAAAAAAAATTATAGTTGAGGGGGTCTTGGGGGGTCTTGGGGGTCATTGGGGGGGTCACAGCACAGAAAAATGATATCACCGTTAGGAAGCCTAAATATGCGTGGTGAACATAGGCTATATTATATTTTCAAAAAAAGTAAGGGATCCTTACTAAAACTCCAATAATATAACCCAAAGTGTGAAAAATGTACTTATAAAATTCCTTGCATATCAATATGCCATTTTTTCTAAATAAACGTGGTTGCCTAGCAACGCTCTTTTGACAACCAAAGGTTTGATAACAATTTACTGTATGGAAACTCTTTGTTAAGTTGAACGCCTTTTTTGATTCTTTTGTAGTCATCGACTACGTACCCTAGACATCTAATACAGGGCGAATGATTTTAGACATCACATAAGGAAAAGAGATCTTATAAAAATCCACGCCCACTAACGTTCGATCAGTAACGACCAGACCAGTGACCCGTGACAATCTCTGCGCTCGCTTACTCAATGGCTCCTGACGGAGCTCACCTTAATTTGGTTGACCGGTTGAGGTCAACTGTCGAGGTCAACTGTGCATCTCTTTCTTTCATAATCAATTCTGTATTTGCTTTCCTTTCTTCTCTGAGAAGGCGGGGGCAAATAGTGCAATACTCAAGAAAGTCAGTTGGTTGACAGACTTGTTTGCACAGTGAATAAATAGGTATTAGGCGTCTATTATACGTAGTCGATGTTTGTAGTAAAGCATTTACATTATCTTTGATTTTGTATCTGTAGACACGATAATAATTTGTTCGTCAAACAAAAATAGAAAACAGAAATAGAAAAATAGACAGTGAGTCATAACACTTAAGGTCGGTTTTTCTTAAACCGCAACTTTCGCTACTGAATTAGGGATGTGCCGTAATAAACACAAATGTGCTATCGATAACTTTAATGGTTATGATTTCGTAAACATTACCCATTTAAGTATGTTTTAGGGCGTTAATTTTTGTTTTGTTTTTGTGTTGATTTAATCTGGATGTATTTTATACTATGGAATAAAATAAAATAATAATAATAAAAAAAGAATTTATAATAATGAAAATATTACGTAAGTATGTTGGAGAAAAACTGTTCGAAAATATAAACTTTCATCAAGTCGGACAGATTCCCGTATCAAACCATGTCAGTGATTTGATAAAAGCCATAAATGTGCGTTTCCATCATTTATTAAAATTAAACGTAAAACTTACGAAAAGACAGTTATTTAACAAGTACGTCCTATTTCAAGGACAATAAATTTTCAGTCATTGTCATTAAAGAATAAAAGAAAAGGCAAGCTTTTTATTTCGTCCACCACAAATATAACCTGACGTACCTATTTCGTTATTCATCAGTAGATAATAATCGATATCGATAGATTCGTCTCGTATTCTCATTGGTACATCACTAAGGCAGTAGCTATGTTTTCTGGGTAATCGATAAACAGCCATTGTATTATCGATCTTATTGCCCGTTGTTAGAGACTATAATAAAAGCGCTATTGCTATCAATAGCGCCATCTCTTGTTAAGTAGCTTTGTGTTGTGGATAATCAAGAAAGGCAGCCATTGTATTAGTAATATTATTTCCTGGGAATAGAGACTAAAAAATATTTGGCAAAAGCGCCATCTTTTGCTAAGTAGACAAAGTAGATATTCATTTTTATCACTGTTTATTATATTGAGTTTTGAACCATGTGTCTACCGAAATAAGGTTTAATATTAATAAAATGAGTTTTATGGTTTTATGCCCTTTTAACGTACTCTTTATTTTAATGAGAATTTAAGCGGCGGAAGCGCGCCGCGCACCCGCCGCGCACACGCCGCGCACCCGCCGCGCACCCGCCGCGCACACGCCGCGCCCGCCGCGCACCCGCCGCGCCCGCCGCGCACCCGCCGCGCCCGCCGCGCACCCGCCGCGCCCGCCGCGCACCCGCCGCGCCCGCATCGCACCCGCCGCGCACCCGCCGCGCCCGCCGCGCCCTCCGCGCCCGCATACGCACCCGCCGCGGACCCCGAATACACCTCGTCCGCCGCTACGACTGTTCGCGCGTCCGCCGCTACGACTGATCGCGCGTCCTCTGTGCGCAACACGACCATGGCACCGATTGGGTTGGCGGCAACCGCACCGCGCGCTACGAGGCAAGATCCGAGAAGACGTCCAGGGCAGAGAAGAAGGCGTACCTGGAACTACAACGGAGTACGAGATGGTGCTAGAATGCGCCTCAGCGTTCGCCATGCAGTGAAGGGGGTAGGGGGCATCCTGGGGACAATATTCTGGAAGAGGAGATGCAGCACGGCCGCACTGTATCTTTTCTGCGCAAGCGTTGCTTTCCCCCAGTTAGTGGGGGTGGGGGCAACTTGGAGGAAGGAAAACCGGTCGGCTCGCTTCGCGAGCCTCCCTGCTTCCAATATCCGAAAAAAAAATACTCCAGCTACTCCCAATCCTGAGATAAATCGCGACTCGCTTCGCGAGCCGCGTCGCTTAATCTCCTTTGCGTGGATTGCTTCGCTCGCCACGTAGTGGGGGGACAACTTGGAGGATAGGAAACTGGTCGGCTCGCTCCGCGAGCCTCCCTGCTTCCTATCCCTGAAAAAATGTTTACTTCAGCTACTCCCAACCCTGAGATAATGTCGCTTAGTCCCCTTTGCGTGGTTTGCTTCAAACGCCACGCAGTGGGGGGACAATTTGGAGGAAAGGAAACAGGTCGGCTCGCTTCGCGAGCCTCCCTGCTTCGTATCCCCGAAAAAAAAATTACTCCAGGTAACCCCAATCCTGAGCAAAATCGATGTTTGCGTTTACCCCCTTTTGAGGGGGAAGGAGGGGGAAATTTGGAAAAATACGATTTTTCCCCCAGTCGAATTGAGCATCTCTTAATGAATCTGCAAAAAAAAACATACCTTCTCATCCACCATCAGGGAGAACAACTATGTCAGTACGTGAATCAGTCAGTGGTAGTTTAGTTGTATACTTTAGGGCAACGCGGCTGCGCCGCGTTGCGTGACTAGTTGTTAGATGTGCGCGAGCTGCAAGCAGCTCGCGGGGGTTGTGTTGAGGTTGTGTTTGGTTGTATTGAGTTTTTTTTTATTGTATTCCCCTTGTCGTGATCTACACTTTTAATTATTTTGTTTGCAATCGATATCCAAGAGGGAATACTGCGATTAAAAAATGTCAGTCATCTTGGATTTGGAAATTGACATCATTTTCGTAATCTACGAGTTCAAGTTACTCGAAAACGATACCCATGTCAGATTTTTTAGTTGGGGAGGAAGTTCAGGGGGGCTGGGGGCGTGGGGGGGGGGGGGGGGTCACGGCACGGCTCGCTTCGCTGACCGTGCCGTTCCCCTTGGTCGCATTGTGGCTCGCTTCACTCGCGGCAATGCTCCCCTGGGTTAAATGTGAGGGGGTCTTGGGGGGTCGTTGAGGGGGTCACAGCACGGGTCGCTTCGCTCGCCGTGCTGTTCCCCTTGTTCGCATTGAATTCGAAATCCTCACCCCCAAGTTAGTCAAAAACGATACCCATATCAGGTTCTTGGTTGGGGGAGGGGGTACAGGGAGGCTGGGGGCATGGGAGAGTCACGGCACGGCTCGCTTCGCTCGCCGTGCCGTTCCCCTTGGTCGCATTGTGGCTCGCTTCGCTCGCCACAATGCTCCCCCGGGTTATAAGTGAGGGGGTCTTAGGAGGGTCGTCGGGGGGTCACAGCACGGCTCGCTTCGCTCGCCGCAATGCTCTACCAATAATGTAACCCAAGGTGTGAAAAATGTACTAATAAAATTCCTTGCATATCAATACGCCATTTTTTCTAAATAAACGTGGTTGCGTAGCAACGCTCTTTTGACAACAAAGGTTTGATAACAATTTACTGTATGGAAACTCTTTGTTTAGTTGAACGCCTTTTTTGATTCTTTTGTAGTCATCGACTACGTACCCTAGACATCTAATACAGGGCGAACGATTTTAGACATCACATAAGGAAAAGAGATCTTATAAAAATCCACGCCCACTAACGTTCGATCAGTAACGACCAGACCAGTGACTTCTGCGCTCGCTTACTCAATGGCTCCTGACGGAGCTCACCTTAATTTGGTTGACCGGTTGAGGTCAACTGTCGAGGTCAACTGTGCATCTCTTTCTTTCATAATCAATTCTGTATTTGCTTTCCTTTCTTCTCTGAGAAGGCGGGCGCAAATAGTGCAATACTCAAGATCCCCCCCCCCCCCCCCCCCCCAGTGGGGGGGCTCCTACATAGAGCCATATTTCTAATTTTTTTATGGTTACTAAGATGACTGATCAACTTAATACAATACAACACATTAGGTATATAGATAGATATTTTTTATTACGCAACCTTGAACGGACCAATGAGCACTCACTTCCCCGCACCCGCTCACCTCAGTTGGTTGACAGACTTGTTTGCACAGTGAATAAATAGGTATTAGGCGTCTATTATACGTAGTCGATGTTTGTAGTAAAGCGTTTACATTATCTTTGATTTTGTATCTGTAGACACGATAATAATTTGTTCGTCAAACAAAAATTGAAAACAGAAATAGAAAAATAGACAGTGAGTCATAACACTTAAGGTCGGTTTTTCTTAAACCGCAACTTTCGCTACTGAATTAGGGATGTGCCGTAATAAACACAAATGTGCTATCGATAACGATTTAATGGTTATGATTTCGTAAACATTACCCATTTAAGTATGTTTTAGGGCGTTAATTTTTGTTTTGTTTTTGTGATGATTTAATTTGTATTTTATACTATGGAAGGGTAATAAAAAAAGAATTTATAATAATGAAAATATTACGTAAGTATGTTGGAGAAAAACTGTTCGAAAATATAAACTTTCATCAAGTCGGACAGATTCCCGTATCAAACCATGTCAGTGATCTGATAAAAGCCATAAATGTGCGTATCCATCATTTATTAAAATTAAATGTAAAACTTACGAAAAGACAGTTATTTAACAAGTACGTCCTATTTCAAGGACAATAAATTTTCATTCATTGTCATTAAAGAATAAAAGAAAAGGCAAGCTTTTTATTTCGACCACCACAAATATAACCTGACGTACCTATTTCGTTATTCATCAGTAGGTAATAATCGATATCGATAGATTCGTCTCGTATTCTCATTGGTACATCACTAAGGCAGTAGCTATGTTTTCTGGGTAATCGATAAACAGCCATTGTATTATCGATCTTATTGCCCGTTATTAGAGACTATAATAAAAGCGCTATTGCTATCAATAGCGCCATCTCTTGTTAAGTAGCTTTGTGTTGTGGATAATCAAGAAAGGCAGCCATTGTATTAGTAATCTTATTTCCTGGGAATAGAGACTAAAAAATATTTGGCAAAAGCGCCATCTTTTGCTAAGTAGACAAAGTAGATATTCATTTTTATCACTGTTTATTTTATTGAGTTTTGAACCATGTGTCTACCGAAATAAGGTTTAATATTAATAAAATTAGTTTTATGGTTTTATGCCCGTAACGTACTCTTTATTTTAATAAGAATTTAAGCGGCGAGTGCGCGCCGCGCATCCGCCACGCACACGCCGCGCACCCGCCGCGCAACCGCCGCGCACCCGCCGCGCACCCGCCGCGCACCCGCCGCGCACCCGCCGCGCAAACGCCGCGCAACCGTCGCGCATTCGCCGCACACCCGCCACGCACCCGCCGCGCACCCGCCGCGCACCAGCCGCGCCCGCCGCGCACCCGCCGCGCACCCGCCGTGCACCCGCCGCGCACCCGCCGCGCATCCACCGCGCCCGCCGCGCACCCGCCGCGCACCCGCCGCGCCCACCGCGCACCCGCCGCGCACCCGCCGCGCCCGCCGCGCACCCGCCGCGCACCCGCCGCGCCCGCCATGCACCCGCCGCGCACCCACCGCGCCCGCCGCACGAGATGCAGCACGGCTCGCTTCGCGAGCCACGCTGTATCTGTTCTGCACAAGCGTTGCTTTCCCCCCGTTAGTGGGGGTGGGGGCAACTTGGAGGAAGGGAAACCGGTCGGCTCGCTTCGCGAGCCTCCCTGCTTCCAACTTCCGAAAAAAAATGTACTCCAGCTACTCCCAATCCTGAGATAAATCGCGACTCGCTTCGCGAGCCGCGTCGCTTAATCTCCTTTACGTGGTTTGCTTCGCTCGCCACGCAGTGGGGGGACAACTTGGAGGATAGGAAACTGGTCGGCTCGCTCCGCGAGCCTCCCTGCTTCCTATCCCTGAAAAAATGTTTACTTCAGCTACTCCCAACCCTGAGATAATGTCGCTTAATCCCCTTTGCGTGGTTTGCTTCAAACGCCACGCAGTGGGGGGACAACTTAGACGAAAGGAAACAGGTCGGCTCGCTTCGCGAGCCTCCCTGCTTCGTATCCCCGAAAAAAAAATTACTCCAGCTAACCCGAATCCTGAGCAAAATCGATGTTTGCGTTTACCCCCTTTTGAGGAGGAAGGAGGGGGAAATTTGGAAAAATACGATTTTTCCCCCAGTCGAATTGAGCATCTCTTAATGAATCTGCAAAAAAAAACATACCTTCTCCTCCACCATCAGGGTGAACAACTATGTCAGTACGTGAATCAGTCAGTGGTAGTTTAGTTGTATACTTTAGGGCAACGCGGCTGCGCCGCGTTGCGTGACTAGTTGTTAGATGTGCGCGAGCTGCAAGCAGCTCGCGGGGGTTGTGTATAGGTATTGAGTTTTTTTTCATTGTATTCCCCTTGTCGTGATCTACACCTTTAATTATTTTGTTTGCAATCGATAGCCATGAGAAAATTTTGTGATGAAAAAATGTCAGCCATCTTGGATTTGGAAATGGACATCTTTTTCGTAATCTACGAGTTCAAGTTACTCGAAAACGATACCCATGTCAGATTTTTTGATTGGGGAGGAAGTTCAGGGGAGCTGGGGGCGTGGGGGGGGTCACGGCACGGCTCGCTTCGCTCGCCGTGCCGTTCCCCTTGGTCGCATTGTGGCTCGCTTCGCTCGCCACAATGCTCCCCCGGGTTATAAGTGAGGGGGTCTTAGGGGGTCGTCGGGGGGGTCACAGCACGGCTCGCTTCGCTCGCCGTGCTGTTCCCCGAGGTCGCATCGCGGCTCGCTTCGCTCGCCGCAATGCTCCACACGAAAAAAAATTATAGTTTAGGGGGTCTTGGGAGGTCATTGGGGGGGTCACAGCACGGCTCGCTTCGCTCGCCGTGCCGTTCCCCTTGGTGACATTGCGGCTCGCTTCGCTCGCCGCAATGCTCCACCCGAAAAAAAAATATAGTTGAGGGGGTCTTGGGGGGTCTTGGGGGGTCGTCGGGGGGTCACAGCACGGCTCGCTTCGCTCGCCGTGCTGTTCCCGGCGGTCGCATCGAAATCGAAATCCTCACCCCTAGTTAGTCAAAAACGATACCCATATCAGATTTTTTGGTTAAGGGAAGGGGTACAGGGGGGCTGGGGGCGTGGGGGGGTCACGGCACGGCTCGCTTCGCTCGCCGGGCCGTTCCCCTTGGTCGCATTGCGTCTCGCTTCGCTCGCCGCAATGCACCCCTGGGTTAAGTGTGAGGGGGTCTTGGGGGTTGTCGGGGGGGGTCACAGCACGGCTCGCTTCGCTCGCCGTGCTGTTCCCCTTGGTCGCATCGAAATCGAAATCCTCACCTCAAGTAATTCAAAAACGATACCCATATCAGATTTTTTGGTTGGGGGAGGGGGTACAGGGGGGCTGGGGGCGTGGGGGGGGTCACGGCACGGCTCGCTTCGCTCGCCGTGCCGTTCCCCTTGGTCGCATTGCGGCTCGCTTCGCTCGCCGCAATGCTCCCCTGGGTTAAGGGTGAGGGGTCTTGGGGGGTCGTCAGGGGGTCATTGGGGGGGGTCACAGCACGGCTCGCTTCGCTCGCCGTGCTGTTCCCCCCGGTCGCATCGCGGCTCGCTTCGCTCACCGCGATGCTCCACCCGAAAAAAAAGGTCAAAAATAGGCCAATTTTCGGTTTTTCCTAAAAAAAGGGGGTCTGGGGGGCAAAAGGGGGCAATTTTTTTTTGTCATTCAAAACCATTTGTCCTCCTCTACAAGACTGTGAAAAAAAATTTCTTCCAAGTCTATCCGTTTTGGAGATGGAAAGGGGGGGCAAAAAAGGGGGTCAAAGGGGGGGTTCAATTTTTTTTCCTTCTAAAACTACGAGAAACTCTCTATACGACCCCGCAATCAGAACCCCTCTATCGCGACGGCATCTGGTAGCACACTCAAAAGGGGGGTCCTGGGGGCAGGGGGGGGGGCAAAATTTTCTATGCAATCAAAATCACTTGTCCCCCTCTATACAACCCCCATAAAAAAATTAAGCAATATGGCTCCACGTAGGAGCCCCCCCTGAGGGGGGGGTCTTGGGGGGGCAAATCTCAAAAAGTCGGAATTTTCCCTAGGAGACTTTTACCTCCCCTATACGATACCGTAAAAAAAAACATACCTTCCCATCCACCATCAAGGCGAACAATTATGTCAATCAGTCAGTCAGTCAGTCAGTCAGTGAGTGGTAATCTAGCTTTATATATTATAATAACTAGTTGTTAGATGTGCGCGAGCTGCAAGCAGCTCGCGGGGGTTGTGTATAGGTATTGAGTTTTTTTTTTATTGTATTCCCCTTGTCGTAACCTACACCTTGTATTATTTTGTTTGAAATCGATAGCCATGAGAAAATTTTGCGATGAAAAAATGTCAGCCATCTTGGATTTGGAAATGGACATCTTTTTCGTAATCTACGAGTTTGAGTTTTCGAAAACGATACCCATATTATGTGGGTGCCCGTCTCAAAGCGAGTATAAACTGCGATATAGAGATGTCAGCCATCATGAATTTGGAAATGGAATTTTTTTTCGTAATCTACGAGTTCAAGTTACTCGAAAACGATACCCATGTCAGATTTTTTGATTGGGGAGGAAGTTCAGGGGAGCTGGGGGCGTGGGGGGGTCACGGCACGGCTCGCTTCGCTCGCCGTGCCGTTCCCCTTGGTCGCATTGTGGCTCGCTTCGCTCGCCACAATGCTCCCCCGGGTTATAAGTGAGGGGGTCGTCGGGGGAGTCACAGCACGGCTCGCTTCGCTCGCCGTGCTATTCCCCGAGGTCGTATCGCGGCTCGCTTCGCTCGCCGCAATGCTCCACCCAAAAAAAAATTATAGTTGAGGGGGTCTTGGGGGGTCATTGGGGGGTCACAGCACGGCTCGCTTCGCTCGCCGTGCCATTCCCCTTGGTCGCATTGCGGATCGCTTCGCTCGCCGCAATGCTCCCCTGGGTTAAGTGTGAGGGGGTCTTGGAGGTTGTCGGGGGGGTCACAGCACGGCTCGCTTCGCTCGCCGTGCTGTTCCCCTTGGTCGCATCGAAATCGAAATCCTCACCCCTAGTTAGTCAAAAACGATACCCATATCAGATTTTTTGGTTAAGGGAAGGGGTACAGGGGGGCTGGGGGCGTGGGGGGGTCACGGCACGGCTCGCTTCGCTCGCCGGGCCGTTCCCCTTGGTCGCATTGCGTCTCGCTTCGCTCGCCGCAATGCTCCCCTGGGTTAAGTGTGAGGGGGTCTTGGGGGTTGTCGGGGGGGGTCACAGCACGGCTCGCTTCGCTCGCCGTGCTGTTCCCCTTGGTCGCATTGAAATCGAAATCCTCACCTCAAGTAATTCAAAAACGATACCCATATCAGATTTTTTGGTTGGGGGAGGGGGTACAGGGGGGGCTGGGGGCGTGGGGGGGGTCACGGCACGGCTCGCTTCGCTCGCCGTGCCGTTCCCCTTGGTCGCATTGCGGCTCGCTTCGCTCGCCGCAATGCTCCCCTGGGTTAAGGGTGAGGGGTCTTGGGGGGTCGTCAGGGGGTCATTGGGGGGGGTCACCCCGGGGGGTGACCCCCCCCAATGGGGTCGGTTCCCCCCGGTCGCATCGCGGCTCGCTTCGCTCGCCGCGATGCTCCACCCGAAAAAAAAGGTCAAAAATAGGCCAATTTTCGGTTTTTCCTAAAAAAAGGGGGCCTAGGGGGCAAAAGGGGGCTAAATTTTTTTCTCATTCAAAACCATTTGTCCTCCTCTACAAGACTGTGAAAAAAAATTTCTTCCAAGTCTATCCGTTTTGGAGATGGAAAGGGGGGGCAAAAAAGGGGGTTAAAGAGGGGGTTAAATTTTTTTTTCTTCCAAAACGAAGAGAAACCCTCTATACGACCCCGCAATCAGAACCCCTCTATCGCGACGCATCTGGTAGCACACTCAAAAGGGGGGTCCTGGGGGCAGGGGGGGGGGGCGAAATTTTCTGTGCAATCAAAATCTCTTGTCCCCCTCTATACAACCCCCATAAAAAAATTAAGCAATATGACTCCACGTAGGAGCTCCCCCCCTGGGGGGGGTCTTGGGGGGGCAAATGTCAAAAAGTCGGAATTTTCCCTAGGAGACTTTTACCTCCCCTATACGATTCCGTTAAAAAAAACATACCTTTCCATCCACCATCAAGGCGAACAATTATGTCAATCAGTCAGTCAGTCAGTCAGTGAATCAGTGGTAATCTAGCTTTTTATATATTATAACTAGTTGTTAGATGTGCGCGAGCTGCAAGCAGCTCGCGGGGGTTGTGTATAGGTATTGAGTTTTTTTTTTCATTGTATTCCCCTTGTCGTGATCTACACCTTTAATTATTTTGTTTGCAATCGATATCCAAGAGGGAATACTGCGATTAAAAAATGTCAGTCATCTTGGATTTGGAAATTGACATCTTTTTCGTAATTTCGAGTTTGAGTTTACGAAAACGATACCCATATTATGTGGGTGCCCGTCTCAAAGCGAGTATAAACTGCGATATAGAGATGTCAGCCATCATGAATTTGGAAATGGAAATTTTTTTCGTAATCTACGAGTTCAAGTTACTCGAAAACGATACCCATGTCAGATTTTTTGATTGGGGAGGAAGTTCAGGGGAGCTGGGGGCGTGGGGGGGTCACGGCACGGCTCGCTTCGCTCGCCGTGCCGTTCCCCTTGGTCGCATTGTGGTTATTAGTGAGGGGGTCTTAGGGAGGTCGTCGGGGGAGTCACAGCACGGCTCGCTTCGCTCGCCGTGCTATTCCCCGAGGTCGTATTGCGGCTCGCTTCGCTCGCCGCAATGCTCCACCCGCAAAAAAATTATAGTTGAGGGGGTCTTGGGGGGTCATTGGGGGGTCACAGCACGGCTCGCTTCGCTCGCCGTGCCATTCCCCTTGGTCGCATTGCGGATCGCTTCGCTCGCCGCAATGCTCCCCTGGGTTAAGTGTGAGGGGGTCTTGGGGGTTGTCGGGGGGGTCACAGCACGGCTCGCTTCGCTCGCCGTGCTGTTCCCCTTGGTCGCATCGAAATCGAAATCCTCACCTCAAGTAATTCAAAAACGATACCCATATCAGATTTTTTGGTTGGGGGAGGGGGTACAGGTAGGCTGGGGGCGTGGGGGGGGTCACAGCACGGCTCGCTTCGCTCGCCGTGCTGTTCCCCCCGGTCGCATCGCGGCTCGCTTCGCTCACCGCGATGCTCCACCCGAAAAAAAAGGTCAAAAATAGGCCAATTTTCGGTTTTTCCTAAAAAAAGGGGGTCTGGGGGGCAAAAGGGGGCAATTGTTTTTTGTCATTCAAAACCATTTGTCCTCCTCTACAAGACTGTGAAAAAAAATTTCTTCCAAGTCTATCCGTTTCGGAGATGGAAAGGGGGGGCAAAAAAGGGGGTTAATGGGGGGGTCCAATTTTTTTTTCTTCCAAAACGAAGAGAAACCCTCTATACGACCCCGCAATCAGAACCCCTCTATCGCGACGGCATCTGGCAGTACACTCAAAAGGGGGGCAGGGGGGGGGCAAAATTTTCTATGCAATCAAAATCACTTGTCCCCCTCTATACAACCCCCATAAAAAAATTAAGCAATATGGCTCCACGTAGGAGCCCCCCCACTGGGGGGGTCTTGGGGGGGCAAATGTCAAAAAGTCAGAATTTTCCCTTGGAGACTTTTACCTCCCCTATACGATTCCGTAAAAAAAAACATACCTTTCCATCCACCATCAAGGCGAACAATTATGTCAATAAGTCAGTCAATCAGTCAGTCAGTCAGTCAGTGGTAATCTAGCTTTCTTTATATATTATAACTAGTTGTTAGATGTGCGCGAGCTGCAAGCAGCTCGCGGCGGTTATGTATAACAGTTATTTTTTATTAAGACCCTTTTTGTAACCTACACCTTTGATTGTTTTGTGTGAAATCGATATCCATAAGAAAATTTTGCGATGAAAAAATGTCAGCCATCTTGGATTTGGAAATGGATATCTTTTTCGTAATCTACGAGTTCAAGTTACTCGAAAACGATACCCATGTCAGATTTTTTGATTGGGGAGGAAGTTCAGGGGAGCTGGGGGCGTGGGGGGGTCACGGCACGGCTCGCTTCGCTCGCCGTGCCGTTCCCCTTGGTCGCATTGTGGCTCGCTTCGCTCGCCACAATGCTCCCCCGGGTTATAAGTGAGGGGGTCGTCGGGGGAGTCACAGCACGGCTCGCTTCGCTCGCCGTGCTATTCCCCGAGGTCGTATCGCGGCTCGCTTCGCTCGCCGCAATGCTCCACCCAAAAAAAAATTATAGTTGAGGGGGTCTTGGGGGGTCATTGGGGGGTCACAGCACGGCTCGCTTCGCTCGCCGTGCCATTCCCCTTGGTCGCATTGCGGATCGCTTCGCTCGCCGCAATGCTCCCCTGGGTTAAGTGTGAGGGGGTCTTGGAGGTTGTCGGGGGGGTCACAGCACGGCTCGCTTCGCTCGCCGTGCTGTTCCCCTTGGTCGCATCGAAATCGAAATCCTCACCCCTAGTTAGTCAAAAACGATACCCATATCAGATTTTTTGGTTAAGGGAAGGGGTACAGGGGGGCTGGGGGCGTGGGGGGGTCACGGCACGGCTCGCTTCGCTCGCCGGGCCGTTCCCCTTGGTCGCATTGCGTCTCGCTTCGCTCGCCGCAATGCTCCCCTGGGTTAAGTGTGAGGGGGTCTTGGGGGTTGTCGGGGGGGGTCACAGCACGGCTCGCTTCGCTCGCCGTGCTGTTCCCCTTGGTCGCATTGAAATCGAAATCCTCACCTCAAGTAATTCAAAAACGATACCCATATCAGATTTTTTGGTTGGGGGAGGGGGTACAGGGGGGGCTGGGGGCGTGGGGGGGGTCACGGCACGGCTCGCTTCGCTCGCCGTGCCGTTCCCCTTGGTCGCATTGCGGCTCGCTTCGCTCGCCGCAATGCTCCCCTGGGTTAAGGGTGAGGGGTCTTGGGGGGTCGTCAGGGGGTCATTGGGGGGGGTCACCCCGGGGGGTGACCCCCCCCAATGGGGTCGGTTCCCCCCGGTCGCATCGCGGCTCGCTTCGCTCGCCGCGATGCTCCACCCGAAAAAAAAGGTCAAAAATAGGCCAATTTTCGGTTTTTCCTAAAAAAAGGGGGCCTAGGGGGCAAAAGGGGGCTAAATTTTTTTCTCATTCAAAACCATTTGTCCTCCTCTACAAGACTGTGAAAAAAAATTTCTTCCAAGTCTATCCGTTTTGGAGATGGAAAGGGGGGGCAAAAAAGGGGGTTAAAGAGGGGGTTAAATTTTTTTTTCTTCCAAAACGAAGAGAAACCCTCTATACGACCCCGCAATCAGAACCCCTCTATCGCGACGCATCTGGTAGCACACTCAAAAGGGGGGTCCTGGGGGCAGGGGGTGGGGGCGAAATTTTCTGTGCAATCAAAATCTCTTGTCCCCCTCTATACAACCCCCATAAAAAAATTAAGCAATATGACTCCACGTAGGAGCTCCCCCCCTGGGGGGGGTCTTGGGGGGGCAAATGTCAAAAAGTCGGAATTTTCCCTAGGAGACTTTTACCTCCCCTATACGATTCCGTTAAAAAAAACATACCTTTCCATCCACCATCAAGGCGAACAATTATGTCAATCAGTCAGTCAGTCAGTCAGTGAATCAGTGGTAATCTAGCTTTTTATATATTATAACTAGTTGTTAGATGTGCGCGAGCTGCAAGCAGCTCGCGGGGGTTGTGTATAGGTATTGAGTTTTTTTTTTCATTGTATTCCCCTTGTCGTGATCTACACCTTTAATTATTTTGTTTGCAATCGATATCCAAGAGGGAATACTGCGATTAAAAAATGTCAGTCATCTTGGATTTGGAAATTGACATCTTTTTCGTAATTTCGAGTTTGAGTTTACGAAAACGATACCCATATTATGTGGGTGCCCGTCTCAAAGCGAGTATAAACTGCGATATAGAGATGTCAGCCATCATGAATTTGGAAATGGAAATTTTTTTCGTAATCTACGAGTTCAAGTTACTCGAAAACGATACCCATGTCAGATTTTTTGATTGGGGAGGAAGTTCAGGGGAGCTGGGGGCGTGGGGGGGTCACGGCACGGCTCGCTTCGCTCGCCGTGCCGTTCCCCTTGGTCGCATTGTGGTTATTAGTGAGGGGGTCTTAGGGAGGTCGTCGGGGGAGTCACAGCACGGCTCGCTTCGCTCGCCGTGCTATTCCCCGAGGTCGTATTGCGGCTCGCTTCGCTCGCCGCAATGCTCCACCCGCAAAAAAATTATAGTTGAGGGGGTCTTGGGGGGTCATTGGGGGGTCACAGCACGGCTCGCTTCGCTCGCCGTGCCATTCCCCTTGGTCGCATTGCGGATCGCTTCGCTCGCCGCAATGCTCCCCTGGGTTAAGTGTGAGGGGGTCTTGGGGGTTGTCGGGGGGGTCACAGCACGGCTCGCTTCGCTCGCCGTGCTGTTCCCCTTGGTCGCATCGAAATCGAAATCCTCACCTCAAGTAATTCAAAAACGATACCCATATCAGATTTTTTGGTTGGGGGAGGGGGTACAGGTAGGCTGGGGGCGTGGGGGGGGTCACAGCACGGCTCGCTTCGCTCGCCGTGCTGTTCCCCCCGGTCGCATCGCGGCTCGCTTCGCTCACCGCGATGCTCCACCCGAAAAAAAAGGTCAAAAATAGGCCAATTTTCGGTTTTTCCTAAAAAAAGGGGGTCTGGGGGGCAAAAGGGGGCAATTGTTTTTTGTCATTCAAAACCATTTGTCCTCCTCTACAAGACTGTGAAAAAAAATTTCTTCCAAGTCTATCCGTTTCGGAGATGGAAAGGGGGGGCAAAAAAGGGGGTTAATGGGGGGGTCCAATTTTTTTTTCTTCCAAAACGAAGAGAAACCCTCTATACGACCCCGCAATCAGAACCCCTCTATCGCGACGGCATCTGGCAGTACACTCAAAAGGGGGGCAGGGGGGGGGCAAAATTTTCTATGCAATCAAAATCACTTGTCCCCCTCTATACAACCCCCATAAAAAAATTAAGCAATATGGCTCCACGTAGGAGCCCCCCCACTGGGGGGGTCTTGGGGGGGCAAATGTCAAAAAGTCAGAATTTTCCCTTGGAGACTTTTACCTCCCCTATACGATTCCGTAAAAAAAAACATACCTTTCCA
The DNA here is from genome assembly GCA_947044415.1 of Eupithecia dodoneata. Classification (NCBI taxonomy): domain Eukaryota; kingdom Metazoa; phylum Arthropoda; class Insecta; order Lepidoptera; family Geometridae; genus Eupithecia; species Eupithecia dodoneata. The sequence goes on from OX345684.1 coordinate 5,107,976, forward strand.
TCCACCATCAAGGCGAACAATTATGTCAATAAGTCAGTCAATCAGTCAGTCAGTCAGTCAGTGGTAATCTAGCTTTCTTTATATATTATAACTAGTTGTTAGATGTGCGCGAGCTGCAAGCAGCTCGCGGCGGTTATGTATAACAGTTATTTTTTATTAAGACCCTTTTTGTAACCTACACCTTTGATTGTTTTGTGTGAAATCGATATCCATAAGAAAATTTTGCGATGAAAAAATGTCAGCCATCTTGGATTTGGAAATGGATATCTTTTTCGTAATCTACGAGTTCAAGTTACTCGAAAACGATACCCATGTCAGATTTTTTGATTGGGGAGGAAGTTCAGGGGAGCTGGGGGCGTGGGGGGGTCACGGCACGGCTCGCTTCGCTCGCCGTGCCGTTCCCCTTGGTCGCATTGTGGCTCGCTTCGCTCGCCACAATGCTCCCCCGGGTTATAAGTGAGGGGGTTTTAGGGGGTCGTCGGGGGGGTCACAGCACGGCTCGCTTCGCTCGCCGTGCTGTTCCCCGAGGTCGCATCGCGGCTCGCTTCGCTCGCCACAATGCTCCACCCGAAAAAAATTTATAGTTGAGGGGGTCTTGGGGGGTCATTGGGAGGGTCACAGCACGGCTCGCTTCGCTCGCCGTGCCGTTCCCCTTGGTGACATTACGGCTCGCTTCGCTCGCCGCAATGCTCCCCCGGGTTATAGTTGAGGGGGTCTTGGGGGGTCGTCGGGGGGTCACAGCACGGCTCGCTTCGCTCGCCGTGCTGTTCCCCGCGGTCGCATAGCGGCTCGCTTCGCTCGCCGCGATGCTCCACCCGAAAAAAAAGGTCAAAAATAGGCCAATTTTCGGTTTTTCCTAAAAAAAGGGGGTCTGGGGGGCAAAAGGGGGCAATTTTTTTTGTGATTCAAAACCATTTGTCCTCCTCTACATGACTGTGAACAAAAAATTCTTCCAAGTCTATCCGTTTCGGAGATGGAAAGGGGGGGCAAAAAAGGGGGTCAAAGGGGGGGTCCAATTTTTTTTTCTTCCAAAACGAATAGAAACCCTCTATATGACCCCGCAATCAGAACCCCTCTATCGCGACGGCATCTGGTAGCACACTCAAAAGGGGGGTCCAGGGGGGCAGGGGGGGGCAAAATTTTCTATGCAATCAAAATCACTTGTCCCCCTCTATACAACCCCCATAAAAAAATTAAGCAATATGGCTCCACGTAGGAGCCCCCCCACTGGGGGGGGTCTTGGGGGGGCAAATGTCAAAAAGTCGGAATTTTCCCTAGGAGACTTTTACCTCCCCTATACGATTCTGTAAAAAAAAACATACCTTCCCATCCACCATCAAGGCGAACAATTATGTCAATCAGTCAGTGAATCAGTCAGTCAGTGAGTGAGTGGTAATCTAGCTTTATACTATAGTAGAATATAAATAAATAAATAATAATATACATAATACAATACATTACATAGCTAGATTTTTTTTATTTTAGAAAACGACCAGAACGCCCGGAACAAATATCTGCAGATCGTACACACAACTGTTCCGAGGCGGGAATCGAACCCGCAACCTCCTGCGTCGCAGGCGGACCTTCGCCCACCGCGCCACATCGGTCGTTAAATAATGGAGTTACAGTAGAGAGAGTAGACTGTAGACCTAGATGTAAACATAACTAGTTTCGAAAAGTGTTGCAAACATAGCCAAAACAATTTACATATAATTAAATGTACTAATATAATTGTCATCAAAAATATAATTGACCAATTTTATAGGGAAATTAATGACTATTAACACTTTGACTGCTGAAATCACACGGTATGTGTTTTCTACAAGTGACTAATATGCGTAAATCCACACTAGCGCTGCGGCTGAGAAAATACAGATCTTTGTGACTCAGCACAGCCGTAATATTTTTCGAACGAAACGCATGTGCGGCGCAACACAACCGCTGTGTAGAGCGGCAGCACGAATTATTTAGGTTAAAAAAAAAGATCGCAGTCGTCGAAAAAAATTCGCAGTCAAAGTGTTAATGGGCCACTTTATCGCCTGTACAATGTAGTATATCTCCACAGGTGTGATAATGTACGAGTGCTTGTTTGGTCGCGCTCCGTACTCCTCTAACACGTTCAAAGAATTAGTCGAAAAGATACAGCGCCAGGCGCCTATTGAGGTGAGTGTACTTTTTCAGCGCCACACGTCGGTCTATAGCAGTCCACTGCTGGACATAGGCCTCCCCCAATGAACGCCATAGCGCCCTGTCTTCAGCTTGCCGCATCCAGCATCTACCTGCAGTCCTCCGCAGATCGTCATCCCACCTGGTCGGAGGGCGTCCTACACTACGTGTCGTGGTCTCCACTCAAGAACACGTGTGCCCCTACATAGATACATATTGTCACTACATAGTATAAAACAAAGTCGCTTCCCGCTGTCTGTCTGTCCCTATGTATGCTTAGATCTTTAAAACTACGCAACGGATTGCGAATGCGGTTTTTTAACAGATAGTGATTCAAGAGGAAGGTTTATAAACCACTTGACACATAGATTTCCACGCGGGGGAAGCCGCGACTTTGTTTTATACTATGTAGTGATACCTATATTATCTTCTTTCTCTGCTAGTAAAAGTAAAAGTAAAGTAAAAAATCATTTATTTCTTTAGGCTTACAAAATAAGCACTTAGACAAGTCATATTTTATACATTAAATTATTATCAAAAAAAAAAATTTTACTGTTCACTTCAATTTTTTGGCCACTAGTGGAAGAAGTGAAAAGAAACCACTAGCATGTTCATCTCTTATATGTCTAATACATGGTTATTTGCCTATTTAAGTCTAAATATAATATGATTCGATACATGTCAATATTTAAGTAAAGCTATGCACAATAACAAATTACTTACATACTATTGTCGGTGCGAAACTGAGCGACATCTGGCCAAGCATTAACATCATTGAGATAATCATTTATGGAGTAGAAAGCCTTCTCGATGAGATTTATTTTTATGTAATTTTTAAATTTACCAATAGGGAGCTCAGTTGCTTCAGATGGAAGCTTATTATAGAAGCGCACGCTATTGCCCATAAATGATTTCCCTACCTTGTGTAATCTAAATGATGGGATGTGCTAAATCTGAGTATTCGGGTCTTAGTCATTGTTAAACTCAAAAAAAAAAAACAATTAAATTAGAATAATATTCTTTCTAAATGTTTAACTATACTATAAATTATATAAACTTATTGCGTAACCCATAAAGAAAGCTTGCGATGCTATCAAGAGACGGACACTGGCAGAATTGCGTCAATCCAGACGCAGAGCCAACTAACAAGAAGTTGAAGTTGAAATTATTTATTTATTATTTATTTTAAGTCATTATTATCCCACTGCTGGGCAAAGGCCTCCCTTTTCTCCTTCCACTCCTCGCGATCCAACGCAGCAACAGGCCATGATGGAAGATGTGCCTCGAGCTCGTCGCGCCATCTCATCCTGGGCCTTCCACGTCGCCCTCAGCGTTGGGTGGGCTCCACTCTGTGGTGGTCTTTGCCCACAAGTCGCTAGACATACGGCAGACGTGTCCGGCCCAGTTCCACTTCAGGCTTCCGGCTGTCTGACCAACGTCAACGATGCGTGTTTAGGAGCGTAGTATGCTGTTCCGCGCGCGGTCTGACAGCTTGACTCTAAGATACTACGCTCCAAGTTGAAAGTAAAAAAAAAAAAATTGTATTATTATCTTACTCCGCAGATCCCTCCCAACTCCAGCGTGTCTCCTGGCTGCGTGGACCTCCTCACCAGGTTGTTACAGCACGCGCCCGCGAACAGGATCTCCTATGACGAGTTCTTCCAGCATCATTACCTAGACCTGGAGTATATGCCGACCAGAGATAACTATGACAAGGTAAGACAGATGAGAAGATAGTTAGATAATACAAAATACATCAATTATACACATACAAAATACATCAATTATACACATACAAAATACATCAATTATACACATACAAAATACATCATTACCTAGACCTGGAGTATATGCCGACCAGAGATAACTATGACAAGGTAAGACAGATGAGAAGATAGTTAGATAATACAAAATACATCAATTATACACATACAAAATACATCAATTATACACATACAAAATACATCATTACCTAGACCTGGAGTATATGCCGACCAGAGATAACTATGACAAGGTAAGACAGATGAGAAGATAGTTAGATAATACAAAATACATCAATTATACACATACAAAATACATCAATTATACACATACAAAATACATCAATTATACACATACAAAATACATCATTACCTAGACCTGGAGTATATGCCGACCAGAGATAACTATGACAAGGTAAGACAGATGAGAAGATAGTTAGATAATACAAAATACATCAATTATACACATACAAAATACATCAATTATACACATACAAAATACATCAATTATACACATACAAAATACATCATTACCTAGACCTGGAGTATATGCCGACCAGAGATAACTATGACAAGGTAAGACAGATGAGAAGATAGTTAGATAATACAAAATACATCAATTATACACATACAAAATACATCAATTATACACATACAAAATACATCATTACCTAGACCTGGAGTATATGCCGACCAGAGATAACTATGACAAGGTAAGACAGATGAGAAGATAGTTAGATAATACAAAATACATCAATTATACACATACAAAATACATCAATTATACACATACAAAATACATCATTACCTAGACCTGGAGTATATGCCGACCAGAGATAACTATGACAAGGTAAGACAGATGAGAAGATAGTTAGATAATACAAAATACATCAATTATACACATACAAAATACATCAATTATACACATACAAAATACATCAATTATACACATACAAAATACATCAATTATACACATACAAAATACATCAATTATACACATACAAAATACATCATTACCTAGACCTGGAGTATATGCCGACCAGAGATAACTATGACAAGGTAAGACAGATGAGAAGATAGTTAGATAATACAAAATACATCAATTATACACATACAAAATACATCAATTATACACATACAAAATACATCAATTATACACATACAAAATACATCAATTATACACATACAAAATACATCATTACCTAGACCTGGAGTATATGCCGACCAGAGATAACTATGACAAGGTAAGACAGATGAGAAGATAGTTAGATAATACAAAATACATCAATTATACACATACAAAATACATCAATTATACACATACAAAATACATCAATTATACACATACAAAATACATCATTACCTAGACCTGGAGTATATGCCGACCAGAGATAACTATGACAAGGTAAGACAGATGAGAAGATAGTTAGATAATACAAAATACATCAATTATACACATACAAAATACATCAATTATACACATACAAAATACATCATTACCTAGACCTGGAGTATATGCCGACCAGAGATAACTATGACAAGGTAAGACAGATGAGAAGATAGTTAGATAATACAAAATACATCAATTATACACATACAAAATACATCAATTATACACATACAAAATACATCATTACCTAGACCTGGAGTATATGCCGACCAGAGATAACTATGACAAGGTAAGACAGATGAGAAGATAGTTAGATAATACAAAATACATCAATTATACACATACAAAATACATCAATTATACACATACAAAATACATCAATTATACACATACAAAATACATCAATTATACACATACAAAATACATCAATTATACACATACAAAATACATCATTACCTAGACCTGGAGTATATGCCGACCAGAGATAACTATGACAAGGTAAGACAGATGAGAAGATAGTTAGATAATACAAAATACATCAATTATACACATACAAAATACATCAATTATACACATACAAAATACATCATTACCTAGACCTGGAGTATATGCCGACCAGAGATAACTATGACAAGGTAAGACAGATGAGAAGATAGTTAGATAATACAAAATACATCAATTATACACATACAAAATACATCAATTATACACATACAAAATACATCAATTATACACATACAAAATACATCATTACCTAGACCTGGAGTATATGCCGACCAGAGATAACTATGACAAGGTAAGACAGATGAGAAGATAGTTAGATAATACAAAATACATCAATTATACACATACAAAATACATCAATTATACACATACAAAATACATCAATTATACACATACAAAATACATCATTACCTAGACCTGGAGTATATGCCGACCAGAGATAACTATGACAAGGTAAGACAGATGAGAAGATAGTTAGATAATACAAAATACATCAATTATACACATACAAAATACATCAATTATACACATACAAAATACATCATTACCTAGACCTGGAGTATATGCCGACCAGAGATAACTATGACAAGGTAAGACAGATGAGAAGATAGTTAGATAATACAAAATACATCAATTATACACATACAAAATACATCATTACCTAGACCTGGAGTATATGCCGACCAGAGATAACTATGACAAGGTAAGACAGATGAGAAGATAGTTAGATAATACAAAATACATCAATTATACACATACAAAATACATCAATTATACACATACAAAATACATCAATTATACACATACAAAATACATCATTACCTAGACCTGGAGTATATGCCGACCAGAGATAACTATGACAAGGTAAGACAGATGAGAAGATAGTTAGATAATACAAAATACATCAATTATACACATACAAAATACATCAATTATACACATACAAAATACATCATTACCTAGACCTGGAGTATATGCCGACCAGAGATAACTATGACAAGGTAAGACAGATGAGAAGATAGTTAGATAATACAAAATACATCAATTATACACATACAAAATACATCAATTATACACATACAAAATACATCAATTATACACATACAAAATACATCATTACCTAGACCTGGAGTATATGCCGACCAGAGATAACTATGACAAGGTAAGACAGATGAGAAGATAGTTAGATAATACAAAATACATCAATTATACACATACAAAATACATCAATTATACACATACAAAATACATAATTACCTAGACCTGGAGTATATGCCGACCAGAGATAACTATGACAAGGTAAGACAGATGAGAAGATAGTTAGATAATACAAAATACATCAATTATACACATACAAAATACATCATTACCTAGACCTGGAGTATATGCCGACCAGAGATAACTATGATAAGGTAAGACAGATGAGAAGATAGTTAGATAATACAAAATACATCAATTATACACATACAAAATACATCAATTATACACATACAAAATACATCATTACCTAGACCTGGAGTATATGCCGACCAGAGATAACTATGACAAGGTAAGACAGATGAGAAGATAGTTAGATAATACAAAATACATCAATTATACACATACAAAATACATCAATTATACACATACAAAATACATCAATTATACACATACAAAATACATCAATTATACACATACAAAATACATCAATTATACACATACAAAATACATCATTACCTAGACCTGGAGTATATGCCGACCAGAGATAACTATGACAAGGTAAGACAGATGAGAAGATAGTTAGATAATACAAAATACATCAATTATACACATACAAAATACATCAATTATACACATACAAAATACATCATTACCTAGACCTGGAGTATATGCCGACCAGAGATAACTATGACAAGGTAAGACAGATGAGAAGATAGTTAGATAATACAAAATACATCAATTATACACATACAAAATACATCAATTATACACATACAAAATACATCATTACCTAGACCTGGAGTATATGCCGACCAGAGATAACTATGACAAGGTAAGACAGATGAGAAGATAGTTAGATAATACAAAATACATCAATTATACACATACAAAATACATCAATTATACACATACAAAATACATCAATTATACACATACAAAATACATCATTACCTAGACCTGGAGTATATGCCGACCAGAGATAACTATGACAAGGTAAGACAGATGAGAAGATAGTTAGATAATACAAAATACATCAATTATACACATACAAAATACATCAATTATACACATACAAAATACATCAATTATACACATACAAAATACATCAATTATACACATACAAAATACATCAATTATACACATACAAAATACATCATTACCTAGACCTGGAGTATATGCCGACCAGAGATAACTATGACAAGGTAAGACAGATGAGAAGATAGTTAGATAATACAAAATACATCAATTATACACATACAAAATACATCAATTATACACATACAAAATACATCAATTATACACATACAAAATACATCATTACCTAGACCTGGAGTATATGCCGACCAGAGATAACTATGACAAGGTAAGACAGATGAGAAGATAGTTAGATAATACAAAATACATCAATTATACACATACAAAATACATCATTACCTAGACCTGGAGTATATGCCGACCAGAGATAACTATGACAAGGTAAGACAGATGAGAAGATAGTTAGATAATACAAAATACATCAATTATACACATACAAAATACATCAATTATACACATACAAAATACATCAATTATACACATACAAAATACATCAATTATACACATACAAAATACATCATTACCTAGACCTGGAGTATATGCCGACCAGAGATAACTATGACAAGGTAAGACAGATGAGAAGATAGTTAGATAATACAAAATACATCAATTATACACATACAAAATACATCAATTATACACATACAAAATACATCAATTATACATATACAAAATACATCATTACCTAGACCTGGAGTATATGCCGACCAGAGATAACTATGACAAGGTAAGACAGATGAGAAGATAGTTAGATAATACAAAATACATCAATTATACACATACAAAATACATCAATTATACACATACAAAATACATCATTACCTAGACCTGGAGTATATGCCGACCAGAGATAACTATGACAAGGTAAGACAGATGAGAAGATAGTTAGATAATACAAAATACATCAATTATACACATACAAAATACATCAATTATACACATACAAAATACATCATTACCTAGACCTGGAGTATATGCCGACCAGAGATAACTATGACAAGGTAAGACAGATGAGAAGATAGTTAGATAATACAAAATACATCAATTATACACATACAAAATACATCAATTATACACATACAAAATACATCAATTATACACATACAAAATACATCATTACCTAGACCTGGAGTATATGCCGACCAGAGATAACTATGACAAGGTAAGACAGATGAGAAGATAGTTAGATAATACAAAATACATCAATTATACACATACAAAATACATCAATTATACACATACAAAATACATCAATTATACACATACAAAATACATCAATTATACACATACAAAATACATCAATTATACACATACAAAATACATCAATTATACACATACAAAATACATCAATTATACACATACAAAATACATCATTACCTAGACCTGGAGTATATGCCGACCAGAGATAACTATGACAAGGTAAGACAGATGAGAAGATAGTTAGATAATACAAAATACATCAATTATACACATACAAAATACATCAATTATACACATACAAAATACATCATTACCTAGACCTGGAGTATATGCCGACCAGAGATAACTATGACAAGGTAAGACAGATGAGAAGATAGTTAGATAATACAAAATACATCAATTATACACATACAAAATACATCAATTATACACATACAAAATACATCATTACCTAGACCTGGAGTATATGCCGACCAGAGATAACTATGACAAGGTAAGACAGATGAGAAGATAGTTAGATAATACAAAATACATCAATTATACACATACAAAATACATCAATTATACACATACAAAATACATCAATTATACACATACAAAATACATCATTACCTAGACCTGGAGTATATGCCGACCAGAGATAACTATGACAAGGTAAGACAGATGAGAAGATAGTTAGATAATACAAAATACATCAATTATACACATACAAAATACATCAATTATACACATACAAAATACATCAATTATACACATACAAAATACATCATTACCTAGACCTGGAGTATATGCCGACCAGAGATAACTATGACAAGGTAAGACAGATGAGAAGATAGTTAGATAATACAAAATACATCAATTATACACATACAAAATACATCAATTATACACATACAAAATACATCAATTATACACATACAAAATACATCAATTATACACATACAAAATACATCATTACCTAGACCTGGAGTATATGCCGACCAGAGATAACTATGACAAGGTAAGACAGATGAGAAGATAGTTAGATAATACAAAATACATCAATTATACACATACAAAATACATCAATTATACACATACAAAATACATCAATTATACACATACAAAATACATCATTACCTAGACCTGGAGTATATGCCGACCAGAGATAACTATGACAAGGTAAGACAGATGAGAAGATAGTTAGATAATACAAAATACATCAATTATACACATACAAAATACATCAATTATACACATACAAAATACATCATTACCTAGACCTGGAGTATATGCCGACCAGAGATAACTATGACAAGGTAAGACAGATGAGAAGATAGTTAGATAATACAAAATACATCAATTATACACATACAAAATACATCAATTATACACATACAAAATACATCATTACCTAGACCTGGAGTATATGCCGACCAGAGATAACTATGACAAGGTAAGACAGATGAGAAGATAGTTAGATAATACAAAATACATCAATTATACACATACAAAATACATCAATTATACACATACAAAATACATCAATTATACACATACAAAATACATCATTACCTAGACCTGGAGTATATGCCGACCAGAGATAACTATGACAAGGTAAGACAGATGAGAAGATAGTTAGATAATACAAAATACATCAATTATACACATACAAAATACATCAATTATACACATACAAAATACATCATTACCTAGACCTGGAGTATATGCCGACCAGAGATAACTATGACAAGGTAAGACAGATGAGAAGATAGTTAGATAATACAAAATACATCAATTATACACATACAAAATACATCAATTATACACATACAAAATACATCAATTATACACATACAAAATACATCAATTATACACATACAAAATACATCATTACCTAGACCTGGAGTATATGCCGACCAGAGATAACTATGACAAGGTAAGACAGATGAGAAGATAGTTAGATAATACAAAATACATCAATTATACACATACAAAATACATCAATTATACACATACAAAATACATCAATTATACACATACAAAATACATCATTACCTAGACCTGGAGTATATGCCGACCAGAGATAACTATGACAAGGTAAGACAGATGAGAAGATAGTTAGATAATACAAAATACATCAATTATACACATACAAAATACATCAATTATACACATACAAAATACATCAATTATACACATACAAAATACATCATTACCTAGACCTGGAGTATATGCCGACCAGAGATAACTATGACAAGGTAAGACAGATGAGAAGATAGTTAGATAATACAAAATACATCAATTATACACATACAAAATACATCAATTATACACATACAAAATACATCAATTATACACATACAAAATACATCAATTATACACATACAAAATACATCATTACCTAGACCTGGAGTATATGCCGACCAGAGATAACTATGACAAGGTAAGACAGATGAGAAGATAGTTAGATAATACAAAATACATCAATTATACACATACAAAATACATCAATTATACACATACAAAATACATCAATTATACACATACAAAATACATCATTACCTAGACCTGGAGTATATGCCGACCAGAGATAACTATGACAAGGTAAGACAGATGAGAAGATAGTTAGATAATACAAAATACATCAATTATACACATACAAAATACATCAATTATACACATACAAAATACATCAATTATACACATACAAAATACATCAATTATACACATACAAAATACATCAATTATACACATACAAAATACATCAATTATACACATACAAAATACATCATTACCTAGACCTGGAGTATATGCCGACCAGAGATAACTATGACAAGGTAAGACAGATGAGAAGATAGTTAGATAATACAAAATACATCAATTATACACATACAAAATACATCAATTATACACATACAAAATACATCATTACCTAGACCTGGAGTATATGCCGACCAGAGATAACTATGACAAGGTAAGACAGATGAGAAGATAGTTAGATAATACAAAATACATCAATTATACACATACAAAATACATCAATTATACACATACAAAATACATCATTACCTAGACCTGGAGTATATGCCGACCAGAGATAACTATGACAAGGTAAGACAGATGAGAAGATAGTTAGATAATACAAAATACATCAATTATACACATACAAAATACATCAATTATACACATACAAAATACATCAATTATACACATACAAAATACATCATTACCTAGACCTGGAGTATATGCCGACCAGAGATAACTATGACAAGGTAAGACAGATGAGAAGATAGTTAGATAATACAAAATACATCAATTATACACATACAAAATACATCATTACCTAGACCTGGAGTATATGCCGACCAGAGATAACTATGACAAGGTAAGACAGATGAGAAGATAGTTAGATAATACAAAATACATCAATTATACACATACAAAATACATCATTACCTAGACCTGGAGTATATGCCGACCAGAGATAACTATGACAAGGTAAGACAGATGAGAAGATAGTTAGATAATACAAAATACATCAATTATACACATACAAAATACATCAATTATACACATACAAAATACATCAATTATACACATACAAAATACATCATTACCTAGACCTGGAGTATATGCCGACCAGAGATAACTATGACAAGGTAAGACAGATGAGAAGATAGTTAGATAATACAAAATACATCAATTATACACATACAAAATACATCAATTATACACATACAAAATACATCAATTATACACATACAAAATACATCATTACCTAGACCTGGAGTATATGCCGACCAGAGATAACTATGACAAGGTAAGACAGATGAGAAGATAGTTAGATAATACAAAATACATCAATTATACACATACAAAATACATCAATTATACACATACAAAATACATCATTACCTAGACCTGGAGTATATGCCGACCAGAGATAACTATGACAAGGTAAGACAGATGAGAAGATAGTTAGATAATACAAAATACATCAATTATACACATACAAAATACATCAATTATACACATACAAAATACATCATTACCTAGACCTGGAGTATATGCCGACCAGAGATAACTATGACAAGGTAAGACAGATGAGAAGATAGTTAGATAATACAAAATACATCAATTATACACATACAAAATACATCAATTATACACATACAAAATACATCATTACCTAGACCTGGAGTATATGCCGACCAGAGATAACTATGACAAGGTAAGACAGATGAGAAGATAGTTAGATAATACAAAATACATCAATTATACACATACAAAATACATCAATTATACACATACAAAATACATCAATTATACACATACAAAATACATCAATTATACACATACAAAATACATCATTACCTAGACCTGGAGTATATGCCGACCAGAGATAACTATGACAAGGTAAGACAGATGAGAAGATAGTTAGATAATACAAAATACATCAATTATACACATACAAAATACATCAATTATACACATACAAAATACATCATTACCTAGACCTGGAGTATATGCCGACCAGAGATAACTATGACAAGGTAAGACAGATGAGAAGATAGTTAGATAATACAAAATACATCAATTATACACATACAAAATACATCAATTATACACATACAAAATACATCAATTATACACATACAAAATACATCAATTATACACATACAAAATACATCAATTATACACATACAAAATACATCATTACCTAGACCTGGAGTATATGCCGACCAGAGATAACTATGACAAGGTAAGACAGATGAGAAGATAGTTAGATAATACAAAATACATCAATTATACACATACAAAATACATCAATTATACACATACAAAATACATCAATTATACACATACAAAATACATCAATTATACACATACAAAATACATCAATTATACACATACAAAATACATCATTACCTAGACCTGGAGTATATGCCGACCAGAGATAACTATGATAAGGTAAGACAGATGAGAAGATAGTTAGATAATACAAAATACATCAATTATACACATACAAAATACATCAATTATACACATAGAAAATACATCAATTATACATCAATTATACACATACAAAATACATCAATTATACACGTACAAAATACATCAATTATACACATAGAAAATATATCAATTATACACATACAAAATACATCAATTATACACATAGAAAATATATCAATTATACACATACAAAATACATCAATTATACACATACAAAATACATCAATTATACACATACAAAATACATCATTACCTAGACCTGGAGTATATGCCGACCAGAGATAACTATGATAAGGTAAGACAGATGAGAAGATAGTTAGATAATACAAAATACATCAATTATACACATACAAAATACATCAATTATACACATACAAAATACATCAATTATACACATAGAAAATACATCAATTATACATCAATTATACACATACAAAATACATCAATTATACACGTACAAAATACATCAATTATACACATAGAAAATATATCAATTATACACATACAAAATACATCAATTATACACATAGAAAATATATCAATTATACACATACAAAATACATCAATTATACACATACAAAATACATCAATTATACACATACAAAATACATCATTACCTAGACCTGGAGTATATGCCGACCAGAGATAACTATGATAAGGTAAGACAGATGAGAAGATAGTTAGATAATACAAAATACATCAATTATACACATACAAAATACATCAATTATACACATACAAAATACATCAATTATACATCAATTATACACATACAAAATACATCAATTATACACGTACAAAATACATCAATTATACACATAGAAAATATATCAATTATACACATACAAAATACATCAATTATACACATAGAAAATATATCAATTATACACATACAAAATACATCAATTATACACATACAAAATACATCAATTATACACATACAAAATACATCAATTATACACATACAAAATACATCAATTATACACGTACAAAATACATCAATTATACACATAGAAAATATATCAATTATACACATACAAAATACATCAATTATACACATACAAAATACATCAATTATACACATACAAAATACATCAATTATACACATACAAAATACATCAATTATACATCAATTATACACATACAAAATACATCAATTATACACGTACAAAATACATCAATTATACACATAGAAAATATATCAATTATACACATACAAAATACATCAATTATACACATAGAAAATATATCAATTATACACATACAAAATACATCAATTATACACATACAAAATACATCAATTATACACATACAAAATACATCAATTATACACATACAAAATACATCAATTATACACGTACAAAATACATCAATTATACACATAGAAAATATATCAATTATACACATACAAAATACATCAATTACACACATACAAAATACATCAATTATACACATACAAAATACATCAATTATACACATAAAATACATCAATTATACACATAAAATACATCAATTATACACATAAAATACATCAATTATACACATAGAAAATATATCAATTATACACATAAAATACATCAATTATACACATACAAAATACATCAAATAAACAGTACACTGGGAAAACAAACAATAATGAAACAATATTGACTAAAAAAATAAACAATGATTCCTACTTATAAGTAACTATGGCTGTAACATCTACATTATAGTGTTTTTTTTTTTTTTATTGAATAATTAAAATATGGGTGAAATGTCTGGGCAGTACGTCAAAAAAAGAATGTTCTATCTTCTATCTATCTAAACTTGGACATTCCTGATTCTGAAGACGAATTGAGGGTAGTTGTGGATACTGCCGTACCCAATTATGGATCTAGGTTCTCTGAGAATAAATCATAAATAATAAATAATGCTGGAAAATTCACACAGAATTATCTAGCCCCATGGTAAGCAGAGCTTGTGTTATGGATACTAGATTACATAGAAAGATATTATTTATTATACATAGAAAACGACCAGAACACCCGGAACAAATATCTGCAGATCGTACACACAATCCGTTCCCAGGCGGGAATCGAACCCGCAACCTCCTGCGTCGCAGTCGAACCTTCGCCCACCGCGCCACATCGGTCGTCTATGTATTATACATATAAATGCAATTTTATTACATATAATGTTACTTCCAGGCGGTGTCGTTGATAAGACGTGCCATAGAGCTAGACAGTGCGGGCTCTCTGCAAGCTGCGCTCGACGCCTACACGCAGAGTCTAAGGTGACCTAAACAGAACGATAAACATATAAATAAATAAAATAAATAATGCTGGACAATCCACACAGCATTATCTAGCCCCATGGTAAGCAGAGCTTGTGTTATGGGTACTAGATAACTGATATACATAATACAATACATTACATAGATAGATATTTTTTATTATACATAGAAAACGACCAGAACACCCGGAACAAATATCTGCAGATCGTACACACAATTGTTCAGAGGCGGGAATCGAACCCGCAACCTCCTGCGTCGCAGGCGGACCTTCGCCCACCGCGCCACATCGGTCGTCATATCTCGATATCATTTCGATTGATTTAATCAATATCTAGCATAGTAGGTGTTATATTATCTGTGTTCAACTCACTGTTAAAAACCTTAATTGGTCTATCTTTTGACTGCTCTAAGCAAAATAAGCGTCAAGGAGTTTTTCCTGCCAAAAGAATGAAAAGAATGAATAGTGGTACTTACTATTTATTTATTTATGTATTTAAGTAGCGTATTATTTATTTTGGAATTTGTAATATTTATTATTTGTTTTTTAGTATTCTTATTTAGATAACCTGTGGTACGCCCCCTGCCTTTTCTTAAATTCATATAATTCTTTCCATCCAAAGGTTGCATGGAAGAGATCGCTTCTAAGCGATAAGGCAGCCCATTATACCTGTCGCATATAATGTATTTTTGTAATGATTAATTTGATTATGGTGTACAATAAAGAATTTCTGTATTGTATTGAATTGTAATAAGAGAGTACTCGCTACCAGATGGAGTCATTAATACAACGCATGTGGCGACATCTAGTGGTGAAAGGTGGCGTTTTTTCATTCGATCTTGCGGGCCAACTCTTGCGCCATCTAGTAAACTCGAACGATAACTGGTTGGCCCGATCAAATTATATTTGTAAACTTTTGGTAAATAATTTTTCTGTATTTGAAAAAAAACTCATCACCCGAATCACGTCCTATTTTTTACTATGAGATGAGGCATCTGTACAGTATGTATTATATTATCTGTATCCATTACCTTTAGGTTCCTAGTCCCGTGCGCTCACGCCGAAAGGGACCCTGTTAGGCGAGCCGCGCTGACAGACAAACTCACTAGGTAAGTGTGTATATACAGGGTGTTTGGTGGAGGGTTAGACAAACTCGGTGGGTGTGTAGGTGGATTGACACTGAGTTTGTCTAACCCTCCACCAAACACCCTGTATATATAATTCTTTCCATCCAAATGCTGCTGTATATATATATGTGTCACTATATATTATTGAACTTACTATTTTAAGGTACATGGAGAGAGCGGAAGAAATCAAGTTATATCTAAAAGATGGTACTTCTCAACAAAAGTCCAAACCGAGTGCAACACCTAGTCAAAATGGTAAGTAACTACTATTGTCCAACAATATTTAAAAAATATATATCCCTCAATACTAATTAGCCCGGCCTCACGCTCCATCGTCCGCCTGCGACGCAGGAGGTTGCGGGTTCGATTCCCGCCCCGGAACAATTGTGTGTACTATCTGCAGATATTTGTTCCGGGTGTTCTGGTCGTTTTCTATGTATAATAAAAAATATCTATCTATGTAATGTATTGTATTATGTATATCAGCCATCTAGTACCCATAACACAAGCTCTGCTTACCATGGGGCTAGATAATGCTGTGTGAATTGTCCAGCATTATTTATTATTTTATTTATTTATATTATTAGGGTTCCGTACCCAAAGGGTAATACGGGACCCTATTACTAAGACTGCCTTGTCCGTCCGTCTGTCACCAGGCTGTATCTCATGAACCGAGATGGTTAGACAGATGAAATTTCCACAGATGATGTATTTCTGTTGCCGCTATAACAACAAATACTAAAAAAACAGAATATAATAAATATTTGAAGAATTGCATCATCATCATCAGCCTATATTAGTCCACTGCTGGACATAGGCCTCCCCCAATGAGCGCCATAGCGCCCTGTCTTCAGCTTGCCGCATCCAGCATCTACCTGCAGTCTTTCGCAGGTTGTCATCCCACCTGGTCGGAGTGCGTCCAACACTACGTTTACCGAGTCGTGGTCTCCACTCAAGAACACGTTTGCCCCAGCGGCCGTCGGTTCTTCGCGAGATATGGCCGGCCCACTGCCACTTCAGCTCCACGAATTGTCATTTATTTATTTTATTTTATTTAAGGGGGCTCCCATAGGGGCAACCAACATGATTTTTTTTTTGCTCGATTTGCTCGATATTGGTAGCGAGGGACTTGGTCTTGAAAATCTGCCACTGGGTCTCGGACCATCTATACTAATATTATAAAGAGGAAAGGTTTGATTTTTTGTTTGTTTGTTTGTAATGAATAGGCTACGAAACTACTGGACCGATTTGAAAAATTCTTTCACTGTTGGGAAGCTACACTATCCCCGGTAAACATAGGCTATATTATATCGTCAAAAAAGTTAGGGATCCCTACTAAAACCGTGCGAAGCCGGGAAGGTCCGCTAGTTAGCAAGAAACTAAACACGATAACCTTATTTCGATGAATAAACTCGTGTCACCGAAGCCATTGTTGGAATTAAGTCGTTGTTAGGAATTGTTGCAGTTATGTGAACACGATAACTGATACATGGTATTTATTCCAGCCCAGTCTACCTCAGCTAACCCAACAGCGACGCCACGGTCGGAGCCGACCGTCCGACCGGTGCCCACGCCTACGCCCTCGCGTGGCAAGGAAGACGTTGGTTATGAGGAGTTTGTGCAGAACGAACAGAATAATCAGGTACCTATTTCGTTTTCTTGGTTAGTTTTCGCACGCCTTAGGATCAAGGCACATCATCATCAGCCTATAGCAGTCCACTGCTGGACATAGGCCTCCCCCAATGAGCGCCATAGCGCCCTGTCTTCAGCTTGACGCATCCAGCATCTACCTGCAGTCCTTGGCAGGTCGTCATCCCACCTGGTCGGAGGGCGTCCTACACTACGTTTGCCGAGCCGCGGTCTCCACTCTGAACACGTTTGCCCCAGCGGCCGTCATTTCTTCGCGAGATATGGCCGGCCCACTGCCACCTAAGCTTGCTAATTCTTTGATAAATAACTGAAATCATAAAAATTAAATCTCTTTCAGGAAACTCCAACCCCGCAAGCGAGCGAGCATTTGCGCGAACATTCGCCGGCGCCGACGAACGTTCGTTCGCGGCTGAAGCGACTGTTCGGACGGCAGGATTCGCTGCCGTTTCTCGAGCCAAGAGATTCTAGTATTGTAAGTCTATAGAGCTTCTTGCTCGTTTAATTCATTACTTAACACTTTGAGTGCTGAAATCACACGGTATGTGTTTTCTACAAGTGACTAATATGCGTAAATCCACACTAGCGCAGCGGCTGAGAAAATACAGATCTGTGTGACACAGCACAGCCGTAATATTTTTCGA
Source organism: Eupithecia dodoneata (assembly GCA_947044415.1). NCBI lineage: Eukaryota > Metazoa > Arthropoda > Insecta > Lepidoptera > Geometridae > Eupithecia > Eupithecia dodoneata. The sequence goes on from OX345684.1 coordinate 5,127,977, forward strand.
ACGAAACGCATGTGCGGCGCAACACAACCGCTGTGTAGAGCGGCAGCACGAATTTTTTAGGTTAAAAAAAGATCGCAGTCGTCGAAAAAAAATCGCAGTCAAAGTGTTAATAGAAATAGTGAGGTTGATTTATTCAATACCAGTACAAGTAAGCTTAGACGCTTACTTAGTGACCAATTCTTAAGTGTAACCTACATTATGTTATCTGTTTAAATCACATAGTTTTGTTTTTTAATTATTTTTCTAATCTTCATAAAGTCGTCAACCTACTTAGCTTCATAACCTAAATTTTTTTAATTATCTATCAGCGGAAACTTTTAATTAGCCGTCAGCAAACACGCACTGGGTCTTTCCAGGCAGGTTCTATATATGTACCTCGTTTGTAAACCTAGCTGAAAGTTTCTCCAAAATTTTGTAAATAAATAAATTGTTAGTTTTTATTCAATTCATTTATTACAAGAAATATGGTCATACAAGGTCTTAAACATTAGAATAGGTAGTTTCATACTTCACCGAAAATCGAATTTAACGCGGGTGAAATCGCGGTTAATAGCTAGTTTACTACTGGAGGACTATTTATAATATACCCATTGTAATAAAATAAATAATGCTGGACATTATCTAGCCCCATGGTAAGCAGAGCTTGTGTTATGGGTACTAGATAACTGATATACATAATACAATACATTACATAGATAGATATTTTTTATTATACATAGAAAACGACCAGAACACCCGGAACAAATATCTGCAGATCGTACACACAATTGTTCCGAGGCGGGAATCAAACCCGCAACCTCCTGCGTCGCAGGCGGACCTTCGCCCACCGCGCCACATCGGTCGTCGGTAAATATAATGTATGTGCTGCTGGTTTTCCTTGAATTAAATTTTAAAAGCTATGTCTTTCCTTTCAGACAAGCAACTCTTCAGAAGACAAGAATCAGAAAGCGATAGCTGAAAAGGACGACACCTGTCGGATAACATGAAAACTACATTACTAATTCTACTGGCTAAAGGTTGTCGCACACATAACACTGTCAGTGAGGCGTATAATAACCATAGAAGAATTGGAATTAGGAAACCCTGTACAATAATATATTACAAATATTGTTTGAGAAGATGACGTTATAATAATTGAAAAATGAAATGAAATGTATTTATTTGTTAAAAGACTTACACAGAACATATTATAAATAAATAAATAATGCTGGACAATTCACACAGCATTATCTAGCCCCATGGTAAGCAGAGCTTGTGTTATGGGTACTAGATAACTGATATACATAATACAATACATTACATAGATAGATATTTTTTATTATACATAGAAAACAACCAGAACACCCGGAACAAATATCTGCAGATCGTACACGCAATTGTTCCGAGGCGGGAATCGAACCCGCAACCTCCTGCGTCGCAGGCGGACCTTCGCCCACCGCGCCACATCGGTCGTCAAAATATTAAACTTAAATGTAAACAAAACGTGTTGATAATTGACATCATCTCTGTGCGTATGATCAGCGCCATCTATTGGGCTCTAATGTAAATAGGATTTTATTTTTTTATTTATATTTAATATTTTGAAGACAGACAGTACATAGAGATTATAAAGAGTTACAATAAGGATTTACATAGACCATCTTATCTTCATCATCATCAGCCTATAGCAGTCCACTGCTGGACATAGGCCTCCCCCAATGAGCGCCATAGCGCCCTGTCTTCAGCTTGACGCATCCAGCATCTTCCCGCAGTCCTTCACAGGTCGTCATCCTTCCTGGCCGGAGGGCGTCCTACACTACGTTTGCCGAGTCGTGGTCTCCACTCAAGAACACGTTTGCCCCAGCGGCCGTCGGTTCTTCGCGAGATATGGCCGGCCCACTGGCACTTCAGCTTGCTAATTCTCAGAGCTATGTCGATAACTTTGGTTCTCTGTCGGATGTATTCGTTGCGAATCCTATCCTTCAGAGATACTCCGAGCATAGCTCTTTCGTTAGCTGGCTGAGCGACCTTGAACAATTTCTACTGGTACTTTTATTACTGACAGGATGTGTGGACAAATGTGCTACAACCTTTATATAAGTCCCACGCTTCTAGTTCGTAAAAGACATGAATATTGTTGTTATTTTTGTTTGAATTATTATCTTTAAGTAATAGATTTTTATCGTCTCTGAAGATGTGCCTTGCTTATACGTTGTAAATGCATAATATTTTGTTAGTACCTAAGCATTTTATTATATTTTTCAAATGTTTTCTGAAGTTGTTTTTTACTTTCAAAGAAAAATAATGCTTAAATTTAAGGTTAAGTTATTCTGCACTAGCTGCGCCTAAATCTATGTGTCAAATGGTTTATAAACCTTCCTCTTGAATCACTCTATCTATAAAAAAAACCGCATCAAAATCCGTTGTGTAGTTTTTAAGATCTAAGCATACATAGGGGACAGACAGACAGACAGCGGGAAGAGACTTTGTTTTATACTATGTAGTGACAATTCAATACATACGTTTTATTGCACATCAAGATAAATAAATAAAACAGAAAATAACAAACAAAGGTATGATGCACAATGGGCGGTCTTATCGCTAAGAGCTAATACTTCAGGCAACCTTTGGATGGACATAGATATTTTTTTAAATAAATAAATCTGTATGTCCCTATGTATGCTTAGATCTTTAAAACTACGCAACGGATTTTGATGCGGTTTTTTTAGTAGATATTGTTTCATGGTTTATAAACCATTTGACACAAAGATTTACACGCGGGCGAAGCCGTGGGGCGCAGCTAGTTTAGTATATAGTGTGATTCCTATGTAGATATCTATTGCTTTCGTTCGGGCGTCCATGGCTAAGCAAGTATTATACCTACAATATGACAACATCACTTTCAAACTTCTACCAAAACTATTCATAATTTTTTTTTACACTGGCAGAAAAGTGGCAACCCAGACACATTGCCAAATCAAAGAAGTCAAGTTAAAACTCTGACGTAGTTATTGCATTGTCTTTGGTCAAATGGGGTGTAAGGGGGACTCCAACATCTCGTCTCCCAAGCCAACCTAACCTGCACGTGGTACACCCTGCTAGATAACAAACTGTGAGTAGAATTTCTTGTGAAAATATCAAATAATCTTCATAATTTCATGAGTCCCTCATTAATTTTACAATTATTTCCATTACTTGAATACAACAAAAAAACAAACCAAAAACAAAAAGATTATAAACCGAATGTTTTATAATCTTTTTAATAAAAAAAATATATAAAATTTTTGCTGCCAAAAAAAAAAACATTGAGAAGTAGGGAAAAAAAAGATATTCCTACAAAACCCAAGGACCGAGGGGTCGTCACCCCTCGAGTTGACGCCGGGGTAATGAGGCCAAGCCTCGAGGCCCCTCTCTGTGCCCCCACCAGGGCCGGAAAGAAATCTATAGATTGTCATAACTTGACACTGGCAGAAAATTGTCCAACCAGACACTGTTGCCATTGACAAAGCATTATTATCATTATAGTAATCTCTTTGGTCAAAACAGAGTAAATTCAAAACAAGACAAGAATTTTTACGAAATTCTCGTTATATTGAAGTAAATTTGCAGTTGTAATTGTTCATACAATGGGAAAATATCACTGAAATTGTAACGTAAGTATCTACCTACCTATTCCTGCTATTAACACTTAGTGCTGAAATCACACGGTATGTGTTTTCTACAAGTGACTAATATGCGTAAATACACACAAGCGCAGCGGCTGAGAAAATACAGATCTTTGTGACTCAGCACAGCCGTAATATTTTTCGAACGAAACGCATGTGCGGCGCAACACAACCGCTGTGTAAAGCGGCAGCACGAATTTTTTAGGTTAAAAAAAAGGTCGCAGTCGTCGAAAAAAAATCGCAGTCAAAGTGTTAAGCCCAACTTGGAGGTTTGCCTTCGAGCTACAATACATACATCTAGATTTCGGGTCACATACAAAATCAAAGCTAAAAGACGTCTACGTGAATATATATATCTAAGTATACAGCTCAGCTACATTTAATTACAATGGGTAGGTACATATTTATATAAAAAAAAAACAAAAGGAATTAATATTGGAACTTACTATTTAAATATTTATGTATTTAATATGTTCTACTTACACATATTATATGTATGTACGAGTATTATTTAGTTTGGTATTTGTTATATGTTTTTTTTTTTAGTATGTACCTATTCTTGTTATGTTCTTATTTTTTTAGATAACCTGTGGTACACCCCCTGCCTTTTCTTAAATTCATATAATTCTTTCCATCCAAAGGTTGCCTGGAAAAGATTCGCGACGCTTCTAAGCGATAGGGCCGCCGCCCATTGTTTACGATAAAATATTCCACCATCTTGATAACACCAAACGATCTGAGAAAGAAACTAGGATTTGGATTACACTAAATAAATGGTAAGTTGTCAGAATAATATCCTACCGACCCAAAGCTTCGCAAGCGGAATTCCCTTGATTTTCAATTTACGGGTAAAATATAGTCTAAACTCATGTTTATCCAAAACTGCGAGTGTAAAACAACGGTTGGATCCGCTGTGTGATTGATAACGTTAAAACCACCCATCAAATAATTGACATTTCGAAGCCATTTCAATGGCCTAGAATGTCCTCTAAATAGCATTCGCCATACAATTTTAAATGCGAAACTGCTTTCGAATGTCATTGTAGGTACTTACGTAGTGTGAAGGACAAAATATACTGATAAATTGTTAAGTCTACGTCAAATAACTAAAACATATATTTTACATTGAGAATGACAGGAATATAGAATAATGTTTGTGTCTCTCTCCCGCCAATTGTTATGATAATTGATGATTCATTGGTCACTGTGTTAATAATTTTGCGGAGGTCTTAACAAGGGAAATATATATTTGTCCCGCAAAACATAAAAAACAAATTAAATAGGCATTTGAAGTCGGTTGTAGTTGTATTTTTTTTTATTTCAATGGAAAACTAACTGCTTATAAATCTTAAGTAAGTAGGAACATTTGTGACGTAACTAAAGCTTAACAGTTTTCACTTATGATACTAAAATATGCTTAAACTAAAATTGATATCTAATATAAATAACTTGTTTAATAACAACCCAATGAATACAAGAAAAAAAAAACAACAAATGAACTAAAAGTGTTTTGTCTGCTCGCCCAGTTGTACAGATAATTTATAAAGCTGGCTTCCCACGGTCCGCGATTCTGCGGATCATCACGCACAGCCGACGATCACGGACGGCAACGCACGCAGACAGGGCTCTTCCCACGGTGCGTGCGGTCTGTGTAGATCTTTTGATAACTTCATTTCAAAATGCAAAGTGAAAGAGAACGCGTTCACGCGAGTGAAACGAGGCGCCGCACCGCACCTTTGAAGTTACCGCCTCGCGACGGATACCGGCGCACCACCACAGTCGTCCTCTGCGACCACGGACGAGACCCTTCCCACGGTGCGTGGTGCGGGCTGGTGCGCGTGCGTCCGCAATATTACGCACCGTGGGAAGCCGTGTTTCGCGTGAAAGCGTTCTCTTTCACTTTGCATGTTGAAATGAAGTTATCAAAAGATCTACAGACCGCACGCACCGTTGGAAGAGCCCTGTCTGCGTGCGTTGCCGTCCGTGATCGTCGGCTGTGCGTGATGATCCGCAGAATCGCGGACCGTGGGAAGCCAGCTTAAGAGTTACATAAATCCATTTTACCCATAGAGATAGCAAAAACATCGAATTACATAAATAATTATTTTTAAACTTACGCGATGCGAACACATGGTATTGTTGCAACGGGGATTTATTGCTTTTATTTACCTATTTTTCCCGACGTTTCAACAGGTTACCACGGGAACGTCGGGAAAAATAGGTAAATATATAATTATCGAATTACTATGCCTTAAGGTGAAATGAGTCCCAAGCACGTTTTGACTTAACGGAAAATCAATTTTAAGGGAACAAAACACCTATTTTTCGAATATATTTTGATGAGGTTCAAAAGTTTAGGATATTAGTTAGTATGTTATGGGAGTCGAAACACGATTGACTAAACTTGACTCGATAGAAAAAATGGCAAAGTTTCCTCTAAATCTTCATTTTTACATAGATATCTCTACGGAAAACCAGTTTTATTTGCTAGACATTTAATATTATTGTAATGAAATTTCTTCTACGTGTTCCCTAACAAATACTTTAGACGATTATGATTTTAGTTTTTTGAGAAACAGTATTATTTTTGAGCTATAACAAATGTAAAAATAAAAACCAGTGAAATTGCGCGCGGGCCGGTCATTCTGCCGCTCTTGCCTCCCTTTCTCGCCTTCCCCGCGCGGCGTTAGTTCGTCCTTGTCTCGAAAAAGCGAACTCATTTCGCCTTAAACATGCATTGGGTTCAATTATAGCGATGACGTCATAAGCAAATCGAACTTAATTTGAAAGCTATACGTTTTAATATAATCGTTATGAAAGGAATTGCAACATTTTTAATGATAACAAATTATAATTAAATATAACATAATGTTTTACAATTCAGCAAGAAGAAAAGCATCATCTAGCCCAGTGGTTCTCAACCTTTTAGTCATGAGGGACCATTTTACCTAGAGAACACATGTTGAGCTTAGCTTGGGGCTAGATTCTAGCCCCAAACTAAGCTCAACATGTGTTATTACTTATAATAAGTTTAGTTTTTGAATTAATTTGACAGTATCAAAAGGATGCCTGTAAATTTTGTTTTAAATCATTGATTTGCTAAAAAGGTGACCATTAGGAGAAAGAAGAAGAAATAAAATATATTTATTGATTCACTGTAGGTACAACTTGTTACTACATAGTACTTATAAAATAAAAAATTGACTACTTAACTATAAAGAACAAGCGACTCTAAAAAGCGAACCAATTGGTCCTGTCTCAGCATAATAAATAAAAAAAAATAAAAAAAATGATTTTATTTCAGATAACTTAAATGATACGTAATTTGTTAGTAAAATTAAACACTAAGAACTTATAACTAGGGTTAGTTATACCTAATACTAGAAATTAAAACTAAATTAAATTAAATCACTCTCTCCATGAAACATTTCCACAGGGGAGAGGTGATTCTACCTGCTATAGTGTTTAGGATGGTGTTGGGGCTGTCGCGTACCCTGCGCATCAGGGATGCGGTCTTTTTACGGAGGATGGCAGCAAAGCCATCCGTCTGATATTCCGCAAACATTCCCGATGCACTGCAAAATCGAGGCAGTCCCAACATCATCCTAAATACATTGTTGTACTGGACACGTAGGGTCTCCAGCGCATGCTATAATGTTGCTTTACATCTCCACAAGAAGGAGTTAGGGACGGTATATATATTTTTCAGTGAAGATAATGTCAGCATATTTCTTTCTGTATTATCAGTATAATGAATGTAGGCTGGCAACATTTTTAACACTGTCATTTTATTTTCGTTTTTGCAACATCTAGATTGACATCTTTATAAGTACCTACGCTAGGATTTGTCTGGGAAAGTACTTACTATAGTTTGACCGAAACCGCTGTACCGCGCCTGAGGTATGCGAGCGGCGAGACGGGGGGGAAGTATCGGCCGCTCCGATCCATCAGTCTGCCGTCAACGCGTACTCTTGCTCTTTTTTCCTCGCCCCCCACCTCGCCGCACTTTCCTAAGGAGCGGTACAGCGGTTTCGGTCAAACTATAATACTAATGTAAATATATAATTATATATAACTAGCGGACCCTCCCGGCTACGCACGGTTTTAGTAGGGATCCCTAACTTTTTTGAAAATATAATACAGCCTATGTTCACCGGGGATAGTGTAGCTTTCCAACGGTGAAAGAATTTTTCCAATCGGTCCAGTAGTTTCGGAGCCTATGCATTACAAACAAACAAAAAATCAAACCTTTCCTTTTTATAATATTAGTATAGATGTCTAACAATCATGATATTGCTATTTTTCGGTTTGAAGTATGGTTGCTGTTACACCGGTGAAATGACATGCATATAATGGATATTATATCCAGGGCCACTCTGCTACCGTACAGCAAAAATATGTGCATTCAAATAGTGTCTTTAACTCGTAACATTTAGATTCATTTCATAATTATTTTTATTTTATTTTAAGCCATTATTGTCCCACTGCTGGGCAAAGGCCTCCCTTTTCTCCTTCCACCCCTCGCGATCCAATGCTGCAACAGGCCACGATGGAAGATTTGCCTCGAGCTCGTCACGCCATCTCATCCTGGGCGTTCCGCGTCGCCTCTTAGCGTTGGGTGGGCTCCACTCTGTGGTGATCTTTGCCCACAAGTCGCTGGACATGCGACAGACGTGTCCGGCCCAGTTCCACTTCAGGCTTCCGGCTGTCTGACCAACGTCAACGATGCTTGGAGCGTAGTATGCTGTTCCGCACGCGGTCCGACAGCTTGTCTCCTAAGATACTACAAATTAAATATGAAATATTCATTTGTAGTGTCTTAGTATTTCATAATAATATAATAATAATAATAAATCATTTATTTCAGACCATAGAAAAGTGACAGAATCTTATTTAACTTATTCTACGGTCCATAGTAATATATACCTTAAAACTAGCATACATAGAATATTAAAATCAAAAGCATCACATGACATACAGCTCTGGGCTGGGCCACTCGTTTAAACGAGTGAAATTTGCAAATTTCTAAAGAAAAAACATATTTTAACTCGGCTTAGGAAATTGTATTATTGAAATTTTACTTACTGAAAATATTTTTCGCTAGGTAGACTATCTAGCTTTCAAATGAGACTACTTTGAATAAAATACGCTGTTTATTCAAAAAGTAACAAAGAAAAAACCAGATGAAGTACTTTTCATTAAAAAAATAATTAAATCGGCTTTATTTTTGAGATAGGTAACATATAATTTTTTATTTTTTGTTTTTATCGATAAATACCTATAAACCTAATGTCGTGTATCCGCACATCTCGTTTGATTAATATTCAGCAATACACATTGTATAAACAACTGAAGAAATATGTAGTTAGAATTGGTTTCTTGGTACCTTGTATAAAAAATTTTTAAAGCGGACACTACTATACGAAAAATTATGTTTTAGATATAACTTGCATGATTTGGACCTTGGGTATATTATTTAAAAAGATAACACGGGATATAAATAATTTATTTATAATATTATTTGTAAATGGTTTATCACTGTTAAATAAAAATAAATAAATAAATATAACTGGACAATCCACATAGCATCATCTAGCCCCAAGCTAAGCCGAGCTTGTGTTATGGGTACTAGATGACTGATATACATAATACAATATATTACATAGATAGATTTTTTTATTATACATAAAAAAATAACAATAATAATTTTTTAGGTGTATTTTTGAGGAGGTGGGAGGCTAACGAAGAATCATGGATGTCCAAAATCGAATGATGAATAGTCCTGAAAGTTCATATTTTGTTAGACTGTGGTCAGAATATAAGATATATCTTGCCGTTGCCTTTGTTGCTGTTCTCTTAGCAATATATTTTATTTACAGTAGCCAAACAGCAGGAATTGTAAAAAATGAAAACATTTTATGTAATTAATGATTAATGAATCAATAGATTACCTAATTTAAAACTAGTTGACGGAACACGATGTAAAAATTGTATTATAATGTTGTGTGACCATGAATATTTTTTTATTTATTTGTCTTAGGCAAGGGCTTACATAGAAAATTGTGAAATTTTAAAGTTTTTCGCGAAATATTCTTCACCTTTGCGCGTATCCTAAAAAAACAACGTATCTACAGGGTAAGAAAGATTGAAATTTTGGGAACAGAATTTACTTGTTTCCTTCATCTATGACCCAAGCCAGTTCACAAATGTAATTTTTTTATTGTAACGGGATAAAAATAAGATAATTCTGTGAAATAAACTGTGTCACGCATTATCTTGAATATCCCATGAAACATTCGCTCGAATATGGATAATAATTTTAATTGTTTTCGTATTATAACTTTATTGATGTCTAAAAAAACGAATTGAATTGAAAAACGTTATGGAGAAAACTGAGGCAAGTTCGTTCGAGAAGATATCCTATAGTTGTATCCTATCCTATCTAGGTATGCTTTTCTTTTTAGTTATACTTTAATTCTGTTTTTTGTGTGTGCTAATAAAAAAATCTATTCCAATCTTATCGGTGATGCCAACAACCGAGCTTGCCTTAGTACGTTTTTCAATTCAATTCAATTCGAATTCTTTATTTTCAGACAACAAACACAAAATTACAAAAAGAAAATATAATTACTGTGAATAAATAGAACCAAAATAACTAAATTTAGAGTATAAGTAATTTCACCCAGTGGTGTCGTATTGGACGGTCATATTTATTAGATATGACTTTCAGGATGCTGTTGTTACTACCTGTTTTTTGAAGGATGATTTTGATAGATCTTTAATATAAAAAAAACTTTTTAGGTATATTTTCGGGAACAGCCAACCTTCTTGGTTTAACCTTTAAATACGAATGGACGGAAATGCAGACGAGGCAAAGAATACAGATATACAGAGCTCACCGTCGGCGGCAAAGAAAATAATTATACAAGGCCCACAGTTGTCGTCAAAAGCCTTTTTAAAAGAGAAAAACTTACCGCCCGCGGTCGTGAAAATCAGTCCGAGCGGTATACAGTCACCGGCAGTAATAATAGTTCCAAATGAGGCAGAAACAGGCCTAAGCAACTCGGAGGACGACGTAGATACACCGGCAGTGAACTCGAATCACAACCGTAACGTAATTATATTGTATGTGTCCATATTTGCCTTTTCTGTGGGTATCATGGGAGTGTTGATCTATATTTGGGTAGTGACGGCTTAATTGTCAGGAATAGGTAGGTGTAAGTGTGTGTGTTCATATGATCTGAATAAAGCTGAATCTTGTTTAGAAATTATGGTTTTGCTTATATTTTAAGTGGTTTTTATTACCCTACATAGTATAAAACAAAGTCGCTTCGCGCTGTCTGTCTGTCCCTATGTGCTTAGATCTTTAAAATTACGCAACGGATTTTAATGCGGGTTTTTAAAATAGATAGAGTGATTAAAGAGGAAGGTTTATAAACCATTTGACGCATAGATTTGCACGCGGGTGAAGCCGCGGGGCGCATCTAGTAATAAATAAATAGCTATTCGAATTACGTGAAGCTTCTAAGTGCCAGTAGTTGGCAACGTCAAACTAACTTCTGTGAATAATGCGAATATTTGAAAAATAACTTCTGTGAATAATGCACACATGGCATGCAACAAACTAGGTACTAAATAAACGTAGGTCACCTAAAAAATTCTGCTCATTATTTCTAGAGAATTCAATTGAAAATTGACTCAATTGAATTCAATATTATTCCTCCACCTCCGCAATGTCCTAACTATTTGGTTACACGGAACGAGACTGCGGGAAATGAGCCACTCTAGACTCATACGACGACCTCCGTAGCGCGATGGGCGAAGGTTCGACTGCGACGCAGGAGGTTGCGTATTCGATTCCCGCCTCGGAACCATTGTGTGTACGATCTGCAGATAATTGTTCCCGGTGTTCTGGACGTTATTTATGAAATCTATTGTATTAATTAAGTATTTATATCATTTATCTAGTCTAGTACCCATAACACAAGCTCTGCTTAGCTTGCGCTAGACGATGCTGTGTGGATTGTCCAGCATTATTTATTTATTTAATGTGTGCTTAAAGTTTACTAAAGATTTTATTATTGTATTAGTTTATTTCAAACCATCATAAAAAATCAATAAAATTATGACACACACATCTTAAAAATAAACAAGAAATTATATTTATTGAAATGCTATGACCTTGAGTAAGTTTTCGCTGTTTCTTTTACATAATAAAAAACTTTATTTAAATTATAAGGAAACAACATTTCATTCAAAGTATTGGCCATCAGTTTCTCCTATCTCTCTGGCAGTATATGAATTCCGCGTCAGAAAATATTGCGGGTAAAGATGAGCTAATTCAAATGAGCCCTAACAAGAAGGTTCTACTGTGATTTACTGAGGAGTTCTGAAATGAAATGAAATGAAAAGTTTTTATTTCTTTAAGCTTACAAATAAGCACTTAGACAGGTCATATTTTATACTATTAAAATATTTTATAGTTCACCTAAATTTTTTGTCCACCAGTGGAAGAAGTGAGAAGAAACCACTAGTATGTTCATAACTTATGTGTCTAGTACATTTGATTTGCTTATCTGTAAGTTGTTAGATTTTGAGTTGGAGCAAAACTCGTTCCAAGCTTTTTTCTGCTCAACAGACCCGGATTATATCATAGGTAGTATTCACTACCTATCTACTATGGCTGATCTGATCTAAACGAACTTTCAATGAAGACTCATTTTACAAAAAATACTTAGGTTAAATTTTAATATGTAAGTACTTACCCGAACTTATGGGGTTGTATTTTATTATTTACACGTTACCAACACGTAAACAAACTTTTTTATAGAATTTTATACACAATAACGAAAACGCTTTCTCATAATCAGCGCTTACGCATAATTGCCGCGCGGTTGGAATGTCGTAACTCAGGTAAAACGTCGGAGTACTTTACATAAAATAACAGTCTATTCTTATGGTGTATGTAAGATTTTCGCTATTAAATTAGATGTTTAAAATGTAGTAACTGCTCGATAAACATACACCAGCCCTGAGTATATTGTTGTATCTTTGGCAACGTAAAATTTTGGGGCGGCATAATGCTGTATCTCTTTTAAATCAATGTCCGTAATAGAAAATATAATGTTCTAACTGTTTTATAAACTGTACGTATTGTCGTATCTATTTCATTTTTGAAAGTTGCGATTTTTACTTTATTTACAGCAATTAGTCGTGTAACCAGTACAAAAACATGGAAAAAACCAAGGGCGTATCATTTTTTTTTTTTCATCGTAGAAAGACGAGACATAGACCGTTCGACGCGGCTTTTTTGTTTATCAACAATCATGCAAAAAGTTTATTTTGATTTAGGCCAATTTTTGAGATACGACGTTTCCGCTTTCTGCCGTCGATATTGAGATTCCAGTTCAAACTATTATGTCGCCTCAGTTGCCTAAACTAGACTGAAAACTCTGTAATATAGGCAGCTGTGCTCCCTCTACTATGTTACACAAATTGTTTGAAAGATGAGGATAAAATATTAACATACAATAATTAAGGAATTATGATAAAAATTGGCTATAGTTTGACCGAAACCGCTGTACCGCGCCTGAGGTATGCGTGCGGCGAGACGGGGGAGGGGGGGGGAATATCAGCCACTCCGATCCATCAACCCGTACTCTTGCTTTTTCTTCCTCGCCCCCCACCTCGTCGCACTTTTCTATTTTTATTATCAACTAGCTGCGCCCCGCGGCTTCGCCCCCGTGGAAATCCATATGTCCAAATGGTTAAAATTAAATGATAAAAAGTATCCTATGTTAGACTCCTGGTTCTAAGCTACCTCTCCACCAATTTTTAGCTAAATCGGTTCAGCCGTTCTCGAGTTATAAGTGTTGTAACAAACACGACTTTCTTTTATATATTATAAATGAGTTTTTAAATGATCTTAATAACTACTTATATTAATTAGTCATAATTATTGCATGCTATAATATAGTGAGGCATGAGTGCATTACTTAGAACTAAACAACCTTTATACCACGTTTGAGGTAATAAATATAATTGAACTAGCTGCGCCCCGCGGCTTCGCCCGCGTGGAAAGCAATTTTACCATATTTTCTCAACGTTTAAACCATCCCTGGACTACGATAAAGATTCAAAACCAAAATCAGCTAAATCGGCCCAGCCGTTACAGTGTTTTAGCAAGACTAACGAACAGCAGTCGATTTTATATATAAAGATTTGAAATTCCACGAACGGGCTACTACTATGCAGCCATCTTTGAAGAAACAGCGGGAACTTATTCAAGGTCCTATATTTCTAGGGTTGTTCCCAAAGTGCTCCCGACCCATGCACAGATGTATGGACCCGTCGCCAATCGCTTTGCTCGGGCTGTGCGTCTCTCGTATGCGATGTATTACATTTAACTTGCTTGTACACATTTTGCTGTTATCACCTTCTTGTTATATTAGTAATAGTAATATTAGCGATTGCATTAGTTATAATCGTGCTACAACTGATTTCTTAGATGTATGTTTTTAAATAAAATCATTTTTCCTATTTTGTTTGTTAAATTTATATAGTCTTCATGATCATCGGCCTAAGTTAGTCCACTCCTGGACATAGGCCTCCCCTAGGCCTCCCCCAACGAGTGCCACAGCGCCCGGCGTTTAAGATGTATTTTTTTAATTAAATAATTTGTCATACTTGGTTGTTTTGTTAGATTTATGTACGCCATTAACAAATATATATACGAAGTTGACGCGTCAACGGATTTCGATGATTCAAGAGGAAGGTTTATGAACTATTAAACACATAAATTTACGTGCGAAGCCGCGGGGCGCAGCTAGTTATTAATAAATGTTTATCTGTTGTTTGAAGGGTGAATTAGTCGGGAGTGTTCTTAGCTATGTTTGATGAAAATCAGTGTTAGGGTAAATAAACACAGCATCTTCTGTGCTTCCGACAGTATTCTGGTATTAGTAAAATATTGTTTTCAGTACCTAGCTAATAAGTTATTCGTCAAAAAACATTTATAAAGGTTTAGGTTTACACATATTTTACTCTCAAAAAGGACACAGTCACTTACATGAGAATAGTTACCTATTTAGCTTAGTGTAAACAATTTGTATTTGTAAATATAAGCTGTTGGATCCATAGCTAAGGCATTAATTAGATATTGCACAAATTAATTTAAAAGATAGGTAACAACACAATAGGAATAAAATTACAAATAAGATTAGATTAAAGTACACTTTCTCGGAATTAACAATATTACTTTAAGGGTGACAAATCAACATCGAGCTATGCTGCGCTGTACTGCGCTGTGACTATGTTTGGTCAACTCGCTCGTCTAATATTTTAATGAGGATACAAACAAACCATGCTGTGCTGCGCTGTGTGAGGCTACGCTCTGTTTAAAAACGCAGTAGTCTCGAGCGAGGCGCGCTACCCGCCGTGCTGAGCCGCGCTGTGCCGAACTGTGCTATGTTTTATATGGACTTATTAACGAATGTAAATAATTATAATGATTTTTAGTCATTCGCAAATATTTAAAAAAATCGTCTTCAGTGGCAATATTCTTTAGAAAATTAAATTCTCCGTATTTTTTACGTATGGTGTGTGGTAACAAGCTACCGTGACTGGACTCTTTTAACGACAAAATAACACATAAAATATCCATATCCGCTTCTTCTTCACTTTCATCTTCATCGGATTCAACTATGTTGATGTTGATTTGTCACCCTAAAGCGCCCTAACATAGCAAGCGTTGTGAAGTCATTAAGGGCAAAGAAGGCGAGCGCAGCGAGCAACAGGACGGACTTTAGCACACAGCGCGTATCATCGTCATCATCAGCCTATGATAGTCCACAGCTGGACATAGGCCTCCCCCAATGAGCGCCATAGCTCCCTGTCTTCAACTTGCCGCATCCAGCATCTGCCTGCAGTCCTTCGCAGGTCGCCATCCCACCTGGCCGGAGGGCGTCCAACACAATTTTTTTTGTATTTATTTATTTTTAAAGAATATAAATAATTACTTACATTAACACTCTTTAAACCCGTATCGGATTGACCCGAACGCTACATTCCTTGGGTTTCAATATTAAAATAAAGTGTACATAACTTTGTACAGGGGAAATAGCTTACATACTGAGTGCCATACCCACCATTAGATCATAATATGACCCAAAGGTAAGTATGGCACTATGCTATGGCGACTACGTTTGCCGAGTCGCGGTCTCCACTCAAGAAATGAAAATGAAAATGAAAATGAAAATGAAAATGAAAATGAAAATGAAAATGAAAATGAAAATGAAAACGAAAATGAAATGAAATGAATTTATTTGTTAAAAGACTTACACAGTACATAATAAACTTAAAGGTAAACTAAACGTGTCGGTAATCATGTAAGTCCAGTAACAAAATGGCTTTGCCTCAGCATGAGTTGGGTGACTAGCAAGCTAGCAACCAACGCTGGTCTGTAGTCAAGAAGACGTTACCCCACGTTTAGTTCAACGTATCATGGTCGCTGCGAATATTTACGCCGCGTAACGACTTTACCCCCATATCTTTAGTCGTATCGACCACAATAGGTTTTTTGACAACATTGAAAATATGCTACTAATTGTGGTCATCCTATCAGTTAATAGCCTAAAAAACATTTTTCGCTTTATTTCAACTAAATTATGTACCTATATTTTTTGCAAATTACACGAAACAAAATGTAATAATTTATTGAATTTTATCCGAGACGAGAACGCCCTGTTGTTGGTTACAACTCTGGTGACGTCACATGCAAGTAAACACATTCCTCGAACGATTGTTGTTCGCGTTTTGCGTTTTCTGTGTGTTAAATTCAATCTGTGAGCTATTTCTGAAGCATTTTCTGTAAAATTTTGATAAATATTATAACTAGTGGCATAAATATTCGTCCATGTTGTTCGTTGTTTACTTGCGTGTGACGTCACACGTGTCACGTGACCAGCGCCATTACAGAAACATTGTTTTTGGCGCGGTTTGGAAAATTTAAACTTTAACATTGATTTTTATAAATAATAATGTAGATCGCCCGGAAATATTAATGTAGTGTTTTTATTATGTAATAAATAATAATTTTAAACGATTTCCAAAATTTGTCAAATAGCCTATTCAACCTCTACACAAACATCAAACGAGTTCGGTTTGCTTGAACGTAAAAAAATTCCTTAATGTTCGAACTAACCTTAGAAGATTTTTCATTCCAGTGAAGAAATGAACTATCATCTCAAGGTACCTCGCGACCTGCCTTGAATGCTACTCAAAAGAGCTTTTTGTTATTTATACACTTATTTGCGTGGAGTTTATATTTAACCAAATTATCGACTAAGCATACCGAACTCGAGTATGTTTTGATGGAATGCTCGAGGTTTAACGGAAATAACGCGTGAAAAGGCGTTATTCACGTTAAGATGCGCCTTAACACGCGTTAATCGCGCTAAAATTACCGTAATAACGCTGATAACGCGCGTTACGTTAAATAGTATGGTAGAACCACAGACGAGTTTGAGTGAAGGATTAGTTGAAGAATGATCTTATGCGTCCTGTACACGTTGGGCCAATGCGTTGGGCCAAGGCGTTGGGCCTAAGTGTAGAGACCTACTTGGCGCATATTGGAAGTTGGCGGCCAATTTTGGCTCGCAAACCGACTAGTGTCGGTTTTTTGTGCACACATCAAAGGATCTTGGCGCGCTCCGCAAACAGTGTTCACACGTTGGCGTCTTATTCAGTTCGCCTCTATTCGTCAGCAAAGACAGTCGTGTTGCGTGCGTGTGAGATTTACTGAGAGATTTTTTTATGTCGTACGCCAATGTGTGAACGCAATCCGGATAGTTGGCTCAACGCCTTGGCCCAACGCATTGGCCCAACGCCTTGGCCCAACGTGTACAGGACGCATTTAAATATGGGGATTAGATAAAGATGTTGTTTTCCAGTTTAATTATGGACCCGCTAAAAACAGGGAGTAAACGAGTTTTCGACCCTAAAACGCAGCCCATCTTTATACAACGCGGATCAATTTATGGAGAGAATACGTGCCTCGGGCGACATCACAGAGCTATTAGCATCGGTATATGGATTATGTCTGGTATATCGCTTATTGTCATTACTGTAATTTTTGTGTGGGCGTATGCGCTAACGTAAGTTTATGGTGGAAACTCTTCCCATATAAATAAAGCGAGAAGAGCGGAGAATCACTGCAGTTTATTTGGAGAAGGTTGTAAATAAATAAATAATGCTGGACAATTCACACAGCATTAGCCCCATGGTAAGCAGAGCTTGTGTTATGGGTACTAGATAACTGATATACATAATACAATACACAATACATTACATAGATAGATATTTTTTATTATACATAGAAAACGGGGCTGTGTGGTGTCGGCCGTGATAGAATAGCACCACCCCAACTCTTCCCGTGGGTGTCGTAGGAGGCGACTAAGGGACATACACCGGGGGGCGGGCAGCAGCGTCCCTTGCAGCACACTCCCTATACTGCGATCCCCAACCCGCATGCCCAGCGTGGGGATTATGGGCATCAACCCCCCCATGGATAGATACGCCAAAAGAATGTGGCCCCCAGTTCCCGGCCGCCTCGCTATTCCTGGCCATGGTAGCGGCCACGGTAACGGCGGGGCAGGGGGTGCTAGGAATCCCCGGGCTACATCAGGCTACCAAACTCTACCTAAACTGACCCTGGCTACGTTTAACGGACGCACTCTGAGGCTTGACCATCATCTAGCGCAGTTGGAAGTGGAGTTAGAGAACATTAAATGGCATGTTCTGGGGTTATGTAAAGTCCGTAGATAGGGGGAGGACACCATAACCCTAGACTCGGGCCATCTTCTCTACTTTCAGACCTCCCCCAATGAGCGCCTATGTCCAGCAGTGGACTAATATAGGATGATGATGTTTAGATACGGCAGATATAATACGGCTTTAGTAGGTACTCAAGCCATTCTCATGATAGATACAATAAATATAAATAAATAAATAATGCTGGACAGTCCACCAGCATTATCCAGCCCCAAGCTAAGCAGAGCTTGTGTTATGAAATGAAAGTTTATTTCTTTAGGCTTACAAATAAGCACTTAGACAAGTCATATTTTATACTATTCATTATTATAATAACATTATTTTGATGTTCACTTAATTTTTTTGTCCACCAGTGGAAGAAGTGAGAAGAGGCCACTAGTATGTTCATAACTTATGTGTCTAGTACATAATTATGGGTACTAGATGACTGATATACGGAATACAATAATATTAAATAGATAGATATTTTTTTTATTATACATGCATATCGACCAGAACACCCGGAACAATAATCTGCAGATCGTACACACAATTGTCTTGAGGCGGGAATCGAACCCGCAACCTCCTGAGTCCCAGGCGGACCTTCGGCTCATATACAGTACGGAAACTAGGAACAAACACTCGAAACGGCACACTCACACAGAGTTGATGAAATAAATACCTACGCTCCATTATAGCACTAGGGTTGTCACTTTTCTTGTTTTTGATATATATTTTTTATTAAGACGTCTTGTTTCTGTAGTGATCAATAAATGGAATTGAAATAACTAGCTTAGAAATGTGGTCTAGTATAATATAATAATATCTTCGTCTGGTCGAACCGACGCGTGACCCGAGATCTGGCGAGTATGTTGCGCAGCGCATCAGCCAGCATTGCCATACAGAGTGGCAATGCAGCCAGCGTCTTGGGGACGCTTCTGACTTGGTATTGATATGGATCAATTGAGCTGTAGATTGTTTACAACAGTCTGCAGTTAGGTCAATTGTTTCAAATGTAAACATTAGCTCTAACTAGTTACATTTTCTTTGTTAATAAAGTATTTGCTTACAAATACAATTTAAATAGGTAATCTCATGGCGTCGCGTATGAGCCGCGGTTGGACGTAAACATTTCGTGAGCTCGTCGGAGCGGGCGCACGCAGACATTGTAGCGCAGGCAGCGCGCGCGCAACGCTCATGAGCTCATGATGCGAACTGTACCGCGTTTCAAAATGCGAGTTGATAATTTATAGCAGCCGCCATCTTGGATTCACATTTTGACAGCAGTATCGGCTTCAGCACCATTCAATTCATTTATTTATTCCGTTTAGATACATATTATTGTACACTAGGAAAAGTCATAGCGGCACATATTATTTTAAACAATAAAATAAATTATAAATTAAATTACAAAATATAAATATTAAAAATCAAAAACAATTCACAATAAATGTACCTATACATCTATTAAGTATGTAACCTATATACAGAATTCATAAGTCAGGGCTTCGTCAATATCGTAATAGGATTTATACAGTAAAAATTATCTAATTTTTCTGCTAAATTCTCGAAAACTTGAGTTTCGGACGTCGACCGGCAGTTTATTGTAAAAACTTATGCATAAGCATACAAAACTGTTACCTACTTTAGCAAGTCTTCGACTTGGAATAGCAAAACTACTTTTGTTGCGAGTGTTGTAATTGTGAATGTCAGATTTTAGTTGAAAATTGTCAATATGTAACTTAGCATAAATTAAATTTTGATATATAAATTCACCAGCAAATGTCATTATTTCTAATTCTTTAAATTTAGACCTACATGAATCCATTTTATCCATTTGTAAAATAAACCTAATCGCCCGTTTCTGCAACAAAAACACTCTATTTGATTGTGAAGCATTTCCTAGCTAGTATACCATACGTCATCAAAGAGTGAAAATACGCATGGTACACTACCCTGGCAGATCGTATATCGCTTAATTGCCTAATCGTTTTAATTGCATATGCGGCCGACTTCAGTTTGCCCACAAGAGTATCTATATGGCATTGCCAAGTCAGTTTACTGTCAATTCTAATACCTAAAAATTTCACATCATTTATTGTATTAATTGAGTATTTCATAATTGTACCTTGTATAGAATCGTCTACACCTGGAACATTACCCAAGAAGAATCGTATAATATTTGTTTTGTCCATATTCAAAATAAGAT
Source organism: Eupithecia dodoneata (assembly GCA_947044415.1). Classification (NCBI taxonomy): domain Eukaryota; kingdom Metazoa; phylum Arthropoda; class Insecta; order Lepidoptera; family Geometridae; genus Eupithecia; species Eupithecia dodoneata. The sequence continues at coordinate 5,148,638 of OX345684.1, forward strand.
TATTTGCCTTAAACCAGTGATTTATTGACAAAACTAACTTATCGAGCTTTAAGGAAACCTTTTCTTTATTTTTGTCGTACTTGTCGCACAGTAGTGTCATCTGCAAACAAGACAATATCAGTTTCGTTTTCAACACAAGTCAGAAGGTCATTAATGTATATAATAAACAGGAGAGGTCCTAAAATTGAGCCTTGAGGGACTCCCATTTCAATTTCACAATAGTTTGATTTCGCACCGTTACATTCTGTGATTTGTTTTCTATTTTTGAGATACGAAGTAATAACAGAGAGCTCTTTATTTCGGACGCCATAATGGTGTAATTTAGCCAGAAGAATTTTATGATTTACGCAATCGAAGGCCTTAGACAAGTCGCAGAACAAACCATATGTGTTTTTGGAACTGTCCAAGTCCCAAAGAACTCTTTCAAGTAAGGTATTATTGGCATGTGCAGTGCTTTTATTCTTTTGAAAACCAAATTGCCTGCTATTTATAATTTTATTAGACTCTACAAACGCATACAACTCGTTTACAATATATTTTTCAAAAATTTTGCTAAAAATTGGTAAAAGAGAGATTGGTCTATAATTATTAGTATCCGAGTGCGTATTAGTACCCTCGAAAACGGTGAAAATGACACCCATGACGGAAAAATTGATAATTTATGGCAGCCGCCATCTTGGATTCAAATTTTGACAGCAGTATCGGCTTCAGCACCCTCGAAAACCATGAAAATGACACCCATGACGGAAAAATTGATAATTTATGGCAGCCGCCATCTTGGATTCAAATTTTGACTGCAGTATCGGCTTCAGCACCCTCGAAAACCATAAAAACGATACCCATGACGCAAAATTTCATAATTTATTGCAGCCGCCATCTTAAATTTACATTTTGAAAGTCTACAATCTAGTTTAAACAATGATGTTATATTTACTCAAAAATCAGTGCCGCGCGGTTGCCGCTTTGCCACCTACACGAACGAGACAAGTAATGCGTGCGTTACGTTTATGAGTGACAGAGACAAGGACATATGCCGTGCGGCGGCGTCTCGTCTGTTCGAACTAAAATCACTGCGCTGTTGCCGCTTTGCGTTGTTCGCTCAAACAGTGCTGTGCAATCCAAGATGGCGGCTGCCATAAATTATCATTTTTTTCGTCATGGGTGTCATTTTCATGGTTTTCGAGGGTGCTGAAGCCGATACTGCTGTCAAAATGTGACGCAAGTACTTTTCTGTGTATAATTTGTAATAATAAAGATATTCATTAAGTAATGGTTTTTTAATTACTAGGTATCACACGCATTTTGAAACGCGGTACGCCTCGCAGCTGCTCATGAGTGTTGCGCGCGCGCTGCCTGCGCTACAATGTCTGCGTGCACCCGCTCCGACGAGCTCATGAAAAGTTTACGTCCAACCGCGGCTCACACGCGACGCCATGATATTACCTATTTAAATTGTATTTGTAAGCAAATACTTTACTAACAAAGAAAATTTAACTAGTTAGACCTAATATTTACAATTGAAATAATTGACCTAACTGCAGACTGTTGTAAACAATCTACAGGTAGCTCAATTGATCCATATCCAGTCGGAAGCGTCCCCAAGACGCTGGTTGCATTGCCACGCTGTATGGCAATGCTGGCTGATGCGCTGCGCAATATACTCGAATATACAGATCTCGGGTCACGCGTCGCTTCGACCAGACGAAGATATTATTATATTATACCAGACCACATTTGTAAGCAAGTTATTTAAATTCCATTTATTGATCAGTATAGAAAAAAAATCGTCTAAATAAAAAATATTATATCAAAAACAAGAAAAGTGACAACCCTAGTGCTATAATGGAGCGTAGGTATTTATTTCATCAACAAGGCTTAGTTTCCATACTGTTCTATATGTGTACTGTGCCTTCGGCCACCGCGCCATAGAGGCCGTCGACAATGTTTGTAATCAACTCTGAACACGAAAATGCAAAATCATTTTTTTGGCATCGTCTATAATTGTCATATCGACATTGACGACCGATGTGTGTGTGTGTGTGTGTGAAGGTCCGCCTGCGACTCGGGAGGTTGCGGGTTCGATTCCCGCCTCGGAACAATTGTGTGTACGATCTGCAGATATTTGTTCCGGGTGTTCTGGTTGTTTTCTATGTATAATAAAAAATATCTATCTATGTAATGTATTGTATTATGTATATCAGTTATCTAGTACCCATAACACAAGCTCTGCTTACCATGGGGCTAGATAATGCTGTGTGAATTGTCCAGCATTATTTTATTATGTTTACAATCATGGCCTGTTGCAGCGTTGGATTGCGAGGAGCGGAACGAGAAAATGGAGGCCTTTGTCCAGCAGTGGGACTATAATAGCTTAAAATAAATAAATGTTTACAAACTTGTATCTTGAGTTTGGCTGTAGTAGGGTATGGTGTTAGTTTTTTTCGTTTTCTATTATCAAAATTTAATTTTTTTCGTTTTTTTGATTTTGTTACTGTAAGAATATAATCTTGAAACGTATCCTATAATATTAACTTTTATTTTTGCCAATGATACATAGTGCGATCATTATAATCCCTTTTAGTCTAGTAATCAGCTAGTAAATAAAAAAGATGGGAATCAAACCCGCAATATCCCGCGTCGCAGGCGGACCCTCGCCCACCCCGCCCCATTGCTATCCAATTGTTGTGATTGCTCCAGCAATATATAATAAATATTGAAATAGTTATTCTAAAGTTTTTTTTTAAATAACGGAGCGTCAGGATTTAGTTCCATTTTCTGGCAATCTAGCTGCTGATGCGTGTCCAGGGTAGTTGAGGCAAACAAAAAGGCGTTGCTGAGAATCACAGTGTAGGTATCTAACAATAATTAATTTTGACAAGTGTGGCGTTTATGTTTTAGGTGGATATTAAAATTATAAATGAAACAAAAATAAAAGAAGAGAAGGTCGTAGGTAGTTATGCCGGTCTGATTTCACTTCGTGGTCCCGTACTATCCTGGCTTTCCGAAGGCCGCTCAGGTGGGTGGACACCGACGACGCGACGGCAGGAAGGAGAAAGGGCCTGTGACGTCCGCCGTCGATGATGGTTGGTCAGCCGTGTAATGCGCCGGGAATTAAGTGTTCCCTAGGGAATCAACCCTAGCGTCGGACCCTGTGAAGGAACGTCCACAGTTACGTATTGTTATTTCCTCGCTTTCCGCTGATAGTGAACACCCTGTACCAATGAGCCTATGAGGAGTAGCCGAGATGAAGGTATGTAGTTGGTGCAGAGGTGGTTCGATTCACTATCAGAACGGAGTTACTGGTTCATTGGTTTAGATGTTTGGTGCGATCGTTACTTGTTATGTGAGCGATTGGATGCCTGGTTCGATTCCCACTTGATGATACAATTTTTGCTTCTTTCCTAGTATTTGAGTAAAAGATTTGTAAATCGTACAGTGATTTGCAATGTAAACTTAAGCTATTTGGGGGGTTACCAATTAATGCTGCTGTCTGTACATAGTTAGTAAATATAGTACATAGGTATGTATATCTACGTTTTTGTAAACAATAAGGTTGCTTTATTATAGTTATTTATTATTTATATGTAGATGCTTAAGGTAGGCTATACATAGACTTCTTTAATTTTGTTTTGAATGTGCTTATACCTTAATCTCATTAGGCACATTCCTATACAAAATACAAATACAAAAATACAAAAAATTTATTTACCAAAAGTTTATAATTATAATAACACCTTAACTTAGTTTATGTACATACATTTAAGAGTTTATTGGTTGAGGTGTTGCACTTAACAGTGACCCCCGCACTAGGCTAGGCCTTAATCTCATTAGGCAAGTTATCTTTTGTATGAGTCCTGTGCTCGAAATAAACAATTTTTATTTTATTTTATTTATTAAATAACTGCACTCCCTCAATTGTTTTCTTGCCGTAATCAGTACGTGCTTTAGTTAATTCTACACTACTCAACAAAGTCTAGGGAACAAGGATATTAGTGTATACTTTTAATTCAACTTTTTTTTGTCCCAGATGTTATACCTACATCAAAAGAAGCGAAATTTATTCTTGATTTAAGTTATGCAATTAAATAAAAAGCGTTCATGTAAAAAATTAAGGTTTAATTAAAAAAACGAAAATAGTGCCTAAAACAAAAAAAAACATTCTTCAAATTACAAAAACATATGACGCTTACGTGGAAATTAAATGAAAAAACATTATTTGCAGCTTTTTAATAATCCGTTGGACCTCCCAGGGCATTAGCCACGGCTCTACATCGGCGTGGCATGCTGAGTATCAAGTTATCAATTGTCGCCTGTGGAATAAGGCTCCATATTCTGGAGAGATGCGAAAAAAGTTCTTCTCCCGTGTTCAAATTTTGACGAAAATCACTGAAAGCTCTTCTTCCGAGTAAATCCCATGCATGCTCAATTGGATTGAGATCAGCGGACTGAACAGGCCACTCTAATACCGTGATATTGTGCTCGCTGAACACATTCATCACCTGTCTTGCGGTGTGTGGGCGTGCATTATCCTGCATGAACACGAAATCTTGGCCAAACTGCTGGTGGTGGGGGATGACCATAGGATGCACTACGTGTTCAATGTATTGCTCTGCGTTCAAATTGCCTCGTATGCGAACGAGATCAGTTCTCCCACCCAGGCGAATTCCAGCCCATACCATGATCGTTCCGCCTTGATAAGGATGAACTTCCTGAGGATTTCGGAGTCTACTTTGGCGACCAGGAACACGCCAAACACGCACTCTCCTTGAATCAGGATGAAATCCGAAGCGAGACTCATCGGAAAAGAGAACACGTGCCCACTGATTGTCGGTCCATCGCAAATGTGCATTAGCCCACAATAAACGACGCCCTCGATTTCCACGTCGCAAAGCTGGAACTCTTAATGGTCTGCGAGCGCGGAGATTGACTTCATGTAATCTTCTCCTGGCAGTTTGGTCACTGATAACCACTTGGTGCTGGGACTGGAGTCTTCCTACCAACTGGCGAGCTGTAATCTGGGGCTGCCTTCTTGCAGCATTTTGCAGAAATCGATCTTGTCTCTGGGTAGTGACCCTGTATCTTCCTCGGTGACGTTCGGCTACATCTCCTGTAGCCCTGTAGCGTGCCCATAATCGGCAAATTACGCTTGGCTGTGTGTGAACAGCGGCCGCGATATCGCGTTGACTGCGTCTAGCTTCCAACATACCCACAGCCCTAAGCATCTCTTCCCGCGTTAAATGACGACGTGACATAACGCTTAGAGTTTCAAAAATATCGAAAAAGTTGGCAGTAATGGTTTTTCACAAGAAAAAAAAACGATACATGACAAAAATCACAACAACTTTATGCTAGCAGACCCCTTACTCTGCGACCAAGTTCGGTTTTTCCTTCTTATTTTGAAAAGCTTTCGCACTTTTGTTTAAAATTTTTTTGAATTTCGGACAAATGATTTATTCCTCTTCCAGCCTTAATTTATAAATTTTAGTGACCAGTACTTTTTTACGAGTTTTCACAAAACAGTTGAAGTATTATTGCTTGTTCCCTAGACTTTGTTGAGTAGTGTAGTTAATAGTTAAAAAATTTAACTATCCTGTCATGTACAAATTAGTCCAGAGGATAATGGTATGGATAGGGCTTCCTACACTACGTTTACCGAGTCGTAGTCTCCACTCAAGAACACGATTGCCCCAGCAACCGTCGGTTCTTCGCGAGATATGGCCGGCCCACTGCCACTTCAGCTTGCTAATTCTTAGAGCTATATATGTCGATAACTTTGGTTCTCTGTCGGATGTATTCGTTACGAATCCTATCCTTCAGAGAAACTCCGAGCATAACTCCATAGCTCGCTGAGCGACTTTGAACTGGTGGAACCAGAGCCTAGTTCGTTATCTAGCAGGGTGTACCACGTGCAGGTTAGGTTGGCTTGGGAGACGAGATGTTGGAGTCTCCTTACACCCTGACATATGTCTAGATCTCCTTTGTGTCATCGTGTCTATGATCTTATCTTTGTAAATTTATGACCTCTTCTGTTTCACAAATGACATTATCGTAATAAGAAATTAGGATAGACATCATCATCAGCCTACATTAGTCCATTGCTGGACATAGGCCTCCCCCAATGAGCGCCACAGCGCCCTGTCTTCAGCTTGACGCATCCAGCATCTACCTGCAGTCTTTCGCAGGTCCGACATAGAAATTCCAAAAACAATCATTTTTGTATACTAAAAAGATACTTATTAAATCTATGGATATCTTACATTGATGGATTTGCCTAGCCTTAGATAACTACGCTAGGCTTATAAAGCCTGTGTTATAGTCATCATCTTCCTAAATGGCTCTGCGTCTGGATTAATGCAATTCTGCCTGTGTTATAGTCAACTTCTTCCTAGATGGCTCTACGTCTGGATTAATGCAATTCTGCCTGTGTTATAGTCAACTTCTTCCTAGATGGCTCTACGTCTGGATTAATGCAATTCTGCCTGTGTTATAGTCAACTTCTTCCTAGATGGCTCTACGTCTGGATTAATGCAATTCTGCCTGTGTTATAGTCATCATCTTCCTAAATGGCTCTGCGTCTGGATTAATGCAATTCTGCCTGTGTTATAGTCAACTTCTTCCTAGATGGCTCTACGTCTGGATTAATGCAATTCTGCCTGTGTTATAGTCAACTTCTTCCTAGATGGCTCTACGTCTGGATTAATGCAATTCTGCCTGTGTTATAGTCAACTTCTTCCTAGATGGCTCTACGTCTGGATTAATGCAATTCTGCCTGTGTTATAGTCAACTTCTTCCTAGATGGCTCTACGTCTGGATTAATGCAATTCTGCCTGTGTTATAGTCATCATCTTCCTAAATGGCTCTGCGTCTGGATTAATGCAATTCTGCCTGTGTTATAGCCAACTTCTTCCTAGATGGCTCTACGTCTGGATTAATGCAATTCTGCCTGTGTTATAGTCAACTTCTTCCTAGATGGCTCTACGTCTGGATTAATGCAATTCTGCCTGTGTTATAGTCAACTTCTTCCTAGATGGCTCTACGTCTGGATTAATGCAATTCTGCCTGTGTTATAGTCATCATCTTCCTAAATGGCTCTGCGTCTGGATTAATGCAATTCTGCCTGTGTTATAGTCAACTTCTTCCTAGATGGCTCTACGTCTGGATTAATGCAATTCTGCCTGTGTTATAGTCAACTTCTTCCTAGATGGCTCTACGTCTGGATTAATGCAATTCTGCCTGTGTTATAGTCATCATCTTCCTAGATGGCTCTGCGTCTGGATTAATGCAATTCTGCCTGTGTTATAGTCAACTTCCTTCTAGATGGCTCTGCGTCTTGATTAATGCTATTCTGCCTGTGTTATAGTCATCACTACAGTGACACTGATTTTATACTAAAATTTCAAGTCAGCTCCTGGCTCTATCAACGTGGTAGATCTTAACTACGCAACGGATTTTGATGCGGTTTTTTAAATACATAGAGTGGTTCAAGAAGAAGTTTTATAAACCACTTGACACAAACTTGTATTATACTATTAGTCTAATTTGTTTCTCTGTACACTATCTAATTAGCAAGCTGAAGTTGCAGTGGGCCGGCCATAGATCACGAAAAACTGACAACCGCTGCGGTAAACGTGATCTTGAGTGGAGACCGCGACTCGGTAAACGTGTAAGACACCCTCCGGCCAGGTGGGAGGGATGACGACCTGCGAAGGACTGCGAGCAGATGCTGGATGCGTCAAGCTGAAGACAGGGCGCTATGGCGCTCATTAGGGGAGGCCTATGTCCAGCTGTGGACTACTGTAAATAATAAATAGCTCTGGCTGAGTGATTTTCGCAACCAAATAATTGAGACGAAGTAGAAAGAAGGTTCCGCTCCGTAGCAACTGGACAGATTCGCAACTGGACGGCTTCTCAGCTGGACGGATTCTCAGCTGGACAAATTAGCAACTGGACTGGCTATGTACGTCCGGCAGAACCATGGCACATACGATACGCTAGGCAGCACCCACTCATATGCCTGCCACGCGCAGCCGTGATAGACTGGCTACCGTGACGCGCTCGCTGGAGAAGTCGTCCAAGCAGCTATGTAACACACATCATGGGCCCAGCCGTGTACAACCGACTTCCCAGTACTGTTACAGGAGCCCACAGTCTGCCTGCATTCAAATATAAACTCAAACGCTGGCTTATTGAGCATACTTTCTACAGCTACGACGAATTCGTAATTAGTGTTAAGTTAACTTTTTAAGTAAAATAAATAAATAAATAATGCTGGACAATTCACACAGCATTATCTAGCACCAAGCTAAGCAGAATCTTTTGTTATGGGTACTCGATAACTGATATACATAATATAAAATTCAAGAGATGATAAAGCTCTTATTAATTAGTGTCGCAACACTATTTGTTGGGGGTATCGTTTGATTTTAATAGACCCACGATACCACCAGGGGTATCGCCAGGGGTATCGTGGGTCCGTAGTGAATACAATACAATACATAGATAGAATTTTTTTATTTTACATTGAAAACGACCAGAACACCCGGAACAAATATCTGCAGATCGTGCACGCAATTGTTCCGAGGCGGGAATCGAACCCGCAACCTCCTGCGTCGCAGGTGGACCTTCGCCCCCCGTTATAATTTATTATCATAAAATAATAGTTTAATCTATTAATTTAGCTATGATATTATTCATTTGAATGTTAATTAATAATTTAAATACTCTTAGGTACCAACATAATTAGCTAGGTACCTATGAAAACATGACATGGTTAGTCATTTATTCATAATAATAATTAGGTTACCTACCTAATTATTATTATGAATAAATGACTAACCATATCATGTTTTAATAAATGACTATTATGACTATTATTGTATATTATCCAAAAAATCTATCACCACGCCGGTGAAACCGCGGGGCGCAGCAAGTTTTTAATTAAAAATTACTTAGATAAGAAAATTGTCTATACCTGATTAACATTGCTCGTTCAATGAATTACTTACTTGGGTAGGTATCTAGATAGATAAACACTTAGCATCTGGTATTAGATTTGTATGCTACTGCCTGACTTATCTATCAAAGATTTACTTAAAAAAGAGCTCTTCAACTTTCGACCTGAAAATATGAGGATAAATATTTTGTGTGCGGTAATTATATTATTGCGTAAGTATTATTTATATTATTGCGTGAGTATTATTTATATTATTGCGTGAGTATTATTTATATTATTGCGCGAGTATTATTTATATTATTGCGTGAGTATTATTTATGTTATTCGCCTTATTTATCAGAATTGACGAAAGACAAAGACAAAAGACTACCTACTCACCCGTCATCATCAGCCTATGATAGTCAACAGTTGGACATAGGCCTCCCCTAATGAGCGTCACAGCGTCCTGTCTTCAGCTTGCCGCATCCAGCATCTGCCCGCAGTCCTTCGCAGGACGCCATCCAACCTGGCCGGAGGGCGTCCTACACTTCGTTTGTCGAATCGCGGTCTCCACTCAAGAACACGTTTACCCCAGAGGTTGTCGGTCCATCGTGAGATATGGCCGGCCCACTGCCACTTCAGCTTGCTAATTCTTAGAGCTATGTCAACGTAATGAATACATCCGACAGAGAACCAAAGTTATCGACACACCCGAAACCCAAATATTATTTAATAATAATATTTTATTATTTTAATTTATTTTTTAAGACAGAGACCAGAGAATCAAATCCCGCATCAAAATCCCAATCCTGCCAGGCGATAATCTAACTAGAACGAACCCAAAAAATGTGCCCAGACAGGGTTTCTATGCATTGTGTATCTGTCTACATAAAATCACAATGAATGTTTTTTTTTATTTGCTTTGGGGTGGCTTTCGTATCACGGCGGCCATGATAGGCCTATTGTGATACGCCACTTTTACATTTTCAGTCCCGAAGCCGTGGCGTTCATAGTTCGCCACTAACCCTTGCAGCTGCTAGGAACTGTAGGATTTTCTTGGGGGTGATGTCTTTCAGCTCGTCTGGGCTATGCAAATGCTTACCCAGATGGATGCTGCGTTTGTGCATCAGTGCTCCACACTCACTTAGCAGATGGAGGGGCGTTTCATCCGCCTCCTCACAAAATCTGCAGGATTGTGTGTCGCTTAGCCCTAGTTTGAACATGTGCTTGTTAAGGCGACAGTGTCCAGTTAGGGCTCTTGTCATGATGCGAAGGTTACCTCTGCTTAGCTTCGGTTGGTATACCGACTATCGAAGGCTTTTATCAGAGATTTTGAATGATCCATGCCCGAGGAGTTTCTCCAGAGCTTGTGCGATTCCTCGAGACAAGATCCCAGGAGTGTTCTGTGTGCCAGGCTTTTAGGTATGCCACAGAACGGCTCGGGTCCCAGCTGAGTCCCCTTGGCTCCGGAGCGCGCAAGTTCGTCGGCACACTCATTGCCGTTGATTCCTGCGTGCCCCGGAACCCATCTTAAGAGGACTCTGTTATTCGAGCCCAGAGTGTTCAGTCGTGACAGACAGTCCTCAACTAGCTTGGACGTGATGACCTTCGAGTCCAACGCTAGGAGTGCCGCCTGGCTGTCAGAGTTAATGATTATAGTTTGGTTGGAGTAGCGCTTTTTCAGATTTATATCCGCGCATTCTAGGATAGCGAATACTTCTGCTTGGAAGATAGAGGCGTGATTTCCCAGGTTTATGCTTGTGCCAAACCTGGGTCGCTCTCCGTACACTCCACAGCCTACATCCAGTCCCATTTTGGAGCCGTCTGTGTACCAGATTAGGCATCCATCCTTGCAGAGAGGTTGTCTATTTAGCCAATGAAGTTCCACTGTGTAGTGCTTTTCAAACACATGACGTAGAAGCATGGCATCAGTTGTCATGCTCAGAATGGGATGTTCCATAGTTGAGTCTTTTAAAGATCTCAGTTTGTGGGAGAGCCAGTTACCTCCGCCCAGGCAGCTGGCCCTATACATGCTGGTCTTTGCCTCTTTATGTATGTACATGTGGAGAGGAGGAAGGCCAAGCAGTGCATTTAGTGCCTGACCGGGGGAGGTGGACATGGCTCCCGTGGCCATAAGACAAGCAGTCCTTTGTAGGCTATTTAGTTTGTTGATAGCGGTAGACTGAAAGGCCTTGTCGTACCATACCATAGAGGCGTATGTGATTATCGGCCTCACGATGGCAGCGTACAGCCAAAGGGCAATCCTGGGGTTTACACCCCAGTTGTTGCCCATGAGTCTGCCGCTAGCACCTAGTGCCATCTTTGCTTTATGTAAGACGTTGGCTAGGTGTGTTTTCCACGTCAGTTTTTAGTCGATGGTTACGCCCAAGTACTTTACTTCTGTGGAAAAGGTTATGATTTTACCGTTTAATTTGGGCTTTGCTAGCTTGTCTAGCCGCCGCTTATTGGTAAACGGTATAATCACAGTTTTGTCAGCGTTGACCGAGAGTCCGCTGTTGCTGCACCAGTCGCTGACAGTGTTGAGAGCTCGCTGCATGATGCTAGAGATAGTAGACTGGCAGAACCCTCGTACGACGATCGATAGGACTCCGCCTTGGGGACAACCCCTAGCCGTGATGATCTCAATGTTTGATTGGTGAAGGGATATTTTTGCTCCCCTACGGGTGAGCATGTCCTCGACCCATCTGGTGGTGGTTGGGTCGACATTTTTGCTTGTCAGCCCATTCACCAGCAGTGATGTGGGGGAGTTACCAAAAGCCCCTTCAATGTCAAGGAATGCACAGAGTGCGATTTCCTTGTCCTCCATAGCTTTCTCCACTCTATCGATGAGGCTACTAAGCGCCGTCTCAGTGGATTTGCCCTTGCGATAGGCATGTTGGCTATGGTGGATGGGAGACGCAACAAGCGCCACGTCTCTAATGTGTCTGTCTACCATTTTCTCCATTGTTTTAAGAAGAAAGGAAGAAAGGCATATTGGTCTGAAGGACTTCGGCTGGCTGTAGTCCTTCTTTCCTGCCTTGGGTATAAAGACAACTTTGACATTAGTCCATGGAATCTTTAGAGCGAGCCTCGCCTGGGGAACTGTGCCAGACAGTTCCCCAGGCGAGGCTCGCTCTAAAGATTTTTACCAGATATGGAGTGAGGACGTCGATTCCCCGCTGTAAGAAAACAGGGAGAATTCCATCCTCTCCACATGCTTTATTAGTTTTAAGAGAGTTAACGGCCCACCTTACCTGATTTGGTCTTATAATCCGGGCCGCCCTGTTCCAGTCCTCGTTCCGAGGCTTATAGGGGTTGGCAGGAGCCGGTTGGAGTGAGGTTTTGTACCGTGAACCAGGGAAGTGGGTCGAAGCCAGCAACTCTAGGGTTTCTCTTTCATTTGTTGTGAAGGTGCCATCTCCTTTCTTCAGGAGACCTATTAGATTAGTGTTGGCTTTGGAGAGCAGTTTGTGGAGTCTAGCGCTTTGAGGTAGAATTTTGACTTCCTCGCAGAGCTTCCTCCAGGATGCTCTTTTAGCATCCTGGAGGCCTCCCATGAGCGAGTCTTTTTAGCTTTGTCTAAAATTTTTCTGGTTTTACTCCTTAGCTTGCTAAGCGTAGAGTTCCACCATGTGACTGATCGCTTTGTGGTCTTGGATTTCAACGGGTAGCTCTCCTCATAGGCACTGCAGATGCCTTTTGAGAGAGTGACTGCCGCTATCTCAAGACTGTCGCGAGTCTTAATACTTTTAGGGCAATCTTCGAGCATTTGCCTTAGTTTGTCATTGAAGACATCCCAGGCAGTTGCCCTCGGGTCCCTATAAGTTATGATTTGAGAGTCAAGGGAAGCCTTTATCTCAAAACTGATGTGTTTGTGGTCGGACATGGAGTTTTCGCTGCTAACATGCCAGTCATTGATGTGCCTGGCAAGATTGTTAGTGGCGAAAGTTATGTCCAAAACCTCTTGTCTAACTCGGGTTACAAAGGTCGGTACGCGACCTTTGTTGAGGATGGTTAGATTGTTAGTTAGGAGGAAATCGAAAAGTGACTCACCTCTAGAGTTGACGTCCGTGCTCCCCCACGCTGAGTGGTGTGCGTTGGCGTCGCATCCAACGAGAAGTTCAGCGTTGTTTTTGGCGGCGTAGTCGACCACTCTCGCCAGGTCACCCGTTGGGTTGTCTCTCTCTCCGGGAAGGTACGCCGAGCATACGATTACCCTTGTCCCACTCCATCCTTTGAGGTCGACAAAAGCGGTCATTACATACCTCTGTAATAGGTAAAAAGTTAACATATTTGTTAAAGATTATACATTCTCTGGGCCTTGTGCCATTATTGTTTGCTAAAATCTTACCGGCAGCATCTAGTCCCAGAACCTGAGTATTGGCTACCCAAGGCTCCTGGATCAAGGCGAGGCTAGCTTGTCCTTCCGACAGACAAACCTCCATTACCGCGGATGCAGCCGCAGCATGGTGAAGGTTTGCCTGGAGGATCCTCGCCGTCCCCGCCTGGGTAGCCATCATAGGTTTCCCTGCTGGTAACGAGGCTTTGACCCAGCTAGCTTCGGGCGCGCTCCACGTCCTCGACTAGCTCTGGTCAGCCTGTCACCCGCTCCACCTCCTCGGGGACCCCATTGTCCTCGTCTCAGCGGATTTAGGCTTTTCTGAGGCGTTACATTGGAGGGCCCTGCTACGACGGGTCGCGGCCTTGGTCCTCCTGTGCTTCGCCCAGATGTGCCCGTTTCGCTGGACGTGGACGGCTGCGGTCCACTATCGCCCCGCCATGGTGGAACGGTCCTACTAAGGGGCGGTACATTAGAGCGCCCAGCCACGACGGGTCGCGGCTTTGGTACTCCTGTGCTTCGCCCAGAGGTGCCCGCTCCACTGGACGTGGACGGTTGTGGGCCTCTCTCCTCGTGTGTCAGCTTTGTTTCAGGGCCGCCTTTGATCTTAAAGGCTATCTTCCTGAAACCCAGGGTAGCCTGAAAGTCAGCGGCTTTGAGGGCTTCCACAGACAGGTCGTCTAGGGCGAAGGTTACGACGAACCCGTTCCCCTCAGATCTGCTGTGTAGCACCTTCCAAAGCTCTGCACGAAGCCCCTCGTTTTGTGCCCTAAGTAATTGGACGACTTCGTCAACCGATTCCGCCTCAATACTGGGCACAAACGTGACAGTACTACTGCCTTGGGCAATTCGCTCTCTGGGATCACCGAGAGTTTTGCCCCGGCCCATGGCTTGATTTTGGGGACCTCGTTAGTGAGCCAGTCTTGGCTCTCCTGGTTCACGCAGGTAACCAGTATCCACCCAGGTTTGTGTGCGAAACTGGCAAACTTAGGCCCCTTCCCAGCACTATCCGCTGTTTTCATTATCGCCAGGGACAGGGAACGACGGACCAGCTTCATCTGCTCGTCACTCATGGAGGCGGCGGCGCGTATGCCAACACGCTTCGCCTCCGTGACCTGCTTGAATCTTGGTCGGACATCTGTCTCCTGGGACAACTCCAGCCTTTGGGGCCCTTTTAGGTTGCTCCCCGGGTGAATTTTCCTCCGATCTCAATCTTTTGGCAGACTTTGGATCTGGAGGAGCGTTAAGCTTCGGGATTTGGCTCCAAGGCTTGGTCGCCAACGGACGAGCTTCTTCGAAGCTTAGATTGGCAGCCATTAGCCTTCGGAGCTGCTTCCGGGCTGCTCCGCTCAATTTACGGGTCCTCTTACCTGGAGACGTTGCCGTGGCAGGGGCCGCAGCTTCGGAGCCGCCGACCTCTGTACGGTCATCTGCAAAGCAAGGCGCCGTAACCATAGGCTCCGGAGAGGCCAGTAGGGCCTCCTCCATCCTATTGTTGGTTTCTCCCGAGATGGGAGAAGAGGGTTCTCCAGAAGGAGAGAAGGGTTCTCTGGAAGGAGAAGATCTGTTTTTAGAATTTTTACAGTCCATACAAATCCCACGAGTAGCTAGGGAAATAAAACTACCCGCCAGCAGAGCCCCACATGCCCACGGGTGGGCTGGAATACTACTCCGATTCGCCCTGGTTTCGGAGAGCCACCGTTCGAAACTGAAACAACCATCAGCCATTCATCTCTCAGCACGGTACGGATAACACCTTAGATTGGTTTGTCGGATTATTGGCCACCGCTAACAATCTCCGGTGAGGGACATTATTAGCGGTGGGAACCAGGGTGCACCGGCCCGCCACCTGCTACCGTTCCCCAGGGACGTATTCCCAAAGGACCGGTAACAGTACGGGCTCACGAGGAGGTTATCCGACCACGACACCCCACAATGAATGATAATGATATGAACAAAATAAATAAAGAGAATTTCAATTCAATTCAATTCTTGGTTAATGGCTCTGCGTCTTTTCGACAAAGAGAATTTAAAGCATTACCTACAACACAACAATAATATTATTACACAATGTCAATTGTCAATCTAGTAGGTACCAAACAAAGAGAATAAAAGCATGCACAGAGTAACTTTTGTTATACGGAGATGTAAGTAGGTATGCACCAAAGAGAATAAAATAACTACAGTATGGACAATTTATCTTGGCAGGTCCGAACTACGCACAGAAGGCTGCTACCTTGCACGCAGTAACATTTTTGATGAACCAAATGGTGACAAGAGCGGGGTGCGCGGGGTGGTGGTAGACCAAAAAAAGGTGCGTCTCTAGCCTAGCTAGACTAGATCTAGGCTAGCTTAGAGAATTCTATTGGTTGAATTCTCTAAGTAGGCTAGAGAAACCATTTTTTATTGTTATACTAGCTGCGCCCCGCGGTTTCACCCGCGTGGTGATAGATATTTTGGATAATATACAATATATCTTTATAAATTGTCGTCCGACTGCTGGGCAAAGGCCTCCCTCAAATCTTTCCACTCGGTGCGGTCACGTGCGATCTCCCACCAATCTCCGAGGAAGGCGTTAAGGTCGTCTCGCCAGCGTTTTCTTGGCCGACCTCGCCCGCGGCTTCCTTCCGTTAATAATTAATTAATATTAATCTAGTTAATAGCAGGAGTAGGTTTTTTTTAGTATTGACGGGAATCTAAAATATATATCCTATTTAAATATAACTTGTTTCCTTTCAGTGTTTATTCTCAAGAATGCTAACTCTAGGTCTCTGAATTGTGAGAAGCGGTTGGTGTGCGCGTCCAACGGACAGATTTACAAGAGCTCCTGCGACTTCGAGGGAGCCCTACGACTGAATGAAGGCCTCGAGGCGCTCCCCCTGCACGAATGTTTTGACTTCGTTTATTATGTTGCTATACCAGAACACTTCTCGCCTTTGAACAGCTTGAGAATGAAACCTACTTCGATATCTGGGCGAAGATTTTTTTTAATACCTGTGGTGTCTTTTATAAAAGCAATCGTAGATGGAAAAGTTCGCAGCGCGTACGCGAACGTGATTGCTGGCGCGGTGGGTTCGGCTACGTCGAAGATTCTCAATTTGCAGGGGCAGCAACTTGACACAGAGGCGCCACTTCGTCGTTTGAAATTCAAATTATAGAACATACAAAGATGACAATGTATAAATTTATTAATCTTTTTATTTCCTGATCACAACTTTGTCCTTACTTGATGACGAAAGATGTGGCGTGGGTTCGATTCCCGCCTTGAAACAAATGTGAAAATGATGAAAATAATTGCTATGGATGTTCTGGGTTTTATCAATATATAGATAGATAGATAGATAGACAATACTTTTATTGCACACTTGATAAAAATAATAATTCAAGATATGTGACAATTTGGCGGTCTTATCGCTCAAGAGCGTCTCTACGCTCTCGCGATCTCTACCAGACAACCGTGGATGGATAGGATCATTGGATTGAAAAAGGGGATCTGTTTGCGGTATTATGTAGTTAATTACAACACGAAATTTACGATATTCGGATAGGGGAGCTCATCGACGTGAGTGAAACGACCGCTGGTTAGTTACACACTGTTTATTGCACTGAGGTGGCGCTGTGCGGGCACGCACACATGCGTAGACGCCTACTACTACATACGTAACAAAATTTAACTATATATTGTAGGTATCTAATAAAACATGATCTATCTAAGAAAATGTAGCCTGTAAAACAGGAATCAAATTGGTAATTTTTTCTTGTGTTAGCAACTGTATAAACACACACATAATGACTAATCCGCCATTGCTGTTCTTCACTTTTGATTCGGTAGGATGACGTCCGTAAATTTTACTCGTCCCTGTTATTAAATTATAGCAATCAGTCATCTTGTATTCTAAATAAATAATGCTGGACAATTCACACAGCATTATCTAGCCCCAAGGTAAGCAGAACTTGAGTTATGGGTACTTGATTGATAACTGATATACATAATACAATAAATTACATAGATAGATATTTTTTATCATACATAGAAAACGACCAGAACACCCGGAACATATATCTGCAGATCGTACACAGTTGTTCCGAAGCGGGAATCGAACCTGCAACCTCCTGCGTCGCAGGCGGACCTTCGCCCACCGCGCCACAGAGGTCGTCAGTAGTATTCTAGTAAGTACCTACCCTAACACAAGCTCTGCATAGGTTTGGCTGCGGCTTGGGGATAAATTAAATTAAAAATCGATAGTAGGTATCAATTTTCTAGATAAAATCTCTCTTAATTGATCGATCTCTAGGATGCTAAGACGAGTAGTTCCATCGACCTGATGATGATGTCTTCCAAGCCGAACATCGAAAATGGTGACGAGTCTCAAATAATAATAAATTTCTTTCCGGCCCTGGTGGGGGCACAGAGAGGGGCCTCGAGGCTTGGCCTCATTACCCCGGCGTCAACTCGAGGGGCGACGACCCCTCGGTCCTTGGGTTTTATGGGTTTAGCTTTTTTTCCCCCTTCTCAATGTTATTTTTTTTTTTTGGCTGCAGTTTGGTTTGTATATATATATATATATATTATTTTTTTCGAGTCTCAACGGCCGGCCAATCGCAGTAGGCCGTCATCTCCTAGTACCGGCGACAGGGTAAGTAGTCTACCTTTTCTATCTAACCTTTTATTTAGCCTCAGGTTGTGCAGGTCATCTGGGAATGACTTTATCTGGGAGTACTTCAACAGCAGGTTTTCAGCGCGTTCCATTGTCACGATCTCTGCACCAACACTGGAGGTCTTTCTGCATCTATCTATAAATGATAGCATAGCGAATGTAGCTCTTACCAATCTCAGCCAGGAAGAAAATTTCTCACGTTCCGGAACAGGAGGCAAAAACTCGGGGGAGACCTGGATATTGTTTACGTATTCCAGGTCCTCGTCACCGACTTTAGGTAATTGCGTTTCCGATTCTCTAGACCAGGTATGCTCCTCCTCATAGAAAAGTCGGTCCGTAAAACCATTCATTTTGTAAAATCAGGGCACGCGGCAGCGTGACCAAGCCAAGTTCAAGCAAAGGAACGCGCCGAGTGTATCATTACACGAACCACTTGGTGCCACTTTTGACTCTTCTATAACTCAAAACCTCTTTAACGTAAACACATAAAACTACGTCTGTTTAGTTATATCCATAAGGACATGTAGAAGCCCAAATTTTATGAAGCTAGCTCAAACGGTTACAAAGATATGAAGATCAAAAAGTCGTAAAAATTCACACTGACTGACTGACATACATATAGTACCAGTTGACATACATATATAGGTGCATTCCATACATGCTATGTTTCAACATAGCCGTGGGACATTCAGTAAAATAATTGGATTCTAAATACGGCCCTGGCCCTGTTTTTCTTTATAAGTTAATGGTTGACGATAGATGGCGGCTTGTTTAGACTATAAAAACTGAAAAATAAAAATTTTGGCGACTAAAAAGTCTTTAGGAACGTAATTTGAAGTAATTTCAGTACATATGATTATTAAAATATATTAACACTGAGCCCTACGTACCTATAAATGTTTATTTCCCATGATACAAAGTATCGCCATCTATTGTCAAGTAGAATTATATTTGGAAACGCCGAGTCGCAATGGAAATGTTCGAGAACTTTTAAAATATGATGCGGTATTCAGAAAAATCCAAAAAGAATTATATTGGTCAGTTGTGTAGTTGAACAAATTGCAGTACATTTGATTATTAAAATATATGATTACTGAGCCCTACGTACTTATAAATGTTTATTTCCCATGATACAAAGTGTCGCCATCTATTGTCAAGTAGAAATATATTTGGAAACGCCGAGTCAATACCTGCCTAGTTTTCTTTACAAAAACTAATGATATCCCACCAAAACATAAATGTAAAAAAGGAGATGGTGTTCCGAAATAAATAAATATTGTTACATAAAAAAGCTTAAAAATAATACGAAGGACACCACAAAGGTTTGTATAGATGTGTTATTACTATTAGCTTCAACTTCTTGCTAGCTAGATGGCTCTGCGTCTGGATTGACGCAATTCTGCCAGTTGCTACTTCCAAGCAACTTTAAATTTGCGTCAAATTTGTTGGTTGCATATCAAGCAGCCTTCTTGTCGGTTTTTGTCAGAGGTTTTGTAGTAATCAGTTTCTCTAAATTTTAATTATCATTTATTTTAGTATTTAAACAATGCCCTTGTTTACATTACAATACAATACAAAAATTCTTTATTGTACACCAGATACAGATAATTAAAAAAGACATTACATGCGACAATTATAATGGGCGGCCTTATCGCTTAGAAGCGATCTCTTCCAGGCAACCTTTGGAAAGAAGAGAAAAGAAAAACAATTTGAAAAGAAAAACAATCAAATCTTTCCTCTTTAAAATTAAAATTAAAATATTAGTATAGATAAAAATAATACCCGTGCGAAGCCGGGAATAGTTAGTTTAATAATAATATCTATATACTAATACTAATATACTAATAATAATATTATAAAGAGGAAAGGTTTGATTTTTTGTATGTTTGTTTGTTTGTAACGAATAGGCTCCGAAACTACTGGACCGATTTGAAAAATTCTATCACCGTTAGGAAGCCTAAATATCCGTGGTGAACATAGGCTATATTATATTTTCAAAAAGTAAGGAATCCTTACTAAAACTCCAATAATGTAACCCAAGGTGTGAAAAATGTACCAATAAAATTCCTTGCATATCAATACGCCATTTTTTCTAAATAAACGTGATTGCCTAGCAACGCTCTTTTGACAACAAAGGTTTGATAACAATTTAGTGTATGGTAAAGTAAAGTAAAAGTATATTTATTGCATAATTACACGTGAGAAGATGGTTCATAAAATAATACAGTGTCAATGTAATTTGCCCTTTATGGGCGTGCAATTAATGATTTACATGCATTTTTAACAACTTAATTATAATAAAATAAAAAAGAACACTTTAAAATAAAAAATAAACACAGTACACATGTCAATTATATTTAATAAAAATTATAATAATAGAAACAAAGTATCAGTAAATCGGCTCAATAAAATATTAAAAATTCTTAAATATATCTGTGATTATTTGTCTACATTCTTGTCATTTATAAAATCTTTAATTGTATACTAACATTTACCATATAGTTTGGTTTTAAGCTTTCTCTGAAACATCGTAGTAGGCAGGTCTCTCATCAAAAGCGGAATTTTGTTATAAATCTTTGGTGCCATAGCAAAGAAACTTTTGCGCAACACCTCTTTTTTGTAGTCAAGAGTACACATTTTTAATTTATCCCGTCTATTGATAGATAGATAGATAAAACGTTTATTTGGTACTAATAACACACACATACAATTGACATAGAAAAAGATACAATATTAAACTAAAATACCATAAAACAATTAATAAAACGAGCAATTAAATTACTTACTGTTGATAAACATGTGTGTGCTGCAGTACAACAAATAGGCCATGGCCTCAGTATAAGTATATACAGTACGGAAACTAGGAACAAACACTCGAAACGGCACACTCACACAAACATGCACATCGACACGGCTTCTGGGTGATTCTCGGGGATGCTCAGTAGCGGTTGTCGCGTCTAGGCGTGCGGTCGCGTGAAAGTGAAAAATGACCCGCTACAGATATTGCGTTGCATACGGCTGTATGAACTCGGCTTCATCAAAACCGGAGCTGTCGTATTTTAAACTTCCTGCTGATTTTGAAAGGTAAGAATAATTTATTATTATGATTGTTATAGAATAATGAGTCCGTGTGATCGATCATACATAATGAATTCGTGAACTTATATGTAAATCAAGAATGGCGGCGGTTTTGAGGATGTTTAAAGTCAATTGACGACCGATGTGGCGCGGTGGACGAAGGTCCGCCTGCGACGCAGGAGGTTGCGGGTTCGATTCCCGCCTCGGAACAATTGTGTGTACGATCTGCAGATATTTGTTCCGGGTGTTCTGATCGTTTTCTATGTATAATGAAAAAATATCTATCTATGTAATATATTGTATTATGTATATCAGTTATCTAGTACCCATAACACAAGCTCTGCTTACCATGGGGCTAGATAATGCTGTGTGAATTGTCCAGCATTATTTATTTATTTAATGAGATTTTACAAATAGAGATGTCATACTCATTGTAAAGAAATAATAACTTGGCGATAATTTATTAAAGCTACATACCTACCTAGCACTATTTGAGCAGACAACGCAAAGCGGCAACAGCGCAGTGATTTTAGTTCGAACAGACGAGACGCCGCCGCACGGCATATGTCCTTATCTCTGTCACTCATAAACGTAACGCACGCATTACTTGTCTCGTTCGTGTAGGTGGCAAAGCGGCAACCTCGCGGCACTGATTTTTGAGTAAATATAACATCATTGTTTAAACTAGATTGTAGACTTTCAAAATGTAAATATAAGATGGCGGCTGCAATCAATTATGAAATTTTGCGTCATGGGTATCGTTTTTATGGTTTTTGAGGGTGCTGAAGCCGATACTTCTGACAAAATGTGAATCCAAGATGGCGGCTGCTATAAATTATCATTTTTTCCGTCATGGGTGTCATTTTCATGATTTTCGAGGGTGCTGAAGCCGATACTGCTGTCAAAATGTGAATCCAAGATGGCGGCTGCTATAAATTATCATTTTTTCCGTCATGGGTGTGATTTTCATGGTTTTCGAGGGTGCTGAAACCGATACTGCTGTCAAAATGTGAATCCAAGATGGCGGCTGCTATAAATTATCATTTTTTCCGTCATGGGTGTCATTTTCATGGTTTTCGAGGGTGCTGAAGCCGATACTGCTGTCAAAATGTGAATCCAAGATGGCGGCTGCTATAAATTATCAACTCGCATTTTGAAACGCGGTACGGTTCGCATCCGCTCATGAGCGTTGCGCGCGCGCTGCCGGCGCTACAATGTCTGCGTGCGCCCGCTCCGACGAGCTCACGAAACGTTTACGTCCAACCTCGGCTCACACGCGACGCCATGAGATTACCTATTTAAATTGTATTTGTAAGCAAATACTTTATTAACAAAAAAAATTAACTAGTTAGAGCTAATATTTACAATTGAAACAATTGACCTAACTGCAGACTGTTGTAAACAATCTACAGGTAGCTCAATTGATCCATATCAATACCAGTCGGAAGCGTCCCCAAGACGCTGGCTGCATTGCCACGCTGTATGGCAATGCTGGCGGATGCGCTGCGCATCATACTCGCCAGATCTCGGGTCACGCGTCGCTTCGACCAGACGAAGATATTATTATTATTATTATACTAGACCACATTTGTATGCTAGTTATTTCAATTCCATTTATTGATCACTACAGAAAAAAGACGTCTTAATAAAAAATATATATCAAAAACAACAAAAGTGACAACCCTAGTGCTATAATGGAGCGTAGGTATTTATTTCATCAACTAGGCTTAGTTTCCATACTGTTCTATATGTGTACTGTGCCATGGCTCAGCGATATTTTTTGGTAAAAGCAAAAACACTGATTTTCAGCCAAAACCTGAGAGCGAGCAGAACGAGCACAAACGGAAAATGTATAGGTTGAGAATTAATTAGTTATGTAGTCGTGTATGAATGTAAAAATAAGAATAATAGTTATGTAGTAAAAACAAAGTATATGAAAATTTTATAGATTACAAACAATAATAAATAATAATTATAATAAAATAATACTTATAATTATATTAATAATTAGTATAAATTATATTAACTATTGCGTTGTACGGCATCAGATTGCTGACAAAACAGGTGCGGGTTGTGTCTGACAAACATACACGTTTCTAAAATATACAGCGAAGGGAGAGTTAGTATGTTGTATTTTTGGGTTGACATGAATCTGTCACTTTAATACGAAACATAGCTCTGATACACCTTTTTTGAAATTTGAACACTTTGTCGACGTCAGTAGAGTTCCCCCAAAATATTAAGGCGTACCTGATGTTTGAACCATGATAAGCGGTAAGAAGGGTTTTTTCATTTACCACGGGGGATAATTTATGTAAAACGTAAACAAGGCTATTTAACTTTTTACATACGTTCTCCACATGTGGTTTCCAATTTAGTTTCTTATCTATGTGGATTCCTAAGAACTTTGTCGTCATAACTTCTTCAATTGGGTAATTATTATATTGTATGTCAAGATTAGTAAATGCAGTATTATCGCGTTGTCTGAAATTAATTATTTTAGTTTTATTTATGTTTATTTTAAATTATTGTTATCCAGCCATTCTATTATCGATGTCAGCGCATTATTAATGTCAGTTGTATAGGTATTGATATTATTACATTTAATAGTCACAGTACTGTCATCAGCAAATAGGGACATAGGTTGTGTAGTTGCTCTTGGTAGATCGTTAATGTAGGTTAAAAAAAGTAATGGGCCTAGTACACTCCCTTGTGGGACGCCATAATTCATTATGCGTTCCTTAGATACAAATACTTCTTCTTGTTTCATTTTATAGTTTAGTTTTGTAATGTGTGTTATCTGTTTTCGGTTTTCTAAGTATGATTTTATTAACTGTAGAGCATTACCTCTTATTCCATAAGTTTCGAGTTTTCTAATTAGGATACTGTGCTGAACATAATCAAAAGCCTGCGTCATATCGCAGAAGACTGGAATATTTTTGTCAATACTACTTGTAACACGTAAGAGGAAACACGAAAACAGTTTCTAGTGATATTTGGACACCACTTTACGCACCAAGTAACTCAGTATCGTTAAAACTTAACTTTTTCAATTTTAAAGAATATTTTGTAACGGAGCCGATGTTTACTAGGATAGCAGCGCCATCTGTACACAATGGAAACTCTTTTGTTAAGTTGTACGCCTCTTGCATATCAATACGCCATTTTTTCTAAATAAACGTGGTTGCCTAGCAACGCTCTTTTGACAACAAAGGTTTGATAACAATTGACTGTATGGAAACTCTTTTGTTAGGTTGTACGCCTTTTTTGATTATCTTGTAGTAAAGCGTTTACATTATCTTTGATTTTGTATCTGTAGACACGATAATAATTTGTCGTGGTTGTGTTTGTTCATTGTTACATATTCTTTCAGATTATTTGCGAAAACTGACTACAATACCCAAATCATAAGTTCTCTATCATAATGGTTGAGACAGACTGGCGAGAAATATTGAGCTTCTCACAGCGAGAGCTCGGGCAGACTGACAAAGAAACTTTGCAAAGGTCTATCGTGGATGGAAGCGGACGATATTGAACTCAACTTTTCAGATCTGAAAATACTGTTTAGACTCGCTCAAGATATCTTAAAATACAAAAACGAGCAGATATATTCCACTTTTAAATACCCAAGTGACATCCTTTATCCTACTTAATATTATAAACGCGAAAGTTTGTATATTATAAGAGGAAAGGTTTGATTTTTTTATTTGTATTGAATAGGCTCCGAAACTACTGGACCGATTTGAAAAATTATTTCACCGTTGGAAAGCTACATTATCCCCGGTGAACATAGGCTATAGGTATTATATTTTCAAAAAAATTAGGGATCCTTACTAAAACTCCAATAATGTAGCCAAAGGTTCTAATACCCGTGCGAAGCCGGGACGGTCCGCTAGTATTCAATAAAGACCTACCCAGTCAATACTCTCAATACTAGACACAAAATAATAGAGTAGAGTAAAATAAAAGCGATGAGGGGATTCTATTTAGGTAACAAAGAATCGTCTCGTTTGTAGTCTTTGGCTTGAACGACATCGCTTGGAAGTTTCGCCTTGACTCCGCTACATATTCATTGTTATGAGAAGGGTAGTCCCTACTACGAAGAAATATAGAGTCCCAATGACGGACGCTAATTGTTTCCGCCTGCGACGCTTATTCACTACCTAGCGAGCGAGGCCTGCGGCCTGCGTGTTTTCCGGCGGGGCGGGTAGTTTTTATGTACGCCACAACGCGTGGGATGATTTCATGCATTATCCATTTTTAAAAAACACATAGTTTCGCCGTGTCGGTTTGTATTAACCCAGAACAGTCAGATATGAAATGAAATGAAATGAAATGAAATGAAATGAAATGAAAGTTTATTTCCTTAGGCTTACAAATAAGCACTTAGACAAGTCATATTTTATACTATTCATTATTATATTGATGTTCACTTCAATTTTTTGTCCACCAGTGGAAGAAGTGAGAAGAAACCACCAGTATGTTCATAACTTATGTGTCTAGTACATAGATTTGCTTATCTGTAAGTTGTTAGATTTTGAGTTGGAGCAAAACTCGTTCCAAGCTTTTTTATCTTCTAGATAATCTGATATTTTGTAATAAGCCTTTTTACAAAGAATATGCTTCACAATTTTTTTAAATTTATTTATTGATAATTTTTGCAACTCACTTGGAGTTTTGTTGTAGAAGCGTATACATTGCCCTTTAAAAGATGCACTTATCTTATGTAGTCTAGTTGTGGGAACAGCGAGTTTATTCTTATTTCTAGTATTTACATTATGTATATCGCTTTTTTTATTGAATCGATCGATGTTTTTATGAGTGTACAACAAGTTTTCATAAATATATTGACATGGTACTGTCATTATGTTTATTTCTTTGAATTTATTACGTAGGGATTCTCTGGGACCCATATTATAGATCGCACGAACAGCCCTCTTCTGCAACACAAAAACGGTGTTTATATCTGCAGCGTTCCCCCACAATAGTATGCCATAAGACATAATACTATGGAAGTAGCTGAAATAGACTAGTCTAGAAGTATCAACGTCTGTAAGGTGACGGATTTTTTTAACTGCATATGCTGCAGAACTAAGTCTCTTCGATAGCTTATCTATGTGTGGGCCCCATTGAAGTTTACTATCTAAGGTTATTCCTAAGAATACGGTATTGTCTACAATTTCTACCGTTTCTCCTTTTACGTTTACATCAGCCTTAACTTGTTTTACATTAGGTAGAATAAATCTTATACATTTTGTTTTTGTTTCATTAAGCAAAAGATTATTGATACTAAACCAATGGACTACTTTTGAGATTGCAGTATTTACATCGTCGAAATTTGTTTTTTGTCGATTCATTTTAAAAATTAATGAAGTATCATCAGCAAACAATACAATCTCATGATCATTCTTTACAAGATGAGGCAGGTCGTTAATATAAACTAAAAATAGGAAAGGACCCAAGATAGAGCCTTGCGGTACACCCATTGAAACCACAGACCCTTTAGATCGTTTCCCATTAATGTCAACTCTTTGTATCCTATCACTCAAGTAAGATGTAAGAAGATCCAAAGAGCTGTCCCTTATTCCATAATGATGTAGTTTCCTGATTAATGTTTCGTGATGAACGCAATCGAATGCTTTTGACAAGTCACAAAAAACACCTAAAGCATCTTGCGACTTCTCCCAAGCATCAAAAATATGCGATACCAACTCTACACCGGCATCAGTAGTTGACCTGCCACGAGTAAACCCAAATTGCTTACCGTGTAGCAGGTCATTGCCATTAAAATGTCTAAGCAATTGGTGTAAAATCAGTTTTTCAAAAACTTTACTGAATGTAGGCAGTACTGATATTGGTCTAAAGTTAGTGGGGTCAGACCTAATACCCGATTTAAACAATGGGATTATTTTACTATGTTTCATTAGATCAGGAAATATGCCACAATCAATGGATTCATTAAATATAAAAGCTAGATCTGGTGCAATCGTATCAATTAAAGGTTTAATAATTTTAACGGAAATGCCCCAGAGATCTGCAGTTTTTTTAATATTTAAAAGTTTAAAGGCTTTTTTTATATCATTTTCATCAACATGTGTAAAAATAAATTTAATATCGCATTTAGGTACATTTTCTTTAAGTAATGATTCAGCTATTATTTGAGAAGAGTTCAGACACTTTGTAGTAGAGATTGGAATGTCAGTAAAAAAATTTTCAAAAGCTTGCGCTACTTCAACATCATTTTTGATGGAGCAATCATTAATCTTTAAACTGTAATCATTAATGTAGGTATTGACCTTTCCAGTCTCACTATTAATTATTTTCCAAGTTGATTTTATTACATTTTCACTATTTTTAATTTTCGAGCTAATATAATTTGATTTTGCTGTATTACAAACTTTTCTAAATATTTTTGAGTAAATTTTTACTTTTTCTTTAAATTCCTGGCTAAAATTGTACTGCTTTTCACTATACAGTTCATACAACTTTTGTCTACTCTTATGTATACCTACTGTTGCCCACTCACTAAAGCTAAGTTTTTCTGAGACCAAGATTGATTTGGGTATGAATATTGAATTGAACGCATTGGTGAATTTATTAAAAAAACTACAATACGACTCATTTGGGTTGTTAAGTGAGTAGTTAGGTGATGGTTTAAAATCCCAATCCAATTTCAACCGTTCAAATCGATCTGTGGTCACAGGAATGTACTTAATTTTTTTTTTACAATTATTATTTTTTACTTGATGTTTTAATTTAATTAATTGACCTAAGTGGTCTGATTTTAAATGGCTTATAATTTTGTGACTGACAATTTTTTCATTTTGGAAAACAAATATATTATCTATACATTTTGCTGATGTTTCAGTTATTCTAGTAGGTTCCATAAATGTTGGCCTAAGATTATAAGAATTAAATAAATTTGTTAATCTGCTACTGAGGGAGTAAACTTCTAAAAGATCAATATTAAAGTCTCCACATACTATGAGGTTTTTATTTGATTTTGATATTTTAAATAAGATATCATCCATATTTTTTTCAAATATTTCGAAAGAAGCTGATGGTGGGCTGTATACGCTTGCTACAATAGTATGCTCCAACTCAACACATGCTACTTCAATGTGGCTTTCAATGGATAAGCATACTATGTCTTTACGTTCTTTGAATTTTATTAGTTTATTTAGTAATATTAAAGAGCCTCCACGAATAGCATGTGATCTGCAAAAGGAACTACCAACCTGGTGGTTACTGAAGTTAAACATGAGTTCATAGCTTTTCAGCCAATGTTCTGTGAGGCAGATGATATCAATATCAAATGAGTTCATGTACAATTCTAATTCTAATAATTTACTTCTAATTCCTTGAATATTTTGGTGCACCAAGTTAGTAAACTTTCCAGTTATTTTACAATTTTGTTGTCTTAATTTTTTATTACAATTCATAGTAATAATGTTTATAGGGCTAGAGATTTCCTCTATTGTCGCTATTTCTAATTTAAATGACTTGGAATAAGTTCCAAGGTCTGGTTTGTAAAATAATTACAATGCTCAATAGAAGCATTTGTTATAGCCAAGTTTTTGGCTGTTGTTATACTTATAACAGGATCAAAAATATTATATGCTAACAATTTAGCAATAATCAATTTACTTTTTTTGGTCAGATACATAGTATCCCTAGTTAAAAAAGTTTTACTAATAAATTTATTTATTTATTAAATATATAGGTAATAAATAAATAAATAAATAATGCTGGACAATTCACACAGCATTATCTAGCCCCATGGTAAGCAGAGCTTGTGTTATGGGTACTAGATAACTGATATACATAATACAATACATTACATAGATAGATATTTTTTATTATACATAGAAAACAACCAGAACACCCGGAACAAATATCTGCAGATCGTACACACAATTGTTTCGAGGCGGGAATCGAACCCGCAACCTCCTGCGTCGCAGGCGGACCTTCGCCCACCGCGCCACATCGGTCGTCGAAATAAAGGCATTGAACGGGTATTAAAATACCTATAAGTTTTTATTTTATATTTAGGTGATAAACTGTATGAATGCTACCTGCTCTCCCCCGGTAGTTATTAAATCTAATAACAAAAAAATATGGTTGTTTACTCATTTGAGTCAAGAACTTTAATCCAGTAACTGATCCAAATCCTTTTCCAGCCATTTGGCCCCATGTACTGTTTGTTGAAATCGCATTATTGCTTGATGTAATTCCTTTATTATTTGTTTCATTTTCTTTGTTGTATACCGTGTAAGAATAATAACCGAGTCAATGTTTTCAGTGATTCCTAATGTAGTCGAATCTACTACAGATTCCAATATTTTCATCTTATGTTTTTGTGCTCCTTGTGCTATTCTTTTACCTATTGATAGAGCATCTTTTCCCGCCTTCGCTACTCGTATAACGGTTTGAGCGCTTCTAACGACATTAACAGCATTTCCGACAGCTGAGGTTGCAGTTCCGACTGAAGTTGCAGCGGCTGCAACTGTTGTTTTAGCTGCAGCAACTGCTGCAACTGTACCGGTTGTTGTTGCGGTTTTAACAGCAACAGCTGCAGCTGCGACTTTGGCACCTGCTGTAACAGCTGCTACTTTAGCTGCAGCGGCGGCAGCCGCTGCCACTTTGGCCGCAGCGGCAGCCGCAGCTGCAGCTTTAGCTGCAGATGCCAATAAAAAAGGTACGAATATGAATCTTCGGCCAGTTCTCGTGGTAGATTTGTATGGAAAGCTGTTCAAAGCCGATAAGTGTTTTGGTGTAATAGCAACGTAAACGTAGTCAAGACATTCCTGTAGGGGGATCGTCGCGAGTTCCTGATTCAGACGAAGAGCTCGCTGGAAGTCGCAGGTGGTCTCGTAAACACGCCTGTCAGAGCCGCACACCAGACTCCTGCCACACTTCAGGGAACTTGCATTCTCGACGAGCGAAAATACTGTAAGGCCATAAACATTAATTTACTCGCTGCAGCAGTCGCAAGTTACTATATTTATGTTGATGCTGATAGATTTCTATGTTTAGTTAGCAGGGTTTGTTCTTGTTCTTATGTACTTACAAGCTGCGCCCCGCGGCTTCGCCCGCGTGGAAATCTATGTGTCAAATAGTTTATAAACCTTTCTCTTGAATCACTCTATCTATTAAAAACCCGCATCAAATTCAGTTGCGTTGTTTTAAAGAACTAAGCATACATAGGGACAGACAGACAGCGGGAAAGGGCTTTGTTTTATACTACGACGTAGTGATTTTCTCTCTTTTCTTACGGATAATAGCAGTGTTATTGTTCTTGTGTACTTATGTGTATGTCGAAATAAATGATTTTCTATAAGTGAAACTTTTCAAAAACTATCGTGGTTAATACAAAAGTCATTGATAAGGAGATTTTTCTTACGGACTATTTTGATGCGGGGATTATATTCCCTGTGTCTTGATCGTGCGGGTTTCAGATAAGTAGAGTTTTGATACAAGACAAATTATAAAGGCATAGACTCCACCAAAGCGGAGATGTCCGTAGCGGAGAGGCGAGAAGATACGTTTTTCAGATAGGGTGTTGCCACCTAAGCTGTGCGGAGATTCGTACTGGCTTGACGTCTAGCCAGTACGAATCTCCGCACAGCTAGTAGGTACGTGTCCAGCGGATACATGAGCTGGCTGAGCTGCGTGCAGTAAGCGTCGGATGTTTGTTGAAATGAATGCACTAGCGAGGCACAGCTCACAACTCAATAAATAAATAATGCTGGACAATCCACACAGCATCATTTAGCCCCAAGCTAATGAGAGCTTGTGTTATGAGTACTGGATGACTAATATACATACTTGAACGAAGATTACATAAATATAATATCATTAGCTTTGGTGGAGTCTGGCTCTAATACTCACAATTTATTATTATTGCCGTACACAAAATATTTATCCTCATTTTATTAGGTTGAAACTTAGAAGAGCTCCTTTTGAATAAACTTTTTGATGTAACCCAATCTTTGATACCTACACGTGGGGAAGTAGCACATCAAATCTGATACGAGACACAACAGGATCTAATACCAGATCGTATAGTTAGATACCTATAATACCCAATATGAGTAATTTAACGACGCGACGACGACGGTAGAATTAGTGATGGTGGTTTGCTGATCTATCTAGTACTTATGTTTTTAATTAAAAACGTGTCTCCGGCCTCGTGTAGGAGTGATAAACATCGTAGTCGTGATAAACTATTAATTTATTTATATTTTCAATAATTGATGATAGAAGAACAAAAATCTAGAATGAAAAAGAATAGGTACATGAATTTGTACAAAAAACTACGCGATCAATGGCCAACTATTGTAGACACGGCAAGTACTACAACTAGGTAGGTACTGGTTTACATTTTAAAAGTTGATAAAATGGCCGACCAAAATCAAACTATGTTATTTTCCATATTATTTGTATTATAAATTTTATATTGTAAATATATCATATCATAATACTGATTACTGTGATATTAAATTTATCTACATGAAATAAGTTCCAGATTTCTAGAATAAGTTCTAGATTTCTAATATACCTATAACCAAATTAATTATTAGGTAAATATAATAAATATGTACCTATCTATTAGGGCGTGCAAAACCGGTTTTCGGTTTTGCCGAAAACCGAAAACCGGACTAAATTTTCGAGTTTTTGAAAACCGGTTTTGAGAAACAAAACGCCAACTCCGGTTTTCCCGTTAATGAATTGAATCTTGATTTTAATCCACTTTTTTCGAATGCACTCAAGAAATATGTAATTTTGAGTCATTAAATATATCCGAATGCAACATATTATGCCCACCAACACTCCTCCTTCTGCGACCCCCGCACCCGGGACGCGATTCCTGCGTTCCTCCTGCTTGCATTGTTGCCCAAATACACTTGCCGGGAGTGCACGTGCACAGCGATAACGTTAAGATGATAACTATGTTTTGTAAGGGATGTTCCAGAATGTTTTTCGTTTTTTATTTGAGTATAATGCGCCAACCACAACTGGTGTGCAGTAGGCTCAATCGCTTGGTGGACTTTTTTAGTTTGTTAGTTGAAATTATTAACGGGAATGCAGTGCGCATTTTGCGTGCAAGCCTTTTATAGAAACGATTCGTACACTCTTGTTTGACGTCTCTACATGATACATTTCAATTTAACGACTACGAGAAATTGCCAAGTGCAAATTTAATCAAGCATTGAGTGAGCAAGTTTTAAGAGACTTAGAATACAATGCCGGATTAATCAATTGGGTGCTTAAAGACTTCGAGAAGGAGCATGAATGTCGACCGCGTACGCCAGTGTGTTATGAACAACCAAGACAATTACTATGATTACGCGCAGCTTCGTTTAATTTGAATGAATCCGCGCTTCGTCGCATTATTCACAAAGATTAACATTTTAACCCATATAAAATTGTAAATGTTCAAGCAATTAGGCCGGTGAACTTCATTGAATGACTTAAATTCTGTAGGACAGTGAGAAATTGTTTTAGGAATTACAATATCGTCTGACTCTCCGACAAATCGATTATTACATAAATGGTCATGTTAACAAACAAAAATCCACCCAGGGCTGGCAGTTATCCGATAGAACTGCATCAGAAATCACTAAAAGTTTAAATTGAAATGTGTTCTGTAGAGACGTCGAACAGTTGTGTAAGAAATGTAAGAATAGTGGTTTTTATTAAACGCTCGCATGCAAAATATGCGCTGCACTCCCGCGATGTGTTCCATGACTATTAAACTGCAAAAGCCCATCAAGCGATTGAGACCACTCCCCACCCCCTGTTGTTTGTGATGGCGCATAATACTCAAATCAAAAACGAAAAACATTATGAAACACCCTTTATATTTAAAAAATATTATTCTTCATTCTTAGTTGTTGTTGATTTGATCTCAGTTAAGTTTATTTTTAAGTTCATGTTAACTAATCAATTAATGTGGTCTACTTAGTAGGCATAAATGGTTAATTAAAAACAGGTAAATCATAAAATTTGTTGTATTTGTAGGTTTTGTGGGTATCTAAGAATATCGTTTTCTTCTTCAAAATCTACTATACAAAAAATAAAAAAAGTTTGCCAAAACCGGTGCTAGCACCGGTTTCCGGTTTTGGGCCCTCAAAACCGGTTTTCAAAACCTTCCGGTTTTGCACGCCCTACTATCTATATTCTCTGATGAGCAGTTCAGCTAATAATACCTTGATGTAATTACTTATACGTACGTATATAAGCATGGACCTAAATATGTATGTATTTAAGTTGATTGGGTGCGTACATACAACGTAAAACTTATACCAGGTCAGGCGCGGTCCAAGCCCAAGTCTTTGGGGGGGGGTCAATTGGTCAGGGACGGGGGGACGGGAGGGAGCAAAAATACGATACTACCTATTACTATGACAAAAGAAAGAACAGCGAACAAAGCGAACCCCCAAAATGTAGCATGTAATGACTTGGTATTGATAGATAATGGGTAGATTAAGCGGCGGGCGAGCCGCGTTAATTTTGGACTTTGGTGAGGTCGGTTTAGCAAGAAAGACCAGGAAGCTTCAACGGCGATGGAACGACGGAGATAACTGCAGCATTTTTGAGATTATTTAGGCGATACAAATGAAATATATAACCGAACGCCGAAATTTGTTACTTTTTTCAAACGAGTTAAGAAGAGTATGAAAAAATAAATAAAAAGGAGCGGAGTGAGACCTGAAAATGCAAGACGATTTTTGCAAGATTCCGTGTTTGGCAAAATTATCTTAATGTGAACACTTGACTATTCAAGAAACAGAAGAAATTGTCGACGAGCGGAGCGCCGCAAAATCTTAGTTTAGGTACTATTAAAAATCACTAGAAAATGTGCGACCTGAAAACCTTAATAAATTTTAATTTCAGTCAGACTCTATTCTACCTAACATGTAAATTAACAATATGGTTAACCAGTATCCATTGTGGTAAAAAAAAAAAACTGTGCGCTCTTATAAAGTAAAGAATTTGAATTGATGAGACATGATGAGATAGACTTTTTCTACGATTTGGGCATTATTCTGGTCACACTGGACTGACAGGCAGACATGACATTAATGAAATGAAATGAAAGTAGCAACAGCAAGCCAGTTCTTGACTTGACTCTTGTTCATTCTTGTGTTGTGTAGTATCTCTCCCTCCCTCCCTCCCTCCCTAGTCCCTACCCTATCTATCTATATAGTTTGTGGTTCTTATTGAAGTTGCAAGTTTGCCCTTTCTCTTGAAGAATTTGCATTACAGTTACTAGGAAAAACCCCGAAGAAACTATCTGTTGGTGTTGAAACACCATAATAAAACGAATTAGTGTAGTGATAAGTGAAATGAAATGTATTAGGTTTATTTCGTGAATACTGATCGGCGTGGCCATTTTACAATGACGCAGTTTTTGCCACCGAATTTATTGGCATTATTTGCTGCGAGGGATCCCATCCCATACCTGCCGCCAGCAGCGAAGCTCCCACACGAGAAAAAGCAAAAAGGATATGATGGAGTCGGAGCTTTTCTCAACCTTTTTGAGGTTAGTTTATACATAAACTTGCTATTTTTACCTGACCAACCAAATTGCAAATGGCCCCGGTTCTTCCTCCTTGTTGACAAGAAATATTCATAATATTTTTTTCCTAACTGGAGAAATTAAGGCTTGCAAAACAATGTTTATTTTTATTATCTAGTAGCATTTCTAACCCACGCTTAGAGTACCCATAGGAGAGTATGCCCACATCATGGACACCAAAAATATCCAAAAATCACACATTTTATGTCACAAAACAAATATACCCTAATACAGGCTAGTCAATTGTCCAATGTACCTATTTATTTATTTGATCCATTCGTGCTAAGGAGAAAGTAATTAATTCTGTCTGTTTCCTGGATCCAAAATTTTATACTAATTACTACTAATTACTACTTATATTTAATCCCAGAAAACTGCTTGCGAAGCCATGAGTGGAATGTAGATAGATAGAAACCACTATATTATTCCACACAAAATAGTAAATAATACAGAAATAAACACTTACAGTAGATGCTTGGGTGTTTATGCAGCCATGATAGGCCTATAGTGCACCGAAGCAGTAGAGTTCAAAGGAAGTCAGGTAGCCTTATATCGCTGAGAGTGATCTCTCTACCTTAGGATGGACTGGACATGAACAAAAAATAATGTAGTTGCCTAATTAAACAAATATGTAAACAATCAATGCATGACATTCAGTATTACTTAAGTTTGTTCTATATAAATAAAAGTAAATGTTAAAAAACTTTTCAACATCTGAATGATGTGTCCTCACATCTGAACCTGTCTAGAATTTTTAAGAAACCAGTAAATTGTAAACCCAAAATATTGTAGAATCTTCCACTATAGTCCTTTTCACTTAGGAAGCATTCCCTGACATTTGAATTTAGATGGCTTTGGCATTTCTATTGACTAGGATTTTGACGAATAATAAATTCGAAAATATAAACAATTTTTGAAGTGTTTGTTGAGGTCTGTACATATACGGTAATGTACGGATTTTATTTAGACCTGCTTATGGCTCAAAATATTTTTAAAAAATGTTTTACGAGAAATCGATTTTTGTAAGTCAAACATCGAATTAAATTATTTCGATTACACCTCAGGTCATTTCTATAATTATCATACTGAAATATCAGGGAACGCTTCCTAAGGTTGCCTGGAAGAAATCGCTCTTAGCGATAAGGCCGCCCATTGTGCATCTGTATCTTTGTTTGTTTGTTCTTTACTGTTTTTTTCTGTGTCTTATGTGCAATAAAGCGTATTTGTATTGTATTGTATTGTAAGTGAAAAAGACTAGTTCAGATACTGAATCACCATATTGATAAAAACAGGGGTTTTTATACTAACTCTGATCTTGAAAACACTCCATGGTAAACACATACAGTGGAAAAAACAATACTACATATCCAAAGTAGGAAGGAAAACGCTTTTGGTAGATAACAGCATATACACTATCTATCTATATATCTAAACAGCCGGTAACACCCACTGCTGGGTATATGCCTCTCCCATATAAGAATAAGAAAACCTTTATTCATAGCATTAACACTACTAAACTGGTTCCTTAATTACTTACACCATAAGGACTACATAACTACTAACTAATTAGAAAAGTTTAATGTTCTGAAATGGTGTCCGACTCAGCATTATGTTGTTATAGCCATTGTGCATAGCTGTCACTGATCTTCCGTCGGAACCAAACCCACACGTTACGTCAGTTATCTCGCCACCCCTGGCGGCCTGTGCTAGTCGGATCCACTGCTTCCTTATAGCCCCCACAATGTCTCCTGACCATCATATAAAATCTTAACTTTGTACACAGCATCCGTCAGAAACGCCTCCTCCGACCCGCGTGGAAACTAGAGAGGAGCGCATGGAACGGCGCCGACGAGAACGCGCTGAGCAGACGGCGTACAAACTCGAGCAGGAGATAGCGCTGTGGGACCCCACGGCCAACGCTCGCGCCACCGCCGACCCCTTCAAGACTCTGTTTGTGGCCCGAGTTGTAAGTATCTCATCATCAGCCTATGTTAGTCCACTGACATAGGCCTCCCCCAATAAGCGCCATGGCGCCCTGTCTTCATCTTGCCGCATCCAGCATCTGCCTGCATTCTTTCTCAGGTCGTCATCCCACCTGATCGGAGGACGTCCTACATTACCCTTACCGTATCGTTATCTCCACTCAAGAACACTAATTTGTAATTTATGTAATAAAAGAAAGAAAGAAAGATATTTTTTTTAACTACAACCAATCACACATACAATATCTTAACTAAACTAATTATAAAAGTACATTTGGTAGCTATTATTATTATTATACACATTTATTTAAATTCTCTTATAAAATACATTTTTACTATAGAAAATACAATAAAATATTATAAAACTATTGTACAGTAAAAAATATATCAAAACGGTAGATCACTGACCGCGAAGCTAGGCTCAAGTGGCCGGTGACTAGGGCTGCAGAGAGAGGAACTTCCTGACGATACGTGCCGAGTCCAAGAGTACCGCCTTCTGGATCTGGCCCTTGATCCAACTTCCTAGCGAGAGTCTCTTCAGGTGTTGATCGAGGCTCTTCGCTATAACGCCGTTAACGTTATTATTTTTATTAATTATTAACTAGTTGCTCAATGGAATGTTTTCTTTTTCAGAACTATGACACATCTGAATCCAAGCTCAGGCGAGAGTTTGAAGGTTATGGTCTTATCAAAAAGGTAAGAGAACTTTTGTAGTGTAGACCGAGTGTATTGTCGCATTTACATTCAGCCGTAGTGAGCAGGGAAGTGGGCAGGACGAGTGTGTAAACGCGATACTTCTCATGCCACTGCCACTCGCGCTGCCCGGCGCTCCCCAAAATGGCGGTTTTTTGTGCGGAAGTCAAAGGACCGGCAGCGCGAGCGGCAGTGCGTGTTTACATTCTGCTCCGATTCGATATCTTTTTAAATATCGAACATAATTATGTATCGCAAAAAGAGACAGCGCGGCCGCTGTAATTATTTCGACGTCTGCCATTGCCGAAACTTGAAAGCGAAGTGAGTGGTAGGGTATGTAAACACACACTGCTCTCGATCCTGCTGCAGCAGTATTTAGGGAATTATTGCCGGCAGCGCGAGGGGCAGCGGCAGGGGCTGAATGTAAATGAGGTATATAGTGTAAGTGTCAAGGGGCACGATCTAGTTTTTTTTTTATTCGTTTATTGCATGAAATACGTGTTATTAAAGTTCTTATAAGTAATAGGATGTTACAATGTATTCTGCCCTATTGGGCGTGCACTGTTCAAAAAATTTACAATACTTAACACTTCGAGTGCTGAAATCACATGGTATGTGTTTTCTACAAGTGGCTAATATGCGTAAATCCACACTAGCGCAGCGACTGAGAAAATACCGATCTGTGTGACTCAGCACAACTGTAATGTTTTTCGAACGAAATGCATGTGCGGCGCAACACAACCGCTGTGTAGAGCGGCAGCACGAATGGCTTAGGTTAAAAAAAGATCGCAGTCGGCGAAAAAAGGTCACAGTGTTAACTACTATAAATTTACCCTTAAACAAACACATTGCCGTGGCATCACTCGTTTCTTTCCAAACTGGACTGAAGCTTTACCGGGCTTTTCTAGAGAAGAAGTGAAATTTTAAGGAACTACATAGTTACCTTAATTTATTCATTAATTGTTAAGGATAATCACTACTAGGAATCCAGCTTACTTATAGGTTTTAATCTTAAAACTGAGATCATCAACTTCTTTGTTTCCTTTAGACAGGACTCTTGGACACGTCATGAAGTTAAAATTGTATAAGTAAAACTGGGAAATAAAGTGAACTCTTTGATTTTTTGTTCACTTCAATCTTTTTTTAGTAAAGTAAACAAGAAACCTTTACCTTAGTTTTCGAGTTGAATCAAAACTCCCAAGCAGTTTTATTGTCTAGCTAGGTAATCTGATATATTGTAAAAAGCCTTTTTACAAAGGATATGTTTGACAATTTATTGATAATTTTTGCAACTCACTTGGAGTTCTGTTATAGAAGCGTATATACCCTTTAACACTTTGATTGCTGAAATCACACGGTATGTGTTTTCTACAAGTGACTAATATACGTAAATCCACACTAGCGCAGCGGCTGAGAAAATACAGATCTCTGTGACTCAGCACAGCCGTAATATTTTTCGAACGAAACGCATGTGCGGCGCAACACAACCGCTGTGTAGAGCGGCAGCACGAATTTTTTAGTTTAAAAAAAAAGATCGCAGTCGTCGAAAAAAAATCACAGTCAAAGTGTTAAAAGATACATTTCTTTTATTTAGCCTAGTTGTGGGCACAGCGAGTTTATTCTTATTTCTAGTATTTAAATTATTTATATCGCTATTTTTAGGGACCGATTGATATTTTCACGAGTGTACAACAAGTTTTCATAAATATATTAAACAACTATGATAGAGGCAAAATTCCTAAATTATATTGCATGTTAATAAAATTGTTTTTGCGGAAGATTACCGGTCGCAGCACATATTGCGTCACACACGACACGACGCCGACACTACGTGCTAGTAAATAGGTTTTTTTATGTATATATTTTATATGCGCCGTAGTTTTTAAATATTTTCTATATAAATCAAAATAATTTATTTCTTTAGGCTTACAATATAAGCACTTAGACAAGTCAAAGTCTATAAAAAAAACAATATATTTTATTTCTTTAGGCTTACAAAATAAGCACTTAATAATCATCCTTTACTGGACCAATGTTGCCTGAAATAAATGAATTTATTATTATTTAAACATTTCAGATACACATGGTATTCAGCAAAGAGAATGACAAACCTCGTGGCTACGCTTTCATCGAGTATGAACACGAGCGTGATATGCACTGTGAGTATCTGCTTACTGTACGAGATTGTTCATACCTTACGTGCGGGAGGACTAAATAGTTAGCTAATCCTTCATGGAGTTCACATATCCTTCACGCGATTTGAAATTGGAACGTTAATCAGTTGCGCAAGTTTACTCGAAGATGGCGTCACTGAAACGTCATAATCGGCAGCCATCTTGGAATGTGGTGTAGATAATTTTACACTAAATTTATGATAATGAATTACTGATAGTTAAAATTTACTTTTTATTCTTACAAATATTTAAAATTAGCTGGACTACTCGAGTAATGCGTTATTGTGTCTTCAGATCATTAATTATACAAAAGCGAATTATTAGAGAATTTTAACATAAGAATAATAATAACTTAAATTGTTAAAGTTACTAACTATTTAGTCCTCGCCTTTTTATAATATCCATGTCATATTTTGAATGTATAGCTCAAGTTGTACATAAAATATATATTTTTTAAGAATATGACACAGATATCAATTTGTAAGACCTTCTCGGAGGTTTTTTTTATAATATACATATGATAAACAATGCTGGACAATTCACACAGCATTAGTCGTTCACAATGTAAATTTAGGATGGTTACGGTTGTATTAATTAGGAGGGCAGTATAGTCCTATTGAAATCTACGCTGTATTCGCTACCCAGAGTACGGTATAATGCCGAATTACATACAAAATAACCGGCGGGAGGACGCACGAATAATATGAGAGACAATTTTCTGTGACGCCTATGCATAACAGTGGCTCTGCAAAGTTAATTTAGCATGTAACGTAACGGACGTTATCAGCGTTATTACGCTAATTTTAGCATGAATAACGCGTGAAAGACGCATTACCTCGCATTAAAGAAAAATAGCGAGAAGCTATTTTTCTTTAACACAATCCCTTATGGTGTTTCCTATGTCAAAATCAATGTGTGTTACTTAGGTGTATCATAAAATTGTAATATAATTTTAAAGCTAATAGAACTTACGTCGTCAAGTGTAACATGTGTACCTACGGTGGTAATGAATAAACAAACAATATTCCGTTATTTTTAGCATGAATAACGCGTGAAAGGGTGCACTGTAGCGTGAATAACGATTTTTCACGCGTTATTCACGCTAAAATAAGCAAATAACGCTGATAACGTGCGTTACGTTATGTGCTAAATAGCGTGATAGCCTTGCTGGATAGCGAATAACGCGTCGAAACAGGGCTTTAAGCAGCTTCTCCACAGTCGCTTTTTTTTAACTTTCTATGGGGCTTTAATGTTCCATAAATAAGTCTGTTGAAACTCTGTTCTATATGTGTATTGAATGCAATAACCGATTGTCTGTTCTATTGTAATGAAATAAAGGTTATTTTCGTGCTAAACCTCCGAGAAGGTCGGAATAACGGCGCTAGACGCCTCGGTACCCGACAGTGAAATGACTTGTATTGAATTAATAAGGATTTTTCCTTTTACACACAGACCCAGCCGTAAAGACCCTTCTACATACCAGAATGGCCACGTTATAATAGGTTTGTATGTGGTAAGACGCCAACATACAATATTTTTCAAAGAACCGACTTCAAACAAAAAAAAATTAATGATATCTTGATTGAATATTGTAACCCATAAAACTATCGACGTTTGACGAAATCAGTTTCCATCCTGGTGGTGTTTCTCGTTTAGGAATGAAATGGTGTTCTTCCAACCATACTAGGTTCATAGTTAACCCGCCTGCATTCATAATTATTACACATTCTAAATTACCCTGTGATTGACGTCTAAAATCTTGGTATAGGTAAGTTTTTCGATGTACATAGGTATCAAATTTCGGGGATAAATTAACGGAGCTATGATTCTAACCTATTTGTTGAAGTCGGTTGTAAATTTAACGTTAAAAAAAAATGTAGTGGTCTCTGTATATTTATATTATTATTAGTTAAACCGCGCTAGAAAGGAGACGTAAGTAAAGAAGCGCCCAGGTAACTTCTTAAATGGCATCTGGTCCGGATAAAACATTGTAAGTAAATTTGTCACGGTAGGTAAAAACGGTGGGTATATTATTTACATAAATTTATATGAATATAAATACCAAGAGATAAATTTCCAACGGAACACGTCTGTCGGCTCGGTCGGTAGGTAAGAGAGTGGGTATACTTTTTATTATTTTTATACATATGTGTTGTCTACTGTTTTTTTCAGGTTATTATTGCAAATTTCAAATTTTTTGACATCAAATTTTTATGATTGACAAATTTTTGGGGATAATAGTTCTTAAAATGAATTCATTTTGACAGAATTATACCACTATGGCTTCGTTTAAAATATTTATTATCAAAAAAATATTAAAGATGGCTCATAGAAATCGCTGCTCAAAGAATTTGAAATATAATTTAACATGTTTTTGGATTTTTACTCGGAAACATGCATTATCGTAATAAACTTATGTAGACCATTATTTTTAATACAACCAATAAAATTACCCTTAAGGTGAAATGAGTCCCAAAACCCACGTTTTGACTAAACGGAAAATCAATTTTAAGGGAACAAAACACTTATTTTTCGAAATATATTTTGATGAGGATCAAAAGTTTAGGATATTAGTTAGTAAGTTATGGGAGTCGAAACACGATTGACTAAACTTGACTCGATAGAAAAAAATGGCAAAGTTTCCTCTAAATCTTCATTTTTACAGAGATATCTCTACGGGAAAACGAGTTTTATTTGCTAGTTATTTAATATTATTGTTATGAAATTTCTTCTACGTGTTCCCTAATAAATACTTTAGACGATTATGGTTTTAGTTTTTTGAGAAACAGTATTATTTTAGAGCAATAACAACTTTAAAAATAAAAACGTGTGAAATTGCGCGCGGGCCGATCATTCGGCCGCTCTTGCCTCCCTTTCCCGCCTTCTCCGCGCGGCGTTCGTTCGTCCTTGTCTCAAAAGTGAACTCATTTCGCCTTAAGATTTGTTTTGTAAAAAGACATGAAATAATGTAACAATCAATTTGATTGAAATAATTTGGTATAATGGTCTAACTAATATCCTGCAATAGTCTACATAAGCGAAGAATTTCCAGAAATCTTTAGTCCTGATCTGATTAAGTCTATCGGAGGCAGAAATTGACGATTTACCTTCTGAGGTCCGAGTATCAAGACTTGATCGTGGCTTCTTATTTTTGTATGGGAATGTCGTAGTTCCCTGTTAGCACGATAGAGGCGCTGTGCCATGTCCTGTGCGTAGTACAGTCAGCGTCAAATTGATATGAACGTCTAGAGTAGTCAACATGATCTGAAAAACATAAAAGTACATAATTTGATATACGCAGTTCGAATCATCATATAGTTTTAATCCCCAAGGTGTTCAAAATATCTTACTACTCATTGCTTCATATTTATTATCATATGAAGGTACATTTTATGCACAGAAAACTTTGAGAGCTTTGTTTGCTAACTTTGAACACCACATGACTGCTCATATAAATACTATATGTACTAGACACATAAGTTATGAACATACTAGTGGTTTTTTCTCACTTCTTCCACTGGTGGACAAAAAATTGAAGTGAACATCAATATAATAATGAATAGTATAAAATATGACTTGTCTAAGTGCTTATTTGTAAGCCTAAAGAAATAAACTTTCATTTCATTTCATACAAAATAATAAGTAGTAAGATATATATACCTTGGGTGCTTACAACACTATGATGTTTCGAACTGCGCATATCAAATCAAATTACTTATATGTTTTCAGATCATTTTGACTAATCTAGACGCTCATATCAATTTGATGCTGACTGTACCAGTGCGGAAATCCCATGCTCTTCAACTTCTTGCTAGATGGCTCTGCGTCTGGATTGGCGCGATCCTACAAATCCCCGGAACCCATGCTCCGATTAGCGTTTTCTGTATTCGAAGGAAGTCTATTGTGAACGTCAGATGAGCACTAAAGGTTTATGTATATATAGCGGCTACAGTGCATGTCTGTTACAGCGGCGTACAAGCACGCCGATGGGAAGAAAATCGACGGAAAACGCGTCCTGGTGGACGTGGAGCGGGCGCGCACTGTAAAGGGTTGGCTGCCGAGACGACTGGGTGAGTTATTATACCCTGTCCAAGAATTTATTTTTTATTTGGCATATCAAGCTCTCTTGCACCTCACACACAGCAGCTATAATGTAAAGACGTACTTTATAGCACGATACATCTCATTACATCTGTCCTTAGAAATCTTCAGGAGACCAAACACGATAATGTATATTCTTACATCTTCGTATCTTAAGATACAGAGCGCTACGAAAAATACATATTTCGATACATCTTGTCGACGACCGATGTGGCGCGGTGGGCGAAGGTCCGCCTGCGACGCAGGAGGTTGCGGGTTCGATTCCCGCCTCGGAACAAATGTGTGTACGATCTGCAGATATTTGTTTCGGGTGTTCTGGTCGTTTTCTATGTATAATAAAAAAAAAACTATCTATGTAATGTATTGTATTATGTATATCAGTTATCTAGTACCCATAACACAAGCTCTGCTTACCATGGTGCTAGATAATGCTGTGTGAATTGTCCAGCATTATTTATTTATTTGTACATCTTCGAAAAGGATTTGAACATTACATTACCTGTTGTGTGTGATACATTAAGATAATTTAAAGCTATACATCCCGGGATGTAATGTACGTTAATCTACATTATAGCTGCTGTGTGTGAAGCCCCTAAATGCTTGACAGTGAATGAAAATGAAGTTTTTATTTCTTTAAGCTTACAAATAAGCACTTAGACAGGTCATATTTATAATATTCATTATTATCAATTAAATTATTTTATAGTTCACATCAATTTTTGTCCACCAGTGGAAGAAGTGAGAAGAAACCACTAGTATGTTCATAACTTATGTGTCTAGTACATTTGATTTGCTTATCTGTAAGTTGTTAGATTTTGAGTTGGAGCAAAACTCGTTCCAAGCTTTTTTATCTTCTAGGTAATCTGATATTTTGTAATAAGCTTTTTTA
This sequence comes from Eupithecia dodoneata, assembly GCA_947044415.1. NCBI lineage: Eukaryota > Metazoa > Arthropoda > Insecta > Lepidoptera > Geometridae > Eupithecia > Eupithecia dodoneata. The sequence goes on from OX345684.1 coordinate 5,193,069, forward strand.
CAAAGAATATGTTTCACAATTGATATGAAGACTGACTGAATGATGATGATGATTATTATTAATGACCACAAAAATTATAATACCTACCTACATAATACATAACTCGGAGAGAGTGTGAGAAACCAAGAAATAAGAAGAAAAACCAGAACAAAGGATGTAGTAAAAATAATCCTGGGCTTAAAATGGAAATGGGCAGGGCACATTCAAAGATTACTACATTAAACAAAGCAAATCATATGTACTAGACACATAAGTTATGAACATACTAGTGGTTTCTTGTCACTTCTTCCACTGGTGGACAAAAAATTGAAGTGAACATCAATATAATAATGAAATAGTATAAAATATGACTTGTCTAAGTGCTTATTTGTAAGCCTAAAGAAATAAACTTTCATTTCATTAAAACCAAACAGATGGCCATATATAGTCGCAAACTTGATACCACTTGACCAAAAAAGGAAAAAAGGGAGACCATTCAAAAGATGGAATGATGACATCAGACAAGTAGCTGGAGAAATGCGGCCACAAAAAGCCGGAGACAGAAACCTCTGGAGATCCTTGGAGGAGGCATACACAGCCGAAGGCCTTCCATATCAGGACATGGCCACAACAAAAATCTGACATAATTAATTCTAAATTCAATTCATTTCTAAAATTATATAATGTACCTACACGACTATTAATTCTTTCTTTAACTATTATTATTGTTTTAGAAAATGAAAATGAAAAGTTTTTATTTCTGACGACCGATGTGTCGCGGTGGGCGAAGGTCCGCCTGCGACGCAGGAGGTTGCGGGTTCGATTCCCGCCTCGGAACAATTGTGTGTACGATCTGCAGATATTTGTTCCGGGTGTTCTGGTCGTTTTCTATATATAATAAAAAATATCTATCTATGTAATATATTGTATTATGTATACCAATTATCTAGTACCCATAACAAGCTCCGCTTACCATGGGGCTAAATAATGCTGTGTGAATTGTCCAGCATTATTTATTATTATTTATTTCTTTAAGCTTACAAATAAGCACTTGACACGTCATATTTTATAGTTCACTTCAATTTTTTGTCCACCAGTGGAAGAAGGTTTAAAATTGTACATACTAATAACTATTGGGATATGGAATAAAGCTATTTTTATTTTATTTTATTTTACATAATACATACACAAAAATAACTATAAATCTACTAGATTACCTATGTATGTATTTTATTGAAGCTTGAGACTTGCAGTTACGAAATGAAAACTACGGTAATGTTTTATCGAAAAACTTAAAATAATATATAGCTGTACATCATAGCATATGTGTCTGCGGGATGATGACCTGCGATATACTACAGCCATGCTGGATGAGGCAAGCTGAAGACATGGCGCTCATTAGGGGAGGCCTTAGTCCAGCAATGGACTATATTAAAGGCTGATGATATTTCCTTTTGAGGCACGGAACCTAAATAACATGCATACAGCCGAACAATTAAGGAATTTGAAGTCAAGTTTTAGTTTTTTTCAAAACAGCCCCTTTTGTTTTTCATCATCTTCAGCCTATATCAGTCCACTGCTGGACATAGGCCTCCCCCCAATGAGCGCCATAGCGCCCTGTCTTCAGCTTGCCGCATCCAGCATCTACCTGCAGTCTTTCGCAGGTCGTCATCCCACCTGGTCGGATTTTGTTTTCATTTAGATAGAAAACAAACACCTTTTAAAACCTAAATAAGTAGAAACAAGGTTTAACTGAAGCTTCAGTTTTAAAGTGCTTAAATATGCTTCAACTAAAATGTATATCTAATACCTAATAAGTGCAAGTTTTTGTCTGTTAATGACTGAGTATATTTATAACAATGTCTGTGTATTCCAGGTGGCGGCCTCGGCGGCACCCGTCGCGGCGGCAACGACGTGAACATCAAGCACTCGGGCAGGGAGGACAACGAGCGCGAGCGGGAGCGGTACCGGCTCGAGCAGCGCGACAGGGACGAGCGCGGCAAGCACGCGGATAGAGGTGAACCTTTATACAATACATAAATAACGTCGAGCTATGGAAAGAGGTATGCTCGGAGTTTCTCTGAAGGATAGGATTCGTAACGAATACATGCGACAGAGAACCAAAGTTATCGACATAGCTCTGAGAATTAGCAAGCTGAAGTGGCAGTGGGCCGGCCATATCTCGCGAACAACCGACAACCGCTGGGGCAAACGTGTTCTTGAGTGGAGACCACGACACGGTAAACGTAGTGTAGGACGCCCTCCATATCTCGCGAAGAACCGACGGCCGCTGTGGTAAATGTGTTCTTGAGTGGAGACCATGACTCGGTAAACGTAGCGTAGGACGCCCTCCGACCAGGTGGGATGACGACCTGCGAAAGACTGCAGGTAGATGCTGGATGCGTCAAGCTGAAGACAGGGCGCTATGGCACTCATTGGGGGAGGCCTATGTCCAACCGTGGACTAATATATGCTCGTGATGATCAATCCATGACCCAGTCAACGACGCTAATCCGGAGGTGACGGCAACAACTTCGCTTCCGCACACTAACCACCCGACCAAAAACTGACCGCCGCCAGATGCGGGGTCGAAGAATTTTCCGTTTCCGCCCATAAATGCACTTGTGCATCTAGGCGTGACCTCCCTATCCTCTTCTAGCATCACTACATTGTTAATATATTCTGGCAAATAAACATCTTTTATCTTACTCCCACAGGCGCCCGTCGTCGGTCTCGCTCCCGCTCAGCGCGCCGTCGGTCCGGGTCGCGCACGCGTCGCGCCGCCCGCGAGCCCCGCGAGCGCGAGCGAGACAGAGACAAGGAGAGGGATAGAGACCGCGATAAGAGACCTGAACGAGCTGAGAGGAACGAAGAGGACACTGAGAAGTAAGTACATTAAACTGAATCCTAGCGCTAAGCAGATGCTACCTTCGCACCATGTCAAGAGCCATAACTGGACTGTCGCCTTAACATGTTCAAACTAGGGCTTACAGACACACAATCCTGTAGATTTAGATATAGAACGCCCGTTTATCTGCTACGAGAGTGTGGAGCACTGATACAAACGTAGCATCCATCTGGGCAAGAATCTGCAATTCTGCATAACCCAGACAAGCTACGAGACATCACCCTGAAGAAAATCCTACAATTCCTAGCAGCAAGGGTTAGTGGCGAATTGTGAACGCCGCGGCTTCGGGGCTGAACACGAACAAAGTGGCGTCACAATAGGCCTATAATTACCCATAAAGGACCAATCGGAGTCTAAGTGCGGATATAGGAGTGCACATACCATAACCATAGGCCTATGATGGCCGCAGTGATACGGGGAAAAAAGTACAGTAAAGCACGACCAAATACTTCATAGACCTCAACACTGTTTCTTTTAAGTGAAAACCGACTACGAATCCCTTAATTTTACACTATTTATAGGTTTGCGGGATAAATACTAATCCCTTGGTTGTATTTTTTTTATGGAATCACCTTGGGCTTAATCTTAATACAACTTTCAATCTACCATTGATTTATTGCCTCCAATCCTCAGCCCGTACACCTCTACTAAACATGGCCTTCCCCAAACAACGCCAGAGGTCCTGAGCCGCCTTTTCATTATTGTCATCCAGTCCTAACCTACGTATTAATAATTTCAGCAGTCGCCGCCGCCGCCGCAGCGGGTCGCGGTCGCGTCGGCGTCGCGACAAGGAACGGTCGCGGTCGCGCAAGCGGAGTCGCCGCGACAAGGAACGCAAGGAGCATAAGGTCAAGCCGGAGAATATCAAGGTCAAGGAGGAACCAGCTGATGGTAAGTCTACGTCGCGACAAGAAACGGTCGCGGTCGCGCAAGGAGCCTGAAGACAAGGCATTGCGCTTGGTTCCAACCCTTGTTTATTTGGCTTACGTTCTACCAAATTTTCTGTATATAGTTATAATACAGAATATTATATTTAATAATATGTATATATTATATAATGGACACAACTTCAGACACACATACAAAATACAACATTATACAGTACACAGGAAAACGAAAAACATGAAACACAATTGATTAAAAAAGAAAAACAAACAAAGATAATATTAAAATATGGGTAAGATGTCTCTGTGTGCTGCAGTGTGTTAAATAGCCTAAGCTCAGCGTAATATTTTGCTAGTGAAGCAACAGAACTCATTTTCAGCCAGACCTATTAAAAGCAAGTCGAACGAGTTTCAATTCAATGTGTAACTATCTACTAAAAGTGTCCTAATGATTGTAGTAACGATGAGGTCATCTCTTCTATTGTGGTGGAATGCAATACAAATCATGCAATGTCAGTTTAAATGTCCTCTTTTCCAGACTACCCCGAGTTCTCAATCCCAGCGCTGGACGTCCAGATCAAGCAGGAGCCGGAGGACGAAAACAAATACAACCCTGAAGATGAGAACGGAGATGGAGACGAATTCAACTATTAAGGATACACGCGGTTATCTACATATTAGGATACACGTGGTTATCTACATATTAGCATACACGCGGTTTTCTACATATTAGGATACACGCGGTTATCTGTATACACAATTAGGATACATGCAGTTTTCTGTTGTATATAATTCGTGGGATTGAAATTGCCAGTAGGATCCCTTAGATAATCTTCGATTATAATAATAATAGTTCACACCTGGCGGATATCATCTTCGGGTATATCATATTGTGCACCCGAGGATGATGCCCGCTATGTGTAGCCCTCTCCTTTAGATTAACTTCTCAAAGGGCCTCTGTGCTGTTGGCTTCGGCCCCACGCAAGCCCACCAAAGTACTGGGTCACTTTATGGCCCGAGATCAAGGAAATATATTAATAATTCATTTGTTTTGCAACATTAGTCTAGTACAGGATAGAATAATACTTTAAACTACAGCCCATATAAAATATATACTAACTTAATCTAACATAACATAAAATACACCTATTTTACTAGCATGCAAAGTAAAATTAAATGATATCCAAGCGAGATGGCGTGCTGTCCTGCTGTTATTTCCAATCCCATTCTTTATGTACACGACTAATACACGCGGTTATATGTAGTTTACAAATAGTTATCTATTGTATACATAGTAAGCGTATGTGTTGGCAACACATACGCTCATATCTCAACAAAGCCGTATAGTTACTAGTATACACGCAGTCATCTGTATTATACATGTGGTGATGTGCACTGCCTTCCTAATTTAGACATCAATAACTACTAAAAGTATAGTTTAATACGCGCGCCTAAAGTAATTTTCTTAAAAAAGTGACCAGTGTCGCAGTATTAAGAAATATTTGATTTTGGTTATTTTAGTTTGTAGCTGCAATGATTCTCTACAGAATGATTGGTATAATGTCGTGATCGCTATTTACTTTTAAATGAATTCAGCAAATCATATTTATGTTAGCGCAGGGATTTTATGAAAAACTAGTTGTATAACTAGTTTTTGATGAAAACCATACTTACGGTTGTCTTAATTAAGAAGGCAGTGTAGGATACATGGGGTTACGTGCAGGATACATACAGTTATCTTTAGGATACATACAGTTATCTATAGGATACACACAGTTATCTTTAGGATACATACAGTTATCTGTAGGATACACACAGTTATCTGTTGGATACAAGTATTAGTGATGTTTAAATGCAATAATGTGTAGACATGTTGGTGTATAGCATAAACGCATGTAACTACTCGCTAACTTCATTAGAAATTACACTTTGTTCAGTATACACTTTTATAGTTGCCGCCAAATATCTTGTCCTATGACGGGCAAGGAGAATTGCACGCATATAATTCATAAACAACGCACTGGTACGTATAGAATAAAAGCGTGTAGCTACTTGCTTTAGAACTACATTAGAAATCACACAGTTCAGTTTACACTTGTATAGTTGCCGGCAAATATCTTGTCCTGTGACGGACAACGAGAATAGAAAGTTAGTTAACTCATGGGTATAATTCATATGCCGCCTACAACGCATCAGTCGAAAGAGATAAACACAGCTTCATATACCACTGTCTCGCCCGCTCTTTCATTATTTGTAAACAACGTCCTTCGATGAATAATCGACGCAACTGTCCAGTAGCCGCTCACCAATTTGTCCTTAGTATTGCGTTCAGCGCGTCTTTGTCACGTGGGAGAGGAAAAGAATAATGGGGATTCCAAGATGATTTTGATAATACACATAATGTAGGTATTAATACAAGGAAGATGCTGAATTTCCTTTAGTAGTTTCTCTTAGCCGCCTCTTAGTACATACACGGTCTGATTTGGAGCGGTTTATTCTTACGCTGCGACCGCTTAGACGTTTATACAAGATAATAACTTGCTAGATTAAAATAAAAACTGTTTATTTCGGACATCTCGTGGTCCATATTAGCTAGATACATATTGATATTACAATTTTAAAGAAATTTCAATTTAAAAGCGAAACACATTTAAAAAACTGTAGGTATAGCAATCATATGTGATACATTTTATGAAATGACTCAAAAACAAATTTACATCGCATTCGTCTTGGAAATAAATTATATTATTTTTCTCATGATGATGAACTTTAATGATTCTTTATTTTTACTTTAACCCTTAAGGTAGTTTTGATGAGTATACTATACTATACATAACATTTTAAAAAAATCTGACGTCCAATCTAGGTTGGTTACATCATTTCTGATTTTTGAAACTATTTCAGATTCAGATTTCTTTATTGTCATAATTCTTACATAAAAGTGTACAATATAATATATATATATACCTTAATTATGCTAAGGATACGACTCGTCAAAACAGGTAATATACAATTTTGTTGTATGGGAAACATAATAATTATGTTATATTCTTAAAATTATAAAAATTAACGTTACTCTCGGCTAGGTGATGTTACGGGGATGTAGTTCATAAACTCCCCTTTCTGCTACCTTAAGGGTTAAGAGTAAAGAAAAAAATCATTAAAATTTTATATATATTATGGCAATGTCAAGCATTTAGAAGAAGCAGTGGTAGATTTATTAAACTTTGAATTCTCAAATCGCGGTATTGAAGACGGCAAGATCGCTTAGAACAACGGGTATTTATCGCGTTTATTTTACAATTGTTTGTACGATCTGCAGATATTTGTTCCGGGGTGTTCTGGTCGTTTTCTATGTATAATAAAAAATATCTATCTATGTAATGTATTGTATTATGTATATCAGTTATCTAGTACCCATAACACAAGCTCTGCTTACTATGAGGCTAGATAATGCTGTGTGAATTGTCCAGCTTGTTTTATTATTATTATTTACCTTTTTCCCCGACGTTTCAACAGGTTTACACACTGTCGTGGCGCGTGATCACGAGATGACTGAAAATAGGCAAATAAACGCGATAAATACCCGTTGTATTAGTGCTTATAATTATGTGTTCAGATCGCGTAAGTTTTGAAATACATATATAGGTATTCAATCAAATGAATTAGATAGAGTATCTACGCGAGATGGTTATACTAAACTGGTATAATTTTGAATCCCATTAGTCTTGGAAATAAATAGTAGTATGTATTTTGCTAATAAAATAAATAATATTTGTTTATTTCAGACGATTTGAATACATATAAAGTTAGTAGCACAAAACACACACAAAAAGCTAATGATCTTAGTAAAGATAAATAATAATTAAAGTTTTATGTATTTTATTGCAAATACGCGCGATTTGTGCAGTTATGTGTGTGTACAAATAGTTATATATACATGGGGTCACGAGTAGGATACATACAGATAACTGTATATATCCTACACATGACCCCATGTGACCCGATTTACATGGGGTCACGAGTAGGATACATACAGTTATCTGTATGTATCCTACACGGCTAGGTTACAACACAGAAAGTATAAAAATATTTAGAAAAATAGGGCTTACATGAAAACGTTGCAAAAATGTTTGCAACGTTTATACAACATACAATACAATACAAATTCATACAACATACAATAAAAGCTTAAAGTCATACGTTAAGTTTGTATTGTATGTTGTATGAATTGAAAGAAAATGAATTAGTTTAAACTTTGAATTCTATGTTGTATGTTCTGATTTGAGTTACCTGAGTATTTGTATTTTGACTCCAATTTTCGTAACTTCGACTTAACATTTGGAAATTTTTATAAGGTTCTGCCCGCGCCTTCGCTCGCTTATTTTCCCAATAACAAGTAACCTATTATCTTAGTTAGGCTATGTTCTAAATGTACGCCATATTTCATCCTGATTTGTAAGGTAGTCTTGGAAATAATTCTTTAAATAAATGAACCTCACATTTAACAAAATGTCTGCTTTATAGAATTTGTAGGATGATGTAGACGTAAATATTAAAGAGCCTTTGAACTTCAGTAAGTAAAGTATTTTTTAGAGCAAAAGACAAGTAACTTAGGAATGGTCACAGTTTACACACATAATCTTGATGAATATCGAATTCACGAAAATTGTGACTCAATACAAGATATAGGGAAGTGTGTCAGTTTTTAGTTCCTGCCAATTGGTGTAATGGTGTAATCTAATAACAATGTAATACACCGAATTAGGTAGCAATTTGTCTGTATAAACCTTCCTCTTGAATCACATAAATAAACCGCGACAAAATCCATTGCGTAGTTTCAAAGATCTAAGCATACATAGGGACAGACAGCGGGAAGCGACTTTGTTGTAGTGATATCATAGTTAAGGCGTTTGATTTTAAATATTTCGTTACTAGCTGCGCCCCGCGGCTTCGCCCCCGTGGAAATCGATTTGTCAAATGGTTTTTTTTTAATATCCTATGTTAGACTCCTGGTTCTAACCTACCTTCTCACCAATTTTCAGTCAAATCGGTTCAGCCGTTCTTGAGTTATATATAAGTGTTGTAATAAACACGACTTTCTTTTATATATATAGATTAATGTGACGTATATAATCAAAGCATCAGGCATTACAGTTAAGAGCTATCTTACTTAGCTGTTCTTAGGCATGTTTTATTTAAAAAGATTATGTCTGGCACCGCATAGCGCAGCGTTGTACGTTCCGATTATAAGACTAATGCTTTGCACCGATTTTCCTTTGAGCCACCTCTGTTCTTCTAAGATGTATTTAACGTCCGAATAGCAAGTCCATAGTTTTAGTTGACAGATATTCTTGAATAAATGATGATGAATTTGTATAGTATTGTTTTATTTTATCCTAAAACGTATATTTGTGCCTTGTTGTGATCATGACTGGTGGATGACAACGCTAAAAAGCTAAATAATAAAATAATGCTGGGCAATACACAACACCTAACCCCAAGCTATGCATTGTGTTATGGGTGCTAGGAGACCTGATATAGGTACTTAACACTTTGACTGCGATTTTTTTCGACGACTGCGATCTTTTTTTTAACCTAAAAAATTCGTGCTGCCGCTCTACACAGCGGTTGTGTTGCGCCGCACATGCGTTTCGTTCGAAATATATTACGGCTGTGCTGAGTCACAAAGATCTGTATTTTCTCAGCCGCTGCGCTAGTGTGGATTTACGCGTATTAGTCACTTGTAGAAAACACATACCGTGTGATTTCAGCAGTCAGTGTTAATACAATCCATTACCTATCATTATTTTTTATTATACATAGAAATACGGAGCTGAGACGTGGACATGGACACTCACGATAGAGTTGGTCCACCAGTTCAAAGTCGCTTAGCGAGATATGCTCGGAGTTTCTCTGAAGGATAGAATACATCCGACAGAGAACAAAGTTATCGACATAGCTCTGAGAATTAGCAAGCTGAAGTGACAATGGGCCATGTCTCGCGAAGAACCGCCGGCCGCTGGGGTAAACGTGTTCTTGAGTGGAGACCACGACTCTGTAAACGTGGTAACAGGTGGGATGTCGACCTGCGAAAGACTGCAGATAGATGCTGGATGCGTCAAGCTGAAGACAGGGCGCTCATTGGGGGAGGCCTAATATAGTTAGGATGATGGTGAAATGATAATATAGAAATACCTACCCAGAACAAATACTTGCAGATCGGACAAATATTTATTCTTCTGCGTCTCAGTCTACTTACATTATTCATACATCACACTCATTAATCAGTCATAGTCATGCCAAGCTAAAGATACAATTGCTCTACGTCCTTTGTTCGGTGTAGGACCAAGGGCGGATCCAGCTTTGGTGCCAGGGGGGGGGTCACATAGTCGTGGTCAAGTCACAAGAAGTTATAATTAAATTTTTATAATCATACATAAAAGTAAAAAGTAGGTATTTTATTAATGTATGTATAGTCTGGCAAAAACGGAACAGCGAACAAAGCGAACCCTGAAAATATAGGATGTAAGGACTTGGTATTGATAGATAATGGGTAGATTAAGCGGCGGGCGAGCCGCGTTAATTTTGGACTTTGGTGAGGTCGGTTTAGCAAGAACGACGAGGAAGCTACAACGGCGGAGGAACGACGGAGATAAACGCAGCATTTTAGAGATTTTTTAGGCGACACAAAATAAATAAATATATAGGGAGTGGAGCGAGCCGCTGAAATTTTTGTTACTTTTCTCAAACTAGTTAAGAAGAGTATGAAAAATAAATAAAAAAGAGCGGGAGCCCTAAAAATGAAACAGTATTTTTGCAAGTTTTCGTGTCTGGCAAAATTATCTTAATGTGAGCACTTGACTACACAAGAAAAAGAAGACATTGTCGGCGAGCGGAGCGAGCCGCGAAAATTTTGTGGTTTTCGTTAGAATTTTGTGTTATTTTTTAAAGTTTTTCGCTTTTTTCTATAGCCAGAAGGAACAATTGTTATTGGTTTGTGTAACTTTTTGGTAGATTTTTGCGTAATTTTTTAAAGTGGGGCTTTTTTCGACGGCCAGAAGGAACAATTGCTATTGGCTTGTGGAACTTATCGCGAAAAACGACGGAGATAAGCGCAGCATTTCGAGATTTTTTTGGCGATACAAAAGTAATGTACACAAGATATAACGGCGAGCGGAGCGAGCCGCCGAAATTTTTATTACTTTTCTCAAACTAGTACTCTTCTTGTACGAAAAAAATTATATAAAGGAGCGGAGCAAGAGCTGAAAATGCAAGACTATTTTTGCAAGTTTTCGTGTTTGGCAAAATTATCTTAATGTGAGCACTTGACTACCCAAGAAACAGAAGAAATTGTCGGCGAGCGGAGGGAGCCGCAAGTCTCCTTAGATTTTTATGTGCCCTGAAAGGGCACAAAAAATTTGATTTTGCTCTATTTGTTGTCGTAATTGAGTTGATAAGAAAGGACTGTAGCAATATAGGTGCCGTTGCTTTTGCAGAACTGATACGCAACATAACAAAACGCCCAAAACACGAGTAATATCGGCGAGCGGAGCGAGCCCCGATTTTTTCTTACCGCAGTGTATACGCGGTTAACCATATTGTTAAGTTGCATGTTAGGTAGAATAGAGTCTAAAATAAAATTTATGTGATTTTTCGGGCATTTTCTAGTGATTTTTTATACCTAAACTAAGATTAGGAGGGTAATGACCCCCTCGACCACCCCTGGGACCGCGTATGGGTCCAGGATTACCAACCCTAAAAAATATTTACCCCTAAACATAAGTCAGTGTCACACGAAATGTGACATCAGATGAAAGGATGCGGTGGCGCCGTAAAATTCAAATTTTCTATGCGTTCGTTCCCGAATAATGCGTTTGCCATCATACAAAATATTAATTTATAATAAATTGATTAAATATTATATATATTGTGACAAAAAAAATATCCTTACTTAAAATCATTACCTATGTTTAACAATTTTAAATAGTGGTCCACGGTGGACCCAGCCCAGGGGGGGGTCATGACCCCCATGACCCACCCCCTGGATCCGCCCTTGTGTAGGACAGATTCTAGATTGAACAAATTCGTAATTCGGCTGATTCGCTAGTCGACAGAAGTACCTACAGTTGTAAAATAGCAAGCAATGGAACCAAATTTCCACCCGAGCGAAGCCAGGACGGACCGTTAGTTTTATCATGTTTTCCTTCTGTTATCATTAGGTAAATCCCTTGTAACGGGGTAAAAGACTGGAGTACACTTGAGTTTGATTCTGACACATGAAGTGTTCTAGTAAATAATACTTTAGAAAATAAAGATAGTAGGTCCTAGATACTTATTTATGTACATCAATGACTTACCTACTTACTATACTTCTACGATTCGCTCGCTATATCTTTAAATTAATTAAAACTTATAATACCAATAAACTTTATTTTAACTAAATAGTATAACGTAACATAAAAAATAACAAAACAATAAAAAATTTAACCTCATTTTAGTTACCTTGTATAGTGTTATCAGTTCGCTCCATTCGCTGGTAACCGAGCTAGTAATTTTGTTAGCGCGCGGACAGCCGATCCTTGTACCCCGCTTTTACTTGCAGGGTGTGGCCTGCACTACTCACGTACTCTCAGATGCTACCTACCTACGTACATTCGTTAGTGGCGCGAAGGAATAACATTGTTTTAACACTTTGACTGCTGAAATCACACGGTATGTGTTTTCTACGTGACTAATATGCGTAAATCCACACTAGCGCAGCGGCTGAGAAAATACAGATCTTTGTGACTCAGCACAGCCGTAATATTTTTCGAACGAAACGCATGTGCGGCGCAACACAACCGCTGTGTAGAGCGGCAGCACGAATTTTTTAGGTTAAAAAAAAGATCGCAGTCGTCGAAAAAAAATCGCAGTCATCATCATCCTATAGCAGTCCACTGCTGGACATAGGCCTCCCCCAATGAGCGCCGTAGTGCCCTGTCTTCAGCTTGCCGCATCCAGCATCTACCTGCAGTCTTTCGCAGGTCGTCATCCCACCTGGTCGGAGGGCATCCTACACTACGTTTACCGAGTCGTGGTCTCCACTCAAGAACACGTTTGCCCCAGCGGCCGTCGGTTCTTCGTGAGATATGGCCGGCCCACTGCCACTTCAGCTTGCTAATTCTCAGAGCTATGTCGATAACCTTGGTTCTCTGTCGGATGTGTTCGTTGCGAATCCTATCCTTCAGAGTAACTCCGAGCATAGCTCTTTCCATAGCTCGCTGAGCTACCTTGAACTGGTGGACCAGCCCATATTTACCTATAATGTATTGTTATATATGAACTGTCGTGAATGTTCAAAGTTATCTCAGCAAACAAAGCTCTAATAGGTAGTCTGCAAACTCTTTCGAGTGAATAGTTGATATGTCATAGATACTTGAAACAGATAACTTTGTTTGCTAGACAATTTTTGACGACCGATGTGGCGCGGTGGGCGATGGTCCGCCTGCGACGCAGAAGGTTGCGGGTTCGATTCCCGCCTCTGAACAATTGTGTGCACGATCTGCAGATATTTGTTCCGGGTGTTCTGGTCGTTTTCTATGTATAATAAAAAATATCTATCTATGTAATGTATTGTATTATGTATATCAGTTATCTAGTACCCATAACACAAGCTCTGCTTAGCTTGGGGCTAGATAATGCTGTGTGGATTGTTCAGCATTACATAATGATTAAGTAGGTACCTAATTTATTCGAAAATAATATTAGTTCAAAGCAGATCAGGTTCTTAGAATATATGTATAACATCCAGGAGGCCAAACGGAGGATCCAGCTAGGCTGGGCAGCGTTTGGGAAACTACGTCGTCTTCTCTTCATCCATACCGCAATGCTTGAAAACGAAAGTTTCGAACCAGTGCGTCCTACCCGTTATGACCTATGGAGCTGAGACGTGGACACTCACGATAGGGCTGGTCCACCAGTTCAAAGTCGCTCAGCGAGCTATGGAAAGAGCTATGCTCGGAGTTTCTCTGAAGGATAGGATTCGTAACGAATACATCCGACAGAGAACCAAGGTTATCGACATAGCTCTGAGAATTAGCAAGCTGAAGTGGCAGTGGGCCGGCCATATCTCGCGAAGAACCGACGTCCGCTGGGGCAAACGTGTTCTTGAGTGGAGGCCACGACTCGGTAAACGTAGTGTAGGACGCCCTCCGACCAGGTGGGATGATGAACTGCGAAAGACTGCAGGTAGATGCTGGATGCGGCAAGCTGAAGACAGGGCGCTATGATGCACATTGGGGAAGGCCTATGTCCAGCAGTGAACTAATGTAGGCTGATGATGAGATGATCCAGACACCTACGCGAGCGAACCTGCAGACAGAAACGAGTCTTAACTAATCTCAAGAAGCAACACTTACGAGCTATCACAAATATTCTTCATATAAATTAGAAACCATTCTTATAAGTACTTAGTCGAAGTTCAGACTGAGTAAGAACTGCCTGAAGATAGCAGCAGAAGATCATTGGATCAACATGAAGTTAGCTGTGTTGTTCGCGACGGTTGCGTTGGTGGTGGCGGAGCCAATTCCTGAGGTTCTGGAGTCAGGGTTGAAGGTTGTGAGAGCTGATGGTGGAGGTAAGAGATTCGACTTGGGGGTGAAAGTCGGGTAAAGGTTGCGATTTCGATTCCGTCCTCGTGACAAATGTGTGTTGTAAGATAAATTTGTTATGGGTGTTTTTATGTACTTACGTAAAGTAAAAAATATCAATCTCTTTTTGTTACTATAAATAAAAATCAGGGACGAGTTACTCATCGATTTTACAAACAGGTAGATAGTAGGTATCAATGATACCTATCTACCAGTTTGTAACATCTTATTAACACAATCAGTCCACTGCTGGACATAGGCCCCCTAACTTACGCCATAGCGCCCTGTCTTCAGCTTGCCGCATCCAGCATCTGCCTGCAGTCTTTCGCAGGTCGGAGGGCGTCCTACACTACGTTTACTGTAGTATTAACATAAATGGTCTTTATCTGAAGGAATCTCGGCTAGCTCTTCCCGGGATGCTGATGTAATAATAGTCGAGTATAGGGATAATAGCTATATTGTTTAGAACTACCACTAATATGATGGTAATGAGTGCGGTTTGAATGTCTGCTGGTGATGCACTGACCTCTGTAGGCGCTTGGTCCACGCTCGCGGCACGAGTAACCTACTTAGGTCAAACTACTGATGCTGCTTATTTACCTCCGTGGTCGATTTATCGAACGATATTTTAATCTTTCAGATTTCGGCGCAGTCCCCGCGCTACAAGACCCACAAGCCCCCGAAGACTCACCAGACCCCGCAGCACTAATATCCAACCTGATCCCCGACACCCTTCAGTTGGACCCCGCGAGCCCGCAGTACCACGCAGTGGCGGGGGTCCCGCAGGCAGCGCGGGTCGCGGAGGCCGAGAGTGGGGATAGGCCTCCGCTGACAAGGATTGTGGGGGGTCTGGGGTCGTTTGTTGGAGAGCATCCTTTCTTTGTAAGTTATAAACTCCATCTTGTTTTTTAAGAGTAAATGTTCTATTTAGATATTTTAATACATAATCATGTTCCATGACGAGTAAAACTTCAACTCGTATGAGATTTTGTTTATTTGCTTACTTAATATAATATAATAAATACAATGATAGATATCATTTTATTTATTTAATATTATTTCAATAAATTTTCATTATATTTTTTTTAATATATTAATAATAATAAATAAATAATGCTGGACAATTCACACAGCATTATCTAGCCCCATGGTAAGCAGAGCTTGTGTTATGGGTACTAGATAACTGATATACATAATACAATACATAGATAGATATTTTTTATTATACATAGAAAACGACCAGAACACCCGGAACAAATATCTGCAGATCGTACACACAATTGTTCCGAGGCGGGAATCGAACCCGCAACCTCCTGCGTCGCAGGCGGACCTTCACCCACCGCGCCACATCGGTCGTCATTATTATATATTATTCTAATATTCAATTTCAAAATGTTCCTAATCTATTGCATTGGGAGTGCCCGAGATAGATGTAGGTTGAAATCGGTTAAAAAATTATTAACAAACATGTTGTTAATAATTTTTTACCCGATTTCAAAAGAAAAGGAAGTTCTATATTCGGCAGTATACGTCTTCTTTTCTCCCCAGGGCGGACTCATCATCACACTCCTCAACGGTCAGACATCCATCTGCGGGTCTTCTCTGCTGACCAGCACCAAGGTGGTCACCACCGCGCACTGCTGGCACGACGGCGTTGACACCGCTTACTCTATACTGGTAAGAACCATTTTATCACTATAATATAGATAAATAGAAAACACTTTATTATAACATACAAAACAGAAATAAAAACTTAGATTAAAGGTACAAAGGGCGGCCTTATCGCTAAGAGCGATCTCGTCCAGGCAACCTTGGGATGGCCTGGACATAAAGGAACAATATAGACGGCGGCGCTTTTATAAATAATTGGTAAAAAAAAAAAAAAACATATACACTACATACCTACATACAAATATTATAATAAACTTACATAGACATAAGATAAGGCTATCATATCAATCTTATAATATTATACACATAAGAAAAATCTAATTAATAAACAACTGAACTGAACTCGGTAAACGTAGTGTAGGTCGCCCTCCGACCAGGTGGGATGACGACCTGCGAAAGACTGCAGTTAGATGCTGGATGCGGCAAGCTGAAGACAGGGCGCTATGGCGCTCATTGAGGGAGGCCTATGTCCAGCAGTGGACTGCTATAGGCTGATGATGATGCCTTTTTTTTAAAGTGGCTTCTCGCACGTAACTAACACCTTTGAACCATGTGTGCAGTTCTGTATTTACACACTGCGATCACAAATAGGTAGATACTACACAGCTGTCGTCGGGTCGGCGCAAAAAATCAGTCTCCGTAAATAAGAGCGCACTTGTAATGTGAGCTCTTATTTTGTTTAGTTCCATTGAAACGCAGCCAACGTAAACACGTGGCACAATGCAAAATAAAATATTATTTGATAATTTAAATATAAAGTAAAAATATAACTTAGTCTACATTAACTTACCTCTTATGAGGAGACGGCTTTTAGCTTCGATTTTGTAAGTGACCCGAAATCTAGATAGGTAGTATATTTTGTGATCGCAGATTACGCCTATCAAATTAAATAAAGTTTGATTTAGTTATGCTCGAAGTGACTATTTCACCCAGTGTTTTGCCCAGTGGCAGCTTGGCTGGGTGATTTGGCTGGTGAAATAGTAGTGGAGGGTAGCGAACCATGCTCTCAGTAGAGCATGGTTCGCTTCGCTCCGTGAAGACATGAATGCTTCACAGTGAAGACATGAATGCTTTCTCCGCAGGTAGTGCTTGGCTCCACGCGTCTATTCTCCGGCGGTGTGCGAGTGTACGCGAGCACAGTGACGGCGCACTGGCTGTACGTGCCCGGTGTACGCACCAACGACATCGCTCTGCTGACTATACCGCCCGTGCCGTTCTCTTGTAAGTATATATATCCACAGGTAGTGCTTGGCTCCACGCGTCTATTCTCCGGCAGTGTGCGAGTGTACGCGAGCACAGTGACGGCGCACTGGCTGTACGTGCCCGGTGTACGCACCAACGACATCGCTCTGCTGACTATACCGCCCGTGCCGTTCTCTTGTAAGTATATATATCCACAGGTAGTGCTTGGCTCCACGCGTCTATTCTCCGGCAGTGTGCGGGTGTACGCGAGCACAGTGACGGCGCACTGGCTGTACGTGCCCGGTGTACGCACCAACGACATCGCTCTGCTGACTATACCGCCCGTGCCGTTCTCTTGTAAGTATATATATCCACAGGTAGTGCTTGGCTCCACGCGTCTATTCTCCGGCAGTGTGCGAGTGTACGCGAGCACAGTGACGGCGCACTGGCTGTACGTGCCCCGTGTACGCACCAACGACATCGCTCTGCTGACTATACCGCCCATACCGTTCTCTTGTAAGTATATATATCCACAGGTAGTGCTTGGCTCCACGCGTCTATTCTCCGGCACTGGCTGTACGTGCCCGGTGTACGCACCAACTTTTACAACGATTTAGAGGATACCATCTACTTCCCTGATAAATTTAATTTCTTTCCATATTAGTTTGTACTTATTTTAGTCTACATATGTATAATATCTAATATTATCGTGATTATCTTACAGCCGCCGTGAAGCCCATCGCGATAGCCACCGGAGACAATTCCTACACCGGCTACAGAGCTGAAGCTATCGGATTCGGACGTACCTCTGATTGTAAGTACCTACCTACCTGCAAGTATCTATTACATGACTATCACTACATCACTACATGCCCAGTATAAAACAAAGTCGCTTCCCGCTGTCTGTCTGTCCCTATGTATATCTACTTAGATCTTTAAAACTACGGAGGGCGTCCTACACTACATTTACTGAGTCTCCACTCAAGAAAGAACACGTTTACCCCAGTGGCCGTCGTTTCTTCGCGATATATGGCCGGCCCACTGCCACTTCAGCTTGCTAATTCTCAGAGCCATGACAATAACTTTGGTTCTCTGTTGGATGTATTCGTTACGTATCCTATCCTTCAGAGAGACCCCGAGCATAGCTCTTTCCATAGCTCGCTGAACGACTTTGAACTGCTGGACCAGCCCTATCGTGAGTGTCCACGTCTCAGCTCCGTCTGTAAACGTGTTATCTAGTACTAAGTAGTCTTACATTTCTGTAAGTAAGTTTGTTTGCTGTACATCAATCCTAACGTCGCGTCACTCAACTTTTCGGTCATAACAGTATTGAGTCATTTTGGCTTTCAGGCATTTTGGGAAAAGTTTTTTTGGGATACAGGCGTATATTATATAATATAAAAATAATATAAAAAACCTTTAATTCCATAACCAGTAACATTAATAATATCAAATTAATAACAAATATTATTATGAATATGAAGTAATTAGATTAAATGTATTGAGAAAAATCTCGGGCCTTAAGTGACCCGGTCCTTTGGAAGGCTTGCGTGGGGCCGAAGCCAACAGCACAGAGGCCCTTTGAGAAGTTAATCTAAAGGCAATGGCTACACATAGCGGGTATCATCCTCGGGTGCACAATATGATACACCCAAAGATGGTATCCGCCAGGTGTAGAGACTATTGCAAAGAAAAATGAAAGAAATAAAACCAGGCTATTGTGATGGATGGATGGACTGGGTAATCGGGTTATAGGGGAGATTGCAGACGTCTGCCATAAACAAGTCAATCATAATGTTAAGAAGAGTGGCAGACGGTGGCTTGCCGAATGATTATTATTAATATTATTATAGTATTTTATTGATTTAAATTTAAATTATGTTCTAAACTTTAAATTTCTGTAGGTAGTAGGTTTATTATATTTGTATATTATTTAATTTTGTACAATATTTTTAGTATAGTTTGACAATGCCCTTGTACAGCAGCATGCTTTGACATACTCTTTAACCAATTAATTATTTGTTTTACATTTACTTATGATAAATCTGATAAATTATTATAAATCTTATTATTTTAATTTTTTTAGAAGGGTTGTCTAACTGCATTTCTTTGCACAATGCCCTATGGCGTTTCCTTTGTCAAAAGTTAGTGTTATATATAATAAAAATGTAATTTATCTTTTAAAATATATAGTACGGCGGAAATAAATAAACAACCAACAATACAATACAATACAATACAATACAATACAATATTTCTTTATTGCCCCATCAATACAAAAAAATACAATAATAATGGATCTTAAAAACAACAAGGTATCGAAAACAAGGTGTTCTGAAATTCAGTCCAAACGTCATGTAAGCGTTTTTTGTCTCTTTCTTCCCAGCCGCACCAATCACGGACGCGGCAAGTCTTCGAGATGTCTTCGTGAATGTCATCTCCAACCCCCTCTGTGCCATCTACTACGGAAGCGTGGTCGACTCCGCCATCATCTGTACGGACGGCGCGGGGGGCCGCAACCCCTGCGGAGGGGACTCAGGGGGGCCCCTCATTCTGTACTCCAGCGCTGGGAATGATGTACTGGTACGTATGGCTTATTGGTCGACTCATTTGGTGTCTTCAGATAGATAAAAAAATACTTTAAAGTCATTTAAACGGGATATTTACCATGATTTGATTTTTGAGTTTTCCTGGTGAAATAATTTATTCCGGGTGTTCCAGAACACCATTGTGAGTTCCTCAACAAATATTGTCAGTTCCTCAGAACTTTTGTCCCAAGGCGGGAATCGAACCCGCAACCTCCTACGTTGCAAGCAGGCGATCGCCCGCTGCGCCATATCGGTCGCTGTGTTTATTAATCAAATCCAATATTTTGCCTTTAAAAAAAACTGTATTTTTTTTCAATTTCAGATCGGTATAATAAACTTCTACTCGTCGGCTGGCTGTCAGTCCGGAGCTCCCGGGGGCTACGTGCGCGTCTCCTACCACGCGCCCTGGATCATTGCGAACGCCTAGATACATACTAACTACAGTGGCGTAACTACGGGTGGCAAGTCAGCAAAATGCCACGGGCCACCAGCCGGAAAGGGCCCCCGGTCAGAGGAGAATCCGAACGGTCGGGGGCCCCTTCCGGCTGGGGGCCCGTTTACGGTATATTGTTGTTTATGTATTTCCACCGCAGGTACACATGTTACACTTGATGTCGTTAAGTGCTATAAATTTTATAAGTTTTACATTTTTATTCTATAGCACACTATGCTGTTTCCTTTGTCAAAAGTTGACAAAGGAAACAGCATAGGGCATAGTGCAAAGAAAAGCAGACAGATATGCCTTCTTAAATTTTTTTAATATTAAGTACCTACCTATAGTTACGCCACTGACTAACTGGTAAATTTTGTAGGCTAGTGTTTTCAAAAACCTGCTAGTATTTGCTAGAAAATTGTATAATTTTGTTATATCATCATCATCATCGGCCTATAGCAGTCCACTGCTGGACATCCAATGAGCGCCATAACGCCCTGTCTTCATCTTGCCGCATCCAGCCATACCTGCAGTCTTTCGCAGGTCGTCATCCCACCTGGTCGGAGGGCGTCCTACACTACGTTTACCTACGTTTACGTTTGTTTTTGTTATATATTTATAAAATAAACCTATCTATTGAAATTGTTGTGTTTTTTATAATGAACCAGCTTCTGCCGGGCTTCGAAAGTACAAAAGAATACAAAAACACTTTATTGTACTTATACATGAGATACAGATCATTATAAAGGACATCACATGATACAAGTACAATGGGCGGCCTTATCGCTTAGAAGCGGTCTCTTCCAGGCAACCTTTGGATGGAAAGAATTACGTGAATTTAAGAAAGGCAGGGGGTGTACCGAGGATAAACTAGAATAAATATGACATGAATATTTTAAGATAAATAAATGTAATATATATATATGTATATAATATGTATAATGTACTACTTAATAATACTTAGTTAATAAATAAATAATAAGTACCAATATTCACGATTCTGACAGGTAGTAGAATCCCTTAACGCGAGCTTTAAAAACAGGTAAGGACACCGCTTTTCTGATGGACTCTAGCGCATTCCACAACCTTATGGCCTGGATAGAGAAGGATTTGTCGTAGAAACTGGTTTTGTGAAGTGGCATACTCAAAGCCAGATTTTCTGACGACCGGAGGACACGGGACGGTAGATAACTGATATACATAATACAATACATTACATAGATAGATATTTTTTATTATACATAGAAAACGACCAGAACACCCGGAACAAATATCTGCAGAGCGTACACACAATTGTTCCGGAACCCGCAACCTCCTGCGTCGCAGTCGGACCTTCGCCCACCGCGCCACATCGGTCGTCTTTGTCGTCTGTTACATCAATAGAAACTACAAGTTGAAATGTGCACAATTCTTTATTTTTCGTCTTTCTAAAATAGTCTTAAACCATGCCACAACATGCGACAGTTTTTTTAATATATTTTTTACATTGCTTCTTAATATTAATCTACCTACGCGCCCTAAACTTGCACGTGCAGAGTTATTTGATGCGTAAGTATCGGGACCTTTATGCATGCCTTGTCATTTTTATTATTATAATATATTCTGTTATTGCGGAGGTGAGAAACTGGAACAGAAAACCGTTGAGGTGGAATTCTCGATTAAATAAACACAATTCCAGTTTTCCTCCTTCGACAACAACAGTGAGGGGGAAACTGGTATTGATTTTTTGGGTTCCAGTCTTCGCCCCCCAAGGAGGATTTGTCAAGGCAGAAAACTGGAATAAGCCTCTGTGCCCTATGTTTCTCTCTTTCACTCTCCGCTATAGCCCATCACCTCCGTCACACACCTTTCTTAGGTCTTCTTTCTAATAGCTCATTCTCCTTTTATGTCATATATGTACATATATTAAAATAACATCATATTTAGATAGGTAAAACAAAGACGTAGGTATTAGACACATAAGTGATTTATGGATATACTAGTGAATTCTTTTTCACTTCTTCCATTAATGGACAAAAAAATGAAGTGAACAGAAAAGAAATTCACCTTGTTTCTAATTTGATAATAATAATTTATCGTATAAAATTTGAATTGTCTAAGTGCATATTTTGTTAGCCTAAAGAAGTAAAGGATTTGAATTTTTATTTTTCTTGCCCCTATTTTATTACCTACCTATACTTTTAAAATTGCAATTTTATTTTTCTATTGTATTAAGAGATCTTTTTACATGCAAATTAGGAAATTATGTCGATCACAGGTTTTTAAACACTACGATTATGGCCCACCATTAACACTTTGACTGTGATTTTTTTTCGACGACTGCGATCTTTTTTTAACCTAAAAAATTCGTGCTGCCGCTCTACGCAGCGGTTGTGTTGCGCCGCACATGCGTTTCGTTCGAAAAATATTACGGCTGTGCTGAGTAACAAAGATCTGTATTTTCTCAGCCGCTGCGCTAGTGTGGATTTACGCATATTAGTCACTTGTAGAAAACACATACCGTGTGATTTCAGCACTCAAAGTGTTAACCCAGATATATTGTAAAATGGCCGAAAAATATTATATTCGACGCTGTCACTATTGATTGCTATCAAGACCATAGTTACAATAAATAAAACCCCTAGTGCAGAGTTTTACCAGCAGTGGGATAACACAAAAACCACCCATCCTATAATCGACATTTGAAACCCATTTCAATGGCTTTGAGAACCCTTTTAATGGACTTCGCGATACAATTGCAAATTACGAATTCCATTCAACAGCCTTTCAAATATCAAAGTGCTTTACTCGTGGAAACATCACAAAATTTAAATTACTTAAGTAAAACTAGGAAATAATGTCATCACTTTTTTTGTTCACTTCAATCAGAAGCGAACAAGAAACCTTTACCTTGTTAGGTTGTTAGATTTCGAGTTGAAGCAAACCTCACCCCAAGCTATAATCGTCTCGCTAGATAATCTGATATTTTGTAGTATAAGCCTTCAGATGCCTATATAGGGTGGTTTTGGCGTGCCGAGCGATTCAAGCGATATACATAGGTATCATGGGATATTTTGGCTTTGATGTGATGTTTAACGTTTTATTTATTAAAAACAAAAGACATACTGTATGTCTTTTTGTCATTACTATGTTTGTTATTGATCACCGGTCTGTTCTTGCTATCTTTCTTCACTGCTCTGTTAACATTACTATTTACACTAGATTGTATTGTTGAGTAAAACGCTTTATAATCAGGTGGTGACGACGGTGACTTTTCGATTGTTTGAGATATAGACTCAAAAGTTGGTAAAGACTCAAGATTTGATGTTTTGGACTCTAAATTAGACACTAAGATATCACTAGAAGCCGTCAAGTCTGATCTTATGATAGATTCCGTAGGAGAAGCCATTAAGTTCAATGCAGTGGTCAACCCAGAACCCCAATTCAAACTCGATGCATAAGTTTCTAAATTTAAGGCAACATATACTAAATCAGATGCAGTTGTGTTTAAATTTGATGCCATGGACTCTAAACCAGGTATGTACTGTAAACTAAACGCAGATGATTCTACATTTGACGCGACGGACTTTAAACTTGAAGCAGATGACATTAAGCTTAATATAATGGACTCTAAGTCGGGGATCGAAACGGATGAAGTTACTAAACTTGAATTTGTAGACTTTTCAGTAGCTACAGAAGAACTATTTAATGCTGTTGTATCTAAAAGTGCACTGTTCTCTATATTAGACGCATAAGATTCAATGTGTAATGGATAACTCTCTGAACTGATGGTCTCTAGTGATGAACGAATCTCTAACCTAGATTCACTGGCTTCTGATCTTGTAGCATTAGAACCTGAACTTGAATAAAACACTTCTAATGCTAATTTATTATCGCTAGAAGTAGGTTTCAAATAAGATTCTATGGAATTTAAGCCAATAGCAATAGGGTCGCTTGATTCTAATGATTGTTCAGGTTCATTTAAGCCAGTCGAATCCATTTGACTGGATTCCCCTGATTTTGACTGAGATAAATATTCTGAACTTGAACTAAAATCTGACTTTGAATCATTTTCAGAAGCTGAATCACTGTTATCAGATCCTAATATAGAATTTAAAGCAATCTCTGATGATCTTATAGACCCTGAATTACTTAGTTCTGAACTCTGACTTTCGATAGATACTAAGTTTTCATTTAATTGTAAAGAGTTTGACTCGTCGGATAAACTGGTTGAATCTGGGTCAGAACTCAATTCAACGGATTGAGAGATTAAGTTGGAAGCTTGTGAAGGTAATTCTTCTAAGTCAGAGATATCTGATTCGTTTGATTCTGGACCTGATGCACTTTCACTTGAAGGAAATAGCGAATCAAATTCTAAAGATTTTGAATCAAGTGCAGAATTCGACTCAGAATAAGAATTAGAGTCATTTGTCACCAACTCGTTTGAATATACTGAAGTGTTTTCTGAGCTAGCTGTACTAGAATTCTCATCAGTTTCAGTTGACTCTTGGTTTGAGTTCACGGAATCTGAGCTAGGTTCAGAAGAATCTGATGCGTCACCTGACTTACTTGAACCAGATTCATCAGAATTATATTCACTTGCAGACAAATCAGAGATATGAGAATCTAATTTGCTGTTACTTAATGCTTGACTGTTAATTAATTGTGTTCCACCAAGTACAATTCCGTTTAAATCAGCTGCATTGTTATCATTATTTTCTTTAGAAACTGGGCTAGTATCATTCAAAATAGCTTCTTTTACAGTATGCCGTGATAGATTCCAATCATCTGCTATGTTAATTTTAGATGATGCCAAATCTAAATCGTTTAGATAGGAAATATATTTCTCTAAATCATTGACACTTTCTTTATGGGAACTATGATGATGGGTGCTATGACCATGAGAATGCAGATGTTCTTTTTCGCCGGACTTTTGTTCTGTTACGTTAACAACTACAACTAATTCTAGGTTAGATTTGCTGTAATTCTGTTTTATATCAGAATCAGCGCCAATTTTATCAGAATGCAATTCATCAGCATCGATCTTCACAATATCATGAGGGTCTTCAGTGTGATGTGCTGGTATGTGGTGTATAAGATCATGTTTATGGTTTATATTTTCTTCACCTAGATTCATTTTGTGATGTCCGTGCTTAGTAGTAACAATATTCAGTGAATCATCATTGGTGTTTGCTCCTATCGATATATCTGGGTGGTGATGAGATTTATGAATATTGATTTCTTGAATCTGAAATTCTTTTTCAATGTTATCAGCTTTGCGAATTGAGTCAATTGGTTTATCTTCTGTAAATGTTTCATGTCGCAATATTTGTTCATGATTTGAATCTGTATTGTCTGATTTAACTTCTGATTGTAAAAGCTGCATGTCTTTAGCGTTATGTCCATGATGATGGTGATATGCCTCTGTAACTATAGCAGAAACTTTCTTAGAGTTTGATACAACATCTTCTTTTTCTTCAATGTTTTCAATTTTATGTCTATGCGTATGATGGACGTGATTATGTTCAGCTGGTAAAATTATGATTGGTTCTTTAAAATCATCTATTACTTCGACAGATTTATCAATAACGAGTTTATTTTTATTAAACTGGTCATAATCATGAGTTTCTTCTTCATCTTGTACGTCACCGTTAACTAGAATATGAATTTCATTTATGTTCGGAAACTCATATTTCCCATGATTTTTCTCACTTTGCAACGTAGGTAAATAAAATTTATTTCTAAAACTTGATGGTTTCCCTTTGTACGTCATTTCATGATTCTTAACATCTTCAAAGCTGTCAAAATTCTCATCTGTATGATCCGAAACAATTTCGTTGACGTAAGCTTTCTTTAGAATATAAGCTAGAGGTTTCCCCTTTTTCTTATAAGGCATAAATAGATGTTTCTTATTACTCTTGACTCTGAATTCGGGGAAATCATTGTAAACTGGCACCAACTCTTTGATTTTGGTTATTTTCGTGTCTGGGCTATCCAGCGATTCTAATATTTGCATCAATTTTGAGGGTAGTCTTACAGGATTTGGGGTCGCGGTGTCATTTTTAGGATTAGCCGTGTTGTAAGTCCGACAGGAGTGGAGGGACGCTTGGAGTAAAACAAGCGCTATCGCTGTAACAATAAGGCTCATTTTAGGTACGACATATTTTAATAATAGCTCCTCCAATGAAATACTTATAATTTTGTTTCTTTCACAAATAAATAATAAATAAATAATGCACCAACCACAGAGTACCATCTACATAGGTAGAGCTTGTGCTATGTTTACCGATGGAAACAATACTTAATACATGGGATACATATTTGTTTTTGATTATCATAGAAAACACACAGAACACCCGGAAAAAATATCTCCAGATCGAATAAACATTTGTCCCGAGGCGGAAACGAACCCGCAATCTGCGTCGCAGGCGGACCTTCGCCCACCGCGCCACAGAGGACATCAAGCTTTAGTAACGTAGATTACTCAACAAACGGCCATGTTCTACGGTGATTCTATCCGGCGCGGCGGCGGCAACAAATCCAAGAAAGAAAATATAATGTAAATTTGCACTCACCTACCACCTTCATGTCTTCTATCAATGCGCGGCTCGCTTCGCTCTCTCGTTATTTATACCACTCCATTAATTAATGACTAAACCATTTATCAACTAAATCTAATTAATTAACAGCATCATTTCATTAGCGATATTAGTTACGTTTCGCTATTTAATTTGAAGTAAACTCCTGTACGTCTTTAATTAATATATTTGACGACCGATGTGGCGCGGTGGGCGAAGGTCCGCTTGCGAAGCAGGAGGTTGCGGGTTCGATTCCCGTCTCCGAACAATTGTGTGTACGATCTGTAGATATTTGTTCCGGGTGTTCTGGTCGTTTTCTATGTATAATAAAAAATATCTATCTACCTATGTATTATTTTGGATTATGTATATCAGTTATCTAGTACCACAGATAATATAATACATACTGTACTAGTACCCATAACACAAGCTCGAATTATTTATCGAAATGAGTAGGTATCGATACATCCCTAATTATTATAGGTGTTCTTATCTGGAATCTATCTGGACCTATGATATAGGTAGATAGATAGATATAATATTAATTTATTACATGTTTATAAATTTCAACAAAAGATCTTTTCTTTTAGATCTTTCAAAAAAATGGGATTTTGATACGGATTTTTTTTTAGTCCGTCTATCTGTCAAATGGTTCTAAATATGGTTTCACACCGCTACAAGAACCCGGAACGCTTCGTTAGCGCGATCTAGCCGTCGTCCACTTTTACTAGCGACATCTAGGTAAGCGCAGACCGGATTTGTTTTGGTGACGTCACAGCAGCTGACGCCATATGATCGGAAGGTCATTGACATAAGCGGCGGCCATATTGTGTTTTGAAGGATTATGTAGTGTAGTATAGTGCGGCGGGCGAAGGAGGTTGCGGGCAAAGTGAATAAATAATAAAGTATTACTACGTTGCGGTTAGAATTCAGCCGTGGGACAAATTTTTCAAAGATTATTTTATCTTTATAACTTTGTTGTGCTTGATAGAGAATTTTATGAAGTGTCTTGTTCGGACTAAAGACACGTAGTAGACCGGACCCACAAATCTCAAACTAATTTATTTTATTATGAGATCAAGCTCAACCATCACAACTCTACAGCTAAACAACGTTGTTTTATTTTTCTGTAATCTATACTAATAAAATATTAGAAACTTAGAATAACTAGGCTTAGAACCGCAGTAGGCGCACGCGAAGTGACGCAATTTCAAGTTAGCCTTTAAAGGCTACGTACATCGCTCGACACGTCAGTGCTCAAGGTCAAGACCTACTGGGAAGAGCTCCGTAATTTTTTAATAATAATGACTTATTGTGCAGTGAAAGGGTGTAACAACTCTTTTCATAATAATCAGAAACAATAGAAGATTCCATTTCACGGGTAAATACAACCTGGCATCTTATATTCTTGAGTAAAACATTGGTATAAGCACAAAAATAAATCGTAAACATAACAGACGCCATTACATAAAAATGTTGCTAGCTATTAGAAAAATTATTTTCCCCCATAGGTACTTATTTGTTTAATCTTTCTACTTTACACTTGTAGGACTTTTATTTGCCAGCTATAATTAGGGTTACCTACTAACTTACCCGGATTTTTAAGTGGAATATGTACCTATGTTCTATTAAGCTTGGTATAAATAATCAAAAACATTTGTTTTATTTTCACGGGCAAGGAAATAGATTGTTACAGACTGTCCGGATGTTGATGTAGTCGGAGCGTTAAATATAAAAATTTCATTGGTTTCATTAGACGATGAACCCTAGTTTTATTTATGTCTTTATATTCGTTCTTAGATTTCCTTCTGATCCGACTTCAGTTCAGTTCTTTATTAATAAGAATATTCATGTTGTTTTGACATTATGTCAAACAAAATAATACATACATATGTAGGGTAACAAAAAGAACATAACGAAATAACAAGAAAAATAAAATAGACCGTTGCTTCCCGATTGGTTGAAAAACTTAGACGGAATTGCAAAGAAAAGTTTTGCAAGCCAACTAAATACACTTAGATATGATTATGTTCTATACATTTTTAAGAAAATGACAAGCATATCACGAAAGGTGGTTTGTGCAAATTACGAGAGGGTGCTATCCCAACAAAGGTATGAAAATGTTTCGGCCATAATATTTATTTCTATCTATTTAACTAATTCGCTAACTCAACACGCCCCTGTATGTAAACACCCATAGAGTATATAATATTTACAGGAAGTTTTCTGTTAATGAAATATCATCTAACAGAAAAGTGATAAATATGATAATCATTTACTCCTTACAAAATGTTACAATTTCCCTACCTTATGGGGAAAATGTTAATAGTTTGCAACATTATTTGTGCACTTGTGTGCGTGTCGGCTCTTGTAATGACGTGCCGCTTACGCACACATTGCTTGTTTTTTGGCTTCAACTTAGAGCGGAATGTTTTGTGAAATTATCACTCTATGTCTTATTACTCTGAGATTAGAAAGAGGAAAGATTTGATTGTTTATTTGTATTGAATAGGCTGCGAAACTACTGGACCGATTTGAAAAATTCTTTCAACGTTGGAAAGATACACTATCCACGGTATACATAGGCTATATCATATTTTTTTTTAAATTAGGGATTTTTACTAAAACTCAAATAATGTAACCCAAGGTGTAAAAAAATTACCTTAAAAATTCCTTACAGCAGCGCTGCGAAAACTATTGATGATAGAACAAAGTAATGTACTACAATTTTGTAGAACACAATCATTGTCTACAAAAAATTTAGCATATACTAACTATTATAGTTACGTCACAATAAGTGTTTTTTATTTTAAAATTTTAATTATAATGCCGCCGCTAGAAAAGGCTCTTTATTTGTACCGTGGTATTAATCCTTATCAAAATAAATTACTATATAATTAAGACTGCTTCAATACCTTAATATAACTTTATGAATTATTCAATTCGGACATTCCATTCGAAAGATATCACAACTTCAAAAACGTAAGTACAGTAGGGCCTCGATAATCCGAACTACCAAAAAACAACCCCTGTTCGGACTCACGGAGCGTTCGGATTATAGTATGTTAAAAAAATACAAGTATATTTTGACGGAATATAGTTACTGAGGTAGGTACAGATACATAACTAAACCACAAAATACGTTACTTATTCATAAAGTCAAAATTTTAGTTTGGCAGGTTCTATTTATTGACCACAATCATGCTTTGTCCCTCAAATTACGCAGCATCGTCTTTTCGGATATAGACAAGACATTTTCATCAGCCCAATCCAAACATGTATTCAGTGCTGATATAGCTTGTGAATGAGGAATTTTCTTGACGTTTGAAGCAGAAGTCTTGTCAACAAAAGCCTCATTCGCAACTGAAGAGAAAACATAAGATTAGCGGTCACGGTAAAAGAGAGAGAGGGGCAGTCGACAGTTCGGATTATAGCGACGTTCGGATTAGCCAGAGTACGGATAATCGAGGCCCGTATTAGAAAAAAGTCGCGAGGCTCACGGTTAACTGTGCGAAATAGGCGTCTCTGGGGTACGGGTATGGCCGCAAATAAAGTATAAATAATAAATAGTGGGCCTCTTGGCTATGCACGTACAGTCTGCACGGTCAAAGCCTAGAGGGGAGGGTCCGCTCCGCTAGTGCAAAATAATTAACTGAACAAACGCTGATCTATAGCGAGCGTTTGACAAAAATTTGAAATAAACACTTTTGACTTTGATTGATTTCATAGTAATTATATTTAAATTCGAACACTAGTGGATCAGAACCCAGAACGCTTCGTTAGCGCGATCTAGCGCTCGATCACTTTTAGCAGCGACATCTAGTTATAAAACCTGGTACTTTTCACGGCCGAGCACAATGAACTTAATCTTTTTAGGATACGGTTCAAATTTCAATACCAACAAACAAAGAAGGTAATTTGTCCATAAATTTTGATATTATACCAAACTGTTGGACTTTGCGTATACATTAGAAATTAAATATACCTTAAATATATATATTTTTGGAAATCCCTATGTTTTAGAGACTTTGATTGACTTGTCATAACAGGGTTGGCATGATTAAAACAAGTTGTTTTAATACACGTGTTTAAAACAGTTTGAAATAAAATCACGTTTTATACTTATTAAGAAAAAAACAGGGATTAAAACTACCTTTGATTGCAAATGAATGTTTATAAATACCACAGACAGGCTGTGTATTTATACACTGCATAAGTAACTCCCCGCCAGTAAAGTCCCTATGTCAGCCGTCGAAAGAAAGTAATTCACTGGATTCATGGGTACGGTACCTATTCCCCGCTCTCTCTCTAGTTCTCTACCTACCTACAACACTACCTACAAGGTGTATGTAAAGTGTTTTGTATTTATTAATAATAAGATATGCAACAAAAGTAAATATTTATCGTTTTGTAAATTTTTACTAATGTGAATTAGGAAATAGTTTAGAAATGGATTGTTTTATTATTCGCTATAATTGAATTGAAATTGATAAGTAAAAAAAAAACAAAATAACACTTGGAACTGTTTGTTTTATAAAATATAAAAAAACTGTTTTTTTTTCCAACCCTGTCATAATTGTCCATTAGGTTAGTAAGTTTTCATTTTGTATTTTATTATTATTATTTTTTAATATCCCTAAGTTATATTATTCTATTTTTATTTGATTTTATGTGTGATTTATTTTGGGACATTTATTTTTAATTTTGCATGCTTTTATTTCTAAGTTTGTATATGGTTTGTGAATCTGACAATAACTGAGTTAATAACCGTCTTTGGGTGTATCATATTATGCACCCGAGGATGATACCCGCTATGTGTAGCCATCGCCTTTAGATTAACTCTCTCAAAGGGCCTCTGTGTGTGCTGTTGGCTTCGGCCCCACGCAAGCCTTCCAAAGGACCGGGTCACTTTATGGCCCGAGATCATGGTAAATGAGAGACATAATAATGGTTTTATTTATTTAGCTGAAACGTGATACAATTCGATTATAAAGTCTGTTTTGGCTGAAATTTATACATCGGGTTACAGTGGTTCAATAGCCAATATAACCCGAATTTCCGAGTCAAAGTACCCCACACTTAATTTTAAATTTTTTGGTATCTAAATTAGTGAAAAATCAATTGTTTCTATCATAATTCTACTCCTAAATATATTTCTGATACAGTAAAATGTAATAATTACATTTTTTTTTTTCAATGACACTTAGGTACCTTAAAAACTCAGTTACACTCAGAAGTTTGCAGGTGTAAAATTAAAACAGCACGTTTTCACACATAAAGTCAAAAAATTCAAATGGCCGCTTTGAAGTTACAATTTGTTCGTATGTCCATTCATATTATCTAGTTGCCAGTAACGCCTTCTATCGATTCCGGCCTCTAATCGCTGCGATGACACTTTTTTCGATTTGAGCTAAAGTTACCCCCTAGAGCTAAAGTAACCCGCAATTACGGTACCTACGTTAAAAAATAAATAAATAAATAATACAGGACAATCCACACAGCATTATCTAGCCCCATGGTAAGCAGAGCTTGTGTTATGGGTAGGTACTAGATAACTGATATAATACAATACATTACATAGATAGTATAATAAATAAAATAAAAAATAGTATTAATAAATGTTTGCTCAAATAAGCTAATTTATTTATTTAGATTTGAATAAAATACCAAAACGTCCAACATTATACTTATTACTTTATAAACTAAAATGTAGTTAAGTCAATTTTTAACATTAAACATTCAAATTAAAGTCACACAATACAATAAAAATCTAATTAATAAATTCTAAATATATTTAATAAAATTCATACTAATCAATCAAATTAAAAATTTAATTCAAAATACATTATGTGCATGTCAAAAATAAAAACAAAAAAAAACAGGTCAAAGGGTACAATTTAGAAATGAGAGCATCAAACGGTGTAATTTGGCGATGCTATCAAAGAATACGTCGTCGTCTAGTACATATTAATTTAATATAGAAAATGCTCAGAACAAGAACCGAAACATATTGTAAATACAGCAAATTTTAAACTACCTAATACTTAACAGAAAATGTTTTGATACGCCGCGAAACAGGCCTAGCCTAGTGCGGGGGTCACTGTTAAGTGCAACACCTCATCCAATAAACTCTTAAATGTATGTAAGTACATAAACTAAGTTAAGGTGTTATTATAATTGTAAACTTTTGGTAAATAAATTTTTTGTATTATTTGTATTTGTACTTATTCAAATCTAAGTTTGTATTGCGATTTTGAACAAATTAATAAATTTACATATTTAGTCTAAAAACGATAAATCACTGTAAGTACTTAAATTAAGCAAGATAACCATTTCAACAATGTTTTAGTATGATTTTAGATCGTAGTAAGTTAATATTTTAGCTATAAGCAACTCTTTGGAACAATAAAAGTTTATTTATTATTTATATGTTTACAGATCGTAAAAAAATGTCTCAAGGCGGAATTGAAACCCGCAACCTCCTGCGTCGCCGACAGACTTGCGCACGGTGCGGCGCACAGTCGTTTCGAATTCAAAACAGTGGACATAGGGTCGAAAGTCGGAATTCTGACTTGATTTTTTTTACAGAACAGTCTCAGCTATTTGCATATATATATTTCAATTCGAGAATATAAATAAAAAGTGTTTTGCTCTATACAAAAAATATTTAATAATAAAATTTAATATAAATATTTAATTAATAAAATTTAATTACGTATCTCTATGATATTCTTCATAGAACAGACGTCGAAATAAAGAAATAAATAAAATAAATTCGTTTATTGATTCAGACATTATAAGGTACATCCATATCATGATTAGTATAGGTAGTTAAAAATTACATCACGAATAGCTGAGACCTGAAAAAAAAACAATCAATTCAAAATTCCGACTTCCGGCCACTTTTTCAAATTCGGAACCACTGTGCGGCGCACTTTCTACTTCTTGGCTAGTTCCCTAAAATATAACTAGATGTCACCACTAGACAAATTAGAAGGCGCTATCGAAGCGTTCACGCCGCGAGATGGTCTCAGAACCCTAACGCAACGCTGTATTCAATACAAACAAACAAATAAACATAGGCTGTTCTAGCGGACCGTCCTATGTAGTTTTTATAGCATATAACACCCTACGGTGTTGAATGCAATCAATGAAGAAATGTATCATTGTCCTTCATGGGAGTTATTGAAAACTTAGACACTAGACAGACAGAAGGGGATTAACCAAATCAAAGTGTTTAGTGTTGTTCCCTTCTTTTTTTTATCTTTATAACTTTCTAGTTTACCCCAGGTGGTGGTAGTCGGTTGTTCGCGACTCACGCCAGTTCAGTTTGTTCTTAAAGCTATGTCGAGTCAGATTTGGGGTCGATTCTAACGCCGCGATCGCCAAGCCAACACAGTTATGCTACTTGGTTGGTGATAGTAAATGGCATTGTTATAATTTCCCAAACGAAGCAAATATACAAATATATATAATCTACAAATAAAAAACAAAGTTTTTAAAAAAGTACAATTTTAATCATAATATTTAGCTTATTATAACTTAGGTACAAAAAGAACGTATGAATAATAATTTTCTTTTCAAGGTCCTTAGTGGCTTGGTCACGTTGCATCTTGAGTTGTCTGGAAGAAAAAATATGGATATTCAGTAAACATGTTATATTAATACGAACTCCTGTCCGAGGCTTCGCACGCGATTGTCTGGAATAAAGGAACGTTTTTTATTCCAGGTTTGGAACTATGTATGTACAACAAAGCAATAATTCAGCACGATTCCTTCTTTTCAGGTCAGTTTATTTTTTATTCACATTTTGTTTAATTCTTCTTTTAATAAAAAAAAATTGTTATAAGGCTTAAGAACATAATAAACTTAAAGGTAAACTAACCCCCATATCTTTAGTCATTACCTCGACTTCGATTCAAACTCTACTCAACCTCCAAATGCGTTTCGGTATGCTTGATCGTAAAAAAATCCTTCACTCGAAACAGCCTTCGAGAATTTTTTCATACGAGTGGAATAACGAACTGTCATCTCAAGGTACCTCGCTACCTACCTTGAATGCTCCTCGAAATAGTTTGTTGTTATTTACAATGGATTTTGGAGACTATCTCAATTACATTTACGACGATGAAACCTACAATTACCCATCGCGAAGGTATATAAGAGAGGTTGATATATAACCAAATTAACGACTAAGCATACCAAACTCGAGCATGTTTTGGAGGAATGCTCGAAACGCCCTT
Organism: Eupithecia dodoneata; assembly: GCA_947044415.1. NCBI lineage: Eukaryota > Metazoa > Arthropoda > Insecta > Lepidoptera > Geometridae > Eupithecia > Eupithecia dodoneata. The sequence goes on from OX345684.1 coordinate 5,228,145, forward strand.
GAACAAGTTTGAGTGGAGAATTATTTGAGGTAATGACTAAAGATATGGGGGTAAATGTGTCGGTAATCATGTAAGTCCAGTAACAAAAGAGTTAGCAACCAACGCTAGTCTTCCGGCAAAGCAACTATTTTTCTACTGTGTGTGTGTTTTTACTTTATCATACTGTGTATAGTTTTAAGTTTGTGTAAAACAATATTGTATGGATTTTTATTATTTGAAATAAATAAATAATAATAGTAACCTGTCGAACTCCGTTGTGCGACCTCAAGTGGCCTTCCAGTGATTTCTTACTCTGAAAATAAAAATACAGATATTATATTATTATTTTGCCACAGTTTCATGCGCCATGAACACGGAATAACTGAAGGCACTGCGTATACGCAATATCCCGTTTTAAATGACTATATTTTCAAAAATTTTATATATCCGATCCGTTCAGTAGTGAACATATTATTTATTTTTATTTTATTTATGAACAAAATCCACACTCGCTCTTAATTATAAATTAACTTATCTTATAAATAAATAAATAATAAATAATGCTGGACAATTCACACAGCATTATCTAGCCCCATGGTAAGCAGAGCTTGTGTTATGGGTACTAGACAACTGATATACATAATACAATATATTACATAGATAGATATTTTTATTATACATAGAAAACGACCAGAACACCCGGAACAAATATCTGCAGATCGTACACACAATTGTTCCGAGGCGGGAATCGAACCCGCAACCTCCTGCGTCGCAGGCGGACCTTCGCCCACCGCGCCACATCGGTCGTCTTATAAATATATCTTAATAATATATTACAAATGTCAAATATGACTGACGTAGGACGCCATTTGCAAAAATTATAACATTCTCCGATAGGGTGATTAATTTTGCGCCACCTGTTAATAAACATTGATTGAATAAATTCCTTTCTGTTATAGCTGGCTGGCTTTCTTTCCCTGCACTTTACACATCCATACATACAAACTTTCGCATTTATAATATTATTGCGACCCATGATTTACCACCCGTGCGGCGTCGACAGCGCTAAATCATCCATACCTTGTAGGTGTTCCCACATTTGTGACATACGTGGTTTCTAAGGGCCCGCGCGCCGCCGTGCACCAGCCGCCGGTGCGACCGCAACGCGGCGCCGCTTGGACACGCCTGGAATACAAGTTTAAACTATAATTCAAATCAATTGCTTAATCATCATCATCAGCCTATAGCAGTCCACTGCTGGACATAGGCCTCCCCCAATGAGCGCCATAGCGCCCTGTCTTCAGCTTGACGCATCCAGCATCTATCTGCAGTCTTTCGCAGGTCGACATCCCACCTGGCCGGAGGGCTACACTACGTTTACCGAGTTGTGGTCTCCACTCAAGAACACGTTTGTGTTATGTCGATAACTTTGGTTCTCTGTCGGATGTATTCGTTACGAATCTTATCCTTCAGAGAAACCCCGAGCATAGCTCTTTCCATAGCTCGCTGAGCGACTTTGAACTGGTAGACCAGCCCTATCGGGAGTGTCCACGTCTCAGCTCCGTAGGTCATAACGGGTAGGTCGCACGGTTGAAAACTTTCGTTTTCAAGCATTGCGGTATGGATGTAGAGAAGACTTGACGTAGTTTCCTAACTGTAGTGTATTTAACATTTATTTTAAATGTGTTTATTAGGCAATACATAAAATAACTTCCTAGAGGTACTTACAAAGGTACAGTCCGGTACAGTACACTTGATGGGTGCCAACTTGAGGCGCACTAAGTTGTATTCGTGAGAGGTACAGTCTGGACCGACTGCTAGGTAAACGTAGTGTAGAACGCCCTCCGACCAGGTGGGATGACGACCTGCGAAAGACTGCAGGTAGATGCTGGATGCGTCAAGCTGAAGATAGGGCGCTATGGCGCTCATTGGGGGAGGCCTATGTCCAGCAGTCCGGTACAGTACAGTACTTACAAAAGTACAGTCTGGTACAGTACAGTAGATACTTACAAAGGTATAGTCCGATACAGTACAGTACTTACAAGGGTATAGTCCGATACAGTACAGTACTTACAAGGGTATAGTCCGGTACAGTACAGTACTTACAAGGGTATAGTCCGGTACAGTACAGTACATACTTACAAAGGTACAGTCCGGTACAGTACAGTAGATACTTACAAAGGTATAGTCCGGTACAGTACAATAGATACTTACAAAGGTACAGTCCGGTACAGTACACTTGATGGGCGCCAACTTGAGGTGGACCGCTAGGTTGTGTTCGTGGAGACGTTTGGCTTTTACAAACCGCTTGTCGCAAATAGGACATACGTGTCTGTAAGAGAAAAGAATTGGTCTAAAGAAACAACAGAATTATTCAAGAAAATTAGAATACAAAGTTAAATTAGATGACGACCGATGTGGCGCGGTGAGCGAAGGTCCGCCTGCGACGCAGGAGGTTGCGGGTTCGATTCCCGCCTCGGAACAATTGTGTGTAAGATTGCAGATATTTGTTCCGGGTGTTCTGGTCGTTTTCTATGTATAATAAAAAATATCTATCTATGTAATGTATTGTATTATGTATATCAGTTATCTAGTACCCATAACACAAGCTCTGCTTACCATGGGGCTAGATAATGCTGTGTGAATTGTCCAGCATTATTTATTTTTAATAAATGATTTTTGACTTTTTGACTTTTTGACTTTTGAGAATCAAGTATATAAAAAATATAAAATATATAAAAATATAAACTATAAAACTTTTGAAACTATCATGGTTATCAACACAAAAGTCATTTATAACGGGATATTTAATTTACCATGCTTAGATTTTTGAGTTTATCAATATTGCGTAATATTTTAAAATTAAATTTAAATTCTTTTTTTTTTTTAATTTCTTTCTTCTTGCAAATATTACAAAATAAGAAAATATAAAATATCAAAGAGCTTTATTTCCTTTACATTAGACCTTAGACAGCACTTAGACAAGTCAAATTCTATACTGTAACAAGCGGACCCGACAGACGTTGTCCTGTCTTAACTATGAATATTGATTTCGAATTGGTTAGCATCCTCTTTGACGATATTTGCAGCACGCGTTCTGTCAATGTTACGTCAAACGCCATAAGGTTACATCAAAAAGTTTGTATTGTAAAAGCGCTATGGTTACATTAGAAATAATTTTTTTGATACCCCGCGAAACAGGCCTAGCCTAGTGCGGGGGTCACTGTTAAGTGCAACACCTCAACCAATAAACTCTTAAATGTATGTACATAAACTAAGTTAAGGTGTTATTATAATTGTAAACTATTGGTAAATAACTTTTTTGTATTTGTTTTGTAATTTAATATGGTGGTTAAGTATTCTTAAATTTTCAAATTTTCCGCGCAATTTTCTTATTTTTTTCTTTCATAAGAACCTTCTCCTGACAATAACGAACACAACAAAAAAGAATTAGCGAAATCGGTCCAGCCGTTCACGCGTGATACCGTGACCAAGGGAAAAAGGATTTAATTTTTTATATATTTACTAGCTGCGCCCCGCGGCTTCGCCCCCTTGGAAATCGATTTGTCGAATGGTTTTTTTTAATATCCTATGTTAGACTCCTTGTTCTAACCTACCTTTTCACCAATTTTCAGTCAAATCGGTCCAGCCGTTCTCGAGTTATAAGTGTTGTAACAAACACGACTTTCTTTTATATACAATGTGTATTGTCGAACCTTGATCAAACGAGATGTGCGAATACACGACATATATTTATCGATAAAAAACAAAAAATAAAAAATTATATGTTACCTATCTCAAAAATAAAGCCGATTTAATAATTTTTTTAATGAAAACTAATTCATCTGGTTTTTTCTTCGTTTCTTTTTGAGTAAACGGTGTATTTTATTCAAAGTAGTCTCATTTGAAAGCTAGATAGTTTACCTAGCTAATAAAATAAGAAAAAAATACAATTTCGGTACATAAGCCTAGTAATATCAATATTTTTTTAGAAATTTGCAAAAAAAAAAGATTTTTATTTTATTTTTGATCTGTAACTTTAAAACTGGGTTATTGAGGTGTACTTTTTTGCATGTTGTATGAAACTTCATAATTTAATCTACAAATCCTCCAAAAATTATGGGTCTATCTCTTTTCATTGTCATGTTATTCACCATTTAAAATAGGTACTTTCTGTCTTGTACAAAGATCAACAGGAATATCAACTGATTTAATCTACATAAATTATAAAATAAAACGAGGCAAGATAGGAAAAAATGGAAGGAGGTCTTTGCCCAGCAGTGGGATAGTAACGGCTGTTTAAGATAAAGTTTTTGTTTTTTTTACTCTTGACAAAATAGAAAGTACCTATTTTAAATGGTAAATAACATGACAACAAAAAGAGATAGACCCATAATTTTTGGAGGATTTGTAGACTAAATTGTGGAGTTTAATACAACATGCAAAAAAGTACACCACAATAACCCAGTTTTAAAGTTACAGATCAAAAATAAAATAAAAATCGTATTTTTTTTGCAAATTTCTAAAAAAATATTGATATTACTAGGCTTATGTACCGAAATTGTATTTTTTTCTTATTTTCTTAGCTAGGTAGACTATCTAGCTTTCAAATGAGGCTACTTTGAATAAAATACACCGTTTACTCAAAAATAAACAGAGAAAAAACCAGATGAAGTAGTTTTCATTAAAAAATTTATTAAATCGGCTTTATTTTTGAGATAGGTAACATATAATTTTTTTATTTTTATCGATAAATATATGTCGTGTATCCGCAAATCTCGTTTGATCAAGGTTCGACAATACACATTGTATACATAGATTATTTTTGAGTTTGCCTTCAGTTATTCCGTGATCATGGCGCATGAAACTGTGCCGAAATATTGGAAAACTTTGAAACCTAATCAAGTATCACTATAATAGACCTGTTGGGCACCCCATATGTCTCGAGAGAGATCATCATCAGCCTATGTTAGTCCAACGCTGGACATAGGCCTTCCCTAATGAGCGCCATAGCGCCCTGTCTTCAGCTTGAAGTCTTTCACAAGTCGTCATCCCACCTGGTCGGAGGGCGTCCTCCACTACGTTTACCGAGATAGATAAACAGAGACGAGAGAGATACGGGTTAAAGAGAGAAGAGAGAGATTTACTTGATATCAGCTGGGTCGATGTGCTTGAGGCTGTATTTCATGTGCTGGTAGTATGAAGTCTGGTTCTTGAAGCTCACGTCGCACTGGAAAACGTTAGACGATTTTTATGACATAATTAAGAAAGAAATAAGAAAGATCAATTATTTATTAACGACTTCAGACACATATATTATACAAAATACAACAATTGATGAAGCAATGCTGTTCGCATCGGCGGGCTCACTGCGGCGACTGCGCAATTTTCTCCCGACTACCACTAAAATTAAACTTGCCCAGTCCCTATTGGTTCCCATTCTCGATTACGCCGACGCTTGCTATCCGGATCTCACTGTAGAACAATTTATTTATTTACCTGATGGCAATACAGATGTTGGTGCGAGAGGTGCGTCAGTTCGTGTATTTCCTTCTGCTTCTTGAATGTGAATCTCTTGTCGCATGTAGAACACGCGTGCTCTTTCTCGCCGCGGTGGACACTGGAAGTATTAAATAATTAAATTAATTTCGCTTATTTATTAAGTAAACATGAATTTAGAAACGAATAAAATGGTATTATAGGGCTTTATAGATGACTAGCTGCGCCCCGCGGATTCACCCGCGTGGTGATAGATATTTTGGATAATATACAATATATCTTTATAAATTGTAGCCTATGTGTTATTCTCATGTATAAGCTATATTATTGTACAGTTTCATTAAAATCCATTCAGTAGTTTTTACGTGAATGATAAACAAATATCAGAATAACACATAGGCTACAATTCATAGATATATATATCTCTCGGTTTCATCCGCCACATGGGGCTGAAACCGAGAGTCGTAGCTAGTACTCTTTAATAATATATACAATATGGAAATCTATGTCAAGCAGTTTATGTTCAATCCGGAGTAATTTTAGGGTTCTGAAAACGTCGCGCGGCGTGAACGCTTCGATAGCGCCTTCTAATTTGTCTAGTGGTGACATCTAGTTATATTTTAGGGAACTGATCAAGACGCAACGTGCGACGCAGGAGGTTGCGGGTTCAATTCCGCCTAGGGGCAAATTTTTGGACGATCTGCAAAGATTTGTTCCGGGTGTTCTGGACATTTTTCTATGTTAATAAAAATATTTAAAGCTTGTTTAAACAAAATATCGAAAACTATCATTTTATTTAATTTTTATGTACGACATATTGTTTAAGGTCAAAATACGATCTGCAGATATTTGTTCCGGGTGTTCTGGTCGTTTTCTATGTATAGTAAAAACATATATTTATATAATGTACTAGTTGCGCCCCGCGGTTTCGCCCTCGTGGTGATAGATATTTTGCTTAATATACAAAATATTTTTATTGACGATTTTTTAATGATAAATTTTAATTCATGTTAAACTAGTGCACGTCATTCGACTAACGGTCAAACATGTTGAACCACGAAATATATATATATTACCTGTAACCTTACAAACATGTCTTTGGCAAATAAAAAATCTATATCTTTAATTGTAGCCAATGTGTATTCCGATTACTATGTTACGAGTACCTAACTTTAAATTCTAATTACTACTGTTAGATAGATAAATAGATAACACTTTATTACACCACACAAAACAGAAAATAATACAGAGATAAAAACTTAGAATAAAGGTATAAAGGGCGGCCTTATCGCTGAGAGCGATCTCTTCCAGGCAACCTTGGGATGGACTGGACATGAACGAACAATATAGACGGTGGCACTTTAATAAATAATTGGTAACAAATACACTAAATACCTACATTATAATAAACTTACATAGACATAAGATAAGGCGATCAATATTTCATATGGATAAATAAATTTATCCATATAAAATTATTATACTACTACTTATACTATTGTTATTATTTATAATATTTTATTTTATATATTCGGGAAACAGAAGCTTATGCTACAATTAATAGTACATTTAAAATCAAGTCATTACCAACCTTTAAAACACTGTTAAAAGAGCACTATTTGTCCTGCTGTCACTGAGCGCATAACTGAGATCCTATGTTTATAGTATATGTATATTTTATGATATATATGTAGTATATTTCTATGTAAGTACTATAAGTATTTTATTTATAATATCCCACAACTTACAAGCACACAGATCCCCTGGTACTGTCCACGATCCTATCCATCCATGGTTGTCTGGTAGAGATCGCTCTTGAGCGATAAGACCGCCAATTGTACTTAATTTTTAAGTTTTTACTGTACATAGTTTATAGTTAAAGTGCAATAAAGAATTTTCTATCTATCTATCTATCTAAAATATGAGTAAATGAAGCTAACACAGTTTCCGCTTGTAGTGCGCAAATAATATAACTGATTACAGTAATAATATGGTAATTACAGAAAAAAAAAAAAAACAAATAACGTGCCAATTTAAACACTAAAATGCCTGTCGTCAGTAGATGTCGCTCCGTTTCTCACCGACAATAGTATGTAAGTAATTTGTTATTGTGCATAGCTTTACTTAAATATTGACATGTATCGAATCATATTATATTTAGACTTAAATAGGCAAATAACCATGTATTAGACATATAAGAGATGAACATGCTAGTGGTTTCTATTCACTTCTTCCACTAGTGGCCAAAAAATTTAAGTGAACAGTAAAATTTTTTTTTTGATAATTATTTAATGTATAAAATATGACTTGTCTAAGTGCTTATTTTGTAAGCCTAAAGAAATAAATGTTTTTTTACTTTACTTTTACTTTACCCGGAAATATAAATAAGTAACCTAACGGACATAACATAGGAAGGTATACATAATATAATAAATAAATAAAAATATTAAAATAAAATTAAGAATAAAATAAAACACCCTTATTTATAGAAGTTAGTATTAATTATTTTTTTAAAAGCCTGTTGCCTTACATTGAAATGGTCATCATCTTTTGTGTATGCTTTATTAAAGACATGCATAATTCGCAGTAAGGATGAGTTATAAATAAAGTAATATGTACCAAGTTGATTGTAATCTTGTAGGTTAAATAAATAAATAATAAATAATGCTGGACAATTCACACAACATTATCTAGCCCCATGGTAAGCAGAGCTTGTGTTATAGGTACTAGATAACTGGTATAATACAATACATTACATAGATAGATATTTTTTATTATACATAGAAAACGACCAGAACACCCGGAACAAATATCTGCAGATCGTACACACATTTGTCCCGAGGTGGGAATCGAACCCGCAACCTTCTGCGTCGCAGGCGGACCTTCGCCCACCGCGCCACATCGGTCGTCAACTGTTTTCTTTTGCTTGTTCACACTTTTTATGTATCTTATATTCTTCTTTGTCGTGAAAACGTCTTGTTGCTTTCTGTTTCTATTTTCATGTTTTTTTAAATAAATACATTGCTGCGCCCATACAGGGTACATATAAGCTAATAACACCCAAGCTAATATTATGTGTATCCAATAAATAAATAAAATAAATAATTAATTTATTACTTACAAGGCGTGCGTCCTCAAAGAGCTCTTATCTCTAAAAGTCTTCCCGCAGAGAGTACACTCCGGCCGCGCAGAATGATTCTGCACGTGCATACGCAGCGCCGCTAGCGACCTGCAATGAAGCATTATTTATTATTATTTTTATACTAGCTGTGCCCGCGTGGTAATCTATGTGTCAAATGGTTTATAAACCTTCCTCTTGAATAACTATATCTATTAAAAAAAACCACATCAAAATCCGTTGCGTAGTTTTAAAGATCTAAGCATAGATAGGGACAGACAGACAGCGGGAAGCGACTTTGTTTTATACCATGTAGTGATTATTTCAACGTTTGTGATTAGTTATTGTACGAGCCTAGAGCACGCCGCATCTAGATAGATACACGTGACTCACGGAGCGACGTGCGCGCAGTGCGGACACCTGTGCGTGGGCGCGGTCCCGCGGTGCGCGCGCGCGCAGTGGTCGCACGCTATGTGAGCCTGCGAGTAGCGCGCGCCGCACAGCAGACATACCCATCTGTGGAAGAAGATTGTATTGTATCAAAGAATATCAAACCCACCAAAAACATATAAACTTGCCAAGATTCATGAAAGGACTTCCGGGGTTAAAAGTGTTCTATGTGTATCTATCAAATCTCCGTGAGTCACGTGTATCTATCAAATCTCCGTGAGTCATGTGTATCTATCAAATCTCCGTGAGTCACGTGTATCTATCAAATCTCCGTGAGTCACGTGTATCTATCAAATCTCCGTGAGTCACGTGTATCTATCAAATCTCCGTGAGTCATGTGTATCTATCAAATCTCCGTGCGTCACGTGTATCTATCAAATCTCCGTGAGTCACGTGTATCTATCAAATCTCCGTGAGTCATGTGTATCTATCAAATCTCCGTGAGTCACGTGTATCTATCAAATCTCCGTGAGTCACGTGTATCTATCAAATCTCCGTGAGTCATTTGTAACTATCAAATTTTATTCTGCAGTTTAGGAGTGGAAACACAGACAGAATAATTTTCCAATTCATAATATTAAGTATGGATAGTATAGTACGCTCATTGTGGGAGGCCTATGTCCAGCTGTGGACTGCTATAGGTTGATGATGATGCTGATGAAGTATGGATAGTAAATTAAAGAAAATGATCGCACATGCTGAGTGGAGACCAAATTTGTCAGTTTTTCTGTTAATTTAAGGTTTATTCAATTGTATATGTATTGTATTTGTGTATGTTCTGGCAACAGAAAAATATGTTTGCTTTTACTTTACGTTACTACAATACTAACCTCGCCCTGTGTCTCCGCTTGTGCGAGGCCAGCGCCGCCTTACTTTTACATCGGATTGTACAAATATCACACACTTCGTCACCGGCCTCCTGAAATAAATAAATAAAATAACATAGAAGCAGGCGCTTGAGTCAGAAGAATAAATAAATAAAAATAAATAATGCTGGACAATCCACACAGCATCATCTAGCCCCAAGCTAAGCCGAGCTTGTGCTATTTAATGTAACTCTAAGATGACGATAGTTTAGTTTGTTATTTTATAACTAGATGTCAGCATCTGCCCGCAGTCCTTCACAGGTCGTCATCCCACCTGGCAGGAGGGCGTCCTACACTACGTTTGCCGAGTCGCGGTCTCCACTCAAGATCACGTTTGCTCCAGCGGCCGTCGGTTCTTCGCGAGATATGGCCGGCCCACTGCCACTTCAGCTTGCTAATTCTTAGAGCTATGTCGATAACTTTGGTTCTCTGTCGGATGTATTCGTTACGAATCCTATCCTTCAGAGAAACTCCGAGCATAGCTCTTTCCATAGCTCGCTGAGCGACTTTGAACTGGTGGACCAGCCCTATCGTGAGTGTCCACGTCTCAGCTCCGTAGGTCATAACGGGTAGGACGCACCTTCTATATAGTTAGGTTAGGTTACTATACTACATACTATAACTTACAATAGCATGTTTTTTGTTATGCTCCTCTAGTTTGTGTAGATGATTGTAGCCCACTATACAGGGCGTGCAGCGATGCGTGTGCCGCGTGAACTTAACGCCCTGTAGAGCCAGTCTGCGTTCTTCATGGACCTGCCAATGGGAGATAATTAAGGATTTCAACTTCTTGCTAGATGGCTCTGCGTCTGTATTGACGCAATTCTACCAGTGTCCGCCTCATGATAGCATCGCAAGCTTTCTTTATGGGTAACGCACTAGTATAGTTAAACATAGGTTTAATAATATCTAACTATGGTTTATCATATCATAACCTTTTATTAAATAACATAGTTTTATTTAATAATAGGTTTAATATTATCTGATTTAACTTTATAGATGCTATCTGTACCAATTCACTTTATTTTCACAGTCGCTTCTTATTACATTATTATGTTATTTATCCGTGAAAACCTTCAATAAGCTTTCTAGTATGTATGAACTTTTTATTGTGTTATATGTAAGCTTCTGGTTTTCCTTTAAATAAATATAAATAAACAAAGCAAATTGAAACTGATAGAAAGAAATTGTTCAAAAAATAGAATCCGATTGCCTTGTATTTTTTTTTCCTTATTATAATATCGTCCACTTATAATATTTATTATAACTTTGATTTGAATAACTCACTATTGGTAAAATTACCTAGATTGAGTAGAGGTTGAATCGAGGTCGAGGTACGACTAAAGATATGGTGGTTAGAATAATATATGTATTACCAACCTCCTCCCAAGTTAATAGCACCAGAGCAACGTTCCCACTGCCCATATTAAGGTCTCGGAGTTTCTTCTCCACGCGTGGGTCGTTCACGATGCCAGACGGTGGCTCCCTCTTGCGTTTACTTGCTGTTTCTAAAAACGAACAAGTCGATTCAAATGGTTTTTAGTTTAGGGCAGTTGTAGTAAATATATAGTAGTAGAGTATATCTATAGTAAATACTAGCTGTTCCACGCGGTTTCACCCGCGTTAAACTCGAATTTCATTCTATTAGGTGATTATTTTACACCCCGGGTTTTAGTAAGAATCCCTAACTTTTTTGAAAATATAATATAGCCTATGTTCACCGGGGATAGTGTAGCTTCCCAACGATGAAAGAATTTTTCAAATCGGTCCAAACGTTTCGGAGCCTATTCAATACAAACAAACAAACACCTTTCCTCTTTATAATATTGACTGCGATTTTTTTTCGACGACTGCGATCTTTTTTTAACCTAAAAAATTCGTGCTGCCGCTCTACACAGCGGTTGTGTTGCGCCGCACATGCGTTTCGTTCGAAAAATATTACGGCTGTGCTGAGTCACAAAGATCTGTATTTTCTCAGCCGCTGCGCTAGTGTGGATTTACGCATATTAGTCACTTGTAGAAAACACATACCGTGTGATTTCAGCACTCAAAGTGTTAAATAGACACGGCAATTATTAGAACTTGCAAACTGCTTTTAATAATCGGCCTCTAGGCTCAATAAATAAATTGTTTTTACGGGAATAAAGCACAATTTGCTTTATTACCGTAAATAAAATCACTGTAGTTAACCTCGAAAAGTTCTTATGCCAAAATGTAATTTTGGAAACCCTTTCTTGTCAGCAAATTCAAGGATTCAGATATACAGAAATACAATTGTATCCTACTTCCTACTAATATTATAAACGCGAAAGTTTGTAAGTATGGATGGATGGATGGATGAATGGATGTTTGTTACTCTTTTACGTAAAAACTACTGAATGGATTTTAATGAAACTTTACAATAATATAGCTTATAGGTACATCAGAGTAACACATAGGCTAGAATTTATAAAGATATATTGTATACTAGCTGCGCCCCGCGGCTTCGCCCCCGTGGAAATCGATTTGTCAAATGGTTTTTTTTTAATTTCCTTTTAATTTCATCCTATGTTAGACTCCTGGTTCTAACCTACCTTCTCACCAATTTTCAGTCAAATCGGTTCAGCCGTTCTTGAGTTATAAGTGTTGTAACAAACACGACTTTCTTTTATATATAGATTATCCAAAATATCTATCACCACGCGGGTGAAACCGCGGGGAGCAGTTAGTATAATAATATTATAAACGCGAATGTTAGTATGTATGGATGTTAGTTACTCTTTCACGCAAAAACTACTGCGCGGATCGGGCTGAATTCAATTTAAATTAAATAATAAATAAATAATGTTGGACAATTCACACAGCATTATCTAGCCCCATGGTAAGCAGAGCTTGTGTTATGGCTACTAGATAACTGATATACATAACACAATACATTACATAGATAGATATTTTTTTATTATACATAGAAAACGACCAGAACACCCGGAACAAATATCTGCAGATCGTACACACATTTGTTCCGAGGCGGGAATCGAACCCGCAACCTCCTGCGTCGCAGGCGGACCTTCGCCCACCGCGCCACATCGGTCGTCAAAAATTCATAAGAACTTTAGCATCAATAGATATTTACCATGTTTTTTGTTCCGTTTTCTAATTTTCTTGTATTTCTTTGACTTCTTCGTTAGAGGTTCATCATCAGAATCGGAAAAAGCACTTTCATTGGCCTGAAAAAGATTTTTGTTTTTCAATTCAATGCTTTTCATCATCAGTTAGTCCACAGCTGGACATAGGCCTCCCCCAATGAGCGCCACAGCACCCTGTCTTCAGCTTGCCGCATCCAGCATCTACCTGCAGTCCTTCGCAGGTCGTCATCCCAACTGGTCGGAGGGCGTCCTACACTACGTTTACCGAGTCGTGGTCTCCGGCAATGCGTTTATTTCAGCTTAATACGATACAGAGATAAATACTTATGATATTACTTATGTATAACAAGCTGCGCCCCGCGGCTTCGCCCCCGTGGAAATCTATGTGTCAAATGGTTTAAATGATAATATCCTATGTTAGACTCCTGGTTGTAAGCTACCTCTCCACCAATTTTCAGTTAAATCGGTCCAGCCGTTCTCAGCAGTTATAAGTGTTGTAACAAACACAACTTTCTTTTATAGATATAGATAAAAAAAATATCTATCTATGTTCTATGTAATGTATTGTATTATGTATATCAGTTATCTAGTACCCATAACACAAGCTCTGCTTACCATGGGGCTAGATAATGCTGTGTGAATTGTCAAAAAAAATTATTACTTAATTTTTTAAACGTTCAGCGTTACTATAACAATATTAATTTGACTGGACCTTGTTCAAAACTTTTTAATGAGAATGCCCCGTTGTTTCCCGCCAGAATATTCAAATTTTATTGGAAATAGCATTGACTTCCGCTAGTTGTCACCAATAAGAGGTCTCCACGCCACCTAGAAGGCGCGACAGTGGCGCCAATAGTTTGTACTTTTGAGCGCCATGATCTTTTATTTCATTGGCGTCTTGTTTCCCGCCTAATACGGACGTGCTACTTTTCTTTACGTAGCACACTAAGCACGCTGCTCAGCAGGCTTTGAAGAAATATTTAAAAGTGCATACAATACAATTAGCAAAGAATTGTTTAAAAGTGCACAAATTTAAAGGTTTGATGAAAGTGCATACTGCGTAAGTAACTTTTCTTTATCTACCTTACACTTTCTATAAAGTGTTAATTTGCGAAATAAGTTTCGGAAATTCCTTTTGGATTCTTTAATCCAAGATGATACGTGTTGTTTGTTAGTCGATAGTTATTACAAAGCTGACGCTTCAACTACCTCGCACGAGGTAGTACCTGCGCGAGTTATTTTTTGTGAATTTTATTTCGAATAAAATAGCGCGTGCTCCCGGCACGTGGTAATTTTTATTATATTTTTTACGTTAGCTGAGGCTTGTACAACTTAACACGTGGTATTTCCGCTATTTTCAGCGTGAATTTTTAGCAAACGAGAATTTAACGGTTTACCGTTCGATAATTTTGTGTTCCGGTTATATGTTGGTTTTTTTGTTTTGTTTGCTAAAATAATTATTTTTCCAGCATGGAGAAAAGACGATAAAAATGTATAAATTCTGACCACCAAAATCATAGAATCACGTGGACATCTGACATAGAAAATAAAAATCGTGAGTAATTTTTAAACTTTTTAATTTGGGCATTGTGGGCCATGAACGCCTACGTAGGGCGTTGCCCATACTTTATACTCGGCAAACAACACGTGGACCTCAACCGGGCTGGTATATGTACGTACATAGGCTGGTATAAGCCAACATATACTCAAAATATTCCTACTGCTGAACATAGAGCGTTCCACATCGTATGATGTTGAACGCTCGTATGATAAACTTGGGTGTCCACGTAGTTCTTTCTAGCTTTCAGAATCAATTGCCCTCTCAACAAAAGTAAGATTTCAGAATCGTCTGATAAAGTACAATTTGTTGGTTTCAAAAAATGTTTGGCTACCTACCACATTTTATTGGTGTTCTAGAATTCTCACGAGGAGTTTCGTAATAATGTTGCCTAACTTATTCACAGCCCACCCACGGATTCAAGCTGTTTTTGCAAAGGCACTTAAAATGTTAATATAGGTTGGCAGTAATAATATTTCTTTCAGAAGTTTTTACATATTGTGTGCAATTTTTGCCTACTGATTGTAGCCATCCGATCAGCTGTGTGTCAGTCCTGAAATAATTTAATAAATAAAAATAAACTCTCAAGTCAAGTCGTCGCTTGACAAGAGATTATAAAAGGATAAAATAAAGAAATAATGAGGATGAATATGAAGAAATGATTTGTAAGCAACACACCTGCCTCTTGCAAGTAATAAAAGAAACTCTCGCAGGGTTCGTTTTAGCGCCCTCGCAGGGCTGCAATGGCAAATATTGTCATGGGCACTTGCAAGTATTTATTTTAAAAAAACCCTCGCGGGGTTATATTAAGCGCCCTCGCAGGGCTGCATTAACACATGAAATTCGGCCGCACCGAATACGTTCCAGCTATTATATTATCGTGGACATGATGATTATTTCCCGGATAACGAGTCCAAAGGTATATTTTTCTTCTGCAACAACGTAAGTATGACATGTGTTCATATGAACGGAAAAGGGCTAACTGGTTAGTTTTTGGGAAAATGAAGTAATCGTGGAGCAAGAACCACTTTGATAAATATATCCCATGGTTTCGCGAACTTATTTATAGAACTTCCAGGAAAGCTACCTATATCAATATGATTCGGATTTTGCATACCTACACTATGATTACGTATATGTACTAAACGGAAGTGTCGCTCGTGGTGCGTATCCACGAGTGATACAACAAGGGTATCGCGTACCTATTTTCAAGAATTTCCAGGAAGGCTGACTAATATATATATGATTCGGGTTTTGCATACCCACACCAAGAGTAAGTATTAAATGGATGGAAGCGTCGTGGTACATATCCACTAGTGATACAACAAGGGTATCGCGTACCTATTTTCAAGAACTTCCAGGAAGGCTAACTAATATCTATAGTATTCGGGTATTGAATACCAACACCACGAGTAAGTATTAAATGGAAGCGTCGTGGTGCATATCACTAGTGATACAACAAGGGTATCGCGTACCTATTTTCAAGAACTTCCAGGAAGGCTAACTAATATCTATATTATTCGGGTATTGAATACCCACACCACGAGTAAATATTAAATGGAAGCGTCGTGGTGCATATCACTAGTGATACAACAAGGGTATCGCGTACCTATTTTCAAGAACTTTCAGGAAGGCTAACTAATATCTATATTATTCGGGTATTGAATACCCACACCACGAGTAAGTATTAAATGGAAGCTTCGTGGTGCATATCACTAGTGATACAACAAGGGTATCGCGTACCTATTTTCAAGAACTTCCAGGAAGGCTAACTAATATCTATATTATTCGGGTATTGAATACCCACACCACGAGTAAGTATTAAATGGAAGCTTCGTGGTGCATATCACTAGTGATACAACAAGGGTATCGCGTACCTATTTTCAAGAACTTCCAGGAAGGCTAACTAATATCTATATTATTCGGGTATTGAATACTCACACCACGAGTAAGTATTAAATGGAAGCTTCGTGGTGCATATCACTAGTGATACAACAAGGGTATCGCGTACCTATTTTCAAGTACTTCCCGGAAGGGTAACTAA
The DNA here is from genome assembly GCA_947044415.1 of Eupithecia dodoneata. NCBI lineage: Eukaryota > Metazoa > Arthropoda > Insecta > Lepidoptera > Geometridae > Eupithecia > Eupithecia dodoneata. Next base: position 5,244,784 of record OX345684.1, read on the forward strand.
TATCTATATGATTCGGGTATTGCATGCCCACTATGTATTAAATGGAAGCGTCGTGGTGCATATTCACTAGTTATGCAACAAATTCCACGGTATCGCATACTTACTTACTACTACTTATTGATTAACTGATAAATTGCGCAACGCAGCGACAACTGATTATGTTATGTCCTTGTACAGGCAATGAAAATACCTTACGCTAAGCATTGGGGTTGGACTTGGATTCAACATAGTTTAACCCAGAGTTACTAATATATATTATTTCTCTCGGATCGGTAACCTGTATGCAGTGAGAGTTTAAGGAAAGGATTAAATAATATTTCTATGGATTCATGCAGGTTCATGAGATCGCAGCAATGAATGTAAGGCTTAAAAATTTTGTTGCGTACCAAACTTTTCGCGTGGAAGAGAATAGGTCAAAAACTATCTACCCTCAATTTTATTTTGTTCTTTTTGCCACCCAGATATGAAAGACTGGTAGGACACGTCAAGTAATCATAGGAAACGTAAAGCAATGAAAATGAATGCTGGTTTACCTACCCACATTAAAAATATGTAGAATAATAAGACACTACATTTGTGTCCATTTTAGTCTGAACAATTAAATATGACGAATTGATTAAATTGTTGGTCTTGCCAATAATAAGTTTTTAGCCTATGTAATACAGTTGCAAAGGTATCTCTGGCCTTGTATTGAAATCCGTCTATGTATAGAGTTGTGATTGTGACAATGGCCGGACTGAGTACGGTAATACCTTCCGTGCTTATTACGATTAACTACCCTCTTTATACTTATTATCTTCGGTAAAAATTCATAGTCGTTTGCGTTGTATGATATGTTGTTGATAGGCTAATACTCGGTAATGTTTAGATGTTTTATGTACCTGCATTATGCTAAGTATGAGAAAGTCATCAAAACATTAACTTAGTACCCACGGCCTATGTCCTTGACGTGCGGAGCTGTTTGTTTAGTACCAGCGAACCAATATTATAATAACGTGTAATCGGGTGGTCTTTCCCTCAACATATGTGACAAGAGTGACGAATACATCTGCAAATAGAGTGCCTACACTACATTGAAACAAATAACGTTTGTGCTGGTTTGTGAACTACACTGGTTGTAAGATGCAGGATATCTAGTGTCTAATAGTTACCATCATGCATCATAATGTTATTTATTGACGACAGGATAGGAATCTCTTCATAAAGTTTGTACAATAACATGCTTTCTATATCCTGTTGGCCTTTTTCAAAAGAAATAGCTGAAGTTATCTGATCCGTAAGATTCTTACGCTTTTACAGTTGGAAATATATGCAAATGTTATCTCAACAACTGTTGTATTCCAAACAAAGTGGGGGGGGAAAACTTAATTAATTATTGAAATCTAAGAATAAAACATCCCATATCTGGGCCTCTTAGATGAGCAAAGCTCCGCTACAATTGAAAAGGTTTATTGAGTACCTACCTACTGTGTTGGATTAATAACCTATTTGAGTTAAAATGGTTTAATCGACCATACAATCTTCAGAGATGGCCAGGGCAGTAAATTTATTTTGGATCAAAATATTTACTTTTATATGAATTAAAGGACATATTAAATTAAACGAATGTTCGTGAACCGTTTCTAAAAGAAATTCAGCCATGACCGCCGCGGTCTTATTTAACGGATACTATGATAATGTATTGTTTTAAGTTTATCAGTAAACTAGTACCAATTACACAGGTTCTGCTTAGCTTGGGGATAGCATAGAATCTATCCTCATCTATCCGATAGATGATACTGTGTGAACTGTCCTGAATTCATTGACTATAATATAATAGTATTACGTAGTGGTCTATAATATACATAATACTACAGGTTTAACCTATCATGGCATGGAAGTAGCACAGAGTAACAATTTTATTTTTCAATAAATTTAATGACTTTTCCCTCGAACTTTTCGAACCAGTCACAACAAGACATTTGGATGTCTACATGTTATGTTTTAAATATTGCTAAGTTTTGTTTTTGGGCATAAGTGTGTTACTTATGTCATCATCATCAGCCTATGTCAAATCCACTGCTAGACATAGGCCTCCCTTAATGTGCGCCATAGCGCCCTGTCAGTTACTTATGTATTTAGTTTGAATGTCATAATGTCTAATTTGCATTCAAACCTGTATAGTTTACTATAATAACTTTTATTTTAGTAAGTTCACATTGGCGTTAAGTGTCTCCACCACCACCAGGCGATAACAAACATCTCTCATTAAAAAGTTTTGAACAAGGTCCAGTCAAATTAATAGAAGCGTTTTACATAAAATAAAACGCATATTAATTTACTTACCTTGTTCAAAACTTACATTTTAAATCTTGCCTGGTGATATTCGACGCAATGAAATAAAAGATCATGGCGCTCAAAAGTACAAACTATTGGCGCCACTGTCGCGCCTTCTAGGTGGCGTGGAGACCTCTTATTGGTGACAACTAGCGGAAGTCAATGCTATTTCCAATAAAATTTGAATATTCTGGCGGGAAACAACGGGGCATTCTCATTAAAAAGTTTTGAACAAGGTAAGTAAATTAATATGCGTTTTATTTTATGTAAAACGCTTCTATTACATTACCTTATCCATTTCATATTGGTCATCAAAATCCATTGATTCTTCTATTTTTATGAAAGCCAGAGGTTCCGTATGATTTCCTATCATTTTACTTGATTTATTATCTGATTCAATCAAATCTTGATCAAATATGTTTGAATCATGATCAAAACTTGATTTTTGATCAAAGCTTTCAAATTTGACCGAATTATTGCCATTTCTGTAGTCACTTTCGCTTTTTATATCTATGATAATATTATTTCTGTCTTTTGATTGTACGCTTCCCAAAATGTCTATTTCGAAAATATGTTTTAATTTCAATTTCGATAAAGATTTCGTTGCGGCGTCAATCTGAAATATCAAATAAGAAAATTAAGTTGGTGTTGCTTATTCCATGTTTAAAACAACGGCCGAATAAAGACCCTCCTCCTTTTTCGAACTCGGTTAAAACATACGCAACTTTATATCCTATAATGGTGTGTCCATAGGATAGCTAAATAAGCGCGTTGCTACTAAGTATATCTCTTACGAGCTGCGCCGCGCGGCTTCGCCCGCGTGGAAATCTATGTATCAATTAATGGTTTATAATCCTTCCTCTTGAATCACTCAATAATTTAATAAAAAAACCGCATCAAAATCCGTCGCGCAGTTTTAAAGAGGTACCTAAGTCTGCTTAGGTATCTTTATTTTTATTTATACGGACAGACAGACAGCGGGAAGCGACTTTGTTTTATACTATGTAGTGATAAGCATCAACTGTCAACTTTTTTTATCTTAGCCAATTGTGCCGCCACCCTACACAGAGGTTGTGTTGCGCCACACAGGCTTTTAGTTCGAAAAAGCATGTTACGGCTGTGTGGTTTCGCAGCCGCTGCGCAAGTACGGATTTACGTATATTAAGGCAGATTTAGACAGGCCGGTCAGTGACTGGCTTTGAATTCGAGACAAGTCAGCGTTTACCTGAAAATAATACAATATAGATAAATTGATTAGAAATCAATGTAACGGACGGAAGTCAGTACTGACTTGGACATTCGCTGACTTCAAATCAATTTACATAGGGTTTTTTTCGGGTAAATCTGCCTTAACGCATGGCAACATGGATGAGTGTGGCGTATTATGTGTAAATCTGCACTTGCGCCGCGGCTTAAACTCGAAAAACGCGCATGCGTCACTACTAAAAAACACACATGGTGTGATCTCAGCAGTAAATGTGTGAACAGATAATTACAGAACCGAGTGTAAAAAGTAAGACTGGGTTTACCATATAGCCGCGAAGATGAATGTTTGCTTGCTTCACTTGTTTCTTAAACTTCATCACACGCTGAACAAGGGCTAGGCATTCAAAACACACGGATTTGGGCCCCTGATTGTCCTGAAACAGTATTTAATTAGTATCAACAAGGGCCTTTGGACTGCAGTTGCATAAATATTCATATAATTTTATTTTGATTTCATGCATACAGGTAGTTTCTTAGATGTAATTGTGGTGTAGTGTGGTGTATGGTTTCACCCTACATTTGCTGTTTTGCGCACGCGGCGATTTAGGTACTCCGTGTCGCACGCGCGCGATGCAATTTACTTACATTCATAATATTTTAACATCAGTACGTGACCTACTACCGCGAGAGTGACATTGAAGGAAAGATTTGCCACCTTTACCGAACTCTGTCATTTAACTTACTTAATAAACTTTATCTTTGTGACTCGTGTGTTTAGTTTACGTGCTCAACTAACTGAACTACTACGTTACCAACGGTAACAATACAAAGTGAGGTGCTATAGGTAAACTGCCTACAACTACATCTCTACACATGTAAGGGTCTTCACTTAGGTCCTTACATGTGGGTTTAAGCCCTACATAATAGAAACGTCCATATCTGTTGAAGACCATTTATTCACTGTGGGAACAGAGCGCTATAACTATGTCTTAATCTAGGTATTCTAATGTATGTGTCCTTAGTGCTAACACATCATATTACTACAATGATGACAAAATAGGTATATAAACAAAAAAAATACACTTTATATTACTTAAGCACATCTGTAGTGCAGGGTACTGCGTCCCATGCGGTTGAGGGTTCAATTCCCGCTTCGAAATATTTCTACGGTTTATTAAAATACTTATCTACCTATGAAAAATGTTATTGTATGAATAAAGAAGGTTATATCAATTATCTAGCTCTGATTACTTTGAAATGATCGATGATTCTGTGTGAATTGTTGAGCATTTGAGCATTATTTAGGTAATTTACTAAAAAAATCATTGAGAACGGCTCTTTGACGATAAGCTTTAATCTTACGCATGCCTTGCGGAGGACCCAGTGTGATACCAGAGTTCGTTAAGTCTATAGGTTACCAAAACAGAACTAATGATATTACTTACAGCTTCTTCAAGGAATTCACAAAGTATTTGCCTAAATTCTTCATTGAGGACCGTCAATTTCCTATCTAGACTCAAACAACCGATACAAGCTGTAATTTCGGTCATATTTTTGTCTATTTTAGCATTATTTATTGAAAAAAATACGATATCGTTAGTTTCGTTCGGTTTTGGTTTGATTTGGATTGTTTGTTTTCAACTTTTTATTTACATTCCGTTGGAGAAGCTATTTCAACTCTTTTTGCAATAATATTGTTAGCTAGCTATTTACACGATCGGTTCGATTTCTCAATTGATTTTGCCAGATTTTACTATGAAAACCGGTAAAATCCTATGCCAAGTCTTCGTTGACTGTATAAATAAATAAATAAATAATTGGACAATTCACACAGCATTATCTAGCCCCATGGTAAGCAAAGCTTGTGTTATGGGTACTAGATAACTGATATACATAATACAATAGGTACATTACATAGATAGATATTTTTTTATTATACATAGAAAACGACCAGAACACCCGAAACAAATATCTGCAGATCTTACACACATTTGTTCCGAGGCGGGAATCGAACCCGCAACCTCCTGCGTCGCAGGTGGACCTTCGCCCACCGCGCCACATCGGTCGTATGTATCCCATTAGCTCACACCACGGCGCGTCTCGCGGGCGGGCAAGCGAGATAAAATTGGCTTGGTACTTCTTTTCCCTATCTATGTTTTCCCTTTTCAGACAAAGAGCGCCTCGCGATGCGCTCAATTTTCTGCCAGCAGACGTGCTGAAGACCCACCTTTAATTGCATGCATAGCATTTATAGTTCATCAGTCAGCCCACAATTGTACCCTATACTTTAAGTCTCTTGTTTCGAATAAAGATTTTTGTATTTTTTGTATTTTGTATCTGTGGTTAACTTAAATGTGGTAATTGTTTGTGGTTCTGTGCATAGAGTAAACTGTTCTGCGGTTCTGTGTCAAAAACATTGTCAACAATGGACGAAAGCAGTTCTCAAAATAAATAATTTTCTTTATGAAAATAACCATGTAAGCGAGCAAATAAACATTCAAATCAAATAAGCGAACATCTAAACCTGAATCATGGAGGACTTATGTACGGGATGCCTTTCTACAGGCCGAAAATTGGTCATTATCGGAGACACAGGATATTACAATATTTACGTGCAAATGATGAATGAAATACCGGTAAGTTTTGTATAAAAACATATTAAAAACACGTCAAAATTCAACCTCTATCACTTTCAACGACTACCTATGGCCTTAACTCACTGTTGGATGGACTGAAGCAATAAATGCGATAAACAATTATTACCCACACGACCAAAGGCATTATTTTTTATGTTTACCATTTAGCTTTATTATCAGTCCCTGATTGCTAAAGGCTATGTTCGATAACTATAGCTAGCTTGCTAGTCATCTAACTGGTACTGAGAACCATTTTGTTACTGGACTTACAGTCTTACACATCTTTAAGATTTAAGTTTATTAAGTTCTGTGTAAGTTTTATAACAAATAAATTTATTCTATAGTGCTATAGGCTGTCACAAGAAAGTATTAACATGACTACAGTCTTACACATCTTTAAGATTTAAGTTTATTAAGTTCTGTGTAAGTTTTATGACAAATAAATTTATTCTATATTGCTATAGGCTGTCACAAGAAAGTATTAACATGACTCGAGCGTTCGGCCAAGAATGCTTCGAAGATGTAGAACGTAACATGCGTAATCATCATTGTTCATTGTGTATGTACTTTGCAGAGGGGAAGAGAGTTAGTTAAATCCTTTCCTTTATGTTCTTAGATCTCCAGATATACAACCCTCAAGTAAAATGATATATATCTCCAGGTATTCAACCCATCAATAATATTATTATGTATCTCAATACCATGATCTCGGGCCATAAAGTGACCCGGTCCTTTGGAAGGCTTGCGTGTGGCCGAAGCCGACAGCACAGAGGCCCTTTGAGAAAGTTAATCTAAAGGCGATGGTTACACATAGCAGGTATCATCCTCGGGTGCACAATATGATACACCCAAAGATGGTATTCGCTAGGTGTAGAGACTATTGCAAAGAAAAACGAAAGAAATAAAACCAAGCTATTGTGATGGATGAATGGACTGGGTATGGTGGCTTGCCGAATGCTGGGTTCCTCAAAAAGCCGGCGTAAATATCGGAGAGGAACACGAAACGACTGAGGGGTGTCGAGCGGTGCGGCCCCGATTTCACCATCACGAAGACTCGCTATTACGCTATAGACACTTCCACCCCCGAGTCTACATCCTAAGATGCATCTCTCGCGACTCCACTCAGACCGGCCAATGAAGGCAAGCAAGCGATGGGGATCTGGTTCTCTTGGGATGCCAGGAATTTCCCCGGGAGCACTCGGTATCCATGGTGTCGCTACTCACCAACAGCTCGCCACAATCTGCCCTGCGGGTTATTATTATTATTTAGTTATAGTATGAGCAGCTGAGAGCTGATATGTCTATAATAAATAAATAAAATAAAAATGACTTTTATTTCCAAAAAATTACTAAATTTACATTTTGTTTTATAGTTTTTTTTAAACTAGTTGTTTATATAACTTAATTAATCTAACGTGTAATTTAGTTTCGTACAATAATATCTGTAGGAACCCCTTATTGGGTGAATGCCTCCTCCAAAGATGCCCATGTGTCTCTGTCCTGTGCGGTCTGTTTCCAGTTTGTGCCGGCTGTCCTTACAATCTCCTCGTCCCAACGTGTCAGCGGTCTTCCTCCTCCTTCCTGATATGTCTATATTAGTGCTTATTTTGTTCACTACACTAGTTTTTTGATATGTTATGTATCTCCAGGTATTGGACCTGTCAGTAATATGCGTACGAATGTGCTGGGAGTGCTGCGCGCGGCTGCGGGGCTTCCATCTCTTCAGGGAGAGAGCTGTGAGGAGTCTCACGGACTTGATGGAGGTGAGAGTAAGACCATATAGAAAAGTAAGAGATCTTATTTAACTTATTCTACGGTCAGTAGTAATATACAGCTATGCCACATGGAGGGAAAGTACCTTAGATAGAGAAAATACAGATCTTTGTGACTCAGCACAGCCGTAATATTTTTCGAACGAAACGCATGTGCGGCGCAACACAACCGCTGTATGTGCAGCGGCAGCACGAATGGCTTAGGTTAAAAAAAAGACCGCAGTCGTCGAAAAAAGTTCACAGTCAAAGTGTTAACGCGCCACGCGACATAGATATTGATATTGTTAGATTAAACTCAACAGTAGTCTAGTAAATTTACTGAAGGCGACCTTGACTAGACTAGATCCATAAGTATTATAAATAAATAATGCTGGACAATTCACACAGCATTATCCAGCCCCATGGTAAGCAGAGCTTGTATTATGGGTACTAGATAACTGATATACATAATACAATACATTACATAGATAGATAGATTATATATATATATATATTGTATTTGAGAAATTGTCTTTCTAACATCTATTTGTTTAGAGTCTAAGAGACGCGACTCTGCTGGAATACAGCAGACACATACATATAATATTATATACACTCGTATTTTGCTAGCGATTTAAAAATCGAGATATTTTCCAACACTGATTGGAGACAAATAAATTTTTGTTATTATATGTCTGTTATTTATTAATAACTTGTTCATAGTTTCAGCAAACCCCGCTCCATTCTACCTCCAAACTGAACTACCAGCCGCAGCACAACCTGAGCTACCCGGAGCTCCCCCCCGACATCACAGACGTGGAAGTCAAGACTGAGGAAGATGTAAAGTGGCCGGTGGAGCACTATGAACCGGAGGCGTTTGCTGATGCTCTGTCCCCGGAACCAGTCTCAGAAGATGATAGTGATAAGGTAACTTAACTTTATGACGACCGATGTGGCGCGGCGGGCATAAATCCGCCTGCGACGCAGGGTTAGATTCCCGCCTCGGGACAATTATTTTTATGATCTGCAGATATTTCTTCCCGGTGTTCTGGTCGTTTTCTATGTATAATAAAAAATATCTATCTATGTAATGTATTGTATTATGTATATCAGTCATAACACGCATAACAAAAGCTCTGCTTAACTTGGGGCTAGATAATGCTGTGTGGATTGTCCAGCATTACTTTTTTTAATGTTCACTATTAATTTTATTCCTAGATACTAAGACCTACAAATGTACACAATAAACTAAACTGAATACGAATATTCACGAAGTAAATAAGTTTTTTTCCTTTCCACAGCCATTAAAAAGGAAGAAAAAAGCAAAACTCAAAACTCACAAAACCAAAGTTAAGAAAAACCGCAAGAAAAAAGAAACGACAAAATCAGAAGACAATATAGACGATATAAAACTAGAAGAGACAGATTATAAGGATGATTATGAAGAGAAGGAGAGAGTGATAGAGATAGAGATACCAGATAAAACGCACAAGATCAAAGTAAAGAAAACACGCAAGAAAAAAGCCATCATAGACACAGAAGACAATACAGACGATATTAAAATGGAGGAGACAGATAAGGATAGTGATAGAGAGATAGAGAAAAAGAGTTTGGAAGAGAAAGAGATAGCACCAGTTGTAGAAGAACCTGTGATTAAACTGATAAATTTAATTAAAGTTAAGGATGTAAGTGATCCACTATACATATACTAGATTTTACCGCTTCCATTTTGGAATTCTATTCTGGAATTTCAATACAATGCAATACCTAATACTTTATAATACACCAGATACAGATCATTACAAAGATACATTACATGCGACAAGTACAGTGGGCGGCCTTATCGCTTAGAAGCGGACAGGCAACCTTTGGACGGAAATAATTATGTGAATTTAAGTAAGGCAGGGGTGTACGGTAAACGTAGTGTAGGACGCCCTCCGGCCGGGTGGGATGACGACCTGCGAAAGACTGCAGGTAGATGCTGGATGCGACAAGCTGAAGACAGGGCGCTTTGGCGCTCATTGGGGGAGGCCTTTATCCAGCAGTGGACTGCTATAGGCTGATGATGATGATGAAGTATCATAATGTGAACCCTATTGGGCGTGAACATCAATGGTCCGCAAGCCAGGTACAAATATAGTCACTTATTTCCTCCCAAGCGAAAATTCGTAAAATGCATTATGAACAAAAAATCTAACTTTTTCTCATTATAATTTTAGTATAGAAATATAATGTGGTTTCAGATGTTGCCAGTGGTCAAAAGAAAACGCGGCGAGACGACGGCGGCGGAGCGGCCGCAGTGTCAAGAGTGCGGGAAAGTCTTTAGCAGCAAGAAAACTTATAGATACCATCTCAAGTGAGTACCATAGCGACATCTATCCGACGGTCACAGAACTACAGAAACAGAATCGATGGAATCGAACGATAGATATACAATTGGGGTGTAAGGGGGACTCCAACATCTGGTCTCCCGAGCCAACCTAACCTGCACGTGGTACACCCTGCTAGATAACGAACTAGGCTCTGGGTGGAAATATCAAACCATCTTCATAATTTGATAACTCATTAATGTTACAATTATTTTCCATTACTTGACACTGGCAGAAAAGCTAAAGACTGCAGGTAGATGCTGGATGCGTCAAGCTGAAGACAGGGCGCTATGGCGCTCATTGGGGGAGGCCTATGTCCAGCAGTGGACTAATATAGGCTGATGATGATATTATTGAGGATAATATTTTGTTGTTCCAGCGTCCTACATAAAGGTCAGAACAAATACCCTTGCCCGCGCTGTGGGAAGGTGTACCAGTGGAAGTCGAACCTGGGACGGCATATGAGGAGTCATAAGGTAGGATCACCAGCCCGCATGCCCAGCGTGGGGATTATGGGCATTACAATACATACTTATCACACTAATATTATAAATGCGAAAGTTTAGATGGAAGGATGTTTGTTGCTATTTCACGTCAAAACTACTGAACGGATCGGGCTGAAATTTTGCACAGATGTAGCTCCAAGCTCTGGAATAAAACATAGGCTACCTTACTACTTTCATTCCAAAGTAAAAATTAAGGCAATATTAAAATTAAAAATATACATAATGAGAATTGTCAACCATTTCTTTTGTAAAAAGGCCTGTATGCTTTAAAGAAAATAAAGCACTTTGATATTGGTATTAGAGCGATTTCTTCCAGGCAACCTTTGGAATAACCTTTTTACATTATAGAAACATTTCTCAAGAGTTCATCAATGTGGTTTCCAGGCGGTAGACGAGGGGGAACTGTTCTGCGCGGTGTGCGACAAGTCGTTCGCGTCCGTGGCTACCTTCAGGCAACACCTGCGCCTGTCCCGCAGACATGTGCCCGAGGCTGACTTCAGGTAACATATCTACAATATATATTTTACTATACTATGTATATTAACTATACAAATGAAGAACGATGTATCGTGGCGGGCGGTCTAAAGAAAGTCCGCGGTCAAGCTCGGGGCTTCATAATGCTGTGTGAATTGTCCAGCATTATTTATAATTATTTGTAAGGCGGGAATCGAACGCGCAACCTCCTGTGTCACAGGCGGACCTTCGCTCACAGAGGCCGTCAAATACCCCCTGAACTGCGAATGAACCCGCTCCTGGATCCATTCAAATATGGCGCTGCTGCGTACTAGCCCGCTCCGGGTTGATACCCAGTACGCACGCTGCCTCAGTTTTTTCGCGGAATTATTTAAACGCCTATCGCCACACTCCTCTAACCTAGTCAGTGGCTTCGTTGAAGAACAGAGAGAGGTAGCAAACATTCATAACAGTGGCGCCCAAGGAATTAAAGGTCGAAAATTCAGTCGATTTGATTGCTCTTTTGCGGTGAGTTCGGAATTTCAAGGCGGTGTTTTGGTTGGGGTTTTGGAGTGTATTTTGGTGTTTTCGGCGTAAAATAACAATGAACAGGGAAGTGTTTAATGTTTTCATGCAATGGTTTCGGTTTTGATAAAGTATTCATTCAAAATATTGCTAATTTCATCAGCCACTGTACGATATTTGGATAGGGGAGCTCATGGCCGTGAGTGAAACGACCGCTGGTTGATTGCACACTGTTTATTGCACTGAGGTGGTGCGGCGGTGGTGCGGGCTTGTGCAGGCACGCACACATGCGTAGACGCTTACTACTACATACGTAACAGCCACCCAATTTTTTTTCTGCAAAGTACTCTAAAAAACACCTTGTTTTGGCATAAAATCCAACTGTCTTTACTAAAAAACCAATTAATTAGGTCAACAATACATATTGTTATGTTATTCATGTGTTATTATTTAATTGGATTTCCTCAAAATAGTGAAAAAAATACTAACGTTCCATGCATCGGCCCGGAGATGGCCGATGCGCAGTGCGCGTCCGCGGTCAAGGTCAACGTGACGACCATTTTGCCGGATCTAGATAGGAATGGATGTGGCATTTCCCCTTTCATCATTTTCATCATATGTCAGAATCATTATCATCATTTCGATTTCGACGTTTCTATTAACACTTTGACTGCGATTTTTTTCGACGACTGCGATCTTTTTTTTAACCTAAAAAATTCGTGCTGCCGCTCTACACAGCGGTTGTGTTGCGCCGCACATGCGTTTCGTTCGAAAAATATTACGGCTATGCTGAGTCACAAAGATCTGTACTTTCTCAGCCGCTGCGCTAGTGTGGATTTACGCATATTAGTCACTTGTAGAAAACACATACCGTGTGATTTCAGCAGTCAAAGTGTTAAGAAAAAAATATACGTAATTTGAACTGGGGATAGACTTGCAAACGTGACAAGGTATGTATTACTCAAAAAATGATTAAAAAATATTTACTCATATTTTTTATGACATTGTCGAAAGGATACCAAGCATTATTATTTCGTAGAGTTCATTGACCTCTTAAAATAATTTCTTTTATTTACCAGTTATCACTCTCATCCATAATTTGAATTATTTTCTACTTTTTAGTTCGGTTTATTTATAAAAGCGTGGTTTTTAGGTTGTTTTTAAACTATTATTTATTTAGGTCATAAACCCCCGCTACTTTAGCGCCGGGGGGATGTTTGCGGCGGCGCGGGTCGACTGTTTTCATACCACCATGCGCAAGCGCGCCGCCTCCCTGGTGCGCAGGTTGCGGGCCAGCTCCAATACCGTTCTCGCAATGATAGCTGGGAGGGTGGACTGCCCGTACACCAGGCACTGTTGTGAGCGCCACCGCCACCAGCAATCCTTTTAGTTTTTAAGATTCTCTTGTTTATTTTCTTATATGAGTGTAAATGCTTGAAATAAATACTTTTTATTTATTTTTTATTTATTTATTTATAAACAATCTTGAAAGTGATTACTCTGTATAGCTGCCCAGGATGAGATGGCGTGACGAGCTGGAGGCACATCTTCCATCGTGGCCTGTTGCAGCGTTGGATCGCGAGGAGTGGAAGGAGAAAAGGGAGGCCTTTGCCCAGCAGTGGGACAATAATGGCTTAAAATAAATGTACTATTCACTGAATACTAACATCATTACCACGGTTCGTTTCAGCTTCGCGTGTGAAGAGTGCGGCAAGAGGTTCGTGAACAAGACCCGCCTGCGAGACCACATCGACTGGGAACATCTCAACCGGATCAAGTTCCGCTGTCAGCTCTGTGACAAGGTAACTTATCCACACTATCATCATCATCAGCCTATAGCAGTCCACTACTGGACATAGGCCTCCCCTAACTCACGCCATAGCGCCCTGTCTTCAGCTTGACGCGTCCAGCATCTCCCTGCAGTCTTTCGCAGGTCGTCATCCCACCAGGTCGGAGGGCGTCTTATACTATGTGTGCCTAGTGGCGGTTTCCACTCAAGAACACGTTTGTCCCAGCGGTTGTCGGTTCTTCGCGAGATATGGCCGGCCCACTGCCTCTTCAGCTTGCTAATTCTCAGAGCTATGTCGATAACCTTGGTTCTCTGTCGGATGTATTCGTTACGAATCCTATCCTTCAGAGTAACTCCGAGCATAGCTCTTGCCATAGCTCGCTGAGCGACCTTGAACTTTCCTTTTAAAATACAGAATTACATTGTTGCATTCTCTTTTCGATCCCTGTATTTTCAACTGTGTTCTAATATATGTTTGTTGGTTTGTCCGCAGCCGTTCAAATGTCACACGTCTCTGTACGTGCACACGCAGAACGTGCACATCGGCAAGGAGAAGAAGGACAACTTGTGCCACGTCTGCGGGAAGAGCTACCAGGTAAATAAATAATCCTGGACAATCCACACAGCATCATCTAGCCGCTGTGCTGTGTTTGATAATATTAAGTTTTAGCTCCATCAGAATAAATATATTTCCATTTTATTTATTTGTACTTTCCTTCCACCTTGTGTGTGATACTAAAAACTTTTCTATTCTATTCCAGAACGCAGCCAAACTTAAGTACCATATAACGGCCATGCACAGCGGCCAGACGCCCTACCGCTGCGCGCACTGCGCCGCCGCGTTCGGGTGGTACTCCTCTCTGTACAGGCACATGCGGGAGGTGCATTACAAGGTACACCCACACGCAGTACTCAAAGTACCATATAACGACCATGCACAGCGGCGAGACAAGAGTAGAGTACAAGGCAACAATAATAATGCACTCCTCATTTTTCTATGCGTCTGTACTCCGCGGCGATCAGCAGAATACTAAAACGACCCGCGCTGATCGTCGGCGCTGACGAGTTACACGCTGAGCTGTCAGCGCAGATGATCAGCTTGACACTAAAATCAGCCTAAGCTTAATATTATTATTTCTTTCAGATGAAAGGTGTCGGCAAAAAGGCGAAGAAACCCAAACAACGCGAAGAACCTCCTCAATACGCGCCGCTGTGAGCCCACACTAATCATCGCCAGTCTGTTAGTCCACTGAACACCCCCCCCTAACTCCCAACGCGCCAGCAGTCTAGAGCAGAGCACTAGAGCCGAATTCTATAAATAAATAATAATAATAAATAATGCCGGACAATCCACACAGCATCATCTAGCCCCAAGCTTAGCAGAGCTCGTGTATGGGTACTAGATGACTGATATACTTAATACAATACATTACATAGATAGATATTTTGTAGTCATTTAAAGATGATTTTATTTTAGAAACTTAAAAATCAAATTATGGTATATATCCCGTTTTAAATGACTTGAGTGTTAACTAGCGGACCTTCCCGGCTTCGCACGGTTTTAGTACGGATCCCTAACTTTTTTGAAAATATAATATAGCCTATGTTCACCGGAGAAAGTGTAGCTTCCCAACGATGAAAGAATTTTGTCCAGTAGTTGTACATTGAATCTATGATTTAATGTGTGATTTTCTGTAATATTATATAACGATTTCTAATTTTAATATTAAATTTAAATATGATACTCTATTGCATTAGATTATATAAATAAATAAATTATGTATGTGTACGTACGTACTGTGGCCGCGGTCTCCACTCAAGAACACCTTTATACCAGCGGTTGTCTGCTCTACGCGAGATATGGATATAATTGAGGACAAATTAAATAAATAAATAATGCAGCATTATCTAGCCCCATGGTAAGCAGAGCTTGTGTTATGGGTACCAGATAACTGATTATACATAATACAATATAATACATAGACAGATTTTTTTTATTATATATAGAAAACGACCAGAACACCCGGAACAAATATCTACAGATCGTACACACAATTGTTTCGAGGCGGGAATCGAACCCGCAACCTCCGTCGCAGGAAATTATATTTCTTTGGTTTTTATAAAGAAAACCATTTTTCGTACTACAAAGTTTTTATAATAATTAAGATTTTTTTTTAATTAATTGTATTATAATTAAATATAGGAGATAAATTAATGATATTTTTATAACGAGGTCTGAAATAGTATTATAGTGTATATGTATTTAAGATTAAATGAATTTACTATACTTATGTTTTTTATCTATACAGTAACACCGAAATTCTTCTATTATAAAAAAATGCTGGACAATCCAAGCATCATCAAATAAAATCATTTATTTTTGCAGGAATGTCGGTACAATAGATCTTCTTAATAATGTTTTTTTTTTTTGTTGCATACTAGTAGGACTCATCAGACCACTGGATCTGTAAGTACGCTAGTTTGCGGTTACTCTTAAAATCAATGAAAAAACTTGCTATAAATGCAACATCATTTTTGACCTCATACAAGGAATTTTACTAGTAACTGGTATCATTACTTTCAATAATCACAGAAACACACAAAATCAGACAATTACAATTTGAAATCAAGAATATACATTAGTAAACATTATTTATAACTAGGCAAACCAATAAAATCATAGTTATTATACATTACATATGACTTAACAATAAGGTTCCTATACATTCTGCCTCGTCAGGGCGTGCAAAATTGTTACAAATTAGTTAGCTAAAATTTTCTTACGCTTTATAAGTCATGAAAAAAAAATATAATCATAAAAGTTAAGTAAAAGGTAGATAACTAAAATGTCAGAAAGAAAATTTTACAATTTTATCATAAAGTCCTATAATTTAAATATTCTTTCATGTCATAGAAACATCAATTAACCACTTTCTAAGCTTAAGTTTAAATAAATTATATTGCATAGATTTAAATTAACTGGGTAACATATTATAAATTCTTATTGCTTGATGATATGCATTCTTATTCGCAAGTTCTACTCTACTATGTGTATGTAGCCTTATGTCTCGTCCGTCTCTCCATCACAGCTGCGTGAGTCTTGAAATAATGAGGATATTCTTTCACAAACAAACAAATATTTCTTATGTACATGCACAGAAGTATTATTATATTTCTTAAATTCTCATCTAGCCCCAAGTTAAGCAGAGCTTGTGTTATGGGTACTAGATGACTGATATACATAATACATTACATAGATAGATTGATACTTTTAAAGGTTTACCTATAAAACACCCGGAAAAATCTAATATCTGCAGATTTTACCTACCTACGCCAAACTTGTCCCGAGGCGTGAACCGAACCTGCGCCCTTCTGCGTCGCTGGCTATCTATAGATACGAATTAAAATGTAAAAGATCGTATTATGGAACCTTGCTCAGTCATCCATCGTTCTATGCTTGAGAAAACTTTTTCTGTTGTTTATACGGTACTCAAAAATAGATCTATTTAGGACAGTTTCCAGCGCACACTGGTTTGTGAAAAACTCACGAGATACCTACATGAATACCTGGAAATCCCAACCATTAGAGAGTATATCAACAATTAGGTAGGTGCAACAAAAAATACAAGGAATTACTGAATAATTATAATAGTTCATATACACCTATAATAATATTATAGGTACCACTTCCACTCACTGCAGATGGGTGGGTAGATATGTATATACCTCCTACTTTTCTAATTACAAAATAACTACAAATAATAACAAACAATTAGAAATTAGTAATAACCAATAATCAGAAATTAGTTATTTGTGGTATACCCTGAACTTGTTTAATTTCCCAACAATTACGGGAAAACCTTTTCGATCCACCGGCATCCCTTACATTTTTACGATCCGATTCACGCATAGTTAGATTACTGTTAATTCATATTTTTATTCCAAATATGTATCCATGATATCAAGAAATCCAATGGATAAACAAAACTTGGTAATAAAGAAGGCAGAAATATATATATATAATAATATGCGTAATAATGATTCTAAGTAAAGTCAGATAAAAAAAGAAATAAAATTGTTTGCTTGAGTGAATTCAATACGTACCAATCTACCTTTATTTAATTGATGCGAACGGAACGTTATTCTATTCGACTCAAATTTTTCGCCCGGTAAGCAATTTCTCTTGATTGAACTTTTCGGCACACACTGCAAACTTGGAAAGTTTCTATGTAAGCCATTTTATAAAGCAAAACTGTGTTCAATGTGATTACTTGTTACTAAACCAATCAGAAATGTGGCCATAGTGGTCAACATGGAAACTAACAGCGATTGGATTATATGTCCATCGAAATCAAAACCTGGGAAATTTTATTACTTCAATGAACGAAATGGACAAAACATGTGGGTCCCGAGCATTCCTGAGGTAAGAACTTTATACTGACTTGTTCATTTCAAACAGAAATACAATAACTACGTACGAGCGTCTCCCTGCGTATGCGTACGAGTTAATTTTTTTTAACCCTCAAAGATGCAAAAATAAAGTAAACCACTCTTTCTATTCGTTTTTATTCGATTTCGGTAGCAATACCTATCTACTTTCTTCTAAAAAAATCTCGGATGTGATGATTTTAGTACTTGTAAATTAACAAGCTTCTTGTCGCGTCTTCCAACATGGTAGCATATAATTTTTTTTTCGGCCGTGATGGTAGGTACCTGGAAAAATATAGCCCATATCGCTAAGGGTTATTGTAAATCCCATTAGGAAATAATTTTCGAAATTAAAAGGTCCAGAGATCACCTACTTGTATACAAATGAATCTTACCTCTTTTATTATTATTCATGTAGATAGAATCTTTGAGTTCTTTCATAAATCTACCCACACAAATATCCTACAGAACCACATGTTTGATTTCAGTAAGCTACCAAGAGTTTTTTTCCGTACAAACATTAATCCTACTAATATTATAAATGTGAAAGTTTGTATGGTTGTTTGTTCCCTTTCATGCAAAAAATACTGAATGGATCAGGCTAAAATTATGCATGCAGGTAGTTCTTTTTCTTCTTTAAAAGTTAGTGTTTGAGATTTAGGGTTCACTGAAAGTCTGTTTGGTAGTTTTACGTATTGTATTGATACACACAGTCTAGGTTACACTTTTAGCACTGTTTATATCTAGTTACTGTCTAAATTCCCTATTTATGAATTGATTTATTGAGAGCTAATGTTCGCGTGTTGACGGTCGGTTTGAAGAGAGCGAGGCACGTCCAAGACAGAGATAGATAGCTACATTTTTCAGTTTCATTCAGTTAGGTACTTTTTATCCCATAAATCAGTTTCCCATTTTAAGTAAGTTTTATTAACTATCATTCAAAACCTTGGATTTGGAAAAAGAAAAGCGAGGGAAATTGCTTAATTGCACCGACAAGAGGGTAGGCTCTTTAATATATAGTAAAAAGTATACCATGATATATACATTTGTCACACAACATTTGAAGAGGCATATAAACACCCTTAGGCACATTGAAAGGGTTGTGGTGGATGGTACTGGTTGATCCCCAAACAGCCCTTTGAGATTGGTAAGTGGTACGGTGTAGGCATGGCTTGGAATACTGGTATTTTCAAGTACTGGTATGTCTGACCTTGATGTGGTCTCAATACCATCATTGGTATAGATATAAATTTTACTGGTACTTTTTAGTAGCAATACCAGGGACCAGTTTATAACCAAGAATACTAACAATCCCGTACAAAAAATCGATTACCTTCAAGGCGTGATATGTCGCTAAATGTCTTGAAAATGGTACAAAGTTTAAACAATTGAAAAATAACCTAAAAATTTTTGTCGCGACGATATTTAATTAAGTACCATTTATATTAGTACGATAGTAATTAACAAGATGGCGTTATTTGAAACATGTGGTCAAGTGGTGTTGCCAGGTTGTACCGCTCGCGCTCCGGCGAAAGCCTGCGACGTTGCCAGCTCTTCTTGCACAGTTTGTTTGATGCTTAGATGCCTCAAAAGAAAGTTTGGTGAATTAATTGTTTTGATTATGGCCAGTATTGCCAGAACAAGTTGGTTAATAATTTGCCAAAATAATCAAAGTTCATCATAATAAGTAGGTAGTAGGTATGTAGTAAAATAATAAGTACTTTTGGCATGAAAATAGTATAATTACTGCTATAGTACCGGTAGCAAGCCCTGGGTGTAGCCTGTAGGTTAGTGGTCAAGAAAGACACTGGTTTATGGTATGGACTATATTGACAAGACACTATATACTACTGGTTATAATGAAAATGAAAAGTTTTTATTTCTTTAAGCTTACAAATAAGCACTTAGACAGGTCATATTTTATACTATTCATTATTATCAATATATGTTATCCCTCTTGTACAGTATCTTATTCTATTCTCCGAGCCCTTCTTATCTCAAGGAGCGCTTCGAATTCCTCTCAAACTCTCACTCACTCTCTTTGCATTCCTCTGAAACCCTCATCCTGAAATTCCCTGCTCACTCTACCTCTTTCTATGACAAATCATTCACTGTACAAGCTACCCGTCTATGGAATGCTCTCCCTCTGGACATCAGATGTGCAAAATCCCTCCCTATCTTCAAAAAGATGCTTAGATGCCTCAAAAGAAAGTTTGGTGAATTAATTGTTTTGATTATGGCCAGTATTGCCAGAACAAGTTGGTTAATAATTTGCCAAAATAATCAAAGTTCATCATAATAAGTAGGTAGTAGGTATGTAGTAAAATAATAAGTACTTTTGGCATGAAAATAGTATAATTACTGCTATAGTACCGGTAGCAAGCCCTGGGTGTAGCCTGTAGGTTAGTGGTCAAGAAAGACACTGGTTTATGGTATGGACTATATTGACAAGACACTATATACTACTGGTTATAATGAAAATGAAAAGTTTTTATTTCTTTAAGCTTACAAATAAGCACTTAGACAGGTCATATTTTATACTATTCATTATTATCAATATATGTTATCCCTCTTGTACAGTATCTTATTCTATTCTCCGAGCCCTTCTTATCTCAAGGAGCGCTTCGAATTCCTCTCAAACTCTCACTCACTCTCTTTGCATTCCTCTGAAACCCTCATCCTGAAATTCCCTGCTCACTCTACCTCTTTCTATGACAAATCATTCACTGTACAAGCTACCCGTCTATGGAATGCTCTCCCTCTGGACATCAGATGTGCAAAATCCCTCCCTATCTTCAAAAAACTGCTGCATCAGCATTATTTAACCATAAAAAATATTGATAGCCTTATCTTATGTCTATGTAAGTTTATTATAATGTTTGTTATGTAGGTATTTAGTGTATTTGTTATCAATTATTTATTAAAGTGCCACCATCTATATTGTTTGTTCATGTCCAGTCCATCCCAAGGTTGATTGGAAGAGATCGCTCTCAGCGATAAGGCCGCCCTTTATACCTTTATTCTAAGTTTTTATCTCTGTATTATTTTCTGTTTTGTGTGGTATAATAAAGTGTTATCTATCAATTAAAATTATTTTATAGTTCACTTCTATTTTTTGTCCACCAGTGGAAGAAGTAAGAAGAAACCACTAGTATGTTCATAACTTATGTGTCTAGTACATTTGATTTGCTTATCTGTAAGTTGGTAGATTTTGAGTTCGAGCAAAACTCGTTCCAAGCTTTTTTATCTTCTAGATAATCTAATATTTTGTAATAAGCTTTTTTACAAAGAATATGTTTCACAATTTTTTAAATATACTACTACCGCCAAAGTTATGGTAAATGGTAGCTATAATCGATCCTATAGTCAATCGCGAACTGAGTAAATTTAGATAAATCGCGAGCAAATACGTATTCAACTGCAAGCACAGCTAAATGCATATCTACTGTGTGGTCAGTTTACCCGAACATACATTAAGGTTAAAATGATGATGATGATAATGATTTGCATACCTCGTACAACTTTTAACAGATACAAGCAGCAAGGCCACCAGAAACGCCAAAAGAGACAGATAACTATTACCATCCTGAACAGAACGGCACACCAGCTCCGGAACCTCCACAGACCCCAATAACCAGACCTGATGTCACACCATTGAGTTGTATACAACATACCCCAGAAACCACACCTGATGTCACACCATTGAGTTGTATACAACATACCCCAGAAACCAGACAAGAGACCAACCCATTCAATTTTATAAGACAGACCTCAGAACCCAGACAAGAGAACAACCCATTCTGTTCTATAAAACAGACCACAGAAACCAGACCATCCTCAATCAGTTTAACAATACAGACCCCAGAAACCAGACATGAGGTCACCCTGTTGAGTTCTATGAGACAGACCCCAGAAACAAGACATGATATCACCCCATTTGTTTCAATATCACTGACCCCAGAAACCAGACATGAGGTCGCCCCATTCAGTCCTATCACACATCACCTGACAGCAGACCCTATCAGACAGAATATATTCAGTTCTGCACATGCCGCAACGCCAGCTTTCAGTCAGAAGGCGTTTCCTCAAGCCCTGCTGAAGCAACCCTACAAACTGCGTGCACTCCCGGAGAAGTTGGTCAATGCAAGTAAAGTACCCCTGCACCAACGCTTTGTTAACTTTGAAGCCCCGATTATAAGTTTCGGTAAGGTTAACAAAGAAAATATTAAGAGATTGCATCAAATATTTACATTGTCAAAACCGATAAACAAATCTAAGATCCTAGCAGATCCAAGGCTGGTCCATAAACATAGTGTCTCAAAATCTAGCTATACTGATTTTAGGAGTAAATCTCCAGATTCCAAAGAACCATATTTCAATTTAGGACCAAAAACTAATGAACCAGTTTTAAATAAACTACCTTTACAAGCAAATGAACCAGTTTTAAATAAACTACCTTTACAAGCAAATGAACCAGTTTTAGATGGACAAGCTATAAAAGCAAATGAACCAGATTTAAATGAACAAGCTTTAAAAGCAAATGAACCAGATTTAAATGGACAAGCTTTAAAAGCAAATGAACCAGATTTAAATGAACAAGCTTTAAAAGCAAATGAACCAGATTTAAATGGACAAGCTTTAAAAGCAAATGAACCAGATTTAAATGGACAAGCTTTAAAAGCAAATGAACCAGATTTAAATGGACAAGCTTTAAAAGCAAATGAACCAAATTTAAATGGACAAGCTTTAAAAGCAAATGAACCAGATTTAAATGGACAAACTGTAAAAGCAAATGAACCAGATTTAAATGAACAAGCTTTAAAAGCCAATGAACCAGATTTAAATGAACAAGCTTTAAAAGCAAATGAACCAGATTTAAATGGACAAGCTGTAAAAGCAAATGAAGCCGATTTAAATGAACAAGCTTTAAAAGCAAATGAACCAGATTTAAATGGACAAGCTTTAAAAGCAAATGAACCAGATTTAAATGGACAAGCTGTAAAAGCAAATGAACCAGATTTAAATGAACAAGCTTTAAAAGCAAATGAACCAGATTTAAATGGACAAGCTTTAAAAGCAAATGAAGCAGACTTAAAGGGGATAAAAGGATATAAGGGTTATAATGCAGTGGACGTATGTCAACGAATGTCGTTTCACGATGACTTGAGAGCGGTACTGATAGCCAAGAGGAAGTCTCAAGATTATAGTAATACTGAATCTCAAGGTAAGGTTTTACAATAAACTACTGCTCGCAACTTCGCTTGGGTATCATCATCATCAGCGTGTTAGTCCACTGCTGGAAATAGGCCTCTCCTAATGAGCAAATATTCTGAATAAGATCTGCAAATATTTGTTCCGGGTGTTCCGAGGTTTTTTCTATGTATAATAAAAAATATCTATCTATGTAATGTATTGTATTATGTAAATAAGTTATCTAGTACCCATAACAGCTCTGCTTAGCTTGGGGCTAGATGGTACTGCGTGGATTGTCCAGCATTATTTATTTATTATTATTTTGTATTTCAGGTTCTAAACCAAAGGCGTCCAAACAAGAAGCACCGAAGAAAACCAAGAAAGTGACTTTCAATGAAGATAATACGAAGGTTAGTACAAGTGGCGATCTCTGTGGCGCGGTGGACGAATGTCTGCCAGCAACGTAGGAGGTTGCGGGATCGATTCCCGCTTCTGGACACAATATGTGTGTACAATCTGTAGATAGTTGTTCTGGGTATACCTATGTGAATTTTTCACAATATTTTATATGTACATATTATATTACATTACAATATATTAGATATTTTGATTATACATAGAATACCCTGAACAAATACTTGTAGGTCGTACAAAGCCTTGACGTTCAAACATTTGTCCCGAGGCGGGAATCGAAACCTCCTGCGTCGCGGCGGACCTTCGCCCACCGCGCCACCATGGGTCGTTATAAGGATGATGATTTTTATTTATAAACGATGATTCACTCTCGCACTGGACGAAAGTTCATATTTTTAAGTGTATTTTAATGTTTTCTGTTTGTGTTTTAAAATGTGTCACTGACTTACTTTGTATCTGACCTTGTACTATAGTTGATACTTACAGACTGTGTATGTTTACCTTGTACTCAGTGGCGGTAGCTTCATACAAGCCCAAAAGCCGGGCTTGCCCTACCTCGAATTTCATACCGACCGAAAACATTTACTTCAATATTTCAATTTTCGCGCGCCAATACATTCATTTGTTTCTTTTTAATCTATGGCTAGATGACTAGCTTTGCTATCTAGTAAGTATTCGAACGCGCCGGCGCGGCGGCGCGGCCTCAGGTTGGCTCTCAGCCATGCATCTCGCTCACACTCATGGGCTTGCAACGGGGCTTTGCAGCCGCCTATATCTGTACCGTTCTATCCTATGACAAAGTGCTACGTCTATAGATATAACTAGGTTAGTTTTTTATAGCGTTTAGTATGGAAAATTAAGCCCGGCTTTCAATGTGAAGTTCGTTACAAACTAGGGTCAACTCACGAAGTTCGTACAAGAAAATTTTCGTATTCATTCATTCGACGAATCACTTTTGTTTGTTTATTGAGTGAGCGACAATTAGCATATTTATTTATCGTCCTAACTTTCGAGATTTTTGTATGATTTAGAGTTTAAAATGAGTGTAACAGGTGATATTGTTACTTGTGAGGATTTGAAGTGTGTGAAAGTTTTAATAGGCGAGGAGAGGGTGAAATCTTTATCTTTCACGGAGAAAAAAGACCTGTGGGCTTCCGCAAAACCTGCACTACACTGGTTTTGAGTATTTCGCAAACAAGTAAGTCTCATTATCATAAGACAATTTAATAGATCAGTGTACAAAACTCATTGGATTGTTGGTTGCTCCCATTCCTACAAATTGTATTGCTAGATAACGGTTTGGAATACGTCTGGTTTTGATGATTTAAATAAAAAAAAAATATTCACAAAACACATGAATGTACTTAATTCCATTTTGTAATTTCGATAACCAACGCATAGAGACATCATTATCTCGTCAATTATCTGAATAAATTTCAAATCACAATACGCGTGTTGATCACAACCGCAGTGTATTTCAGAGATTAGTCGACATTGTTTGTCATTTAGCACAACAATAGTTACCTTTCAGAGGTCATGATGAGTCTTAAACTTAATTCAATAAAGGAAATTTCTTAGAGCTCGTGTATTTGCTCTCCAAATACGACCTTTTTTTAGAAAAACATATGCAATAACAAGATAGCGGCAAACCGGTGCCTAATTATTTAGCGAATCGTATCTCGGGCTTGCCCTGTTCTCAAGCCCTAGGCACGCCACTGCTTGTACTGTGTCTGTAAGTATCAACTATAGTACAATGTCAGATAGACCTTGTACTATAGTTGATACTTACAGACTGTGTATGTTTACCTTGTACTGTGTCTGTAAGTATCAACTATAGTACAAGGTCAGATAGACCTTGTACTATAGTTGATACTTACAGACTGTGTATGTTAACCTTGTACTGTGTCTGTAAGTATCAACTATAGTACAAGGTCAGATAGATCTTGTACTATAGTTGATACTTACAGACTGTGTATGTTAACCTTGTACTGTGTCTGTAAGTATCAACTATAGTACAAGGTCAGATAGACCTTGTACTATAGTTGATACTTACAGACTGTGTATGTTAACCTTGTACTGTGTCTGTAAGTATCAACTATAGTACAAGGTCAGATAGACCTTGTACTATAGTTGATACTTACAGACTGTGTATGTTAACCTTGTACTGTGTCTGTAAGTATCAACTATAGTACAAGGTCAGATAGACCTTGTACTATAGTTGATACTTACAGACTGTGTATGTTAACCTTGTACTGTGTCTGTAAGTATCAACTATAGTACAAGGTCAGATAGACCTTGTACTATAGTTGATACTTACAGACTGTGTATGTTAACCTTGTACTGTATCTGTAAGTATCAACTATAGTACAAGGTCAGATAGACCTTGTATTATAGTTGATACTTACAGACTGTGTATGTTTACCTTGTACTGTGTCTGTAAGTATCAACTATAGTACAAGGTCAGATAGACCTTGTACTATAGTTGAACACTTACAGACTGTGTATGTTAACCTTGTACTGTGTCTGTTTTTTTTATTTGAATTGATATTTATAGAATTAATTAATACAGGAATGATATCATTGTCTTCCAGTGCGCGTTCATAGAGCTCTACAGACCCATACTACAGTACCTGAAAGGTCTGGGTCCGTCCAGCAGTCAAGACACGTGGTATATCCTGGCTGACACAGAACTGCTTACCAAGGAGTTACAGTTTATACACGACTTTGTACAGATTGGTAAGTATTTTAAATCTAGATATATTAATAATATAATTTGATAAAGGTACCGAGGCTCACCGGGTTGTTAATAGTAGATTGTTTTACACAGGACTAAGCCATCCTATTATAATATACGAGGTTGTAATATGAACGAGAGAACGGTTGTAAATCGAGAGGATGAACATATGAACTCCGTATCTCTGCCTTAACTATATAAAATAAATATATTACAGATATTAAAAAAACTTATAATAGGTATCACAAACTGCCCAACGAAATTTTTGATATTTGCTTTGTTCAATGTAAAGATAAGATAGGTAGCGCTAGTGTGCCTCGGCCTTAAGTAGCTTTGGCGTGAAGAAGTACATAAAACATCCATATATCCAAAGTTTCGCATTTATAATATAACTAGTTGCGCCCCACGGCTTCGTCCCCGTGGAAATATATGTGTTAAATGGTTTAAATGATGAAAAGTCTCAAATCCTATGTCCGTCTCCTGCTTCTATGCTATGTACCTCCCCACCAATTTTCAGCCAAATCGGTTCAGCCGTTCTTGAGTTAGAAATAGTTTGACTTTCTTTTATATATAAAGATATTTTGTTTCAGATCCAACTTGCAAGCTCCTTATCCCACCCGTAGTCCACGCGCGGCTACTAGCGCTCGCCCGCGACCGCGCTTGTCCGCTCGCCACCGCAGCGCGGAATGCACTGCGTCGAACGACCAGCGGCCATGTTGTGGGTAAGTGGAGAGCGAAGCGAGCCGCGGTCGTGACGTAACTCAGCCCGTGGTTGTCGTGACCCAACTAAGAGGATTACCTGAAGTCAGCAGCATCCATCCAGTTGTTCCTTTTAGTAGAAGGAGCAGCACTGTTGCGAGGAATAATAATATGCTATGTGGGCCGGCCATATCTCGCGAAGAACCGACGGCCGATGGGGCAAACGTGTTCTTGAGTGGAGACCACGACTCGGTAAACGTAGTGTAGGACGCCCTCCGACCAGGTGGGATGACGACCTGCGAAAGACTGCAGGTAGATGCTGGATGCGGCAAGCTGAAGACAGGGCGCTATGGCGCTCTTTGGGGGAGGCCTATGTCCAGCAGTGGACTGCTATAGGCTGATGATGATGATGATGATGTGTAGCCGTCGCCTTTAAATTAACTCTCTCAAAGGGCCTCTGTGCTGTTGGCTTCGGCCCCACGCAAGCCCTCCAAAGGCTTCTCAAAATCGCTTCGCAAATCACTTTATGGCTCGAAATCAAGGAAATAATAATCTATACTAATATTATAAAAAGGAATAAATAATCAATACAAACAATTATAACAAGTATTGAATAAGCTCCGAAACTACTGGACCCAATTGAAAAAATATTTTACTGTTGGGAAGCTTCACTATCCCCGGTGAACATAGGCTATAATAATAATAATGCTGGACAATCCACACAGCATCATCTAGTCCCAAGTTAAGCAGAGCTAGTGTTATGGGTACTAGATGAAACAAGGAGATACATATTGAAGAGCAAAGCGAGCCGCGGTCGTGACTAACTCAGCCCGTAGATGTGACCCTGGTAAGGGGATTACAAGAAGAAGGCAGGGAGTTCCTTCCAGCGAGCTATGGAAAGAGCTATGCTCGGAGTTTTTCTGAATGGGTTTCTCTGTTCTCTGTCGGAGGATTCAAAATGAATACCTCTAACAGAACCAAGTTATCGATATAGCTCTAAGAATTAGCAAGCTGAAGTAGCAGTGGGCCGGTCATATCTCGCGAAGAACCGACGGCCGCTGGGGCAAACGTGTTCTTGAGTGGAGACCACAACACGGTTAACGTAGTGTAGGACGCCCTCCGACCAGGTGGGATGACGACCTGCTAAACACTGCAGGTAGATGCTGGATGCGTCAAGCTGAAGACAGGGCGCTATGGCGCTCATTGGGGAGGCCTATGTCCAGCAGCGGACTAACATAGGCTGATGATGATGATGAATTATTATTAAACGAAATTCCAAATAGTCCAGTTTGTATTGAAACCATAAGTTTCTAACCACTTGTTCTTATTTCCAGTCCAGCCGTGCGAGGACCAAGACAACTCCATGTGTACCAGTGATGCTCTACTCAGATGCTGTGAGGAGAATTTGGACCGTAACAAACACGTCGTGAGTCTCACTCTTTACTAGCTGAAGCACGCAGCTTTGCACGCGTTTCCGGGATAATAAACCGGCCGAGTGCGGGTCGGACCCGGGCATATAGAGTTCCGTACCATTATCTATAAAAACGGCAAAAAATCATGTTTGTTGCATGGGAGCCACACTTAAATATTTGTTTTAATTTAGTTATAAGTCTTTAAAGTAAATATATAACTACATATTGGCCTTTAGTTTACTGATTAAGTTTGTCAATTTTAGTTCATAATGGCTGTGTACATTGTTTTATAAACAAACTAGCTGCGCCATACGGCTTCGCCCGCGTGTTAATTTATGTCTCAAATAGTTAATTAACCTTGCTCTTGAATCACTCTATCTATTAAAAAAACCGCATCCGCAATCCGTTGCGTAGTTTGAAAGATCTAAGCATACATAGGGACAGACAGACAGCGGGAAGCAACGTTGTTTTATATACAGTGATTTAACTTGTTCTATTATTTTCAGGTTTTAATATCGAACGATCTGGAGCTCCTCACGACTGCTAAATGTTACCCCATCCCGTGTTTCTCCTTGAATTCCATCCAAAACGAATTACCATCAAAAAAACCGCTTCGCAACGAGAAAAACATAAAAATTACCATCAAAAATGATGCAAACGGGATATCGTCAAACGATCTGAACGATAAAGAAAATACTCGAAGTTTACAAATTTCGGATTATCCAATTCGACTAAATCTTAACTCGAAAGACAAACATCTAAACGAACAAAAGGATATTCCGAACGCAAAAGACTATTACGGAGACGAAAATATGCGAATCGCCGGCGCCATGGAAATGTGTCCTGAAGATTCCGAAAATAACACAACTGTTAACACCAATCGACCTAAAAATGAGACTCACAATTCCATGGATATAGAAAATGATACAACCGAATTCGAAACGGGAAAAATGAATACAAATTCCCAATGTGAAAAAGTAGAATTCGCATTCGAAAACGGAAAAACCATGATGGCTTCTCAATACGATAGAAAGAAGTGCAAGGATCAAAACGGAAAAATGAACATGCCTATAATTGACGGACCAAAATCCAACATGGCGTCTACGTCAAATGGTATTAACGTTTTAACACCAGAGATAATGAAGAACCAGACAGATCTCAAGAGGTATGTTAACACTATCCTACTAATATTATAAATAAATAAATAATGCTGGACAATTCACACAGCATTATCTAGCCCCATGGTAAGCAGAGCTTGTGTTATGGGTACTAGATAACCGATATACATAATACTATATATTACATAGATAGATATTTTTTATTATACATAGAAAACGACCAGACCACCCGGAACAAATATCTGCAGATCGTACACACATTTGTTCCGAGGCGGGAATCGAACCCGCAACCTCCTGCGTCGCAGGCGGACCTTCGCCCACCGCACCACATCGGTCGTCAAACACTAATATTATAACTCAAGTGGTCATCAACATTCGACTCAACGTTGTCTACGTTGTTGAATGCGAGCAGGAATCGAACTAGAGTTCTTTCTTCCGGTTTCTACGTCGAGGAAAGCTTTCCTCAAGTCATGTGCTGTCGCTATGAGAGCCTTGTAGGCTTCTCAAGAGCTGTTCATTAGCCTGTTGGCTATTCTGATCATCCTGGGTGATGGCTTCGGGCGACTCTAGGAGTTCCCGGGGCAGAGACTAATATTATAAACGAAAAATCTTTTTTCTTTTGACATTTTCGCAGACGAATGAAAAGATTTATTGTAAGTTTGTTTGCTCTATTGTGAGAGGGATAGGTGACTGTCTATCTCATATGTAACATATTAATTTTTCCATTTTAATTTTATACATACTGATTTCGAATGTTTTGTTTAAATAATTAGTGTAATTGGTGATTGTGCCGTTCTAATTAATTAAATAAATACATTTTCTATTCCATTTCAGGTTTTATGTGAAGAATAACGACGTGGAAGAAAGACTGAAGGCAAGATTAGAAGAGTGGCTTTGTTTCTACACGCAGATGATGGAGGAAGCACTCTCCAGCGTCTTGCAGGTACTTATTTATTTATTTATTTATTGTAATAAGTTTACAAAGCAGGTTACAATCACATTTATGCCTTATATAATGGAGTTACAGTAGAGAACCAGATTGTAGACCTAGATGTACACGTAACAAGTTTAGAAAAGTGTTGCAAACATAACCAAAACAATTTCCCCTATAATTAAATGTTACTATGTATTATTTAGGTATATATAATAGAAATTACATACATTACTATCATTATTACATATATAATATAATTTCTCAGTTAGTATAGTCGAAATTTATTGAGGTTAGAGTCAAATATATCTGTATCATTATTATTAGCTGCCATCTCGTTATATTGACTTATTGTAAACTAGTTGTTGCTCGCGGCTTCGCACGCGTTGTTTCTATGGAAACGTTGGTTATTTCTACACAAGGGATAGAAATTACCTGAAATACTGATTTACGTAATCCGTTGTAATTCGTAGGATGAACACATTTGGAACAAATTTACTCGGGCCAAACTAGGGACACAAAGTTTGTATACATGACATACCTCATTTTTTGTTAATCACTACAAAAACACGCAAAAAATAACCTTCTTTGGAGTTGATTTTTCGGAGTTTTTTTAAAATAATTAATGCTGGACAATCCACACAGTATCATCTAGCCCTATGCTAAGCAGAGCTTGGGTTATTTTTTTTTATTTTAAATAGACAATTCACACAGCTTTATCTAGCCCCATGGTAAGCAGAGCTTGTGTTATGGGTACTAGATAACTGATATTGTTTTGTGTGCCAAATAAATAAATGATATACATAATACTATATATTACATAGATAGATAGTACATAGATATTCTTCATTATTATTGACGACCTCTGGCGCGGTTTGCGAAGGTCCGCCTGCGACGCAGGAGGTTGCGGGTTCGATTCCCGCCTCGGAACAAATGTGTGTACGATCTGCAGATATTTGTTCCGGGTGTTCTGGTCGTTTTCTATGTATAATAAAAAATATCTATCTATGTAATGTATTGTATTATGTATATCAGTTATCTAGTATATAACTTAGTATATAACCATAACACAAGCTCTGCTTACCATGGGGCTAGGTAATGCTGTGTGAATTGTCCAGCATTATTTATTTATTTATTGTACCGTTCTCGAGTTTTATCGAGACTAACGAACAGCAATATATTTTTATATATAAGATATTGGAGTTTACATTATGTATAACCAAACCACTCGCTATCCTATTATGCTACTATAAAATGTTTAAACTTAAATATAATAAGTAATGTTTTAATGTATTTTTCAGAATCATTCGTCGCCAGCGCTTAAAGCGCCGCCGTGGTCGTTATTGGAAGCTCTGCAGTGTATACACACACTTTACGAAGAAGATGCAAATCTCAAGAAAATTGTCTATTTCATTTGTTCTTGTTTGTATGAGGATCGTAAGTAACAGAAGTCATTATTTAATAGCTGCGCCCCGCGGTAGAAATCTTAATGTCAAATCTTAATTCCTTCTAATATTATAAACGCGAAAGTTTGTAAGTATGGATGGATGGATGTTTGTTACTCTTTCACGTAAAAACTACTGAATGGATTTTAATGAAACTACAATAATATAGCTTATACATCAGAATAATACATAGGCTACAATTTGTAAAGATATATTGTATATTATCCAAAATATCTATCACCACGCGGGTGAAACCGCGGGGCGCAGCTAGTGGCTTATTAACCTTTCTCTATTAATTAAAAATACCGCACCAGCAATCCGTTGCGTAGTTTTAAATATCTAAGCATACCTACATAGGGACAGACAGACAGCGGGAAGCGACTTTGTTTTATACTATGTAGTGATTAATTTATTGTTTGTAAAATATTGCAGTTAAAATGAAGAAATTCATCCATCCAAAGGAGTTTATGAAGGCCCTCGGCTGTGGAGTAAAGCTACTGGAGTGTTTACAGGTGGGTGTGACAGGTACAAGGTGCCACAAAATAACCTTAATGGTATTTTACTTGAGTTAGCAAGTGGACAAGGTGCAACAAAATCACCTTAATTGTATTTTACTTGAGTTAGCAAGCGGAAGTGGCAGTGGGCCGGCCATATCTCGCGAAGAACCGACAACCGCTGGGGCAAGCGTGTTCTTGAGTGGAGACCGCGACTCGGTAAACGTAGTGTAGGACGCCCTCCGGCCAGGTGGGATGACAACCTGCGAAGGACTGCGGGCAGATGCTGGATGCGTTGTTTTATTTAATTATCGAACAATGAAAAAGTATAAAAAAACTATATTGGAAGGCGCAAGCTTTACAATAATTTACCCTCCCAAATTAAAAGGGTAAGCTCATTCAATGTGTTCAAACTGAAATGAATCGGCTATTGAACGACCACGAACTATATATCTATCTATACTTAACCTAAGAACTCTCTTATGTAAGTGACGTCATATAACTTGTATTTTTGTGAATAAATAAATAAATATAAATAATGTTGGACAATCCACACAGCATCATCTAGCCCTAAGCTAAGCAAAACTTGTGTTATGGGTACTAGATGACTTATATACTTAATACAATACATTACATAGATAGATAATACATAGAACACCCGAAATAAATGTCAGCAGATCGTACACACAATTGTCCCGAGGCGGGAATCGAACCCGCAACCTCCTCCATCGGAGGCGGACCTTCGCCCACCACACCACAGAGGTCGTCGAATATTAAACAATAAATCCAATTTCTTTGTTTCAGTTAAATCTACCCTCAGTATTAGAAATCCAAGATTGCGTGACCGCCCTTCTAGTCCTTCTCAACCAAATCGAAGACGACACAGACCCTACCGCGGGCCTGGAGGAGCCCCTACTAACAGTTCACGTGAATTCGGACACAAATGAACAAGATATAAGACCCAACTTGAAGGACAGTTCACAAGTAATGGATTATCTCAAAAAACATTTTGCTGCTTGGAAAGACTATGATTCTACTCAAGATATTGCAGAATCTAGAACTCGTGGTAAAAACGTAGTTGTAAGAAGGGCTGAAGGAAAGAATGTAAAAACTATTGCCAGGAAGGGAAATGTTAGGAAAGTTGGCAATCCGACAAAAACTAACAAGGTTGGCAATTGTGATAAAGCCAAGCTTGGCAATTGTGATAAAGCCAAGGTTGGCAGTTGTGATAAAGCCAAGGTTGGCAATTGTGATAAAGCCAAGGTTGGCAATTGTGATAAAGCCAAGGTTGGCAATTGTGATAAAGCCAATGTTGGTGTGAATCTTTTTGGATTAGAAAAGAATATTGAAGTACGAAAGGAAAACTATAATAATAAGAAAAAGAAGGGTACTATGAATGATAAACATAAGCTTGTAGACAACATTGTAAACAAATGTAAGA
Source organism: Eupithecia dodoneata (assembly GCA_947044415.1). Classification (NCBI taxonomy): domain Eukaryota; kingdom Metazoa; phylum Arthropoda; class Insecta; order Lepidoptera; family Geometridae; genus Eupithecia; species Eupithecia dodoneata. Next base: position 5,278,644 of record OX345684.1, read on the forward strand.
AAGCGAAAGATCTTAAAAAGACTAAAACTGAAACAAGGAAAAGCCGTCTAGTTCATGTTGATATACCAGCAAAAAAAACTGATGTGAAAACTGCAAGCAATGATACAATTAACAAAAATACTGACAAAAAAGATCCCCCAGTCAATGGCAACACTTCATATCAACCAGACAAATATCCGAAATTGACTAGCAACCCTAAAATTACCAAAAAAGCTGATCTAGTACAGGATTACGAAGGGACAGTGCTAATAACAAGTGTGCAGATACTCCGTTACAATAATCAAACTGAAGATAACGTTAATTATTCTACTCAAATAGATAACTACGACAAGCACAGTACAAACACCGGAACAATACAACACAAAGATCAAGTTAGAAAAATAAATGAGGATAATAAACTTGATAACGGCTATAATGATAATGAAAACAAATATATTAATAATAATAATGAAGATAAAAACAAGAATGCAAACACAGATAGTGGGCCGGGCAACGAGTCACTACAATTATCTTCCATGGTACATTCTTATATAGCAGAAATCGAGCCTCATTTGCAGCTCATTTCAATCAAACTGTAAGTTAACTCTTTGACCTATTAGTTTATCCTATTTAGTGACGACCTCTGTGGCGCAGTGGTGAAAGGTCCGCCTGCGTCACAGCGGGTTCGATTCCCGCCTCGGGACATATGTTTGTACGATATGCAGATCACTGATATTTAGATGACTGATATAATTAATACAATGCATTACAAAGAAAATATTTGCATATCGTACAACATTTATCCAATATTATGTTTGTATGATCTGCAGATATGTATTTGTTCCGGGTGATCTGGTTGTTTTCTATGTATAATAAAAATATCATATAAAAAAAAACAATCAAATCAACTTAAGATTATTCATATTTTGCTAATATATTAATGATCTCACTTTGACCTCTACACTGGGATACCTGTGCCGTAGAGACCAAAAAGGAGTTTAGTTCTAATTTAGAGTGTCAAAGTTATTACTAAAGTATTGTTCGGAACATACTTGAAAGACTTGCTACTTCAGTTCCGTTACGTACTACTTACTATAAATAAATGTATTTATATAAATTCTGTATTTATTAGCAGGAACAGTCCTATCAGCACCTTACGCGAGGAGTGGAGCGTGGAGACGGTGCGCAAGCAGGCCCTCGATGTGGACCGCATGGCGTACAGGATGCTGGTGGTGCTGCGGCGCCAGCTGAGGGCGAGCTCGGAGCGGGACCACGCCAGGCACAAGTGAGTTTATTGTATTCATTAGCAGGAACAGTCCTATTATGCGAGTAGTGGAGCATGGAGACGGTGCGCAAGCAGGCCCTCGAGGTGGACCGCATGGCGTACAGGATGCTGGCGGTGCTGCGGCGCCAGCTGAGGGCGAGCTCGGAGTGGGATCACGCCAGACACAAGTGAGTTTATTGTATTAATTAGCAGGAATAGTCCTATCAGCACTTAACGCGAGTAGTGGAGCATGGAGACGGTGCGCAAGCAGGCCCTCGAGGTGGACCGCATGGCGTACAGGATGCTGGTGGTGCTGCGGCGCCAGCTGAGGGCGAGCGAGGAGCGGGACCACGCCAGGCACAAGTGAATTATTGTATTTATAAGTCCAATGCTGGACAATTTCCTCATCATCATGAGCCTATAGCAGTCCACTGCTGGAAGTAGGCCTCTCCCAATGAGCGCCACACCACCCTGTCTTCAGCTAGCCGCATCCAGGATCTACCTGCAGTCTTTCGCAGGTCGTCATCCCACCTGGTCAATAATGCAATAAATAAATATGAATATGAACCATACTCAAAGTGTGCTCCACATATCTCTTTGATTTGTATCATGTATATCAGTTATCTAGTACCCATAACACAAGCTCTGCTTAGCGTTGTTTTATATTTAGATTAATTTTCTTTTCTTTTTCTTTTCCAGTGCTGCAGTCGCTGAATACTTGGCTAAATTCAAGGACCAAGTTCAATCTATCCATGAGGTTTTCAAGTTAATACTTGCTGACACCAGCTCGATGCAGTCTGTATCATCGTGCATGTCCTTCAACTAGCAGTCACCCGTGGCTTTCCTCGCATCGTACTTGCCATCAAGATTCTTCTGAGCTCAATCTAGCTCAGTTTCGAATAAAGTCAGAGACAACGGAGGATAGTAAGGTGTGTAGGATATATTATAGTGCACACAAACACAGGTACATTATCTATTGCCTCGCTCATGTATACGACAGTAGACTGAAACGGGGAGAGGTCAGGTACAAAGGCATTAGACATAATGTTAAGCCGTTTTCGTCAAATCACTAAGTAATCAATTACTTTAAAATCTAAAAATCAAAATATGGTAAAGTGTTATTTTTTATTTCTGTCGTTTCACTTCACAATTTATCATGTACTACAGACATAGGTATCTTCTGAATCTAGCTTCTTATCCTACTCTGGTCTGACCTATATGACTGGAACAACATCCAACAACATAGTAATGTTCAACAATAGACTACCTCAAATACGGTTGGAAAAGCGTGCGCTACCAAAGGTGAATGTCACTTCTGCACCTTCAAGTAAAATGCCAAGGGTAAATAGTGTTACACAAGCCTGCCTGCCGCCAAGTGTCTTATCAAATGATGAAAGCTCTTTATCTGACTCTTGAGTCTAGTTCATCGCAACTAGACTCAGAGTCCGATGAAGAGCTTTCATCACTATTTGCGCTACCAAAGTTGAATGTCACTTCTGCACCCTCAAGTAAAATACCAAGGGTAAATTAAAGTAAAAACCCTTGGCAAAAAGTAGAAATCTATGTGAACTAACAAAATCTAATAATCTAATATTCAACTTAATTATAATTATTACGTTGAGATTATTAGATTTTGTATAGTTGGCAAAGAGAAAAAGTGGAAATCTATGTGTCAAATGGTTTATAAATCATCTGAAATAGGTGGCAGCGGTAGTGTACCACCACCTTAAGCAAAATATTAATCATATAACTTTATACACTAGTTACGCAAAACTTCTGTAAAGCTACGAAGAAACTGCAATGATATTTCTGTCGCTCTGTTGTCAGTAACAGATCAAATTTATCATGGACTTGCTAGAGACATAGGTATCTTCTGAATCTAGCTTCTTATCCTACTCTGGTCTGACCTATATGACTGGAACAACATCCAACGACATTGTAATGTTCAACAATAGACTGCCTCAAATACGGTTGGAAAAGCGTGCGCTACCAAAGGTGAATGTCACTTCTGAACACTTCTCAAAAGTAAAAAATTCTGTGCAAAAGAAATACAAGCTGCAGCCTCGATGTTGGAACACGCTTTGGGAATTTCGTCGCAACCTACCAGCTGCTCTAGCTCTGTTGTCAATAACAGATCAAATGTATCATGGATTCGAGACATATCTTCTGAATCTAGCTTTTTATCCTACCCTGGTGTGACCTATATGACTGGAACAACATCCAACGACAATGTAATGTTCAACAATAGACTGCCTCAAATACGGTTGGAAAAGCGTGCGCTACCAAAGGTGAATGTCACTACTGAACACTTCCCAAAAGTAAAAAATTCAATACAATCTGCATCCTCGATGCTGGAACACGCTTTGGGAATTTCGTCACAACCTAACAGCTGCTCTGACTCTGTTGTCAGTAACAGATCACATTTAATCTCACTTCACACACAGCAGCTATAATGTAAAGATGTTCATGATAGCACAATACATCTCATTACATCTTTCCATAGAAATGGTCCGGAGACCACACACAACAAGCTATAATGTATATTTTTACATCTTTGTATCTTAAGATACAGAGCGATGCGAAAATACATATTTATATCTTTGCACATCTTAATACATCTCAATACTTTTCCGTATATCTCTCTTCGAAAAGGATGTTCAAAAAGTTTTGAAAATGAAAGTAAAGATACATTACATTACCCGTTGTGTGTGTGATACATTAAGATAATTTAAAGCTATACATCCCGGGATGTAATGTACATTAATATACATTATAGCAGCTGTGTGTGAAGACCTTTAGGTACTTTAGTCTGCGTATCAAACCGACAGAAATATCATTGCAGTTGCTTCGTATGTAGCTTTACAGAAGTTTTGCGTACCTAGTTTAATAAAGATAAATAATTAATATTTTTCTCAGGCCGGTACCCCGAGGCACACTAGCGCCGCCACCTATTTCAGATGATTTATAAACCATTTGACAAATAGTTTTTCACTTTTTCTCTGAGCAAACTATACAAAATGTAATAACAACATAAACATAAATACAATATTCAACGTAATAATTATAATTACGTTGAATATTTGTTATTATAATTATTAGATTGTGCATCGTTTACGCAGAGAAAAAAGACATCTGGAAATATATGTGTCAAATGGTCACTATTATAGTCATCTTGAAGCAAAATCTATTAAAAAAAACGCATTAGCAATCCGTTGGGTAGTTTTAAAGATCTAAGCATACATACAGACAGACAGCTGGAAGCGACTTTAATGAAGTGATATCGAAGCGACAGAAAAGAAAATCACTTTGTTTACATTATCTATTTTAATTGTTACATTTATTTGTAAACCTAAGTAAGGACATTTTTTTATAAACTGTTGATTATTATATCGTTTATATTTGTTTTTTTAGAAATAAGGATATCATGTAGTAACGTTAATTTGTATTAGTGCTTAGAATTATATGTAAACTAGTTGTTGAGGTGTGCGCGAGCTGCAAGTAACTCGCGGCGGTTATGTGTCATACAAAGTTTTTTTAATTTGGTTCCACAAAACATTTTTATATAAACTCTTGATTATTATATAGTTTATATTTGTTTTTTTTTTTTGATATAAGGAAATCTTGTAGTAACGTTAATTTGTATTAGCGCTTAGAATTATAGGACGAAACATTTTTTTATAAACTGTTGATTATTATATCGTTAATATTTTTTTTAAGGATATCTTGTAGTACCTAACGTTAATTTGTATTAGTGCTTAGAACTATATGTTAATTTGGACAAAAAGACTACCTTCTATTTTCTACTCTGGCGTAGGGACTTTCGTATCTTGCCAAGATAGAAAAGTATTTAAGTGCCATAGTTTGTTTTATAAACAAGACTGACATAATAATATCGTATAAAATTTATGTAAAAAACGTAAAGTTAACTTAAAGACAAATTTGGAGAGACAGGTCTAGATCTAATTACAAGGTGACTTTTTGAGATGGGAGAGGATTTGGCCATTCACTACCATTTCAAAAAGCCAGCCTGTATATAGTTATACATAACTGGTCCCTGGTTATACTCAGCTCATTTTGATTAGAATACGGGAAACCTTTTGTAAACCTTTGTTTGAATAAATACATTTTTCTTATTTGGTGTTTTTTCTAAGTAATTGTTTTATGTACTTTACCCTATACTTTGGGTAAGTTTATTATTATGTATATTTTATTTTAATTTATATAATCAGTTCAACCATCGTCCCACCAGTTGACGACCTCTGTGGCGCGGTTGTACTGGGCTTTAGCGCCTTATATTAATATGCGCATACCTTTAAGCGTTCAAGGAAACTCGCGAGGTGCGAATTCGCAAAGCACGCCTACACTACATCCTCTGGGAATATTTCTATTTCCAAATTATCAGTTCTGAGAGGCAATAGTATACCTATTTGAGTAGGTACAGTCCTTGACCAAGTTGTGATTCAATCAAATAATTTTTTTCTTTAAAGTTAACAATGCAAAAACGTAGCATCCACTTGGGCAAGCACCTGCACAGCCCAGACGAGCTACGAGACATCATCAGCCTATATTAGTCCACTCCTAGCAGCTGCAAGGGTTAGTGGCGAATAATAAACGCAGCAGCGTCAGGGCTGAACGAATAATGGCGATAGGTTTATTATGGCCGCAGTGACACCCAGGCCACACAAAAGCGAAGAGAAAGTACCTAATTAATTGTGTGTGCTTAGTTTGTAAGCCTAAAGAATAAATGATATTGAATTTGAAAAAATCGGTTTGTGAGCTACGTCACACTTGTGTGATAGATTTGTTTCAATGGTTTCTTATCGACTATCGACGACTGTACCTTCCTCTTATAGTGTGCCTGAGTATTCTACGTACCTACCTTCATGAATACTGGGAAAGATTCTAGCAAATAAGTATATTCTTGCTCCTGTTGCATCTTTGGATTCTTGTTCTCAGTTATGTTATGTCGCTGCCAGATTATAGAGTCAGCCTGTTTATAGAATGTATTCTAGTAAAAAAAAAACATTATTTATTATTTCCTCGACATAGCCATCTATGAAGAGCCTGGTTCATAGATGGCTATGTCGAGGAAATAATTTTGTAATAAAATCCAAAAATATATTTTTGTATAATTTATTAAAACTTCCACATCTTATACTTTCTTATCAACTTAAATAATAAATTATTTTTCCAAAACTTAAGCCAAATAGAAATTTCGCGACATAAACGAAATTATATAATTTCTTATAAGAATAAATTTAGAACTTACACTAATTCGTAAATTTGTTCACTCACATGTTACCTACTAACTTATTAGTAGGTAATATGAAAATAAACTTTTTTAACTTAACTTAAAAGTAAACATAGAAATCTCATACTTAGTTTTTTTATAACTAGAAATTCAACGCGTTATTTTAAATTATATTACAAACTTATAAAACTGCTAGTAGGTAAGCGTAAATAACATACGAGATGCATCAATTTTTAATTTAAGAAAAAACTGTTTCTTTTTATTAATGCAAGCAGGCATTAGTTATAATAAGACAATCAAATTTTATTCAAATATGACTTGAAAAGAAAGAGTTATAAAATATATGAAAGAATTTGTTACAAAAACAATTTTATGACTTAACTGTATTTATAACATGTGTTCTTTACTTTTATATTATACCTCTGTAATTAAAATTAGTATAATTGGCCTAAGGTCGTTCTGATTACATTAAATAAATAAATAAATAAATGACAAAGAGAATCATACTTCTTCATTGCACGAAAAATATTCAAATCCATTAATTAGATTGTTGAAATAAAAAGGCTAAAAAAATAACAATAAAAATGGAAAAAAATCGGTTGTACATGTATATGGTTCACATACACCTACCACTTCCACTCACTACAGATGGATGGGTAGATATGTGTATACCTACCTCCTACTTTTCTAATTACATAATAACTACAAATAGTAACAAACGATTAGAAATTAGTTATTTGTGGTATACCCTGAACTTGTTTAATTTCCCAACAATTACGGGGAAAACTTTTCAATCCGGCGGCATCTCTTACAATTTTTACGATCCGATTCACGCATAGTTAGATCACTGTTATTTCATATTTATAATCCAAATATGTATCCATGATATCAAGAAATCCAATGGGTAAACAAAACTTGGTAATAAAAAAGGCAGAAATACTACTGTGCGTAATATTGATTCTAAGTATAGTCAGATTAAAAAAGAAATAAAATTGTTCGCTTGAGTGAATTAATTACGTACCAACCTAACTATAGTTAATTGATATGAACGGAACGTTATTCTATTCTTCGACTCAAATTTTTCGCCCGGTAAGCAATTTCTCTTGATTGAAGTTCTGCACACGGCACACACTGCAAACTTGTAAAGTTTCTATGTAAGCCATTTTATAACGTTTGTATTGCAAAACTTTGTTCAATCAATGTGATTACTTGTTACTAAACCAATCAGAAATGTTGCCATAATGGTCAACATGCAAAGTAACAGCGATTGGATTGTATGTCCATCGAAATCATTCCCTGGGTACTTTTTCTACTTCAATGTCCGAAATGGACAAACGGCGTGGGTCCCGACCACTCCTGAGGTAAGAACTTTATATTATACTGATACTGACTTGTTTATTTCAAACAGAAATATACGTACGAGCGTCCCTGCGTACGAGTAAATTTTTTCTAACCCTCAAAGATGCAAAAATAAAGTAAACCACTCTTTCTATTCGTTTTTATTCGATTTCGGTAGCATTATCTATTTTCTTCTAAAAAAATCTCGGATGTGATGATTTTAGTAAGTACTTAATATAACAAGCTTCTTGTCGCGTCTTCCAACATGGAAGCATATAGAATTTTTTTCAGCCATGATGGTAGGTACCTGGAAAAATATAGCCCATATCGCTAAGGGTTATTGTAAATCCCATTAGTGAAATCATTTTCGAAATTAAAAGGTCCAGAGATCACCTACTTGTATACGAATGAATCTTACCTCTTTTATTATTATTCATGCAGATAAAATCTTTGAGTTCTTTCATAAATCTACCCACACAAAGATCCTACAGAACCACATGTTTGATTTTGGTAAGTTCAGCTACCAAGAGTTCTTTTTCCTTACAAACATATGAATCCTACTAATATTATAAATGTGAAAGTTTGTATGGTTGTTTGTTCTCTTTCATGCAAAACATACTGAAAAGATCAGGCTATAATTATGCATGCAGGTAGTTCTTGGTCCGGAATAAAAGTTAGGTTAGGTACTTTCTATCCCATAAATCAGTTTCCCATTTTAAGTAAGTTTTAACTAACATTCAAAACCTTGGATTTGGAAAAAGAAAAGTGAGGGAAATTGCTTCATTGCACCAACAAGAGGCCAGGCTCTTTAATATATAGTAAAAAGTACACTATGATATATATTTGACACACAAATTGGAAGAGGCCTACAAACACCCTTAGGCACATTGAAAGAGTTGTGGTGGATGGTATTGGTTGATCCCCAAACAGCCCTTTGGAAAGTGGTACGGTGTAGGCAGGGCTGGATATTATGTTCTATACATTTTGAAGAAAAAGACAAGCAGATCAGAAAGGTGGTTTGTGCAAATTACCAGAGGGTGCTATCCCAACAAAGGTATGAAAATGTTTCGGCTATAATATTTATTTCTATCTATTTAACTGATTCGCTAACTCAACACTTCCCTGTATGTAAACACCCATAGAGTATATAATATTAACAGGAAGTTTTCTGTTAATAAAATATCATCTACCTAACAGAAAAGTGATAAATATGATAATCATTTGCTCCTTAGAAAATGTTACAATTTCCCTACCTTATGGGGAAAATGTTAATAGCTTGCAAAATTTTTTGTGCATTTGTGTGCGTGTCGGCTAATGTAATGACGTGCCGCTTACGCATTGCTTGTTTTTTGGCTTCAACTTAGAGCGGAATGTTTTGTGAAATTATCACTCTGTCTTATTACTCTGAGATAATCTTGATATAAACTGGTCTGCTAGCCTCAAGCTACTAAAGTTTTGTTCTAAGCGCCACCTAGTTTAAAAACGAAGTCATACTTTGCATGCTACCTTTCATTCATTGACTACGCCATCTGTCAACAGGTACATAAACGTTTTTCTATCCGATCAAAAATATAGAATAATTTTTTACGATCACATTTCCACACTTAAAAATTTTGGTGTCCACTTACACAGAAATAATCTAGATTTCTTGGCTTTAAGTGCTGATAGGTTAATTTTACGGCTATGCGACAGCGCCATCTAAGAATAGCCTGGAATTTGAGCTATTTCTGAGTCACGATTTATTGTACGGATTCATTGTCGCTCTTTTTGATATAACTGGTCTGTGGCGATACTTGTAAGTACCGGTACTTCTTTGGTATCGGTACTAAAGTTCGGTATTTGCAATAAGTACCGGTATAATTACCGGTATTATGCGCGTAAAATATCGATACCATCAAAGTTGGCAAGCAGGCGCCCGCCCCTCCCCGGTCGGTACGCTAGGACTGGAGAGCTGGCAACGTTGCAATTTGGACAAGCTGTAAGCAAATGAACCAGATTTAAAGGGGATAAGGGTTATAATGCAGTGGACGTATGTCAACGAATGTCGTTTGACGATGACTTGAGAGCGGTACTGATAGCCAAGAGGAAGTCTCAAGATTATAGTAATACTGAATCTCAAGGCAAGATTTTACAATAAACTACTGCCCGCAACTTCGCTTGGGTATCGTCATCATCAGCGTGTTAGTCCACTGCTGGAAATAGGCCTCGCCTAATGAGCAAATATTTGTATGATCTGCAAATATTTGTTCCAGGTGTTCGAGGTATTTTCTATGTATAATAAAAAATATCTATCTATGTAATGTATTGTATTATGTAAATAAGTTATCTAGTACCCATAACATTACAGCTCTGCTTAGCTTGGGGCTAGATGATACTGCGTGCATTGTCCAACATTATTTATTTATTATTATTTTGTATTTCAGGTTCTAAACCAAAGGCGTCCAAACAAGAAGCACCAAAGATAACCATGAAAGTGACTTTCAATGAAGATATGAAGGTTAGTACAAGTGGCGACCTCTGTGGCGCGGTGGACGAATGTCTGCCAGCAACGCAGGAGGTTGCGGGATTCTCTTTCGCACTGGACGAAAGTTCATATTTTTAAGTGTATTTTAATGTTTTCTGTTTATGATTTAAATGTGTCACTGACTTACTTTGTATCTGACCTTGTACTATAGTTGATACTTACAGACTGTATGTTTACCTTGTACTGTGTCTGTTTTTTTTATTTGAATTGATATTTATAGAATCAATTAATAAAGGAATGATATCATTGTCTTCCAGTGCGCGTTCATAGAGCTCTTCAGACCCATACTACAGTACCTGAAAGGTCTGGGTCCGTCCAGCAGTCAAGACACCTGGTATATCCTGGCTGACACAGAACTGCTTACCAAGGAGTTACAGTTTATACACGACTTTGTACAGATTGGTAAGTATTTTTAATTTTATTTGATTTTTACATTTTGTACTTGTTATGATTAAGCTAAACGTATGTGTCAAATAAATGATTTACTTAAATCTAGAAATATTAATAACTAGCTGCACCTCGCGGCTTCGCCCCCGTGGAAATCTATGTGTCAAATGGCTTATAAACATTTCTCTTGAATCAACACACAAACTCTATTAACACTCTATATATTTAAAAAAACCGCATCAAATCTGTGGCGTATCGTAGTTTTAAAGATAGGATAAAAATGTCAACTCCATATCTCTGCCTAAACTACATATGTATATAAATCTTAAAAACAGACATTAAAAAGAACTTAGTATTGTCTACGAGATATCTCGTATGTATTGTCTTTAGTTAGTAACGATTTTTTCTAAATTTACATTTATGTTTTACTACAAAAGTGCCCAATAAAATGTTTGATGTTTCCTTTGTTCAACGGAATAATAAGATAGGACAGGTGGCGGGTGGCTCTTTGATTTGTATCATGTATATCAGTTATCTAGTACCCATAACACAAGCTCTGCTTAGCGTTGTTTTATATTTAGATTAATTTTATTTAATTTTTCTTTTCCAGTGCTGCAGTCGCTGAATACTTGGCTAAATACAAGGACCAAGTTAAATCTATCCATGAGGTTTTCAAGCCTGTATCATCGTGAATGTCCTTCAACTAGCAGTCACCCGTGGCTTTCCTGGCATCGTGCCATCAAGATATCTTCTGAGCTCAATCTAGCTCAGTTTCAAATATAGTCAGGGACAATGGAGGATAGTAAGGTGTGTAGGATATATTATAGTGCACAAGTGCACAAACATAGGTACATTACCTATTGCCTCGCTCATGTATACGACAGTAGACTGAAACGGGGAGAGGTCAGGTGCAAAGGCATTAGACATAATGTTAAGCCGTTTTCGTCAAATCACTAAGTAATCAATTACTTTAAAATCTAAAAATCAAAATAGATATGGTAAAGTGATATTTTTTATTTCTGTCGTTTCTAAATCACTTCACAATTTATACTAGAGACATAGGTATCTTCTGAATCTAGCTTTTTATCCTACCCTGGTTTAACCTATATGACTGAAACAACATCCAACGACATTGTAATCTTCAACAATAAACTGCCTCAAATATTGTTGGAAAAGCGTGCGCTACCAAAGGTGAATGTCACTTCTGCACCCTCAAGTAAAATGCCAAGGTTTAATAGTGTTACACAAGCCTGCCTGCCGCCAAGTGTCCTGTCAAATGATGAAAGCTCTTCATATGACTCTGAATTTAGTTCATCATCTTCAGACTCGGAGCTAAACCTTAGCACTTCCTCCTTAACATCTCGCGTACCAATATCTGTCTTAAATATAGGCCAATAAATATCAAACTTGACGAAAGTTATCAAAAACATTACTCGGATATAGTACAAAAATTTGCGTAATAATTATTATAAATTATAAATAACGTAATAATTATTATTACATTGAATATTTGATTTTGTATAGTTTACACAGAGAAAAAAAAGTAAATATATGTGTAAAACGGTATATAAACCTTCATCTTGAATCACTATCTATTAAAAAACCGCATCAAAATCCGTTGCGTAGTTCTAAAGATCTAAGCATACATTGTTAAATAATATGAAGTGATATCGAAGCGACAGAAAAAAAACACTTTATTTCCACGTCTATTTAAAGTGTTACAATTTCATTTATTTGTAAACAAAATTTGTGTGTTATTTTGTAAGGACATTTTGATATAAACTTTTGATTATTATATCGTTTATATTTGTTTTTTTAGAAATAAGGATATCTTGTACTAACGTTAATTTGTATTAGCGCTTAGAATTATATGTAAACTAGTTGTTGTGGTGTGCGCGAGCTGCAAGCAACTCGCGGCGGTTATGTGTCATACAAAGTTTTTTTTAATTTGGTTCCATACAACATTTTTATATAAACTGTTGATTACTATATCGTTTATATTTGTTTTTTTTAGAAATAAGGATATCTTGTACTAACGTTAATTTGTATTAGCGCTTAGAATTATATGTAAACTAGTTGTTGAGGTGTGCGCGAGCTGCAAGCAACTCGCGGCGGTTATGTGTCATATAAAGTTTTTTTAATTTGGTTCCACAAATCATTTTTATATAAACTGTTGATTACTATACCGTTTATATTTGTTTTTTTTAGAAATAAGGATATCTTGTAGTACCTAACGTTAATTTGTATTAGTGCTTAGAACTAGTTAATTTGAACAAAAAGACTACCTTCTATTTTCTACTCTGGCGTAGGGACTTTCGTATCTTGCGAAGATAGAAAAGTATTTAAGTGCCATAGTTCAACTTCTTTTTTTTGTTTTGGCGCCGCTTGCTTTTCGCTTCGACTCTGCCAGTGTCTGGTTCAGAGTGTCATAAACTGTGCCATAGTTTGTTTTATAAACAAGACTGACATATGAAACGTAAAGTTAAAAAATTTCGACCATTTCACTGTGGAGGGTTAGTTTTTTACATTCTTTTATTAAATTAAAAAAAGACAAATTTGGGAGAGACAGGTCTAGATCTAATTACAGGGTGGCTTTTTGAGATGGGAGAGGATTTGGCCATTTACTCCCATTTCAAAAAGCCAGCCTGTATACATAGTTATACATAACTGGTCCCTGGTTATACTCGGCTCATTTTGATTAGAATACGGGAAACCTTTTGTAAACCTTTGTTTGAATAAATACATTTTTCTTATTTGGTGTTTTTTCTAAGTAATTGTTTTGTCCTTTACCCTATACTTTGGGTAAGTTTATTATTATGTATATTTAATTTTAATTTATATAATCAGTTCAACCATCGTTCCACCATTTGACGACCTCTGTGGAGCGTTTGTACTGGGCTTTAGCGCCTTATATTAATATGCGCATACCTTTAGGCATTCAAGGAAACTCGCGAGGTGCGAATTCGCAAAGCACACCTACACTACATCCTCTGGGAATATTTCTATTTGCAAATTATCAGTTCTGAGTGGCAATAGTATACCTATTTGAGTAGGTACAGTCCTTGACCAAGTTGTGATTCATTCAAATCAATTTTTTCTTTAAAGTTAACAATGCAAAAACGTAGCATCCACTTGGGCAAGCACCTGCACAGCCCAGACGAGCTACGAGACATCATCATCAGCCTATATTAGTCCACTGCTGGATATAGGCCTCCCCTAATGAGCGCCATAGCGCCCTGTGTTCAGCTTGATGCACGAGACATCACCCCGAAGGAAATCCAACAGTTCCTAGCAGCTGCAAGGGTTAGTGGCGAATAATAAACGCAGCAGCGTTAGGCCTGAACGAACGAATAGCGGTGATCAAGATACATATATGGCCGCTGTGACACCCAGGGTCCCAGGCCACACAAAAGCAAAGAGAAAGTACCTAATTAAATCGGTTTGTGAACTACGTCACAGTCACAAGTTTTAACGCTTTTGTGTGAAAGATTTGTTTCAATGGTTTCTATCGACGACTGTACCTTCCTCTTATAGTGTACCTGAGTATTCTACGTACCTACCTTCATGAATACTGAGAAAGATTCTAGCAAATAAGTATATTCTTGCTCCTGTTGCATCTTTGGATTCTTGTTCTCAGTTATGTTATGTCGCCGCCAGATTTTAGAATCAGGGGCATTATTCTCTATTGAAAGCCTGTATATAATGTATTCTAGTAATTATTCATTATAACATTCTATGTAGTATTACAGGTAATTATTGCGGCACGCCGCAATTCTATTACTTGTTCTTACCGATTTACAATATCTCTCAAAGTTTCATAGCCTGGTTCATAGATGGCTATGTCGAGTGAAATTATTAAGGTTTTCCCAAGATTCAGATTCAGATTTCTTTATTGTCATCAAGATATCTGCGTTGGTTTTGAAGTCGACCTAGACATCCTACAAACGGACTGAATTTAGTGGTGTCAAAGCTTCTGTAGTCTAAAGGCTAGCTTTGAGCTTTCAATTCTACGATCTGGCGGTACGACGACGCGGGACTAAGATTGACCCGGAACCTTCGACAAATATTTGCAGATCGTACAAACATTCGTCCCAAGGCGGACCTTCGCTCGCCTAGGTCGCCTAAGATACAATACAGAACATTTTCTATTCTTGAGATAAGGTGAGTCTAACAAACTAACAAATCATTACAAATAGGTAAATAATTTATTAATAAAATCCAAAAATATATTTTTGTATAATTTATTAAAACTTCCACATCTTATACTTTCTTATCTACTTAAATAATAAATTATTTTTCCAAAACTTAAGCCAAATAGAAATTTCGCGACAAGAAACGAAATTATAGAATTTTTATATAATTTCTTATAAGAATAAATTTAGAACTTACACTAATTCGTAAATTTGTTCACTCACATGTTACCTACTAACTTATTAGTAGGTAATATGTATATAAACTTATTTAACTTAACTTAAAAGTAAACATACAAATCTCATACTTAGTTTTTTATACCTAGAAATGCAACGCGTTATTTTAAATTATATTACAAACTTATAAAACTGCTAGTAAGCGTAAATAACATACGAGATGCATCAATTTTTAATTTTAAGAAAAAACCGTTATCTTCGAAAAAACTTTTGTCTTATTAATGCAAGCAGGCATTAGTTATAATAAGACAATAAAATTGTATTCAAATATGACTTGAAAAGAAAGAGTTATAAAACTTAGGACATAATTTATTTGTAACAAAAATAATATTATGACAAAGTTTCATGCATCACATGAAACATGGACGACATGTTCACATTACAAGAAACATCTTTGAAACCATTAATTATATTGTTGAAATAAAAAGGCTAAAACAGAATTTTGACGACCGATGTGTCGCGGTGGGCGAAGGTCCGCCTGCGACGCAGGAGGTTGCGGGTTCGATTCCCGCCTCGGAACAATTGTGTGTACGATCTGCAGATATTTGTTCCGGGTGTTCTGGTCGTTTTCTATGTATAATAAAAAATATCTATCTATGTAATGTATTGTATTATGTATATCAGTTATCTAGCACCCATAACACAAGCTCTGCTTACCATGGGGCTAGATAATGCTGTGTGGATTGTCCAGCATTATTTATTTATTTATAATTAATATGGGAGAAATCGGTTAACTTAGAAGTACAGAAACAGCTTAAAATATTCGAATCATAAAAGAATACAATCTACAACATAATTTAGTATATAAAGCCAGGTCACACTATCCTAAGTTTGGTGCAAGATCCACAGATATTGTGACCGGGTAATAATTATATGGTCATACATAACCTTCAATATATTTTATATACACTAATAAATACAGCTAAAAGTTTGTTTGGAATATATGAAGCCTGGAACTACAGCTGGTCAATCCAGATTTTTTTCGTAGGGAATATGAAATCAGTTTTTTTGTTTTTTTCTAAATATCAATTGATTTTTTTCTTAAATAAGCTTCCCATACCTACCATAGTACAAGTTATTATATATCTGCATTGACCAGCAGTTGAAATACATGCAAGTACAAATCAATTTGTCCAAATTTTATAAGTTTTAGTAAAGAAATTGAATAATCGTTGTTTTAAAACACACGATTTTTTAGGTTTTTATTTATACAGGGAAATATTGAAGTTTTTTTTAAGTAATTAAAGTTCTACTTTTAGTAACTAAGTCTAAGTATTTACAAATTAAATTAATGTTTTTTGGAATCATGTGGCACAATTACTGAGTTAAAGCTTACACTTCCTTGTGAAGGTGAAAAATATTGTTATTCCAAAAATATGAACAGAAATAAACCAAAAATTACAAAAATATCGTTAAAAATAATAGTACAGTCGAATTTACAGTTAGCAGCAAATAATGACAATAATTATGCACAAAATAACTAAAATTTTCACACGCTTCGAGAAGAAAAATATATTTAAATTGTTGAGACGCGAATTAGAGAAACAACTGATACCTAAAATATTATTTTCATAGTAAGTTAGTATTTTTGGAATATGACACATATTTTTACAAGAACGAAATTTTAAGCAGAAGTTAAACTCTCTAAGAAACACACTTAAAGTCACTAAACAAACTTAAGTCAAACTTAAATACGCTTAACTAACTTAAACATAATTATTGCGGGTCATACAAAACATCAACTTAATATTAAAGGTGGGAAAATATATTTTTTTACTTAATTTTACCGCTTTTTGTACTAATAACTTAATTTTTAATATGGCATTTCGTTATTTACAATAAAATATAGTTTTAAAACTTATAAACGCCTTATAAAGCATTACTTAAAAACTCTAGCTACTAATAAGATAGTAACAGAATTTTAAGTAGCTTAAGACGTTTACACTGGCCAACAGGTTTATTATTATTATTTACAAAACATGGCTCCCAAGAAATGTCTACATCAAGACACAAAACTGTTATTATTGAATAATTTGTATATAGGTACATTATTGGGGGTGCAAAAGTGTGGTTCATATACTACATCAACTGCCTTTCCTTGTAGCGAGTAATACCGTCTCAGCTAGTCTAAGAGTGGGTTCCAACATGGTTTTGCACCCTATGGGGCGTTAAAATGGGTTTATTTACTAACTACATTAACACTTTGAGTGCTGAAATCACACGGTATGTGTTTTCTACAAGTGACTAATATGCGTAAATCCACTCTAGCGCAGCGGCTGAGAAAATACAGATCTGTGTGACTCAGCACAGCCGTAATGTTTTTCGAACGAAACGCATGTGCGGCGCAACACAACCGCTGTGTAGAGCGGCAGCACGAACTTTTTAGGTTAAAAAAAAGATCGCAGTCGTCGAAAAAAAATCGCAGTCAAAGTGTTAACAGCCTTGTTTTGTGCTGAGTCAGTAGATGTATATGCCGGAGTTTAACATGATTTTAGACCCTATAGGGTGTAAAAAAGGGTGAATTCATTTAATACCAACTTCAACAGCCTCGTTTTTCCTTGCAGCGAGCGATGAGCAGATGTCTATCGATCTAACAGGGGGAGGGGGGGGGCTTCCAACATGATTTTGCAACCCAGGCGGGGTGTAAATACGGTTCATTTCCTAACTACATCAACAGCCTTGTTATTCCTTTTAGCGAGCGGTGCTGTCTCACATTCTTATGCCGGGGTTCAAAATGGGGGTTCTTTTATTAAAGATGTCTTTGACGGGGCCTCAACCTGATTCGCACCCCAGGGGGGGTGTAAAAAGGGTTTATCTACATCAACAGCCTCCCCTTCCCTTGAATAGACCGGTGTCTCCTCAACAGATGTCTATGCTGGGGGTCCAGCATGGGGGTGTACCCGCGTGGGGCGCAGAGCGCGGGGTGCGCGGCGTGGAAGGCGCGGTACCCCCCCGCCAGGAGGTATACCTCGGGGTAGGTGAGGGAGGGGTAGTTCGAGCGGTTGTACGCGCGGTCCAGCGAGCGGAGCGTGCGAGACCTGTGGGCAAAGAGATTTAAACTTTAGATAAATTTTCACTTAAATTTATAGAATACTAGCGGACCTTCACGACTTCGCACGGTTTTAGTACGGATCCCTAACTTTCAAAATATAATATAGCCTATAGGCCTATGTTCACCGGGGATAGTGTAGCTTCCCAACGGTGAAAGAATTTTTCAAATCGGTCCAGTAGTTTCGGAGCCTATTCATTACAAACAAACAAAAACTGAAACCTTTCCTCTTTATAACATTTATTATTATAATTATAGAACATGATTTATTTATATTTATTTATTGAGAGTTATTTACAGGATTTTTTTATAATGTTAGATTAATGTTTTACTTGAATTTAATATGAATTATGAATGTAAACGTTTGTAAATTTGACGACCGATGTGGCGCGGTGGGCGAAGGTCCGCCTGCGACGCAGGAGGTTGCGGGTTCGATTCCCGCCTCGGAACAATTGTATGCACGATCTGCAGATATTTGTTCCGGGTGTTCTGGTCGTTTTCTATATATAATAAAAAATATCTATCTATGTAATGTATTGTATTATGTATATCAGTTATCTAGTACCCATAACACAAGCTCTGCTTACCATGGGGATAGATGATGCTGTGTGGATTGTCCAGCATTATTTTATTTTATTTATTTAAACGAATCTAGCTTGTATCGAATTAGTTTAAAGTCAAATAGATAGACTAGTATTTGAAGTGGCACGCGAATCCACGCAGTTATTATGAAGCTTTCTTTGTAATATTTTTTAAGTAAAAGAATATATATAAATATATAAAGAAAAACGAGTCATTGTCTTTTGATAGTCTTTGCATAAAACCTTATCCCTAGTACACCGCCTCCGACCACCGATCTAGTGATCTTGAGTGGAGACCACGACTCGGTAAACGTGCGAAAGACTGCAGGCAGATGCTGGATGCGGCAAGCTGAAGGCAGGGCGCTATGGCGCTCATTGGGGGAGGCCTATGTCCAGCAGTGGACTGCTATAGGTTGATGATGATGACCACCGATATTGATAAATTCAATAAGAAAATTAATTAATTAATTACGTTGAAATTAATTAACAGTGATACATAATTTGAAACATAGAATACCACGCGGGCGACGCACGAACACCATCCCTTATGGTGTGTCATCATCATCAGCCTATATTAGTCCACTGCTGGACATAGGCCTCCCCAATGAGCGCCATAGCGCCCTGTCTTCAGCTTGACGCATCCAGCATCTGCCTGCAGTCTTTCGCAGGTCGTCATCCCACCTGGTCGGAGGGCGTCCTACACTACGTTTACAGAGTCGTGGTCTCCACTCAAGAACACGTTTGCCCCAGCTGTTGTCGGTTCTTCGCGAGATATGGCCGGCCCACTGCCACTTCAGCTTGCTAATTCTCAGAGCTATGTCGATAACTTTGGTTCTCTATCGGATGTATTCGTTACGAATCCTATCCTTCAGAGATACTCCGAGCATAGCTCTTTCCATAGCTCGCTGAGCGACCTTGAACTGGTGGACCAGCCCTATCGTGAGTGAAATTAGTGTGTGCTATATAATAAAAGTGTATTAAACTTTTAAAGCTTATTGTACGGAGGTGTACGTACATTGTAGTAGTTAAGTAAGTTAAGTAGTAAGTAAATTAGTTAAATCAATGAACACTTTTCAAAATTTTATTGAAATTGAACACGTAAAAGACATAGGAAGTAAACGAGCCTTCATACGGTTGTATCGCGTCGCGGTCAGTGTCGCACTGGTCGGTAAGGGCAAGAATATGCAGATTCAGTAAATTAGATACAACGATGCTACATGCACAGACGATGTGGCGCGGTGGGCGAAGGTCCGCCTGCGACGCAGGAGGTTGCGGGTTCGATTCCCGCCTCGGAACAATTGTGTGTACAATCTGCAGATATCTGTTCCGGGTGCTCTGGTCGTTACCTATGTATAATAAAAAATACCTATCTATGTAATGTATTGTATTATGTATATCAGTTATCTAGTACCCATAACCCAAGCTCTGCTTACCATGGGGCTAGATAATGCTGTGTGAATTGTCCAGCATTATTTATTTATAGATTTGTATGTCTTTATACACTTAAAGAATTTGACAGCATCAAGTGTAACATAAGTACCTAGGGTGGAAATGAATAAAGAATAAATAAACTTACAGTTTCGGCCCCCGCTCGATAGAGAACTCGCAGTGTAGTATCAGCACAGTCTTCTTGAGGTTAGGTTGCTGCACGAGCGCCTGTATTTGCTCGGAAGTGTACAGGTTGACCGCGGAGTCTATGTGCCCGCCCTCGAACTCGTAGGGGTAGCGGCAGTCGATTATCTGAGGGAGGGAGTTACTGTTAGTTCTGTCCATACTAATATTATAAAGAGGAATGGTTTGAATGTTTGTTTGTAATGAATAGGCTCCGAAACTACTGGACCGATTTGAAAAACTCTTTCACGGTTGGGAAGCTACACTATCCCCGGAGAACATAGGCTATATTATAAGCAAGCACGGGGATTGTTGTCTAGGGCTGCAGAGAGCTGATCTATACTAATATTATAAAGAGGAAAGGTTTGACTTTTAGTTTGTTTGTATTGAACTTTTGGCTTGAATATGCATTTTGTTTTGTTCGTTCCGGTTTGAATAGATATATATATATATATTTAATAATATAAATATATATAATATATATTTAATTTATTTTTAGTTTTAAAATGCATAATGTTTTTATACAATTTAATATGCCTGGAATTTTTATAAATGATCAATTATTATTATTATTTTTTTATTGTGTAATTTTATGTATAATTTTTTCTTTTTTTATGTTTTATTTGTTCTAATAATGTATAGGTATTGTAATTAACTAGTGTAATTGGTTGTAATATAAGTAATCGTGCTAGTTAATAATTAAATAAATAAATAAATAAAAAATATATATATTTATTTATTGATACAAATTTGTTACATTTTGTTTATAGCATCTTAAATACTAACATAGGGTTATCTAGACACTAGAGTTTTCTTAACAATAATACGGTTAAAAATTAAAATTAAAGTAATTAGCGCGGTAGGCGGTCACTTAACAAGGCGGAATGTGGCAGTGGAGTACTCTTTACCTGGTAGTGAGGCCAGAGGCCTTGTATTCATTAAATAAATCAGTTCTTTTGCTTCTCTAGCAAAATATTACGCTGAGCCCAGGCCTTAACACACTGCCGCACACACAGACATCTTACCCATATTAATTTTATTTTATTAATTGTTTGTTTTTCTTATTTTAATCAACTGTGTTTCTTGTTTTTTGTTTTCCTGTGTATTGTATATTTGTTGTATTTTGTATGTGTGTGTCTGAAGTTGTTAATAAACAATTGATCTATCTACCAAAAGTAAAAAAGGTTAATGGGGGTCTATGTCCAGCAGTGGAGTATGTACCTGGTAGTGCGGCACCGTGTGTGCGTACTCCCCGCGCAGCAACGCCCCCAGTGTATCCACGGTGACACTCTTCAGGTCCGAGTGGTCGCCACTGACGAGCGGCAGGCAGTAGCCGCCGCTGTAGTCGCCGATTAGGTCTGCGTTGACGGACGCTGGGGAAAGATAAATAAATAAAATTTATTCATGAAAACTAGACAAACAAAAGTGCACTTAATAAATAAATATAGCTAAGCACAGCAATTTAGCCTGAACTAGGTAATCCTGTGTTTCAGGCGACAAGGCCAAGGGTGCTAAAATGTTTCAATTAATAATTCTTAGAGCTATGTCGATAACTTTGGTTCTCTGTCGGATGTATTCGTTACGAATCCTATCCTTCAGAGAGACTCCGAGCATAGCTCTTTCCATAGCTCGCTGAGCGACTTTGAACTGGTGGACCAGCCCTATCGTGAGTGTCCACGTCTCAGCTCCGTGGGTAGGACGCTCTGGTGGAAAACTAGTGTAACTTACATCTCGCGAGCGCGGACTTGATAGTGGCGTTGTTCTCAGAGAAGGCCCGCTGCAGCACCGGCCGCTGGACTCGCGGCACGGGCTCGCAGTTCGAGCGGCGACGCTTGTTGTCATGGCCGCTGTGGACGGAATGATATTATATTAGTTCATGTAACATCATGGTGTCTACTGTCACTGGGTAAAAGACCGTCTGCAATCCAGCGGCATATATAACAGGAGGTATATTCAGTCGTACAGTACACGCGCGGCACGCTGCCATTTCTACAACCAACAGGCTCGGTGTTAGTCAACATGTTATGTTGTTGTTTGTATTGTTTGTTTTTTTTATTTATCTATTACTGTTTGTTTGTGCCCTACCTAATCTTTGTATAATATATCTTTTTCTGTATCCCTGGTTGCCTGGGAGAAATCGCTTTAAGCGATAAGGCCGCCTATTGTACTGTTATTATGTAAGATTTAGATATAAAGTGTTATTTTGGGTACCATAAAGTGTTCATTCATTCATTCATTCATTCATTTTATACCTTTGTGAAGAAAATACAAATTATAATATAGTTCACATCATTATTCTACACCCGTCGTATTCTATACCGTGTATATTGTTCGTTCATGTCCAGTCCATCCCAAGGTTGCCTGGAAGAGATCGCTCTCAGCGATAAGGCCGCCCTTTATACCTTTATTCTAAGTTTTTGTCTCTGTATTATTTTCTGTTTTGTGTGGTGTAGTAAAGTGTTATCTATCTATATACACTCCAGCCTAATTCTATGTGTTACTGTTGTACATCGACCACGTAGTATATAGTAGTATATAAGCATCATCAGCAGTTAGACATAAGTAGGTACTTTTCGTTTTTCTTTTTTTAGTGGTTTCTTTTTCACTTCTTCCACTAGTGGACAAAAAATTGAAGTGAACAGTAGAATTTTTTTTTATTTAGCCTATTTCTTCCCACAGCTGGGCAAAGGGAAAAAAATATTTGATTATAATTTAATGTATAAAATATGACTTGTCTAAGTGCTTATTTTGTAAGCCTAAAGAATAAATGATATTCTAGCTCTGCTTACCATGGGGCTAGATACTGCTGTGTGAATTGTCCAGCATTATTTATTTATTTATATTGACTTTGACTTATAATGAAATGAAGTTTTTGAATTTGAAGCAGAGACAATATTTTTTGATAAGTTTTTAAAAAGCGTTAAGACTCACAAAGAAGCGCAATCCTCTTCCCTCTTCCTCTTCTCTTCGCTGGGAGTCTCAAGTATGGAGAGAAGAGACACCTTCGCTTTACTCTCAGGGTGGAAACTCAGGCTGCGAGCTAGCGACGTCCGCTTCATGAAACCTGTGGAAATATTTTTTTTTTTAATAATAATAATGCTGGACAATTCACACAGCATTATCTAGCCCCATGGTAAGCAGAGCTTGTGTTATGGGTACTAGATAACTGATATACATAATACAATATATTACATAGATAGATATTTTTTATTATACATAGAAAACGACCAGAACACCCGGAACAAATATCTGCAGATCGTACACACAATTGTTCCGAGGCGGGAATCGAACCCGCAACCTCCTGCGTCGCAGGCGGATCTTCACCCACCGCGCCACAGAGGTCGCCAAAAAAACATTATGTTTTAAACTTTATTTATTAAATCATATATTATGTTCTTTTTTAGGGTTACTTTTAGGCTTTAGGTACTAAGACTCCGCTGTCCGTCCGTCTGTCTGTCACCAGGCTATATCTCATGAACCGTGGTAGTTAGACAGTTGAAATATTCACGATTACAGATGATGTCTTATCTGTTGCACTATCTTAAGCGTCCAATATCTCCCAGCAGTCTTTCACAGCATCCCACCTAGCCGTAGGGCGTCCCACACTACGTTTGCCAAGTCGCGGTCACCACTCAAGAACTATCTTAGATATATATTAATAATAACTGACCTCTATCCGTCATGACATTGTCCTTAATCTGTCCGGACAGCAGATCGTTGAAGTTTGCTATCTTCGGACTGTTGGACTCCTCCAGGTCTAAGAAAGGCTCGTCCAGTTCAGATATGAAGCCGCTCTCCATAGACGTTGTTGATTCCGACGTGTACACCCTGGAAATTAGATGAAGTTGCTTGTTTTTATACAAAAATCAAAAAAAAAAAATTACCATTAAACTTACAAAATGACCGAAAAAACACCTGTAGGTGTTTGATTGGAGAGGTTTCTAGTTAAGGTGGATATACAATTCACTATGAGCCCCGCACAAAGAACTACATATACGTAATACGAACCTACTAATATGAAAAAGATAAAAAATACATAAGAAATTGGCAGCGCCATATTATCATAGTATAAAACAAAAAATATGGTTTTTAATCGGAATATAGCAAAGCCAATGAAGTTATAATGAAAAAAACTTACCTGTTAAGCTTAGGCGACGATGTACACGACATAGAACTAATGCCAGAGTCGCTGCGCTCGAGACTAAGCGTCCTCGTAGGCGTCAATAACGTCCTCTCGCTTAGCTCGCGCGTTTCGCCAAACTTCCTCGACTCCCTTAGCTCTTCACCAAACTTTCGCGGCTCTCTTAGCTCGCTAGCTTCATTGAACTTGAGGGATTTCTTAACAGATATAGTTTTCTTGACAGCTGGGGATGTAAATTCGAAGTCTTCGTCGAAGTTCAGCATTCGTGTCGCGGGGCGCGGGAAGGAAGTTGACGCTTCGGAGTCCGAAAGGGGGGCTCCGAATTCAAAGTTGCGGGAGCATATCTTTCTCGTTGTTGACCTGGAGAATGGAGATAAAGATTCATTTATTTTGCTTCAACATAATGTATAACAGGTACAATAATATATATTATATATATATAATAATATATATTATATATATATAATAATATATATTATATATATATAATAATATATATTATATATATATAATAATATATATTATATAGCACATACCTCCCCCTCGAGATAACATCGGGGCTATCCGTGGATATGATCTCGTACTTGGTGCAGGTGTCGAAGGTCTCGGTGTCGAACTCCTCCAGGTCTTGCAGCGACTCCAGGTCGTCCAGGTCTTGGTCCGCTGGGACGGGGGTGGGGGTGGGGAGCGCGTTGGTGAAGTCCAGCTGGAAATGAAAGCTTGGATTAGTGATATGTTCTCTGTAGTATCTGCCTAAACTATCACTACAAAGTATAAAACAAAGTCGCTATACCTCTATATTATTTGTGTATTTATTTATACTTGCTCATATCAGCATAGCGCTCATAGCGATAAGGCCTCCCATTGTACAACATATTCGGTATCTGTTTTTATTTGGTGTGCTATAAAGAATAATTGTATTATATTGTCGCTTCCCGCTGTCTGTCTGTCCCTATGTATGCTAAGATCTTTAAAACTACGCAACGGATTGCGGATGCGGTTTTTTTTAATAGATAGAGTGATTCAAGAGGAATGTTTATAAACTATTTGACACGTAGATTTCCACGCGGGCGAAGACGCGGGGCACATTTAGTATATTATATTGCCACTTGTAATTTAATTTTTAAGGTTTTATTGTACAAAGTTTCTGATATACTAAGATTGCAATAAAGTATTTGCTCTATCTAACAAATTCCAAGTTATCAGAAAACGCGATTGGTTCATTCTTCCTTCCGAATTTTACTATTTTTTTTAAATTTAAAAATAAAATTAAAATAAACAAAACAAAAAGATACCTGTACAAACAGACCATGCAAAGAGAGTTACCTTAGTCGTAGACCAGGTCTGCATTCTCTCCCTGCCGGCTTGGAATCTCTCTCCGAAAGAGAAATCTCTCGCTGTCTCCTCCAGATCAAACTTCAAATAACTCTCCGCCTCATAACTCTTCGTTTCATAACTCTCTGTTTCATAACTCTTTGTTTCATAACTCTTTGTTTCATAACTCTCTGTTTTATAACTCTCTGTAGAATTAGAATTAGAAGAACTAAAACTGGAGAAACGCTCTGTATTGAAACTAGAAAAGTTTTCCTTATCCATCTTGAATTTTGTCCTTTCCTCAAATATCCTAGATATCTTTGATGTTCGCTTCATTCTGGTCGTTAACGGTGAATGCGTTGTTAAGGGTGAATGTGAAGCTATTATCGGAGAGTTCATTAATGGTGATGCTAAGGATGCCAACGGAGATATGATCATCGGGCTTTTAATAGATTTTGGGGATTGGACTTCCATTGGGGAGTTCTTAAGCCGTTCTAGAGTCGGTGAGCTCAGTCTTTCCATTTTAAGACTTAACGGAGACGGTGATGGTGAGTAATTCTGGATTTCACCGAGCACCCTTCGCTTGGATGGAGTAGCAGCTTTAAATGATGATGAGGAGTAGTTCTGGAGCTCTCCGAGGACTCGTCTCTTGGATGGAGTGGCTTTGGGTGAGTGGATAGGTGATGTGAAGTTGATGCAGTGCGGATTCATTTTATTTTTGTAGTTGGTGGTGAAAGCTGTTTCTTGCTTCCGCTTCGTTGCGTTGTTGCCGGAGTTAATTTTGAAGTTTTCTGTTATTAATCTGTAACAAGAAGAAGGTTTGTTTAAGTTTTATGGTAAATAATTGGATATTAATCTAATTGGTGGTAGGAGTAGAAGATGTTTAATTTTAATGATGAGGGTTATTGCCCCTTTACAGCAAAATTGCTTATTATATCGTGTTTTGAACCTCATAATAAAATAAAAAGTATTTATTTCGAGCATTTACACTCATATTATAATAAACAAGATAATCTTAAATACTAAAAGGATTGCTGGTGGCGGTGGCGCTCACAACAGTGCCTGGTGTACGGGCAGTCCACCCTCCCAGCTATCATTGCGAGAACGGTATTGGAGCTGGCCCGCAACCTGCGCACCAGGGAGGCGGCGCGCTTGCGCATGGTGGTATGAAACCAGTCGACTTGACTTAATTTAAATTCCATTTTTGTGTTTTTTTTTTAGGAGTTTGATAATAAATTATTTGAGTCTGATTCTCTTCCATACATAGTAAGGTATGTTGGGGTATAATTGTACACGGATAAAGATTGGTTGAAATTAATATTAGCTGAAGTCAGCCTCATTTCTTAGTTTTTTGGTGAATAATTTTGCTGTAACTTAATTGGTGGAGGGGATATAGTGGAATAGAAGATATTTTTCCTACATAGTGTCTACACAGCCATCTAGTACCCATAGCCCAAGCCCGGCTTAGCTTGGGGCTAGATAATGCTGTGTGGATTGTCCAACATTATTTATTTATTATAATAGCTACCATAAACTAATCATAGACAAAAATCTGAAATGATCTTAGAAAGTAGAACACTTTACATGTACACTAAAAGTAACTCTAGACTACTATTACAGTAAAGACCCACATTTAACATGTAGTCAAAACTTAGGTTAGGTCTAAGGGTGTAAAGTAAGGTCATAAAATAACCTTAAAACAGTGAATAGAAGTTTGACGACCGATATGGCGCGGTGGGCGAAGGTCCGCCTGCGACGCAGGAGGTTGCGGGTTCGATTCCCGCCTCGGAACAAATGTGTGTACGATCTGCAGATATTTGTTCCGGGTGTTCTGGTCGTTTTTTATATATAATAAAAATATCTATCTATGTAATGTATTGTATTATGTATATCAGTTATCTAGTACCCATAACACAAGCTCTGCTTACCATGGGGCTAGATAATGCTGTGTGAATTGTCCAGCATTATTTATTTAATTTAGAATTGATTAAAATTAACTTTAAATTTAAAGGTTATTTAAGTAAACTATTAACTGTAGGTATATAGCTAGCATTTAACTTTAACTTGCAATGCCCTTGCAGGGTGCATGTTGGACTTCTGGTATATTATTTTAAGACCTATTTGTACACATGTAAGAAATAAAACATTTTGTATTGAGTATTCACAATTTTCTGTCTACTAAGTGTCTTTATGAGTCATTTTATGTAGAAAAGGGATACCTAGTCAGCTTTTAGAGATGGTTTGTTTTTTTTATTTATTTGTAAATAAAATTTGTAAAAGCAAGTTTCTATTTAGCTATTTGATAAATCTTAGGGCTTCTGTAGTATAGTTAATTGTAATATTAAAATTATCTTGTATTCAGAATAAAAACTTCAGTGCAAAAATATGTTTTATATCTTCTAGACACAAATTATTTTATAAATGGTCAATTCCAAAGTTTTCATGCAAAAGCATTTTGTTCTGAGCCTATGGTAATTTGCTTATGACCAAAATGGACAGTTTATTTTATTATAGTGTGTTTATTTATGTATTTTATAAATACTTTTTGGTCCCTGACCTATTTAGAAAAGAAATAGGTCTTATGTTTAGGTAAAATGATTATCAGCTGATCTCAATGAAACAGCTGATTTAGGAATGTATTAAATAAATAGTGCAAAAGAGTCTTGAGAAAATGTGTTGATTTTTATATTATTGTATTAATTATTAGTCTATTTATCAGGCACAAATCTATAGAAACAGGGATGATTTCTATATCTAAAGATACCTACGAAATGAAGGGTTGTTAAACTCACACCCCAAAAGAAATACCATTTCTTACAATCCCTCAAGGAATACGATCTAATTCTAATCAAACCCTTCGCGCTGATAATGTAACAATGCTTCAACCCTTACGAAAGGGCTGATTTGACAATAAATTTCCCATCCCTCAGGAAAGACATAACCTATTGATTCCCGTCGTGTATTCCCTTTAATAAATCGAACAACTGGTTTATCATACCTCTTCACCCTAAAAGGGCTTTGAAGAACACATTTTTGACCTTTTCCCAGACCCCAGATCTGAAGCAAGGGTGTGTGGGAACTCACTAAGTTTTATCACAAAAAAAACGAAACTCGCTCGGAAAAATCACAAAACACTATTGCAGCGAGGTATCACAGGTAGTTATCACTTATTTTTGTAGGTTTCACAGTAAATTCGGGTAGGAAACAGCTAAGATGAATCACAGAAACTTTGCTGAAATTACCAGTGTTAATTTTTGGCGGGTCGCGCTTTTAGGTTAGCTGTCAAGTCGAGCGACCGCCACTGACGTTGTCAGCTGACTGACTGAAGGAAGACGACGAATATCGACGGTCGTATTCCCGAACGAACTCCCATGGTTTTTGTATCGTCTTGACTTCGCTTCACAATAGATTTTTTCTGATGCGCGTTTTTGTGACAATAGACCGTCCAGATTTTTTGCATTATTGATGTTATTCGGGTTTTTGTATCATAGGTCTCACTCTCGCTACGGTTTGCTACCTACTTGAGGAATTAGAGATGCGTCCTGGCTGCACAAATTGTTAGTTATTAGAAGGGGTCGGAAGTACGAAAGTTCATTGCTACTTAGAAATCATATTATTTACATATGAAAAGAATCTGAAACCTATTGGCCATAGGCAAACTACATATTTAAGATGATAATTATGTGCATACAATCTTGTAAATCCGATTTGTAAATAAATCAATGATTTATCAAAGGGGCGTTGTGTAAATAAAGCAATCTGTAATGTAACCGTTGCAACGTTTTGTTTTTGATGTAATCAGTTTTGTTTGGTTCCGTTGGTTTTATCAAGCTATTTTGTAAGAACCTACTTATTATCAAGTTTGTATAGTTATGTGAGATCTAAATTAGGGAAAAATGAGAAGGAATAAACAATCTTGATGATTTTAAAATATATTTAAACTTACGCGATCTGAACACAATTTTTTTTTTTTCCAGTGTATGTAAGTACTGTATAATTGTTGTTTTTGTATGTGTGTGTCTGAAGTCGTTAATAAATGGTTTATCTAGCTATCGATCTAATTATAAGTACTATTTATCGCGTTTTTTATGACGTTTCAACAGGTTTACACACTGTCGTGGTCATGACATGATTGATGATTTTTGTTGTCTTTACAATTTTCAAACTATATAAATAATACATAATAAGGTATTTCAGTTTTTTAACAAAACTCTTTGGTGAGTTATACTTTTTACATAATTTTTGTATCCAAAAAGTTCTTTTTGTTTTTTTGTATAATTTGCATATTTGGTGCTATACCGTTACAGACTTACAGCATCCCAAACCGCTTTCTTGCCCTCTCAAGCGCATTTATACCTACCCTCTTGCACAATACTTATCAAGGGTGAGTTTTTTCCCCGTCTCAACGGTATCCAGACAATATTGTTTGCGGAAGAAAGGCGGCTTTGGGGTGAAAACTTGTCAAATTTTTGCACCCATTGTATTGTTACTGTTCACTTTATTTGCTTACCTACCAAAAAATATACGTTGCTCTTTCAAAAGTCTTATCGACTAGCAAGGTTTATGTTGCCCCAGGGTTTATGATTAAACCTTAGCCTTTTAAAGATAAGATCTATATTACAAAAATAAAAACGCTGGACAATCCACAGCATAATCTAGCCCCAAACTAAGCAGAGATTTTATGCTTCATTGACACGGGTGACAATGCAGCGCTTGTTTTCAGCGGCGCCAGAAGTGCAGCACTTAGCGGCGCTATGGCGCTATTGGGAGAGGCCTATGTCTAGCAGTGGACTGCTATAGGCTGATGAAGGATGATGAAGTTAAAACAGAGTAGCTTATCATCATCAGCCTACGAGTATGTTAGGCCACTGCTCGACATAGGCCACCCCCAATGAGCGCCACAGCGCCCTTAGCTTGACGCATCCAGCATCTTCCTATAGTCTAAAGACTACAGGGGGTTTAGTAGTTCTTAGGTTTCTTATCTTTCTAATTCTACTTAAAAGCTGCGTAAAGCAAAATTTAAAAAGACTATGGCAGTTATAAATTAACCTACCTAAGATAATTTTCGTTGGAATCTAGCAGCAGTTATGTAAAATTAAACTTATTCTCAAATAGCCAAAGTTCATAATAACTTGTAACTCGTTTGTATTCAATTAATCATAATCACTGGTACCTGTTACGTAGTCTTTTATAAGTAACGGATTTGTTCAAACCGTACAAGATATATTGAACTCACATACAAATATAATAGAGTTGAAACTTCTGTGCAATTTCAAGTTGCGTTCGGATATTTCCCACAAGAAATAACTCGCTCAGTTAATTTAAGTCTTAAGGTGTAGTGGTAAGGTTAAGTTTGATAGAAGCGTTGTCTTTCCGTTGGCTCGCGGTGCATTATTGTATTGTAGAGTGCATAGAGCATTGTAAAAGCTAGTTTTAAGACCGTTTAGACGTTACCAACGTTTTTTTGACGGTTCCTTATTTGAATATATCCCTTTATTTTCGGAATACCCAGAGATTAGGATACGAAGCCGTTTTGTAAACATTACCCAGAAGTTTGTCCGGTATGAAAGGTGGAACTGTACTGTGCAGTGCAAGTATGATAAGGTTTGCCCATTCTCTGCTTTATAGAGAGGTTTATTGGCCGATTGCTAAGCTGAACGGACGTTTATGATGGTAGCTATCACGAGTTTCAAATATCCTGCGAAGGCTTGTGTCTGACATTAGACCACACTACAGGCAATGACAAACTATGTGTTTATGTAGCTAGTTAGAATAGTGATTAATTTAGTTTTACACAATGTACGTTAAGTACCTTAGTCTATACTAATATTATAAATAGGAAATGTTTGATTTTTTGTTTGTTTGTAATGAATAGGCTCCGAAACTACTGGACCGATTTGAAAAATTATTTCACCGTTCGGAAGCTACACTATCCGCGGTGAACATAGGCTATATTATATTTTCAAAAAAGTTAGGGATCCGTATTAAAACCGTGCGAAGCCGGGAAGGCTCGCTAGTATTATATAATCTAGTACCCATAACACAAGCTCTGCTTAACTTTGGCTAGATGATGATGAAGCTAGGCAATCTAAGCTAACGTTTCGTGAAGCAGGGACATCACATAATCGGTCAATGCAACCGACTGTAGTTTAATAATAGGTAAGGTACCTACTTGGTAGGTTCAGGTACATTTAAGGGAAACAGCGAAATACCCTAATATACCTCCATTGGTATGTTATGCACGTGTCGCTCGGTGTTCCTATAAAGCAGTCATGAATTCTAATAATAGTTTATGGTATCACTGGCCTTACCATTCCGCCATTAACAAACCAATTTCTACGGGTTGGATTACGCATGAGGAATGTGGCAAAAACCGTAGGTACCCGGTACCAGGAACCGAAACATGTGAGGGACAGGATATGCAAGGTATGACGGGGCCTACTTTGTAGGTTTGAGACAAAACTCTGTAGGCGGTGATGCTGCTTTGTTAATGGCAACTGTGTCTGGTTAGACACTTTTCTGCCAATGTCAAGTAATGAAAGTAATTGTAAAATTAATGAGTTATCAAATTATGAAGATTGTTTGATATTTCCACCAGAGCCTAGTTCGTTATCTAGCAGGGTGTACCGCGTGCAGGTTAGGTTGGCTTGGGAGACGAGATGTTGGAGTCCTCCTTACATCCACTCCGTAGGCTTATAGTTTTTTTTTATGATATTAAAGAACTAGACATTAAACATTTTAATCTATAAATTACCTTCACTACATAGTATAAAACAAAGTCGCTTCCCGCTGTCTGTCTGTCCCTATGTATGCTTAGATCTTTACAACTACGCAACGGATTTTGATGTATTTTTTTTATAGATAGAGTGATTCAAGAGTAGTGTTTATAAACCATTGACATCATTTAATGTTGACCAATTTTCAAGTAAGTACCCAGGTATTTAGTAACTTAGTTTCCGTCCTGCTTGTACATATTTGCGGCTGAACAAAACAGGATATATGCAAGATACGGGTCGTTTGGGACGTTATCCTTCGTCCTTCGACCTAAATATAGATATCGATGGCAGATGGTTAACGTTTTTCAGGATTTACACTTCGGCTGCGCTTGCGACTTGCGGTATGTGCCTTAAGGATGGCGGTTACAGAAGTTTAAAAAAAATAATTAAGAGTTTTACTTTATTCACAACAAAATTATTAATAAAGACGAGAATAGAAGAAATGATAATAAATAATAAGGCGGTACTCTTGGACTCGGCACGCATTGTCAGGTTCCTCTCCCTGCAGTCCTAGTGACCGGACGATTGACTCTAGCGAGCGGTTGGTAGAGTTGGTTATAGTATTTAATCTACCGACATATTAAATAGATACCGACCGACTATTACAAATTTATATCAAATGAACCAATATATATATGTAATTTATATATTATAAACGTTCAAACGCGCCACGACGACCGACGTGGCGCGGTGGACGAAGGTCCGCTTGCGATGCAGGAGGGTTCGATTCCCGCCTCAGAACAATTGTGTGCACGATCTGCAGATATTTGTTCCGGGTGTTCTGGTTGTTTTCTATGTATAATAAAACATATCTATCTATGTAATATATTATATAATCAATTATCTAGTACCCATAACACAAGCTCTGCTTAGCTTGGGGTTAGTTGATGCTGTGTGAATTGTCCAGCATTATTTATTTATTTAAATTATCTCGCCAGATGAACCAAATCAAATAAACAATTAAAAAATCTTTACTGCCCAAAACAAAACCCCAAAATTTAGTAAGCCCTCCGCGCCCTTGCCTATTTCCAACACTATTAACTTTAAATCAAAGCAACAGAGTTCAATATCACCTTAATGAATAAGCAAAACATTGTGTTAATATCACGTTTATTATGCATCTTATGTAAAAGCAACAGAGTTCAGTATCATGGTAGTATAATAGCCCCTGACTTGACCTACCCTATCGTTGTTCTAACGTACATATCGATTGGAAGTCGTTACGCGCTGAGGCGGCACTAAGTTAGTTTTTACCGGAAACGGTAGGATTTTCTTCCGTTATGAATTATTTAACGGAAAGTCCGTTTTAAGTCGTTTTTCTTGCAAGTGCGTAGTTATACACATACATTATTGTATACACACATGGCATTATTATGTACATTTTACCTAATAAATATTATTTTTCTAGGTATACTAATATTATAGAGAGGAATGGTTTGATTTTTTGTTTGTTTGTAATGAATAGGCTCCGAAACTACTGGATCGATTTGAAACACTCTTTCACCGTTGGGAAGCTACACTATCCCCGGTGAACATAGGCTATATTATATTTTCAAAAAAGTTAGGGATCCGTACTAAAACCGTGCGAAGCCGGGAAGGTCCGCTAGTATGTTATATGTTTGATTTATGACAATAAAGAAATCAGAATCCTGATTCAAGTAAGGTAAAACGCCTTTCTCAAAACTTTTTCAATAGATGGTAAAACACTGAAACTGTTTACCATCTAATATTTTATCTTGTAAAGTAAAAAACGACCGACGGCCGCTGGGGCAAACGTGTACTTGAGTGGAGACCGCGACTAAACGTAGTGTTGGACGCCCTCCGACCAGGTGGGATGACGACCTGCGAAAGACTGCAGGTAGATGCTGGATGCGGCAAGCTGAAGACAGGGCGCTATGGCGCTCATTGGGAGAGGCCTATGTCCAGCAGTGGACTGATATAGGCTGATGATGAAAGTAAAAAAACACCTTTCTTTAACCTTGTTTAATAAGTGTGCAACAAGGAAAACTGTTAACTACCATTCTAATAATTAGCTAGCTAACACAACCCGAGCTTTACACGTAACATTAAAAGCCGACAAAGAGAGGTAAAACAAACAAACAGACAGGAAACAGGTCATAGTTGTTTGATCCTTTCTTCTATTCTTAGTCACTACATAGTAAAACAAAGTCGCTTCTCGCTGTCTGTCTGTCCCTATGTATGCAAGATCTTTTTTTTAAATCATATTTATTGTAAGAACCTTTGTACAGTTTGTACTAAAAAACATGGCGGTCTGCTGAAAGATCTTTAAAATTTTTTTTTTTTTTTACTTTTTTTACTAAAACTACGCAGCGGATTTTGATGCGGTTTTTTTAAAATATAGTGATTCTGATTCAAGAGGAAGGTGAAGGAAAAATGTCTACTAAAAGGAACGTTATATTTTAAACTAGCGGATTCCACGCGGTTACGCCCGTGTGGAGATCTATGTGGGCGTAAGCGCGGGGCTCAGCTAGTTTAAAATATAAAGTTTCTTTAGTAGACGACCTTTTTAAACGATTCTATATTGTCTATGACTGACTGGAATGCCAGTCGCCAGACAAGCAAGTGACTTGACTTCTTTTATTTGGCAAAACAAGCAATTTGAATATGGAATTCTTAAAAACCTATAGATTTGACATTACATTCGATAACGCGTTTATCGCGGTGAGAGATTTTCGATTGTTCTTATAAAGACAAAATCAAATAAGAGTTTGTACTTATATAAAAAGGATTCTAGGTTTGAAAATGTCGGACATGACAATAATTATTACTACAGTAAGAAAATAAAAAGCAGTTTTAAAAAATACCTACTTAAAACGTGAAAAACACCTTTAAAAACCAAAGAAGTTTTCAAAAATACTTAAACGTGAAAAAACTCTCTTTAAAATCAACGCCGCCGCATGTCTTGGCATGCAGCACAATGCTGAATACAATGCCCTTTGTCTTTACAAAATATTTTTATGTTTAATATTCGTTTAGGTTAAGAAATGTATAGAAAAAAGATTTAATCACTATAATAAACATTTAATGATTATGATTAAATCTTGTTACTAAAACAATGAATGAAAAGAGCTAGTTTACTTTTTATTTTCACACTTGCATATGACACGCGACATATTGTAACCGTCAACCGCCCACACGCGAACATAAAGCCCTATTTATATCTAGATAAGGTTCATTTCAAGTCGCGTGCCTTCACGCTTGGGGGAGTAGTCGACAATTGAAAATGGAATCGGATGTGTTTATTGAAGTAACCGTTGTTACTTTTTTAGGCTTTTGTTGATACTTGAGAGTAATTTTTTAAGAAATTGAAAATAATTGATGCTTTTCGAGCTTTAGAGTTTTTTTAAAATCATTTATTTAGTGTTTGTTCAATTATTTGAACATGCCACCCTTGAATAATAAGATTAGTTATTTATGCCAGTATTTTTTTTTTGTTTTATTTTCTGGTAATGAGGCTAGAGACAGCTGTTATGAAGGAAGATATAATGTAAAATTGGAGGCCTATACCCGGCCAGTAGTGGACATTATTCGAAGAAAAAGATATATTTTTTAAACTATTGAAACTATTATGGTTATGAACACTAAAGTCATTAAGTTCGCCAATAAGTGGCCACATGGCGCATGAAACTGTGCCGAAAAATTGCAAAACGAGTTAAAATATTTTTTTGCAAAAAAGTTTTTTTGAATCAAATTCAATTATTTTTTCTAATAATCAAAGTCCATGCTCAGATTAAAGATTTCGCAACGTCAATAATTTAAATCAAAGCTCGACAATAACGACAGATAACTGTCAAAATGAATTCCGTTTTCAAACGGTAGTTCCTTACAATACTTCCCTGATACAATACGTTTGGGTCAAAGGTAAGAATGAGAAAGTAATAGTAGCTATGGCGCGTGCGGGGGAGCCAACAGCTGCCTGCGACAATACGGAACAAGTGCATAAGGAGCTTGCAGCTGTGTTGCAGTTTCATGAAAAGACAGTTAGACTTGATGTCAGGGGGAGAGCCAGGGCGACCCCAAGGAAAGACGCAGATAGATGCAGTTCCGCACCGACAATAGTATGTAAGAAATTCAATGTTGGGCTTAACTTTAAATAAAATTTGACATGCATCTAAAATTGCACTAGATTTACATAAGTAAATCAAATGTATTAGACACATAAGTTATATGAACATACTAGTGGTTTCTTTTTCACTTCTTCCACTAGGGGAAATAACAAAAAATTTAAGTGAACATTAAAATTAAAATAATTTAATTTGATAATAATGAATAGTATAAAATTTGACTTGTCTAAGTGCTTATTTTGTAAGCCTAAAGAAAAAAAAACCTTTGAATTTTGAAGATACATAGATAGATAGATAGATAGATACAGATTTAATATCTTCTGCAACATACTGTAGTAGTTAAGGTAGACATTTGGCTTAAAAATTACATAGGAACAAATTAAAAATTAGTTAAAAATGCAGTAAAACTTTTTAAACGATCGTTTCTAACACAAACTTACTCGCAGTTCCTTCAGTTATTCCGTGATCATGGCGCATGAAACTGTGGCAATATGCTGCATGTTCGTTTATAGTTATGAGTGAATGAATCCAAAGACGACGTCGAGGATAGACCGACGGAGCGAGAATATTAGATATGAATGATGGCAGGGACACGGGGCGGAAGGAGGTATGGTATAGCGATATAAGAGTTCTATGGTGGTTCGAAGGCAAGCGTCCAAAGAGGACATCGAGGATATTTCTGCGGAGCGGTTATTTCTATCCCATGGGAACTGATTTATGGCATAAAAAGTAGCCTATTTCATTTCATTTATTGCAAGGTGTCTTGATACAAGATCTTTAACATTAGAATAGGTAGTGTCACATAATGTGTTTAATTCCGGGCCTGGAAATACTTGTAGGTGCATATCTATATGCAATCTAGTCCTTACGAACTTACTGATCAGTTAGTTTTTGCGTGAAAGAGAATCAAACTTCCATGCATACAAACTTTCGCGTTTATAATATTAGTAAGATTGTCAAAATCAGTTCCGTATCCCCGACACATCAGTTTCCGTTACATCAATACAATGGCTCTATCTATTCTATTGGGTCAAAGGTAGAAGATTCAGGAGTATAGCGCGTGCGGGGGCGATGCATCTGCCCCCAACAATGAGATTCAGCAAGTGCAATCTTGGCAGCTGTGTACGCAGCTGTACGTAAACTGGGGCAGAAAGAACATGGCAGAATGGCTACGCTTATTGCCACCTTGACTACGGAACGAGACGTGCATACCCCTACAGTGGCTACAGTACAGACGATTTTTTTTTGGCAATGACCTTAGCAGATGTTAGGGGAAGATAAGATTAAGAAATAATTTGTTAGTTTTGTAGTTTATATATTTTTTTCATTTATAGGTTCGAAAGTTTTTTTTTTTAATTTTGTGGGTGTGTTTTTGTTGGGTTATAATTAATTGGTGGATCGATAAGATTTTTCTTGTATCGATAACTTGCCATTTCAATTATTTTTATCGATACTTATCCAATATTATTTACATAAGAGAGATGTAGAGCAGAATTTCAATTCTGTAAACGAACTATTACAATTGTAAACCATACTATGACATTATTTTTTATTTATTCGACTGAAACTGATTTTATACAAAATGTAAACAAATTTTTGACTTATCAAGTGGTTTTATGAATAAATTGTATTTCTGTAAGAATTACCGAATCTTGTTTAAAAACGTTGACATTACTGAATTCATAGAAAATTTAATTTGCAATGAAAATTCGTAATAAAAATATTTTATAACCTACTTTTATATAAATAATTATTAACATAGTAGATCCATAGAGATCTAAATTCATAAAGCTCTGCATAAAAAACATAAAGTCACCTTACAAGTTTTTAATTCTAATGTGCAAAAAAACACGTTCTTTGTGAATGAATGAATGATGAATGAATGAAAGTAGATCATTGATCTGAGCACGTGCGCTTCCGTATCCGGTGGGTGTGCTTGCGGTGTTTTGTAAGTGAGGGTAATACAACCTGATAAAAAGTGAGATTCTATTCAACAGGACAACAGAACAGACAACAGTTGGTTTGGTATAGCGCCATTACAAAAAAAACATTGAGATACTTAAATCTTCTTTCTCGAATAAGTAAAAGTATAAAAAAGCAAGAGATAATGTCAACAAAATAAACACTACATCCTACTAATATTATAAACGTCAAAGTTTGTAAGTATGGATGTTTGTTATACTTTCACGTAAAAACAACTGAATGGATTTTAATGAAATTTGACAATAATTTAGCTTATATATCAGAATAACACATAGGCTACAATTCATAAAGATATATAATGTATTATCCAAAATATCTATCACCACGCGGGTGAAACCGCGGGGCGCAGCAGTTTATAATATAGATGTAGCAGTTGCATAAATTATTAGACAATCAGCGAAGCTAGTAAAAACTCTTTTAAACTACCAAACCCGTAAGAAGTCCGAAAGCTGAAAGTCATCGAAACTTATCCAACCTACCAAGGAGTATTTATTCTGCCTTTAGTTGCATAGAGGAAGCCAAACTTTTCCAACCTACTAAGGAGTTTTTACACCACACCGTTCGTTTTATAGAGGAAGCCAAACTTTTCCAACCTACAAAGGAGTTTTTATACCACCGTTCGTTTCATAGACGAAGCCAAACTTTTCCAACCAACCAAGGAGTTTTTATTCAGCCGTTAGTTGCACACAGGGAGGGCGCAACAGGCAAACCGTTACCGATCGATAGTACAACAATAGTTCATTGTGGAGGGTGGCTTATCAAAATGTGCTTGTAGTACGTACGCCTGAATCAACTTGATTGCGATGACCATTAAGTTTTGATGCGAGGGGGCGATAGATTAATGCAAAAAAATGTTGCACCAAGATATTTAGAAGTCTGTATGTAGTCGAAAATAGGGCACTTATTGTTTGCAATTTTTTTAATGTTTTTAGACTTGGTTTAACTTTACCTATTCAATTCAATTCGTTTATTTCAGACATCAATAAAGTTATCCAAAAACAATTAAAAGTGTCCATATTCAATATTAATAAATCTATTGTTTTGACGACCTCAGTGACGCAGTGGGCAAAGAGCTTGGGGTACGGGGATTCCTCCGGCCGGTAAATTTTATGTTCGATCTGCAAAATTTGTTCCAGGTCTTGAGTGTTTTCTATGTATAATAAAATATATATTTTTAAGTATTGTATTATGTTTGTGTATATTAATTATCTGGTACCCATATACAATCGAACCCGCAACCTTTACTGCAGGCGGGCGTAGTTTATTTATGAAAAAGAGCGAGTTATGTTATCATTTATGTTAGATAGATAATTCTTTATTGCATACTTAGTTTATAATAACAATGTTAAAAAAACGTTGAAAAAACTAGAAACAATTGGCGGTCTTATCGCTCAAGAGCGATCTCTACCAGACAACCACAATACTTATAATACTTACATAGAACACTTCAGTTTAAAAAACGCTGATATAATGTTAAATGTATAACATAGGCTACAGATTGACATAAAAAAATAAACCATTAACCACTATCGAAGGAAATGCAACCACAAGCAAATATCTTCTTACATTCTGTTTCCACAATCCTTGAGTTACAACGAGCTTTGTTGGTAGTGGTTAGAAAGCACAGGACACAGGATTACATTATGCAACTGGTGGGTATTGCATTTTCTGCAGTTTCGTTCACACTCAGGCAAAGATATCTTAAGCTAGCACCACACTATTGTGAGCTGTGGCCACTAGCACAGTCCAGTGGCGTCTATTATACAATTTATACAAATAGTTGTGTGGTGAATGCTGATAGACACATTTTTACAGCGACACAACACACAGTAATGTGATTCTAACCATAACTATCATAATAGTGTGGTTTTAGCTTTAGTTGGAAAGTAAAGAGATAACTACTTGCGTAAGATTCTTAGAAATTTCTCGAATTATTTTTAATCAAACATTGCAATAGGTAAGTGATTACCTCATTTCATTTGTAATTCTGCGCCAAAACCTTAATATCATCATCATCATCATTCATCATCATCCTATATTAGTCCACTGCTGGACATATGCCTCCCCAATGAGCGCCATAGTGCCCTGTCTTCAGCTTGACGCATCCAGCATCTCGCAGGCATCTCCAGTCTTTCGCAGGCCGTCATGGTCGGAGGGCAATGGATCAGTTGAGCTAGGTACCTATAGTGTTTGCAATTGTCTGCAGTTAACTTGTTTTTAAATACAAGTCCTAATTTGTTTTGTATTATTTTTTCGTAATATTCTATGTAAATTTGTATTTCGATTAAATTTTATAGGTAAGTTTGTAGGTATTTTGATTTGTTTTGTTCTTACCTACTCAATGCATACTTTCATTCAATATAAGAACAGCTCAAGTAATACTGGTCACTCAGCTTTTTCATACATGAACCAGTAAATCTTGACCTTGAGGGTCTCAATCGAAGCTTGAATCCGGCCCACACCTTCCGGTGGTATACAAACTATGCAGCATTCTGTGTACGTGACTGTACCTCCAAGGAGTTTCTGAACTGAGGTCCTATTTGAAAACGGAACGTAACTTCCGATTATTGTTCGATCAAACTAAGTCTTATGTCGTTTGCATAAGATTAGCGTTTGCACGAGTTTGGGCTTTAAAAAGGTTATAATCTAATCGCTCCGGCCATACTAGCTCTGCAATAACCTGTGGCGGTGACCATGACAACCAACCAATAACAACTGAGATTTTAACGGAGTTCCATTTTCGAAAAATACCATTCATTCATAAATCTTGGAGAACTAACTGTGTTGTATTCTGGGACGTAATGTAATGACGACATTCTCTTTGGTAATGTAATGAATGATGGATGACATAATACGATATGAATGAATTCATTCGGATTGTATTTCGAGGTGACTTAGGTAGATATGTAAAACTTTGGGTAGATATGCCGAGTAGTTGAATTCATTATTTAGATAAGCACATTGAACATGTTACAATAATAATAAGCATATTCTGTACATGCTTTTATAAAAACCACCCACTTCGCCGCATTAGTCACTACTAGACGTGGAACCCTTAAAAATAGTTCGTAACAAACCCATTGAACCCATAATTTAATTTAGTAACGTAACGGCTAAGTAAAACAATATTTCAGTAAACATCGCCATATGGGCGACGCGGGAGGGCGCTGTGGAGGTCTTACTCCACGCGTTGAGTTGCTGTGAAAAGGAGGTTTTAAGCTTCTTTTTTTAAAAGTAACTAAGTGGAAGTTGTCTATGGAAGGTTCTTGTTGTGCTGATTTGTTTCCGCGCGTCTTGAATTGCCGCGAAAGGGACGTATTAACTCTTTTTTTGAAAATTAACTGTTGGAAGTTGTCTATGGAAGCTTTTTGTTGTGCTGATTTGATTTTAAACTTAGAGCGCAGAATGGAAATAGATAGAAAAAACTTTATTATGACTACATACTCGTAGTATAAAACAAAGTCGCTTCCCGCTGTCTGTCTGTCCCTATGTATGCTTAGATCTTTAAAACTACACAACGGATTGCGGATGCGTTTTTTAATAGATAGAGTGGTTCAAGAGGAAAGTTTATTGACACATAGTTTTCCACGCGGGCGAAGCTGCGGGGCGCAGCTAGTGAATAATAATAATAAGCCATTACCCAATAAACGTTGGGACTCCGCTCTTCCAAAATTCCTGGCATTTCTCAAACCTGACGCCTAATCACTTTACAAGCTAACATCTCCAAAGCTTCTAAAGTAGTAATCTACGTCAATAAATCAAGGATAATCTCACAAAAACCGCCAAAGACAGCCGCCATTTTGAAAAGAAACGTCATTTTGAGGGTATTTTTGCTTTTTACCGGATTATGCTTTGTAGTTAGGGATGTTAATTTTGGGTAATATTACTAGTTTTTTGTGGGTATTGTGTTGGAGTTAATACTAGTGGCAAGTAATTACACCTGATTTTACAGTGAACAGCTGCAATTTATTTCTTGTAGCCACGAGAATTGGCTAACACAAAGAGAATATCAAATTAAGTTAACATTTCATGTCGCACCGCGCCGTGACTGGGCTATTAATCCTTTAATATTATTCTAATATATACTCTAGAATCCACTATAGGTATGTTATGTCTTCAAAGGCTTTTATGAATGAATTTTAAACACAAACTGATAACAATAACAGAAAACCAAGGTTTCAGAAAGTTCTATGATTATCTTTACTAATAAGTTATTTAGGGAACATAATGATAAACTTGCTTAATAAGTAATAATAACGCACAAACCATAACAGCGCGTATTTGCACAAGCGCAGCAAAAATAGTTCAAATGGACAAAAGAGGAATGACATAATGAATTACTGAGATGAACACTGGACAAAAATAAAATATGTTTATTACTACATCAAAACAGGACTAGAAGTAAATACATAATTGGTATGGTTTAACTTTTAGTTACTCGCGCATAAAAACATACATAAGTACTCGCGTGGCGTGCTTTCCACCCCAATTTTAGAATTAGAAAAAAACTACCAAATACATACAAAATTAGACTTTTATTTATGATTAAGATTTTAAAATTTGCGTTGTTAATTCGAAACTTCAATAACTAGAGACGATCAAACAGTCACTTAAGGGTTAAGTAGAGATAATTAATTAACAAAAGTTCTAATGATTCCCACACTAGGCTGGGCCTGTGTCGATATAGATATCAGTATGATTTCCAGGTCTATTTAATCTACTCTCATACAGTGAATACTGAATGAAATAATGAACATAGGAATGTATTGTAACTTGAATGTTTATCAACAAGATGGAGGCTGACCCAGAATCGGGAGCGCATACGCAATTGGATCTATTAAGGCCAAGGACTCGGTATCGCGTAACGGACTTTTGGGAGATTAGATTGAGAGGCCAGAGGCCACTTGAGGGGAACTCGAGGTCCTTATCAATAACAATTGCAGCATTGACATACAGCGGGGTAATGCAGCCAGCGTCTTGACGACTTGTATTGCTATGAATCCGTTGAGCTACCTGTTGATGTATTTAT
This sequence comes from Eupithecia dodoneata, assembly GCA_947044415.1. NCBI lineage: Eukaryota > Metazoa > Arthropoda > Insecta > Lepidoptera > Geometridae > Eupithecia > Eupithecia dodoneata. Next base: position 5,322,383 of record OX345684.1, read on the forward strand.
TCATTTGATAATATATTTAAATTGTTATTCATTACAGTGCAACACCGAAGCGATAAAGAAAAAAACTAACATTAATAAAAATACACCAGCACGCTACTACCTACTACTTTACTAAGCTTAAAATAAAAAATTTTACGTTTTTCTATGTGTCCTATGTAATCATTTTAAAACCCTTAATTTGGCAAGGACATATGTATGTAAAAATCCTCATCTGCTGAATTTCTTATGGAGAAGTAGAGCAACATTATGCTGAGACAGGACCTATTGGTTCGCTTTGTGGAGTCGCTTGTTGCTCGTATATAATTCATACGTACCTAGTTAATTTTATTTATTTCTTTATGTTCTTGTTTACCTTATATATTATTATTATTTAGTAGCAAGCTATACCTACTTGTGAATCAATAAATGTATTTTCTTTCTTTCTTTTTTTTCTTTCATCTGTACATAAAGTATTAATAGCGCAAAGGGCCCGTGTGAGATTGTTTAACAGTCTGAAGTTAGCTCACCTGTGACTAAATACGAGTTCTCGTATCTCATTCTCTATCTTGTAAAGAAGGGCGTGCGAATCCGCGGGCAAAAACTGGTAAAGATATAAGTACATAGAGTAGAGATCAAAGTCAGTATGAAGAAAAAAATTGTCTGTGGTAGAAGCAATCCTTACCTACCAACCTTTTTTGTTTTGTTTCCGTTCCAGTAATACCAACAACAACCACCCGATTTATAATTCGAAGTTTAAATTCAACGCTTGCTTGAAGTAAGAGAACCTCCTTCAATTTGTCTCGCTCCTCTATGACAGTTGACAGGACGTTCTAAAATTCTATATTCAAACGCTCGAACACGTGCACTTAACTTTTTGTGATCCGTCCCAAAGTTCCAAGGACGAAAGGCTATAACGCCTTCCCCACTATCCTACGAGATACTGCCTCTAGGAATGTATTTTGTTTTTATTTATCTATTTCCATAGCAACCTTAACATACCTACTTACAACAAATACATAATACAATGCAATACTATTACTCTTTATTCCACACCAAATAAAAACAGATAGGCACACTTAACAGGAAAAAACAAATAGGTAGGTACGAAATATGTTGTACCTACAATGGGCCGCCTTATCGCTATGAGCGATCTCTGTCAGACAACCATGACTACCCTTGTTAAGCCTAGTTGTTGGAACGCGAATTTAAATAATACACACAATATAATTTTCTGGTCGATTCGATCCTAATTATCACGGAAAGGACCTCCCACATACTAACATTTTAAAATTGGAAACCCTTTGTTCCATTGCACCCATTCCAGAAGCCATGTCATAGACTGAAACAAAACCTCTATTCATAAATCATAAACAGCACAACTCTGTTCTAAATCCGAACGCGGTGACGTCACTAACGGTTTTCGCTAAACTTGAGACTAAACATGTGGCAGATGTCTTGCACTTATTGTAACTAATTGGGAAAGATTAAACGAAGGACTAAAATGGCGGTTGAGGACGAAGCTGTACGCAAACAGAATCACTTGTTGCTGTTGAACTTTTGAAACTATCACGGTTATTAACACGAAAGTAATTTAAAACGGGATATTTACCATGATTTGATTTTTGAGTTATCCAATATTTCGGCACAATCGGTCGATAACTCAAAAATCAAATCATGGTAAATATCCCGTTTTAAATGACTTACTTGTTGCTGTTATTTGTTATTTAATACTGGTTTCTGCCCGCGGCATCGCACGCATTGTTTTAATAGAAACGTTTTAAGGTTATTTCTATCTTATGAGAAATGATTTATGTGATGAAAAGTCTATGTTTTATTTCGGGCCTGGAATTACCTTATGCAAAATTTCAGCTCGATCCGTTCAGTCAAATAGTTTACCTACAAGAAGTACAAATAACAAAAGGTTATCAGAAACAACAGGGACAGGATTCTCATACATAAATAGGAGGCCTGTGTTAAGCAGTAGATTCGTAATATTTATTCACATTAGACAAGGTACATAATACATTGGTGGAATAACACAGTAGAGCTGCATATCTCGCACGTGAATATAAGAACCATTAAAATTACTTTAGATGTCATTCTTAGTCCAAATAAACGCATATATAAATAAATTGCAGCGCCTGCGGCTGAGGCCAAGGAGGATAAGAAGGAGGATCCAGAAGAGTCTGATGACGATATTGGCTTCGGTCTCTTCAACTAAAAGCTTTACGGTAAAGCTGTGATATTGCAATAAAAAGCTTTATGGAGCGTTTAACTATAAGGAAATAACTTTTTATTAAAGTTGTCAAAATAAATTGAACTTTACTGATAGTAGCCTGGGATACTGCTAGTGCAGTCACTAGCAGTGGTCTATCACAGGCTAATGATGAAGATCAGAAAACAACAGACAAACTTATTGCGCAGTTTGTATGTTAGGTATTGCTTAAATCCGTTACATTATCAAGCCATGTAGGCATAATAATAATGCATACCGAACGACCTTTGTCTTATCGCGGTTGTTTTATTATAACAATGAGGATATTATATAAACATACAAAAGGAAATATATTGTATTATTTACCTGTATGTAACGATAGGAGGAGGAAGTCAGCCATCTTATGGAGATGCCTAAAAGAGCCGACACAGTAAACAGTTGTGTAGTTATAGGTTTAAAGAGAATTTACGTCTCAAAAATTAATAACATTTCACGCAGCATTCCAAGCAGAGCTTGTATTATAGAATTTGAGATGACAGCGCTGGTTTTCAGCGAATATAGCCTCCGTTAACTCAACAAGACGAAATTCAAAACGTTCATTGAATAGTCAATGCCTCATATTATTTTATTTATACATAACATAGCCTCAAAAGATGCTCGATCAAAACCAAGACAAACGAGCCATAGTAACTATGCGAAAAAACACCAATCTGTGCCCAAAACGTGCTAGAAGCTAGCGCGTTTCTTTGACGGTTCAAACCGTGGCCAAATCGCGTCGTGTCGCGGCGGGGAATAACTTAATGACATAGGGAATACGGTATTAACAGATTCCACGCCCGCGGGCTTGTCGTAGGTGTGAAACACGCTTCGAAAGTCAATAGAGAATAAAGCGCCTGATTGTCAATAATGTCGCTTCAGTCAAGACAGCATAAAAAGTAACTGACGTATGACATATGAACCAAGAATGCCCAAAAAAAACCTACCCAGAAAAAGAAAAAAGTTTTATGAACAATACATAATTTTTTCACATGCTAACTGGAATGTCGTCGGTTCAAAAAACACATAGAATAAATAGTTCTTGCATAAAATATTTAAATATGTAGATAAAAAATTCAGTTCACATGTCTTCCCTTACTTAATTTATCATTCAAAAACTAGTTTCAGTTAAAATTAACAATTATTTTTAATCCATTGTCAACTTATGCAAAGATTCGCACTACCTGTTCCGTCGGCTGTCCGTGCAATAATGAAATCATTTTCTCAAAGCAAGCCCTGAAGACGACCCCTTTCACAAACAATAGCTGTATTGTCAATTGCATTTTAGGTTGTATAATATGACCCGTGTCAACAATGAGTAATAAAGAACTATTGAACAAAACCCTAGTCCTACTAATATTATAAACGTCAAAGTTTGTAAGTATGGATGGATGTTTGTTACTCTTTCACGTAAAAACTACTAAATGGATTCTAATGAAACTTTACAATAATATAGCCTATACATCAGAATAACACATAGGCTACAATTTATAAATATATATTGTATATTATCCAAAATATCTATCACCACGCGAGTGAAACCGCGGGGCGTCCATATGGACAGGGCTCTAGGGCGCTCATTGGGGGTGGCCTATGTCCAGCAGTGGAGGCTGATGATGATGATGATAATAATAAATAATGCTGGACAATTCACACAGCATCATCTAGCACCATTGTAAGCAGAGCTTGTGTTATGGGTACTTGATAACTGATATACATAATACTATATATTACATTGATAGATATTTTTTTTTATTATACATTAACATAGAAAACGACCAGAACACCCGGAACAAATATCTGCAGATCGTGCACGCAATTGTTCCGAGGCGGGAATCGAACCCGCAACCTCCTGCGTCGCAGGCGGACCTTCGCCCACCGCGCCACATCGGTCGTCAAATGATATGGACAGACTATCCAATATATACAGGTATTATGGAATTGTCTGTATTATTAAGGGGATCCCGTGAATAACTAAGACTGTCTGATTGCATGTCAATTTTTTGGCCAGGAAGTCAGAAAGAGCCTTCAGAATGGTGTTGTTAGAGCGTCAATTCCTTATTTACTATCCTCGTCCGTCTTAAAGCAAAGTAGTCGGGTACTTCCCATTTTACATTTGATTGCGTGAAATACATGTAGTTATATATTTGCGAGTAGGTAATTAATTCCACTACTTAGCTGTTTCTTAAGTAAACCGTAATTAATAAAATTTTACAATGTATATAAACCGTTAGTAGAGGTCCTACATCTTTATAAATACAACCTCTTTGTAGCCAAAGCTCAGAACTCACATCAAACCTGTCAAACATTTCAAAATTCGAACCGTTCGCAACTCAAAATTTCCCAAGGTACACGGGGTCACGACCCCGGGCTTCCCGTGCGAATCTGGATCATCTGTTGTCTATTGTTATTTTTTTTTTATTTCTCAAGCTTCCGGATGGCAACGGTACATATCATTCTGCCCGGTGCAGAAATTAGGGGGTGAATTTGTTATAATTTAGATTGCGTTGCGTTCCCATAAGATGTTATTGTTGGTTAGGGTTTGACAGAGCTAGGCAGATGTCCAAGTGTCCATCGATTGCGAGGGTTAGGCAGAGAATCAATAGATTATTTGTTACGGTTTTAATAAACTGTTATCTGAAGGTTCCCAGGATCTTGTGATGGAGATTGAAATTATTTGTATACAATAGGTACATTACATAGATAGATATATTTGTAAAGCCATCTTTACACGCTTTAATATTTGCACACCTGCTTGCGGGTTGAGCACATTTGACTCCACTCTAGTTATAAGACCTGACATGTACCTGTAATAATGTGTTCTGCAAATAAATGATTTGATTGATTGATTGATTGATACAAATATCTATCTATGTAATGTATTGTATTAAGTGTATGAGTCATGTAGTTCCCATAACACAAGCTCTGCTTAGCTTGGTATATTATGCTGTGTGGATTGCCCAGGACTTTTTTTTCGCTCTTTGACCATGATTAAATAATAAATAAATAATGTTAATAATACAAATAAAAATTACCTGAGTTATTAAATTATGAACGTTGTTTGATATTTTCACTAGAGTTATATAGCAGGGTGTACCACGTACAGGTTAGGTTGGCTTGGGAGACGAGATGTTGGAGTCCCCTTTACACCCCAGGAGTATGAAGTTATACAGTCACCAATACATCTGAACTGACCAGCAGATTGACAGTGACATGAACGTCAAATTGCTATCAAATGACACTTGCAGCCTCTACACTACATTATTGTCTGTGGTCGCACTATCGGCAGGATGTAGGCAATAATGCTGCCCTTGTACAGTCGAGTAGACAAGTGAAAATAAAACGTGTAAGTCCGTTTCGGACAGCGCACAGACTTCCGTTGCAATTTGATTAGGTTCCGATTTAAAGGTTTGTTCAAGGTCTAAGAGAAATTTGATTTAACGTCTGCAAGGCCATTAGTAAGCTAGTAGGCTTTGGTACTTGCTGTGATTCCATCTTTTATAATACTATTTTTGTTTCTTGATAGTAATAGAGGGTTACGGGTTCATTTCCAGTCGAAGTTGTTTTTTTTTTAGAGTTTACCCCGAGTGCGAGGGATTACGCACTATAATAACAGTAAAAAAACTTAAAACTAGACTATATCCCTAAATTTATGTACACAGCATGAACAAAGGGCAGTTCTATGTTCTTTTGGCGTTGTACTGAAACTTCCAAGAGGAAATCCAGGAACAAGCAATAAAAAGCAGACACCTTAACAAAAAACTCTCAAACCACTTCTCTCCCCGCCAGTACCACATGCGACAAAGGGTAACCTATCTTTTGTTTGCGTCGACATTCCTCGTTTATTGCTCCCAGGATTAATCCTTCACTGAGGCTTGGTACATACAACTTGTAAACAATCTGTGTGGTTGAATGTCTTATGTTACTTTAGGATTTTATGTCTTTCTAAGTTAGATCTATATTTCTAGCACTTTCTGTTCCAGTCCAGAGTGTTCTTTGACAGAAGATGATTTGAAAATAGAATTGAATACTTGCATTGTGTAGAATTACCTCAAAGTTTTAATTTGAGAAGTAGGTTGTTCTTTCACGTACCTACGTTCTTTTGTAACATCTTCACGCCAAAACTATACTGAACTGATCGGACTAATCGAGCGAAGATAGGGGGCTAGACACATAAAAATAAATAAATAAATAATGCTGGACAAAACCACACTACATCATCTAGCATTGGGGCTAGATGATGCTAAGCAGAGCTAAAATATGACTTGTCTAAGTGCTTATTTGTAAGCCTAAGGAAATAAACTTTCATTTCATTTCATTTCATTTCAGCTTATGTTGTACTGACTGATACATTATACATATTGCAACACATTAAAACACAGTAGAAAACGACCAGAACACCCGGAACAAATATCCGTAGATCGTACAAACATTTGTCCCCAGGCGGGAATCGCAACCTCCTGCGTCGCCGACGGACCTTCGCGCCACAGAGGTCGTCAAAAGCTACCCACGCGCGCTCTACATTTCACATTGCACAAGACAATTACCCATTAAAGAGACACGCTGTGCGTTGCGTCACGGGAAGTCACTTAATCTCGTTGTCGACAGTATCATCATCATTATCAGCCTATGTTAGTCCACAGCTGGACTGCCTTCCCAATGCGCGGCATAGCGCAGCTGTCTTCAGCTTGACGCATCCAGCATCTACCTGTCTTTCGCAGGACGTCATCTCACCTGGCCGAAGGGCGTCATACACTACGTTTGCAGAGTCGCGAGAAAGCCATGCGTTAGTAATGTAATGGCGCTAACCGCCCACGCGTGTTCTACATTTCACATTGCACGAGACAATTACCCATTAAAGTAACATGTGCGTTGCGTCACGGGTAGATCTCAATTGATCTCGTTGTCGACCCGTTTAGAACGATACTAGCAGAGTCTAGCGAAGCGATAGCCAACACATATAGGTTGCCTGGAAGAGATCGCTCTCAGCGATAAGGCTGCCCTTTATAATTCATTTATTTTATTATTTATTCTGTATTATTTCCTGTTTTTTGTCTAAACTAATATAATAAAGAGGAACGGTTGGATTTTTTGTTTGTTTATAATGAATAGGCTCCGAAACTACTGGACCGATTTGAAAAATTCTTGCACCGTTGGGAAGCCACACTATCCTCGGTGAACATAGGCTATATTATATTTTCAAAAAAGTTAGGGATCCGTACTAAAACAGTGCGAAGCCGGGAAGGTCCGCTAGTGGTAGGCAGGTCTTTCTATCTATCTAGCTTCTGGGGAAGAAAATATAATAAAAACATATCTCAGTATGTAATATATTATATATTGTATTTAATACCTATATCAGTAATCATCTCTCATCTAGTATGTATAGCACCCATAACAATAACTCTTGTTGCGCAGAGAACAGAGTGAATTGTAAGTTTTTTATTTTACATAAAATACACCTAGAACACCCTGCACAAACGTTTTCAGATCATACAAACATTTGTCCCAAGGCGGGAATCGAACCTGAAAGTATAGAGTTGGTGGGATGGGACCCTGTTATAGAATGCAAAATAGTTGGGAATTAAACTAAATAAATATACATTAATGATAATATTGAATTTTTTTTATTTTTTTATTATTTTATGTTATTTAATTGTATATTTAAATGGTTATGATTTTTCATCTATGTTTTTGTGTGATTTTTTTTGTTTTTTTATGTACACGTAATTAAGGCTGACTTCACGATTTTTTGTTCTGTTTTTCTGTAAAACATACATATATTTATAAGGATTCCTAATTGTTATATTAAATTTAAAAGGTATTGCGAGTGCCCGTCAAAACAATGTACAATGTATTATGGAATAAATAAATAAATACATTTATTCTAGAATCTTAACACTTACAACAAGAAACTTAGAACCAAAGCTTCAATATAACCACAATGTAGGTACCAAACTATTTCGTGGAATATTATAAAACAAATAAACATGAATAACCAGAGCCCATTCCAAATTCAAACTTTGAATCTCCCACAGAAAATAAAACAAATCTAACGAACGATCTATCTACAATACAAGCCTTTATGATTCCGACAATAATTCTAAATTCAAAACGTAACGTACATCATTACGCCTCCAATCTCGGAAGAAAACAAAATGATAGAAAAAAACTCGCTCTAAGGAACTGGTCTAACGGCCGTTGTTTTTGTCTCTGTCTCTATCGGCTATCTCTTTCTCGTAAGCGACAACGGACAACTTTATTATTATTAGAGAAGTTTTTTTCACAAAAGAAAGCAAAGTGCATTATGTAATGTACCAAAACTATTGAAAAACAAATTTATTTCTATAACAATAAAGATGTAGGTATTAGGTACCACAAGCCATTACTTTTTATTTTCAAAATTTTGGGTATACTTGCAGCTAGGTCTTAAAAATAGTTATTTTCTTAGTACATGCCGGATAAACACCCTCTAATCGATTTAAGTTTAAGTTCTCATTTTATGTAGATATTAACATTTTTTTTAGATTATTACAATGTGTTTTTCATTAAGCATTTATGTATATTGAGTCGCGCATTGGGGGGAGGCCTGTGTCCAGCAGTGGTCTGCTATAGGCTGATGATGATGTATATTGAGTCGCTATTTTTTAGTATATCTACTTTGATCTCTCAAAGTCTACATAAGGCATGCGACATTTATCACGATCGACATGTCGAAATCATAAGAATCATTGCACTTTACATTGCATAATACATAACAAACACAGCCACACGAAAAAATGTCGTAATATCCAACAAAAGTACAACAAATCTCCATAAAAGACATTTACCAGACTCCCTCTAAATTCTAACTCAAACATCTTCAAAATCAACATTACGACATGGCTGGATGTTGTGTTGACGTGTGCTGTGTGCTGCACTTGGCGGGAAAAGAGTAAACAATCCCTTTCTATTTACAAATTAAATCCTGTGTATCCAGCCAGTGGTGTACCGTTCGAAATTTAAACAGGGAGGAAATCTTTGAGACCATAGAGTAGCAAATGAACTAAGGTGGGACTACAAAGGTTTGAAATCTGAAATACTAAGGAGGTGGATCGCTGTAACATTGTCTAATATAACGCTTTACTATAGAGAAAAATAAATAATGCTGGACACTCAGAGTAATAAGACATAGAGTGATAATTTCACAAAACATTCCGCTCTAAGTTGAAGCCAAAAAACAAGCAATGTGTGCGTAAGCGGCACGTCATTACAAGAGCCGACACGCACACAAGTGCACAAATAATGTTGCAAACTATTAACATTTTCCCCATAAGGTAGGGAAATTGTAACATTTTGTAAGGAGTAAATGATTATCATATTTATCACTTTTCTGTTAGATGATATTTCATTAACAGAAAACTTCCTGTAAATATTATATACTCTAGGGGCGTGTTGAGTTAGCGAATTAGTTAAATAGATAGAAATAAATATTATGGCCGAAACATTTTCATACCTTTGTTGGGATAGCACCCTCTCGTAATTTGCACAAACCACCTTTCGTGATATGCTTGTCATTTTCTTAAAAATGTATAGAACATAATCATATCTAAGTGTATTTAGTTGGCTTGCAAAACTTTTCTTTGCAATTCCGTCTAAGTTTTTCAACCAATCGGGAAGCAACGGTTATTTTTCTTGTTATTTCGTTATGTTCTTTTTGTTACCCTACATATGTATGTATTATTTTGTTTGACATAATGTCAAAACAACATGAATATTCTTATTAATAAAGAACTGAACTGAAGTCGGATCAGAAGGAAATCTAAGAACGAATATAAAGACATAAATAAAACTAGGGTTCATCGTCTAATGAAACCAATGAAATTTTTATATTTAACGCTCCGACTACATCAACATCCGGACAGTCTGTAACAATCTATTTCCTTGCCCGTGAAAATAAAACAAATGTTTTTGATTTTTTATACCAAGCTTAATAGAACATAGGTACATATTCCACTTAAAAATCCGGGTAAGTTAGTAGGTAACCCTAATTATAGCTGGCAAATAAAAGTCCTACAAGTGTAAAGTAGAAAGATTAAACAAATAAGTACCTATGGGGGAAAATAATTTTTCTAATAGCTAGCAACATTTTTATGTAATGGCGTCTGTTATGTTTACGATTTATTTTTGTGCTTATACCAATGTTTTACTCAAGAATATAAGATGCCAGGTTGTATTTACCCGTGAAATGGAATCTTCTATTGTTTCTGATTATTATGAAAAGAGTTGTTACACCCTTTCACTGCACAATAAGTCATTATTATTAAAAAATTACGGAGCTCTTCCCAGTAGGTCTTGACCTTGAGCACTGACGTGTCGAGCGATGTACGTAGCCTTTAAAGGCTAACTTGAAATTGCGTCACTTCGCGTGCGCCTACTGCGGTTCTAAGCCTAGTTATTCTAAGGCTGGACAATCCACACAGCATCATCTAGCCTCAAGTTAAGCAGAGTTTGTGTTATGGGTACTAGTTAACTGATATACATTATACAATACATACATAGATAAATAATTTTTATGATACGAGTACATAGAAAATACTCAGAACACCCTGAACTGTCTACCGTCGCACAAACATTTCTTCCGAGGCGGGAATTGAAACCGCAACCTTCTTCGTCGCAGACGTCAAAAATTCGTAAGTATTAGAACACGCGGCAGCGTGTTCAAGCCAAGTTCAAGCAAAGGAACGCGCCGAGTGTATCATTACACGAACCACTTGGTGCCACTTTTGACCCTTCTATAACTCAAAACCTCTTTAACGTAAACACATAAAACTACGTGTGTTTAATTATATCCATAAGGACATGTAAAAGCCCAAATTTCATGAAGCTAGCTCAAACGGTTATAAAGATATGAAGGTCAAAAAGTCGTAAAAATTCACACTGACTGACTGACATATATATAGTACCTAAATCTAACCTACTTCCAGATGACCTAGAAGGATGAAATTTGGAATCCAGCTCGGTAATTGTGAGTAAACGTAGGAAAAAATCAAAAAATAAAAAAAAGTCAAAAAATAAGTAATGTTAGCGACGACGACCTTATGTCAATGGAATAAGGTTTAAATTAAAATAGATCCGCATTGCATAGAATAAGCAATAGTACTAAGTCTCCGATTGCGCCATAGAATACAGTGTAGTTTTTAGGGACCGGCCCGTATAATACCTACCTAGCTATGTACCTATGTCGAAGCATTGCATAGAATAAGCAATAGTAGGTACTAACGTCTCCGATTGCGCCATAGAATACAGTGTAGTTGTTAGGGTGCAGTGCAGTGACTTTGTAATAAGTGCGTAGTTGTATGTATTCGGTACAATAAACCGACACTAAGTGTTCTGAGGTGTTTTACTTGATTAAGATAAGATTAACATTAAATCTCAATACCTGCCTAGTTTTCTTTACAAAAAGTAATGATATCCCACCAAAACATAAATGTAAAAAAGGAGAGCCAAGTTCAATACAAAAATTATGATTGGCTGTGGGCTTCCCCGCAAAAAGAATGGAGATATAAATGAGTGCCAAGTCAAATCTATGTAGGTTAGATTTGACTTGGCCAGTTTTTATCAGAATTAAAATGTTGAATAACTTTATAAAATGACTGATGTAATGAAAACTGGCAAAGTCAAATCTAACCTACATATATTTGACTTGGCACTCATTTATATCTCCATTCTTTTTGCGGGGAAGCCCACAGCCAATCATAATTTTTGTATTGAACTTGGCTCTCCTTTTTTACATTTATGTTTTGGTGGGATTGCTTTTACAAAAGAAGTACCTAGACGCAGCGCTGTATTTTAGCGTTGAAATAAATTTGTTCCAAGAATATCCGCGGGAACTCTTTCATAAAAAGCACTCTTCAGGTACCGTAGGTGTGAAGAAAAACAAATCATTGTAAAAATAATGATCCGCCTTCTTGCGTATAGCCATAGACGAGACGTTTAGATGAGTTCTTAATTTGAATATTCGATTCGGGAATGCAGGTGGCCAGTTTCAAACAGGTTTACTTTATGAGTTTTCGTCTAGTCAGCATTTTGAGTTTCGAATGCGTAGGCGTTCAACGACTTAGTGGTCAACGGAACAGATAAGATGTCGTAAGGAGTCAAGATTTTAAAATAAACTTATTATACAATACAATAAAAAAATACTTTATTGTACACCAGATACAGATAATTACAAAAGACATTACATACGACTAGTGGGCGGCCTTATCGCTTAGAAGCGATCTCTTCCAGGCAACCTTAGGATGAAAAGAATTATGTGAATATAAGAAATGCAGGGGATTACCAAAAATAATAGATAGATATTATAGGTTTCTAGTTAGCTCTAGCTAGTTTCTACCTATTCCATCCGAAGGTTGCCTGGAAGAGATCGCTTCTAAACGATAAAACTGCCCATTGTACTTGTCGCATGTAATTTATTTTTTGAGCTACATCTAGAGCAGATACAATTAAGTATTTTTGTATTGTAGTTATATTTTTTTGATACCATCTGAAACATTTTTTTTTGTTTTCGTATCCGGCCACAATAAACACGTTTTGTTTTAGTTTAAAAACTTTATAATTAATTCAAGCAGACTAAAATATTACACGGAGTTAAAACATGTTCTAATCTTGAAATGAGATCACTATTTATTTTTAGCTTTTGGGCTAGGCCATTCAGTATTTTTTTTATATTTAATGTATGCTTGTTTTAAGGTATATAATACTATGGACCGTAGAATAAGTTAATTAAGATCTGTTACTTTACTATCCGACAGAGAACCAAAGTTATCGACATAGCTCTGAGAATTAGCAAGCTGAAGTGGCAGTGGGCCGGCCATATCTCGCGAAGAACCGACGGCCGCTGGGGCAAACGTGTTCTTGAGTGGAGACCACGACTCGGTAAACGTAGTGTAGGACGCCCTCCGACCAGGTGGGATGACGACCTGCGAAAGACTGCAGGTAGATGTTGGATGCGTCAAGCTGAAGACAGGGCGCCATGGCGCTCATTGGGGGAGGCCTATGTCCAGCAGTGGACTGCTATAGGCTGATGATGATGATGATGACTTTTCTATGAGCGGCAGTCGTTGGTTCTTCGCGAGATATGGCCGGCCCACTGCCACTTCAGCTTGCTAATTCTTAGAGCTATGTCGATAACTTTGGTTCTCTGTCGGATGTATTCGTTACGAATCCTATCCTACAGAGAAACTCCGAGCATAGCTCTTTCCATAGCTCGCTGAATAGGTAAAAAAACGCGATAAATACCCGTTGCATCAATACTTATAATTATGTGTACAGATCGAAGTTAAATACTTGACGACCGATGTGGCGCGGTGGGCGAAGGTCCGCTTGCAACGCAGGAGGTTGCTGGTTCGATTCCCGCCTCGGAATAATTGTGTGTACGATCTGCAGATATTTGTTCCGGGTGTTCTGGTCGTTATCTATGTATAATAAAAAATATCTATCTATGTAATGTATTGTTTTATGTATATCAGTTATCTAGTACCCATAACACAAGCTCTGCTTACCATGGGGCTATAATGCTGTGTGAATTGTCCAGCATTATTTATTTATTTAATATTTAGCTTCAAGTAAAGCCATATTTTATCTGAACCATAGTCCTTTACCAGTTTGTGACGTCATTTCCTATTACCTCACGCTAGAGGCATTATTCTAATATCTATGTGGCTTGAATATACACGTTTGGAATTCAACAGGCGCTACCCAAAGCTATCTCTGTGGCATATATTTTACACTAGCTGTTCCCCGCGGTTTCACCATCGTTAAACTCGAATTTCACTTTATTAGGTGATTTTTTTACACCTTGGGTTACATTACTGCAGTTTTAGTAAGGATCCCTAACTTTTTTGAAAATATAATATAGCCTATGTTCACCGGGGATAGTGAAGCTTCCCAACGGTGAAATAATTTTTCAAATCGGTCCAGTAGTTTCATAGCCTATTCATTTAAAACAAACAAAAAATCAAACCTTTCCTCTTTATAATATTAGTATAGATACCAGAACCCTCAACAAAAATCTCCAGATCGTTCCCAAGGCGGGAATCGAGCCCGCAACCTCCTATCACAGGCAGACCTCCGCCCACCGCGCCACAGAGGTCGTCAATATTAGACTGCGTGTGGCAGAAACAGTGTAGCAATAGACTTAATCGACATCTTTATCCCAACCACAAGATCAAGTGTTCTTAGATAATGCGTGACCAAAGAATGTAGGTGCGATAGAGAGATTACAGAGAAGGATAAAAAATAACGGCCGAATCACGTCCTTTAGTTTTTTTAAAGAGATTTCGTGGAGTTTTTGTGTTGGAACTGGTTACGGCGGAGATAGGCCATAGTATGGGCAAGACTGAGACCGCGTCTTGTTTCTGTGAAGAAAAGGCAATAATGCTGGACAATCTTCATCAAAGTAAGCAGATATTGTGTTATTATATGTGTTATATTTTATTTATTTTTAGATTTATACAGATTTTAGCCCATATTGCACCAGAATTATTTTACGGCGGAAATAGGCTATCATAGTAGTTATGGGCAAGACTGAGACTTAAAACTTTGAGTGCTGAAATCACACGGTATGTGTTTTCTACAAGTGACTAATATGCGTAAATCCACACTAGCGCAGCGGCTGAGAAAATACAGATCTTTGTGACTCAGCACAGCCGTAATGTTTTTCGAACGAAACGCATGTGCGGCGCAACACAACCGCTGTGTAGAGCGGCAGCACGAATTTTTTGGGTTAAAAAAAAGATCGCAGTCGTCGAAAAAACATCGCAGTCAAAGTGTTAAGATCTCTGCGTCTTGTTTCTATGAAGAAAGGGTATTAAATACTGGATAATCTTCACAGCAAACTTTTGATACTATTATGTTTATTAACGCAAAATCAAATCATGGTAAATATTTGACGTTCTCTGTGGCGCGGTGGGCGAAGGTACGCCTGCGACGCAGGAGGCTTCGATTCCCGTCTCGTCACAAATGTTTGTATTTGTTTGTATCTGCAGGTATTTGTTCCGGGTGTTCTGGTCGTTTTCTATGTAAAATAAATGTATGTAGACGACCGATGTGGCGCGGTGGGCGAAGGTCCGCCTGCGACGCAGGTGGTTGCGGGTTCGATTCCCGCCTCGGAACAATTGTGTGTATGATCTGCAGATATTTGTTCCGGGTGTTCTGGACGATTCATATGTAAAATAAATGTATATATTGTATTGTAAAAACTATCTACCGACTGTAGACATTTTGTCTCGCGGCGAGGAAATGAATCAAACCCGCAACCTGCGTGGCGGAGCTTCGCCCACTGAGGTCGTTTAAAAGTATAACTATAGATTGGAACAGGAAATTTGATGTCGAGGAACAACGTGGTATCTTGTGGTTACGGCGTACTCGAGCCGGGTAGTCATGGTAACCACAAACTAGGTCTATGCAACCCCATCCTACTAATATTATAAACGAGAAAGTTTGTTTGTCTTTTTCCTGTCCAGTGTATCTGTTTTTAAAGTAAAGTAAAGTAAATATTTATTGCATCAAATACATGTAAATAGTACATAGGTGGTGTATGTTTAAATAAGACACAATGTATTTCTGCCTTTGTGGCGTGCAAAATCTGGTTACAATAATTGTCACTTAATTTATGTACATACTTACATAAATAAATCGAATATAATAATTAATAAATTTAAATAAAACTGATAAATAATGAAAAGTTAGAGATGTCATTTGCTTAAATCTAAAAAATGTTTGTCAGTCATGAAATCATTTAATGTATTTATGTTAATTAATGTAAATTAATTATTAATTATTATTAATTAATTAATGTTAATTAATGTATTTATTTATGTTATTTATTTATTTATTATTTATTTATTTATTTAATCATTTAATGTATTTAATTATTTATTTATTTATTTATGTATTTATATTTTTATTTATTTATGCATTTAGCTTCCAAAGTGGCTTTTATCTTTCTCCGAAACACATAAGTTATAAACATACTACATAGTGGTTTCTTCTCACTTCTTCCACTGGTGGACAAAAATTTGAAGTGAACTATAAAATAATTTAATAGTATAAAATATGACCTGTCTAAGTGCTTATTTGTAAGCTTAAAGAAATAAAAACTTTTCATTTTCATTTTATGGTGTGCAATAAAGAATGTATTGTATTGTATTGTATGTATGGGTGTTTGATGTTGCTGATGATTTTAATCATTTGGCGTGTATTAAAGAACTATAAACCGGTTTCCACCAGCATTCAAATAATAAATACGAACCATCATATGAGCAGTCATGGTGATCAAAATTATCTTAGCAAACAATGCTCTAAAAGGTAGTATGCAAAGTTATAATTGACGACCGATGTGGCGCGGTGGGCGAAGGTCCGCCTGCGACGCAGGAGGTTGCGGGTTCGATTCCCGCCTCTGAACAATTGTGTGTACGATCTGCAGATATTTGTTCCGGGTGTTCTGGTCGTTTTCTAAGTATAATAAAAAATATCTAGGTATCTATGTAATATATTGTATTATGTATATCAGTTATCTAGTACCCATAACACAAGCTCTGCTTACCATGGGGATAGATAATGCTATGTGAATTGTCCAGCATTATTTATTTATTATTATTATAATTGCTAAGATGATCCTGAACACCCCGACTGCTCACATAAATATGAAACAATGAGTAGCATATTTTGAACACCTTGAGTGCTTACAACATGATGATGGTTCGAACTGCGTAAATCAATTTACTTTCATATTTTTCAGATCATTTTGACTACTCTAGACGCTATATCCATTTGACGCTGACTGTACTCCAAGTCTCCAACGGTAATCCATTTCACTCTCTCTCATTTCACTTTTATTATTACCTGTAGTTCCTTTCATTGTCCATTGACATACTTAATGTCCGGTGGGCTTCCGGTGACCTTGACAGCCTAATATGGTGTGTTTACCTAATTGAATATTAATCTGGCAGAGAGACATATTCAAACAGTTACATTTAGAAGATGGGTGGATCATTATCATCATCAGTCTATATTAGTCCACTGCTGGACATAGGCCTCCCCCAATGAGCGCCATAGCGCCCTGTCTTCAGCTTGACGCATCCAGCATCTACCTGCAGTCTTTCGCAGGTCGTCATCCCACCTAGTCGGAGGGCTTCCTACACTACGTTTACCGAGTCGTGGTCTCCACTCAAGAACACGTTTGTCCCAGCGGTTGTCGTTTCTTCGCGAGATATGCCCGGCCCACTGCCACTTCAGCTTGCTAATTCTTAGAGCTATGTCGATAACTTTGGTTCTCTGTCGGATGTATTCGTTACTCCGTCTCCAACGGTAATCCATTTCACTCTCTCTCATTTCACTTTTATTATTACCTGTAGTTCCTTTCATTGTCCGTTGACATACTTTATTGTACTTTATGTCCGGTTGGCTTCCGGTGACCTTGACAGCCTAATATGGTGAGTTTAGCCAATTGAATATTAATCTGGCAGAGAGACATATTCAAACAATATGAATAATATTGTTTACATAGTTTTCGTTTCTGCTTTCATCAAATCCATTCAGTAGTTTTTACGTGAAAAGGTTACAAACCTTCATCCATCCATACTTACAAACTTTCGCGTTTATAATATTAGTAGGATTATAGATCAAAAACACTGCTTTAGAAGAGATATAACCAGTCTACGTGAGCCTTTATAAATCTGTATCAATAAGAAATACATTCCGATACATACTAGTTAGAAAATGGAGGTAGAATCTCGCCCCATCGTAAGCGCACCCTTTTTGTGCGTGTGTGCAGAGATCTAGCGCTAATTTTTCTACATTATCGTCTAGGCTGAGCAGCATTAGGGAAACTACGCCAAGTCTTCTCGTCATCCATACCGCAATGCTTGAAAACTAAAGTTATCAACCAGTGCGTCCTACCCGTTATGACCTACGGAGCTGAGACGTGGACACTCACGATAGGGCTGGTCCACCAGTTCAAAGTCGCTCAGCGAGCTATGGAAAGAGCTATGCTCGGAGTTTCTCTGAAGGATAGGATTCGTAACGAATACATCCGACAGAACCAAAGTTATCTTGTATCTCGCGAAGAACAGACGACGGCCGCTGGGGCAAACGTGTTCTTGAGTGGAGACCACGACTCTGTAAATGTTGTGTAGGACGCCCTCCGGCCAGGTGGGATGACGACCTGTGAAAGACTGCAGCTAGATGCTGGATGCGGCAAGCTGAAGACAGGGCGCTACGGCGCTCACTAGCAGAGGCCTATGTCCAGCAGTGGACTATTATAGGTTGATGATCATGATAATGATTGAGGTGTATGTTTATAAAGCGAGCTCCTACACTCCAGCATTCAACTGGACGCACATTACGTAAGTCGCAGAGTGTAATTTCCCGCGCCTCACCGAAGGATGTCATTATTTTTTTTTAAACAGCTCTTCGATTGTCTATGGTTACGTCTCGTCCTTTTTTCTCTGAAGCTATTCCCATTAGCGGAGGGTAAAAAAGCGCGTTCTACTAGTTTGTTTTCCCATGACTTCTAATGTATGGAAACGATTTCTATCATTGATTTCATCATCGTCTCTCTACTATGTTTCCTGGGAGAAATCGCTGTCAGCGACAAGGCCGCCTATTGTACTGTTTATACAATACAATAACTCTTTATTGCACATCAAACAAAAACAGATACATAAGACAGGAGAAAGACAAATACAGAATGTGTTGTACAGTGGGCGGCCTTATTTCTATGAGCGATCTTTGCCAGACAACCTTTTCCTTTTTTTTTTGTTTATGAGTAAAATTTAGATATGGTTTTATTTTGTTGTTTTTAAGTGCAATAAAGTGTACACATTCATTCACTTATCATCTCACCAAATCCCTATATTGCCCAGTCTCTTCCTCGTAGTCATAACCACCTGGTCGGAGGGCGTCCTGCACTACGTTGGCCGAGTTGCGGCCTCCGCTCACCTATTAATTTGCTTCTCTTTAAATATTTTAGTCTTTTGCAAGTAGTCATCCCACCTGGCCGGAGGGCGTCCTATACTTGTTTGCCGTGTCGCAGTCCCCACTCAAGAACACGTTTACCCCAGAGGTTGTCGGTTCTTCGTGAAATAATGTCCGGCGAAAGACTGCAGGCAGATGCTGGATGCGGAAAGCTGAAGACGATATGGCGCTCATTAGGGGAGGCTTATGTCCAGCAGTGGACTATTGAAGGCTGATGATGATATTTTTATGATGTATTTTGGTAGAGAATACAACAAATCATTTTTGCTTTTGACATTCGAAATATAACATGCCAAAGAACGTTATTAAAAAAAAACTTGAAGAGTTATGGTTCCCCGGGCATGCCTTTAGTGTTACCTGAATACAGACAATTCTTCAGATCTCCCCGATAATAAGGACTTTTGTATCGAAAGGGAATCATTACTTGCAAAATTCAACGCAAAATGTTATTCATAAATAACATTTCACAGTAATTTCTTTAAACATCGCGTGTCCGTTCGAATTTGGAACGCTTTGTTCGTAAATCGAATTTTGTTTTGTTAATTTGGCACCACCTGAAGGATATGATTCGTAACGAATACATCCGACAGAGAACCAAAGTTATCGACATAGCTCTGAGAATAAGCAAGCTGAAGTGGCGGTGGGCCGGCCATATATTGCGACGAAACGACGGTCGCTGGGGCAAACGTGTTCTTGAGTGGAGACCAAGACTCGGTAAACGTAGTGTAGGACGCCCTCCGACCAGGTGGGATGACGACCTGCGAAAGACTGCAGGTAGATGCTGGATGCGTCAAGCTGAAGACAGGTCACTATGGCGCTTATTGGGGGGGGCCTCTGTCCAGCAGTGGACTATCATAGGCTGATGATGATGATAATGAATTTAGCACCGCATTCGGATTTCGAAATTCAAGCCACGAGTTGCCAGGACGGTGAGATTACCCCAAAACAAGGGTAAAAGCAAAAATCGATATCGTACAAAAAATATAATGAATTAAATGAGGCGTTGAATTGTCACTCTTATATCGCTAGGGGTAGGGGTTGTTTTGTATTAAAACTGTTTCGCGATAGGGCTGCCCGCAGGTGTTATCAAAGCCCTGATCAAATGCTTCTATTGTAACAACCCCCATACAATGTTGATATCAAATCCGCCATTTTTAATGTTGTGGCTATCCACAATTTATTTGGACACTTCAATTTGCAATCAATAAGATACTGTCACGGTTGAAACCATCCTCTTTTTTGTGAAAACCTTTTTAAAACATTAATATTAAAATACAATAGCGTATTCATGAGTGTCTATCTAAATTATTCTATTGATGAAATGTACAGCAAGCTTAACTAAACAGGTCGAAAAGGAAGCAGAATTTATCTTGAAATAGCGGAGGTATGCCTGCGGGTTTTTTTTATCTTGGCATCGCCAGGAAAACATATAATAAAACATGTTCATAGAAACAGTGCAAAGATAACACGAATTAACACTATACATTATTATATTTAAAGACCGATGTGGCGCGGTGGGCGAAGGTCCGCCTGCGACGCAGGAGGTTGCGGGTTCGATTCCCGCCTCGGAACAATTGTGTGTACGATCTGCAGATATTTGTTCTGGGTGTTCTGGTCGTTTTCTATGTATAATAAAAAATATCTATCCATGGAATATATTGTATTATGTATATCAGTTATCTAGTACCCATAACACAAGCTCTGCTTACCATGGGGCTAGATAATGCTGTGTGAATTGTCCAGCATTATTATTATATTATATTATTATTATTATATTGAATGTGTGCTCATAACAGGATTGCACAACATTTGCATTAAGAACACAAAACAAAAATTAGCCTGAATAAAAAAAAACTACAGTTATAAAGAAAATAGCGGTGTCTTTATTCTCTATTCTAGTCTACTTAGAGAAAATCTTCGTTAAATAAATAATGTTTAGTTCAGTTCAGTTCATTTATTCAGAAACAATTTATATTGTGTATGAATTAATACTTATAGCTACAAATAATTAATCTAAATATAATAAATTAAAACAAAAATAGGTTAGTGAATCAAAAGCATACGTAATAATAACTACTTTCGTCTGATAAATTCGTCAATAGTATAAAAACACCCCTTCAGCAATCGTTTTCGTAAATTATTATTAAAAATATTTGGCGTACAATTCGTACAGCATTATCTGTACTAATATAAATGCGAAAGTTTCGAAGGATTTATTTATTGACTAACGCCAACAGTACTCAATAGATCGGGTAACAAATAGCGCAGTAGAAGTAGGAAATGCATGCGCGTGCGCCGGTCGGTACAACCCCTCGAGGTCGTTAAACTCAACAGATGCGCGCACCCTCTGGCGCAGGGTACGTTAACGAACGCCATTGATTAGGTACATATCATTTAATTTACACTTATAATGACGTGTGGTACTGTGGATAAGCAGAGGATGGTATTGCCAACTGATGGTTAATAGGTCCCAATTTTTTATTTACAAAACATCACTCGCGTTTTTTATACATATAAAATAAATAAATAAATAATGCTGGACAATTCACACAGTATCACCCAAGATAAGCAGAGCTTGTGTTATAGGAACAAGATGAATGATATACTTAATACAATACATTACATAGATATTTTTTATTATACGTTGATAAAGACCAGAACACCCGGAACAAATATATGCAGATCGTACACACAATTGTCCCGAGGCGCGAATCGAAACGTGTCGCGTCGCAGGCGAACCTTTGCCCACCGCGCTACGGAGGTCGTCAAAATCAATAACACAAGGGACTTTAGTATTGTTAATTTAGATATAAAAGCAGCCCCTAGCTTCTACGCCAAGGTTTCAAAAATTATGATAACTAAGCCACTAGTATAAAAAGTGTAACATTTTCTACCATAAAGATTTGAGGTGGGTCCGATACGGGCGCATTGTGATTGAACCATAGACCACAATATTAAACACCCTCTTCTGTTTTGTCTATGGTCTTTTTTTGAGTGCTTCAGACGAGTGCTAGTGTTTTTGTGTAATAAATGTGGTAGAACAATACAATTCTCGCGGAATCTTGCGTAATAGTTGCCATAATTGGTAAGAATTAATCTGTGTACAAACTTTTAGAATATAATAATTTAACCATCAATCCTGTAACTTTGTTTATACATCATCATCATCATTCATCCTCAGCCTATATCAGTCCACTGCTGGACATAGGCCTCCCCCAATGAGCGCCATAGCGCCCTATCTTCAGCTTGCCGCAACCAGCATCTACCTGCAGTCTTTCGCAGGTCGTCATCCCACCTGGTCGGAGGGCGTCCTACACTACGTTTACCGAGTCATGGTCTCCACTCAAGTACACGTTTGCCCCAGCGGCCGTCGGTTCTTCGCGAGATATGGCCGGCCCACTTCACCTTGTTTATTCTTAGAGCTATAACAATAACTTTGGTTCTCTGTCCGATATATTCGTTACGAATCCTATCCCACAGAGAAACTCCGAGCATAGCTCTTTCCATAGCTTTCTGAGCGACTTTGTACTGAAAAATTATTATCTGTTTCTAATATTCCAACTGTCTCCATCACCCTTATCGTAGACAATCTACTCTACCCTATAAAATAAAACGCTAACGTATGTAACGTATACACAACGTGGTAACGGTGCGTCACGCTCCCGAGGTTACGCTCGGGGGTGGCACATGCGCGCGCGCAATCTACAGGGCAACGGCTCAATAGGCGTAGTGGACTATTCAACTAGCGACCCGCCCTGGCTTCGCACGGGTCCAAATGCATGTATCATCATCATCATCAGCCTATAGCAGTCCACTGCACATAGGCCTCCCCCAATGAGCGCCATAGCGCCCTGTCTTCAGCTTGCCGCATCCAACATCTGCCTGCAGTCATCCCCAACCAGGTGGGATGACGACCAAGACTGCAGGTAGAAGCTGGATGCGGCAAGCTGAAGACAGGGCGCTAATGGCGCTCATTAGGGGAGGCCTATGTCCAGCTGTGGACTGTCATTGGCTGATGATGATAAAAACGACAGCTCCTAACTAAAGCAGTGTAATGTAGCCATTGCGAAATGTTTATTATGATTGTGAAGTGTTGCCAGCCATTATCAATACGACCTACTTTATGTCGACATGAATTAATTTTAATTGGATTTTATTGAGATAAGAACTCCCACTCCGCAATAATTATAATATACTAGCTGTTCCCCGCGGTTTCACCCGCGTAAAACTAGAATTTCACTTTATTAGGTGATTTTTTACAACTCGGGTTACATTATTGGAGTTTTAGTAAGGATCGCTATTTTTTTTTTAATATAATATAGCCTATATTCACTGGGGATAGTGCAGCTTCCCAACAGAGAAATATTTTTTCAAATCGGTCCAGTAGTTTCGGAGCCTATTCAATACAAACAAACAAACAAAACTTTCCTCTTTATAATATTAGTATAGATTTTGTTATGCATTTATCTTGAGACTGTAATAATTTTAGTTTGTGATATCTTTGTGACCTTTTTAACGGACTCCAGTTTCATTCAGACATTATTTAGCACAACCTTGTTTTTTTATTAATAACAATAATCAGTAGGTTAAGTACTGTGTTTAGCGTAACTTATGCGTAATCTCGGGAACTAGGTGAGATAACATAATTAAGTATAAGCTCTTGATCTATATCGAAACTACACATTGATTTATCTATACTAATATTATAAAGAGGTAAAGTTTGTAAGGTTAATCTCTCAGGAGGGTAATCTCTGGATCTACTGAACTTATTTCGAAAATTCTTTTACCAATAGAAGGCCACGTTATTTTTGAGTAATAACCCGAAAAATTTAAAGATACTTTTTCGTGAATAAGTTATACATTACTCTACGTTAATCGCAAAATGTTTATGAATAAATGTCCACCCGGGCGAAGCCGGGACGGGGCGCTAGTTGCAAATTAAAAGGCTTTTATGAGGATCTATTATTTCGCAACTTGAGTTCATTTCATGATGACATCAAATAAGTCTCTGAATCTCAATCATCGTACATCGATTTGAGGTTTTATCAAAAAATTTAATGAAAGAATTGCTACAAGAAAGCTTTACGGCTATTGTTTTCGAGAAAGTTGAACCTGGAAGAAATCGCTCTTAGCATGAGGCCGTTCATTGTGCATCTTTACCTTTGTTTGTTCTTTACTGTTATTTTTGCTTTCTTCATGGGCAATAAAGCATAATTTTGTATTTTATTGTTCTGTAAATTCTGCAGGGTTTTATGTACAAAGTGGTTTTCATGGGGCGCGATGAAATAGATTTGCAGACAGTGCTCCTTCTCTACAAAGATTAATTAGAAAATACAACGTACTCTACGCGCCAATTTGTAGAGTCAAAGACCTCAAAGACAGGCGTAATGTTCCATTCTTGATTTCCCTTTCACTGAACGAAATGAAAACTTTCGCGCTATTTTCTCCGACCATAGACAAGTTAAGGTTATGGACCTCAGTCAAATTTCAAGGCTGCCATGACATGACGTAATTCACAAATGGAGGTTAGGACATTTAAATATTTTTTGCGAGCTTTTTATAGCTTTATCGGTTAGATTCTGGTTAGATTAGTCAAGTATAAGCGATAAATAATATTTAGTGATCGAAATTATCGATTTATAGTATGTACGCGCACGCAATAAGCATCTATACCTAGGTAGGTACCTAAGTACCTACCTAGGTATAGATGCTTATTGGTCTGTCTGTTCTGTATACCTATGTATATACCTAGGTAAGTTCGGTCGCGGTCGTTGACTCTAGCAGGGTAGTTCGTTTCATGGTAATTTTTGATATTCGAATAGTTTTAGGTTATTATATAGGTTAGACAACATTAAAGACCTAACTCGTATTACAAGAAGTTCCTATGTAAGTTCAATTTCATAGAATAGGTAGAGTACCATAGGAAAGGAAACCTACACGTGTAAAGCCTTTTCTTACTTTATTACATCTTTTGTATAGCAAGTTAGCAGATTCTCATACCTACATATTTCGCTGCTTCATCTTTCACATGTTTTACCTAAGTAGAGCAAAAATATTTGCTCTACACATTTGGTTATTAAAAACTTACCTATAGTAACCTAGAACAGCTTTCATCTGAAAAAATCTGAAGATGTCTCTTGCTAAGAAATGAAACTTGAAGATAAACCAATTTTGTTGTTGACTCGCTTACATTCATAATGAATGATCTTGGTAAATATAAACTATGCTTTGGCAAGTAGGCACTCCTGTCTGATCCCGAATTCTTCCTTGCCGATTTCTAACCATATTACGTGCTTTACATTCATATTCTACACTCATTGACAAAAACAAAACAACCTCTGTCATTCAAAAAAATATGAAAGAGGTTGGAATCCAGTTGGATAACCAATAAGAAAACTCCTTACAATAGAACTTACCCAGAACACTGGCAGTCGTTCTCACAGTTCTGCTGCATGCTGTTTTCCCCCCACATTTTGTCACAATGTTCGTAACACTAATAATAAAATAATCACAAGTCCATGTTTACCTAATCAGCCGGGTAAGAAACAGCTGATTGTTCTATATTTAAATTTCGATGGCAAGCCGCGTGATCTCCCCTCTACGGTCGGCCGGCAACTGAAAAAAGGAGTGAGTGAAATGAATTAATGAGTGAGCAATTCGGGTTCGCGCGCGCTTTTCCCCTAAATGTTGCCCTATCTAAGTTCGTTCCCGGAGGGAGACGGAATATTGGTAGGCACATAGGAAATATATCACATAATGGTATTTCTGTTACCTGCCTGCCTACGTAATCGGAAAAACAGTGATCAAACTTGTAAAATAGACGAGATAAAATATTTGTCTAAGCTTACCGAAGATCTTGTTTTGTTAATATTTTTATTTTAAACTGGTAACAACTGCTTTCGACCCCACCTAACATTTGCTCATACTACGTAGTCCAAATTGAACTTTAAGCCGTCACCTTACAGTTTGTTTTCCACGAATCCTTTTCGATTAGTAGAAGCAATAACAAAAACCATATGATTATGTAGGTAGTAAGCATGAACCTTTACCTAAACGAAATAATTATGTATTTATTTAGATTAATGGTGGTAGTAGGTACCTTCTGTAACCGTAACCATGAGTAAATTAACAGGTTATTCAGCTATTTTAATAAAAGGTTGGAGATTGAACGCATTGTTTTTTGTTACACCACCAAGCAAGACTACGTTTGCCGAGTCGCGGTCTCCACTCAAGAACACGTTTACCCCAGGCGGAGTGATTTAATGTTATGAAACGAAATTCAATTAATATTATCTACATTTCGTAAAGCTTTACTAGCACAGGTATTAACATTACTTAAAGGAGGGTCACATATCACTGAAATATATTAATTAATTCAAGTTAAAGCAATAAACTATTTGATTAACGATTTAATTATTTCATCATACTATTTTATTTTCTAAATTTTGTAAAGCTGCAAGCGCAAGTTCTATGGTAATACCTACAATTTACTAGGTAGATAGCTGAATTGAATAAATATGTGGCTTTATCAAAAGTTATCACAGAACTTATTATAAATTCTTATCATGCTATCAAATTCTATCAGCTGAGTAACAAGTACGTTGGTGCCTATTTTAACG
This sequence comes from Eupithecia dodoneata, assembly GCA_947044415.1. NCBI lineage: Eukaryota > Metazoa > Arthropoda > Insecta > Lepidoptera > Geometridae > Eupithecia > Eupithecia dodoneata. The sequence continues at coordinate 5,349,248 of OX345684.1, forward strand.
CGTTCTACGAATCCTAAAGCACTCATAGGATTCTAAATTTACGATAAAAACAGACGGACAAAGAGCTTGCTTCGGCAATTTATAAACGCTGAGAGTTTGTCACTATACCAAGAAGCCAATATGAATAAAAGTCGATACTAATAAGGCAGTACTCCTGGACTCGGCACGTATCGTGAGGAAACCATACACTGGGCTCCAGAGTGAGTCCCATTTACAAATAAAATAAATAAATAAATAATGCTGGACAATCCACACAGCATTATCTAGCCCCATGGTAAGCAGAGCTTGTGTTATGGGTACTAGATAACTGATATACATAATACAATACATTACATAGATAGATATTTTTTATTATACATAGAAAACGATCAGAACACCCGGAACAAATATCTGCAGATCGTACACACAATTGTTCCGAGGCGGGAATCGAACCCGCAACCTTCTGCGTCGCAGGCGGACCTTCGCCCACCGCGCCACATCGGTCGTCAATTACTTTTGTATCCTAGCGTAGTATGATTTGTTTAAAAATTAGCTGCGCCTGCGGCTTCGCCCGCGTGTAAATCTATGTGTCAAATGGATTGTAAACGTTACTTTTGAATCACTCTATCTATTTAAAAAAACGCATCAAAATCCGTTGCGTAGTTTTAAAGATCTAAGGACAGACAGACAGCGGGAAGCTACTTTGTTACGCACTATGTATTGATACTTACTTAAATATATATCTAAATGAAAAATGATATTACATGAGTGAGTTAAAATAAATAATAAAATTTAAAATCAATAATTAATTAGTTAATTTGCATTATACACTTACCATTATTACTCATTGGGGGAGACCTATGTCCAGCAGTGGACTAATATAGGCTGATGATGATACACTTACCAGCAAGCCTGCGTACAAACGATAAGATGCCAATTTAATGTGTATATATATTTTTTTGTTTTATCTGTGGTCTGCCACCCGTGTTGACACGCGCCAATGATTCTGTCAGAAAACCAGCGTTGCTCTACTTCTTGTGGAGAAGTAGAGCAACATTATGCTGAGACAGGACCTATTGGTTCGCATTGTAGAGTCGCTTGTTGCTATTTTTATATATACGTAGTATTTTTTTTTTATTTCTTTATGTTCTTATTTACCTATATAATAATATGTAACAAGCTGTACCTACTTGTGAATCAATAAATGTATTTTCTTTCTTTTCTTTCAAACAACCGGCAACCATCTTGGTTATCGAAAACTGAAAATCTGATTCCGAAAAAAGCGAACATTGTTAATGCGTCCCATTTCTAAAGTTCGATGTTAAAACCTTGTAACGCATACTAATGACTTTTTAATAATAATTTTACGAGGCTTTTGATGAGAGAAACAGAAGAAATTATTATTTTTGACTTAAATCGTGGCCATACACGTTCAAAAATTCAGGTGGGATGACGACCTGCGAAAGACTGCAGGTAGATGCTGGATGCGTCAAGCTAAAGACAGGGCGCTATGGCGCTCATTGGGGGAGGCCTATGTCCAGCTGTGGACTAACATGGGCTGATGATGATGATATAAAGTACAAACCGTTACGTTATCAGTCGTTATTTCATAGGAAGTATAGATAACAGCCTCTCCTATGAGATATGCCGAGTATTTTACTGCCTATTGTCGCTTTATCAGATTGGCGGGACACCCAGCAAGTGAACAGTTTTGGGGCCACACACTGGGCATAGAAGGTGGACTTAGTGCCAGCGATTTATACCAGCTAACCTTATATTTATCTGACTTCAAAAAAGGAGGGATTTTCTATGTTTGGCTGTATGTACCTATATTATTTTCATGCATGTTCGTTGATTTAGATGATTATTTTGCAGTTTTAATAAAGATGATATAAAAACTCCCGAACATAGAACCTTTTTTGAATTTTTTGAGCCGGTGTAATAGAATGGCAAGCATCTACTATCTATGGTAGAAACTGTAGAAAGCTTCCCACAATATTTGTAGGTAAGGTAAAGAAAACAATACTCAATATATTTATTGTAGTCTTCACACTGGCTTAATGAGTAGGTTCTTATGTATAGATTAGTATCACAATGTGAACCCTAATGGGCGTGAACAACAAGGGGAAGGCAGACCGAGGTTGTTTTTAGTAATATAAATAAATAAAAAAAATCAATAAATATTTATTTATTGAAACAATTGTTTTTGTAAATACTAAAGTACTGTAGATTAACAATAGGTACCTAAATAAAGTACTATCGTGAACCAGAATTCTGGTTTAAATCTAGATTTTAATCTAGAGCATGCTCACCGCCCTGACTTTGTATAACCCAAGTTAGTCCTTCAAAACCTGTAACTCATTAGACTTAAACTAAAAAAAATGCAATGCTCATTTCTGGTTCATGATAGTATTTTATTTGGGTAGGTACTGTAAGTACTGAAGGAGGTAGCTGAAGCTAAAAGACCAGTCGGTAGACCGAGAGTACACTTCAAGGATTCTGCTAAGCGTATGTAGTCGATGGCGTATTATGACTCGAGAGCTGGTATCTGGCGCAACGCATCAGCATTGTCATACAGCGGGGCAATGCAGCCAGCGTCGTCGCGGGGACGCGCGACTGGTATTGATATTACGGATCAGTGAGATAACTGTAGATTGTTTGCAACAGTTTGCAGATAGCTTAATCGTTTCAACTGTAAATACTAAAAATCATTTCAATTGTAAATTTCTACTACTACTAGTTCTCAGTTCTTTCTATTATATATAACCTAGTCTGACTCAAATAATATTCGTACAAGTACTTTCCTTTTCAAAGTATGATAGTAAGGCACCTACTAAAGGTCTTTAAGTAATATTATGTGTACATAAATACCTATGTAAGAGACCGGAAGGCAACTTGTTTCAAGAAACAGTCAACCTCTGTCAAACTAACACAAAGATTTAAAAAAAAATACGGTGAGTGAGCCGACAAAGCGAAAGATATTTTTTTTTCGTACCATTTTTTAAAATATTACAATAAGGCGCCAAAGATTAGTACCTCATTAGAACAGTTAGGTAGCCTTTAGAAATGTGCATTATTTTATGTATTTTTAAAACTTAGGCGACAATTCAACTTCTTAAATATAGTACATTAAAACAATACAATACAATTATACTTTATTGCATATCAATTAAAACAGATACACTAGACAGGAAAAAGACAAATACAGAATGTGTTGTACAATGGGTGGCCTTATCGCTCAGAGCGATCTCTGCCAGGCAACCTTAGTACAAGTTTAATAATGTGTTAAAGGTGTAACAAATTATCAAATTTAGGTTCGTACCTAATTATAATTATATCTTCCGTTAATACTCGTTAGGTCTCTCGTTTGACGACCGATGTGGCGCGGTGGGCGAAGGCCCGCTTGCGACGCAGGAGGTTGCGGGTTCGATTCCCGCCTCGGAACAATTCAATACACTTCAGTTTGTTTAATAATTCTTAGAGCTATGTCGATAACTTTGGTTCTCTGTCGGATGTATTCGTTACGAATCCTATCCTTCAGAGAAACTCCGAGCATACTCTTTCCTATAGCTCGCTGAGCGACTTTGAACTGGAACAAAAAAACTGAAATTAGGTAGTTAATAGGAAAGCACTATGCACGCACCTTACCTAGCACATAAGTAAATTTCAGCAAAAAGATTTTCGAACCCAAACCCGTAACCAATAGATTCACCACTCAATACATTCTGAGAAACACCTAATAGCCTGATAATCTTGCCGTCATCCATTCAAAAAACTTTATCTATCAAGTGACTAGTAAACAAAAAACTGACTCTCTAAAACCGACCTTTTTGCTATCTCTATAGAGTATAATTTGAGAGTGACGTGACATTGACACTTGACAGTCTAGTAAACAAAATACTAACATTCTAAAACCAACCTTTTTACTATCTCTAAAGAGTATACATTTGATAGTGAAGTGACGTTGACAGGATGCAAAAGCGCGCGAAACCAAAGGCCGTTACGGTACCGTTCTGCGGGCGTTAACTTTTCAAATCTGGAATGTATGGTTCCCGACTCCCGCCAAAGCGAGACAATCACTTTCTTGTTGCGTAAGAGAACGTCTTGAACCTTATGTTGAGGTAGTAGAGTTCAAAATGTAGATACTACAAATGTATAAGTAAGTTTGTTGCAATGACACGGACATTAGAAGTTTTTATTGAGTTTTAAATAGTTTTAGAATAATTTTTGCTAAGTTCTTGTTCTTACTTAGCGGTACGTACCTTCTTCGTTTACGGTTGGTGCTTTGAGTACCTACTCATCTACCTAAAGTAGTAAGTACCTATATTATGTACTTACTACGTAATTAGGTACCTATTTAGTTACCTGCTTAGGTACCTACCTACATATTATGTTTTTTAGTAAATAGTTAGGTGCTCTCATTACCTCTCATTATCTTAAATTTGTAACCAAATTTCAACACAGATAGGTTTCACTCAGAGGCAAATCATAAATAAAAAAATATTAAAAATCTTATTTAACTTTAAGCATAGATTATACAAAACTTTAAAAGACATTAAACTAGGTAATCCTACTAATATTATAAACGCGCAAGTTCGTATGTATGGATGGGTGTTTGTTACTCTTTCACGACGAACCTACTGAAACGAACGGGCTGAAATTTTGTATGCAGGTAATTCCAAGCCCGGAATAAAACATAGGCTACTTTTTATCATAGAAATCAGTTCCCATGGGATATAAAAATATAAATAACCTTAAAGCATTTCTATAGCAACAACGCGTGCGAAGCCGCGGGCAGAAACTAGTATTACATATAACTAAGAGATGTGTAAGTGGCTTGTTTAATCTATAACCTAAATGTATATTTATAAAATATACATTCTCCACACACATCCTGATTATTTCAGACTCTGAATTTATCAGAACTACATATCTTATAATTACTTATAGCTATAGTTTTAGTTTCATCTTTTTGAGCATATAAAATAAAAACACCGGAGGAGACAGAAAAACAAAGGAGGTAGATAGGTAAGGTACTTATATATAATAGACCTTCACATCACGAACAATATTTTCAATACCTACATTAGACCTCCTTGAACAATAATTTCATTAGAGAATAAAACCTAACCTAACCGCACACGAACCTTCATGATAAAAATACCTAGCTAATTTTATCTCATTCACTAAAAAGGTTAAACAGAACTAGAAACGAACCTGTCCTGTAAAATTACGTCACTTTTTGCACGAAAATACAAAGCAAAAGCAACTCTACCTCAACAAGATAAGACACCATTTGCAAATCACCGCCAGTTATCAGTAAGGCCATTTCCCGCGCTTTTTCATGAGGTCATTGTCGGTCAAGAAACAGGTATTCCCTTGAGAACCATTTTAAATTAAACCTTTTTTAATAAAGAAATAAGGTTGATTTTACTTCAAGTTAGATAAATTTCTCACGATCGACTTGTATGTAATGCAGCAAAAAGTTATATCTCCGTTTGTAATGGATTTTGTTCGCTAAAGCAAGTAATTACGGTATATTTTGCGTTAGCATGGAAAAGCTTAGAATCTTGTAGGTATTTAGTGATCTATGGCTAAGTTGTAGCTAAGTTTTAGGATGAACTAACTTAAACACCGTAGTACTCAAATTTTTTTTAAATATTAAATACATAAGTTATTCGAAGATAGATTGTGTCTAGGTTTTAGCATTTTACGAAATTTTTCTTAGGTAATAATGTACTTATGCTAATTAGGTGTACCTACTTATGAACCTACCTTATTCGATTTTTTACTTAATCCAGCAGGATATAATTTCATAATATTAGACCTTGAAATAAAAGTTAAAAAACGGTTCTTTTAATGCGTTAATAGTTTGGACATATTATAGACCATAATGTATGTTTCAAGAGTGTTTAATATTTTTATTTATTTTATTTTATAATTTTGGGAAAACTAACAGCTAGGTAACTAAATACTAAACAAAATGTGTAACTAACGGCTAATTATAAGTTTCCACAGATATAAGAAAAAGATACTAAAGTTAAATACTAACAGTCGAAAAAGGAAAAAGACAGCACATTTGGTTGAAAATACAATTAAGTAACATTAAATACTTAAGCAAAGAAAAAACTACTCAACCAGCGTTTAAGACGCTTGGTTGATGTATAAGTACATAGTTACTTAATCATTCATATAAGCGTTATCGTAGCGTTGGTGATTCTTATAATTTTGGTTTTATCAGGCTAATCTTCAATGTTTTTATCTACCTATGTTAGTCTCTAAGGTATTTATTATAATGGGCCATATAAGTTACTTTGTACACTTTCTTTGTTGTCGGATTATTTCAGGCAGTTATTATGCCTAATGTAACCTGCCTAGGTAGTAGGTATCTACCTCACGTTCAAGTTAAATTTATTCATATTAAATTGTCCTTGTCTAGTAATCAATGAAGAGTCAGAAATTTGATATTATTATGATTTTTAAATACCTAAACACTGACTGAGGTTATTGAAATATTTATTGGGGTCATGAAATGTCATCTATTCGTAGAACATAGAGACAAACATATATTACGAAGCGGTCTAGTCTTGGTAGGTAGGTAGGCAAAAGTAACCAACGAACTATAGCACCTCTTTTGATAAAACTTTTTTGAGCGTTTTTATTTTTATGACAGTTTACAAGTAGGTTGCGTCCTATACCTACGGAGCTGAGTCGTGGACTGGACACTCACGATAGGGCTGGTCCACCAGTTCAAAGTCGCTCAGCGAGCTATGGAAAGAGCTATGCTCGGAGTTTCTCTGAAGGATAGGATTCGTAAAGAATACATCACGACAAAGCTCTAAGAATTAGCAAGCTAAAGTGGCAGTGGGCCGGCCATATCTCGCGAAGAACCGACAACCGCTGGGGCAAACGTGTTCTTGAGTGGAGACCACGATTCGGTAAACGTAGTGTAGGACGCCCCCGACCAGGTGGGATAACGACCTACGAAAGACTGCAGGTAGATGCTGGATGCGGCAAGCTGAAGACAGGGCGCTATGGCGCTCATTGGGGGAGGCCTATGTCCAGCTGTGGACTGCTATAGGCTGATGATGATGATGATAAGTAGGTCGGCCGTTAGGCATAGGCAGGATCCATTTTTAAACACTGTTGCGATCAAAAATTCGTATCTAACGATTGAAATCTTTGGTTGCGATAGTTTTTTTGTTGTATCCAAGTGTGACGTCACAAATCTAGACCTCCAGAAAAAACAAAAGGGAATCGCGCAAGGTTTTACGAATTTATCATATCAGGGCTATACAGATAGGTTATTTTTTTTAAAACCTTAAATAACATCAAGTCTGCTAAAATAAGTAGCGTACATTAAGTCCTAGATTGAAAGATAAAAAGAAAATTTGTTTTTACAATGCACACACACTTAAATAAAAAAGGTTTTAGAAGCTAGGGATGCGTTTATCAAACCTTACGTAGCTATAGCTACTACAGCAGTTAGCCTATCATCGATTAGAGATTATAGGTTTGATGAAGTAACATAGCTGATGATGATGTAGAAACTGAAGATTCTATGCTTCCTTTTGAAACTATCATGATTATTAATACTAAAGTTATTTAAAACGGGATATTTACCATGATTTGATTTTTAAGTTTTCCAATATTTCGGCACAGTTCCATGCGCCATGTTCACGGAGTAACTGATTACTATAACTGATACTGGAAAACTCAAAAATCAAATCATGGTAAATATCCTGTTTTAAATGACTTTTAGTGTTCTATGCTTCCGTCACTATAATATTATTAAGAAGGATAATAGTAGACCATTAACTGGCAAGAACTGCCAATTCCTCAATAACCACTCGACACAGTCTAATACAAACCGACATCCTCAAAGCCCTTCAATTATACCTTTTTGCAGACCACCATAAGTCAAAACGTATAGTTTCGCCTGTCATCCGCCCCGACTCTATCTTGACCAAAACCTACGTTAGGCCTCCGGAACTACCTGCTAGGGCGAGGAAGAAAAAAGTTGGCAAGGGTGAGTCGTGTGGCAAGGCTTGGGTTCCGCATCTTCAGTTGATCGGTACAGCAGCAGGTCAATTCAGATTTATGAGCCACTAGCTGCCCCCTGCGGTTTCACCCGCGTGGTGATAGATATTCTGGATATTATACAATAGGTATATCTTTATAAATTGTAGCCTATGTGTTATTCTAATGTATAAGCTATATTATTGTAAAGTTTCATTAAAATCCATTCAGTAGTTTTTACGTGAAAGAGTAACAAACATCCATCCATCAATACAAACTTTCGCGTTTATAATATATACATAAGTAGGACTAGCGGCTGCGCGTATAAATCTATGTGTCAAATGGTTTATAAACCTTCCCCTTGAATCACTCTTATCTATTTAAAAAAAACCGCTTCAAAATCCGTTGCGTAGTTTTAAAGATCAAAGCATACATAGGGACGACAGACAGCGGGAAGCGACTTTGTTTTATACTGTGTTGTGATATCGTCACCAATACAGATTTATTCTAATGCGGCGGAAGGCTGGTTAATTCAGATGAATTGATGCAAAAATGACCAATCAGCCTTTCGCCTAATTGGTTCATTTTCTATTGTTTTCTATGTTATACAACCGTAACAAAGTCTGTCGATCGTTGCCCTGTGGCGCATCGAACCAGTAAGCTACTGTGTCGCAGGCGGATCTTCGCCCACCGCGCCACAGAGGTCGTCAAATGTCGTCAATGATGATTTGATAATAAGATAAGTAATTATGTAGGTAACGTACTATAGTCTAGACTAGATTTAGTTATTTTGGTTTTATTTTCTTCGCTGTAATCGTATTTATTTGTATTGGAATTTTTGTGTTTCCTATGGAGCTTTGTTGTCTGGAAATAAAGAATTTGAATTGGATTGAAAAATAATTTGGTGATTTAAAACTTTAGAGCATTTAGATTGAAATTTAGATGGATATTAGAGCCGACAAGTTTCTAAGAGGTTAAGCCGTTTTTTTTAGCTTTAAGTCTTACCATTACATATGTAAATGTATAAGTATCATAGAAGTTTGGTCTCTCTATACTACATACATCTGATATGTAGGTACTTCGTAAGTACCTATCGAGATTGGTCTTTTAAGTAATCTCCTATGAAAAAAACGAGTTTAAAATAATCCCCACAGCATCTTTGGACCATATGATTTGAGGATCTCTAATTGTCAGCGGTACCTACCAAGCCGCTCTCTTTCTAAGAATATGGGGCCGGAATGCAACCTGTTTTGTGGACGACGCGAAAAAAGGCGCGCCACGAAAAAAAACATGGCCGCTCTCAGCTGATTGTCGATGTAGACGTATTGAGGCGCCCCCCTACCATGTGACTACATTCCAATGAGATGTTATACGTTATGTTCTATACTTGTGATTGCTAGGTAACTTACCTATAACTTAGCTCAACTTAATACATAGTTACAGGTAGAATAAATCGACACAGGTTAGCCCTGCCCTCGAGTTTATTTCGGGTCTCTAGGTTTTGAAGGAATAAAACTTGGCTAAAACATAAATAAGTCTAATGACTGGGACCTTTCATAGGTATAATGCGTAACACTTTTCCTAGGCATCTACAGATAGGTACACAAGATGCGTAGGTTATAAATTACATTATTATATTTAGTTCAGCAGTTAAGTGAGAACCAAGTGCTTAATAAGGCACTTTTATCTAAGCTATTTGTAATTAATAAATAATCTATCTCTCTCTATCTAGTTATAAATATTCTATTATGGGTCTTATAGTCAGTTCTAAGACAACTGGGCTAAGGATTTGCCTGGATATAGCTTTAACTTAGTTTAAACATAAGAATAAAACGACAAGAAAACGATATCAGCTGTCGCCGCCCAACATAGTACAGGGGACCGGCCAGACTTGTTTTGCCGCCCAGCTGATTGGCGCCGAAATCGGCAAACAATAACCTAAAAGCAACTCTTTGACCTGCTTCACAATGTCTATTGTCACCAAAATAATGTATTTTTACTGCATTTTACAACAATAACCTTTTTTTATTTGCTATTCTGCTTGAAATGAGCACGTAATTTGAATGTTCTCACGTGTGCATCAGCTGTTTTGGCGCGAACGCCATTTTTCGCCGGAACAGGTTAGGTTGCTAAGAGGTTTTACTGGGTTTTACAGTTCTGCGATACATACAAAGCTGGAATGACCTCCAAACTGAGGTTAAGGTTAGGTTAGGTACATTTACTTAGCTGGAGATGGTACCTACTGTCCACGATCTTATTCATCCATGGTTATCTGGTAGAGATAGCTCTTGAGCGATAAGACTGCCAATTGTAACTTAGTTTTTAAGATGTTATTGTAAACAGGTTCTTATATTCCTATTAAGTGTGCAATAAAAGTATTTTCTATCTACTTATCTATCTTGCATGGACATCATAACTTTAGACAACTTTACAGATGATTTTGCAAAATCAATATATTTTATCTCACGTTAAGCAGTAGGGACCTAGTACCTACCATTGCTCGGTGATGCTTTGTTAACTAAACTACTCGAAAAAACCTATTTGAAAAGTATCTACTTAAAATTTTTTTTTTGTTTTTTTTTTTATTTAAGTACTTTTCACATAGGTTTCTATAAAAAATTGCTGTATCAGCATTATTACATAACTTTACTATACTTCTGCAGGTCGCATCGCTTCATCATAATGTGTTACCAGCACCTTATTTGTTTTTCCAATAAAGACTCTTTTTACCTTTTCAAAATAAATATAGGTAAATTCTATAACTATGCTGTGTGTTGGCCGATATTAGGTAACTTCTCGTCTATTGACAGAGTCTTCGAGACAGGAAAACTGAAGAAGCCTATACACTGCGTAGTGATGCAATAAGAAGTCTGTAGATAGATAGGTACCTACTTAATATTCAAAAATTGCAGAATATCTCAGTAATATTTGGTAAAGTTTGTTGTCAAGGTTCTTCTAATTATTTAATGACGAGTAGGTACATCGCCATCTAGGAAGAAGTTGAGTAGGTACATGTAGGTATACCTAATTACAACATTTTGCAGCCCTAATACAACGGGTATTTATCGCTTTTATTAACCTATTTTGCCCCAGGTTTCAACAGGTTTAGGTACACAAAAAAAAAATACCGTTGTATTAGTGCTTATAATTATTTTACTGTAATAGCTGACAAAATAAATGATAGATAGATAGATGAAACGTTTATTTGGTACTAATAACACACACATACAATTAACATAGAGAAAGATACAATATTAAACTAAATTACCATAAAACAATTAATAAAACGAGCAATTAAAATGGCTCCTAAAGTACTTACTGTAGGTAAACAAACATGTGTGTGTGTAAATGCGCAGTTATTAATAATTTATCTGAAAGAAAGTTTTTATTTTTATTTTTTAATAGCTAGGTTTAGCCTCCAAGGGTCGTGGGAGCATTCTAATGTCATTGTGCAAACCTGACAGTGACAAACGTTCAGGTGGATAACCAGAAATCAAGTGATCCTCTTTGTTATTTCTTAATATTATCCCGCACAATAGAGTTTGAATGACCGAGAAAAAACCGTGTAAAAATCAGGTGGGCTTGCAAGGGCCAGGTCAATATGTTGCGGTGGTGTTCGACGGGACTTTGGACTGATTTTAGTTCTACTAGTTACTATTTAGAGAGGTGGTTTGCTTTTTTTTTAGCCATGTATATATGAGTAATGATAAATGCTCATTACATTACTAATGAGGTTCATCCAGGTTTGCCTTGCGATGTTAGTGATATATCTATTGCCCAATCAGGTTAAAATTATCTAAGTCTGAATGCTCAAAGTCAAGTAATAAGCCTTCTTTGCCCATTTTAAGAGAATAGGGACTTGCTATCTGTTTTTCTAGTATTAGGTAGGTAAATAAGTATTTTCTGTAGGTACCTTCTTTTAAACTTTTGGTCCATGGATAAACCTGTCTCTTGTGTAGATACTTTATACAATGACGTGCACCGCAGTCCAACTTACAGCCAGAATTATCACTAAAGATCGACTCTACCTGTAAAATCTTCAATAGAGAAGGATCTATTAAATAAAGGTATTAGGCACGTCGGCGCTATTCCAGTTGAATTATGATCGGACATATTTTTTACACCATTTTATTTGGCGGCAATAAAAAAAAAGATGGCTGCCCGGCCGCCCGCGTGAGACCAAAACAGCTGATTTACAAAAGAGTCGGATTGCGGTACTGAATTATGTAGCAGCAAGGTACGGTCGAGAAAAAATATAAACATTATGGGAAAATACCAAGGACAGGAGAAAAAATAGGGGCCTTTGAGGCCTTTGTCCAGGAATCGAGAATATGCCTACCACGACGCACGATTTTTATACATAAGTAGGTAGGTACTTACCTTAATATTTTTTTACTGTTTATGGTCCACATAAACTCCTTATGGGTATCTTAGAATATAAAAATGTTGTCTATAATAGACAACTAAATCTATTATAACTTACTACTAATTATAAAGACAACTTGGTAATACAAAAGTCACTTATAACGGGATATTTACCGAGTTTTAAAGAAACTTAAACTTTAACTTGATATTAATTACTAAATGTATTCATAAAATTGCTTCTATATTAAAAAATGCAAAAGTAGCTTTTCGCGTCTAATGGCGTAATTAAAGGGATCTTAACACTTTGACTGCGATTTTTTTTCAACGACTGCGATCTTTTTTTTAACCTAAAAAATTCGTGCTGCCGCTCTACACAGCGGTTGTGTTGCGCCGCACATGCGTTTCTTTCGAAAAATATTACGGCTGTGCTGAGTCACAAAGATCTGTATTTTCTCAGCCGCTGCGCTAGTGTGGATTTACGCATATTAGCCACTTGTAGAAAACACATACCGTGTGATTTCAGCACTCAAAGTGTTAAAGGGATGAAAGGCAAAAAACAAATGGTATTCAGAGGAAGGGTTACGAATAATATAAGCTACTTTTAATGTAAACAATTTAGGGGCGAAGCTGCGGGCGGGTACTAGCTTCTAATATAAAGCGATAACAACTGAAATGCGATTATTATATTGGGTGTGTGTTATTTTAAATATTAACGCTAATTTTATTACGTTAGAATAATAAATCTAATAGCTTCTATTTCACATAATGCGCGCGCACCTGTGATTATTAGAATGCGACAACTTGTCACAATTGTAAGTTTCATAGATACGACCACGATACAACTGAGACTGAGAAAGATTGTGCTTGTAGGATACCAATAGGTGTCAATAGTGGCGATTTAGACGCGATACTACTGTCATTGTGAGGAGATTGTGTTAGTGGAATTAGGCCCCTGGTTTATTGTTAAAATAATTGATTAATTATCTTTGTTTTTGATTAAGTTATTTCGCATTTTAATATCGCAAACTTTTTGGTAAAGCCTAGTAACGCGATAGGTAAGTACACAAGTTTCAATCACAAAAAGACATCCTTTTCTACCCAGCATCCTCCAAGTTCCTGTGGGAATTTTCGCAAAGAATTCCAATCATTCCATTTCCAAAACTGCAAATTGACCAATCACGTGTAACCTAACAGGAAATCAATTCAAAGACTCGCAAAAAACTTATTCCCAGTAGGCCCACTACTTGAAATAGCTTCACAATAAAGTACTGTACAATCACAAAACATTATTACACAAATAAAACCTCTTTCGTGAATTCAAAGAGGTTTGTACTTGTACTTTTGTGCTCTTTCATTGTAGGTTCATTCATGATTTGCGTCGGTGGATGTGAAATTTGTGAACGCATCCGTTTTGTTCGATGGGCGCCAAAAACTTACCTACATAAAAAAATAAGATAGCCCTTTTATTTCTTTATTGTTATTGATATAACATATACTACATTATTTAGGAATGACTAATTTAACACTTAATTTTTAAAACACTAAATGCGAAAAATGAGATATTAAGTTAGATGGATGTGTGGATAGATTTTTGTTAATGTTACTTCTTGACGCCAAAACTACTGAACGGATCGGGCTGTTTGCACAGATGTAGTTCTAACCCTAGAATCAAACACAGGCTTTTTATTCTATAAAACAGTACCCATGAGATATAAATAACTTTTAAATGGTTCCACAACAATGCGCGAAGCCGCGAGCAGAAACTAGCACTACTTGATAATTACATTTAATTTAATATTAGGTTTAAAGGGCCTCTCGTCGAGTGAAGGCTTCATCCATTTTACACCATATTCTGTCTCGCCCATGATGAACGCATACCTACCTACGGTCTCTATAAGGTCATTAAGGTCTTTGGCTGAAAAACAGCGCTGAATATAATAATGTTCAGCACACACTGAGCCAACCCCTATCTTATTTTCTTAATATCACCTATTTGTGTCACTTACCCCCATGATAAACTACTTTATTTGCCGTTTGTTATTCTATGCCTGTATTTTGTACCTGTGTCCAAATAAATGTTTTTCTATTCTATTCTATACGAAGTTTAAAGATTCTTGGGGACGCGGCGTAAGAACCGACTCCTTCAAGCTCCAACTCAACCCCTGGATGTCGTAAAGATCGTAGTTTTTTGAAAAAGAACACATGAACAGGACGTTCTGAATTCGATAGTTTTTTTTGTTTGTCATCTTATACCTACAGATCCCTGGTACTGTCCACTTTCCTATCCATCCATGGTTGTCTCGATGTCGGTATGCGATAAGACCGCCAATTGTAATTAATTCTTAAGTTTTTACTGTACATAGTTTATTTTTAAAGTGCAATAAAGAATTTTCTATCTATATTATAACTATTGGTGCGTGTAGATAGTGTTTCCAGCAATCAATTGCTAGTCTTCACGAAAAAAGGCCGCAGAAATAACTGGAACTACATTTTAGGGTTCCGTACCCAAAGGATAAAACGTGACCCTATTACTAAGAATCCGCTGTCTGTTCGTCTGTCGGCCCGTAAGCTCACTGTTGGCTCCATAACGCCACTCTGTCCGATTTAACCAATTTACCACACATCTTTAAGGTAAAATTAAAGAAGTGGCTGATAGCCCAATGGACATAAAGTAAAAGTAAAGTAAAAAAAATATTTATTGACAAAATAGACAGTGAAAAAGGCAATACGAGTCCATAGGCCCCTATAATAATATATAGTATATCTATAATGATTGTTTTAAGGTATAATATAATAATGTGATGTACATATTATATTATTACTTAAATTTAAAAAAAATTTGAAACATATTCTTTGTAAAAAAGCTTATTACAAAATATCAGATTACTTAGAAGATAAAAAAGCTTGGAACGAGTTTTGCTCCAACTCAAAATCTACCAACTTACAGATAAGCAAATCATATGTACTAGACACATAAGTTATGAACATACTAGTGGTTTCTTCTCACTTCTTCCACTGGTGGACAAAAAATTGAAGTGAACTATAAAATAATTTAATAGTATAAAATATGACCTGTCTAAGTGCTTATTTGTAAGCTTAAAGAAATAAAAACATTTCATTTTAATTTTCATATGTAGGTTTTTACATACCTATTGCATATAATATGTGACCTGTAACAAATGTTATCAATAAATGAATTATGAACTTATTATACATAATACCTTTGAAAACTAATTATAATTGATTCCGATCGCGCAATAACATAGGTATTTTTAATAAAAAGATATAAAAGTCCTTTGAATATTTTATTTCATGATTAACAATTATGTACAATAGTAGAAATATTATATAATATCATATTATTATAAAGCATAAACACAAACAATAACATTTTATTTCTATTAATATCAATAACATTTAATTCGCGTTTATTTGCTACTAATGAGTAATTCTCAAATAAATTGTAAATTCCAAAAAAAAAGTCTGTCGCAATTTTTATTTTTAAAAAATAAATATATTTTCTTATTTATTTTTGAAATGTTATATTTCATCTATCAGAAGATATTCTTATTATTTCAGAAAAGATAGTGCATTAGCTCTATTCTATAGAATAAACGCCCGGTGTTATGTTTAATAAAACCTTGATTTCGTTGTCAATACAAAAATCATCATGTCACTCTATGCCTTTACAGGTTCCGACTTGATTTATAATTTTTTATGTAGATATGGATTTATTTATACATGTTTAACTCAACCGATTAATGTTATATTTTATTATCTTTACTAATAGGGACTATTATCTCCTAAATTTCTAATACAAATTAATAGTTATTTACTTGTCACAAGTTTCTTACAATTTAGTAACAAACATTTTCGTAACGTTATTTTACAATGATTTCTTAAGATTATTGAACGCTACTTATGCCATTCAGTTGGCAGCATTGACTCGATTCTGATTGGTGGATAACGAAACTTCCATGGCGTATTTAGACGCGAGTAACCGTCTTGATGTGTGATGTCGCAGCTTCAAACTTCAGTAACAATTTCGTTATGCTGACAAGGAAACTTGATATTTTGCTGGTAAGTAGTTTCAAAATGGATATCTCATTTAAATATGTCGTAGTTTTTACATTTATCTAGTGATTAATTAATGTTTTCGTGCTGCAGATTATGTTGTTGTCATGAAAAACATTTTTGAAGTTATATTTTGCATACAACTTAGTTACATTTCGTAACGTAACGAAGTTGTTCTCTATAAAGTTACATGCACATTAGAATAACGATAGTAACAAAGAGGGTTATGCCTTGTGTTTATCTCCAATTTTCTCACTCGGTAACTGTATAATGTTGTAGGTACACACCCAGATTATAATGAAGAAAAAAAAGGTGTCTGCCTAATTTATCACCCCCGGTGACTTATTACTTTACATTATAATAGATGGTACAATAATTATTATCTGGACGTCATTTAAAGTTTACTTTTGTTGCAGACATGCCACTTACCAACTCCGAAACGCAAAAACGTTACAGAGAGCGCTTGAAAACCCAAAATCCGGAGAGACATGACGACCTTAAGATTAGTTTGTATTTTTTGAAAAAAAATACAAAAAAAATTGTAGAATTTTGTAATTTTCATTTTGAACTTGAACTGAGTTAAGTTTTATAATGTTTTAAGAAGTGTTATTGTATCTTACTACATACTTTCTACATTAACGAACAAAAAAATCATCCAAATCGGTCAAGCAGTATTCAAGTGATTTTATATATACATAAATAGATTGATGAGACTGATTCAGATAATAATTCACAGTGTAAATGTAGCTTAATAATTGCATTTTCGTTACTTATTTACAATTTCGATACAACAACTTCGATACAACATTTTCGTTACGTACAATTTATTTGAGAATTACTCTAATATAATTTAAAAATAACATTTAACCTTTTCAATAACATAATTATGGTCTATTTACATTGATAATTCCGCCGGGTGATTATGTAACTCGCGACCGGTTTGCGACAGGCGTAAATTAAGCAATCAGTGCTGTCAAACGTCAATTTTGTATTAGTTTGACACCCGCTAAAACGTCAAAATTGGCGTTTGATTGCTTAATTTACGCCCAACGCAAACCGGTCGCGAGTTACATAATTACTATACCGGGCTATTTATCTAGGCCAGTAAAAATTCATTTGAGTTTCTAGTTGGAATGCATAGAAGCTCATCCTAGCTTTAGAATCTCCAGGTTACTAACAGGTTAACCCTTTATTTGGCAAGTTTTTTTTTTAACACTTTTGTAAAAAAAAAGTTATTTGTCTTTCTTCAGTGATAGCCTAGGAGCCCTAGAAGACAGGAAAAAAAATCTAGGTTTTTCCATTCTCGATAAAACCTAAGTCCGCCGTAGCGGACAGTGTCAAATATATAACAATAAACCTGTACTGTTTCAAGTCCGGTGTGACGGACATTACCAAACAAAATGAAAACTATAAAAGGTACACAATATATAGATATAACAATGCATAAATGAAACAAATTTGTTTAATTACTTATTTATTAACTCAACACTTATTACTTCGTATGAAAGTTTAGGAAGCAGTTTCTGGCATTTTTTCCTGTCACGAAACATAGTCTCATGTTGCATTTTATGCAAAAGACCACCGTTTTCTTTTTGCAATATCTGCATCGGCCTTCATCCATGGTCGAAGGGAAATGGCCAGTGTTATCATATTTTACCGGACTACAAGGGCGAGGAGTCCTGGGCTTATTGACCACACAGTACTCCGTTTTTTGACGCTTTTTGGTTCTGTTTTCCCTGCATAAACATTCAAACACCTCGAACCTGAAAGCCTTCAAAGACAGTTGAGATTTCCTTGCATTATTGGTTCTGTGTAGGAGCCAAGCATTGTTCAGGCAGATGTCTAGCATTTGTGCAAATATGCCCAAATACCATCTCCGACTTTTGAGTGGTATTTTGTACAGAGATATGAGCATGTCTGCCAGGTCGACACCTCCCATATTTTTGTTGTACTGACGTACAATTTGGGGGCACTGTACTTCAACTTTTTTTTTAGCTTCTTTTGAATACCGCATTATTTTTTCCACAGGTGCACTTGCGACAAAAGAGCTCAGAAATGTCACTGCCTTGTTGTCGTTCCAGCGGACGACTGCCAACCGGTTATCGATACACGCCACTTCTGCAAATGCACCTCTTTCGTTCTTCTTCATATCCTTTTCTGTTGGCAGGATCTTTTCTGCTCCTCTGAGACGGTTGTTTCGTATTGTGCCCAAAGCAAAGATTCCGTAATTTTGCCGCAAGATGAAGAACAGCTCCGGTGATGTGAAGAAATTATCACAGTAAATGATTGCTGGCTTTTGAATTATACTTTGGCATAAAGCCAACACTATTTGAGCGCCAAAGCCGAGAGATTCTTCTTCTTCGCTAAAGGTATGATACCGGAAAGTGTCCTCGCCTCCATACATGATAAAATCATATATAATGCCTGAGACTCCAGCCCGCACATAGTTTTTGAAGCCCCATTTATTCGGCTTATCTTTCATGTACTGTTTTCTTTTTCCTGCCTTACTTCCCTTGTACGCTATCATCATCTCATCAATGCTGAACCTACTATCCATTCCTTGATATTTCAAACAATTCAGCCTGATTTTTTCCAGGAGAGGTCGAACTTTATAGTACCTATCTCCATCATCCATATTATTGTTTGCAAAATGCAAGTAACGCCGTATCTGCTGGTATCTTTTCAGGGGCATAATTTCAGCAACTTTTGCATATTTGAATTTATGTGACCAATAATCCAGATATGCAGGCATTTCTACGATCCCCATTATTATGTGGATTGCTAAGAAGTCACAGAATTCATCCTCGGTAAGAAGAATTGACTTCCCGGTTTCCTGTACCGAGTAAAAGTTTGTCTGATCCACAATATCTTCAATAAGGTCTTTTGAAAAATACAAGTGAAAGTAAGTCAACGGCGACGAGTCGGCGTCAGGCAGATTGACAAACTCTCCATCTTCCTTTTCGATTGTTGCAGCGTGGCGGAATAAACCTTTTTTCCATCTGTAAACTAATTCTAAACGTACCTTCCGCTTCCTTTTTGCAGGCACAATCGGCTGCTTTGATCTAGTCTTTCTTTTTACAGGTAAGGTTGTTTTTATTGTTTTTCTTTGTGGGGCCAAAGGTGTCGCAGGTGAAGATGAGAGCGAAAGATTGGCAGATATTGATGGCATATTGTCGTACTCTTGAATTTCCTGCAGAATCGGCGTAAGTGGCACTGAATCGAAGATGGCTGCATCAAATTTTCAGCTGGAATAATATTATCTAATCTAGGTTCATTTACAGTTGGACTATCCGGTGAAGGATTGGGCAAAGCTTCATCTTCATCGGACCAGATGTTGAGGTTTTTGAGGGAATTGCTTATTGACGGTGCCGGAGAAGAAGAATAATGAGAGGCGGTTTCATGCAATTCACATTCCGATTCAGACTGGTCACTGGCATCGGACTGTGCATGCTCTCTTGGAACTAAGGCCAATATTTGACGACCACGGCTAAGCTGTTGACAAGCGCAAAAAAAACAAAATAAGCCGCAACCCATAACCAAATTGTTAGTGCAAAAGCTACCTAATAATAATTATAGTTAGTGTATACGTGCTTTGGCAATGTCCGCCTAGGGATACATAACATCACATTACTAGTTCTCTATGTAATTGGCACGGTCCGCTGTGGCGGCCAAAGCAATAAGCACAAAAAAAAAAAGATTCGGTGCATAGTTCAAGAAAATAATTATTCTATCCTTGTATTGATTTTGTTTAGAATCGAAAACCCCCAAAACAATCAGTTCTTATGTTTAAAAATCATAAATAATTAAATTATTTACCTTCATCAAAACAGATGGCTTGCGTTTCGCGGACATTTTGTTGACGAATGACAGATTCAATGTTGACACCACCGTAAAATATTTTTCTACCAAATATTATGCGTTATTGGAGAGTTTTGGTAGAAATTATGTTTAAATAAAATGTTTTCCTAGGACGCAGGAATTTTTCAAAGTTAGTGTCCGTCACAGCGTACAAAATCAAATTAAGGGTTAACAGCTTCCTTTCTGAGACGAGACAAAATATCGTAGCATAGCAAATATATCAGTATTTATTAACTTAAAATACGAAATTATCGTTTTCGTGTACGAAGACAGTGTCAAATACTGAATAATAATAATAAATTATGCTGGACAATTCACACAGCATCATCTAGCCCCAAGCTAAGCAGAGCTTGTGTTATGTTATGTGTATGTATGTTATGGTATGTAGTAGAGGTTGTGAATGGATTTGTTCTATCCATTCGATTTATTTTCCATAAATTAGATCCAATAGGATATAAATAACCTTAATATATATAAATTGTAATTAAGTAACATATGAGGTTCTGGTGAAGAAACAAAAACAACGGTTTTCTTTTTGCGAGTATGCCCCTAGGTTCCGACTCTTTGATTCGGAAAACCGATTACAATTCAATTAAACTATTCTAATTGGAGTTTTTCATTATAGGGCTACACTATATTGAAAATTTCAAATGACTTTTGTGTTAATAACCATGGTTGTTTCAAAAACTTAGGAATAACCCTGATAGATAAATCAATTATTTGACATGCCTGCTTTAGAATATTTATTTACAAGAATTAGTCGAATGACGTTTCAAAGAAGTTCGAGTAGAGAATTTTAATCCACACTTCAAGCACGAAAAAGGTTTAATACCCGCATGGATATTCATATGCCTCCTCAAATGAGTTTTCGCTGTGAACCTCGTACTACATAAATCGCATGAAAACCTCTTTATTCCATCATGTATATTCCTTATATGCGCTGTTAGCTGGCAACTCTGTTTATACGCCTTATCACACAAATGGCAAGCGTGGGGTAATTCACCCGTGTGTATTACCATATGTTTGTTCAAACTCCCCGTTTGCGAGAAGGATTTACCACAAATTTCGCAGGAGCAAACTTTTTCTCCCGAATGAGTTCTTTTATGAGCTTGTAAAACCGCTTTGGTGCGGAACTTTTTCTCGCATTCGTCGCAGGGGAAAGGTCGTTCGTCATTATGGATTCTCATGTGGAGAATCAAGTGTGCATTACTAAATAATTCCTTTTTACATAAGTCGCATATGTGTTTTTTCTTTTTATGTTTAGTTCGGACGCTAGACGCATCGAGAATTATTCTAGTAGAAGACGGTAGAGGTTTAACTTCATTAGTTTCTCCATGTATCTCTAAATGTTTTATATACATAGTATAAATGTCAAATTTCAACTCGCATTTATCACAAACAAATGGCGTCTCGCCAACATGCTCTTTCATATGTTTATTCAAGTCGTTTTCTTCATCAAATGTCATATAACAAACATTGCAAGTAAATGGATTCTGGATATGTAAATACATATGTCTTTTCAAGCTTGCCGCGTGCCTGAAAGTAGATTCACACATGTTGCACGGAAAAGGTTTTACACCTTCATGGATAAGCATATGCTTGGCCAGACCGCTTGGGTCTCCAAAGGAGTTTTTACACTTTTTGCAATCAAAAGGTTTTACACCGGTGTGGACTCTTTGGTGTCGATATAAAGAGCTTTTGTATGGAAAGCTGATGCCACACTGGCTGCAGATATAAGGCCTGCCTTTAGCATGTACTTCCATATGTTTTTTCAAGCCATCAGCCTCTGTAAAGCCTAGTTTACAAGTGTTACAGAAATAAGGCTTTTCTGTGTGCATTCTGATATGTCCCTCTAAGTATGGTTTGCGTCTAAACGTCCTGTTGCATATATGACAAGCATATGGCATTTCCCCCGTATGTATAGTCATATGTCCCTTCAAAGCACTGACAGTTGAATACGACTTATCACACTTCTTACAGTAAGTTCTCTTATTGTGTAGCTTTATGTGAGCTATAAGTAATTTCTTGTCATGGAATTTTAAGTCGCATTCATTGCAGTTAAGGTATATAATCTCTTTCTTGATTTCTTCTGATACCTTTTCTGCTTTTGTGAATATTTCTTCGCTAGGTTCATCATAGTCAAAATATTCATCTTTGATGGATACTTCGTTGTCAGCGCCATCTGTTGAGCCGTCGTAGGAGACTGCTTCTAATGTTGTTATCGATAGGGTTTGAGTTGGGGAAATGTTGAGTGTTGCCACTGTTTCTTTTGTAACCTGAAATTAAAAAAGATTTATCACTACATAGTATAAAACAAAGTCGCTTCCCACTGTCCCTATGTATGCTTAGATCTTTAAAACATCGCGACGGATTTTTTTTTAAATAGATAGAATGATTGAAGAGGAAGATTTATAAATAATTTGACAAATAGATTTCCACGTGGGCGAAGCCGCGGGGCGCAGCTAGTATAGTATATATAATCCTTCCTACCACTGTATACAGGGTAGAAAAAATCAGGGGAATTGAATCACATTAAATCCTTAAGATAGATTATTAAATGTCATTACCCTAATCTACTGCAAACCAGTGGTTATCAAGAACTGTACCTTCTTATTGTGTCGTAAAGCAAATCTAAAAAAATATATATTATAAACTTATATATTTATAGCATATATCATATATTTATGTATATGTAGATATATAGATAGATCTACCTTCTGGTTGGTCAGCAGCAGGTTGTTGAGGTACTTCTCTGAGCGCTGCAGCTGAGACACGCACACGTAGCACACCGCACGCGGCCGCCCGTCCCTGCTGTGCAGCTGGACATAACATTTATCTATCTACCTTCTGATTGGCCAGCAGCAGGTCGTTCAGGTACTTCTTTGAGCGCTGCGCGCGCGCGGCGAGCCGCCGGCAGCGCTGCAGCTGGGACACGCACACGTAGCACACCGCACGCGGCCGCCCGTCCCTGCTGTGCAGCTGGACATAACATTTATCTATCTACCTTCTGATTGGCCAGCAGCAGGTCGTTCAGGTACTTCTCTGAGCGCTGCGCGCGCGCGGCGAGCCGCCGGCAGCGCTGCAGCTGGGACACGCACACGTAGCACACCGCACGCGGCCGCCCGTCCCTGCTGAGCAGCTGGAAAGTTACAGAATAGACAAATTATACAAATACAAAGTTTTTATTGCTTTCACAAAGTACATCTTTATATCATCATCATATAGTATAAAACAAAGTCGCTTCCCACTGTCTGTCCCTATGTATGTACGACAACCGATGTGGCGCGGTGGGCGAAGGTCCGCCTGCGACGCAGGAGGTTGCGGGTTCGATTCCCGCCTCAGAACAATTGTGTGTACGATCTGCAGATATTTGTTCCGGGTGTTCTGGTCGTTTTCTTTGTATAATAAAAAATATCTATCTATGTAATGTATTGTATTATGTATATCAGTTATCTAGTACCCATAAAACAAGCTCTGCTTACCATGGGGCTACATAATGCTGTGTGAATTGTCCAGCATTATTTATTTATTTATGTATGCTTAGATCTTTAAAAGTACGCAACGGATTTTGATATACATTATACGCTATGACTTGAGAACAGCTTTACCGATTTCATTCATCTTTTTTATAAAGTTTTCTAATACTTGGAAAATAGATTGCTATACAGGGTGTGTCGTAAATAGTGGTTAACCCTTAACCTCCATGTAGGGGGCATCATAACTGTACAAAAAATAATAACTTGTATCTAGTAAATGTCTCATGGTTATGGTTAGTTATTGGACATTTTCAAAATTTTCAACTTGTTTTATTTTTTACCCTTGTCCATTCTTTTCAATGTCAAGGATACAAATCAAGGAATTTGTCAATCTGTTTTTGTTATAGTATTTTTGATTTTGTTTTTCTGTACAGTTATGGTGCCCACTACCCGTTAGTAAAGGATTGACCATTCTTTATGAATGAATGAACACTTTATTGCACTGAAAACTATAAAATAGCACCTTAGATCTAATTATTACACATTAAAAGTACAATAGGCGGCCTCATCGCTGACAGCGATTTCTCCCAGGCAACCTTTATGACACATCCTATACATATCTTTACCTTTGATCTGTTTCCGAGCGGCTGTGTCCATGCTGAGTGATATCCTCTTTATGAGCATTTGGCGGAGTACGCTGCACGGTTGTCATGTTTGATACTTAAAGCAGCAAAGAGCAATAAGAAACAGCAGCCAGTAGCAGTTTGTGCAGAGCAGAGTATGGTAGAGATTGCCAATAATAAATATCAAGGCGCTAATTATACGGGTGTTCTGTTCATTAAATATAGGCACTTCAGCAACAAAATATATAAATATGTTAGTCCTGTTTATACTCCTATGCAGTCTGGATTTCGCCCGTCAGTTACTCCTTCATATATAGGTGCCTACTACAGTTGTAAGTAGTAGTGGTTCGTTAATTTCGAGCGGCCGCTTACTGACTTCCTGGCGTAGTGGCAGCACACACGGACTGCGAAGTGGACAACCGCGAGTTCGAATCACCGCACGGCACCACTATTTAAATGTTCACTTACGGTCGAGGACCAAGATCCGCGCCGATTGCAGAGGCCGAAGCACCCAGTTCAGTCAGGGTTGATGGAGCAATTGAGCAGTCAGGACCAGGGCTTCAGGGCGAAGTCACCAGAATTTAAACAAAATAAAATCAACAAGGCGAGCACGTCCGCACTGTTTGAGAGCCGCGAGGCAAGAGGGATATCAAGGTCTATAAGTATATATCCCAATATAAGCAAATTTTGTAATTTAATACATGCCTGGGCACTTGTGAGTTTCTCGTACATTTCCATTAGGCTTCTTCTATCTTCAATATTGTAGATCTTGACATCGCTCGCCAGGCAGACTCGACAAACGTCTGCTAAAGATTGCGAAAACGACATAGTTTCTCACAAAAACCAACTTGGTAAACCTATGAAGATATACCTACTCATTTATCACGGGATATTCACTTGGCCACTGAATGAGTATTATAAACATTTTTAATATTGGAAGAAACACAATTGGAAACTCGATTTGGTTGACTTCAATCAAATCAATGTAAATCACTATTCACTATTCCTACGGAATATAAGGATTTACATTCAGCGGCGGCATCTATCATAATTATGTACATAACAATCCTTGGTGATTGTCAAATAGACATCCACCGTGAAGGCGACGACGACGACGCCGCGCCCGCCGATTTGGTAATTTTATTTATGTTCTTCAGCTACTCGACAACAGATGGCACCACATCCTTTCATAATTTACGTGTAAATAGCTAGACAGTATACGTAGAACGTAGAGATAGCCTTGCGTTGCATTTTGTGTTGACTGACTGACTGACACCAATATTTTCCATCTATTGATGCGATTTTGATTTATTCAATCAAGATTTATTACATTTTCTGTGTGTGACTGGGGAAAAAGGTCCGTTATTATAATTCTTCAAGAAAATATTTGGAGAACAGATTGTTCAGTACCCCGAAGCACAGCAAAACTGCGGTCGTATTCAGTTGTTTACGATCGATAGACCTCCTACCACACCCTCACCATTGTGCTATAAATTATAATGCTACGAAGAATCTGAATAATAAATAATTAATTGTAAAAGACAAGAGCTTTGGGAAAACGTAGATAAATATGACTTTACCCGAAGTGTGCCGAGCCTGCCTTGCCACCGGTCTAAAACTGTACAACATCGAAGATCTCACGCTTCTGGAGCTGTATGAAAAACTCACTAGTTCTCAGGTAAGAGCCGATTAAAAAAAACATAAATCATCAGCTGTTATGTATGTAAATGATGCTATGTACTTAAGGATAAAATCTATATAGATCATAGTAGCTATTGTGTCTTTGATGTCTTTCCTTTATTTTGATGTTTTGGTTGTGTTTTGTGAGCCAAATAAATAAAGATTTCCGATAAGCAGTTATGGACCTCTTAAATCAACTTCTGGGTGCCTATGAGGTGGTACACAGTACACTTGTACAATATCCTGATATTCTAATGAAGCTAACTATATGCTAATGAAGAAAAGCTTAAAATTTTCTTTGGTCATTTTTTTTTATTTAGCCTGTATCGTCCCACTGCTGGGCAAAGGCCTCCCCCTTATCTTTCCACTTAGTGCGATCTCCCACCAATCTCCGAGGAAGGTGTTAAGGTCGTCTCGCCAGCGCTTTCTTTTTTGTTTATTTATTTTTTATTTCTTTATATTTTTAGTTATTATGTCATTAATGTGTTTGAAGTTTCCTTCATTATTAAATTCATCACTTGATCATTTTCAAACTCGATTTTTTATTAAATTTTCAGTGTTGTGTACTTAATTATGTGTTGTTGTAATTTGTGTCCTAGTTCTTACTGATTACCTTGTTATTTTCTTATACATTACATATTACTTTTGCCGCTCTATGTACTTCCTTTATTCTAAGTATTAATTTCTGTTTTGTGTGGTATAATGAAGTGTGTTCTATCTATATATCTATCATATTTATAATTTACTAGACGCGCCCCGCGGCTCCGCCCGCGTAAAAATCTATGTACGAAATGGTTTATAAACCTTTACCTATCCTGAATCACTCTATCTATTAAAAAAACTGCGTCAAAATACGTTGCGTAGTTTTAAAGATCTAAGCATACATAGGGATAGAAAGACAACGGGAAGCGACTTTGTTTTATACTATGTAGTGATTATTCAAAAGATATGTCAAAGTATGATGTATAAGTGCATTTTGTTTCAGTTGACTACGGAAGATTCCCGCCCAGACACTCTCTGCTACATCTGTGTGTGGCAGCTCCAACGGTGCTCTCGCTTCTCCGCCACGGCCCAGCGGTCCGACAAGTACCTCCGGGATCTTCTAGTCAATAATGTACAGGTTAGCCCTAACTAACATTCATTGCATCAAATACATATCATCATAACACAACTTACATACGAGAGAATAGAAGAAATTAACCATCATAGAGAAATGTTGAGAGACCCGATAGAGACACCCATACTAACTCTTCATGTCAATAATGTACCTAAAGGTTAGCCCTAACTAACATTTCTTGCATCAAATACATATCAAAAGACATATATATACAACAGAATAGAAGAAATCAACCATCATAGAGAAACATTAAGAGACCTGATCTATACTAACTACTACTGCATACCAGGCTGCCTATCGCAAGCGATACAAGAGACTGTGATTATTAGAATGCGACAACTTGTGTCAATAGTGGCGATTTAAACGCGATACTACTGCCATTGTGAGGCGATTGTTTAGTGGAATTAGGCCCCAGTCTTATGAATATGTACAGGTTAGCCCTAACTAATATGAATTGCATTATATATAACAAAAGAACTTCCATACGAGAGAATAGAAGAACTAACTAAACTATCATAGAGAAACATTGAGAGTGTGAAGACCTGATAGAGATGATGAGACTTCAACTTCTTGCTAGATGGCTCTGCGTCTGGATTGACGCAATTCTGTCAATGTCCGATACCAACCATTACAGTTTATCAGACACTATGAACAATAACTCAAGGCCACTCCCTGAAGCAATGCGAGCCGAGTACCAGCAAACCAAGCGAGTGCAGATTGTACAATCGCGTCGTGAGGACTTCAAACGGTTACCGAAATCGATCAGTGCTCCCTCAACTTCAACTTCTTGCTAGATGGCTCTGCGTCTGGATTAACGCAATTCTGCCAATATCCATCTCATGGTAGCATCGCAAGCTTTCTTTATGGGCTACGCAGTAGTATAGTAAACATTTAGAGAGTATTTACAGTAATTAAAAACATTGACTGTGAATCAACAAAGGAACCACAAAACTACACAAACAAGAAAATAATAGGAAACAGTGCTAAAATAACTCAGTGAACTCTTTAGGACTGGAGAATCATTTGAAGTGCAGTGGAGTAGAAATGCACGTGCAAGCTTAATGCTGTCGGTGTATTTAAAATAATACTTTAGGAACATTTAGGTGTATGTTTTAATTAAATTATTAAAAACCAAAAAATTGGTAATGGAACTGAATAATAACATTGAAATTAAATAAAACTAAAGATTTGTCATTTACGATATATATATATATAAAGTCCTATATATCTATCTAACCAGCCTTGTGCCAACCGGATCCATGGTTAGTCTTATTGTTGAATTATTGTTTTTTTTTTATGAATTGATTGAACATATAATATAAAATTAAAATTATAATGTTTTGTCCAGTCAATCGAGCAGCGAGCTTTCGGTTTCCTTTTGCATGGACAGAGTGTTATCAGCTGCGTATAAATGCGCTTCAACCTTTATTGTGTGTGAACATACTTAAGCCCATCACAGACGTAGCTATAATAATTTAATATTATTATTATATCAGCCCGGGGTGTCCCGGGCAAAGGCCTCCCTCCCCTTCTTCCACTCATCTCGGTCCTCAGCAAGGAGAACCCACTCCTTATTGTATAGGTCGAGCTCATCCCGCCATCTCCGCCTAGGCCTTCCACGTGGCCGTCGTCCGTCCGGGACCCAGTCAGTGGCGATCTTCGCCCACTGCTGGTCTGACATACGCCACACATGTCCAGCCCAGTCCCACTTGAGTTTGACGGCTTTTTGGGCAGCGTCGGCTATTTGCGTTTTGGAGCGTAGTAACGTGTTTCTAACGCGGTCTGTAAGTCTGACTATAATAGATCTTATAAAAGATATATTATAGTCAGACTTACATACTCTAATATATAAAAATATATACCATAGCGCGATATATCTTCTGTACAAAATTTCTCTGAATGTCGATAATAATAAAGCTATACTGTAATTTTTATTATTGCATAGCATAGTATAGCATGCTGAGCATGCTGTGCAACGATGCATATAGCATCGTTTCAGCTTGTGTTCTCCGGGTGTTCTGGTCGTTTTCTATGTATAATAAAAAATATCTATCTATTAAGTATATCAGTTATCTAGTACCCATAACACAAGCTCTGTTTACTATGGGGCTAGATAATGCTGTGGAAATTGTCCAGCATTATGTATTTATAATTGCTATAATATACATTATTATAGAACGGTATTTTGCTGTATATTATAGCTACGTCTATGATGGACTTTAACCTGTGCTCTTCACAAACCTGTGGTGGTGGACATGATTGTGCCCAATAGCAATAAGAGTTTTAAGGCTTGGCCGGATTACAATTTAGGTAGTGGCAGGTTTAATCGCCATTGCATGTGCTAGCGGCGTAAAAATCGACCCCTTTAAGTCACCATATGGATATCGTAAGAGACGTCTAAAGGAACCTACTAGAGGAAGGCCAGCAGCTTCCTCCTGTGTATTTAACACCTTCACTGCCATCAATGACGACCTCTGTGGCGCGATGGGCGAAGGTCCGCCTGCGACGCAGGAGGTTGCGGGTTTGATTCCCGCCTCGGGACAATTGTGTGTACGATCTGCAGACATCTGTTCCGGGTGTTCTGGTCGTTATTTATGTGGAATAAAAAATATCTATAATGTAATGTATTGTATTAAGTATATCAGTCGTCAAGTACCCATAACACAAGCTCTGCTTAGCTTGGGGCTAGATGATGCTGTGTAGATTGTCCAGCATTATTTATTTATTTATCAACAATCTGCCTGCCAAGCATTGTGTTTGCGGCGAATCGCTCTCGTTTGAAGGAAGCTTTTTCACAACGTATGTGTTCTAAAGAGGAAGTACCTATTAATAATGTTTTTACATTTCAGGTGACGCAAGAAACAGTGGCGACGCTCAACACAGTCTCAACTCTATCGACAAGATCACTAGAGTCAGTTTCGTACGACAGCCTAACCGACATAGCCCCATCCGCAGCAAGTATCAAAGATGTTAAAATAGAGTTATCAGACTCCGAAGTATCAAGAGAAGAAATATTCACTAAAACAGAAAGAGATTCCACGGACGAGATGAAAGATATACTAATAGAAGAATTAAAGATACCTACAGAAGATAATATTAAAAAGGAAAACTCGCATTACAACTGTGATGAGTGTAAACTTAAGTTTCCAACGTACAAACATTTTAATAGACATAAAAAGACACATAAAAAATTGATCTGCGAGCAATGTGACAAACATTTCTCTACGGTGACTGCTTTAAACGGACATAAGTCGATACACACAGGTGAAAAACCATATATATGTCTTGTATGCAAAAGGGGTTTTCGAAGAAAGCCATTTTTAGTCGATCACATGCGAATACATACAGAAAAACCATACTACTGCAGCAAATGCAACCTTGGTTTCGAGAAACCAGACACATATAGAAGACATATGGATTTACATGATAAAGAAAAAACGTACTCTTGCAGTACATGCCCGAAGAAATTCCACTATGCCAGCGCTTTACAGAGACATATAACTATACACGAAGAGGCAAAGCCCTTCGCTTGTAATGAATGTAAAATGACTTTTAAAGTGCCGTGTGCGTTAAAAAAACACATGTTAACACATACTAATGATAAACCATATGTTTGTTGGTGCAAGAAAGCTTTTCGCTACGCTGTTAGCTTAAGAAGACATATGTTAACGCACACAAAACATAAATGCAATGTATGTAATATCACATTTGACAAAACAAGCAGTCTGAACAAGCACAAAAGAGACCATAAAGAAGGTAGACCGTATTATTGCGAGAAATGCGATTTAGAATTTAGTATGCTAAGCATTTTTGCTATACACATGTCGAAACACAGCAAATCAATGGAACAGCTAAATGTAGGTATTAGCCAATCAAAAAGCGAACCGACAGAGCAAAAGACACAACCCAGAACAAAAAACAACGAAGCAACAGAGCAAAATATATCCCAATTACCCGTGTCAAAAAGCAGAACTAAAAACCGACCTTTCTGCCCGGTTTGCAAACGACAACAGCATTCTCCGTCCGGACTAATATCACATATGAGAATCCACACGGGTGAGAAACCGTATGCCTGCACCCAATGTGGACGGGCTTTCAGAACTCCCACGTTCCTAAAGTACCATATGAGAACTCACACCGGAGAAAAGGTGTGTTCCTGTGAGATATGTGGAATATCCTTCACTCAGACCGGTGCTTTGAACAAGCACATGGTGTTACATACGGGCCAGGTTCCATACGCTTGCCATATGTGTGATAAAGCTTATAAACAGAGCGGACAGTTAAGTGCTCATATAAAGAATTTACACCAAGGTGTAAGGTATTTCTGTGATCTTTGTAACGGTCGGTTCACAGCCAAGCAACATTTGAAGCGGCATATGAACTCTCATGCTGGTATAAAGCCATATGCATGTGTTAAGTGCAGTCAGAAGTTTTCTACTTTGACATCCGTGAAGCGGCATATGAAAAATTCTTGTAATTAGCTAAAATAGGTAATTAAATATACAGAAGACCGAGCAAAGGGATTTTTGAATGTAGGGATGAATGAAAACCACATTGAATGCATATAATCAACCTTTAATAGTGCACTGTTAGACATAGGCCTCCCCTAATGAGCGCCGTCATCCCACCTGGCCCAAGGGCGTCCTAAACTACGTTTGCCGAGTCGCTATCATAAAATTATTTTAGACATAATATTTTGAAATTAAAAACTACTTAAGGGGCCTCCGGAGGTACGAATTCTTCATACAAACGTAATACCAAAATTATTTCTAATTCAAGCATATTTCCACTATAATATTGCATTATTTGTATTAAAATAGTATTTATCTAGGTTCCCAAATAGATTTTTTTTCAGAATACTTACCTAAAATGAAATGAAAGCCAATCTCATTTTGCACATTTTTATGCGAAAATGGACAAGTTTTCTTGCTATTTGTTTCGTATTAAAAACATCAATATCTTACGTTTTATTTATTAAGGAACATAGCTTATATTGTCTAGTTACAGAATAACAATACTTTGTGAAGAATACAAAAAGATTTCAGTCATAATTTTTGGTATTACGGAACAAACCAAATTTTGAACGGCTAATATTGCTATCGCGCACGCAAGGGTTAAACAGGGCCAGCGATATTCGGAGCGATTTTTGCAAAAAAACATGACGTGGACGGCCCCTATCTTAATTTTTTTTTTAGTAGTTAATCAAGTGCTTTACTTAAATCTCTGCAATATATTTTTATTTATGGAATAGTGATTTAATGTTGTCTCAATTATAAGTTTGTGTTTGAATTTTATTTTGATTTCTTATGTGTTGTAATTGTAATACATATAGGTAAAGTGTAGATAAATTAATTCATAAATGTGCCAAATGAAAAATAAATAGTTTTAAACTAAGATTCCTATTTTCTATTAAATTTACTACATAGGTCTCATCATCGCATGACACCTCTTAGAGTGAAAACTCTTTTGTCAAAACTCGTTTGTGGTCTAATAATAATAATAAAACAAGTTTATCTGTACATTTTCATAATATTTATTTAAAACTCGTACATACACTCATCCAAAGGCATAATAAATAAACTCCCGAAATAAAAATGCTTATTATTAATCTAAATAAATTAAGTTAGGACAATTTGGAACCCATCCAAGTAATTTTTAACGCCTAAAAACTGTGGATGAGTTTCAAATTTTACAAAAAATAACCTAGTTTTGTTATTCCGATCCAAGATGGCGTATAATCAGAAAATGGCGCCAGTGAGCACCAAAAAGTCTTCTAAAAAAATCTTATCGATACTGACTATATATTATATTACCGCTATTTGTCAATCCATATTTTACTCCATCTTTTATCTTCTGGGGCCAGAGATTGCATCGAATCCGAGTTCCTGTGTATTTGTACTAAAACTGTAATTCTGCGCTCACTGGAAATTACGACTAGAATCTACAAGTTACAATTGATTTTACGTCTTCTTTATCTTCTCGCCAAACACTTTCTTGCCGTATTCTTCTAAATTTTCACTTATACTAGTAGCTACAGATATTTCCGTTACTGGCTCTGGTTCCTCTTTCTCGAAGAAAATAGCTACGTCATTCTCGTCTACTTCTTGTACCGGTTTCACGTTATCTACATTATCTGGAGCCACGACCACTGAATGTCTGATAGAATGTGAGCTTTTTGAGTCACAATCGGGTATATCCCCTCTATGTACTTCGTTCTTCTCGTTACTAGCTTGTACTTCTTGGTCTTTCTTGGACTTCGTTCTGTCGATCGGTTCGTAACCATCAGGCAGGACTAATCCATCGTTTCCTGATAAAGCTGGCTGTTGGAAATTGAAGTTTGAACCCTGTTGTGAGAATTGGGTTTGAACTTGGCTGTAGACAGGCTGAGGCTGGGGCTTGAAGACTGGTTGTGGGTTTTGCAATGGCGGGTTTTGTAGGTTCACGCTAGTTTGGACTATTTGGTTCTGGTTTCCGGGTTGCTCGATCGCTTGCAGAATGCTTTGCAGTAGCCCTTCTGACAGCAGCTGCTCATGGGGTATCGTTGGGTTGTCTTTTCCGTTCGAAGATTGTATCTGGAAGGAGTATGTTCCCTGGTTTCCTTTCACGTTGACATCGTTTATGTTATGATTTGTAGATACGATCTTCTGCTGGAGTTTCTTCGTCTCTTCACTCAAGCTTTTGATCTTCTCCGAGGTTTTGAAGATCTGATCCGAAACGTACTGCAGTTTATCGTCTTTGTACTTATTGGCTTCTCTGTACGACTTGCCTTTCAATTTGTCGAACTTAGAGAAGTTAAAATCGGTAGGTAAGATTGTCTGAACTAGGGTGTGGGACGCTGTTGATAGATCTTTGGTGTTGTAGGACACTGATCCGGGAAGCGATCCCGGTGCAGGAACTGTGAAGCTGTTTTGTTGGGAGATTTTATTCTTGGACAGAGACGATCCTAAAGAGCTTAGACTCGCGACGTATTTAGAGGCAAGATCTGCAGGGATTTTTTCCCCAGAGCGAGCTGCTTTGAGTATGGCTTCATGATACGGGCAGTGTTTTAAGATCGCTGCAGCATCCACGCTTGAAAGATTTGCTAAGAGCGTATCGATGCTAACTCCATCAATCGTAGCGGTGACTGCATTGGTACTGGATCCTGAGGCTGTGTGGTCTGCTACAGTTAGCAAAGGTACTGAGTACGAGTCGATCGGAGATCCGTAAGTAGCGCTCGGCGCATTCTGGAAGTTCAGAGGATTTCCGGAGTGAGGTAGACTGTATAGACTGGTCGGTTCGATTGATAGGGATACTGATTGGATCCCATGACTTCCATGGCCAATACTGGTATGGGCGTTGATGTCTTTGACGTCTCTGATTGGTGGAGACAGATACGCCGGTCCGTGAGTGAGATGGTCGATTCCATGGTGGTCTTTCCCGTGCGTTGTTTGGCCGACATGTTCTAGTAAACCTTCAGGCACTGGTTCCCGGAATTTGATTGGTTGGCGTGGTGAATGTCCTCCGGTGTGGATGGAATGGCCGCCTCCAGAGAAAGTACCGTAGGGGATTGGAAGGTGTGATGGTGGAGGCTTCGGGGGTGCTCCGTAGTGACTGCCTGGAGGGACTCCGTAGATGCCTGAAGGAGAGATGAGGCCTTTATGTCCTTTAGCTCCGTGCTGCCTTATAGAACCTATAGAGCCTAGTGAACTTATAAAGTTGTGGGAACCTAAAGAGTTGTGCGAACTTATAGAAGCTGGGTAGCGACCACCTGATAGCGAGTCTAGAGGTGGTGCTCCATATGTGTCGTGAGGCTTGCCGCTCGGAATGCTTGATTGTATGATTGACAAGTCTCCTTGGGGATCGTGGTCGGTATAGTGAGCTTCGAACACAGCCTTTGCTTGATCGATTTGATTCGTGTCACCACCAACAATAGCGTTCAAATCAACACTCGATAAAGCGTCTTGATGCACGCTTGAGTATCCTGTAGTTATTTGAGCCGAGGAGAACTGATTGTGGTTTTGATGGTTTTGACCGCCGCCCAATTGCTGGTTGTGGATCTCTATTTGGTTTTGATGATTTTGACCGTTGAATTGTTGGTTTTGACCGCCGAATTGTTGGTTTTGACCGCCGAATTGGTTGTGAATCTCAATTTGGTTTTGATGGCCTTGACCGCCGAATTGCTGGCTGTGAATCTCGATTTGATTTTGGCCGTTGAATTGATGGTTCTGGCCAATGTTTGGCGCGGATTGTCCTTCCAAGTTCAGGAATTGGTGATGCTCTTCGTTGGGTAGATTCTGTTCTAGCTCTATATGGATTTCCTCTACGGGAGGTGGCGGTGGTGGACCGTATTGGTCTTCTACGTTTTCGACGTGGCCTATCGGCTGTGATACTCCAGGGATTGGTTTCCATCCGTCATACAGCACGTGTGGAGGTGTGGGTGGGGCGGGGATTCCGGGATGAGGCGGCCTTGGGTTGGGATCAGGCTGGGGCGGGCCGTAGTGAACGTTCGAGACATCTTGTACCACGACTTGCTCGTTCAATATCTGTCCTGGAGGTCCGTACGTGTCAGCTGGGATTGGGAAATTAGGCTTTAAGTCGACAGGCAGAGAGACTAACGGTGTTCCATAGATTGGTGCTGGCAAGTTCAGGTCTAGACCTTGACTGATTCCTCCGATGTTCTGAGTTAGAGTCACAGAGGAAAAGTCGCTCTGTATCGGTACATTGACAGGTGTTCCGTAGCTGATTTTCGGAGGTCCGTAAATAGGTTTCGGCGCTGAATAGACAGGTTTTGGTACAGAGAAGACGGGAGCTCCGTAGATTGGTTTTGGTGAATGCTTGAATGGTACTCCATAAGTTGGTTTTGGGAGACTTTGCTTCGGTAGTCCATAAGTTTTTTTGGGTGCGAAGTATTTTGGTGGTCCGTAAGAATGCTTCGGCGGGCCGTAACTAGACTTAGGTGGGCCGTAGAACTTTGGGGGTCCGTATTGAGGCCTGGGTTTGTGGAAGGGCGGTGGGGGTCCCTCGTAGCTCTGGCTCGGGAAGACGACGGGTGAGGGGGGTCCGTATGCGCCTGGCGGGGGGTCTTGGAATGAAGCTTGCAGTTCCGGGGGGCCGTAGACTGCGTGCCCGGGCAGTTGGATGTCTGAAACTGGAGAATTGGAGGAATAATAAAGTGATTCTATAACTTATACTTCTTTTTATACGCACTGCATGTTTGTTTGAACCTTCCGAAACAGTTGATCTGTTATTATTATTATTCGTTTATTTCAGATCCATATAAAATTGAAACACACACAACTTAAAAAATAAACAAAAAATTAAACATTCATAGATTAATTTACACAATAATACATCATAAAAGGAATCAAACAAAATGTCATATTAAATTTAAAATTGAACCAGAATTATACAATAAAAATGAAATTATAAGTTATACCCACTGAAAATTATTTACACTACAATTATTCGTAAGTAAGTTCATAGAACCGGAACCAGAGACAAAGATTGTTTATTTGATGTTACCATTCATTAATATTTCTAACAATGATACACTTACGTATAAATTTGAATCGAGCAGAAGGATGAGGTATGATGAATGACTGTTGGATGAGTGTTGAAGAGGGTAGTTGAATTTCGCCTACCTTGACTAACGACTGACACCTCAGACGGCGGACCATATACTTCAGCTGGAGGGCCATACACTTCAGCTGGAGGGCCATACGCGTCCGCCGGCAGCGGCTCCCCATACGAGTTGTGGAGACCAGCTTCACGCTTCTGAGCCTGAGCACCTGGAAGGAGATATGATTGTTAAGTGTTTGCTGATTAAAACTAACATGGTTTAATAACACTAAAGTCACTTATAACGGGATATTTACCATGATTTTGTTTTTGAGCTTCAGTTTTGTCAGTTATTCCGTGATCATGGCGCATGAAACTGTGCCGAAATATTGGAAAACTCGAAAATCTAATAGGCAGACATAGATATTCATCACTGATCATTTTAAATATCCCGTTATGTTTTTGTGTTAGCTGTTGTTTGTTAGTTCTTTTTAATATTACTAATTTTATAATTTCTACTTCGTAAATAATATTCTCGAATGGCAACAGCTATTCAATGCGAAACATAGGTAGCATGCTAACTTTTCGAAGTCGTAATTTCATTTGATATGCCATTTTATAGCTTTTTAAAATTTAAACAATAAATATTCTATTGCATTAGCAGTGCTAATATCTGTCTTGTTGTGGCAAGTTCATCAACTTGCCATCCAGCTTAAAAAGAACAATCCCTCCAACCTTCCCATGGTCCTGCCAACCTTGCGGTTACACGGACCGAAACTGTGAGAAAAGAGTCACTCGGGTGACTCCAGACTCTACAAATCCTACGCACTTTGTCCCGAACACTCTCCCCCTTCTGGGGCAGGCCACATCACATTACAGACTTCATTGCCGGGCTGCTCCACCCCAGCTCGGTGCTGCTCTGTGCCCCCCCCCCCCCATCCCTGGTCGAAAACGTGCATTCCTCTCTCGCGCCTGGTCCTGTGCCAGATTTTGGCGAACCTTTAAAACATGCCGAAATTGGCTGCATTACTAACAAGATCCGAGTGGTAAATCGGCCCCTCATGTCCCCCCTCCCTAACTATCCCCCGCAATAGCACGTCCCTTTCCACCGCATACAAAGGACAGTCCCACAGAATGTGTGTCCTAAAAAGAACAATTCCTCCAACCTTCCCATGGTCCTGCCAACCTTGCGGTTACACGGACCGAAACTGTGAGAAAGGAGTCACTCGGGTGACTCCAGACTCTACAAATCCTACGCTCTTTGTTTGCCTAAAAGGAACAGTGCTGACCTGAGTTAGAAGCTTCAGCCTGTAGATCATGGCCGCTGTCCTTGCTGACCAGCCCAGCTGGCCCGTCGTCTGCCGCCGCCAGCACCGCCAGCGTCAGTAAACACAGCTGTTGACAAATAAGTTTAATATTCATTTATTCTCAATAAGAAGATTTTTAATAAAGTCCTACATGAGAACAGGGTTCTTAGGTTAGGTATACACCTATATACATAATATGTGGTCATTCAATAGCTTTAATAAGAAGAGACTTATCATTTATGATATGTTGAGCTAATTTGAGTTGGAACACATTAAATGAGCTTACACTTTTACAATACAATACAATACAAAAATTATTTATTGTACACCATAATCAAATTAATCATTACAAAAATACATTAAATGCGACAGGTACAATGGGCGGCCTTATCGCTTAGAAGCGATCTCTTCCAGGCAACCTTTGGATTTTTAATTTGGGGTAAAGTATTGTAAAGCTTAAAAACAAACATTATTTTACCAGCCTCCTTCATATAAACAAATAGTTTCTCCCCGCGGCTTTGCTCACGTTGTTTTATAAGGACGTCCATAGGTTATTTATATTATATCCCAAGGGAGCGTAAACTACAGAGAACTTTGTCCCGAATCTATGACACAGGAGCGGGTTCGATTTCCGCTCGGGACAATTATTATACGACCTGCAGATATTTGTTTCGGATGCTCTGTATATTCAATGTATGTATTAAGTGTAGGTTATATCCGTTATCTAATACCGGGGCCAGATTATGCTGTCCGTTTTATTTATTTATCTACCCTATTTTCCAACAGTGGACAGGCAGCAACGAATAGCAACTGAGACTAATTAGTGTCGCTCCATTTGGTCATTATCTAGATGTCTGTTATTGACGGAGATGGTAAGAGAGATGGAAGCTTTGATTACCTATATATTTGACCCGAAATCTAGATAGTATTTGTGATCGCAGCATATCATAGATAATTTTATGGGAACTAGTCTTATCTATCAAAACAATAGATCGATATTTTCACATCGCGCCTTTTTATTTTTTACACTATGATTACGAAACAATACTACAAAGGTTAATTTAATTATTTTCCCACAGTTTTTCCTCTTTCGGAACCGGGTGACGGATGTTAGAACTTCTATTGGTTTCCTTTTCCGGTTCAATTGCCGTACTTATTAATGATTATTGTATTCCGGTTGTTTACAGACGTTTAATTGACTAATTTGTCAATTTTCTTAGAGTAAGTACAAGAGAAAATAAAGCATTTCCGTATATACCTAATAGAGTATGGGAAAATCTATACTAATATTATAAAGAAGAAAGGTTAGATTTTTTGTTTGTTTGTGTTGTATGTTTGTTTGTTTT
The DNA here is from genome assembly GCA_947044415.1 of Eupithecia dodoneata. Lineage (NCBI taxonomy): Eukaryota > Metazoa > Arthropoda > Insecta > Lepidoptera > Geometridae > Eupithecia > Eupithecia dodoneata. The sequence continues at coordinate 5,388,629 of OX345684.1, forward strand.
TTGTTTGTAACGAATAGGCTCCGAAACTACTGGACCGATTTGAAAAATTCTATCACCGTTAGGAAGCCTAAATATCCGTGGTGAACATAGGCTATATTATATTTTCAAAAGTAAGGGATCCTTACTAAAACTCCAATAATATAACGTGGTAACCAAGGTGTAAAAATTCACCTAATAAAGTGAAATTCGAGTTTAACGCGGGTGAAACCGCGGGGAACAGCTAGTGTGTCTATAAACTGGGGTTTGATGTGCCTGCTTTCACTAAAATGGTGTAGAGATTTGTAAAGATTTCTTATCTGATTACTCAAAAACCGAAACAAAACGGAAGATTTATTTTGATCTACTTTCTGCCCGCAGCTTCGCATGCGTTGTGTTTCGTTTTAAGGTTATTAATTCTATCCCATATGATTTGATTTGGCGATAAAAAGCCTGTGTTTAATCCGGGCCTGGGAATTACCTGTATGCAAATTTATTTCAGCCCGATCTGTTCAGTAGTTTTTGCGTGAAAGAGTAACAAACATCCAAACATAAACTTTCGCGTTTATAATATTAGTAGGAATAAACGATCATCAAATTATGAGTACATCACAGAATTAGCAAGCTGAAGTGGCAGTGGGCCGGCCATATCTCGCGGAGAACCGACAACCGCTGCTGGGGCAAACGTGTTCTTGAGTCGCGTGCTTAATTAAATAGTAATAAATAATGCTGGACAATCCACACAGCATCATCTAGCCCCAAGCTAAGCAGAGCTTGGATAAACTATAGAATGCAATAAATAGCAGTAAGAAATACAATGAAATACAATAGAGATAAGCAAATCAAATGTACTAGACACATACTTAAGTTAATAAATAAATAAATAAATAATGCTGGACAATTCATACAGCATTATCTAGCCCCATGGTAAGCAGAGCTTGTGTTATGGGTACTAGATAACTGATATACATAATACAATATATTACATAGATAGATATTTTTTATTATACATAGAAAACGACCAGAACACCCGGAACAAATATCTGCAGATCGTACACACAATTGTTCCGAGGCGGGAATCGAACCCGCAACCTCCTGCGTCGCAGGCGGACCTTCGCCCACCGCGCCACATCGGTCGTCAAGTTATGTACACACAAGTTATGAACATACTAGTGGTTTCTTCTCAGTTCTTCCACTGGTGGACAAAAAATTGAAGTGAACATCAATATAATAATGAATAGTATAAAATATGACTTGTCTAAGTGCTTATTTGTAAGCTTAAAGAAATAAACTTTCATTTCATTTCAATAGAAAATAAATACAATAATTTTATTGAACCATAATATTAAATTTAAATATGTACTCTATTGCATTGGGTGTTCCCGTAAAAATAGAGGTACGTTTGTAAATAAATAAATAAATACAAAAAAATAATAAAAATAACAAATTTTGGTGATGTCGTCCTTATTTGTCTTAATAATAATAATGTAAATCCGTTTATTGGCTGTTAGTGATAGTTATAAGATAAGTTAATTTATAATTAAGAGCTGTGGATTTTGTTCATAAATAAAATAAAAATAAACTAACTAAATCCAGTGGCACAATCGGCGGCCTTATCGCTAAAAGCGATCTCTTCCAGGCAACCTTTGGATGGATAGGATCGGTACGTATTAAAGCGTTTTTAGAATTGAGTATTGTACCCGCAACTTTTGTGTCGCAGGTAGACCCCACTACGCTACAGACGACGTCGAAATATTAATTGATGAATGGATTCCATCTGATTACCCACAGTTTCACGACAGCCCACTTTCCTTGTAATTAAGCTGAGCAATTACTTCAGTTCTTGTTAAGAAAGCTATTTTAATGTCAAATAAAACAGGTGATCGCATTTTAAAGCTTTATAGTCTACTAGCGACCCGCCCCGGCTTTGCACGATTTCCGATATACAATGTGTATTGTCGAACCTTGATCAAACGAGATGTGCGAATACACGACATATATTTATCGATAAAAAACAAAAAATAAAAAATTATATGTTACCTATCTCAAAAATAAAGCCGATTTAATATTTTTTTTAATGAAAACTACTTCATCTGGTTTTTTCTTCGTTTCTTTTTGAGTAAACGGTGTATTTTATTCAAAGTAGCCTTATTTGAAAGCTAGATTGTCTATCTAGCTAAGAAAATAAGAAAAAAATACAATTTCGGTACATAAGCCTATAAGTAAAATCAATATTTTTTTAGAAATTTGCAAAAAAAATACAAATTTTATTTTATTTTTGATCTGTAACTTTAAAACTGGGTTATTGAGGTGTACTTTTTTGCATGTTGAATTAAACTTCATAATTTAATCTACAAATCCTCCAAAACATATGGGTCTATCTCTTTTCGTTGTTATGTTATTCACCATTGAAAATAGGTACTTTCTGTTTTGTACAATGATCAACAGGAATATCAACTGATTTAATCTACATAAATTATAAATAAAACGAGGCAAGATAGAAAAAAATGGAATGAGGTCTTTGCCCAGCAGTGGGATAGTAACGGCTGTTTAAGATAAAGTTTTTGTTTTTTTTTACTCTTGACAAAACAGAAAGTACCTATTTTAAATGGTAAATAACATGACAACAAAAAGAGATAGACCCATATTTTTTGGAGGATTTGTAGATTAAATTATGAAGTTTAATATAACATGCAAAAAAGTACACCTCAATAACCCAGTTTTAAAGTTACAGATCAAAAATAAAATAAAATTTGTTTTTTTTTTTGCAAATTTCAAAAAAAATATTGATTTTACTAGACTTATGTACCGAAATTGTATTTATTTCTTATTTTCTTAGCTAGATAAACAATCTAGCTTTCAAATGAGGCTACTTTGAATAAAATACACCGTTTACTGAAAAAGAAACGAAGAAAAAACCAGATGAAGTAGTTTTCATTAAAAAAAATATTAAATCGGCTTTATTTTTGAGAGAGGTAACATATAATTTTTTATTTTTTGTTTTTTATCGATAAATATATGTCGTGTATCCGCACATCTCGTTTGATCAAGGTTCGACAATACACATTGTATATACATTTTTATTGAAGGTTAAATTTGTATAATATGTTTACTATTCGTCTCTGTTCGGCAAAATAAAAATACAATACAATACAATACAATAATTCTTTATTGCACACCATAAAAACAGATACACTGGACAGGAAAAAGACAAAAAAGAATGTGTTGTACAATGGGCGGCCTTATCGCTTAAAGCGATCTCTGCCAGGCAACCTTTGGATGGACATGAAGAGTTAGAACAAGTATAGACGGTGGCGTGTTATATAGAATAATATTTTATTGGGACATACTAACAAATAAAAAATCTTTCTTCTTTTACTTTTTACATTATAAAAGATAGATAGATGGAAAATACTTTATTACGAAACAAAACAGAAAACTCTAAACTAAGTTTTACACTCATCATCATCAGCCTATTAGTCCACTGCTGGACATAGGCCTCCGCTAATGAGCGCCATAGCGCCCTGTCTTCAGCTTGCCGCATCCAGCATCTACCTGCAGTCTTTCGCAGGTCGTCATCCCACCTGGTCCGAGGGCGACCTACACTACGTCTACCGAGTCGTGGTCACCACTCAAGAACACGTTTGCCCCAGCGGCCGTCGGTTTAATAAGTTTTATACTAATTTTCGTTATTAAGGAATTTGAAGTCGGTTTAAATTGAACAATGCTCGTGTCGTGAGCTAACCCGCGTGCGGTAGCTAGTGGCGCCCCCTAGTGATCTAGTTCAGATCAACGACATACATTGTGTCCGTGGGAGCACCGAGAGTGTCTTCCAAACTTTTTGCGGTTTTTAATCTGCTATGAATGATAATTAAGTATCATTTAAAGTTTTCCATCCGTGCTTCCCATCGCGAATTATTTACTTACCATTTCTTATATACTTTAATCACTACATGGTATAAAACAAGGTCGCTTCCCGCTGTCTGTCTGTCCCTATGTATGCTTAGATCTTTAAAACTTAGCAACGGATTCTGATGCGGTTTTGTTAATAGATAGAGTGATCTGAGAGGAACTTCAACTTCAACTTCTTTTTTGTAAATCACAATCAAGAGGAAGGTTTATAAACCACAACAACCATTTCCACGCGGGCGAGGCCACGGGGCGCAGCTAGTAATACATAAGTATTCGTCTAGTATAGTCTCGACACAGATAATTTTAATTCTTACCGCTAGACTTTCCACTCTCCATCGGGGTAACTGAAACAAGAATAAATAAATAAATACTCGTAAATGCTGGCCAATTCACACAGCATCATCTAGCCCCATGGTAAGCAGAGCTTGTGTTATGGGTACTAGATGACTGATATACATAATACAATACATAACATAGATAGATATTTTTTATTATACATAGAAAACGACCAGAACACCCGGAACAAATATCTGCAGATCGTACACACAATTGTTCCGAGGCGGGAATCGAACGCCCACCGCGCCACATCGGTCGTCAAAGATACTACTAGACTTTACCAAAAGTAAAAAAATATGATTGCAGCAAATGATAATGTATTAGAAAATAACATGTATTAGACATATAAGAGATGAACATGCTAGTGGTTTCTTTTTCACTTCTTCCACTAGTGGACAAAAAATTGAAGTGAACATTAAAATAATTTTATTTGATAATAATTTAATGTATAAATTATGACTTATCTAAGTGCTTATTTTGTAAGCCTAAAGAATAAATGATTTTTGACTTTTGATATAAAATAATAAACAGATAGATAAGCCTAAATCTACAAAATGTGAATATTGTACGTCTTAATAAGTTTTTTTTTAAAAGAGAAAGAAAATAAAGTTTTTACGGGTTAGAAGCTTTACGACTACTTCTCAATACGACTAGACAGCAGGTATGACGAGATCGCTTTAAGGGTCCGACGACCCTCGCTTGCAAAAATCGCTCCGAATATCGCTGTCCCTGTTTAACCCTTGCGCTACATGCGTGCGCGATAGTAATATTAGCCGTTCAAAATTTGGTTTGTTCCGTAATACCAAAAATTATGACTGAAAACTTTTTGTATTCTTCACAAAGTATTGTCATTCTGTAACTAGACAATATAAGCTATGTTCCATAAATAAAACGTAAGATATTGATGTTTTTAATACAAAACAAATAGCAAGAAAACTTGTCCATTTTCGCATAAAAATGTGCAAAATGAGATTGGCTTTCATTTCATTTTAGGTAAGTATTCTGAAAAAAAAACTATTTGGGAACCTAGATAAATACTATTTTAATACAAATAATGCAATATTATAGTGGAAATATGCTTGAATTAGAAATAATTTTGGTATTACGTTTGTATGAAGAATTCGTCCCTCCGGAGGCCCCTTAAGACTTACCCCCATATCTTTAGTCATTACCTCAAATAATTCTCCACTCAAACTTGTTCAAGGGCGTTTCGAGCATTCCTCCAAAACATGCTCGAGTTTGGTATGCTTAGTCGTTCATTTGGTTATATATCAACCTCTCTTATATACCTTCGCGATGGGTAATTGTAGGTTTCATCGTCGTAAATGTAATTGAGATAGTCTCCAAAATCCATTGTAAATAACAACAAACTATTTCGAGGAGCATTCAAGGTAGGTAGCGAGGTACCTTGAGATGACAGTTCGTTATTCCACTCGTATGAAAAAATTCTCGAAGGCTGTTTCGAGTGAAGGATTTTTTTACGATCAAGCATACCGAAACGCATTTGGAGGTTGAGTAGAGTTTGAATCGAAGTTGAGGTAATGACTAAAGATATGGGGGTAAATCTCGATATAACTACATCGCATTAGGGCTAAACAGCTGTCCGACCACATACGCATACGCCCTGTTATCAGAATGACTAATTATCGATATGCTGTACAATGGTACTTAAAAGTGGCACTTCAGTTCAAGCAAACACTTCAGCATATAAACCTCTTCGGATATACTAAAGTCATTTAAAACGGGATATTTACCATGAATTGATTTTTGAGTTATCCTTCATTATTATCGAACGCAGCTCGATCACGACACACAACACTGACGGTATCAGAACGCGACGCGGTTGGTACATTCGATGATAATGAAACCGGTGGTAGTGGTAATGTTCGTAGCAAAAGACAAAAAATGAGGGTAGATCGGTATGTCTGCCCATAAAAACTTACTCGCAGTCGCAGTGCCTTCAGTTCTTCCGTGATCATGGCGCATGAAACTGTGCCGAAATATTGGATAACTCAAAAATCATGGTAAATATCCAGTTTTAAATCACTTTAGGTTAATAACTCTTCGGATATACTTACCATGAAATTATGTCTAGACCTTCATGGACATTACAAACTCTACATCTTAAACAACCACATTAAAAATTCAAAAACGTAAGACGAAAACAACCAAAAAGACCGTGGTCTCTTTGTTATTCTATTCTAAGGTGAAGCTCTATTGTTCAGATGTTACAAAATACCATTGTACTATGTACTACTTAAATAAAACCATGAAATCGAAAGTGAAAAACAAGGTGTCTTTGGAATACTACATTTTAGGTGCTTAAAAAGAAACACATTAGATACTATACTCCAGCCAAATTGGATGTTTATTTCATTTCAGTTATTTATTTCATCATTATTATGTGTACCATCTATAGGTACTAATATTATAAAGAGGTAAAGTTTGTGAGGTTGATTTTGAATATTCTTTTACCAATAGAAAGTCATGTTATTTGTACTGTAATTTTCCCAATATTTTGAAATTATGAATAAAATACATATATGTATAGATAGATACATAGATAACACATTTATTTGACACTGCAGCACATGTTACAAAGGTCACAATAGGAAAGGGACTTCACTTCTTCCACTAGTGGACAAAAAATTGAAGTGAACAGTAAATTTTTTTTTTTTTTTGATAATAATTTAATGTATAACATATGACTTGTCTAAGTGCTTATTTCGTAAGCCTAAATAAATAAATGATTTTTTACTTTTTACTTTACTTTACGATAAAATAACACAGATAAATTAGAGAACAATGAGTTATAGTACGTATAAAGAATTAAAAAAGAAGTGATTCGAAAATTATTTGCGCTGCCTGTCAAAAAGGCCCAGCGAAAAGCTATGCTCGAAGCAAAACACTGATTTTCAGTATTACCCTATGAGGCGACTAGAAGAACGAAACGCTGACAAAATAAATGATGGGTGGTTTTAATATTCGTATTATAAATCATTTAGGTACAATCGAATGAATGACTGTGCAGTGTTAGCGCAGACGAGAGCTGATAGTATGGCTTGGGTTGGAGTTATGTGGCGGTATAATTTGTTCGGAGGTATATTGGGCGATAATAGTTCTTAACACTTTGAGTGCTGAAATCACACGGTACGTGTTTTCTACGAGTGACTAATATGTGTAAATCCACACTAGCGCAGCGGCTGAGAAAATACAGATCTTTGTGACTCAGCACAGCCGTAATATTTTTCGAACGAAACGCATGTGCGGCGCAACACAACCGCTGTGTAGAGCGGCAGCACGAATTTTTTAGGTTATAAAAAAAGATCGCAGTCGTCGAATAAAATCGCAGTCAAAGTGTTAAGGCGCGTAAGAATAGGTAGGTACATTGATCTTCCCAGTGACGCGTGACCACCTGTGTTAACGAGGAGGGCTTTATTCATATAATCGGTACTAGGTACATACCTACTTACCTGTTGCGACTGCGCGCTTCATCGCTTTCTCAATGCGAGATGAAATCGAAAGTTCTTGTATGACCGGTCACGTATAGGTAGATACCTACCTACTTACATCTCTGGAGGTCTAAGAAAAACGAATAACGAAGTTAACGTATTGACGGTCGCAAGAAATTCTAATTCTACATTACCTATCCGATATAGAAGCTTCAATATAAGCTATTTAGTTTATTTATTTTTAAATCTGTTATAATTATAGTCTCTGGTTTTCTTTCAAATAAATATAAAAAGTACCTACTTATTAACATCGACGAAAAAATCATTTCTTAGGTAATAATTTGCACCGCTTATTCCTAGCGAGCAAAAAAAGAAACAAAATGTATTGCGTAGTATTATTTAAAAGAAACAATCTAGTAAGAACACAAATTCTCTTTAGCATAGACTTTTCCCAAACCCGGAAACAATAAAAAATAAATTGATAGTGAAATATTATCTTTAAAAAAATCTACACACAAATTATCTTTTGCATCAACTGCTCCCAGACCCGGAACAAATAACAAGAAGGAATCGCACCCTGTCTCAAGAGGTTCGCGGTGGTGGGTACCACCGCTGCTCTCGTCTCGTCTCGTCTCGTCTGGTCTCGTCTCCAAGTTCAAGTAGGCAGGTCACCCGCGTGACTTTCACCTCGCTTTCTCGACAGGTTCACTATGGTGCTGGTTACGTAATGTCATTGACAGAGCAGTTTTGGTAGCTATGTGTAAAATTCTTAGGTATTATCACTTTTGGGACGACAAGGAAGACGAAACTAAGGATTTAAATACTAAACTAAAATACTTTGAAAATAAAACGAAACTGTTTACAATTTGACGGAGAAATCTTTGGACAACTAACACTATGTAAGTTAGATTACTTTAAAAAAAATCACGAAAAAACCTACGAGAAGAACGACTTCGATATCGACCGATAACGTAGGGATACTCCAGATTTTGTGTATGCGAACATCCCAGGGTCATTCTTTATACAAAAAAACTACATGAAAATAAAACTCATCAAAATCGGTCCATCACAATTTTACGGAGAAATTGTTCGACAACCAGTGGTATGGGCATGCATTATCTAAGCTTTAATGTGGTGAAGGTAAGTACATGCTGAGTGTCAGGCCCATTCAGGATATTTTACATACTATATGGATTTTACATACTATATGGACAAATAATAAATAAATAATAATAATAAATAATGCTGGACAATCCACACAGCATCATCTAGTCCCAAGCTAAGCAGAGCTTGTGTTATGGGTACTAGATGATCGCTATACTTAATACAATACATTACATATATTAGATAGATTTTTTTATTATACATAGATAAGGACCAGAACACTCGGAACAAGTATCTGCAGATCGTACACATAATTGTTCCGAGGCCCGGAATCAAACCCGCCTCCTGCGTCGCAGGCGGACCTTCGCCCACCGCGCCACAGAGGTCGCCAAAACCGGCCAAGTGCGAGTCGATTAGCACCCAGAAGCTTCCGTAACATCGTACAAATTATTTCAATATTATTTATTCCGAAAAAGCTGATTCGCAAATGTAACCATAATAAAACAGATTATTTGATGGATCAAAAAAACCAACATGACGCGGTGGTCACCTTTCCAAGTAATGACTGCGCATTAAAAAAACATTACAACATCTACTCGACTTCAAATGATTTTAATATTTCGTATTGTCATGTGCATCACGATAGCCAAGGTCGTATTTGAACGCACCAGCATTACAATTACGCTGAGAATGGGCTGCACGTATTTGTTTATGTTGTAATAGTGTTGCCATGTCATAAAGAGGACAACGACCTCTTTTGCATAGCATAGAGTTCGATTCTCGCGGGATAAAGAAGGTTGGTTAGGTACCTAATTCAAAGTTTTTAGTAAGGCGTTTTCGTTCGCACGCGTGGTTTCTATGGAAAAGTTTTAAGGTTATTTCTATGGGAACTGATTTATGGTATAAAAAGTTATTTCAGGCCAGGAATTACCTGTATGCAAAATTTCAGCCCGATTCGTTCTGTAGTTTTTGCGTGAAAGAGTAACATCCATTAGGGTTAAGTTCGCCTTTGTATTAATTTTCTAGAATAAATTTTATGTTATGATTTTCGTGCAAGAAGTATAAATAAATAAATAAGATCTAAGCATACAATAAGGACAAACAGACAGCGGGGAGCAACTTTGTTTTATACCATGTAGTGATAACGCGTGTGAAGCTGCAAGCAGAAGCTAGCAGCAAGCAGAAGCTAGCAGCAAGCAGAAGCTAGTTGCCTAAAAAAGTAGTTCTCAGCTTTCTTACCGAAACGCGGTGAATGTCTTCCAAAACATCAATTAGATGAGTTTATGATACGTGCCGCAATTTGGAGCGTTTCAAATCTAAATAAATGGAAACTTGACTTTCAGACACCTCTCGCATCCGCGTGTTTCATCCCATGGGTGCTTCAATAATAATAACCTACCTAACGCTTAATTGACGACCTCTGTGGCGCGGCGGGCGAAGGTCCGCCTACGACGCAGGAATTTGCAGGTTCGATTCGCGCCTCGGGACAATAATTGTGTGTACGATCTGCAGATATTTGTTCCGGGTGTTCTGGTTGTTATCATGTATGTATATTAAAAAAGATATCTCTACCTACGGATTGTCCAGTATTATTTATTTATTTATCCACGCACAGTCGCAAATGGGTGCTAAGATATATACAACCTTTTTGTACCTAACCTGCATAAACCTCTGATCTCACCATCTCCCTTCCACTCTAGGAAAAGCAGACGGACAACGCAACTATCCTTATCTGGTAGATATAGGTACTTTCCACTATCATTGTACGTACACCTAACGCATGTATATTTTTGTTTCGTGAGTTCGATTTAATTATTTCAAGAGAGGAGACACGACAACAATTTTGGTGGTAACTTCGCCAATTATTTTTAATATATTAATGCTTAATAGATTTTGATGATTCTTACATGAATATACATGAAGGCAGGCCCATAAAAGTTGCCGTTGAACGTATCTAAAGCATCATCATCATCAGCCTATATTAGTCCACTGCTGAACATAGGCCTCCCCCAATGAGCGCCATAGCGCCCTGTCTTCAGCTTCATGCATCCAGCATCTACCTGCAGTCTTTCGCAGGTCGTCATCCCACCTGGTCGGAGGGCGTCCTACACTAGGTTTACCGAGTCGTGGTCTCCACTCAAGAACACGCTTACACCAGCGGCTGTCGATTCTTCGCGAGACATGGCCGGCCCACTGCCACTTCAGCTTGCTAATTCAAAGCTATGTCGATAACTTTGGTTCTCTGTCGGATGTATTCGTTACGAATCCTATCCTTCAGAGAAACTCCGAGCATAGCTCTTTCCATAGCTCGCTGAGCGACTTTGAACTGGTGGACCAGCCCTATCGTGAGTGTCCACGTCTCAGCTCCGTGGGTCATATCGGGTAGGACGCACATATAATATGTCTATGGCTCAATCCACGCATTGTACACAGGTACTTGACCTCTCATATAAGTCAGGTTTTTCATACTCCGTGACCAAACCTGTCCGTTTCGTAAGCGAAATACTTTCGTTTACTTTCTTTTATTTCGATACATATTAAAAAGCTGTTTCATCTACAGGAAACTTCAATTGGGCGGGCCGGAATTTTTATTACAGCAAGATTTTATTACGCAAAGTTTGTCTTGTCTTGATTTTAGTAGTAACTAGCTGCGCCCCGCGGCTTCGCCCCCGTGGAAATCGATTTGTCAAATGGTTTTTTTTAATATCCTATGTTAGACTCCTGGTTCTAACCTACCTTCTCACCAATTTTCAGTCAAATCAGCCTTGAGCCCGTATTATAATTTGCTCGGTCATCCATCATTTAATTTTATTTATTGCAATATATTATGGTACATAAGGCTGATGACGATGATGGTACATAAAAATTTACGGGCTGAAACTAGTATTAGTTAGTTATTTACTAATATTATAAGTTGTTTAATATTAATTAATTATTTAGGTAATATCTATTAGGCAATATTATTATCTAGGCAATATTAAAAAAAAAAAAAAAAGATTTTTATTTTGTCAGAACAGAACAGAGACTCTTATAAACTAAACTTAGATTAACAGATGACAGAGACTGACAAAATCGGTCTCCACTCAGCATGTGGTATGGTGGAGCAGATCGTACCATAGCGCTGATCTTCCGTTTATAATAAATAATTATATTTATTAGTTAAAGCAATAAAAATAAGTAAATAAGTAAGTATGGATTTTTGTTACTTTTTCACGCCATAACTACGAACAAACAATATACATAGATAACGAACAAAATGTACCTACCTATATTTTAGTATCAAGATTTAACACAACTTCTACCTACAGCCATCTACAGCCTATACTGGTCCACTGCTGGAACCAAAAAAAGTAATCTGTAACGGGATATGTACCATGATTTCATTTTTGAGTTTTCCAATATTTCGGCACAGTTGCATGCGCCATGAACACGGAATAACTGGAGGCACTGCGAGTAAGTTTTTAGATTTCGGAGAAGTGCCGACTTTCGCATTTTGCCGAAGTTTGTATTCGATACAGCTTACTTACCTAATAACGGAGTGCCGACTTTAGAAAATCCATGCAATTAATCGCTTAGGTATTGGCGACTTTGGTAGACATACCGAATTACCCTCATTTTTTATCTTTTGCTACGTTATAAATGACTTTTCTATATCTTTATACTAATGGGTTTGATTTTTTGTTTGTTTGTTTGTAATGAATGGGCTCCGAAACTACTGGACCGATTTGTAAAATTCTTTCACCGTTGCGTTGGGAAGCTACACTATCCCCGGTGAACATAGGCTATATTATATTTTCAAAAAAGTTGGGGATCCGTACTAAAACCGTGCGAAGCCGGGAACGTCCACTAGTGTGTTAATAACCAATAGTTGCAAAAGTATTATCGAATAATTGAAGTTTTCATTGACCTTCCAGTCTAGTATTCAACAGATTCTCAGAATTTCTCGAAGACAATGCTAACCCCGTGGGACCAGTACATCACAGAATTACTTATTCCACCAACAATAGAACTACGTCCGGAGGAACATAAGACTGTGTGACCTAGGTAGAGTCGGATACATTTAGATGTAGCAAATAGCTATTGCACATGTCTACTAACATTATAAAGAGGAAAGGTTTGATTTTTTGTTTGTTTGTAATGAATAGGCTGCGAAACTACTGGACCATATGAAAAAAATCCAATATTTCAGCACAGTTTCATGCACCATGATCACGGAATAACTGAAGGCACTGCGAGTAAGAAGCGAGTAAATCATGGTAAATTAAATATCCCGTTTTAAATGACACGATAGTTTCAAAAATTTTATTGATAGTATGTTGCTGAAGAATGTGTCACCTATGACACTGTAGTTACAGGGTGTTTTGTCGAAAGCTGTAGGTAATTGGAAAGTCGTTACGTAGGTACCTAAAGTTACGTCAGCTGTCATCTCTGACATTGCGTCAGTCTACACGTGGCCTTGTTGGGCCCAAACCGGAACCGATGAGGGAACAATGTCACTTGTTCCACAAAGATAATGGGCCGAAAAACTTAGAGTAGCACCTAATGCATAATGTGGTAGCATAGACCAGCCAAATTCGATGTGAAATGTTTGTTAACAAACTGCTCATATTAAACAAAAATCACTTTGTAGCCGTATATTTGTATATGCAAATCATATTTCTTGTTGATGTAAGTTTTTACCTACAAAAAATACAGCACAAAGACACCAATAATGATACATAAAGTCTCTGTTTTTTTGTTAACAAACATTTTACACCGAATTTGACTGAAGTTTAGGTACATCAACACAAATGCCCGGCACGGCGCGGCGGCGGCGATATAACGCGCGAAATCATGCAGCGGGTTATTAATTAAGTCTCTTTATATTTTACTAGCTGCGCCCCGCGGTTTCACCCGCGTGGTGATAGATATTTAGGATAATACTTATACATACGATATATCTTTATGAATTGTAGCCTATGTGTTATTCTGATGTATAAGCTATATTATTGACGACCGATGTAGCGCGGTGGGCGAAGGTCCACCTGCGACGCAAGAGGTTGCGGTTTCGATTCCCTCCTCGGAACAATTGTGTGTACGATCTGCAGATAATTGTTCCGGGTGTTCTGGTCGTTTTCAATGTATAATAAAAAATATCTATCTTTGTAATGTATTGTATTATGTATATCAGTTATCTGGTACCCATAACACAAGCTTCTGCTTGGGGCTAGATAATGCCGTGTGAATTGTCCAGCATTATTTATTATTTATTCGGAATAGAACCCGCAACCTCCTGCGTCGCAGGCGAACCTTCGCCTACCGCGCCACATCGGTCGTCGAATAACTCAGAGATGTGTCCGTTTACTTTCAAATCGATATAGACGCATAATCAATAACATTCTAAACTTTCATTCATTTAAATCGTTGAGTTTTATGACTGGAGCTTTCGCTCCTATATTACTACAGTATTTATTTGTTATGAAAATGAAAATGAAAAGTTTTTGTTTCTTTAAGCTTACAAATAAGCACTTAGACAAGTCATATTTTATAGTTCACTTCAATTTTTTGTCCACCAGTGGAAGAAGTGAGAAGAAACTACTAGTATGTTCATAACTTATGTGTCTAGTACATTTGATTTGCTTATCTGTAAGTTGGTAGATTTTGAGTTGGAGCAAAACTCGTTCCAAGCTTTTTGCTATTAAAACTTTATTGCACTACTAAGGGTACAAGGGGTGGGCTTAATGCCAAGGCATTTTCTACCTGCCGACCAGGAAACACTTTTTTAAAATAATTTTATACTTTGGCACGATAAACTATTTATAAAACTTATTCTAGAAAATTAATGAAAAGGCGAACTTAACCCTGAAAAGAGTTCTCTTCCAGCTAACCTTATTGGGAGAGGGTTGGATTACTAACATTATTATAAAGAAATATATAAAGTAGTATAAAATATTGATGTTTTTATCTCTTCAACTAAACTACTGACGACCGATGTGGCGCGGTGGGCGAAGGTCCGCCAGCGACGCAGGAGGTCGCGGGTTCGATTCGTAAGCAGAGCTTGTGTTATGGGTACTAGATAACTGATATACATAATACAATACATTACATAGATAGATATTTTTTATTATACATAGAAAACGACCAGAACACCCGGAACAAATATCTGCAGATCGTGCACACAATTGTTCCGAGGCGGGAATCGAACCCACCGCGCCACATCGGTCGTCTGTGATATGAATACATAACCTCCTTTTACAAGTTGGCTAGAACCTCATTAGTCAGATCTAAATGCACATATATTTGGGACAGATGTCAAGATAATTAGTTTCGAATTTTTTACACTTTCACCTAACTTCTTTACATATGGCTGATTTGCATATATTAATATTAATGACTGTTATGTCATTTTTAGAGCATTTAGCTAAGTAGAATTAATATACATTGACAATAATGAATGACGACCTTTATGGCGCAGTTGGCGAAGGTCCTACGACGTAAGAAGTTCGCCGGTTGGACTCCCGCCCCGGGACAAATGTTTGTACGATCTGTGTCGTTGTATTTGTGTCGTTTACCCCCATGATGAACTTCTTTGTTTGTTTATTCTATGCCTGTATTTTGTACCTGTGTCTCTCTGTAATGTTTTTTCTATTCTAGTCTATTCTATTCTATCTGCACACATTTGTTCAGGGTGTTCTGGGTATTTTCTATGTAAAAATATCTATCTATACTAATATTAGACGACCGACGTGGCGCGGTGGGCGAAGTTCCGCCTGCGACGCAGGAGGTTGCGGGTTCGATTCCCGCCTCGGAACAATTGTGTGTACGATCTGCAGATATTTGTTCCGGGTGTTCTGGTCGTTTTCTATGTATAATAAAAAATATCTATCTCTGTAATATATAGTATTATGTATATCAGTTATCTAGTACCCATAACAGAAGCTCTGCTTACCATGGGGCTAGATAATGATGTGTGAATTGTCCAGCATTATTTATATTTATTTATTTATTATAAAGAGGAAAGGTTTGATTTTTTGTTTGTTTGTTTGTATGTTTGTTTGTAACGAATAGGCTCCGAAACTACTGGACCTATTTGAAAAATTCTATCACCGTTAGGAAGCCTAAATATCCTTGGTGAACATAGGCTATATTATATTTTCAAAAAGTAAGGGATCCTTACTAAAACTCCAATAATGTAGCCAAAGGTTCTAATACCCGTCCGAAGCCGGGACGATCCGCTAGTGTAATTTAATTATATATCAGTTATCTACATAGTACTCATAACACAACCTCTGCTTAGCTTGAGGCTAATGTGTGAATTGTCCAGCATATTTTATTATTTACTAGCTGCGCCCTGCGGCTTCGCCCTCGTTGAAATCTATGTTTCAAGTAGTTTATAAACCTTCCTCTTGAATCACTTCTATCTATAAAAAAAACCGCATAACATCCGTTGCGTAGTTTTAAAGATCTAAGCATACATAGGGACAGACAGACAGCGGGAAGCGACTTTGTTTTATACCCCATAACACAAGCTCTGCTTAGCTTGGGGCTAGATAATGCTGTGTAGATTGTCCGGCATATTTTATTATTTACCAATTTAGCATTCTCTTAGGTCATCATCATCATCAGGCTATATTAGTCCACTGCTGGACATAAGCCTCCCCTAATAAGCGTCATAGCGCCCTGTCTTCAGCTTGACGCATCCAGACGTGCAGTATTTCGCAGGTCAACATCTCACCTGTTTATCGAGTCATGGCATCCACTCAAGAACACGTTTGCCCCAGCGGCCGTCTGCGGTTTTTCGGAAGATTTAGCCGGCCCACTGCCACTTCAGCTTAATGTATTATGTCAATTCAATATTCTCTTAGGATAAAATAACACAAGCTCTGCTTAGGCACTCCACAGCTAAATACTGTGAATGGCCGGCATTATTTACTGATGCAAATACGTGAACAGGCTAGCTTTACGTGGATAATTAGTAGGTTAGTAGTAAACTTTTCTAAACCTACGGAACTCGGCAGTTATAGCTTTCTGTCTAGATTTCTCAACACTTACGAATTGAAGTAAGAATGGTATAAATAAAAAAAGTTAAGCTAGGTTTTATTTTTGGATGTTAGAATTATTTGATATTAGTTTCTGCCCGCGGCTTCGCACGCGTTGTTTCTATCGAAACGTTTAAGATTATTTATATCCTATGGGAACTGATTTATGCGATAATAAGGAGCCAATGTTTTATTCTGGGCCCAGAACTACCTGTATGCAAAGTTTCATCCCGATCCGTTCAGTAGTTTTTGCGTGAAAGAGTAACAAACATCCATCCATACATACAAACCTTCACGTTTATAATATAAGTAGGATGATTAAATAGCCATAGATAGCGATATAGAGACATTTTCTGACACAAAAGAGATACAGCACAGAAAGAGGTTTCTTCACATTTATTCAAGCTTTATATTTGATACAACCCTGCCTTTCTTCAATTCACATAATTATTTAGATCCAAAGGTTGCCTGTAAGAGATCGCTTTTAAGCGATAAGGCCGCCTTTGTATTTGTATATCCTACATATGTATATCTCTTTCTTACTTTGTAATAAAATTATCGGGAAATAATTCTATTCTAACACGATGCATAAAATTCATTGTTAATCTAAGTACTTTCAATTTTCTACGTATTGTGTACTAATGTGTAAATTCATCTGAGTATTGCATTGTGTTCTGCGGCGGGTACACTAGGTTTTATTTTAATACGGACAGTTTTTTGTGGTTTTACATTGTACAACGAATACGTAGATGAATACCTAATGATAGGATTGTCATACAGCGGGGCAATGCAACCAGCGTCTTGGCGAGCTGGTGAGTATCTGGCGCAGCGCGTCAGCATTGTCATACAGCGGGGTAATGCAGCCAGCGTCTTGGCGACGCGTGCCCCGAGAGCTGGTAAGTATCTGGCGCAGCGCGTCAGCATTGTCATACAGCGAGGCAATGCAGCCAGCGTCGCGGGGTCGCGCCCTGACTGGTGTTAATATGGATCAGTTGAGAATTATTGATATTCTTTTATATTCGTCTCCGGTAATTTACTCCGGCTTTTTAAGGAACCCATCCAGCATTCGGCAAGCCACCATCTGCCACTCTTTTTAACATTATGATTGACTTGTTTATGGCAGACGTCCGCAATCTCCCCTATAGCCCGATTACCCAGTCCATCCATCACAATAGACTGGTTTTATTTCTTTCATTTTCTTTGCAATAGTCTCTACACCTGGCGGATACCATCTTTGGGTGTATCATATTGTGCACCCGAGGATGATACCCGCTATGTGTAGCAATCGCGTTTAGATTAACTTCTCAAAGGGCCTCTGTGCTGTTGGCTTCGGCCCCACGCAAGCCTTCCAAAGGACCGGGTCACTTTATGGCCCGAGATCATGGTAAATGAGAGACATAATACGAAGAAAGTTTTTATAGTCATTGACAAAGCAAGCCTATGTTTGCTTTGAGGTACCTACTTATTAAAGGGCCAATAATTATTGTTGAAATTTAAAAAAATATCAGCCTTCTAACGAGACAGGATTAGTAATTTAAAGCCAGAATTAACTTTTATCATTAAATCTAAATTAGTTAATGCACAGAGAATGCACATTGCTTTCAAAAAGTAGATCTAATTAGGAAGTCATTAAATATTTATGTAGCATCATTTTTTGCTATGTAGCGAAACTATTATTTCAAAAAGTAAAAGAGATATGTTTTTTGTCCAACATATTCATTAGAATTGAATGTTTTATTAATCGAGTATTATTATATATTAGTTATACTATATAAAATCCAGAACTTTTCATTCATCTTGCTCCAAAAACATTTGTATATACGTTCATCAAAAACACCCAAATCCAGAACAAATATTTGCAGATCTTACAATAATTTGAGCCGCGGTGGGAATCGAATCTTCTACCTGCTCTCAGGCGGACCTACACTCACTCAACTTCAGAGGTCAAGCTCAAAAGCTTTCCAATACAACTTTCAATCGTGAGAGCATCATTGGCCACTTGCAAGCTCTGCTTACGTTGGGGTTAGATGATGCTGTATGAATCTACCTCTTTCGTTTGATTTGATTTTAACGAGTATTTCCCATATAATTAAAAATATAAAAAACCCCGACTCGGTTCCGTTTATTTTTTTCTTTTTTTCGTAAAATAAGGACGCTATTCATTCAAAGTCTTAAAAAACTCCCGGAAATCTGAAGAAAGTTTTGATATTTCCTTTACAACAAATAGGTCAAGCCTTTTATTCTGCTTTGAGGTATAAATGGCCATGTAGATACGCTAGAAAAAATATAAAAAGCTTGCGGGCAAAAAAAATTACCTAGTTTATACTAAAAAATCCCACAGGACAATGCGAGCTCCTTTTCAATAAAAAAAGTAAAAATATATTACCATCTTCCCTCCTTGAAAAATATCCAAACACCAAAAAGAACACAAGAATGTCCACCACAAATGTCACTGTCACTTCACTAGCTGTCAAACTGACTTCATTTTTTTTTAATCTGCGTGTATGGCCTACGGAGGATGAAGTTAGACTGCCTTGAAGAGATGTGATGAGTACGGTGAAAGTCTTGGTTATTTCCTATACGAATGGTGGTGAGGCATGTGAGTTGGAGTTTAAGCTTTGGGTGGGTGATGGAAGGTGCAGAATGGGTGTAGTGTGTGGACTTTGTTTTCATTGACACTATGGGTGGTAGGGGAGCCATGGGTTTGGTTCTGAGGTTTAAGCTGTAAAGTGATGTTATTTAATTCTTTGAATGTTTTTGTTCACATTTAATTAACAAATACAGATTTTTTGTTAAATAAATGAAGACTTTTTAGTATTTTTTAAGTCCTCATCAGCCTATATTGGTCCACTGCTGGACTCAGGCTATCTCATGGGATGGTCATAATCAATGCTCATAATATTTTTTTAAGTAAACCTACCTAATACTATGTTACAGTGAAGTTTATGTAGTTAACCTAGTTTGATATATTTTTTTTTTATACAAATACTCAAGTATAGCTATGATTTAAATTGATTGTTTGGCCGTTTAATCAGACAAAATAATAATTAAATAAAAGCCGATTTCAAAAATCTAATATTATACATTGTTTTTGTTTTTCAAAGTTCTTTATTGAACACAAATTTTTACAATCGTAGATTAAATAAACACTGTTTAGAACCTAACTAAATACAAAACCAATTAATTAATATTAAACATTAAATGAATTAATCATTAATAAGTATTCGGAAATTAGTAAGCGTAAGGGTTTAAATTTATTACAGCTCTGGATTGATAAGTCTTCTTTTTCATTAAGTCTTCTAAATTTAAGTCGACATAAAACGATCTATGTTATTTTTCAAAGTGACGGTTTGGGGAACTTGATTTTCTAAACTATCACATTAAATCAATTGAAACTTTATTTAATTTTCTTAAATTGTATTATTTTATATGAAACGTAAATAAACATTTACCTAGCTATTAATAATATATTATTCTATAAGCTTCATTTTAATATGTAAATATTTACCTATGTCTATTAGCTTTGTAACAAAAATCCACTAACACCTCTCATTCATTGTCACCTTAGCGTAATGAGAAAGATCCGATAAAAACCCAACCTTATGTCTTATTCGATAAAGTCTAATTTCCCATAAACCTCGGCACTATAAACAGGATTTTAAGTTTTTAATTTTCTCTTTTATTCGTCACATGTCAAGGTGTGTCCGGATGCAGAAAATGTTAAGAAAATGGCGGAGATTGCAACACTTCAGCCTTCTTCTCAGCCGTAAAGTTCAATTCATTTGGTAAAACAAAACATTGGATTACCGGTCGTTTCGAAATCGTTTTCGAAAAATAATCGAACGAACTCGGTTCTAGAATACGACACGTTATATTTTATGTCAACAAAGCGAAATAGATGCATAAGTTTCAGAACGAATGAGAGACGAATTAAAATAGATATTCATATTAATTTATTTATTTATTTTGCATACACATACATTGTCGTAGTATAGGACGCCCTCCGACCAGGTGGGATGACGACCTGCGAAAGACTGCGCAGGTAGATGCTGGATGCGGCAAGCCGAAGATGGGCGCTATGGCGTTCATTGGGGGAGGCCTCCAGCAGTGGACTAATATAGGCTGATGATGATGACATTGTCAGATGATGAATGAAAGCTGCCATAAACAAACATTTTGTGCGACTTCCCGCTATTTGCTCCGATGAAGCCAGGGTCAAATTATTTTCCACCAAGTAATATTTCTTTGGTTGTGTTGCAATCGTAGATATTTTTTGTAAACAAAGGGTTGCAAAAAATATCTACGATTCAAGAACTGACTAAATAATATATTAATCGCATAATATATTATTATCATCGTTATTTTGTTTCATTTCGTCCATGCAAAAGACATCAACTAAATCATATGTAGTTGGATACTTTAAGAATTAGGCGTGAAATAGTACAATTTAGTGGCAATATATAGGTATATATTGCCACTAAATTATGGTAAAGGCTAAGGTATGTAGGTACATACCTTTAGTACCTTTAGTAAAGTACCTAGGTATTCGTTAAACTTCATTGAATGTGCCCCCCTATCGCTAGAAATAAGAAAATTGAAGTCTGTGTTTAGATTTTGTAAATTACATTAAATTACGTATAAGTTACAGTTGCATTCGTATAGATAAATCTGTAAAAACGGTACTCCGAGGCACACTTGCGCCGCCACCTTTTAGTTTTAGCAGAGATACGAAGATGTGGCCTGGTGAATGACAGATTTTCATGACCAAGTCCCTACCAAGCAAAACTTCGTCATATGCATTGGAATTGCACAGGGATTGATATTATGAATACCTACATATGTACTCGTGACCGTCAGCTGCGACTCCGTGGGTGGGTTGGGCAGTGGCAGCGATGACGACATTGTTCCCATGGAATACGTTTAAAATCAGAATTCTTGAATATGCGAATACATTTTCTGATTTGAACCTTATTCCGTGGGAATAATATCGTCATCGCTGCCACTGCGCAACCCACCCACGGAGTCGCAGCTGCCGGTCACGAGTATTCATAATATTAATACCTAATGCATTGTACGAATTTTCGCTGGGGAGGAAATAATTTACCAAATTTGTACCTGGCTCCTGGACGCTTGGTGGCCACAAAACTCTATTTTCACATCTCTGCCAAAATTTTACAAAATAAAACTATAACAAAGGCTTTAAAAGGCTTATAATAGGTATCATAAAATGGCTAAAAGATTAATTTCCTTTGTTCAACGTAACAATAAGATACAACAGGTGGCGCTAGTGTGCCTCGAGCTACCTCTTCAACTTTCGCGATTTTTTAACATAATTTATGTTTATTTTGCAGATATTTATTGCCTAAATAAAAACTTAACTACGCGATAAATACCCGAGTAAATATCCTAATCAATGTTTTAAATAAAAACCTAACTACGCGATAAATACCCGAGTAAACATTGATTAGGTATTTTTTTTCAATACTAGAATTGAAAAGATGTACCTAATCAATGTTTTAAACAAGCTACGATATAATCGTAGATTAAAATCAATAATAAGTGATAAAATAAATATAGATTCAATCAAATAAAGCTTGTATTTGTAATAGAAATTGTGTCAAATAGAGAAAGAAACACGCATGCGTAATAAACACCTGGCTATGGTTTGTAATTAGGCCGGAATTTATAGAACCCATGTTGTTCTTTTGACGACCGATGTGGCGCGGTGGGCGAAGGTCCGCCTGCGACGCAGGAGGTTGCGGGTTCGATTCCCGCCTCGGAACAATTATACAAAAAAATTATTTACCAAAAGTTTACAAATAATAACACCTTAACTTAATTTATGTACATATTCTTACATTTTAGAGTTGATTGATTGAGGTGTTGCACTTAACAGTGACCCCCGCACTAGGCTAGTACGTAGTAGTAGTAATTGTGTGTACGATCTGCAGATATTTGTTCCGGGTGTTCTGGTCGTTTTCTATGTATAATAAAAAATATCTATCTATGTAATGTATTGTATTATGTATATCAGTTATCTAATACCCATAACACAAGCTCTGCTTACCATGGGGCTAGATAATGCTGTGTGAATTGTCCAGCATTATTTATTTATTTAATCTACCGTAATTTACCTACCACTTATTAAAAATACTTCAGACAAAAAGTTTAAGGCATTTTTATTAGCGACTCTAGAATTATAAGTGCGTGTTGTTTAGTAATGCGATGGATAAACATTAAGTACAATACAATACAAATGCACATCAAACACAGAAAAGAACAAACAAACAAAGATACAGATGCACTATAATAATAATAATCATTTATTTCTGACCATAGAAAAGTAACAGATCTTAATTAACTTATTCTACGGTCCATAGTAATATATACCTTAAAACTAGCATACATTAAATATAAAAGGACTAAATTAATAATAACACAATGGGCGGCCTTATCGCCTTAACCCGGACTGTGATATATTTGCGGACGAATGGAAGGATATTATGTTGGTGTGCCTGAGGTTTTGCGAGAGAGATGAATGATAGGAGTAATATTTTGAGTTTGTTTGTTTAATTTATTTTTAGTTTTAAAATGCATAATGTTTTTATACAATTTAATATGCCTGGAATTTTTATAAATGATCAATTATTATCCTTTTTTCTTATTGTGTAATTTTATGTATAATTTTTTCTTTTTTTGTGTTTTATTTGTTCTAATATATTGTAATTAACTAGTGTAATTGGTTGTAATATAAGTAATCGTGCTAGTTAATAATTAAATAAATAAATAAATAAATCGCTAAGAGCGATTTCTTACAGGCAACCTTTGGATGGACACTTAGCTATAGACGGTGGCGTATTGTAGACATTAAAATTGTAAATAAATTATATAAGTACCTATACTGAATCAAATACTAGCTAAGTTACATTACATTACTAACTACATATATTTTTTTTTTGAATGCTTGAAGCGTTTTCCTAATGTCAAAATAATGTCCGACAGACTGAAAAGATTTTAAATTCTAGGCCGAGCCTGTGTCGCGCGTGTGGTCCAAGCTGAAGTTTATAAAACAAGAATTTCGTAGGGTAAATCTAAAAGTTTTGCAATAAAACCCTACACGACTACGTGTCAGTATTCACCCTGAAGAAGTCCCTAGTTATGTAATGAAACGTAGGTGTTCTTCCACCAAAAAAACGGTTCGTATTCCCACTTATATTTACAAGTACGGACAATTTATCTTGTCAGGTCCGAACTACGCACAGAAGGCTGCGCAGTAACATATATGAACCAAATGGTGACAAGGGCGGGGTGCGCGGGGAAGTGGTCTACAACTGTTTGAGAACATTTAAAACCTCATTACAAAATCGAATATAATTTTTTTTTTATTTTGTTTCGTTCTTATATCTGTCTTGACCACAGTTGGTTACAAAAGTCTTCTTTGTGTTTTTGTTCGTTATTTATTTTATTTGTACTTTCTCAATGTATTAGTTATTTTTTGAACGTATATTTGTTCATGCGCAAAAGTTCGCATTGCAGAGCCATGTTCAGACCTGCCAAGATAAATTGTCCGTACTGTATAATGGAGTCCAAAAAGTTCTTACTCTCTGAAAACAATCTATTTGCATAACCAAACCATTCCGTGCGAAAGTGATATCCGAACGTGTTTTAATATTTTGAATTCCGAATGGGCGTGCCATTGGCCGGGCGATACCTGTTCCATGTTTGAGGTTGTGAAAAGATTTCTCTTGGATTTGTTTAGTGAACTTTAGTGTTAGTTTGTACCAAGTAATGTAATAATGGGTAGGTAAACTACCATAGCATATATTTATGTATATATCTTCTTTATATACTCTCTCTTGAGCATAATGACGAACTCTATGGCGCGGAGGGCGAAGGTCCGCCTGCGACGCAGGAGGTTGCGAGCTTGGTTCCTTGAGCCTGGGGACAAATGTTTGTATGATCGGCAGATATTTGTATTTGTAGCCCCATGGTAAGCAAAGCTTGTGTTATGGGTACTAGATAACTGATATACATAATACAATACATTAAATAGATAGATATTTTTTATTATACATAGAAAACGACCAGAACACCCGGAACAAATATCTGCAGATCGTACACACAATTGTTCCGAGGCGGGAATCGAACCCGCAACCTCCTGCGTCGCAGGCGGACCTTCGCCCACCGCGCCACATCGGTCGTCAATATGATTTTTACCTCGAACGAAAATAGATTCAGGTCAAGTGTCTCTTCGTAACAAAGAAGTCGCCATTTTGCTTCCGTCAGAATCGACCATAAGTGAAGTATTAAACGTATGCAAATGACAACGCCATGACATAATGTGCCAAATATTTATTTTTAAATGGAGAAAGCTTAAACAATATCCGTATTCTGAGACTTTCGTTTTTTTAATAGATTTTTTATTTAATAAATACCTATTGATCTGCGAAAGACTGCAGGTAGATGCTGGATGCGGCAAGCTGAAGACAGGCCGCTATGGCGCTTATTGAGGGAGGCGTATGTCCAGCAGTGGACTGCTAGGCTGATGATGATGACGAAATACCTATTGCAATGGATGGGAAATATCAAATACTTCTTCACGCCAAAACTACTGAACGGAACGGGCTGAAATTTTGAACAGATGTAGGATAATACATAGCTGACCACTGTGGCGCGGTGGACGAATGTCTGCCTGGGACGCAGGAGGTTGCGGGTTCGATTCCCGCCTCGGGACATCTGATCTACAGATGTTCTGGTCTTTTTATATGTATAATAAAACATATCTATTTAATGTACCTAGTTGATATTATGTATCTTTATCAGTTATCTTCCCATGACAAGCTCTGCTTAGCGTGAGGCTAGATAATGCTGTGTGAATTGTCCAGCATTATTTATTTATTTATTTTGTAGCCTTTAAAAAAAGCCAAGTTTCAACCTAACGAACAGCCTACATAATCTACCTGCCTTAGAAAAAGTCAAATTAAAATAAATTTTGCCTACTATACCTACTTTATCGAGGTTGATTTTCAAATTGGAAAACGCATTATTTTCAATTCTTTTCATTCTTGCTTCACTATTATTATTATTGATTTTTGAAAATCAAAATTATGAGCGGTAAAAAATCAGCTAGTGTTAACACTAGCTGTGCCCCGCGGTTTTACCCGCGTGGTGATAGATATTTTGGATATTATACAATATACATATTTTTATAATTTGTAGCCTATGTGTATTTTGATGTACCTATAAGCTATATTATTGTAAAGTTTCTTTAAAATCCATTCAGTTATTTTTACGTGAAAGAGCAACAAACATCCATCCATACTTACAAACTTTCGCGTTTATAATACCTACCTATTAGTAGGATTTGTACGCCTAATGGCAGATATCAGTGGTCTTAATTTGAAGTCTTAACATACCTGTAATACCTGTGTATCGCAAATAAATATATGAACTATGAACTGAATAAGAAAGGTACTTCTTCTAGAGCTCTTAAGGGCCCATACAACCTCAACTTTGTGTGAAAAGGCTAGACATATGATTTTGCGTTCATAAGAGCGGGACAGGGCATTGCAACGCAAGTTCAAAAATCAAGCTTATTACCTATTAATAAGGACATTATTTGAAAAAACCGAAACATATAACATTTTTATTTATACTTAATTCTATTACCACGCTTATTGTCAAGATCTGAACTTCTGTATTTATTGAGAAATTTAGGTTTTAGTAAAAATTTAGAGGTAACTT
Source organism: Eupithecia dodoneata (assembly GCA_947044415.1). Taxonomy (NCBI): domain Eukaryota; kingdom Metazoa; phylum Arthropoda; class Insecta; order Lepidoptera; family Geometridae; genus Eupithecia; species Eupithecia dodoneata. The sequence goes on from OX345684.1 coordinate 5,415,171, forward strand.
TGCGATTTTTTTCTATCGAGAAAATTTTATGGAATCGTGTTTTTGAAACATATGATCGATAGATTAAGTCCTGAACTTTACCATATATCAATTTCAAAGTTAAATATTCAGTAGTTTAGACGATATGGACATCCGGCGGAGTTGAAAATTAGCAGTTTGAGGTATTATACACTCTTAAGAATGCTGACTCTCACTTCGCCGTAACATTCACGCCCTACGGAGCAAGAAATGTATGACCTCACAATATAATCTCACCTTTATCCAGGCCGCCATTTTGTAACATATGACGTAATACAAAATGGCGTACTAAAGGTAAAACCAATATTATGCGAGCGCGAACTGAGAAACTGACCTCAAAACTTCATGTTAATGTTAATAATTACGTAGCTATTTAAATAAGTAGGTAGGTAATTAACAATAATGTAAAAAACTTCATGATGTAGGTACTTATAACGGTTTTACGCAAGGATGACTTGAATGACAACACACAATAAAGTAGGTACCTAATATACTTACCTATAGGTAAGTTACCTTAGGTAGGTACCTAATTCCATAGCTTGCTAAGGGTTCTGGTGGACAGACATTGCAGTAGCCTGCAAAGGCACTGGATGTCAAGTCTAATGAACCCTTATGCTAAACAAATTTATTATATAAATTGATTTGTAGGTGTTGGTGTAAGGAATGTAATGTAATTTCAGTCAAATTGCATTGCATTCTTTACATTAACACTATGATGATGATGTAATTCTTAAATTCTATAATAAATCACAATATGGATATATAATAAGTCTGAATCAATAAACGAATTTAATTTAATTTAATTTAATTAACAAGGCGAAAGTAATTACTTCACTTCATAGCAAAGAAATCACTACATAGTATAAACAGAACCGTCAAATATAATTGAACGACAACGCAACATTATCGTCGAGACGACCGATGTGGCGCGGTGGGCGAAGGTCCGCCTGCGACGCAGGAGGTTGCGGGTTCGATTCCCGCCTCGGAACAATTGTGTGTACGATCTGCAGATATTTGTTTCGGGTGTTCTGGTCGTTTTCTATGTATAATAAAAAATATCTATCTATGTAATATATTGTATTATGTATATCAGTTATCTAGTACCCATAACACAAGCTCTGCTTACCATGGGGCTAGATAATGCTGTGTGAATTGTCCAGCATTATTATTATTATATTATTATCGTCATCATCAGCCTATAGTCACAGAACAGAACATAAGGTTAATTTAAGTTTGTCTATGCTATCTATACTAATATTATAAATATAAATAAATAAATAATGCTGGACAACTCACACAGCATTATCTAGCCCCATGGTAAGCAGAGCTTGTGTTATGGGTACTAGATATCTGATATACATGATACAATACATTACATAGATAGATATTTTTTATTATACATAGAAGGAGAAAAGGGAGGCCTTTGCCCAGCAGTGGGACAATAATGGCTTAAAATAAATAAATATATAAATAGAAAAAGACCAGAGCACCCGGAACAAATACATATCTGCAGATCGTAGGTACACACATTTCTTCCGTGGCGAGAATCGAACCCGCAACCTTCTGCGTTGCAGGCGGACCTTCGCCCACCGCGCCACATCGGTCGTCAATAAAGAGGAAATGTTTGATTTTTGTTTGTTTGTTTCTATTGAATAGGTTCCGAAACTACTGGACCAATTTGAAAAATTCTTTCACCGTTGGAAGCTACACTATCCCCGGTGAATAGGCTATATTACATTTTCAAAAAACTCCAATAATGTAACCCAAGGTGTAAAAAATCACCGAATAAAGTGAAATTCGAGTTTAACGCGGGTGAAACCGCGGGCAACATCTAGGTATGAATAAATTATTTCTATTCTATTCTGTATCAATGAAGCAATGCTCTGAGAGCATCAAATCAATGTATTGGCGGCGATGGTAAACGCTTGAGATTACTATGCGGCTTTCACAAGGCCGCAGGGCGCGGCGGGTCACTTTCACTTGGTGTATGCGGAGATGACGGAGTGACCACGCGGCTGGAGGCTGCGGGACACTCTAGTACCTATATACACTAGGTGCTGTCAGCGGCTTCGCACGCGTTTTTGACGACCTCTGTGGAGCGGTGGGCGAAGGTCCGCCTGCGATGCTGGTAGTTGCCTAATCTATCTATGTATGTATTTACACCAGGTGCTTTCGACGGCTTCGCACGCGTTTTTTGAAGTAAAGAGTAAAGTAAAGTAAAAAACTGACTTCAAAAAGGAGGAAGTTCTCAATTCGACTGTATTTTTTGTAACTTTTGACTGGGTGAAACGATTTTGACGATTAATATGTGAAAGCTGGTGCTTCCCGCGTGGTCCCATTTCAATTCGCTCCAGTTCTCACAATGGCATCCATGAGAAAACCATAAGTTTTAAATGTGCATCAAGTATGTGCGCGACAAATGGACGAATAACTCAATATCACGCCAACCGATTTCTAATAATTCTTTTTTTAAAAGTTATTTAACCCATTTTCATTATTTATAAATTTCAATTCAATTTATAGTACGATTGCTGGTCACCGTTTCCCCCCGCGTCCTTCCCGTTCCTAACTATTTTAAATTTTTTTCTATTTATTTCCAAACTCACAGTCACTCTACACATTTCGTCTCTTACGCAACACTATTAGTGGTGGTCACAGTGTGGTCATTCCTACCTTTACATACATACATACGTACGTAGCTAAGGTGGAATGCGCCGGAAGGAGCTATTACCTTATAGCGACTTATATCATGACTGACGGGGTCGTTACACCATCGTATGGCAGATAGGTAAGTACTAAAGAAAGAAAGAAAGAAAATACATTTATTGATTCGCAAGTAGGTACAGCTTGTTACTAAATAAATAATAATATAGGTAAATAAGAACATAAAGAAATAAAAAAATTAACTACGTATCTATATAAAAATCTACGTACGTATCTATACTAGTTAGGTAAAGTTTTTATAACTAGGTAGGTAACATTTCTTGAATTCTAACTCGGAGTATAATACTCCGAGTTAGAATTCAAGAAATTTTGTATCATAGAACATTTATGAATAAAAACTTAACAAAAACTAATAATTATAAAGGAAGACGACAGAAAACAACACAAGTAAACGACAAACTTCAACGCATTTCATACGCGCGACGTAAAATATTTCTTTGAATTCACAAACGAAAAGCAGAATACATAGGTGATGAATCTTTCGAAAACAATATTTTTTTTGATTCTTTGTTTGTTACGATGATCATCATCATCATCATCAGCCTATATTAGTCCACTGCTGGACATAGGCCTCCCCCAATGAGCGCCATAAAGCCCTGTCTTTAGCTTGCCGCATCCAGCATCTACCTGCAGTCTTTTGCAGGTCGTCATCCCACCTGGTCGGAGGGCGTCCTACATCGACTTTATACGTAGTCGATGGCGTCCTACAATACGTCGGTTCTTCGCGAGATATGGCCGGCCCACTGCCACTTCAGCTTGCTAATTCTTTGAGCTATGTCGATAACCTTGGTTCTCTGTCGGATGTATTCGTTGCGAATCCTATCCTTTAGAGAAACTTCGAGCATAGCTCTTTCCATAGCTCGCTGAGCGACTTTGAACTGTTACGATGGTTTATTGTTAATTATTTATACCAATATTCCTTGGGTTTTGTAAACCTTTTGTAGGTATAGGTAGATAAAATATCTAGGATTTAGAATCAGAGTATATGTTACGTGAAGTATGGAGAAATACAATAATTGTTTGACGACCGATGTGGCGCGGTGGGCGAAGGTCCGCCTGCGACGCAGGAGGTTGCGGTTTCGATTCCCGCCTCGGAACAATTATGTGTACGATCTGCAGATATCTGTTCCGGGTGTTCTGGTCGTTTTCTATGTATAATAAAAAAATATCTATCTATGTAATGTATTGTATTATGTATATCAGTTATCTAGTACCCATAACACAAGCTCTGCTTACCATGGGGCTAGATAATGCTGTGTGAATTATCCAGTATTATTTATTTAATTATTCTTAGAAACAAATTAGAACTAGTATTGAGATAATGGAGCTAACAGCAGACTTATAGCAAACAATCTAAAGTAGCTAAAATCCATCCATACCCATCATCTATACTTCTATATCTATACTATATTATAAAGAGGAAAGGTTTGATTTTTTATTTGTTTGTTTGTAATTAATAGGCTCCGAAACTACTGGACCGATTTGGAAAATTCTTTCACTGTTGGGAAGCTACACTATCCCCGGTGAACATAGGCTATATTATATTTTCAAAAAGTTAGGGATCCGTATTAACACTTTGACTGCGAGTTTTTTCGACGACTGCGATCTTTTTTTAACCTAAAAAATTCGTGCTGCCGCTCTACACAGCGGTTGTGTTGCGCCGCACATGCGTTTCGTTCGAAAAATATTACGGCTGTGCTGAGTCACAAAGATCTGTATTTTCTCAGCCGCTGCGCTAGTGTGGATTTACGCATATTAGTCACTTGTAGAAAACACATACCGTGTGATTTCAGCACTCAAAGTGTTAAAACCGTGCGTAGCCAGCCGGGAAGGTCCGCTATAGTTACTAATGTTTTCATCGGCACAGATAAGACAACAAGTTTCCAAAAATTTAGTCATAATTTCTCTTTAAATGCCGATCGACTAGCTTTCGAGGCGAAAGTGGCGAAGTTTGAATTATCTAATGTCGAATATATTGAAATGTGAACTTGAAATTGGCTGATTTGCATTTTAAAGATGCTTTCATATCCTACAAGTAAAAACATCTTGGTCAGCTGGCTAACTGGGCTTCGTTATTTTTAGGGCAACGTCATCATCCTATCCAGTCCACTGCTAGACATAGGCCTCCCCCATCGACAACTTATAATAGACGATGGCCTCCCCCAATGAGCGCCCTGTCTTCAGCTCGATGCACTCAGCATCTCCCTATAGTCTTTCGCAGGTCCTACGCTACGTTTGCCTAGTCGTGGTCTCCACCCAATAACACGTTTATCCCAGCGGTTGTCGGTAAGACATCATCGTCAACCTATAGCATTCAACTGCTGGACATAGGCCTCCCCCAATGAGCGCCATAGCGCCCTGTCTTCAGCTTGCCGCATCCAGCATCTGCCTGCAGTCTTTCGCAGGTCGTATGGTGGGATGACGACCTGCGAAAGACTGCAGGTAGATGCTGGATGCGGCAAGCTGAAGACAAGGCGCTATGGCGCTCATTGGGGGAGGCCTATGTCCAGCAGTGGACTGCTATAGGCTGATGATGATGACACAATACAATACAAAATTTTTATTCTTAATTGTACACCATAATCAAATCAATCATCATTCATTACAAAAATACATTACATGCGATAAGTACCATGAGCGGCCTTATCGCTTAGAAGCTATCTCTTCCAGGCAACCTATGGATGGAGATATTTGTATGAATTAAAATATTGTTTAATGAAAACGCTGTTAGTTGTGAACAGCAGCGTTTCTCAAAAACTGTAACGAATATAACAACGGGTTTACGATTTATCATATTACAACTAGACTAATTATCAAACGATAGTCGATCCGAACCCGGAACGCTTCGTCATCGCGATCTAGAGCTCGGTCACTTTTAGCAGCGACATCTAGTTATAGAATCGGGAACTTTTCACGGTCGAGCACGAATACCTTTGTCGTCTTAGAGATAAGGTTCAAATTTGATTATTAGTTTCGAGAACAAAGTTCAATTATATGAGAATTTATGTATATACAATACACCTAAGCTTACTATCTTAACTAATTATATTATGCTAGTAGTGTTATATATAGGTAGTCTAGTAGTTTAAGTTATTTTACAATGATATTGTGTTCCGTATAATTAACAAATTTTGTCATATAAGTACATACATATATCTACATTATGTTGTTTTAATTTTTTTCTTAAAAACGTGCATTAAGAGTGTATAATACCTCAAACTGCTAATTTTCAACTCCGCCGGATGTCCATATACGTTTAATATTCATTTATTCTCAAAAAGACAATTTAAAGTCACTTACATGAGAACAGGATTCTTAGGTTAAGGTTATACATAGGTTGTGGTCATTCAATAGCTGGCTCATTTGATGTGTTCACTTAATAAGAAGTATCGTCTAAACTACTGAATATTTAACTTTGAAATTGATATATTGTAAAGTTCAGGACTTAATATATCGATCATATGTTTCGAAAACACGATTCCATAAAATTTTTACTAAAACCTAAATTTCTCAATAAATACAGAAGTTCAGATCTTGACAATAAACGTGGTAATAGAATTAAGTATAAATAAAAATGTTATATGTTTCGGTTTTTTCAAATAATGTCCTAATTAATAGGTAATAACAAAGAGATTTTACATATAGAGACGTCATACTCATTGTAAAGAAATAAAAACATTGCGATATTTTACTATAGCTACATACCTAGCGTCGACGTTCGAACATACAACGCCGCATGGCATTATCTCTGTCACTCATAAACTTAACGCATTGCTTGTTTCGTTCGTGCCACCAGCAAAGCGGCAACGCCGCCGCGCGGCGCGCGGCAATGATTGTTGAGTAAAATAAAATTCCCCATTTTACATTTTAACATATTAAACAGTATTTACGTGTGAAAAGATACACCCTTTCTGGTTTTTATAGTCCTTGTGTAGTTATTGCACTTTCGGAACACACAACTTGGCATTTTCGAGGTTTATTTAAGTATATTCCGTAAGTAACCTCGTGTTCAACGAACGTGCGCGTCGCGGCCAGGAGCAGGACGGACTGAGTTCAATTAGGATACGTACCTGATTTTCGTTTTGTAAGGCAGACCTCGATACAACGTATCTACGTATATATAACATCATTGGGTAATAAGCTAAAACTTGATTTTTGGACTTGCGTTGCAATGCCCTGTCCCGCTCTTATGAAAGCAAAATCATATGTCTAGCCTTTTCACACAAAGTTGAGGTTGTATTGTTATCAGGTATTTCTAACTAGACATTCAATACTGAAGCGAACAGAAGTTAGATTTATACAAATATGTCGTGTCTTTGCTTCGAATGTATTTATATTTATTTATTTTTACAATTAAAACTACATTACATAGTTTGTCGGTAGTAGCTCTCGTGGACATATAAAATAAATAATAATAAATAATGCTGGACAATCCACACTGCATCATCTAGCCTCAAGGTAAGCAGAGCTTGTGTTATGGGTACTAGACGACTGATATACTTAATGAAATGAAATGAAAAGTTTTTATTTCTTTAAGCTTACAAATAAGCACTTAGACAGGTCATATTTATACTATTCATTATTATCAATTAAATTATTTTATAGTTCACTTCAATTTTTTGTCCACAATAATAATACAATACATTACATAGTATATTTTTTATACACCCGGAACAACCATCTGCAGATCGTACACACAATTGTTCCGAGGCGGCGCGGCAATCGAACTAGCAACCTCCTGCGTCGTAGGCGGACCTTCGACCACCGCGCCAGAGAGGTCGTCAAAAGTCGTGGACAAATTCATTATTATAAACCTGTGGTTATACTTAAAAATTTTACTAATTATACATATATTTACATTTACTTATTTTCTATGCACATGCGTGTCACTACATAGATAGATAGATAGAAAATTCTTTATTGCACTAAATAGAAAACTATGTACAGAAAAAACTTAAAAATTACATACTATTGGCGGTTTATCGCTCAAGAGCCAGCACCAGACAATCATGGATAGAACAAAGTAAAAAACATAGTCTAAAACAAGGTCGCTACCCGCTGTCTGTCTGTCCCTATGTATGCTTAGATCTTTAAAACTACGCAACGGATTGCGGATGCGGATATTTTATATAGATAGAATTATTCAAGAGTAATGTTTGTAAACTGTTTGACAATTACAGACCGAACCCGACTAGGGTTAAAGTTAACAGGTAAAGAAACCTACCCGTAGATACAATTACCTAGTAGTAGTTATAGTTTGACCGAAACCGCTGTATCGCTCCTTAGGAAAGTGCGGCGAGGTGGGGGGCGAGGAAAAAACGGCAAGAGTACGCGTTGACGGCAGACTGATGGATCGGAGCGGCCGGTACTTGCCCCCCGTCTCGCCGTGAGCATACCTCAGGCGCGGTACAGCGGTTTCGGTCAAACTATAGTTAGTACTAGTAACTGTCTAAATATTGTATGTCCGAAATGGATAAATTTTTGTTACCAAATTATTATTTAAAACCTTTCCTACGGATGTTTTACACAATTTTACAATAAATATATTCTTATTCTTTGAAACTTAAATTTCCACGAGGGCGAAGCCGCGGGGCTCAGCTAGTTTATTTATTAAAGACGTTTTGTTTGAAAGAAAGAAAGAAAGAAAATACATTTATTGATTCACAAGTAGGTACAGCTTGCTACTAAATAATAATAATATATAAGTAAACAAGAACATAAAGAAATAAATAAAATTAACTACGTATGTATTATATACAAGCAACAAGCGACTCCATAAAGCGAACCAATAGGTCCTGTCTCAGCATAATGTTGCTCTACTTCTCCTTAAGAAGTAGAGCAACGCTGGTTTTCTGACAGAACCATTGGCGCGCGCGTGTCCACACGGGTGGCAGACCACAGATAAGACAAAAATATATAGACACATTAAATTGAAATCTCGTTTCTTTTTTTTTTTCTTGTGAGATAACAATCCTGGAATCTGTTTTCCAAATAATTAGTTTAGTTTTATAATATATATATATATATATTTTCAATTATTTTATTGTTGATAGGTACCTACTTTGAGTTATTTTTCTTCTTATACATAATATACCTACGGTGTACGAATCTTTCTTATCGATTCGTTTTCGCTTCGCTCTGTCCGCATTGCCTTCGGAAATTTGATAATCCTATGATAGTATTTGTGACCGCAGCTCCCTTGTTGTTGTTCATATTTAATTGGACCAGAGACAACATAAATTAGGTCAATAACTAAAAATAACACACCTGCCGACGGATTGACTAACCCGGAGCAATGGAGCGGAGCTGAGGACAAAAGGTATGGAGGCGCTCATTATTATATTGTTTTAACAAACTTTTAATCGACGAAAAACAATAGTTTGTTCTAAATCCGGTGTAGGGTTTTTTAAATCATATTTATTTTAAGAACCTTTATCCTACTAATATTATAAACGCGAAAGTTTGTAAGTATGGATGGATGGATGTTTGTTACTCTTTCACGTAAAAACTACTGAATGGATTTTAATGAATCTTTACAATAATATAGCTTATACATCAGAATAACGCAAAGGCTACAATTTATAAAGATATATTGTATATTATCCAAAATATCTCCACGCGGGTGAAACCGCGGGGCGCAGCTAGTAATTTATACATGGCGGTCCTATTAGGTAAACAAGAAACTTATTTACAATCTAACTTATATACAGTAAACAGTAAACAAAAATATCATCATCATCATCATCAGCCTATAGCAGTCCACTGCTGGACATAGGCCTCCCCCAATGAGCGCCATAGCGCCCTGTCTTCAGCTTGCCGCATCCAGCATCTACCTGCAGTCTTTCGCAGAAAAACAAAAATATAGTGCCAAATAATTTAGAATACATATGTATCATTTAAAATGACTTAATTGTAGGAGTTTTAAGTATATATTAGCTATAGATACCCTCGGTGACCACCTACCCGACCGGAGTTCATTGAAAACCAGCGCTGCATGTCTTGGCATGCAGCACAATGATGAATATACTACCTTTGCCTATTATAAGAAATTTATTTTTTGTATTTAATATTAGTTTATATAATTTATTTTTTTTTTTTAGAGATCGCACGTGACCGCACTGAGTGGAAAGATTTGGGGGAGGCCTTTGCCCAGCAGTGGGACGAAACAGGCTAAATAAAAAAAAAAAAAAAAATATTAGTTTAGATTAAGAAATGGCAATAAATGATTTTATTATTATTATTATGTCTCTCATTTACCATGATCTCGGGCCATAAAGTGACCCGGTCCTTTGGAAGGCTTGCGTGGGGCCGAAGCCAACAGCACAGAGGCCCTTTGAGAAGTTAATCTAAAGGCAATGGCTACACATAGCGGGTATCATCCTCGGGTGCACAATATGATACACCCAAAGATGGTATCCGCCAGGTGTAGAGACTATTGCAAAGAAAAATGAAAGAAATAAATTATTATTATTATTATTAGATATGGATTTACTCAGGGATAAAGAGGTATAATCTCAATATAATTTTAATAATTATTTGTGAATAATCCAGCATTATTTAATGCTGGATTATTCACAAATAATTATCTAGCCCCAAGCTAACCAGAGCTTGTGTTATGTGTACCAGGTAACTGATATTCATATACATAATACAACACATTACATAGAAAGATACATGATATTGTTACGTTGGCGTAAAGCACTCATTAATCCAACACCGCTACCACGCAGCAGAGAAATGTGCATTTGAATATGGAATTTACATAGGTGCACATGCTATTAATAAGTAAATAGCAAGACAAGCGAAACAAAAATAAAATCAAACTTGCAACAATCTGAACCAGCAAAGCTTCCGCTATACCACGTAGGTCTTGTAGATACAAACGTGTGGCGACTCCATAGTTTGTACAGGGTGGTATACGCGCGGGTGCACACCACCCCTTCATTAAAGCCGCGATAGTGACACGGGCGGAGCGAGTAGCGGAGCGGCAAGTGAAGAGATAAGGGAGTGTTTAGTTGCCCAGGTTTAGTAAGACTTTGGATCTTTGAAAACCAAGCAAACTAGGCTATCAGTTTTTTTTTAATTTTTCTCTTATGTTTGGTCGTACTTTTTGTTGCACTATGTACAATCCACTAAAATAATAACAAATTAAATAAATTATCTGTGCTATGGTAGAGCCCCACCATACAATAGGTGTCATGGGAAATATAAACAATCAAGATGGGTACTAAGCCTACTTAGTACTACTATATCTAGATTTTTTTTATATAACAGGTGTTCTCAATCATTACAATACAATCCATAAAGTCTATCTAGTATATCAGTGTGACCACTTTCAAATCGCTCCCCGCTCCGCTCGCCGCTCCGCTTGTGTCCCGCCCGCGCTCGCGTCCATCCATGCGTATCACAGGACCACATGAGCTAGCGGCAGTGTGCCGCCGAGCTTCGATAGAAATGTGACGATTTATCAGAAAATACGTGAATATTGGTAAGAAACAATACACCATAAATACTAAATTATATATGTAATATAAAAAAAATATGATATATATATATACCTATATATATGCCTTCTCCCGAACATTTTCGATCAAGATCCTAATTATAGTAACTACCTGACCTAACCCACAAAAATAATATCCAATTCAATTCAATAAGTTATTTCAGACATGTCCTAAGGTTATGCTACCTACAAAAATAATGAAAGTGTCCATAATCGACCTAAAAATAATATTCAATTGAAGTTAATACCTGCGTTTATGAAGTTACCTAATACATGTATTTACCATGTATACCATGTATTGTACTTACCTACAATAATGATAGCTAAAATTGGGTAGGGAGAGTGGAAGGATATTTGTATTTTTTGTACCTATTTATTTATTTCCATATCATATCATATTTATTTATATCACTAGCTGCGCCCCGCGGCTTCGCCCCCGTGGAAATCTATGTGTCAAATAGTTTAAATGATAAAAAGTATCCTATGTTAGACTCCTGGTTCTAAGCTACCTCTCCACCAATTTTCAGCTAAATCTGTTCAGCCGTTCTCGAGTTATAAGTGTTGTAACAAACACGACTTTCTTTTATATATATATATAGAAATAATAGATAGATCTAATAGATCTAATAGATCTCGAACTTCATGATGTTTCAGACATCATGAAGTTATGGTATAAATAAACTAATAATGTGTCTATATTCGAGCTAGCCTATTATATTATAAATAAAAACAAATTGAGTTAAATTCAAAATTAAAATTACTTAAGTACCTACCTACCTAATATATATGTAAAACAATATATTAATAGAATAATAATGTCGAAAGAACTGCCGATAAAATGTTGTACAGTTTGGCAGAAACTTTATAACCGTAATGTACAAATTTTAATTTGGAAATAAGTAAATAGGTACAAAAAATAAAAATATCCTTCCATTCTCCCTACCCAATTTTAGCTATCATTATTGTTATAATAAAACCAAAGATTCTTGTAGTTTCCGTTCGTAGCTTGCCTGACAAAGGTTTCTATAAGAAGTATTTAGTCAGCAATCGTTTCTGAGGCCTTAAAAATATCAATTAGCCAAAGCAAGTAATGTAATAAGAACCATGGGAGCTTAGCATCTTGAGATGTAAACGGAAATCCCGTTCAAATATCAGATTTACACACGGATGTCTCGTTAAAAATCATTCGAGCAACAACACCATTATTTTTTCCTTTCTTACCTAGTTGTTTTACCAATTTTTCAATTTACCCGCAACTTTTCCTTGTAAAACCTTACTGGTTCTTTTCTTACTGATGTAAGGTGTCGCTACTCGATAACAGAAGGCGCTGTCTTCCGAGTTGCCTTCCGATAATGAAGTTCGAGCTTAAATAGCAGAGTCGGAATGTTAACGTTACGTTTTTTACCTCTATAATATTAGTATAGATATATTTCCCGGCATCAAGGTAGGTATGTTATAAAATGTATGCATGCATGTGAAAAACATTGTTATGTTATGTATGACGGGATCACACCCTCGAGGGCAAACACGAGACGGGCCGGCACGAGGGTGTAACTGGTGCGTTCGGACTCTCGTTCCATAGACAATAATAACAAAGTGCTTTTATGTAATAACAAATTGTCGAGATGTCTCGTAGAGTCGTACAATCTTTACAGTATAATAGCTAGTTTTGCCGCCGCCGTGGCCGAAATTCCGCTATTACAATATCATCATCATTCTTTTCAGTGTTACCATGCAAAATTCACCCGAAGACGATGACTCCCAACGAAGCCGCCCGTCGTCCAGACGTAGCTCCGTCTCGCTCCCTCGCAAGAATAGCTTGAAGAAGGAGAGAAAGAGTCCGCTGCCGACACCTCCCACGTCCTCTCACTCTACCCCGAAGAGAACGCCACGGCCGAGCTTGGATCTCATTGTCACAGGGAAACAGATCTTGAAGAGGTCAGTGACCTAACCTCGATAAATAATTTAGAGGGTAGAAAAGTATTTATAATATTGTAAACTAGCTTTAGCCCGCGTTTTCTAACGCGTTGTTTCGGGGGAAAGCTTTTAAGTTGTTATAATCGGCAGTCTCACTCATTAAGTAGGTAGTAGGTACCTAGTAGATATTTCCTTCTTTGTATTTCTGCATATCAGTCATCTAGGAGATACTCATATCACTAGCTTTACTCAGCTTGTAAGCCTAAAGAAATAAACTTTCATTTCATTTCATTTCATTTATTTATATATTATTTTTAGCATTTTGTACATATGTCTTAAGAATGGGGATAAAATTCCTTTAAAAAAATATGGATGGTTTCTTAATTCCATTTTCCGGTAGCTACTCCGATTAAGGTACCTACATCGCCTCACAAACCCTGTCTGTACGTTTGTCAGTAAGATTTTACTTATCGAATTGACCAGCAGAGCCAATCAGAGTATTTTCACGACACTCATCGTAATACATAGGTAGGTACCTATACCTACATACATCATAAATTCCACAGAATCTTTTGTAATAGGTACTTTTATAGAAATATTGATAACATGATTAATTGATAAGACTCAAGGCAGTTTTTATCTTAATTCTATAATGTTGTATGTTAAATCATTATTATAACATCATCTTATCAAACAATTTGTAACATAGTAGGGATAGCACAGCTGTCTATATTACAGACTTTTCAGTTTAGTTTAGGCAACTGATGCTACGTCATAATAGTTTGAACTAGAATTTCAATAGGTACAAGATTTATTTCTAAATATCAGACAAATGATGTTATCTGATTATAAAGATTCTTTTTGCAATAAGTTTGTACGCCTGAGCGGAATCCAGCGATGTAAAATAACTAGGTACTGACCGTAAATTAGCTGATTCACAAACAATAAATGAATTATGTTTATTATTTATTTATTTAAGGGAAACTGAGCACAGAGAGCATCAAGAGTTGTTTAAGTTTTTAAGTTAAGTGTTTTTTTTGTAATGTTCTCAACTCTATTTCTAGCAATAAAGGCTTATTATTCACTCATTTATATAAAATTATCGTAGAAAATACATTTTTTACCATAGAAAATACAATAAAATATTATAAAACTATTCTACAGTAACAAATAAATCAAAACAGTAGATCACCGACCGCGAAGCTAGGCTCAAGCGGCCGGTGACTTGGGCTGCAGAGAGAGGAGCTTCCTGACGAAGCGTGCCGAGTCCAAGAGTATTAGAGTACCTACTGCTTTTTGGATCTGGCCCTTGATCCAAATTCCTAGCAATTATTATTTATTTATTTAATAGTATTTTCCAGACCGGACCGAGCCAACTCTCTGCCCGGCTACCGCCGCCAGGTCTCCGACTCTCCAACGATCTCCAACCACCGCGCGAGACGCATCTCCGAGAGAGCGGAGAGCCAAGCGAGTGTCGACGAGCTCTTGCTAGACCTGTCTCAGGTGAGGAACGTGTCTTGTTTAGTCTACAAGTCACTCGACGCATCTCTTAGGCCCGTATTATAACAGCTTGCTAAGTCATCGATTCATGCACCAAGTGGGCACCTAAAGATACTTCGCATACCTGTGTAAACAATACAAAATAAAATTATTGCAAAGGCATTCAAGAACCATACATTTCAACGAGTGCCGTACGGATTTTAGACAATTCCTTTGTTTATCGTGATAATAAAATAGGTACGGCGCTAGTGTGTGCCGGGGTCTACCCCGACACACAAGCTTTATTTACAAGAACGTAAACAGTTTTGCTGTTTTATCAAAAAGATGACGATCAAAATTACCAGACTAATAGTTACATAAAAACTTGAAAAACGGTTATTTTTAAAAAGGTTCTGAAAAGGTTGAAATCATCGGCTTGAAAGAAATTGATAAGGTCAGCTCGTTGAATCCGAATGGACAAACTGCCGCGGTTGACTTGTCAAAGAGTTATTTTTAAATAACTTTACTCTGCAGCTTTGCTCTCTTGGAATCTGGGTGAAATGAAGTGAATATTATTTATCACTACATAGTATAAAACAAAGTCGCTTCCCGCTGTCTGTCTGTCCCTATGTATGCTTAGATCTTTAAAACTACGCAATGGATTGCGGATGCGGTTTTTTTAATAGATAGAGTGATTCAAGAGGAATGTTTATAAACGATGACACATGTATTGGTATTTACCGGCATATACTGAGTTAATAGGTATTTATACGATCTAAAAAGAGAATAAATAATAAATTCACTTATATTCTCTATTTTCCGTCAGGTATCAGAATTTGAAGAAACTCCACTGGCCTCTTCTACGCCGTTCCCAAACGTCCCGAATGAAGTCAGCAACAAGCCTGGCAGTGAAGCTAGCTACAAGCCGGGCAGTGAAGCTAGCTACAAGTCAGCCGCTACTGCGAGACCTGGACACAAACCGCGCAGTGCTTCACTCCAGCACATGCAACAGAGAGTCGACAGAAGGTAGAATCCTATCTACCATAGATAATAAATAATGCTGGACAATCCACACATTATCAACCCCCAAGCTAAGCAGAGCTTGTGTTATGGGTTCTAGACTGTACTAGATGACTGATATAACTGATTTATGGGATAAAAACTCTATGTTTTATTTCGAGTAAGTGTTAAAGAGTAACAAACATCCATACATACAAAACTTTCGCGTTTTATTATTAGAAGTATAGTGTTTCACGACCTCTGTGGCGCGGTGGGCGAAGGCCCGCCTGCGACGCAGGAGGTTTGCTGGTGCGATTCCCGCCTCGGGAGTTCGGGACAATTGTGTGTACGATCTGCAGATATATGTATGTATAATAAAAAATATCTGTCTATGTAATGTATATCAGTCATCTAGTACCCACAACACAGACTCAGCTTAACTTGGGGCTAGATGCTGCTGTGTTCAATGTCCAGAATTATTTATTTATTGGCAGAATTGCGTCAATCCGGACGCAGAGAAATCTAGCAAAAAGTTAATAAGTGCCCCGCCATTTTTATTAGTTAGTAGTGGCTTAACTTGGGTTAGATGATGCTGTGTGGATAGTCCAGCATTATTCATTTATTAATCAGTATCTTTCCACACTTTGTTTCCAGGCCAAAAACCCAACAGTCTGTGGACCTATCTTCCAGAAGAAGCCACCAGTCAGACGCGTCCAGGAGAGTCCCGGAGCCGCCCAAGAGTCGGGACAGCACGTTCTCTTACAGCCGGGACAGCTTGTACAAAACGTCTTCTACTGCGAGCACTCATAGGTAATTATAACAACCTAACGGTACTCAAGGTGATTGCAAAGACATTGCCTACTTTAATTATAACATTAATTATTTATTATTATTAGGGACGAGTAAAACTTTCAGTTAAAAAAAAAACGTTAGGTTTTCCTCGTCCCTGATTATTATTTGAAGATATAAAATCCAAAATTTTGAAATTCAAAATTCTAATGCTGTTAGGATTTTACAAAATAAATTATTATCAAATAAGAAATAAGATGTTTGTGTTCAATTCATTTATTTCAGGCAACAATAGGATGGAAAATACTTAAAACTACGGCCCATATAAAATATATAACCTTAATATAATACTTATAATTCTAGATACAATACGGACTGTTCGTCCGTGTCTCCGGAATACTCGCAGTCCTCGACAGAGGTCTCTCCTCGCAACGAGCCTAGTCCAGTCTTATCCAGGTAAACTTAATACTTTCCTGAACTTGACTTCTACACTTTTACCCCTTATCTTTAGATCGTTACCTCGACCACAATTCAAACTTCAAACACGTTTCGGTACACTTGATCGAAAAGATCCCAGTCGAACTAAACTTAATACTAGTGAAGAAATAAACCGGGTACTATTATTATCATTTTATGAAGCAGAATTTTTGAAAGAATGCTCAAGGCATTGCAGACAGATGGTAAACTTAGTACTTTCCTGAACCTGAGTTGTTTACTTATACGACTTATACTCGGTACTAGAATCCAAGAGATTGAGATTGAGAACATGTAAACTGGCTCACAAAAAACAATAAAAAAAGAGCATTTTTACTAAATAGGTACCAATACTACTATTAAATTGAAACGTATAAAGTATATTTAGACGAATTACAATTTCGAGTTTCTACAATTTGCGTTAATAATAATTAACGAAAATTTAATTCGTGTCTCTTCTGTTTACAATAATATCTAAATAATGTGTGTTTTTATGCTTTATCAGTTAAAATTGTATAGTAGTATTTTATTTCTATTTAAATCTGTATAATTTTTCATTAGATATTGGTTAAGAGTTTGTATGATTTTTTTATTGACATTAGAGTCATTAACGATTTTGTACACCTGAGTTTGTATCTGGACATATTTAGAATTAAGACCTTTTATACATACATTCATGCAAATAAAGATTATGATTAGCATTTCTTTTTTGCTATTCAGTTTAGTACCTACCTACCTGCGACGACGCAGTCGGGTTTTTCTCTTATGTATTTATTTAATTATTTAAAACTTTATTGCACTAAGATACAAAATAAGAAGTTTTACACTTTAATTTAATTCTTCATCAGCTGCACTCAAAGCTGGGAGCGCACAGTAGAAGGCTGCGGCGAGTGGTCGCGCTTCTGGGCGCAGTACAACCACGCGCTACCCCGCGCCCCGCTGAGCTACGACCAGTGTCCCACGCCTTATCGACAGGACTCTAATATGACGGACTTCGGTAAGTCCTTAGCACGGCTAGTCACTTCGTTGGAAGGCGCAGTACCCCGTGTTCTTTAAAGTCCGATCCTGCTTACGACAGATTATAAAAAGTATCACATTTTTGGCACACATTTTATAAATGAGGCAAACGAAATACAACTGGCAACTGGTGAAAAAATACTGGCTGATTTTGTGTCTTACGGAAAAATATGCATAGTTGAAGACGCGGGTACATTTCATTTTTCATAAGATGACAGTATTTTTTAAATCATATCATAACCATATATTCAGACGCAGATCCATCTAGCAAGAAGTTGAAGTTGAAAATATTCGATATTAATAGGTTAAACTTTCCTGTAATAGTTTATTTCTCATTTCAGACTGGTCCACCCGCTCACCGGACAGCATCCAACAAATCAGCAGCATCCTACAACGCGAGGGCCTCCGCCTTACGCCCCGAGACACACAACACATAATACGCTGTGCACATCTACTAGGCAACGTGCTATCCCGAGCCATAGACAAGCAACACTCCGACATAGACGAGAAAAAGAAGAACCTAACCTTAGATTTGAAAAAGGAGGTCGATCAAGAATTGAAAAAGGAGGTTGTAAAGAGTGAAACGGTTATGACTCAAACGGATATTTCGCTGCCGAATACGAAGAGCGCGCCGCTGATTTTCGAGAATATTTTGAGGCAGTTGTCGAAGAGTTCCATTGATGAGCCCGATGATAAGGAGGAGGGAGGTGGCGCACAAGATGGCAGCTAATTTTAAGATTTATTATTGGTACATGATGGATATTTTCCGTCATTTTCATGTTACTCTGTGACTTGTGTAAATTGGTATTATTGAATACATTTCTACTATTGAGTTTGATCATAGACTCACTACATAGGTTACACAAATCACAGAGTACCTACATGATTTGATTAACTAGTCTCTGCTAATACCTACTACTTTAATGAAGTCAAAATGTGGCTATTTTGATTTTATATATGTGCGTGTCTTGTAATTTTCTTTTGGAAGTCTGGTCAAATTAATTTAAATTGTTTAAAGGTCCTTTTTCTTTCAATAGGGCGTGCTAAGACTGTTATTACGTCCCTTTTTTGTCATTGTACCTAAAATCGAGTTTGTGCATGATAATTATGAATTGTGAGCCCTGATTTTGACGTTAGTAGGTAGGGACGTAATCGTGACATCATTTTTGTATGAGATTTGCTTCGAACATAACGTGTTTCAAGGGGTTTTGCGTAGTTCCACGGAGTGCTGTATAAAATCCAGTAGAAATATTTATAAATATAATATTTAAAAAAATATTAATACGATTTACGATCACGTCTTGGTTCTATCGTTAAACCGAATCAGGGCTCAGAGCAGTGGATGCGTGAAGCAAGTTAAAATAATTATGGTTCAAAAATAAATAATAATCATAATAAATTTACATTGATTTATATTTAGGACTAAACTGTGTAAACAGTACCCTGCCATCTAGTGTTGAGTAGCAGAACAAATTATGCAACTCCTGTCGTTAATTTTGATAGCTGACAAATAGTCATTCATCACTCTAATTTTGTCGTTAAAATAGCTAACTTGTAAACGAACGATGATCCCACTTTTTCCAGTCCCAACAATTCCTATGAATAATTTTTATAGACGCTGATTTATGCTAGTCACTTCTACTTCTTGCTAGATCGCTTTGCGTCTGGATTGTCGCAATTCTGCCAAAATTTAACCCTTAATTACTCGATATTTAATGAAAATATCTATTTATTTTCATTAAATTTTGGCACTTACACGCTTAGAGCAAGCACACGTTTCGAAGCTTTGTTTATCTGCGAATGGACTATATTATAGTCCATAGTTCGTAGTATTTTGGAAAGTATTTCAACATTGCAAGAATAATTTCTATAAATAAAACAATTGACATGATAATTACGCATTTTATTTAATAACAAAAATAAATACAATAACTTTCACTAGATAACTCTACTCTCTCATTCTACTAAAATTATAAAACCAAATGTTAGTGAAATGTGAATTTTATTTAGTTGCCTAGGATCCAAAACTTAGTTTTTACTTTAAACTTATTTTTTCACTTTAAACTTATTGTGTGATATGACAGCACTTGAACTCAGTTTAACCAAATCAACTTTATGTCAGTAAAATAAGCTGAATTGAGGTTATCTATTCTCTGCCCGCACCTTCGCACATGTTGTTTCTATGGAAACGTTTAAAAGTCGCGTGGCCGGGGCGAAGGCGAAGGCGTGCGGGTTGTTTCATACGAATAAAATCAAAGACTACACATACACCGCAGGCCAGTGAAGACAGGGCGCTATGGCGCTTATTAGGGGAGGCCTATGTCCAGAAGTGGACTATTATAGGTTGTTGATGATCTTGAGCGTCTAATAACGGTGCGTGTGCCTGCGGGTCGCAGCACCAAGTCTGGGCATTGAATGCGTTAACGTTATAGGCTAAAGCAGTCATATTATAATGGTCAGTCGTCGTTCATCAGCGCCGCGAACTTGTTAGCGACGACACGCGTGGCCTGCTCGTCGTCCGATGACGATTCTTCGTCGTCGGTGCCGTCGCTGTGAGTCACCTATAAATAATAATAATAATAAATAATGCTGGACAATTCACACAGCATTATCTAGCCCCATGGTAAGCAGAGCTTCTGTTATGGGTACTAAGATAACTGATATACATAATACAATACATTACATAGATAGATATTTTTTATTATATTTAGAAAACGACCAGAACACCCGGAACAAATATCTGCAGATCGTACACAAAATTGTTCCGAGGCGGGAATCGAACCCGCAACCTCCTGCGTCGCAGACAGAATAAGCCATCGACTACGTACCCTAGACGCCTAATACCTATTTATTCACTGTGCAAACAATTCTGTCAACCAACTGAGGTGAGCGGGCGCGGGGAAGTGAGTGCTCATTGGTCCGTTCAAGGTTACGACAAATCATGACCATTATTAGTGATGGGGTAAGTACTATGAAAGCAATCGATACTTGCAACAAGGTATATTTACTTTGACGATTTGACGACCGATGTGGCGCGGCGGGCGAGGGCTGTCTGCGACGCAGGAGGTTGTGGGTTCGATTCCCGCCTGGGGTCAAATATTTCTACGATCTGAAAGTACCTATATACCTACCAATTGTTTCGGGTGTTTTGGGTATTTTGGACCCCCCGACGACCCCCGACGACGACCCCCCCGACTTCCCCGCGGTCGCAAAAAGAAACCCTCTATACGACCCCGCAATCAGAACCCCTCTATCGCGACGGTATCTGGTAGCACACTCAAAAGGGGGGTCCTGGGGGGGCAGGGGGGGCAACATTTTCTATGCATTCAAAATCACTTGTCCCCCTCTATACAAACCCCATAAAAAAATTAAGCAATATGGCTCCATGTAGGAGCCCCCCCACTGGGAGTGGTCTTGGGGGGGCAAATGTCAAAAAGTCGGAATTTTCCCTAGGAGACTTTTACCTCCCCTATACGATTCTGTAAAAAAAAACATACCTTCCCATCCACCATCAAGGCGAAAATCAGTCAGTCAGTGGTAATCTAGCTTTATATAGTATGTATAATGTATAATAATAAAAAAAAATAAGTATCAATGGTAATCTAGCTTTATACTATAGTAGAATAGAATAATATTATATGAAAAATAAATAAATATTAGAGTTAACATTTAGGTACCTTTAGATAATACCATGTAGCAATGTAACGTTAAATATTATTTTAATCGACTTTTACATAATTCATCATAATCTTTCCTACGGCCTCATCCAACATCTTAATGTCGCCTACGGCACAGCACTATTTACCCCGCCTTCTCAGAGAAAAAAGGAAAGCAAATACAGAATTGGTTATGAAAGAAAGAGATGCACAGTTGACCTCGACAGTTGACCTCAACTGGTCAACCAAATTAAGTTGAGCTCCGTCAGGAGCCATTGAGTAAGCGAGCGCAGAGATTGTCACGGGTCACTGGTCTGGTCGTTACTGATCGAACGTTAGTGGGCGTGGATTTTTATAAGATCTCTTTATCTTATGTGATGTCTTAAATCGTTCGCCCTGTATTAGGTGTCTAGGGTACGTAGTCGATGGAATAAGCAGTAGACAATATAAGCTATGTTCCTTAATAAATAAAACGTAAGATATTGATGTTTTTAATACGAAACAAATAGCAAGAAAACTTGTCCATTTTCGCATAAAAATGTGCAAAATGCGATTGGCTTTCATTTAATTTTAGGTAAGTATTTTGAAAAAACTATTTAGGAACCTAGATAAATACTATTCAAATACAAATAATACAATATTATAGTGGAAATATGCTTGAATTGGAAATCATTTTGGAAAACGTTTGTATGAAGAATTCGTCCCTCCGGAGGCCTCTTAATACTGTTTTTTTTAAATTAATTAGTATTTTAAGTTTTGTTTACACTGTTTTAAGTTTTTCGGGACAGATACTTATCCCTCGGGAATATGAGAAAACCCCGGGATAATTTTCTATACAATAGCGAAATATTTTTTCAAATCGCTCCGTCAATAACGGAGCGACGAACATACATACAGCCGCAGCTGAACATAGAACCTTCTCCTTTTTTCGAAGTCGGTTAAAACTAAACAACAAGGTAAAAACAGCCTTTGTTTACAAAAAATATCTAGGATTTTAAACCCAGAGTAGGGTATGGAGGACAATAATGTTTACCTGGTCGGTGTCGCTCTCTACATCCGAGGGCGGGTTCGAGTCCCGGGCCTGCGCCTGCACCCACTTTATGTATTTGAGCTCTTCGCAGCTCTCCCATTTATCTGTAAACAATCATACTAATAGAAAATATATATAGTTAGATAGATTTATCTATAACTAGCTGCGCCCCGCGGCTTCGCACCCGTTAAATCTATGTGTCAAGTCAAATGGTTAAAATGATAAAAAGTATCCTATGTTAGACTCCTGGTTCTAAGCTACCTCTCCACCAATAAGCAGCTAAATCGGTTCAGCTGTTCTCGAGTTACAAGTGTTGTAACAAACACGACTTTCTTTTATATATATATTATATATATTTAAAAATTGCCTTAAACATATGACCAACCGGGCGAAGCCGGGACGGGCCGCTAGTTTATAAATACAAATAGGTGACATCATTTAGTTATTAGTGCCATAAAGCCTATGCGATTTTGCTATTATTTGCGTTTTAAAATAAAAAGTAATAAAATTAGGACAAAATAACAAATTAGGAATTAAAAAAATAACGAATTAAAAATCACCCTGTATATATAATATAACTAGCGGACCTTCCCGGCTTCGCACGGTTTTAGTACGGATCCCTAACTTTTTAGAAAATATAATATAGCCTATGTTCACCGGGGACAGTGTAGCTTCCCAACGGTGAAAGAATTTTTCAAATCGTTCCAGTAGTTTCGGAGCCTATTCATTACAAACAAACAAATAAACAAGAAATAAATCTTTATAATCAGGTTCAGGTTCAGGTGGGGGTACTCTATTTTCCGCATTTGGACTCCTGTTGGTCCTTTATGCGTAGTGGTTTGCTAGCATAGCCAGCCTAGCTCCGTCCAGAAGCGCAGAATCTTCCTGGGGCCTTCACAGGCTTCGCGGAGCGACCTCGGCAAGTTGAGGATTTCTATACGTTGTGCTAATACTCCCTGGCATTCCAGGATTACGTGGGCAGCTGTTTCGTCGTTGCTGAGGCATCCTCTACAGAGAGGGCTGTCCGTCGCTCCGATGGTGAATAAGTGTTTGTTCAGTGGACAGTGTCCTGTTAGTGTTCCCACAAGGACACGTAGGTCCAATCTATTCAGATTTAGTAAGCGTTTCGTTAGCTTCGGTGATGTTGATGCGAGTGCCGTCCTTGCTTGTCTGCAGTTGATTTGGCTAGTCCATCGTTCGTTATGTGTATCTCCTCTTTATAATATTAGTATAGTTAATGGCTGACCTTTCTGCGCGGTGTAGTGCGGCGGTCGCAGCCACAAACATATCTTCCCGTCGAGCGCCATCCGTAGAAGATTGTTGGCCGCGCGGTATGTATCCAGTCTAGAAATATACAGGATGGTTAGAAGATTGCTGCAAAGATGTGATGGGTCAACAATGGACACATTCCACGACAAGCTTAATGTTGTAATATGATACCTAGTATTATTATCTTATATTTACGACGACCGATCTGGCGCGGTGGGCGAAGGTCCGCCTGCGACGCAGGAGGTTGCGGGTTCGATTACCGCCTCGGAACAATTGTGTGTACGATCTGCAGATATTTGTTGCGGGTGTTCTGGTCGTTTTCTATGTATAATAAAAAATATCTATCTATTTAATGTATTGTATTATGTATATCAGTTATCTAGTACCCATAACACAAGCTCTGCTTACCATGGGGCTAGATAATGCTGTGTGAATTATCCGGCATTATTTATGGAGTGGAAGGAGAAAAGGGAGGCCTTTGCCCAGCAGTGGGACAATAATGGCTTAAAATAAATAATAATAATAAATAATTTATTTATTATTATAATTTAAAAAAAAACTTATGTCTATGTTATGTAGTGTAGGTATTATGGTATGTAATGTAGGTATTATGGTATGTAGTGTAGGTATTATGGTATGTAGTGTAGGTATTATGGTATGTAGTGTAGGTATTATGGTATGTAGTGTAGGTATTATGGTATGTAATGTAGGTATTATGGTATGTAGTGTAGGTATTATGGTATGTAATGTAGGTATTATGGTATGTAATGTAGGTATTATGGTATGTAGTGTAGGTATTATGGTATGTAGTGTAGGTATTATGGTATGTAATGTAGGTATTATGGTATGTAATGTAGGTATTATGGTATGTAGTGTAGGTATTATGGTATGTAGTGTAGGTATTATGGTATGTAATGTAGGTATTATGGTATGTAGTGTAGGTATTATGGTATGTAGTGTAGGTATTATGGTATGTAGTGTAGGTATTATGGTATGTAATGTAGGTATTATGGTATGTAGTGTAGGTATTATGGTATGTAGTGTAGGTATTATGGTATGTAGTGTAGGTATTATGGTATGTAATGTAGGTATTATGGTATGTAGTGTAGGTATTATGGTATGTAGTGTAGGTATTATGGTATGTAATGTAGGTATTATGGTATGTAATGTAGGTATTATGGTATGTAGTGTAGGTATTATGGTATGTAGTGTAGGTATTATGGTATGTAGTGTAGGTATTATGGTATGTAGTGTAGGTATTATGGTATGTAGTGTAGGTATTATGGTATGTAGTGTAGGTATTATGGTATGTAATGTAGGTATTATGGTATGTAATGTAGGTATTATGGTATGTAATGTAGGTATTATGGTATGTAGTGTAGGTATTATGGTATGTAGTGTAGGTATTATGGTATGTAGTGTAGGTATTATGGTATGTAGTGTAGGTATTATGGTATGTAGTGTAGGTATTATGGTATGTAGTGTAGGTATTATGGTATGTAATGTAGGTATTATGGTATGTAATGTAGGTATTATGGTATGTAGTGTAGGTATTATGGTATGTAATGTAGGTATTATGGTATGTAGTGTAGGTATTATGGTATGTAATGTAGGTATTATGGTATGTAGTGTAGGTATTATGGTATGTAATGTAGGTATTATGGTATGTAGTGTAGGTATTATGGTATGTAGTGTAGGTATTATGGTATGTAATGTAGGTATTATGGTATGTAATGTAGGTATTATGGTATGTAGTGTAGGTATTATGGTATGTAATGTAGGTATTATGGTATGTAATGTAGGTATTATGGTATGTAGTGTAGGTATTATGGTATGTAATGTAGGTATTATGGTATGTAATGTAGGTATTATGGTATGTAATGTAGGTATTATGGTATGTAATGTAGGTATTATGGTATGTAGTGTAGGTATTATGGTATGTAGTGTAGGTATTATGGTATGTAGTGTAGGTATTATGGTATGTAATGTAGGTATTATGGTATGTAATGTAGGTATTATGGTATGTAGTGTAGGTATTATGGTATGTAATGTAGGTATTATGGTATGTAATGTAGGTATTATGGTATGTAGTGTAGGTATTATGGTATGTAGTGTAGGTATTATGGTATGTAATGTAGGTATTATGGTATGTAATGTAGGTATTATGGTATGTAGTGTAGGTATTATGGTATGTAATGTAGGTATTATGGTATGTAGTGTAGGTATTATGGTATGTAGTGTAGGTATTTGTTTTCTTTTTATCTATATATTTATTAAGTACCACCGTCTATTTTGTTCCTTCATGTCCAGTTCATCCTAAGGTTGCCTGGAAGAGATTGCACTCAGCGATAAGGCCGTCCTTTATACTTTCTTTATTCTATTGTTTATTTCTGTATTGTTTTCTGTTTTGTGTGGTATAATAAAGTATTTTCTATCTATCTATCTAAAATTATTATATATAATTCATTATTTTGTGTCTCATTTACCATGATCTCGGGCCATAAAGTGACCCGGTCCTTTGGAAGGCTTGCGTGGGGCCGAAGGATTCAAGTTACCCTTCGTACTCAAACGAAGTTTATTTATTTATTTAATCGACCAAACCCTGCAGGTATCGAAAATTTATGGAATATTATAAAGAGTAATAGTTTGTTTGTTTGTAATGAATAGGCTCCGAAACTACTGGACCGATTTGAAAAATTCTTTCACCGTTGGGAAGCTAAAGGGTTTGGGAAACACCATAGGGCATTGTGCAAAGAAAAGCAGAAAGACATGCCTTCTTAAAAAATTAAAATAAAATTATTTATAATAATTTGTCACAGTAAAACAAATAATAAATTCGTTAAAAGAAATAATACATTAGATAAAATGTCACAGTATGCCGCTGTATAAGGGCATTGTTACAGAGCTGTACTGTATTATTTTTTAATAATTTACCTAGCCGCCTTAGCGGTGAGGAAGCCCCGTTTCTTGGCCCAGCCGTCGCAGATGTCTCTAGGGCTCCAACTAGTGTCCTTCTCGGGGTGCTCGATACGAAGTAACGCGGGCAAGTCCAGGCGCTCCGCCATGTATCTGAAATTATGTGAAACGTTATTAGTAAAGGGTATTTATGATTTTGATGATTTTCATTGTGATTTTAATTTATATAGTGAAATGCTTTAATGCCGGCTGAAGGGAAAGGCAAGTCATTTTAATTTGCTTTAATTTTTATATAAAACTAGCTGCGTTCCGCGGCTTCGCCCGCGTGGAAATCTATGTGTCAAATGGTTTATAAACCTTCCTCTTGAATCATTCTACCTATTAAAAAATTCGCATCCGCAAGCCGTTGTGTAGTTTTAAAGATCTAAGCATACATAGGGACAGACAGACAGCTGGAAGCGACTTTGTTTTATACTGTAAATAAATAAATAACGTTGGATAATTCACACAGCATTATCTAGCTCCAAGCTAAGCAGAGCTTGTGTTATGGGTACTAGATGACTGATATACTTAATACAATACATTACATAGATAGATATGTTTTATTATACATAGATAACGACCAAAACACCCGGAACAAATGTCAAATCGAACCCGCATCCTGCGTTGCATGCGGACCTTCGCCCACCACGCCACAGAGGTCGTCAAAATTTATGCAATCCAGCCTGCTCCGTTGAGTAGTTATGGCTCAAAAATTGTAGTTACGTAGTTTTTTTTAGGGGGTTAAGGTGTCCATCCAAAGGTTGCCTGGCAGAGATCGCTCATAGCAATAAGGCCGCCCATTGCACAACATATTTTGTATTTGTTTTTTTTTTTCTGTCTTGTGTATCTGTTATTTATTTGGTGTGCAATAAAGACTAATTGTATTGTAGCGAAAACCTCCCCCCACTCCTCAATTCATTTTGGCAAACGATGCACCAAACACCCTGTATATAAATAGTGATGAGATAAAATAGTAAATATCTCACCTGATGGTAGTGTACGGTTCTCTAAGCTGCGCGATAGGATAGGACCCCATGAGGATCTGTATGGCTCGCGGCACCAGCGACGGGAACACCAGCCCGGGACAGTCGCAGAATCGAACCTGCGAACAAGGCAATAAATAATTAGTGGCGAGCAAAGCCAGCCAGCATTTGTATTCTTGCTCACTGTGCCAGCAAAGCGAGCCGGGTTTTGTATGGTGATGTATGTGATAGTTTGGTCGCATTTGTCTATTGACAAGCTGTGTCTGGTAGAGTGGCGAGCGAAGTGTGCCGCTTTATGTTTTGACTACGCATACAACCTGGTACACTTAGCTGCTTATATTATGGTCCAAATGTGGTCAATTAGTCCCTCCCGAGCAAAACTTCGTAATATGCATTAGGTATTCATATTATGAATACTCGTGACCGTCAGCTGCGACTCCGTGGGTGGGTTGGGCAGCGGCAGCGTTGACGACATTATTCACATGGAATACGTTTCAAATCAGAAATTAAAATTAGCATATTCCAAATTCTGATTTGAACCTTATTCCATGGGAATAATGTCGTCATGCCACTGCCCAACCCGCCCACGGAGTCGCAGCTGACGGTCACGAGTATTCATAATATTAATACCTAATGCATTTTACGAAGCTTTGCTTGGGAAGGACTCGGTTATGAATATCTGTCACTGGCTCCCGGACTACTAGTGGAGAGAGCGAATCAAGCCGTATTGTGGTTATTGAATTGATGCTAGTGTAGCGAAGCGAGCCGTGCTTTGTATGCGGACTCGCTGTGCCAGTGTCACGAGCGAAGCGTGTCGCACTATACGTATTCTCTTGCAACAGTAGCGAGCGAAGCGAACCGGGTTTTCTATGCTGACTCACTGTGTAAAGTAAAAGTAAAAAATCATTTCTTTAGGCTTACAAAATAAGCACTTAGACAAGTCATATTTTATATATAAATTATTATCAAATAAAATTAAAATTATTTTACTGTTCACTTCAATTTTTTGTCCACTAGTGGAAGAAGTGAAAAGAAACCAAGTGTGCTAGTTTGCTACAGTAGTCTGTGAGACTCCTGCAGTCTCACAGTCGTACCTGCGGCGTGGCGTATATAGTCTGGAAGTGCTTGGTGTGGCCCGGCGTCCGCGAGACGCTGAGCCGCTTGGCACCCAGCACACTGTTCATGAGCGAGGACTTGCCCACGTTGGGCTGGCCGCAGCAGCCGATGGTGAGGGTGCAGTTGTTGAAGCGGGTGTGCTCGTAGAAGCTCGTGTCTGGCTTCTCGATTATTGTTTCACCTGGAATTAAAGAATTAAAGGGTTTTTACAAAAACAGATTCAGATAAATAAATAATGCTGGACAATTCACACAGCATCACCTAGCCCCGAGCTAAGCAGAGCTTGTGTTATGGGTACTAGATAACTGATATACTTAATACAATATATTACATTATATAGATATTTTTATCATACATAGATAATGACCAGAACACCCGTAACAAATATCTGCAGAACATACACACAATTGTCCCGGGGCGGGAATCTAACCCGCAACCTACTGCGTCGGCGGACCTTCTCCCACTGCGCCACAGAGGGCGAATCCAGCTGTAAGACATTCCGGGAGCAAATAACTTGATACCTTGACGTTATAACGCCCTGCTAGCAGTCTAGAGCAGCATCATCCCTACAGAGGTACGTACCTATCTCTACCTCCCCTCCTCCCTCCTCCGCCCCCCGCCGTATCTCCTCCCCCCAGGGCCGCAGGTCCACGCTCCCCCCCACCAGCTCCTGGCAGGCCTCCAGCAGCTGTGAGGCCCCCTCCACGCACATACGCTGTCGGCCTTTACGTCGGCGGACTTGTAGGCCTGCGGGTTAATATATAGATAATTCTTTATTGAACAAAAAATAGCAGTGAACACTAAAATTAATGTTATTTGATAATAATGAATAGTATAAAATTTGACTTGTCTAAGTGCTTATTTTGTAAGCCCAAAGAAAATATAAATCATTTTCAAAAATTTAAATAAATCATGTAAGTTCTCGGTTAAACCGAGTAAATATAATTTTACTAAACATTTTTGACGACCTCTGTGGCACGGTGGGCGAAATAAAAAAGAAGACAATAAAAAAGAAGTCTCCAGCCTAGTTCTAGTTCTAGGCTAGAGACGAACCTTTTTTCGACAGATTTTTTTTGGTCTACCACCGCCCCGCGCACCCCACCCTTGTCACCATTTGGTTTATAAAAAATTTTACTGCACAGCCTTCTGTGCGTAGTTCGGACCTGCCATGATAAATTGTCCGTACTGTATATACCTGTTTTATCCTGGGTAGCGCCTCGCAGGTTATACCCCGGACAGCAGGTGAAGTATATAACCCTCAGTCCGGGGTAGGTGTCCGTGAAGTGTTGCTTCCACGCTGCTACCACGGGGGCGGGCACCAAGTCGATCTGGAGATCAAATAAACAAAGTTAGTACAGTAAATCACTACATAGTATAAAACAAAGTCGCTTCCCGCTGTCTGTCTGTCCCTATGTATGCTTAGATCTTTAAAACTACGCAAAGGATTTAGATAGAGTGATTCAAGAGGAAGGTTTATAGTTAGTAGCCAGGCTGCAGGCAATCGAACCCGCAACCTCCTGCGTCACAGGCGGACCTTCGCACGCCGCGCCACAGAGGTCGTGTTAAGGCTCTTTGTAACGTTAATAACGCGTGTTAAGGCGCATTGTAACGTAAATAACGCGTGTTAAGGCGCATTGTAACGTAAATAACGCGTGTTAAGGCGCATTGTAACGTAAATAACGCGTGTTAAGGCGCATTGTAACGTAAATAACGCGTGTTAAGGCGCATTTTAGCGTGAATAAAGCGCGTTCACGCGTTATTCACGATTCAATAAGCGTAATAACGCTAATAACACGAGTTACGTTATGTATTAAATAGCATATATGGTAGCTTGCTGATAAGATGATTCATGGGATATAAATAAATTTTATCCCTACGTCTGTGCAATATTTCCGCCCGATTCATTCAGTAG
The DNA here is from genome assembly GCA_947044415.1 of Eupithecia dodoneata. Classification (NCBI taxonomy): domain Eukaryota; kingdom Metazoa; phylum Arthropoda; class Insecta; order Lepidoptera; family Geometridae; genus Eupithecia; species Eupithecia dodoneata. The sequence goes on from OX345684.1 coordinate 5,446,015, forward strand.
TTATGGCTTGAAGAACAGACATCCAAACCTTACTTGTAACACTAGTGTGATTGATCGTCCGATCGAGTCCATCTTACCTTGTTTAAGACAAGGATCATGTCCTTCTTCAGATCCTGTACCACGTATTTGTACAGCGACGGTGGAAACATCATGCCCTGGAACAAACAATACATTCAAATCACTACATAGTATAAAACAAAGTCGCTTTCCGCTGTCTGTCTGTCCCTATGTATGCTTAGATCTTTAAAAATACGCAACGGATTTTGACGCCGTTTTCTTGGTAGATAGAGTGATTTAAGAGGAAGTTTTATAAATATTTGACACATATATTTCCACGCGGACGAAGCCGCGGGGCGCAGCTAGTATATTGTAAATACTCACAGCATACCGCACGTCCACGATCAGCAGCAGTACATCACACATCTCCAGCACGCGCCACAGCTGGCGCCACGTCTCCAGGTTCAGCTCGAAGTATGACATGTGCTTCCAGTGCTCGGACGCTTGCAGGCTGTCTATGTACTCCTGGAATTAAGGAATTATAGCACTTTACTTTTATTTATGCTGTGAAACTTATTATTATTTTTTACTAAAATTAAATTTAACAATAAAAATTTATATTTTTTTGATATTAACTTGGCTATTACTTTGCATAAAATATATTGTATTCTACAACAGTGTGTAGTAAATAAACCAACAGACAGACATACCTTGAAGTACCTCTGTTCGTGCGCGTCGAGTTGCGCCGGCGTCATGTCGCGGCGCCAGGGGGGGCGCGCGGGGAACGACAGCTCCGGGGGGAAGTGCACGCTTGGATCCACCTCCATTGAGGTCTCGGGGACTGGGTGAATCTCTTTCCTGTAAGTAGTAGGTAGAAATTTAAAGTGTCATTGGCCATATTGTTATGGCCTCCAGCTTAGCTTACTATGGCCTCGGCCTTCAAGATTTTCATCATCACGTTCTTCAAAGAAGACCAGCGCTATGGTATGATCTGCTCTACTATAGCACATGCTGAGTGTGTCTTAATTTATATGAGTACTAGCTGCGCCCCGCGGTTTCACCCCCGTGGTGATACTATTTTGGATAATATACAATAGTATCTTTATAAATTGTAGCCTATGTGTTATTCTGATGTATAAGCTATAATATTGTAAAGTTACATTAAAATCCATTCAGTAGTTTTTACGTAAAAGAGTAACAAACATCCATCAAAATCAGTGTTGTGGGTTCACTCGCAACATTCAGCTGAGCATGACCCTGTTCTGATAGCGCAGGAACACGGCACTGACCATCACACACGGCTTGATCTACACTAAATTAATTTAGATATGTCTATTAATAATAATATATATATACAATGTGTATTGTCGAACCTTGATCAAACGAGATTTGCGGATACACGACATATATTTATCGACAAAAATTAAAAAATAAAAAATTATATGTTACCTATCTCAAAAATAAAGCCGATTTAATAATTTTTTTAATGAAAACTACTTCATCTGGTTTTTTCTCCGTTTCTTTTTGAGTAAACGGTGTATTTTATTCAAAGTAAAAAATACAATTTCGGTACATAAGCCTAGTAAAATCAATATTTTTTTAGAAATTTGCAAAAAAAATATGATTTTTATTTTATTTTTGATCTGTAACTTTAAAACTAGGTTATTGTGGTGTACTTTTTTGCATGTTGTATTAAACTTTACAATTTAGTCTACAAATCTTCCAAAAATTATGGGCCTATCTCTTTTCGTTGTCATGTTATTCACCATTTAAAATAGGTACTTTCTGTTTTGTCAAGAGTAAAAAAAACAAAAACTTTATCTAAAACAGCCGTTACTATCCCACTGCTGGGCAAAGACCTCATTCCATTTCTTCCTATCTTGCCTCGTTTTATTTTATAATTTATGTAGATTAAATCAGTTGATATTCCTGTTGATCTTTGTACAAGACAGAAAGTACCTATTTTAAATGGTGAATAACATGACAATGAAAAGAGATAGACCCATAATTTTTGGAGGATTTGTAGATTAAATTATGAAATTTAATACAACATGCAAAAAAGTACACATCAATAGCCCAGTTTTAAAGTTACAGATCAAAAATAAAATAAAAATCATATTTTTTTTGCAAATTTCTAAAAAAATATTGATTTTACTAGGCTTATGTACTGAAATTGTATTTTTTTCTTATTTTATTAGCTAGGTAAACTATCTAGCTTTCAAATGAGACTACTTTGAATAAAATACACCGTTTACTCAAAAAGAAACGAAGAAAAAACCAGATGAATTAGTTTTCATTAAAAAAATTATTAAATCTGATTTATTTTTGAGATAGGTAACATATAATTTTTTATATTTTGTTTTTTATCGATAAATATATGTCGTGTATCCGCACATCTCGTTTGATCAAGGTTCAACAATACACATTGTATATATATAAATCAATGCATATTATCAATTATATACTTTAAGTCTTTTTAAGTATCTAATTTAAGAGAACCTTTGTGAAGAAATAAATTAGTATTAGTATAGTAAGTCATGTGCTGTATTTGTTTACTATAGTTAGATAATTAAGTTTTTTGCTCTATCAGAATAAATATATCATCCTTACTTACAAACTTCATCATAATCATCAGCCTATAGCAGTCCACTTACAAACTTAGTAGGATGTAAAGTTATCGTCTATTCGGGCATAATAAAAATCAGTTTTCTTTTATTTTTACTTCATTGCAGCCCTTGCTGTTCGCAATATAAGGTTCTCCAAGGGATCCAATGCTGACCACGCTGTGATGTCCTGGACCTGCGCTACACTAGGCCGTATGTGAGGATACTTACAGGGCATCTTCCTTCTTAGCTCTCAGCTCCTCTTCAGTTTCTCTGTAGAACTTCAGGGCGTATCTGTTGGACCGCGCGGGCGCCGCCGGCTGGTAGTTCATTGAAACTATGTCGTCGTACTGCGATGATGATGAAGAGGCTGGAAGATGACGATGATACTTTGTTAATGGCAACTGCATCTGGTTGGACACTGTTCTCTAAGAATTAGCAAGCTGAAGTGGCAGTGGGCTGGCTATATCTCGCGAGGAACCGACGGCCGCTGGGGCAAACGTGTTCTTGAGTGAATAGAATAGAATTATCTTTATTTGTAGCAAACAAACAACAATTAAAACAACTATTTGTAGTTAACAAAGTTACTAAACTAGTTCCTTAATTACCCAACACAACACCATAAAATACTACATAACTACTAATTGAAAAAAAAATAAAACTTAAATGCTACAAAATGGCGTCCGACTCAGCATTGTGTTGTGATAGCCATTGTGCATAGCTATCACAACGCACGAGTGGAAACCACAACTAAACGTAGTGTAGGACGCCCTCCGACCAGGTGGGGACCTGCGAAAGACTGCAGGTAGATGCGGCAAGCTGAAGACAGGGCGCTATGGCGCTCATTAGGGGAGGCCTTTGTCCAGCACTGGACTGCTATAGGCTGATGATGATGATCACTTTTCTGCCAGTTCAAGTAATGGAAAAAATTGTAAAATGTGAGTTATCAAATTATGAAGATCATTTGTATGTTGTAACAATATTTTCACCTGAGTCTATTTTGTTATCTAGCAGGGTGTACCACGTGCAGGTTAGGTTGGCTTGGGAGACGAGATGTTGGAGTCCCCCTTACTTTGATATAGTTATGTACGAGGGTTCCTTACTATCGTACATAACTATTTCACAAAAGGGTCTCTATAATAATGCGCACAACCTTACTTAATTTCATTCAGTTATCAATCCTTGTTTAAATAAATAATAATAAATAAATAATGCCGGACAATTCACACAGCATTATCTAGCCCCATGGTAAGCAGAGCTTGTGTTATGGGTACTAGATAACTGATATACATAATACAATACATTACATAGATAGATATTTTTTATTATACATAGATAACGACCACAACACCCGGAACAAATATCTGCAGATCGTACACACAATTGTTCAGAGGCGGGAATCGAACCCGCAACCTCCTGGGTCGCAGGCGGACCTTCGCCCACCGCGCCACATCGGTTGTCATGGGTGATAGATATTTTGGATAATATACAATATAGCTTTATAAATTGTAGCCTATGTGTTATTCTGATGTATAAGCTATATAATTGTAAAGTTTCATTAAAATCCATTCAGCAGTTTTTACATGAAAGAGTAACAAACATCCATCCATCCATACATACTTACAACTTTCACGTTTATAATATTAGTAGGATTATATGTTGTGAGTTGTTTACAAGCATAGGACCTTGGGAATGGCTCCAGTAAGTAAAGTAGTACTAGTATTTGAATAAACTCACTCGGCACCAGGAACACTTTATTCTGCTTCTTGCTCTGCAGTTGTTGTTTCTTGGCTTTCCCACTGAACGGGTTCTTACGTCGCGCTTGCGGCATGATTCTGAAAAAGTATTATTTTTTCATCATCCAGGTTAAAATGTTTACCACACAACTAGCCTAGTGCAGGGGTCGCTGTAAACTGAAACACCCTAACCAGAAATCACTAGAATGTAAGAATATATGTTATAATTTGTAAACTTTTTGTTAGTAAAATTTTTTGTATAACTCTTCACGCGGGAGTCGTAGGAATCGACTCAGGTCTACACACTTTCTAGCGCCGCTGAAAAGCAGTGCTGCATTGGCACCCGTGTCAATGAAAAAGCATTTAATGATGAGCTGGTAGCGTATTTGTGTTCTCGCCGTTAATTTCTTTTTATTAGTTCCTAATTTGTATTTATATTTTGAAACGCAAATATTTTATATTTCTTTACATGTTTTAATTTATAAGTGATTGAATCGAAATGAATCTTGAAACTAGCCTGTGAATAAGTCAAGATACTTTATGCTGTGCCCAGAATAATCTCTACTCATTTGAAAGTTCTGTTTTCATTAATTTCAGGTTACCCGGCGTGCGTTATACACAAACGAAACGACGACGCAATATGCTCAGATTTTTACGAACTTCGTTCAACCAAAGAACAATACCTAGTAAATTAAGTCTTGAATGAAATCCTTCCCATCTAGAAAATGATGACGCACTTACCTACCTTTTCACATATATAAAATTCTTTAAAAACGCCGTACACCACTAACTAAACCACACGGCAAAACAAACAAAAACACAGATGGTTTTGACATTCGAAGAATCTTAGGATATAGCTATTTTCACGTATGAAATCATTTCGATGAATTGAAATTACGAGATTATTCTACCCAACACTAGATGACGCTTATACAAAATGATGTGATGGACCTACTTGCGCACCTAGGGTTCCGTAAAATAAAGAATACATACCCTGATGAAGTCCCTTGTTAAGTGATGAGAAGTTGGTTTTCTTGCAACTCAAATTAAGTTCGTAGTTAACCCGCTTACACTCAGACTAGAAACTTCTTTCTGAGCTGAAAAATTGACTCGGGACACAATGCAACTTCAGTTTTTTTCCTTTTACCTAAAGATACATTTACTTGTGATATAAGACCTAAGATTTTTTTTCATAATTTCTGAAACAACTAATGGTTATCGGATTTTCCATGTTATTGTGTTATAAGTCCTAGCTTCTTGCGATTTAAAAAAAGGACGTACTTTTTGATTGTATTGTAGAAGTATGATTTTTGCGTCTCGTACTGTAGTTCGAATGACGTTAGCTCGATGTTCATTCATTACCTCGACGGTACGTCCTGGAAAGATCAGTACCTCGAAGGGTTTCTTATTCGACGGTACGTTTCCTCGATGGATCGTTACATCGAAAAACAGAACAATAATGCATCGAAAGATCGGACGATCGATCGATCATAATCACTCTATTGTTTGAAAAATGGTACCTATTGTAAAGGTATATTTAGGAAGTATATTCGGTATATTTATTAAAATATACCTCCTGGGCGGGATAGGCGGCTTTCACAAGGCATATTTTAATAATTATATTAAAATATGCCTTCTGGGCAGGGCAGTGAATGCGTTTAAATATGAAATGCTGCAGTCTGTTTTATAACGTTTTGATATTGCAGAATTTAAATTATAACAAAGAAGAGTAAACGACAATAAAATGATTTATTCACATTAATTTCTATACACATTTCACTAATATATTTTAATAGAGCAAATTAATTCACGTCAATTACATAGAATATTTACAATATTGCCGACTACTTAAAATTAATATAAGTACAATGACCCAATGTTTAGGTATAGTTACAAATCAATGCTTTACTCACTTAGTATTTATAGAAGTGGATATAGAGCAAAAAAAAAACAATTAAAAAAATATAAAAATCAGGTCATAAGAAATAAATAAAAATGCGCAAGATTACATAGACTATCAGAACTAAAACACTCTTAATTCTTAACAAATTCAATATCCCAAGTGTACACACACGCATATAATATATATAACAATTATACATTTTTTTTTAAATATATTTTTTAATTCCATAGACATTACCCCGACTGCGAGGACTTACACACTATAACAACAAAAACCTTGCTTATTCCTTTTTATTCAGGAAAAATGTTTACAAAGTTCCAGGCCAGTTATTAAATGACTTATATTATACTACTAGCAGCACCCCGCAGTTCCACCCGCGTGGTGATAAATATTTTGGATTATATACAATATATCTTTATAAATTGTAGCCTATGTGTTATTCTGATGTATTAGCTATATTATTGTAAAGTTTAATTAAAATCCATTCAATAGTTTTTACGTGAAAGAGTAACAAACATCCATCCATACTTACAAACTTTCGCGTTTATAATATTGGTATGATAAATTCCTTAAATTAATTATTTTAATATAATTTTATTTTATTATATTTTCTTTAAAGTCACGGGCTCTTAAAAAACTGTTTATCCCTCAAATGCGTTTTCATATGCTTCTTCAGGTTACTCTTACGACAAAAGGTCTTAAAGCACCTATCACATGCATATGGTTTTTCCCCGTTCACATGAATAGCCCTGTGGTCTCTCAGGGCACTCGCATATGCGAATCTAAGATCACAACTGTCACAACCATAAGGTTTTTCACCCGTGTGCACCCTTGTATGTTTCTGCAGACCGTACTTATCCGTGAAGGTTCTACCACAGATCTCACACACAAAAGGCCTTTCTCCGCTATGCAGTCTCTGATGGAAGAATAGAGCACTGCTCTGCGTGTATGTCTTCCCACATTCGTTGCATATAAAAGGTTTTTCTTTCGTGTGAACACGTAAGTGCTCTTTCAAATGGTAACGTCTGGCAAAAGCCTTGCCGCAGCCAGGGTGCTCGCACAAATGAGGTTTTATTCCATCGTGGAGTTTTATATGACTCTGAAGTGTTCCTTTTTCGCCGAAACTTTTTGCGCATCTGTCACAGGTGTATTTGTACTCGTGAGTTTTTAAGTGTGCGTGCAAACTGCTTAGAGCTGCAAAGGTTAGGACGCAGTGGGTGCAAGCGTGGGGTTTCAGGTTCGTGTGGGTTAGCATATGAGTTTCTAATTGGATGGGTAGGGTATAAGTTTTAGCACAATGCTCACAATCAAATGACTCCTTTTCGTCATGAGTTTTCATATGCTTTTGTAGATTCCTCTTTCGATGAAACGCTTTGGAGCACGAAGTACACTTATGGGGTTTCTCTCCGCTGTGAATTTTGAGATGAGCTCTTAAAGACTCTGACTTCATAAAGGTCTTACCACACTCTGAGCATGAGAACGGTCTTTCTCCTGTATGTATTCTACTATGTTCTTTTAAATGGAAGCGTCTCGCAAATTCTTTTCCACATCCCGGCTCTTCGCATATATGCCTTCTGACAGATGTATGTGTCACCATATGCTTCTCTAAATGTATAGCTAGCGAAAATGCCTTGTTACAATGCTCACACTCGAAACTGTTGCTATCAGGATGTGATTTTATATGGTTCAGTAGATTAACTTTAGAATTAAACGACTTATTGCAAGTAATGCACTTGTGTGGTTTTTCGTTCGAGTGCATTTTCTGATGAACTTTAAGCGACTCCATTTTAGTGTAGGATTTCCCGCATTCTTCACAAGAGAAAGGTCTCTCACCGGTATGTACTCTTAAGTGAACTGTCAATTGATTTTTCTGCGGAAAAACTTTATCGCAACCGGGGATGTCACACGCATGCTGTGCCGAATGAGTTCTCATATGTTTCCTCCAGGAATCTCTATTCAAGTAGCTTCTAGAACAAGTGTCGCATGTGTATTTCTCGTCTGTATGAGTCGCTTTATGTTTCAGTAAGTTATGTAGATTGTTCAAGCCTCTATTACAAATGTCACAGGTAAATTCTGTCGTGGCCGGCTCAGGTCTCTTCTTAGTATGTACGGACATGTGAAGTTGAAGGTTGTACAGATTGCTTACAGTTTTGTTACAGACTTCACATGTGTATCCAGAGGATGTATTTTTGATTCCGTTGATTTCTTTCTCATCGCTGTGGTTTAACATGTGTTTAACTAATCTTTTCTTGAATTTAAACTTCTTAGGGCACTTATCACAACAATAACTTGCTTCAATATGTATTTTCATGTGTTTGTTAAAGTAATATTTGCTTAGGAACGGTATATTACACTTATTGCAATAGTTATCTTGGAAATTGCTTATCTTTTTCTTGCTTGTTGAAGCATTTTCCACTTTTAAGTTCTTGGGCACTTTTAATGGTTCATCTGACTCAATATCGTCAGCAAAGGCCATTTCAAATATATCATCTGGTATTTCTTCCTGTTTTAAAGACATTGGTTCCTCTTTAACTATCAATTCATTGTCAGCTTCATTGATTGATAATGTGAACATGGACTCGTTGTTGCTGATAGATAAGTTTGAAGTTATTTCTATGTTCATCATATTGAGAGTTTCTTCTGTTGCCTGAAACCATTAAAATATATAGATAAATAATTCGAGCATCATTTAGCCTAAGATAAAGTAAGCAAAGGCTATTTTATAGGAACCAGATGATTGATAATTAATAACAAACAACCTTGTCTTGACTATATTTGGCTGGCAGAGGCATTCTCTGCATAAGAATGGACTCCCTCAATTTAGCCCATTAATTTGCTACAAATAATCTTAGGTTAGCAACATTAAAAAAGGAATATGGCAATATTGCATGAGAATAAGCAGAGAGAAGGTTTAATACGTTAAAATACGTACAACAAAACCTCTTTGGTATAAGTCCTTGAGTACACCACTGGTCCTTCGAGCCATGTCTCCAAACTTGAGGCACTTTAGCAGCTGCCAGTGACAAATATAGCATATCCTTTCTGGATATAGGACACCTAGGCCGGTGAGAGGCTGAAATAAATAAAAAATATTGTTTACTTATTATTTCTTCAGAGAGATTAAATCATGACTGCTGACCAGTACAGTATTCTTAAATGAGGGATCTCTTTTGTAAATCAGCCTCCTTGATACAGGTTCTGAACTTTTTGCTACTAGTATTTACATAGGTTTTGATATGATAAAGAAATGTTTTTTTTTTAAGATGCTTATACTAGCAGATCTTCACTACTTTTTATAATTATTAATTAAAGTACCTTTGATATACATTAGGATTTATTATCCTATGCATATGCATGAGTAATAGAAATATTTAAAATTAATTAACTGTGGTTTCAAGCCATTTGGTGATAGAAAAAACAAAAATTGTATGCATAGCGTCGTTATCTAAGAACTTACCTCTTAGCACGACAACATTAATTACCTATTATTAGACTAATTATTATTAATACAAATATCACACTTCTTACCTTTAGATTTGTAAGTTTTTCAAACATATTTTGGAGATCAATATCTTCAATGAATTTCATTTTACGGTTTCCGGTCAGACAGACACAGCACACTGTAGTTGACATGTTTCTGTTAAAATAGGTAGGTAATTAAAGCGAAAAACAAGAAATAACTTCAATTATTTGCTTGCAAATCGTAAACAAAACAATATTTATACAAAATCGATGACAAATCCCCACCCCGATCTAAATAAGTGTGAGCTATTTCACCTGCTTGAGCGCACAGTTTTTGGACTAATAAATAGACACAGATAGGCGCGTCATTTAGCATTGTAAAACTTTATCATAAAACTTTTTCCGCTTCTCAACACTAGGTGGCTCTTGTAGCCGGAGTTGAAGAAACACTGACAAATTAGTGATTTTACAGTTTTACACCCGTAATAACCATTTAGCTCGTCGGAATATATATTATGAAAGTAACATCAAATAATAGAAACAAATTAGAACTAGTATAAACAATTTGAGCTAACTGCAGGCTGTTACAAACAATCTACAAGTGGCTCAACTGATCCGTATCCGTACTAGAGAGCGTCCCGAAGACGCACTGGTTGCATTGGGCCGCCACCTACAAGCTTAACACTTTGACTGCGATCTTTTTTTTAACCTAAAAAATTCGTGCTGCCGCTCTACACAGCGGTTGTGTTGCGCCGCGCACATGCGTTTCGTTCGAAAAATATTACGGCTGTGCCTCAGTATGCTGTGCTGAGTCACAAAATCTGTATTTTCTCAGCCGCTGCGCTAGTGTGGATTTACGCATATTAGTCACTTGTAGAAAACACATACCGTGTGATTTCAGCAGTCAAAGTGTTAAGGGCCTCTGTGTTGTAGCTAGAATCTAAAATGTATTTTTTCAGATCCAGAAAAATCAATGTCAGGACATAACAGATAAGGGCACATTCACACAGTGTACCGAAAACTGTCGGGTTTGTAAAACGGATACTGTGTGAAGTGATCACAGATTTTTTTTCAGCGAGAGCAAGACAAGACGGGTGAAAAATGTTAAAAAACAGGGGTCCAAATAAAATAAAAACTCATATCATTGTGTATAACTGTTTTTTATTCAATCTAGGAAGCAAATGGACAACCTTATTACTTATTAGAAAAGGCGCCTACAGGTAGATACAAAACACGAATACAATAGGCTAACACGTATTAACTACTTCCTTAAATTTTACTTTACCACTTTAACTACCCAAAGGGCAGTATTATATTCACTATCATACAATTTTTGTTAGTGCAGTCGGGGTTATCTCTAATTATTAAAATAATATCACAAAAAAAAACGATTTCGACGGGACTTGAATGAAACCGCAGCCCCTCAGTACGGTTACGCTCTGACCAATTAACCCACGTATTCAAATACACACAAAAATCACAATAAAGTAATCTGTATTAAAAGCTTGCTTAATTATTGAAATTAAATCATAATATTAGAAGTTCGCTCGCGTACCATATTATTTCGACGACCGATGTGGCCCGGTGGGTGAAGGTCCGCCTGCGACACAGGATGTTGCGATTCCCGCCTCGGAACAATTGTGTGTACGATCTGCAGATATTTGTTCCGGGTGTTCTGGTCGTTTTCTATGTATAATAAAAAAATATCTATCTATGTAATATATTGTATTATGTATATCAGTTATCTAGTACCCATAACACAAGCTCTGCTTACCATGGGGCTAGGTAATGCTGTGTGAATTTGTCGAGCATTATTTATTATTTCATATCAAAGATTAATTTTTTATTACCTTTTGTTAATCTTCTCTAATAAATCTTTAATATCAAACAAATCGCGAAGGTTTAATAAGACTAATTTCACTTTTTTTCCTATATTTATCACAAATCTTAATTATATGTAACAATTATCTATATTTACATTATTTATAACATTAACTAAAATTAATAATAGGTAATTATCAATAACAATATTGCAGACAAGTTCAATGTGAAATCTCAGTAAACAAACACCCCATAGGTACCCAACATATCAACATCGGCCTATAAATAGCAGTCCACAGCTGGACATAGGCCCTCCCCCAATGAGCGCCATAGCACCCTGTCTTCAGCTTGCCGCATCCAGCATCTTCCTGCAGTCTTTCGCAGGTCGGCACCCCACCTGGTCGGAGGGGTCGGAGGGCGTCCTACACTACGTTTACCGAGTCTTGGTCTCCACTCAAGAACACGTAACCTAACTAGCACCTAACTTAGTGACTTAAAATGTACTCTGTTGTTGCATGTTTGAGATCATTCAATAAATATTGCTTATAATTACATTATCTACAAGAGTTTCTTGTTGTGGCTTATTTACAAACAATACACATCTAGTTTACTTATATACTAGCGGACCTTCCCGGCTTCGCACGGTTTTAGTACGGATCCCTAACTTTTTTGAAAATATAATATTGCCTATGTTCACCGGGGATAGTGTAGCTTCCCAACGGTGAAAGAATTTCTCAAATCGGTCCAGTTGTTTCGGAGCCTATTCATTACAAACAAACAAAAAATCAAACCTTTCCTCTTTATAATATTAGTATAGATATCCTTCATTTTGCAGGCAGAAGCATAGAGCTCTGAAACTTATCCGTCAAATGAGTCTTCATATGTTTCCTCAAGCTACACTTACGGCCAAAAATCTTGTAACACCTCTCACAAGCGAATGGTTTCTCCCCACTATGAGTCGAACTATGTTTTTGCAACGCACTAGGATAGGCAAACCTTAAATCACAGCTCTCACACGCGTATGGTTTTTCATTTGTATGAACACGGTTATGTTTCTGCAAGCTATATTTATCTGTAAAAGATCTTCCACAAATTTCGCATACATATGGTCTTTCACCACTGTGTAGTCTTTGATGGAAAAGTAAAGAGCTGCTTTGTGTAAAGGTCTTACCACACTCATTACAAACGTACGGTCTTTCGCCTGTATGTACTCTAGAATGTTCTTTCAGCTGGAATTTCCGAACGAAAGCTTTCCCACAGTTGGGTTCTGGGCAGACGTGGGGTTTGATTCCATCGTGGAGTTTTATATGGCTTTGAAGGCTGCCTTTATCGCGGAAACTCTTCGCGCATCGGTCACAAGTGAACATATAGTCCGTATGTGTTACCATATGAGCTTTCAAACTGCTTGGTGCCGCGAAGGTTAGATCACAGAGTCCGCACGCATGAGGTTTTAATGTGGTATGGATAAGCATATGAGTTTCTAAATGCACGGGTAGCGTGAAGGTTTTACTGCAATGCAAGCAGTTGTACGTCTCTCTGTCGTGCGCTCTCATATGATTTGTTAGATTGAACTTCCTGTAGAAGGCTTTCTCGCATAGGTTGCACTTATACGGCCTGTTTCCTTCGTGACCTCTTTGGTGGTACTTCAAAGAGTCCAAGAGCGTGTAGGATCTATTACATTTGTCGCAGGAAAAAGGTCTCTCTCCGCTGTGTACCCTAGAGTGAATGGTAAGTTGATTTTTCTGCGCGAAGATCTTACCACAGCCTGGTTGGTCGCAAGCATGCTGTAGATTATGCGTTCGCATGTGTTTCTTCAGAGTATTTTTGTTGAGGTAGTTTTTACCACAAGTTTGACAGGTCAAGGAATCTTCTGTGTGCGTCGCTTTGTGTTTCTTTAGATTGTAAAGGTTGTTAACGACTCTATTGCAGATTTCACACGCGAACTCTTCCGTAGGATTGTTGATATCTTTATGAGAGAGTAAATGCTTTTTCAAGGCGATTTTGCGATGAAATTTCTCGGTACATTTAGTGCAAGGGTATAGTTTTGTCTTTTCTCTATGGAATTTTAGCATGTGCTTAACTAAACTCCGTTTTAGTTTAAACTTTTTAGGGCAGTCATTACAAGCGTACATCTTTTCTTCTTCTGCGTGTATTTTTAAGTGTTTTTCGTAATGGAATTTGAGATCGAAAGATATATTGCATTTATAGCAAAATAATGGTTCTTCAGCGTTATTTTGCTCTGCAACTGGTCCAGTATCTTCTTGTTTATGAAGTTTCTTAAGAGGTTCATTATCATTATCATCAAATGCATAATCTAGATCAGAATCTTCAAGTATTTCTTCTTTTAATGCAAGTGGCTCTTGCTTTACAATCTCTTGTAAAGTATCAGTTGATTCGACAATGTGTATTGTGACCATAGACTCAGCAGTGTTTATCGATAATTTTTGAATAGGTTGTACGTTCATATGGTCTAGTGTTTCTTTAGTCACCTGAAATTTAAAAAAATGTTTTGTAAGTATAAAGCTATGCGTAAATAAATGAAATTAAGTTCATATTTTGTACAGTCTTAAACATCACTACATAGTAAAAAACAAAGTCGCTTCCCGCTGTCTGTCTGTCCCTATGTATTCTTAGATCTTTAAAACTACGCAACGGATTTTTATGCGGTTTAATTCAAGAGGAAGGTTTATAAACTTTTTGACTCAGATTTCCACGCAGACCAAACCGCGGGGCGCAGCTAGTACTATTATAATTTTATATAATAAACCTACTTATATTATTATACCTCTATTATTATTATTAAGAGACTGTATGTTCCCACTGCAGGGCAAAAGCTTCCCGTTCCACCTTTCATTTTCTATTCTACTTATATGATAGGAGCAAATTTTTTAACTTTGTAATAGGCAGGAACTACCAGTCGATCTAAAGGTACGACCATACTATTGTACAATGGGGGTCTAATTTTACTCAAATTCTGTTAACTTATTATTACCTACTTGAAAGAATAAGTTCTTTAAAAAATATCGAGCAAATAAAATGTAGTCATGTTTTTGATCGAAGTTTTCATACATAAAACATTAAATCTAATCTACAAAGCTGCGCATTGTCTGATTATCTGTTGGTGAACACCAGCCTAAGTATTTACTATGTGCGTGTATGTATTCCTATAAAGCATAAACAACTTACTAGTCATCAAATACTAATAATGCAATGACACGCCTCTATACCAAAGAACTGCCATGCATCAGTCGAGATCGTGTTAGGATTCGTAACGAAGTCATCCGACAGAGAACTAAAGTTATCAACATAGGTCAAGGATTTAACAAGCTGAAATGGCGGTGGGACGGCCATATGTGGCGAAGAACCGGCAACCGCTGGGGTAAACGTGTTCTCGAGTGGTCTCCACTCAAGAACACTTTACCCCAGCGACTTTGCAAACGTAGTGTAGGACGCCCTCCGGCCAGGTGGGCAGATGCTAGATGCGGCAAGCTTAAGACAGGGCGCTATGGCGCTCATTAAGGGAAGCCTATGTCCAATCTATACTAATATTATAAAAGAAAAGGTTTGATTTTTTGTTTGTTTGTTTGTATTGAAAAGGTTTGAAAAATTATTTCACTGTTGGGAAGCTACACTATCCACGGTGTACATAAGCTATATCAAAATTTAGAAATTTACATTTAACGCGGGTGAAACCGCGGGAAACAGCTAGTAGATACTCAATATTTTTATTGCAAACATTTGTCCAGTTCAAGTTTGTCCAGTAGTGGACTATTCTAGGTGATTATTTATTTAACAAAATCCAGTCCTTTCCCTAAACAAACTTAAAATCCTATTATATGTTTTTCCTACCACCAATAACATAATTTATAATATAATAAATGGATATTTTTAAGATCATGATGACTAGTCCAATAACTACTTACTACTAACTCAATAACTACCTACTACTAATCCTTTAGTATGTATGTCGCTGAGGGTGTCGTAGGAGTTCCGTGCTTTTTGTATGAACTTGACACAGTTCAGAAACTCCGCGCAGCACATGGAGCATATCTCATAGTAGCTCTCCTCAATGTTATGATACTGAAATAAAAAATAGAGAAAATCAGAAATCAATAACGACATTTGACGACCTCTGTGGCGCGGTGGACGAAGGTCTGCCTGCGACTCAGGAGGTTGATTCGATTCCCTACTCGGGACAATTGTGTGTACAATCTGCAGATATTTGTTCCGGGTGTGCTGGTTGTTTTCTATGTATAATAAAAAATATCTATCTGTATAATGTATTGTATTAAGTATATCAGTCATCTAGTACCCATAATACAAGCTCTGCTTAGTTTGGGGCTAGATGATGCTGTGTGGATTGTCCAGCATTATTTATAATAACATTTATTTCTTTAAGCTTACAAATAAGCGCATAGAAACTAAGCAGTGAATCAGTTTCTCTCTCTGTCTTTAGTTTTTTTCTGACTTGCATGCCCTGTGGAGTGTGGAGATGGTATTACATCATTTATTATTAAGCATATTGGGGAGGTCTATGTCCAGCAGTGGCCTAGCATAGGCTGCAGTGGCTACTTCCAGGAAGAAGAGACTGGAACATGTGATACATTGCATGGCCACATAGGAGGCCAGACGAAAATATGATAGAAGCATCTTATAGACATCAACCCAGTAGCTATAGCTATAAGCTGAAATGAAATAACTTCTAGAAGCTGGACTGGTCAGGGCCTAGTTAGGCAGCAGGGCACAATGCCCAATAAACTCGCATACAAGATTTGAGTCTCAGTTATTTTACTTAAATTAGAATTAGAATAGTATGTAGAAACCATAATCTTCTAAATATCCCATCATCTAGAGTTACAGACAGAACTAGTATATTCTATGTGCGAGCAGATTTTTCAATGCAATGGCAAATGAAGTTGATTTGTTTAATACTTCTCCAAGTAACTTCAAACATATTTATAGTAATCACTTCTTTACTGTATAACTTCACATATTCATATTGTTTGTCCACTAATTATTCTATTTAATATTCTTTCTTACTACTTGTGAAAACTTGTAATTAGTTCTGTTCTTATATAAATAATAATAATGCTGGACAATTCACACAGCATTCTCTAGCCCCATGGTAAGCAGAGCTTGTGTTATGGGTACTAGATAACTGATATACATAATACAATACATTACATATATAGATATTTTTTATTATACATAGAAAACGACCAGAACACCCGAAACAATTATCTGCAGATCATACACACAATTGTTCCGAGGCGGGAATCAAACCCGCGACCTCCTGCGTCGCAGGCGGACCTTCGCCCACCGCGCCACAGAGGTCGTCTAATCTTATATATATACCTAATCTTTCTGGTTTTATGTTTAGCCGTAAGTTTTCCGAAAATAAAATAAATAAATAAATAGTCTGGAGTGCAGATGTGTGGGCAATTCAGACCTATGAATATGGTGTTCTTCTTAAAGATCAGGTAAATCATACCAGTTTTACTCCCAAGCCAACCTAACCTGCACGTGGTACACCCTGCTAGATAATGAACTAGGCCCTGGTGAAAATATCAAACCATCTTCATAATTTGATATGTAACTCATTTACTATATTCTTTTCCATTACTTGACACCGGCAGAAAAGTGTCCAACCAGACAAAATTCCTATTATTAAAGAATCACCATCTTTATGGTGCAACAACAATAAGGACTATGACCCATCGCCCGGCCCTTCAAGAGTGTCAGTTCAAATCAGAGGGGATCTGTGGCGGTGCCTTCTCATTTACAAGGCCTGTAGGAAGTGAATTATTAGGTAGGTAGGTACCTATTCAGCAAAAACATAGGTGCACATTCTAACTAAATATAAAACAAGATAGGTAGTGTATTAATAATAAAGGTACCCAAAGAAACTAAAAAAACGAAGAGTTTTTGTACCTTATTATGAGTAAGATGTTCCAGAATACTGCGCATAATGATGTGGTTAATGCGCCCTAATTTCCGATCACAGGCCAGGCACACGACGCACACTGAACCCATGTTTACTTCTTTTACTAAAAATTATAGGTTTGCACTCATTTATTTCGATTTACATGCAATTTAATTTAGTTTGCGATGCGACAAAGCAAAAGCAAAGCAGCAGTTCAACTTCTTGCTAAATGGCTCTGCGTCTGGATTGACGCAACGCAATTCTACCAATGTCCGTCTCATGTTAGCATCATCGCTACGGTGCGCTGCTGCTTTAGTAAACATTTGAAGAGTATATTTACAATAAAGATAAATATTAATTTGATTTGAACTCTTAATTTACAATTATATTCCATTCCACATGACTCTGGCAGAAAAGCGTCACAACCAGACACATGTTGCCATTAACAAAGAATCATCATCATCATTTCACCATGAGGGTCAGTTTAGTATGTAGATGAAAAATCACGATTTAGATAATACTAGGAAAAATAAACACACATATTTTTGGAAGATAGTGTATTTATTACTCAGCATACACATACACAAATTTAGTTCACTTGTATACCTTCTTAAACTTAAATAAATAAATACTGCTGGATAATTATATAGCATCATCTAGGCCCGAGCTAAGCAGAGCTTCTGTTATGGGCACTAGATGACTGGTATACTTAATACAATACAAAACGTTGGATATTTATTTTACATAGTAAATATCCAAAACACCCGTAACAAAATATTTGTAGATCGTACAAATATTAGTCCCGAGGCGGGGATCGAACCCGCAACCTCCTGCATCGCAGGCGGACCATCTCCCGCCGCGCCACAGACAGAAGTAGTAACTTATTTTTTGTATAACTTAGCCTGTAGGTACACTATATATGTAACGTAGTTTATTTGTATTTTTAGACTAAAATTATAATCTATAAAGTGTTTTTTCGAAACTTGATATTAGATAAAAACAGTTATTTTATAAAAAAAATAATAAAAAATGCCAAAAAGTCTACCTCAGAGACCAATTATTAAAGTTAGTTAGTTTTAAAAAAAATTAATAGAACATGCCAAAAGTCTTCCTGAGAGACCAATTATTAAAGTTTAAGTTATTAAAGTTTTTTAAAAAAATGTAATAAAACATGCCAAAAATGGTTTTTTACTATTTACTTTTTTTTTATCCAATTTTTTAAAATCTTTTTTGTTTTTTTAGATCATACATTTGATCGAGTTCGAAAAAACACATTACATATATACATAGTTTAGTTCACTTGAGTATTTACCTACACTAAAATTAAAATAAATAAATAATGCTGGACAATCCACACAACAGCATCATCAAGCAAATTAAATGAATATTAAATTAAATGAATTTGAATGCAATGAGACAAAACATAATTAATGCGATTGCCCAGCTTCTACCATCGTTACGGCTCTGGCAGCAGAAGCATTGTCCAAATAGCGTCGAATTCTTGGCATTCTACGGTAAAATGATCAAACTACACGTTCAGCTTCCGAGAACAACCATAGTTGTCAGTAGACTTGGGTAAACTAATCTGGAATCAAATCACAAAATTAACCAAAACTCTACCCACTTCACATTAAGTGGAACATCAAAATAGTTTACCATACCGTCAACGCGAATATCCCTAGTGCTTCACTATTATCGTTAACGCAACACTTGAGAACAATATGGCATTCATAAAAAATAATTTACGTACCTAGCGAGGGTCAGCAAAAAAATGGTCTCGAAACAAAAATACTCGGGTGGCCCTCATTGTGTACATAATACAAAACAATACTTTATTGTACACAAGATACAGATCATTATCAAAAAACATTACACGCGACAAGTAAAATGGGCGGCCTTATCGCTTAGAAGCGATCTCTTCCAGGCAACCTTTGGATGGAAAGAATTATGTGAATTTAAGAAAGGTAACGGGTGTACCGAGGATAAAGCTAGAATAAATATGAACATGAATATTTCAAGATTATTAAATACATTATATAGATAGATATTTTAATATTCAAATTTATTGCATATACATACATTGTCATATAATATTAGCTTAGGTGTCATTAAGCTTAGAGTTAGGTACATGTACCCTGTAAGGGCGCAGCAATCCATTTATAAATAATAATAACTAGCGGACCTTCGGCTTCGCACGGTTTTAGTACGGATCCCTAACATTTTTGAAAATATAATATAGCCTATGTTAACCGGGGATAGTGTAGCTTCCCAACAGTAAAAGAATTTTTCAAATCAGTCCAGTAGTTTCGGAGCCTATTCAATACAAACAAACAAACAAA
Organism: Eupithecia dodoneata; assembly: GCA_947044415.1. Taxonomy (NCBI): domain Eukaryota; kingdom Metazoa; phylum Arthropoda; class Insecta; order Lepidoptera; family Geometridae; genus Eupithecia; species Eupithecia dodoneata. The sequence goes on from OX345684.1 coordinate 5,465,799, forward strand.
AAATCAAACCTTTCCTCTTTATAATATTAGTATAGATAACAATAGTACATAGTTAGTATTTATAGGTATATAGTAATCCGAGAATTTATACAATATTATTCACAATAATCAAAATTAATTTCATTAATAAGGAAGGTAGGTATGTCATGTCACTAATTAATGAAGGTAGCCAAACAGTTATAGTCCAGATTTATCATTTAAAAATTCGCCAACGGAGTAATAAATAAATAAAAAATGCTGGACAATTCACACAGCATTATCTAGCCCCATGGTAAGCAGAGCTTATGTTATGGGTACTAGATAACTGATATACATAATACAATACATTACATAGATTGATATTTTTTATTATACATAGAAAACGACCAGAACACCCGGAACAAATATCTGCAGTTCGTACACACATTTGTTCCGAGGCGGGAACCCATCCCGCAACCTCCTGCGTCGCAGGCGGACCTTCGCCCACCGCGCCACATCGGTCATCGAAGATAATCAAAATTAATTTCATTAATAAGGAAGGTAGGTAGTCATGTCACTAATTAATGAAGGTAGCCAAACAGTTATAGTCCAGATTTATCATTTAAAAATTCGTCAACGGAGTAATAGTATTTAGAAATAAGATATTCTTTCATATTTTACGAAAAATCGAATCTTTTTTAAGATCTTTTCATTTTTTTCAACTTATTTTGTATAACTTAGCCTATGCCTACACTATACAAGGTTATTGGTAATTCGACGTATTACCGTTAGGAGGTGATAGGGGTGACTATTTGCGAAAATTTTCACCCCCATGTGCATCATGCAAAAGTGAACCATTTTTAAGTTATCACGATGTTTAGGCATTTTTCAAAATAAGTCAAAAGTGCAACATCAAAAATTTATTTAAAAAAAACTGTCAATTTAATTCAATTTTTTTCTTCGGATTTATGAAAACGAATAAACACTGATTATTTATCAATATTAAAACAACAATTATCGCTCCAAATTTAAAAATGCGAGATAAAAAACTATATTATATCATTATTCATTGAGATTTTTTTCCTCTAAAATGACTTAAAACTAAAAAAAAAAAACGTTATGAAACTTGGCTTGCAGATTATTTTAAAAACATAACCGTTTTCTTAGCTCTCCAACAATGCATAACAACTATGAACTTATTTCAAAGAAACTGAAAACATCATTACAAAGGAAGCAGGCGGAAATTCGTATACGAACTAAACCTAAGGTCGTTCTTTAAAATTTCTATAAAACTAACTTAAAACAATACCCAATGTAAATAAAACGAAAAATACATATTTAAAATAAAATTTAGCAAAACAATAAACAAAATTAATAATAAGTAACAATCAAGACATTTTGTAATTTAGCCTAGGTTCAATTTTGCATGATGCACATGGGGGTGAAAATTTTCGCAAATAGTCACCCCTATCACCTCCTAACGGGAATACGTCGAATTACCAATAACCTTGTATATATAGATCACTTGTATATCTATTCAGTTGAAATCTGCTCCTTCTTGATATGAGTCTGTAGATGTCCATCCAAAAGGCGCTTTCTACAAAAGCTCAGCTCACAGCGCTCACAAACGAACTTCCCTTTGTTGTGGAAACTGAAAGAAAATGAAATAATTAATAAATAATGCTGGACAATCCACATCGAATCATCTAGCCCTTAGCTAGTCTGTTCACGTATTTGCATCAGTAAATAAATAATGCCGGCCATTCACACAGCATACAGCAGAGCTTGTGTTATTTTACCTCAATATATAATAAAATATGGCGGACATTCGAGGACGTCGCGGGTTCTATTCCCGCCTCGGGACAATTGTGTGTACAATCTTCAGATATTTGTTCCGTGTGTTCTGATTGTATATGTACATATAGAAAAGAAGTGTGAATATCTAAAATTTTTTATTTCTTTGTATTATTAATAAAGAATATATATACGAATATTATTAAAGAAAATTATTCACACAATTTGTGAAATGATTAAGTTCTAAAGCCATATTATTCAAATTCTGTATATTTTGTGATTATTTTATGTTTTGTGCGTTTAAATAAATAATGCAATGGTGTGACAAGCAGGAGGCACATCTTCCATCGTGGCCTGTTGCAGCATTGGATCGCGAGGAGTGGAAGGAGAGAAGGGAGGCCAATTATAGCTAAAAATTAATAATAAATAAATAAATCTACCTGCGCATATGTTCATGCAAGGCGGAGTTGTAAGTGAACCTCTGGTCACAGATGGTGCAGGGGTAGGGCTGCTGCCCGCTGTGTATGCGGAGGTGGATCTGCAGGGTGTACTTGTTGTAGAAGGTCTTGGAGCAGATGTTGCAGGTGAACGGACGCAAGCCGGTGTGACTCCTGGAAACAAAGAATGTCTCTGATTATAATTACTTTATTTATGTACTAGCGGACCTTCCCGGCTTCGCACGGTTTTAGTACGGAACCCTAAATTTATTGAAAATATAATATAGCCTATGTTCACCGGGGATAGTGTAGCTTCCCAATGGTGAAATAATTTTTCAAATCGGTCCTGTAGTTTCGGAGCCTATTCATTACAAACAAAAAATCAAACCTTTCCTCTTTATAATATTAGTATAGATTGAGTTATAGTCTAGCAGCTGAGAGCTACAATGCTATCACGCTATTTAATTCAAAACGTAGCTCGCGTTATCAGCGTTATTAGCTAATTTTAGCGCGAATAACGCAAGTTAAGGCATATGTCACGCGTTATTGACGACCGATGTGGCGCGGTGGGCGAAGGTCCGCCTGCGACGCAGAAGGTTGCGGGTTCGATTCCCGCCTCGGAACAATTGTGTGTACGATCTGCAGATATTTGTTCCGGGTGTTCTGGTCGTTTTCTATGTATAATAAAAAATATCTATCTATGTAATATATTGTATTATGTATATCAGTTATCTAGTACCCATAACACAAGCTCTGCTTACCTTGGGGCTAGATAATGCTGTGTGAATTGTCCAGCATTATTATTATTCATTAAATTAGCGTAATAACGCTGATAACGCGAGTTACATTATGCGTTAAATAGCGTGGTAGCCCTGCTAATGTCTATATCACAGTGCCTTTGTTTTTCACTGCCTACACTAGTTTGTCTTATAGTCATTAGAAGATAAAAAAGCTTGGAACGAGTTTTGCTCCAACTCAAAATCTAACAACTTACAGATAAGCAAATCAAATGTACTAGACACATAAGTTATGAACATACTAGTGGTTTCTTCTCACTTCTTTCACTGGTGGACAAAAAATTGAAGTGAACTATAAAATAATGTTAATTGATAATAATGAATAGTATAAATATGACCTGTCTAAGTGCTTATTTGTAAGCTTAAAGAAATAAAAACTTTTCATTTTCATTTTCTGTGAAATAAGCACTTAGGTAAGTAAAATTACTTAATTACTGCTTAGAATTAAAATCAGCTTGGTGTGTCCCACAGCTGGACAAAGGCCTTCTAACACTGGTCCCTCAAATAACTTAAGAAAAATTAAAAACAAACTTAGGTACTTTAAACGTAGTGTAGGACGCCGACGCGACGACCTGCGAAAGACTGCAGGTAGATGCTGGATGCGGCAAGCTGAAGACAGGGCGCTATGGCGCTCATTGGGGTAGGCCTATGTCCAGCAGTGGACTGATATAGGCTCATGGTGATGATCTAGGTACTTTTATGGAATATTAGCGATGTTCTCTTAGAATTAGAATCAGCCTAATGTGTCACACAGCTGGGCATAGGCCTCCTTCCCACTCGTACTTAAGAAATTCTTAAAAACGAACTTACTTTCTATGCAATATCAGCGATCCAGCTTGAGTAAAGGTCTTTCCACACGCCTCACAAGCGAATGGCTTCTCGCCTGTATGAACTCTCATATGTTCCTTCAACTGATGGCGCCTCGTAAACCCTTTCTCGCACACCGTGCACACATGCCCTTTCACCCCGTGAACCACCATATGGAACTTCAGCCTGTTCATATCAGTGAACACCTTCGGGCAATATTCGCATGGATGTGTGTATACCTTCTCGGTGTGAGACTCCATATGCTTCTTAAGGCTGTATCTCAATCCAAAGGCGCGGTTGCATAAAGTACAGCCATAAGGCTTGATTTCTGCATGCTTTTTCATGTGCTTGTTAAGGTAGATCTGCCGGGAGAACGTTTTGGGACATTGTTCGCAGTTGAAAGTCTTGCCTTCTGTGTGAGTGTACGTGTGGTATCTTAGTCTTTCGCGGTCGACAAAGGTCTTCTCGCATTGGGTGCAGGGGAATCCGGTTTCGTGGTATTCTATATGTTTCTCGTAATCGTTCTTCTCTTCGAAGCTTTCGGTGCACTGATAGCATGAGTATTTAGCTGGGGGTTGCTCGCCGTGTACTTTAGCATGCCTTTTAAGTTGATGTTTCTGAGCGAAGACTCTGCCGCAGTTTGGATATTCGCAAGCGTGTTGTGGATTGTGCGTTTGGATATGTTTCTTCAGAGTTTGTTTGTTGCGAAAGACTTTATCACATGTCGTACAAGTCACAGACTCTTCATCGACCTCTGTGTGCGTTGCTTTATGTTTCTCAAGGTTGTAATGGTTCATACAGTTTCTATTGCATATATCGCATATATATTCTTCATTAGAACTGGTGTCTTTATGAGAGAGTAAGTGTTTTTTCAAGGCGATTTTGTGGTGAAAATATTCAGGGCATTTAGTGCATTGGTACATCTTACTCGTCTCACTGTGGAAGTTAATCATGTGTTTAGGTAAGCTACTTTTTTGTTTGAATGTTTTCGGGCAGTGATTGCAAGCGTATAGATTTTCTTCTTCTTTATGTAATTCCAAGTGTTGTTCGTAATGGATTTTAAAATTGAATGATATATTGCATGTTTGGCAATTGTATGACTTGTGGGCATTATAAGGCTCGCTGTCTGAACCCGTATGTTCTTGTTTAAGGGGCTTTTCATCTTGTAATGCATCGTCAGAGACAGATTCTTCTTCTATTTCTTCTTTTATGTCTAATGGTTCCACCTTTACAATAATTTCAATACTTTCCATTGGTTTCACGACATTCATCGTGACCGAAGGCTCTGTAGTGCTTACTGGCAAGTTTTGATGAGGTGGAACATTCATATGTTCTAGTGTTTCCTTCGTCGCGGTCGCCTGAAACAAATTGATTATATATATATCACTTATTTATTTAAATTCTCGTATAAAATACATTTTTTACTATAGAAAATACAATAAAATATTATAAAACTATTTTACAGTAAAAAATATATCAAAACGGTAGATCACCGACCGCGAAGCTAGGCTCAAGCGGCCGGTGACTAGGGCTGCAGAGAGAGGAACTTCCTGACGATACGTGCCGAGTCCAAGAGTACCGCCTTCTGGATCTTATTATTATTTATTGTTAATAGACGAGCAGCTTCTGGCTGATGTGTCTATATCACACAGTGTTGAATTTATTTATTGCGTTACTTTTTTTAGTTTATTATTTTTGTCTCGTAACCAGTTGTCGAGTTTATTCTTGAAGGCGTTTATTGACGTCTATTAAGAATAGGTACCTACTTTTAACCCGCTATCCCACCCCCTCGGTGACCACCTACCCGACGGTAGTATATTTATAACTAATTAAGGTTGTGTTTAATATTAGATGGTAGAGAAATTTATAGGCAATAAATTATTTTCATTTAAATAATTTCAATCTACAACAGTGGCGACAGCGGGTATCCGGTACGGTTTTCCGGGTTTTCTACCACTTTTATAAATTCGAAAGTAACTCTGTCTGACTGTCACCATCGTAGCATGTTATAAATAAGTCTATTTATATTATATGTATGCTAGTTTTAACTTAATGTATATATTACTCATCATCATCAGCCTTTTTTAGTCCACTGCTGGACATAGGTCTCCCCTAACTCACGCCACAGCGCCATGTCTGCAGTATAACCATTATGGCATATTACTACAAAATATCCAAATTTTACATTAGGTAGGTACAATTTTTTCAGTTTTAATGAAAAGGAGACTTGACTTCTTTTATTTGGCAATTTAATGAAAAAGATAGTCATCATCATCAGCCTATATTAGTCCACTGCTGGACATAGGCCTCCCCCAATGAGCGTCCTGTCTTCAGCTTGACGCATCCATCATCTACCTGTAGTCTTTCGCAGGTCGTCATCCCACCTGGTCGGATGACAACTTCATTGTATTACTTAATTTTAATTATTTAGTGTAAGTATGTTTATACCCTTTGGCAAATGTATGGTTTGTTGGCATTATACTTTTCGCTATCTTCTCTGATTAGCGGGTTTTCATCATTATCTTCTAAAGCATCATCAGAGAGAGATTCTTCTTCTATCTCTAATTCTCTCGGCTCTTCCTTTATGATAATCTCTATAGTTTCAGTTGGTTCGACATTCATGGTGACCGCAGGCTCTGTAGTGTTTACTGGCAAGTTTTGTTGAGGTGGAATATTCATATGTTCTAATGTTTCCTTCGTGGCCTGAAGCAAAATGATTTGGTGTATTTTTAAAAACTATAAAACAACTTCAAATTACTTAATAATGAAAATGGGTTTAAACAAAGTACCTACTAAGAAAATGAATCATCGAAATGTTTTGGTGTAATATATGGATAAGATAAGATATTATTTTTATTTACCTTAAAAACTAGCATACACAACAAACTTAAAACTACGCAAATTAATACTATATATCTTACAAATTATTGTGCGTAGCAGTGTTCATGGCAAATATGGCCTTCACTCAGCATTGTGCTGGATGCCCACTAATGTGTCCACCCAGCGCTGATTTTCAGTGAAGACCAGAGGGATCGTGTCACGTCACGGTCGTCAGGTGCATTGATTATACATAGGATATTAGATAGCAACACCGATAAGCACCGGTTTTCAAATAAAAACATCAAAAAGATATCAAAATCTGTTCACAAAGTCGAAAGTTGTGTTATGGAGGTAACAAACATTAAAAAAAACAATAAAATATTGTTTTTTTTATGTTTGTCATAGTCGAATTGAGAACGTCCTCTTTTTTAGAAGTCGGTTAACGATTTTTTTAATTCTTTATTGTACACATACAAAACTTAAAAATAACTTAATTAAAAAAGATATGTACATAGGCGAGCTTAACCCTGAGTTATGATTTTGATTTTAATCTAGTCCATCAGCGCAGGGGTAGCATAAGTAACCGATTCGGTTTTCTAGCACTATTATAAATTCGAAAGCACTGACTGTCATCTTTACAGGCGTAAATGGTGGTATAAAACGTCACAATAAGTGTTTTTTTTTTAATTAAATGAAAATGCCGTCGCTAGAAAAGGCTCTTTATTTGTACCTTGGTATTAATCCTTATCAAAAATAAATTACTTCATATTCAAGAATGCTTCAATACCTTTATATAACTTTTTGAATTATTCAATTCGTACATTCCATTCGAAAGATATCACAACTTCAAAAATTGAAGTATGTAGGTATTAGAAAAAAGTCACACTCGGCTAACTATGCGATATAGGCGTCACTGAGGTACGGGTACAGGAAGTCAACGTTAAGAAAGAAACGAGCGTCGTGGTTCGAAAGAGTCGTAAGCCCACCAGTCGCAACCGGTGCGGTACTGGGCCAAAAGATCTGAATACTGGTTTTCGAGCGGAGGTACCGACTACCCAGCTCTACGTCTCACGCGTCCACTTCAGTGTGGAGGCCAAGGCTGAGGAGTACCTACACATGAAAACCGGATTCTCGATGCGCGTCGAGAAGCTGAACTCTCGCCATAATGTGAGCTTCAATTCATTTATGGTGAGAGTACCAAGTCATCATCTCTCGACGTTCCTAAGCGCAGAGTTTTGTCCGAAGGGTGTCAAGTTCGAAAGTTCACTGGCCGCATGCAACGGGACACCGCTGCACTGCTCGCGCCCGCGTCGTTTACCGACGTCAGCTGACACCCTGATTTCGACATCTACACGCTGTCAGCATTATCATAATAAGCGTGTTATTAATTAAGTATTTTCTTTATATTTTATGTATGCTAGTTTTAAGGTATATATTACTATGGACCGTAGAATAAGTTAAATAAGATCGATTACTTTTCTATGGTCTGAAATAAATGTTTTTTTATTTTTTATTATTTTAAACAATATTTTGACAACCATGGACCTAAATACTCAAAGGAAGAAAATGACTTGACTTCTTTGATTTGGCAATATGTGTCTCGTTTGCCACTTTTCTGCCAGACCAAAAAAATATTATAGTCATAGAATGGAGGTAGAATAACAATAATGAGTGGTAAAATTTGAAAAACCGAACAAAAGAAGCAAATGTGTAGGCTTTGTACCTGCATATTTGAGTCTCAGTTACTTATAATAAAAAATAATAATAAATAAATAATGCTGGACAATCCACACAGCATTATCTAGCCCCATGGTAAGCAGAGCTTGTGTTATGGGTACTAGATAACTGATATACATAATACAATACATTACATAGATAGATATTTTTTATTATACATAGAAAACGACCAGAACACCCGGAACAAATATCTGCAGATTGTACACACAGTTGTTCCGAGGCGGACCATCGCCCACCGCGCCACATCGGTCGTCAAACTTATATAATCAAATTTGTACATACTTTTAATCCCTTTGACTTCAGATCCTCGAGTATGTTGTAGGACCTTTGTGCTTTATCTACGAACTCAAAACATCTGTTCATTTCATCGTAGCACTCCGTGCATATTTTATGATAGTCGTTCCCTATTTTGTCGTACTGAAAAGAAAAAGGTAGGTAAATCAATCTTATTATTATAATTCAAATTATTTATTTACACAAGAACATAACATTACAGATAACTCCAATCAATCCTATCAATTAATAAATACCGCATCAAATCCCTTGCGTATTTTAAAGATCCAGCGAAGCGAATTATTAAATAAAAAGACGAAAACATTTATGCCAATAGATGTATTTATGCCTTATTTACTTATATTTGTACTGGAATTTGGTACAAGTGTAGTTCTAGAACGAAATAATCATGTTAGCTACATTTTATCCTGGACAACCCAAACGTGTAAAACATTCATTCATTTCACAAATCCAGTTGTTGTCCGAGAGAAACTGGATTTGTAAAACGAAAAGTAGGAAGAAGTAACGTACCTCAATATTTGTAAGATTTTTGAGCTTATTCTGAACGGTAATTTCTTTAAATTCCCATAATTTTCGAGTCCCGGATAGGCACACGCAGCATACTAAACTCATTTTTACTAAAATACATGATAAATAAATCCACCAAACCAAACCAGCAACCACAAACAATTTTGGCTGGCTATTTGACCGAACCACAGGACAGGGTGACCATCTCAAAACTGGCCGTTCTGCCACACACTGGCATGAAATTCTGCCAAAACCTGCCAAGCTTGACGTCATAGATTCCAAAAAATATGCACTATACTATCTCTTTCAAGCAAGCTTTATTTAACTTTATTAGCAAGCTGAAGTGGCAGTGGGCCGGCCATATCTCGCGAAGAACCGACCGCCGTTGGGGCAAACGTGTTCTTGAGTGGAGACCACGACTCGGTAAACGTAGTGTAGGACGCCCTACAACCAGGTGGGATGATGACCTGGGAAAGACTGCAGGTGGATGCTGGATGCGTCAAGCTGAAGACAGGGCGCTCATTGGGGGAGGCCTATGTCCAGCTGTGGACTAATATAGGCTGATGATGATGACTATCTTTTTCATTAAATTGCCAAATAAAAGAAGTCAAGTCTCCTTTTCATTAAAACTGAAAAAATTGTACCTACCTAATAGAAGCGTTTTACCTGAAATAAAACGCATATTAAAATACTTACCTCACTGGAAGCTTTTATAATGAGAGAGCACACCCGTTTCCGTCGAATTTGACTACTTTTTACCAGTACCATTGGTAGTACATCCGGTCTGAAGGGCGACACCTAGCGTACGCGCGCCATTTTTTAGTTTACGTAAAATGGACAGCGCCATATTTTCTTATTGGCTAAGTTTCACCAGGCAGAATTAAAAGCAAAGCTTCCAGTGAGGTAAGTATTTTAATATGCGTTTTATTTCAGGTAAAACGCTTCTATTAAATTACTAGACCGTCACTGGAAGCTTTTATAATGAGATCTGTTTGTTTTCGCCTGGTGTCGCCACTTGTATAGTTTGAGGGAATAGCGCCAATGTGATAAGATAATACATTATCAAACAACAGAATGTCAAACAAATAAGTGTTTAGAAAAAGCACTTTATGTTCTCTAACTTTTGTTGAACTATTAGTATGACACTCTTTATGTAAACAAGAATCGTTTTGTTCAAACTTTATAAAAATATATTTAATATAATTATGACTTTTAAGCTCTGAACAGCTTAAATAGACATAAATTAATATTTCAGCGGACATAAATTTAGTGTTTAACATTTATTATTTCTCGCTATAAAATTGACGGCCCGTCAATCCCTCATCCTAAGATATCACTCCTGATACCAGCTTATTTAAAAATAGGATTTTGAACCACCCTGCAACGACAGTAGGTACATGAAGTTGGCTTTGCCGTTCTTAGGCTAAGTATTTCTGACACAGCTATATACATAATTAATTCATAACACTTTATTCCATTTAACCTCTGTCATAATTGGAACCAAGTCCAAGAACCAAGGTATGCTCTTACCCGAACAGAGCAAGAGAAATATCACGGTATAACGAGATATTTAAAAAAAATAATATATATATATTGTACAAAATATTTGTATTATATAGATTATATTTGGTTTTCTCGCATCTCAAAGACGAGGTTTAAATTATCTATAGGTTTTTCAAAGCAAGTGCTTCAGAAAATGATTAAGTAAAACAAGAGCACTCTAATAGCTAGATGTGTACATTACATAACGTTAAAAACAGATGTTTGTACTGCATGTTTATTTATGCTTCAAATATAAATCTGATTAAGACAGGGCCAATGATGCACCTGCACGGTTTTTGTATCGACATCATTAGCATTAGACCAAGAAGTCGAACGTTTACAAGCTAACTCATTACTCACATAATAATTTTATAGCAAGTATAAGACGACAAATTGTCAAGTGTTCCATATTATACTTGTTAGTTTTAAAATACTTGTAACAGTTTTTCAGCGCTAATGGAGCCGCTAGCACTCTGGCTTCGAGGTCCGCGCGTCAATACTTTTTTCCTGTCGAGGAAATACTCATCAAGTACTTATTATATTCCTTGATTCAGATAATTCGATAATATAGGGATAAGAAATGGTAGTAGAAATACTCGTACCTATGCTATTGGGCGATTCCAAGAACACTGAATGCGTTGTAATACTTAATTTTTCAGATCTCGCGCGGTCTTCGAGAAAAATAGATGAATTACATCAGAGTATAAGAGCTCCCTGCTTTGCAAAGTTTACAAACGTTGACAGTAGATGCCACTGGGAGTAAAAGATAATGAGACAAGGTTGCTTACTCTTTTGCAGAGGAACTAATACCGTATGATTGTCACACTGAGCTGTGAGCGGCGCGTGTTGTATTTCTATGCCTGGCTTAGAAGTATATATAATATTTTATTCTTAATTACAGCGGAGGAGTAACTTTTATCGTGAGCACGATAAAAGTCTTGTAAAAGTATTTCTTTAGGCTTACAAAATAAGCACTTAGACAAGTACTTAGACTTGCCTTGTACTCCTTATAAACATGATGTATGAAGCATCTATTACCACAATTTGTTTAAAGTGCATTATGCTTATCAAACTGTTTATTTTGTAAATTAAGTTTAAAGTAGGTAGGTCTACCAAAAACTTTTCAGCGACGAATTGTCAACTGTCGATGTTTAAGCCTGTGACAGCAGCCAGCAACGACAAACCATATGAATTTTAGAAGGCCACTATTTTTTCCAATTTTTAGTTAGATTTGTAGAAAACCAAATTAAAAACGTCTGAGCGAATAAGATTTATTTTCTGACGATAATAATAGTATAAAACTATGGCATGGATTTTGACTGCCCCAGGGCTTCCACAATAAAACAACCTAAATTATCTCTTTCTGCAGTTTGGGAACCGGATTCTCGAGATTTAACTTCCCACTTAGGTACGTAAGTATTTATATCTAATAACCATGATAGTCAAAAGTTTTAACGTAGGTGTTTGGATCAAGATTGTGCTCGCGAAGCACTACATCAGGGAATAAGTCGAGATTGCTAGGATTCTCATATTCCAGTTTTGAGCAGTATTTGGGCCACCCTATTCCTTTTGATAAAAAAGGATTTTGCTGTTGGGTATGAATACTATAAAGTTATTCTGAACTGTAGCCTAATGAAAATTCTAACAACTCTAGGCGCAGAAAGCGGCCTTCATAATTACTGGTGTAGAATAAGGCTGCGAAAGGACTTGCATAACCAGACTTGTGGTTGCAGAAAGTTTAGGAAGCATCAAGTGAAAAGGTTTAGTCATAAATAACATACTCGTTTCAATACTATAATATATACTCCTTGGTTAAAAATGGGATGGATGGACCGATCCGTCAGATTATGGAACTAAAACCTGATATAAGATATAAAACTCTGGTAGCTGGAGCTACTTAACCTTTTCAATGATATCGCAAGGGTTTGCGAACTAACAAATGTGCTAGACTCATTGATTAGTGTCTACTAGGAGCATTAGAGCGTCCTATACTATTGTTAAGTGTTTACTAGGAACATTGAATCGTCCTGTACGATTGTTTAGTGTCTACTAGGAGCATTGGAGCGTCCTGTACTATTATTAAGTGATTACTAGGATCATTGGAGCGTCCTGTACCATTGTTTAGTGTCTAATAGGAGCATTGGAGCGTCCTGTAACATTGTTTACTGTCTACTAGGAGCATTGGAGCGTACTGTACCATTTTTTAGTGTCTACTAGGAGCATTGGAGCGTCCTGTATCACGTCTTTGGCCGAGCATGAAAGAAACCTCGCGAGTTCGCTGGTTCTTATTTTCGCTACTCCTAAGCTAACCTTAGTGGAGGTTATTATGGTTCCACCCCGCGAGGGTGTTATTGTTGGCATTGAAAGGAACCTTGAGGTCATATTTGTGTGCCATAGCTCTGCCCCCGCGAGGGGCGGCTAAAACCGTGATTAGGTTTTCTGACCTTTATTTTATTAATAGGTATTTGTAACGAAATAGCAAATGAATGAATATCTTAGGCATACATATTTAGCCTTGATTCCGGAAGGGGGCCTCGAGCTCCACGCGATGGACCTACTGGTGTGTGCAAGCTCTACCCTGCGAGAAGCCGTAAGAACCTTGATTAGGTTTTACCTGACAAAAAGGTTTTACTTAAATACTACTACTACACTCAGCTTTCTACATCAAATAATCCAATTCAGTAACTTCTATTTCTTAAGGCTTACAATTTTAGTATCATTTAATCGATACTAGTAAAAAATTTAATGAATTTATTATAAAACAGCAAAGTGTTTATTGATTTTTCAAAACGGGCCGTGAATAGCCGAGATTGAAACAAATAAATAATTTAATATTAGGGGGTATGCTATTAAGTGAAGTTTTGAAAGTGTCGTGCTTGTCTAGTTATTATTTCTCAGCTCATTTATTACTTTGTACAATAATTTCGTCTCAATGGCCACACACTAATGTAAAAGGTCTGAAGAGACTTATTGAAGGTCATCTAAGGCCATCAAGTTATTAAAATTAACGCTCAGGTCTTTTTAACTCTAGAAAGAAGGTCACGAAATCAAAATGATAATAATGGCATTATAGGATTTATCTGCGTGAGCCAAATTACGTAACGTAAGGTGTCATACATTTTCACCTCTTCGTTTGAACTAAAGTCTATGAAATCTGGAGTGTAGTTGAAGGTATCTTATCTATGACCTAGGGGTGCTACCTAAGAACTGAATCTCACCCAGCTATCTCGTAAAGCTATCTCTTGTTCATGGTACCAGTGGGTCCTTCAGCTTTGTTTCGAGGTTGAAAGTAAATTCAGATTACTGACCTTGTCAAGACATCGGTCAGTGACGTCATTCTGTTCGTATAAGCGCTACAAACGTCAGAACAGGTAGATAGGTACCTTAGCATCATAGCAAGCAGTTTTAAAATGACCCGATCGGGCAATGAGTTATAAAACTTTGGAGCTTACCTATATCCTCAACGAATTTGCTAACTGTGGGATCAGGACGCAGAGTGCGTTTTGCACTGAGGCGGCTGTTTTGGTGGTGGCGCAGGGCGCTCAGTCCATTCACAGCATTTGTATTTCATTTAAATTATAAACTAATTTTAGAAGGTAGACAGAAAAATATATTTTACCAAATCATTTTTTAATTTCTTTCAAAGTACTGAAAATACCGGACCTGAACCGATAGATATAAATGTACTAATTTTAAAATACGATATTCAAACTGTAACCGAACTCGGCGGGAACATTTGAATTTGAACTGAAAAACTAAATAAACCGAATATAAAACGGTTAACTATAAAAGTAAATGATCAGGTATTTTCTTGTAAAATACGAGATCCGAGCTGGAAAGAACCGAAATTACCGAATACGAAACGGTTCATTATTAAAATAAATTATCAGGTATTTACTTTTAACATAAAAGATCCAAAACCGATTAGAAAACGGTCAATTATAAAAATAAATGATCAGGTATTTTCTTTTAACATACGAGATCCGAAATGGAAATAACCGAATATACGAACCACAAACCGGTAATATATAAAATAAATGATCAGGTATTTTAAAATACGAGATCCGAACGGAAAAATCCGTTAAATTTTTACCCGTTACGATTAAGATTAAAAATTTTGACCACGTGCTTTCTTAAAAACCACGTGCGTTGGTCTTTGCCCTGCAGAGGGACAATTATTGTTTAAATAAAAATAAAAACGGGTCCTTATGTTTTATCTAAAATAAAAAGATAATTTACGAACACGGTCGATAAAAAATAAAAATAAAAAATCTTACGATATTTCATGTGCAAGAAAACAAGTATGTTCAAAAACTTACAGTTTTTTCTGCGATCCACTATTCACTTTAGGGTATACCTTTAGTATAATTATTACTGCAAGTGTAGCGCAACTGTAACAGAGCCAGAGCTGCTGCGGACCAGTTGCTTCGACGGAGAACGAAACGCCAATGGGAAAATATGGCGCTGTCCATTTTACGTAAACTAAAAAATGGCGCGCGTACGCTAGGTGTCGCCCTTCAGACCGGATGTACTACCAATGGTACTGGTAAAAAGTAGTCAAATTCGACGGAAACGGGTGTGCTCTCTCATTATAAAAGCTTCCAGTGACGGTCTAGTAATTTAATGTAAAATTTGGATATTTTGTAGAAATCTGCCATAATGGTTATACCTGCCGGACCACCAAGTGTCAAGTATTGGAGGGTACTTGCTCCTTAAGTCCGTAACATCGGTTCCGTAAAATTTTCTATACAATTAAAAATACAAATACGTCGTAATTTGTCTCGAAATAGTAAAAAAACCAAATAGAAAACAGAAAAACACCTGCACAACCTATTTCCTCACAGTTTCTCAAGTGAAAACGTCCAAAAAAAAATACCTTTGGAAACGGATGCTATTATATTATATATAAAATATATAATATAGCATACATATAATAGATAAATAGTTAGATAAGAATAAGTAGATATAAACAATATACCTAAGTAAAATATAATAATTTTAATTTAAAACTAGATACATAAAGTCTCTGATAATGTTAGAGGAATAAGTACAAATAAAAAAAAATAAAAAATAAAAAGTGTCAAGTATTTTTTTTATACGGGAGGAAATAGGCTTTACTTCCTCCGGACATAATTATGTACTTCAACGGGGCGGCCGGCGGCCGGACAAAACTTTCTGGTGTTTCCATTTTATAGCTTTGGATATCGCTAGATTATTTTGGCACTTCACATCGCTTTTCGAATTCCATTTCACGAATACGCAAATATTCGTATTCGCTGAAACGCGCGTTACGGTGGTAGCATAGCAGCTTACGGAGCTTATGCGTTAGCTGCTCCTTAGATACAATAATACTGCTGCCCTATGTTGTGTGTATGGAGTTACCTTGTCTAAATAAATAATATAATCTGTGAGAAGCATATAATAACAAACAAGGAATGGGTTGCGTACCTACGAAATGAAAATGCTTAGGTTTTTTATTTGTATTCGAAACAGTTCAAATAATCATCTAACTTATGGCCAATAACAGGTATATAGGTATGTTTGAAAGAATTTGTTTTAATTAAAAGTATGTATTTACAGAAAAACAAATACAGAGTGGATTTTTGAGATTGTTTATTACAAATAATCATATATGTACAGCAATTCACAGCTAATTCGTTACATAATGTAAATTATTTTTAAAAAATCACAAAAAAGACCGAAAAAGAAAATACCTAGGTACCTGCACTAACGGTAATAAACATAATTAACAAATACATATAAATGACATGAGATGGATGTGGAAAAAGCCATCCTGCATAGAAGGTAACGCGTCGCTTATGTCTATCAATACATTGTATGAAACAAAGTCGCTTCCCGCTATCTGTCTGTCCCTATGTGCGCTTAGAACTTTGAAACTACGCAACGGATTTTGATGCGGTTTTTTTATAGATAAAGTGATTCAAGAGAAAGGGTTTTAATCAGAATTGCGTCAATCTAGTCGCAGAGCCATCTAGCAAGAAGTTGAAGTGTGACCATTTGACATAGATTTCCACGCGGACGAAGCCGCAGCGCAGCTACTAAATTATAAAATAATGGCTACTCTATGAGATGAGTCTTCAAATGGCGCTGCAAATGACTGTTTCTAATGAATGACTTGGGACAACTATTACAAGTCAAGTTTCCTTTATCGTGATATCTGAAAGAAATAGAAAAAAGTATTAGACAAGATAATCGTTAAAAGTTCATGGTTAGATATCCAACTATCATTATACCTACAATCCATCCGTATTATACAAACCTACGGAACGTAAATTATACATAATTATGTGTAACTTAACTCTTTCACTTATAAAACTGCTTACATACTTATACACCGTGGCCCAAAATACTATGACAAAATTAAAAAGTAAAAATTTATATGAAATAAATATATACCTGCGCATATCACGTCTTGGGTGGGACAGACTGAGCAGATGAAAGGACGCAGGCTGGTGTGACTCCAGTGGAGCGGGGCTACCACGCTATTGAACACATAACGTAACGCGCGTTATCAGCGTTATTACGCTAATTTTAGCGGGGTTAACGCGTGTAAAGCCGCAATTTAATGCGAATAACGCCTTTTCACGAGTTATTTTGGCGACCGATGTGGCGCAGTGGGCGAAGGTCCGCCTGCGACGCAGGAGGTTGTGGGTTCGATTCCCAACTCGAAACAAATGTGTGTACGATCTGCAGATATTTGTTTCGGGTGTTCTGGTCGTTTTCTATGTATAATAAAAAATATCTATCTATGTAATGTATTGTATTATGTATATCAGTTATCTAGTAGTACCCATAACACAAGCTCTGCTTACCATGGGGCTAGATAATGCTGTGTGAATTGTCCAGCATTATTTATTATTATTCACGTTAAAATACGCCTTAACATGCGTTATAACGGGCGTTACGTTATGTGTTAAATAGCATGGTAGCCCCACTGAACAAAACATAAAAATACCTGCGCATATGGTCATGTAGCCCGCTGTTGTATGTGAACCTCTGCTCGCAGAGGATGCACTGGTAGGGTCTCTCCCCGGTGTGGATGCGCAGGTGCTTCTGCAGACTGTACTTGTTGTTGAACGTCTTGGAACAGACTGAGCAGATGAAAGGACGCAGGCTGCTGTGACTCCTGAAATAACAAAAATTAGAATAGAATGATCCTCCATAATGTCCAAATCAATGTTTAAGAAGAAACAGAACTCATTTTAGTTCAGTTCGCCTTTGTAATCAGTTTCTAGATTAATGTTTTGTCGTGCAAGAAGAATTAATAAATAAAAATACAGGTATAGAATAACCAAATGGAAAACAAAAACGGGGGGGAAGTACCGGCCGCTCCGATCCATCAGTCTGCCGTCAACGCGTACTCTTGCTGTTTTTTCCTCGCCCCCCACCTTGCCGCACTTTCCTAAGGAGCGGTACAGCGGTTTCGGTCAAACTATACTACCCGCACCCCTTCGTGTCACTTACGTCCTTATAAAACTATAACAAGTGCTATAAAACTAAATTAAAAACAAAAGAAAGTGTACTAGTAGTGTACTGTACTTACTAAGTACAGTATTTAAAAAATACCTACTTTTTATGCAAATTCAGCGAGCTGGCCTGAGTAAAGGTCTTCCCACACACGGTACACCCGAACGGCTTCTCCCCCGTATGCACCCTCATATGTTCCTTCAACTGAAAGTTCCTGATGAACCGCCTCCCACAAACTGTACATAAATGTGGCTTCACGCCGGAGTGAACCACCATATGACATTTCAAACTTTTGATGTCAGTAAACGCTTTAGCGCAACGGTCACATGTATGCGTGTAGATTTTCTCGTTGTGCGTTTGGATATGTTTGAGATAACTGTTTCTGAATGCGAATGACCGATCACAGTCCGTGCACGAGTATGGTTTTTCCTCTGCATGTATTTTCATGTGTCTGTTGAGGTAGACTTTTAGGGAGAATGCTTTAGGACACTGCTTGCAGATAAATGGTTTCCCAATCGTATGTATTTTGGTATGGTATCGTAGTTTTTCGCGGTTGGGAAATGTTTTGCTGCATAGTGTGCAAGGGAATCCTTTTTCATGGGTTTTTAAGTGTTTTTCTAATTCGTTTTTCATGTCGAAGAACTCGGGGCATTGATTGCATAGGTATTGTTTTAGTTCCTGGTCCTTTTCTATATCATTTGGTATGAGGTCATTATTTTTGTTGATTATGAGTACTAATTCTTCTTTATCTTGTTCTAACTCGTTCGTTTCCCAGTGTTCTACTGAGTCCTGAATTTCTATGAAGGTCTCAGAGTAGGTTTCACTATTTATTGAGTTCTCTGTATAAGATTCTATTCTGTCAGTTGTTACGTTTTCAAAATGTGTTGTGATATGTCGTTTCAGGTTTTCTTTATTGCAAAAAGATTTCTCGCATATATCACATTGAAATTGTTCTGTGTGAATTTTAGTGAATATACTTAAATAGCGTTCATGTATCGCTTTTGTGTCGGATGGATCGGAAGCCAATCTGTCACTGTGTCTTTTAAAGTCATGTAATTCACTTTTTATTGCAAATGATCTTTGGCATTTAGTGTATGAATCGTTTTCTCTAGTTTCATTATTTACAAATTTGTCGGCCAGAGATTCTTTCGAATCATTCGTTTCAAGACAAATTGTGTCGACAGTTTTGGAATCTATTGATATTGACGTAACATTGACCATGGTCAATTTTTCAACCGGTTTAATGTTCAGGTTCAGAAATGTTTCAGTGTTAACCTGTAAAAAAGCAAAACTAATGTTGAAATTTATTTCCATACAATATTGTAGTCGCTAGCGCTGGAGGCGGCTGATCCGTCAACATGTAGACGCCTTTGAAACGGAGCATTGTGTAGGACTCGATAACAAGCGCGACGAGGTCAGGGCCCGCCCATCAGTGGCCATTCATTACAACATCTCAGTGGCATTTTCAAATGTCCAAATTGTGCTCGTACATTCAGCCATAACACCGAACTCGCAACCTCCTGCGTCGTAGGCGGATCTTCGCCCACCGCACAGAGAGGTCGTTTTTGATAGAGAGGTGATTTTCTATGTATGATAAAAAAAAACTATATCGTAGATACATATTTTTTATCATCATAGATTCTATGTTGTATTGTATTATGTATATCAGTCATCTATTACCCATATAACAAGCTCTGCTTAGCTTGGGGCTAGATGATGCTGCATGGATTGTCCAGTATTTTTTAAATACAATACAAAATTGCTTTATTGTACACCATATGCAGATCATTACAAAAAGACATGAAAATACTCTAGACTTCTAGAGTATAATAACAATCTAGCCATAGAATTGATCGATGGGTCATTTTATCGCGTCCATCCAGTCTCTATACTTAACCCGGCGCCAATGACGCTGGGTCATATTGACCCGAGGTGATTTTAAACCTTCGTAAAAAAGTTTCAATACTCGCGGTGTAATTGATCTTTCGTGTAGATGGAGATACACCCTCCCTCTACCGGTAGCTGTGTGGTTCTCAATGCGATGCCGCCTGCGCAGCGAGATACAAGTGTGTTACGGCAATCCGGGTCAGTATGACCCAGCGTCATCGCTGACGCGGTGTTTTCGTAACATATATATTTTTGTTTATTTTAAGATTTTGTTAAAGTTTCCTACGTTTTTTTAATTTTTTGTGAAAAATTGCGTTGTGGGATCATCCAGAGAAAATATTGGCAATGTTAAAAAAAAATAACAAAAAAATTTTTGTTATTTTTTTTAACTACTTTAGCTAATATGATAACACACACATAAAACAGCGACATTTCATAAAAAAACTTGGCACATTTACAAATCCGAAGAGCACATGTGAATTTACTTCGACAATTATGCAAAACATCTCAGATTTCACCGGCGAACCTTCCATAGGTCCACCTCAGACAATTCCAGGAGAACGTAAAAGATGTCAGATATACCCATCTAAAAAGGATTTAAAAAAACAACGCATATTTGTCATGCTTGCCACATTTATATCTAACCAGAACATTCGATTTTGTACTGCGAAAATTGCAGCAACTCCATGTCCATAAATGAGGAATCGGAAGACTGATTTTATAGTCTTATTTTGATAAGTACTTTTTCGATCTCTGTATTTGCATATAAAATTGCTAATTCTTTATAATGCTAAGGTTTAATCATAAAAAATAACATAAATATGCAAGTTATGTTGTTCAGGTTGATTTTGCATGCGTTTTGTTAAAAGTCATTATATATTTAATTCATTAACTTGAATACATTTTTTATTATTTCGTTATTTACCCAAAGAACCCTAATTTCTAAAATGGTTACTAAAAAAATTCAGTTCATTTAAAGATACTGAAAATTTACCGTCTAAAGTTCGGGTCATCATGACCCGACGTCATTGCCCGCGTAATATTTTTCACGTCATTGGCGCCGGGTTAAGAGGCCAGCGGAGGATGAATTCCCCAAACAAACGTAATACCAAAATTATTTCTAATTAAAGCATATTTTCCACTATAATATTTTATGATTTATATTTGAATAGTATTTATCTTATCATTCCTGGATGTTTTTTTTTTCAATTTACATACCTAGAATTCAATGAAAGCCAATCGCATTTTGCACATTTTTATGCGAAAATGGACAAGTTTTCTTCCTAGCGCCTCGAATTGAAGTTGGGGGGGTGTCGCTGACCCTTAAGGTGAAGATAAATATGTTCTTAAAGATAAACAATCTAATGGACCAGGAAGATTACCTCTAAACCTTTTTTCTTTAAATCTCTGAGTATGACATTAGATTTCCGTGCCAGATCTGCAAACTTGAAACACCTCTGTAGTTGCCAATAGCATGCATAGCACATTTCATCAACGCTGATACCAGTGTCAATCTGCAACAAATAACATAATAGTGTCTTTATAAAAATCTACTGAGTCCGTCAGTTAGATTATTAGAAGATATTGGACCCGTGTTTTTTCTTTTGTCAATTAACCAAAAAAATATGAAGATATAGCCAGTTAAAGTTCCGCGTGACGTCACGTCTCGCTACACTTTTTAGCAAGTTGTGACGTCACGAGACCCCACTCCTAAACTTTGCCGCGCTTTATTTTTGTAAGTATTTGTTTGATTGACAAAAGAAAAAATATGTGTCCAATATCTTCTGATAATCTAACTGACGGACTAAATAGAAAAGTTTTTTTCTAGCCAGGACACTACCCTATTGATGATTAAACTAAGTAAGTGAAGATTAGTTAGGATAGGTAGTGCATCTACCAATAAGAACTTGTCTCAAAATACCATCAATAGCTGTGTGAATTACAGTTGCTTAATCTTTATATTCTGTGTGTTAAATTGTGGTTCTGCCTATCTTTTATAGGGTTTCGTACCCAAAGGGTAAAACGGGACCCGACCGTGAGATACAGCCTGGTGACAGACAGACAGCAGAGTCTTAGTCATAGTCTCCGCTGTTCATCTGACCAGGGAGTGTATCTCATGAACCGTGATAGTTGGAGATAGTTGAAGTTGAAATTTTCATAGATGATGTATTTCGGTTGCCGCTATAGCAACAAATACTAAAAAACAGAATAAAATAAATATTTACGGGGGCATATGGCAACTACAACATACATACGGCAACTTACTCTCCCGTTATTTTAAATCCTTGTAGAACGCAAAAAATACAAAATTTAAACCTCGCGGCAACAGGAAATGATCAACCTTAATTAAAATTTTAACGCAAAAAATTAGTTAAGTAAAGAGATGGTTGAATAATTTTATAGGCTAATTGTAGTAGGGGTCAATATTAATAAATAACATGAAGGATATTTATTAATATTCCACATATAATAAATAATATATCATGGAAAGATCCTATATAACATAAATAATATAAACGTAACAAACCAAAACAAACCTGTAAATTGGTAAGTTTCTCAAACATTTGTCGAAGTTTATTATTTCCTATGAACTGTGTTCTGCGATTCCATGCTAAACACACTTTGCATAGTGAAGGATGCATTTTATAGTAGGTACTACAAGATATTATAATGGCTGGATAATTCTCACACGATCGAAAATCGAAAACAACTACAGAAAGAATCGAAAACAGTGAAGCAAAATCTGTTTTGTTTTGTTGACCTTCTTTTGGACGAGCTTTGGACGATGCGATGTGATGTGATGTATGCTATTTTATAGGGATTTGGCTTAGTGCTGCCAGCTGCAATAAATTTTTATTTCTTTCGAAATAATTTCGTATAAGTGTATAAGTCTACAATTTTATTTTTGCTCAAGCAACTTTGCATCTTTAGGAATTTATGAATATTTATGCTTAATAATAACAAACAACAGTACACAAATTAAATTATTATTAAAAATTATTTATAACTTTGTTAAATGTATGTGAAAAGTGTGATTGAAATTAACCGAAGCTTTAAATTCCGTATAAAAAAAGTAAAGGGAAGCAAAAAAAAAATGTAGGTGGTTTATTTACAAACATTCTACGTCGAATTTGGCTGAAATATAGAAACTTTGGATATGACTGACAAGTTGACATCAAATTTGACTTATTGGAAAATTACGTAAAAATAGCATATCGTTAAAAATTAATTTAATCAATCTATCGAAAAACTAAATGTTTTTAAAGTAATAAACTGTGATTATAACACAATTTCTAAATAATTTTATGTCTATTAAGCTCAATGGTAAAATCAGAAAAGGTTTTTCTAAAATGGCTACTCCAATTTGTAGTTTTTGCCTGGCTGCAAACCGCAAAATGATATTTATTGACAATATGGAGCTACGAAGAATATTTTTAAAACTTATTAGTATTGAAGCAGTTATTGAGGTATGAACATAGATAGAGAAGAATAATATACATATTCATCATTGCACTGGACTTAGTGTCATCCTTGGTTTAGCTTACACATAAATAAATGGGTCACAAAGATAATCTTATAATATTTCAAGAACACAACTAGATTACTATTGTGCTATTCCAGTAAGTACTAGATTTTTTCTCGATTATTTGAAGCATCGCATCTGCCAGAAACTATTGGATTTTCTTTGGGGTGATGTCTCAGCTCGTCTGAGCTGTTCAGGTGGTGAGGTTTTTGCATCAGTGCACTGCACTCCTAGCAGATGGAGAGTGTCTTTCGCCACCTGCTAAGAGAGTCACTGAGGAGTTTAGCTGCCTCTTTGAGTATTTTTTGTATTTTATATTTGTATTTATTCAAAACAATTACATCTATTCTTACAGGTATGACCTAATACACTAGTAGAGTAGTCAACATTATATATTACAAGCAAAATTATTTATATTAACAAGTACCTACATGATTCTGTACCTATTTGCTTTTAGCCCAATCTAAGTCTATTAGAGTTCAGTCTTCCGGAGAGCATGTGCTACGTGTGCTACTGGCAGCTGCAGCGATGTCGGAAGTTTGTGCACATGGCACACAGGTCCAACAATATCCTGCAGGATATAGCCAGCATCGGGCTGGAGGTAAGCCGTATAAAATTCTACAATCATCATACAAATAAAAAAAGAATCAATTTTGAAAGAAAGAAAATAAAACTACCAATTTTCCAATTTTCAATGTAATGTGTGGTGAGTGATGACCTCTATGGCACGGTGGGTGATGTAATGTATTGTATTAAGTATATCATATACCTAATACAATACATTACATCGATAGATATTAATATCAGATCCCTCCTGCATCGCAGGCGGAACTTCGCCCACCGCGCCGCCGCAGAGGTCGTCAATAATAAATACAAATTTTAACAAGATCTTTTGAACACAACTTTTTATTAATTTCAGGTAACACAAGAAACATTGGTATTGTTAAACATAAAAACTATTCAAAATCTGACTATACAAACAAAAATAGCCTCTACAGACCATGATACTGATGAAATAATCAAACACGTTGCTGTGAAGCAGGAATCTATCGTAGAAAATCATGATGATGACATCTTTCCAGCTGAAAATAATGATGATTATATTCCAAGGCATGGTTTAGAACTACATAATGTAGCGAAAACGGAAGATACCGGTTTTGATGACGATGATGACACAAAACCTCTGATAGAAGAAGGTAAATCATACGTTTACTGCGAAATAAAAACTACAACACCTGAGAAAGTTAAAAAAAAACACAAATGCAAAGCTTGCAGTAAAAGATATAGAAAAAGCGATTTAGAGAAACATAAATGCGTAAAAACTAAAAAGAAAACGCCTAAGAACGCTAAACTCCCCGACAATATAACAAAGAAAGTTAAAAGGAAAATAGAACCAGAGGATTTGACTTGTGAATTATGTAATAAGACATTTAGCGATAAATACGTATTAAGAAAACATTTGAAAATACATTCCGGTGAAAAACCATATGTGTGTAACAAATGCAACCGAGCATTTCTCCTACCTTCATACTTAAAAGACCATGTGCTACGAACACACTCCGAAAACAAAGAGTATGCATGCTCAGAATGCAGTAAAACCTTCTCAGTTAAAAACACATTGTTAAAACACATCAAACGACTACACAGCGGCAAGACCCACACCTGTGATCGCTGTGCACGCGCTTTTAACAACAACAGCGACTTAAAGTCCCATATGGTCGTCCACAGCAGCGAGCGACCACACGTCTGTCCCACCTGTGGGAAAGCTTTTAAGAGGAAGAATCAATTGAATGAGCATTTTAAGTTGCATAGTGACCAGAAGCCTAAGAAGACGGAGCTACATGAATGTCCACATTGTAGTAAGAAATATACATTGAGAGCAAGCTTGTTCAATCATATGAAGATACATACGGGCATGTTGTATACTTGTGATAGGTATGTATATATTATATAATTATACTAGCTGCGCCCCGCGGCTTCGCCCGCGTGGAAATCTATGTGTCAAATAGTTTATAAACCTTCCTCTTGAATCACTCTATTAAAACCGCATCCGCAGTCCGTTGTGTAGTTTTAAAGATCTAATCATACATGACAGACGGACAGCGGGAAGCGACTTTGATTCAAGAGGAAGGATTATAAACCATTTGACACATAGATTTCCACGCGGGCGAAGCCACGGCGCGCAGCTAGTATACACATAAACACATAACAGATAGAAGGTATACTATTACAAATTAGTCTACTGCGGGGGTCATTGTAAATTTCATCAGCTTAAAGCAAAGACCTATTATTTATTATAGTTTATGGCAGGCAGGCAGTAAAGTTAAAGTTAAACTAAGTCTTTGGTTTTTTTGTCTTTAAGGTTGATGTAGCATAACCTACTATGCTTAACTTGACTGCGATTTTTTTTCGACGACTGCGATCTTTTTTTTAACCTAAAAATTTCGTGCTGCCGCTCTACACAGCGGTTGTGTTGCGCCGCACATGCGTTTCGTTCGTAAAATATTACGGCTGTGCTGAGTCACAAAGATCTGTATTTTCTCAGCCGCTGCGCTAGTGTGGATTTACGCATATTAGTCACTTGTAGAAAACACATACCGTGTGATTTCAGCAATCAAAGTGTTAACTAGAAACCTCTCAAAGCAAAGACCTATAGGTATATAGTTTGTGAATTTATGGCAGGCAGGCAGTAAAGTTAAAGTTAAACTAAGTCTTTTGGTTGATGTAGCATAACCTACTATGCTTAAGTAACTCTTATAAAATGAAAATGAAACGTTTTTATTTCTTTAAGCTTACAAGCACTTAGACACGTCATATTTTATAGTTCACTTAAATTTTTTGTCCACCAGTGGAAGAAGTGAGAAAAACCACTAGTATGTTCATAACTTATGTGTCTAGTACATTTCATTGTTTCATTATACTTCGGTTTAAAGAATCTTTATTTTTCTCAAAGAACATAGTATATAACGTTCACTTAATGAGAAGTATTTACAATGTTTCTACTTAGTACCTACTTATAAAATACATACTTAAGTATGTGCTTAAGATTATATTAGCCGAGTGTGCTTACACCTATAGTAGTATATTCATTTATATTAGTTCATTATACTTCATTGTCACGCTATTACGTAGGCTTTTTGGTATTTTTTTTTGTATTCATAAAAACACAGTGCCATAAGTAAATAAATAATGCTGGACAATTCACACAGCATTATCTAGCCCCATGGTAAGCAGAGCTTGTGGTATGGGTACTAGATAACTGATATACATAATACAATACATTACATAGATAGATATTTTTTATTATACATAGAAAACGACCAGAACACCCGAAACAAATATCTGCAGATCGTACACACAATTGTTCCGAGGCGGGAATCGAACCCGCAACCTCCTGAGTCGCAGGCGGACCTTCGCCCACCGCGCCACATCGGTCGTCAATAAGTATTCGATAATTGGTTAATCAAAAGTTACAGCAATATCAAACCATGCTTTCTGTTTTGTTAAATCGGCCTTAACGTTATCCTGAGTTTGAATTCTGGAGGATGCTGGAGGTGCGACACAGTTTTAAACTAATGCACTTTCCAGTGTTCCATTGTATTTTTGTGATATTGTCTTTGTTCATTTTAAATAAATAAATTGAATTGAATTTATTAGAGTTCCCTGGTTGTCCCCAGATGCGCAGTCTCGTGCCGCGACCGCAGCACCCTAAAGATCCACATGCTGATCCACTCGGACGCGCGCCCGCACTCGTGTCCCACGTGCGGGCGCGGCTTCAAGCGCAAGGGCCAGCTGAACGAGCACGCGAAGGTGCACTCCGGGGCGCGCCCGCACGCCTGCGACCAGTGTGACAAGACCTTTACGCAGAAGGGCTCGCTCAACTTTCACAAGAGGTGCGTAATGAAGTTTTAAATGACAAACTGACATTATGATAAGGAAATAGTACATTGTATTATAAGGGAGCAAAATAATATTTTTACGGAGAGGGCGCTTTTTTGAATCCAGATCGAAGTGAGGGATACTAGAGTAGAATCCCGAGCGTAGCGAGGGATTCTTTTGTAGAATCCTGAACGTAGCGAGGGATTCAAAGTACGTCGTCCGAGCCAAAAATATATTTTGCGCCCGAGTGATACACTCTACTTTTCATCACCATCCTATGAGAAAATATGTATAAGGCGCCTCATATTTTATTCTAATATTCATCATCAACATCATCATCATCAGCCTATAGCAGTCCACATAGGCCTCCCTCAATGAGCGCCATAGCGTCCTGCCTTCAGCTTGCCGCATCCAGCATCTACCTGCAGTTTTTCGTAGGTCGTCATACCACCTGGTCGGAGTACGTCCTACAGTACGTTTACCGAATCGTGGTCTTCACTCATGAATACGTTTACCCCAGCGGCCGGCGGTTCTTCGCGCGATATGGCCGGCCCACTGCCACTTCAGCTTGCTAATTCTTAGAGCTATGTCGATAACTTTGGTTCTCTGTCGGATGTATTCGTGCATAGCTCTCTCCATAGCTCTTTACAACTGACATTATGATAAGGAAAACTATAATAATCACTACACAGTATAAAAAAAAAGTCGCTTCCCGTTGTCTGTCTGTCCCTGTGTATGCTTAGATCGCTTAAATCTTTAATTGTTTTTTTTTTGTTTTTTGCTTCATAATCAAAACTAAATTCCTCAATAACCACAAAAAAACCACCACCAAACCAAAACCTCCACCAAAAATAAATACAAAATAGCTACTAACTTAATAGGTATTAGGTAAATATTATCAATCACTGCGTGCACGTGCTATCTGAATACAGTATGGAGTCGCTGTGAGCTTCGGTCACCACAAATATTATAACTAATATTCGTATTAGATTAGCGAATACACATTACACAGTGTTCATCAGTTCATCTCGCTCACTCGCCCGCCTCGGGTCGGTTTAGGTGAGTCTGGCGTTCTCACTCACTCGTCGGTGAGCGAGTGAGTGAGATGACGGCGGCGGTCGGCAAACAGAACAAACAGTAGCTAATAGACTAGCGACCTCGCTATTACGCGTCCCTAATATTTGACTAATACCTGGTAACCTATTACTTTATATCGCATATCCTAATATGAATATACATGGCTTGTATTATAATACCTGTACCTATTATGAATATATTAGTTACACCTCTACGGTCGGCCCACAAAATATAACTAGATAGAGTACAATACAATCCAAAAATACTTTATTGTACACCAGATACAGATAATTACAAAAGTCATTACATGCGACAAGTACAATGGGCGGCCTTATCGCTTAGAAGCGATCTCTTCCAGGCAACCTTTGGATGGAAAGAATTATGTGAATTTAAGAAAGGCAGGGGTTGTACATACCAAAGATAATCTAATATGAACATGAATACTCAAAAATAAATAATAAATAAATGTTACAAAAATAAAAAAAATGTGTAAATGTTGCGAAAGACTGCAGGTAGATGCTGGATGCGGCAAGCTGAAGGCAGGGCGCTATGGCGCTCATTGGGGGAGGCCTATGTCCAGCAGTGGACTGCTATAGGCTGATGATGATGACGATGAAATGTTACAAATACCTAACTAAATAATAAACTACTTAAATACATAAATAAATAAGTAGTAAGTACCAATATTCACTATTTTGGCAGGAGAAACTCCTTGACACGGGCTTTAGAACCAGAGTGATTAGTGAAATAACTAAATATATATCATATATCAAATATATCACTTATTGTTTACTATTACTTTTACTATTGTATCATGTGCTGCAGTGTCAAATAAATGCTAAATGTATCTATCTATATATGTACATATTACAGGGTGCACACGGGCCAGCGGCCGTTCATCTGCGAGGTGTGCGGCAAGACGTTTGACAGCAAGTACAACATGGCGAAACATCTGCGCATACACACCGGGGAACGCCCCTACCACTGTCACAGGTAACTTATTTATATCAGCCAGTTATACTAATTACAGAAAGTTAATATAAAATACTAGCGGACCGTCCCGGCTTCGCACAGGTATTTTTTTTTTTATTTACCATCCATATTTACAAACTTTCGCGTTTATAATATTAAGTAGGAAGGATGTCACTTGGGTATTTAAAATGGGAACATATCAGCTCGTTTTTGTATTTTAAGATATCTTGAGCGAGTCTAAACAGTATTTTCAGATCTGAAAAGTTGAGTTCAATATCGTCCGCTTCCATCCATGATAGACCTTTGCAAAGTTTCTTTATCAGCCTGCCCGAGCTCTCGCTGTGAGAAGCTCAATATTTCTCGCCAGTCTGTCTCAACCATTATGATAGAGAACTTATGATTTGGGTATTGTAGTCAGTTTTCGCAAATAATCTGAAAGAATAACAATGAACAAACACAACCACAACAAATTATTATCGTGTCTACAGATACAAAATCAAAGATAATGTAAACGCTTTACTACAAAATAATCAAAAAAGGCGTACAACCAGAGTTTCCATACAGTAATTTGTTATCAACCCTTTGTTGTTAAAAGAGCGTTGCTAGGCAACCACGTTTATTTAGAAAAAATGACGTATTGATATGCAAGAGGCGTACAACCTAACAAAAGAGTTTCCATACAGTAAATTGTTATCAAACCTTTGTTGTCAAAAGAGCGTTGCTAGGCAACCACGTTTATTTAGAAAAAATGGCGTATTGATATGCAAGGAATTTTATAGGTACATTTTTCACACCTTGGGTTACATTATTGGAGTTTCAGTAAGGATCCCTTACTTTTTTGAAAATATAATATAGCCTATGTTCACCACGGATATTTAGGCTTCCTAACGGTGATAGAATTTTTCAAATCGGTCCAGTAGTTTCGGAGCCTATTCGTTACAAACAAACAAAAAATCAAACCTTTCCTATTTATAATATTAGTATAGATACCGTAGTTAGATTAGGTAAGAACACTTCATGTTATAAATAGTTATACAGTCAAATAATCAAGCTTAATAAGTTATCATTAGAAATATTATGATACTAACTGCGCCCATGCTAAAAATTAGAGCGCAGCATGCTAAAAATGAAAAAATATATAAAATACGACACACAAAAATAAGATCAATAACCAAAGCAACAAATGCATTGAATTATGCACAAAAACTCAAATGGAAATGGGCGGGGCATGTCGCGAGGCTTAAGGATCAGAGATGGACACTAAAAGCGACATTATGGAAAGGTCCTCCAGGTAAAAGGAGCAGAGGAAGACCGCTGACACGTTGGGACGAGGAGACTGGAAACAGACCGCACAGGACAGAGACACATGGGCATCTTTGGAGGAGGCCTTCACCCAATAAGGGGTTCCTACAGATATTATTGTATGAAACTAAATTACACGTTAGATTAATTAAGTTATATAAACAAATAGTTTAAAAACAATGTAAACTTAGTAATTTGTTGGAAATAAAAGGCATTTTTATTTTATTTATTTACTAACTGCGCCCTGCAGTTTCGTCGTGGGAATCTATGTGTCTAATGAATATTTTTAATTTTAAACCTACGCGATCTGAACAAAATTATAAGCATTGTTAGTACAGTCAGCGTCAAATTGATAAGAGCGTCTAAAGTAGTCAATTGCGTGGATGGCTGAATGACATGAATTTTTATGACATCAATGAGTTTTTAAATGTTCGATAATAAATAACAATACCTAATTTAATTAGTCATCATAATTATTGCATGCTAGAATATAGTGAGACATGAGTGCATTACTTAGAACTAAAGACCTTTATAACATGTTTGACGCAATCAATATATTTGAATCTTTGAATCTTCAAAATAATCTGAAAAACTTAAGAGGCCTCCGGAGGGACGAATTCTTCATACAAACGTAATACCAAAATTATTTCTAATTCAAGCATATTTATATACATATATAATATTGCATTATTTGTATTAAAATAGTATTTATCTAGGTTCCCAAATAGTTTTTTTTCTTCAAAATACTTACCTAAAATGAAATGAAAGAAAATCATTTTGCACATTTTTATGCGAAAATGGACAAGTTTTCTTGCTATTTGTTTCGCATTAAAGACATCAATATCTTACGTTTTATTTATTAAGGAGCATAGCTTATATTGTCTAGTTACAGAATAACAATACTTTTTGAAGAATACAAAAAGTTTTCAGTCATAATTTTTGGTATTACGGAACAAACCAAATTTTGAACGGCTAATATTGCTATCTCGCACGCATGGGGCGCGGCGCAAGGGTTAAACAGGGACGGCGATATTCGGAGCGATTTTTGCAAGCGAGGGTCGCCGGGCCCTTAAAAGCATTTTGAATCATACATAACTCATAACTCTCACATAAATATGAAACAATGAGTAGTAAGATATTTGGAACACTCTAGGTGCTTACAACAATATCATGATTCAAACTACGTATAAAATAAAATTGCTTCCATGTTTTTCATATCATTGTGACTACTCTAGACGCTCATATCAATTTGACGCTGACTGTACGCGCGGTAGGAAGATTCCATAAAGCTGGTTTTATTGTTACGCGTTTCGGCAGCGCTGTTGGAGTGCGCGCGTTCGGAGATGTATGGGTTTCAAGGCGCACTTGTGCAGCGCCGTTCAGTAAATGATCAGTAAACGTTAACAGCGCACTGCCCGAAGCGTCCAGCGGCGTGTCTATAAAACCAGACTGCGATGACTCGGGTGACATACGGAAAGAGGTACGAGGCGCGGGGGGTCCCGCGCGCTGTTACAATTTTGTAAGCCTAAAGAAATAAATGATTTTTTACTTTACAATACCGGTCGGCCGATGCACGCGAAACCCATGAGGGTAGCGCACAGAAATGTGAAGTGTTAAGAATGTAAAGTCCGGCCGCGAAGCAGAAAGAATTTCGTACATTGACCTGTTATTCCTGTCTGTGTCACTCCCGTGTAGGGAGTGACAGAGACACGAATAACAGGCAGGCAAATATAAATAATTGCGTCACGCTCGCACAGATATCAGCCGAGTCTGGATCTCTGGGAGTGACAGAGTCAGGAATAACAGGTCAATGTACGAAATTCTTTCTGCTTCGCGGCCGGACTCTTTAGAAATAGAATATTATGGGGAGAAACCTACAATGAATAAATAAATAATATAGAGTTATAAATAATGTTGTATGTTGTTGTTCCAGCTGTTCGCTGCGCTTCACGCACGCCAGCAGCCTGCACGACCACGCGCGCAAGTACCACGGCGGAGAGAAGCTCTCCTGCGACGAGTGCTACAAGAGCTTCATACACAAGAGCACGCTCAAGAAACATATGAAGACACATGCGAGGGAGAAATAATGTTAAATAGTGTATAGTTTACAAATGTATTGAATGTTAATAAAATTTTATCTTAGCATTATAATGCCGCCATTTTTATTTACTTCAGCTTCAACTTCTTGCTAGATGGCTCTGCGTCTGGTTTGTCACTTTTCTACCTGTGTCCAGTTCATAGAAATTTCATAGTCATGGAGGCGGAATTACAATAATAATATGAGCGGTAAAATTTGAAAAACCAATGAGATCTTTTTCCTCGAACAAAAATAATTAAACTTTGATGAAAATAAGGAAATTAAAAACATTACACATAACAATAACCAACAATATAAGGATTACATAGGTATGTAATTTGATAAAACAGTCAATTTTATCTTATTTACATCAATAAATTTATAAATGAGAAATATCAGCCCTACAGTGAGTGTCCACGTCTCAGTTCCGTAGTTGACGATAGTAGATTTAATAGGATCATGTTATAATGCCTCACAAGCTGTGCCCGCGGCTTCGCTCGCGTAGAATTCACGATTTTAGATTATTTTTTGCGCAGCATCAAAATACTTTTACTAAAATAAATATCCTAGGAGACAAGGTGAAAAAGATCATTCCAGCAGTGGCAGAAGCCCTAATGTGTGATCCCTATCTGGCTTCCAACCAGCAAAGGTCAGCAACCCATAGATAAAGATGGTAAGAAAGGTACCTAAGAAAAATGTTGGAAATTATTTCTTTGGATTTTAATATATAATCATTATAAAATATTACCTATGACGAATTTACACAATTAACTTAAAAACAAAATAAATGCTATCCTTTTGAATCGAATACCCTGTCAGAGACTTTTTAAAAAACGTAAGTTTTTAACTAGGTCCTACCAATCGAAGTTCGAAGAATCAGGTTAAAAAACGGTTTGCTTTCAAATAAAAATGTTAAAAAATAAACAATGTTTAATAACAAAATGCCATGTCTATTTGTATATCTATCACAATCACCACTAGGCGGATGGTCATATGTCGCGCGGCAAAAATACAAGATATACAATTCATTCAAAATTTCGCTCGACCGGTGACGACTCGGCCCATCCTACCTAATATGAAAGATTGCTCAGTCATCGATCATTCTTGAGTAAAGCTTTTCTACGTTACTCAAGCACAGATCGATGATTGAGTAAGCTACGGGCCCGACAACAATTTATAGGAATTTCTTCCATTCTTCGCATATATTCTACGAAGACTTTTGTTTCGAACCATAAAACGAATACCGGTCAGCGACGACGTGACTTGAGTTGCCTTCTGACACTTACCACGTTTACCTTCAGAAACAAGAGACAAGTTCTGTCTTTGTTTACCCTGATACGGGATTTCTTCATCGCTCATTGACGTGCTTGCGTCGATTTGAACGGTATTTATATGGAGAGACTGATTTTGGTTTGTGTTAGCAACAGAGGTGTCACCTTCTCCTTGGTTAGCAGACGGATTGATTGGGGTTTGCTTCTGATCGGCCTGTTTTTGGTACTGGTTAGCCAGATTCGGGCTTTGACCTTGGTTAGGCTGTGGCATGTGTAGATCTTGATACTCAGGATTGTTATTTCTTTTGCCTAGTGACGATATATGTTTGGAATATTTCTGAAGAATACCTTTTATTTGACCTTGTCTAGACTTGACATAGTCTGCCGGAGACTTTTTTGTACTTGTAGTATTGGTATAAATTTCTTCGGTTTGCACAGCTCGAGACTCACCTGTAGACGCGCTGAATTTAGTGTTCTTCTTTACTTTAACATCACTTTGATCTTGGTTACCTAGCGGTTGGTCTTGACCTTGGTTAGTAAGAACGTTGCTTTCATCTTTGGCGTTCGATGTGATCCCTTCCATTTGCTTATGATTCTTTTCATTTGTGGTTTTGGTAGTAATCTTACTTTGCTGCTTACTTTCTTTATTTTCGCATTCTTTACTTTGATCTTGAATTGGAGAATCGTTACCTACAGACTTGTCGAATTTGAGGTTTATATCTGTATTTTGAATTTGGATAGGCAGGGAGTAGTCTTCATATTGTTTAGCCAAAGACGGGTTCGGAGACTGGTCAATTGACGCACTGCTTTCGGTTTGTTTGAGGTCGTTTCTTCGACTTTGAGTTTTGGATCTAGCTAGGGACTTCTTTTCATCTTGTTTAACTAAAGACTGGATTTGAACCTGGTCAATTGACGTACTGCTTTCAGTTTTAAATTGTTTGACGTTGTTACTTCGACTTTGAGTTTTGGATCGAGCTAGGGATATCTTTTCATCTTGTGTTGCCAAAGACGGGTTCTGAGACTGGTCAATTGACGCACTGCTTTCGGTTTGTTTGAGGTCGTTTCTTCGACTTTGAGTTTTGGATCTAGCTAGGGACTTCTTTTCATTTTGTTTAACTAAAGACTGGATTTGAACCTGGTCAATTGACGAACTGCTTTCGGTTTTAAATTGTTTGACGTTGTTACTTCGACTTTGAGTTTTGGATCGAGCTAGGGATTTCTTTTCATCTTGTTTAGGCAAAGACGGGTTCTGAGACTGGTCAATTGACGTACTGCTTTCGGTTTTAGATTGTTTGAGGCTGTTACTTCGACTTTGAGTTTTGGATCTAGCTAGGGGCTTATTTTCATCTTGTTTAGCCAAAGACTGGTTCTGGCCCTGGTAAATTGACGTACTGCTTTTGGTTTGTTTGAGGTCGTTACTTCGACTTTGAGTTTTGGATCTAGCTAGGGGCTTGTTTTCATCTTGTTTAGCCAAAGACTGGTTCTGGCCCTGGTCAATTGACGTACTGCTTTTGGTTTTAAATTGTGTGAGGCTGTTACTTCGACTTTGAGTTTTGGATCTAGCTAAGGGCTTATTTTCATCTTGTTTAGCCAAAGACTGGTTCTGGCCCTGGTCAATTGACGTACTGCTTTTGGTTTGTTTGAGGTCGTTTCTTCGACTTTGAGTTTTGGATCTAGCTAGGGGCTTGTTTTCATCTTGTTTAGCCAAAGACTGGTTTTGACCCTGGTCAATTGACGTACTGCTTATGGTTTGTTTGAGGTCGTTTCTTCGACTTTGAGTTTTGGATCTAGCTAAGGGCTTATTTTCATCTTGTTTAGCCAAAGACTGGTTTTGATCCTGGCCAATTGACGTACTGCTTTCGGTTTTAAATTTTTTGAGGTTGTTACTTCGACTTTCAGTTTTGGATCTAGCTAGGGACTTCTTTTCATCTGGTTTAGCCAAAGACTGGTCTTGACCCTGGTCAATTGACGAACTGCTTTTGGTTTGTTTGAGGTCGTTACTTCGACTTTGAGTTTTGGATCTAGCTAGGGACTTCTTTTCATCTTCTTTAGCCAAAGACTGGTTTTGATCCTGGCCAATTGACGTACTGCTTTCAGTTTTAAATTGTTTGAGGTTCTTACTTCGACTTTGAGTTTTTGATCTAGCTAGGGACTTCTTTTCATCTTGTTTAGCCAAAGACAGCTTTTGATCCTGGTCAATTGACGTACTGCTTTTGGTTTGTTTGAGGTTGTTACTTCGACTTTGAGTTTTGGATTTAGCTAGGGGCTTGTTTTCATCTTGTTTAGCCAAAGACTGGTTTTGACCCTGGTCAATTGACGTACCGCTTATGGTTTGTTTGAGGTCGTTTCTTCGACTTTGAGTTTTGGATCTAACTAGGGACTTCTTTTCATCTTGTTTAGCCACAGACAGCTTTTGATCCTGGTCAATTGACGTACTGCTTTTGGTTTGTTTGAGGTTGTTACTTCGACTTTGAGTTTTGGATCTAGCTAGGGGCTTGTTTTCATCTTGTTTTGCCAAAGACTGGTTTTGACCCTGGTCAATTGACGCATAGCTTTGGGTTTGTTTGAGGTGTTTACTTTTATTTTGACTTTTGGATCTAGCCAGCGGTGAGTAGTTTTGGTCTTGGCTAGCCAGAAACATATCATCACCTTGGTTAATTGATATAATTTTCTCCTGCGTTATCTCTTCGCTTTGTCCTAGGCTAGTCAAACTCATCCTATCTTCATCAGAGTGACTTGACACTTTGATTTGAATTGGCTCCTGAATATTCTCGTAACTTTGAGCTTGGCTAGTCAGAGAGTTATCTTCATATTGGTTAATTATAGCGTTGACATCGATTTGATCCTGAATTTCTTCATTGCTTTGACCTTCGTGATGCATGTCATCTTCACCTTGATCACTTGATGCGTCGATTTGGATTTGCTCCTCCCGACTACTGTCTTCACTTTCACCTTGGCTAGCCTGAGATATATTATATTCATCTTGGTTATTTGACATTTCACCTGAGTAGCTTTGAACTTGATTAGCTTGGTACTGGTTTTGATCCATTTCACCTGAGTAGCTTTGAACTTCATCAGCTTGGTACTGGTTTTGATCCATTTCACCTGAGTAGCTTTGAACTTCATCAGCTTGGTACTGGTTTTGATCCATTTCACCTGAGTAGCTTTGAACTTGATTAGCTTGGTACTGGTTTTGATCCATTTCACCTGAGTAGCTTTGAACTTGATTAGCTTGGTACTGGTTTTGATCTTGATTAACCAGATACAGGCTTTGGTCACTGCTAAGTGGTGAGGTTTGCTTCTTTATGATCTGTCTCCTTCGCCCTTGGGTAGTCGACGGGTAGTGAGCTTTACGAAGCATATTTTGATATTTAGCTGCATCGATCAACAGTTTTACTTTCTTGAATATTAACCGTAGTCCGCAATCGTTTATTGCTCCACACCTATTGAACATGGTGTCGTCGTACTTTAGATCTTTGTTTGAGTCTATTAATTGCGTGTTTTCATTCATTGTCACTTCGGTGTATAAAAGATTGTTAAAATGCTCTACCTTCCAGTTGTACAACGCCATCTTCTTCCCATATTTATATGTCGGTAGGCATATTATTATATTAGTATTTGTTACTGTATCTAGAATCTCTTTGATTTCACGAACGCTTTCGGCGTAGTAAGATATTGATTTTGCATTGAAGTCTTTTTCCCCGATCATGACAACGCAGAAGTCGTCGACGGTGAAATCGTATATCTTCTCCCGAATTCCTCTAAATAACTGTACCGCGGTCGTAAACTCTGGTTCGACATAGTGCCGAAAATTATAATTAGTTAGGGCGAGCTCTGAAATTTCTATTGTGTTATTTTTTATTTTATTTGTGCCTATTAAACAGATACTCGGTAATTGTTTATTCGTCATTATTCTATTATTACAATTTTTCTCTTTGAATCTCAGTGCTTCCTCTTTCTGTTTTTTTCCCTCTTTCTTTTCATGGTTTATTATTGGTACTTATCACTTTTTTTGTTCTGAATTATTTTTGGTAGCTCTTTAACTTTTATTTTTGAATAGCAGATAGAGGTAGGTACATTCTTCGCTTAGAACATACCTAGCATACGACAGCATGTCTTGCAGTCGATCTGGTAAATACCGGGCTATATTATAAAATGCTATCGAATCGCTTCCGGCATACTTATCCACTCTTCACTAACTCACTAGCCTGTATGTAGGTAGTTCTAAGTGTATTTCTTAGATATTTTGGACTGTACTCTTCACCTTCTATGTAGAACTCAGTTCACCCCTTGGCATGAATTAAGTAGCTTTATAGATTTTCTTCGCACCTTAGTAGATTTTATCAATGAATATCATTTCATCTCATTGCATCTTGGTAAAAACCATAAATAAAACATTTTAATAGAGCGCTTTACGTTTAATCGTAATTTAAAAATACTATGTACTTATAACGGAAATTGTGTAAAGTAGATGGATCATTCTGTTATGAAAATTTTATAAATTTAACACTAACATTTGTTGCTATTTCACCGTAACATTTCCAAATCATCATAGAGGAGTATAATGCTTATACTGTCCTCTTTGAGAAGTAAAACTATATGGATTTGAGAGTTTATTGTGAGTCAAACTCTAATCGAAGGAGTTTTTAAGCTTCGGCCAAATCTTCATGTCGAACACGCGCGACTCTACATGTCGGACGCTAAATGGGAGCGCCAATAACGCGAAACTAGGCGTCTACTAACTTCATTTATGCGGCTAAAGCCGAACTTCTAACACTAAAAGTTACCTATGTTATGTCAATCTCATCACTACATAGTATAAAACTAAATCGCTTCCCGCTGTCTGTCTGTTCCTATGTATGCTTAGATCTTTAAAACTACACAACGGATTGCGGATGCGGTTTTTTAATAGATAGTGATTCATGAGGAGGTTTATAAACCATTTGACGTATAGATATCTTACTTGCAGTTTGGTAGTTCGACTGACAATCAAATAGTCGTATTCTAGTGCTTTATCGATTCGATTTTTTAAGACAAACGATTTTATTTATGAACAAGTTGTGCTTAAGGCGGTACCCCGAGGCACACTAGCGCCGCCACCTGTCTTATCTTATTATTCAAGACCAAGTTCGGTCTAGCGAGCCATATTCCGTCATCGAAATCAATGAGGAGGCCTATAATATATACTATATATTACGTTGAACAAAGGAAATATCAAAAATATCATTGGGAATTTTGTGGAGCCTAATAACATCATCATCCAAGCTAAGCAGAGCTTGTGTTATGGGTACTAGATGACAGGTATAAATTATATAATAACTACATAGAAATATATTTTTATTATTCATAGAAAATACCCAGAACATCCGGAACAAATATCCCGACGCGGGAATCGAACCCGCAACCTCCTGCGTCGCAGGCGGACCTTCACCAACCGCGCCACAGAGTTCGTCAAAGATGGGATAAAGAATGAAAACTAAATAATTTCTAATATAGCGTTTTAATTAGAATCAGTCTCTAAAGTAAAGTACTAAAGTAAACTATCCTATTAACCCTAGCTCACTAACCATTCGTGTATTAGCTTGTAGCGGCATTATGCTGAGACAGGGACCTTTTTGGCCCCTGTCTTATGTAACACGTATTTGTAGTACCTATCTGTATGTTTTTATCTATCTCCTTATATATTTTTTTTCTTGTATGTATTCTTTCTTATTATGTAATGTGTCGTGTAATGTGTTATGTATGGTGTCAAATAAATGTACTTATTTTCTTTCTTTCTTTCTTTCTTCTATTAGACTACGCGTACCCCGCGCATTTGTTGTTGTGGAAAGTTCCCGGCCCCTGCCGTCCCGCCCATTTCTAGTACCTTCCTTATTCGCAGAATTAGTGACCTGCCAAACACTCATTGCGGATGCACGCTGCTCTGATTGGGATACAATCGTCGCCTCACAGACTTAATTGATTTTTTATTGAAGTTTTATTTCGTAGTCTGAGAAACGAATGGTTTGTGACAACGTTACTAGAAAACATGGTTAGTGAGCTAGGGTTAAATAAAGTTATCTTACCTATCGCTAAATTTAGGTATTGACAAATGAAAATACCTTGAAGTTGTGTGAAGTTGAGTTATTATAAATAAATTATAAATAAATAAATAATGCTGGACAATCCACACAGCATTATCTAGCCCCATGGTAAGCAGAGCTTGTGTTATGGGTACTAGATAAATGATATATATAATACAATACATTACATAGATAGATATTTTTTTATTATACATAGAAAACACCCGAAACAAATATCTGCAGATCGTAAACACATTTGTTCCGAGGCGGGAATCGAACCCGCAACCTCATGCGTCGCAGGCGGACCTTCGCCCACCGCGCCACATCGGTCGTCTATTCGTCGTATTGCGATAGAGCAACAAGCTGAGTCAGCACCTTAGACCTACACACGCGCGCTATCTACTTGCTGTGAGGGCTACTTAGTACCAAATGCTACTTGTGTATAGTACTTAAAATGTTTACCTTCTCACTTTTTTTTATATTTTGTCTGTGCTACGTGTTTTCTAGACTGGACTACATCGTACCTACTCAAGGTACGATCTAGTAATTATGTTATAATTATGTGTAACTAAATTTGTTTGTGTGTTGTGTTATTGTTTAATAAATTATTTTCTTTCTTTCTTGAATTTAGGTAAAAGTACCAAAAAACCCCTTGGTACCCCTACCTAATGGTAGGCAGAAATAGTACATATAATTATAAAGCAAAGTACCTACCTAAATAAAATTTATCTACATAAATTACCTTTATTTGAATACCATGTAATTAGGTAGCAAGGGGTAGCTTACTTAAGGGTCCGGCGACTCTCGCTTGCAAAAATCGCTCCGAATATCGCTGTTCCTGTTTAACCCTTGCGCCGCGCCACATGCGTGTGCGATAGCAATATTAGCCGTTCAAAATTTGGTTTGTTGCGTAATACCAAAAATTATAATTTTCTTTGATAGGTTCTTCTACTATCTTATAACATATAAATAACTAATAGAAATATTCACAACATTATTTTGACTTATCTGTTCCTAAAGACATTAAAACGGAATATTTACCATGATTTGATTTTTGAGTTTCCAATATTTCGGCACTGTTGCATGCGCCATGAATAGATAGCTAAATTCTTTTATTGCACACTTAAAAATAAAACAAACAAGACAGGATAAAATACAAAATATGTGACAATTTGGCGGTCTTATCACTCAAGAGCGATCTCTACCAGACAACAGAGTCTGAATATTGAAAAACATAAATATTGGAAAACTCAAAAATCTAATCATGGTAAATATCCCGTTTTAAATGACTTTAGTGTTAATAACCGTGATAGTTTCAAAAGTTTTGATATTTATTCCTAACCTACCCCTTTCCCTTGGTTTCTCACACTCCAGCAAGGCTATCACATTATTTAGCACATAACGTAACTTAGGTTATCAGCGTTATTATGTAAATTGGGTAAGGTAAGTTGGGGTATGATCGGATACGGAGTGAGGGCCGTATGAACATAATTTTAGCCGAATGAAGCACTATATTTAGATTTATATAAGCTAATCAAATGTATTAGACACATAAGTTACATATATGAACATACTAGTGATTTCTTCTTCACTTCTTCCACTAGTGAACCACTAATTGAAGTGCACATTAACATTAAAATAATATTATTTGATAATAGTGAATAGTATAAAATTTGACTTGTCTAAGTGCTTATTTTGTAAGCCTAAATAAATAAATGCTATTGATTTTGATTTTGAAGCCACATTTCTTAATGTTGCCAACATTTACTACGATGTCATTCAATGGCGTCGTAAAATGTCGTCCGATAATACCACAACCCACTATCATTTTTAACTTAGGGCCTGATAAGACCTACGTGATAATCGCTACGCTACGCGGCAGCGAATAAAATCGTTCGGTTTGACGACAACAGCAAGACGCTTTTGTCGTCAAACCGAATATTTAACACATAACGTACCACTCGTTAATAAC
Source organism: Eupithecia dodoneata (assembly GCA_947044415.1). NCBI lineage: Eukaryota > Metazoa > Arthropoda > Insecta > Lepidoptera > Geometridae > Eupithecia > Eupithecia dodoneata. The sequence goes on from OX345684.1 coordinate 5,508,002, forward strand.
ATCTTAACGCGTTATTCGCATTAAATTAGTGTAATAACGCTGATAACGCGTGTTACGTTATTTGTTAAATAGCGTAGTAGCTTTGCAGATATTTCGTACTCGATTCGGCATTTCGGTATAATATTCTACAATTTAAATAGATGAGAACCTAATGCTTTAATTAATCTAGCATAGGTTGCTTAAGGTTATTAGGTTATTTAACGCATTTTTAATGAATAAAATATTATTTCTATTGTATCGCATGTACCGTGTACAAGGTTCGCAAACCCTTCGCTGCCGCTTTGGGTATCGGATGCCGCGTACCTATGTAGGTCTGAGCTGGTCTAATATTTTATATATTATGTTAGATCATCGTCCTCGGTTATTGGTTTTCTTTTGCGGCTGAAGAATTGCTTTCAGCACAATCGATGCGGCGTCCGCGTTGCTGCATCTGCAATACATTATATTTCATTAATATACACTTTTTATAAACCAATAAGAATAATATAGGACTATCTCAAGATCATTTTCCATCATCATCAGCCTATATTAGTCCACTGCTGGACATAAGCCTCCCCCAATGAGCGCCATAGCGCCCTGTCTTCGGCTTGACGCATCCAGCATCTACCTGCAGTCTTCCGGAGATCGTCATCCCACCTGGCCGGAGGGCGTCCTGTACTACGTTTGCCGAGTCGCGGTCTTCACTCAAGAACACTTTTACCCGAGCGGTTGTCGGTCTTCGCGAGATTTGGCCGGCCCACTGCCACTTCAGCTTGCTAATTCTTAGAGCTATATCGATAACTTTGGTTCTCTGTCCGATATATTCGTTACGAATTCTATCCTTCAGAGAAACTCCGAGCATAGATCTTTCCATAGCTCGCTGACTTTGACTTTGAACTGGTGGTCTAGCCCTATCGTCATTTTCCATACAATATCGAAATCATTTTCCATTAACGTCCCCCTCCCCCTCATGAAATAAAAAACAATTGGCAATAAAGCTTATCAGGGTGAAGCCTTTGGCGTCCAGCTGTGGACCATTGGACTGTTTGAGATTGGCTGTTGAGGTATAAAATTGGTTGGAAGTTTATAAGCAAGTCAGTTACTTAACAACGTTCACTAATTATAGATGAACAAATTTATAATAATTGAATAAATGAATTAATTCATATAATGAATTAATGAATTTTTATTTATTCTAAGACTTAGTTATAATTGAAGTACAATTCAATGTCATTGATTATCAATCCCGTAGAACGGTGTTTTCAATATATTAGAGAGCATCTTCAGGTGTGGTAAGGAAAGACTTACTTGGGCAGCATGCTGTTACAATCGAGCGGCGTCCACCCGGCCATCGCCTCGTGCACCAACACGTCGAGCGCGCGCTCTGCGCTCACGGCTCCGGACACCAGGCGGAGGCCCATGCTGGGAACAGACAGATAATTTACTTATTTTTACAATCTTAGGAATACTTTCAGCTAGATTAGATACAAAGAATATTTAATTTAAAGGCAAATTAGAATTTTCCACGTATAATAAGAAAAGCAGCGACTTAGAAAAGATTCACAGAAAGTAGATTTATTTTATTAAGTTAAAAAAAAGGTTAGTCAGGTTAGGTTAGTGTTATTCGGCCACATCGATAAAAATTAGGTTGAGCATACGACTCTGCATAGAATGTATTCAGGCCCTGTAAGGGTAACACGTTATTTAACATATAACGTAATGCGCGTTATCAGCGTTATTACCTTAATTTTAGCGTGAATAACGCGTGTTTATGCGCATTTTAGCGTAATTAACGTCACTGTGTCGTAATAATGTAAAATGTGCCTTAACATGTGTGCTAAATAGCGTGGTAGCCTTGCAGGCCTTAACTGACTCATCGCGACTGTGAATATTATATTTTTACCCATTGATCCTCGCCATGGTGCCATACGGCGGAGGCAGCCGCGCCGTCACCACCAGGTTGCGGCAGTAGAGCAGCCACACGCAGTCCAGCTCGCTGAATGCAGAGCCACTGACTGACTCATTGTCTATGGGCGACTGTGAAAAATAATTTATTTATTATTTATTCAAAGCATTACATCTATTTCTACAGGTATTACCTAATACAATATTGTAGTCAACATAATAATTCTCAAGCAACGAATTCAATAATCCAATATGCATGATATAGGCAAATGAGCAAAATATACATAATACAATCATCAATAAACTTATTAAAGTAATTCGATATAAATGTCCTCAAGAATAGAATAGAAAAGAATTATGATTTATTGCCTGAACTTATAACTAGGTACTTATAGATACTTCATAATATTCGAAAAGCATAACTTATATCTATAAATTATTAATTAAAAAGTAGGTAGGTACTAACGTAACATACAATTCACATATTTAAATTAATTAATAACTAACATACAGACTACATTCTCAGGCAATGGGAGTGAGCTCAGCATAATGCCGACAAGCTTAAAAAACACGTTCGGCAAGAAAAGTAATTAAATACAATAGTGAGCAAAATAAACTCAATTGTCATTAGTAGCCACAGACTACTCAGGGATACTCAGTAGCCTAATATAATAATTATAAAATAAAAATATCCTTGACAGACCGAAGAAAATAAACTTCAGTATCCTATTTTAAAACTTTCAAATAACATAACAAAATTCAAATTTCATTAATATTAATGCGCTAAACGTTAATATTACCCCGCTCAGTAACTAAGTAATAAATGAACAGTGGGGCTACATATCATGCTATTTAACACATAACATAACGCGCGTTATCAGCGTTATTACGCTAATTTTAGCGCGGATAACCTATGTTCAGGCGCATTTTAACGCGAATAACGCCTTCTCACCAGTTATTCGCGTTACGTTATGTGTTAAATAGCATGGTAGCCCCACAGGTTGTCGTGGACTCACTTGACTGTCACTGTCACTGAATGACTGTAGATAGTGCAGCGCATGCGCGTTGTCGGCGTGCCGCGCCAGGTTCGGCGACGGAGCGGCGGCGGCGGCGGCGTCGCGGGACGATATCTGGTTTATTATGTTCCTGAGAAGCATAAAGCTTGATTCATCATTTCGTTTATTTTCATACTTCATACCAATAAAAAAATCACAATCATAATATAAATGACTCGTCAAAACACGTAGTGCAAATACAATTCAAATAACTTCTTTTTTTGCACACCAAGATACAGAACAGAAATAGGCAAGTAGGTACAGATAAATATTAGTTGTACTTACAACGGCGGCAGTCCATTATTTCCGATCTTAAAAATTACAGTTTTGATGTAGGTAGCTAATTATTCTGTGCTTTTTTATATTGATGTCAGCGATGTGATTTTATCGTTAACATTTAACGTGCTAGAAGATACAGCAAGGCTACCACGCTATTTAGCACATAACGTAACGAACGTTATCAGCGTTAGTAGGTACGTTAATTTCAGCGCGAATAACGCATGTAAAGGCGCATTTTAACGTGAATAAGTCGTGAAAAGGCGTTGTATGTTAAATAGCGTAATAGCCTAGCAGTTTATGTAATACTTAGCGGTACTACTATTTAAGGCTTTTGCCACCCTTAGGGAACGTACGCATCTTACGTAACCCATTTTTCCTGTTTTTTTTAAATAAAGGCGCATTTTAGCTTGAATAACTCGTTATAAGGCGTTATAGCGCCGTTGCCATGCAGGTAATATAAAAATTCGCGCGTTAAACTGACAGCGACGACCTCTGTGGTCCGTCTGCGATGCAGGAGGTTGCGGGTTCGATTCCCGCTTCGGGACAATTGTGTGTACAATCTGCAGACATTCGTTCCAGGTGTTCTGGTTATTATTTATGTATAATAAAAAATATCTATCTATGTATGTAATGTATTGTATTAAGTACACATACAGACATCTGTAGTACCCACACTAGATATTATAAGTTATAACTTATGACACAAGATAACACAAGCACTGCTTAGCTTGGGTCTTGATGATGCTGTGTGGATTTTCCAGCATTATTTATTTATTAACTTGCTATATTCTAGTTACCGTGCGTTCTTGTAAGCCCGCCCGAGGTGCAAGGCGGCGCGTGCGGTGCTCATCACGCCCTCTAGCGCGCGCTCGAAGAAACTGGAACTGTCGCGCACTCGCACACTGGAATATATAATATAAGGTATATTTTAAAATCTTTTACCCAATCTTAGAGTTTCTAACTTAACATATCAAAGGTATTGACGGTTTCCACGCACAATAAATGTGAAATCTAAGCTTAGTACGCCTTATGTTTTTCGAGTGTTTCTATGAGATTGGCGGACCCTTTATTTTTTGGAAACTCTTTCTTCCTAATTACTTAGTGAGGTTTCATTGTTTGTATATGAAATGAAAGTTTATTTCTTTAGGCTTACAAATAAGCACTTAGACAAGTCATATTTTATACTATCCATTATTATTGATGTTCACTTCAATTTTTTGTCCACCAGTGGAAGAAGTGAGAAGAAACCACTAGTATGTTCATAACTTATGAGTCTAGTACATATGATTTGCTTATCTGTAAGTTGTTAGATTTTGAGTTGGAGCAAAACTCGTTACAAGCTTTTTTATCTTCTAGATAATCAGATATTTTGTAATAAGCCTTTTTACAAAGAATATGCTTCACAATTTTTAAAATTTATATATTGATAATTTTTGCAACTCACTTGGAGTTTTGTTGTAGAAGCGTATACATTGCCCTTTAAAAGATGCACTTATCTTATGTACTACATAAGATAAGTGCACTAAAACACATAAACTCGCTGTTCCCACGACTAGACTACATAATATGTAGTCTAGTCGTGGGAACAGCGAGTTTATTCTCATTTCTAGAGGTAGTATTTACAATATGTATATCGCTTTTTTTAGTGTTACAATTTTTTTAGTATACAAATTATTATTCAATAATGAGTGTAATTGGCAGTTAAGATTCTGAACAAAATAAATGACTATTTTCCTCATAGCATACTAAGTAATTTCAGTGAATTTAAGGGCCCGGAGACCCTCGCTTGCAAAAATCGCTCCGAATATCGCTGTCCCTGTTTAACCTTTGCGCCGCGCCCCATGCGTGCGCGATAGCAATATTAGCTGTTCAAAATTTGGTTTGTTCCGTACAAAAAGTTTTTGTATTTGAAAACAAAAGTTTGTTTTTGAAAACTTTTTGTATTCTTCACAAAGTATTGTTATTCTGTAACGAGACAGTATAAGCTATGTTCCTTAATAAATAACACGTAAGATATTGATGTTTTGAATACGAAACAAATAGCAAGAAAACTTGTCCATTTTCGCATAAAAATGTGCAAAATGCGATTGGCTTTCATTTAATTTTAGGTAAGTATTTTGAAAAATACTATTCAAATACAAATAATACAATATTATAGTGGAAATATGCTTGAATTGGAAATCATTTTGGTATTACGTTTGTATGAAGAATTCGTCCCTCCGGAGGCCTCTTAATTTATTTACCAATGGTATTTGTTGTTGTAGCGGCAACAGAAAGACATCATCTGTGAAAATTTCAACTGTCCAACTATCATGGTTCATGAGATACAGCCTGGTGACAGACGGACGGACACCGGAGTCTTATTAATAGTGTCCCGTTTTACCCTTTGGGTATAAAACCTAAAAAGTTAATAAATGGGGTGGGGATCGAGTCGGGTTTTATATTGTAATAATTGATAAAACATGTAAGATAAAAGTCTTGGGAAGAAGCTATAACTATACGAGTATTAAAATAACTTACGGTGAAGCGTTGTGTATCTCCGTCTGCTTCGCCTCCACTCTCGCGGGCTCCATGAAGAGAGCGTTGAACGCGAACACGTTGGGGTCCTTCAGCATCTTGCTGCGAGCGCTTTCCTGGTATAAAATCATAGATGTTAGTTTGCGTAGACCGGAACGTAATAAAAAAGGGCAAAAGCGAATGACGTTTCTTGCCGAAAACCATAGACAAAGCGCGGCACGTGAAGGTTATTTGTCTACCAATCGAACTTTGCTATCGTTTGAGCCAGACGATTGTAGAATTCGAATCGCTTCATAGCGAATGCCGGTTGGCTAAACCCCTGGAAGATATACCAGAGACAGTTGGGACAAACAGACAAAAACAGAGTCTTTTAGTGAAAATGAGGGTAGATCGGTATATCTGCTCATAAAAACGAACTCGCAGTGCCTTCAGATATTCCGTGATCATGGCGCATGAAACTGTGCCGACATATTGGAAAACTTAAAAATCAAATCATAGTAAATATCCCGTTTTAAATGACTTTAGAGTCTTTTAGGTTTAACACGTGTGTGTGTGTCGGTCTACGTCAACGTTTCGTTACCACGCTATTTAACAAATAACATAACTTAACAGCGTTATTAGCTGATTACGCTGATAACGCGCGTCACGTTGTGCTAAATAGCGTGGTAGCCTTGCTGGGGGTGCTATAGGTTTTACATGTGTTTGTGTGTCGGTTTATGGCGTAGTTTCTATCGTGCATGACAAATAAAAAGATCCCAAAAACCTGGATATTTTTTGTATATGTGTACAAACTACGAAGGGGTTACAAAGTACGGACTCGTTAATGCTGTCCTGTTGGGATGAATATCGAAAGTGTTCTCATAAATAAATATATAATGCTGGACAATTCACACAGCATTATCTAGCCCCATGGTAAGCAGAGCTTGTGTTATGGGTACTAGATAACTGATATACATAATACAATACATTACATAGATAGATATTTTTTATTATACATAGAAAACGACCAGAACACCCGGAACAAATATCTGCAGATCGTACACACAATTGTTTCGAGGCGGGAATCGAACCCGCAATCTCCTGCGTTGCAGGCGGACCTTCGCCCACCGCGCCACATCGGTCGTCTCATATCAGTTATGTTTGATTTACTTACTCAGTTTATTGAATTCAATTCAAATCTTTATTTTCAGAAAAAAAACTAACAGAATTAACACGTATAAATCACATAGGTACAGAAAAATTCTTAACGAAGAAAGGGAATCCATCTAATAATATGGAGGGATAATAATAAATAAATTAGAATTACATAAATAAAAAATAATAGGGAATCAAAATAATAATTAATTCTTACCTGACTGTCCCAAGCCATGGCTTGGATATTATGCAGCAGCATAGCATCCAACGTAAGAATACCGAGCGACACTAAATCCGTACTATTAGTCAATATAACTCTTCTACTGCTATTGCCACTCGTATAGTTCTCTCCCAAGTATATATCTCTCAACTTATTCATTATTATAGACACGTTTCCTTCCAACAAACTCTCGTTAAGCGCTTTCAAAATTTGACTGAAGTCTGTTTTCGTATCAGCTTTTGCAGTGTTATTGGTTTTTGTATCAAAATCTGGGTCGTTTGTTACCCAATCGTGTAGTTCCTGTACTTTTTCTATTAAATAGTTTGTCATACTATTGCTTTCCATATAATCATCGTATAAATTAACATCGTTATAGTATTCCTCATAATCTTTGTTATTAAGGTTGTTTATGTAACTCTCTGGGAGCTTTAGATCTTTAGCCATGGGTAATAGAGGTTTGAATTCGGGGAGTTTGAAGTCGTTAATGTTTTGATTGATATCGTTAGGTATAGCTTTGAATTCTGTAGTTTTAAGACTGTCTGGTTGTTTGGCTTTGTCTTTCTTCTCGATTTTTCTATCAGCGTGGTCTATATGATCGTGTAGAGGGTGTATTTGAGGCTTGCTAAGGAGATTTTTGTTTCTGTCTCGGTTCGCGACGATGTTCTTGAAGAGGGATAGTTTCTCGAGTATAGCTAGATCTGCTATTTCTTTGAGGTTTTCTGATACTTTTGTTTGTTGTGGATTATTTGCGAAGACTGATTCCTGGAATGATAATAAATAAGTGTTATATAGAAAGTTATCTAAAATAAAAGGTGAATTGTCAACTTCACTGTCGAAGGTACTTATAGAATTGCTGACGGAAAATTACGAGACGAGATTTGGAACAATTTCACATATTTTTACTATAGTAAATAAATAATGCGTTATCTAGCCCCAAGCTAAGCAGAGCTTGTGTTACGGGTACTACATAACAGATATATATTATACAATACAATACATACATAGATATATATTTTTTATTATAACATTGATAACGACCAGAACAATTATCTGCAGATCGTACACACAATTGTTCCGAGGCGGGAATCGAACCCGCAACCTCCAGCGTCGCAGGCGGACCTTCGTCCGCCGCGCCACAGAGATCGTCGTTATCGTACCAATACACATACCCACACAACACGTACGTTATTGAAGTGAACGGTAGAACACGCCAAGTTTTCTAAAAGTTGTTTGACTCTATGCGTAAAAATACGAGTATACAACAAATTACCAAATGAAATCAAATTATGAAATAATTATTTATATAAAATCAAATTGCGTAGGTGGCTGAATGACATGAATTTTTATGACATCAATGAGTTTTTAAATGTTCGATAATAAATAATAATACCTAATTTAATTAGTCATAATTATTGCATGCTATAATATAGTGAGACATGAGTGCATTACTTAGAACTAAACAACCTTTACACCATGTTTGACGTAATAATATATTTGAATCTTTGAAAACAATTTTGATAATAATGAATAGTAGATATCAAATTTGACTTGTCTAAGTGCTTCTTTTGTAAGCCTCAAGAAAATAAAAACTTTTGAATTTTAATGACCAATACGCAAACAAATCAAATAAAACAATGAGTATAGACTTACCGGAGAGTAGAGTTGCGTGTACTCCGTGGTGGTCCAGCGTGTGAGCGCGAGCGTGGCCACGACCAGCGCCGCGCTGACGGCGAGGCACGAGGCGCTGGCCACCACCCACACGCGCAGAGGCACCTGGAACCACACTTATACTTCACTACATAGTATAAAACAAAGTCGCTTCCCGCTGTCTGCCTGTCCCTTTGTACATGCTTAGATCTTTAAAACTACGCAACGGATTGCGGATGCGGTTTTTTTTATAGATACAGTGATTCAAGGGGAAGGTTTTTTTAAACCATTTGACACTTAGATTTCCACGGGGGCGAAGCCGCGGCGGGGCGCAAAACCAGAGGAGGCTCAAACAATACAACAAACGTGATTTTTTTATTTCGATATTGATAACGGCAACAGGTAGACGCCTGAAAGTCCCATGCGGACATCATCGACGCTAAGCAGATATTGTGTTGTAGGACACACAATCCTGCAGATTTTGCGAGGAGGCGGATGAAACGCCCCTCCATCTGCTTGTTGAGTGTGGAGCACTGATGCACAAACGCAACATCCATCTGGGCAAGCATCTGCATAGCCCAGACGAGCTGCGAGACATCACCCCGAAGAAAATCCTACAGTTCCTAGCAGCTGCAAGGGCTAGTGGCGAACTATGAACGCTATGGCTTCGGGGCTGAACGTACAAAGTGGCGATCACAATAGGCCTATCATGGCCGCTGTGATACCCAAGCCACCCAAAGAAAAAAAATAGGGACTTTATCTTACAGTAGGTTTGCTCGGTATCCGGTCAGACACGGGCCGCGGCGGTAGAGGGCGTCTCGCTCGCTCCACGCTCGGCGTCACTCGGCTCGTGCTCGGCCCGCCTCGGGCCCATTCGGACATCGTCGGCGCTCGGCTATCCGAGCGGGACGGCGACGCTTTCGACTCGTATTCGTAGTGAAACATTTAGGCCTGAAAATATTGAAATAAAATGGTTAGGATACGCTATGGATCAGTTGAGATTGTTTGTAACAGTCTGCAGTACCTGATGGTTGAAGTACTTTAACCATGACGTTAAAATCCATGATGGATCATCATCATCAGCCTCTGCTGGACATAGGCCTCCCCCAATGAGCGCCATAGCGCCCTGTCTTCAGCTTACTGCATCCAGCATCTACCTGCAGTCTTTCGCAGGTAGTGTAGGACGCCCTCCGACCAGGTGGGATGACGATCCCACCTGGTCGGAGGGCGTCCTACACTACGTTCACAGAGTCGATGGATCTGTTGAGACTTGTAACATCTCTTTAAATCCAGTCTCAATCAATCAATAGTTTTCTTTCCGGCCCTGGTGGGGGCACACAGAGGGGCCTCGAGGCTTGGTCTCATTACCCCGGCGTCAACTCGAGGGGTGGCGACCCCTCGGTCCTTGGGTTTTGTGGGAATTCTGGATAAAGGTTTACAAAAAAAAAACTATAAAGAAAGGCAATGTATAAAATCACCCCTCATTTCCCGTAATTCACCAATTTGCTCGTTACGTACAGTAACTTCACGGCGGCTGCGTCCAAATTATCAATTGGTTCCTATTTTCTGGGTCGTAGCGACTCAATTGCATTGTTTACTGTATTCTCACGGTCCTGTTGTGGTACTTAAGTACTCGGGTGAGTTATGGAAACAACAATCATCATCATTTGTTAAAGTAAAACGCTGCTGTGTGGATTGTCGAGCATTATAGGATATAATAGTTTATTTGTAACTCAATAGTCAATACACAAAAACATAAAACAAACATGATTATAAAAAATAAAGGACAAAACATATTTTTGTAATAGAGTCACAAAACGGATCCATCTCAGTACGAGTTAGTTGTGCGGTGTGCTGCAATTGTAACCGACCGAGGTGGGATGACGACCTGCGAAAGACTGCAGGTAGATGCTTGATGCGGCAAGCTGAAGACAGGGCGCTATGGCCCCCATTGGGGGAGGCCTATGTCCAGCAGTGGACTGCTATAGGCTGATGATGATGATAATGTGTTGCAACCAACGCTGGTCTTCCGATAGAGCCACGTTTGTTGACGTCATTATTTATTTTTATTTATTCTATTTACTATTTGTTTGTTTTTCACCAGAGGCTTCAATTTTTATTTATTTATTTATTGAAGAAGTAGCTGTTTCCCGCGGTTTCACCCGCGTTAAATTCTAATTTCACATTTCTAAAATATAATAATAGCCTACACAATGTCACCCGGGTAGCTTCCCAACGGTAAAATGTATTTTTTTTTTCGTTTATTTGTGTCACAGTAATTATTATTGATTAATCGAAAAGCTAACTTAAACTAGTCCGTAAGCTCATTAGTCTCTAAAATATAACATTTTAATAAATTAAAAATAATGTATCTACCTCGTTAAGGCATCTGACAGTCAAGCAATTACGCGAGTGGTTAGTACACGGTGTAACATGAGGGGTGGATCATCGGTAAATGGGGGGTGGGGGACCTCAGTACCTATCGATTTAACCCCCCTGTACGTTCAGCGATATTCACTGGTTCAAAAGTTATTTGGACTTTAGTAAAATTTTAGTTAAAATCAAAATTAATCTTTAATTTCGCAATTTCAGCCAAAATATTGGGTCTGCGACCCTGTCTTTTTTTTTAAACAAGATGAATAGTGGGCCTTTAGTGCCCCTATACCAATTTGACTCTTAGATTTATAAAAAACCAAATATGAAAATTATAGCAAAATTTCTATTCAAAATCTAATATTTACATTAGCTTTATTTTTTTGTTTTCTAAAATATTACTAAAATCCAAATAACTTTTGAACCAGTGAATATCGCTGAATATACAGGGGGGTTAAATCGATAGGTACTCCACCCCCCATTTACCGATGATCCACCCCTCATGTTACACCGTGTATATACATGGATAGGACTGCGAGTTCTGGGTTCTAATGGAACATAAGAGATCTCTCTACGCGAAGACGCGACGGGACATCACGCTCTACTAACCGCTGCAGCTGTGATCTCGCATCCGGGAGGAATGTCTGATGGCTACGTAGAGAGCATAGCTTACTAACTGTTCACCTATTAAAAAAATATTGTTAAGTATTCATAATGCTATGTTGATATTTAGCTTATCATTGGTATACCACCTGCCTTTCTTAAATACAAATAATTATATCCATCCAAAAGTTGCCTGGAAGAGATCGCTTCTAAAGCGACAATGATTACCTCTGTGGCGCGGTGGGCAAAGGTCGACACGGGTGCATAGAACGCGGTTTCGATTGCTGCCGATATTTGTTTAGGGTGGTGGTCGTTTTCTAAGTATAATAAAAAATATCCCATAACACAAGCTCTGCTTAGCTTGGGGCTAGATGATGCTTTGTGGATTGTCCAGCATTATTTATTGTGGATGGCCCAATCCGAAACCAAGATAATGACACACTTTTTTTGCGCCAACGGATTTATTTGCGGTAGAACACATTTCACATGGAATTTGGCTGGAGTACTAGATAGGTATCTTGAGAACCTGATTCTCTTAGGTCTCGCGAAGTGAACTGCGAATTCTCTAACGGTTAAACACCGCTGTTACTGTATGATGGGCATTATCTAGACAAGCAGGTCATCTTCTAAATGGACGCTAAATGACCTAACTGTACCCGGTGCGAAGAGGTCAAGAGTAAGTAGGTTAACTAATGCTTTTAGAATAAATAAATAAATAAATTGCTGGACAATCCACACAGCATTATCTAGCCCCATGGTAAGCAGAGCTTGTGTTATGGGTACTACCTCTAGATAACTGATATACATAATACAATACATTACATAGATAGATATTTTTTATTATACATAGAAAACGACCAGAACACCCGGAACAGATATCTGCAGATCGTACACACAATTGTTCCGAGGCGGGAATCGAACCCGCAACCTCCTGCGTCGCAGGCGGACCTTCGCCCACCGCGCCACATCGGTCGTCATAAATAATGCTGGACAATCCACACAGCATCACCTAGCCCACAAGCAGAGCTTGTGTTATGGGTACTAGATTAATGATATACTTTTTTAATTTTTTTTATTATCTTGGGTCAGCGGCCATGTTAGGCCTGTAGTGATCGCCACTTAAACGTTCAGCCCCGAAGCTGTAGCGTTCATAGTTCGCCACTAGCCCTTGCAGCTGCTAGGAACTGTAGGATTTTCTTCGGGGTGATGTCTTTCAGCTCGTCTGGGCTATGCAAATGCTTGCCCAGATGGATGCTGCGTTTGTGCATCAGTGCTCCACACTCACCTAGCAGATGGAGGGGCGTTTCATCCACCTCCTCGCAGAATCTGCAGGATTGTGTGTCGCTTAGCCCTAGTTTGAACATGTGCTTGTTAAGGCGACAGTGTCCAGTTAGGGCTCTTGTCATGATGCGAAACTGATATACTTACATTACACACCTACATAGATAGTTTTTTTATTATATATAGATAACGACCAGAACACCCAGAATCTGCAGATCGTACACACATTTGTCCCGAGGCGGGAATTGAACCCCCAACCTCCTGCGTCGTAGGCAGACCTTCGCCCACCGCGCCACAGAGATCGTCAATCAAATATCTTTTATGTGAACAAAGGCATTTACGAATTATCGGTCAATGTCAAAATTAAAAAGAAAAAATACTTTTAACACATTCAAAGCCCAGCCTCAGCGGTATCTGGCAGGGATGGGCTACCTAACCTAACCTAACGCCATTATTTTAGCAGACATGCGAGTCATGGGCATTGGAAGTGTTAATCGCTAATAGGAATAGCATCACTTTTTTATCTGAAAGAATCAGCTTGAGAACGATTTGTTAGTTCTAAGTCCTCAAGCATTTCTCTTTTCTAGTTCTAACTTGTACTTTCTTATCTATACTAATATTATAAACAGGAAAGGTTTGATTTTTTGTTTGTTTGTTTGTTTTTATTGAATAGGCTCCGAAACTACTGGACCGATTCGAAAAATTCTTTATAAAATGAAGTACGATATATATTTTTATAATCTTTACTAATATTATAAAGAGGAAAGATTTGATTGTTTGTTTTTCTTGAATAGGCTCCGAAACTACTGGACCGATTTGAGAAATTCGTTCACCGTTGGGGACACACTATCCCCGGTGAACAAAGGCTATATAAAAATTAAGAAATGTGAAGTTTGAATTTAACGCGGGTGAAACCGCGGGGAACAGCTAGTTTTGCAATAATTATTAAATAATTACAAAACGTGTGTTAATAAAGATTCGGATAGGTATTTTTACCAAATATATAAAAGCACAGAATAACCGATAGTTACTATACAATACAATACAATATACCTCATTGTACACCAGTTACATAGGTCACGCAGTTGAGGTACATATTGTATGTGACACAATGTGTTTGCATTTTAAATGGGCCAGGAATTTTTATACAACTACTAGTTTCTGTTCGCGGCTTCGCACGCATTGTTTCCATGGAAACGTCTAGATGTTATTTGTATTGACGACCTCTGTGTCGCGGACGTAGGTCCGCCTGCGACGCGGTTGCGGTTCATTCTCGCCTCGGGACAAATATTTGTAAATTGCCCTCTGGTACGTTCTCTTATGATATCCACGGGAAACTCAAACTGTTTTATTTCTTTAGGCTTACAAAATAAGCACTTGGACAAGTCATACTTTATACTATTTGAGCTGAATGTAGGGGTCTATTCTTACGACGATCGCTACGGCCAAGAGGGAACCTAACTTTCTAACTTTCTTGAGAATATAATATAGCCTATGTTCACCGGGGATAGTGTAGCTTCCCAACGGTGAAATGATTTTTCAAATCGGTCCAGTAGTTTCAGAGCCTATTCATTACAAACAAACAAAAAATCAAACCTTTCCTCTTTATAATATTAGTATAGACTAGCTGCGCCTCGCCGCTTCGCCCGCGTGGAAATCTATGTGCCAAATAGTTTATAAACCTTCCTCTTGAATCACTCTATCTATTGCTGAAAACATGAAATCCGTTGAGTAGTTTCAAAAATCTATGCAAACAGACAGCAGAAGCGACTTCATTTTAAACCATGTAAAGATTCCAAATAAATACACTTCTAAACGACTGAAGAAATCGTAGATACATTTTGCAAGCATAGATTGTAGGATTACGAAAGGCCATACATAGTCCACTTTATTCAAGAAAGAGCGTGCAAAGCCGTGGTCGTAAACTAGAATATATAAAACTAGCTGTTCCCCGCGGTTTCACCCGCGTTAAACTCGAATTTCACGAGTAGGTGATTTTTTTACACCTTGGGTTACATTATTGGAGATTAGTACGAATCCCTAACTTTTTTGAAAATATAATATAGCCCATGTTCATTGTTCACCGGGGATAGTGTAGCTTCCCAACGGTGAAAGAATTTTTCAATTCGGTCCAATAGTTTCGGAGCCTATTCATTACAAACAAACAAACAAGAAATCAAACCTTTCCTCTTTATAACATTAGTATAGATATTACACCACGCTATATTTTCTAGACAACTTCGCAACATCATTTCTTAAGTCGAGTAACACATTTTTTACGGAAATGTAAACCGATTAGTCTCAGCTATACCATACCTTTTACTTGACGTAACAAACTAGAAGCCTTTGACAACCTCGTGGCGTGGTGGGCGAAGGCCCGCCTGCGAAGGAGGTTGCGGGTTCGATTCCCGCTTCCAGACAAATGTTTGTACGATCTGCCGATGTGGCACGGTAGCGTAGGTCCGCCTGCGACGCAGGAGGTTGCGATTCCCGCCTCGGAACAATTGTGTGCACGATCTGCAGATATTTGTTCCGGGTGTTCTGGTCGTTTTCTATGTATAATAAAAAAATATCTTTCTATGTAATGTATTGTATTATGTATATCAGTTATCTAGTACCCATAACACAAGCTCTGCTTACCATGGGGCTAGGTAATGCTGTGTGGATTGTCCAGCATTTATTTATTTAAGACTAGCTGCGCCTCGCGGTTTCACCCGCGTGGTGATAGATATTTTGGATAATATACTATATATCTTTATGAATTGTGTAACCTATGTGTTATTCTGAAATGTAAGCTATATTATTGTGAAGTTTCATTAAAATCCATCCATCCATACTTAAAAACTTTGACGTCTATAATATTAGTATGATGACCTCTGTGGTGTAGGTGTTAGACTTTGACAAATTAAATTATACATAGAAACGCGTGCGAAACCGCGGGTAGAAACTAGTTATGTTTATTTTTCTTACACGTATGTATAAAGGCAGGTTAGGAAGGTATTGGTTTCCTCAATGCTCAGTAATTTGTATTGTTGATGGCTATATATTGTCATGGTCATGTATAGGAGATGTCTATGACAATATTGTTTACCTTCATTAAGTGGGTATGAATTAGATTAGGTTTCAAATATTTGATTACTAGCTTCGCCCCGCGGTTTCATCCGCGTGTTGATAGATATTTTGGATAATACCTATAAAATATATCTTTATGAATTGTAGCCTATGTGTTATTCTGATATGTAAGCTATATTATTGTGAAGTTTCAACAGAATCCATTCAGTAGTTTTTGCGTGAAAGAGCAACAAATATCCTCACAAGCTTTCGCGTTTCTAATATTAGTAGAATATATATATATATATATATATAATTAGTAGGATTCGATTAAAATTGGTATTTATCGCATATTTTATTTGACGTTTCTTATGCAAGTAAGTTTTTACCTGTCCATGTCTTGTATTGTAACTATTAGTAAGGTTTTAGTGAAATACGTAAATAATATACGCTATGGCGCTGGGAAGGCCTATGTCCAACAGTGGACTATAATAGGTGATGAGTGAAATACGTTTCTTATTAAATTATCTTATAACTGACGAAAAACAAAAGAAACCCGGTTCTATTATACGTTTGGTTGATGTGTTTTCTATGTGTGTTCGTCGATTTCTCCGTCAATTATGCACCGATTTTAAAATTCTTTCTCTATTGTATGGAAAATTATCTAAATTCGTATTTGTCGCAAAAAACTATAATAAAAACTAAACTTGTACTAAGGAATTTGAGGACAGAATTGTTTTTGAAAACAAACAAACTATTTAATTTTAATTGTATAGTTCTAAGCAGTTATTTTTATTTCTAGGAGCCTTATTGAACACTAGAATAATATTTAGCTGTCTTATCCAAATTCGTTTCCACTATTTCTAAGCCCGTGAGAGATTCCCAATATCCTATTCAATAGATGGTCTCTCATATTGAACAAAAACATTTTCCAAACAATGTTGGATTATTGTCGCTTAGATCTATGCGTTCTCCGTCTGTCAAATTGATTTATATTTTCGGCATAATTAATCGTACAAATGCAAATAAGATGTACCTATAAACTTACGTCAATAAAGTATCACCAAGATAAATAAAAGAATCCAGATTTAATAAAAACAATCACAAATAACGAGCAACACCACAACACTGGCCTCCTTTTACAAAATCCGAATTCGCGATCACAATAAAAACTTTTTCGTTTTGAATTCAGAAAGAGGTAGAATGTATGTCAGTCGACCAAAGAGTTTTTATTAGCTCATGTCATTTTACCGCGTGCACCGTTTCGCGCGGTATTTGCTTGACTAACTAAAGAACCAAAGAGTACAGTTACTTGGCGGAGATAGGTACCTTTTGGACAGTCGTCGCTAAATAGGGAAAGCAATGTCAACAAACTATCCAAGTAGGTGCTTATTACTATGAGCGACTGCAACTTTGCTTGCGATGTATTAAAGAAATATTGGGAGAGGTTAATATCTACAAAAAACGATAAAATATTATCTAAATCGGTTTGATGTTTAGGTGTACGGGGTTAGTACGGGAATAATATAATTTGTAGGTAAGTAGGTACTATGTTGAACAATTGTCATTAACAAAGAATTATCAATCATCCCGTGCTAGACAAGAAGGTCGAAGGCGTTGTCGTGTAGGTATTACAACTGCTTTCGAGGAAGATTTCCTCCAACAATCACGATCGTCTGAAGCGATGGCCTAGTTTTCCAAGTCGATGTCAAAGGATAACAGTCTCGTTTAACACTATCTGTGATATGTAGCTTCGGGCGGGCGTCCAACTGGACGTTTCGCGTCCGCAATTTGTCCAAGGAGGCTTTGCCTCGACAAACAAAAAGGCTTCATCTGCTGCACAAGCTCCACCGGAGACGCCTCTGCTTTAAAATTTGAGAATACATTTTTAATATTTAAGAAAACATTTTTAAAAACAATTTATAAGCATTTAGGAACAAAGAGCTTGGGAAGACAAATAAGGTCTATTTCGACCGTCCACAATGGAAGAAGTGAAAAAGAAACCATTAGTAAATTCTATATAAATATATATATATATACCTTAATGTCTAATACATATTGTTTTGCTTATTTAAATCTGAATATAATGCGATTTTAGATACATGTCAAAAGCACAACATTGAATTTCTTACATAGATTGTCGGTGCGGAACCGAGCGGCACCTGGCCAAGCATTAACATCATTGATGTGATTATTATTTATGGAGTAGAAAGCCTTCTTGATAAGATTTTGTTTTATATTATGTTAATTTACGAATAGGGAGCTCAGTTCTTCAGATGGAAGCTATATAAATGATTTACCAACGTTACGTAATCTCAATTCAATTATGGATTTGTAACTTGTTCTTGTTTCTTGTATTTCTATCGTTAACATCACACTTTTTCAAAAAGGTGTTCGAATAACTATCATCATTATCATCAGCCTATAGCAGTCCACTGCTGGACATAGGCCTCCCCCAATGAGCGCCATAGCGCCCTGTCTTCAGCTTGCCGCATCCAGCATCTACCTGCAGTCTTTCACAGGTCGTCATCCCACCTGGTCGGAGGGTCCTACACTACGTTTACCGAGTCGTGGTCTCCACAAAAGAACACGTTTGCCCCAGCGAATAACTATCAATAACATCTAATTGCACCGATAACGTTATTGGTTCGTTAGCGTTAGCAGCTAATTAGTGAAATAACGAGTCACCGTTGCCAGTGAGTCGACGAGCGCTGGCGGCATGGGTGTTGTGAATTGCTTTTATTTTTTTAGTTTATTTATTTTTGTTTACGGTGGATATCCTCCGGTAAGTTTTGGTAAATAAAATTATTTAAAATTAGAAATACGAGAATAAAATTACTAGGTAATTTAAACTCGCTGTTCCCACAACTAGACTACATAAGATAAGTGTATCTTTTAAAGGGCAATGTATACGCTTCTACAACAAAACTCCAAGTGAGTTGCAAAAATTATCAATAAATAAATTAAAAACAAAATGTGAAACATATTCTTTGTAAAAAAGCTTATTACAAAATCAGATTATCTAGAAGATAAAAAAGCTTGGAACGAGTTTTGCTCCAACTCAAAATCTACCAACTTACAGATAAGCAAATCTATGTACTAGACACATAAGTTATAAACATACAAGTGGTTTGTTCTCACTTCTTCCACTGGTGGACAAAAAATTGAAGTAAACATCAAAATAATGTTATTATAATAATGAATAGTATAAAATATGACTTGTCTAAGTGCTTATTTGTAAGCCTAAAGAAATAAGCTTTCATTTCATTTCATTTCATTTCATTTCATAGGGGGAATATAATTACTTGCATCTTCATACAAGATTATTTTATTTTATCTTATTACTAGCTGCGCCCCGCGGCTTCGCCCCCGTGGAAATCGATGTGTCAAAAGGTTTCATTAAATAATAACGAGTATCCTATGTTAGACTCCTGGTTCTAAGCTATCTCCTTACCAATTTTCAGTCAAATCGGTTCAGCCGTTCTTGAGTTGTAAATAGTGCAACTAACGCGACTTTCTTTCATATACATTATATATGTAGATTAAGTTGAATAAAGGAAATACCTTAATATTTCATTGGGGGATTTTGTGATACCTACCTATTATAAGATTTTTCAAGTGTCTCATCATCATCATCATCATCCTATGTTAGTCCACTGCTGGACATCTTCTTCTTCTTCTTTGTCGTTGTCTTCATTCCTGAAGGTCGTGCCCGTCCTGGAAGGCTTTTACGGTGACGCTGATGAATTGCTTCCACACCACTCTGTCTTCGGCCTGTCTCAGGGCTGCAGGCAAAATGAGTCCCGTTAGGGTTGGTGACCGTTCTCTTGGTCTGCTGGACATATGCCTCCCCTAATGAGCGCCCTAGTTTCAAGTGTCTCTAATAGTTTATTTAGGCAGTCTAAAACCATCTCATTTCGTGCGTAACAATCGACCCATGGACTCAGCCCATGGACGTCGTAAGAGTTTCAGTTTAATGATTCTGTGCAGTCTGACTGAGTCGCTGGTTGGTAAATCAACACTTTGACTGCTGAAATCACACGGTATGTGTTTTCTACAAGTGACTAATATGCGTAAATCCACACTAGCGCAGCGGCTGAGAAAACACAGATCTTTGTGACTCAGCACAGCCGTAATATTTTACGAACGAAACGCATGTGCGGCGCAACATAACCGCTGTGTAGAGCGGCAGCACGAATTTTTTAGGTTAAAAAAAAGATCGCAGTCGTCGAAAAACATCGCAGTCAAAGTGTTAAAACGGGATATTTACCATGATTTGATTCTTGGTAGTGGTAAACTTCGTAGCAAAAGACAGAAAATGAGAGTAGATCGGTATGTCTGCCCATAAAAACCTACTCGCAGTGCCTTCAGTTTTTCCGTGATCATGGCGCATGAAACTGTGCCGAAATATTGGAAAACTCAAATATTAAATCATGGTAAATATCCCGTTTTACATGAGTTTACCATTAGTGCAATCGCCATATCGCCAATGCTCCATGGAGGGAGGCACGTTGTGCCATGGAAGTATGCGTGCTTGATTCTGAGTAGTTAACAGACTGTGTGCTAACCTCTGTGGCGCGGTGGGCGAAGCGCCTGTGACGATCGATTTCTGCCTCGGGACAATTGTGTGTACGATCTGTTCGTCTGGGTTTTCTGGTCGTTATTTATGTATAATAAAAAATATCGATCTATGTAATATATTGTATTAAGTATATCAGTCATCTAGTACCCATAACACAAGCTCTGCTTAGCTTGGGGCTAGGTGATGCTGTGTGGATTGTCCAGCATTGTTTATTTATTTATTGTGTTTTAACAGGTCGGAGATGAGGTGCAGGCAGGGAGTGTGCTCCTGCCAGCGTCCAGAAGAGGACGCTACCTTGCTAACATCGTCAGGAGACAAGCGGTGGTATGTACATCTACTAGAATTATTGAATGAATGAATAGAACGAATGAATTAATTGAATGAATTAATGAATTGAATAAATGAATGAATTGAACGAATGAATTAATGTTTATTTGTTATAAGGCTTACACAGAACATAATAAACTTAAACGAATAAAACGAAAAACTTAAAAAAGAAAACTTCGAGAGTCCTCATCGATTACGATGACGGTGAACCTAGATATCACGGATGGTCTGACCCATGTGTGGCTCGCGTGATTGAACTTGGTCTTAACTACCCTATGACATGTGTGGCAGGTGACTTGGCCTAAAGAGTTAAAGGTGTATGTGTAGGGCTTGTGCTTAGGGGTATGTACTAGATGGTCTTCTACCAGTTGATGAATTATCACAAACGAGTCAAAACAGATTGTAAGATAGAATAGTCTGGTTCGATTTCTGGCCAGGAATAGATGATTGTGTGACCTACAAATACTTTGTTCTTGTGTTTTTTGTTAGACTTTCATTGCACATTTGTGGGAGCTGCGGTGCTGCCCCCACAGGTCGCATCGCAGAGACAGTGTAAAGGATATATATATTAATAAATTCATTGCCGCATCGCTGCGCAAACGCAAATTTTGGTGCATAAGTACTTTCGAGTGGTATCAATTCATTTTTATTATTTCCCTCAGGACGGTACAGGGATCAAGTTCAACAAAGACGCTGATCGGGTAAGTTTTTTATAAAGGAAAGTATAAATTATTACTACGTATACGTCCTTAAGTTACAGCAGTTGTCAGAGCTACCAAGGTGCCTGAAATGATAACTCTAACGATGATAGTTCGCAACTGGTTTATTATATTGATTTAGGTAAACATGAATATGGAACATAGTAATCACGTATAATAATAAGGACCACGTACGGCATTGCTGAGCTAGAACTGTCGGAAGTGAACCAGCTCTCGCACGTACCTACCTTCGCCCTAATTACATTGTACTTTGTACATCTTGGCGACTAGAAAAAAGGAAAACAATGAAAGGTGTAAGCTGTTTAACGTAAGAATACAGACACATCTAGGATTCTTCCCTGATAATATCTACATTGTACTTCGTACAGCAGTGTAGTGTATCCAGTTCGTATAGTTTTCTTTTTATAATCAGCCTAATGACGAGTTTTGGACCGACGACGGCGACCTTGTAGAGGTCGCAGGGAGTCGATGGATGGAGGCGGCCCAGGACCGCTATTTGAAACGTCGTCGTGTGGTGGCCTATGTCCAGCTGTGAAGGTGTAAAGGCTTATATGACGATGAATCAGTTTCTATTTGAAACAATTTATTTTATGAGACAAACTAATTGACATTTCTATATTAATTAATTCTATATTTATGAAGTACCAAAGTACCTACTAAGTTACCAATCTAACAAGAACGAACCCAAAAAGTATAGTGCCCAGGGTTATTATGCATTGTGTACCTACTAAGATGAGAATGATAAAATCACAGTAAATTTGTTAAATGCTGTCTTTGTAAAGGAGATTGCAATTGAATTCATTTATTCCTATATTGCAATTGAATTCATTTATTCCTAAATTAAATTGCATTCAATACAGCTCATTCACAAAGAGCGCATTTTACAAAGAATTTGGTTGGAGTAACTCGGTTCGACTTCTAAACTAACTAATTAAAGAGCCAATTTAACTTACCTGCAGAAGAACTTACTAAATACTTGAAGGTCTTCAGGTGTAGAACCTGTACAATACGTAGTTTCTTCACTTCCGTACGGTAACTGGTCACACTGAAATAAAAGAGCATTCTTGTAATCCTAACCAATAAAGTCCAAATTCCTTCACACCACCCTCCACAGATGAACGCCGAAGCCAAGAAGAAGGTGGATGTGTTGTCAGAGGAACTTCTCCCTTACATCATCGCGGAGCAGGAGCGCCGCACCACGCTCTACAAGCGAGTGATGACGGCCATACAGAACGGGGAGAAGGGGGTAACTGTGGCCGAAATTAGGAATAAACCGCCGCTTATTATTAGGAAAGGTGAATAAACCATCTACAATACAATAAAATACATTTTCAACCAGTGCGTCCTACCCATTATGACCTACGGAGCTGAGACGTGGACACTCACGATAGGGCTGGTCCACCAGTTCAAAGTCGCTCAGCGAGCTATGGAAAGAGCTATGCTCGGAGTTTCTCTTAAGGATAGGATTCGTAACGAATACTTCCGACAGAGAACCAAAGTTATCGATATAGCTCAAAGAATTAGCAAGCTGAAGTGGCAGTGGGCCGGCCATATTTTTAAAACTATAGTGCTAAGACAAACCTAATCTAGTCTTTAAGGCACTATTAACTAAATGATCCTATTTGTATTAATAAATAATCTATCTTGCGAAGAACCGACGGCCGCTGGGGCAAACATGTTCTTGAGTGGAGATCACGACTCGGTTAACGTAGTGTACGACGCCCTCCGACCAGGTGGGATGACGACCTGCGAAAGACTGCAGGTACATGCTGGATGTGGCAAGCTGAAGACAGGGTATTTCATTGGGGGCGACCCTGTCATACACCAGATCATTACAAAAAGACATTACATGCGACAAGTACAATGGGCGGCCTTATCGCTTGGAAGTGATCTCTTTCAGACAACCTTTGGATGGAAAGAATTATGTGAATTTAAGAAAGGCAGGGGTGTACCAAGGATAAAGCTAGAATAAATATGACCATGACGTGAATATTTAGAGATAAGTAAATAAATGTTGAAAATATATATCCTGCTAAAATTATAAACGGGAAAGTTTGTGAGGATGTTTGTTACTCTTTCACGCAAAAACTACTCAATGGATTTTAATGAAACTTCACAATAATATAGCTTACATATCAGAATAACAGCTACGATTCATAAATATATATTGTATACTAGTTTCTGTCCGCGGCTTCGCACGCGTTGTTTCTATGGAAACGTTTTCTATCCTATGGGAACTGATTTATAGGATAATAAGCCTATGTTTTATTCTGGGCCCAGAACTACCTGTATGCAAAGTTTCAGCTCGATCCGTTCAGTAGTTTTTGCGTGAAAGAGTAACAAACATCCATCAGGATTCTTCCAAAGGATTATCCAAAATATCTATCACCACGCGGGTGAAACCGCGGGGCGCAGCTAGTTATGTATAATTTACTTGCCTATTTCCAATGAATATTATTCGTGTCCAGGTCTAATGTACCGCTGTCCCGCGAACCGCGCCCCGAAGGAGCCCGACGGCTCCGGAGTGATAATGTGCGAGGAGGGCATCGAACCCACACCTGTCATGTACGACTCCTGCCTCTCCGCAGAGGATAAGGAACTCTATCTCGCTGAGAGTAAATACTTCTTTTGCAATCGTAAGTATTTCTTGATACTAGCATTCAAAAGTAAACCTTCGAGGTCGGTAAAGAAAAAGGTAGACTATATTTTGTCAATTTTTACTAAGACTATATTTTGACTTGCATAATGAAATTGTTCAGAATGTTTGTAATTGTATCGCCTACAGTACGAAAAGTCGACGTATTCGGAAGAATCGCTATACTTCAGATGATAACCACTCTATTCCCCCAGGACACAAGGTAGAAGGTCCGGATCTACCCCGCAACGGGTCCACAGTGATCGGCTGCGCGCCGCTCGAACGGACCTCGCTCAACTACACCTCGCAGAGATGCGCGCTAGAGGATTCTGACGATGTGGTGGTGCATTACAGATACTATCCGGATAGGGTGAGTCTATCATAACTAGAACACAAGGCAGAAGGTCCGGATC
The DNA here is from genome assembly GCA_947044415.1 of Eupithecia dodoneata. NCBI lineage: Eukaryota > Metazoa > Arthropoda > Insecta > Lepidoptera > Geometridae > Eupithecia > Eupithecia dodoneata. Next base: position 5,532,722 of record OX345684.1, read on the forward strand.
TACCCCGCAACGGTGCCACAGTGATCGGCTGCGCGCCGCTCGAACGGACCTCGCTCAGCTACACCTCGCAGAGAAGCGCGCTAGAGGACTCTGACGATGTGGTGGTGCATTACAGATACTATCCGGATAGGGTGAGTCTATCATAACTAGGACACAAGGCAGAAGGTCCGGATCTACCCCGCAACGGTGCCACAGTGATCGGCTGCGCGCCGCTCAAACGGACCTCGCTCAACTACACCTCGCAGAGATGCGCGCTAGAGGACTCTGACGATGCATGTGGTGGTGCATTACAGATACTATCCGGATAGGGTGAATCTATCATAACTAGAACACAAGGCAGAAGGTCCGGATCTACCCCGCAACGGGTCCACAGTGATCGGCTGCGCGCCGCTCGAACGGACCTCGCTCAACTACAACTCGCAGAGATGCGCGCTAGAGGACTCTGACGATGTGGTGGTGCATTACAGATACTATCCGGATAGGGTGAGTCTATCATAACTAGAACACAAGGCAGAAGGTCCGGATCTACCCCGCAACGGGTCCACAGTGATTGGGTTGATACCGGTTTTCATTTTTCCTCTTGAATCAATCTAACTATTAAAAAAAACGCGCAAATTCCGTTGCGTAGTTTTAAAGATCTGAGCATACATAGGGACAGACAGACAGCGGGAAGCGACTTTGTTTTATACTAAGTAGTGAAGAAACGATAGTTCACTATAAAGGTTCCTATCCACTGTTGCAGACGTACAAATTCGTGACAGAATTAGACCCGGACCGCGAGGTGTGCGACCACTGGAACCCGTGCCAGATCGGGTACATCTACAGCCTGCCGTCGGCCGACCAGGCCACCACTGCCAACGAACTGTGGCGTAAGTACAACTATTTCCACTTCTTCCACTAGTGGACAAAAAATTGAAGTGAACAAAAATTCAAATCAACTTATTACTTATTTGATAATAATTTATGGTATAAAATTTGACTTGTCTAAGTGCTTATTATGTACGCCCATGGAAATAAATGAATTTTGAATAGGTACCTTACCTACTGAAGAAATCGCTTCAGTCTTGTTTAAATTCACAATGGGACGGACATTGATAGTCATTATTAGTCTCGAAAATCCCTCGTTAAAATAGAATAGCAAAGTCTGTCCAAATGTCCAGCTTCTGCGGTCCTACAGAAATAGAGGACTTTGGCTTAGAGACTTCGCTTGAGTGTGGCTGTGTTATGTGACAGGCGAAATAGCAATTTACCTATAACTAGCGGACCTTCCCGGCTTCGCACGGTTTTAGTACGGATCCCTAACATTTTTGAAAATATAATATAGCCTATGTTCACCGGGGATGGTCTAGCTTCCTAACGGTGAAAGAATTTTTCAAATCGGTCCAGTAGTTTCGGAGCCTATTCATCAACAAACGAACAAAAAATCAAACATTTCCTCTTTCTTATATTATAGTAATAGTAGATAGTATTGACGTGTACGATAACGATTTTCTATAACAGGTTTCTTCGCGTTATTCTAACGTTGCTACATATTGGACGAATGACTAATCAATTATTTGAATCGCATCCCGAAAGTTACATTAATCCAATTTATTGTATTCAGATGACTACGGTAAGTGATTTACACCTTTACTTTACTATACATTACCAAGTTTTCTCAAGACAAAAAATCAAATTTTAATTATTATACTACGTATAATGTAGTTTGTAAGCCCTTGAACTTAGGGAAATTAAATATATCCCAACAAATCGATTGTAAAATATTGTTTTTCATTTTTAGAGGAAAGTAAGTTGAATTTTATCTTCCTTATTTTTTTTTATTTAGCCTGTTTCGTCCCACTGCTGGGCAAAGGCCTCCCCCAAATCTTTCCACTCAGTGCGGTCACGTGCGATCTCCCACCAATCTCCGAGGAAGGCGTTAAGGTCGTCTCGCCAGCGCTTTCTTGGCCGACCTCGCCCGCGGCTTCCTTCCGGGACCCAGGTTGTTGCAGCATTAGCCCACCTCTCGGGGTGCATTCGGCTAATGTGCCCACTTCCATTTAATTTTTTTTTCTTTTTGTATATATCTTTATTTATTAATTTTTTTTCGACGACCGACGTGGCGTGGTGGGCGAAGGTCCGCCTGCGACGCAAGAGGTTGCGGGTTCGATTCCCGCCTCTCGATCTGCAGATATTTGTTCCGGGTGTTCTGGTTGTTTTCTATGTATAATAAAAAATATCTATCTATGTAATGTATTGTATTATGTATATCAGTTATCTAGATAATGCTGTGTGAATTGTCCAGCATTATTTATTAATAACTATTAATTATATAAGTTAAAATATTTATAAATTATATAATAATTAATGGAGTTTTGTCACAGAGTGACTATGTCTCTCCCGTAATTATTGATGTAAAAATAAACTAGAAACCCTTCGAAGTACCAAGTCGATTGTTTTCATGAAAAACTAAAACCTCCTTTGATTTAATGATTTCAGAACCAGACGGTAAGATTGTAAAAGAAATATTAAACAAAAAATAAACACTATTATTATTTTTTATCTTTGACAATAATGTTTATTGTTTACTTCTTATATTTTTTTACTTACAGACTATGAAAGTAAGTTTTTAGTTCCGACAAACTTAATTTCTTTGGTCCAGGCTTATCTAAGTAACATATGTATCCTTACCACTGTCAGCGATAAGGCCGCCTATTGTACTTTTTATTTGTAATATTTAGATATAAGGTGTTATTTTATAGTTTTAAGGGCAATAAAGTGTTAATTCATTCATTCATTCAAATGTATGTAGTACATAAATCTTAATCGATTCCGTGCCAGAACTCAAAAAGTAATTTGTAATTTCAGGAGATGGTAAGAAATAAACGGTTATTGATACACTAAAGTCATTTAAAACGGGATATTTACCATGATTTGATTTTTGAGTTTTCCAATATTTCGGCACAGTTTCATGCGCCATGATCACGGAATAACTGAAGACACTGCGAGTTCGTTTTTATGAGCAGATATACCGATCTACCCTCATTTTCTGTCTTTTGCTACGAACGTTACCACTACCACCGGTTTCATTATTATCGACCGCAGCTCGATCACGACACACAACACTGACGGTATCAGAACGCGGCGCAGTTGGTACATCACTTCTTCGGTTTTTACACATTGTCACAACAGGGTTCCAGGTTCCCGATAATTGGAAACCATCTTCTCGGTTGAAGTTCCTGTGTTTCCTAATCTCAATGGCCTCCACTACCATTCTTGGTATGTAGTGTCGCTCTGTTGAGATCACTTTTGGATTGTGTAACTCGATCCAGTGGTTTGAACCCGACTCGATAAGATGTTCCGCTATGGCAGACTTCTCAGTTTCCCGATTCTTAACTGCTCGTATGTGTTCTTTGACTCTGCAGGAAATAGTGCGCTTCGTTTGGCCTATATAGGAGCTCCCACAGCTACAGTCGATCTTATCGGTATATCTGCTCATAAAAACGAACTCGCAGTGTCTTCAGTTATTCCGTGATCATGGCGCATGAAACTGTGCCGAAATATTGGAAAACTTAAAAATGAAATCATGGTAAATATCCCGTTTTAAATGACTTTAGTGTTAATGACCATGATAGTTTCAGAGGTTATTGATACATGCTAAAAAATGCAAGGGTTGGTAATGATTTTTTATGTTTTTACTAATTTTCTTATTTCATTCTCATTTTACAGAAATAGTACCAGGTAGGTGAATATTTGTAATATAAAATAATAAATAGAATTCAAAAGTAATACATATTTTCTAATCGGATCTTTTAACATTTTAGCTATTCCTGGTAAGTTGATTGGTTGAATATCATATTCATATAACATATACAGGGTGTCCGGTAATTAATGGCTAACCCCGCAGGCACGTGTGGGGGGGGGGGGGGGCTCACCACGGCTAATCAGGAAAAAAATTATTAAAAATCTATCTGCAGCAGTCAAGGATTTATTTAGTTTTTTTCATTACCTTTGTTCACGTCATTGGGCACTACAGCTACAAATTCAATGATAATGAGTTTATTTTTGAAAAATTGTACAAAATACCGATAGCAACAATACAAGAACCACCAAAGGTACATCTTCTAAAAGGCCAGGTAAATCATTTGAAATAATTTTCAATACGAACGTTTATTATAAAACTGTGTATGTACGAGTAACCTGTAAATCTTAGCAATCGGGTTAAACTGTACTAGACTATTTGTAACAAAAAAACAAGTATACAAAAATGCCCACAAAAAAAAGCTTGTCGCCCTCCGACCAGGTGGTGGACCATGACGACCTGCGAATGACTGCAGGTAGATGCTGGATGCGAAGACAGGGCGCTATGGCGCTCAGTGGACTACTATAGGCTGATGATGATGAATCTTTATTCGTAACAGAGGACAGCGCGGAAGAGTACGTGTCGATAGGCCAGCCCTACATCACCAACCTGCGCAAGATAATGATACCAGAAGGCTTCACTTACCACGGGCTGGGGCGCTGGGAGCAGCCGAGCAACATGCGGCGGCAGGCCAGCCAGGGGGACAGCATCAGGGTATGTCATGGGGCAGCCATGGATTCATATACTGATAGCATGATACAATCAAAACAGTTACTAATTAATATGATAAGTCGTTTTCTAGACTACAAAGGACTATACTATTCCATTAGTAATTAAGGTCTTTGGCTGAAAAACAGCGCTGAATATAATAATGTTCAGCACACGCTGAGCCAACCCCTATTTCGGCGCAGGGTCATGATTTGTGTCCCTTACCCCCATGATAAACTACTTTATTTGCCGTTTGTTATTCTATTCCTGTATTTTATACCTGTGTCTAAATAAATGTTTTTTTACCAACACAACAAAAATGCTTATATTTTACTGGTGGTCCCCGCACTAGGTTCAGAACCTGTATCGCGGGAGGCCGGGTTACAAAAAGAATTACTAATAATCTAGACTGTAGTAAACAGAGCAGCAGCTCACACTGGAAAAATACTTTGAAAATACAAAATAAAAAAGCAAACACGTTAGTGTGTTGTGTAGGTACTTGTGATCAAATTTTATATTATCCAGTTTTATTAGACCTTTAAGTTAAGTTTAAAAAAATTATGTACATGTTTTCCACTTCAATTTATTTTTGTTATTAAAAATAACAAAAATAAATTGGATAATATAAAATTTGATCACAAGTACCTACACAACACACTAAGGCCAACATACTATGGAGTATATTACACTCATATGCCATATCGTACTTCAGACAAGTAATAAATACAAGTCGGGTTTACAGATAGAGAGAAGAAGATTAAAGAAAATTCCTGCACTTTCATTAACTTATGGCAGACGTCCGCAATCTCCCCTATAGCTCGATTACCCAGTCCATCCATCCATCACAATAGCCTGGTTTTATTTCTTTCATTTTTCTTTGCAATAGTCTCTACACCTGACGGATACCATCTTTGGGTGTGTCATATTGTGCACCCGAGGATGATACCCGCTATGTGTAGCCTTTCGATCACCTTTAGATTAACTTCTCAAAGGGCCTCTGTGCTGTTGGCCACGCAAGCCTTCCAAAGGACCGGGTCACTTTATGGCCCGAGATCATGGTAAATGAGAGACATAATAATCAATTATTTTCAGACAACACAGATCCATAATCAAGTTAATTTTATATCTAAGTCTTAGGTCTATGTTAGTTAGATATTATGGAGGTAGGTGTAGTTAGGCAGTTGTCTCACCACGAACGATGAATTAGTAGCGAGCAGAGCTAGAATGTAGAAACGAGTCGGCGTGAAGCGGGGAGCGAGTACGTAGTTCCGAAAGTTGTGTAGCTCGGCTATAAGCGAGTGTACGAGTTAGACGAGCGATTACTCGCATTGTAGAGGAATGACCGCTGGTTACTCTCTCGGCGTGAATTTTCTGATCGCTGAGCGAGTGTTATTTTTCTGGCTCTTGTCGCCCAGCGACAAACTATTGAAGCGAGTCCTCGCCGGCAGTGTGTAAACAACAGTCAGCGATCAACTATTTGTATATGCATCTCTTTTGTTTACACGGAATGTATATCTAACTGAACGTTTCTTGAGCGAGAAAACCGCCGATAGTTAGTCGTTTTCTCGCCGGCGGTGAGACAACTGCCTTATTTAGTTAGTACAGCAATGCAGTGTCTGTATAGCGGGCCATCTATCTTGTCCTCATTTAAGATCAAATGACCACTTCACCACAGCTTATTGCAATCAAGAAACCAAACCTACGAATACGAATTACACATGTCTCTTGACTTTTTTGGCACTTCACTTAGGTCTAGGTCGGTTCTTGATAATTGTGTTATATTCTGTTTTATGTTTTCTATTATTTTTATCACTAGTTTAAGTACGAACACTTTATGGTTTCCCATAAAGTACGCTTTCTTTCTTGTCACAATGTTGTTAGTGTTGACACAGTCATAATTCAGCTTATTTAGATTCTGTCAGTGAATACCTATTATTAGCTCTCTGTTGTTATTTTTAAGTCTATATATATTATAGTAGCTGATGGTGTTCCGAAATAAATAAATAAACATATATTTAGTATTTTCATACTTTGATTCGGTTTATTGAGATCACAATAGCATTGGATGGGAAACTGTTCTTCTTTTCAGTAAAATGTTTTCACTCTTTTCAGGTTCGTCTTACAGCCGGTGACAACGACAAAATTGTGGTGAGTAATTAAATTAGTTAATTTATTTATTTAACAAAATCCACAGCCCTTGATTATAACAAACATGCTTAAAATCTAAACTTATGGCCAAAAACGGACTTACTTCTTATAAGATATTTTTTTATTAGCTAGAGTCGGGTGTAACATATGTACTCTTATAATAAACAGTTCTCAGAATATAAAATTATTTCCTATACTTACAACAAAATAATAATAATATAATATAACGTCCGCAATCTCCCCTATAGCCCGATTACCCAGTCCATCCATCACAATAGCCTGGTTTTGTTTCTTTCATTTTTCTTTGCAATAGTCTCTACACCTGGCGGTTACCATCTTTGGGTGTGTCATATTGTGCACCCGAGGATGATACCCGCTATGTGTAGCCATCGCCTTTAGATTAGCTTCTCAAAGGGCCTCTGTGCTGTTGGCTTCGGCCCCACGCAAGCCTTCTAAAGCACCGGGTCACTTTATGGCCCGAGATCATGGTAAATGAGAGACATAATAATATAATTTGACGACCGATGTGGTGCGGTGGGCGAAGGTCCGCCTGCGACGCAGGGTTCGATTCCCGCCTCGGAACAGTTGTTTGTACCATCTGCAGATATTTGTTCCGGGTGTTCTGGTCGTTTTTTATGTATATTAAAAAATATCTATCTATGTAATGTATTGTATTATATATATCAGGTATCTAGTACCCATAACACAAGCTCTGCTAACCATGGGGCTAGATAATGCGGTGTGAATTATCCAGCATTATTTATTTATTTTTATTTTATTTTATAATATAAATAATAATTACCTACATATTAAGTTAAAACTAAGTACTAAAGTCATAGTTACATAATATTAAATTATGTAACTATGTGTTTAACATAGGTACACTGGCATCCTCCTCCATTATTTTAATTACTTCATTTCTAAACATTCTCTTGGTACTGTGAAAAATATCTGCTTCGTTGAACTCTTTGTTATAATTATTCTGTAACCTATTCACTATAGAATACTGTGCATAGTTCGTAGATGATTGCGAGACAGCTAACAATTTAGCATCAGTATGCCTGGTGCGTAACTTACGAGTAGAAAAACGCAAAGATTTTTTGCGCGTTTAAGCAATGCTACAGCTTTTTTCGTAGAAAACAAACCTACCCAAATAATTATTCAATGTATATTATCCACAGGCCAATGTGGTAAGTTAATTAAAATTTTACAATACAATAAAAAAATTCTTTATGGTACACCATAATCAAATCATAACAAAAATACATTAAATACGACCAGTACAATGTGCGGCCTTATCGCTGAGAAGCGATCTCTTCCAGGCAACCTTTGGATGGAAAGAGTTATGTGAATTGAAGAAAAGGCAGATTATTATCAGATTACCTGTGGTACATCCCCACAGGTAATACAAGAATACTAAAAAAACAAATAATAAATATTACAAATAACAAACTAAATGTATATTTCATACCTCTACTGCGATACGTGCGTGCGTGTTGATTAAGGTATGGTAAACCCCTCCTTGTTTTGGGAAGGCAAGTACAGCTGTGGGCAGAGAAGTGGTGATAAATAGCAGATATGCACATGTATATATCTTTATAAATTGTCTATGTGTTATTCTGATATGTAAGCTTATATTATTGTGAGGTTTCATCAAAATCCATTCAGTAGTTTTTGCGTGAAAGAGCAACAAACATCCTCACGAACTTTCGCGTTTATAATATTAGTAGGGCATATCAAGATATCGAACCTGTTGTTCCGCAGACCAACATAGTGGTCACGCACCGTGTATCGGGCCAGCAGCTCAGCATCACTATCAACTTTGACCCCTTCAATACCCGCGACGCCACCAGCTACTACGTGCGGCTGCAGAACACGCAGACGCAAGCGTACAAGTTTATTGAAAACGTGCTGGTGTTGCGTGAGTATCATCATACTACTATAGTATTATTAGGGTTAGTTCCGCTTTGCACGAGTCCCGCTTTGCTCGGATTCTAAAATATCTAAATAAAAGTGCCGCTATGCTCGGAAACAGATTCTCGGACTGTAGAAAAGAAAAAGCTGATGTTATGTATGTGTGTACACATTATGTTATGGAATTCCATAGTAATAATTAAAATAAATACTCTCTTACTAGTTCCACTAATTAAACTAGTAGGTAAACAGCATTAGTTTTAATCAACACATACCATATACTTACCATCAAAACCAAAACAACCAGTATTTTAGGTACCTAAGCGATAACAATGAACCCTTTCGGGAATGTATACCTGACTATTAACTTTTGTCCTTGAATAGAAAGAGACAGTAGGATTGCGGTTAATCTCTTATTTAAACATTATTTTGTTGGCTAATTTTAATCATATTATTTTGAGTTGATTTATGTTTTACGTTTAATTGTTGATTTGACATTTTTAATCGAAATGATTACACGCAATTCTTATGTTAAAATGAAATTTTTATTTACCAAAATCTTTTCCCTCAAATTATGAATGCCCAGGCTAGCTTTAACCTTTTTAAGGGCTATGTCCAGCAGTGGACTATTATAGTCTGATAATGATGAGCAGAGATCTTCATTTAGGAAGCGTTTTCTGACGTTTCAGTATGACAATTATAGAAATTACCTAAGGTGTAATCGAAATAATTTAATTCGATGTTAGGGACTAGATTGACTTACATAAATCGATTTTTCGTAAAATATTTTTTATTGATTTGAATTGATTTTGTCAAAGTAAAATCTTAAAATAGGTCTACCTACGGGTTTTTTGGATAGGCGGGTCTAAATAAAATTCGTACATTACCGAATATGTACAGACATCAACAAACAGTTCAAGTCTTTTCTTGAATGATAATAATATTTTAAGATAGGTAGGTAATAGAAAATGAATAAAAAATAAGAATACGTAATAAATTGTAAGATGATGACGATGATGTAGGTAGATATTTACGATTTTGAATCGATTAATCGATTTTCCGGATCCATTTTCATTTGTGCCATCTCTAAAATTATTTATTACGTTCCGTTCTACGCAAAACTCATTACCTCTGATTTTATAAAGAAAACGTTTTAAATTTTTTCCTAAGTGTAGAGGGCTAATAAAAATTTCATTTTTGGTAAGTTGAGTGGCGTACTGAAAGTTTATAGCATCATTTATACGTATTAAAGGTATTTTCGTAATTATTATTCGTCAAAATCCTAGTCAATGCAAATGAAACATAGTCCATCTAGCAGACAGACATGCCATCTTTAAAAATTAAATACAACATTTATAGATATTTATTACAGTAAAATAATAATAAATTAGTTAAATTAAATTGAAATAAAGAATACATGTCAAGATAATTAAATGCAGCTGTATAAGGGCATTGTCAATAATAAACTAAAATAAACCTAGGTATCTAGCCTACAATCAAATACATATAGAATAACAATTTGAATAAATATCAAGGAATGTCCTAATAAAGCTGCTGTAAAGGGGCATTGTCCAATAAAATATAGATACAAGATAAAATAATGTCAATACAATAGGTAGGTAAAGAGTTACAATGTCAGGGTAATATTTGCATGTCAATTTAGATTGTATAAAGGTGCTTCCTCGGTAAATACTTACACCAGCTGTTTATCCTCCAAAGCTTCGGTAAGGCTGTAGTTTTTTTTTTTTAAGATGCCCCTATAATACAGCAAAATTGAATTTTTCGTGTTTCGACGAGTCGTAGCCTTAGCATAACTAAGGTACCTATATTTTACACTTTAATATGTTTCATTATGACAATAAAGAAATCTGAATCTTTATAATATTAGTGTGATATCCACTGTTGTGATGCAGACCACACCAGCATGCAGCTGACCGCGCAGAACGTCAACTGCTTGCCCGGCAGCATCATGAACAAGACTATCATCTACCTGAGCTGCGGCGCCTGCAAGCTGCTGGGCGTGATGGTGCGCGGCGCGGACGGCTCCGTCACCAACCTGGACATCAGGAAGTATAAACTGAAGACCTTCATGGACCAGTAAGTATTTACGCTTGGTCTATGGATAAATATCTATCTATGTAATGCATTGTACTATAGTTTGACCGAAACCGCTGTACCGCGCCTGAGGTATGCGAGCGGCGAGACGGGGGGGAAATATCGGCCGCTCCGATCCATCAGTCTGCCGTCAACGCGTACTCTTGCTCGTTTTTCCTCGCCCCCTATCTCGCCGCACTTTCCTAAGGAGCGGTACAGCGGTTTCGGTCACACTAAAGCTGCGCCCCGACGCGTCGAAATCTATGTGTCTGCCTTTTGAATCACTCTATCTTTAAAAAATCGCATCAAAATCCGTTGCATAGGTACTTTTAAAGATTTAAGCACGCATAGGGACAGACAGACAACGGGAAGTTGTTTGTTGTATATACTATGTAAAGATCGTCATATACAATTTTATGTTGGAAGTAATGATAATGAACTAACTATAAGTTGAGACGTATAACTTAACAAATGATTATTATATTAATAAAATGTTTATCTAGTAATGAGGCATAGCCGCTTCAGCTGCTATGGCCGCTTACAGGAACTTACAGGACTTCCCAATAACGATGGTGAAAGCTTAAGAAGTGTTCATTATTTCTGTGTATAGCTCTGTTGATACTGTTGCTTGCATTAAAATATATAAGATTAAAATAATAAACATACTTTATTTATTTTCAGAATGGGCAAAGAGTAAGTACTAGTTATATGAAAGGAAATGGAGAGAACTCGCGTAAATTGTAGTGAAAACCACACCTGTGCACTTCGCATAACAGATATCGTGCGAGCGTGACGCAAATATATTTACGCGAGAGTGAAAGAGATAGGAATAACAGGTCAATGTACGAAATTCTTTCTGCTTCGCGGCCGGACTTTATTTTTAGTAAGTATTATTAGAGAGATGATGAATTTAGTTTTTTGTACTAAAGAGAGAGCGCGTTGAAATCTTTTGTATGCTACGGACGGCGTAGCACCGTAGCACGTGCTACGTAGCTCTACGCGGGTGGCGTAGCACCGTAGCACGTGCTACGAAGTATAAATCTCGTAGCTATACCAATACACCATATTTCTACCACGTTTTATAATACCAATATTATAAAAACTTGAATAGCCTTATTTTATGACGACCTCTGTGGCGCGGTGGGGAAGGTCCGCCTGCGGCGCAGGTTATTGCGGGTTCGATTCCCGCCTGGGGATAAATTTCTGTACGATCTGCAGATATTTGTTCCGGGTGTTCTGGTCGTTTACTATGTACCATAAAAAATATCTATGTAATGTATTGTATTATGTATATCAGTCATCTAGTACCATAACACAAGCTCTGCTTAGCTTCGGGCTAGATAATGCTGTGTGGATTGTCCAGCATTATATATTTATATCGGTTCCAGACAGAAGTACGTGGAGGTATCTCTAGAAGAGACGCACGCGAACGACTTCGGAGACTACTACGTGACCATACAGACCGAGGACGGGATGGAGGAGAAGATACTCGCGCTTAGCCTCAAGGGTAAGAACCTCCTTTTGACATCAAATCAAATGCGTTAATTCGTTATTGTACACACAAATTTAAAAATAACTTAACTAAAAATAATGGCGAGCTTACTCGTAGCCCTGAGTAAGAGTTTTCTTCCAGCAAACCTTAGGTTTATAGAAGAGGCGATGGAACAGATAGTGGTAGTTAACAAAGAAACAAATTAGACTAAATAATTTATTGGTAGTATATTAGACTAAATAATTTATTGGTAGTATATTTAGTATGTCACAGTTCGTGTTGAGAATAACTCACAAGTCACAATACGTAAACTGCAGATGTTTCCACTTCGTTGTTTGCTGTATAGATGTGGAAGTTTCTTCTAATATTTGTAGTATGGTTTATTACAAAATATCAGAATATCTAGACGATAAAAAAGCTTGGGATGAGTTTTGCTCCAACCTAACAAGGTAAAGGGCTCTTGTTCGGTTCTTTACGTTACTTTTAAAACACTAAAGTGAACAAAAATCAAAGTGCTCGCTATTTACATATAATATAAGTATAATATTTTACTATGCAGCCAGATTGGTAGCTCTTTGGTTACTTTTAAGTTAAGAATCCCTGATATAATGTAAGTATTGTCACGGCAATCTGGCGGGAATCGAACCCGTAACCTAACTGGCACTTCAGCGCCTGACTTCACTTCAGTCACATCCAGCATCTACCAGCAGGCTAGACCAGATCGTCCTCCCACCTGGACACAGGGTGTCCCTTCAAATGAATATCACTACATAGTATAAAACAAAGTCGTCTCCCACTATCTGTCTGTCCCCAAGTATGCTTAGATCTTTAAAACTACGCAATTGATAATTTTTTTAATAAAGAGAGTGATTCAAGAGGATGGTTTATAAACCATTTAACACATAGATTTCCACGCAAGCGAAGGCGCGGGGCGCAGCTAGTAATTAAATAAAAATAATTAGTATCTAACATATTACTTATAATTTTTTAAATTTAATTTTTTAGCGCCACGTAAGTTTCCTACAGAAATAAACATAACCTAAGTATCATTAACAGTATTCCTACAAAATTAAATAATACTTCTCCTAAAAATTATTCGACTTCGACGAGATTTGAACTTACAACTTTTCCACAGCACGGGATTTATTTTTGGATATTATATAATTTCTTAAAAACTACCCTGAGTGTATACTCGCTAAGGTATTTACACATATTTCCTTATATTTTCAGTCGATGGTAAAAACTCTTTATTTTAATTTTATTTGCTCATTCTCTCTATCAATTATCTCTTCTCATAGCTATAGAGAAGAGATAATTGACAACAAAGAGTGGGCTCTCCTTGCTGAGGACCGAGATGAGTGGAAGAAGGGGAGGGAGGCCTTTGCTCTGCAGTGGGACACTCCGGGCTAATATAATAATAATAATTATTATTCTTCTTCTTCTTATTTTGCCCGATTACCCAGTCCATCCATCCATCACAATAGCCTGGTTTTATTTCATTAATTTTTCTTTGCAATAGTCTCTACACCTGGCGGATACCATCTTTGGGTGTATCATATTGTGCACCCGAGGATGATACCCGCTATGTGTAGCCATCGCCTTTAGAAAGGGCCTCTGTGCTTCGGCCCCACGCAAGCCTTCCAAAGGACCCGAGATCATTCTCGGGCCATAAAGTGACCCCGGTCCTTTGGAAGGTCCTTCATTACCATGAGGTAATGAGATACATAATAATAATTCTCTCTATCGGTTTTTTTTATCTCTATACCACTAATCACCATTTTTATTTTCAGGTGAAGGTATGTTTCTTTCGAACGCAGTTAATATAAGTATCTTAGTTACCGCATTTGGAATTTATGATGTAACATGTTTTTTACTTCGCAGATGGAGGTAAGTCAGAAAATATGATAATTTCTAGTATTAATAAACCATGCTTCGTTATTAACGCGGGGAGGCCTATGTCCAGCAGTGGACGAACATAGGCTGAAGACGATGATAATGATCGACGATTCTTAGCAAGAAGAAGCATTTTGATAAAATTGAGTTGACTGTCTGCGGTCACCGTCCGAGACACATCTATCTACCGAATTGAGTTGACTGTCTGCGGTCACCGTCCGAGACACATCTATCTAACGAATTGAGTTGACTGTCTGCGGTCACCGTCCGAGACACATCTATCTAACGAATTGAGTTGACTGTCTGCGGTCACCGTCCGGGACACATCTATCTAACGAATTGAGTTGACTGTCTGCGGTCACCGTCCGAGACACATCTATCTAACGAATTGAGTTGACTGTCTGCGGTCACCGTCCGAGACACATCTATCTAACGAATTGAGTTGACTGTCTGCGGTCACCGTCCGAGACACATCTATCTAACGAATTGAGTTGACTGTCTGCGGTCACCGTCCGAGACACATCTATCTAACGAATTGAGTTGACTGTCTGCGGTCACCGCCCGAGACACTTCTATCTAACGAATTGAGTTGACTGTCTGCGGTCACCGTCCGAGACACATCTATCTAACGAATTGAGTTGACTGTCTGCGGTCACCACCCGAGACACTTCTATCTAACGAATTGAGTTGACTGTCTGCGGTCACCGTCCGAGACACATCTATCTAACGAATTGAGTTGACTGTCTCCGGTCACCGCCCGAGACACATCTATCTAACGAATTGAGTTGACTGTCTGCGGTCACCGTCCGAGACACATCTATCTAACGAATGTTTAGTTTGAAGACCAGTCACGCCATTTCATTTACATCATTTGTAGTTATTAGATAGGTAAGACCGAACGTTTCTGGTCGGACAGAGGATAATGGGCGAAATAGGTGGCGAGATTGAGCCTCCACTGATGAGACTTGTGTGAAATGATAGGGCATAGTTGCTGTATCATTCTGGCCAAGCCATATAATAAGCCAAAATATATCTCGTCAGGAATCAAACTGAAGCGCATAGAAGCGTCCGTAATGCCCGGCGCACACTACGACGAATCGCTAACATGGGAATGCGACGACTGCACGCTCACAGACGTCGTGTGTGAGGGAGACAGCGCACTGAATACTGGACGGGTGAACATAGTGTCTGGGAATAAGCAAGTCAGCTTCAACTTCCCTAGGTAAGAGAGAGATGGCAGATAGATATCAGCTGCAGTGGGAGTGCGACGACTGCACTCTCACAGACGTGGTGTGTGAGGGAGACAGCGCACTGAATACTGGACGGGTGACCGTGGTGCCCGGGAATAAGCAAGTCAGCTTCAACTTCCCTAGGTATCACCTGCAGTGCGAGTGCGACACCGAATCAATTCTCTAATTAAAAAAACCGACCAAGCGCGAGTCGGACTCGCGCACGAAGGGTTCCGTAACATGTTCTATAAAACGACCAAAAACAATCACGTTTGTTGTACGAAAGCCCCTTTAAATATTAACTGTTTAGTATTGTTGTTATAGTGGCAACAGAAATACTTAATATCATAATGTTTGTAATGTAGGTATTTAGTGTATTTATTTAATTTTGTTACCAATTATTTATTAAAGTGCCACCGTCACCGCCATATTGTTCGTTCATGTCCAGTCCATCCCAAGGTTGCCTGGAATAGATCGCTCTCAGCGATAAGGCCGCCCTTTATACCTTTATTCCAAGTATTTATTTCTGTATTGTGTGGTATAATGAGGTGTTTTCTATATATCTATAATTAATATCACGGTTCATGAGATTGAGCCTGGTGACAGACGGACGAACATACAGACGGACAGCGGAGTCTTAGTAGTAGGATCCCGTTTTACCCCTTGGGTACGGAACCCTAAAATAATGATAAAATTCTCATCTAATACAACATTTTTGTTGTAGCTTTGAAGACGAGAATGCGTGCGCGTACACCGGCCTCTTCAAAGACAGCAAAGATAATATTTACAAAAAGGAACTGGCTGTAATTCAGAGTGAGTATTATTATGTTTGTCTGACAAAGGAGGTTCTCATGCAGTTTTTAGTTACTTTAGCACTGTTTTTTCTTAGTTTCTTGTTTGTAGTTTTGTGGTTCATGTTGTTGATACACAGTTAATGTTGTTTTATTGTAAATAGTATTCTATATCCTTGCTTAACTATACAAGTGAATGAAAGCTTGCGATGCTATCATGAGACGGACACTGGCAGAATTGCGTCAATCCAGACGCAGAGCCATCTAGGAAGAAGTTGAAGTTGAAGAAGGTTCGCAAGAAAGCAATGGTTTCAAAGCCTCGATCACAGAGGGCGCGTTGCCAGACCGGCAGTGTTTTACAAGTACCACTTTGGTGATTGTAGAAGGCATTGAACGACCTTATTCCATATTCTCCCTTCCACCATATGACCAGCAGACGCACAGAAAAATACGAACAATACCTACTATCGATATACGACAGTGTTAACCCAAAAAAATCAGATTTTTCTGTATAGGTAATATTATACAAGTTTAAGATTTCCGGATTTTTTCATTTACTTTAGACAAAAAAGATTACACATTTAAGATGAGAAGACTTCTTGCCAAGTTCCATTTTTCTAAGTCAACGGAAAGTACCTACATATATGTATATATGTAGATTTAGTGTAGGTATAGTAATTCCCCTCTACTAATATTCTAAAACTCAAAGTTTTTAAAAAATAAAAATTGTTTATTTCGAGCACAGGACTCATACAAAAGATAACATTAAAATTTTACATACTCAATCACAAATTAATGTCATAAAATAAAAAAATAAAAAAAATAAAAAAATATGCGGACGCGAGAGACCATCAGTGACCGGGGCAGTATTTTAAGCATGGATGGATGGATGTTTGTTACTCTTTCACGTAAAAACTACTGAATGGATTTTTATGAAACCTCACAATAATATAGCTTACATATCAGAATAAAACATAGGCTACAATCCATAAATATATATAGTATATCCAAAATATCTATCACCACGCGGGTGAAACCGCGGAGCGCAGCTAGTAAATAATAATATCAAAAAAATTGGGCATAACCGAAACCGAATGGTAGACGGACAACTATTTTTTTTTAAGGCACGGAACTATTTATTCTAACGATAAACAATTCAAAAGAAAGATTACTGACCAAAATATTAATTTTTCAGACGACTGTAAGTACCGAAAATCAGTTTTTACGACTTCGAAGAAAGCCGGAAGTTCTAGTTCCTATTTAGTTTTAATAGCAACACTGCTATCTTTAATATGCCTTATTTTACAATCCTATCCGTTTTTCTTCCAGCACCTGGTAAGTAGACAAAATAATCGTTACTAGTAATAACGGTTATAATTATGACTGTAAGCAAATTAAATACGAATCGACTTCGTGTAAGGAAGAACGGGTGTTCTCACAACACAAACTAAGTTCGCCGTAGTTCGTAGTCGTTCCCGTTTATATACTACTAATATAACCTACTTAGCTAACTCATTAGCAACTTAATGTTCAATAACTTGTTTATTTTAATCTGATCACAAATTCTATCTCGATTTCGGGTCACATACAAAATCAAAGCTAAAAGCCGTCTCCGTAAATAAGAGCGCACTTGAGGTAAGTTAATGTAGAATATATAATAATGTAGTTATGTTTTTAGCTTTAAACTAACAAATAATATATTATTTTTGAAACTTTTGAATAGTCATTGCGGCATTGTGACACGTGTTTACGTTGGCTGTGTTTCAATCGAACTAAACAAAATAAGAGCTCACATTACAAGTGCGCTCTTATTTACAGAGATGGATTTTTTGCGCCGACCCGATATCTATATACTTAGTATTTATGATCGCAGAATCCGATTATATTCTGACTGTACAAGTATGTTACAGATGTGCAACTGCCGAAGAGTGCGGTAAAGATAAGTGCGCCCGCGGAAGGAGAGCCGTTCGAACAGCAAATAGCCTACACGTGCGACGGCGAATGTTCTGTACAAAAGGTATGTAAAGTACATTAGTTATTATGTGACTTTACATATAGGTATTATGTGACTTTACATATAGTTATTATGTGACTTTACATATTGTTATTCTGTGACTTTACTTATTGTTATTATCCGACTTTACATATAGTTATTATGTGACTTTACATATTGTTATTATCCGACTTTACTTATTGTTATTCTGTGACTTTACATATTGTTATTATGTGACTTTACATATTGTTATTCTGTGACTTTACATATTGTTATTCTGTGACTTTACATATTGTTATTCTGTGACTTTACATTATAGTAATTGTACGGTGCAGCGCAGCCGTTATTTAGGTATAAGCTAGCCACTTAGCTTATTGCATCAGTTCACGTTTTCACCTCATCATGGTAGACACGTGCTCAAATATCAATCAATTTATTATATCAATACTTATAAGAGTTTCTATCAATCTCTTCGTATCATTAATATCACTTAAAGGTGTCCCGTACGGTTATTCTGCGACTTATTATGTGAATTTACATACATATAAACCAATCAGATTTTTATTATATTATTTTGTACTGAGAAATGCTGTGAGACTGTGATTTACCTCCTGTAAGCTCACTAAAATAGCATCTTTACGTGGAGAAAGGGATGGTAGCTATTTCTAAAGTCAGGTTTCAAAAACTTTATATCTGTAGTCTTTCAAAATACACAAGTTATAAACAATAACAGAAGTTAATATATAAATAATAATAAAATTAATGTCTGCCACTCTTAACACTTTGACTGCTGAAATCACACGGTATGTGTTTTGTACAAGTGACTAATATGCGTAAATCCACACTAGTCGCAGTCAAAGTGTTAACAGGCGTCCGCAATCTCCCCTATAGCTCGATTACCCAGTCCATCCATCCATCACAATAGCCTGGTTTTATTTCTTTCATTTTTCTTTGCAATAGTCTCTACACCTGGCGGATACCATCTTTGGGTGTATCATATTGTGCACCCGAGGGTGATACCCGCTATGTGTAGCCATCGCCTTAGATTAACTCTCTCAAAGGGCCTCTGTGCTGTTTGGCTTCGGCCCCACGCAAGCCTTCCAAAGGACCGCACGTCACTTTATGGCCCGAGATCATGGTAAATGAATGTTACCAGTAGATATGAATAATAAACTGAACTTTTCTCACAGATGTCAGTGAACGGCGTTCCACTGGAACAAGAAGCCAACTCCCGGCGGTTCTTCGATCTGCAGCCGCAATCGTCGTCCAAGCGGCGGTGCATGTTCTTCGTGAGTTTACCGTCATCTCAATAACTATAGCCTACTAGGGACCCGACCCGGCTTCGCACGATTATCGATATATACATAAAACATTCCTCTTGAAAAACTTTATCTATTTAAAAAAACAGCATCAAAACCGGCCGGGTGATTATGTAACTCGCGACCGGTTTGCGACAGGCGTAAATTAAGCAATCAGTGCTGTCAAACGTCAATTTTGTATTAGTTTGACACCAGCTACAACGTCAAAATTGGCGTTGTAGCTGAAAGCACTGATAGCTTAATTTACGCCTGTCACAAACCGGTCGCGAGTTACATAATCACCATACCGTAGTTTTAAAGATCTAAGCATACGAGTACATAGTGACAGACAGTCAGCGGAAAGCGACTTTGTTTTATACTATGTAGTGATATAATTACAGACCAGATATCATAGAGCAAAGCAGTAAATTTGCTCGCGGTTTCGACATGCTTGGATTAGATTTCGATCTACTTTATGCGCAACTTTATGAGCCCGTTTATTTTCTTAAAATTAGCGAACATTCAATTAAGGGCAGCCGACTGGTCTACGCCCCCATGGATTACTCGTACTACGTTTACGATTCGCAGATAACAATGCACAATGCTGAGTGAGGGCTATATTTGCCATGAATACTGCTACGCACAAAAAAAAAGACATAATATGTAGTATTCGACGACCTCTCTGGCGCGGTGGGCAAAGGTCCGCCTGCGACGCAGGAGGTTGCGGGTACGATTCCAGCCTTGGAACAATTGTGTGATCTGCAGATATTTGTTCCGGGTGTTCTGGTCGTCATCTAGTAGTACCCATAAAACAGCTGTGCTTAACTCGGGGCTAGACGATTCTGTTCTTCTTGCTTATAAACTATTTTTTATTTAATTATCTAGAAAAAATGTACACTGGATATGTATTACTATAGTTTGACCGAAATCGCTGTACCGCGCCTGAGGTATGCTCACGGCGAGACGGGGGGCAAGTACCGGCCGCTCTGATCGCGTACTCTTGCTCTTGTTTCCTCGCCCCCCACCTCGCCGCACTTACTTAAGGAGCGGTACAGCGGTTTCGGTCAAACTATATTAAATTTTGTTATGTTTATAAATAAAGATATTTAAAAATTGAATTAGATGATTCTTTATATATTTTGTTTGTTTGTATTCGTCCGCAGATAGCGAACATGGTAATCTTCATCCGCTTCCCTATCTTCTCGCTGCTGTACGCGGGCGCCTACCTCGCGACCTTCACCACCAAGAACGGACCAGTCACCAAGGAGATCATGGAGATCACGTGAGTTTCACTTCATAAAATACTACTAATATTATAAACGCGAAAGTTTATAAGTATGGATGGATGGATGTTTGTTACTCTTTCACGTAAAAACTACTGAACGGATCTTGATGAAACTTGGAACATACATAGTATGTGTACTGGAATAAAATATAGGCTACTTTTTATCGCGCGAGCGAAGCCGCGGGCGAAAGCTAGATATATATATCTATGTAAGCAAGCTGCGCCCCGTGGTATCGCCCGCTTGGAAATCTAAATGTCAAATCGTTTATAAGCCTTCCTCTTGAATCACTCCATCTATTTTAAAAAACCGCATCGAAATCCGTTGCCTAGTTTTAAAGATCTAAGCATACATAGGGACAGACGGACAGCGGGAAGCGACTTTGTTTTATACTATGTAGTGAAGTATCAATAATCTAGCACCCATAACACAAGCTCTGATTAGTTCGAATTCATATTTTCATATTTTTTCGGCTAGATGCTGTGTTAATTGTTTCTTGGTTTAAGTGCAATCAAATCGATTTCTATATATCTGTCTATTTTGGTACTAGATGATGCTGCGCAAATTGTCCAGCATTATGTTTTTTTATGAAGCCTTCGCTTTTGATTTTGTACAGCAAAAGAACGCTTCTAGGCTATCCATGTAAGACATGGTGTGCCCGGTGACATTGACTACGTGCAATTATAACAACTTAATAGGCCGCAGGGTCATTTCAAATGACCTATTCTCCCCGTTAGTAAATCCTACTAACATTATAAACGGGAAAGTTTGTAAGTATGGATGGATGGATGTTTGTTACCCTTTCACGTAAAAACTACTGAATGGATTTTAATGAAACTACACAATATAGCTTATACATCAGAATAACACATAATGCTACAATTTATAAAGATATTTTGTATATTATCCAAAATATATATCACCATGCGGGTGAAACCGCGGGGCGCAGCTAGTAATTAATATTTGTTTCAGTTTGGATGACAAATCTGGTGGCGGGGACAGCAGCGGCGGTAAGTTTTTTGCTTTCTATAACTTATGTATAAAAACTAACTTTTAGCTTTTGATGTTGTTGTTCTATTACAGTTCATAGCGAGAACAAATGTATAATACCTACTTAGATATTATGTTCACGATGGCGATTTATAAAGGCAATGAGCGCGTGATTAAAAATAATATATTTATAAATAAAAAACAATTCTAGGCAAAGAACCTACTAACGGCACTAACTTTAAGACTTTCCTTATTCAAATATCTGAGTTTATACAACGTATCAACGAAATAACGCAAAACATAAAAAAGCTGCTTTCGTAAATAGTTATTGGTGTCGATGGTAAGAAATTGTAAGTCAATTAGTTTTTCTTACCACCGAATCGACGCCAATAACTGTTTACGAAAGCAGCTTTTTATGTGAAAATCGATACAGCCACATGTCAAAATTATTCGTTAAGACGTTGTATAAACTTTCAGAATCGTCGACTCCCGCCGAAGACGCAAATCCCGATGGGAAGTCGGGGGGTTGCGAAAAAGAAGGCAGGGACCCGTTGTTGTGTATGCTCGTCGGCCTCGTTAGTAAAAGTGAGTTATAAAGCTGACGACAACAGATAACTGCTTTTCGTGATGGGTATTAACTTCTCACAATAACGGTTATTGATATTTCAATGGTCAGTTATTTCTGTATTAGATATTATAATAGTAACGAATACCGATATAAACGAAGACTCGGCATTAAGCATGGTCCAATTAATTTAAATTAAAAATTGTTTATAATAACGGGATATTTAACATGATTATATTTTTGAGATTTCCGATATTGCCACTGAAAAGATCTCAGAGAGACTTTCTGTTTTGACTGACTGTTTTGCCGCGCTACATCGGTCGTAAAATGTGCAACAAATTTCAACTGCCATAACAAAAATAATAATAATCTGTAAGTACCTTTACCTACGCCCTCGACAGAAATCGCCTTCGTGAATATCTTCTTTTGTTTCATAGTGTGGAGAAAGCTAAAAGTTAGTATAATATCTGTTATCTGTGTGTATATTATACAAGATAAATAAATATATTCGATATGACAATAATCCAGTGAAATATGGCATGAATACATTGTATTTCCGCAGACGCAAGCTCAGGCGCAGCGGGAGGTAAGTACGGAAATGTGAAGGTGCATCCAGATTAGGTAACAAAACACAACAATAACACAAAACAATATAAAAAAAAAAATTATTTCACATCACTACATAGCAAGAATTGAATAGAAGTCAATCAAGCGGTAATAACCAACCCAATCGAGCCAAGGGATGCCGTCCCATTGGTTCTACAGATACAAAGAAATAATGCACCAGCTTGAATCCTTACCGTTCCCGGTACAGATACCAGAACACCTACATTTAAAATTCTATGATATCCTTAGACATAATTGTATATTAATATTAGTTGGAGAAGCCATTGGTTCCTGAAACACAGTTCTTTACTAGTTCAGGAGCCTCTGGACTCGTATTGCCTAATTCACTGTCTAGTTTGTCAATAAATAAAATTTTTACTTTATAGGATGTATTTTGCGAAGACCTCTGCGGCGCAGTGAGCGAAGGTCCGCCTACGACGCAGGAGGTTGCGGGTTCGATTCCCACCTCGAGACATATATTTGTACCGGGTGCAAATATCTGCAACTGGTCGTTTACTATGTATAATAAAAAATATCTATCTACGAGTATGTAATGTATTGTATTATGTATATCAGTCATCTAGTACCAATAACACAAGCTCTGCTTATCTTGGGGCTAGATGATGCTGTGTGGATCGTTCAGCATTATTTATTTCATTTATAATATTTCCAGCTCCCTTG
The DNA here is from genome assembly GCA_947044415.1 of Eupithecia dodoneata. Taxonomy (NCBI): domain Eukaryota; kingdom Metazoa; phylum Arthropoda; class Insecta; order Lepidoptera; family Geometridae; genus Eupithecia; species Eupithecia dodoneata. The sequence goes on from OX345684.1 coordinate 5,556,248, forward strand.
TTTCCAGTTGAAAGTGGCGCAGATTCAGAAGCTAAAGACGGCAGCGGTGGAGAGAAGAATGAGGCAGGGAGCGGAGCGGAGTCCGTGACAGGAGCGTCGGGGGGAGAGGGGGAAGTGTCGAGCGGGGGAGAGGGTGCTGCGGCAGAGGGGGAGCCCGCGCCTGAGGGGGGAGAGGCGCCAGCAGAGGGAGGAGAGGCACCAGCAGAGGGGGGAGAGGCGCCGGCTGAGGGGGAAGAAGCGCCAGCTGAAGAACGGCGAGCGGGCAGCCTCCAGATAGAAGCTACAACTGTAAAGCTAGACAAAACGCCTGATCATCTAACTACCCTTAAAGATGTTACCGTTGGGTTGGATAACAAGGGAGATAAGAAAGCTGTTACAGAGAAAATTGTGAAGCCCAAGGTTTAGAGAAATAAAAAGAAATATAGCATTATTTTCGTTTTATTCGTTACGTGATATTGCAGTTCGGTTAACATGTTTTGGGCTATACAAACTTATAGTGCCTCTGTCGATAGCGCAGAGTGAAATGGGTACTATAAGTGCGCAAATAAATAAGTGAAACAAGAGACTCGAAAGTTCTTTCTCTAAAACAAGGCCGCCCAATAGATTTTTCAGGGGGGCAATTTTTTTTGTTTGTTTTGACGCCGGGCCACTATTCACAAAAAAAACTGTAAATGTATTGTTTTAATTCCTGGTTGCCTGGAAGAAAAAGAATCGCTTTAAGCGATAAGGCCGCCTATTGTACTGTTATTATGTAAGATTTAGATATAATGTGTTATTTTGGGTACAATAAAGTGTTCATTCATTCATTACTTTGAAATAGTAATGAAAGTAAAAAAAAACTTAAATATACTTTATTTGCAAATGAAACAAACAAATCACATAATTATAATTTCGATGTGAGCTGTGAAGGGGTTTCCTGATAGTCATTTATCGGTATTTGGTTTTAAAGTACAATTTCATTTTGCTAAATTAATCGCGCAATGTCGGAAAATCTTCACTAGAAACTTATTCCCAAAAGTTTGCAAAACTTTCTATCAGCTGCTCTGAAGATAAAGGCCGTGAGCACGGCATGTCAGAAAAACCGATATCAGATGGATTCGTAAACAGCAGCATATTTTTCTTGTGAGGTTCAAAATCCTGGAATCAATTCAAACGACTCTTTGAAACATTTTATTGTTGATAGGTACTTCGAGTTCTTTCTATTTTTTCTTTATAAAATCTGTCCCGCACTGGATGCCGGCCGATAGAATTGCTGGCGGGCACATTCAAGTCCCTTGGCGGGCCACTTCGTGGCCCGTGGGCCCGGGTTTGGGCGGCCTTGCTCTAAGACCTGTGAAATGGGGAGTGACAGCTTACATTATATATGAACATTATTTTCAATGAAGCTTCTTTTCCTTTGAAGCTCACACAATATTCTGCCTCGATTATAATCCGATTTTTTTTGTTTTTTCAGCATTTTTTAATTCACTTAGCAATGCTATAGTCCACGTGAAAATAATGATATCTAAACATGATAGTATAATGAGAACAAGCCCAGTCAGACCTAGCTTCCATATATAATCCTAAGGTAGAAGAAGAATTGATATTTTAACTTGTTATAAATATATTTCAGGACAGACCATTGCACTTGGCACCTAGATCTCATTTCTCTTGTCGTTGAAGTCAACAACCGCGGCATACACATCATAATATTGAGCTTGGCTCTTATTTCAATTTATGTTTTTGATGGGATCATGCGTTTCGTGAAACAATATATTACCTAAAAGATCGATACCTGTTTCAGTAATGGATAAAGACGGGTCGGCGACAGTGGCAGGTGACGGGTGTACCACACCTGTAGGGGGAAAGACGGTGGCAGAAGGTGAAGAGACTATAACAGAAGGGGAGGGAGAGGCAACGGGGGAGAGCGAAGAGACAACTGAGGGAGAGAGCGATACAACGGGCGAAGGCGAAGAAACAACTGCAGAGCCAGGGCCCGGGCGGGCGGGGCTGAGATAGCAATGACCATGAACAAGCCAGATCACAAGAAAACAATCGACAAAAAGCTTAGTTACAAAGCCAACATCTATTTACAGCGAATAAATCTTCTTCAATCTTAAAAAGAAAACTTTGTTTAATTTATTTATGAGCCTGATTAAAATAAAGTAGGAAGGGGTATAACCGTACTCACAACTTGATCAAAAATGCTCATTGCAATATAATTTTTAAAATTTTTTCAAACTTCGCTACGCCTTTTTCACCTACATAAAAACTTTTTACTCCTGTTTTGATATGATTCATTAATTTCTGCATAATATCTTTAATTTCAGACTCTTTCCGCTTCTCCTCTGCCCAACCTTTAACAGCTGTTTCAATATCCTTCCACAGCTCTTTATTTTCCTTAGTCGGAGGGGACCCTTTTTCCATTGCATCGAGGAGTTCTACTATAGCATGTGTTTTGGCGACTACTTCACCATCCGGTTCAGGCCCCAACGCTGCTAGAGGCTTATTCTTGTGTTCGATGATATTCTTCATGATTGTAAACAGAACATTGAGCCAGAAAGGATGGTCTGCTCTGTTCATAGCTGCAATAAATGTTTTATTTGTCATGGGATCCCTGAGTAGGTCAATGCCTGTTTTCTTAGCGACACCTTTAAATGTATTTATCATGATTCTAAGTTTCCTGAGGTTTAGCTTTGAGGTTGTAGCTAATATCTCGATCATGAAATCGGCGAAGCTTTCGCTTTTCCTACAAATGTTGAATTTCTCACATATATATTCTTTTTCCCTTTCAACAAACTTGGCAGTCTCATCTTTAACGAGTCCAGCTGATATTTCATCTTCATTACTGTTCTCCTTCAGAGTATCTTGTAAATGGTTGACTAGATTGTTTAATATAACGTTCGCTGAATCAAACGTCTGTATAATAGCGTTCCTCCTCCCGGATTTTGTCTTTATATTTTGGTTTTGAGTTTTATTTACGATTTCTATAAACTTACTGTCGTAGCTACGCGCTAGAAAATCTATTTCTTCTTTTGTTTTGGTTTCTACAGCTTTGTCTTTAAGCTCTTCAAATATCAGTTGGTATTTCTTGGAGAGGTGATTTGTGAAGTTAGTCAGTTCGTAATCTGTTCCGACTGTTTCTTTTATTGCTTCGTCATTAATTAGCCTGTTTCCTTCTTCTGTTCTGTTTGTGTGATTGGCAATTGTTGTATTATATAGAGAACTCCTCACTGAGGCGCTCAGCGCGCATGGGAAATAGAAACACACTGAGAAATCAAATTACCTATTTGATAAGATTGAAATTAAAGTATAACTCATTGAGATTATATTTACACTGTTAACAAGAGTAGGTTAGCACAATATTCTTATTTAATTGACATATTCTAAGGCTAGTAAGTTATAAAACAGTAGGTAGGTAAACTTACATAGAATGAAAATAAAATTATTCCTTCCCATTTTATCAGAACATTCAATATTGTTTTATGTCTGTTATAAAATAAAACTTAACTGAATATTTATACGTACCTAGTATAAATACTTTTATAGCATGAAAAGCTAACATGTGGGTGATTTACTTTGCGTTTATTATACGTAAGTGTGTTTATGTTTTTCAGAATTGTAATTCAGCGATTTAATCTTCAATGGATTTTAAAATTTGGGACTTTGTAGGGTACCTAAAAAAATAGGGAAGGGAATCGAACCCACGATCTGCATCTAAGACAGGCCTCCATCGAGATACACCACAGAGATCGTTTTATCATCTTCATCGACACTCACTGTTAGATAACCTAACTCGTCATTTACTTGAGATTGGTTGAAGTAATACTATTCGTCTCTGTCCTGACTAAATAAAAATCTTTTTAATTTTATTTTTAAATACTTTTCACAGTAAGTTCCGAACTGGATGCAGTGAGCTTTGACATCGACCTCGATATCCATACAGGCGACCTGACCGACATAGGTACAGGCTCCATAGATGCAAGAAGATTAATTATGAACGTACCTCAAATAGTAAACGATATAATTGAGAAAGTGAAGCAATTCGCCATGGTGCGAGCACAGGAGTACCAGGCCAACTTAACGGCATTCAGGGAAGAAGCAAGAAATAAACAGTTAAGAATCGGACCCGAGAATCATGGCCAACATGGACGACAAAAACATAAAAATAAGAAGAAAGAAAACGATGTAAAGGATGTTCTCAGACAAAGATATGTTCACACGTATCAGATCAAAAACGATAGCGAAATAACTAACTTCACAAAACACATTTACAAACAAGCAATGAAGACATTCGATAACCTCAAAGACTGGGCACAACATGAACATAAATTAATGAGAGATATAGACGAACTAACGCGTATCTACGACGAAAAGTTCGGAGATTTTGTAAAGCGGACTCAACATCACAATATTAAAACCAGATTAGGACGACAAAAGGTGATAGTTAACACCTTAGAGACATCTAATAGAATACTAAACCGACTGGTAAACTTTATGACTGGTCGCATAATGAAAACCGGCCATAACTTGAGAAACAAACTTCCAGGAAATTACCTAAACAACATAAAGAAAAAGATGGAGATCGAGAACCAACACATATGCCAACAATTCGGCATATGCAGATCCGGCTCGGGATTCAGCACGTTCCTAACCGACGTACTAACCACGATACTAAGCTCCAACGACAGACAAGTCAAAGTAATGGCGGACGCTTTAACCGAAGCCTTCAAGTACACGCGCTTCACGAAAGTCATGGATCCAGTCACAGCCAGAGGATTCAAGGACACCATCATCAAATTTGAATCTTTTAATCCATACATGTCCAAAGCTGTCTTCCAAATCCTCAAAAACATAATCGTTAGTAAGAACAAGCCCATCGAGGTTATCGGAGCGGAGGACAAGAGGGTAAACAAGACTGTAGCCTTCCTAGAGCTCCTAGATACGTTTGAAACTGCTTTGCCCCCGAATGAGCAGAACATGTTAGAATGGGAGGACATCGTGACCGGTATCAAAGATTGGAGAGATGACAAAAGGAATGATATCACGGAAATAATGCAAATCTTTGTGGATCACCTCAAGAAGGCGAGTGAGCAGTTTAATGCTGAAACTGCAATGAATGCGGAACATGACCTCGTGGTGCTACTTGATTACCCGGACCACGACTAGCAATTTATAAACTAAAGAACACAAACTTCTTTTAATGCCCCCATTGGAATTGAATCTAGTAATCTTGGCCAACGTAGGTATAATTATACCCATCGGTACATATCATCTTTGATTTTCGTAGGCGCATTGCCTTTCAAAAACAAATATTTAATGATAGCTCGATACTCGATTTTGTCCATTTTCATAAAACCACTCACATCAACTCACTCAAACGACTACGACGATTAAGTGCTTATTTTTATTTTCAAGTTTTATGATCTACCTTAGTAAAATAGTACTTTTGTTTTGATTTTTAACAATTAAACTTGCTATTTGACTGTCTGTTTAAATATATCCATGTATACAATGAGATAAATCCGTCATTGGTCGTAAGAGAAACATTGTATTTTAAGTTAGTCTAGAAAAAGGACTGGGGATTTTGTTAAATAAATAACACTGCGTGTCCAAAATGGCTGAAACTCTGGTGAGTAACTGTTAACAGATGAACAACGAAATTCACTAGCTTTTATTTACGAGTTCTGCTATCTTCATGTCGGTAAAAACGTAGTGTAGGCCGCCCTCCGGCTAGGTGGGATGACGACCTGCGAAAGACTGCAGGTACATGCTGGATGCGGCAAGCTGAAGACAAGGCGCTATGGGGCTCATTGGGGGAGGCCTGGGTCGGAAACTATTCAGACCATAATATGTACCTACGTCCACTGCTGAACATCCCCCGATTTAGGTGTGGTTTTGCCTCAACCACCACATTGGGCAGACAGATTGGTGCGAGCAGTGGAAGTGTTAAAAAATAAAAGAAGCTGATGATCTTCCTTTGGTAGATAAATTTAGCAGTGACATATCCATCTTTGGGCATGTAAGCTTTGCCGCTCCATAAGTGAACAAGAAAAAAGACGCAAAGTGCGTCTCGGGCCAAACGCAGAGTAGGGTTCCATAGGTACCTATTATCTTATGTAGGTATATAGTACCTATCTACTTATTTACTATCTGTCTGTACCATTAACACAAACAAACAGCTTCATGTTAATAATTTTAAATGGAATTTGTTCTACATTTACCTTTTGACTTTAGCACTGGTGGGTAAAGTTGGGAGCACTGCAGTGGCGAAGTAGCATGAAAAAATATCAATTTGAGAGACCAATTTTTTAGTAAAAATAAAAGTTTGGATGTTTGTTACCTATTCACGCCAAAACTACAGAACGGATCGGGCTGAAATTTAGAATTGCATTCAGGTAGTTTGGACCTGTTATCAAATATAGGCTATTATCTCTTTTATCAGTTCCCATGGGTTAGAAACAAGCTTTAAATGTTTCCGCGAAGCCGGGAGCAAAAACTAGTAAAAGGTTCCTAATACTTACTCTATACATGGTTGTCTGGTAGAGATCGCTCAAGAGCGATAAGACCGCTAATTGTATATAGTTTTTATAATCTAAGTGTGCAATCCTCTATCTATCTATCTATACATGCATGGAGACATTGATAGAATAGTTTCAAACCGTTTTGACACGCGTCCCTACATCTGTAGTTTCTTTCATCTGGGACGAGGGCCATAGTGGGGGCTGGAGATGCAATTCTTCTTACACAGTAAGGCGGTACCCCGGGGCACACTAGCGCCACCACCTATTCATCTTATTATTACGTTCATGAACATCAGCCTATAGCATTCCACTGCTGGACATAGGCGTCCCCTAATGAGCGCCATAGCGCCCTGTCTTCAGCTTGCCGCATCCAGTATCTGCATGTAGTCCTTCGCAGGTCGTTATCCCACCTGGCCGGAGGGCGTCCAACACACGTTTGGTTTGCCGAGTTGCGGTCTCCACTCAAGAACACCCCAGCGGTTGTCGGTTCTTCGCAACCGCTGGGGTATACTTTCGCGATTCGCTTAGATGTGGCCGGCCCACTGCCACTTCAGCTTGCTAATTCTCAGAGCTGTCGATAACTTTGGTTCTCTGTACGTATTATTACTTTGGTTAAAAATCTAAAATTTCATTTGGGATTTTGTTATACTTATTATAAGCTCAAGAAACTTTACAGCTAAGATAGGTAAGAGTGTATGTACGTACAGCCACCCTGTTTAGGTTTAGGTTAGGTGGGGGTACTCTATTTTCCACATTAGGACTCCTGTTGGTCCTTTATGCGTAGTGGTTTGCTAGCATAGCCAGCCTAGCTCCGTCCAGAAGCGCAGAATCTTCCTGGGGTCGTCACAGGCTTCGCGGAGCGACCTCGGCAAGTTGAGGATTTCTATTCGTTGTGCTAATACTCCGTCGCATTCCAGGATTACGTGGGCAGCTGTTTCGTCGTTGCTGAGGCATCCTCTACAGAGAGGGCTGTCCGTCGCTCCGATGGTGAATAAGTGTTTGTTTAGTGGACAGTGTCCTGTTAGTGTTCCCACAAGGACACGTAGGTCCAATCTATTCAGATTTAGTAAGCGTTTTGTTAGCTTCGGTGATGTTGATGGGAGTGCCTTCCTTGCTTGTCTGCAATTGATTTGGCTAGTCCATCGTTCGTTATGTGTATCTTTAGTTCTGAGCTTGGTCCATGTCTGGAGCAGAGAGAATGGCAGGGGTAGGAATGGCGGTGGTCCTTCTATGGTTGTCGCCGATCCTCTCCGTGCCAGTTCATCTGCAGCATCATTTCCTAGCGATCCACTATGTCCTTTGATCCATTGTAGGATGATCCGGTTTTCAGTGGATATCCTTTCCAGAGCAGAGTGACATTCGTAAACGACCTTGAAGTTACAGCTGTTTCCTTCCAAGGCTCTGAGTATGGCTGCGCTGTCAGAGAGGCCTGTATGTGTCAGTGCTTATATCCTACTTAATATTATAAACGCGAAAGTTTGTAAGTAGGGATGGATGGATGGATGTTTGTTACTGTTTCACGTAAAAACTACTGAATGGATTTTAATGAAACTTTACAATAAAGCTTATACATCAGAATAACAAATAGGCTACAATTTATAAATATATATTATCCAAAATATCTATCACCACGCGGGCGAAACCGCGGGGCGCAGCTAGTAAATAATATTGGTAGGAGAATGAATGATATTCATAACTTGAACAGAACAAAACAATACTCAATCACATTAACAAAAATATTTATTTTATGGACATTTCCTATGCTATTGCAAGTAAATACAATTGAGAGACAAGCCTTTGCCCAGTAGTGGGACAGTAACTGCTAAAATAATTAAATATCGATCGAAACGTCACTTTGATACTTCGCACACACGCAAATATAATAACTATGGTGTTGGACGTACGAAACATGTCGTATATACTGTACGACACATCATATCTTTCGTAATACATATGTAGTGGCGTTCATTATTATCTGTTACGTTCGAAGTCGATTTTTATAAATATTGAACTATTTTAAAACTAGAATCTTTCGTTAAAATGGAGACAGCAAGCCGTTTTATATAAAAACTAGCGGACCTTCCCGGCTTCGCACGGTTTTAGTACCCTTACTTATTTGAAAATATAATATAGCCTATGTTCACCGGGGACAGTGTAGCTTCCCAACGGTGAAAGATTTTTTTAAATCGGTCCTGTAGTTTCGGAGTCTATTCATTACAAACAAACAAACAAAAAATCAAAGCTTTCCTTTTAATAATATGAGTATAGATATAGACAACAAAATAAAACTAAAACTGATGCAATTACTAGACTTGGAGCCTGCCATAGGGTCAGCTGAATGAACGCCTCTGTATGATCACTCGATCAGCGGAAGAAGTGATAACATTAAAATATATATTTAAATATAACAACTGAACATCAATCAAAATTAAATTCATCATCAGATATACTGTCCAACTCTAACGATTTCAAATTTTCTTGTTTTCTTAACAGATTGTCTATGAGGTAATCCTTAGATTTCTGATCGCTAGAACCATTTATTTGATAATAAGATGGGCCGTTCTGACTATTGGAATTGACAGCTGGACTATTTGTATCAGTGAAGCCTTCATTCCCATCATTTTCATTTACAACAGTGTCATTGACAGTGTTATCATTGAAATTATTTCCGCTGGTATTTTCATCATTGGGTGTTATGTCATCATTTTTTTGATGATTCTCATTGCTTTCGCCGATCTGGGCGTCGATTTCCGCCATGAGTATCTTGTCGTCGTCACTAAGGTCATCTACATTGAATTTATCTTGTAATTCAATATTATTGACGCTTCTCAAACTGTTCAGGCTTATTGTATCGCTATGATTATCAATTTTTAGTGTATTTTCAATGGCACTGTGTTCTTCGACTGCGTTGTCATGAGATGTTCCAGTTTCTTTTAAGATTTTGTTCGTTATTTCGTCTATTTTTGAAAATACTTCGTTGTTTATTAATGGTGGGTATGGCTCATCTTGATTTACATCTATTTTCTCTGTTTTGTGAACGTCTGCGTCAATATTATCAGGTTCTTTACTAACACTATCTAATTTGTCTTTGTTAAAATCTATAGAACAGTCTTTATTCATTGCTTCGTTCGAGCTTTCTATATTAGCATTTTTTGAACAGTTATCATTAATAGCACTTAAATCTAGCGTTTCTTTTGAATTTTCTTCATCAGTAGCATGTTCTTCTGTACTTTGACTTGTTTCTATACTAATTTGTTCATTTATACCGTCTTTTTTACACGTCTCATCTTCACTAGTTTTCATATCATTATGAAATGTTTTATGAATATCATTATCTTCTTTTGATGAATTCGCATCATCCTTTTCCTCTTTTACATCTGTAACTTTATATTTCTGTTCGTTCTCATCAACAGCTTCGTTTTCTGAACCTGATAATCGTTTATCCAACTCTGTAGATAACTTATCTTCAGATTTTGCGGAACTACCCTCATCATTTTGAATTGATACTACATCAGATTTTTCACAATCCACATCCATCTTTTCACTGTCACCAATTAGTACTGAACTGTCTTTTGTTTTTTCAGGACTGACGTCATCATCAACATCCATATTATCAGCATCAACATTGACATCAATCCTATCCGAATCAACATTAGTTGCATCAGATTTCACATCAGCTTCAGCAGAATTATCACGTTCGTCCGCAGAGACGACACTTTTCGGAGCATCTTTAACCACTTCCATTTTATCACTCTCATCATGGGATGAATCTTCAGTTTTTCTATCATTGTTATCGAGAACACTATCAGATCCATCTTGAGCTTCATCATTACCGACACTTTTAATATCCTTGTCACCTTTAGCTTCATCATTACCATCACTATTAATATCCTTGTCACCTTTAGCTTCGTCATTACCGTTACTATTAATATCCTTGTCACCTTTAGCTTCCCCATCACTTTGTCTTCTATCACCATCCTTCTCAAGAAGCTTATCGGAGTCACAGTAAGTCTCTTCATCAGCAGCAACTAAGTTATCAATAATATTAAATATCTTCTTAGTTAACTCATCATTTTCATCACTCTTGTCGACTCTATTAATAGTTTTTAGCGACATGGAGGTTAGTGAGTCAACCTTCTGGCTGTCGTTGCTGTCGCTGCCCCAGCATTCCACTTTGACAGCATCGTCGATGCTGACCATATGGTTCGCTTTCAGCATTGCTTTGGTGGGCGGCCGTGCGGCGGGCAGGTACGGGTAGTGCGCTTTGCTGTCAAGTCCGTATTTCTGAAAACATGAAAAACGTATGATCGAGGCCTATGTCTGATATATCTATACTAATATATTGTAATAAATAATGCTGCACAATCCACACAGCATCATCTAGCCCCAAGCTAAGCAGAACTTGATACGACTGGACTGATATACTTAATACAGTACCTACATTACATAGATAGATATTTTTTTTATACATAAATAACATCCAGAACACTCGGAACAAACGTCTGCAGATCCTCCTGCGTCGCAGGTGGACTTTGCGCTTGGGCCACAGAGGTCATCGGTATAAAGAAATACAGTTTGTGAGGTTGTAGGGGGCACTGAACCGATTTTGAAAGATCTTTTACCAATAGAAAGCCACGTTATTTGTGAGTGTTATAGGGTTTATATTAACCCGAAAAATGAAAAGACTTTTCGTAGTAGTCGGTATGCAAAGTAAGTCAGAGAAAAACCTTCTTCGATCTTGTACCACGCCTGGCTGAGATGCGTATAATGGCTGGTTTACTTAGTACTTGTCACTAATACTAATCCTAATGTGCTATCTGTAAGATTAGTGATTAGTGTTCTTACGAGCACGTACCAATGTATATACGTGCTCGTACAAACACTAATTCACACTAATTTGTTAATTAGGGCAATGCATAGCCCTAATTAACGTGAGTCATCAATTCTAGCAATACTTTTTATTATATTCAGTTCGCTATCACCTGTCAATCGGCACACTCGTCTCACTATCATATCATTAGTAACTACATCATCATTATCATCCTATAGCAGTCCACTGCTGGACATAGGCCTCCCCCAATGAGCGCCATAGCACCCTGTCTTCGGCTTGACGCATCCAGCATCCACCTGCAGTCTTTCGCAGGTCGTCACCAGGTGGGAACCTGGTCGTAACTACAGTTTATCGTTAAATATATCCGTTAAAATGTATCTCCTAGTTTTACTGATATATCCAGCTTAGTTACTGTACGTGGTGTACGGACCGCACAGTGTTTGTGAATAGTGCCAGTGAATAGATATCGATCCTATTTACTGAGCCTTTTTTAAATAAAATATCAAATTGTACCGTGAACATACTCATAGTTACTCTGTATTCTCCTGGATCTTCTGTTGCTAGCCGGTCTTGTCCACACACGTTTCATTTAATGCTCGTCTTTCAAGCTCTTCGATAATCATAAACCAGCCATTTAGACGAGTACTTACATGTGGTACGGCAGCGACGTTGACACGAGGTCCCGTTAGCAGAGCATCACAGCGAAACAGCTTCACCTGCATGGCCAGCAAGCGGGACTGCACTTCTGGCTCTATCCTCACTTCTCCTGGAATACCGAAATTAGCTTTAAAGATTAATTTGATATTGAGATGATGATTTGGTGAGAGTACCAACTCATCATCTCTTGACATTCTTTAGCGCAGAGTTTTGGCCAAAGGGTTCCGAAGTTCCGAAGGTCAATCTTACTTATAAATAATATATAGTGTATACTAGTTTACCTTTCTTCTTGTAGTCGCAGGTGGCCTCGTGTCTGAGTTGATTCTTCAGGAGAGCGTAGCTTCGGCCGCACTTACTGCATTTACCTGCAGTCAAAATAAACTTTCAGCCATTTTAATGTGTCTTTAATAGTTTTATTTAAAACTTTTGAAACTATCACGGTCATTAAACACTAAAGTCATTTAAAACGGAATATTTACCATGATTAGATTTTTGAGTTTTCATGCATGGTAAATACTTCGTTTTATTTTGATCGTATATAGAATTAGGCTATTTCCTTGTGAATGTATAAATCGTTTAGGAATGGTTTTAAAAATTCTGGTGAATTCTGGTGGGCTAAGGTCCGCCTACGGCGTAGGAGGTTGCGGGTTTGATTACCATCTCGAAACCAATGTTTTAACAACCCGCAGATATATGTTCAGGCTGCATTATGACAGTTCTGTTACCGCCAGGTTGGCCCTCCTCTCCGGGACAGCGGTGCGCGCTGAGCAGCGCGCTGGTGGCGAAGCGGTGGCAGCAGCGCCAGCACTGCACGTCCGGCACCTCGTACACTGACAGACACAGCTTCTCTGCGAAGTGGCTGGAACAATACAACCGACATTCCTACATTTAAACATAGTATAGTTCCGCTATCTTACGCCCCAGTCATTATACTTTGTCCCTGGTGCGTTATAGTGCCACTATCTTACGCCCCAGTCGTTATACTTTGTCCCTCGTGCGTTATAGTGCCACTATCTTACGCCCCAGTTGTTATATTTTGTCCCCCGGTCGTTATAGTGCCGCTATCTTACTCCCCAGTTGTTATACTTTGTCCCCCGGTCGTTATAGTGCCGCTATCTTACGCCCCAGTTGTTATACTTTATCCCCCGGTCGTTATACTGCCGCTATCTTATGCCCCAGTCGTTATACTTTGTCCCCGGTCATTATAGTGTCGCTATCTTACGCCCCAGTCGTTATAGTACCGCTACCTTACGCCCCGCTCGTTACACTCACCTCTCGTACTCTCGTTGCAGTTTGAAGTACCCGTAGCACCTGTGACACTTGTAGGGCAGTCCGTCGCTGTGCGTGCGGTGGTGCGCGGCGCACTCCTCCAATGTTGGGAACCAGAGCTCGCACGCGTTGCACGCTAATCTGAAGGAAACATTTTTTTTAATTAGCTTCGCCTTAAAATGAAAAAACAAACTCACAGCGTTCAATCTCTTGAAGCTGTGATATAAAGGAAAAATATTTTGTCGTGTTTTAAAATCTATAAACCAACTTCAATTTCCTTAATATTTAAAATGGGTTTAAAATTTTGTTTTAAAAAATGAATCATCGAAATCGGTTGGCGTGATATTGAGTTATTCGTCCATTTGACTTGCAAATCATCATCATCAGCCTATATCAGTCCACTGCTGGACATAGGCCTCCCCCAATGAGCACCATAGCACCCTGTCTTCAGCTTGCCGCATCCAGCATCTACCTGCAGTCTTTCGCAGGTCGTCATCCCACCTGGTCGGAGGGCGTCCTACACTACGTTTACCAAAACAGTTATCAAAATATAGTCTATATGCTAGAAAATATTGAAGATGTAGTAACAAATGCAGAGGTTCATCATCATAACACTAGAAATAAGGCAAATGTAGTGGTTCCTCGGGCCAGACTAAGTAAAATTTTGAAAAGTTTCAAATGTATATCTAAAAAAATGTACTACAAAATACCAATTATTATAAGACAAAAACCTAACACTGTATTATTAAAATATGTCAAAAAACATATAATTAAAAAATGTTAGTATACAATTGACGAAGCTATGGCTGACACATCTTTATATTGTGAAGAAAATTCTGATACGATAAGTGAGATCTAGGTACATTGTACAAATTTTATGTAATGTTTCGACATGTCTAAGTGCTTTAAATAAGTTTAAGGATTAAATAAATGACTTTTACCGAGTCGTGGTCTCCACTCAATAACACTCAGCGGCCGTCAGTTCTTCGCGAGATATGGCCGGCCCACTGCCACTTCAGATTGCTAATACTTAATGCAAATTTAAGACTTATGTGGTCATGTCATAAATCAGTTTTCATGCGATAGAAATAACCTTAAAACTTTTTGAAGTCGCGGGCAAAACCTAGTAAGCTATAAAAGCAAATCCACTTACTTAGCCGCAGTAAAAGTAGGCGCATGCTTCATAACGTTATGCTGGTACAAGCCTTGAGGGGTCTTCACTTGGTGGCCACACACCCCGCACTTGGTCGCCGCTGGTTTTGGAGCTGGTTTGGTTTTAACGGGTTCTTCGGGCTTGTTTTTAACGGGTTCTGGTCTGGTTTTAACGGGTTCCGGTTTAGATTTGGTTTTCGAAGGTTTTGAGGTTGCTGGGGATGGTTTGGTTTCCTTTTTTGATGCTGGTCTCGGTTTGTACGTGGGTTTTGGTGGTTCGGGTTCTTTTGAAGCTGGTTTTGGGGGTTCCGGGTCTTTCGTGGGTCTTTTGCTGTTCGGTCCCGGTTTGGAAGTATCCTTCGGTCTTGGTTCTGGTAATCTGAAATAGATAAATGAATCTCAAAAAAATCATGAATAAATAAATCATCATCATCATCATCAGCTTTTGCAGTCCACTGCTGGACATAGGCCTCCACAATGAGCGTCATAGCGCCGTGTCTTCAAAAAAATAATGCTGGACAATCCACACAGCATTATCTAGCCCCATGGTAAGCAGTGCTTGTGTTATGGGTACTAGATAACTGATATACATAATACAATACATAACATAGATACATATTTTAAGTATCTTTTGTCATGTCCAGCTGTGGAAATATCTGTGCTGTAGTGGATACATACCTGACTTTCTTCGTAGCGGGCGGGGTGTCTATTCTCACGTCTCTGTCTCTCGGCCGTTTTAGTGTAATCTTTGCATCTGGTAATGGCGTGTCGTAAATCTGTGAACAAATTAAGTAATGCTAAGTATGTAGCAACTTAGTACATTTGTTAATAATAATAATAAATCATTTATTTCAGTCCATATAAAAGTAACAGATTTTATTTAACTTATTGTACGGTCCATAGTAATATATACCTTAAAACTAGCATGCATAAAATATAAAGAAAATACTGAATTAATAACACGCTTTTTATGATAACGCCGACAGCGGGTAGATGATGACACCTACACGCTGTCAGCTGACGTTGGTGCACGGCGGCGGTGCAGCGGTGTCCCCTTGCACGCGAAATCAAGATCTGTTAAGAAAAATCTAGATCTTTTTAAAGTATATACCAGACCACAGAACCTCAGACCCTGTTACAGACTAGGACCATTCTCCAAACTGCAAATGCTTCACTCAGCTCCCTACGCTATGTCTATCACAATATTTAATACTAGCGGATGTTCCCGGCTTCGCACGGTTTTAGTACGGATCCCTATCTTTTTAGAAAATATAATATAGCCTATGTTCACCGGGGATAGTGTAGCTTCCCAACGGTGAAAGAGTTTTTCAAATCGGTCCAATAGTTTCGGAGTTTATTCATTACAAACAAACAAAAAATCAAAACATTTCCTCTTTATAATATTATTTAATTTAATAAAATACCTCTAGGAACACAAAATAATTAAATAAATAATATTTTGTAAGCCTTTTTACAAAGGATATGTTTCACAATAATAATTTGTTTCAATATATTTATTGATAATTTTTGCAACTCGGAGTTTGCCCAGCCCTCGGTGTTTGCCCAGCCCTCGGAGTTTGCCCAGCTCTCGGTGTTTGCCCAGCCCTCGGTGTTTGCCCAGCCCTCGGAGTTTGCCCAGCCCTCGGTGGATATACTATGTATTTTTATATTTTATCTATACTAGTTTTAAGGTATATATTACTTTGGACCATACAATAAGTTTGTATGTAGGTATGTAGTCTAAGTATTTGATTTCTTTTACCAATTATTTATTAAAGGGCCACCGTCTATATTGTTCCTTCATGTCCAGGCCATCCTAAGGTAAGAGGAAGAGGGTAAGGTCTGGAAGAGATCGCTCTCAGCAATAAGGCCGCCCTTTATACCTTATTCTAAGTTTTTATTCCTGTATTGTTTTCTGTTTCGTGTGGTATAATAAAGTGTTTTCTATGTATCTAATAAGTTAAATAAGATCTCTTGCTTTTCTTTCTGAAATAAATTATTTATTATAATAGGACTTACCAGTTGTACATCGATGCTCGCTGAGTCCGTGTTCTGCCTGGTGCTCCGCTTGCTGGCGGGGCCGGCGCGCCTGCCCTCCGGAGTCGCACTGCGGGAGAGAGCGGAGCGACCGTTCTCTTTCTCTTTCTGCAAATGGAATAATTTGTTTGTTTTGTAAAAACAAAAAACCTACTTTGAATACCTAATAATAATACTTTTAACAGACTTCAAAAAGGCGAAGGTTCTCGACTGTTTTTGTTTTAAAAGTGTTTGTTTAACTTTAGGCACACAACACAATATACAACACATTAACACTTTAGAGTGCTGAAATCACACGGTACGTGTTTTCTACAAGTGACTAATATGCGTAAATCCACACTAGCGCAGCGGCTGAGAAAATACAGATCTTTGTGACTCAGCACAGCCGTAATATTTTTCGAACGAAACGCATGTGCGGCGCAACACAACCGCTGTGTAGAGCGGCAGCACGAATTTTTTAGGTTAAAAAAAAGACCGCAGTCGTCGAAAAAAAATCGCAGTCAAAGTGTTACAAAATATAACCTAATATAGGTATAACTAAGATATGTGTAAGTGGCTAGCTTGTTACATCTAAATGACATGATTAGAGACCCTACACCATCCCTACACTAAGTCGTAAAGACCTGTTGTGCGTATTTATTGAGATAATAACATCATAACAGGTTTTTTATTAAGCTCTAAGGCGATGTTGTAACTACTTATACTAAAAATTACATATTTTTGTACATACACACAATACTAAATAATTTATAATTTTGTTTCAATAACATTCTGTGCCTTTTCCATGGCTTTCGGCAGGTTCTCGTAATATGTCTACGCTGTTGGACAGAACATTGAGTAAATATATAGCGAGTGACATAGGGGCAAACTTAAGTAGGTTGGTCCTACAAGTGGGCACCTCCAGCATGGCGGGACTTGTGTTCTTATATTTGCTTCCTCAGAACTTTCGACTGTGTGAAAGTTAGGGATCCGTACTAAAACCGACCGTACTAAAGCCGGGAAGGTCCGCTAGTGAGGTAATAAACATGAAAGTACCGTCTAATTGAGAACCTCCTTTTTTGAAGTCGGTTAAAATTAATAATTTTAAAATTAATTGTTAATCGGAAAAAGAGAAAATAATTATGGAGAACCCTATGACGCAAACTAAGTCCTACTTCCTACTAATATTATAAACGCGAAAGTTTGTAAGTATGGATGGATGGATGTTTGTTACTCTTTCACGTAAAAACTACTGAATGGATTTGATGAAACTTTACAATAATATAGCTTATACATCAGAATAACACATAGGCTACAATTCATAAAGATATATTGTATATTATCCAAAATACCTATCACCACGCGGGTGGAACCGCGTGGCGCAGCTAGTGAATAATAAAGCGATAATAATTGAATACCTTCTTATATTTAGATTTCATGACTCTTATCTTCTTCTCCGGGATTGTTCCCAGCTGAATATCTTCTAAAGCTTGCCTGCTACCTCTCTTTGCCTTCTTTGTTAACACGCTACCTTCATTCATTAGCAAGCCACCTTCATCCTTTAACATGCCGACTTCTTTTTTCGCCTTTTCCGCCATTTCTTGTAACATGGTATCTTTTTTCTTTGACGCTACTAACTTGCTTACTTCTTTTTTTGTCTCTACCTAACATGGTAAGGTAAAGCATGGGTTAAAAAGCAGGACATAAAAGGGTTTTAGGTATTAGTGCTAAGGCTTACCCAAACTTAAGGAAAATTATTAGCATTTTTCCCAAAATTATATGATTTTTTAATTAATCTGTTCTGATAATTACAAGTACTATTTAAGGCAGTTGTCTCACCGGGAACGATGAACGAGTAGCGAGCGGAGCTAGAATGTAGAAACGAGTCGGCGTGAAGCGGGGAGCGAGTGCGTAAATAAATAAATAAATAAATAAATAATGCTGGACAATTCACACAGCATTATCTAGCCCCATGGTAAGCAGAGCTTGTGTTATGGGTACTAGATAACTGATATACATAGAAAACGACCAGAATACCCGGAATAAATATCTGCAGATCGTACACACAATTGTTCCGAGGCGGGAATCGAACCCGCAACCTCTTGCGTCGCAGGCGGACCTTCGCCACATCGGTCGTCTATTTTGGGTACTAGATGACTTAGATGATACTTAATACAATACATTACATAAATATATATTTTTTAATTATACTTTGATAACAACCTGAACACCCAGAAAAATTATCAGGCTGACCTTTATCCACCGCGCCACTGAGCTCGTCAAATATAAAAAATGGATGATTCACGCTACACCGTGTCGCGACCGGGTCGTGCCCCGGCCGGGGCACGTCCACCGGGCACGGCACGGTGTAGCATGAATCATCCTTTAGTGGTGGGATTCAGAAAAATGATGTTGCATTTATAGCAACAGTTTTTTATTGATTTTAAGAGTAACCGCAAACTAGCGTACTTACAGATACAGTGGTCTGATGAGTCCTAATAGTATGCAACGAAAAAAAAAAACATTAAAGCGCTTTATTTCCTTTAGCTCCTACAGGACTCTTGGTCACGTCACGAATTTCAAATTTAAGTCAAACTAGTAAATAATGTGATCACTTGAAATGTAATGAAATGAAAAAGGTTTATTTGGCACATTACAATTTTAAAAACACAAAGGATAACTAAGAACTCCGCACAAACTGACGGACACTTTGATTTTAAGTTCAAGTAAAGCGAACAAGAAACCTTTACCTTGTTAGTGAAGTCACAACTAAGGTATATTAATGAACCCACCTTAATTTTATCGTGTTCAGCCGGCTCCTTCATAACCTTGGCCTTCGAGCTCCTCAGCGCGGAGACATGTTCCACGTCAGAGTCCGACTTAATTGACTGCGTCACTCCCAATATGCAGTTCTCACATTCGGGCTGGAATTAAAGGAAGTACATATGCATATACATAGGTATATCATTATTTCATTTGAATCATTACAATATCGACTATTGATAACTAAATCTTTCCTTCTGATTCCATAGCATATTTAATATTCACACTGTCATTTAGCCACAAAGGCCATTTATTAGCTTTTCTGTTGCTACAGTTCATGTCCAGTCCATCCCAAGGTTGCCTGGAACAGATCGCTCTCAGCGATAAGGTCGCCCTATATACCTTTATTCTAAGTTTTTATTTCTGTATTGTTTTCTGTTTTGGGTGGTATAATAAAGTATTTTCTATCTAAATATCCATCTTCTGTAGATATATGCTGACAATGAAGTTAGGCTCCTAATTTAAAAAAAAGTTAGTTTTTGATCTTCAAAATGTTATGGTCCGCTCACGCACGACGCGACCCCAGTAGATTTCATAATTATGTCAATAAAAATTCGCATCTTTATGTAAATAGAATAACATAAAAAGTGCACACAGTGTCGCGTCGTTTTTCGGTATGAACGGACCCTAAGGTAATGTAAAGGTAGTTCCAGTCACAGTTGAAGTGAACAAAAAATCTAATCACGTTATTTCTATTTGATAATAATGTATAGTGTAAAAGTGCTTATTTTGTAGGCCTATGGAAATAAATGATATTGAATTTTGAAATTCTTGAGTTGGTAAAAATATTGTTTTTTAGGCATTTGAATAGCAAATTAGAAACTTACGGTGCCCCTAGTCTGCAGCGGCAGGCCAAGCCGCTGCCTTGTCCTCTTGTTGGTCTCTCTGCACAGGGTGAAGAAGTCGTAGAAATCATTTACTTTGTCTACGCACAGCTCACAGATCAGAGGGGGCATCCTATCTGTGTGGTTCACCTGAAAATATTGTAACGAAATGTTATTACTATACTGCAGTTTCTGCCAGCGACTTCTCACAAGTTTTTTCGGGAAATATTAGCTCAGGTCCTTGAGCAGGATAGCATCTGAAAGGAAATGAAATGAAATGAAAGTTTATTTCTTTAGGCTTACAAATAAGCACTTAGACAAGTCATATTTTATACTATTCATTATTATATTGATGTTCACTTCAATTTTTTGTCCACCAGTGGAAGAAGTGAGAAGAAACCACTAGTATGTTCATAACTTATGTGTCTAGTACATACTGTGATGTAGATGCTCCTGCGCAAGGACCTGAGCTAGTATTTCCCGAATCTTTCATTAATCAAAAAGGCGATTATTGGAGAGAATTTTATGGATTTTAGCGAGTCCATTCCTCGCTTTAACTATCGGGCTGATCGAGAGAGTGTCTGTAGAGCTTTACAAGTACTTCAGCCACTCTAGAATTAGGTATTTAACTTAGGAAACATTCTAGGTGATAGGCTGTTTCTGTATACAGCTAGGTTTGTATAAAAAGTGAAAGAACGCATTTTATGGTAAGACGAGCGAGGTCAAGCCAAAATAAGCAGAAGTGTGTGGATATTTTGATATAGTTGTACCTCTATTTGGATACATTCCTTTATTTTTTGTCTTAATTCCAAACCATGAATTTCGAGGTCAACAACACTTTGGATTATGGGCATTTTGTAGCCGGCACCGGCCCCACACAGACGGCAAGCCCGGTAAATCTCGTAAATAGTCTTCTTTTCATCCTTTGGGTTTAGTACACGGTCCATGGTCGGATTATCATTTATTTTCTGGAAAAACCACGGTGACGACGACGATAGTTTGCCGCTTTTCTCAGCAGATGTACAAACATGCACAAACTAGAGTAGGTTCATTCATTCATTCATCATATGCATGAGAATTGGGAATGAATTATTCTGTGAGTGAGTGAGTGAGTTGAGTAAATCAACAAAATACAAATGAAATGACCATGAACGTGGTATGAATATGAAGAAGCAAAAGATAATCGCTCGCACAAGCTTTTAAATAGTTACGTCTCTAATTAAGTAGCAACTTCGAGACCACAAAGCCTTTTTTCTTTCAATAAATACTTGGTAAATCGATGGTAAATGACTTGGTAAATCGACCAAAGTACAACACTAATACACTTGTTTAAAAAAAAAAAGAGTCTGTAGTCTATGCATGCTGGTTTTGCTTGCAATGCCTAAGTTTGATTGAAGTTGGCGGTGGGCAAGTTGATCGCGTGTGTATTTTGCTGATTATTTACGATACAGTGTTATAAAACAGACATTCAGGGCTAGTTTTGTGAAGTTTCCTTATATTGGATCATTTCTCCGAAAATCGGCGTGTTTCCTGTGGTAAGTTACCTTGTTTTTACTGTCCTAAATGTTTTATCAAATCAACCGACCGAGTAAAAATGATCGACCGTTGTGTATGATTCAAACAATATTTCATGATTTTATTCGTTTTAGACCTATATTACGACTTCCCATAGCCCTATAACCTTTTCTTTATCCAATACCGTGTTAATTTTAATTAAATTAGAAGCAACTTGGCTATTATTTCACCTTTATGAACATAAACATAACCTAAACACCTGAGGCTTTGTAACTCCGTCGGACTATACGTCACCTATCTGAAAAATTCAAAATTAATTGTGAAAGCCCCCCACTGCGTAAAATTATTAGATTTACTCGTGCACAATCCATTCTTTGACCCTGTAAGTGATATTTTAATAGCTAGAAACTCAAGTTGACGTTATGGTAATAGGTTAGTTTGGAGACCCTGAGCAATATTAATTTGTTGTACTTATAACAACAAGTTCTTTGGCGCTGCTGTGAAATGTCCAGCTTTATCAAAAAGAAGCTGGCTTTACCGGTAGCCTACAATTCGTTTTGCACTAGATATAAAAGCCGTCAATGCTTATAAATAATGTCATTAAATGACACAAACACTAGCAGTGTCGAATTTTGTGTCGAACCACAGTCCCCCGACACATTGCCAATAACAAGGACGTCAAGTCAGTCCTAATGCCAATTATTTACACAGCATCATCTAGCCCTGAGCTAACCCTGCATTTTCTGAAAAGTTTCATAACAACATCAAACTAAGGGCAAGTAACAGTTATTGCATGTCATTCTCCCTTTAATAACTCTACAACTGGTTACAGAGACAGAAATAACAAACTAAAAAAAGTAACGCAATTAATCAATTCAACACAGTGTGATATAGACACATCAGCCAGAAGCTGCTCGTCTAGTAATAATAAATGAATAAATATTTTGGCATACAGACTAACAGTCATGTTCATTCTTACAATAACATATGTTTTGTCAAATAAAAAATCTGTATCTTTTCACAGAGACTTGCCTACATTTTCTTTAATTGAAACATTATATCCAGCTCCAAGATGATGCTGTGTGAATTGTTCAGCATTCTTTAATTTTTTATTGTACACTAGCAGACCCTACCGGCTTCGCAAGGTTTTAGTACGGATCCCTAAACTTTTTTGAAAATTTTATATAGCCTATGTTCACCGGGCGGGGATAGTGTAGCTTCCCAACGGTGAAATAATTTTTCAAAACAGTCCAGTCGTTTCGGAGCCTCATTACAAAGAAACAAAAAATCAAACCTTTCCTCTTTATAATATTAGTATAGAAAAATCATACATAGAAATAACTTAAGTAACAAGATGTGTACATGTGCGAGCTTAACCCTGGCAAAGATTTTATAAAGATTTCTTCCAACCAACCTTAAAGTTATAGGAGAGGCGATGTTATGATGGAATGTCAATACTATTACGAATATTCCTAGCAACAGTTGGCTTAACTGTTTTAATTGTAAATACTAGTTCTAGTCGTATTCTTGTTACTTTTTTAATTATTTAAACGCACAAAACATAAAATAATCACAAAATATACAGAATTTGAATATTTATTATTACAATTCTGTATATTTTGTGATTATTTAGGGTTTAGAACTTGATCATTCCACAAATGATGTGCATACTGAGAATCATAAGAACAAAACATGTAGAGCTTTTTGTTACTTTCTTTGTTAATATAGATATCTATATTTATGTTACAAAGAGGAAAGATATGATTGTTTGTTTGTTGGTGTGCATTAATAATAATAAATCATTTATTTCAGACCATAGAAAGTAAAAAATCTTATTTAATTTATTCTATGGTCCATACTAATATACACCTTAAATCTAGGGTACATAAAATATAAAAAGACTAAATAAGTATGTACTTAATAACACACTTTGTGATACAGTGACAGCATGTATGTAGATGACGCTATCATTAGGGTGTCCAGCATAAATAATTTTATTTCAAGTGTTTTTATTGTAGATAAGACATGATAAATCTCAGTACTGACGACCGATGTGGCGCGGTGGACGAAGGTCCGCCTGCGACGCAGGCGGTTGCGGGTTCGATTCCCGCCTCGGAACAATTGTGTGTACGATCTGCAGATATTTGTTCCGGGTGTTCTGGTCGTTTTCTATGTATAATAAAAAATATCTATGTAATGTATTATGTATATCAGTTATCTGGTACCCATAACACAAGCTCTGCTTACCATGGGGCGAGCTCTGCTTACCATGGGACTATAAAATTAGATAATGCTGTGTGGATTGTCCAGCATTATTTATTTATTTAATAATACTTCAAAAAAATAAAGAAATCCATAGACTATCAAACACAAGACTATAAAATTTTATAATAAAATACCATTAGAATTTAGAAATAAACACACGACATTGAACTATTTGTATTTATTAAAAGAATTGTATTGAATAAGAGTTATTACTTATTATACAATTGACGAAGCTTTGGCTGATAAAAATATATTTTTTTATGTTATAGGTACTGAAGCTAAGGTTGCTGTTAATTTACTATAAGTTTAAATGAATTGAATTGAAAAAAAATAAAAAAGCTGGTTCAGTGTCTTATTATCAGATACATAGGTAGGTACAAGTTCAGTACGTATTTCGCAATATTATGTAAACATTGCACAATATTTACAAAACATTGCGAAATGGACAGTTTACGTCACAGATGACTCATCGACGCATTGCAGGTAAAATTAGGTTAATGTTTTTTTGTTATTAAGAACTAGCTGTGCCCCGCGGCTTCGGCCGCGTGGAAATCTATGTTTCATACCATAAAAACCTTCCTCTTGAATCACTATCTATTAAAAAACCGCATCCGCAATCCTTTGCGTAGTTTTAAAGATCTAAGCATATATAGGGACAGACAGACAGCGGGAAGCGACTTTGCTTTATACTATGTATGTATGTTGTGATTAAAAACACCCACAACACCCGGTACAAATATCTGCAGATCTTATAAATATTCACAAGGCTGGAATCGAACCCGCAACCTGACATCGCAGACGCCACAGGGGTCATCAACTTATTTTTATTTTCTTCTTATTCTTATTTTTTATTCTTCTTATTTTTTTTGTTACAGCCCCACAATGCTAGTGATTTGACACGCCCACAGTCTTGAGAGAGATAAAAAACCAGGATAAAAAGAAAAGATGTTCCAAAAACCAGCTTTCGGGGCCAACACCTCGGGCTTCGGTGAGTCCTTTATATATATTTACATCATTCTTATGAATAGGTATAGTGTAGGAGTCGCGGCTAGCTCTTCCCGGGATGCTGATATAAAAGTCAAGTATAGAAACAATAAAACTGCGACTAATATGATGGTAATGAGCGGTTTACACTCTGTCGTGGTCACGGTGGTGTCATCCCGTGACCACGACAGAGTGTAAACCTGTTGAAACGTCGGGAAAAAAGGTAAATAAACGCTATACATACCCTTTGTATCGATACTTATAATTATGTGTTCAGATCGCGTAAGTTTAAAATATTTATTGGTAATGGGTGGTGTTTGATTTGAATGTCTGCTGGTGATGCACTGGCACTGACCTCTGTAGGCGCCCGGTCCGCGCTCGCGTCACGGGTAACCTACTTAGGTCGAACTGCTGATGCTGCTAATATATGTAGGTACCTCCGTGATCGATGTATCGAACAGTTTGATCATTATTTTATTACAAATGGCTTACAGAACCAATTTATAAATAACGTTTTACGAAATAACAAAGACAAGGCAAATACAGCTGTTTGTATACATTTATGTTTAGAATTACCTAAAAATAGTCGTACGACCTATGTATTTATATTTGAGACTAGCGGACCTTCCCGGCTGGTTCTTCCGTTTTAGTACGAATCCCTAACTTTTTTTAAAATATAATCTAGCCTAGTTCACCGGGGATAGTGTAGCTTCCCAACGGTGAAAGAATTTTTCAAATCAGTCCAGTAGTTTCAGAGCCTATTCATTACAAACAAACAAAAAAGCAAACCTTTCCTCTTTATAATACTAGTATAGATCACGACAAAAAAATAGCACACGTTAAAAACCGACCTGCAGATTTCTGTATCGAAATTGCGATTCGGAGAATCCGTGACGTAGTCATTCATGACGTGTTTTGTTTACGACGCCTACCACAGCATTTATACCTACTTATCTGTATAGGCCTTGTAATGTAACCTACACAGCCGCTACTTACACACTCACACATATATAGTAATCGACGTTTTAAACCGGCCGGCGCGGCACTCGGCAGTCACAACGTAATAAAAACAGTCGCTCGCTCGCCTTGTTCGTAGCCGCACGCACAACAACTTTCATTTATAAAATCTTTACGAAATATTGTCCAGTTTGAAACCTGAAATAAGGACTTCTATCTGAAGAAATCGTCAAGGAACTTAGTGGTACACATTTAACAGTGAAATTATTGCAAAGAGAGTGTAAAGTGAACGTTTGTTTTGGAAATACAGCGCAGGAAAGGAGGATAAACATTTGCGAAACTAAGAAATCGCAAAGTTCGACACGGAAGAGTGTTCACTTCTAGTGTTTTACGAAACTAATCGATTGATCGACAAAATAACTACCTAACTCTTTATAAATATAACTAGTAAGAGTAGTGAGTGATAGCAACTAAACATTTGATGACAAAAACACACGCGGCAAGTCAAGCCGTCAGAAACTGCAGTCTGTTACCTTACATCAGATAATAACTCAGCCATGTCTCACTTCGGCGTCCTCACCAGTTTCGATCACACAAACAGTTCCTGGTCCGTCTTCAAGAGCCGAATCCACCAATGGTTCATCGCCAACGACATAACCTCAAACACCGACGAGAACGGAGTCAAACGGCGAGGCGTCCTACTCAGCGCCTTATCTGACCAGACTTACAAATTAGCAGCTAATCTAACCCTACCCAAGGACATCCAAGACGTACCATTTGAAGATATTATTAAGCTACTCGACGCTCATTTCACTCCTAAACGCCTAGGCTTCACCGAGAGGTACAAATTCTACACCGCGCATCAGAATGTACAGGAAAGTGAAGCTGAATTCATCGCCCGCTTGCGAGGTTTAAGCGAGTACTGTGAATTTAAAGACGCAGAAGAAGCGTTGAGGGACAGATTCGTGCTAGGGCTCCGCCCCGGGCCGGCTCGAGACAAGCTTTTCGAAAAGGAGCTGAAAGAGCTTACCTTGGCCGATGCGCTGGAGATTGCGCAAACCACAAGGTGTGTGCAGGAAGTCAATGATGCACAGAAATGGAATATGCAACCTTTCTTTGGGGGGACGAAGGTTCAGCCGTACCAACCTCCGTTCTGTTCGGGAAGTATGGCGCCTTCGAGGCAAGGTCCGCTGTTTGGAACACAGACACAGGCTACTGCGTTTGGGGGAACACAGCAGTCGAGTGCACCTGCTACCTTTGGTGGAACACAAACACAGACAGGCCAAGCGGCGCTCTTTGGAACACAGGCGCAGTCAAGCCAAGCTACTACCTTTGGAGGAACACAAACGGGCCAAGCTATCCCCTTCGGAGCACCGAAGCCAGCGTCGGGTGGCTCGCTCTTCGGCGGCGTCCCGAAAATACAACCAGAAACGAAAGTACAGCAACAACCGGCTAACCCTTAGGGCTACGAGCGGTTTTAGCTACTTTTAGATAAATATAGAGACATAATTACTTGTTTAGCCGCGCCAATTTTATTGCCAGACTGTTTTTCATTTAGTTGTTTCTTTTTTATTTAAGTTATACTTTAATTCAAATTAATTTATTGCAAATTAATTTGAATTAATGAATAGGCTCAAAAAGTTCTTATATGTAATGAATGGGTCACAAGGTACGCTGCCCTATTGGGCGTTTACTTCATTAATCTGTGTAAATAAATTATATTCTTCTATTCTAAATATTATTAACTCATTTATTTCGGATTTACCCTTAAAACGTACAAAAATAATTATAAATGCACAGTTAAATATGATTTAATTAAATATTAGACTACATAATGATATCATTTCATAAAACTTGAATATAAAATAAACCAGGAAGAAACTACCTAATAAATAGTAATAAATAAATAAGACTTTTCCGCTTAGGCTCTAGACATGACATACGGATTGCATTTCGACTGCAATCGGACTGCGCGGTTGGTTTGCAGTTGTATTGTAGTCGTGTCAACTGCATTCAAACTGCAACTGAACTGCAATTTGCGGTTGGATTGCAGTTGAAATGTTGGTCCGTCTGTCTAGAGCCTTAGCGATTTATTCCAAGCAATCGAACAGATAAACAAGAACAGGACATGGATAATGATGGTGCTACTTATGTATATTAAGATAGATATCAACTTGTATTCTATTTAAGAGCGTTTATTCCTAAAATGCGCAGAAACAGTACTTTTCAAACCCGTTTATATCATGAACCACTTATCTTATAGTATATGTTATTTACTAATAATTTTAGGAAATTTTAGTGTTCAACGAGTTTGACTATAAAATATTTCGATTAATATAGTATGTACGCGTTCTATCAAGATAACTTGTGAGAGGTTTTCATAATTTCCCTTTCAGCATCAGTTTCGAAGCTCAAAATAATAGAAAATACTGACATATCTAATTAAGAAAAAAATATAACCTACTGATGAGATCCTTGGCTAAAAAATTAATTAGATAGATGTTTGGTTTTGGTAACCTACTATGAAATGATGTTTTTACCGATATACCTTATTTAATTTAATATAATAATAGCCTACCAATAAAGTGGAGCATCTTTTTTAATATTATTAAGAGTACTTATGAGTTTATTTGTAAATAAACGCCATAAGTATTGAAAAAACGCATGTATGTAAATGCTTTAATAATATCCCAAAAAAACGCGTGTTCATTGTTCAAGTCCCGTCAAAATAGAAAATTTTGGTGTACGCTCTGCAGATATTTGTTCCGGGTGTTCTGGTCGTTTTCTATGTATAATAAAAAATATCTATCTATGTAATGTATTGTATTATGTATATCAGTTATATAGTACCCATAACACAAGCTCTGCTTACCATGGGGCTAGATAATGCTGTGTGAATTGTCCAGCATTATTTATTTATTTATTTATGCTTACAAAATAGTCACTATGGTGTTGATTTTCACTTCACTTAATTTTTTTTCCACGAGAAGATGCATGTGGCTTATTGATCAGCTAAGTTTACTAACTCTTAAATATGCTTGGTTTATATGTATAAAGAAGGTTTTTGTTATTGTGATCGTGTAAGCAATTGAATAAAGTTTTCACTGTCCATATGGTTATTTTATTCCAGTCACTTAAGCACTAAAAGTGATGAAGTAGATTTATTTATTTTATTTTGAGCCATTATTGTCCCACTGCTGGGCAAAGGCCTCCCTTTTCTCCTGGAGTGGATCCTCGCAATCCAACGCTGCAACAGGCCACGATGGAAGATGTGCCTCGAGCTCGTCGCGCCATCTCATCCTGGGCCTTCCACGACGCCTCTTAGCGTTGGGTGGCTCCACTCTGTGGTGGATTTAGATTTATTTAATACCTCCACCAAGCGTCTTAAACGCGCGCTGGTTGAGTGTAACTTAGTTTCATTTCAACCAAATGTGCTGTCTTTTTTCCTTTTCGACTATTTGTATTTAAGTTTAATATATTATTTTCTTTTACATATGGAAACTTATAATTAGCCGTTAGTTACACACTGTGTTTAGTATTTAGTTACCTAGCTGTTAGTTTTCCCAAAATTATAAAATACTGCGGACCTTCCCGGCTTAGCACGGTTTTAGTACGGATCCCTAATTTTTTTGAAAATATAATATAGCCTATGTTCACCGCGGATGGTGTAGCTTCCCAACGGCGAAAGAATTTTTCAAATCGGTCCAGTAGTTTCGGAGCCTATTCATTATATATTGCTTACCATGGGGCTAGATAATGCTGTGTGAATTGTCCAGCATTATTTATATATTGTACATAATATATATACAAATGAGGTAGGTAATAATATTATAGACTAGTGGTAGTTATGGAAGGCCTAGGCGGAGGTGGCGGGATGAGCTCCACCTATACAACAGAGTGGGCTCTCCTTGCCAAAGAGATTTTACATATAGAGACGTCATACTCATTGTAAAGAAATAAAAACATTGCGATATTTTACTATAGCTACATACCTAGCGTCGACGTTCGAACATACAACGCCGCATGGCATTATCTCTGTCACTCATAAACGTAACGCATTGCTTGTTTCGTTCGTTTTGGTGGCAAAGCGGCAACAGCGCGGCAGTGATTTTAGTTCGAACAGACGAGACGCCGCACGGCATATGTCCTTATCTCTGTCACTCATAAACGCAACGCACGCATTACTTGTCTCGTTCGTGTAGGTGGCAAAGCGGCAACCGCGCGGCATTGATTTTTGGGTAAAATTACATTTATTTTATGATTTTCCATTTTAAACAGTACAAAACAAATAGAAGACATAAGAAGACACATCCTTCTTGCTTTTCACAACCGTCCCATAGTAATATTGCACTTTTTAAACGCACAACATGGCATTTTAATATTTTTCATACTCCAAAATCCCGCTTCAACGTACGTCCTCGTCGCGGCCAGGAGCAAGACGGACTGAGTTCAATTCAGGCACGTACCTGCTTTTCATCTTGTTAGGCAGACCTCGGTACAACGTATCTACGTATATATAACATCATTGCTCCTTGCTGAGGACCGAGATGAGTGGAAGAAGGGGAGGGGGCCTTTGCTCTGCAGTGGGACACTCCGGGCTAATAATAATAAGTGGTAGTTATCCAACTGTGGCCCAAGTTCAATTGCAAGATTTGTCCCATACATACAGACAGACCTACATAACTAACAGAGGTGAAAGATAGATAGTGTACGGAGGTGTACGTACATTGTCTTACTTAACTACGTAAAGTTAGTTAAGTAGTAAGTAAATGAGTTAAATCACTGATCAATGGCGATGAAAGTTTATTGAAATAGAACACGTAAAAGACATAGGAAGTAAACGAGCCTCATACGGTTGTATCGCGTTGCGGTCAGTGTCGCACTGGTCAGTAAGGGCATGAATATGCAGATGCAGTACATTAGATGCTACATATGCATAGATCTGTACATCTTCGTAAAGATAGAAAATTATTTATTGCACTTTAATTAGAAAACTAAGTACAGTAAAATCTTAAAAATTAATTACAATTGGCGGTCTTATCGCTCGAGAGCGATCTCTATTAAACAACCATGGACACACCCAATCGTTAAACATAAGCTTGTGTTAATAAGGAATGTTTCCTCCACCAGGTGCTGGGTCCACGTTCGGCGCCACCTCCGCCAGCGCCACCTCTCCGTTCTCCGGGTTCAAGCCGGCGGCGGCGGGCGGCGCCTTCGGGGCTGCGCCGGCGTTCGGCGCGCCCGCCGCCGCGCAGCCCGCGCAGCAGACAGGTCAGTGTGTGTGTGGCAGGTATGAATTAATTTGTATTGGCGCCATCTAGCTGATACCGTCGTAGCGTGCTTCGGTACGTAGCTGCGACGCAGGAGGTTGCGGGTTCGATTTCCGCCTCGGAACAATTGTGTGTACGACCCACCAAAAACATAAATGTAAAATAGGAGAGCCAAGTTCAATGCAAAAATTATGATTGGCTGTGGGCTTCGCGGCAAAAAGAATTGATATCTGAATGAGTGCCAAGTCAAATCTATGTAGGTTAGATTTGACTTTAGTTGTTGTGTGTTTAGTTGTTAAATTGTGTATGTTCTAGATTTCCATCTCAAGATAATGTAAGACAGCAATGGATCACAAAAATTAATAGACAAGACTGGACTCCGACGAAATATACGAAGATTTGTTCTTGCTGATAATACTGATAATCATATTATTCTTCTGATTAAATCAATAGCTGAAAAATATATAGGTATTCGTTTTAAGCATTTTGCAACCATAGAAAATGATGGGGCAACCAACCGACAACAATTAACCAAAACAGTTATTTTTGCTGGAAAATGAATTTTGTGAATAAAATAATTCTTAGTACGTCCCCTACACTAGTGACATCTAGTGTGAGGTAGTAAAAATATGTAGTTACTTCGAAAACAGAATCTATTATTTGCCGGTCCCTAACAACTACACTGTATTCTATTGCGCAATCGGAGACGTTAGTACTATTGCTTATTCTATGCAATGCGGATTCTATTCGAATTTAAACCTTATTTCATTGACATAAGGTCGTCGTCGCTAACATCACTTATTTTTTGACTTTTTTTTATTTTTTGATTTTTTCCTACGCTTACACACAATTACCGAGCTGGATTCCAAATTTCATCCTTCTAGGTCATCTGGAAGTAGGTTAGAATTAGGTACTATATGTATGTCAGTCAGTCAATGTGAATTTTTACGACTTTTCGACCTTCATATCTTTGTAACCGTTTGAGCTAGCTTCATTAAATTTGGGCTTCTACATGTCCTTATGGATATAATTCAACACACGTAGTTTTATGTGTTTACGTTAAAGATGTTTTGAGTTATAGAAGGGTCAAAAGTGGCACCAAGTGGTTCGTGTAATGATACACTCGGCGCGTTCCTTTGCTTGAACTTGGCTTGGTCACGCTGCCGCGTGCCCTGATCTGCAGATATTTGTTCCGGGTGTTCTAGTCGTTTTCTATGAATAATAAAAAATATCTATCTATGTAATGTATTGTATTATGTATATCAGTTATCTAGTACCCATAACACAAGCTCTGCTTACCATGGGGCTAGATAATGCTGTGTGGATTGTCCAGCATTATTTATTTATTTATTGGAAAGTAAGGGTAGTTCTTGTTCTATGGAGCATGACGTCATCGGACACATTTTCTTCCCTATTTCTTCCATGGAACTACATATGTACTAGCTTTTCACCCGAGTTTCATGCCATAGAACAGAATGAGAACCAGATTTTTCCAAAATGTTCCATGCGAAGCTACACTAGAAGATGACACTGATAATGTCAATTGTTCTGTCATGCCATTGATCGAACAGCTGCCTGGGTTAAATAATCCTACAAAGAAACCTAAAATTCTAAAAAAATTTAATGTATTATTATTAATTACCCGATAAAATCTCTTATCTCGTTCTCTTCCAGGTCTATTCGGCGCCGCCAGCACCTCGGGCGGTCTGTTCGGCGCCGCGGCCCCGGCCGCCGCAGCCCCGGCCTTCGGCGCCACCGCCGGCGGGTTTGGCTTCGGCGCGACGACCGGCGCCGCGGGGGGGCTCTTCAACAGCGGGGGCGCGGGGGGCATGTTCCAGCCGCAGCAGACTGCGACCACCTTCGGAGCTAAGCCTGCCGGTCAGATATCACTACATAGTATAAAACAAAGTCGCTTCCCGCCGTCTGTCTGTCCCTATGTATGAATCAGCAACCTCCTACGTCGCAGACGGACCTTCGCCCACCGCGCCACAGAGGTCGTCAAATAGTAATACTAATAATAGATGTCTTTCTCAAGCTCTGCTTACCATGGGGCTAGATAATGTTGTGTGAATTGTCCAGCATTATTTATTTATTTATTTTGTTTCCAGGGTTCGGTTTCGGTGGCACCACGTCGCAGAACACGTCTGGCGGGCTGTTCGGCAACACGCAGCAGGCCGGCACCACGCTCTTCGGACAGCAGAACAACACCATGGCCTCGGGAGGCCTCTTCGGTAACACACAGGGTGAGTCAGCCACTTGTATGGTTCAATGGTTCATTTATTGGTAAAGTAAAGCATTACACCGTCTATACCTATACTATAGCTGCGTGACCATCCAAAGGTTGCCTGGAAGAAATTTGAAAAATTTGTATCTTTGTAACGCTTAAACTCAAAAACTACTGGACCGATATCAAAACTTGTTTCACCATTAGAATGCTACATTATTCCTGAGTAACATAGGCTATATTCATAGTAATGCCGCGTCTCGTGCTAAGCCAGGACAAAGCATTTGTTCCAAATAATGATATGTTGCTTCTTTACATTATTTCCTGTTCCGCAGGTGGTTTCGGCGCGGCCGCAGCCCCCACGGGCACCGCGCACGTGAAGTACGCGCCCCTGGTGGGCACGGACGTGGTCATGAAGTCGGGCGCCTCGCAGAACATCAACATCAAGCATCACTGCATCACCTGTATGAAGGTAAGCCTATCTATCTATCTATCAGCCGGTAACACTGGTAACACCCACTGCAGAGTCTTGGCCTCTTCCTTATCTCGCCACCCCTGGCGGTCTTGTGCCAGTCGGGTCCACTAGGTAAGAAATAAAAAGAAAAAAAGAAGGTAAGGTATAGTGATTAGTATTCAAAGTACCAGGAGAGAAGGTGTTGATTGGAGATATAGAGAGTTGGACACTCCCCACTCAAACTTTAAACTTTGTGTTTAGCTAAAGTATTTAAAGTACCAGGAAAGCAGAAGCTGATTGGAGACTGTCCGGTCATACTCGCTGGGCCTTCAACTAGTATGAAGGTACGGCACAGTGCTTTTTAACAGACTTCAAAAAAGAAGAAGGTTCTCAATTTGAATGTATTTTTTAAAATGTTTTATTTAAAAAAAATATTACCTCAGAATGTTGACTGGGTGAACCGATTTTGATGATTCTTTATTTGAAAGCTGGTGCTTCCCGTGTGGTCCCATTTCAGTTTGGTCCAGTTCTGACAATGACATCCATGATAAAACCACATAAGTCTTCAATTTGCATTAAGTATGTGCGCGACAAATGAACGAATAACTCAATATCACGCCAACCGATTTCGATTCTTTTTAAGTTTCATTATTTAGGAATTTGAAGTCGGTTTATAGTTTTTTAAAACACGCCAAATTATAGTATTTAAAGTACCAGGAGAGCAGGAGTTGATTGGAGATACAGAGAGTTGAGAAGGCTCTTCACACAAACTCGCTGTGCCCACAACTAGGGTACACAAGATTAATGTACCTTTTAAAGGGAAATGTATACGACTCACGTTGATGTAGGTAGGTAATTTTTTTTTTTAAATGGATATTTGCCTAAATATAATGTGATTCGATACATGTTACTATTGAAGTAAGCTTTACTTAAATATTATCATGTATCAAATCACATTATATTAAATTACTTGCATACTATTGCCGGTGCGAAACTGAGCGACCGCGTGCCCGAAATAAACTAATTATAATTATATATATATTCCTGTAATTATACGATTAGCTAATGTGATCTCTGTTCCCCAGGAATACGAGAACAAGTCTCTGGAAGAGCTTCGTTTAGAGGACTACACGGCGGGCCGCAAGGGCTCCTCCTCCTCCGGCATGTTCGGGTTCAACCAGCCCGCGGAGAACAAGCCGCTGTTCGGGGCACAGACCTGTGAGTACTGTAGGGCTCGGCTGAGCTCTGGCGGCGCCCAGCGAGTCTTGCTTGCTATATAAATAAATAATAAATAATGCTGGACAATCCACACCACCAAAAATTTAAACATTTTTCACTGCACATGTAAGATAATGCATTGTTGTTATTATCAATGTTTGTTAAGTTTTGATTCAAATGTCTTTGTTAACAAAAAATATCTTGGATTCGAAATCGGAGTATAGATAGATATTTTTATTATACACAGAAAAGATCAGAACATCGAACCCTCAATCTCGTGCGTCGCAGGCAGGACTTCTCCACAATCCCACCTTCAAAATCCGAACTTCTACCGCCGCGCCACTGAGGTCTTTACGAGAAGCTAGTGTATTACCACCAGCACTTCTTTACGTGTCCATACAAAATTAAATCATAAAATGTTTCAATGGGTAATATATAAAATATTCATTAGGTCAACTGATCCCGCGGGGGGTAATTTCGAGCGGCCTCAGTTAGGTCCGAAATAAGCTTAGCTTCTCATAGGCCGTGATAGAATAGCACCAACCCAACTCTGCCCGTGGGTGTGGCGGGCAGCAGCGTCCCTTGCAGCACACTCCTATACCCAACCCGCATGCCCAGCGTGGGCATTCCGCCCCAGTATGAAGAGACACGCCGAAAAGTGGCCCCCAGTTCCCGGCCGCCTCGCTATTCCTTGCCATGGCAGCAACGGCGGGGCAGGGGGTGCTAAGAACAAGCAACAGCTGATCGCAAATGTTCCCTACGAATTTATTATAAAATAATTGTTTTTACGTAGTTATAAAGAGCCCTTTCCGATTTGATCGCATATTTACAACATAAACCAGTGTAGAAATAGATAAACAAGCGTTTACGTCGTGTCATTAGTGTGTTTTGGCCAACGGAAAATCATCGTTTTGTTTATACCTAACCTTTTGCTGGCTTGTGTTTTGAAGGTGTTTTGTGCTTACTAGTGCCGTTTTTTCATGTAAAGGAATACTATTTCCAACAAAGTTTTATATCTATAGCGTCACGTAAGTACATACAATCTTTTTCAAAATATAACCTAGACATTGTGCATTCTGCCTTTCGGTATTACCTGTAAGTAATATTTACAAGACCCTCACTAACCATCATAATGATGATGACTCGTAAAACCGAGAAGTTGAACCTGGCTCTACAGGAATTGAAGGTATCTAAGAGGCAGATTGGACAGTTAGAAGCAGAAATAGCTGAAAACGAAAATATCCTTCTAGAAGCCCTATCAAATAACAAAAAACTAAAAAGCGAAATGTCTGAGTTGCATTCCCAGAATGCTTCTCTTTCTGAGGAACGGGATAGGCTTCAATTGATAATAGATAGGTTTGATAAAAAATGTGGCATTGAGTTTGAGTCCGTCCTGCATAAAACTTCAGTCCTGGAGAAGCAACTGTGTGACGCCCACCTCCGTATCACCCAGCTGGAGGAAGACGCCGATAACTCTGCCACCGCGAAAACACAAAGTCTATTTGATGAATTAATGTCCGCTGAATCGACCTCAGGCCAAGTTTTTGTTGCCGGCAGCAACTTACATACATTGCAAACAATTGATTTAACTACAGATGACTCAGTGTGTAATGTGGAGGCTAGCAGCAAAAACAACAAACACAATCTTAGCAAAAATAAGTTAAAAAAATATGTTAAAATAAGTAAGTTCATTAAAAAAACTCAAACTTTGTTAAAAAATCAAAAAAATGTAGTATCTAAACTAAAATGTAAAAGAAAAGTTCTTGATAAATTAGAGCTCTGTACATTACAGCTAAATTATAATCAGACCCAGTATGAGGCTGAAATGCAAGATCTGAGAAGCAAACTTGGCCAGGCTGAGCACTCCCTGGGGCATTACATCAGCCTTTATGAACGCACTACCACACAGACAAGGGAACTCAATCTGGCCATGGATGCACTCCTTAGAAGCCAGGTGAGTCTGGAGGGCAGGGTTCTGGATGGCTGTGGCTGCTGTAATCCAGGCCCAGTCAGTGACCAATCAGGTCCGGACAGTACTGTGTCAGCTACATCCCATCTGGATCCCAGCGCTTCATGCTTGGTTACAAAAACAATAATGTACTGCGATGAAATTGGAAAAAATATGGGTCAGTTCTTAAATATGAGTATGGAACATCCTATAATAAATAATTGTTTACCTAACTCTAACCTGCATAATATTATGCACATAATTCAGAATAAAAAAATGAATAGTAACTCAAATTTAATAATATGCCTTGGAAATAGGGGTAATGTGAACAAATCTGACTTGATTAGTTATGTAGACATACTATTAAAATTAAATTTAAAACAAATTGTGATGTTCACATTCCCCTACAGCGACAGCTTGCCACAATCAGAGAACAACCTTAGATATAAGCTTAATATGACGTTGCACACTATTTCATGCAACAGCAATGTACATGTGATTGATACTAACAATATTGTTAGTAAAAAGTTATATTTGACTCAAGGTAATTACTACCTTTCCAATTTTTATAAGAGACAGATAGCAATTTCGCTATCCTATTATTTTAAAACTACAGCCAAAAACTTGGCTATCAAAAATGCTCCTTTTGAGCTTTGTAATGATTTTAAAAACAAATCTTTGGAAGTTATTCCAAGTCATTTAAATTAGAAATAACGACAATAGAGGAAGTCTCTAGCCCTAAACAATCAAATAAAAATATTATTATTATTAATCACAATAAAAAACAAAGAAATCAAAGTTGTAAAATCAATGCAAAGTTTACCAACTTGGTGCATCAAAATATTCAAGGATTGAGAAGTAAATTATTAGAATTGGAATTGTACATGAACTCATTTGATATTGACATCATCTGCTTAACAGAACACTGGCTGAAAAGCTATGAGCTCATGTTTAACTTCAGTAACCACCAGGTTGGTAGTTCTTTTTGCAGATCACATGCTATTCGTGGAGGCTCTTTAATATTACTAAATAAACTCATAAAATTCAAAGAATGTAAGGACATAGTATGCTTATCCGTTGAAAGCCACATTGAAGTAGCATGTGTTGAGTTGGAGCATACTATTGTAGCAAGCGTATACAGCCCACCATCAGCTTCTTTTGAAATATTTGAAAAAAATATGGATGATATCTTATTTAAATTATCAAAATCAAATAAAAACTTAATAGTATGTGGAGACTTTAATATTGATCTTTTAGAAGTTTACTCCCTCAGTAGTAGATTAACAAATTTATTTAATTCTTATAATCTTAGGCCAACATTTATGGAACCTACTAGAATAACTGAAACATCAGCAAAATGTATAGATAATATATTTGTTTTCCAAAATGAAAAAATTGTCAGTCACAAAATTATAAGCAATTTAAAATCAGACCACTTAGGTCAACTAATTCAATTAAAACATAAAGTTAAAAATAATAATTGTAAAAACAAAATTAAGTACATTCCTGTGACCACAGATCGATTTGAACGGTTGAAATTGGATTGGGATTTTAAACCATCACCTAACTACTCACATAACAACCCAAATGAGTCGTATTGTAGTTTTTTTAATAAATTCACCAATGCGTTCAATTCAATATTCATACCCAAATCGATCTTGGTCTCAGAAAAACTTAGCTTTAGTGAGTGGGCTACAGTAGGTATACATAAGAGTAGACAAAAGTTGTATGAACTGTATAGTGAAAAGCAGTACAATTTTAGCCAGGAATTCAAAGAAAAAGTAAAAAATTACTCTAAAATATTTAGAAAAGTTTGTAACACAGCAAAATCAAATTATATTAGCTCGAAAATTAAAAATAGTGAAAATGTAATAAAATCAACCTGGAAAATAATTAATAGTGAGACTGGAAAGGTCAGTACCTACATTAATGATTACAATTTAAAGATTAATGATTGCTCCATCAAAAATGATGTTGAGGTAGCACAAGCATTTGAAAAATTTTTTACTGACATTCCAATCTGTACTACAAAGTGTCTGAACTCTTCTCAAGTAATAGCCGAATCATTACTTAAAGAAAATGTACCTAAATGCGATAGTAAATTTAATTTCACCCATGTTAATGAAAACGATATAAAAAAAACCTTTAAACTTTTAAATATTAAAAAAACTGCAGATCTCTGGGGCATTTCCGTTAGAATTATTAAACCTTTAATTGATACCATAGCACCAGATCTAGCTTTTATATTTAATGAATCTATTGATTGTGGCGTATTTCCTGATCTAATGAAACATAGTAAAATAATCCCATTGTTTAAATCGGGTAGTAGGTCTGACCCCACTAACTTTAGACCAATATCAGTACTGCCTACATTCAGTAAAGTTTTTGAAAAACTTATTTTACACCAATTGCTTAGACATTTTAATGGCAATGACCTGCTACATTGTAAGCAATTTGGGTTTACTCGTGGCAGGTCAACTACTGATGCCGGTGTAGAGTTGGTATCGCATATTTTTGATGCTTGGGAGAAGTCGCAAGATGCTTTAGGCGTTTTTTGCGACTTGTCAAAAGCATTCGATTGCGTTCATCACGAAACATTAATCAGGAAACTACATCATTATGGAATTAGGGACAGCTCTTTGGATCTTCTTACATCTTACTTGAGTGATAGGATACAAAGAGTTGACATTAATGGGAAACGATCTAAAGGGTCTGTTGTTACAATGGGTGTACCGCAGGGCTCTATCTTGGGTCCTTTCCTATTTTTAGTTTATATTAATGACCTGCCTCATCTTGTAAAGAATGATCATGAGATTGTATTGTTTGCTGATGATACTTCATTAATTTTTAAAATGAAACGACAAAACAGAAATTTCGACGATGTAAATACTGCAATCTCAAAGGTAGTCCATTGGTTTAGTATTAATAATCTTTTGCTTAATGAAACCAAAACAAAATGTATAAGATTTATTCTACCTAATGTAAAACAAGTTAAGGCTGATATAAACGTAAAAGGAAAAACGTTAGAAATTGTAGACAATACCGTATTTTTAGGAATAACCTTAGATAGTAAACTTCAATGGGGCCCACACATAAATAAGCTATCGAGGAGACTTAGTTCTGCAGCATATGCAGTTAAAAAAATCCGTCACCTTACAGACGTTGATACTTCTAGACTTGTCTATTTCAGCTACTTCCATAGTATTATGTCTTATGGCTTACTACTGTGGGGGAACGCTGCAGATATAAACACTGTATTTGTGTTGCAGAAAAGGGCTGTTCGTGCGATCTATAATATGGGTCCCAGAGAATCCCTACGTGAAAAATTCAAAGAAATAAATATAATGACAGTACCGTGTCAATATATTTATGAAAACTTGTTGTACACTCATAAAAATATCAATCGGTTCACTAAAAAAAGTGATATACATAATATAAATACTAGAAATAAGAATAAACTCGCTGTGCCCACAACTAGGCTACACAAGATAAATGTATCTTTTAAAGGGCAATGTATACGCTTCTACAACAAAACTCCAAATGAGTTGCAAAAATTA
Organism: Eupithecia dodoneata; assembly: GCA_947044415.1. Lineage (NCBI taxonomy): Eukaryota > Metazoa > Arthropoda > Insecta > Lepidoptera > Geometridae > Eupithecia > Eupithecia dodoneata. The sequence continues at coordinate 5,596,715 of OX345684.1, forward strand.
TCAATAAACAAATTTAAAAAAATTGTGAAACATATTCTTTGTAAAAAAGCTTATTACAAAATATCAGATTACCTAGAAGATAAAAAAGCTTGGAACGAGTTTTGCTCCAACTCAAAATCTACCAACTTACAGATAAGCAAATCAAATGTACTAGACACATAAGTTATGAACATACTAGTGGTTTCTTCTCACTTCTTCCACTGGTGGACAAAAAATTGAAGTGAACTATAAAATAATTTAATTGATAATAATGAATAGTATAAATATGACCTGTCTAAGTGCTTATTTGTAAGCTTAAAGAAATAAAACTTTTCATTTTCATTTTCATTTTCATTTTCATTTTCATTTTCATAAGAATCCCCGGGCTACATCAGGCTGTTCAACGGACGCATTGTCGCTCTTTGGGGGAGGCCTATGTCTAGCAGTGGACTGCTGATTGTCAAACCTATGAGATATTTACTCAGCTGACTCGCTAATAACACTCCTGTGGATATCTGAGTGTTGTTATTATTTAGCTTTTTAATGTAACATTATTTTAAGTGGTAAAAAAATACTGACTGGTCCACAAAAGTCTTCAGAAAATATTTCCTGAAGACTTTCGATAATGTAAGGATAAATGTATGGCAACATTTATTTATTTAAACATTGTATATTTTGCAGCGACGTTCGGCGCGCCGGCCACCAGCGCAGCCCCCAGCGTGTTCGGAGGCGCCAGCACGCTCGGCACCTCGGGGGGCTTCGGACAGGCCAGTGAGTACAAGCGAACACTTATCATCATCTACCTATTGCCCACTGCTGGACATAAGCCTCCCCCAATCAGCGTCCATAGCGCCCTGTCTTCAGCTTAACGCATCCAGCATCTACCTGCCGTCTTTCGCAAGTCGTCATCCCACCTGCATCGGTGGGCGTCCTACAGTACGTTTGCCGAGTCGTGGTCTCCACGCAAGAACACGTTTAGCAGCGGTTCTCTTCTCATAAACATTACCTCTGTTTTTTACTTTAGTTCTGAAGTAGTTTTATGTCTGGCTTATTATTATACTAGCTATCGCCCGCGGCTTCGCTCGCGTGGTACGACGATAAAAAGTACTGAGCTATGTCGATAACTTTGGTTATGTCTTCTTTGGTTTAAGAGAAGAAAAGGCAAAAATAAAAAAAAATTAGAAAATTCTTAATAATATGAGTGAATGATTTCTTCTGTTACAGACACGTCGTTTTCGTTCGGCGGCGCCACGCAAGCCAACACCAACACGAGCGGTCTCTTCGGCGCGCAGCCCTTCGGACAAACTAGCACCGCTGGTAATGTATATTATATTTTTAGGAATCAATAGCAGATTTTGTTAAATAAGAGAAATTACAAAGAAATCAAATTTTAAAATGAAATTAATAAAATAATATCAAATTCGACAACGTAAGGTAGACCGCAAAACGACGTCTGCACAGCTCAAAGCGCAGAAACGAAGTCGCCCCTTTTATCTACAGCTAGCTACCGCGTTGCTTACGTCATCAACGAGGCGGTTGCCAGCTAACAATATACTATTCATAAAATAACAGACATCAAAAAAGGGAGCTTCTATTTTCGGCTATATGTATGTTTTTTCGTTGTCTACGCTAATTGAGTACCGAGTCTGGTGTTTCTTTCGCAAGGACCCAAGGGAAGGGCAACTTCGTATCTCTGCGTGATATAGTTCAGAAAATAAAACGATTACAGAGACATTACAAAGCTTACAATATCACATAAAATCACAATTGAAATGTTAGCTCTTGCTTTGTTCAAGGTAATCTATATATATAAAAATGAATCATTATTTCCCTTGGTATCACGCGTAAACAGCTGGACCGATTTCGCTAATTCTTTTTTGTTGTGTTTGTTATAGTTAGGAGAAGGTTCAAATTAAGAAAATCGCGCGGAAAATAAGAAAATTTAAGAATACTTAACCACCATATTAAATTATTTCTAATGTAACCATAGCGCTTTTACAATTCAAACTTTTTTGATGTAACCTTATGGCGTTTGACTTAACATTGACAGAATGCTCAATATTCATAGTTTAGACAGGACAACGTCTGCCGGGTCCGCTAGTAATAAGGTAAAATAGGTGGCGGCGCTAGTGTGCCCCGGGGTACCGCCTGAGTCGGCAAATGAACGACCACAACCTATGTCTATCTATACTTAAGAACCCTGTTCTCATGTTAGTATTATATCATTTATCTTTTTACCAATAAATGAAAATAAATATAAAAAAAACTACTAGAGTTAGGCTAATTCCTTGTGAATGTATCACTCGTAAGGGAATTATGTATATCAATAATTATCTAGTACCCATAACACAAGCTCTGCTAAGCTTGGGGCTGTGTATTGTACAACATTATTAACCAGTATGTTACCACCCCAGGCACGAGTCTGTTCGGAGCGACGCCGGCGACGCAAGCCTCCACCTTCGGCACCAACACGTCTACCTTCGGCTTCGGATCCAATCTGCAGAATCAGGTGAGGTCTTAGAGCTTTGTATCGTTGGCGAAAGTTTGCTTGAGAATTTACATAGTAAGAAAATAATAAAAACAAGAAAAAATTACAAGGAAATATGTAGAACAAATACGTGTTACATAATGAAGGAATCCCGGCTAGCTCTTCCCGGGATGCTGAGGTAATAATAGTCGAGTATAGGGACAATAGCTATATTGTATAAAACTACGACTAATATGATGTTAATGAGTGGTGTTTGAATGTCTGCTGGTGATGCACTGACCTCTGTAGGCGCCCGGTTCGGTTAACATACTTAGGTCTAACTGCTGATGCTGCTAATAAATCTCCGTGGTTGATGTCTCGAACAGGGCCAAAAAGGTCCCTGTCTCAGCATTATGCCGCTACTAGCCTAAGTTAGTAGACCAGCTCCATGAGCTTTAAAACGTTTGAAACGAACTGGTTCTTTACCCAAAAGATATTTACTTCAGGTTATTGACCACGAAGTCTTTTACCTTTCCAATGTTTAGGCAGTTTCATGCGCCTAAAGCTCCTGCATAGAAATTGAATACAAGAAACATTTTGCTTTAAATAGACAAAACTTTACAATACTATATTATGTTAATCTACTGAAAACTAATTGGACGACACAGTACTACCGCCTCCGATTATCCTAATTAGAGGGACAGGTACGTAATAAAACGTCCAACTAGGTAGAAGTTGTTTATTTGAAAATCACCGGAGTCCATTCAAACCCGTGCGTTCTCGTCAGCGCGATTCAGCCGTGGTGCATCTTTACTAGCGACATCTAGTTATAAAATAACACACTTACGTAGGTAGCCTCGTAAAATCTTAACTTACATTGAACACTGATAAATGTTACTTGTATTAAATTCTTTTATGAAAAAAAGGGAAATAAATGACTATTTTATGATTATTAATATTCTACCATACCATTAATATTATCATCTCCACAGACGACCGGCGGAGGCCTATTCGGCGCCAAGCCCGCGACCACAGGCTTCGGCGCGCCGGCCGCAAGCACGTCCTTCGGGGCCTTCAGCGGGGGCGCCGCCACCGGAGGCCTGTTCGGGGCTAAGCCTCTACAGACGCAGGCGCCGGCCTTCGGGGCGCCGCAGGCGGGTCAGTTACAAATACATACTTTCACTACAATATTATAAAACAAAGTCGCTTCCCGCTGTCTGTCTGTCCCTATGTATGCTTAGCTTGCTTGAGAACGGATTGCGGATGCGGTTTTTAATAGATAGTGATTCAAGAGGAAGGTTTATATGTATGTTAATATCGAAAATCGTGCGGAGACGGGGCGTTTCGCTTGTATATTATAGAATAGAAACTAATTCTGTCTATCTGTTACCTTTGAGTTGACAGTAATCCTTTGAGTCTGAATCACTTTGAGTTGAGACGTCAGCACAGATGACGTCACCCTTTTAAAAAGGTGCGAAGGATCTTCGTCATATTATATTATTAGAAATATTTTTGCAATCCAAGCGGGTAACCCCGTTTGTTACAGGTGTTGGTTCTATGGCGGGTGGCTTCGGCACGTCCACTTCGACAGCAGGCGGGCTGTTCGGCGGCGCGGGCTTCGGCAAGCCGGCCACCACCACGCCGAGCTTCGGCTTTGGCGCGCCGCAGACCACTTTAGGTAATAAATTTATTGGTAAAGTTTGATCGAAACCGCTGTACCGCGCCTGAGGTATGCTCACGGCGAGACGGGGGGCAAGTACAGGCCGCTTCGATCTATCAGTCTGCCGTCAACACGTACTCTTGCTCTTGTTTCCTCGGTCCCCACCTCGCCGCACTTTCTTAAGGAGCGGTACAGCGGTTTCGGTCAAACTATAACAACGAATATTACCAGTCACATAGTAATTAGTGCGTTTTCTATGTATAATAAAAAAAATCTATGTATCTAATGTATTGTATTTTGTTTATCAGTTATCTAGTACCCATAACACAAGCTCTGCTTACCATGGGGCTAGATAATGCTGTGTGAATTGTCCAGCATTATTTATGTATTATTAGTCGTCTAGAACAAACACCTCTTCACCATCGGAGCAACAGACAGCCCTCATTGGATGCCTGAGCCACGAAGAGTCAGCTGCCCACGTAGTCCTGGGATGCGAGGGAGTAACAGCGCAACGACTAGACATCCTCGACCATCCAAGGTCACTCCGCGAAGCCTGTGAAGATCCCAGGAGGATTCTGCGCTTCTGGACGGAGTTAGGCTGGTTAAACTAGCAAACACACCACGCACAGAGGATCAATCAGAGTCTATATCGGCGGGAATAGGAGTACACCTATACCATACCATTCTCGTCTATAAAAATACTTAGAGTAGATATTTTATTTGACCACCGATGTGGCGCGTTGGGCGAAGGTCTGGCTGCGACCCAGGAGGTTGCGGGTTCGATTACCGCCTCGGAACAATTGTTTGTACGTTCTGTAGATAATGCTGTGTGAATTGTCCAGCAATAATTGTTATATATATATATTCCAGGTCTAAACACAGGACTGGGCGCCAACACATTCGGGCAGACCAAGCCAGCCGTGCAGGGCTTCGGCGCGCTCGGCGGAGGCCTGTTCCCGCAGGTGCAAAACAACAACACCTTTAGAACGGGTGAGACACTTCATAACACATAACCTGCGCCCCGCGGCTTCGCCCGCGTCCAATTTTCACATTTCTAAAATATAATAAGCTATAATCTATAACTATCCTGATTAACAATGAGATCTGGAGACAGTTAACATTTGAAACATAGGTATAGAGAATTTATCGACTGTACTATGAATATATCGACAGTACTATGAATTTATCGACTGTACTATGAATATATAGACAGTACTATGAATTTATCGACTGTACTATGAATTTAACGACTGTATTATGAATTTATCGACTACTATGAATTTATCGACTGTACTATGAATTTAACGACTGTACTATGAATTTATCGACTGTACTATGAATTTAACGACTGTACTATGAATTTATCGACTGTACTATGAATTTAACGACTGTACTATGAATTTATCGACTACTATGAATTTATCGACTGTACTATGAATTTATCGACTCTACTATGAATTTATCGACTGTACTATGAATTTAACGACTGTACTATGAATTTATCGACTACTATGAATTTATCGACTGTACTATGAATTTATCGACTGTACTATGAATTTATCGACTACTATGAATACATCGACAGTACTATGAATTTATCGACTATACTATGAATTTATCGACTGTACTATGAATTTAACGACTACTATGAATATATCGAGAATTTACAAAAATACAAAATGTAAAGTAAGTTTTTAGGAGAGACTTGAATTCATTCATTTAGTATTCCTAGAGGTATATTACTTTACATATATTTGTTTATTTGTTGTTAGGTTTGGACAGCGGGCTCGGCGGCGGCTTGTTCGGGAACACGTCGGGCTCGCTCGGGCTGGGCGCCGCCACCAACAACAATATGGCCAAGTACACACCTATACACTTTTATTAGAAATATGTTTGCATTCCAAGCAACCCCATCCGTGCGCTGCATAAATAAGCGCGCTGGACACGCCGCGCTCTCTTTTCTCCTCCGTAGACCGAGACACGTTCTTGGTGACCCCGTTGACCCACTGACGCTAACCCTGAAGTGACGGCAACAACTCCGCTTCCGCACACTATTCACCCGACCGGATGCGGGGTCGAAGAATTCCCCGTTTCCGCCCTCAGGTGCACTCGTGCACCTAAGGCGTTACCTCCCTACCCTCTTATAGCATCGGGCAACAGCCCAAGCCGCGGCTCGCACCTAAGTGACCCTTGTGCGTTTTGCCCCAACCTAACTTTTACCGGCGAGACGCCCTCTGCGCCCGCCAAAAGTCCGGTAACGCTGTCATGGCCATCTAAGGTCAACAGCATTTATGTCAATTCGAAAAAATTTAAAAAACCGCTCTCTCTTTCACTTGACTTCGCTCGCGACATACAGACGGAACGGTACGACTTGTAATTGTTTATATTCCCTTAGTCATTATTGGTCAGACTCGCAGGTGGTTCGTACAAGTTGTGCTGAAGTCAGATCAAAGGTAAGCTTTTAAAACCTTTCGGAATAGGTTTTGTAAGGCTTCTTTAACGATCAAGGTTGCAGGCTACCTACTTAGGACCTAGAATCCCACCTACTAATTTAAATAGCTTATTTTTTCTTTGTATTTAGACCGTAATTCTTATTTCAATTTCAACCCACTAAATTACACATGGTAAACTCGGTAAACGTAGTAGGACGCCCTCCGACCAGGTGGTATGACGACCTGCGAAAGACAGGTAGATGCTGAATACGGCAAGCTGAAGAAAGGGCGCTGTGGCGGTCATTGAGGGAGGCCTATGTCCATCAGTGGACCAATATAGGTTGATAATGAAATAACAAATGTACAATGCAATGGAATTTACGCGCCTACGCACGAGTGCGAGCGAGACCTACGAGCCCTAGGCTCTGCGCCGCGTGCGTGAGCGAGACCATGCATCTGCAAATCATATATATTGTATTATGTTACAGTTTGTCGGGTGCGTCGGCGGCGGGCAACGTGCACGAGCAGATCCTGGCGCTGGCGGCGCGGCCCTACGGAGACTCGCCGCTCTTCAAGGACCTGCTGCCGGACTCCAGTGAGTATACTCAACTCATAGATAAAACGTCAAACGTCAACGTCGTAAGGAAAACGTCATTATTTTGAATACATTTAAAATTTCATTTCGTCTTCCTTTTTAAAATGCTATGTTACTTGAATAAAATAACACTTAGGATTGTACTTTTTGATCGGTATCGTTAAATAAGGTGTGTTTTTTTTTCAATTTGGCGGGTTCGGCTGCCGGCTCAGACCGGCGAATATCCAAAAAATCTTGAATGCAGTTTAAATTGTTTTTAAAATCAAAATGAAGTGTTCTTTCAGTATAATGTTCTATCTACAATATTTAAGGTAGTTTCCCTCCATGTGGCGTGGCTGTGGGACACCCCGTATATAGGCCTCCTCATCGGCGACCCTGGATTCTTCTATCATGAGCTCTAATATGGCTTCCTAGACCGAACTTGATCTCGAATACCCTACAGCACGCATGTCAGTAGAGAGAACAATTGAAAAATGTTAATCAACCCTTCGAACTTTCTCAAAATTGTCCAACATTATTTATTATTGCTTCTGCTTCTTCTTTAATGTGTATTTGTTGTTCAGCGAGCACGGCAGAGGAGGCCCTCAAGCCGACCAACCCGGCGGCGCAGGCGGCCGTGATGGCGCGCACGGAGGGCGTCTATAGAGTCACCTCCCCCACGGACGTGAGGCTGCCTCTGCGGCCAAGGGCACAACTAGACAAGGTACGTATGGGGACACAGGCCTGTGTCAGCGAGCGCGGCAGAGGAGGCCCTCAACGAATATATGTACATGGTACTATAGTTATTCGACTTCAAATCAACTTATATTTTTACAAAATCTGTGCTAAAATTTGCTAAATAAGCTGCTGTTGTATGTATAGTAGTAATTAAAATAAAAACAGGTTTATAATAAAACATTATATTGTTTTCAGAAATCCCTGTTCGACGGTCTGGAACAGTCGGACGCCAGTCTGGACGACAAGCTCAGCCTGAAGCCGAGTCGCAAGCGGCTGGTGCTCCGCCCGCAGCACAAGAACGACTCCAACGAGCAGACGCACAGGTACCTAGTGTTATAGCTTTAGTTGTGCACCGCGGCCCAGTCTGGACGACAAGCTCAGCCTGAAGCCGAGAAGCCTGAAAATCAAAATAACACAGACAATGAAATAATAAATTAGATTGTATAAAAAAGGTTACATACAATTCAGACTATTATTAGAACAACACACATACATTTAATTTAGTTTATTTGTAAAATACATGTATTTGTAAGGAAGAGCAGGACATCCTGGCACAAGTACACTTAAATAGTTAAATGGATGTCCTAACAACTGTCTAGCAAGTAAAGATATGTACTTTCATACAAATAGATCCTCACAGGGTCCTGTGAGCAGTGGTTTCGGCAGAATATCGGCGCCTATCTCCTGAGTAGGGGCATTTATGCTGAGTCGAGACCTTTTTGCTGCTGTAACACAGTTTCTTTGTTTTTGATATTTTATTTTTGCAATTGTTTTTTTTTCGTTATAAGTTAATTAAGTTATTTTTCTTCAAAATGTCAGTTATCTAGTACCCATAACACAAGCTCTGCTTACCATGAGGCTAGATAATGCTGTGTGGATTGTCTAGCATTATTTATTTATTATTTTATTTATAAACAATGTTAAATTTTTCAAAAAATTAAATTACAATTGGTGTTACTGCGCAGATCCCCAGAAGAGAGTATATCAGAGCGCCCGCCCGCCACCTCCCTGCAAGACAAGGAGAACGCGAACCTGACGCACCACGGCGAGGACGTGGACCGGGTGAAGACGAAAATTGACTTCCCCGATAGCAATACTATAAGTGAGTACCTGTGGACCTAAGGAGCTCGGACGGTACGGCTCTACCTTTGGGCTCTACTAGTCCAATCACTCCGTTGTAAATAACTTACACTCGAATATTCAAATGCAACTTTGATTTAAGTTTTATTTTATTTATTTAAAATAATAATAATGGAACTTTGCAAATATCTTGCTTGTCAGCATGTGGGATGTAGATTCAGCGACCATCGTCCCGATAGTCGCTTCGGTTAACGGCGTAATTGCGAAGAGCCTCGATTAACATCTGTAGAGACTCTCGCTAGGAAGTTGGATCAAGGGCCAGATCCAAAAGGCGGTACTCCCGGACTCGGCGCGCATCGTCAGGAAGTTCCTTTCTCTGCAGTCCTAGTCACCGGCCGCTTGACTCTAGCGAGCGGTCGGTGATCTACCGTTTTGATATATTTTTTTACAGTTTTATTATATTATATTTTCTATAGTAATAAAATCTTTTCTACGAGAATTTTAAATAAATCAGTGTATAATAATGCAACCTCCCGCGTCGCAGGCGGACCTTCGCACACCGCGCCACAGAGGTTGTAAAATACGCGTTGTTCGCGCTAAAATCAGCGTCATAACTAGCTGGCTGAGGGCATTGTTCGTACTGTTTGTAACAAAGTGTTATAATAACAGATGCGGACACAAGCATGGAACGGAACGTCAGCTGGCTGGGCTCGGGCAAGCTGTCCACCAGCTGGAGCCGCCAGGAGCTGCCGATAGAGGGGGACACGCCGCGTCTCTATCCGAACCTAGGTGAGTCACATGCACACCAACACAATAAACATGAACAACACGCATCATCATCATCAACCTATATTAGTCCACTGCTGGACATAGGCCTCCCTCAATGAGCGCCATAGCGCCCTGTCTTCAGCTTGCCGCATCCAGCATCTACCTGCAGTCTTTCGCAGGTCGTCATCCCACCAGGTCGGAGGGCGTTCTACACTACGTTTACCGAGTCGTGGTCTCCACTCAAGAACACGTTTGCCCCAGCGGCCTTCGGTTCTTCGCGAGATATAAACAACACTACAAAAAATATTTATAAATACAAATATCATTTATTTAAGTCATCCTACTAATATTATAAACGAGTAATTTTGTAAGTATGGATGGATGGATGGATGTTTGTTACGCTTTCACGTAAAAACTACTGAATGGATTTATAATGAAACTTCACAATAATAGACGACCGATGTGGCGCGGTGGGCGAAGATCCGCTTGCGACGCAGGAGGTTGCGGGTTCGATTCCCGCCTCGGAAAAAATGTGTTTACGATCTGCAGATATTTGTTCCGGGTGTTCTGATCGTTATCTATGTATAATAAAAAAAATATCTATCTATGTAATGTATTGTATTATGTATATCAGTTATCTAGTACCCATAACACAAGATCTGCTTACCATGGGGCTAGATAATGCTGTGTGGATTGTCCAGCTTTATTTATTTATTTATATAGCTTCAGAATAAATAACACATAGGCTACAATCACCACGTGGGTGAAACCGCGGGGCGCAGCTAGTATCCAATAAATATGACTGTCCAATACGTCACCGCTGTGTACTTAGACGCTAGATTTAGATATTTTGTTTCTATATTTTCTTCGCTGTAATTGTATTTTATTTTTTGTAATTATGTGTTTTTGGTTTTTTATGGAGCTTTGCTGTCTGGGAGTAATGAAATTGAATTGAATGTACCAATACAAAAAGAGCAACAAAATGTTTTAGAAATAGAAAACTTGAGCGCCTCCAAAATTTCTGCCTTCGGTTCATATTTGGTTTGCGCAAATACGACCATGTCTCTCCTTTTCGCACCATGCTCAAGTGGCTTCCTATTCGACTTCGCCGGGACATGCATGTTCTTACTCTTCTCTATTCCATTCTCTTTAATCCCTTTTCTCCTGCCTACCTAAAAGAAAGGTTTGAGTTCCTTCATTCTTCCAACTCTCACAATCTCAGGTCATCAGATAACTTACTACTCAAGTTTCCCTCTCATTCCCAAACGTTCTTTGGTAACTCTTTTAGTGTTCAGGCTGTACGGCTCTGGAACAAACTGCCTGTTGATATCAGACTTGCACCTTCCATTAACTCTTTCAAATCTAAACTAAAGTCCCACCTTCTATCTTCAACTGTCTAAAATTTTCCCTTCATTCTCCTCTTTATTCAGATTCTTATTCCTGCTCCAACAGTGATCAGATTTTATCGAAATTTTTATTTCTGTGGTACCTTCTTATTGTATTCAGTTATTCTTATTTGTTTTTTTTTTCTTCTTTAAGGTTAGTTTTAATTTAAGTAGTTTTGTATTGTAATGTAGTAGTTTTGTAATGTATGCAATGTATTAAGTATGTATTCTTTGTTTTTTACTTCTCTGTTACTGTTTGTGCTCTACACCTACTTTTGTATAATATATCTTTTTCTCCATCCCTGGTTGCCTGGAAGAAATCGCTTTAAGCGATAAGGCCGCCTATTGTACTGTTATTATGTAAGATTTAGATATAAGGTGTTATTTTGTTATTTTGGGTACAATAAAGTGTTCATTCATTCATTCATTCATTCAAAACTAAACGATTACATTATACAATTTAAGCAAATTAAATTTTATATTGTATATGTGATTTTGTGTATATGTGATTTTGTGTATATGTGATTTTGTGTATATGTGATTTTGTGTATATGTGAATTTGTGTATATGTGATTTGAAAGTTATAGTTAGTATTAAGATCCTTTAGTATTTTTATTATTTTTTTGTATTCATGGTGCAATAATGTTATATTGTATGTATTGTATTGGCGAGTACTATTTGTACCATTAGTCCTCATTTGTCAAAATTGATCAGGAAGTCTAATTTTTGCAAATTCTTTTACGAATTTTTCAATTTCAAATAAGTCAAAGTCCAAATAATGTTTTATATTGTAGAAAATAATGAAATGAAATGAAAATATATTTATTCTGATAGAGCAAAAAACTTAATTATCTAACTATAGTAAACAAATACAGCACACGACTTAAAAAGACTTATATATATATATATATTTTTTATTATTAATAGACATATCTAAATTAATGAAGTGTAGATCAATCCGTGTCAGTACCGTGTTCCTGCGCTATCAGAACAGGGTCATGCTCAGCTGAATGTTGCGAGTAACCCCACAACGCTGATTTTCAGCATGTACCAGCATATTGTTAAGTTTATCTAATAATTTGTTTTATTATTCGTAGAAAAAGATCTGCGAACGGAGGTGTCGGAGAGGCGCGCTAGCTGGTGAGTCTGAAGTACATATATTTATATATATATATATTATATATTTTACAATCTTTATCATTTAAATGATAAATATAAATAAATAAATAATGCTGGACAATTCACACAGCATTATCTAGCCCCATGGTAAGCAGAGCTTGTGTTATGGGTACTAGATAACTGATATACATAATACAATACATGACATAGATAGATATTTTTTTTATTATACATAGAATACGACCAGAACACCCGGAACAAATATCTGCAGATCGTACACACAATTGTTCCGAGGCGGGAATCGAACCCGCAACCTTCTGCGTCGCAGGCGGACCTTTGCCCACCGCGCCACATCGGTCGTCAAATTTGTATTTAAATTTTTGTACGTATATACGAACTAAAACGCAAACTTACTTATCTGCTGTAACGTTGTAATTATTCTAATGATATCTAGGTAGGTATCCTACCTATCGTTTGAATTTGTACCTGCTTACGCGTGAACCGAACCATGCACTGGTCGCGGCCGGGCGTGACGTCGCCGCGAGCCGGCCGGCGGGCAGACACCCTAAGAGCCTGAAGGCGAACCTACGTTCCTTTCTCTCAATATTTTAATTTGAAATTAATAACCTGGGTAGTAAAACTCTCACCTAGTTTATCCTAGACATCTAAATAGATTAAACTCAGTGTCTGTAGTGTTCCCAGAATTGGGTAAGCTAGATATAATAGCCGCCCCGCCATGCTGGAGGTGCCCACTTGTAGGACCAACCTACTTAAGAGCGTTTATTCCTAAAATGCGCAGAAACAGTACTTTTCAAACCCGTTTATATCATGAACCACTTATCTTATAGTATATGTTATTTACTAATAATTTTAGGAAATTTTAGTGTCCAAATAGTTTGACTATAAAATATTTCGATTAATATAGTATGTACGCGTTCTATCAAGATAACTTGTGAGAGGTTTTCATAATTTCCCTTTCAGCATCAGTTTCGAAGCTCAAAATAATAGAAAATACTGACATATCTAATTAAGAAAAAAATATAACCTACTGATGAGATCCTTGGCTAAAAACTTACTTAGAAAGATGTTTGGTTTTGGTATCCTACTATGAGAAATTAAAATTCAAAAAATGTGAAATATTACGAATATTTCACATTTTTAAATGATGTTTTTACCGATATACCTTATTTAATTTAATATAATAATAGCCTACCAATAAAGTGGAGCATCTTTTTTAAAATCATACATTTAAAATTTTTATGATTTTGTTGCTATTATTTTTCTATAAATATTTAATAAGCGACGTGACCACACTCTAGAAAGCCTCGCGGCGGACTGATTTTCGCGCGGCGTTTTATAGTAGTTTTAAAATATTATAATATGTTTTTCTCATAATATATAAGTTAGTAATGCATGTCCCCCCCCCCCCCAGGCTAACAACAAAGACGCTCCGCCCCCCGCCGCTGCCGTCCGACTCCGCGGAGAACTCCGTGCGGGAGCTCGGCCTGCGCTCAGAGATCACATCACCTGTCGCGAGGGACAAGGACGAACTACCTGGTAAGACTCGTCATCAACTTGTAGTCCACTGCTGCACATAGGATTCCTTACCAATCAGTAATCAGTGTTTTGCTCTTAGAGAAAAGCTTTTCGCTGACCTATTACCTTTTTAAATAGGTAGAATATACCTTATTGCACAAAGAGTTGTACATAGGCGAGCATAATTCTAGATACATGCTTTTTGACGGGCTGCAGAGCACGCACACAATGTTTAAATCTCTACTTTGTAAATTGTTTATACTATTACTTACTGTTTACCATTACTATTGTTACTTTTGTATCATGTGCTGCAGTGTCGAAAAAATGCATCATCTATCTACCAAAACCGCGGTGTGTTACTGGTTACGGACGGGCTGTCGTCAAGGTGGCATCTACGGATGTTACCTGTAGTCAGGGAGAAGGACGAACTAGCCAGGAAGACTCATTATATCAGTTTACACGTCCACTGCTGGACATAGGATTCTTCCACACGAGACGCCGCGTTGTGGATGTATACGGGCTGATGACGATGTGTTAAATTGGGTTATACAGGGTGTCACGGTTATTAATACTAAAGTAATTTAAAACGGGATATTTACCATGATTTGATTTTTGAGTTATCCAATATTTCAACCGAGAAGATGGCTTCCAATTATCGGGAACCTGGAACCCTGTTGTGAGAATGTGCAAAAACGGAAGAAGTGATGTTCTTACCAACCGCTTCGCGTTCTGATACCGTCAGTGTTGTGTGCCGTGATCGAGCTGCGTTCGATAATAATGAAACCGGTGGTAGTGGTAACGTTCGTAGCAAAAGACAAAAAATGAGGGTAGATCGGTATGTCTGCCCATAAAAACTCGCAGTGCCTTCAGTTACTCCGTGATCATGGCGCATGCAACTGTGCCGAAATATTGGATAACTCAAAAATCAAATCATGGTAAATATCCCGTTTTAAATGACTTTAGTATAGAGGGTGTTGTGCACAACGTTTTGTTGAGACCTACACCGACTTTATATAATACACCTTGGACCATCGAAAAGGACTTCAATTATTTGTATGCCTTGTAAACTATTTAGTCCTAAAGCACGCGTTCTCGTCAGCGTGATCTAGAGCTCTTCCACATTTACTAGCGCCATCTAGTTGAGTGTGGCGGAACTAATACATGTCACGTGGCTAATAGACATTCATTTGCTGCTGCAGTACAAAACATAAAGTACGTATTCCATTTTGAATAATAAGAAATAAGAAATAATTTATTATGCCATCTTATAAAGACCATGTATACTTAAGGCTATGTGAAATACATTAAGAAACAAAACTTTACAGTTTTACAGAAACAGAAACATTTCAACACATTTGTTGTTTATGCTAATTGCCGGTAGGTAGTTTAAGCAGAAAAATAACTTAATTAACATAAAACGAAGTAAGTTGAACCAAATGTCTTTATATCCAACCCCTGTGCTATCCTCTAGGTATAAAGAAGCTTCCCTTGCCGGTGTACTGTGGGCATTACTACTGCTCGAACGGAGAGAGACTACGCTCGCAGAGCAACGGGACCTGTGGTTATATCATATCCTTTCTGTCATCATCATCATCAGCCTATATTAGTCCACTGCTGGACATCCTTTATGTAGTTACTTGTAATTGTTCGGTAAATTATTGAAAATGTACCTTAGTTTCCACCTTATATCACTAGTCTCCTTTTAACTAATGAACTTTAGTTCTAAAGTCATTTAAAACGGGATATTTACCATGATTTGATTTTTGAGTTATCCAATATTCCGGCACAGTTTGACTTAAGTGTTAACTAGAGGACCTTCCCGGCTTCGCACGGTTTTAGTACGGATCCCTAACTTTTTTGAAAATATAATATAGCCTATGTTCACCCGGGATAGTGTAGCTTCCCAACGGTGAAAGAATTTTTCAAATCAGTCCAGTAGTTTCGGAGCCTATTCAATAACAAACAATCAAAAAATCAAACATTTCCTCTTTATAATATTAGTATAGATAACCATGATAGTTTCAACAGTTTTTACTTTAGTTCTGTTTATATATAGTAATAAACATATTTTCTTTTCATTTCTTATTTTGTCGTTTGTATCTTTACTTAATCTTGTTATTCTGTATTGTACACAAAAAACTTTAAAATAACTTAACAAAAAAAAAGATATGTACATAGGCGAGCTTAACCCTAAAACCCTAACAAAGAGTTTTCTTACAGCAAAACCTTAGGTTTAAAGAAGAAGCGAATAGAACAGATAGAGGATCATTCTTAATGATTGTCTTTGTGATGAACCTTCCCCTATCTGAACGACATTTATCGATTTTATGAACCTGATCCTTTTATTTCTGTTTAGTGTGGTATAATAAAGCGTTTTCTATCTATCTATTCTATTCTTTGTATTCCAGTACCGGAGGAGGAGCCGGCGCCCCGCCCCGCGCCCCCGCACGCCCCGCACCCCGCGGGGGTGAAGTGCACCCGCCCCGGGTACTACACCATACCCTCACTGGAGGAGATGACGAGTATGTACACACATTTAAGTGGTGATCACACTAAATAATTTATTCATAAATATCTTAGGACTAAAGAGTAACAAAAAGTACCTTACTTAAATTCTGATAGAAATAACGATGCGGGTGCCTGAACTAGGTGGAAACCTGTTGTTCAGGCTGAAAGAGGGCTAACAACAAATAAAATTATCCATTAGAACTTGCTTATATACAAAGCGACGAACATGCGTACTGTTCGATAATTACTTATGCTACTAAACTAAATTTAAATAATAAAGGTGTACACAACATTTTTAGATCTACTTAAAAACAATAATATAATGTCAATAAACTTTCTGTGTCATCGTATTAGTCTAAGATCCAACCGCAGAGTCAGTGCACGCATCAGTAGTCGCTTAAAACCTAATTTTTACGAATATTTATGATTAGGAGAATATAACATATACCAGGTTGCCTATCAGAAAGTGGCCGCAAGTATTTAAAATATTTCTTTTTGTTAATTGATTTTTGGGAAAAAATTCGCTCACAAGTTTTATAAAAATATATCGTCCACTTCACGGAAATATACGTACGCGCCTCGATTGAATTCGCAGGTGTGATAACCACTTAAGCACACTGTTTTTAACTAAAATGTATATGATATAAATAAATAATGGTGTATGTATTATTGCAGGTTACCTGCGTCCCGACGGCACGTGCATAGTGCCGCACCTCACGATCGGCCGCACCAACTACGGGAACGTGCACTTTGACTCCGAGATCGACGTGGCCGGACTCGACATTGACACGCTCGGTACGTGCTGTATAAACAATGCTGGACAATCCGCACAGCATAATCTAGCAGCAAGCTAAGCAGAGCTAGTGTCATGGCACTAGATGACTGATTTAACATGGAATATCATAAGTAACACATTAATATAATAACCTTGTCAAAGCAGCGCATATGTAAATGTAGCAAATATGTTTTTGTGTATACGATCTGCAGATATTTGTTCCGGGTGTTCTGGTCGTTTTCTATGTATAATAAAAAATATATATCTATGTAATGTGTTGTATAATGTGTTGTATTTGACGACCTCTGTGGCTCGGTGGGCGAAGGACCGCCTGCGACGCAAGAGGTTGCGGGTTCGATTCCCGCCTCGGAACAATGTGTGTACGATCTGCAGATATTTGTTCCGGGTGTTCTGGTCGTTATATGTATAATAAAAAAATATATATGTATCTATGTAATCTATTGTATTATGTATCTCAGTTATCTAGTACCCATAATACAAGCTCTGCTTAGCTTGGGGCTAGCGTATGCGAAAAATTCGTGGAGAATTCGCCGAAAGCACAATTAACCGAAAACTCAGGTTAGGTTATTGGTTCGGTTAGAGTATTAAAACTATCATGGTTATTAAAACTAAAGTCATTTAAAACGGGATATTTACCATGATTTGATACTTGGTAGTGGTAAAGTTCGTAGCAAAAGACAAAAAATGTGGGTAGATCGGTATGTCTGCCCATAAAAACATACTCGCAGTCGCAGTGCCTTCAGTTATTCCGTGATCATGGCGCATGAAACTGTGCCGAAATATTGGAAAACTCCAAAATGAAATCATGGTAAATATCCCGTTTTAAATGACTTTAGGTTAGAGTATGTTAAAATAAGGCAAATTGTGTTTTCGGCGAATTTTTCGCAAAACTAGGCCTAGACTAGATATAATTATTTATAAGAAGTGTTTCTCTCTTGCCCGTGATATAATAATTACATAAATAACAATCCCTTATTTACAAAATAATGTTGTTAAAGATGATTCTGACCTTCCCACATTGTCCGCAGTCCACTTCCTGAACAAAGAGGTGATAGTGTACCCCACGGACGCGGACAAGCCGCGCGTGGGCGAGGGCCTGAACCGGCGCGCCGTGGTCACGCTAGACCGCATCTGGCCGCGCGACAAGACGCAGCACCGACCCATTGATGATCCGCAGAGGTAACTGAACAAAGAGGTGATAGTGTACCCCACGGACGCGTACATTATTTTTTTAAATTATTTTCTTTGGGTGGCTTGGGTATCACTGCGGCCATGATAGGCCTATTGTGATCGCCACTTCGTACGTTCAGCCCCGAAGCTGTAGCGTTCATAGTTCGCCACTAACCCTTGCAGCTGCTAGGAACTGTAGGATTTTCTTCGGGGTGATGTCTTACAGCTCGTCTGGGCTATGCAGATGCTTGCCCAGATGGATGTTTCGTTTGTGCATCAGTGCTCCACACGCACCTAGCAGATGGAGGGGCGTTTCATCCGCCTCCTCGCAGTATCTGCAGGATTGTGTGTCCGAAGTGGAAACTTTATTTTACTATTTTGAGAGGCAGAAAACACTGGAACTTGCTGATAAAATATCAGGGGATTCTACTAGATTATTCGTTTCCCCATAGATAGATCGATCATTTATTAATTAAAAGTAGGTTACATAACTTAGTTACAAGTGCTTTAAAAAGCTGTACCTCCTGCTTCAAATAAATTATTTTTATCAATACTAATATTATAAAGAGGAAAGGTTTGATTTTTTGTTTGTTTGTAATGTATAGGCTCCGAAAATACTGGACCGATTTGAAAAATTATTTCACCGTTGGGAAGCTACACTGTCCCCGATGAACATAGGCTATATTATATTTTCAAAAAACTTAGGGATCCGTACTAAAACCGTGCGAAGCTGGGAAGGTCCGCTAGTTTATCTATAAAGCCTTAGCCTTTGCTAGGTTTGTCTAAGCACGTAGTTCTCACTTAATTTACATAAACTGATTTTATCTACTGTAGTTAATGTACAATCCTTCAACACTACAAGTATTTATTTATTGGATAATGTATTTAATATAATATATAATGCTGGACAATTCACACAGCATTATCTAGCCCCATGGTAAGCAGAGCTTGTGTTATGGGTACTAGATAACTGATATACATAATACAATACATTACATAGATAGATATTTTTTACATTATACTATATAGAAAACGACCAGAACACCCGGAACAAATATCTGCAGATCGTACACACAATTGTTCCGAGGCGGGAATCGAACCCGCAACCTCCTGCGTCGCAAGCGGGCCTTCGCCCACCGCGCCACATCGGTCGTCACTATTGTATGTATTTACATTGTCTTTACAGTTTTACAGTTACCAAAGCGACAAAGAAATAAAGAAAGTTATGTTCATGAACTAGTTTGCCATCAATCGATCGAACCAGCATGGCTGCGTATGAACGTAGTTCCGGTTGTTGCTACTAGATGGCGTAAACAACATCCCTTTAAACCATGTTTCGCAAAATAAAGAATAATTCAAGTTTGGTTTTCCAGGCTGTTGAAGATGGAGTACGAAGGCAAGCTGCGGCGCGTGTGCGACAAGCACGACACCAAGTTCATAGAGTACCGGCCGCACACCGGCAGCTGGGTCTTCCGGGTAACTTATTATTGTATACTGGCTGTTCGCCGCGGTTTATACATTATACAGGACACAGGATTATACTGTACTGGGTCAACATTATAATAGACTTCGTAGACTTACATAGACATCATATCAATGTTTTCATAGGGATTAATAATGCTGATGCAGCAGTTTTTTGAAGATGATAAGGTGAAACTAGATGACAAATCCATGTTAATATTGTAACTGTATTGGTTCCAGGTGGAGCACTTCAGTAAGTACGGTCTGACAGACTCGGACGAGGAGGACGACGAGACGCCTGACGTCATCAAGCGCCAGTTGGTCCACCAGACCTTGCAGAAGCAAGCGCCCGCACAGCCTTCCGGTGAGTCGTAACACTATTTAATCTTTCGCGATTTTTAACATCATCATCAGCCTATGTTTGTCCACTGCTGGACATAGGCCTCCCCCAATGAGTTATTACAATTATCTACAATATGTATGTATATATTGTAGATAATTTTATACAATGTCAAACATTTTAAAGTCCAGTAATAATATATTGTTTGTTTCAGTGAGCAAACCCCTACCCCCAGTGGGAGGTCTCGGAGGCCTCGGTGGCGTAGGCCTCGGCGGCCTGGGCCTCTCCGGCGGAGGCCTCATCTCCTCAGAGGACAGTATCTTCGCTATGCAGCAGACCTCCATCAACCTACTCAGTGGCGCTTCTAAAGGTGAGCGAATGGTGGCCGATGTGAAGTTAGCCATGTACGCTACCTAATTTAGTACCTAGCGCACCTACCTACTAACTCAATAAGCTTATTGCAATGGAATTTACGCGCCTGCGCACGAGTGCGAGCGAGACCTACGAGTCGTAGGCTCAGCGCCGCGTGCGTGAGCGAGACCGCGCATCTGCACTAGGCAGGCCGCATCACTGCAAACAACAGTGGTGTATAGATTTGATGCATAGACCGCGCGCCGACTGAGCTTCCTAATTATTTGGTTGTTTATCGTGTAAATAATATTGTTGGACAGTTTATCTGACTATCTGTGCTCGGCCCTACCCCTTGTACACATTAAGACACGCATCCCCCTATAGCCACATAAATATACTGTTTTCTAGTAGATTGAAATTAAAAAAGATATTTACTGAACTTTACTTTGGTCCAGTAAAAATGTTTCTAATGAGAATATTGTTGTTTCGGACGCGTCATGAAGTTTTAATATTTCCGGGCATATCTCAAGTCATACAAAATGCTTTATTTGCAAAATTACAATTAAATTACTTTCCGTAAATGTCAAATGATTAAAACTAATTGTAATTGCCTGGGAGTTGGTAGCTGCCTTGCAGGATGTTGTCAATGAGAAGTCTTCGTTATCATGGCTAGAGACGCGAGTTGGTGGCGTCGGTCCAGTCAAGGGAGGGAATTACAAAAATATCAAAAAAGGGTCAAGTGTGAGCACTAATCATTTTGACATTGACAATTATAAATTTTAAGATTTCTTGGAAGGCTAGAACACTAATGAATATAAATATCTTTATATTGATAGGTTGTGTCACCCCGCGACAGGGAAACTAGTTATACAGGGTTATTGGTAATTCGACGTATTCCCGTTAGGAGGTGATAGGGGTGACTATTTGCGATAATTTTCATCCCCATGTGCTTCGTGCAAAAGTGAACCATTTTTAAGTTATCATGATTTTTAGCTTTTTTCAAAATAAGTCAAAAGTGCAACATCGAAAATGTATTTAAAAAAAACTGTCTATTTAAATCTATTTTTTTCTTCTGATTTATAAAAACGAATAAACACTGGTTATTTATCAATATTAAAACAACAATTATCGCTCCAAATTTAAAAATGCGAGATGAAAAACGATATTATTTCATTATTCATTGAGATTTTTTTCCACTAAAATGCCTTAAAAACGAAAAAAAACGTTGTGAAACTTGGCTTGCAGATTATTTTAAAAACATAACGGTTTTCTTAGCTCTCCAATGATGCATAACAACTATGAACTTATTTCAAAGAAACTGAAAAATACATCGTTACAAAGGAAGCAGGCGGAAATTCGTACACGAACTAAACCTAAGGTCGTTCTATAAAATTTCTATAAAACTGACTTAAAACAATACCCAATGTAAATAAAACGAAAAATACATATTTAAAATAAAATTTAGAACAGTTAAGTAGTAACAACATTAAACAAAATTAATAATAAGTAACAAATAGGACATTTTGTAATTTAGCCTTTTTGATAACTTAAAAATGGTTCACTTTTGCACGAAACACATGGGGATGAAAATTATCGCAAATAGTCACCCCTATCACCTCCTAACGGGAATACGTCAAATTACCAATAACCCTGTATAGGGAAAAATCTAAGGTTTGATAATAGCGAGAAATGCCAATTAAAATCATTTCTTTAATTGGCATTTCTCGCTATTATCAAACCTTAGATTAATAAATTATATATTACTAGCTGCGCGCCGCGATTTCACCCGCGTGTTGATAGATATTTTGGATAATATACAATAATATATTTTTATGAATTGTAGCTTATGTGTTATTCTGATGTATAAGCTATATTATTGTAAAGTTTCATTAAAATCCATTCAGTAGTTTTTACGTGAAAGAGTAACAAACATCCATCCATCCATACTTACAAACTCTCGCGTTTTAATATTAGTAGGATATGAATTTGAATGACCTCAGTATTAACATAATGAGTCCAATGAAACTCGTCACAGAAGCTTCTTGCAATGAATATAAACAGACAGACAATAACAACATTGTTTTGGTTACAGCTTTCGAGATGGACACAACAGAAGAAAACGCAGAGGGACACAGCTTGTACCAGGACTCTCGAGGTACTCTCTCCTATAAATATATATCCAACTAGCGGCCGTTCCCGGCTTCGCACGGTGTTAGTACGGATCCCTAACCTTTTTGAAAATATTTTATGTATTTTTTTTTTGTATTTGTATTTATTCAAAGCATTACAACTATTTTTTTATATAATATAGCCTATGTTCACCGGGGATAGTGTATCTTCCCAACGGTGAAAGAATTTTACAAATCGGTCCATTAGTTTCGGAGCCTATTCATTACAAACAAACAAAAAATCAAACCTTTCCTCTTTATAATATTAGTATAGATAGATAGAATATACTTTATAGCTCAAAAGTTGTACATAGGCGAGCATAATGCTAGATAGCATTCTCTACCTGCTAGCCTTTGGGTAGTGTGGATAACAATTTACTAGGTAGTGCTAGATGACAGAACAATCCATCACCATCATGTTTTGTTTTAATATCTGTCACTGAAAAAACTCAATAATGCGTAGGCTTGTATAGAAAACCATGTGTAAGGTTTTTGCGGCGTCAGACCTACGATTAAATGCGTTTAATCACAATGCGTGCTAGACTTTATATCATGAAACATTGTGACTGACCAAGGAAGGATATTTCAGAAGAACAAATAAAGATATTTACCATGATTATGAATAACCATAAGTTATTCCGTGGTCATGGCGCCTGAAACCGTGCCGAAATATAACCTAACTACAAAATATAATCATGGTAAATATTCTTTTGGTAAATTTCATTGTTTTAAATGACTTTAGTGTTGATAGCCATGATAGTTTCAAAAGTTTTCTAACAAATGGCATTGTTGGTTCCAGCGCTATCCGTGAAGAGTCCCACCAGTGAGCTGGCCAAGCTGGAGAACCGGCAGAGCGCTCATCTGCAGCTGATGAAGGCTTCCCTCTATGCTGACACCGGTAAGCAACCTATAGTAGTCCACAGCTGGACATAGGCCTCCCCTAATGAGCGCCATAGCGCCCTGTCTTCAGCTTGACGCATCTAGCAGCTCCCTGCAGTCTTCCGGAGATCGTCATCCCACCTGGCCGGAGGGCGTCCTGCACTACGTTTGCCGAGTCGCGGTCTTCACTCAAGAACACTTTTACCCCAGCGGTTGTCGGTTCTTCGCGGTTCTGGCCGGCCCACTGCCACTCCAGCTTGCTAATTCTTAGAGCTTTGTCGATAACTTTGGTTCTCTGTCGGATGTATTCGTTACGAATCCTATCCTTCAGATAAATTCCGAGCATAGCTCTTTCCATAGCTCGGCGACTTTGATAAATATTATTAATAAAAACGTTTTTAATTTCCAGAAATGGACGACGATGACGCGTCAGTATCGACGGGCGACCAGTTAGTGCCGCTGGTGGCGCCCTCTGCCGGGCACAGCGAGCCGCCCGCCCTGCCGCGCCTCGTGCGCCAGGATACAGACGTGGAACTAGACTCCACGCAGCCCACTGAAGGTAATAGTCGTAGCTAGTCCACGGCTGGACGTCGGCTTCCCCTATCTCGCGTCACAGTGCTGCTAGCAGTCTAGAGGTGCGAGGCTGCCACGCTATTTAGTACTTAACGCAACGTGCGTTCTTACGCTAATATTAGCGCGAATAAAGCGTGTAAGGGCGCATCTTAGCAAGAATAATTCGTGATAAGGCGTTATTGACAGTCTATTTTATAATTATTTATATGTAAGCTTTTCTATAATAATAAAACGGCGGTACTCCTGGACTCGGCACGTATCGTCCGGAGGTTCTCTCTAAAGCCCTAGTCACCGGCCGCTTGAGCCTAGCTTCGCGATCGGTGATCTACCGTTTTGATATATTTTTTGCTGTAGAAATAGTTTTATAATATTTAATTGTGTATATTTTCTATAGTAAAAAATGTATTTTCTACGAGAATTTAAATAAATAAGTGTATAATAATAACTTTATTTATATTAAATAAATATACTTTACAATAGTCTCAAATGAATGTGTTGTTCCAGAAGTGAGAATGAAGCCGCTCCTAGCGCAGCCTCATACCATCGTGCTGCGTTACCATCGGAAGATCCCGCCCTTCAAGAACACTATAGCAGGTAATATATTACAAATTATACATCTTCACATAAACATATTACATTTTATTCATAATATGTCAAATTATACGTCACTATTCATCATTCATTATTTCTTATATCATCATTCATCACCATCACGCATCATTTAAGACCTCGTCGTAGGTGTAGAACATCATTTAAGACCTCGTCGTAGGTGTAGAACATCATTTAAGACCTCGTCGTAGGTGTAGAACATCATTTAAGACCTCGTCGTAGTTGTAGAACATCATTTAAGACCTCGTCGTAGGTGTAGAACATCATTTAAGACCTCGTCGTAGGTGTAGAACATCATTTAAGACCTCGTCGTAGGTGTAGAACATCATTTAAGACCTCGTCGTAGGTGTAGAACATCATTTAAGACCTCGTCGTAGGTGTAGAACATCATTTAAGACCTCGTCGTAGGTGTAGAACATCATTTAAGACCTCGTCGTAGGTGTAGAACATCATTTAAGACCTTGTCGTAGGTGTAGAACATCATTTAAGACCTCGTCGTAGGTGTAGAACATCATTTAAGACCTCGTCGTAGGTGTAGAACATCATTTAATTAACTCATCTTCTTGTCTCTTCTTCTTCTGAACTCTGTTATAGTATTATCCATTTTTTATTGTTGTTTGATGTAGATATAATTTGATTCAATATTATTTGTATGACTGTGGAAAATAGAGAGGCCTTTGCCCAACAGTGGGACAGTAATGGCTTAAAATAAATAATAATAATATGATTATTGTCTCTATCCTACTCCAAGAAAGTGTGCAGTACATGTGTTTCATTTCCAGTGTTATTCTGTCGTGTGTGCCAAATAAAGAAATAATCGTTTGCCCGCAGGTCGGCTAGGCGCGTCCTGCATCGCCGACCTGGCAGTGAGCCGCGCGAGGCACTCCCGTGTCGGATTCGGTCCGGGCGGCGTGATAGTCTTCCCTACTACATATCAGGCTGTCAACAATCTACCCAACTGTAAGTATCTAGATAAAAAGATATAGGATGTCAATACTCTTGACGCCCTCCGGCTTCACGGTCAGGTGGGATGACATAGGCATATCATTTATTATTTGCCACTAAATAAACATACAATATAAATTAACAATTTTGAATTATAAATAAAAGACTTAATCATTAATAAATAACACAATAAAGAATGCTATACGTTGCAAAAACAACGAAGTTACAATAGGTCTATACTAATATTGTAAAGAAAGTTTTGATTTTTTTTTTTTAAGTTTGTTTGCATTGAAGCATTGGAAGTAAAGTAAAGAAGTAAAAGTAAAAAATCATTTATTTCTTTAGGCTTACAAAATAAGCACTTAGACAAGTCACATTTTATACATTAAATTATTATCAAAAAAAAAAATTACTGTTCACTTCAATTTTTTGTCCACTTGTGGAAGAAGTGAAGAAGAAACCACTAGCAAGCTAGAAGCTACACTATCCCCGGTGATTATAGACTATATTATATTTTCAAAAAAGTACGGGATCCTTACTAAATCTCCAATAATGTACTTACCCCAAGGTGTAAAAAAATTACCTAAAAAATTGCATCGCGTGCGCTGCGGAAACTGTTGATGATAGAACCGAATCATGTATTACGACTTTGCGAACACATGAACACTAAATGATGATTTGTGTCTTTTAATCAGTGGTTTCGTTAACTTGTAGCCGCGGAACTAAGCGAGCTGTCCAAGTACGTGGCGGGCCGCGGCGCTGACGACTGGTCCGAGAGCGTGGTCGCGCGGCTCGGCATCGCGCAACCGGACTCGCACTACGATGTACAGGTATGGATGACGACCTCTGGTGCGGTGGGCGAAGGTCTGCCTGCGACGCAGGAGATTTGGTTTGGTTTACAGGGAACTAATAGACAGAGTTGTGAGAGAGAACTAAGAGACATTATTATTTTCTAATTGATAATATTATATATATGCCGCAGTTTTTTTAAATACATACATATCGCATTTCTCTTTCTCAGGAGGTCCTATCCCGGCACCTAGAAAGCCTCTTCGAGTTCTCTACCTTCGTGGAACCAACTACTACATCCTCCTGCCCGCGACTCCGCCTGTCGGACAGTCCGCGCGAGAGGTACGCGGCGCTGCAGCAGATGATACGGGATGCTGAGGATAAGAGGGGGGGACGGCAGAAGGTTAGTGGGGATGGAGAAGATATTAATAATGCTGGATAAATCCAGAAAACATCATCTAGACTCAAGCTAAGCAAAGCTGTTTTGGGTACTAGATGACTTTAATTCCTAAATAATGCTGGACAACCTACACAGCATCATCTAGCCCCAATGTAAGCAGAGCTTGTGTTATGGGTACTAGAGTAGATGTTTGATATACATGATACAATACTTTACACAGATAGATATTTTTATAATACACAGAATATACGCATACACCCGGGACAGATATTCGTAGATCGTACAAACATTTGTCCCAAAAATCGAACCCGCAATTTTCTGCGTCGCAGGCGGAACTCAGCCCGCCGGCCAGTTGTAACTGTGTAATATATCCACGGAAGAAACTTTTGAAACTATTACGGTTATTAACGCTAAAGTCATTTGAAACGGGATATTTACCGTGATTTGATTTTTGAGTTATCCAATATTTCGGCACGTTTACTCCGTGGTCATGGCGCATGCAACTGTGCAAATTGTGAATATTGGATAACTCAAAAATCAAATCATGGTAAATATCCCGTTTTAAATGACTAATATCCACGGAAGACCAGCGCTGTGGTACGATCTGCTCTACCATAGCACATGCTGAGTGGAGGCCGATTTGTCAGTTCTCTGTTAATCTAAGTTTCATTTATAAGAGTGTGTATACTATCTGTTCTGACTAAATAAACATCTTTTTACTTTTACTAACAAGTGTGTCTCTTTCAGTTCGGCGTGAGCGGCGCGTACTGCCTCGAGGTGTGGAAGCTGTGCGACGCGCTCTGGGGCGCTGATCTAGAGAACGATGGTAAACTACACCGCTGCATTGGTTTTTTTTATGTTTTATTTTATTTATTTGGTAAACTT
Organism: Eupithecia dodoneata; assembly: GCA_947044415.1. Lineage (NCBI taxonomy): Eukaryota > Metazoa > Arthropoda > Insecta > Lepidoptera > Geometridae > Eupithecia > Eupithecia dodoneata. The sequence goes on from OX345684.1 coordinate 5,624,327, forward strand.
ATCAACTATAAACTTTTTCAAATTTAGGTAAAAATAGAACATAGAGATAGAGCAAATGAAGCTAACAAGTACATTTTCCTTTTCTTTTTATTATAGTGTGTAAGCCCGCGCACTCGGGGTAATCTCTAGGAAATACAATGATAAAAAAAAATATTCCGGGATATTCTACATTTCAAATGATGTAGAATATCCCACAAATTTGGTCAATTCAATAAAAATTATAACTAGGTTTCTTACACTACATTTATTTCCTAGTATTAAGGTTCTCTTGTGCACTTTTTGCAATATGAACTCTACTGCCTTGAAATAAATACATTTTATTTTATATCTTTATTGTTGGCCCGTTACTAATTCCGTATATCTCCAGGTGTTCCCGGTAAATCCGACGCGGCCATAGTGGACCGCCACCGCCGGTTCCTGGCGTGGCTGCGAGCCTGCGTCAGTGACGTCACAGACAGCCAGCTCGCCCAGCCCACGCACGGGGAGAAAGAGGACGGTTAGTACGACCACCATACCTTCTATTAAAACTATAGATTATTTCTTCTAGCTACCTGATAGAAGGAGGTAATTTAGGTGTTTGAATGTCTACTGGTGATGCACTGACCTCTGTACGCCCGGTGCGCGCGCGGCACGAGGAACCTACTGAGGTCGAACTGCTGATGATGGTAATATACCTCCGTGATCGATGTATCGAACAACATCATTCATAATACAATAGAATAATGTATGTATCCAGCGGAGGACGGTCACAGCGCGCACGTGTGGACGCTGCTGCTCGGCGGGCGCGTGCTGGAGGCGTGCCGCGTGGCGCGCGACCACGGAGACTTGAACATGGCCGCACTGATCGCGCAGGCCTCAGGCGACCCCGCTTTCCGGGCCCTGGTCGCGCGGCAGCTGGCCCTCTGGCGCGAGTGCGGCGCGGACACCCTGGTCTCCGCCAGCAGGCTGGCCACGCTGAGCTTGCTGAGCGGCAGCCACTGCGACCAGCTGCACGACGCGCACTGGACGCAGGCATTGCTCTACACGCACAGGTACGGAGATATAAAGAATTTATTGATAGCCACACACAATGTTATACAGAGTTACAAAATAGGAAAACCATATCGCGCCTCGCCGAGCACGACACTAGCACAGCACATCAGAACGGAGTAATGGTCTCTATGTTGTTTTTGGGCCTGAAAAATATTTTTATTAGATTCTAGTTTCAACGCAAAAAAGTCAATTTCAGCTTGTACCCCTCCGTCAGATAGCTAACGGAAATCTCATGAGTCGAAACAAAAAAATCACGACTCGCTTTGCTCGCCACGTTTTGTGTAAGTTTATCCTGGAAACCGAAGTGTAACTCGGGTAGGGTTCATCATCATAATCATCAGCCTATAGCAGTCTACAGCTAGACATAGACCTCCCCTTATGAGATCCATAGCGCCCTGTCTTCGGGCGGTAGGGTTGCCAGCTTGTATTCGATATATGTCTAATAATAGCATTCCCCACAGCTACCTGTCCCCAGCGGTGTCCTCGCTGGAGCAGGTGGTCCGTCGCTACGAGGGTCTGTTCGCCGAGGGCGAGGGGCAGCAGGAGGGAGAGGTAGACCTGACCACGCTGCCCGCTCACGAGATGGGCATGCAGTACCCATTGCCGGACCATGTGCACACAGATGTAGAGGTAACAGCTTATATAGAACATAATAAAATTAATAAATAATGCTGGACAATCCACACAGCATCATCTAGCCCCATGGTAAGCAGAGCTTGTGTTATGGGTACTAGATAACTGATATACATAATACAATACATTACATAGATAGATATTTTTTATTATACATAGGTAACGACCAGAACACCCGGAACCAATATTTGTAGATCGTACACACAATTGTTCCGAGGCGGGAATCGAACCCGCAACCTCCTGCGTCGCAGGCGTTTCTTGGAAATAGAAATTATTGAATTATATAGAAGCCCGACTGGTCGGTTATTTATTGTTTCACTAGCTGCGCCCCGCGGTTTCACCCGCGTGGTGATAGATATTTTGGATAATATACTATATATCTTTATGAATTGTAGCCTATGTGTTATTCTGATATGTAAGCTATATTATTGTGAAGTCTCATCAAAATCCATTCAGTAGTTTTTGCGTGAAAGAGCAACAAATATCCTCACAAACTTTCGCGTTTATAATATTAGTAGGATGATAGATTCATCTATACTAATATTATAAAGAGGAAAAGTTTGATTATTTGTTTATTTGTTTGTTTGTATGTATGTTTGTTTGTTTGTAACGAATAGGCTCCGAAACTACTGGACCGATTTGAAAAATTCTATCACCGTTAGGAAGCCTAAATATCCGTGGTGAACATAGGCTATATTATATTTTCAAAAAGTAAGGGATCCTTACTGAAACTCCAATAATGTAACCCAAGGTGTGAAAAATGTACCTATAAAATTCCTTGCATATCAATACGCCATTTTTCTAAATAAACGTGGTTGCCTAGCAACGCTCTTTTGACAACAATAATATTATAAAGAGGAAAGGTTTGATTTTTTGTTTATTGTTTGTATTGAATAGGTTCCGAAACTACTAGACCGATTTGAACAATTCTTTCACTGTTGGGAGGCTACACTATCCCCGGTGAACATAGGCTATATTATATTTTCAAAAAAGTAAGGGATCCGTACTAAAACTCCAATAAGAATTAAACCCAAGGTGTAAAAAATGTACCTTAAAAATTCCAATACCCGTGCGAAGCCGGGACGGCCCGCTAGTGTAAAATAATGTGACAATAGAAATAAAAAATAACCAATGGATGGAGAATTTATAAGAGTTTATCTAATTAGCTAGATAATTAGGTACATTTAGTCACATTTATATTCCAGGAACTCCTCATACGACTCGACTCGGTAAACGTAGTGTAGTACGCCCTCCGACCAGGTGGGATGATGACCTACGAAACACTGCAGGTAGATGCTGGATGCGTCAAGCTGAAGACAGGGTGCTATGGCGCTCATTTGGGCTCATTGGGGGGGATGTCCAGCACTGGACTAATATAGGCTGATGATGATCAGCTGAATTCCTATATACTCACATAGTTTCTTACTTTAAATACAGTTGAAATTACTATTTAAAAATTTTCAAATCGGTCCAGTAGTTGTGGAGCCTGTTCATTACAAACAAACAAAAAAATCAAACAACTTTATAATATTAGTATAGATCATGTAATAATGCGATTGTTATGACTTTTCCGAGTGTACGTGATTGTATCAAAAAGGAATAGATAAATGAAGTGAACTGTTGTCCACAGAGTGGGGCCACGGAGAGGCGAGTGCTGGACCTGCGCTACGCGCTGATCCGTGCGCGAGCCATGAACGCGGTGTGCAGCGCGCGGCCCGCCCAGTACACGCCAGACCCTCTGGATTACAGTCTCAGGTTAGTACATCACTACATGGTATAAAACAAAGTCGCTTCCCGCTGTCTGTCTGTCCCTATGTATGCTTAGATCTTTAAAACTACGCAACGGATTGCGGATGCCGTTTTAACACTTCGAGTGCTGAAATCATACCGTATGTGTTTTCTACAAGTAGAATAGAATAGAAAAAACATTTATTTAGACACAGATACAAAATACAGGCATAGAATAAACAAACAAAGTAGTTTATCATGGGGGTAAACGACACAAATAATTAAGACTAAAATAAGACTACCTCCATGACCCTGCGCCGAAATAGGGGTTGGCTCAGCGTGTGCTGAACATTACAACAAGTGACTAATATGCGTAAATCCACACTAGCGCAGCGGCTGAGATTGTGACTCAGCACAGCTGTAATGTTTTTCGAACGAAACGCATGTGCGGCGTAACATAACCGCTGTTTGTGCAGCGGCAGCACGAATGGCTTAGGTTAAAAAAAAGATCGCAGTCGTCGAAAAAAGTTCGCAGTCAAAGTGTTAATAGATAGAGTGATTCAAGAGGAAGGTTTATAAACCATTTGACACGTAGACTTCTACACGGGCGAAGCCGCGGGAGCCAGTTTTGTATATAGGAACAAATTAAATGCTGGCGCGATTTACTTTTTTCAACAGACTTGTTAGCTTTGCTAATGTTATAGACGAGCAAGTTAGTGTGGATGTTGGAGAAAAAAACGATGTGATGTAGATGTCATTTCTCTTGTCGTTGAAGTCAACAACCGAGGCACACAACATAATATTGCACTCGCCTCTCATTTCACATTTATGTTTTCGATTTCATTAGTTTATCAGAACCTGTTGTTAACCCACTCCCTCTGTTGCAGCTTCCTGCTGGGCGTGTGGTTCGGCTGCCCCACCCCAGAGAGCGTGACGGGCGCCGCGCACCATCTGGAGGCGGCGGGGCGCTGGCACTCAGCTATACACGCACTCTGCTATCTGCCTGATGATAAAGAGTGAGTCCTCTTCATCAGCCTATGATAATCCTGGACATAGGCCTCCCCCAATGAGCGCCATAGCGCCCTGTCTTCAGCTTGCTGCATCCAGCATCTGCCTAAAGTCCTTCACACGTCACCTCTACATCATCAACTACGGACTGCACTAATGATTATGATTCATCATCAGCCTATGTTAATAGATAAATTATTTATTAACAACTTCAGACACACACATACAAAATACAACAATTATATGTACAATACACAGGAAAACAAAACCCATGAAACACAGTTGACTAAAAAACCACCACCGTTGCACACCCACTAATATGGGTATCGTTTTCGATAAACTACACGGTATGTTACGAAAAAGGTGTTCATTACAAAATCCAAGATGGCTGACAAATTTGCAGTTTTCACTCATTTTGTGACGGGCACTATGGATATCGTTTCCGACCAACTTGAATACATACATATATAGATTATGGAAAAAACGTCGTCGATTTCCAAATCCAAGATGGCCTGACATTTTAAATAGCAGTTTTCCCTCTTGGATATCCGTTTCTAACAAATCGAGGGTGTTGGTTACGACATGGGGAATGTAATTAAAAAAAACAAAATATGTGTATATTGTGTTTTTTTTCGCGCACACCTCGACAAGTAGTTTATAATGATATATTGTTATATTCCAGCCGAGCGCACCTGATCCGCGCAGTCCTGTCCCGCCACGCACCGGCGCGCGCCGAGTCGGACGCGCGGCTCGGGCTGCTGGCGCGGCTGCGGGTGCCGCGCGAGTGGCTGCTGCTGGCTCAGGCACACAGAGCCAAGTACGAGGTGAGTACATGTGCACTGCAATATAATTAACCCTCATATGTGATATAAAGGTGTTTAAAGTGTAATTTGGTTGTTGTCAGCATCTGCCGCAGCTGGAGGCGCAGCACCTGGCGGGCGCGGGCCGCTGGAGCGAGGCGCACCGAGTGTTGATACAACAGCTGCTGCCCAACGCCGTGCTCGCGGGTAACTACACTACATGTACTACTGCTAGTCTAACCACCCGATGTCCTTCAGGAAGGCCAGCAGCTCGCTGACGCCGCTGCAAGCCGCCCTAGGCCTCCTCGGTGTCCCAAGGTGTAGCAGTCTTTGTGAAGCTACGCTGTCGCTGTGTTAATACACAGCGACACAATACTTTAATGAGTATTATGCGCTGGGCTAGGTTGCAAGTTTTCATGTTCAGTATTTCTACTAAATACATAATTCTGGACAATCCACACAGCATCATCTAGCCCCAAGCTTAGCAGAGCTTGTGTTATGGGCACTAGATGACTGATATACTTAATACACAGAGACTCTAATATCTAGGGTAAACTCTACGATGGACCCGTCCACATGTAGATGTTTTTATCATTGATCTGTTCCAGATGACCTGGACAGCATATCCCCGCTGCTGCAGCAGCTGAGCGAAGCCGCGGGGCGCAGCGAGGTGAGCGGCTGGGAGGCGGGCGGCGCCGCGTTGCACCAGTACATGCAGGTCTGCGCAGAGGTGAGTGTATAGTCCATGGTCTTAGTGTATAACCTGTCAGTGTCAATGTCAAATACAAATGACATCAGCCTCTTTATGGGTTCGTGGTTGTAAGGACCTAAATGAAGGCCTTCACATGAAGAGCTAGTAGTTTACCTATATATTTGTTTACTTATACAGCTGCATTTAATTATCTTGACATGTATTCTTTATTTCAATTCAATTTAACTAATTTATTATTATTTTACTGTAATAAATATCCATGAATGTTGTGTTTAATTTTTAAAGAAGGCATGTCTGTCTGCTTTTTCTATAACAGTCCCTTATGGTGTTTCCTATGTCAAAATTAATGTGTGTTGTATAATAATATTATTATATAAATTTATGTAGAACTGAACGACATCAAGTGTAACATGTGCACCTACGGTGGAACTGAATATATGAAATAGCACCTCACTTTGTAGTGTCACCGTTGGTAACGTAGTAAAGTCTGTACAGTTAGTTGAGCACTTAAACTAAACACACGAATCACAGAAGTAAAGTTTATTCAGTTCAGGACAGGGTTAGGTAAAGGTGGCAAATCTTTCCTTAAATGTCACTCTCGCGGGAGTAGGTCACGGACTGGTGGTCAAATCAGACACAGAGCACCTAAATCGCCTCGTGCGCAAAATAGCAAATGTGGGGTGAACCATACAGTGGTAAAGCTGGCGCGCAAGATGCACCTGCAGTCTTTCGCAAGTCGTCATCCCGCCTGGCCGGAGGGCGTCCTACACTACGTTTACGAGGCTTACTAAAATGTATCGTTTGTTTATTTCAGATCCGGTCGCTGGTGGGCAGTCAGCCGGCGGGCGCGGCCTCCGTATCTCGCCGGCTCGAGGCGCTCCGCCCCGCGCTGGCCTCCGCCTGCCGAGCGCTAGCGCAGCTACCACCCAGGTATGTACGAGGATAGTGAAGCCCTAGTGTACACTGTCACATCCGGTCGCTCGTGGCCAGTCAGTATAGCACGGAGACACTGCCGAGCCCTGCCTGCCCCAACCTATTCTGTGAACTTCAACTTTATACTGAGCGGTATGGTGAAGAAAACAAGTTGTCTCGTTTATTAGTAATCCAAAAATATGTACTTGAAAATACTTCTTGTGGAGAAGTAGAGCAACATAATGCTGAGACAGAACCTATTGGTTCGCATTGTAGAGTCGCTTGTTGCTGTTTTTATAGATATTATACGTACGTAGTTAATTTTCATAGTTTTATGTTCTTATTTATTTAATAATATGTAGTAATTGTAACAAGTTGTACCTACTATAGTGTATAAATAAATATATTTTATTTTCTATCTTTTTTATTAAATATAACGATTACTCGCTTAGACCTACTTATTGGGTTTTGTAGCATTTCGTACCGTTGCTGGTTGTGCAACGCCATTTTGTAATGAACTCTGCAGTTCCCGCTAATACTCCGCTTGTAGCCCCCTTGTTCGTCCAGTGTGAATGATATCTGTCTCTGTCTCTCCCGCAGCACGGCCCGCACGGCGTGCGCGCGCGCAGAGATGGGCGCGCGGCTGGTGCAGCTGTCGTGCGCGGGCGGGGCCCCGCCCCCCGCGCTCGCCGCGCTCATACACCACCTGCGCCTGCCGCCGGACACCACGTACCACGCACACGCCAAGGTATACTCATATGAACCACTCGGCAAACTTAGGGTAGGACGCCCTCCGGCCAGGTGGGATGACTACCTGCGATAGACTGCTGGTAGATGCTGGATGCGGCAAGCTGAAGACGCTATGGCGCTCATTGGGGGAGACCTGTGTCAAGCTGTGGACTGCTATAGGCTGGTGATAATGATGATATAAATAATGCTGGACAATCCACACATCATCTAGTCTCAAGCTAAGCAGAGCTTGTGTACTGATACATAATACAATATATTAGCCAAACGATAGATATTTTTTATAATACAATAATGCTGTGTGAATTGTCCAGCATTATTTATTGCGTCTATGCACCGTCTTTGCATGCGAGTGTTAATTTTAGTAATGATTTATCTCTACATATGTTTTCTAGTCTAATAACAATGATCTATCTTCCCGCAGATAACATCGGAGCTAGCCGAGCAAGCGTCGGAGCTGAGCATCGAATCCGCGACCGACTCGCCGCCGTCGCACCGCCACGCTGCCAGGCCCATACACATATAAATACCATCTTAGGAGTATCTTGTAAAGTACAGAGCAAACAACACACTTTCATTAACGAATGTGGCACCGGTACTCTTTATAAATAAATATATAAATACAACTACGATCAACGAGAATGGTGCCACTGGTAGTCTAACAGAATTAATGAAACTTTAACGATTTGTCAGTAATGTTGGGTACTAAGGACTCGTACAAATTATATTGAATATGTGTTGTGAAGTTGCGAATAAATGAACAAAACTAATAAATTTGTTAGGTTTTCTAATGAGTTCCATGAACGAAGTCAATAATTACATTTCAACTAATATGTTAAGTCGTGAAATGTTATTAGTTTCTGCGTAGTTGTACATTTTTTAGTAAAATATCTTAGATTATTAGTAATTGTAAAATTCATACCTCGATAGACTTCTTTGCCTCGCTTAGCGAGTTTAGTGATATAGTTTGACCGAAACCGCTGTACCGCTCCTTAGGAAAGTGCGGCGAGGTGGGGGGCGAGGAAAAAAGAGCAAGAGTACGCGTTGACGGCAGACTGATGGATCGGAGCGGCCGGTACTTGCCCCCCGTCTCGCCGTGAGCATACGTCAGGCGCGGTACAGCGGTTTCGGTCAAACTAGCAATAAGAATACTAGTGTTTTTGGTAACTCATGTTGGTTTGGTCGCTGCTATTTTCATAAATACCTTCGCACCACATCAAGAAGTGTATTTTTTCCACAATTCATTTTATTCGATTCAAAAGGCATATATTTACAATGCTAAGTCAGAATAACAATAATTTATCTTTACAGTCATAGTATAAAATGAAGTCGCTCCCGCTGTCTGTTCGCTTAGACCTTTTAAACTAATCAACGGAATTTAATGCAGTTTTCAGCAACAGATAGTGTTTCAAGAGGAAGGTTTACAAATGAAAATGAAAAGTTTTTATTTCTTTAAGCTTACAAGCACTTAGACACGTCATATTTTATACTATTAAATTATTTTATAGTTCACTTCCATTTTTTGTCCACCAGTGGAAGAAGTGAGAATAAACCACTAGTATGTTCATAACTTATGTGTCTAGTACATATGATTAGCTTATTTAAACTTTTTTTTTATATAAACTATTTGAAACATAGATTCCCACGTGGGCCAAGCCGCGGCGCGCAGCTAGCTCTATTTAAAAAAAAACCGCATCAGAATCCGTTGCGTAGTTTTAAAGATCTAAGCATACATAGGGACAGACGGACAGCGGGAAGCGATTTTGTTTTATACTATGTAGGGATTATTAAATAACGTTTTCAGGCAAAGTGCATGTATTATCTTTGTGGCTCGAACGTACCAAAAATATCTGGGAAATTGGTTTTGTATGAAAATAGCTTTGAACGACTACTTGATTATTCCAATATATGTAAAGGTACAAAATGTTTATGTGCGATCGAGTTGTGAGTTAGAATTTGTTTTGCATCAAAATGTACATTTAGAAGTAGCTATAAGTCTAGGATAGTTATTAGAAATTTGTGGTGATTCGGATAGTCATCATTTGTTGATTTAGCAAAAACGATACAGCAACTTCGACTTCCTTTATATTTTCACTCGTTTTAATATAATTTGATAGTTCTGTAATAATTTGTTGATTTAGCAAAAACTATCCGAATCCCTTTACATGTTCACTGTTTTTAAAATCCGAATCCCTCATGTTCACTGTTTTAAATCCGAATCCCTCATGTTCACTGTTTTAAATCCGAATCCCTTTACATGTTCACTGTTTTTAAAATCCGAATCCCTCATGTTCACTGTTTTAAATCCGAATCCCTCATGTTCACTGTTTTAAATCCGAATCCCTTTACATGTTCACTGTTTTTAAAATCCGAATCCCTCATGTTCACTGTTTTAAATCCGAATCCCTCATGTTCACTGTTTTAAATCCGAATCCCTTTACATGTTCACTGTTTTTAAAATCCGAATCCCTCATGTTCACTGTTTTAAATCCGAATCCCTTTACATGTTCACTGTTTTTAAAATCCGAATCCCTCATGTTCACTGTTTTAAATCCGAATCCCTCATGTTCACTGTTTTAAATCCGAATCCCTTTACATGTTCACTGTTTTTAAAATCCGAATCCCTCATGTTCACTGTTTTAAATCCGAATCCCTTTACATGTTCACTGTTTTTAAAATCCGAATCCCTCATGTTCACTGTTTTAAATCCGAATCCCTCATGTTCACTGTTTTAAATCCGAATCCCTTTACATGTTCACTGTTTTTAAAATCCGAATCCCTCATGTTCACTGTTTTAAATCCGAATCCCTCATGTTCACTGTTTTAAATCCGAATCCCTTTACATGTTCACTGTTTTTAAAATCCGAATCCCTCATGTTCACTGTTTTAAATCCGAATCCCTTTACATGTTCACTGTTTTTAAAATCCGAATCCCTCATGTTCACTGTTTTAAATCCGAATCCCTTTACATGTTCACTGTTTTTAAAATCCGAATCCCTCATGTTCACTGTTTTAAATCCGAATCCCTCATGTTCACTGTTTTAAATCCGAATCCCTTTACATGTTCACTGTTTTTAAAATCCGAATCCCTCATGTTCACTGTTTTAAATCCGAATCCCTCATGTTCACTGTTTTAAATCCGAATCCCTTTACATGTTCACTGTTTTTAAAATCCGAATCCCTCATGTTCACTGTTTTAAATCCGAATCCCTTTACATGTTCACTGTTTTTAAAATCCGAATCCCTCATGTTCACTGTTTTAAATCCGAATCCCTCATGTTCACTGTTTTAAATCCGAATCCCTTTACATGTTCACTGTTTTTAAAATCCGAATCCCTCATGTTCACTGTTTTAAATCCGAATCCCTTTACATGTTCACTGTTTTTAAAATCCGAATCCCTCATGTTCACTGTTTTAAATCCGAATCCCTCATGTTCACTGTTTTAAATCCGAATCCCTTTACATGTTCACTGTTTTTAAAATCCGAATCCCTCATGTTCACTGTTTTAAATCCGAATCCCTCATGTTCACTGTTTTAAATCCGAATCCCTTTACATGTTCACTGTTTTTAAAATCCGAATCCCTCATGTTCACTGTTTTAAATCCGAATCCCTTTACATGTTCACTGTTTTTAAAATCCGAATCCCTCATGTTCACTGTTTTAAATCCGAATCCCTTTACATGTTCACTGTTTTTAAAATCCGAATCCCTCATGTTCACTGTTTTAAATCCGAATCCCTCATGTTCACTGTTTTAAATCCGAATCCCTTTACATGTTCACTGTTTTTAAAATCCGAATCCCTCATGTTCACTGTTTTAAATCCGAATCCCTTTACATGTTCACTGTTTTTAAAATCCGAATCCCTCATGTTCACTGTTTTAAATCCGAATCCCTTTACATGTTCACTGTTTTTAAAATCCGAATCCCTCATGTTCACTGTTTTAAATCCGAATCCCTCATGTTCACTGTTTTAAATCCGAATCCCTCATGTTCACTGTTTTAAATCCGAATCCCTTTACATGTTCACTGTTTTTAAAATCCGAATCCCTCATGTTCACTGTTTTAAATCCGAATCCCTTTACATGTTCACTGTTTTTAAAATCCGAATCCCTCATGTTCACTGTTTTAAATCCGAATCCCTTTACATATTCACTGTTTTTAATAGCTTTGCGGGACGAATAGTAATCATTCGGGGATTAACTGTACATTATGGGACCACCCCGTGACCAGTTCTATAAAAAAATCATCAAATTCGGCCCGTAATGGTGAAATCTGTGAATGAACATAAAAACACATACAGCCAATATAAAGCCTCCTTATATTGCCTCGGCCCTAGGACTACATAACTATAGCGATTTTTGGATAATATAGTCGATGATGTACTTATTCTCACCAGCACACGAAGTCATAGGTGATCGCAGTGAGGGTGTTAACAATACAAAGGCCATTGGTAGGTTCTTTGAATTCAGCCCATATGAATCCAACGCTACCGCTCAGCCCAAAAATGTGCATTCAAATATGGGTTGTGTAAACTCGTTAGTCGTACTATAGTTTGACCGAAACCGCTGTACCGCTCCTTAGGAAAGTGCGGCGAGGTGGGGGACGAGGAAAAAAGAGTAAGAGTACGCGTTGACGGTAGACTGATGGATCAGAGCGGCCGGTACTTGCCCCCCGTCTCGCCGTGAGCATGCCTCAGGCGCGGTACAGCGGTTTCGGTCAAACTATAGTAGCTTTAGATACAGTTAACAGTGACAAAATGGCTTCCCACAAGCGGGCTGTTATTAGATGATTTCAATAGAATATATTAATTTGCGTTTCATAAAAAAAATACAAATTAAGAACATGTTGAATATGAAATATTACGAGTTGAATAGGTACACATTTTAGCGGTTGCATAGCACCTCTGGGCCGAGTTGTGGGGTCGATTCTAAGTCCCATTCGCCACGGCCGGCGTCGACGTATGCTGTATTCTAGTGGTATAATTTACTTAAGTTATGTTTCATTGTGCACGAGTAGAACGTTTATCCAATCATGTATAAAATGAGTTAGTGCCAAAGTTCTGTAAAGTAAATTTCTGTGTATTTTTTGACAAAATATTAAACAAATTGTATGTTTGTATATCTCAATTTGTTTTGTAATGAAATAATATAATATCTCTGTAGGTAGTTCAAAGTTTTTTTGTTTGATCATATTTTTTTATTATTATTTAATTATGTTTGTTTGTGGATTTCGATGGAACTTCCTTTTAGTTATGAAAAGCGTAAGTTAAGTTAATTTAGTGTCGAAAGATTGTTAATATTATGTTAAGTGTCATTAATATTGTTTTTAGGCAATATAATTATTTTTGAATATTTTTTGTTTGATTAACAGGTACCTTAGATACTCCAGAGGCCTTCGTGAGCAAAATATGGTGTATTTAAAAAAACTTTTTTATTTAATTTAATAAAATTAATCAATTTATTGGTAAATATATATATATATATGCAAAGAGATTTTACATATAGAGACGTCATACTCATTGTAAAGAAATAAAAACATTGCGATATTTTACTATAGCTACATACCTAGCGTCGACGTTCGAACATACAACGCCGCATGGCATTATCTCTGTCACTCATAAACTTAACGCATTGCTTGTTTCGTTCGTGTTGGTGGCAAAGCGGCAATGATTGTTGAGTAAAATAAAATTGACCATTTTACATTTTAACATTATTAAACAGTACTTACGTATGAAAAGATACACCCTTTCTGGTTTTTATAGTCCTTGTGTAGTTATTGCACTTTCGGAACACACAACTTGGCATTTTCGAGGTTTATTTAAGTATATTCCGTAAGTAACCTCGTGTTCAACGAACGTGCGCGTCGCGGCCAGGAGCAGGACGGACTGAGTTCAATTAGGATACGTACCTGATTTTCGTTTTGTAAGGCAGACCTCGATACAACGTATCTACGTATATATAACATCATTGTATATATGTATATATATATAAAATACAACAGAATCATGAAGATAGATAATGCTCTTTGACTTTACGCTTCAAAATGAAGAGTGAAGGGCTAAACCCATTTTGTTCAGAGAAAAGCTCTCTTGGCTAGATGTATTCTTACCTTGCCCAGCTACTGAACGAATGGAGTAGGCTTTTTACAGTCGACTAGCTGCGGCTTCGACCGAGTGGAACTCTGTATCAAATGGTATAAAAACCTTCCTCTTGAATCACTATCTATTTAAAAAACCCGTATCAAAATCCGTTGGGTAGTTTTAACAGGTTCACAGTCCGATGAGGCATATGTGCCTCATGGCCAGTGATGTAGATATTGCAATCGAATTTTCGATGATTTTTTATTACTTATTATATTATTTTAAGCATTAGTAAATGATACTACAACCACATTTAACCAATCAATTTATTATTAAACTTAAACAAAAAATAAATTTCACTTTAAATTTTGTTCTTGTTTGGGAAGTGGAACCGAAAGGGAAATTGGCTAGTGTTTACTAACATTAAACGTACTTGTTATCGTTTAACTAAAATAATTCATTTATTTACATTAACAGTTATCGACATAATCAATTTCAATCACTACGACACATAAAGTATCATAAAATACTTGATGAGAATGACGAAACTTCATGAACGTTAGGTGTCATTATTACTACGAGAACGTGTAAAAAGAAGATTGCAACTTGCTTCGGGACTGCGAACCTGTTAAAGATCGAAGCATACCTACATAGGGACAGTCGCAGCGGGAAGCGACTTTGTATTATACTATGACCTTGTCCTAGAAGATATATAGTACCTATATTATCCAAAATATCTATCACCACGCGGGTGAAACCGTGGGGCGCAGCTAGTAAATAAATAAATAACCTATGCTTGTCTTTAAGAGACCCAGATTTTAATTTGACCTACATTTATCGATACCGATAGTTAAATATGTATCCTATACATTTAATAATCAATGTCGATAACAGATTACTTTCTATTTCAAATCCTTATTTTTAAACTTGCTTTCAATTATTTCTGAAACTCTACGCCAAGAAAACTAAGTTTTAGTTACAAATATGGTACTTACATCAAGTTTGGCTAGTGTATAAACAAAAAATCTAAGTTAGACTTTCGGCTCAAAATTCCTACCAAAGAACAAATTACAAAAACAACAATTTAAAAAATAAGTTCATTTATTAAAATTGTAAAATGATTTCGTCATACAGAATGATTCTTAAAATTCACAGGATTAACAAATACGCGCAACCAACGGCTGTGACGCTATAGCACCTGTAACAACAACACCCATGTTAGGCAACGACTCGGCGAACGTACTGTAGGACGCACTGTGCTCAGCTGGGATAACGACTAAAGCTTTGCGCACATTCATACAATACAAACACCGAAAAAATGTGCATTAAATTATAGACTTAAATTAATTATCTTTAGATACATTTCACAGACACAAAATGGCTTCCACAAACGTCAAAGGATCGGTCCTGTCATCTGATGCAATATGAAATTCATCTAAATAAAATTAAAATTCAAAATGTTATATATCTTTTCATGTTTTTTTACTGTTCATTGAGGTACTAAATAATTTCATTTAGTTATCAAGTAGTAGCAAAAAGGTACTATAATTAAGTTTCCAATCATAAAATATCGCTCTTGGTCGGGTTCTGACGTTAACTTGTTTAGGCTAACAAAATAAGCACTTAGACAAGTAAAATTTGATACTAGAAATGATTTATCAAATAAGATTATTTTACTAAAAAATTTGTCCATTGTGTGAAGAGTCTATTTGAATACAACATTTTTGTGATATTTTTTGCAGCGGGGTGCCGTCGAGTCCTTTAACACTTTGACTGCTATTTTTTTTCGACGACTGCGATCTTATTTTTAACCTAAAAAATTCGTGCTGCCGCTCTACACAGCGGTTGTGTTGCGCCGCACATGCGTTTCGTTCCAAAAATATTACGGCTGTGCTGAGTCACAAAGATCTGTATTTTCTCAGCCACTGCTCTAGTGTGTGATTTACGCATATTAGTCACTTGTAGAAAACACATACCGTGTGATTTCAGCACTCAAAGTGTTAAAGACTGTTGACTAATGCGGCTAGAGACTGGGCGCTATAAGGCGAGTCAGGAGTGCAGTCCAGCAGCGGACCAGCATAGGCTAATGATAGTGAAAGACAAAGACTTCTATGGCGCCGTGGAGGTCTTACGACGCAGAACGCTGCGGGTTCAATTCCCAAACTAGACTACTCGATCCTACACTGCTTAGTCCTGATCCTCTCTCCCCCAGTCCAAGGCGATAGCGGGTTCGATTCCCGCTGCGGTATAAATGTTTGACTGATCTGAAAACCTTTTTTCAGGACGGTTGGTCTGGATGTATTAATTTTTCACTATAGAGGTAAAAGTCATTTAGGTTAGGGGAATTATCGCCGGAACAAATCAAATTCACTTAGATTTAGCTAAATAATTGTACTAGCCAGATTTTACCGCGTGAGGCTTCTGCGTCCGGTGCGCCACAGAGCTCAAAGACGCTAGTCAAGTCTAAATACCTGCGATCACACGTAAAGACGTTGGCTGTTTCAATGGAACTAAACAAAACAAGAGCTCACATTTCAAGTGCGCTCTTATTTACTGAGACGGATTTTTTGCGTCGACCTGAAATGTAGATGTATTGGCGGTCGCAGTTCAATACTCACATTTACTCTATACCAGATGCATCCAAATGAACATTAACGAAGCTGGCCCCCATGTGCTCGCGGTGCGCGGGCGACACCACGTGCCGCTTGGCGTTCTCGCCCTCTGCCACGTCGGCCTCGCACACGCCGCACTTCAAGCACCCAAACTCATAATAAACATATTTATTCCTCGCCAACATAGAAACATTATGTTTCAACTCGAGGTAGAAGCGGAAGACGGATTCGGTAGACGGTTTGTTAACGAAATGCTGCGCAAACACGAGATGCGTCAACAGGGCACTGATAGAATTGAAGACACATTTGCAAGTGACGCATGTGAATATGGCCCCTTCGCTGTGGAGAATAAAGTTCCCTTTCATGTACACGCTGATGATGTCGCCCTTGTGAGCGGCTAGCTTGGCCTCAGCGACTAAGGTTTGATGCTCGTACGAAGACAAGACGTGTTTCACAGCTAACTTAACATCTGGGAAGGTCTCATCACAGAAATCACATCTGATGATGTTATCCACGACAATTTTGTTCAGAGTTAACAACTCGTGGTAGCGGTCGCCTTCAGGGCAAGTCCCCGAGCGAAGCATCTCATCGACCTCAGGGTATAAAGCGGAGCGGATCAGCTTCGATATACTCTCGAAATGAGCCTCGCCCTCAAAGTGTTCGACGATAGCCGCGTACGACGGCAGAGCGACGTAGTCCGGGCAGACTGAACAAACGTAGAAGTTTCCGAAGCTAGCGTAGTACTCGAACGGACGACAGTGATTCTTGTACAACATGGCCAGTTTCCGCGGCGCAGCGTTCCGGAGATGCTTCTTCTGACGTATGTGGTTGAACAGCACCTGTCGGGGACCCTTCAGCGTCATGTCACAGCACGAGCAGTAGTTCCCGACCTTCCCTGAAGGCTTGATGAAGTTCTCGATGATGATATGATCGTTGCGGTTCTGCGGCTTGCTCGAGCTCGCGAGGAACTTCGACCAGTTAAGGTCTTTCGGGCCCCAGTCCTCGGGGATCCCGTTGTCGTTCTTCTTAGCTCTCAGGTACATATCATCGGATAAACGAGACAGATGCTTCTCGTCTAGAATGTGCAGGATGGTTAGCTCTATGCTGTCTGTGTTGGTGTTACAAAGCTTGCAATGCCAGCCGTTCGGGTACGTCACGACGTCGTGGCGTAAAAGAAAGTGCTCGTTGACTTTCTTGATAGTTTCAATGGTAGGCTCCTTGTGGAGGCCGAAGGGAATGTGTCTGTCGGATTGGAGGATGCCGGAGATGTGTTGAAGATGGCTGTCGCTGAAGACGTGGTTCAACACACTGTCGTAATGGAAGCGAAGCGTGTAGTACTCGCAAGCGATGCAGAAGAACGCAAGCTTCCCGGTGCGGTCGTCAACTAGAGTCAATAGCTTGTGTTCTGTCAATAGCTTGAGGATCAGATTCTCGATCGGGCCGTAGTATCTGTACTTCTTAGTCTGCGTCTTCGGTCTTTCATTGATCTGATCTGTCTCCTCACTCTCTATGTTCCTGTTCGCGTCAGCCGCAAAGTTCTGGTAGACATTATCACGAATACTCATAATGATCGGAGCGACAGAGTTAGTCTGGTTGCTGAAGTCTATAGTCGCTACATCTTGTGACAGAATGCTCTGGATCTCCGAGTAAAACCTGATCGCAGTTCCGATGGTAGCCTCGGAGTTGTCAGGCAAGTGTTTAAGTAACGCCGCATTGAGCTTAATGTAAGTATTCCTGTCCAATTTCTCTGTAGGTTTGATGAGATGGGAGACATCTATGCTGTGAGTTTCCCCGCACGCCATAGAGGAGAGTCTTCGAGACATATTGGGGAGAAGAATCGGCTCTGAGACGTCCACGCTTTCTCTTTTCATCTTAGGTTTCGGCGCGTGGATTTCTAGGTTGAAATGACGTTGGAGAGACTCCATCAATGGTTCCTCATCGTTCAGCTCGATCTCCACGTTACAATCGGTGCAGATATGAACCTGCTTGGCATCTTCAGCGGTCAGTAGCTCCGCTTTCAGCAGCTCAGGAACCTCACTAATCTGCATGCTGTTGAACCTTTGCCTCTGTAGATTGCTTTTCTTTTCCGTCGTGAAGATGTACTCGACCTCAACTAACTCCCGTTTCTGCGTGAATATCTTCCTCTGCGTGTCGTCAAGGGAGCACAGGTACTTGTGCACCGCTGCGTTGCCCTCCGTGGAGGGATGGTCGATGACGTAGCGGAAGTGCCTCGCCAGGCGCTTCACATCGTCCAGCTTGCGGAAGGACAGGAGCGATAGCTCCGCCATGCTCTTGATGACTTCCTCCATGGTTCCGGGACTGTCTGTCATTAGAAATAAACTAAATATGGATAAAACGAGATCGCATCCTGGTCTTCCAAGATGTTTGATCCTCTGCAGCTCACGGAGCTTATAGAGTAACGATTGGTGCGAATTTTTCTGCCCGTACGATAGCCAAAAGGGTTTTTGGGAAAATTAAATGCCTCCAAAAGAGAATTTGTCAATTTTGGATAAAAAAATAATATGTTTGTGTTGTGTTGTGTAGGGATCACGGCATTTCAAGATCTGGAACAAAGAAAACATAAGATAATGCATAAACCATTTCACAACAAATGTGACTGAAACGCAACGCAAGCACCAAACTTGGGAATTTGTATCTTGCTGTGGTTTGTTTGCGTACGTTGGCTGGAGTACAGATATCAATAGTAATAACTAATAAGTCAAACCAATCTTAGCCTGAAATTGATGAGCAAGTTCTGACAACACTTCATCAATCAATAGGTGTTTTTACTTAATATGTTCTGTGTTTCTCGTTAATTCAATACATAGGCTTATTTAAATTATATTTTGTAATAAAACCTAAGAAATAAAGTACTTGATGCCATACATCAATAATAGTAAGACTTATTTAATTTGGACCTACTACCTACCATACATATTATTATGCAAAAATTCAATTCTTTAGGCTCACAAAATAAGCACTTAGACAAGTCATATTTGATACTAAAAATTATTATCAAATAAAATTATTTTACTGTTCACTTCAATTTTTTGTCCACCAGTGGAAGAAGTGTAAAAGAAACCTAGTATGTTCATCTCTTATAATATGTCAAATACATGGTTATTTGCAAATGGTGTTTATCTATAGGTTTGTGCACATATCAATAAAAGTCCTGTAACTGAACTTTTTCCCATATGTTGGAATATTTATAAGACACTAGCGGACCTACCCGGCTTCGCACGGTTTTAGTACGGATCCCTAACTTTTTTGAAAATATAATATAGCCTATGTTCACCGGGGAAAGTGTAGCTTCCCAACGGTGAAAGAATTTTTCAAATCGGACGAGTAGTTTCGGAGCCTATTCATTACAAATAAACAAAAAATCAAACCTTTCCTCTTTATAATATCAGTATAGATATCATCTACAAGAACTCTATGTATTGAACCATTGTTAAATGAAATAAATTTTTCTCCATTTTTTCTATGAGTAGGGTTTATTAAGGGAGGTGACACAGTACATTGCAGGGAAGAAAGGGCAAATGAAACTAACATTTCCAATTCCCAGAATTCATGTACCTACCTTGCAAGGGTATGCTCACACTTAAGACGCGACGACGCTTCGTGCACTTTGATTCAAAATAAAACTTTATATATGTACTACGCAATTAGGTACAGAATTGGCACAAGCACGGCGGCGCAGCGCAGCGCCAGCAGCGCGGCGCTGCTGGTAGTTTTCGTATTAAATCAATAAAATTTGTACCTTTTTGCGTAGTAAATAAAGTTCATTTGTGCAAAATGCGTCGCGTCTCGGTGTGACGTACAATTGTGTACACAACAAAGGGTTAAGAAAAAGGTATATATCTAGGTACCATGTGAGTGAATCCGCAGGCAGGACCTGGTTAATGATAATATACAGTTGAGATTTAGTAAATACTAGTGGACCTTCCTGGCTTCGCACGGATCCCTAACTTTTTTGAAAATATAATATAGCCTATGTTCACCAGGGATAGTGTAGCTTCCCAACAGTGAAATAATTTTTCAAATCGGTCCAGTAGTTTCGGAGCCTATTCATTACAAACAAACAAAAAATCAAACCTTTCCTCGTTATAATATTAGTATAGACAACATCCAACTCCTGAAGTGTGCATCACTAACAAATATGTCAAGCTATTTTTATATTTTCCCTATCATGCAACTTCCTTCTAACAGAAGTTATCTGTCTGTATTACCTTGCTCTGTTTACTTCTCTTACAAGGAATTAGTACACAAATATGACTAACTGCAGCCTGTGGCTTGCTTCATGTAGTACTTGGATAGTAAAACATCCTCAGGAATAATGTAGGTCAATCAACAAAATACTAAAAACTATCTATTTATGAAAAAAATATTCAGAAACTGATTATGCCTAGCGATAAGGCCGCCCATTGTACTTGTCCTATGAAATGTATTTTGGTAATAATCTGTATCTGGTGTAGAATAAAGTATATTTGTATTGTATTCCTGCGTTAGATTACAGAAAACCTTTTTACCTGACTGCACAAGGAAGGTTCTTGTTAATGTACGGATTGATAACTAGTATCACAAAGTATCTATTTGTTTAACCAAATATTCTGATGATGTTAATCATTAAGAACTTTCGACAACTTTAAACAAAATCTAAAACTGGCTCATTGAGAAGACATTCTATACAATGTATAGATATAATATATAGAATGTCTTCTCTATGAGCCAGTTTATATCGTCATACAAGTCATAAATTGATGGGCTCCTTATTGCAGAGTACCTTAGCTTAGGGTGTAGAAGCCAACATGGCAGCCAACATGGCAGCCAACATGGCAGCTGACCAGTGAGACATACCATGAGTTTTAAAAATTATGAATTATACCTAACCAAGTTATTAATTCTATTAATGATAATGAACTATAAATTGTAACACATAATTTGACAAGTTATATATATAATGTTTGTATGTTTATCTAAAGATATGTTTTTAGCAGATTTACTTAATGTTTTTATAAAAGCTTGAGATGGTTAAACACACAACCATGGACTTAATTCGAGGAGTTTAGTTATTTAGGCAAGAAGACACGGCAGAATAAACTGCCATGCAAGATGCCAGTGAAGTCCCCCCAATTAAAATTAGAATTTGCAGACTTTGTTACCAAGAAGCAAAGCCCTGTTGATAAAATTATGATTTCTAGATTTTATCTTTATTATAAAAACACAGTTTGTAGTAAGATTAAACATTAAGAAGCAGATAAGATTAAAATACTTACCTGATGATGTTAAAACTAGTGTTCTACGAATAAGGCCTCAGTGTTAGTAGATTGAATACGACATTTCAGGCACCTTCGATCG
Source organism: Eupithecia dodoneata (assembly GCA_947044415.1). NCBI lineage: Eukaryota > Metazoa > Arthropoda > Insecta > Lepidoptera > Geometridae > Eupithecia > Eupithecia dodoneata. The sequence continues at coordinate 5,645,949 of OX345684.1, forward strand.
GTAGAAATTGAAATAAATAAATAATTCAAATTGAATGTCTCACAGTGCGCATAAATATAAAGGAAAAAACATGATTTTATCAATTTTATGAAAAAAATCTACCTAACTTCAAAGGTCATGGAAACCTTTGAAGTTAGGTAGATTTTTTTCATAGTACAAAGAAAGACAACTGAAGAGTGAACTGAAGACTTAACAAGTTACCTAAATTGTAAGTGTGGTAAACAAATGATTACGGTTCTTTGTGCTGAATCGAGGCTGGGACAGAGCAGAGGCAGCGAAAGTTTGTGGTTATAATGAGAAGCCAAAATTAAACGGCTACGTGTTCTTCGGTTATTTTTATGTAAACAATGGAGAAATAGCTTGGAATATTACCTGGTAGTCTTGATTTTGTGCATGGCAGCGCGAAACCGCCTTAGTTTTTATTTTGTACGGGCATCTACGAATGGTGACATGACAGACAATGAAGTGACATTTCTTTTTTTCGGGCGTGATTTTTTGCCGTTTTAGGGTTGTCGTTGAAAATAAATTCCCTAGATTCAGGGAGTTTTTGTTTTCAAAGTCAAAGTAATTATTAGTATTGCAAGCATGTTGTATATTCAATGGATCTTATAAATAACACGGTTGTTTCAAACAAGCACCCTGCTAGGGCACGGAAATATTCTGTTATAATATTATTAAGCTAGGTGGCTAATACAATATGGTGGCTAATATAACAATGGATAACCACGCCTGTCAAAATAATCTGAGGTTGTATCTAAAGGCGGCGAAACGTTCTAATAAAATAATACTGCTTACTATAACAGTATTATTTTGTTATTTAATGATTTCTGTTTTACCTTAAGTTAAGTAGGTAGATATTTTCTGTCGAGGTATAAAGTTTAGGCAGAGTTTTTGCAGGTACGAAATAGGTACATTATTATAAGGTACCTATCATAAACCTGTTATAGTTTTCATTATACCAATGGTTTAAAACAGTTATTTTAGAGAAACTCGGGAGCCAAGTTTATCAAAAGCTCTAATACTCTTTTCTGAAAAATGAAAACGGCTTCTGCATCCTCCGCGGTACTCCTCAATAGTATGCCATACGACGACGACATCGCTGTTGAAAAGTTGAAGTATTCGAGACGTGAAGTGGTAACATTCATCAGTTCTCGTATAATTTTGCGTACTGCATAAGCAGCTGAATTAAGTTAGTTTGACATAGTTCCAATTTAATAGTTCAGATACTAGTCGTGTTCCTTATTATCTTCATCTAAGCAATGCAAATATTCAGAGTATTAGAGTGCTTACATATGTAGGTACCTACACTGAGTGAAATTTATGCGTTTAATAACAGCTTGTTGTAACAGTGCATCAAACCAACTATATATTCTCTGGTTGAGACTGAAAGAGCTTACAATGCGAAGAACAACAAAAAAATTTAGCTAGCCTAAAGTTTTAGTTTTCCAATCAACCCTTAACTGCCACAAAGGGGTGCGGGTGGAGCGGCGGCGGTGCGGGGCGGGGCGCGGCCGGCGCGGCAGGGCCAATATTTTACCTGCCTGCAATATATTATGTCACGTTGCTCGCCGACGACGACGCGACGAGGACAAATTTATTGGACCAGCCAGAGCAGAGAGCACTAATCTGAGCATTTGTGACTACCTACCTAATAAATGGGACTGTAATGTAGATCGGTTAAAGCATTTATTTACACGGTTGGCTTCTGTCAAGAAAATGATGGTTGTTTGATTTGTTACCAGATGTGACCTTGGAATGAGACCTTCCCATAATTTAATACTTGGACACTGCCTAAACAAATACAAATAAATAGGTACATGGTTTGCGCTCTGTGCCTACATATTTGAACTAGGTAATGATTTGCTTGTTTTTATCATGTTAGGCAGGTTAGGTTAAACCTACCTAGTAGATACCTACTCGTGTTGACTATCATAGACGAAAGTCGTGCTCTAAACTTAGACTAAGCTCGATAATAATTGAAGAGTGTTTTTTATTTATTATATAATCATTGATTAATAATTATGATATTTGGGTTATCATCCAATTGAATGTTGAATGTAGGTAAAAAAATAACAGGGCTGACGTAGTCAGTGTTTGGCTAAAAGCCCTTTTAAAATTGATTGATATAAAAATTAACAACCCTCATTACGTACTTCTTCTAATCTAATCAGAGGAAGGTACCTAGGCCTATTGTATGTTATGCGGGGGTTCAAACTTCAAAGTATGGCAAAGAGTAATGTAAATTAAGGGGTTCAAAAATATTCCGAGATGTAGGTATCAGATGGTAAAACTAAACTTTTTAATCTGTGGTTTAGATGTTGGACGTAAAATGTGGCATGCGCGCGTTCAATATGTTAGCTGACGTTAGCTCTTGACAACTACGACAAAATTTGACAACTTTGTTAAGAAACTGACACAAATATTTACGTTTTCTCGCTTTTTCGTCGTCAGACATGTTTGCAGTGCGTTACCCATAGAGGAAGCTTGCTTTGCTTATCATGAGACGGACACTGGCAGATTGCATCAATCCAGACACAGAGCCATCCATCTAGGAAGAAGTTGAAGTTGAGTGCATTGCGGAATTTTATTTTGTTTGGTCTTTGCTTCTCCCCTAAAATTAACTATGCCTTATGTAAATTTGTATATAATAATGATATAAAATTGTAATTAGTATACCTTTTTCCTTAGTGCTTTTATATATATTATGCAGTTTTTAGTAAGATATTTTAGCACTGTTTTTTCTTAGTTTCTTGTTTGTAGTACATTTTGTTGATTCACGGTTAGTGTTTTTCTTTATTGTAAATATTATTTCTATATTTTGTACTATACATGTAAGTTACCTTCTCTTATAAAGCTTGCGATGCTATCATGAGACGGACACTGGCAAAATTGCGTCAATCCAGACGCAGAGCCATCTAGGAAGAAGTTGAAGTTGAAGTTGAGCCGCCGTGCGTGACTTCACTTTGCTTGCAATATTATTTCAAACTTGTCTAAAATAACAATGTAAAATAATCAAATAACCTATTATAATGCCCGACCTATTAGTAGACGAACTATCGGCCGACTTCATTCAAGAAGCGGCATATGTGACCGATACAACATGCCCGGTGTGTTATGCCGAGTTTTTGGATTCAGAAGACCTTCTCATCCACGTAAATCAAGTCCACGCGGCTATAAGTTCCAAGCCCTGCCAATTATGTCCCGCAACTTGTGCGGGCGTTATAGATTACGCCAAACACGTAAGAGACGCCCATTTGTTAGACTTGAGAGCTTGTAAGTACTGCGCCAAAGTTTTTATGACCGGAGGTAAATTGAAGCTACACGAAGCATCACACAACTCTAAGGATAATCTCTATTGTTGCTCGCAGTGTAACACTCTATTCCCCAATGTAAGTGTGCTGGAACACCACGAAAATAAATATCATGATAATGCTAAGGATGGTGTGGTACTCAGCTGTATGCCGCATCTCTCTGAGCTTCTGTGTCTGAAGAGCAAACCGTTGCTGCAGAGTGTGGGGAAGAAGACATTGAAATGTTTCATGTGCGACTTCTCGTCCACAAACTTAAGAGAATACACAAAACATCTTGTTACGAAGAAATGTCAAACATTTGTGTGCAACTTGTGCTCCTCCGTGTTCAAAAACAGGAAGAGTTTACGGAAACATACTAAAGTTGCAAAAAAATGCTTGGCTATTGACAAAAGCGATGAGATAACAAAATCTTGCCCAGATTGTAAGAAATCCGTTCATGCAGGTTCTGCTGAAATACACTTTAGAGCTTGCAAAGCATTGAAATGCATTGATTGCGAATTCATCTGCAAGACAATCGACCAGCTATCCGAGCATCAAGCTGAGAAGCATCCTCTGGACATGAACTTTAGGAAATGCAACTATTGTAGTCGAGAGTTTATCGGAGATTATCCGATGAAGAAGCATGTCAAACGAGTTCACAAACCGAACTTCCACTTGTATAAATACCAGTGTACCGACTGCAAAGCCATTTTCCAGCATCCACAGAAGCTCTTCGCACATTTCTTCAGTCATCACAAAAATCTGATGCCTTTTCATTGTAAAATCTGCAATAAAAAATTTCGTATACGTAAAGCGTTTTCTCTCCACATCAAGTTGGAGCATAAAAGCATTGGATTCGTAGAATTCAATGAAAAGTATCACGTTTTCTTCACTGCTAAAAAATCTGACAATCCATTTGTGCCTAAATGTGTGTTATCCCAGGAACAATTAACGGCTTACGACTCGGGGACTGAAGATAATGATAAGACAGGAGTACCTCCAACGGATACAGACTTAACAAATGTTGAGACAGAAGATGAGAAAACAAAGGAAAAACCTAAGAAGGTGACAACCAAAAAACCCAAAAAGACCAAGAAAAAGGAGGTGCTAATCTACTCTTCCGATGAAGAGCCTTTACAAGAAATCAGAAAAAGAGCAATTAAGGGCAGAAGGCTTGGCCGTAGATACAGAAAGGGTAAGGTACAGTTTGTATGTGAGGCGTGCGACAAAAACTGCTACACATACCAAAACTACCTTAACCACATGAACACACACAAAAAGAACCAAGAACTCGAATGTGTCAAATGCTCTCAGAAATTCAACTCTAAGAACTTGTTAACTGAGCATATGAAAAAAGATCATGCATCGTCCAGACTAACAGAGACATTGCAAAACTTGCTGAGAAAAAAGCAAAATACCCCAAACAAACAGGAAACCAAGAAGGAACCATTTAAAGTCGTCCTACATAAAGTCAAAAGTGTCCATACCGAAGTTGCAGCTACGATTAAACCTGTAGAATCCAACATCTCCGTCAAGAACTTCATAGAGAACTTTACCCCAGACATTACTGACCCCAACCCAAAAGAAGCTATCCCAGTAACTTCAATGATCAGCATCAAGCCGTACCTCAGTCCTTACCACCGAGAGCCTTTAATTAAACTCACGAAGTTCAAAGACGTACCGACCTACGAACCAGTGCCTCTTAAAATGCCCCAAAGGTTTAAGCAGCACGATCATTACATTAAAACTAAGATCAGAATACGTAAGGTGAACCCTGTTCAAGAAGTGTTGCCAGACTTGGACCATAATTATACGGAGAACTATGAAGAGGATCATTACTATGATAGGTATGTAACCTGCTTGTTTATTTATTAGCGTCCCCGATGGCTTCACTCTCCTTGAATATTGAGTAGCGCGCCCTATATCCAGTGTTGCCAGAACTAGCGCATTTTGGTGTAAATAACGCCTTTTCAATCGTTATGCCTTACACGCTAATACCCATTTAATAACGTTGATAACGTGCGTAACGTTATGTGCTAAATATGAAATGAAAATGAAAAATATGTTTATTACTACATCTAAACAGAACTATAGTTAATACAGATTTGGTATGTTTTAAGTAGACAGAATTAATTAACAAAAGTGCTAATGATTCCCACATAGCGTGGTAGCCTTGTAATTCTTGGAAAATTTATGGTCATGGAATGGTGCCATAGTTATGGCGTTATATTTCTCCGCGACACATATTTCTTGATATTATCAGAGGCACGCACTGTTATTTGGTAGCATCCTGCAGGCAGAAGGAAATGTGTAACAATGTCGATGATTTTAACTTTATTTTTTGAATTTGGTTTTACTTTTATTACTCCTTTTTCTTTTTTAGTAGATTCCAATTATGTATGGCCATTAGCACTTACTTAATTGTTTTATTTAGTTATATTTTATTGTTACTAAAGTTTTGTTAGTGCACTTCCTTACCTTACCAGCAAACAGAAAATGTATTGATACCCCGCGAAACAGGCCTAGCCTAATGCGGGGTCACTGTAAACTGCAACACCTTAACGTAAATAATATTAGCAGTCAATTTCTCAGAACACCAATCCTTCCAATCACCTAACAAAACGTGTTTTGCACCAAAGTCGGCGGAGCTTGTTATAAAACAAAGTTACTTACCGCTGTCTGTTTGTCCTATATGCTTGCTTAAATCTTTAAAAATAAGCAACGGATTTTGATGCGGTTTTTTTTAACAGTTAGAGTGATTCAATATGCTAATAAACCATTTCCCCTGCTTTCAGGAACGAAATCCCTGAGGTGGCTCAGGAGGTGTCCCTGGACGGGACGGAGGAGGCCTGCAAGTACCAGGTGGACGGACCGCCCCCCAAGATAGTCATACCCAAGATGCCTAAAGGTTAGTTATTTGTCATAACCAAGATGCCTAAAGGTTAGTTACGTTATGACACGTAACTAACCTTTAGGCATCTTGGTTCCACCTTAGTTATTTGTCATAACCAAGATGCCTAAAGGTTAGTTATTTGTCATAACCAAGATGCCTAAAGGTTAGTTATTTGTCATAACCAAGGTGCCTAAAGGTTAGTTACGTGTCATAACCTTAGTTATTTGTCATAACCAAGGTGCCTAAAGGTTAGTTACGTGTCATAACCTTAGTTATTTGTCATAACCAAGATGCCTAAAGGTTAGTTATTTGTTAAAGGCGCATTCATACAGCATTATTGTTAAATTGTATTATTAATGAATGAATGACGTACGTTCCAGGCTACTCCAAGATCCACGTGGCGACGCTGCAGCCCGAGGCGCCCTACTTCAAGATCATCAAGGTGGACTCCGACAACATGACAGAGATCAAGCAAGAGGTCAGGACGCCCGCCCTCGCCGCAGAGGTATACCCATCATCCTATGCTAGTCCACTGCTGGACGTACGTTCCAGGCTACTCTAAGATCCACGTGGCGACGCTGCAGCCCGTGTCAAGTAGTTTATAAACCTTCCTCTTGAATTAAACACTATCTATTTAAAAAAATCCGCATCAACATCTGTTGCGTAGTTTTAAAGATCTAAGCATACAGAGGGACGGAGGGAAGCGACTACTTAAAAGTCTAAGAGGTACTTATACAATTCCAACAATTTGTTGTTTTAGCAAATTTGCGGTAGAACGTCATTATTATTGGTTAAACTAATATTATGTATTAGCAGTAGGTAAATACTAATATTTTCTTTCTTTAGACGGACCTTCGCCCACCACGCCACAGAGTCCATCAGTTTACACCATACATACTAAAGTCACCCCATCTTGTTCCAGGTGATCAGCCTCCCCGACGGCAAGAAGCTGGTCTCCGCGAACCCCCTGGCGCACCTGCTGGGGACCACCCTCCCGGAGCCACCGCCGCAGCGCTACAGGCCTCCAACGCGGGACTTCACCGGCATGCTGGCCTCCGCGCTCCGGAAGCTGGACGAGCCGCCGCCACCCAAGCGGAGGAAGGCGGGGGGTGGCAGGAAAAAGGGGGCGGTTGGCAAAGGGGGTGCGGTTGAGAACAGTGGAGACAAACAGTGACTGGGGACAGCTCTCTAAGGAGATAGTCGACCGAGCGTGGTGCAAAGAATAGAGTTCGGAACGAAACCTTAGATAAGATAAAAACAATTTTATTTGGCCAAAAAAAACAGGGTTCAGTACAATAGAGACACAAAAATAATAATAATACATGGCTACCGTGCTGGTCTGCTGGCCAAAAAGGGTCCCCTTGAACCACTCTATCTATTAAAAAAACCGCATCAAAATCCGTTGCGTAGTTTTAAAGATCTAAGCATGTATAGGGACAGACAGACAGCGGGAAGCGACTTTGTTTTACTATGTAAAAATAAGAAAATTACTTAACTCATTAACGCAAATGAGCGACAAAGTAAATGTCAAAAATTTAAGTATTTTATGATATCTACTGTAAGCTTTTTTTAATGTCTCTGTAATAGTTTCATTTTGTAAGGTTTAGGTAGAGATGCGAAAAGAGTTTCGTTGGAACTTCGTATCTCTGCGTAAACGATACAAAATATGTATCTAAAAAAAAACTATTACAGAGGCGTTAAAAAAAGCACAAAACCATGCAATTTCAACAACTTTTCAACTTTTTAATTTTGAAGTTCTTATCAATGTGTCTTTTTTTCAAAAAATTTGTTTGTTTTGAAAACTAAAACTGACCTCAAGACCAATTACAATGTTTTAACTTGGGAATACATTATTTATGGGACGAAATAATTGTCTATATCAGTCTATACGAAGAAATCGACGAGTATACATTTAAAAAAATACATACGAACATAGCCACCTCCTCGTTTTTCGTCGGTTAAGGTCCTCAATGTAAAGGCATGTTAACCTAAGTTATGTATGTCTGTTAGTACTCTAATTAAATGTATTTAATTTAAGTTAGATAGTTACGAAATATTGACCTTTATTAATAAAACCAATAAATCTTTATGTACTGACGAAATAAAATATTGTTTTTGTTCATTTTAACGGCCGCTGCCGACTGCACGTCTATGTCGTGTATTCATCTTTTTTTTTGTTATTCGTCATAATAAATATAGTTTTAAAAGAATTAAACACTCTTTTATAAATAAACCGAACTAATAAGTAGAAAATAATTCAAATTATGGATGAGAGTGATAAATAAAAGAAATTATTTTAATGTAAAAAGCGTCGGTCAAACAACTTATACCTACTTAAGTAGGTATAATTAAGGTTACCTAATTGACGTGTAATAATGATTTTACCAATAAATGAACTTGAACCTACACTTGAACTCGACGTTGGGAATAGGTGCCTCTCGGGAGACGTTGGGAATACTTCCCGTTTGGGAGGGGCACAGCAAGTCCAGCAGTGGAGGTACGTATGTACTTATGGTGATAAAGCGATAGTACTTACCTAGGGTAATATTCAAGTTGAAGTAAGACAAGTCGCTTTTGTACTACGAACGGAGTATTAATAACTAGTTTCTGCCCGCAGCTTCGCACGCAATGTTTCTATGGAAACATTTTAAGATTTTTACTATCCCATGGGAAGTGATTTATGCGATAAAAAGTAGCCTGTTTCATTCCGGGCCTGGAACTACCTGCAAGAAAAATCCAGCCCGATCCGTTCAGTAGTTTTGGCGTGAAAGAGTAACAAACATCCATACTACAATACAATACAAACTTTCACGTTTATAATATCTACTAGCTGAGCCCCGCGGTTTCACCCGCATGGTGATAGATATTTTGGATAATATACAATATATCTGTATAAATAGTAGCCTATGTATTCTGATGTATAAGCTATATTATTGTATTATAAAGTTTCATTTAAATCCATTCAGTAGTTTTAACGTGAAAGAGTAACAAACATCCATCCATACTTACAAACTTTCGCGTTTATAATATTAGTAGGATATCTATTATAGATTAGGACAACAAAACACAACAGTTACAAACAACAAAACACAACATTTACAAACAAAAAAAAGCATCCCAACACGGTTGGTCACCGCGGGAGAGCTAGACCAAAACCCTCCAGCTCACATGAAAACAAAGAGACAAAAAAACATTATATATATATGTACCTACAACGCAAGATCACTTTCTACGGAACAAAGAATGGTAACATTTAAATATGCAATTCAAAATATAAAATACGACATAATAGGATTATGCGAGATTCGAAGAGAAGGATACGACATCCAAGAAGACAACGAAAACATATTTTGCTATTTTGGACAAAAAAAGGGACAACTAGGAGTCGGTTTCATAATGAAGAAAAAATACAAAACAAACTTCGTAAGTTTTCGTGGGCTATCTGACAGAGTTGCAATTTTAAACTTAAAATTCGAACAAGAGACACTATCTCTCATCCAAGTACACGCACCGACATCAGATGCAAGCGACGAAGACCTAGAGATATTCTACGAAACCCTCATCAAAGCTCAAGATATGTCTGAAAAGAAGTATATCATAATGGGGGATTTCAACGCGAAAATAGGAAAACCAAGCAGGGAAGAGACAAGAACAGGACTATTCGGCATACATGGAACTGAATTACGAAATGTTTTATGTTTTATTAATTGTTTTATGGTAATTTAGTTTAATATTGCATCTTTTTCTATGTCAATTGTATGTGTGTGTTATTAGTACCAAATAAACGTTTTATCTATCTATCTATCTATCTAAATGAAAGAGGTCAAAAGCTTATACAGTTTGCTATGGAGAACAACCTCTCCATTCCAAGTACATTTATTAAGAGAAAACTTAATCAAAGATGGACATGGATATCGCCTGATAAGACCGTAAAAAACGAAATAGACTACATAATTTCTTCTAAACACCAAATGTTCAGTAACATTGAAATAATAAATATTATATACCCCTCCGATCATCGACTAGTCAGAGGCAAGCTCATCATGGATAAACCAAAGAAAAAACGAACAAGCTACCGAGCATCAATCCCAAAGGTTCTAGAGACAGAGGATGAGAAAATACAATTTGTAAAAAGCTTAGAGGAAAAGAAAGAAGAAATACTCAATCATAATGGTGAAAATGTACAAGCATTCTACGACAAGCTAGAAAAGGCAATCGTAGACAGCATCCCTAGAAAAGAAAATCAAGAACATAAGAAAACAATACTAAGTATCTGAAAAATCTAAAATATTACTTCAAAAAAGACACAATCTACAGAACAAAAATCCACTGACCAGAGATGACAAAATAGAGCTCAGCGCACTATACAAGGCAACTAACAAACAAATAAAACTAGATTACAAAATATACAGGACAGGCATAATAGAAAAACACCTAACTTGTACTGGAAGCCTAAAAAGAGCACAAACCGAACTAAACAAAAAAAAACACTGGATACCAAAACTAAAAAAAGGACATACATGTAAGGACACTAGAAACGAAATTCTTGCAACTGCTACTGACTTCTATGAAAATTTATACAAGACAAGAAATCTAAAAACGATACCACAAGAAATCTCTATCTGCATGACAACTAAGAAAAACGACATCCTAAATTTTGAAGACAGAGAGATAGACCTACTTATCAAGAAACTAAAAACACGAAAGAGTCCAGGAGCCGACGGAATATCTAACGATATGCTTAAAACATCAAGCAAAGCACTATTAACGCCTTTGACTGTCCTATTCAACCAAATCTTAAAAGAAAAAAATATTCCAAGACAATGGGCAGAGTCGGACATCGTAATACTATACAAGAAAGGAGACCCTACAGAAATAGCTAATTACCGCCCAATAAGCCTTATGTCAAGCCTGTATAAAATATTTTCACAAGGCCTACAACAGAGACTTACTCCAAAAGTGGAAAAGTTTATCTACGTAGAACAAGCCGGTTTTCGTAGAAGTTTCAGTACAATCGACCACATCCATACGCTAGAACAAGTAATCGAAAAATACCAAGAGTTCCGGAAACCTCTATATCTGGCTTTCATCGACTACCAGAAAGCATTTGACTCAATAGAACATGAGTATATCTGGAAAGCTATGAGACAAGCTAAAGTAGAAGAAACCTACATAGAAATAATAAGAAAAATATATGAAAACTGTAGAAGTAGAGTAAAACTAGAAACGACGGGAAAATTTATTAAAATTGGAAGAGGGGTAAGGCAAGGGGACCCCCTTTCGACCACACTATTTATTACCATTCTACAATCAATAATAAATGAGCTCTCCTGGAAAAATGAAGGTATAAAAATTAACGACCAGAACCTAACATACCTAGCCTTTGCAGACGATATAGTACTTCTCGCAGAAGACGCGCTTAAACTCCAACATATGTTGACTACCCTACATAACGCTAGCAAAACAAGAGGACTAGAGATGAACCTACAAAAAACACAAGCTATGACAAACAACGAAAAGAAAGACTTACTGATTGAAGATACGACACTAGAATACGTAGATGAATATATTTACCTCGGGAAACAGGTCTCATTTAAGGCATCAAATAACATCGAAGAAATAGACAGAAGAATAACAAAAACCTGGAAGAAATTCTGGAGCATGAAGGAAATCTTAAAAGGTTCACTACCTTTAAGGTTAAAGAAGCAAGTATTCGACTCTTGCCTACTTCCAACGCTTACCTACGGCAGCCAGACATGGACCTATACACGAGAGGCAAAGGACAAAGTAGCAAAATGTCAAAGAGCAATAGAACGGAATATACTGAAAATAAGACTAAAAGACAAAGTACAACATAAAGAAACCAGATCAAAAACTAAATTTATAGACGCGCTACAACACGCTCTTAAAATGAAGTGGGGATGGGCCGGACACGTAGCTAGAATGCCAAAAGAAAGGTGGGCCACTTTAGTCACCTCATGGAAAGGTCCTAAGGGCAAAAGAAGAATTGGTAGACCCCTAGCAAGATGGTCAGACGAAATAAAAAAATATGTAAAAACACAAAATTGGACAAGCGTCGCAGAAGACCGCAAACACTGGACAGAACTGGAGGAGGCCTTTACCCGAGAGGGGTCCTAACTACTTATTAAATATATGCATTAAATTCAATCGAAATAAATAATACTAAATAAACTAACATACATTAATCATGAAATCTACATACTGACATTTTCTATAATATTTGACATACTTACATTAGGTTTAACAATTTTTTCATAAGCATGATTGATCAATGTTATTTAAGGTAAAGGAATAAAAGGCTTTTTTATTTTATTTTTATTTTATCTATTATAGATTAGGATAGTAGAATAAGCTTTTTTCATACAAACGCCTTGAACGGTAAAGAAGCAAACCTATGCTGGAACTAATCTCATTTCGTACGTAGGCGGCATAGTGGTAGAGATATTCTTACAGCCGAAAAAGATAAATGTTTCTTGCTCACTTCTTTACCGCTAAGAAAAATTAAAGTATAGTTTTATGCATTGTAATCCGTGGCGTAGCGTAGCGTAGCTATATAGGTGGACAAGGACCCCGGTGCATAGAGAAGGAATCGGGCCCTCACCGCCCCTCTTTACAGTTTCCACGTCGCAATGAACATCTACATTAAAATAGATGCAAAGTAAGAGCGAATGAAAAATTAACTAAAAAGTTGACGGGTGGAATAGTCGAATTGATCTCACGACCGTCAAGGACGTCAAGCACGTGAGCTTATCGCTGATACAATGTGCTACGGACGTACTCAACCAAACTACCAAATAACAATAACAAAAAAATAGAGAATTCTGTGATTGTTGATGTTCATTTAAAATCATTAAAAAACATTGTGAGCAGGCTTGAAGCCTAGCTTCGGAAGCTGGCTGACCCTATCTTTTCAAAGCCTAGATTAGAGGGCCCCCTGAGCTCCAGGGCTCTGGTGCACTGCACCGCCCAGCCCTGCGATAGCTACGCCACTGATTGTAATTTGAAATTACTGATCAAAGATGTAATAATGTTACTAAATAATGACGTGTCCAAGTGTGATCTTGAAATATTGAATGAAATGAAATGAAATGAAATGAAAGTTTATTTCCTTAGGCTTACAAATAAGCACTTAGACAAGTCATATTTTATACTATTCATTATTATATTGATGTTCACTTCAATTTTTTGTCCACCAGTGGAAGAAGTGAGAAGAAACCACCAGTATGTTCATAACTTATGTGTCTAGTACATAGATTTGCTTATCTGTAAGTTGTTAGATTTTGAGTTGGAGCAAAACTCGTTCCAAGCTTTTTTATCTTCTAGATAATCTGATATTTTGTAATAAGCCTTTTTACAAAGAATATGCTTCACAATTTTTTTAAATTTATTTATTTATAATTTTTGCAACTCACTTAGAGTTTTGTTGTAGAAGCGTATACATTGCCCTTTAAAAGATGCACTTATCTTATGTAGTCTAGTTGTGGGAACAGCGAGTTTATTCTTATTTCTAGTATTTACATTATGTATATCGCTTTTTTTATTGAATCGATTGATGTTTTTATGAGTGTACAACAAGTTTTCATAAATATATTGACATGGTACTGTCATTATGTTTATTTCTTTGAATTTATTACGTAGGGATTCTCTGGGACCCATATTATAGATCGCACGAACAGTCCTCTTCTGCAACACAAAAACGGTGTTTATATCTGCAGCGTTCCCCCACAATAGTATGCCATAAGACATAATACTATGGAAGTAGCTGAAATAGACTAGTCTAGAAGTATCAACGTCTGTAAGGTGACGGATTTTTTTAACTGCATATGCAGAAACTAAGTCTCTTCGATAGCTTATCTATGTGTGGGCCCCATTGAAGTTTACTATCTAAGGTTATTCCTAAGAATACGGTATTGTCTACAATTTCTACCGTTTCTCCTTTTACGTAATGAATGAATTAACACTTTATTGTATTAAAACTTATAAATAAAAATCTTATCTAAATTAAAAAAAAAAGGTATCGTCCTCTGTCTCGGTCTTACTCTCAGCGATAAGGCCGATTGCCGAGAGCGATTTCTCCCAGGCAACATTGATATTGACATATTAGAACTAGTTTCGGTAAAGAAATACTTAGATACGATAGAACGTCAGTGGCGCAGCAGGTAAGGTCCGCCTGGGACGCAGAAGGTTGCGGGTTCGACCTAAAATACACAAGCGTTTGTATGTAAAATGAAACAGACTTACCTGACCTCATCAGGTGACTGACATTACACATAATAATCATTATCTATATTATATAGATTCTATATATATATATATATTCTATGTACCTACGTATTATTTACTTAAAGTAAAAGTCAAATGAACGCTTGATTAACTTATAAAAGTTAATAAAAGCAGCATTTGAATAGAAAATAATAAAACAAGAAGACAAATAACTAGGTAAGTTAATTACTTATTAATAATATTTGAACAAATGCGTTTTTGTGTTATTTGGTATAAATAGTAAGGGGTGGTCTAGGAGTTATAGTATCCTACGGTTTGGTACTAACATGAGACTTCTACTGTTAGGGGTTCTATTGGTAAGTACCCTCATTTAAAATTTTTATTATTTTGAAAAAATTACGACTCCAAAACTGATTTTAAGTTTTGGGAATAAAACTTGAATGATCGCTTTATTGTAGTTAAAATATAAAATAAGCAAATAATATTTTGAACAGAAGTTACTAAAATCGGCCTTATCGCTGAGAGCGATTTCTCCGATGCTAACTTACATGCAATACTACAGCAACTCGACCTTCAGCGATATACAGGTCGAGCAAAAAAATTAATTTTTTTTTTTTTTTTTTGCGTGGCCCTTTATCGTTCATATTACTTAATGATCTATATTTTAATGAAATGTTGTTACCTATAACGTCAAAGTATATCTTAAATACTCTGTGTATTTTATAATACCTAAATAAGAAATGTTGCTTGTCTAAGTGCTTAGTTTGTAAGCCTAAAAATAAACACTTTGAATTTACCATGCATAGCTAGGTCACATAATATATCGAGATAGAAAGCAAAGAGGTTTGTATTGAATACGAGCGTGTAGTAATGTGACGTCATGAATAGGTACCTACCTATACTCCGATTAAAAAACCTGGATATTTTTTGTATACAAAGGGTTACAAAACTCAAGGAATACCTATTGGTGGAAAATATTTAACGACATCGGTGTCATCGAAACAAAGAATGTTTATCACATCTTTATTATTTTACTAGCTGCGCCCCGCGGCTTCGCCCCCGTGGAAATCGATGTGTCAAAAGGTTTCATTAAATGATAAGAAGTATCCTATGTTAGACTCCTGGTTCTAAGCTACCTACTCACCAATTTTCAGTCAAATCTGTTCAGCCGTTCTCGAGTTATAAGTGTTGTAACAAACACGACTTTCTTTTATATATATAGATATAGATTTCTACATAGCATAACTTCAAAAGATGCTCGATCAAAACAAACGAGCCATAGTAACTATGCGAAACCACTCCAATCTGTGCCCAAAACACGCTAGAAGCTAGCGCGTTTCTTTGACGGTTCAAACCGCGGCCAAATCGCGTCGTGTCGCGGCGGGGAATAACTTAATGACATAGGGAATTAAAACACGCGGCAGCGTGTTCAAGCCAAGTTCAAGCAAAGGAACGCGCCGAGTGTATCATTACACGAACCACTTGGTGCCACTTTTGACCCTTCTATAACTCAAAACATCTTTAACGTAAACACATAAAACTACGTGTGTTTAATTATATCCATAAGGACATGTAGAAGCCCAAATTTCATGAAGCTAGCTCAAACGGTTATAAAGATATGAAGGTCAAAAAGTCGTAAAAATTCACACTGACTGACTGACATACATATAGTACCTAAATCTAACCTACTTCCAGATGACCTAGAAGGATGAAATTTGGAATCCAGCTCGGTAATTGTGAGTAAACGTAGGAAAAAATCTAAAAATAAAAAAAAGTCAACAAATAAGTAATGTAAGCGACGACGACCTTATGTCAATGGAATAAGGTTTATTTAAATTAAAATAGATCCGCATTGCATAGAATAAGCAATAGTACTACGTCTCCGATTGCGCCATAGAATACAGTGGAGTTTTCAGGGACCTACCTAGCTATGTAATGTACCTATGTCGAAGCATTGCATAGAATAAGCAATAGTAGGTACTAACGTCACCGATTGCGCCATAGAATACGGTGTATTTGTTAGGGTGCAGTGCAGTGACTTTGTAATAAGTGCGTAGTTGTATGTATTCGGTACAATAAACCGACACTAAGTGTTCTGAGGTGTTTTACTTGATTAAGATAAGATGAACATTAAATCTCAATACCTGCCTAGTTTTCTTTACAAAAAGTAATGATATCCCACCAAAACATAAATGTAAAAAAGGAGAGCCAAGTTCAATACAAAAATTATGATTGGCTGTGGGCTTCCCCGCAAAAAGTATGGAGATATAAATGAGTGCCAAGTCAAATCTATGTAGGTTAGATTTGACTTGGCCAGTTTTTATCAGAATTAAAACGTTGAATAACTTTATAAAATGACTGATGTAATGAAAACTGGCAAAGTCAAATCTAACCTACATAGATTTGACTTGGCACTCATTTATATCTCCATTCTTTTTGCGGGGAAGCCCACAGCCAATCATAATTTTTGTATTGAACTTGGCTCTCCTTTTTACATTTATGTTTTGGTGGGATACAGTATTAACAGATTCCACGCCCGTGAAACACGCTTCGAAAGTCAATAGAGAATAAAGCCCCTGAAGCTCGATACAAGTTTTGTTTTTGAAAGCTTTCATTCATCATTTAACTGTTGTCTCGTTAGTTTTCTAATAAGTACCTACAAATAAAAACATTTTGCGCTGCACATGTGAGATTATGCGTTGCTGAAGATTATGTTTTAGTTTTTAGTTATAACTTCGCCTTACCTTATGGTTTTCTGTTATGGTTATCAGTTTTTGTTAAGTTTTAATTAATATATGTGTTTGTTGACATAAAATACGTATATACGTATATAAATACGTATATACGTATATAAATACGTATATACGTATATATATACGTGTCCAATAACTTCTATCACACAGACTGACTAGGTAATTCATTTTTTAGGATGTTCGCCTATTACCTAGCTAATATACCTAAATAGCTGCTTCAACTTTCTCGATATATTTCTGTGGACGATACTGCTACTGGGGTAAACGTATTCTTGAGTGGAGACCGCGAGTCGGCAAACGTAGTGTCATCGTCATCCCACCGGCCAGGCCGGATGACGATCTGCGAAGGACTGCACGTAGATGCTGGATGCAAGCTGAAAACAGGGCGCTAGGGTGCTCATTAGGGGAGCCCTATGTCCAGCAGTGGACTACTATATGCTGATGCTGAGATGATACTGTGTGGATGGTCCAGCAGCAGTAGTTATCCGATCTGTACGTAACATGAGTGATTTGGTTTCAGGCCCTCGTAGCGGTGCAGGTCTTGTCGAGACGTAAGTTTATTTTATTATTTAACACCTAAGTTTAAGTATCTAAATTATCGAATAACATTAAAATTAAATTATGAATTACAAAACCCCTGATACACCATTTTGTGGCGGCGGCCATCTTGGACTCATTTTCATCAAACATAGATAGTTAAGAACCCTCCTGACTTTTCACGTTCCATATAAAAAGCATTGAAAATTTGGACGTTTACGACGGACAAGAAATCGCTTCAATCTGGATTCTATCTTACATTCAAAATACTAATATAAGTCTAATATTCAATTCATAAAATAATTTAAAATTAATAATTTATGACTTCACATGCGGACCTTCTCGGCTTCGCACGGATCACTAACTTTTTTGAAAATATAATACTGCCTATGGTCACCGGGGAATTTTTTTAAATCGGTCCAGTGGTTTCGGAGCCTATTCATTACAAACAAACAAACAAAAAATCAAACCTTTCCTCATTATAAGATTAAGTATAGATGATAGTACCTAATAATATAAATAAAATATCTTATTTCGGATGACTGGGATCCATAATTTGTAAATATATTGAGAGCTTATTACTAGACTTAGTTAGACCTAATACAAAAAATTACTACTAAATTAAATCACTCTCCCCATGAAAAATTTCAACAGGGGAGAGGTTGGTCAATATATCTATACTCCAAGCGCCATGTTATCTACCTTTGTACATTGCAGCCAGCGGCTGCTCCCACGGCGGCGGCAAGGACGGTGGATGCAAGGGATCGAAGACTGGCTGCAGCCGGTCCACCGGTTCCAAGCCTGGCGGACACTCGGGGAAGCAGCCAGCTAAGTCAGGGTCCAAAGACTGCAGCCATGGCGGGAAGGACAGCAAGAAGTGTAGCCACGCTGACGATTCAAAGAAAAGAAGTTCCAAACATTCAGATAAACCAAGTTCTAAGGAATCAGTGAAAGGAAAGAAAAAGTCCAAAGACTCAGGACGCTGCAGCCAGGGCGGTTGCGACGCGGACGAGAAGAAATGTGGTGGACACTCTAAGGACTCTAACAAATCTCATAAGGCAACAGGCAAAACCTTGTCTACAGACTCCAACAGAAAATATGAGAAGGGTAATGTAAAGAAAGGGTGCGACCACAAAAACGACTCCGAAAAAAAGGAGTGTGGTGCTTGTAGTCGTTCTAAGGACTCTGGAAATAAGAAATCAAAACATTCAGGCAAGCCAGCGTCTGGAGGTTGTAACCATGGAGGAGACCAAGACAAGAACAAATGTGGCGAGTGTAGCCACTCGAAACACTCAAAAAAGATCAGAACAAAAGATTCAGAAAAATCCCATTCTAAAGATTCTGAGCGAACAGAAGAAACAGAAAACAAAAAAAGCCACTGTAACCACAAAAATGACTCCGAAAACAGCAAATGCGGCAAGTGTAGCCACTCGAGGGACACAAAAAAGATCAGAACAAAAGATTCAGAAAAATCACATTCTCAAGATTCTGAGCGAACAGAAGAAACAGAAAACAAAAAAAGCCACTGTAACCACAAAAATGACTCCGAAAAAAGCAAATGCGGCAAGTGTAGCCACTCGAGGGACACAAAAAAGATCAGAACAAAAGATTCAGAAAAATCACATTCTAAAGATTCTGAGCGAACAGAAGAAACAGAAAATGTAAATAGTCGTTGTAACCACAAAAACGACTCCGACAAAAAGAAATGTGGCAAATGTAATCACTCGAAAATCGATGAACGGGATGATAGTCAAGAAAAAGGAAAGAAAAAGAGAGATTGTAAAGAGCACGATACTAAAAACGACAAAGTAAAATGTACAGACCACGACAAGAAAAACCACAAAAAGGATAGTGGCCATGATGACAACCATCATAAGAAAAATGACAAAGTAAAATGTACAGACCACGACAAGAAAGACCACGACAAAACAGACCACGACAAAAAAGACCACGACCAGAAAGACCACGACAAGAAAGACCACGACAAGAAAGACCACGACAAGAAAGACCATGACAAGAAAGACCACAAAAAGAATAGTAGCCATGATGACGACCATCATAAGAAAAATGACAAAGTAAAATGTACAGACCACGAAAAGAAAGACCACGACAAAAAAGACCACGACAAGAAAAACCACGACAAAAAAGACCACGACAAAAAAGACCACGACAAGAAAGACCACGACAAGAAAGACCATGACAAGAAAGACCACAAAAAGAATAGTGGCCATGATGACGACCATCATAAGAAAAATGACAAAGTAAAATGTACAGACCACGACAAGAAAGACCACGACAAAAAAGACCACGACAAGAAAGACCACGACAAGAAAGACCACGACAAGAAAGATCACGACAAGAAAGACCACGACAAGAAAGACCACGACAAGAAAGACCACGACAAGAAAGACCATGACAAGAAAGACCATGACAAGAAAGACCACGACAAGAAAGACCATGACAAGAAAGACCATGACAAGAAAGACCACGACAAGAAAGACCACAAAAAGAATAGTGGCCATGATGACGATCATCATAAGAAAAATGACAAAGTAAAATGTACAGACCACGACAAGAAAGACCACGACAAAAAAGACCACGACAAGAAAGACCACGACAAGAAAGACCATGACAAGAAAGACCACGACAAGAAAGACCACGACAAGAAAGACCACGACAAGAAAGACCATGACAAGAAAGACCACGACAAGAAAGACCACGACAAGAAAGACCACAAAAAGAATAGTGGCCATGATGACGACCATCATAAGAAAAATGACAAAGTAAAATGTACAGACCACGACAAGAAAGACCACGACAAGAAAGACTACAACAAGAAAGACCACGACAAGAAAGACCACGACAAGAAAGACCATGACAAGAAAGACCACGACAAGAAAGACCACGACAAAAAAGACCACGACAAGAAAGACCACGACAAGAAAGACCACAAAAAGAATAGTGGCCATGATGACGACCATCATAAGAAAAATGACAAAGTAAAATGTACAGACCACGACAAGAAAGACTACAACAAGAAAGACCACGACAAGAAAGACCATGCCAAGAAAGACCACGACAAGAAAGACCACAAAAAGAATAGTGGCCATGATGACAATCATCATAAGAAAAATGACAAAGTAAAATGTACAGACCACGACAAGAAAAACCACGACAAAAAAGACCACGACAAGAAAGACCACGACAAGAAAGACCATGACAAGAAAGACCACGACAAGAAAGACCACGACAAGAAAGACCGCGACAAGAAAGACCACGACAAGAAAGACCACGACAAGAAAGACCACGACAAGAAAGACCACGACAAAAAATACCACGACAAGAAAGACCACGACAAGAAAGACCACAAAAAGAATAGTGGCCATGATGACGATCACCATAAGAAAAATGACAAAGTAAAATGTACAGACCACGACAAGAAAAACCACGACAAAAAAGACCACGACAAGAAAGACCACGACAAGAAAGACCATGACAAGAAAGACCACGACAAGAAAGGCCACGACAAGAAAGACCACGAAAAAAATAGTGGCCATGATGACGACCATCATAAGAAAAATGACAAAGTAAAATGTACAGACCACGACAAGAAAGACCACGACAAAAAAGACCACGACAAGAAAGACCATGCCAAGAAAGACCACGACAAGAAAGACCACAAAAAGAATAGTGGCCATGATGACGATCATCATAAGAAAAATGACAAAGTAAAATGTACAGACCACGACAAGAAAAACCACGACAAAAAAGACCACGACAAGAAAGACCACGACAAGAAAGACCACGACAAGAAAGACCACAAAAAGAAAGACCACAAAAAGAATAGTGGCCATGATGACGATCATCATAAGAAAAATGACAAAGTAAAATGTACAGACCACGACAAGAAAGACCACGACAAAAAAGACCACGACAAGAAAGACCACAAAAAGAATAGTGGCCATGATGACGATCATCATAAGAAAAATGACAAAGTAAAATGTACAGACCACGACAAAAAAGACCACGACAAGAAAGACCACGACAAGAAAGACCACGACAAAAAAGACCACGACAAGAAAGACCACGACAAGAAAGACCACAAAAAGAATAGTGGCCATGATGACGATCATCATAAGAAAAATGACAAAGTAAAATGTACAGACCACGACAAAAAAGACCACGACAAGAAAGACCACGACAAGAAAGACCACGACAAGAAAGACCATGCCAAGAAAGACCACGACAAGAAAGCCCACGACAAGAAAGACCACGACAAGAAAGACCACAAAAAGAATAGTGGCCATGATGACGACCATCATAAGAAAAATGACAAAGTAAAATGTACAGACCACGACAAGAAAAACCACGACAAAAAAGACCACGACAAGAACGACCACGACAAGAAAGACCATGACAAGAAAGACCACGACAAGAAAGACCACGGCAAGAAAGACCACGACAAGAAAGACCACAAAAAGAATAGTGGCCATGATGACGATCATCATAAGAAAAATGACAAAGTAAAATGTACAGACCACGACAAGAAAGACCACGACAAAAAAGACCACGACAAGAAAGACCACGACAAGAAAGACCACGACAAGAAAGATCACGACAAGAAAGACCACGACAAGAAAGACCACGACAAGAAAGACCACGACAAGAAAGACCATGACAAGAAAGACCATGACAAGAAAGACCACGACAAGAAAGACCATGACAAGAAAGACCATGACAAGAAAGACCACGACAAGAAAGACCACAAAAAGAATAGTGGCCATGATGACGACCATCATAAGAAAAATGACAAAGTAAAATGTACAGACCACGACAAGAAAGACCACGACAAAAAAGACCACGACAAGAAAGACCACGACAAGAAAGACCACGACAAGAAAGACCATGCCAAGAAAGATCACGACAAGAAAGACCACGATAAGAAAGACCACGACAAGAAAGACCATGCCAAGAAAGATCACGACAAGAAAGACCACGACAAGAAAGACCACGACAAGAAAGACCATGACAAGAAAGACCACGACAAGAAAGCCCACGACAAGAAAGACCACGACAAGAAAGACCATGACAAGAAAGACCACGACAAGAAAGACCATGCCAAGAAAGACCACGACAAGAAAGACCACAAAAAGAATAGTGGCCATGATGACGACCATCATAAGAAAAATGACAAAGTAAAATGTACAGACCACGATAAGAAAGACCACGACAAAAAAGACCACGACAAGAAAGACCATGACAAGAAAGACCACGACAAGAAAGACCACGACAAGAAAGACCATGCCAAGAAAGATCACGACAAGAAAGACCACGACAAGAAAGACCACGACAAGAAAGACCATGCCAAGAAAGATCACGACAAGAAAGACCACGACAAGAAAGACCACGACAAGAAAGACCATGACAAGAAAGACCATGACAAGAAAGACCACGACAAGAAAGCCCACGACAAGAAAGACCACAAAAAGAATAGTGGCCATGATGACGACCATCATAAGAAAAATGACAAAGTAAAATGTACAGACCACGACAAGAAAGACCACGACAAAAAAGACCACGACAAAAAAGACCACAAAAAGAATAGTGGCCATGATGACGACCATCATAAGAAAAATGACAAAGTAAAATGTACAGACCACGACAAGAAAGACCACGACAAAAAAGACCACGACAAGAAAGACCACGACAAGAAAGACCACGACAAAAAAGACCACGACAAAAAAGACCACGACAAAAAAGACCACGACAAGAAAGACCATGACAAGAAAGACCACAAAAAGGATAGTGGCCATGATAACGACCATCATAAGAAAAATGACCACGACAAGAAAGACAACAAAAAGAATAGTGGCCATGATGACGACCATCATAAGAAAAATGACAAAGTAAAATGTACAGACCACGACAAGAAAGACCACAAAAAGAATACCGGCCATGATGACGACCATCATAAGAAAAATAACAAAGTAAAATGTACAGACCACGACAAGAAAAACCACAAAAAGGAATATGACAGTGATGGCGATCATGATAACACCAACAATAAGAATAAAGAAAATAAGAAAATAAACCCTAAAAATAGACCGTACAACAAAAAACCCAAACCGAGAAACAACCAAAATAATCCAGAAGATAACAAACCAGGCGAATGTAATTCAGCTAATGACAACTCTGAAAGCAATGCAGGCAATGCCAATAATAGGTGTACCGACTGCAAGTGCATTGACTGCGGTTGCGGCGGAAAGAAGGATTATTCCGCTACCAGCAAAAGCTACGAAAGTTCTCATTCAGAAACTTCAAGCCGTAGCTCTTCAGAAACACACACCACTGACAAGGATGGCAACACGAAGACTGACAGAGCATCCTCAAGTGCAAAGGCGGAGTCTAAAGCTGAATCCCATCAGGAAACTACCACCAGGAAAACCTCAGACGGAGACACACAAACAGATTCCATTGAATATTCCGACACAAACGCTAAAGCAGAATCAGAAGCTTACACGGAATCTACCGATGACAATGGTAAAGGTGAGGAACCCAACGCTGAAGCTGAGGCTAAGGCCTTTGCAAGTGCACAAACAGATAACACACAAGCTGAATCTGAAGCTAGTTCCAAATCTGTAGCTGGCCAATCAAAGGGGGATTACCCAGAAGATAACAATCCAGAGAATATGGAACCAAAAGATAAGAAGCCAGGACATAACAGGCCCCGAGACAACAAACCATGTGACAACCCAGGAAGCAGCGGCGACAATGATGACTATACCACTAAGAGCAAAACCTACGAAAGTTCTTATTCAGAAGCTTCAAGCCGTAGCTCTTCAGAAACACACACCACTGACAAGGATGGCAACACGAAGACTGACAGAGCATCCTCAAGTGCAAAGGCGGAGTCTAAAGCTGAATCCCATCAGGAAACTACCACCAGGAAAACCTCAGACGGAGACACACAAACAGATTCAATAGAATATTCCAACACAAACGATAAAGCAGAATCAGAAGCTTACACGGAATCTACCGATGACAATGGTAAAGTCGAGGAACCCAACGCTGAAGCTGAGGCTGAGGCCTTTGCAAGTGCACAAACAGATAACACAGAAGCTGAATCTGAAGCTAGTTCCAAATCTGTAGCTGGCCAATCAGAGGGGGATTACCCAGAAGATAACAATCCAGAGAATATGGAACCAAAAGATAAGAAGCCAGGACATAACAGGCCCCGAGACAACAAACCATGTGACAACCCAGGAAGCAGCGGCGAAAATGATGACTATACCACTAAGAGCAAAACCTACGAAAGTTCTTATTCAGAAGCTTCAAGCCGTAGCTCTTCAGAAACACACACCACTGACAAGGATGGCAACACGAAGACTGACAGAGCATCCTCAAGTGCAAAGGCGGAGTCTAAAGCTGAATCCCATCAGGAAACTACCACCAGGAAAACCTCAGACGGAGACACACAAACAGATTCAATAGAATATTCCAACACAAACGATAAAGCAGAATCAGAAGCTTACACGGAATCTACCGATGACAATGGTAAAGTCGAGGAACCCAACGCTGAAGCTGAGGCTGAGGCCTTTGCAAGTGCACAAACAGATAACACAGAAGCTGAATCTGAAGCTAGTTCCAAATCTGTAGCTGGCCAATCAGAGGGGGATTACCCAGAAGATAACAATCCAGAGAATATGGAACCAAAAGATAAGAAGCCAGGACATAACAGGCCCCGAGACAACAAACCATGTGACAACCCAGGAAGCAGCGGCGACAATGATGACTATACCACTAAGAGCAAAACCTACGAAAGTTCTTATTCAGAAGCTTCAAGCCGTAGCTCTTCAGAAACACACACCACTGACAAGGATGGCAACACGAAGACTGACAGAGCATCCTCAAGTGCAAAGGCGGAGTCTAAAGCTGAATCCCATCAGGAAACTACCACCAGGAAAACCTCAGACGGAGACACACAAACAGATTCAATAGAATATTCCAACACAAACGATAAAGCAGAATCAGAAGCTTACACGGAATCTACCGATGACAATGGTAAAGTCGAGGAACCCAACGCTGAAGCTGAGGCTGAGGCCTTTGCAAGTGCACAAACAGATAACACAGAAGCTGAATCTGAAGCTAGTTCCAAATCTGTAGCTGGCCAATCAGAGGGGGATTACCCAGAAGAAAACAATCCAGAGAATATGGAACCAAAAGATAAGAAGCCAGGACATAACAGGCCCCGAGACAACAAACCATGTGACAACCCAGGAAGCAGCGGCGACAATGATGACTATACCACTAAGAGCAAAACCTACGAAAGTTCTTATTCAGAAGCTTCAAGCCGTAGCTCTTCAGAAACACACACCACTGACAAGGATGGCAACACGAAGACTGACAGAGCATCCTCAAGTGCAAAGGCGGAGTCTAAAGCTGAATCCCATCAGGAAACTACCACCAGGAAAACCTCAGACGGAGACACACAAACAGATTCAATAGAATATTCCAACACAAACGATAAAGCAGAATCAGAAGCTTACACGGAATCTACCGATGACAATGGTAAAGTCGAGGAACCCAACGCTGAAGCTGAGGCTGAGGCCTTTGCAAGTGCACAAACAGATAACACAGAAGCTGAATCTGAAGCTAGTTCCAAATCTGTAGCTGGCCAATCAGAGGGGGATTACCCAGAAGATAACAATCCAGAGAATATGGAACCAAAAGATAAGAAGCCAGGACATAACAGGCCCCGAGACAACAAACCATGTGACAACCCAGGAAGCAGCGGCGAAAATGATGACTATACCACTAAGAGCAAAACCTACGAAAGTTCTTATTCAGAAGCTTCAAGCCGTAGCTCTTCAGAAACACACACCACTGACAAGGATGGCAACACGAAGACTGACAGAGCATCCTCAAGTGCAAAGGCGGAGTCTAAAGCTGAATCCCATCAGGAAACTACCACCAGGAAAACCTCAGACGGAGACACACAAACAGATTCAATAGAATATTCCAACACAAACGATAAAGCAGAATCAGAAGCTTACACGGAATCTACCGATGACAATGGTAAAGTCGAGGAACCCAACGCTGAAGCTGAGGCTGAGGCCTTTGCAAGTGCACAAACAGATAACACAGAAGCTGAATCTGAAGCTAGTTCCAAATCTGTAGCTGGCCAATCAGAGGGGGATTACCCAGAAGAAAACAATCCAGAGAATATGGAACCAAAAGATAAGAAGCCAGGACATAACAGGCCCCGAGACAACAAACCATGTGACAACCCAGGAAGCAGCGGCGACAATGATGACTATACCACTAAGAGCAAAACCTACGAAAGTTCTTATTCAGAAGCTTCAAGCCGTAGCTCTTCAGAAACACACACCACTGACAAGGATGGCAACACGAAGACTGACAGAGCATCCTCAAGTGCAAAGGCGGAGTCTAAAGCTGAATCCCATCAGGAAACTACCACCAGGAAAACCTCAGACGGAGACACACAAACAGATTCAATAGAATATTCCAACACAAACGATAAAGCAGAATCAGAAGCTTACACGGAATCTACCGATGACAATGGTAAAGTCGAGGAACCCAACGCTGAAGCTGAGGCTGAGGCCTTTGCAAGTGCACAAACAGATAACACAGAAGCTGAATCTGAAGCTAGTTCCAAATCTGTAGCTGGCCAAGATAGATCAAAAGAAAGCTGTGACAATGACAAAGGATCTAAGAACAACGTGAAAACATTTACTTCAGAGAGCCAATCTTCTCAACAATCAAGCCAAACTGTCACTACGTCACAGCAAGACTGTCAACAAACTGACCACAGTGGTTGCAATCATGCTACTACAGTAGCCAAATCTGAACAACATAGTAGTCAATTCAAACAAGAACAATCTCAGTCTAGAACTACCACCACAGAATCTGACTACAGACCTTACCATCATCCAACACACACGTCTCAAGGACCCGGACGTGACTACAGCAAACCATACCATCCAACTGATACATCACAACAATATGAGGGCTACGGTTACCAGCAACGCGCTCAGCAGAACCAACAAACTAACCAGACACAACCCAGAGGTGGTTCGACTTATACCGACAAAAGTGCTTATAACAAAGATGCAGGGTCTGGCAGACAAGCCTCTTACCACGCGGAAGGTGATGGATTCTCTCAAAATTACTTCGAAAAGCAGGAAGCAAGGGATCACGCAAGTGGAAGTAAAACGTCTAAGGTGGTAGTGTCTGAGAATGGGGATACGACAGAGAAACATGAATCTTATCATGAAGAGGCACACTCTGAGAGTCATCAAACTTCAGAGTCTTACAGCTGGGAAACAAAAGCGTAGAAATACAAATTAGTACAACAAATTGATTCATCCTCGTCGACATTTTTACTTGGCGCCGACTACAGCATAACGTTTCAACGGGTATACAGATTTTTGAAACACAGCTTTCTCAAGCTCGCTCGATCAAGTCACTTTTCAACTTCAACTTCTTGCTAGATGGCTCTGCGAAGTGACTTTACAAATATTTATTAGATAGATCCATAGATTCTGTGCAAAAAGAGAACCGTCGCCGTCGTGGCATTACGGTGATCTAACATTGTAACGCAACAAAAGTAGTACATTGGCACACGCGCGCCCTCACTTCCTAAGACGACTCTCTTTTTGCACGGAACACCCATCCAGAACGACATACCCATCAACCTTAAAACTCTTGTCAGGTTTAAAAATAGATGATACATCTTTATCTTATCGGACAGCGCTGTACTCGAACTCTTTGGACTACAAAAAGCTTGTGAAACTTCATATATCGCGGTAAAATGGCGGCAGAGACTAGGTACCTACCTCTCTCTCCGTCTCTGTTTGTACTAAGTTTTATTTAACAGCATGTTTTTGTATCCGTTGAAAATAAATATTATATATTATATTCTTAAATAATCGTTATTTTTCTGATCATTCCTTGATATAGCATAGCTATAGCCGAAAAGGCATAAATTATGCCGAAACGCTATTTTGGAGAAAAAAGCAATCTATACAAGGTACATAAGGAATATTTTTGAATAAGGTACAAACCTCCTTCACATTGCAAAAACTTGCTAGAGTAAATTAATTATTACCTTTGTATAACATTTTCATCAGGCAGAAATTGGTCTCATTTTTAATGTTTAACATCTCGTTTCTTGGAATGCAAACAAGTAAGATAACTATGTAATATTGAATTGTATGTTTCATTGAAATAAAAATTTGAACCAAGTTAACTACTTGTTTTATTTGAAATTCAACCTTCACTTGAAATACATTAAATCGTTAGGTACATACATACATGTAGGTATATACATATATGTAAGTAACTAATTATCAAAGATATTATTCAAATATAGACATAGGACCTCCAACTATTTGCTATTCAAACAATCCGAAAATATTTGAATCAACCGGATAATGTAGCAATTATTTTACCCGAATTTTAGCTGGTGGATATGGACCTTTTGAAGTCTGAAATGAAGAATGTGTTATATATTATTTATTAGCATCCAAATCCAATCGTCTGTAGTCATTTACAATATTTTTAGGCGAACATTTTTAGCCCTTGATCGTAATAAGAGCTTAAATTTGAAATGTATCACAATTTTTTAGATAGGTAGGACCTGCAGCCTCGAGGTCCTTTTTAGATAGGTAGGACCTGCAGCCTCGAGGTCCTTTTTAGATAGGTAGGACCTGCAGCCTCGAGGTCCTTTTTAGATAGGTAGGACCTGCAGCCTCGAGGTCCTTTTTAGATAGGTAGGACCTGCAGCCTCGAGGTCCTTTTTAGATAGGTAGGACCTGCAGCCTCGAGGTCCTTTTTAGATAGGTAGGACCTGCAGCCTCGAGGTCCTTTTTAGATAGTTAGGACCTGCAGCCTCGAGGTCCTTTTTAGATAGGTAGGTACCTGCAGCCTCGAGGTCCTTTTTAGATAGGTAGGACCTGCAGCCTTGAGGTCCTTTTTAGATAGGTAGGACCTGCAGCCTCGAGGTCCTTTTTAGATAGGTAGGACCTGCAGCCTCGAGGTCCTTTTTAGATAGGTAGGACCTGCAGCCTCGAGGTCCTTTTTAGATAGGTAGGACCTGCAGCCTCGAGGTCCTTTTTAGATAGGTAGGACCTGCAGCCTCGAGGTCCTTTTTAGATAGGTAGGACCTGCAGCCTCGAGGTCCTTTTTAGATAGGTAGGACCTGCAGCCTCGAGGTCCTTTTTAGATAGGTAGGACCTGCAGCCTCGAGGTCCTTTTTAGATAGGTAGGACCTGCAGCCTCGAGGTCCTTTTTAGATAGGTAGGACCTGCAGCCTCGAGGTCCTTTTTAGATAGGTAGGACCTGCAGCCTCGAGGTCCTTTTTAGATAGGTAGGACCTGCAGCCTCGAGGTCCTTTTTAGATAGTTAGGACCTGCAGCCTCGAGGTCCTTTTTAGATAGGTAGGTACCTGCAGCCTCGAGGTCCTTTTTAGATAGGTAGGACCTGCAGCCTTGAGGTCCTTTTTAGATAGGTAGGACCTGCAGCCTCGAGGTCCTTTTTAGATAGGTAGGACCTGCAGCCTCGAGGTCCTTTTTAGATAGGTAGGACCTGCAGCCTCGAGGTCCTTTTTAGATAGGTAGGACCTGCAGCCTCGAGGTCCTTTTTAGATAGGTAGGTACCTGCAGCCTCGAGGTCCTTTTTAGATAGGTAGGACCTGCAGCCTTGAGGTCCTTTTTAGATAGGTAGGACCTGCAGCCTCGAGGTCCTTTTTAGATAGGTAGGACCTGCAGCCTCGAGGTCCTTTTTAGATAGGTAGGACCTGCAGCCTCGAGGTCCTTTTTAGATAGGTAGGACCTGCAGCCTCGAGGTCCTTTTTAGATAGGTAGGCACCTGCAGCCTCGAGGTCTTTTTTAGATAGGTAGGTACCTGCAGCCACGAGGTCCTTTTTAGATAGGTAGGTACCTGCAGCCTCGAGGTCCTCTTTCATGTAACTGCCTGCACGTAGGTGGTAGTATCAATATAGTAACAGATCTTTGTTTATCTTTAACTCACTGCTGGCTATCAGAACTCTATCTAGATAATTATAATAATATATAATAAATAAATAATGCTGGACAATTCACACAGCATTATCTAGCCCCATGGTAAGCAAAGCTGGTATTAATATGGGGTACCAGATAACTGATATACATAATACAATACATTACATAGATATTTATTATACATAGAAAACGACCAGAACAGTCGGAAAAAATATCTGCAGATCGTACACACAATTGTTCCGAGGCGGGAATCGAACCCGCAACCTCCTGCGTCGCAGGCGGACCTTCGCCCACCGCGCCACATCGGTCGTCAAATATTAAATGTTATTGTTAATAAATACATAGTTTTAATTGACTTAGACCGACCCGACGAGACTTGACTACCGCCGCCGCCCGTTTCCCTCGCCGGTAGAGGCAGTCCCTTACGGCACGTGTTCAGGTACATAACATACTATTTATGTTAACATGAAGTATACATACTATAATATGTTTATGCATCCGGCTTCCTCTGACGATCTCCAGAAAGCCATGTGGTTTCGTGCGCTCGAAGAATGTGCTTCTAATACGTACTTTACCTTCACGGCTAAGCGGTTAAACAGAAATTTCAGTCAATATACGTCCCAAAACACACGTTTGACTTAACGGTGACTAAACTGAGACTAAACTTGACTCGATAGAAAAAAATGGCAAAGTTATGCTGAAGACTGAGCGCTGCTGTAGCTCTCATTCGGGAGGCCTATGTCCAGCAGTGGATAGGCTGATGATGAAATGAATAAATAATATAAGATTTTATGTGATTTTCGTTAAACTTTAAAAAATCATAACTTTCATGCTTAGGACGTTAAGTCTACCGAAGAAAATGAAGCCCATGATATTTTTAATTAATTTGTTCGACCTAATAATAAGATAACATAGGTCTCTTATATATCTTGTTCTATAATGATGATGATGAATAATGAGATAGAATAGGTGGCGGCGCTAGTGTGCCCCGGGTACTGCCTTCAAATAATGAGATAGAATAGGTGGCGGCGCTAGTGTGCCCCGGGTACTGCCTTCAAATAATGAGATAGAATAGGTGGCGGCGCTAGTGTGCCCCGGGTACTGCCTTCAAATAATGAGATAGAATAGGTGGCGGCGCTAGTGTGCCCCGGGTACTGCCTTCAAATAATGAGATAGAATAGGTGGCGGCGCTAGTGTGCCCCGGGTACTGCCTTCAAATAATGAGATAGAATAGGTGGCGGCGCTAGTGTGCCCCGGGTACTGCCTTCAAATAATGAGATAGAATAGGTGGCGGCGCTAGTGTGCCCCGGGTACTGCCTTCAAATAATGAGATAGAATAGGTGGCGGCGCTAGTGTGCCCCGGGTACTGCCTTCAAATAAAAACACATAATTCATATGGAGTATTTAAGTTTACTTCATTTATCTTTGGCCTATGATTTTGTCCTTAAACTAAGTAATATAAAACTTAAATTAAATAATAACTTGCATTATGGTATAGATTTATGTTGTTCGGTAGGAACTTACAACGGTAGGTACCTATGCATACAATATTTACAAAAATTACAAAAGTAACCCTAAATAACTGTAATATCTAGGCTACGCTCCGCAGTGTTGCCCGCGTCGGCAAAATGCCGCGTGTGTGGCATTTTGCCGACTTGCCACCCTGTAGTTACGCCACTGGTAGCCAGGCTCCGTCTGCAGTCCGCTGTGCTGATGAGGGAGTAGGTAGACTAGGTCTGCAGAGTCTGTTCAGTCTTGAGCTCGAGCGCCCACACGTGCTGCGGCCAGCCCGTGCGACCCTTGGACCGCTTCTCGGACGAACTCTGGAACAAACATTATATATTAGAATAGAATAGAAAATTCTTTATTGCACTTTAACTTTAAACTATGTACAGTAAAAACTTAAAAATTAAGTACAATTGGCGGTCTTATCCCGAGCGATCTCTACCAGACAACCATGGATGGATAGGATCGTGGACATCACACAGGTGTCTGGGAGTGGAGGTGGACCAATCGGCCGCTTAAGTCTTACTCTCAGAAGCGTAGGTCGGTACCACAGTCGGTACAGAAAAATCACAACAGTTATAGAGTAATTCAAATATATTGATTGCGTCAAACAGGTGTAAAGGTTGTTTAGTTCTAAGTAATGCACTCATGTCTCACTATATTATAGCATGCAATAATTATGTCAAAAGTCAAAAGTCAAAAATCATTTATTTCTTTAGGCTTACAAAATAAGCACTTAGACAAGTCATACTTTATACATTAAATTATTATCAAATAAAATTATTTTACTGTTTACTTCAATTTTTTGTCCACTAGTGGAATAAGTGAAAAAGAAACCACTAGCATGTTCATCTCTTATTATGTCTAATACATGGTTATTTGCCTATTTAAGTCTAAATATAATATGATTCGATACATGTCAATATTTAAGTAAAGCTATGCACAATAACAAATTACTTACATACTATTGTCGGTGCGAAACTGAGCGACATCTGGCCACGCATTAACATCATTGAGATAATCATTTATGGAGTAGAAAGCCTTTTTGATGAGATTTCGTTTTATTACGACTATAATTATTGCATAATTTATATACCTAATACTAATTAAATAATTATGGTATTATTATTTATAATGAGTTGTGTTGTTTTTCTATAATTTCGGCAGTTACGTGCAATCACATAAACAGTGAGTTGAATTCATTTTTAAAAGATTTCACAATAGTAACACATCTTTATAGCAAGCCCTAAACAAGTGCCTTCACTAGGTACCGTAAGAAAACGCAAAAAAATCTCCAAACATACAAAATACCGATAAACAATAATCTGTAGAGCACGTGCACAGTATTAGTAACAGAGCTGCGCGCGCGCACAAAAAACGGACGAGAGGACTCAAGGGGGCCATTGACTACTGTAGAACAAGCTATACCTTCTTGACTTCTGATGGATACATTTAGAAAAAATACACAATGAAGGTGTTTTAGAAAATAAATAAATAATTTACTAGTTTTTCGATGCCACGGCTCAAGTCGAATGTTTTGAGATACGAGTACTTACATATAATGATTTGATTGTTATCATAACATTTAAAACAGCTTTAATTCCATGGTACCCATCTACACCCTTTTTTACAGTTTTTCGAGAAAAATATAAATACCTAAATTTTTTTATACCTACCTATCTGTTCTCATTACACTGCACAGTCATTCATTCGATTGTATTCAAATGATCACACAATATCATTTATTTTGTCAGTGCTTCGTTCTTCTAGTCGCCTCATAGGGTAATACTGAAAATCTGTGTTTTGCTTCGAGCAAAGCTTTTCGCTGAGCTATACATATCTTTTTGACGGGCTGCAGCACACACACAATTTTTAAAGGTAACAATAGTAATGGTAAACAATAAGTAATACTTTACTTACTGTTTACCATTTTATTGTTAATTTAGTATCATGTGCTGCAGTGTCAAATAAATGCATTATCTATATATCTATCTTAATAACTACAATTCCCGAGGGAGGGGAATAAAACTTAACACTTAAAACTTAACTATTAAAAGTGGGAACTACCACGGGAAGAATTTTCCAAATCGGTAATTGAAGGAAAAATCGACGAATATACAAAAAACAAACGTCCGTTTTCTAACTGCAATTTCAACTCTTTTGCCGCGCTTGCAAAATTGCCTATGCATTGTCGAACTTTGTTTTCTGTTATTGTTGAACTTCCATAAATGATTTTATTCACACGCACTACATCCTAGGCTTTAGAAGCTATAATGTAAACTGTACAGGATTCCCACCCGACCTCTCCACCACTAGGCCAGCGCAGCCGCCCATCCCACCTTGTTTACAATATCGTTCCAAGCGGCGCGTGTTCGACATTAACTTTACAACTTCCCGCCTCTGTTTACTTTTACCTACAGTTTACTTGCTTCGCCAGATTTTAGTTATTTTTACTTTTATTTACTACTTTTTTGAGCAGGTGAGAATGGTTTATATTATACAGAGTGTTTTTTTAACTGGGACAGTAAGAGCATTTGGCTAGTGTCTCAAAAAAATCTACTAAGTCCGTCAGTTAGATTATTAGAAGATATTGGACCCGTGTTTTTATTTTGTCAATTAAACAAAAAATAT
The DNA here is from genome assembly GCA_947044415.1 of Eupithecia dodoneata. NCBI lineage: Eukaryota > Metazoa > Arthropoda > Insecta > Lepidoptera > Geometridae > Eupithecia > Eupithecia dodoneata. Next base: position 5,680,843 of record OX345684.1, read on the forward strand.
GAAGATATTGCCAGTTAAAGTTCCGCGTGACGTCACGTCTTGCTACACTGTTTAGCAAGTTGTGACGTCACGAGCCCCCACTCCTAAACGCGCTTTATTTTTGTGAGTATTGGTTCGATTGACAAAATAAAACATACGTGTCCAATATCTTCTGATAATCTAACTAACGGACTAAATAGAAAAATATATTTTTTACCCAGGACACAACCCTTGTAGGGTAGTGTCCCTTTATACTTCCTTTGTTTTATTGTTTATTCCTGTATTGTTTTCTGTTTTGTGTGGTATGATAAAGTGTTTTCTATCTATCTATTCAATTCAATATCAATAGATGAAACATCCCAAATAATCCGAATAGTATTCCGTCCTAATGGAATGAATCCTCGCCTGCAGTAGATACTATCACAAGTGGGCTTGGGCGGCGGTCGGCGATAAAAGTGTAATTTTACTTCGCTAATGATATTAGAGGGGTCTGGTTTGTGCAGCGCGGTGGGGGGAGGCATAGGCGGTAGCGGGAGCGGACGCGGGTACAACTTGACGCTAGTATTTAGCACTTTCGTGGTAAAGGTTAATACACTATGGTTGTATCCTCGAATAAAATAATGTAATTGTTTGAACATTCTGACGCTTTTCAACCGACTTTGAAAAAAGATGCGGTTCTCAATTTGGTTGTGATGCGTTAATGGGTATAATCGGACATGGGGTGAAAATTACTAAGTAATTAAATAAATAAACAAGTGAGAAGAAATAAATAGCTGAGCATATTTTCTTATGCTGCCAAACTTCAACGGCGCGGGCGGCGTCGTAGAAAAGGTTTAATACTCGAACTTGCTTTTTTTGTGAAAATTCAATTATCATAAATCCGAAACTATCCCCTATTATGTGTAGTAATAGGTAAGATATTATATTTCACGAAGAAGGTTTCATCGGCGACTTTTCTGCGTTTAGCTGCCTTGTGCTGACATTTTGCGTGGCGCCAACAACACAAGTGACTCGTGACCGAGGTAACGCACACTAACTCAATGTGCATGTGCACGGCTAACAACAACCACGAACAAACCTGCTTCATGAAATAAAACATCTATACCACATTATTCTACTAAGCTGCCACACACAGAAACCGTGGCCGGGCCGGAGGCGAAGACGTGCGGGCTGTTTCATACGAATTTACGTGCACCGCGCCGCCACCGCCCGGCGGTGTATGTGTAATCTTTCATATAAATTCGTATGATACAACCCGCACGCCTTCGCCTCCGGCCCGGCCACGGTTTCTGTGTGTGGCGACTTGTATCAATGCGTGCGTAGTCCGCCCCCGCCTCCGCTCGTGCCCCACACCGCCCCCGCGCGGGCCACATGGCCCGTAATTTATACTTTATCTTCATCCGTATAATGTTTGTTTTAGATTTGCTTTCAGGTGTTTTGGTGTTCTTTGAAATTATCTTTATTACGGAAAATTATCGGAACAGACTACCTACTGCCTCAGGAGAGACGGAGGTATTAACTTAGAGCCCATTCCAACGGACATTTAGGTATCTACTCCAGGTAGGTATTCATTTAGAAGACCAACGGTATATTAGTATGAGTGTATAGCTTTACTAATAGTTTCTGAACATGAATACAGCCCTAGAAGCCCTACAGTCTATCGGTCTTCCGAAAATGTGTACCACACTACACTAGACCTGACACTAATATTAGAAGTGTGAAAGTTTGAACCTTGTGTTCGTTTTATGTTTATGATCATTCTGAAGATTGAATGACCCCAAACTTTTATTCCCGACGATATATAGACGACCGATGTGGAACAATTGTGTGTACGATCTGGGAATATTTGTTCCGGGTGTTCTGGTCGTTTTCTATGTATAATAAAAATATCTATCTGTGTAATGTATTGTATTATGTATATCAGTTATCTAGTACCCATAACACAAGCTCTGCTTACCATGGGGCTAGATAATGCTGTGTGGATTGTCCAGCATTATTTATTCCCGTGGGTACTTAGTATTAGCTCGTAGGCAAGTAGCTATGATGGAATATCAGCCCATAGGTAACAAAAACCTGTTTGTTGTTATGTCGTGGTCTCGCAAAAATATATCATCATCAATATCCGTAGCGTAATTTTAAAGATCGAAGCATACATAGGGACAGGCCATCGACATTGTCGATGGGACAGGTAGATAGCGAGAAGCGACTTTGTTTTATACTATGTAGTGATTAGTATTTGTATTTCATATTTCATGTAATGTATTTTCGTAATTATCTGTATCTGGTGTACATGAAATTATTTTTGTATTTGTACAGAATTGTATTTCACTCTGCCTCTACACTTGTATACACAAGTCAGCTGCAACACTTGCAACGTAATCAGCCACAAGTTTGGAAGCCCTGATCTAATGCAGTTCAAGTGTGCGCCGGCGCCGTCTTATCGACACATGTACTACTACTGATAGAGGTTCCCTTGAGAACGGCACTCGAGGACACTTGCTCTTTCATGGCGAGGTAAGTAATGTTTCGCTGAACGAGTGAACGGTGAATGTCGACGATGCAAGGCCTCTCAGGTAGAAGTTGTCTATGGTTCATGTAAAAACACATGATATCACAGTCTATATCATACAAAATATATTAGAAAATTTTAAAGTCATTTAAAACGGGATATTTACCATGATTTGATTTTGTGTTTTTTTTTCTTTAGTGTTAATAACCACGTAAGTTTCAAAAGCTTTATTTTAATAGAAAAGTTTACTTTATTTGCAACTCAATACACAAAAACATAAAAGAAACATGTCTCATCCAAAACAAATTGATTAAGATATTGATGGGGGTCTATATCGATCAATGTAAGTTTTCAATTTGTAGTTTTTTTATTTATCCTAAGTTATTTTATTCTAGTTTCATTCAACTTTATTTTTCTTCTTGCTCTTAAGCCAATAACTCCGCTCTCCGCTTCTCAATTTTGCAGATTTTCTGCTCTGATTTGTTAATTTTTTTGTATAAATCTAATTAATTATAATTATATAGGTGATACCTATATAATTATAATTAATTAGATTTATATTCTTATTATTTTTGTTTGTTTTCCCTGTATCAGTACCTATCCGTTTGTTTAAACCTCTACCGTTAAAGTTACCTTTGTAAAGATGCTTCCCGCGACACAGGCTTGCCTCGTGCGGGGGCCGCCAGTAATGTGTTAAGTGAAATGGCAAATAATTAATTTTGTATCTGATTTTATTGTGATATTTTTTGTGACATTTTTAAAATTTTGATGGATTGTGAATCTGATAATAAATTAGTATTTATATAAAGAAAGGGCTTTGATGTTTGTCTGGTTGTTACCTGTGTGTCCTGGTTCCTCCTGCGTCCGCTGGTGTGCTGCAGGTCCGCTCGGAAGCCCCCCGCGGGCTCGCCGTCCGTCTCCAGCACCTTCAGGAGGTACGAGATGTAGGAGGTCGCCAGGCGGAGCGTCTTGATCTGTGGATACAGGCTAGAGTCACTAGGTGTTGCTCTGGTTGGGGATGGAAGTGACCGTGTTAATGTGGAGCCACTTGGTTACAGGCTAGAGTCATTAGGAGTTGCTCTGGTTGAGGACGGAAGTGAGGGTGTTCATGTAGAGCCATTAGGTAGTCTTTTAGAAAGGCTTTCAAGTTAGGGTCACTGTCATGTATTTATGTTTCTATGTTTCTATGTTTTTTTGTTCTTTATTATATTTTAGGGACTTTAAGTCATTTTAATGACTTGGCAGTCCAGTATTTTAACAACAACAAAACAAGCACTGTAACTAAAAACTAAATTATACCTAAAATGTTTATAATCTTGAACACTCGGAGTTTCTCTGAAGGATAGGATTCGTAACGAATACATCCGACAGAGCAGGTACCAAAGTCATCGACATAGCGCTAAAATAATAATTTTTGCGTTATGTTTACGTAGCGTATTATTAGAAAACAAATATTATTATCAGTTTAAAAACAAAAATTTAATAATTGGCGTACTCTTACCATACAAGCACATAGCTAGCACACAGAGCCCGATTTTTTAGCCAAATGATCTCACAACTTGGCGTTTAACAAAATCTGGTAATTAAACTTTCAAAATTTAGAACTTCCTAAGGAATACAGGACTAGGTATTATTTTATATGAGAATAGTTTCTGCCCGCGGCTTCGCTCGCGTTGTTTCTATGGAAACGTTTAAGATTATTTCTATCCTATGGGAACTGATTTATGGTATAATAAGGAGCCTATGTTTTATTCTGGGCCCAGAACTACCTGTATGCAAAATTTCAGCTCGATCCGTTCAGTAGTTTTTGCGTGAAAGAGTAACAAACATCCATCCATACATACAAACTTTCACGTTTATTTGATATTAGTAGGATTAGCTGTGCCCCGCGGCTTCGCCCCCGTGGGAATCTATGAGTCAAATGATAAAAAGTAATCTATGTTTACCAATTTACAGCCAAATCGTTTGAGACGTTCTGGAGTTATAAATAGTGCAACTAACACGACTTTCTTTTATACATATATCAGACTAGCGGACCTTCCCGGCTTCGCACGGTTTTAGTACGGATCCCTAACTTTTTTGAAAATATAATATAGCCTATGTTCACCCGGGATAGTGTGGCTTCCCAACAGTGAAAGAATTTTTCAAATCGGTCCAGTAGTTTCGGAGCCTATTCAGTACAAACAAAAATCAAACCGTTCCTCTTTATAATATTAGTATAGATGTGAAAAATCATAAGTACAGGTACTTTAAATAATTTAAAAGACTTTAAATTTAAAAGAAAGCGTCTATGTAAAGCTGTGTTTGAACTAAATCACGAGGAGTTATTTAATTTGTTTATTTAAAAAAAAGTAAAAACCTTGGTCATCTTAGTGTCTGGCAACACGTGGGGGATCTGCCGCCTCAGGGTCGAGAAGGCAGTGTTGATGTCCTGCGATCTCTTTCGCACCATCTGAGGGGCGGGAAAATTAGAGTGAGATAAAATATTATTGAAAAAAAATTTACCTAGCTGATTTTACAGTTAAATGTAAGCTATGGAGAAGTTAGATTTGTATATAGTGAACAAAAGGCTCTGTGTGTAGTAAATTAGAAGAAATACTTGCCATTCATGATTAGGTACCTACAGCTACTTGTAACTAGCCAAGGCTACCAATAAGGTATCTGATCATCAGCCTATGTTAGTCCACTGCTGGACCTATGTGCAGCAGAGGTCTAAAATAGGTGCTACGGCGCTTATTAGCCCTATGCCTCCCCTAATGAGCGCCATAGCGTCCTGTCTTCACCTTGACGCATCCAGCATCTACCTACAATGCTTCGCAGGTCGTCATCCCACTTGGTCGCAACGCGTCCTACACTACTTTTACCGAGTCGTAAACATTCACGCGCGCACTGAGGACAGGCTATGTTATTTTTATGTATTTTATATTTAGTGTTATATATTTTTAGCTTAATGTTTGTTTTTTTATTTTAATGTATATCTGTCTTTTTTGTGTGTGCTAATAAAAGTGTTCTATTCTATTCTATTCTATTCAAGAACTCGTTTGCCCCAGCGGCCGTCGGTTCTTCGCGAGATATGGCCGGCCCACTGCCACTTCAGCTTGCTAATTCTTAGAGCTATGTCGATAACCTTGGTTCTCTGTCGGATGTATTCGTTACGAATCCTATCCTTCAGAGAAACTCCGAGCATATCTGTTTCCGTAGCTCGCTGAGCGACTAAGGACATAACGTATCTAGTTGTGATTAAATATTTATATATCAACCCATTTAAATCAAATATCAAGATCATTCCTTGGTAGTTCCGACATATTCAGACAGACAGGTCCAACACCCACTTTCCGCCGTTCCAGTTTTACAAGAACCTTATATATAGTATAATAAACCCTAAAGTAACGCGCGTTATCAGCGATATTACGCCAAACGCCTTTTCACGAGTTAAGGTCAAATGAGTCCCAAAACGCACGTTTTGACTTAACGGAAAATCAATTTTAAAGGAACAAAACACCTATTTTTCGAATATATTTTGATGAGGATCAAAAGTTTAGGATATTAGTTAGTAAGTTATGGGAGTCGAAACACGATTGACTGAACTTGACTCGATAGAAGAAAATGGCAAAGTTTCCTCTAAATCTTTATTTTTACAGAGATATCTCTACGGGAAAACCAGTTTTATTTGCGAGTTATTTAATATTATTGTAATGAAATTTCTTCTACGTGTTCCCTGATAAATACTTTAGAAAATTATGGTTTTAGTTTTTTGAGAAACATTATTATTTTAAAGCAATGATAAATTTAAAAATAAAAAGCACTGAAATTGCGCGCTGGCCGATCATTCTGCCGCTCTTTGCTCCCTTTTTCGCCTTCCCCGCGCGGCGTTCGTTCGTCCTTGTCTCAAAAAGGCAAACTCATTTCGCCTTAATCAAGCTAAAGTGCGCCTTAACACGCGTTATTCGCGCTAAAATTTGCGTAATAAAGCTGATAACGCGCGTTATGTGTTAAATAGCCCGGTAGTCTTGCTGACGCTTTAGGAAAATAGTCATTAATTATATCCAAACAATATAACACCGCGGTTTTGAAATAAAACAGCGTAGTAAAACATTGTAAGGGCAAAAATATTGTGTTTTCTATATTTATACCCCTTGTATTTGCACTGTGCGCACGGCACACTCACCTTGCTAAGCTTAGTATCTGGCGGCACGTTGGGTATGCACTCGCGCAGGTCTGAGAAGGCAGTGTTGATGCTCTGGGTCCGGCGCCGCTCCTTCTTGTTGGCCGTGCTGCGGCGCTTCACCACGCGCACGAACGAGGCCGGCCGCGGCTCGCACTCTAGACCTGGAAGGGGGGTGGTATGCTTCATCATCATCATCAGCCTATATTAGTCTACTGCTGGACATAGCGGCTGTCCAAAATCAAAACCTAGCAAGGGACATTTTCGCCGAAATATGTTTTTTGAACCTAACGACATATTTTTTTTTCGCTGCATATAATGTAAAAACAACCATATCTCTATCACAATTAGGGCCAAAGTTACAAAAATGCCAAACCTAGTAAGTGAACGTTTTAATCCAAAATAAAAAAGTCAAAAACCTAGGAAGTTACATTTCCAAGTCCATAACTCTAGTAAGTGCGGTACATACTAGATTTTTGAATTTGTAAATAGTTCTTACTAGGTTTACGTATTTGGTATGGGCCACATACTAGGTTATCGAACTTGTAATTGTATCATTATAGGTATTTGATTTACAAAATTAGGAAAGTTTTGGGAACTTTTCTAATGATTACTGGTAACAGATTAACATAGCAAGTGAGTGTGAAGTTAGGCGCGAGTCTGAAATTCTAGGGTAGACCGAGGCGAATCGGATCAATTTGACTTTGAAGTAAAAAAAAACTACTTTTTTTCAAAGATACACAGTATTTTTTAATTTGGCTTTAATCAGTATTTATTCTTATTGTCATTTAACATATTTAACATTCTTTAAAAAAATTATATGTTACCTATCTCAAAAATAAAGCCGATTTAATATTTTTTTTAATGAAAACTAATTCATCTGGTTTTTTCTTCGTTTCTTTTTGAGTAAACGGTGTATTTTATTCAAAGTAGTCTCATTTGAAAGCTAGATAGTTTACCTAGCTAATAAAATAAGAAAAAAATACAATTTCGGTACATAAGCCTAGTAAAATAAATATTTTTTTAGAAATTTGCAAAAAAAAAACGATTTTTATTTTATTTTTGATCTGTAACTTTAAAACTAGGTTATTGAGGTGTACTTTTTTGCATGTTGTATTAAACTTCATAATTTAATCTACAAATCCTCCAAAAATTATGGGTCTATCTCTTTTCATTGTCATGTTATTCACCATTTAAAATAGGTACTTTCTGCCTTGTAAAAAGATCAACAGGAATATCAACTGATTTAATCTACATAAATTATAAAATAAAACGAGGCAAGATAGGAAGAAATGGAATGAGGTCTTCATGCTAATTAGTTTACCTCCGTTGTTCTGTGCGTAGGAGTGCAGCGGATGGTATCCGTCGTACGGCTCGTTGCCAGCTAGCTGCATCTCCTCGTACCCTGCGGGAGACCAGCTGTCAGTGTCAATGTCGCGTTTAACTGCGCCTTAACAAGCGTTAATCGCGCTAAAATTAGCGTAATAACGTTGATAACGCGCGTTACGTTATGCGTTAAATACCATGGTAGCCCCACAGAACCAAAGAAAACATTTGGAATTTGATGTAATTTGAGTTTTTATCCCGTAGTAAAAACTGAGATCTAGCCCTAGATTTTTTAGGCAATCCCAATAGGTCCCGCAACACGCATAAAGGACCGACTGGAGTCTAAATGCGGAAGCAGGAGTAGGTACCTCCACCTTAACCTTAAGGTCCGCCTCTTAAGACCTTGTTACATACGATTTTAAGACCATATTACGTATCATCGTCACAATGTTTGGTTTCAAATAATCTATTAGACATCATCGTCTGTGCGTGGCTACAGTGTCAGCCAGCAGTGATGAATTCTTAGTCAATGGCAACTGTGTCTGGTTGGACACTATTCTGTCAGTGTCAAGTAATGGAAAAATAATTGTAAAATCAATGAGTTACTAAATTATGAAGATTGTTTGATATTTTCACCAGAGCTTAGTTCGTTATCTAGCAGGGTGTACCACGTGCAGGTTAGGTTGGCTTGGGAGACGAGATTTTGGAGTCCATCTTACACCCCACAGCCCAGTTTTCCACTATCGAGATTATACTATCTCTTTAACTATCGAGCTCGATATTATAAAAATTAATTGACAGTCATAGATTAACTAATTTCACATATATTTTTAATATTTCAAATTTTGTGTCAATATGATTAGAAGGTAGGTACTTACCATACGTTCTGCCGATGTAGTGTGCGTCATTGTACGCCTCCTGTGGTTCGTACTCGTGAGACTCTGTGGCCGTCCAGTAGACACCGTTGTCCATCGGACTACCTGTGTGCAAAACACTATGTTTTATAATAATAACTAGCTTTACCCACGTAAAAATCTATTCGTCAAATGGTTTATAAACGTTCATCTTGAATCACTCTATCTATTAAAAAAATATCCATCAAAATCCGTTGCGTAGATTCAAAGTAGGGTTTAAAGATCTAAGCATACAGAGGGACAGACAGACAGCGGGAAGCGACTTTGTTTTATATAGGTACTAATATTATAAAGAGGAAAGTTTTGATTCTTTATTTGTATTGAATAGGCTCCGAAACTACTGGACCGATTTGAAAAATTAATTAACCCTTGGGAAGCTACACTATCCCCGGTGAACATAGGCTATATAATATTTTAGAAATGTGAAATTAGAAACGCGGGTGAAACCGTGGGAAACAGCGAATATGGTATGTAGTGATACAACGTACCTTGATGGTTGGGGGGGCAGTAGTAGGGGGGCTCGTACCGCTCGTACTCGTCGCACGGGGACATGCTGCCGTAGCTAGACATCGAACCTACAACAACGAAATAACTTAACACTTAACACGAAAGTTTTAATGACAATAAATTTGTTAAGAGATTTTGAGTAAACGTCAATTAATTGAAACTCAAATTAACGTTTATGCAGCCAAGGATTATGTTCGAAGATCGTAGGTCAAAATTTGTGATTAATCTCATCCAAAAACAAATGGTTTAAACGGTGCAGTTCATAAAGCGGGTTTGCCGCCTGTATGAGGAAAGAAGCAGCCTCACTGCTTAGCAGGTACGAGGGAGTACCAACAACATCCTGGCAGCAGTAGCCGGTAAATTGGATGGAGTAATGTACAAGCACTCCATCTCTTTATTAATTAAGTAGTATTATAATCATTAAAATAAATCTAACTTAGTCTAAGATTTTTTTATTCTGATTTGACGACCGATGTGGCGCGGTGGGCGAAGGTCCGCCTGCGACGCAGGAGGTTGCGGGGTACGATACCCGCCTCGGAACAATTGTGTGTACGATCTGCAGATATTTGTTCCGGGTGTTCTGGTCGTTTTCTATGTATAATAAAAAATATCTATCTATGTTATGTATTATATTATGTATATCAGTTATCTAGTACCCATAACACAAGCTCTGCTTACCATGGGGCTAGATAATGCTGTGTGAATTGTCCAGCATTATTTTATTATTATATTATATATTCTTACTAACATAATGTATCTATGTAATCTGAAAAATATATGAATTATTATAGCTCCCCGTGCGTCGCCACCGCGTAGTATAAGCCTATTAACAAATAACGTGGCTATTATATTGGTTAAAGAATATTCTAAATCGGTTCAGTAGTTCCAGAGATTACCAACAACAACCTCACAAACTTTACCTCTTTATAATATTAGTATAGTTGAGGAATTCAGTTTGTAGTAGGTAAGTGAGTGCGCGTTGAAGTCTTTTGTATGCCTACGACGGACATCGTAGCAGCGTAGCACTTACTACAAAGGTCTATAATAATAATTAATTATTATTTGGCGTGTTTTAAAAAACTATAAACCGACTTAAAATTTAGTAAGTTTTAAACTTAGTTTTACAAAAAGAATTATTGAAATCGGTTGGCGTGATATTGAGTTATTCGTTCATTTGTCGCGCACATACTTAATGCAAATTGAAGACTTATGTGGTTTTCTCATGGATGCTATTGTCAGAACTGGACCAAACTAAAATGATATCACTCGAAGAGCACCAGTTTTCAAATAGAAAAACACCTAATCAAAATCTGTTCACTCAGTCGAAAGTTATGAGGTAACAAAATTTAAAAAAAAAACAGTTGAATTGAGAACCTCCTCTTTTTTAAAGTCGGTTAAAAATGTGTATCGTTACGGGGAAATAAGGGGGAGGGGAAGGGGAAGTGGAGTTATATCAAAAAGAGAAAGCGAAATCCCCTACATGGATTGTCCAACATTATTTATCATAAAACTTTTGAAACGACGTGTATCATGGTTACTATCATATTATGTATAGTAACCATGATACACGTCGTTTCAAAAGACTAAAGCTTAACACTTATGATATAATACAGTTTTCACTTATGATATAATATATCATAAGTGAAAACTGTTAAGCTTTAGTTATGCCACAAATGTTCCTAACTTCCTACTTACTTAAGATTTATAAGCATTTTTCCATCTAAATATAAATAAAATAAAATAAAATTAACACTAAAGTCATTTAAAACGGATTATTCATGGTAAATATCCCGTTTTAAATGACTATTATTTATCATCATGTTAAATTCGGAATTTTTCGTTCTTAAAATATTGTAACAAAATTAATGTGAATAATACCCGGATGTTCGAAATTCAAATTGAAACTATTTTGACTGGGGCCGTGCCACATTCTGTCGATAATCTAAACATCGTATAAAGTTATCCAAAACAAAACGTGTGACCCACGTGTGACCGGATTGTAAGGAGTTATCATACGGAGGAGGTTTGTTACTAACTTGATTTAGATATACTCCGATTCAAAAACCTGGACTTTTTGTATACAAAGGGATTACAAAACCCAAGGAATATTGTTGGAGAATATTTAACGACATTGGTGTCATCCAAGCTATGCATTGTTTTCAGATATTGTTAATAAAATATCTCGGATTCTAAATCGGAGTATAGATAGATAATTTTTTTAATAACAACTTCAGACACACAAATACAAAATACAACAATTAGGTACACACGTACACGGAAAACAAAAAACATGAAAAACAGTTGATTAAAATAGAAAAATAAACAAAAATAGGTAAAGTAAAATATGGGTAAGATGTCTGTGTAGGCTGCAGTATTCCAAAAAGGATTTACAAATTGTAATACCTATTTACACTAATAAAATATTGTTTTTTACGCGACTCTTTGGATACGTTAGAAACTATCCATGTTTGGTAGGTAAAGGTTTTTTTTGTTCTTCACGCCAAAACTAGCTACTGAACGCAACGGACTGAAATTATACAGAGTATATACTTACATAAATATATTTTTTTATATACCTACAGGACAGCCTGGGGTTCATTGCGTAACTTTTTTAGTTTGTTACTTTTGTCTCGAAACTAGTTGTCGAGTTTATTCTTGAAGGCGTTTATTGATGTGGCTGATATAATGTCTTCTGGTCATCATCATCATCATCAGCCTATAGCAGTCCACTGCTGGACATAGGCCTCCCCAATGAGCGCCATAGCGCCCTGTCTTCAGCTCGCCGCCTCCAGCATCTACCTGCAGTCTTTCGCAGGTCGTCATCCCACCTGGTCGGAGGGCGTCCTACACTACGTTTACCGAGTGGTCTCCACTCAAGAACACGTTTGCCCCAGCGGCCGTCGGTTTTTCGCGAGATATGGCCGGCCCACTGCCACTTCAGCTTGCTAATTCTTAGAGCTATGTCGATAACCTTGGTTCTCTCTTTTATGTTTAATAAATAATTTGTTGTGTGTTTCTGTTATGAGTGTGTGTGTGTGTGTGTGTGTGTGGGTGTTGTTATTATTATTGAAAGTAATAATACCAATTACTAGTAAAATTCTTGTATGATGTCAAAAATGATGTTGCATTTATAGCAACAGTTTTTATGGATTTTAAGAGTAACCGCAAACTAGCGTACTTACAGATCCATTGGTCTGATGAGTCCTACTAGTTTGCAACATTAAAAAAAAAAAAAAAAACCTTGGTTCTCTGTCGGATGTATTCGTTACGAATCCTATCCTTCAGAGAAACTCCGAGCATGTCTTCTGGTAATAGGTTCCAATTGTGCACCACTCTATTGCTAATAAATTGGTTTGTGATTTCGAAGAGTCCCGGGACAATCTAAGGATCTATTATGGTCAGTTTTATTACCATGTTTATTGTGGATGAGAATATCATAAATGTCCCTGACTTATTCAGTATTATTTATTAACAAGCTTTCGCACGCGATTTACCAGGATATCAAAATAGCCAGTGCCCTTCTCCATGATCTATCTTATTTATTTATTTATTTAACAAAATACACAGTCCTTTTCAAACAAACTTAAAATAGGTTCTATGTTTTTCCTCCGACCAATAATGGATTTACTTTTTATAGATGGATATTTTTAAACAGACAGATTATATAGGTATTTTTGAACAAACAGACAGATAGCAAGTTCAAAAAATCAAAACAAAAGTATCTTTAACTCCTTGCGTTTCATTAAGATCTGTTCAGCCGTTTATGCGTGCGTAAAAAAGAAAGGTAGAGTGTCTTGAAATAGGTTTGTATATCAAATAAATATTTTCTTATAGTATTTATACGTTTTAATCACTAATCTGACTTACCAGCAGTGGCGGATTTACCAGCAGGCTGAGTAGGCTGGAGCCTAGGGCGGCATATTGTAGGGGGCGGCAAATTTGCCATAAAATATTTTTTATATTACAGAAAAAAAACAATATTATGTTCTAAATGTTATAAGATCCACACACACATAATTAAATCAACGCGTATAATGTTTCACCAATCACTACTTAAATATTTTATGTATTTATTAAGTATTTGCTTGCATAGTCATAATGGGGCGTGGGAACGAATGTTATTGACCCAGGGGCGGCTTTAGCGGGTGTGTGGTGTGCTCTCATGGTGACGGTAGGACGAATCGGCGATTTCGGCGGCTCGCTCCGCTCGCCGTTATATAATTTGTGTAACGGCATCTCTTTTATATCGCTAAAAGATCTCAAAAATGCTGCAGTTATCTCCGTCATTCCTTAAATTACCATGGCTCGCCCCTTAATCTACCTACCATCAATACAAAGTCAAGTTTTTTGTTATTTCTTTTGTACAGTTATAGGTACTCGTACTTTTGCTTACTTCAACCCCCAGACCCCGCCCCCGTCACTGACCAAGTGTGACCCCCTCCAAATACTTGGGCTGTGACAATTTTTAGAGGTCAGTAGGGGCGGCAAAATTTTAAAAGCCTACTGGCTGCAAATGTGTAAATCCGCCACTGCTTACAAGTAGGCTTAAACGGCCGCGATGCGCCAACCCAGACTTTGTTTAAAGGTGCTTATTTTTAACCGATTGCAACAAAGGCGGTGGATCTCAAATTCGACGGCTGTATGTGATATAAGCTGAAAATAAGAGATATTGGGCTATGTTTCCCAATGCAATTGCCGTAGAATTGAGACCCATCTTTTTTTATTTTGCAATCTGTTAATATGAACCTTGAATTAAAATCAGGTGCTTTATTTTGGAATGTCTGGTTTTGACTATTGAAGCAACCATACACAGTATTTGTTTTTTTTTTTTTGTAGTTTAGTCACTTAGAACTCGATCAAGAAGAGGTAAGGGAAATACCTAGCCGCAAAGGAGGTGTTTGTCAAGACCCACCTCCTTTTTCGCAATCAGTTAAATTTTATTTTGAAAAAGTCTGGACGTGAAGAAGGTGGCAGCTTACGAGGTAAGACTGCGGAAAGGTCAGGCAAATGAAATGTTCTGAAGGTTTTTGGGACTTCATACTTCGTATAAATCATGCATAATAAAGCAAATCTATCGACCGACACCATACTGACGACGCGACGCGACGCGACGAACGCTTACCTGAATATCGATTAATCAATTCTTACAGAACATCACTATTTATTCACAAAAACATGGCGGAAATGCAATGAAAACCTTTGTCACACTTTTCACTTCAATATTGTGATTCAATCACTCATTGCACAATATTTATTCAAATAATCTTTTCGCACCAATTTCTAAATACTTTTAATGTAATTCAAATTAATTTTTCGGAAAAAAAAAGACAAGAAATTACTACAGTTTGCTCCCGCACGTTTCGTCAATTTGACTTTTTGACGTGCGTCCCCCGTTCCCGCCTTTTCGAACTAATAAGTTTCTATTGAAGGAGGCGGAATGTGTGGGCGTTTGTGGGAGGAACCGGGACGAGACGGGATAAAAAAAAAACAGTGATGCGAGTGAGTATAATTTCAACTGTAAGTTTAGTGCCATAAAGTTTGTTATTGCAAAATGATAATGCTTGAGAATGTTGCTGACAGCTTTTCATCTCTGTGTTGAGAGGGATAAGGTCAAAAATTGATAGATTATGTGTGGATAGCCTTGAATGGTAGGTGTAGGAAAGTGAAAATTATAACAATTCAGAGAGTTTTCGACTGTTTTATTTGGTTCGATAAAGTCTAAAATAGGAAAACTCTTAGTAAGTAGTAGATAAGTGGTTATTCTCGAATTTCGATCTCTTGACGTCACTGTTCATGGTTCACGTTATACAGGCGTTGAATTAGAATATTCTGTATTATATTCTTGTGTGTTCTTTATTTTCTGTCGGAAATAATTAATAAAAACAAAATGGTTTATTCCTTAAATAGATTTATTGTCAATATTGTAAACAACGCATAACTCTTAGGTATTACGAAGTTTCTTTATAAAGTGTTACCATTTAAAACAAATAATATAAATTTGGGTGACGTCGGTCGGCATTCGCAGCTGTGTTTGCTTAATTTGGGTGCCCACTTACTTATTCTTTTAAAATAAAGTGTTTTATTATTAATTAATGACTACCTTTAAGAATAAGCAGCTCCTCTAGACAAGTGGTGACTATAACGTTCGCTTTATTGACTCATTCATTTCAGATCCGCAATCCACTCCACATAACATGTACCTATGTGGGTAACTAAGAATTAATAAAATGTCACATAAAACCACACCGTAAAATAAAATAATTAGTATACTTCTAGAATTAATATTAAGTAAAAATTGGATAAATTATTACTTACCTAACTAGCGGCCCGTCCCGGTTTGTTCCATGACTATTTTGCGATGAACGTAGTGTTAATACACAAAGAAGTATTTCCATTTTTCGGGTTAATATAATCATCATCATCCTATATTAGTCCACTGCTGGACATAGGTCTCCCCCAATGAGCGCCATAGCGCCCTGTCTTCAGCTTGCCGCGGTTAATATAATAGCCTATGACACTCAAAAACAACGTTGCTATCTATTGTTAAAAGAATATTCAAAATCGGTTCAGTAGATCCAGAGATTACCCCCTACATACTCTCAAACTTTACCTCTTTATAATATTAGTACGTACCTATAAAAGTATAGATAAAATAATATTTGAATACAGACCAACTTTACAACCACTTAAATCGAGATAGACTCTATATCTTTTTTCATCCGCTTTAAATCAACTTTACCGACACGATTACGAGTAGGTAAAGAGGTAACTTTATAAAAACGCCTTAGCTATACCTACTTTTCATACCAGATTAGACAAATGGCAATCGAGGCGGTTTTTCTCCAAAACTGTGGTAGATACCTAACTAGTAATATTTTCGGCTTTATATTTGCTCAGTTGCGACTCGTTCAGATCAAATATACACAGGCCCGGCTATAAAGTGAGGCGGACTCATCTGAGTCCACATTGCAGCCTCAACCGGCAACATGAGTCCACTGGCTGCATTAGTTATAGCTGCTCTTGTGAGTATCTAGCTTATTTTACATCTATTCTAGATGAATCTATTCTAATAGTAATCTATTCTAGTAATAACAATAATATTAAATTAAAAATTAATAATAACCCCCGGCCCGCCATTTTATGGAGGCGGCCATCTTGGACTGATTTTCATCAGTCTACTAAGAACACTTCCGATTAATTCACCTTTCAAACAAAAAACTAAATGAAAATCGGTTCATCCTTTCGGGAGCTACGATGCCACAGACAGACACACAAACACACACACACATCATCATCATCAGCCTATAGCAGTCCACTGCTCGACATAGGCCTCCCCCAATGAGCGCCATAGCACCCTAACTTCAGCTTGCCGCATCCAGCATCTACCTGCAGTCTTTCGCAGGTCGTCATCCCCCCGGGTCGGAGGGCGTCCTACATTAAGTTTACCGAGTCGTGGTCTCCAGTCATTAACACGCTTGCCCCAGCGCAGCGGTCGTCGGTTCTTCGCGAGATATGGCCGGCCCACTGCCACTTTAGCTTGCTAATTCTTAGAGCTAGGTCGATAACTTTGAACACACACACGTCAAATAGGTATAAGGTAACTCCCCGTCGTTTTTGCGTCCGGGGTGAAAAAAACATGTAATTTGGGGTAATGAGGTATCATTTTAACAAATTTAATGTTAGGTAGGTATACCTAAGTAAATATTTTTAATATTAATAAGGCAAATAGTTATAAGTAAATATGTTTTCAGTTGGCAGCCAACACAATAGCTTCGCCTGTCCGTGAGTTTTACCGATATTATTGAACATTCATTTTATTAGTAGGTAAATTGAATTGAATTGAACTGTCCTTACCTACCGTCAGGGTATTCTCAATTCGACTGTTTTTTTTTATTTGGTTTGGTTTAGACGATGCTTCAGGAATACTAGCTGATCGTAAACTTTAACTTTGATATTTCATATGTGTCCAGCAAGCGACGGCGTGGATGCCCTGGCCCCCTCGGGGGAAGGCGGGGCGGGATCTGAAGGAGGGGAAGGTAATGACTTGTTTTTTTTATGTTCACCCTGTATATACTACTCCTGTTATCTGGTTACACTAATAACCCCCATATCCTACTAATATTATAAACGCGAAAGTTTGTGAGGATGTATGTAAGTATGTTTCTTGCTCTTTCACGCAAAAAACTACTGAATGGATTTTCATGAAACTTCACAATAATGTAGCTTACCTACATATCAGAATAACAATTAGGATACAATTTATAAAGATACTTATACATATTATACAAAATATCTATCATCCCACGCAGGTGAAACCGCGGGGCGGAGTTTTTCGATAATTCTTCACTCAAACTCGTCTCGAGCATTCCTTCAAAACATACTCGAGTTCGGTATGCTTAGTCGTTAGTAGGCTCTATGGCTACCTCTATGGTCGTAAATATCATAAAATGTAATTTTGATAGTCGTCATATTCCATTCTAAATAACAAGCTCTTTCGAGGAGCTTTCAAGGTAGGTCACTTCAACTTCAACTTCTTCCTAAATGGCTCTGTGTCTAGATTGACGCAATTCTGCCGCGAGGTAGAGATGACAGTGAGCTTCTTTGCTTTTTTCGATGGTTAAACATTTTTCACCTGTATTCCTTGGGTAACACCTTTGTTACAAAAAATATCCAGAATCGGAGTATATATACATATATTTTTTGTTTCACATCATTCAATTAAAATTAACATTATATTTCTTGTATATTCATAGACAGTGGCGCCACCGCCGTGGCTGTGGCGACTAGCGGTACCTCTGGAGAACACAGTAAGATTTTTTATTTTTTAATCACACTTATATGTAGGTACGTACACTTTATTGTACCACACATAAAACTATAATGAAATAAACAATAGAATAAAGGAAGTACAAAGGGCGGCCTTATCGCTGAGAGCGATCTCTTGCAGGCAATTATTTTTTGCATACCAATATAAATTATATCCGGCCTTATCGCTAACAGCGATAAATCAGCATTTCTTCCAAGCAACCTTTGGATGGATATGATCAGTACGTATTAAAGCTGACGGTTATCATATGAACCTATAGAAAAATACACAAAAAAACAGGAACAATTAACATAATCAATCACACAGAAAATAAAAACTAAAAATAAAAATCAAGAAAACTTATCATTCGTGGTATTGTCATGTGTATTGTCTTCAGGTGCTGAAGCTGTCGCGGCCGCCACCGCAGGGACGACCAGTAAGGCGGGGAAAGGTAAGCCGGGTTAACATTAAGCCAAGCAAGTCCGGGTTAACATTCGGTCACCAATACATCTAGATCTCGGGTCACATACCAAATCAAATATAAAAACCAATGAATATATATTTTTTTATGCATTTATTCAAACTTGACTGATAGAATAATATACCTACATTCCAATACGGACTTATACAGCTCCGGCCGTTGAATTGCTTTTTCAGGCATACTATATACATACCGGACGACCCATGTGGCGCGGTGGGCGAAGGTCCGCCTGCGACGCAGGAGGTTGCGGGTACGATTCCCGGAACAACTGTGTGTCGGGAATCGATCTGCAGATATTTGTTCCGGGTGTTCTGGTCGTTTTCTATGTATAATAAAAAAGATCAATCTATGTAATGTATTGTATTATGTATATCAGTTATCTAGTGCCCATAACACAAGCTCTGCTTACCATGGGACGAGGTAATGCTGTGTGAATTGTCCAGCATTATTTATTTATTTTACTATACGATTAATAATTAAATTAAATAAAAATAATGAAGACTAGTATTATAACTCGGTGGTCAACCTAAATAAATAAAATAATAGGAATAAAATCATTTTATTTCAGATAACTTGATCCATAGTATTGTTAGTAAAATTAAACATAACCTAACTCGCTACGCTCGTGAGTACAGAATTTACTAAAAATCCTTAATTTAAACATCCTGTTTTGGCCACCAGATGGAGCAAAAGGCGTCTCTGGGGGAGATGCCAACGTCGACAAGTGTGGGAGTGCTGGAGGCCTCCCTGGTAGCCTCCCTGGCCTACCTGGCTTTCCAGGTTTCCTAGCCATTCCCGGTTTTGGAAAGGGAGACAAATGTGGTACGTAACCTACTCATACTATCATTGTTTATAAAATTTAAGAGAATAGAAAAATTAACCTTATTTGATAATAATTTTTATGGTATAAAATTTGACTTGTCCTGTGTTGTAATAAAAGATATTGAATTTAAATATAATGTGTAGCTAGTAGGTACAAAATTACTTATTATACTAACTACTACTACATATACTAAGAATTAGCAAGCTGAAGTGGCAATGGGCAACTTTTTATTTTAATTGGGCCATATCTCACGAAGAACCGACGGCCGCTGCTGGGGCAAACGTGTTCTTGAGTGGACGACTCGGTAAACGTACATAGTATAGGACGCCCTCCGACCAGGTGGGATGACGACCTGCGAAAGACTGCAGGTAGATACTGGATGTGGCAAGCTGAAAACGGGCGCTATGGCGCTCATTGGGGGAGGCCTCTGTCGACTGGTCCTCTGTCGGATGTATTCGTTATCCAATCCTAGTGTTTCTTTTTTCAGATATAACGAAGATAATCACGGACTGCAGCACGATTAACTTCACGCAGTACATGCCGTTATTCGTGCTCTACTGGACCAAAATGTGGAAGGTTGTCTATCTATACCACTCGTGTGAATTCTTTAATTCTATATTAATTCCTTAGGCCTTATCGCTTAGAAGCGATCTCTTCCAGGCTACCTTTGGATGGAAAGAATTATGTGAATTTAAGGGGGGGGGGGGGGGTATGCCAAAGATAAAGCTACATAGAATAAAGATGAATATTACATAGGACTTGTACATAGGCGAGAGACTTAACCCTGACAAAGAGTTTTCTTCCAGCAAACGTTAGGTTTATAGGAGAGGCGATGGAACAGATAGAGGAAGTGTACAAAGAAACAAATTTGACTAATAGTAAAACACTATGGAATGAGATTATAGTATACTAGCGGACCTTCCCGGCTTCGAACGGTTTTAGTACGGATCACTAACTTTTTTGAAAATATAATATAGCCTATGTTCACCGGGGATAGTGTAGCTTCCCAACGGTGAAAGATTATTAAATAATTCAATATTTAATGTTTTCAGGGAGTCACAGATCTTTGCGCGTCCGTCGGCATTGAAAACTGTGGCCTCTCTGGCATTCCCGGACTCGGAGGCCTTCCTGGACTCGGAGGCCTCCCCGGAACTGGAGGCATACCTGGAGCTGGTGGCCTCCCCGGAACTGGAAGCATACCTGGAGCTGGAGGTCTCCCCGGAACTGGAGGCATTCCTGGAGCTGGACGCCTTCCTGGAACTGGAGGCATACCTGGTGCTGGAGGCCTCCCCGGAGTAGGAGGCCTTCCTGGAGCGGGAGGTCTACCTGGAGCTGGAAGCCTACCCGGAACTGGAGGCATCCCCGGAGCAGGCCTGCCAGGAACTGAAGGCCTGCCCGGTGCTGGAGGTCTTCCCGGAGCAAAAGACTTGCCGCGCGGCCTTCCCGGAGGCTTTCCCGGAATTTAACCTGAACCACGTGTGTAGTAGATATAGATATATAACATTATTTCTGCCGGAACAAATGTACAATTATAATAACACATTTATTTGTTTCAGAGAAAACTACAAAAATATGGAACACACAAACACTAAGTAGCAAATAAACAGCAAGGCTACCACGTTATTTAACACATTACGTAACGTTGAACGTTATTACGCTAATTTTAGCGCGTTATTTATTGCCTTTGATTGTACATTATAATGTCTTTCGCTTTAGATCATTTTTTCGCCGGTGATTGTTTTTTGTATCTTAGGTAACGTTAAATTAGAATAACGCGTGTTAAGGCGCACTTTTACGTTATTAACGCGTGTAAGGCGCACTTTAACGTGATTAACGCGTGAAAAGGTAACGATATGAGTTAAATAACGTAGTAAACTTGCTGGTAGTTCCCACGTGGGTGCTCCGGAGGCCAAGGGAGTCGTCCGTGGCAACCAACGGCT
The DNA here is from genome assembly GCA_947044415.1 of Eupithecia dodoneata. NCBI lineage: Eukaryota > Metazoa > Arthropoda > Insecta > Lepidoptera > Geometridae > Eupithecia > Eupithecia dodoneata. The sequence continues at coordinate 5,702,293 of OX345684.1, forward strand.
CTTATATACCCAGATAAAAGACATAACTGACTTGTGGGATATCAGTTTTATTTGACACCATTGCTTTCCATTCCATGAACCGAAAAATGAGTTAATATAAGTAGTAGAGTGCTCGCCACCACTGAAGCTGAGACTGAAGTCTTACGGCAAAAGCGGGAACAAAACAACATTACACACATGAATGAATGAATTAACACTTTATTGCACTTAAAACTATAAAATAACACCTTATATCTAAATATAACACATAAAAAGTACAATAGGCGGCCTTATCGCTGACAGCTACTTCTCCCAGGCAACCTAGGCATGGAGAAAAAGATATAAGTTAATGTAGAAACACAATCAGATAGAGAAATATCAAAAACAAAAAATTAAAAAATTAAAAATAAACTACATACATTGCAAGCTACTTAAATTAGAATCTAACCTAACAGATAAACTACAAATAACAATAACTACATACGATAGGAAGGTACCACAGAGATACATTTAGATAAAACCTGAACACAGCTACACATCAACAACAGCAACATTTAGTTCTGCGAAGGAAGCAGCGCCGCGTCTATCGAACTTCAGTGGTGTCGCGGACTTCAATGGTGGCGCGGACTTTCAGTGGTGGCGCGGACTTTAGTGGTGGCGCGGACTTCAGTGGTGGCGCGGACTTCAGTGGTGGCGCGGACTTTAGTGGTGGCGCGGACTTCAGTGGTGGCGCGGACTCTACAGAATGAAATTATGTGATTAAAGTATTAACATAGAAATATTTGTTTTTCTTATTAATTTGATCGATAGTGTGTTTCTTTGTATATGTGTGTATAGTGTGTCGGTAAACTATGTTCCTAGGATTTACGCTAAATCTCGTTTATTCTCTTTACATTTAGAAAACATGACTAATTCTATATCTACATTAAAATTATGACGACCGATGTGGCGCGGTGGGCGAAGGTCCGCCTGCGACGCAGGAGGTTGCGGGTTCGATTCCCGCCTTGGAACAATTGTGTGTACGATCTGCAGATATTTGTACCGGGTGTTCTGGTCGTTTTCTATGTATAATAAAAAAATATCTATCTATGTAATGTATTGTATTATGTATATCAGTCATCTTGTACCCATAACACAAGCTCTGCTTACCATGGGGCTAGATGATGCTGTGTGAATTGTCCAGCATTATTTATTATTTATTTATTATTATACATAGGTCTGTATTTACATACATTTTTTATTCTAAATTATATATAGACTAATTCTCGTTTATTTTCTATAAATTAAAATTATAGATGTTGAGCTCCCGATAGGACAAGATATAGGAAAAATTCACACTAAACGTAGATACAGGAAATATTGTAAATATGAAAGTTTGGATGGATAGGTGGTATGTTTGTTACTTCTTCACAACATAACTACTTAGGTACCTATAGTACGGATCGCCTGAAATTAGTCTGGAAGAAGACATAAGCCACGACTCGGTAAACGTAATGTAGGACGCCATCCGATCAGGTGGGATGACGACCTGCGAAAGACTGCAGGTTGATGCTCGATGCGGCAAGCTGAAGACAGGGCGCTCATTGGGGGAGGCCTATGTCCAGCATTGGACTATCATAGGCTGATGATGAAGACATAAGCTTACCCCATAAATAGGAACCACGGGATATAAATAAATAACTAATAAATAATGCTGGACAATTCACACAGCATTATCTAGCCCCATGGTAAGCAGAGCTTGTGTTATGGGTACTATATAACTGATATACATAATACAATACATTACATAGATAGATATTTTACATAAATAACCCTTATGAGGCGATACAAATGGGTTTGATTAAACAAAAACTATGTAGGTCTAGATCACAGTAAGCACGGGATTGCTGTGGTAAAAACTTGAAATACTTAACTATTCTAGTTAAGTATTTCAAGTTTTTACCACATGTTACAAACATTCTAGGTATGTATTTCAAGTTTCATCAAGCAATCAGTGCTGTCAAACGTCAATTTTGTATTAGTTTGACAAAATTTAATTATTTATTTATTTATTTCCACCGTAGGTACACAATGTTACACTTGATGTCGTTAAATACTATTTTAAAAGACAAATTACATTTTTATTACAACACACACTAACTTTTGACAAAGGAAACACCATAGGACATTGTGCAAAAAAAAAGCAGACAGACATGCCTTCTTTAAAAAATTAAAATAAATTCTTTTATAATAAATTGTCACAATTGACGTTTGTCAGCACTGATTGCTTAATTTACGCCTGTCGCAAACCGGTCGCGAGTTACATAATGACCCGGCGGCGGCTCTTCTATAATAATATTATAAATAGGAAAGGTTTGATTTTTTGTTTGTTTGTAATGAATAGGCTCCGAAACTACTGAATTACTATTTGAAAAATTCTTTCACCGTTGGGAAGCTACACCATACCCGGTGAACATAGGCTACCTATATTATATTTTCAAAAAAGTTAGGGATCCGTACTAAAACCGTGCGAAGCCGGGAAGGTCCTCTAGTCTTACTATAAATGGTGTTTTGTTTAGATAATACTCGTACCGAACAAACTTACAAAAAACTGTCAGTATTAGACAAAAAATTGAAGTGAACAGTAAAATATTTTATTTTTGATAATAATTTAATGTATAAATATGACTTGTCTAAGTGCTTATTTTGTAAGCCTAAAGAAATAAATGATTTTTTACTTTACTTACTTTACTTAGACAGCGGAACGGCAAATGAACACGCGCGGTGTTTTGTTACAGTTTTTCTGGTAGATTAGTAAATGAACAAGGCATGCGTTGTGTAGGGCGCCGCGCGGAGCACCCTAGGGACTGGCAGCCCTAGGGCGCGTGTGGGGTCATGGGGATGATCGCTTGAGGTTAATGTTTTTGCCGCAAATATTTTTAAATTAAGCCAGCTTTTTTAATTTGTTGTAATCAGATATTTTATTACCTAAAGAGGCAGATATTTGTTCCTGGTGTTTTGGTTGCTTTAATTTTATAATAATAAATATGTAATGTATTTTAATTATACCTAGTCATCTAGTACTCACAACGCAAGCTCTGCTTAACTTGGGGGCCTTTCGAGATTTTCCTCACTTTTAAGTGGACGTGCTGGCAATTAAAACTAGCAATCATTGCGCCAAAGAAAATGCCGTAATAACGAAACCAAATAAATACACGATAATACAATTAAAAATTATCTGCATTTGTTTCCAAACACGTGTGGTGTGAAAGCATTTTGGGTGTAACTCAATAAGCGCTCCATTCTGACACTATCGCCCTAACGACATTATTATCAACAGAGCCACAGTACATATGGACAGTATGGAAACTACGAACAAACATAAATTATCAACTTTTTCGTGTGTCATTTTCATGGTTTTCGAGACAAATAAAATTAAACTAATCAGACCTAATATTTACAATTGAAAGAATTGACCTAACTGCAGACTATTGTAAACAATCTACAGGTAGCTCAATTGATCTATATCAATACCAGTCGGAAGCGTCCCCGAGACGCTGGCTGCATTTCCACGCTGTATGGCAATGCTGATGCGCTGCGCAACATACTCACCAGCTCTCGGGTCATGCGTCGCTTCGATCAGACGAAGATTATTATATCAGACCACATTGGTAAGCTTTTTTTATTTTAATTCTATTGATTGATCACTACAGAAAAAAAACTGTCTTGATTAAAAAATATATACCAAAAACAAGAAAATGTACAACCCTAGTGCTATAATGGAGCGTAGGTAACTAATAAACTAGGCTTAGTTTCCATACTGGTCCATATGTAAACTGTGACAGAGCACCCCATCTCCGTAATTACTTTCATAGCTGGCAACATTGTGTTGTGAATATCCGCCATTTTGTTAATTGATTTAGGGTAAAAATTGTTTTTTCGATGATAAGTATTTATAGCTAAACCAAATCGTCATAATTATGTAATGTTTGCAGTTTGGGGTGAATTTTTAGGTATGCTGTTAAATTCTTCTAGGTATAAAATAATAATTGATTATTCTATACTTATAATAATAATAAAATAATAAATTTTAATTCTTATTTAATAGGGCGTAAATGTTATATCTGATATACCTAGGTAAAAAAAAGCTACAGGTAATTGCCAATCAAAATATTGATATTATTCCTTAGATGAAATATAAAAAGTAATTTTACTAAAATCTATGCATTATTCCTTTTTCTGCCCATCAGTGCCTTGCTTGTTGTTTTTCTCTTGCCCATCACTTGTAGTTGGTTCTACATTGCCTTGCTTGTTGCTTTTCTCTTGCCCATCACTTGTAGTTGGTTCTACATTGCCTTGCTTGTTGCTTTTCTCTTGCCCATCACTTGTAGTTGGTTCTACATTGCCTTGCTTGTTGCTTTTCTCTTGCCCATCACTTGTAGTTGGTTCTACATTGCCTTGCTTGTTGCTTTTCTCTTGCCCATCACTTGTAGTTGGTTCTACATTGCCTTGCTTGTTGCATTTCTCTTGCCCATCACTTGTAGTTGGTTCTACATTGCCTTGCTTGTTGCATTTCTCTTGCCCATCACTTGTAGTTGGTTCTACATTGCCTTGCTTGTTGCATTTCTCTTGCCCATCACTTGTAGTTGGTTCTACATTGCCTTGCTTGTTGCTTTTCTCTTGCCCATCACTTGTAGTTGGTTCTACATTGCCTTGCTTGTTGCATTTCTCTTGCCCATCACTTGTAGTTGGTTCTACATTGCCTTGCTTGTTGCTTTTCTCTTGCCCATCACTTGTAGTTGGTTCTACATTGCCTTGCTTGTTGCTTTTCTCTTGCCCATCACTTGTAGTTGGTTCTACATTGCCTTGCTTGTTGCTTTTCTCTTGCCCATCACTTGTAGTTGGTTCTACATTGCCTTGCTTGTTGCTTTTCTCTTGCCCATCACTTGTAGTTGGTTCTACATTGCCTTGCTTGTTGCTTTTCTCTTGCCCATCACTTGTAGTTGGTTCTACATTGCCTTGCTTGTTGCATTTCTCTTGCCCATCACTTGTAGTTGGTTCTACATTGCCTTGCTTGTTGCATTTCTCTTGCCCATCACTTGTAGTTGGTTCTACATTGCCTTGCTTGTTGCATTTCTCTTGCCCATCACTTGTAGTTGGTTCTACATTGCCTTGCTTGTTGCTTTTCTCTTGCCCATCACTTGTAGTTGGTTCTACATTGCCTTGCTTGTTGCATTTCTCTTGCCCATCACTTGTAGTTGGTTCTACATTGCCTTGCTTGTTGCTTTTCTCTTGCCCATCACTTGTAGTTGGTTCTACATTGCCTTGCTTGTTGCATTTCTCTTGCCCATCACTTGTAGTTGGTTCTACATTGCCTTGCTTGTTGCTTTTCTCTTGCCCATCACTTGTAGTTGGTTCTACATTGCCTTGCTTGTTGCATTTCTCTTGCCCATCACTTGTAGTTGGTTCTACATTGCCTTGCTTGTTGCATTTCTCTTGCCCATCACTTGTAGTTGGTTCTACATTGCCTTGCTTGTTGCATTTCTCTTGCCCATCACTTGTAGTTGGTTCTACATTGCCTTGCTTATTGCTTTTCTCTTGCCCATCACTTTTAGTTGGTTCTACATTGACATGCTTGTTCTCTTGCCCATTACATAAAGGACCATTTTTGTCCATCATTATTAATCTGCCTCCTTAATCTAGCTTTTTCATCTTCCCCTTTAATAACTTTGATTTCTTTCTCATGTGTTTCGTTCTTCGATGACTCTTTCGACGCAGCGGTGTGATTGGAGGCCTGGTTCGTAGTTTTAACGCTGGTTTGATTCCCGTCCTTCACGTAATCTGGAAAGAAAAATATCATGTAATGGACAACCTCAGTAGCATAGTGGATGACTGCCTGAGAAGCAGAAGCTGAGAGGGTAAGTATATTTCCACCGCAGGGCAAACATTAAATCTATTGGTTAGTACTTTAGTAGATTTTATAATAACGTCGTTTGTATTAAAAAGTTAGTTATTTTTTATATTAAGTGGCAATAAATTATTAGAAACAAACTGATAATTATAATTGGTTGTAAATACCAGTTGTATTTACAATTTTAACAATTGAACTGACAGTTAGGTATCTAGATTAGGTTAGGTTTAGTTTCCACCTCACGTTTTAGTTTATTTTGACAGTTAGATTCTTAATTAGATTCAAAATTCGACGACCGATGTGGCGCGGTGGGCGAAGGTCTGCCTGCAAAGGTTGCGGGTTCGATTCCCGCCTCGGAACAATTGTGTGTACGATCTGCAGATATTTGTTCCGGGTGTTCTGGTCATTTTCTATGTATAGTAAAAAATATCTATCTATGTAATGTATTGTATTATGTATATCAGTTATCTAGTACCCATAACACAAGCTCTGCTTACCACGGGGCTAGATGATGCTGTGTGTGTTGTCCAGCATTATTTATTTATTTAATAATTGCTTTACCCTGCATGCTAGCAATGTACCAGCCCGGTACCTAACCTATTAACACAAGACGCCATGATTCAATCAAATCAAATGCGTTTCTTTGTAGTAAAACATAAAATATATGTTTTCCTACAAATAAACCAGACAATACGATATACGACAATAAAATAAAACTAAAACAAACATAACTTAACTAAGTTTTACCTACAAAATGGTCCCAACTCAGCGTAAGAAGGTGTTAGTAAAAATACCGGCGCTAGTTTTCTGCTGAGGCCTATGGGACCTAGGAAAAGACTCACCTTTAGTCTTCTTCCAGTCGCTTCCCGTCTCTTCCTGAGTACCCTCATGTGTGTCCAGGGTCCTCGTCTCCCTGGTAGCATTCCCCCCCTTACCGCTCCCCGTTTTAGTTAGGACATCCCCACTCCCCCCTTTTCCGATGTTGTTGAACATATCACCCACGTTCGCGTCTGTAAAGATATAAAACATTTAGACATTTTAAGTTTAGTATGTACAATCGGTAAACGTAGTGTAGGACGCCCTCTGACCAGGTGGGGTGACGACCTGCGAAGGACTGCAGGATGCGTCAAGCAAGACGTAAATCGTCAATGGTTCAATGCTTCATTTATTGGTAAAACTAGCTGCGCCCCGCGGCTTCATCCGCGTGGAAATCTATATGTCAATTAAAAAATTGTTTGTAAACCTTCCTCTTGAATCACTCTATCTATTAAAAAAACCGCATCTAAATCCGTTGCGTAGTTATAAAGATCTAAGCATACCTACATAGGGACAGACGTAGCGATTGCCTTGTCTATAATTCGGAAGCTGATTCGGAAGGAATACTCACTAGCGAATGTGTCCATGTGCTGGGTGAAGTCTCCGTTGAGGTCCACGGCGGTGTGCTGGCGCTCCTCGTGGTGGTCTCTGGAGGAGTTGCTGCGGGAGTACGTACTGCCGGAGGACGAGAGGTGGCCGCCGTCAGCGGACTTGTCTGTGGGGATTGAAGGTAGGACCTATTAGGTCTAAATTAGCAGAGTTGCCGGCAGATTGCGTGTGCCAGGAGATTGAAATGAAATAGGTACAGTTATGGTTTACAAGGAGGTTTATATTCACTGCATAAAAGGAGTTAAAACAGTATTACATCGTAAGGATTATTATTATATATTTGGATTAGTCCTATGTATGTGGATCACCTGTCAATCGACACACGCGTCTCACTATCATCTCATTAGTAACTACATCATCATCCTATAGCAGTCCACTGCTGGACATAGGCCTCCCGCAATGAGCGCCATAGCACCCTGTCTTCGGCTTGACGCATCCAGCATCCACCTGCAGTCTTTCGCAGGTCGTCACCAGGTGGGAACCTGGTCGTAACTACAGTTTATCGTTAAATATATCCGTTAAAATGTATCTCCTAGTTTTACTGATATATCCAGCTTAGTTACTATACGTGGTGTACGGACCGCACGGTTAAGTAATAACCAAAATTGTAGACTGTGTCATCCTTTATTGAGGTCTTCCCTATAGGTCGATAGGTAATTAAGTAATTCACAAACTCTACTAAAAACATATTTTGCCCATAATTTGTGTTCACATGAGGCAAGCAAAAGGTCTTTTTTGATTTTTCTTTTTTGGTCTTTTTGATTATTGAAATTAAATGTTTTCAAACAAAAATGGTGAGTCCATTTCTCCCGTTAAAATCTCATATAGAAAAAAAGCTATGGTATATTTAGCTATTCTATTATAAATACACCCATCACTCAATGTGACTAGGTTCTAGAGTGGAGACCGCGACTCGGCAAACGGCCAGATGGGACTTGCGAAGGACTGCAAGCAGATACTGGATGCGGCAAGCTCAAGACAGGGCGCTATGGCGCTCATTTGGGGAGGCCTATGTGCAGTAGTGGACTACTATAGGCTGAGGACTCACCCATGCTCCGCTCCCGGGTACTTCCCGTCTCGGTGTCGTTACAGCTCCAGTCTGCCACGTTGCTGGTGTCGTTGTAGAGCTGGACACCCGACCAGCCCAGCTTGACCCCGCTGTCTTCAGACTGCTGGACGGATTCCTGCGAGTCGTGGGTTCTAGTTGTTTCGGACTCGGATTCGCTGATGTGGTTGGGGTCTTTGTCTGAATGTAATGAAACTGGGTAAATAATCCTACTAATATTATAAACGCGAAAGTTTGTAAGTAGCCCTATGGTGTTTCCTTTGCTTTTGGCGACTTAGGTCTATCAGAAATAATGACTATGTGTGTATAAAAATGTCGAATTTATAAAATTATATTGTCGAAGGCTATTTATGCCGAGATATACAAATGACGATATTTACTTGCCAAAAGTTAGTGTGTTATAGAGTAAAAATGTAATTTAACCTTTAAAGTTATAGTACGAGTATTTAACGACATGAAGTGCAACATGTGTAGGTACCTACTACGGTGGAAATAAATAATCTGAAACGCGCCCTCCATTCCTAAGACGCTTGACTTTTTGCGCAGACTCTATCAATAAAATAAATAAAGTCTTAAGGGGATCCCGTGAATAACTAAGACTGTCAGATTGCATGTCAATTTTACCAAAAGTGGTCGACAGACGGCGCTTATTTTTTACATAGACTTGTGCAAATTTTGTCTGTTATAGAATAGGCAAACTTTAGTTCTTTTGGTTGATGTAAGGTACCTACTAAAGTCATGAAAAAGGTATTTATTCTATGTTACAAAATTACAAACAAATTTAAGTTACAATCATTATTAGTTTCTAATGAAGTCTCCGGAAGAAGTCACTCCGGAGTCCCCTTAAATCTTTGAACACAGATCCCTAGATCTTTGCCCACTGCGCTCGCCCACAACCCACCACCCACCATGTCTCTCCGTGGCATTCTCCCTCTCCTCTCTATGGCCCCTGCGTTCCGTATGGCGCTCCTTGTGTCGCTGCAGCGCTAGGCCTCCGCCGGTCATCTCCACGTCGTAGGAGGACCCGTTCTGGCCTGGAGACGCGCCTAGGGGCACGTTAAGACCGCCTAGTTGGAAATCTGCACAGGACAATGTTGAAAAGTAGGTTGGTCACATCGCACTATCAAAATGGATATGAAAACTTGTAGAAGCAAATTAACTGCGGCACCAATAGCTTGCTAAGGGTTCTGGTGGACAGACATTACAGTAGCCGTATGCGAAATAAATACATACAATAAAGGAATTTAATTGTTTTTCTTAAATCCTATCAAAACATAAATGTGAAATAAGAGCCAAGTTCAATATTACGATGTATTGTATGCCTGGTTGTTGGCTTCTACGACAAAAGAAGTCTAAAGGAGGCCAAGTTCAATGGTCAGTCCTGAAATATATATACAACATACAAATATTTTATAACACCTTCAAATATATTGTTTTTCTCTTATAACTAAACAAATGTATATACTTATGTAAATACCCTACCTACATTACAAAAGTAAGTAGGTACCTTGGTAGTAGGTACTTTTGAAATGTAGGTAAGGCGTTTAATGTATTTATAATAAGCATGAGAATTTGCTCTAAGAATTAGCAAGCTGAAGTGGCAGAGGGCCGGCCATATCTCACGAAGAACCGACAACCGCTGGGGTAAACGTGTTGTTGAGTGGAGACCGCGATTCTGCAAACGTAGTGTAGGACACCCTCCGGCCATGTGGGATGACGACCTGCGAAGGACTGCAGGCAGATGCTGCATGCGTCAAGTTGAAGACAGGACGCTATGGCGCTCATTAGGGGAGGCCTATGTCCAGCAGTGGACTGCTATAGGCTGATGATGATGTGACGACGATGAGAATGTAAGAGTGCACCTGTGTTTCTGCTCTCACTTGTGCACTATAATAATGTACAACTCGGTCACAATATCTGTGCACCTTGAGCCATACAAAATGTTTGGCTCAAGGTGCACAGATATTGTGACCGAGTTGTAAGTAGGTACCTACTGCGTACATGACTAGTCTATAGTCTCCCTTGTAACTAGGTATCATAAATGATTGAAGGTAGGGTAGGTCGAGGTACTCACTTGGCGCGCATTTTACTGCAAGTGCCTGAAAACAAATGCAATCGTTTTAGGTTCTCTGGGAGAGACTTGCTTGGTGTCGAGTTGCAGACAAGATATTCGTTGAAGGATCTCAAATCGACAAGTCATTTAAATTTTATATCGTAAGCTGTTCCCCGCGGTTTCACCCGCTTTAAATTCGAATTTCACATTTCTACGGGGGATAAAGATAATAATTATAATAGGTATAGCCTATGTCACCCGGGGATAGTGAAGCTTCCCAACAGTGAAATAATTTTTCAAATCGGTCGTGTAGTTTTGGAGCCTATTCATTACAAACAAAGAAAATATCAAAACTTTCCTTTTTATAATATTAGAATAGATAGATAGAATAAACTGCTTGATAAATGTTTCTATAGTATAAATGAATATATTAATCTTAAATAGAAAAATTTATTATGTTTTGCCAATGATTGTAAATCTTAAAGTTTACTGTTTATTTTAGAATGTACCTTAAATTTATTTTACTTGATTATTTTAATTGTTGACTACCTTAAATCACAGTGATAATATTAAATTGTAATATAATATTAATATTTGCACCCTGCTTGCGGGTTGAATACATGTGACACTACTCTAGTTATAAGACCTGACTTGTACCTATAATAATGTGTTCAGCAAATAAATTATTTTATTGATTGATAAATATACTTTATTGCACAAAAGTTGTACATAGGCGAGCATAATGCTAGATAGCATTCTCTACCTGCTAACCTTTGGGTAGTGTGGACAACATTTTAGTAGGTAGTGCTAGATTACAGAACTTACAAACAAAATAAAATATACTACCTACTCATAATGATACTAAGCTACTTAGTATAATATTAGTATGGAAGTATAGATTATAGTAAGTATAGATAAAAAGACGCTGCAACAGAGTGAACTCGAGTCTAATTATGGGCGGTTAGTCTACATCTACATTGAGTTTGGCTGGTGTCTAAGTAAAGTACCTACTTAAGGGACAGATAGGTAGGTAGGTACTTGTTAATTAGTCTATGCTTGTAGCTATTATCTTACCGAACATAAAACTAGAAGCACCCGCATTACTCGTGCGAAATATAACAGCTAACTATTGTCTCGAAAATTCGGACCGTTTAGGTAAATGTGAATTTATAATTAATAATTTGTCAAATAAATGAAAGCCAGTTGAATAAATACGTACGTTACAAGGACATAGCTAGGTATTGAATTCGCAAAAAATACAATGGCTCATTTAAATTTAAATATCAAATGAAAACGAGGATAGTTCTATTACATATGTACATGCGAGAACTAATAATGAATTAATTACTGAAGTAAGTGGGTTATGTAACTTAACTATGTACCTACCTACCTTATTTGTAATGGTGGAAAACCATGTTTTCAATAATGAAAAATTAATTTAACTAAAACAAATGCCTAGGTCGTTTTCGATTCACGATATTTAAAAAACTTAGATGGCGTGTGGACTCCTACGCCATCTGTTGAGTAAAAATGGATTTATCATATTTGAAAAAGTACTCGATACTACATTGACTGTCATGTGTTCTCTGGTCATGTGGGTAGGTAGCTGTAGCTATACTTCCCTATACATTACTCTTTGGTAGTTTAGTAACATAGTAACCTTCAATCAACAATTGATGATCGAAGGAAGTACCTAACCAAAATAAATTCTATAGATAAACCTCCCTTAGTACCTACGTGTTTATTTTTGTACGTATATCTAGAATTGGAATGCATTTTTTCGATAACAAAATACTATTGAACTTTAACTGAGTTTCCTCAAAAAAATAACCCCGTAGCGTAGATGGATTTTTCTACACCCCGTACATAGTACTATATGGTACTATGTACTATAATTGGGGGAAAACGTGTCCGTATTAGGTATACCGCTTTCTTTGCCACTTATTTTGACAAAACATTCGATTTCGTTCGTCCGAAAACAAAATCCATAAGTACATATCTGAGAGAGCCATATTTATAAGAAGTTGAAAATTTTGCAAAATCAATATTAAATTCGTTTAGTTGGGTTGGGTTTAGTTAGAATAATTTATTCGGGTATCGATCGGACTTATTTATTATCTCTTGGATTCGGACCACAACAAAATAAATCTCTGTTATAGCGATGAGTTCCTCAAAACAAGCCACTCCTACCGCTGAAAGATCATCGTGCACATTCTGTAATATCATCAACAAAGTGGATGAGGCAGATATAATTCACGACGATGATGATATGATCATAATTCGGGATATAAAGCCAGCCAGTCGTTACCACACTCTAACCATCCCTAAGAGGCATATAGAGGACGTTACAGCATTAGTTCCTGAAGATAAAGCACTTTGTAAGTTTATAATCTCTATATAGGTAGTATCAGGGGTGCAGATGTAGAATCATAACTGGGTGGTAGGTACGTCCATCGAGATTTATTTTACAGGAAGTAAAAATACAATAAATTGTAAAAAACTGTCAGACATAACCAGTTTTGATCCTATTGTATTGTATTGTATAAACTAAAACTTTAAGGGTGTCAAGAACTGCTGATCCATCTTAAGCAATTCTTACTACTTAGCTATAGAATCCCTGAGGTGCCAAGGGCGGATCCAGGGGGTGGGTCATGGGGGTCATGACCCCCCCCTGGGCTGGGTCCACCGTGGACCACTATTTAAAATTGTTAAACATAGGTAATGGTTTTAAGTAAGGATATACCCCCCCAAAATCTTAGTTTAGGTATAAAAAATCACTGGAAAATGCCCGAAACCTTAAATAAATTTTAATTTTAGACTCTATTCTACCTAACATGTAACTTAACAATATGGTTAACCGCGTATACACTGCCGTAAACAAAATCGTGGCTCGCTCCGCTCGCCGATATTACTCGTGTTTTGGGCGTTTTGTTATGTTGCGTATCAGTTCTGCAAAAGCAACGGCACCTATTTTGCTACAGTCCTTTCTTATCAACTCTATTACGACAACATATAGCGCAAAATCTGATTTTTTTATTTCCTTTGATGGCACATAAAAATCTAAGGAGACAACAAATTTTTCGCGATTAGTTCCACAAACCAACAACAATTATTCCTTCTGGCTATAGAAAAAAGCGAAAAACTTTAAAAAATAACACAAAATTCTAACGAAAACCACAAAAAATTTGAGGCTCGCTCCGCTCGCCGACAATTTCTTCTGTTTCTTGAGTAGTCAAGTGCTCACATTAAGATTTGCTCGCCCGCCGCGCCGCTTAATCTACCCATTATCTATCAATACCAAGTCCTTACATCCTATATTTTCAGGGTTCGCTTTGTTCGCTGTTCTTACTTTTGTCATAGCCATAGGTAGTATCGTAATTTGGCTTACTTCACCTCCCCCCCCCCAAAGACTTGGGCTGGGACCACGCCTGCCTGGACCTAACTTCAATCGGAACGGAACGACTAACTTACTTCATTTCATTCAACTGCTAATCTCGTATTAGATAACATAGTATTATGTTAAAAAAACTTTAAAATTCCAATATAATTGTAATGTACTTTACCATAGATTAGTAGAGAAAGGGTTTCCAAAGTAATGGAATTTAGTTGCCGTTTCTACCCGTTTTTGCCAGACTATACATACATTAATAAAATACCTACTTTTTACTTTTATGTATGATTATAAAAATTTAATTATAACTTCTTGTGACTTGACCACGACTATGTGACCCCCCCCTGGCACCAAAGCTGGATCCGCCCTTGTGAGGTGCTCTATATGTTTTACTCAGTTGTCATGTAAGCGAAGCTACTTCTAGCTGGTGTGCCTGACACAGGCTAGTTTTAATAAAAATAAAGCATTTAATATGTAACATGGACATATTAAATGCTTTATTTTTATTAAATGCAAACACACCTATTGGGGTTCAAGACTAATAACTACAAAAGGACGAGAACTGAAAAAAAGTATTGACAACAAACATCTCATAGCACTGGGAACAAACAAGCCAACATACTGGCCAACTGACGTAAACAAAACACCTGACCTCGTAGACTTCTTTGTTGTAAAAGGCCTGTCGCACACCTACTTTGACGTAGAATCCTCGCTTGATTCTGTCTCAGACCATACACCAATCATAGCAACTTTTAGCGCCACACCAATATATAAAGCACCACTATCAACCCTATACAATTACAAAACAGACTGGGAATCATTCACAAGGTATATGGAAAGCGAGGTAGACCTAAAAGTAAAACTCAAAACAGAACAGGAAATAGACGAAGCAACGTTTTACATAACGAACTTAATACAGAACGCTGCGTGGCGTACTACACCGACTCTCAGCAACACTGATCGAAGAAATAACATCCCGCTAAAAATACGGCACAAGTTGGCGGAAAAGCGGAAGCTACGACGGCAATGGCAAACAAGTAGAGCACAGGCAGATAGGTTTAAGTACAATAAAGCCTCCAGAGAGCTAAAAGAACTTATTAAAGAAAACCAGAACGAAACCTTCCAACAAAAGCTGCAAACACTATCTGCTCATAAGAAAGATAACTATTCCCTATGGAAAATAACCAAAGACTTTAAACGACCTCAAAACCACATTCCACCAATAAGAAAAGACGCTGATAAACCGTGGGCCAAAAGCGAAAAAGAGAAAGCAGAGTTGTTTGCCGAGCACCTAAGTGAAGTATTCACTCCAAATGTATCAAACATGACAGAAGTTGAAGACCAAATTGATCACACATTATTGAGTGATCAGCAACTATCGTTACCTTTGACACTAGTTACTCCCAGAGAATTAAAGAAAATGATATACAATCTGGAAAACAAAAAGGCACCAGGCTTCGACCTGATAACGGGAGAAATTCTGAAACAACTACCCAAAAAACCTATTGTATTTCTAACAATGTTGTTCAACGCCATATTGCGAATACATCACTATCCAATGTTATGGAAGATCTCGACAATATGCATGATGCCCAAACCCGGAAAACCACCAACTGAACCCGGCTCATACAGACCCATAAGTTTGCTCCCAGTCCTGTCTAAACTGTTCGAGAAAGTTCTACTGACCCGGCTAAAGCCATTTTTGGATGAGAACAAGATCATCCCAGATCACCAATTTGGGTTCCGGGAGAAACATGCTACAGTAGAGCAAGTGCATAGAGTTGTTCACAAAATTAGACAATCCCTGGAGAGAAAAGAGTATTGCTCTGCTGTATTCATTGACATCCAACAAGCATTTGACAAAGTCTGGCATAAAGGACTTCTATATAAGCTAAAAACCCTGCTACCAAACTCATTTTATATGACTCTGAAATCATACCTGGAACAACGAAAGTTCCAAGTGAAATATGAAGAAGAATTTTCAAGGCTTTATCCAATTAAAGCGTCGGTACCACAAGGATCAGTGCTAGGTCCTGTTCTCTACTCCATTTATACGGCTGACCTGCCTGAGACACCAGATGTAGTGACAGCGACCTATGCAGACGATACTGCATGTCTTGCAAGCGATACCGACCCCGAACAGGCTTCCGCTAAATTGCAGGTACAGTTGAATAAGATCGGCGAATGGCTTCAAAAATGGAGAATCAGGCCTAGCGTAACAAAGTCCACGCAGGTCACTTTCACATTGAGAAAAGGCAGTTGTGCCCCCGTTCATATGGATCGAGGAACCCTGCCAACCAGCAATACGGTAAAATACTTAGGCCTGCACCTAGATAGACGGCTGACATGGGCAAACCACATTAAAGCCAAAAGAACAGAAGCAAACATGCAATTCAGGAACTTTTCATGGTTGTTGGGCCGTACATCACAACTATCTCTCAGTAACAAAT
This sequence comes from Eupithecia dodoneata, assembly GCA_947044415.1. Taxonomy (NCBI): domain Eukaryota; kingdom Metazoa; phylum Arthropoda; class Insecta; order Lepidoptera; family Geometridae; genus Eupithecia; species Eupithecia dodoneata. The sequence continues at coordinate 5,718,547 of OX345684.1, forward strand.
TACTTGTATACAAGGCAATAATTAAACCCATCTGGACCTATGGAATAGAACTCTGGGGATCCGCCAGCAACTCTAATCTGGAGATACTACAGCGGTTTCAAAACATCACATTAAGAACCATCTCCAGCGCACATTGGTTTGTGAGAAACACAGAGATACACGAATACTTGGAAATGCCAACCATAAAAGAAGAAGTCAACAAATACAGCAAAAAATACAAGGAAAGACTGCACAATCATAGCAACACACTAGCAAGACACCTGCTACAGAACCAAGACAATATAAAACGCCTTAAGAGATGGAATATTCTTGAGCTTGACCGAAGGAACTAGTATTCAAGTCTAGAGATGGTGCCTTTCATTGGAAATGGCACCTGAGTATCCCACCCGAGACCGCGTCTAATTATGGCTGAACAGCCGATTGTAGACAAAAATGGATGAAAAAAAAAAAAAAAAAAAAAAATTTTTATTAAATATTTCAAAAAAATATTTCTTGCTTTCTTATCAAATCATTCAGTGATACATACACGGTAAACTTAAAACTTTAAAGCGTAGTATTTTGATATGTCTCAATTAAGTTCTCAATTGTTTTTAAATTTGTTTGTATTATTTATTTATTGTTAATAGACGAGCAGCCTGTGGCTGATGTGTCGATATCACACAGTGTTGAATTTATTAATTGCATTACTATTTTTATTTGTTATTTTGGTCTCATAAGCAGTTGTCAAGTTTATTCTTGAAGGAGTTTTTTGATGTAATTTGACTGTAAATTTCATTGTTTATCAACCAGTTGCCTAACCATCGAACTCCTCTCAATTGGTAATTCCAGTAACCAAAATGCTGCTCGTGACCAAGAATGTCCTCCAATGGAATAGCCTGACTGTAGCGGATGCCCGCTACGGCTACCACTGGCCTCCGTTCCGCAGTGTGAGGCACCTCCACCTGCATTGCATCGCTCCAGAGTCGGAGATGGGGTACCTCTCGCGGATGGTATTCTGGAAGGATAGCTACTGGTTTGTTTCGGTGAGACCTACATAGTAATTATATATTCAAAAAATATCAAATTATCTAAAAGATATAAAAACTTGGAATGAGTTTTGCTCCAACTCAAAATCAACCAACTTATAGATAAGCAAATCAAATGTACTAGACACATAAGTTATGAACATACTAGTGGTTTCTTCTCACTTCTTCCACTGGTGGACAAAAAATTTTAGTGAACTTTAAAATAATGTTAATGGATAATAATGAATAGTATAAAATATGACCTGTCTAAGTGCTTATTTGTAAGCTTAAAGAAATAAAAAACTTTTTATTTTCATTTCACCTGTATCAATCACACTACAAATACAAATCTGATACATAGTATAAAATATATTTATCTACATAGTATAAAACAAAGTAGCTTTCTGCTGTCTGTATGTCCCTATGTAAGCCTACATCTTTAAAACTATGCTAAGGATTTTAATGCGGTTTTTGTAAATAGATAGAGTGATTCAAGAGGAAGGTTCATAAACTATTTGACAGATAGATTTCCACGAAGACGCGGGTGCGCCCCGCGTCTACTACATAATATATAAAAAAACAAATGATTTTTGTTTGGGCACTGTACTGAATGTACTGATATTGTAAAATAGGATAAAGTTTTGTAAGTTTAGATGCTGGCTTGAAGAGAAGCGTAGCATCTGTAAGCAGGAAATCAAACTTGCAACCTTTTAGTGTCCACTTGCTCACTGCGCCACAGAGGTCATCCTGGGACCTGCTAGATATAATAAATAATATAATATACTGATATTAAAATTGTTGTTCTTTTTTTTCCAGCCGGAGTATGTGCAGTCTTTGCTGTGATATGCCTGATGTTTGAAGCACAAGGACTGGATACATGATTACCGACGATACTTTGCAGATGGATAGTGTTTTCTCTAGTTGCGTTTTCCAAAAATAGTATTTACCTTAAATAAGGGGCTTCAATTTGTGTAATATGATTAGTTCCATATTGCTTAATAGATGGCGATTGGCAATATGTCAAAACGAACGGGAAAGATTAGGTAGAGCGGGAACTAAACAACATTACAACAACAGCAACATTTAGTTCCGCGAAGAAAGCAGCGCCGCGTCTATCGGAATTCAGTGGTGTCGCGGACTCTAAGTACCTATGAAGCATGAACGAACAAAATGAATTCTCCTTATATCAAAGAAGGTTTGAGTTTCAAGGAGTTTATTATAGATTTACTCAAAACGTAAAGTGATCTGCATATTTCTTTACTGCCAGTAGTCATTTTATGCCATCTACTGAGCCACTTTGGAACTAATAATCACAGATTATATAATAATAGTTTAATTTCAAATCAAAATCCACTCATAACATCTCAATAGAGGGCGCTGTAGCCTGGCGGCGGCGCTCCATCGTCTATGCCGGGTTCTGACATTTTTAGGCATATTAAATAAATAATCCACACAGGATAATGCTAAGTAGATCTTGTGTTATGGGTTCTAGGTGGATGTTAGACATTATACTTTATATTTTTATTATATATAGAAAACGCCCAGAACACCCGTAGCATATATCTGCAGATCATACAAACATTTGTCCCCAGGCAAGAATCCAACCAGCTACCTCCAGCGTCGCAGGCGGGTGTTAGAGGCATCGGTAGCACAATCTTTGTCTATTCTAGCAAAAAAGAATTATCTAATAACTATCGGACCTTCACGGCTTCGCACGGTTTCAGTACGGATCCCTAACTTTAAAAAAAATATAATATACCCTTTGTTCACCGGGGATAGTGTAGCTTCCCAACGGTGAAAGAATTTTTCAAATCGGTCCAGTAGTTTCGGAGCCTATATTCATTCCAAACAAACAAAAAATCAAATCTTTCCTCTTTATAATATCAGTATAGACTAACTATAATATAGATGGATAGATGCATTTATTGTTACAATTTACCATTGATAGCGTCTTACAACCTAATACATATTATGTAGGTTTATTTAGCCACTAGTTAGCAACAAATAGGTTGAATATAATTAACTATTTAGGTGGAAAGTTGAATTTAATCTAAGTAGATACAATCTATGTAGGTTGTTTCTAATTAGTTATTTTATGATTAAGTATCTATTGTATTTATCGATTTTACTTGAATAAAGTTTTTTCTCTCTAAACTGTTTTCTATCTAATTCATGGCTGTGCTCGCTGTTCATGGTTCACCATGCATTTGTGCATTTTTACTCGAAACTAGGTAAAACACTAGAAAAATTAAGCTTATGTCATACGAAAATATGAAATAAGTTAAAATTTCAAATAATAGAGTTTAAAGAGCCATCACAATCGTTCCAAGTGGGAAAAGGATAGGTTTATAGTTTTTATCCCACCAAAAACATACATGTAAAAAAGGAGAGCCAAGTTCAATACAAAAATTATGCTTGGTTGTGGGCTTCGCCGCAAAAAAGAATGATGATCTAAATGAGTGCCAAGTTCTATGCAAAATCGAAATATGTATTTATAGGAACAAAACATTGGACACCTATAACAATTGCTGTTATTTAAAAATGTGAGATCTTAAAGTAGGTTAGATTTGACTTGGCCAGTTTTTATCAGAATTAAAATGTTGAATAACTTTATAAAAAGACTGATGTAATGAAAACTGGATTTTGACCTTCATATCTTTATAACCGTTTGAGCTAGCTTCATGAAATTTGGGCTTCTACATGTCCATGGATATAATTAAACACACGTAGTTTTATGTGTTTACGTTAAAGAAGTTTTGAGTTATAGAAGGGTCAAAAGTGGCACCAAGTGGTTCGTGTAATATTACACTCGGCGCTGGCTAGCCAGTTCCTTTGCTTGAACTTGTCTTGACACGCTGCCGCGTGTTTAGATCTACGCAACAGTGATGATGCGGTAGAAAATAAAACATTAATAAAACCACGAAGAGTTTACCAGAGATTACATTATTTTATTGACGGATTATTGAAAAAAATTATTAGCAGAATACGCTCCCAAAGAAAAGGTGTTTTAGTTAGGGTTTTTTTAGCAAAAAAAGTTTTGTTCGATGGTGATTGGCGGACCAGAGCCATGTTACAAGAAGTTGAATTTGACTCGCGCTTTTGCTTGCAATAACAATAACAAACAGCCGGCCGTGGGTGGGCCGCATGCGTTTTTCAGTTTTCATTTAAAATTCAGTTTATTACATACGATTTTCCTAGCCTAATTCTCTAAAAATGTCAGATTCAGAGCTAGATCCGTCAGAACTAGGCACGAAAACATATTGGGAGGACGCCTACGTAAAGGAAATAGATAATTTTGAGGAGCACGGAGACACGGGCGACGTGTGGTTTGGCGAAGACAGCGCTGATCGCGTGGTGGAGTGGATCTGCCAGTGTGGGGTAGACAAGAACGCGCCGGTGATAGACCTGGGTGAGTTTCACTCGCTGGCTTCTCAAAGAGAATACAAATGGAATACAATAACTTGTCGCTTCTGTCCGCGCGCTATATATTATAGCACCGTTGGGCCGGGACTCCAGGCCCCGCAGTTCCGCACCGACAGTGTAGGAAATTCAATGTTGTGCTTAGCTTTAAATAAATATTGACATGTATCTAAAATCGCACTATATTTAGATTTATATACCTAAGAAAATCAAATGTATTAGACACTAGCGGACCTTCCCGGCTTCGCACGGTTTTAGTACGGATCCCTAACTTTTGGATAATAAAATATAGCCTATGTTCACCGGTGATAGTGTAGCTTCCCAACGGTGAAAGAGTTTTTCAAATCGGTCCAGTAGTTTCGGAGCCTATTCATTACAAACAAACAGAAAATCAAACATATCCTCTTTATAATATTAGGTATAGGTAAGTTATATGAACATACTAGTGGTTTCTTTTTTATTTCTTCCACTAGTGGACAAAAAATTGGGGGGGGGTCATTGTAAATTCTATATCCAACTTAACTAGAAACCACCCAATTCAATTGTGTTTTCTCAAGCTATTGCTAATGTGCAGTTACTAACCTGTTTTGTTATTTTTTAAGTTGTGCATCTTACTTATTAACTGTTAATATTTCTGGTAATGAAAATGGTTGAACAAATTTTTACCCTAAAACCTTTCTAAAACCATTTTTCATGCAATAAATTGATTATGATGCTCGCTGGTTCTTATGTTATTATTACTGACCCACACAAACCCTTTATTTACGCTATTATTATGTCCTATTTCAGGTTTGGTTTTTGTTCAGTTTAATTATAGATTTCGTACATACACTGACACTTATTGCACTATCTCTACTTTCTAGGGTGTGGTAATGGGTACACGCTGAGGGAGCTGGCGCGCGCAGGGTTCACTGACCTGCTGGGGGTGGACTACTGCTCAGAGGCCATCACGCTGGCCGAGCGGGTCGCGAAGGACCAAGGACTCCAGCATATCAAATACCAGGTAAATTTACATTGTACCTACTTAAATGTAGATCCACTGCTGGACATAGGTCTCCCCCAATGAGCGCCATAGCGCCACGCCTTCAGCTTGACGCATCCCACATCTACCTGCAGTCTTTCACAGGTCGTCATCCCACCTGGCCAGAGGGCGTCCTACACTACGTTTACCGTTTACCGACTTAATACTTTCATTTTTGAAAGGATGCAGATGCTGTTGACTGCTTATGGCTGACTATGGCAGTATGTTTAAAAAATAAAATAATATGTTGGACAATCCACGCAGCATCATCTACCGCCAAGCTAATCAGAGCTTGTGTTATGGGTACTGGATGAATGATATATTTAATACGCTGGCACGCACCCGTGCGAAGCCGGTGCGGGTCGCTAGTGTATAATAAATAATATCTATCTACGTAATACATTGTATTAAGTGTATCAGTCATCTAGTACCCATAACACAAGCACTGCTTAGCTCGGGGGTAGATGATACTACTGTATGGTTTGTCCAACATTATTTATAATTGTATTTGTCTCAGGTGTTCGACATAACGGCAGCGTCGGCGGCGTCGGCGACGTTCGGCAAGTTCGCAGTAGTGCACGACAAGGGAACGTACGACGCGATCAGCCTGAACCCAACGGATGCGCGCGCGCATCGCGAGAGGTACATCGAGCAGGCAGCGGACATGTTAGATACTAATGGTGAGTGTTGACAACGCTCGTCTAGATATAATATGGTAAGTTATGGTAAGTGTACTCCTGTTTCCGCACTTAGACTCCGATTGGTCCTTTGTGCGTGGTCGTCTAGATATAAGTAGATAGACAGAAGAAAAATGTGATTGTATTACATATAAGTATATATAAGAGAATAAGGTACATATAAGTTAGGTCACAGCCACTAGGTGAAAACATAAAGTTAGTATTGAAATCAAAGTTGTTAGTATGCCGGCATCTGAAGAATCAACTAGAAAATAGCTACCAATATAAATAGCTTAATTATGTATATTACGTAGCTTCCCAGCCCAGTAGTACAGTTGTTACCTCTCGAGGCCACGACAGTGAGTTTCATTTTACTGCAATAAATAAGTTCCCGTGGCCGTTGCGGTGTAAGAATCGACCCCCTCCGTGCGAATTGTCATTATCTATTTATTCGACATTTGGAAAATGTTTCAATGGTCGAAAGTTAGGTGTTAATGCACAATCCAGTAAAGTGGCGATATAAGAACTGCTACTTATTTGTATTAAAATATTATTTGGAATCTATAATACTTTAGTGTGAAAATATTCATCACAAATCTATACTAGTATTATAAATTCGAAAATTACTCTGTGTGTATGTTATCTTTTCGCGCCTAAGCGGCGGCTGAAAGAATCATAATGAAATTTGTCAGGGAGGTAGGCGGTATCCCGGAGACGGACATAGGGTACTTTATACCGGTAAAGTGCGTGTGAAGCCGCGCGCAGAAGTTAGTAATGTATAAGTATTTGACTTACCTAAGTTTCAACTTCTTGCTAGATCTGCGTCTGTATTGACGCAATTCTTCATTATAGCACTAATGTAATTACGTCATAAAATACCCAGCGTTATTAAAGCGTAACGTCTTCTACTGCAGGGTACTTCATCATCACGTCGTGCAACTGGACGGAGGAGGAGCTGGCGCAGCAGTTCTCCAGCCGGCTGCGGCTGCGGCGCGCGCTGCCGACACCGCAGTTCCGGTTCGGGGGGAAGGTCGGCAGTGTCGTGTCTTCCGTGGTGTTCGTTGGGAAATAGCGCTTGTACTCGAGATCAATTAATGATATTCATATTTGTTGAACTTACTGTTACAAATACTTTATTGCACATCAAACACAGAAAAAAACCGTAAAGAACAAACAAACAAAGATACAGATCCACAATGGGCGGCCTTATCGCTAAGAGCGATTTCTTCCAGGCAACCTTTGGATGGACACGTAGCTATAGTATAGGTATAGACGGTGGCGTATTGTAGACTAATGTTGTATATAAAAAATATGTTGTATGTAAGAAATAATAAAATAACAACAAAGTTGTGATGTTACATTACATTTATTAAATAACTGACTTACTAAACAAAATAGTGCGTTTCAAAAAACTACCCTCGTTTAAAAAATACACGCTTAAAACATTATGTCCAACATTATTTATGTAGGTTACGTATTTACTTTATCTTTGTGGATGAATAATAAATAATCAATTACTAAAGTGACAGCGGCTTACTAAGGCGTCATGACTACATTAAAAGTAAGTGTTAATTATGTCATAACGCCTTTGTAAGCCAGAAAGGCGTCATGACATCATTAGCTAAAGTGACAAAAGCGTCACGACTACATTAACTAAAGTGACAGCAGTTTACAAAGGCCTCCTCGCCTCATTAACTGAAGTGACAGCAGTTTACAAAGGCCTCCTCGCCTCATTAACTAAAGGTTACACTGTTACCATTATAACAGGTTATTCGGTAACGATAATAACATTTTATAGCAGGTAAGTTACAATAATGTACTTTGTAGCTATATACGAAAATGTATAGACAGAGACACAGAATAGGTACTTGCTCAAGTTTACGAATTATATTTTTTTTACAAAGTAACCACTAGTTTCACTGTTTTCAATCATTATCAGATAGGTACCCTACCTACTTAAATGCGTTTTTGCTCGCAATATAAAATAAAAGAGAAAAAATAATCTCGTAAGCACTTATAATATAACACTAGCCAAACTAGATGCGGAATGTTAGTAAACAAACCACGACACAAAAAACAAAAATTTGATTTCCAGATAATATTATTAAAGGATGGATCTCAAATCGACAAGTAATGTAGACGCGGCAACAGAGATAAATTTTATCTGGCTTAGTATGGGCTGTTTGTTTGCAATTATTCCACATCGAGTTTAGCTGGTGTATAGGTACATTGTGCTTTTTCCTACTACGTAAATTTTACTATAAGTGGAACTTAAGTTAGGTATAGATAGGTAATTAAAATTTCTGTGCAGACATTTGTAAGCATTTCTCACATTCCCACTCTTCAAGAGAGCTCAAAATCTTTGTCGATTCTTGTACCTTCTCGAATTACAGGAGGTATCGAAAAATGTATGACACTATAAAAAAAAGTAAATCGAAGATAAATTTATCAAATTAGTCTTTAAAAGCATGTTGATTAACAACTATGTTACTTTAGTTCCTTCGCTTCGCCCTCATTTGTATATACAGAAGCTACATAATCAAAACACAGATAATGCATAAGTTGTTATCAAACTGATAAGTCTTTGAAATAAATTTGATAAGGAATATTAATAGATAAGGTTTGTAAAATCACACAATTAAAAGTATTATAAATAGATTAATTAACAATTGATCGAACTAATAATTTTTACTAATTTCCCTATGTATACGTATTTTGATGTAGAGAATACGTAAAAAGGATTTTGTAAAAATGATAATTATAAATAATAAGGTACTAATGAAATTATCTACACATGTCTTTTGTTGTTTTATTGTAATACATACTTTTTTACTTTACTTCAATAGACTTTTAAACCTCCACAAAAGCCCCCCACCCCCTCCCCACCACCCATTCCAATGTTACCCTAAATAAACAATTTTAAATGCCAACAATAAATAAAAAAACATAAAACTTAATCTACAAGAAACCTTCAATTGTTTTAAGGAATGTAACACTCGTCTTTTGGAAACACACAATCAATTAACACTTGAATCAGTCACAAATTCATCATCAAAACATCAAGGTTTCAATTTAAAGTGAGCATCAAATTTGTGTAAAAAGTAAATACCTACTGACGACAGATCGTAGGTTTGACCTTCAAACACAGGCCTCCTTGGTCTAACCGAAAAGTATTTGCTCCAAACATATTTAACCTACGTCATAAACGCCTAAAGAATTTCTTTCATATTTTCTTTAGACCAAAGTATTTTTATGAAAGTTAATTTGGCGAGTTTCAAATATATTGTGATGCATGAATAAATGTTTTTACTTTTAATTGGTTTACGTCACAGCTTGCCTAGTGCTGAAATTGCCGAAAGCGGAGATTTTCTTTGCTATTACTTTAAATGCCAAATGATCCATTGAATAAAATCTGCACTCTCTCATATTAACCACCAAAAACGCACCTTTGTACATCTTCAAAACTCAATAGGCTTGGGATAAGTTGATGGTAAACAAATTCTTATCCAGCTTAACAATTTTGCGGTTTGTTCAACAATGGATCAATCAATACTAAGCAGATAAATTAAGTATAATCAACTAGGCACTAGAAACGATTTCACCACTGAAGTCTTACGTCAAGAGCGGGAACTAAACAACATTACAACAACATTTATTTCTGCGAAGAAAGCAGCGCCGCGTCTATCGGACTTCAGTGGTGGCGCGGACTCTACAGTATATTTTTTTTTAAATAAATTTAAATTAAATAAATAAATTTTTACATTTATCTTATAGAAAACACCATAATTTCAAGGTTTATACAGCAATAGGATTGCCACATTTTTAAACGATAGCAGATTGCCACTCGAGGTGTTAAATCCAATCTCCATCCATGTGCTGGTAATTACATCCTGAGATGGTTATTAGAAAACTACAAAAATATATGAACCTTGTTTAAAAAGTGGCAATACTAGCTTAATAACAGAGATAGAATATGATTAAGCCTAATTCACAGATATTATAACAATTTTAACAAGGAGATTAAAAACAGTTAACACTTGCACTGTTCAAAGGTGTTATGACTACGTTTTTACGCAATGACGCATGTATGAAAGCGACAGTAACATTGCGCTATTTACAAAGTTGACAGAGAGTAGACTTTACACCAATACTCTTTAAAGAAAAGTTATCACTGTAACAGCGAAACTTTGTTTTTCACCAGTGTTGATGCACCTAACATTCATTGGGGCGAATTATCCAGCCTTGTTATTATATTCACGGAAACTTTGATACACTTTCTAAAATATTGAATTCACTGATGATTACTGCTGCAGCAGCCAGCAGGGTGATGAACCTACCAAATAATTTCGCCTATGCATTTATACAATTTTTAAAACTATTACAAAACATAATTCAGTTTCATAATCTTGGTGTCCAATTCACAGTACAAGTAATACATTATGATATTTAGAAAGAACATGAATGCCAAATACGCACCCACGATCAAGTCTATGCCCACTGTGGTTTCGGAAACCACCAGGCTCAAGGGCTACATACGCTCACACTGACCGTCCACTCCCATGTTCTTGAAGACGAGGAAACCGAGTAGAACTGCTGCTCCCGTCATGATCAGCGTCATCAGCTGAAAGATTTTGATCTTGTTCACCTGATTGTGGAGAGTCTCGTAGTTATTCTGTAAATTGTTAAGTGCATTTGTGATGTTATCAGGTTTTTCAGAGACTTTTTCAAGGATACCATTCTTGGTGGCTTCTTTTTCAGGGAAGTGGCATTTGAGTCGGTACTCATCTACCTTGCTGCTGGTGGAGTTCTGCCAAACATCAGCGAGTTCTTTCGGTGTTAGGTCTGTTTTGGGGATCTGTACAGACATGACTAGGAACCTATCCTTAGTGACAGTTCTCAGCTGGAAGCCGGCTTGGACCACGATGAGGATGATCTGGGTGGCCCCAGCGGCTAGCGTTCCTGAGCTGGGACGTACGCGGAACTTCTCCGGTGAAGTTGTTCTAATTTTGAAGGATACTGCACTCTCGTCCATGTTGGTTATGGTAAACTGACCAGACATCTCTTCATTTTCACATTTGAATATGATTGTGTCGTTTGGGATGAGTCTCAGCATCTCCCCCGGAGAGTGGGGGTTGTCCCCTTGCTCAGCAAATGTGACTTTCTTGGGGGTGGACTCTGCAGCAGCTTGGTTCTCGGGTATGAACTCAAATGTGTACTCATCCTTACCTCCCCAACATTTCAAGGCCTGTTCTGGCGACACAATGTCCTTCAATGTGTCTTTGTTTGCGAATTTCATTCTCTCTATTGCTTTAGCTGGAAGCAGAGACTTCACAACCTTGAAGGCAGCGTTCAGAACCCAAGGCATGTTGAAAATGACGATGTAGTTCAAGAAATTCGGATAGTACTGCTTGAAGAGTGTGATTAGGTACTTGATTAGTTCCATATCCATATTGCTGAGCCCAGCGCCATCCATATCGAAGAACATCGTTATTTTGTTCCCATTTTCCTCCCTTTCTAAACGATCGAACCAGTAAATCATGATTTTTTTGAGCTCGTTGTAGTCTTTTTGTCCTTTGACGTGCATTTTGGACTTCAAAACGAGGAGCAGGCACCCATCAAGGTCCCGACCTCTCGGGAAAAACATACCTTCTTTGACGTAGTCCATTCGTAGAGTGCTTTCGTTGATTTCGTTGGCGTTAATGCTTTTGCGCCACGTGAGGATATCCCATAGCATGTCGGCCGCGGCTTTCGCATCTTTTTCGCAGTGTATCAGCAGCCTTTTCAAGTATTTTTCGTCCTTAGACCGCTCAAGGTCCAAAGGGTGAAACAGCTCCGTGGGATTGGAAGTTGCCTCTTTTAGGAGACCTTCGAAAGTAGCGCGCACATCAGCAGGTGACGCCATTATACAAGGAACATGTAACTTTGATTGTGAATGCAATGAAAAACTCGCCTGCTGCGCAGGGGAGACGAGAAAGAAATAAATAAAGATTACAGTTTTCCAAAATTTCCTATTCCAATCCAACGGCAGTAGAAAGATGATTCACTTGTCGTGCCTTCGTCTTCTTGATTTGACTTGACTTCTTTGGTATGGTAGTAGCAATATGTGTCTGGTTTGGATTGTCACTTTTCAGCCAGTATTAAAGATGCTAGGGACAATTTTGTTTATATGAACCGCTAAACGAAATTCCAAATACATGTATATACATATAGATATTTCGATATAAAATGTACACTAATACATACAAAATACACTGTTTTGACCAATTTCTCATAAGGGCTAAAAATATTAGTATAACTTCTCTGGTTACGTTTTAACAAAATGTGGTCAGTTAGGTCTTAGGTAGTCAGCCATCTAAAACATTATTATAGATCGCAAAAGATTGCACAGTTCTGATTTAACACAAGTACTGTACACCCTCAATGGGGCCTTCTATTTAACACATAACGTAATGCTAGTTATCAGAGTAATACCATAATTTTAGCGCGGATAACGTATATAAAGTAACGCAAATAACCGGAATAACTCGTACGTGAAAGAACGTAACTCGTGAGTAATTGCGTTGCTCAATTTCAACTTCTTCCTAAATGGCTCTGCGTCTGGATTGACGCGGACGCGAAATGCAATTATAACGTGACACTACGCGAAGTGACATTGATAGATATAGTATAACTGACATGACGTATGTAGGTCGCAAACTTGAAAACAAAAAAAAAAGATACTTAGGCAGAGCAGACAGCCAGAAGCAGAAGCACTGCTCTTCGCGAGTACGGCTATGTTCAACACAAATATTATATACACTAATTTGCTAGTTTAGTTTATTCGATCAATTACCATCATGTGACTGAGTGCACGGCCTACAATAATGTCACTGGATGCGACCGCGAACAAAACACAACAAATAAATTAGAGGTGCTAAAATAATCAATAAAATTAGAACACCAAGAACTTGTTTTGTAAATTATTAGTGCCAGTATGAGAACGTACAAAATAACTTAGTAATTTAGAGAAAACCTGTACCTGAGTGTTATTTTATATACATTTTATTTGATACATTATTTAACGTTGGATCTGATGCGCTGCACTCGTTTTTGGTAAGTACTTACAGTCGTTATTCATTACGTATGTTTATCGATTACCTTGTTGATTAACATGAGAAGATGTTTTTGTTATGAATTATTTCGGATGCTTGCTGTCTGTTTTCCTTCACACAATTTGTAACACTCACTATTATTTTATGTCTAATACTAAGTCCAATACACATTTTACAAATATTCCTAATTCTCGTAACTCTTTTACATTCTAATTTGATAGGTTCCTGAGACACAGTGTGATATAATAAATTAGCAAATGCTCATTAAATTGACGACATATTCAACCTTGAAGTAGACACAACTCTTCAGAGAGATAATATTACAATAAGCATATTAAACAAGACAGACATCCTATTTTAAATGGTAATGATTCTGTCTAATGTGTGGCATTCATGCTTTGCCACTGCATTTTGATCTCTTTTCTTCTATACTTAAAGTCTAAACAGGTAGACTAGCTCTGGCCCTGGATCTGCACATGTTGTCTTCAACACAGAAAGTAGCTCTAAAGTCATTAAAAACGGGATATTTACCATGATTTGATTTTTGAGTTTTCCAATGTTTCGGCACAGTTTCAAATCATGGTAAGTAAGTATCCCAGATATAATAGTTTTAAATGACTTTAGTGATAATAACCATGATAGTTCAAAAGTTTTATAGAAAGTAGCTCTCCAGGTTTAGTGTTATTCCAGAGCTACAACTACATAAATGCAAAATTTCAGCCCAATCCATTCAGTAGATTTGGTGTGAGTAACCAACAGCTATCTATACAAACTTGCTTTTGCAATATTAGTGGGATAACTAAAATTAAAGAGGGAAAGTAGAATAAGTAAAATGGAAAATCCTCTAAACCTTTACATCGACAGGTAATAGGATAATTTGGCTCTATAGCTTACAGAGCAAAAACGTTTCACCAAACGCTTCTATAGAACCCGTAGGTACGCTAAAAACCTTTATACGACGTTTACTCAACCTTTTAGTGATATAAACCTAAGTTATAGGTCCAAAATGTTACTTGGATAGTAGACCACTTTTCCATTGATATTTTGTTTTGCCTTAACGTAGGTAAAGGTAGACGTTTCGATTCTTATTCTTCACAATTGGAAAATAGTTTGGGGCTAAGGGGCCTCCACTCCTTTGTTGCCCCGAGGCCTCCACACCTCTAAATCCGGCACTGGCGGCAACCTTAATGTGTATTCATTAACTCTTTAGATAACATAAGGCATAGTTAGCTGCATGTGATAAAAACGTTTCTTGATTAGGTTTTTAATTAAGAATGCCAGATTATTGGGCTGTTTCATTCACAAACGAGATAACGCAACAACTAATGCTGATAACAGAATGTTATCTGAAAAACAAGGTTTCTGAAACTGCCTTCGAGATTCTCATTTTCTCCCCTCTACTCTATCAGATGTCGACCACCAAATGCAGCACAAAAAAAAAACATTGAGAAGGGAAAAAAAAAGATATTCCCACAAAACCCAAGGACCGAGGGGTCGTCACCCCTCGAGTTGACGCTGGGGTAATGAGGCCAAGCCTCGAGGCCCCTCTCTGTGCCCCCACCAGGGCCGGAAAGAAATTTACTGAGATGTCGACCTAAGAGTATTTTATACTCTGATCTACAGAATCCAAAATTTTTTTTTATGAAAAAACAAAGGCCAGAGAGGGTATGATTACAATGACTTATTTAGGCACGACGTAGGTGATCTCTGATCCTACTAGTATATAAACGCGATAATTTGTAAGTACACATGGATGGATGGATGTTTGTTTGTTACTCTTTCACGTAAAAACTACTGAATGGATTTTAATTTTAATGAAACTTTACAATAATATAGCTTATACATCAGAATAACACATAGGCTACAATTTATCCAAAATATCTATCACCACGCGGGTGAAACCGCGGGGCGCAGCTAGTATCCAATGATCAATTTCGACTACTTTAGTTGTTTTTACAGGGGTGAAGCCCGGTGTATATCCCATCGTGTACAGTCAAAACTCCTTATTCGCGCGGTATACGTTCCGTAAACGCCAAATGCCCCGATTACAGAAACCGTAGATACGGAACGGAAATTTGTATAGGAATGTAGGGGATACGATCCAAGAACTCAAAAAATATTTTTTTTTCTACATAATGTAAGTTGGTTTTCTCGTTTTTTTACTTCTTTACTAATTACACTGGGCAACAAAATTCGAAATTTGTCGCGCCACACGGACTTCACTTATATTTTTTACTTTGATGGATGACTGTTAGTGAAAATATGTAATTAAAAAAAATCTATTGGCCAAGAATTTAATTTATTGATACAGTTTAAATATTTAAAAATAGTGAATTTCGAATATAAAAAAAAGCGAAAACGTTCTTTTATGAATGTCCAATTTAAGATTTTCTGGCATATTTAGCTTCTGGTTGGTCCCTTTTTATCGTCCAGCAGTAATCAGCCAACATCCTTGGGTTCCATTTGCCCTTATAGCGTTTTTCCATCTGTGAAATATCCTGATGGAACCTTTCTCCGTGCTCATCGCTCACAGTACCTAAATTCTCAGGAAAAAATCTAGATGCGAGTCTAAAAAATGAATCTTAAGTGACAAGTTGCAACCCAAAGCTTGATAAGCCAATAACAGCTCGCTAACAATGTAATTGTAATTGTAACTGTAATTGTCACTATTATGGTTACCTAGAAAATTTGAACCAACCGTCTTAAAAGATATCCATGCTCGTTTTTTCCAGATTATTCATATTTTCTTCAAACTCTGGATCTTTTACTAACTCCCTGATTTGAGGTCCAACGAAAACAGGTACCCTCTTTTATGTTCGCATCACTTATTCTAGGAAAATTTTTTTTAAATACCAAAATCCGTTTCCATTGCGATCCATCGTCGTAGCAAAATTTTTAATGCCGCCTAATTTAATATGTACTGGTGAAAGAAGTATTTCGGACGGCTCTACAAGGGGTAAATATTTCATTTTTTTTGTCCAGGGGTAAAAGATGCTCGCTTAGGTCATACTTTTTTATGATAATGGTATTTTTTTAAATTAATTTTTCTTGTCTTTGTTTTTTGAAAGTTAAATCACCACAAATATAACAAAATGAACCCGGATCATTAAAACACTTTCTCAGCATACTTACACAAACTCAACAATGACTTATAAAGCACTAAATTTGAATAAATACAAAAATGATTCATTTTATGTATATTTATTCGCTACCGTTTACTTGCGTTTATTGCCCTAGTACAGATTATGCTGATTAACACATCACAAAAAATCTAAGGCCAATCGAAACAAAACTACTGCAATTTATTAATGAGGGTAGGTGGCTAAAACGGTATTAGCTATCAGAGTTCGTGTGGCATGACTTGTGTTGGCCAGTGTTATTATCTGGCTTAGACAAAGGTTTAAAAAACTTAGTACTTAATTGTCTCTTGTTTTGCCACCTTTGAAAGGTCCTTCAATTCGGTTTGATATTCGGCAATGGAGGAAACAATATAATAATAATAATATTGCTGGACAATCCACACAGCATTATCTAGCCCCATGGTAAGCAGAGCTTGTGTTATGGGTACCAGATAACTGATATACATAATACAATACATTACATAGATAGATATTTTTTATTATACATAGAAAACGACCAGAACACCCGGAACAAATATCTGCAGATCGTACACACAATTGTACCGAGGCGGGAATCGAACCCGCAACCTCCTGCGTCGCAGGCGGACCTTCGCCCACCGCGCCACATCGGTCGTCAATGGAATGCGGATGGTTTCGGTTCAATCTTCGCCTTGCGATTCGATTTAGTGTACCGAACCGACTGGATCTGCAAATAGCGAAATATTTAGCCGCGAATACAGAAAACGAGTCGCAGTTCTTTTGCCCGCGAATAGCGAAATCGCAAATATATAGAACTAGCTGCGCCCCGCGGTTTCACCCGCGTGGTGATAGATATTTTGGATAATATACAATATATCTTTATAAATTGTAGCCTATGTGTTATTCTGATGTATAAGCTATATTATTGTAAAGTTTTATTACAATCAGTAGTTTTTACGTGAAAGAGTAACAAACATCCATCCATACTTACAAAATTTCGCGTTTCTAATATTAGTATAGATATAGATTTGCAAAGCAAGTACAGTCAAAGCTATGACTGTACTTGCTTTGCAAATCTTTATCAAACAGTGATCTACATTGTGTCATGTCATGGAATGCTCCTATCTACGATTACACTATATTTAACCAATCAGTTCCAAATTAGTCAGCATGAAATATTTCCCACCAATTTTATAGGTCTAGCTGCGCTCCGCGGCTTCGCTTGGAAATATATGTGTCATATAGTTTAAACCTTCCTCTAGAATCACTCTATCTATTAAAAAAAACCGCATCAACATCCATTGCGTAGTTTTATAGATCTAAGTTTAATAAAAATAAATAAATAAATAAAAAAGCCTTTATTCGCTGACCAAAGTATGATAATGATAAATAAAGTATTATTAAAGTAAGTATCTTATTGATCCTATCATCTATGACCTAACTGAATTCTTCAGCAACCAGTTTGTTGGTCAGGTTGTCCTTCGACATAGGCCTCCCCTAGCTTCTTCCAATCATCTCTGTCACGAGTCTTCTCCATCCGTTTAGTAGGTCATCTTCCCATCTCTTGATTTAACGTCCCTTTCTTCTTTTACCATTCCTAGGATACCATTCTAAGCGTACATAGGGACAAACAGACAGCGGCAAGCGACTTTGTTCTATACTATGTAGTGATTATAGTTATCGTCAATGACCCCCCAATGCCCCCGAAATGAATTCCTGACTGAATTCTTTCGGGGGGCGAATGAATTCCTAGCTAGGGCCTTGCGATTAAACATCGTAGGTATAATAGGTAGCTCATGATTTATTGATTTAACGGCCTTAATTAAACAACTTAGTTCATGTTCTGGAGGCCTACTGTTGTACACCGAACTACGAAAATTCTTACCTCGTTCCTGTCGTTCTAATCGTAGTTCGTAATTCATACGGTTAGCTTCTGAGCTGCTTTTCTACTTTTAGAAGTATATGGCACTGAAACGGTCGGTAGCACGGATTTATAATAATGTATGAATTAGTAGAGACGACCTCTGTGGTGCAGCGGGCGAAATGCGACGAAGGATGTTGCGGCTTGCGGGTTCGATTCCCGTCTCGGGACCTTTGTTTATAGTATCTGTAGATATTTGTTTCGGGAGTTCAGTCCACTGAACTCTATTAAACAAGTTATATAATGGAGCTCCGTTGTATTTATAGTAAAAAAATAAAAACATTTATTAATGTAAGTAATATCTAGTGCCCGTAGCATAAGCTTTGCTAAGGGCGTATTCACACAGCATCCATTTTACAGAATCCATTATTTTTTCCGTAAGTACCTAGTTGTAGGAGCGAGTTCACACCCGACAGTATTCCGGATCTAGTAAATAACTGTTTCCAGCGGCGAAGGATCCCTAACCAATAATACACTCCGATTTAGAATCCAAGATATTTTATGTCAAAATAGACATTTTTGAACGAAAAGTTAACAGTAACAGAAAACAACGAGGTAACAGCAAGGTTATCTGTAAAAACTAAAACGCAAATTTCAACGATGCATAATCTCACATGTGGAGTAAAAAATGTTTAAATGAATTCGAAAACTAAAGATTATATGAATAAAACGATGAATGAAAGCTTTCAAAAACAAAAATGGTTTCGAGCTTCTATGCTTAGCTTGGATGATACCAATGTCGTTCAATATTTTCCACCAATATTCCTTGGGTTTTGTAATACCTTTGTATACGAAAAATATCCAGGTTTTTGAATCGGAGTATAGTCCCTCAGCGTAAGGCTTCATAGATGATGGTGATACGTCCAGCTTTATACTATGTACTTTTCTATATCGGTATCCACGGAAGACCAGCAGCGCTATGGTATGATCTGCTCTACCGGACTAGGAGTGATCGGAGTAGGACCCCCGAACTAAAAGACTTTAGTAGTACCTTACCTACTTACCTCCACTTTAATTATAATTTTAGATTAAACCCAACGTTTTGCCTAGACCGATGAATAACAAGACTTTTTAATTAATCAGGAAAGTGGAAACATATCGCGACCTGAACGGCGAAACGAAAGCGTGAGTACCGATATTTATATCATAGGTAAATCACACAAAGTGTGTTCTAGAGACCACGACTCGGTAAACGTAGTGTAGGACGCCCTCCGACCAGGTGGACATGTATAAATAAATAAATAATGCTGGACAATTCACACAGCATTATCCAGCCCCATGGTAAGCAGAGCTTGTGTTATGGGTACTAGATAACTGATATACATAATACAATATATTACACAGATAGATATTTTTTATTATACATAGAAAACGACCAGAACACCCGGAACTTAATATCTGCAGATCGTACACACAATCCTTCGCCCACCGCGCCACATCGGTCGTCGGTGGTCGTATGGTGAACAATAAATGTACGACTAATAATCTAAATCTTAAATCTATACTAATATTATAAAGACGAAAGGGTTTTGTTTGTTTGTAATGAATAGGCTCCGAAACTACTGGACCGATTTGTAAAATTCTTTCACCGTTGGGAAGCTACACTATCCCCGGTGAACATAGGCTATATTATGCAGTGTGAGTCTGCATAAGGTGCACAAACTGAAATGAGGGAAACTTCGTCCTATTTTATCGACGGAAAACGTGTTATTTTTTTATAGCGTTTTTAAACTTTTTTTTCGCTACTCGGACCCCCATGTAAACAAAACGGTGTAACTTATAAACTAAACGATCAATTACTATGAAACAAACTCAGCAGTTATTGGAAATAACAGGAGCTCCTTACTGAATAAACATTGTGAAAAAAACAACCCTCAATTAAAAGCTATGATGTTTTTTTTAAGCAAAATCAGCCTTTTTTTCATAGATTTTTGTAATAATTTTAAAATATCTCAATAAAATCAGTACTTTTAAACATTTTTTTATGACGTTACTTTATTCTACATTGTATTATCTATCTTATGGTAAAGAAAGTGCTTATTCCTATCTCAATCACAACATTATTAGTACGGATCCCTAACTTTTATGAAAATATTTTTATAAAAGTTAGGGATCCGTACTAAAACCGTGTGAAGCCAGGAAGGTCCGCTAGTCATTGAATTCTCTAAGTGTTTGCTGTTTTTATAATGTCGCATTTACATTCAGCCGTAGTGAGCAGGGAAGTGGGCAGGACGAGTGTGTAAACGCGATACTTCTCATGCCACTGCCATTGCCGCTCGCGCTGCCCGGCGCTCCCCAAAATGGCGGTTTTTTGTGCGGAAGTCAAAGGACCGGCAGCGCGAGCGGCAGTGCGTGTTTACATTCTGCTCCGACGCTCAGTACTCGCCGAGCGCCTGGAGGAGAAAGACGTTCGTTTATACTTACTAGTAGAATTAGTATATGCATTAAACAATTAGTTAAGTAGGTAGGTTGTTAATAAGGTACTTACAAAGTTCTATTTCGATGGATAGATATCATCCACCATCGTCTACGACGAACATTATTTTTTTGTATTCGATATCTTTTTAAATATCGAACATAATTATGTATCGCGGCCGCTGTAATTATTTCGACGTCTGCCATTGCCGAAACTTGAAAGCGAAGTGAGTGGTAGGGCAGTATGTAAACACACACTGCTCTCGATCCTGCTGCAGCAGTATTTAGGGAATTATCGCCGGCAGCGCGAGGGGCAGCGGCAGGGGCTGAAAGTAAATGAGGTATATAGAAGATAAGGTATCTTCATATGTGGAATGTTTTATTGCATAATAACGTCTCATAATAACCCTATTATTACTCATACATTTATGAATGTGAATGTAGCGCTGTCTGTCTGTTACCTCTTCAAGCCAATCCGCAGGTAATAAGTATAACATACATTATCATCATCAGCCTATAGCAGTCCACTGCTGGACATAGGCCTCCCCCAATGAGCGCCATAGCGCCCTGTCTTCGTCTTGACGCATCCACCATCTACCTGCAGTCTTTCGCAGTTCGTCATCCCACCATCCCATCCCACGTTTGTAGTCTCCACTCAAGAACACATCATACAATACAAAGAATATAACCTTCATTAGTTGATGACCCACCACAATGTGTGTCAGTAATCACTAATCAAACACTACGTTTACCGAGTTGTGGTCTCCACTCAAGAACACGTTTGCCCCAGCGGCCGTCAGTTCTTCGCGAGATATGGCCGGCCCACTGTCACTTCAGCTTGCTAATTCTCATTAAAAGTATAATACAAGATCTTACCGAGTGTAGCCGCGAGGAGAAGCTAGTGTTCAAATACATATATAAAACAATCGTTATGTATTGACAGGTGTTAACAATCGCTTCTGCAGTTACATATTTTCAGTAAGAGATCACTCGCTGGGTTTTCCTTCAGATATCGGAATTTTATCTTTCAATATTTATCTTTATTACCATACTAGCGACCCGCCCCGGCTTCATCCAAGAAAATGAAAATCCGTTGCGTATGATCCGGGAGCCAGGGACAGATTTTCATGACCCAAGTCCCTCCCAAGCAAAACTACGTAATATGCATTAGGGATTAATATTATGAATACTCGTGACCGTCAGCTGCGACTCCGTGGGTGGGTTGGGCAGTGGCATGACGACATTATTCACATGGAATAAAGGTTCAAATCAGAATTCTGGAATATACTAATTTTAATTTGTGATTTGAACCTTCGCTCGGGAGGAAATAATTGACCAAGTTTGTACCTGGCTCCCGGACCAGTAGTTTGAAAGATCTAAGCATGTACAAATGGACAGACAGACAGCGGGAAGCGACTTTGTTTTATACTATGTAGTGAAGCGACTATCTGAACGAGCTTGGCTAGATTTCACATTTACGTAACATTACATAAAACTAAATCTTATCAAGAAGGCTTTCTACTCCATAGATGATTACCTCAATGATGTTATTGCTTGGCCAGGTGCCGCTCAGTTCCGCACCGACAATAGTGTGTGAGAAATCTATACTAATATTATAAAGAGGAAAGGTTTGATTTTGTTTCTTTGTTTGTAATGAATAGGCTCCGAAACTACTGGACCGATTTGAACCTTTCACCGTTGGGAAGCTACACTATCCCCGGTGAACATAGGCTATATTATATTTCAAAAAAGTTAGGGATCCGTAATAAAATCGTGCGAAGCCGGGAAGTTCTGCTAGTACACAATATGTATTTAAACCCAAAATAACTGAGACATCAAGTAATCAATTCTGTATTTTGCTGTAATACAATTATTTTACTGTAATGTATTCAGAGCGGACTGCATGAGCCTGTCTGTGGCATACAGAGTAGCTCCCAAAAGTGGTAACCTACTTTGATTTAGCTTCATCGAACGTTATTCATCATCATCAGCCGATAGCAGTCCACAGCTGGACATAGGCCTCCCCCAATGAGCGCCATAGCGCCCTGTCTTCAGCTTGCCGCATCCAGCATCTACCTGCAGTCTTTCGCAGGTCGTCATCCCACCTGGTCGGAGGGCGTCCTACACTACGTTTGTAGTCTCCACTCAAGAACACATAATACAATACAAAGAATATAACCTTCATTAGTTGATTAGTTGATGACCCGCCACAATGTGTGTCACTAATCATCTCTAATCCGATGTACACCCGCGTACAATTGTGAAGGTAATGACTTCCTGTGCGACGTGCGCAGCGCTTCCTGGGTGATCAGATCACATTATGAAGATGGGTTTCCACCTCGAAAGGGCAAAGCTGCTGACCCACCGCCACGGACGGTGGCTACGCACGTGTGGCTTTGCGTTAAATGTATGTGATATCGTTCACTGTAACACTCGACACGCTACGAATTCGAGATTAATGACGTCATTGCTACACGCGTGGCTTCGTCGTATAACGCTACGCACGCGGTACAAGCTATGCACGCGTATACCGCGTGCATAGCTTGTACCGCATGCGTTCTATGTGTTATGTTATATGCATTTAGTTATGTATAGAAAATATCCCGGGGTGGTTAGTTAGTTAATATCCAGAGGTATTATTCCGCAAAACAAAAGAAATAGCGTTAATTATTATTAAGGAGTTAATAGTCGGTTTGTAGTTCTTTTCATAACAATCATATTATAATAGGAGTGTTTAGCAGAATCTTGTTTAGGAGTCTTTGCTCGTAGCCTAACATTATCTAAGCAAACTGAAGCACCGGCTCACTGACAACAGCTTTTACAGCTAAGAGGAATTCTTAAGCTTCACCGCACTCGATTTCAGAGAAATGCGGCGCGTTCGACGCCAATAGGTGTGTGCACAGCTTTAGCATGGAAACGTGCATAAATGTAATTATCTAGCTAAGTAGATAAACTCATATTTATCTATATAGTGGTTTTCACGTTGTAGAGAAGTTTCCATACATTTAACGTCAAGGTTAACCGAAGTCATTTAAAACGGGTTATTTACCGTGATTTGATTTTTCGAGATTTCCAATATTTCGGCACAGTTGCATGCAAATATTCGAATATTGGATAACTCAAAAATCAAATCATGGTAAATATCCCGTTTTAAATGACTTCGGTTAACCTTGACGTTAAATGTATGGAAACTTCTCTACAACGTGAAAACCACTATAAAGATAAATATGAGTTTATCTACTTAGCTAGATAATTGACTTTAGTGTTAATAAGCATGACAGTTCCAAAAGTTTAAAGGTTAACCGATGTTGCTAATCGTGCGATTATCTTTCGAAGAACTCTTGCCTTTAGGATTTAGTACTTAGGTACAGCTTAAATATCATTGTAATGTTAATGCTTGCACAAACAGCTCTAGCCTTGGAGATGGAAGCGGGTCAATTGGCTACTTTAAACGACCTTCGCGGCATAGTGGAATTATACAAATAAAATAAAAAATGCTGAGCAATCCACACAGCATCATCTAGCCCCGAGCTAAGCAGAGCTTGTGTTATGGGTACTAGATGACTGATATACATAATACAATGTATTACACATTAGAACACCGGAAACAAATATCTGCAGATCGTTCAATCATTTGTCTCGAAGCGGGAAATGAACCAGCAACCTCCTGCGTCGCAGGCGGCCCTTCGCCCACCGCGCCACAGAAGCCCTCAATTGATACCAATCGATCACCAATCCCTTTGTTTAGGGTAAAGAAAGCAAAGAAGAATCGAAACGAAGACTTTTTGTAAGATTTTGATAACATTGATAACAGCACGTACGTGAGGCACATATTGTTTCCTATCCGCAGTACGTACGTGAGGCACATATTGTTTCCTATCCGCAGTACGTACGTGAGGCACATATTGTTTCCTATCCGCAGTACGTACGTGAGGCACATATTGTTTCCTATCCGCAGTACGTACGTGAGGCACATATTGTTTCCTATCCGCAGTACGTACGTGAGGCACATATTGTTTCCTATCCGCAGTACGTACGTGAGGCACATATTGTTTCCTATCCGCAGTACGTACGTGAGGCACATATTGTTTCCTATCCGCAGTACGTACGTGAGGCACATATTGTTTCCTATCCGCAGTACGTACGTGAGGCACATATTGTTTCCTATCCGCAGTACGTACGTGAGGCACATATTGTTTCCTATCCGCAGTACGTACGTGAGGCACATATTGTTTCCTATCCGCAGTACGTACGTGAGGCACATATTGTTTCCTATCCGCAGTACGTACGTGAGGCACATATTGTTTCCTATCCGCAGTACGTACGTGAGGCACATATTGTTTCCTATCCGCAGTACGTACGTGAGGCACATATTGTTTCCTATCCGCAGTACGTACGTGAGGCACATATTGTTTCCTATCCGCAGTACGTACGTGAGGCACATATTGTTTCCTATCCGCAGTACGTACGTGAGGCACATATTGTTTCCTATCCGCAGTACGTACGTGAGGCACATATTGTTTCCTATCCGCAGTACGTACGTGAGGCACATATTGTTTCCTATCCGCAGTACGTACGTGAGGCACATATTGTTTCCTATCCGCAGTACGTACGTGAGGCACATATTGTTTCCTATCCGCAGTACGTACGTGAGGCACATATTGTTTCCTATCCGCAGTACGTACGTGAGGCACATATTGTTTCCTATCCGCAGTACGTACGTGAGGCACATATTGTTTCCTATCCGCAGTACGTACGTGAGGCACATATTGTTTCCTATCCGCAGTACGTACGTGAGGCACATATTGTTTCCTATCCGCAGTACGTACGTGAGGCACACATTGCTCTTATGAAATATCTCTTTCACACTAATATGATAAATGCGGAAGTTTGCAAGGATGGGTGTATGTTATTATTATTACTACTTACCATGATCTCGGGCCATACAGTGAGCCGGTCCTTTGGAAGGCTTGCGTGGGGCCGAAGCCAACAGCACAGAGGCCCTTTGAGAAGTTAATCTAAAGGCGATGGCTACACATAGCGGGTATCATCCTCGGGTGCACAATATGATACACCTAAAGATGGTATCCGCCAGGTGCTTGCAAAGAAAATTGAAAGAAATATGTGGGACGCCCTGTATAACTACATAGATAGGTATTAGCTGCTAGATGTCGCAAGCGATGCATTCCACGGCAGGTTGCCTTTCCTACGCGCCCACTGGCGGTATCAGTTCCTTTGGAGTTTACTCGCAGGACGTGGACCTATGTTTGACTGTATATATCATTTATTTTGTATGTTCGTCGATTTGTCCGTTAAGTGTGGTTCAATTTGAAAGAAAGAAAGAAAATAGTATGTAACTACATATATTAAATAGTAAATACATTAACAGTATTTATTAACCTTAAAACTTCCATACACAATAAACTTAAAACTACGCAAATTAATAATACACTAGCTGTTTCCCGCGGTTTCATCCGCGTTAAATTCGAATTTCACATTTCTAAAATATAATATAGCCTGTCACCCGGGGATAGCGTAGCTTCCCAACGGTGAAAGAATTTTCAAATCGGTCCACTAGTTTCGAAGCCTATTCAATACAAACAAACAAAAAATCAAACCTTTCCTCTTTATAATATTACTACCGGACCTTCCCGGCTTCGCACGGTTTTAGTACGGATCCCTAACTTTAAAAAAAATATGATATAGCCTATGTTCACCGGGGATTGTGTAGCTTCCCAACGGTGAAAGAATTTTTCAAATCGGTCCATTCGTTTTGGAGCCTATTCAGTACAAACAAACAAACAAAAAATCAAACCTTTCCTCTTTATAATATTAGTATAGATTTACTTTGTTGACTCGTGGCTAATGGGTAACGTCTGTCTTTATTAAGAGCATAGTCTATATTACTTGCATGTTGTGTTCGTGGCTCGCTTAGACAAGCACGCTTGTTGCGATGACCTGCTTTCCTACATCCAAGGCTGTGTTTAGCAAGCTACCAGATATTTACATCTCTAAAGATTATACTGCATTTTCAAATACAAGATATCTTTTGTAAACAAACGACAGCTGCCGACCAACTGTTACACAGTATGGCAGAACCGATACAACTGTTATGTAGTCTATACTAATATTATAAGAGGAAAGGTTTGATTTTTTGTTTGTTTGTTTGTAATGAACAGGCTCCGAAACTACTGGACCGATTTGAAAAATTATTTCACCGTTGGGAAGCTACACTATCCCCGGTGAACATAGGCAATATTATATTTTCTAAAACCGTGCGAAGCCGGGAAGGTCCGCTAGTTTTAGATATGGAAATAAATAAATACAAAGTCGACTCAAGGCAAAATCGGTAGTAAATACTTTACAACAATTGTATCATCGGAGCAAATCGTAGACTGTTGGAATAAACATGTTGGTTTTGAAAGATTTCATTCATCTCGCGTCCATTTTCGAACTCAAATTTAGTCCTATTCGCTGCGTGAGTTTAATAAAAAAATTGATTATTCTGATTATTCTGATTATTATTCTGAGTACTACTACTATTGTAGTTTTTGTAAAAAGAGTGTTAAACACAGCGCCATCTGAGGCGCTCGCGTGGCACTATGTTCTCATCTTGGATCGATCGCTTCTTGTATGGTTCGGGCAATCGCCGAGGCGGCGCTGTTGCACGGCTTATATAAGGAGAATCAAGATGGCGCTGGCCCTCTTTTCCGCTCCACACCAAACCGAACACGTCATTCTCTGAATAAAACTTCTTTCTGTTATAGCTGGCTGGCTTTCATTCCCTGCAATTTTACAAAGAGTTTAAAAGTTTTGAGTATGTTTGTTGACATGAACTATCGTTGTTTCTAGAACCCAGCATAGTTGCCCCGCAGTGTCGTGGCGCAATAGTGTAGGTTCATAGGAATGTTCTCTTGAATTGTTGCAGTTAATCACTACATAGTATAATACAAAGTTGCTTCCCGCTGTCTGTCTGAAATTTATTTATTTTAAGGCATTATTGTCCCACTGCTGGGCAAAGGCCTCCCTTTTCTCCTTCCACTCCTCGCGATACAACGCTGCAACAGGCCACGATGGAAGATGTCTGAAATGAAATAATTTATTTGACAGGACACATTAGGTACATTTTAAAAACATAAAGGATATCTAATAACTAGGCACAGACTTATTACTAAATAATAGAGGTGAAACGTTTATCTACTTAAAAATACAAAACAAAGAGAAAAAATTATCCCCAAATTATTTCAGAGGCTAAAGTTAATAATTTTAAAAAACTAGGTACTAACTAGGTAACCCAACCAACCTCCGCAACCTGCCTGGCAAACCATCTGTGTTCGTCCCTATGTATAAATAAATAAATAAATAATGCTGGACAATTCACACAGCATTATCTAGCCACAAGCTAAGCAGAGCTTGTGTTATGGGTACTAGATAACTGATATATGTACATAATACAATACATTACATAGATAGATATTTTTTATTATATATAGTAAACGACCAGAACACCCGCAACAAATATCTGCAGATCGTACACACATTTGTTCCGAGGCGGGAATCGAACCCGCAACCTCCTGCATCGCAGGCAGACCTTCGCCCACCGCGCCACATGCTCGTCATGTATGCTTAGCTCTTTAAAACTACGCAATGGATTTTGATGCGGTTTCTTTTTAATAGATAGAGTGATTCAAGAGGAAGGTTTACAAACCATTTGACACGTAGATTGACAGGCGCAAGGCGCAGTTAGTAGTAGAATAAGACGCAAGGGTCGGACCACGATAAGCAAGGGTCTCGTTGAAATACGTGCCGTTTTAAGAATTTCTGTTTGTCTAATTTGATATTTGTTGAGTGTTTTTATTAAAATGAATTCTCCTTTGTTCCAGATCCCGCCACAACGCACACAATCACCCAATGACGCACCAATCTAGTCACTACCACAAACTGGAACGGCGCCATCTAGCGCACGCCAAGCGAACTACGCTGTAAACCGCCGCCCGCCATCTAGCGGCCGGCGCGCGAACTAGGTACGTTGTTTGTTTTTTTTTTTCATTTGTGTCGATCGAACCATTTTTTTGAGACTTTGAGGCACAGAAGATTGAGTTGCGGGTTAGATTCTCGCCGCAGGCCAAATATTTGAATGATCTGCAAATACGAGTACCTATGTTATGATTCTGATCTGGCTTTGTGTGGTTTTTTATTATTATGTAGTAAGTAGTACATTAGTTACTGCAACCACCACCCCTGCTTAGTTTGGTGCTGGCTAATGACATGTAAAAATATTATCTAAGGTAAATTGCTCACATTCACGCTAAAATGCCTTTATTCACGCATTTTAGCGTGAATAACGCTATTTATCGCGTTATTCACGCTTAAATTATGCTGATAACGTGCGTTACGTTATATGCAAAATAGCGTGGTAGCCTTGCAGCATTATTAAAAGATTTATCTATTAAATTGTACTGTCAACAGCAATCAGCGCCACCTAGCGGCCGGTGCTTGAACTCGGTAGCGAGCGGGCCCCCTACCGGAGCGCGCGATGCAGTGATGCCTCGGATACGCTATGGGACGCTGGTGCGCGCGGTCCTCGTGCTCTCTCTCATTTGCGTGTGGCTGCAGCTGATGATGTCCTCCTCTAGCGGCGGGGTCTATAGAGAGGGTGAGTTGTACCGCCATCTAGCGTCTATCAACCGGCACTTGAATTACAGTGATCTCTCGTCTCGTATGAACTACAAGGTAAAATCCCACGCCATCTTGAGCTTACGTTTTAACGCATTAAAACGTAAGCTCAAGATTACATTCACTAACTAATAGCGGTAAGTATACGTACCAGCACATAGCAGTGGTGCGACACGCAGGGACGACGTGTGCTTTATGGACACTGAAAGAGATACTTAATCTGTCTCATTTACGCTCGGTGACAGGTGATATAGGGACCCCATCGTGTTCAGAGTGTGAACCACACCGCCCTCTAACTAGGTCTGCGGTGGTTTCCCTGGCTACAGCTGAGTTTCAACGCCATCTAGCGACGGGAAAATGAACTTAAGGTGTTTAATACTAAGATTAATATAATTTCGCTGCAGTCCACAGTGTACAAAACAGTTCGCTTCAAACCTTATAAAGATTGAAGTGAACAAAAAATCAAAGTGATCAGTTTATTTGAAATTAGTGACGTGTCCTAGAGTTGTGTGAGGTCCAAAGGAAATAAAGCGCTTAGATGTTTGCTATAACGTTTCAGATATCGCCACTACTAGCAGACACCTCAACAAGAGTAAAACATTGCCATCTTTTACTAAGTAGTATTATATCATTCGTTCACTTACGGTTCATTCCTTCAAAAACGCTTGATTTGGTAACCGTCCGCTTTCTAGTGATGGTGAACAGCGGTGTGTTTAACCAACTGTTAAATGTTAACACTGCGTTTAAGTAATCAATGGTTATGTTCTAGTTGGTGAACTCGGGTCTAACAACGTTACCTCGACTAACAAACCAGCGAAACCAGCCGCGTCCACTCGTAGTGCGATCTCAGGTTTACAACTACATTATAATTGTCGTATTATTTATGTTCAATGTGCTTATGTGTCGGAAGGGTTCGTATAAATTCACGCGTTCTGATCACATAATGTATGTATTGATAAAACGAGTTTTTTTTTATCCAATGAACTTCAGTACTCCAGTCATCCCGTGACCACGACAGAGTGTAAACCTGTTGAAACGTCGGGAAAAATGGGTAAATAAACGTGATAAATACCCGTTGTATCAATACATATAATTATGTCGGATGGGTTGTTCGAATGTTGTTTATTTCGTTCAAACGCAGAGCAATGCGGGCACTTGAGAGAATTACTTGCTTACGAAAGGTCCGGAATGCTTTTTATAACTAACTAGCTGTTCCCCGCGGTTTCACCCGCGTAAACTCGAATTTCATTTTATTAGGTGATTTTTTACACCTTTGGTTACATTATTACCGAGAGTACATGAGTTTTTGTACCTTAAGTAAGGATCCCTAACTTTTTCGAAAATATAATATAGCCTATGTGTTTGAACGACACATTGGAATTCAATAAAAATTATCCCAAAAATATACGACCTCATCCGGACTTGAACCCGCAACTCTCCACTCACACATTCCTCGCTCTGCGTTTAGAACGACCTAAAGCAAAACTTTTTTGGATTTTACTTGTGAATATTTCGTCCAAGGGTCGTTTGGTTTCATTTTGAAAGCAGGGGGCTACCATGCTATTTAACACATAGCGTAACGCGCGTTATCAGCGTTATTACGCTAATGTTAGCGCGATTAACGCGTGTTAAGGCGCATTTTAACGCGAATAACGCCTATTCACGAGTTATTCGCGTTAAAATACGCCTTAACACGCGTTAACCGCGGTGATAACGCGCGTTACGTTACGTGTTAAATAGCATGGTAGACCCACTGGAGGTTGTTTTTCGTCGACATTTGTGTCTTTTCATAGTTCATTCATTAATAACTTTTGGTTACAGCCACACGTCACATATTATAATACTATTATGTAAAAATTTAATAAATAATGCTGGACAATCCACACAGCATCATCTTGCTCCAAGCTAAACAGAGCTTGTGTTATGGGTACTAGATAACTGATATACTTAATACAATTAATTACATAGATAGATATTTTTTATTATACATAGAAACGACTAGAACACCCGGAACAAATATCTGCAGATCGTACACACAATTGTTCCGAGGCGGGAATAGAACCCGCAACCTCCTGCGTCGCAGGCGGACCTTCGCCCACCGTGCCACATCGGTCGTCAAAAACTAAATTCACCATATTATAATAATAAAAATACATTATACATTACATTTAAACGTGATATATATATTCTCTTATATATCGATTGAGCTATCAGCCACTTCTTTAGTTGTACCTTCAAAGGTGGAAGTTTGTTTATGTTGTTCCTTTGGTTCTATCACTTATTACAATCTAAGTGTTTTGTAAATACAATGAATGTCTATACCTAGATATACTAAAACAAATTGATTTGCCGAATAACTTATTCCTTGAGATATACAGTCGGTATCAAGTAAGGTCTTCCAGATCAGTCGCAGAATCCCACTGCTGGACAAAGACCTCCCATCCCTCGATACATACGTGTACCTTTACTTTTCATATAAATAATATAAAGAACAGCCTTATCAGCCTATATTAGTCCTCTGCTGGACATAGGCCTCCCCTAATGAGCGCCATAGCGCCCTGTCTTCAGCTTGCCGCATCCAGCATCTGCCTGCAGTCCTCAAAAATATGTAAATAAAAGCACAATAAATATATAATATAAAATATATAATATAAAAATAAAAACATACCTACATGTATATAATTCCGATATAAGTGAACAAGTAACGTTTATCAACCTTCGTGTTGTATAAAGGTTAATTAGAATGAGCTTTAATTAATTTAGTTAATTGTTTTTAGTGATAAGGAAAGTCATTCATTTAATGTATTTTTTAGGGTTCCGTAACCAAAAGGTGCAAACGATAGGTACTACTACTAAGGTTCCGCTGTCTGTATGTTTGTTTGTCCGTCACACACACACATTACTCTGTTTTTGTTACCGACTTAAGATTTCTTCAAATAATATGATACCTTAAAGTGATTTAAAACGGGATATTTGCCATGATTTGATTTTTGAGTTATCCAATATTTCGGCACAGTTTCATGCGCCATGATCACGGAGTAACTGGAGTAAGGCACTGCGAGTTCGTTTTTATGGGCAGACATACCGATCTACCCTCATTTTCTGTCTTTTGCTACAAACGTTATCACTACCACCAGTTTCATTGATATCGAACGCAGCTCGATCACGACTCACAACACTGACGGTATCAGAACGCGACGCGGTTAGTATCACTTCTTCGGTTTTTGCACATTCTGATTCTTTGCACAAAAATCATATCATGGTAAATATCCCGTTTTAAATGACTTGACTGTTAATAACTATGATAGTTTAAAAGTTTTAATATAATACCATTGTTAAGTTGATGATTATCTTGACTTTTTTTATAGTCAATAGACCGTCGTTTGAGCACACCTCACCTGACGGAGAGTGACGATGTGGGGCGCGCTGTATCACGAAGGTCTAAAAGACAAATGAATAGTATAGTAATACATCCCCTGCCTTTCTTAAATTCACATAATTATTTCCATCCAAAGGTTGCCTGGAAGGGATCGCTTCTGAGCGATAAGGCCGCCCTTTGTACATGTCGCATGTAATGTTTTTTATTATAATGATCTATATCTGGTGTACAATAAAGTATTTTTGTATTGTATTGTATTGAATAGAATATATTAGTATTAATACAGCGGGTATTTATCACGTTTATTTACCTATTTTCCCCGACGTTGCAACAGGTTAACGTTTTTGTTTTGCTAAATCAACCAGTGAATTACAGCAATATCAAACCATGCTTTCTGTTTGGTTAAATCGTCTTTACCCTTATCCTGAGTTTGAGCGCTGAAAGTTGCGACAGTTTTAAACAGAAGCGCTTTCCAGTGCTCCGTTGTCTTTTAGTGATAATTCTTTGTTCATTCTAAATAAATAAATTGGAATTAAAATTGAATTATGTGAAGTAATTTTAAGCCTTTACAATACCATTTTTCATCCCATAAAGTGAGTATGGATAACAGACCAGTTGGTCCGAAATAAATGATTTTAGTATTATTATTTATAAGTCTTACACTGAACATAAAAACTTAACTAAAGGGAAACGTGATTTAAACATTTTTGTCCGTAATAACGGTTGTATGAGGGAACCCTTGCAACTGGTCTGACTCATACTTGGCCGCTATGTTTATCAAGGTTGTTAACATCGGAATCGCCCACATGTACCATGTGAATGTGCAATGTTATTTATTTCGCGAACCTATGTACACACATATGTACAATGTACATGTTGTTGGAAACATTAATCAAAAAGTATGTTTTTTTTTGTTTCAGAATATGTAGGTATGTACTGTTAACTATTATAATTACACTTATGTCGTTTGGGGGAGACCTATGTGCACTATGTCCAGCCGTGGACCGGACGTGTATGGACTGATATGAAACGTGTTTCTCTTGCTATTTTCCATCAGAGCATAAATAAACTTGAGTATTCAATACCTCGTAATTAGTAAACCGCTATTCATGGCGTCGGTTGGGGGACACCTATGTCCAGCAGTGGACGTGTACGGGCTGATGAATTGAAACGTTTTTCTCTTATAAACCTGTTTTCCATGAATCCATTGATAAATATTTGGAGATGGTAAAATTATTCAATGTACTAGGCATAACGATTTGAAGACACTAAAGTCATTTAAAACGGGAAATTTACCATGATTTGATTTTTGTTACTCCGTGATCATGGCGCATGCAACTGTGCCGAATTATAGGAAAACTCAAAAATCAAATCATGGTAAATATCCCGTTTTAAATGACTTTAGTGTTAATAACCTGATATGTTTGATTTGGAGATATCTGCAATGTTGTGATCATAAATAATTTGAATTTGAGTAAACTTGAGTTTTTATTACCTCGTAGTATATAATATATTCTATTCTAGTTTATAATATAGGCCTCCTCATCGATTTCGATGACGGTGAACCTAGATATCACGGATTCTTCTATCATGGCTCGCTAGACCGAACTAGGTCTTGAATACCCTACGACACGTATGGCAGTAGAGTTGGCCCGATGAGCTATATGTATACGTGTAGGAGGGCTTAGGTCTCTGTTCGTTCTCTTCGTCTTGCTTCCATTGTATCTCGTAGTAACTTGACCTGTATGTAATTCCAGACGAGCTGATGAACGCGAACGAAACGTCGGCGCAGGTGTTGGCGCTGGTGCCGCCCGCTCTGCACAAGTACCTCACCGTCGCCGGACACAACAACAGTAAGATATTATTATTGTGTGTGTTCGATTCCCGCCTCGGGACAACGGGCGTTGTCCATGTATGTGGATGGGTACTATCATCCCGTACCCATGGCACAAGCTCTGCTTAGAGGTAAATGATGCTGTATGGATTGTACAGCATTAGATATTAATTTAGATTGCGTTGGATATATTTAAATAACGTTTCACTCCTTATTTTGTTTATTTGACTAGTACCTATTTAAGATGATTAAGAACGTATGAGAGATGTATGTAGAATTACATAAGAAAATTGAAGAATAAAATACTACAAACCGATAAAAAAAAATACGTGAAATAGTCGAGACACGTGGGATTGGATGAGGTTTGGGTTGACACCCCCTCAACTTCACGCAATTAATAGACTGCCCCTTATTATCCAGAGCCTCGCTTCGTACGCGCCAAGCGAGCCGGGCGTCGCTGTAAAGTTAACCCTCTCTGTGCCCGCCGCATGCTGGACAGCTTAAACAACCGCTTACTTGCAATGGCGGCTCGAGACCGGCAGGCGGCCGTGTGGACTTCGCCGACTGTTCAGGGTTAAGATTTGAAAGAGTATTGGGCACATAGTTTATATCTGCATCTACAAGGCTACGCGCACGCGTTACGTTATTTAATAAATAACGTAACGCGTGTTCATGCGCATTTTAACGGGAATAACGTGTGAAAATCGTGTTATTCTCGTTGTTATCAATGCGCATTTTCGCGTGAATAACGCCTTTCACTCGTTATTCTCGCTAAGATTAACAGCGAAATAACGCTGATAACGCGCGTTACGTTATGTGTTAAATAGCGTGGTAGCCTTGCTGGTGTACAATAAAGTATTCCTGTATTGTATTGTTTAGTAAAAATTAAAAGTATCTGGTTATACGAAGCACTTGTAGTATGTGTTTCGTTCCTTGTGGTAAAAAATATAAAAATATCAATTTAATACCTATAGTGAGTTGGAAACGGTACTTGTGTAGTTCAGGTTTTTGTTATGAATAGTGTAAATAACAAGTAATCTCTAAGAAACTAAATAATATTAAGAAAAATCGATTTCGGCGGGATTTGATCAGCTTCATCATCAGCCTACGTTAGTCCACTGCTGGACATAAACCTTCCCATAATGATCATGGCGATCATATAGGGTAGTGATAGATTATATCCTCTCCCTGTCTTTCTCACCCTAAGTTGTATCAAGCATAATATATGTATCTTTTCTCCTAGAGCTGTGGGTTATCAAATGAACTGTACACTGTATTAATATGTTTATTTATTTACTGTTAAAGTTACCTATGTAAACAGGCCTCCCGCGACACAGGCTTGCCTCGTGCGGGGGCCGCCAGTAATGTCACAGTATATATATGGACCAGTATGGACTAGACGCGACAACCGCTACTGACAGACTGCGTAAATTCCTTAGAGGCCGTCTCGATGCGCATGTTTGTGTGAGTGCGCCGTTTCGAGCGTTTCTTCCAAGTTTCCATACTGTCCATACGTATACTGTGGTATTGTGTATCATAAGTTAAATCACTACATAGTCTAAAACCAAGTCGCTTCCCGCT
Organism: Eupithecia dodoneata; assembly: GCA_947044415.1. NCBI lineage: Eukaryota > Metazoa > Arthropoda > Insecta > Lepidoptera > Geometridae > Eupithecia > Eupithecia dodoneata. The sequence goes on from OX345684.1 coordinate 5,754,664, forward strand.
GTCTGTTTGTCCCTATGTATGCTTAGATCTTTATAACTACGCTACGGATTGCGGATGCGGTGTTTTTGATAGATAGAGTGATTCAAGAGGAAGTATTATAACCATTTGACATTAGATATCCACGTGGGCAAAGCCGTGGCAGCTTTTCGAACATTAAGTTGAATCGAGCATAATATATTTTTAAAGAAATGTTTCAAATGGTTTATAAACCTTCCTCTTCAATCACTCTATCTAATAAAAAAAAACTGCATCCGCAATGCGTCGCCTAGTTTTAAAGATCTAAGCATACATAGGGACAGACAGACCGCGGGAAGCGACTTTGTTTTATACTATGTAGTGTTTCGGTAAGAGTTGTGGGTATTATCAAACGACATGTACATTGTGTTTATATGTATATATGATAATATTGCAGGCAACAGCACAGACCGCGAGCTGAACCTCACGGACATCCGCCGCGCCATAGAGAAGTACAACGACGCCCAGACCATTCTCAACGAGGACCTGTTCGGACCTCTGCAGGAAGACACCGTCATCATCGCCATACAGGTCAGTCCTACTACATCTAGTCCACTGCTGGACTATACACCTCGCTTCACAAGTAGTCATCGCCATACAGGTCAGTTCTAGACTAGAACTTCTAATCCACTGTTGGACTATGGACCTGTCTTCACAAGTAGGAAATATACATAATTATAAGTATTAATACAACGGCTATTTATATCTCCAGTGCGATATGATGTCTAACTAAAACAATAAACGAAGCACTTCGCTTCACAAGCAGGAAATATACGCCGTCGTCGCCATAGAGCCAGCTCGGGACGCGACGACTTTGATTCAAAATTTGACGACCGATATTGCGCGGTGGGCGAAGGTCCGCCTGCGACGCAGGAGGTTGCGGGTTCGATTCCCGCCTCGGAACAATTGTGTGTACGATCTGCAGATATTTGTTCCGGGTGTTCTGGTCGTTTTCTATGTATAATAAAAATTATCTATCTAGTAATGTATTGTATTATGTATATCAGTTATGTATTGTATTATGTATATCAGTTATCTAGTACCCATAACACAAGCTCTGCTTACCATGGGGCTCGATAATGCTGTGTGGATTGTCCAGCATTATTTATTTATTTACAAAATATAACTTCATTCACTACGTCACTACGTAATGAATAGCAAACCAAATAGCGTGGTAGCCTTGCTGCCATGCTATTTGGTTTGCTATTCATAGATAGATAATGAATTTATTTGACACACTGCAGCGCATGAAAAGGTATTTAGCACATAACGTAGCGTACGTTATAATTATTAACGTGAAAAAGCGTTATTCACGCTAAAATGCACCTTTTCACGCGTTATTCACGCTAAAATTAGCGTAATAATGCCGATAACGTGCGTAACGTTATGTGCTACATAGCGAGGTAGCCTTGCTGCTTGTGTTCTTCCATAAATTGTCGGAGACCCTGCCTGTTCGTCCTAGAACGGCAATCTCTTAAATTTCTTCTCTGTTAGGCGCTGATGTAAAATCGATAGATAATTACGTCATCGCTAAAGGATGATTCACGCTACACCGTGTCGCGACCGGGCCGTGCCCCGGCCGGGGCACGTCCACCGTGCGCCGGCCGGGCCAGTCATTCATGTTACACCGGGCTGTTTGGGTGTACTATATATCTATCTATATCACAAAGATTTGACGTTAACTGCTCTGCGGGCGCCCGGGCGCGGGTTCATGTTACAACGTGTCGAGGCCTGACCGTGCCGGAGCCGGGAAACAATACCCACCGACATTTCAACGCAGTGCCCCGGCCGAGTCCCGGCGGCGCACGGCCGGGGCACGGCCAGGCTTGAATCACTTCATACAAAAAGTATACCATAATGTTTGATCGTGCCCCGGCCGGGGCGCGGCCCGGTCGCGACACGGTGTAGCGTGAATCATCCTTTATGCTGTCCTGCTCAGACTCGTCAGAGCGGGACAGCATGCGATGACGTCATAATTCAGGTCCAGCAGGTAAAACCTATAGTTTTACAGATGTTAATATCAAACGCCAGCGTCTTTTGTATATTTATTCGTGTACCACTTGTGTTATTTTGTTATTATTATTTCGTTGTTTCTCCTAAAAGTCCAAAATCTAGAGACGCACCATCTTTTTGGTCCTCAAAATTCTTAATTCCCGAACTATACGATGCTAGTTTTACAAGCTAGTGTAGGTAAGCTAGCAAGCTAGTACTTCTGGCTTCGTGTAGACATAAAATGACGAAGCTATGGCTGATACATCTTTATTTTGTGAAGAAAATTCTGATCCTTAATAATAAGTGAGATGAGGGACTGAGTGAGGTACATTGTACACATTTTATGTAATTTGTCGACATGTCTAAGTGCTTTAAATAAGTTTAAAGATGAAATAAATGACTTATGACTTTAAGACAAAAGCTAGCTTTATTTCTAAGCTATTAAGCTAGTTTACAAGCCAGGACAGTTTAGAAGAGAACTAGCTTGCTATCCTAACTTGAAAAACCAGCCTCGTGTTGCCCGGGCAAAGGAGCCTCCATCTCCCGACCCCCTGAACCCCCGCTAGAAGGCCAGGAACTTGTGTCTGTTCATCTTCCTCCGCGCCAGCACGAGCTGGTCCCCGCGCTTGCCCTCCTGGCTGACGGGCGCCTTCAGCAGGTGCGAGTCTGCAGCGATTGCGAACTGGTACTCGCCCTTTTTCTGTAAACGATATTACTATTCAATTAATTTCAGTCGAACAATGACAGAACTCTTTATGTGTGTCTTTACTATAGTCTATACTATACTATAGTCTATACTATACTATAGTCTATACTATACTATAGTCTATACTAATGTTATAAAGAGGAAGGGTTTGATTTTTTGTTTGTTTGTTTGTAATGAATAGGCTCCGAAACTAATGGACCGATTTGAAAAATTCTTTCACCGTTGGGAAGCTACACTCCCTTACTTTTTTGATCTTTATTATATTTAGATTGGATCCCTAACTTTTTTGATAATATAATGTAGCCTATGTTCACCGGGGATGGTGTAGCTTCTCAACGGTGAAAGAATTTTTCAAATCGGTCCATTAGTTTCGGAGCCTATTCATTACAAACAAACAAACAAAAAATCAAACCTTTCCTCTTTATAATATTAGTATAGATAACATATTTTATAACAACTTAAAATATAATTTCTTCTTAAAACGAAGGATAATATAATATATTAAAGCCTAGTATGGCTTAGCTAGGTGTAGGTGAGATGACATTTAGGCCACAATTGGGCAGTCCACAAGAGGGCCCAGCGTCCAACTAAGACGAAAATATTAAACTTGAAACACTACTAACCTTCCTTTTCGCCCTCTCTTTCCTCTTCGCTTCCTCCTTCCTCTTGGCTTCCTCCTCTTTTTCCCTCTCATCTTCGGTCGTCTGCGGGTGGCGGCGCTGCACCCAGATCATCTGGTCCTTCTCGGGGATGTTGACCAGCAGTCTGAACTTACGGCGTATCTGCATAGGGATCATTTTACAATAGCCGAGAGCGAGTTCACAGAATCTTGCTATTGCTAAATTCTGTATTAACTAATATTTCTAGGTTCAATTACATTAGTTAATTACAATACCTGTAAGTATATCAGAACAAATTAACATCAAAAATTATATTATATAAAATTACACAATAAGAAAAATTAATAATTAATATACAATCATATCATACAGGGTGATATCTAGTAAATATACAATCATATCATACAGGGTGATATCTAGTAAATATACAATCATATCATACAGGGTGATATCTAGTAAATATACAATCATATCATACAGGGTGATATCTAGTAAATATACAATCATATCATACAGGGTGATATCTAGTAAATTACAAATGTGAAACCTTGTATGTTTGATCCGAATGAAACCGCGGACCTAAAGCTAGTCACTAATAGTGGTCCGGGAGCCGTATATTAAAGTAGTACCCCTAGTTCCCGAAACCGTTTTGTTGCTTGGAAGTAGGGATATCAGATAGAGGCACTAAAAACGCAATCCGACACGCCTCGTTCAAGCACCCTTGTGTTAGTGTTGACGACATCTAGTGACAAATGCCGGAACTACATACTCAGCCGCAGCCGATGGTTCCATTGATTGATGGCTAACTAGTTCCTGAAGATGACATCGGAGGCGCTGTTTCATGGTACCTTAAGGGTCCGGAGCCAGGTACAAATCTGGTCAATTATTTCCTCCCGAGCGAAAATTTGTAAAATGCATTAGGTTGGGTTGGGCAATATTAACATTATTCCCATGGAATAAGGTTCAAATCAGAAATTAAAATTAGCATATTCTGATTTGAACCTTATTCCATGGGAATAATGTCGTCATGCCACTGCCCAACCCACTCACGGAGTCGCAGCTGACGGTCACGAGTATTCATAATATTAATCCCTAATGCATTGTACGAAGCTTTGCTTGGGAGGGACTCGGTCATGAAACTGTATCACTGGCTCCCGGAGTATGCTCGGCGGGAGCCAGTGACAGAAGGGGAGTAAAGTCCCCGCGGAGTGCTCGTCTACCCACCATATACTCCCCACCGACCGGTCGGGGCTCCGCCTTCACCTTCGGCGGCGGGAGGGGGGCCTGTATCTGGTCCACGCGCGCTATCCGCACGTAGGGGAATTGTGGACGCTGGTACCTGCGGCAATAGATGGATCTATACATCTTGGTACGAGAAGAGATGACATCGAGGTTGTAGGAGATATGAGAGCATTTCAATATACTGTACTTGTCGCATGTAATGTCTTCTCTTGTGATCTGTATCTGGTGTACAATAAAGTATTTTTGTATTGTATTGTATTACTAGCTGCGCCTTGCCGCTTCGCCCGCATGGAAATATATGTGTTGTCTATGACATACCTGACTGGTTGGACTGGCAACACTAGTTTAGTTAAGTTGTCTGTGGCCAGCTCTCACTTACCTTTCTATCTGTGATCCAATCCATGAGTCGAATAATGAAACAAGTGTGTGAAATTACTAAGTTTCTTTCATCCAACTCCATCCAATCCATAAACAGAATTAAAACCAACTCATAGTGTCAAATGGTTTATAAACCTTCCTCTTGAATTACTCTATTTGAAAACTGCATCCGCAATCCGTCGCGTAGTTATAAAGATGTAAGCATACATAGGGACAGACAGACAGCGACTTTGTTTTATACTATGTAGTGATAATAATTCGTAAGACTGACGATAAACAGAGTTTTTAGAAACCCGGCTCACGTCCACTCTCAGTCCATATTGCCGCGCCCTGCTTGGGTACCATTGTGTTTCTCATACATTACCTAGATACTATAGTTTGACCGAAACAGCAGTACCGCTCCTTAGGAAAGTGCGGCGAGGTGGGGGGCGAGGAGAAAAGAGCAAGAGTACGCGTTGACGGCAGACTGATGGATCGGAGCGGCCGATACTTGCCCCCCGTCTCGCCGTGAGCATACCTCAGACGCGGTACAGCGGTTTCGATCAAACTATAACACCTAATGTACACAATGATGCGATAAAATAAATATGAATATGAACATGATACCTACTCGTATGTAGCGACCCGTCTATGGAATGCTCTCCCCCTGGACATCACACGTGCAAAATCCCTCCCTATCTCCAAAAAACTGCTGCATCAATATTATTTATCCATATGAAATATTGATAGCCTTATCTTATGTCTATGTAAGTTTGTTATAATGTTTGTAATGTAGGTATTTAGTGTATTTGTTACCAATTATTTATTAAAGTGCCACCGTCTATATTGTTCGTTCATGTCCAATCCATCCCAAGGTTGCCTGAAAGAGATCGCTCTCAGCGATAAGGCCGCCCTTTATACCTTTATTCTAAGTTTTTATCTTTGTATTGTTTTCTGTTTTGTGTGGTGTAATAAAGTGTTATCTATATATCTCTCTATCTATGATAATAAGAGTGCCCCTCACCACACCAGCTCCCAGTGGTCCCGGTGCACGGGGGCCGGCGGCAGCACCTTCATCCAGCGGAGGATGTCCGCCCTGGAAGCGAATACAATCAATAAATAATGCTGAACAATCCACACAGCATCATCTAGCCCCAACCTAAGCAGAGCTTGTGTTATGGGTACCAGATAACTGATAAACATAATACAATACATTACATAGATAGATATTTTTTATTATACATAGAAAACGACCAGAACACCCGACGCCCCATGACGCACATGTCCATCTCCAACGACGTGAGGCAAAGCCGGGCAGTTTATTTATTTTAAGGAAGGCCTACAGCTTAAATACATACAAAATAAGTAACATTAACCGAGCAACAGAGAAGATAATAAATGACCTTCACGGCTAAATGACACTAGGAACATTAAAAACGCTACGCAATTAGATTAGAAGTAAAAAACGAACATGTGCCTCATTGAAGAGGCGATAGAGCGATACGGTGTACGCACAGAAATAGAGGTAGGTAGAAAAGGTGTGGTGTGACGTTCACAAAAGATTCCGTTGACTTAGAAGTTTGAATGATATCTCGGCTCCAAGGGGTCACGGGCCGGAGTATTTGATGTTCATTTCTGAATCCCTCCACGCGTAAGAGGAATAGTGTCGACAGACGGACAACCAAGTATTTCTATAACAATTCCTTTGTGTTTTGAGGTACGGAATCCTAGAAAACATGAAAAATCATAATTAAATGGGTCAAATTCAATCCGGGTGTCAAGATTTGAACGTGCCGGCCCCAGCTTTAGTGTTCCAAACCCGCTGCCAGCTCACCTGGTCCAGTTCTGCCGGGTGCCCCAGGTGGGTCCGGTGCGCGAGCGGTACCACGTGCAGTGCACGAGCGGCCGGCGTGGCGGCACGCCCCCGCTGCCAGCTCACCTGGTCCAGTTCTGCCGGGTGCCCCAGGTGGGCCCGGTGCGCGAGCGGTACCACGTGCAGTGCACGAGCGGCCGGCGCGGCGGCAGGCCCACGCTGCGCACGAACCGGATGTAGTCCATGCCGTACAGCGACCGGACGCTGTGCACTATTCTCTGGAAAAGGGAAATAGATAGAGTAATAATGATTTCACAATAAATAAACTGAAACAAACTGTCTAACATATCCTGTAAAAAGGCTTATTACAAAATATCAGATGGTTCTCAACCGGTTGTCCACGCTCCATTGGTGGTCCCTAGAAGCATCCGAAGTGGTCCTCCTGCGGTGCCATCCTTGAGTCTTGAGTCTACAGAAAAGTATCATCTAACAGAGTTTAAAAAATCGGTCCTGCCAACCTCGCGGTGACTCGGACCGACGACACTGTGAGACAACGAGTCACTCGGGTCTCACTCCACACTCGGTGCTGCTCTGTGCCCCCCCCCCCCCCCCCCCCCAAGCTATTTCAAAAACAGCTAGTATTGTTAGAAACGGACCTTGATGTGTTCGAAGTCGTGTATGTTGATCATGGGGCACTTGGAGGGGTCCTCCAGCATCAGCAGTCGGTTGCCGTCGATCTGGTTGTCCAGGAAGCACTCCTGGAACGTACAGAGGAAGGTCAGTGCCGTGCTCGCGGCGGAAGTATACAGCTCTACAACTCAGCCTGTAGGAGTCGACTAAGGAAATAGAAATAATTACTATTTTTTTTTACGAAATGTGTAATAAATGTTGTGAGTTCGGATGCTCCACTGACCGGGGGCCCCTTCCGGCTGGGGGCCCGTGGCATTTTGACGACTTGCCACCATGTAGTTACGCCACTGGTTAGTGTGTTGGTGTACTGCCACAGGGTAATGTACAGTCATTACCCTGTGGCAGTACACCAACTTATAAAATGTTAATTAATCTGGTAAGACCGATCATCTAAAACAAGCAAATTTTGCTTAAAAGGTGACTCCAAGACATGTTTGTTTAATTTATTTATTTAATTGATCTATTTACCCTGTACTGCGGGAGCGCGAGGTCCTCCTCGCACCAGCGCACCACGTCCTCCACCCCCCACTGCAGCGGGGGCGGGAAGGGCAGCCTCTCCACCGCCGCCGCCGCCAGCTCGTACAGGCTCAGCGGTGAGTGCTGACACGGGTTCATCTTTCTGGGGAGAAGGGATAAACATTATATCACACTCATAGTATAAACCTATTCTATCTCTATCTGGGGCAAACGTGTTCTTGAGTGGAGACCACGACTCGGTAAACGTAGTGTAGGACGCCCTCCGATCAGGTGGGATGACGACCTGCGAAAAACTGCAGGTAGATCTGCTGGATGCAGCTAGCTGAAGACAGGGCGCTATGGCGCTCATTGGAGGAGACCTAGATCTTATTTACGTGATTTGACATTCTCCTAATATTCTGCCCGGGGGCCCCTTCCGGCTGGGGCCCGTGGCATTACTTGCCCCCTGTAGTTGCGTCCCTGTTCCTCACTTGTGCTTGTCGTAGGGCTCCTCCCTCGGGAAGCACCCGCACGTGGCGCACGTGGTCTTGTCGGGGGAGGGGTAGTACGGCACGCGGGGGGGCACTACGAGGGAGGGCTCGCGGCGCGGGATGACAATCTTGCGCGGCCGCCGCAGCTTTATGGGCTCCTCTTCTTTGATCACCTGGGGGAGATAACTTAGAGATATCAATAATCTTTGTTTACGATCACATAATGTCGATTTGTAAATTGAAATAATTACATTCTGCATAGAATTGACGTCAGAGTTTAAACAATTATAAATCTTATAGAATGTAGGTATAAGTGAAATCATTGGAATTCTATTAGGCCTGCATCATTTCGTGGTGATAAACCGACAAACAATCATAGTTCATTATAGATAAAAGATATGGATAGGAATAAATAATAAATAAATAAATAATGCCATGAAATGAGTGCAGTGCGCATGCAAGCGTTTTATAGAAACACTAGCTGTTCTCCGCGGCTTCACCCGCGTTAAACTTGAATTTCAGTTTATTAGGTGTTTTTTTACACCTTGGGTTACATTATTGAAGTTTTAGTAAGGATCCCTAACTTTTAGGAAAATATAATATAGCCTATGTTCACCGGGGATAGTGTAGCTTCACAACGGTGAAAGAATTTTTCAAATCGGTCCAGTAGTTTCGGAGCTATTCTATACAAACAAACAAACAAAAATCAAACCTTTCCTCTTTATAATATTAGTATAGATATATTCACTCTGTTTGACGACTCTACGGAATAGACTATAGCGGCCTATTTATTTATTGATGTAATCAGAACGGCCCTAGGCCAATTATATCTACTAATTATTATGCTCTCCTAGTCGAATTTTAACCACGACCGTCAGTCGCAACGGAGACTAACCATGAGTAGGACATTATTATTAGTGCACCAGTGTGTGCGCAAACATATGTGCACTCTCATTATAATATTATTACATACGTATTACTCTTATTATAATATTAATAGCTACGTGTCCATCCAAAGGTTGCCTGGAAGAAATCGCTCTTCCCGATAAGGCCGCCCATTGTGCATTTGTTTGTTTGTTAATGTGCAATAAAGCGTATTTGTATTGTATTGTAACTGATAAACAAACAAATTCTAAATGTTATTAAATCTAATGATAGTAATCCGTACCATCTCGATTGATTCCTCGTCGTCGTCCATTATAGTAAAATATCAGTTAATTTATCACAAGTAAATACTAAAATAAATAATAAAAAGCTCTGTTTGTTTACAGTAAAATATTTTGCGAAAGTTTTGCATAATTGTTGCGTTTGGACAATGTTATTGTCAGCTGTTGCGTCGTGTCACTCTAGGGTCACACCAAGGAGGTTCTATACTTTGTTTCTTACCTCATTACCTCGGGCCTCTGACGCGACGAGATTTGGTTGAATGCTCAAAGCGCGACGACGACGACGGGGCGAAGGAGGTATACAGCGCTGCGGGTGACAGTTTTGTTCAATGATAGGAACTCTATGGTTATGAAACTTTTTATTTATCTAAATCCTAATACTTATTTTAGAAGGGTTTTCAGCCAAACAAAACGATTGATTCTGACTACGTCAGCTCTGTTTGTAGGTTAGGTATATTTAGCTGCTAGTCATATAAAATATCATAAACCATTTTATATAGAATCCTGTGTCGACAATGCCATTCATTAGGAATAGATGTTTTGTCCACGATATACCCTATAAAAATTCACAGTTAATGTTTTTCTACATTGTAAATATTATTTCATGGGGCTAGATAATGCTGTGTGAATTGTCAAGCATTATTTATTATTATTTCTATATGTTTACTATACAAGTGTGTTATCCATAAAGAAAGCTTGCGATGCTATCATGAGACGGACACTGGTAGAATTGCGTCAATACAGACGCAGAGCCATCTAGGAAGAAGTTGAAGTTGAAGTACCCTATAAAATACTAAGTAGGGTTTGGAAATATTATTAAATATTTTCACATTGATGCTTAGTAGAAGTGTTTAAACTAAAATTGATTGAATTTGCCGTTTTTATTTAGCCAAAAACCGAGGTCACGACTTCTTTCAGTAATCAGTAATATTTATTCACATAAGACACGGTACATAATACATTGGTGGAATAACACAGTAGAGCTGCATATCTCGCCCGGATACAGGCACGTTCATGACTTTTCTCCAACGAATGGTATCGCACTGGGCATCCACTCCCATCTCTACAACCCACCATGTACATCACAATTACTTTCGGATTTATGACATGTATTTAGTCAAAAAAACATGTATTAGTGAGATCACTTTATTTCATAGTTTTACTAATGTCAATAAAATATTGTGACGAGTCCAAGATTCGTGTAAGGTTTAAAGCAAATAAAGCACTTTGATATTTGTGATGCAGTACTGAGTAAGTATGTTTTAGTACACCCTCTCTAAACAAAGACGTTGTTCGTTGCAGGTGCACACGCGGCTCCGCTACCTGCGGCACCTCATAGTGTCACTGGCGCAGGCGCGCGACATCTCACGCGCCATGCTTGTGTTCTCGCACGACCACTACGACGAGAACATCAACGCGCTCGTGCAGAGCATTGACTTTACCAAGGTAACTGGCTCATTGTAGACTTATGTGGTTTATTGTAGTCAGCGTGGTTCATTCTAGACCACGTTGTTCATTGTAGAACATGTGGTTCATTGTAGATCACTTGGTTCATTGTAGACTATGTTGTTTATTGTACACCAGGTGGTTCATTGTAGACCAATAACTGGTAGAAAAGATTTTTGAAACTATCATGGTTTAACACTAAAGTCATTTAAAACGGGATAATTTACCATGATTTGATGTTTGAGTTTACCAATATTTCGGAATAATTGAAGGCACTGAAACATGGCGCATGAAACTGTGCCGAAACATTAGAATACTCAAAAATCAAATTATGGTAAATATCTGGTTTTAAATTACTTTAGCGGAAGAACAGTTTGAATTGAATGTGTTAGGATTGTGCATCGTGCTTGCTGCTCTGTACCACAGCCCTTTGACTTCCAGGTGATGCAGATCTTCTACCCGCACTCCATCCAGACGCACCCACGGGAGTTTCCCGGGATGGACCCCAACGACTGTCCCCGGGACGCCAAGTTAGAACAGTGAGTACCTACTTTATACAATCTACGAAAGGTAGGTCTTTGGTAAAACAAACGAAACTAAAACATGAGAGAGCTAAAAGATACCACGTCCAGAGCTGAGGTGGTGTCGTCGCTTTAATTAAATAATCATTCAAGGACAGAACGACAGACAATACGAAAATTCTTCATTGTATAATGTATTTTTGTAATGATAATCAAATCATTACAAAAATACATTATATGTGACAAGTACAATGGGCGGCCTTATCGCTTAGAAGCGATCTCTTCCAGGCAAGCTTTAGATGGAAAGAATTATATGAATTTAAGAAAAGGCAGGGGTTGTACCACGGGTAATCTAAATATGAACATAACAAAAATACTAAAAACAAATAAAAAATATTATAAATACTAAACTAAATAATACACTACTTAAATACATAAGTTCATTATGTGAATCTCTGGGCGTGAGACAACCTGAGGCGTTGTGAGGTCTAATGTCATTATAATTGCATCGCCACTACCTTAAAATACAATCCATAACATCACAGCAGCGTCAAAAAATACTAATAACTGTTCTACTATCAGCGTACTAATACGTACGTACGTAATAAAGTGATCACACTAATACACAGCGTACATGTGTTTATGTTGCAATCAAGTTCTGATCAAGCTTTATGACCTCATAATTGAATGTGATTGTGATGTGTTTTGTACGTTAACTACGAAAGTGGTAACAAATATAACCCTTATCCCCAGGGCAGTAAAGCTGAGATGCAACAACGCGCAGTACCCGGACCTGCACGGGCACTACCGCGAGGCGCGCTACACGCAGACGAAGCACCACTGGTGGTGGAAGGCGAACCGCATCTTCAGCCAACTGCGGGCCACCGCCAACCACAGTGGTAACTACTGTCCAAACAAACTATTTGAATTTCTCGTACAAGATTTATATATGTAACTATTCAGGTGTACAGTTACAGGAAATGCAGCCAGCTTCTTGGAGATGGATCAGATGAATTACCTCTAGATTGTTTGCAACAGTGCAGACTGTTTCAAACAATCTATTAAGCATACATGTTAGAGCAACTATTTCAATTGTAAAGCGAAAGGTGTAATAATAATTTATTGTTAAATTATAAAAAATTTGTTTATTAACACTTTGAGTGCTGAAATCACACCGTATGTGTTTTCTACAAGTGACTAATATGCGTAAATCCACACTAGCGCAGCGGCTGAGAAAATACAGATCTGTGTGACTCAGCACAGCCGTAATATTTTTCGAACGAAACGCATGTGCGGCGCAACACAACCGCTGTGTAGAGCGTCAGCACGAATTTTTTAGGTTAAAAAAAGATCGCAGTCGTCGAAAAAAAATCGCAGTCAAAGTGTTAACACTAAATCATGGTAAATATCTCATCGTTAATTAATTTAGTGGGTTTCTATAATTATCTTCACTAATTATAAAACAAAGTCGCTTCCCGCTGTCTGTCTGTCCCTATGTATGCTTAGATCTTTAAAACTTCACAACGGATTTTGTTGCGGTTTTTTTTATAGATAGAGTGATTCAAGAGGAAGGTTTATATAATACATGCATTTGCACCCGTGCGAAGCCGGAGCGAATCGCTTCTTCATAATAAATTAATAACACAGAAAATGTATTAATATCTCTTCTCTCTTCTTCTCTTACAGGTATAGTCCTGTTCTTAGAAGAGGACCATTACGTGGCGCCCGACTTCCTGCACGTCCTGTCCCTCCTGTCGGGCGTGATGTCCACCGCCTGCCCCACGTGCGAGATCCTCTCCCTCGGGACCTATCTCAAAACCTACCACTACCACTACACGGGAGACAAGGTTGGTTTATTGTACACCCGCCGTATACTTCCTCAAACACACTATATGCAATGACAGGTTTAGATACATATTAATTTAAGTGTATTATGGTGATAGAAATAAATAAAATCGTTAACTTATTTTAGATTTTACATAATTATTGAAATTAAAAAATGTTTGAATGCTTCTTTAACTTGATCAAAATTACTTGTAAATGTTTAATTACATTATGATCACACTATCACTTTTTAAAAGTTTTATTAGTTTGTACATAATTATTGAAATTGAAAAACGTTTAAATGTTGTGTTCTTTAACACGATTAAAATTACTTGTTCATGTTTAACTACGATCCCATGGTTCATTGTTTACCCTATGATTGTTACTACACCACAAACATTCCACACAATTATCAATCAAATAAATTGCAATTTTTGTTTTTTAATTTCAAAATATGGATTTTTCATACAACAACAATAATAAGAAGTGACATTTTCAAGTTTTAAATAATAAAATCATGCATCAGTACATCTTTCATTAATATTTATACGAATTAAATATACATGTAAGCTTTCTATGTGCACGCTTCTAAATGTTGCTTCGACAAATATTAATATTGTTCTAAAGAATACTACGAACTCTTGTAGGAAGCCTGTAGAGCGGACTGTAGATAATAATAATAAACATTTATTTCAGATCATAGAAACATAAGAGATCTTATTTAACTTATTCTACGGTCCATAGTAATATGTACCTTACAACTAGCATACACAAATATAAATAGACATTAATAACACACAGACAAATACAACATAGAGACCAAAACTTTGACATGAATCTTACGAAATACTTTACAGGCTGGCTTTTTAAAATGGGCCTGGATGGTAACCACGGCTGTTAGAAAGATTTCGTGAAATGAGTCGCGGGCTGAATTTAAGAGATAACAAAAACTGCATACTTAGTTTTATGTTTAGTTTTTGATAACGATAATCATTGCATTTTTTAAATACAAACAATACCAAAATGCTTTATTGTACACCATATGCAGTTCATTACAAAAAGACATTACATGCGACAAGTACAGTGGGCAACTAATGAATATAAATATATTTAAAAAAAAGCAATAAAATATTTGACTATTGACTAAAGCATAAGGGTCGATCCGGAAAATACGTCGCGTATTATCGGTCGCGTTACGCCAGAACAGGCAAATATGTATATGTACACTCAACCGATGAGGCATTAGTGCGTCGAGCGTACAGCGTCTGTTACGTTTCCGTCAACGCATAAACGGTCGTCGTATATTTTGATTGATGCATTCAGACTCGACGTAACATCAGCGGAGATCGTTTGTGTACAGGCCGTTTGAACTGGCTAGACGCGTAATGTGGCAGGTCTAATTTAACCGAATATACGCGACCGATGATACGCTCGACGCAATTTCCGTCACATATGTGCCCACCCTAAACGTTTCGCGGCAAAACACAACACAACACTACACCTGACCATATGTATGCTAAGCGATGCTGACCAACAACACACACGTTTGGTTTGCTGTCCGATGCTGACCGTTTCCCCACAACACAACACACACGTGTGGTATGCTAAGCAATGCTGACCAACACAACCCCTGTGTGGTATGCTAAGTATGGTATGCTGACGTCGCTGACCGTTCCCCTGCGCAGCGCCGCAAGCAGCTGACGCTCAGCTCGGTGCAGGCGGCGCGCGCGGCGGCCGACCGGCGCCGCACCTACGCCGCCGCCTGGAACTACCAGCTGTACCCCAACCTCTACGCCACCACGCAAAAGGTTCACAATACACTATGTCACCGGTAGGCTAGACCGCTTGTGATTGGTTCATGGATTTTAGAATACAATTTTGTTGCTTCAAACACGGTATAACGTTATAAATTATACGGTATAATAATACAAGAGTCCTGTGAGGGTTGAAGGAACGTTTGATCAATTTGGTTTAATTAATTAATTCTAAATAAAGCACTCAGGTCTCAGTATGTTATTCGGAGAATATGGAAGTGCCTCCAGACTGCGGGGAGGCTGGGGGGGATGGGGCCTTTAGATTTTTATTATTTGATTAATCAAAAATTTAATTTACCATTAATGCAAACATCCATTGTAATAATACTTGAAAATTTCCTGCGATCGACAGGTTGAATTGTTGATGGAAGAAAATTCCATTGAAAATTTGGACTGTTATTGGAACTCTTTTATGGTATTCCACTAATCCATAAGTTTGATGATAATGGGGAGATTGGGGATTTTTAATATAATGAGTATTCTAATTAGATTCACACGCGAATGAGACAATTCATTAACTTTATTGATATGACAATGAGACAATTAATTAAACTATCTGAAGATAACGGAAAGTCCATGAACGAATAGCAACGCAATACATTGTTAAACCTGGTTTGGTAGCTGTTATGTTACATTATTGTAAATATGCTCGGAATTAAATACAATCTATATATTTATCTAATCCCTATACTTATCAGAGTATTTAAGCGAACAATATACAAAAGCCTTCGCTTACAGAGACCTAAGGGTGTGTTCCTTCTAGCGTGAGGAAATTAAACCACGCAAATCTCATACAAATAGTTATTTATTTCCAAATTAAAAATACATTACAGATATAAAGTTTGTATATTAGACGTGGCGATGTCGTCTCGAACTCGGGGTCTATTCTGATGCGACGACGATAAGTATTTGGATTCTATAAGATAGTTATTATAATGTATATTAGACGATTGTACATTTTATATGATGTAGTATGTTAGAATGAATGCTTCCGCTATATATTTCGCTTTGGTATAAGCTTGGTTTCAAATGTATAGCTAAACGCTCGGTATATACTAGTGTTTTTTATATTCATTTGTATCTATACAAATTGTGTATGTACAAAACGAGCTGTGTACTGATGTAAATAAATCGTTTTGATTTATAAATAATAAGGCGTGTTTTAAAAAACTATATTCCGACTTCAAATTCCTAAATAATGAAAATCATCAAAATCTGTTCACCCATTCGCAAGTTCTAAGTTAACAAACAAAAAACAACAGTCGAATGTAGAACCTCCTCCTTTTTTGAAGTCGGTTAATTTTTTTATATAGAGCAATGACTATGGTTAATTTCGTAATAATTAAAAACAATGTCATTTGCAAAAGGTTTAGTACTTTGTAGCCGATGACAACGTCTCCATAGTTTTATATGACAGTACACAGATAGATAATTAAATGATTAACAAAATGTTAAGCATAAATGATGAATGGATGCTCAGCATTTATGGAATAAGCAATTATTGATAGTTTTCAATGAAAATTGACAAAATTTACAGTAATATTAGAAATACATAATGCATCGCTTAGGATAACGCATGTTGAAGCATTTTAGACCTTATTTTATATTATAATCAAACGAACCAATGTCATTCAGTTTTATTATTCATTATTTGGTGAATTTTATTTGTGCTATATCGATTATACAGATTCAGCAAGATTTTTTAAGAAAAAACTTAACACGACTTTTTAGTCTATTTGTAATTTATTTATTTAGTAATACTTACACTTGTTTTAAGTTTAACGCGACAAATAGGAATCCGTAATAAGAATTAACACTTTGAGTGACCTCGATATAATTATTTGTACAAAAGCATAATTAATCAACATCGATCATTAATTTACATAAAATTCGATGAATTAAAAACCATAGAGTCGGTCATAGAAAGGAGGTTCTAGTAATTATTTTAATTTTAGTTAAATATTCGATTTCGTTTGAAAACGGCTGGGTGATTGATTATGTAACTCGAGACAGGTTTGCAACAGGCGTAATTGCAATTTTATTGCTGTCAAACGTCAATTTTGTAATAGTGGTGTCACCTATTACAAAATCGACGAGCTACAACGTCAACAGCAATCGAGCACTAGGTGTCCCTCTGCCGGACAATCGGTGAACTAAAAATTGCACACTTTTCATATATATCTTGGTTCAATTTGGTATTACGCAACAGCAATATGACAGCAGTAGCAATAGTAGTAATCATGTGTAGATATTTTGTTTAGTTTGTGTATTGAAGTTAAGTTGTAATATTATTTGTAGTAACTGTTATTTTACTGCACAGATAGTTTTTGTTATTTGTTATGCGAATGCAGCATAGTTATTGATATATTAATGCAAACAAAATATAATCATATCATGCATTTAAACAAATCATTCCTTATTTTGTAGGAACATAAAAACATTATTTATTGTTAATAGACGAGCAGCTTCTGGCTGATGTGTCTATATCACACTGTGTTGAACTTACTCATTGCGTTACTTGTTTAGTTTGTTATTTTTGTCTCGTAACCAGCTGTCGAGTTTATTTATTAGAATTTTTGTGAATGCATTTTGTAAATTGGTAGAAGATTGTAAGACCTATTCCTTATTGATATGTTTTTGGTATTTAGGATATATGTGGGAACTAACCTCGCTATAGCCTTGAGGTAAAGGGCCGGCGTCCACTAAACAGGAAAGAATATTCGTGGTAAAACTAACTGTTCTACATTAATGTCTCTCCGCTTTGGTGGACGGACATTTAGCTTAATAACTATTTAATATAATGTCTCATTACATAGTTTTAAACTGTAGTTGTTGAATTCTCTCCCCACATGATATGGTATTACGGGTGATGCGAGATGGCGCTCATTGGGGGAGGCCTATGTCCAGCTGTGGACTGCAATAGGCTGATGATGATGATATAGTATTAAAGTTTGATTATATAATCCCCAGGTGGAGATAACCCCATGGCACTCGTCGATGCACAACATGGGGTTCGCGTTCTCCCGCAGCGTGTGGGCGCAGGTGGCCGCGCTCGCGCCGCAGTTCTGCGCGTACGACGACTACAACTGGGACTACAGCCTGCTGCACGTGTCGCAGAACAGGCCGCATCGGGACAAGTTCAAGGTCATCATGTGCAAGGGGCCGAGGGTGTTCCATATCGGGGAGTGGTGAGTTGGAATAGAACAGTGCGAGTCGACTAGCATACGGAGGGTTCCGTACTATTTAAATATATAAATAATGCTGGACAATCCACACAGCATCATCTAGCCCCAAGCTAAGCGGAGCTTGTGTTATGGGTACTAGATGACTGATATACATAATACAATACATTACATAGATAGATATATTTTATTATGCATAAATAAGTATGCAAAAATATGGACACTTTTATTGTTTCTGTACTATGAACTGATTGTCTGAAATAAACGTTATGAATGAAATGAATGAATGAATAAATAACGACCAGAACACCCGGAACAAATATCTGCAGATTATACGCCCAATAGTCCCATGGCGGGAATCGCACCAGCAATCTCCTGCGTCGCTGGCGGACCTTCGCCCACCGCGCCACAGAGGTCGTCAAAACTACGGGCAAGTGAGAGTCGACTCGCGCACAAAGGATTTCGTACCATCCTACATGATTATTTCGCAAAAGGAACACTAGAAACTGATTAAAATGAATTTATAGTAGCAAAAAGCCATGATGACGACATTTTACGATGCGGGTTCGAAACGCCCAGAACAATTCTGGTTAGTTCCCTAAATATAACTAGATGTCGCCACTAAACAAATTAGAAGGCGCCATCGAAGCGTCCCCGCTTCGAGACGGCTCAGGAACCCTCAATTGCTCTCAGTTAGCACATAGCTTCCATGATCGTAGGCTGATGATGAACGCTTAAGAAATAACTATGTAAGGAAACAGACGAGCTCAGAGTTTAAGTAAATAATGAGACATCACGGGCTGGGTAGTAGTGGTAGTACCATAGATTGTGTAGTGTTGCCTGTGGTTGTTCCAGCGGGTTCCACCACAAGAAGTCCAACTGCAACGCGTCCACTGTCATCAGCAAGGTGCAGAAGCTGCTGCAGACCGCCAGGCCTTACCTATTCCCCACAAGGTACACACACACTAAATAAATAAATAATGCTGGACAATCCACACAGCATCATCTAGCCCCAAGCTAAGCAGAACTTGTGTTATGGGTACTAGATGACTGATATACATAATACAATATATTACATAGATGGATATATTTTATCTGTACTAATATTATAAAGAGGAAAGGTTTGATTTTTTGTTTGTTTGTTTTTAATGAATAGGCTCCGAAACTACTGGACCGATTTGAAAAATTCTTTCACCGTTGGGAAGCTACACTATCCCCGGTGAACATAGGCTATATTATATTAAAAAAAAGTTAGGGATCCGTACTAAAACCGTGCGAAGCCGGGAAGGTCCGCTAGTGTACTATAAAAGTGGTGTGTTGTGGTTCCAGGGTGGTGTCGTCGGTGTCCGCGGGCGGCGCCAAGCACAACAAGAAGCTGGTCAAGGGGAACGGCGGCTGGGGGGACCGCAGGTAACTACCCGTGTGTACATCAACATCATCAGCCATCCTTCGCAGGGTGTCATCCCACCTGCATGTACAGTCGGCGTCAAATTGATATGAGCGTCTAGAGTAGTCAAAATGATCTGAAAAATAATAAAGCAAATTGATTTACGCAGTTCGAATCATCATACTGTTGTGACACCCTGACTGCTACGAAACAATGAGTAGTAAGATATTTTGCACAAACGCGACATTATTCTAGATACAGGAAACGAAGGATCCGTAGAAAACGGTCCGGAATAAACAGAGGCGCTGTGTAAATGAGCCCTTATATACATAGAAGATAGGTACATAGATAACACTTTATAATATATAACACACCTCACAAAGGAAGAAAAAACAGAAATGCTTAGAATAGAGGAAGTATAAAGGGCGGCCTTATCGCTGTTCGAGCGATGTCTTAGACTTTGCCAATATCATTATAATACTAATTAACTTTATTACTTAACTTAAATCGCAATTTTATGCTCATAAATATTATTTATGATTTTAAAAAACATGTTACGACATGTAACTCATAAAAAAAATCATTTCGTTTTTCAAATTATTTAATTTAATTTCAATGTATCAGAAAGATAATAAAAACATAATTATAACCGTATGTCTCTCCCATTTCAGAGATCAAGAGCTTTGCATGAACATGACCAAAGTCGGGCGCGAGCCACGATACTACGCGTAGAGTCAGACAGACACTCCATCTATATATACGGAACCACCGAAACATCTTACATACGTCTTCAAAATCTATATCTTGCTTTAACGCATGCACTGCCCATACGTTCAGTCTATCGGAGGCTGGGAGAGCAAGCAGCTCGAAACGGCAGTGCTGATGTACGGGATGGACAATGAAGGTGTTGGGTCGGT
Source organism: Eupithecia dodoneata (assembly GCA_947044415.1). Classification (NCBI taxonomy): domain Eukaryota; kingdom Metazoa; phylum Arthropoda; class Insecta; order Lepidoptera; family Geometridae; genus Eupithecia; species Eupithecia dodoneata. The sequence continues at coordinate 5,775,303 of OX345684.1, forward strand.
TCATATCTGACGGAAAATGCGTCGAGCGTATCATCGGTCGCGTCTATTCGGTCAAATTAGACAATCAGACCGGCCACATTACGCGTCTAGTCAGTTCGAACGGCCTGTACACAAACGATCTCCGCCGATGTTACGCCTAGTCTGAATACATCATACAAAATACACGTGTCGCGACACGTTACGTTGACAGATTATGCGTTGACGGAAACGGAACAGACTGTACGCTCGACGCACTAACGCATCATCGGTTGAGTGTGAAAGGTTGAATGTTTCATTATACATTTGCCTGTTCTGGTGTAACGCGACCGATAATACGCGACGCAATTTCCGTCAGATATGAATCGATCCTTAAACGTAAAGAAAAAAACGAAGGTATTGGAATTGTTGTAAATTCCATTGAACACAATAACTGTGTTGCCTTGATGGCATAACGCACCATACGAGTCTACCAAACGTCCATGTTCGAACGAATCGCGGATCATTTGCTAATATTTTGTTATTCCTGTGCTGTTTTTATTAATTTACTGTTGAATTTTGTCTGTATAAATGTTGGTTGGATCTTACTTTCCGCTCCAATAGTTTCAATTGGATATTACATATCAGTTTGAAACGGCAAATATAAAGAAACATTTTATTATATTTTTTTCTATACAAGTTTTTTAAGAATTAACTACAATGGGACAGTGTAGGTAAAGCTTAGTAAACACCGTCCAGAAATACCCTTAAAATTTTGAAACTAAACGGGAATTTCTGGATATAGAACATGCCTAACGAAAAAAGTTGCACAATAAATGTCCATACTGTAGTCAGACTATTTGTAGAATTAATTTTGTACGACTTCATTAGCAAAGAGCTTCAATATTTATTGAGTCGCCGAACAAAGCAGAGATTAGCTTTATTATTATTACAATATGAAATAAACAAGTTCATTTGTCTGATAAGTTTTAAGAAATAGACTAATACTATAATGTACGTGTGCCCCCGTGCACTCGACGCGACTTATGTGATAGGATTTTAGAGTTTTCCAATATTTCGGCACAGTGTCATGCGCCATGATCACGGAATGGACGGATGAAACCTGTGGTAGTGGTAACGTCCGTAGCAAAAGACAGAAAATGAGGGTAGATCGGTATATCTGCCCATGAAAACGAACTCGCAGTGCCTTCAGTTATTCCGTGATCATGGCGCACGAAACTGTGCCGAAATGTTGGGAAACTCAAAAATGAAATGATGGTAAATATCCCGTTCTTATAAGTGACTTTAGTGTCAACAGCCATGATCGTTTCAAAAGCTTTATTATGTGATAGGTTTCATTTAGCAATGTCGATTTTAATATATTATGAAACAAAATCGATTCAATAAGTGGTACTGACCGGGTTGCCAGTTAATAAAACTTTTAACCCTTAAATGCGCACAGTTTTACAACTATTCAAGTTTGATTCGGGGTTGTATATATGTCATTTAGTGTACAGATATCTACGAAAGACTTAACTGTGTTGTCAAATGTCACACAGCGGTTTTTTTTAATTAGAGTACGGGGGCACTGAGTTGTAGGTATAAGGTGTCCTTTAGTACATTCGCTAGTTTAATTTTACATTAAGTCTTACTTGTGCAACAATATTCAAATGCTAATAGTCATTTAAAACGGGATATTTACCATGATTTGATTTTTGAGCTATCCAATATTTCGGAACAGTTTCCCGTTTTAAATGACTTTAACTTTTGTATGGTTTGATAAGTCACTAATGAATATTAATATTAAGCCAGTTAATTACCGCTGTGCAAGCGAAGTTAAATGAATAATAATAAACCTATAAATAAAGTCATATTCTAGGACACCTTATACATAAGGGCCATAACAGTTTTAAAATAGGCCCGTAAGTAGTTTTAAATAAAACAGTCCACTTTTTAAGTAATTATGTCGCTTACTTTTTATTTAAGTAACTTTAAGTTAAGTAATTTTATTCGGAGACGTTATTGCATAATTTTAAAAGCATAATTATTAATATTTTTTTACAATTATTTTTATGCAGTACCTAGGTAACTTGATTGTTTTATCTAGCGTCTGTATTTTATTTATAGTTTGCTGTATTAAAAGATGTACTTACTACAATTATTATTAATATACGTTGGTTATTGTTATATTCTATTGCATTCATGCCAAAACGTTACACCTATTTTACAAAGTCGTCGAACTCAAATGTTCTCAGATTATAAAGTGTTAATACTTGTACTGTACAGTTCATATTACTAAATCATGTTTGTTGAATGTTGATAAGCCATTTCTAATGAGTTGAGTTCTTATAGAGCTGTATTTAGAGCAATTGATGATCAATTCATTGAGATATTTTAGCAAAGTTTTAAGAATATGCGTCAGCGCCCTTACACACTCGCACACACACACATACACACACACCCTCACACACTGCATCACGAGGCACAGGTTTAGGGTTAAAATTACAGCAGATCAAAGAATCAAATCATTTATTTTCTGTAATGTAGGTACAAAAGTTCTTAATTAAAAATGGTATTTCCAATACATTACTACCTCACCGAGGCGCACAATTAAGATGCAGTGTTAATACAGTGTTGTTGTGTGTGCTGTAAAGTATTAAAATAAGGCGTAATAAGGCGTAATAAGGTGTGAATTTGTTGATACTGTGTTATAATTATAATACAATAATTTCACATCATTTATTTAAATTCTCGTAATAAAATACAATAAAATATTATGAAACTATTCTACAGTAAAAAATATATTAAAACGGTAGACCACCGACCCCGAAGCTAGGCTGAAGCGGCCGGTGACTATATAATATATAATAATCTATATATATGTATATTATAATTATTAATATAATATTCTGAAATATTTTGTAACACATATAATTGTAGCATCAAATTATGATGCTGCAATAATATCGAGTGAGCGTGGCATTCAATATAATATCTAGAGCTGTGATATTATCCACCGGTCTACCGTCTTCAACTTCTTGCTAGATGGCTCTGCGTCTGTATTGACGCAATTCTACCAATGTCCGTCTCATGATAGCTTCGCACGCTTCTTTATTGGTTACGCACTAGTATAGTAAACATTACAACTAGTAGAGTATTTACAAAGTGCGATAATCTAATGCTGATGTCTGTCTGTCTGTCTGATTTGTATCCGCGCTGACGCATTTTCTTACTTAATACCTTAATTGAAGCAATGACGCAGTCGTCAACTTTCAAGACGGATAATAATTATGTCAAAATAAATAATATGATGTCAGAGGTGCAAAAAGGTAGGTAACAGTGCACACAACTTTCCTGTGCCTGTATGTTAAAGTATTAAATAGAAAGACTTATTTTCCCCACCCGTACAGAAAAGCTGCGTGCACTCTAGAGTAAGGGTAATTGTTTTAAAAACAAACATCAGTACGGATCACACAATTTTAGAATGTTTTATAAATGGTTAGGGAAACAGTTCTGTTATGCTTACTAGATGGCGCCCATATCCTTTGTTTAGTTGTTGACTAACGTTGTCTTGTATCTATTTAATTTCCTTTTTTTAAACCTTATTTTATTTTAACTACGTGAGTAATAGGTATTCTAATTGAGGATATAATTTGATTGAAAATGAAATTTTCATATATAGAGAGTCTATAGAAGTGCCTCCCTAATAAAAAAAGTTCATAAACCGGGGTGGCGCCATCTAGTAAGGGTATCTAAACTATTGTTACTTTTACAATAAGTTTGAATGCTATTCTGTTCGCAATGGATCTGGATCGCTGGTATTTGAGGAGTTCACTTCCTTCATAATCAGAATTAAACATTATTTATTTCCGTTGATATCTTATTATTTATTTATTATATAAAAACTTTATTGCACTACAAGGGTACAAAGGGTGGGCTTAATGCCGAGGCATTTTCTACTAGTATTAGTCAAATTGTAAGAATAAAAACGAAATGGAAATAAAATGATATTTTTGGATTCTATCGCTTCAAAATGTAGACAAAACGTTAGTAAAGTAAAGAAGCGATTAAGAAACCTTTAGCTGTGTTATTTCCAAGATGAATGAATGTACACCTTATATTTAGATCTTACATAATAACAGTACAAGATGATGACTTATCTCTTGCTACCAGAGATCTCGATCCATGCCATCTTGAATAGATTCCATCTTTATGTGCCTTCAGAGGTTTGGGCTGGTTCAACAATATTTGATTTGGTTATGAGCCTGCCCTTAGGTATAATTGTTGAGGTACGACGGTTGATTCAGAGCATCTGTATGATTTTAAAAGGACAATGTAAATTATCTCGGCTAGTGTTATACTAAGCATAGCCTGCGCAAATATCATGGTTTATACGAAAGTCGTTTAAAACGGGATATTTATAATTGATATTTGAGTTTTTCAATATCCCGTTTTAAATGACTAAGTGTTAATAACCATGATATTTTGTAACGTTTTATCATGGTTTATATTTTATATCTTAGTAGAAAAGAGCACCTTTTTCGGTGGCTAACTTTTGAAGCAAAGTGAGCGGTTTTCGATTTGCCTGAAACGGTTGCTACTTATAGCTCGATAGATGGCGTCCAAGGTAATATCAAATTGAAAACTTAACTTTTTTGTTATTGTCGATATTATGGTTTGCTAACAAAAATAACTTCGCCATGAATTAAAGAAGGTTTGAGTTTGAAGTAGTTCGACCACAAACCTTTTTATTCTCGTGGTCATACTGCGCCATCTATCGAGCTACCCGGAACTCATTGTCACAGATTATTTAATAGTTGTATGCGAGGTGGAAACCCTATAACAACATTTTTGGATGTTTATAAATAAGTATTTATGTTCGAAGAAAGTGACAATCAAATAAGTAAAGTTTAAAGCATAAGTCGGTGAAATAGAGACATTTTGAAAAGCTGTCGCGATTTGTAACGTCTTCAGCGTGGATAATTATTGATAAAAGACGAAAGACAAGCGCGCCAGCTTCAAAATTGACCTACCTTACCAAATGTTCGTTGGTGCCATACATCTCTGCGCGCATGTTCGTTAAACCACGCTTTCTAGTAGGTAGGTACCTAGTTGTCTGTAAATAATGCTTTGTACGATTTGGACGCAGAGATGTTAGGCACGAACTATCCGTCACGTGCTCTGATGAAGACGCTACAATTAAACAGAATTGTGTTTTAAAGAACTTTAATTCGCTGTTTTTATAAAAGGAATAATAATAAACTAGTCAGGGTGTTGCTGAACAGTTTAGTTTTGTCGCCATTTTTATTTTATACCTAGAGGTTTCTTTTAACCAATCATACGCTTAAATATGGGTTTTATGCTTTTTATAGCCTAAGAATAATATCCAAGGTAATACTTGCTGAATTCTACGTATTTATTTAACCTAGACTAACTTTCCGGTAGTCTAGCAACTTTATTTTATTAATTGTTATATTCGATTTATTTCCTAAGTAGGTATACATTTATATAAAGTGACAATTTGTAACCAGATTTTGCACACCACAAGGGTAGAAATACATTGTGACATATTTCAACATACACCACCTATGTATGTACCTTATTTACATGTATTTGATGCAATACACTAATCTGTCGGTTGATGTCTACCCTTAGACTGTACTCCTGCTTTGACAGAGTTACCTTGTATAATTTCTAAAAAGCTCTGAAATTCGTCCATTTTCAGTGTGGGTTTAAAATGGCGTGAAACGAAATGTTTAAGCAACTTAATGTAAAGCTTGTAGGAGTAATATTTACCAGAAACATGTTTGTATTGTAAAACGAGAAATAAAGAATTTAATGAAGTTATTCTGGTTTTCTTTAATAAAATATATAAAATCTATAGCGACTCGGCAAGCGGATGCCCTGACGCATTTCCACAATATGTCTTTGAAACAAACGCCTAGAGCGTCTCGGCTGGCGCTCTAGGGTAGGGAGGCGGACCGCCGCGCGGCCGTCAAATTATGACAATGAATGAGGTAAGTTTGTTTTTACCTACTTACCTATAGATCGAACAACTTATATTTACTTCTTCAAATTCTTTACTCTTAAGCTTAATAACTATTCTCATGTAAGTGACAGTGTCGTTTTTGAGACTAAATATCTTAAAACTTACATAATGTGAGCCCTCCATAAGATCTCAGCAGCTCAGAGACACACAGCTACCAGTCTTCTAATCACTCGGTACAAAAATGTGCATTTGAATATGTATTTTAACACCCATATACTGTGCTGCGTGGTAGCGGTGTTGGATTAATGTGAGCAGAGTTTTTAACTCAATGAATCCTGTAATAGATATTTTTACACTTACGCGATCTGAACACAATAATAATAAGTATTGATACTACGGGTATTTATCGCGTTTATTTACTTATTTTTCCCGACGTTTCAACAGGTTTACACTGTGTCGTGGTCACGGGATGACTGGACTACTGGAGTTAGGAACGGCGGGAAAAATTGGTAAATTAATGTTTCCGTTGTATTAATACTTATAATTATGAATCCTGTACCTAATAGGAATATCAGTAACTACCGAACTTCCTATTACAGAAGTTTCTTCAATAGCTAGCCAAAGAATATAAGAAAAGACTCTGTCTAACAAGTCAAAATTTATTAAGTAGCAAAAATATTTAGGATAAGTTTCTTAAAAATACTTGAGTACAAAATTCTTTGATACTAACTACAACATACAGAAATAGTAGGATTGTGCTGTTACAAGAATTTAGTTCATATATGTACCTATTTATACACAGTTATGAGTAAATCGTCAGCTCCACATGAATTTTGATATAAAAATGAGCAAACAACATTTCCGTTTCTTGTTGTAGCTTGTGCTTGCAATTACTAGACAAGCTTTGATCTTTGACCAGCAAGTAAACATAGACAATAATATTTATTCAGGAGCTCGTAGACTTCATGCAGTAAAAATACCATTTTAACATCCATTTGTATCTATTTTATATACAAACTAGTGACCCACCCTGGTTTCGCATGATTTTCGATATACATATAAACTTTCCTCTTGAATCACTCTATCTATTACTGAAAACTGCATTAAAATCCGTTGTGTAGTTTAAAAGATCTAAACAAACAGACAGCGGAAGCTCAGCGGAAGGGACTTCATTTTAAGAAAAGGAAAGGATTATAATATGCCTTTGGAATCTTTACAGCATGAACTCTTGGCAAGGCAGGTTAAACTGTATGGCAGTGGGTACCAACAAAATACTTAAAAAAATTACCAATGTGTCTAACTACAGGTGGTCTCTATACATCTAGTCGTCCACTCGTTTGTGTCCTCGTTTGCTGGACAGGTCGTTTTCCCAGGTCTTGGCCACGGTGCAGTAGAGCTGCATGGCCGCGCGCGCGTCCTCTACCGAGCTGTGCTCTCCGCTCTGGATGTCGATGCCGAGGAGCTCTTTAGCGAGACGTTTGAGGGAGGGCGTGCTGCCTTTTGTAATCTGGAATTCAATTGGAAAGCAATTCATTAAAGAACTTTTATTGATGACCTCTGTGGCGCGGTGGGCGAAGGTCCGCTTGCGACGCAGTAGGTTGCGGGTTCGATTCCCGCCTCAGGACAATTGTGTGTACTATCTGCAGATATTTGTTCCAGGTGTTCTGGTCATAATCTATTGTATTAAGTATATCAGTATTCTAGTTCCACTGGATTGTCCAGCATTATTTATTATACAGACACAAACAAGAATAAATGAAAAACCATCTTAAAATACTAGATAAGAAAAGTAAGATGTGATTATTGTTACTATGTGAGTAAACACATAGTAACAATGACATATTAGACAGTGTAATAGGCAATACAAGTCCATAGGCTCCTGAACTAGTTAATCAACTTAGTTCAAAAGCCTATGGACTTGTATTGCCTATTACACTGTCTAATATGTCAATAAATAACATTTTTACTTTTATGCCATTTCTGTTCATTTAACTGGCTGTATGATAGAAGGAAGAAAAGGTGGCCATTGCCCAGCAGTAAGCTAAAATTAAAAATATTTTCATATTGTGAAAAACCTCTTATAAAATGTTAGTCAGACTCCACTCCATTTAGTTTAAATGTTTTGAATAAAATTATTTATTTAGTCAATAGAGGTAGAGTTATGGTCAACTTACTTTCCTAAATGGTTTATATCTAGATGTGTCTCGTATATTCCTCTTGGTATGTGAGAGGAAGAGTACACTCAAGTCGTTCTTCAGAGAATGTCCAACTAGTATACGACCTTTGATAAGTTCTGAAACCTCTTTCTGAACCGTTGTGAAGTCCTCCCCGTTTATTAAATCCTCCTTACGTATTCCACTGACGCTAGTTCTATAGTCTTTGACCTCTTCCCGCGCTTTTACAAACTTGTCGTATATACAGTCGCCAAATTTGTTTACAATTGAGACTCGTGCCAGCATGTGATCATCTCCGTTGTACCCTATGCCTACCATCTCGCAGTCCATCGCTAGGAATTTTGTTAGTTTGTTTTTCTTATCGTTAGATGCGTCCTTGTTATCCGGGAATTTGGGGGGATTAGTTACTAGTAGCGCCTCAGCGGTTTGAGCTGCTGAAAACTCGTCGGCCTTTTTTTTTCTGTTCCGACGGAACGACCCCGTGAAGTGTTCTTTCTTGTCTTCCTGAGGTTTCTTCTCGCTTGTTTTGTCCATAAAGCGGGTGTTCGACAGCAGTTTCTGCCAGTTTGCGTCGATAACACCACGGACCGCTACCGTTAGGTTAGTTTTCTCATCCGAGTTTCGCTTCCGTTTTTTTGATGTTTCTAACATTTTTACATCAATGAGCTGATTGATGATAAATTTGGAAGTGTAAATAATACAAGAACTCGCACTAAATAAGATTTTTAGGAGAAATTCAGTCAAAATCAACAGTAAATAAAGCACGTCTCCGAGGAAGCCATCTGTCATTTTACTAATGTAATTTTGACTTGACAGTGGCTGGTTGAACGGACATTGACGCTGACAATTTCATGATGTGGATCTACGTGTATTTTGGTACGTCGTCGCATCGTCGTCGTCGTCGTAAATTGATATAAAAAACTTCACTTTCTATGGTTTTATACAAAATGTGTTTTAAGTTGGCTGCCCTCCCTAGCTTTGTTTTATTTTTGCTAAGAACCTCGATTTGTATTGAATGGTTGTTAAATTGTTCTCTTGGAATTTAAACATTTTTGGGAGTGTTGAGAAACTCGTTACAGTAAATTGTTCATACTGAGTTATTGAACGTGGTTTGAAGTGGCGGCAAATTCAAAATTATGAAACAAATTGACATTTGCTTACTATACATTAACGGTTTTGTTCATCCATAAAAATAACAACGAGAACTGGAACCGCAACGTAATTTCCATTCCTGGGCTCAATCCGGATGACGTGTGTTGTGGAACGGTGGAAATGTAAATACAAATTTGTACACAAGTCTCGAAGAAAATGTCAAAAGCCGACGACTACGTGTTTTCCACGATGGTGGGAGAACCGCTGCCTTCGTGGGGCGAGCCGGAATGCTGAGCGCGACGCGCCAGTTCACACTTTCTAAACTCCGCGAGCGGACCATTTGTATATTGCCGAAATAAGTGCCGATAATGTCCTACGAAAAATTATTAGAGCGCGTCTCGGCTCACGGTCAAGAGCACCTTATCAAGTACTGGCCGGAACTCAGTGATACGGAGCGGGAACAGTTGGCGGGAGAACTCGGGAATTTGGACCTCGCTGAGGTGAATGAAATATTCCGGCGCGCGAACGAAACTTGCAATGTTATTCTTGAGAAATCCGACGACGCGCTGAGACCCATACCGGACAGCCACTACGAGTCTGTTCCTGGACTCAGTGCTCAGAAAATTAAGGAGTATGAGAGCATAGGATTTAAGGAAATAGCGGATGGAAAGGTTGGAGTGTTACTGCTGGCCGGGGGGCAGGCCACTCGACTCGGCTTCGGACACCCTAAGGGCATGTATGATGTCGGGCTACCATCACACAAAACCTTATTCCAAATACAAGCAGAGAGAATAGTGCGGCTACAGCAAATGGCAGCTGAAAAGTATGGAAAGGAAGGTAAAATCACCTGGTACATCATGACTTCGGAGCACACAATGGGACAGACTGTAGACTTCTTCAGAAGCCACTTCTGTTTCGGTCTGAACGAAGAAGATATTGTTTATTTTAACCAGGGAAAGCTCCCTTGCTTTGACTTTGAAGGTAAAATCATCCTTGATGAGAAGTACCATTTATCTACATCTCCAGATGGTAACGGGGGACTGTACAGGGCCTTAAAAACCCAGGGGATCTTGAAGGACATTGCAAAAAGAGGGGTTGAGCATCTCCATGCCCATTCCATAGACAATATCCTGATTAAAGTGGCCGATCCAGTCTTCATCGGGTACTGTAAGAGTAAGGATGCAGACTGTGCAGCCAAGGTGGTGCAGAAGTCAGCTCCTAGTGAAGCTGTAGGGGTTGTTTGCCGAGTGAACGGACACTACAAGGTGGTGGAATATTCAGAGTTGACTGATGAGGCTGCTGAGAGAAGAAACCCTGATGGGCGACTGACATTCTCAGCCGGCAACATCTGTAACCACTACTTCTCTGCTGATTTCCTCAACAAAATCTGCAATTTTGAGACTAAACTGAAACTCCATGTTGCTAAAAAGAAGATTCCATTCGTGGACTCCAACGGCGTCCGTCAGAAGCCGACGCAGCCCAACGGAATCAAAATGGAAAAGTTCATTTTTGATGTATTTGAGTTTGCTGAGAACTTTATCTGTCTAGAAGTAGCTAGAGATGTAGAGTTCTCTGCGTTGAAGAATGCTGATGCAGCGAAGGTGGACTGCCCGTCCACAGCCCGGGAGGACCTGCTCCGACTGCACAGGAAGTATATCAGGGCAGCAGGTGGCAGCATCGCTGATGACGTTGCTGTGGAGATCTCTCCGCTGTTGTCTTATGGTGGAGAGAACCTGAGTGATCTCGTCGAAGGTGAAGTCTTCACCGTATCTCCATTCCACTTGAAGAGTGTGCAAGAGTCAGCCACCAATGGCAATGGAGTGAATGGTAATGGTACCCATTAAATGAACTTGAATTTTAAAGTTGTGAAAAACTGTTTTAGGTATTGGGAGTGAATTGTCTTTAGAAAGTAACGCTTTGAAGACTGAATTCTGGAGAAAAACATTTATTTGTTATGATATTAAAGTCTTTGTTTAAATCATCGTGAAGAATGCCTTTATAAAGGTCCATGCATAGAAATTCTAATGTATTTACGTACATATCCTTTTGTTGGAAAATCAAATTGTGTCTGAACTGTGCGTAAACGCATTTGATAGAACAGCCCTATTATAGATGAGCTGCAAAGCCTTTTGTTATATTTGAAAAGCAATATGTATTACAGTTATGAAATAATTCGTAATCTAATCTTTCTTTGTCTTTGAAGTATTTGGATTTATTGAAACTTATCCAGCAGATAAGTAACAAACGCAATAACTGTGTAGGTATTATAAATATTCTAGTCTTTGTAAAGATAATGGAAATATTCTATCACAATCCTCTGATCACAAGACTATCCCGCGAGTACTCAAACGCAACTCAGATTTAAGCCCGTCTCAAATTAGCGATTTTCTGACAGATTTTCATTTAAAACTGGCTACTTGAGACGTGCGTTTGAGTATTTCGGTGTGTGTTTAGTAAAACTACAAAGTCACCAAATCATTTCTCTGTTTTAAGTTTTAAGAAATATGAAACCCAACACAATCCCATGAGTTTTTTGATTGTTACACTAGGCTAGCCTTACTATACACTAGCCAAACGATGTAGAATATTTGTAAACAAACCAAGACACAAAGAAGTGTATATAAAGTTTATAGGTATAATACTTTATTGCAATAATATTATTAATTTTATTATACCTACAATAATACTGATCAATTGATAGAGGTGACAATTTGTTAGAAACCGTGGAAGGATTATTAAACTCGTAAAATCAGACCTGAAGGACCATTTTTAGTCGTAGTGGTGATGCATTTGGCCCCAAGCGACGGATGTGTTCTAACTCTAACTAGAGCAATACATTTACAGGATGCGCGCCGATAACCTTGTATTCTTCCAATAATATTATTTCTATCATTTATTGAACGGAAAAAAATATGTGTTTAATACCTGTCAATAATCTAATCTGTGTTGAAATATGTACCTGCTATAACACTCCTTATGCTTCTTATCAACAGATTGAGATTTCTATCTCTGATTTTGTTGATTTCATAGAAAATTATTTAAGTCAGTTTTGCGACAAAAAAAAACTCCCTACCTAACTACTTATTAAATACGTTTTAGAATGCAGAAAATATTAAAAATCGCAAAATGAATTAAAATCTTCGTGTTCGTCAGAAATTTTATACTTTTAAATATAGGTATTTATATTTACCACCTTAATGTGTTATTCAGAAATGAACGGATTTTTTTTTTAAAACGATTTAAAGCCGGTGTTTAATGAATACTACATCATGTTTGCAAATACTTCGGCAAGCGATTAAGTTCACATTAGCTAATGTAGTTACTTATTTACAGTCTAATTTACTTGCATTTGTTTATTAACCAAAATTGCCAAACCATTCGTGACCTTATTGTTTAGCGTGTAGAGGACAAAGTAAATGCACCATTCTTTGGCCTTGAAGTTATCTACACATGTAGTCGTAAAGAGAAAATATGATTATATTTGTTCACCGATATGTAATGTTTCGGTAACAGCACGAATTCTAGTTATTATTTACTAGCTGAGCCCCGCGGCTTCGACCGCGTGGTAATCTGTGTAAAATGGTTTATAAACTATCTTGAATCACTCAATCTTTAAAAAGAAACGCATCAAAATCCGTGAATATTTCTGGTGGATCCTGGCTTATTGTTTGGTTTTTTTTTATCAAATTAGCTTGGTTATCTATTTAATTGAATTAATATTTGGCCATTTGACAAAACCTTTTGTGAACTAAATTTATACATACCTACAAATTATTTATAACAAAATATAAACTATCATCACAAGTACTTAGTATTAAGTTTGCCCATGGTGCCGCTAGAATTTCGGTTAGTTTTACCAAATTGTTTTTATTTTAAATATTTTTAGGAACGCTAGCTCCTAGCTGTCCCTACATACCTTCCTTAGGTATAATGCTTTCACATTTTAATCAACTGCCTAGGCCTACATTATTTTTATTATATTATAATATAATGTACTGTAGGTATTTGTAAAATAAAATTATATGAAATAATTTAGTCGTAATTTAAAAGTAATGCAATAATTATATTGAATGTACTTAATGTAGTCATAAATGAGATTTGTTCATATCATATGTTCCTTTATAAAATTATAGTTGTTATAAAACATGTTTTATTTCATTACAACGCAACCTATGTACCTAGTACCTACCTGGGGGCCTCGTAAAGTAAAGTCGAAGTTTCTGATTAGTTTTCGTGCAAAACAAGCTCTTTTGTCACAGCGATTATATGAAAACGCATCAAAAACATCGAATTCGTTTTTACGAGTAAGAAAGAAAAGTCCCTGAAAGAGCAGTTTCGACATACAAAGCGATGATCGCTTGTCGACCGAAGTCGGTCGCTAAGTCATAGCGATCACATTTCAGCGATATTTCAAAGGCTCTACTATCGGAACCACAGAACAGAATATCGGAACCATCGATTTTTATCGGAACTGTAATGAAAACAACTGTCAACTTTACGACGACCGATGTGGCGCGGTGGGCGAAGGTCCGCCTGCGACGCAGGAGGTTGCGGGTTCGATTCCTGCCTCGGAACAATTGTGTGTACGATCTGCAGATATTTGTTCCGGGTGTTCTGGTCGTTTTCTATGTATAATAAAAAATATATTGTATTATGTATATCAGTTATCTAGTACCCATAACACAAACTCTGCTTAGTTTGGGGCTAGCCAATGCTGTGTGAATTGTCCAGCATTATTTATTTATTATTATTATTTTGCATAGAGACTTGCGTTTAGCGAAAACATCGGTACAGCTAGCTAATATTTTAGTAAATATTTATGGATCAGAACCTTCTTACGATCGGCTCGCTATGTACCTACATATGTCGAGACTGCAGGCCCTGGCCTGGACGGGTGCGAAGTAAATCAAAAATATGTTTTAGGTACCTATGTACGTATATATTATTAAACTATAGGTACTGTCCTCCTCCGGCCAGGTGGGCTGCGAAGGACTGCAGGTAGATGCTGGATGCGGCAAGCTGAAGACAGGGCGCTGTGGCGTGAGTTAGGGGAGGCCTATGTCCAGCAGTGGACTGCTATAGGCTGATGATGATGATTAAACTATAGAAGTAGAAGTATTCCGACCGAAGAAACACAAGAGAACTCGCGGGCAGTCGCTAGTGGTTCGCTAACAGCTGTTGGTATTTCGTAACGCGCCTCCGCCGACTGGTAGGCCTAATGTAACCGGTGCGGCCGGTTGTCCCTAATATTGTAAAATGTTTCTGAACACGTCTCGAAACATTAATATGCTGTTTATTATAAATAATCATACTTATATGTAACGTTACAGCAATTTAAAACTAAGTCGTTACATTATGCATATAATAAATATAAAGAAAATAAAAATCACAAGAAGACAGACAAAGAATATACTTAGTAAAGAAATTTAACACAAAGAAAGGGAATCAAATAAAATCACATTAATTAAAATAAATTGGCCCAAAAAAGAATTAACAAAACAAGTGAAATACAAATTGAAATGCTGTTGAGGGTCCACCCCGCCCCGCCTTTTTTTTTTTTTTTTTTTTTTTTTTTTTTTTTTTTTTTTTTTTTTTTTTTTTACGATGGGAAAATGCTGTTGCGCATTGCCCCTAGCCTGAGGAGGGCTAGAGGGGTATGTTGGGCTCTCCACTGAGCTACTAACAGAGTGTTAGCAGATAGTGACATACCAACTAAAAACCCATCGATACTTCCTCTCTCACCTTAGTGCCAGAGCGTCATCAAACCACTCGTCACCAGACGATTCGTTTGACGGCGCGCTGGCACTTGACAGGGTTGCGGGTTCCCGGGCGGATTCGACCGCTACCCTGTCGGTGATCATCCGTCTGGGACGGATCCTTCTTGTTGTCCCCCCTTGAGAGGGCGAGGCATATCCCGGAGCAGTTAAGGCGTCCCTCCCCGTTGGAGACCTGTGCAATGCTGGGGTGGTTCTCCTCTCACCATCACCCAGCTGGTCTCCATCAAGCGGAAGAAGGCTATGGAATTGCCGTCGCCTTCTTCCGATCCTCCGCCGACGGAGCGGTTCAGCTTGAGGGCTTTCCTCCCTGACTCGCTCCGCTGCCTCCTTCTGAGAAATGATATCTTCACAGAAGGAGACTATGGCTTCCCAAGCCCTCTCGCTGTCAAGCATGGCATTCACCAAGCTCGGCAGCGAGAGGTCCTGACCAACTACACTTTCGAGCGTCTGACGCTGCGACAACCAAGCACTACACTCCTCGAGGGTGTGCTGTGCTGTATCCTCGGGGGCACCGCAGTGATGACAGGCGGGAGTTGCCTCTCTTTTAGCAACGCGGTGCAGGTACCGCCCAAAACAACCATGTCCAGTCAGTATTTGCACCACTCGGAACGTTAGGGCACCATGTTCCCGGTGCAGCCACTCTCCCAAGACAGGACGTAAGGCGTCAATAGTCCACCGGCCATAGCGCGCGAGATCCAGTTCTTCGGCCCAGTCCTGGATAGCAGCCTCCCTCGCTTGTTCCCGCGCATATTGGATTTCCTGAGGAGCCAGTCGGTTCCCTTGTGCCTGTTCGTCCTTTTTATGCTCGTGCAACTTGGCAAGCACTTTCCCTTCTCGATCCCATGGTAGAGATCCCGCAAGAGCACAGGCGGCCCCGTATGACACAGTGCGGTAGCCGCGTATTGTTCTAATCGCCATCAATCTCTGCGGTTTTCGCAGCAGAGCCCTGTTTTTGGCTGTTAGAGCATCCGCCCACACTGGTGCTCCATACAGGGCCATGGAGCGGATAACCCCTGTAAAAAGACGGCGGCAGGATGTCTTGGGTCCGCCTAGATTGGGTAAGAGGCGTGCAAGAGAACCCGCCGCACTTTGTATCCGGGGGGTTAGTAGCTGGAAGTGCTCAGTAAATTTCCAAGCTCTATCCAGCGTAAGTCCCAGATATCTCATGCGGGTCGTTAGCATGATCCTCGCTCCATCCACTATTATATAGGCACCATTTGGTGGCTTACCCCCTCTTCCATAGAATAGGAGGGCCTCTGTTTTTTCCAAAGCCACCTTTAGCCCCAAGAGTCGAATGCGGCCAACCAGGAGAGTTGAACCCGTTGAGGCCAGGTGCGCGACTTCTTCGTAACTGCGTCCCCGGGCGATGAATAGGGTATCGTCAGCATAGCAGATAACATGTGTCCTGGGAAGCAAGGAACCGCGAAGAACCCAATCGTAACCGATGTTCCAGAGAAGGGGTCCCATCACTGAACCCTGTGGAACACCGGTAGTCATACGCCTGGCACAGACTCTACCTCTGCTATCAATATAAAGAACGTCCCGCTCCCTTAGGTAGTGTTCTACAAACCGTCGGAGGTAGAGTGGCACTGTATGAAAACGCAGTGCCTCATCGATGCACGCGTACGGGAGACTGTTGAAGGCATTAGCGATATCTAACGATACCGCCAAGGCACGTTCTCCTTGCGCAACAGCCTCCTGCGTAATGTGCTTGAGTCGTAAGAGAGCATCGATGGTGGAGCGTCCGGTCCGGAAACCATATTGCTCCTCCGACAAATTAGGACCCTCTAGCGCCAAATGCTCAACTATACGGGCAGCTACTACGCGCTCAAGAAGTTTACCCATCTCGCTAAGCAGGATAATTGGTCTATAACCGGAAGGTGAGTCTGGAAGACGACCCTCCTTCCGAAGCAGACAAAGGCGGCCGTCTTTCCACACTTTGGGGAATTGACCAGATTCAAGGCAACAGTTGAACAGCTCCTTAGTTCGATTCCCTAAGTGTTTAAGGGCATGTGCCAACACACGGCCTGGCACACCGTCCGGTCCTGGTGCAGTTTTTTTCGCCCGTAGGTGTAGGATTGCACCCCCAAACTCCCCCTCAGAGATAGGAGGGATTTCTGTGTTAGTGCGCTCCATAGGCAGCCGTATCGCCATACAGGGAGGTTCGTAGGGCGGACATTCAGGAAATAGACCCGTTACTACGCGAGCGAGCAGCTGGGGTTCAAACGATTCGGTAGGAGGTGCCCGGTTGCACAGCTTTTTTTTAACAGTGCGATATGGGCGCCCCCACGGGTCTCTATCGAGTTCATCCAGAAATTCCCGCCAGGCTTCTTTTTTAGCTCTGAAAATAGCTACCTGCAGGATTTTTTTAGCTTGACGGTAGTTCTGATAGAGTTGGCTCACTTCATCCTCAGAATTTCGCCTTCTGCGACATCGTGCGTAAGCCCGACGCGAGATATTGCAGGTAGACCGGAGAGAGGCAATCTCGTCTGACCACCAGTACACCTGTTTTCTATCTGGCAGCTTTTGTACTCGTGGCATAGCTGCGTCGCACACTGCAGTAAGAGTTTTGCCCAGATGCTCTGCCAGCATACCTACCCCATGGACCGATGATGGGACTGGGCACCAGCTCTGTACAATAGCCGCTTCCTCAGCCTGCTCTCTGCTAAACCGTTTGAGGGACCATCGCGGAAAAGCATTTGAGTGTACAGCTGATGTGGATACTTCTTGGAGCCCTGGGGAGGAGCATATTTCAAACCTGATGTACCGGTGGTCCGATAAGGTCTCCTCGTTTTCAAGTACCCGCCAGTTAAGGGTGCGCGCTGCAGCAGCAGGGGTAGCAAAGGTGACATCGACTATCGATTCTCCCTGCCACCTCACACATGTGCTCACTGAACCTCGATTTAGAAGGACAAGACCAGCCGCTGCTGCCCAGTTCGCTACTGCTGCTCCCCGGTTAGTGGTAGAGGGGCATCCCCATGCCACTGCCTTAGCGTTTAGGTCCCCCATCACAATGACTTGTGATGGGGACATTCTGCCAACAACACCGCTGAGCGCCTGGAGATAGGTTTCGAGATCTGACAGACTTTTATTCGGGGAGAAGTACGTCCCAATAAGTGTCAGTTCTCCCCATGTCACAGCAACATAACCTGGCCCTCTCTCCCGAGCTGAAAGCGAACAAGACGATGATGCGGGCGCATAAATAGCCACTAATCCATCAGTGTCACCAACCCAGTTCGGACTGTCAGGAACAGTGTATGGTTCGGCAGCCACGGCAACGTCAATCGACCACTCCGCCATCACTTGCGCAAATAGGCTTTGCGCAGCAGCGCAATGGTTCAAGTTCGTCTGGAGTAGATTGTAATATCGAGACCTAGACATACTAGTCCGACATTACAACCCCCTCCGCAGCCTCTGCAGCGGTGGTAGATCGAGGTGATAGGGTGGATTTACCCCGTACAGCAGGGGGGTTGCATTGCGTGCCTCCCATCCTATGGCCAGCTGGAAGCTGTAAGTCTACGCATACGGCACATTGAGGCTCTAATGCCTTACAAGCCGCGGCCATATGGCCTTCTTTCCCGCATCGGAAGCATAGTGTACCGCGATCTTTTTCTGAAGGACAGAGCTGCCGAGTATGACCAATACCCATGCATCGGTAACACCGCATAGGGCGTGATTTAAGGGTAGAAACCCGTGCAGAGCTCCACCCAACTAGAAGTCGGCCTTTCTCTACCACGACTTTGGCCGCTGTGGCTGGGCATCGCACGTACGCTACACCCGTGGCCCCAGGACCAGCCCTTATATCCCCAACTTTTATGTTGTCACTAGAGCAGCCCGCTTGGGATGCGATTGCCGCAACAACGTCTTCTTTATTTATGGAATCGTCCAGGTCATCGATACGCAAATCGACACAATTCACAGGGCGGCCGATTCGGGCAACTTCATTGAGGGCTGACTTCAGTTTCTGCGCTAGAAGGTCTGCCTTCGTTTCACTACCAGTTCCTGGGAGCTCTAACATTCTGGCCCCAGTAGCAGTCACCCTAGACCTGACACCATCAATACCCAACTCGGCTAAGTTTATGGTGGTCTTGGCTTGAGTCAGGACCTCCGCGTAGGTAATACCCTTCTCCATGGCCTCTTGCGTAAGAGTAATTACCACTGCCGCTGAACGTGGAAGCGCAATCTTTTTACGGTGCTTATGTGAGGTCGTTGTTGCCTTCCTTGACCCAGCGTCGCCCGTCGACGGAATAGCAGAAGCATCTGGCTTCTTCTTGCGGCTCCTCTTAGTCACGGTCGCCCACTCTTTACCATCAACGGGACGTGTTACGCCTTGACTTGAAGGAAGTACTTCACTAGCCGATGGACCCGCTGTTTTGTAAGCCACAACCTTGGACTTTACTGTAGGGGTCGCTGACTTCTGCTTAGTGCCACCCGGATGTGACGCAGCAGTGGGAGATGTCTTCCTTGCGTCCGCAGCTAGAGCTGGCCGCAGCGTCTTTTCCGGCAGTAGGCGATCCTCAAGGCCCGCTATGCGAGCGTTCACCATTTCTCCGACAGAGACAGTGACTCGGCGTATTATGTCTTCCACGTTTACCCCCGATGAAGACGGTGGGGATGGTGCGACTTTAGCGCGCATGTTACGGTCCTCATAGTCCTGTCGGAGCGCACATAGATCTGACCGCAGGTTGGCAAGCTCTCGACTGAGCCGTTCGTTATCCGCCCTAAGACGCCTCGTCTCTTCGTCAACAGTTCGCGTCTTCAGGCTCTCGATGACATCTCGCATCGTAACCAGGGATTGGTTGATTACACCCTTTACCTGGCCGTTCATGTTCTTTGACTTGCGGGACTGCTCCTGGATTACTTCGACCTCATCCAGGGCACGTCTCCACAAGTCTTCCGCGTTAAAATCATCTCCGGATAAACGGGAATATGATTTCCTCCCCGACTTCTTTTTCTCCGGCTGAGCAGCATCGTCCATCGAACTTAGGCGGTAGGTCTCCACACCTTGAAGTTCACATTCGGTGCTAGGTTGGGACCCTAATGCCGGTTTTCGTCCACGGCGACCCCGAAGACCTCTTGTTATTTTTCGTGGTGGAATGCTCTCTGAGCCACCAAACGACCGCTTACAGCCCGGAATAGAAACTGAGTGCTGGCTCGTGTCAGAATCTGACAACATTATGTCCAATAGACTCTGACGCGAACCGCTCTCCCCTGTCTTCCTACTATTTTTATTTTTCTCCCTCCCATCAACAACGGAGCTTGTGCTCCCTTGGCAATTGACGTCCCCCCCAGAATACGATTGGGGACTGCGTGCCGAAGCACGGAAGGATTCCCCAACGGCGGTGCCGTCGGGACCTCCCTGGGTAGTCGTTTCACAATTGTCCATATACATTTTTTTTTGTTTCATTTTTTAAACGAGGTAATGTCCTCGGAATGGCGCCCTAGCGGCCGGGTTCCCCCGACCATACTCCAAGTGTAAACCCGGACCAGCGATCACCCTCACAACCACTTCGTACACCTACACAGAGCGCAAGTGTGACAGAGCGACTGCGAACAGACCGCAGGTCCGGATTTACACACGCAATACTCCCCTCGGCGGGCGCCTAGACCATTATATTGGGACATGGAACCGCCTTCGGCGGCTATAATTAGCCTACCCCTCTCACGACAGTTTGAACTTCTGTTCTCTGCCGAGCACCATCCACTGCGCTATCTGCTGAGTCAGAGAGACGCGTGATGATGCTCCAAAACCCTTAAACCCACCTCGGTGTTTTGTCCGCGCTGGCCTGCCGATAACTCCCTTAAGAAAGCTATCGGCAGGCCAGAATCCTCTATCCGCAACCTGGGGACGCGCCACGTCGGAGTATCACCTCTCCGCCCACTGGGACAACCCAGCAGGTCCGTGGCCACCCCGCCCCGCCTTACTTTACCCGTTCGTATCAGTTCCAAGGAACTGAACTGCTTACCTAATATCACCATTAGATACGTACGAGACAAATTCAAGGTCATAAATATGAACTATCTATTAAAAATAGTATATTTCTTTGTATTTTATTTATAATAACTCATCATAACCTACAAGCACAATCCCCTGGTACTGTCCACGATCCTATCCATCTATGGTTGTCTGGAAGAGATAACATACAATTATACATAATAACGTATACAATTGGCGGTCTTATCGCTTGAGCGTTAAGACCGCCAATTGTAATTAATTTTTAAGTTTTTTCGGTAAATAGTTTTCTATTTAAAGTGCAATAAAGAATTTTCTATTTATAATCTAAGAATGGCAGATTTATTGTTGATACGGTTCTTGATATACCTACATATAGTTCTGTTCTGACTCATGTGGCATACCATCATGTGGAATGTGCATGAACTAGACAAGTTGTCAGTGAATTGGAAGATCTGAGGTATACCTACTTACATCTATATTTACCTAATTCAATTCAAAGTTTTAATGTTCACTTCTTAACACTTTGGCGGCGGCGGCGGCGGCGGCGACGTCGAAAGTGAAAGGTCGCGTGGTCGTCGTCGGTCGTGTCGAGTTAGAATGTGACGCAACTTTGCCATTTGCTTTTACAACGCACAATAGAGTTGTTCAAATGCCTGTCTATGACCTGCCCTTTCAAAATTTACGTTATTTATAGCGTAGAAAAATACCTACCTTTTGTTTTATTTTTCCCCTCATCATCATCATCAGTCTATAGCAGTCCACTGCTGGACATAGGTCTCCCCCAATGAGCGCCATAGCGCCCTGTCTTTAGCTTGCCGCATCCAGCATCTACCTGCAGTCTTTCGCAGGTCGTCGTCCCACTTGGTCGGAGGGCGTCCTACACTACGTTTACCGAGTCGTGGTCTCCAGTCAAGAACACGTTTGCCCCAGCGGCCGTCGGTTCTTCGCGAGATATGGCCGGCCCACTGCCACTTCAGCTTGCTAATTCTTCATATGAGCTATGTCAATAACCTTGGTTTTTTTCCCTAGGTACGATATATAATCTTTAATAAATAGGTACTTACGTTATCTCATCGCGAAGATTTAAAAAAATAGCCCAATAGAAGTATTATTGCATATGAACACTATCTTAGCAATAATCTTGAAAAATTCAATAATTTCGCAGTTAGTATTTTTGTCTCTATTTTGCAGGGAGTAGGAACATTGTCTGCACGATTGTTGTGTACCAAACAGATGTAAACGTTTTAATATTATAAATATGAGAGTTAGTAATATCATACAAATACCAACATTTATTCTGCGACGGGAATCAAACCCGTAACGCATCCTTCTGAACGTACGTCCTGGCCGTTTGGACAAAAAAAATCAAATTAGTTCATTTCTTTAGGCTTACAAGTACTTAAACCAATTAAACAAGTAAAAATGTATATACGTAGGTACTATAAATGATTATCAAATAAGATACCTAAGTAAGGTACAACGCAGCCTGTGGCTATGGATGCTGGCTTCTTTAATTTTATCCTGTAGAGAACGTACGAGTACCTACTTTACAAATGCGTGCGATGCCGCCCGCTAAAGCTTGTCATAAATAAAAGTGCGTGTTTGTGAGTCAGAGGAGCGGGTTCGAGTCCCGGCCGCTGCCACTCCGAGAGGTCACTGCACGGAGATGGATTGGACAGGAACATCACAATGTATTCTGGACACGGACTCTATAGAGTACCTCCGTGGTTTGAATACCAACACTGTATCGAATTATGAATGAGCAATGTAGTGCGATCGAACTTAACATTCATAATAATATTATGCTATGGCGCTCATTGATGGAGGCCTATGTCCAGCTGTGGACTGCTACAGGCTGATGATGATTATAATATTCAATACTAATAAACATAGTACAAAAAACTAATAAGAGACCATCCACTCGACGACGGTCCGACATTGATTGTAGTGGTCGTTGCAGGCAGTCGGTGGATGGGGAGGCTCTGTGGTCGCACTGTGGTTCCGAATAAAAACGGACATCTAGGGTCTAACTAATCGGAATTTTGATGTGATTTTTTTACGACACGTCGTATGGGGTACTAGGCCTACGTCTAGCAGTGGACGTGTATTGATTGTGAATGTACTGTATTCTAGCACAGACAGTACTTATTTACCACGTTATTTACCCAGCTACTAAGATATAACAGCTTATGCCTTGTAATATAATCATGACATGTATTCTACTAGTAAATAAATTATTTATATTTTTACGTTCCTTATGCTTAGATTATGATGCTGTGTGAATTTTTAAGCATATATTTTTGTTTCTACAATGCAATACCCAACATTTCTAAAACCAAAAATGTTACACAATTGAATAGAACCAGCGCCTGTGTCGGTAATTACGTAATTATGCAGGTTAGGTATTCATTTCCAATCAAGTTATCTGGCCGATACGCACTACGTTTTCAGACAAAAATAAATAAAGTGATTGTGTTGACCTTGACATTTGCGGAAGCAGCCGGACGCCGCCATTGTGATTGTGACATTTAATTTAAAAACGCGCGAAAGTGGTCTGACGTTACGTTTCTGCAACTATGGCAGCTAAACTATGAAACTAGGTTAGGTATTTAAATTTTAAGAAGCTTTTCTTTAGATACTAATACTAAATAACTTAGGCTAAACTGAAAAGCAAGCTTTTCATTCAGGGTGTTCTGGGTGTTTTCTACAAGTTTTCTATATATAATAAAACATGTATGTGAATGAAGTCTGATATAAGTATTACATATATCAGTTACCTACCTAATATATAACACAAACTCTGTTTAGCTGGGGCTCAGGCTCGGGGCTAGGTAATGCTGTGATCTGTCTTGCATTATTGGTATGAATTCAGATGTCAGAATAACGAATCTAGATATATTTGACAGCTCTAAACAAGTTGCAGTCCCTTTCCTCGATTTATTTAAAAAGGAAAGGACTAATTTAGTGCAGTTAAATTAGTTTCGGTTTTGAATTGTATTTACTTTTTTTTCATTGGTACATAACATAAGTATTTAAATTTGTAATTCTGTTTTTGTATGGATCAACTGGTCTGAATTTTTATTATTTTATTATTTTTTAATATTATTATACTAGAAGACACAATGGAAGCCCCGCCTATGCCGAGGCTCCGCCGCCGCAGCTTGCAGTAACAAAGAATGTGCGCGCGCGCAACAAGCGCATTGCACTTGAGGTCATTTACTTTCTGTTCTCGAGGTCGGACCACCCTTTCCTTATTGGGAGCAGGTAGCTATTCAAGCTGGTATGTAACTGAAGATTCATTTTAATATACATAGGTATTCATAAAATGCTAATAATAATTTATTATAATTAAGTTCCTCACGTTTCTGTCAGTTACTCCTGGAATATAGGAAGCGTTTATTACGTAGGTACCTCCCCAACGCTAATCATTATACAATTGTCCATGTACCTAAAAACACAAAACAAATATCGTAAAAAAAACACATGCCGCGTAAACATAAGTAAGTATTTGATGATAAGTTTTTTTCAGCACTAAAATATAGCAATAAAATCTGTGAACCTAAATCAAACGTGAACTATTTAGTTTACTTTTATGTAGGTACAGTGGCGGTAATAGATCGGTTCCCACTGACGACACGGGTTCCAATCCAACTCTAATTATAGTGGCAATAGGTATAAGTACTTTGGTTTTTATGTTATTGAATTTGTAATTTTTATATAAAACAACTTGCTAACCTTATTTTACGGAAAACTACTGGTACTGGTACCCAGTTTCAAAATATGTATTTCGGTATCAATAGAAATTTACTTCTAACTTAACAAGGAGGTAACATATCGATGGACGTTACTGTAGGTAGATAGTGTCTGTGCCTGATCAATTACCTATTTTTGAAAATGTATGAGTTAGATAGTAAGTATTTACTGGCTGGATAATCAATAAAACATATTTATTTAATGTTGATAATGTGCTAGATTCCCATTGTTGATTAAACATACTAAGTGGTAGGTAGGTATGGGTACTTAGTTTGTTTATCATTATTATAGATAACAGTGTATCCTTTTTGGAGTGTTTCCACTTTGGTATTAATGTCAAGCCATTTGAATTGTTACTCTAGCTTGTTCAAGTAGGCTTGATCCAGGTTAGGCTTGATTGATATGATAAGATAGCAGAAGGATTTAATCGGGTCAACTGCGAGCCTTGTTTGTGTTGGAGGAACACCCAACGTTCTTTAGTGTTCTGGAAGTTATGTCTTATTATCATTTTTTTTGACTAGCTGTTTCTCCCGCGTTAAATTTGAATTACAGATTTCTAAAATATAATAATTATAGCTTAGGTCACCCGGGGATAGTGTAGCTTCCCAACGGTGAAAGAATTTTGAAATTGGTCCAGTAGTTTCGGAGTCTATTCATTACAAAAAAAAAAAAAAAACCTTTCCTCTTTATAATATTAGTTAGTACCTAGTACCTATAGATAACATGTACCTAAATACATTTTGGTACCTGTAGGTGAACAGCGACTTATTCGTCAACTCGCGGGCGTGAAAATCGAAATCACCCGTGAGTTAGCACCTTCCAATTTTGTGTCTGTGTCTACTCACTAGGTAGCTATAGCCACATATAGTTATTAGTTACTATTATGAAGGCACTGCGAAATGACTTTCGAGTCTTACCATAAGACAGGAACCTTTTTTGCAGTGCTATCATAGTAAAGTAAGAAAGTACCCACTTATTTAAAATAATATTAATAAAAATTTAAAAAATCAATTTATTCCATAAATGAATGTGACAAATATGTAGATACGTAAGGCAAGGAATACAATAAGTATTCCTTGTCATAGCTAGCTACCTATTTGATAACAAGTTAGTGAAATGTCCTTGTGCAATAAATCCTTCTTCTGATTCTGATAGGTCAAGGTCGAAAGAGATTGCTCGCACTTTGGGTGTGTCTGGTCTAGTCTGCAGTCTCCCTAACTGAAAGGTTTAAAGAAGATTGTTTGTTAAAATATTGTAACTCGATGGATAAAAAATTAATAATAAAATGCTGGACAACCACATAATTTATTAATTTAATTACATTTTATTTATTTCAGCTTAACAAAGTACTTGTTACAGCCATATAGGTATATTATTTCATAGTTATATACTACTTTTATTAGGTACTACTATTGCATTATTTATCACATCACTCATAACATAATATTAATAAATGTCAACGCATGCGAACCTTTTGAATGTTTAGATGGATGGATGTTTGTTATTTTTTCACACCAAAACTACTGAACTATTTCTGAAGTTTTGCATAAATGTAGCCTGCAATCAAACATAGGTAGGCATTTCATTTTATCACATAAAACACTTCCCATGGGATAGGTACAACGCGTGCGAAGCTGCAGGCAGAAACAAGTGATTCATATTTTCTATAAGGTCCGCAGCAAGTCGGTCCCGCGGCGGGAATAGAACCCAGACATCACTATCAGCCCCTGTCGACGCACTGCTGGCCCTCTCTAGATTTATTCCATGAACTAGAATAGAAATAGCCCACACACAACTTGATTTTTGTTTTATTTTATTTGGGTAATAAACAGTACTTACATGAAACTTAATACTGCGAAACTTAAGATTTACAAAAACCAAAATAATTTCCTCTATTATGGGAATACTTCTTCTAATTAAAGTAATTTCTTGATGCATAATAGCATGTAGAAACATGGTAGAAAGAGAAACATTAAATATATTCCTGACAAAGATAGGTAGGTACTATAGGTATTTTAGATTTTATTATGTTCATTCAGTTATGCATAGAGAGTAGGTAAAACTTACGAATGTCGTTTACCTACATTGTTCAATAAACTTACGTAATTTTGCAATTATCATATAAAATAGTTTTGTGAAACAAATCCTGCCTGAGTAAAATCACGTGCTGCCATCTATGTTTTGGTTCTGTAAACCATTGTTATTATTGAAAACATCTCCTATCTCCTATTGATTTTTTCCTAGGATTTTTTCTCATAGAAAAGAATCATGAATGAGTGATTCAGTTCAGTTCAGTTCAGTTCATTTATTTATTCCTTTTTGATACAATCACGTACACTCGGAAAAGTCATAATATACAATAGTATGATTACATATAAAATTCATCAGCAATAGCTTCGTCAATATTATAAAAAGATTTACATATTAAAAAACTTCTGATTTTTTCACAAAAAATCTTAAAATTTAGTTTCCTTACATGTAAAGGTAATTTATTATAGAATTTTATGCCAAGGTAAATAAAGCTCCTGTTTAATTTTGCAAGTCTATGTTTCGGGATGACTACATTTTGTTTTTTGCGTGTATCATAATTATGGATGTCACTTTGTAGGTCTAATTCTTCTGCGTGAATTTTAGCATAAATACAATTTTGAAATATATATTCTCCGGTGAATGTCATGATATTTAATTGTCTAAACTTGTCCCTACAAGACTCTACTTTATGCATTTGCAGAATGAACCTTATCGCTCGCTTCTGCAATATGAACACTCGGTTGGATTGGGCCGCGTTTCCCCAGGCCAATATGCCATATTTCATGACAGAGTGGAAGTATGCGTGATATACAGCCTTAGCAGTCTCTACTCCACTTAGCTGACGTATAGTTTTTATTGCAAAAGCGGCCGACTTAAGTTTTCCCACAAGGGAGTCAATATGATTAATCCATGTCAACTTACTATCTATCTTAATACCTAAAAATTTAACATCATTCAATACATTCATTGAGTTTTTAACAATGGACTCATGGGCGGGATCAATACTTTGGCCATTTCCTAGGAAAAACCTTACAATGTTCGTTTTTTCTATGTTCAAAAGTAGGTTGTTTACTTTAAACCATTCATTTATATTATTTATTAACATATCTAATTTCATACAAATATTTAATTTATTTTTATCACTTACTATTATTGTAGTGTCGTCTGCAAACAGAACTATATCTGATTCATTTTCTACGCATGTCATAATATCATTAACATATATAATAAACAGTAAAGGTCCTAGAATTGACCCCTGGGGTATTCCTATATTAATATCACAGGATTCTGAATTATAACCATTGCACTCTGTCATTTGTTTTCTGTTCTGTAAATAAGATGTCATAATTGCTAGCTCATTGTTTCTTATGCCATAGTGCTTGAGTTTTGCTATCAGAATTTTATGACTGACGCAGTCAAAGGCCTTGGATAGGTCACAAAACAGACCGTACGTGTTTTTTGATCCATCCAAGTCCCACATGATCTTCGTCAACAACGCAGTTATTGCATCGCTGGTGCTCTTGCCCCTTTGGAATCCAAACTGCCTGGTATTGATAATTTTATTTGTTTCTACAAAATAATATAGCTCATTCGTTAAAAATTTTTCAAATACTTTACTAAATATTGGGAGCAGTGATATCGGCCTATAATTATTGGCATCTGAACGCGTGCCCTTTTTGTATAGTGGAATAACTTTGGCTATCTTGAGCAAATCTGGAAAATTACCTTTATTGATACAATCATTTATACTGTCTGCTAAGGGAACAGCTATTACAAATTTTAGTTTTTTAATCAAAGATGTAGATACTCCCCAAAGATCGCATGATTTTTTACCTTTAAAACTATCTATTATTTTTATGATATCAATTGGTGTAATGGATCTAAGTGAAAAACTGGTAATAGTTGGCGGAGTATACTTAGACAAAAGCTCCAAAGCTTTGCTTTCAGAGTGAATAAGGTCTTTCGTAAGTACGTTTGCTACTTGAGTAAAAAATATATTAAAATAATTCGCTATGTCAAATGGAGTAGTTAATAAGTCATTTCTGTCATTTTTTATCTTACAAAAATCATCAGTAGTAGTTACTGATTTTCCAGTTTCTTTTTTAATTATGTCCCATGTCGATTTTATTATGTTGTCAGACGATAAAATTTTGTTACGGATATTGATCCGTTTGGCCATCAGTGAGCATTGTTTAAATATTTTACTATATTTACGAGTATGTATCCTAAGGTTTTCGTCATTTGTTAGAGTCAGTAAGAAATATAAATCTTTCATGTGGTTTTGAGATTTTTTTAAACCAGGCGTCGCCCATTCATTAAACGATTTCCTTTCTTTTATGCGAATAGATTTGAAAGGCATTAAAGCGTCTAAATGCCTCACAAATGTTGAAAAAAAATCCCTATAATTAATAGTATCTCTGTCTAAATATTCCTCCTCTAGGGATTTTTTAAGTAATTCTATTTTGTTATTATCACAAATTCTTTTTCTTATCCGAATATTATTAGTTGCTTCAATATCAGTGTTTACAGTTATCACTTGCGCAAAATGGTCAGACTTTACCCCAATATCTACGTTAGCACTTAAAGCATCCACTGTTGAAAAAATATTGTCTATACATTTGGCACTATGACCTGTCAATCGAGTTACATCGTTTATGTTTTGTTTTAGATTGTAGCATCCAAGAAAATTGTAGATTGATTATGATGAGATTATTATTTTCTTAGAAAATTTATGATTATTATAAAAATCAGATATTTCCGAATTAAAGCTTTCAATAAACTTTCGCAATACAAAAAACATAACACATGCGCTGAGCGTACTACATAGGTACTACTATTCAGTTAAGAAAACTTACTACAAGCAATCAAATCTAGAACGTACCACACCTGATCAGATTCATTGATCTTTCTATTCTTCTTAAATTGTTCGTTTATCACATCTGTCAAATTTGCATCCTTGTCTAACAACGTAAGCTTAAACGATGTTGTGGATACTGCATCTCTTTTTCACTTAGTACGTTTCGAAAAATAATGGCGAATAGTCCGTGTGAATTTCTACCCTAGATAGGAATGCTAGATTTTAATGGTATTGTTGTGTTTTGATGAACTTTACTGATAAATCTAATTAATGGGTGTAACTATGTTATGTTTATCTTCGAAGTTTGTGAACTACTGTTTGTTTCTAGTGGAGAAAACGTAATGAGACAACACCTTCCCCTTTGCACAAAATAGTGGTAAAAACATGATTTTATACCTGAAAATAGCTTAAAATACCTGAAAAATCAGTCTAGAACTTCGCCAAATTGTATATATCTGGTTCTAAGTGATTGCTACACAAATAACTGAAACAATCCATTTATTTCTGCGACTTTGAAAGCTCGGTGTTCGTTGGAGCTTGGTAAATATTCAACAGTTTGTAAAATAGCACTTTGCGTGGTTTATCCTCGCAATAACAGATAAATTCCTTAAAAAATGTGTGATATGTTATAAAAAGTACTGTAAAAGCCTAAGGTGCCGCAGTTCTGGTCGTGAAATGAGGAGATGTGAGCGGGACACTAGAATGCGGTGAATAAATGGTTTTTTTCGTGATACTCCTGAGAGTTCTTCAGAAGAAAATGGTTACAATGAACTCCTCGGAGAAGGCGGCGCGGGCCTGTCAGCAAGGACCTTCCAGGTAACCTCAACATACTAATTTATTCAAGGCAACCAAACACAGAACAGCTGATTTCTTGAATTAAAAAATCAAGCTTGTAGAGAATAATGCGATCCCCTGAACTTATCTGATCAGCTTACTGGATACCACATTTGGCCAGAGGCCTCCCTTCGCTCAAAACCCCTATATTATCTCAATAAAAGTATCTTGGAAAATGTTTTATTTCTGTGTGAAAAAAATAATTATTTAAGTATCTGTTGCTAGAAAATGAAATGTGAGCTATCACATCTATTTATGATTTTATCAAGTGTTGGAAAAAGGGTAGAGATAGCTTTAATAGTTAATTTAATTGTTTTGATTTATTGCTTTTTGTAAACTGTACTTCGGTTTAAAGACATTTACTCATAATTATATAAAATGTTAATATAGCAATAGGTTAATATGAAACGTTTATATGGAAATAATATTTTTTTTATATACAACTATAAAACAGGTTGAAATAATATTGTTCAATAATAAATAATAATAAAAGTCTTTTATTCAGACATTTTATAATATGCAGTAATATACACTAAATCATCTGCTTCGGCATCTGTCTGCGAGCCTCTATGGACAAAGACCTCCTCTAATTTGACCATTCACCTCTGTTGTCAGCCAATCTAGTACCCATAACACAAGCTCTGCTTACCGTGTGCTGTGTGAATAGTCCCGCATTATTTATTATTGTTATTAATCTAGTATTAGTATTGTTTACTTACAAGAATACCTTTCAGGGAAAACTCTAAATGTGTGAAGGAGGATAAAGACAAGGACAAGGATAAAGACAAAGACAAGAAAGAGTTGTGCGTGCCCCCGAGCGTGCAGGCGCTCATGGCCACCATCCCCTCGCCCGAGGAGTCTCCCAACTATCTCATCTACAAGCGGGTGAGTTCCTCACACATTTGTATCTACAAAGACAAGAAGGAGTCGTGCGTGCCCCCGAGCGTGCAGGCGCTCATGGCCACCATCCCCTCGCCCGAGGAGTCTCCCAACTATCTCATCTACAAGCGGGTGAGTTCCTCACACATTTGTATCTACAAAGACAAGAAGGAGTCGTGCGTGCCCCCGAGCGTGCAGGCGCTCATGGCCACCATCCCCTCGCCCGAGGAGTCTCCCAACTATCTCATCTACAAGCGGGTGAGTTCCTCACACATTTGTATCTACAAAGACAAGAAGGAGTCGTGCGTGCCCCCGAGCGTGCAGGCGCTCATGGCCACCATCCCCTCGCCCGAGGAGTCTCCCAACTATCTCATCTACAAGCGGGTGAGTTCCTCACACATTTGTATCTACAAAGACAAGAAGGAGTCGTGCGTGCCCCCGAGCGTGCAGGCGCTCATGGCCACCATCCCCTCGCCCGAGGAGTCTCCCAACTATCTCATCTACAAGCGGGTGAGTTCCTCACACATTTGTATCTACAATTGGCTGTTCAGCCATACTTAGATGCTGTCTCGGGTGGAATATTCAGTTGCCATTCCAGTGAAAAGCACCATCTTCAAGTTGGAGCATTCTGACCTTTTCATCGAGTTCTAGTATCTGCCATCTCTTGAGGCAAAACGCCTCAAGAGATGGCAGATACTAGCACTAGAACATGCTCTTTGTCTTGAAGTAGATCTTTAGCTAGCGTGACGCTTGACGCTGTAGTCGCTTAGGGACTTGACACTGCCAAAAACACAAACAATGAGTTTGTGTTTTTGGCAGTATCAAGTCCCTACACATAACAAATTCAAATTCAAAATCATTTATTTCTTTAGGCTTACAGAATAAGCACTTGGACAAGTCATACTTTATACCATAAATTATTATCAAATAAGATTATTTTACTGTTCACTTCAATTTTTTGTAGACTAGTGGAAGAAGTGACTAAAGGAACAACTAGTACGTTCATATCTGTTATGTGTCTAATACATGATTGTTTGCCTATTTAATTCTAAATATAATACGATTCTCAACACAAGCTCTGCTTAGCTCAGGCTAGAGGATGCTGCGAGGATTGTCCAGCATTATCCAGTATTATTAGAACACGCGGCAGCGTGTTCAAGCCAAGTTCAAGCAAAGGAACGCGCCGAGTGTATCATTATCCCACCAAAAACATAAATGTAAAATAGGAGAGCCAAGTTCAATGCAAAAATTATGATTGGCTGTGGGCTTCGCGGCAAAAAGAATGGATATCTGAATGAGTGCCAAGTCAAATCTATGTAGGTTAGATTTGACTTGGCCAGTTTTCATTATATCAGTCATTTTATAAAGTTATTCAACGTTTTAATTCTGATAAAAACTGGCCAAGTCAAATCTAACCTACATAGATTTGACTTGGCACTCATTCAGATATCCATTCTTTTTGCCGCGAAGCCCACAGCCAATCATAATTTTTGCATTGAACTTGGCTCTCCTATTTTACATTTATGTTTTTGGTGGGATATCATTACTTTTTGTAAAGAAAACTAGGCAGGTATTGACTCGGCGTTTCCAAATATAATTCTACTTGACAATAGATGGCGACACTTTGTATCATGGGAAATAAACCTACGTAGGGCTCAGTAATAATATACATATTTTAATAATCAAATGTACTGAAATTTGTTCAACTACACAACTGACCAATATAATTCTTTTTGGATTTTTCTGAATACCGCATCATATTTTAAAAGTTCTCGAACATTTCCATTGCGACTCGGCGTTTTCAAATATAATTCTACTTGACAATAGATGGCGATACTTTGTATCATGGGAAATAAACATTTATAGGTACGTAGGGCTCAGTGTTAATATATTTTAATAATCATATGTACTGACATTACTTCAACTTACGTTCCTAAAGACTTTTTAGTCGCCAAAATTTTAATTTTTCAGTTTTTATAGTCATTTTTAAACAAGCCGCCATCTATCGTCAACCATTAACTTATAAAGAAAAACAGGGCCAGGGCCGTATTTAGAATCCAATTATTTTACTGAATGTCCCACGGCTATGTTGAAACATAGCATGTATGGAATGCACCTATGGAATGTTCTATAAATGAATATTAAATATGCAGGAAATAAAAATAAAGCCTCATTTATAATAAATATTCTATATTGAAAGTACTTTCCCTCCGTGAGACAACTACTATAATAGTAGTTGTTTAGTAAATTTAATGAAATTGAAGCCCACCTATTAATGCAATTTTAAATTGTGTATGTTCTAGATTTCCATCTCAAGATAATGTAAGACAGCAAAGACTGGACTTCGACGAAATATACGAAGATTTGTTCTTGCTGATAATACTGATAATCATATTGATATACCCATAAGATGTTTTGAGTTATAGAAGGGTCAAAAGTGGCACCAAGTGGTTCGTGAAATGATACACTCGGCGCGTTCCTTTGCTTGAACTTGGCTTGGTCACGCTGCCGCGTGCCCTGACACGAACCACTTGGTGCCACTTTTGACCCTTCTATAACTCAAAACCTCTTTAACGCAAACACATAAAACTACGTCTGTTTAGTTATATCCATAAGGACATGTAGAAGCCCAAATTTCATGAAGCTAGCTCAAACGGTTATAAAGATATGAAGGTCAAAAAGTCGTAAAAATTCACACTGACTGACTGACATACATATAGTACCTAAATCTAACCTACTTCCAGATGACCTAGAAGGATGAAATTTGGAATCCAGCTCGGTAATTGTGTGTAAGCGTAGGAAAAAATAAAAAAATAAAAAAAAGTCAAAAATTAGTAATGTTAGCGACGACGACCTTATGTCAATGGAATAAGGTTTAAATTAAAAATAGATCCGCATTGCATAGAATAAGCAATAGTACTACGTTCCGATTGCGCCATAGAATACAGTGGAGTTTTTAGGGACCAGCCCGTATAATACCTACCTAGTTATGTACCTATGTCGAAGCATTGCATAGAATAAGCAATAGTAGGTACTAACGTCTCCGATTGCGCCATTGAATACTATATATATAATGTAGGTTAGATTTGACTTGGCCAGTTTTTATCATAATTAAAACGTTGAAAACTTTATAAAATGACTGATGTAATGAAAACTGGCCAAGTCAAATCTAACCTACATATATTTGACTTGGCACTCATTTATATCTCCATTCTTTTTGCCGCGAAGCGCACAGCCAATCATAATTTTTGTATTGAACTTGGCTCTCCTTTTTTACTTTTATGTTTTTGGTGGGATAATGTATCTGTTGTTCCTCAGATGGAGAGCCTGATAGAGAAGATGCAGGACGAGAGCACGGGCGTGCCGGTGCGCACCGTCAAGAGCTTCATGTCCAAGATACCCTCGGTCAGTACCTCATCATCAGGTCATCCTCATCAGCCTGTACTACCACTAGGCATAGGAATACTTGCAGATATTTGACGTGATATATATATATATATACGCTCATCGCTTTCACTGTCAATCCTGTGTGCTGCATAGCCTACGTAGGGAAAATATTTTGCATGCCCTAGCTAGACTAATGCAAGTCATGTACGGTACATATTTTATAACTAAGACCTCTGGGACCCATGTGTGCCAATAAATGATCTGTATTCTGCTCTACAAGCAGTGCTAGAAGTACCTGCAAGTCATGGGCTATGAAAGTATTAAGGAGTTTACACGTCAAATTTTCCGGCGGCTCGCCGACAGTTCGTCAAAACTATCTCAAAAGAAATTGTGTCGCCGTCATGTCAGCGTGAAAGAAAAAACAAAGGACTATCGCCCCAGCTGTTAAATAAATAAATAAAATAAAAAGTTTCTTTATTCAGACATATTTTTTTGTCCACGCACATAGAAAAATTAAAATAATAAATCACAATTAAAGAAAAAAATAAGTAATAAAATTAAATTAAACACACAACAAGGCACAATTATTATTCGGAGCAGTCATTCAACAGACTATGGAGTCTCATGAGTGAGGACTCTGTTGAATGTCTGCATGATGGGCGAGGCAAACTTGCTGCCCACAACCTGCAGGATGGAGTTGGTACTGCTCCATGTTCTGCGTTAAAGTTGAATCTAGTCTGTGTATATACGGGCAGGTGTTCACGGGGTCGGACCTGGTGAGCTGGCTGTCGCGGCACCTGGCGCTGGAGGAGCCCTGGGAGGCGGCGCACCTCGCGCACCTGCTCGCCGCGCACGGGTACCTCTTCCCAGTAGACGACCACGCGCTCACTGTCAGGAACGACAACACGTACTACAGGTGAGGGGGCGGTGGTCAGGGACTCGTGAGGTCGGTGACTCGTGGGTATGTCAGTGATTTGGTGGGCTCAGGACTCATTGTAATAGGGGTGTTCGATTGCCAGCTTTATGCAAGAGAGTGGACTGTAGGTTGGTTGGTGTAATGAGTCTGTGACTTGATATAATGTTGACACGAACTGATTATATCTTGGAGTGAGAGTATTAAAAAACACAACTGTTAAAGAAAACAATTTCTCTACTTGATATTATTTGTCAATCAACTTTGACTCATTGCTAACTGCTGTCTTTTGTCATTTAATCCTTTTTTATATTGTGGTATTAACACTTATGTATGATCAGAGTGGCAATGATGTACTACGGGATATCCATCGCGGTAAACAAATGGCTCAGCAACAAAAAGCATTTCTAAAGTCATCTAAATAAATGAGTTTAGAAATGTTTTTCGTTGCTGAGCCATTTGTATAACTTGTTATTTTGCAGATTCCAGACGCCGTACTTCTGGCCCTCGAACCAGTGGGAGCCGGAGAACACTGACTACGGTGAGTCACTTGTCTAACTCTAAATAAAATAAAGAATATCCTTAAAGCACTACAGATCATATTAGAAATTACATAAAACCTAATAGGATTGCTGGTAAAATATTTCCATAACATGTTTGGGCAACAAGCGTTTTAGACATTATGTAGCTTTAATGTCCCCTATGCCTTTCTAATAAACCTTGCTATTATTCTTGATCCAGCATGGCATGCTGCGGACGGACAGACTTCACATGACCTTGTAGTGATCGGGTAGAATATAGGTTCGACAAACCGCTGTGTTGCTAAGGTGCTAGTTGGAATCTGTATGGGTATACATTGTGATACAATATTGTGAGTTCCAGCGGTGTACCTGTGCAAGCGCACGATGCAGAACAAGGCGCGGCTGGAGCTGGCCGACTACGAGGCGGAGTCGCTGGCGCGCCTGCAGAAGATGTTCTCGCGCAAGTGGGAGTTCATCTTCATGCAGGCCGAGGCGCAGAGCAAGGTGACACTCACTCATTCACTGCTACCAGTACAACGCTAGTGTTGTTATCTCTCTCACTCACGACTACGAGGCGGAGTAGCTGTCGCGCCTTCAGAAGATGTTCTCGTCTCGCGTAAATGGGAGTTCATCTTCATGCAGGCCGAGGCGTAGAGCAAGGTGACACTCACTCACTTACCCACTCATTCACTCATTTAATCACTCATTCATTCAGTCATTCATGATTACGACATCTACACGCTGTCGGTGTTATCACAAAAAGCGTGTTATTAATTTATTCTTTTTATATTTTATGTATGCTATTTTTATATATTACTATGGACCGTAGATAAGATCTGTAACTTTTCTATGGTCTGAAATAAATGATTTATTATTATTCACTCACTCACTCCTAATAGAACGCAAGTGCCCACAGGCGTGTTGTTATCTCTCTTACTCACGAACGGATCACTGACGCTCCCTCTCTTATCCGTCGTATTGTCCAGCTCTATTCATTTATTTAAGTATGGCCACCCCTCTAACAGGAGTCTCGTATATGTCAGTGTTATTGTATTGTGTTGCAGGTGGACAAGAAGCGCGACAAGCTGGAGCGGAAAGTGTTGGACAGTCAGGAGCGAGCCTTCTGGGACGTGCACCGACCCATGGTAAGTGAGCCCATTGTACAGTTTGACTCATGGTATGTGCACCTACTGTACAGTTTGACTCATGGTATGTGCGCCTACTGTACAGTTCGACTCATGGTATATGCGCCTACTGTATCTTTATAAAAAATACACATAAAAAACCATTGTATTAGTTATTTTAACATGTTTACCACAATAACTTAAGACTAATAAATCCTATCAACCAATATACATCGAGGTGCTTATTTTGAGTGAAGTGAAGATCTTCCGTCCATTTTGCACCAACCTTAGCCCAATTCTATTTATATGTGTTGTTGTTCCCAGCCGGGCTGCGTGAACACGACGGAGCTGGACCCCAAGAAGCTGTCCCGCATCACGGCGCTCAAGGCGCGCCGCCTCGAGCACTGCCAGGAGATGATACTGCAACAGAACGTTAAGGTGAGCTGTCATCCTTCCGTTTACTTCGTTTCATTCACTCATTCGTTCGTTCCTGGACCGCTATGTGTACATTCTTAGCCAGGAGTCATGATACTGCACCAAAATGTCATGTTGCAATGCAATGTATCAATAATCTTGTAAATTTGTTAATGTTATGTACAATTACATTTAGACCTGCATGCCATACTCTCTAATTATTTTGGCACACTATATTGGTCAAACATGCTGACTCAAAAAAACTATTTGTCATCTTTTTTACACGTGTTTTGCAAAAAAACACGTGTAAAAGACTTTTACTTTTAATGTATATGTAAGCATATTTACATTTGACTATCTTACTAATATGTACATATATGTATAACATATATGTACATAAGGCGATGTGAGAGTCTCGCCGTGTCAAGATGTATATGGGGAGACATTGCCAGAACTACTGAATTGAACGGACAGAATTACTACATACATCAGACTTTATAAAAATTAAGAAATATTAGTCTAATTATTATTGCGGAAGTACGCGTGCGAATTCGAAATATAGATGAACACTCTTCTCTAGTTTTGTTTCATGACGAAATGTGATGAATTTAAAATTGTAATAAATGTATACTGAAAAAATGAATATAATGAATGATTGTATTGACTAAATATATAATATTCCAGAACAACCCGATCGTGACGATCACCAACCCGCAGGAGAGCGAGGAGCAGATACAGAAGAACGCGGAGGGCGCGCGCGACAACGGTATGGACATGTTATATACATAAGTATTCATAATATAATCGGCGTGTGGTACCGGGCTAGAACCGCCTTCATGAGGCGTGTGGTACCGGGCTAGAAACGCCTTCATGAGGCGTGTGGTACCGGGCTAGAAACGCCTTCATGAGGCGTGTGGTACCGGGCTAGAAACGCCTTCATGAGGCGTGTGGTACCGGGCTAGAACCGCCTTCATGAGGCGTGTGGTACCGGGCTAGAAACGCCTTCATGAGGCGTGTGGTACCGGGCTAGAAACGCCTTCATGAGGCGTGTGGTACCGGGCTAGAAACGCCTTCATGAGGCGTGTGGTACCGGGCTAGAAACGCCTTCATGAGGCGTGTGGTACCGGGCTAGAACCGCCTTCATGAGGCGTGTGGTACCGGGCTAGAACCGCCTTCATGAGGCGTGTGGTACCGGGCTAGAACCGCCTTCATGAGGCGTGTGGTACCGGGCTAGAACCGCCTTCATGAGGCGTGTGGTACCGGGCTAGAACCGCCTTCATGAAGAACGAAACCTACTCCTACGGAACGCGGAACGCAGAAAAGCTCTCGATCATCGCGCGCTCCCTCGCGAAGGCCTCAAAGGTAACTCATGTGATGGGTCCCGCTGTATGCAACAAACTACCGGACTGACAGAGTCTGGTAGTGTTGTTTTAAAACAAGACATAAACGTTGGCTTGTCGAGCAGTTAACAACAATTTTGTAAACCTGACTTTATTTTTAATTTATTTGGTCTAATATGATTTCTTTTTGAGCTGAGGAAGTCCAAAAGACGCACAAACATATAACATTATAATTTTATAATGTGTTGCACCCGGCTTTATTTGGTAGTAAAGACACATAATTATTTATATATTGAGACAATTTTAATAAGTATAATAAGTTTAATATGCTTGATGTATGTCGGTTCCAGGCGAACCCTCGACGCCGGCGATCCCGCCGCCTGCGCCAGTCGTGGACAACTCCATCGAGGCTCAGATCAGTGCTGCGCGGCGCCAGCTCAGCATGCTGCGCGCGCGCATGGAGCGCCGCAGCGTGCGCGTCAGCAAGGTGCAGGACATGTGAGTACCGTGCCTCATAAAGTCTGTGCAAAAAGAGAAGTCTTTAGGAAGTGAGGGCGCGCGTGTGACAATGTACTACTTTTGTTGACTATGACTAGCCATGTGCGCAGGACATTATTGCACGAGTGTGTGCGTGATCACAGGTGCACACCCTATTCCCTCACTCTCCTACTCATTCATGCGTGCATGTTTGTGGAGGCCCGCGTAGACGACTTCGCCGCCTGAATGAGGATCTAAGCAGCATTGCTGCTGTACGTGGGCCAACACAATCCTGGCAGCAGTAGCCGGTAAATTGGATGGAATCATGTACAAGCACTCCATCTCTTTATTATTCAATTCAATCTAACGGAGTCTAAGATTTTATTGATACTAACATAATGTATCATTATGTTATAAATGTTAATTATAGTTAATATCTATAAATGTTCTCTATATAATCTGAAAATAAATAAATTATTTTTTTATTTTTATATATTTGGGAAACAAAATGCTTATTATTATTTAAGGACGGCAGACAGTCCTGGCCGTGGCGAGGTCGGGAGAGTATATTATATGTATAGTAGACGTGTCGGTATAATACCGGAGAGCGCAGCGAGCCGCCACTGTATTTGTTTGTTTGTTTGTTGATAGGTTCATATCGTACTGCAACCAGTACGCGGAGTACGACCCCTTCCTCTCCCCCCCCGAGGGCCCCAACCCCTGGGTCGCCGACACCACGGAGATGTGGGAGCAGGAGAAACACTGGTCAGTACTGAACAGAAACACATGTACCCGCTCATTCATGCGGTCATTACCGCACATACACAAACACTCATTCATAATTGACGCCATTTTTTTTATTAGTTCATTCATTCTTAATTTGTCATCCATTCACTTTTCATTCATTACTTTGCCATTCGTTCGTCAGTACAATCAGTTTCGTCGACTCGTAAAAAGGCGTTCTTCGCGTAAAAATTAAGAGTTATAATGTTGAAACCGCGCGTTACCTTATATGTTTAATAGTGTGGAAGTCTTGCTGTAATACCTGTATCACAAATACATTAATGAAGTATGTACGTCTGTATGTCCGCGCAGCAAGGACGGGCTGCCGCTGCGGCGCGTGCGGCGCTGGGCGTTCAGCCTGCGCGAGCTGCTGGCCGACAGCGCGGGCCGCCAGCACTTCGAGCGGTTCCTCAGCAAGGAGTTCTCCGGAGAGAACCTCAAGTACGTACTCTTCTCCACGTACTGCCACCAGTGCGGAACTATCCACAGGACCAACTAAAGTCCAGACGCGAAGCAGAAAGAATTTCGTACATTGTTATTCCTGTCTCTGTCACTCCCGCGTGCGTGATGTATTATATTTACCCAGGAGTGACAGAGACAGGAAAAAAGGTCAATGTACAAAATTCTTCCTGCTCTATCTACAACACCAACTAGCCCGGAGCAAGCGGTGCTCGTCTTATGGACCAGGGACGTGGGATTACGTGCCACGGAAGTCGTGAGTCAATAGGTAAGACGACCTCTGTGACGCAGGAAGATGCGGGTTCGATCCCCGAACCCGCAACCTCCTGCGTCGCTGGCACACCTTCGCCCATCGCGCCACAGAGGTCGTACAATATACTATTCTTACAAAACCGATTCCGAGACATTTTAAATGATATGATCCAGCTTATATAGGCAGGGCGCTATGGCGCCCATTGGGGGAGGCCTATGTCCAGCAGTGGACTGCTATAGGCTGATGATGATCCAGCTTACAACACCTTTGATTGCATTAGATTCACATTTACATCAACCATACTGGCTTTAGCACAACTTGTACGAACCACCTGCGAGTGTGACCAATAATG
The DNA here is from genome assembly GCA_947044415.1 of Eupithecia dodoneata. Classification (NCBI taxonomy): domain Eukaryota; kingdom Metazoa; phylum Arthropoda; class Insecta; order Lepidoptera; family Geometridae; genus Eupithecia; species Eupithecia dodoneata. The sequence continues at coordinate 5,816,623 of OX345684.1, forward strand.
ACTCTAACTGATGAATTTATAGTCGTACGACAGACGTGCGTTCCGTCTGAAAGCCGCGAGCGGAATGAAGTGAAAGAGAGCGCGGCGCGCATATTTATGTAGCGCGTGTGGGGTTGCCAGCTCGGATTGGAAATATTTCTTATATTGCAGGTTCTGGTCGGCGGTGCAGGAGTACAAGGCGCTGCCCATCGCCGGCGTGGCGCCGCGCGCCGCCGACATCTGGAGGGAGTTCCTGGCGAGCGACGCCGCCTCGCCCGTCAACATTGACTCCGCCACCAGGTAGGTTCTGGTCGGCTGACACCAAACGTTCCTTACGTGCGCTGCCAAAACTATTGATGATAGAACAAAATAATGCACTACGACTTTGCAGAACGTTTGTAGAACTTTCATTACAAATGTATTCACTAGTATTACCCGTCAATTCATCATTCAATTTGACCTCCCGTCTATTCCAAACTGGACAAGCTTCCAGCACTCATGGGCAGCATCAGGCACAAACAGTATTATATAACACATTTCGTGCCCATGTTCACCGCGCAACGTTTGTTGCAGAGAGTTGACGCGCGTCAAGGTGGAGTCGGGCGCCGCCGACCGGTACTGCTTCGACCAGGCGCAGGTAAGAAGAAAATACATTTATTGATTCACTGAGGAAGGTACAACTTGTTAGTACATAATATTAAATAAATAAGAACATAAAGAAATAAAAATTAACTACGTATCTATATAAAAGCAACAAGCGACTCTACAATGCGAACCAATAGGTCCTGTCTCTGCATAATGTTGCTCTACTTCTCCAGAAGAAGTAGAGCAACGCTGGTTTTCTGACAGAACCATTGGCGCGTGTCCACACGGGTGGCAGACCACAGATAAGACAAAAAAATATATAGACCAACCTAAGATTAACTCTAACTTAACACTTAACACATTATCAGAATACAAAAAAAATAAAAGAAGAAAAATTAGGTTACTTACTAATATTAAAAAAGATATTTATTCACAGAGATGGGCTTACAAAGTAGGAACAATACAATACATGAAGTACAATCAGTAATAAGGAACTGCATTCTATTACATATTCGGTGTAGTAAGGCTAGTTTGCTTTTTCATTACGTACATACCTACTTGTAATAAACCTTTTGAGTTGATTGTTACTCTGGGACCGGTACCTACGGATTAACATATTCTCAAACGAATTCCTTGTGGTCCCGTAAGGTGCTATGTCTCCCTTATTCCCTGATGTACCCCTCAGGTGTACGTTATTAATAATATTTCCCCATGTCCGCCCAGGCGCACGTGTACCACCTGATGAAGTCTGACAGCTACTCGCGCTACCTGCGCTCGGAGATGTACAAGGACATACTCAACGGGTCCAAGAAGAAGGTAATTAAATGTTAATTATCAGTACAACCACGAACAAAAAGTATTAATTGATCAACAAAAAAGCTTCATCTTGTTCACAACCGACTAACCTTTGGATCAAAGCAAGGTCGCGGTTGGGAAATATCAGAAAAATTATTCTGGTACCTACTGAAAAAAACAATTTTGTAATATTGTATAGTATAAAAATGCGAGTTATTTTCCGCGATAAATAATTATTAGATACCTAATATGTTTGTTTTATTTTCCGCAGACGTCAGTGAAAGGCATCCGCTCCATCGTGTCGTTCACGGCGCGCAAGGACGCCGCCTCCAACTGAATGACCCTTGTTGCGACCACACACGGCTCACTATCGCTGCACCCGCAGCAGGTACAAGCTTACAACCTATTGCAGCGTGACGTTCCACCAGCCTCGTCACATCAGTGGGGCCACTGGGCATCCCACCAGCCTCGACCCATCAATGGGACTAATGGGATGTTTATTTTTAATGCTAGACAACCTTTAAAAGAAATGTTTTTGTCTCTAATATAGTGAGACCTAATGCAATGCTGTAAGAACATTTTCAATAATGCTGGACAACCCACACAGCATCATCTAGCCTCAAGCTAAGCAGAGCTTGTGTTATGGGCACTAGATGACTGATATACATAATACACAATTTGTATTAAGTATACTGCGTGGAGTCATTATATACTATAGCCAAACCCGATGTAGAATGTATATAAACAAACCACAACACAAATAACGCAACTCACTTGCTTGGCGAGTTTTTTTAAATTGTAAACAATGTCTTAAAAGGAAGTACCTCATAATCGACAAGTAATATTAATTGCGGGTAAAACGATGCGGCAACAATACCATACAAATACGCTTTATTAAACATCCAACAGAAAAAACAGCAAACAAACAAAGATACAGATGCACAATGGGCGGCCTTATCGCTAAGAGCGATTTCTTCCAGGCAACCTTTACCAACAGTAATTGCAATAAGCAACAGAGTGAATTTGAGTTTAGGTATGAGGCGTGTGGGCAGTGGATGCGTTATATTAACAGTAATGCGTTGTTATTGATATTCTATACATTTGTTAGATATTAGCTTTTAAAGCCTTCAGATTCTTGTAAAGTATATGAATCTATATATTGATAGATAGTTGAATGAAGGAATAGTCAGTTTGTCTGTGTGCCATAGTAAGGATAAATAACAATAAATATATCTATACTAATATTATAAAGAGGAAGGGTTGGATTTTTTGTTTGTATTGAATAGGCTCCGAAACTACTGGACCGATTTGAAAAATTCTTTCACCGTTGGGAAGCTACACTATCCCTGGTGAACATAGGCTATATTATATTTTCAAAAAAGTTACGGATCCGTACTAAAACCGTGCGAAGCCGGGAAGGTCCGCTAGTTTAATATAAATGAAAGGAATGCTGAGCTGTGACCGGAATACTCAACGTAACTCGGGTTTAATGACTCAAGTAATGATTTTTTGACAGATTTTCTTCAAAAACTGTTAAAAAATGGCGACTTTAGATGTGTTTAAATAAATCATATTTATCAAGTACTAATTTATTATAAACAAGAATCTTTTTTACATACCTATGTATCTATCTATGTATACTTTAACTAAGAACCCTACTCTCATGCAACTGTCCTTATATAAATTGTTTTTTTGAGTAATTAATATAATTAATATTAAACTGTTAAGAGACACTCAATAGTTATTCTATTATAACTAGAGATCGGATATTCGGATGCATATTTACCTGAAGTGATTTTTTGGCTAACAAATGATGGAAGCGGCGGCTTCTTAGGAACTTTTATTAAAAATAAATTCCCGGGATACCGGGATTGCATAAGTAATCAGATGTATATTTACTTAACGTAAATCTCACTTCCAATGAGGATTTTTTTTCAAAAATAAGTAAGTACCTACATTTTTTTTTTTCTTCGGTTTTGAACTCGTAACAAACCTCTGGTTTCAAGGATAAGGCTATTTACATTAACCCTCTATCACTCAAGAATCTAGATTATTCTCATTTGTTGTATTCAGGTTGATAGAATTAAAATTAATGACAAGTATTTTTCGATTATTTAATGATTACTGGACATAACAAATTAATGGTGGATTTGCTAAAAATAATAAAGTTGATATACTTCCATTTCATAATAGCCAACATCTCAACTGCAGGTAAATATGCATCCGAATGAATATACGATCTCTAATTATAACCCTTGTGCTACAAACATGTTCACAATTAAGGCGGTCGTTTCAGGAATGAGTCATTATGTATTTCATTCTGGCACGCCCTTGAGTATATTCCTCATACTCCCCTGCCTGTGTCCAGCAGTGGACTATTAAAGGATGTTTTATTAGTCCACTGCTGGACACAGGCCTCTCGATAAGCATTATGTCAGGTGAGATAGAAATACAGTTTTTTGGTAAAATTAATTTACATGTCAAATTTTCATAAAAATAGTTAAAACTATAATAAAATTGTATTTTACAATCAGTAAGCATAATTTAAAAAACAAATAAATATACGACGAGTTCGCATTGTTGACTCGTGCACCCTTAAACCTGAGTTGTCGTGGAGTATTCGCGCGGTATACTCGTACACATTCATATATTGATTGATTTTAAAAAAATACAAATGAAACAAGATCTTAATATCAGCTAAACGACTGGATATTATAGATCTCTTTATTGACAAACAAACTAACAATTAAAAACTTAATAGAACTAGTATTACAATTGAAACTATCGAGCTAACTGCAGACTGTTGCTAACAATCTACAGGTAGCTCAACTGAACTATTGGATCTTGTTATAATAGCCTGATTCGTCCCACTGTTGGGCAAACCTTCCCTAAATCTTGTTATATTTTCTTTGGAAAGTTAATATAATCTTGTGGTTCATTTTAATTTCAGCGTCAAACCATTTACTATTACATATATTATATGTGTATTGACCAATATATACACATGTGAGTACATGTGTACTTGAGATATGTACATGTGTACTTGAGATATGTACATGTGTCCTTGAGATATGTACATGTGTCCTTGAGATATGTACATGTGTACTTGAGATATGTACATGTACATGTGTACTTGAGATATGTACATGTGTACTTGAGATATGTACATGTGTACTTGAGATATGTACATGTGTCCTTGAGATATGTACATGTGTACTTGAGATATGTACATGTGTCCTTGAGATATGTACATGTGTACTTGAGATATGTACATGTGTCCTTGAGATATGTACATGTGTACTTGAGATATGTACATGTGTACTTGAGATATGTACATGTGTCCTTGAGATATGTACATGTGTCCTTGAGATATGTACATGTGTACTTGAGATATGTACATGTGTCCTTGAGATATGTACATGTGTCCTTGAGATATGTACATGTGTCCTTGAGATATGTACATGTGTACTTGAGATATGTACATGTGTCCTTGAGATATGTACATGTGTACTTGAGATATGTACATGTGTCCTTGAGATATGTACATGTGTCCTTGAGATAAGTACAGTGTACTTGAGATATGTACATGTGTCCTTGAGATATGTACATGTGTCCTTGAGATATGTACATGTGTACTTGAGATATGTACATGTGTACTTGAGATATGTACATGTGTCCTTGAGATATGTACATGTGTCCTTGAGATATGTACATGTGTACTTGAGATATGTACATGTGTCCTTGAGATATGTACATGTGTCCTTGAGATATGTACATGTGTACTTGAGATATGTACATGTGTCCTTGAGATATGTACATGTGTACTTGAGATATGTACATGTGTCCTTGAGATATGTACATGTGTACTTGAGATATGTACATGTGTCCTTGAGATATGTACATGTGTACTTGAGATATGTACATGTGTACTTGAGATATGTACATGTGTCCTTGAGATATGTACATGTGTACTTGAGATATGTACATGTGTACTTGAGATATGTACATGTGTACTTGAGATATGTACATGTGCACTTGAGATATGTACATACATGTGGTTCCCTTTTCATGAGTATTGAGAAACATTTATAAATAACTATGGATGTAAGTATAATGTGCATTTGAAGATATTTGTACGGCAGCTCCTTTGTACTGCGCTGCGTCCTCGGATACTGCCCAAAGATATATATCTAGTATAAATAATAATATATATTTATCGAGTATACATGTGGTTATAGTTCTAGTACATATACTCTTGTATATACTCTAGTTATGTACTTTATTCTCTATGTATTCAAAAATGATGCTCTCTAACTTAACACTCTCAGCCTATGCCGCGCGTGGTCTCTCCGCAGGTCCTTGCAGCAGCGATGCTAGGCAGGCAATGCGTTGATTTAGTAATTTCTATAGGTAATCTATAATAATTATATATATAAAAATCAATAGCTGTTCGTTTGTCTCGCTAAAACGAGAGGACGGCTGCCTGGGCCGATTTTGGTTTTGAAACGTTTGTTTTTTGTAAGTGTGAATAATTAGCCCTGGTCTTCCCACTGCTGGGCAAAGACCCCCCGTTTCCTCCCGACTATATTTATTTACTATACTATTTAAAAAAAAAACCTGTTTTCGGTATCTTCTATACACAGTGCATACCGATCCTATAGAATCTATAGAACCGGGATTGACCCCGTCGGTCCGTGCTGACTCGCGCTTGACGGTGTTAGAGAGCATCGCAAAAAAACTTTTCTTCCTAAATCATTTTATTATTAATACTTAATATAAATAAATATAATGTTAGTTATAAAAACCTGCAATAATATAGTGAGCGGTAATGGATATAGGCTGCATAGTACTAGGTGACGTAGACTAGTACAGGGTGTCCCGCGGCGCTGTGTGCTCTCCGACAGAGTACAGTTGATAAGTGTTGCTGTGTACGGAATAACACGCAGACTCTGGTGCACCCTGTGTATATACTAAAGTAAAGGTTCAAATATTGTTATTTTGCTATAACAGAGATTAATACAATATTATACTTTATTGCACCATCAATGCAAAAAATACAATAATAATGGATCTTAATAAGTCTAGTGGCACAATCGGCGGCCTTATCGCTAACAGCGATTTCTTTCAGGCAACCTTTGGATGGATAGGATCGGTTATAGTATACATACATACTTGTAGTGATGTTAGCTACGATGTTAGTGATTTGTATCGAGCACACAAACACAGATACAAACACACAGACAGGCAGACTCGAGGCTGAAGCTTGTCGCAGATGAGGCGCCTAGCTACTGTGGAGCACAACAATGTGCATTCAAATATGGACTTTAACTCGTAATGTTAAGATGTATTCTATATTGACGACATTAGATGACCGACAGTTTGTAGCAGAGTTTGAAGCATATGGGAAGTCATTGTAAAATGTATCTAAAGGCAAGCAGTTCAAGCCTATATTATACATTTAGAATGCACATATTTGTGGTGCGCGGTAGCGGCGTTGGATTAATGAGGAGCTTTAGTTTCGAGTCTGAGAGAGCGCTGTAGGATATACACCTCATTGAGTACCAAGGAAACCATCTCTTGTCTTTGTATAGTGCCGCACCAGGCATACTTCTGACACGAAGAAAAGACCTAGAGCTCGGGGTTTGTCCGAGGCTTAATGTAGCAAAGCATGGCAGTAGATATCAAGCTATCAAATCATTTAATGGTCTTCCTACTGAATTGAAAGCAATTGGCAACCCTCATATTTATAAGAATAATGTAAGAAAACTTTTGGTGAAGGGGAGTTCTTGTACAATTGACGAGTTTATCAGACGAAAGTAATTATTATGTTACCAACAATTAATTGAATTATTAATTGCATGCACATTCACCTATTTTTATTTTATTTAGAATGTGTTTATATCATTTGTAGCGACAAGTAATCGTTCATAGACAATGTCAATTGTTTTTAATAAACTGAAACAAACTGCGCATGCGCTCGGGCTGACACATTGTAATAATATAAATGTATTTTCCATATATATGCAGGACGCCATACTGTCCGCGTGTTTGTAGACTGCAGCGCCCTCGAGTATGTCTTTAGAAAGTGATAGATGTAGTAGGAGATGTGGGTACTTTAGCCAAATATTTTAAGACTGCTTTATTTGTATTTAGTTATTACCTTTTCTATTGATTTACTTTATTTAGTGATTACCTTTACAGTTCCTTTTGTTAATCTCAGCACAAAATGTTTGTCACACGTTAGTGAAGTGATGTTAGTGAAGTAGGTGAGGTGGGTCCTTCAGCGAGGGCTCTCGGACTATTCAATTAAACTTTTAAAAGTATCATGGCTATTAACACTAAAGTCATTTAAATCGGGATATTAACCATGATTTGATGTTGATGTTGTTTGATGTTTCAGCGCCGAAATATTGGTCTCAAAAATCATATCATGGTAAATGTCCTGTTTTAAATAACTTTTGTAATAATATCCATGATCGTTTCAAATATTTTTTGATAATACCCAGAACACTCTGAACAAATATTTGCAGTTTCTACAAACATTTGTCCCGGCGGGTACGCTAACGAGTACTAACCACTACGCCGGTGGTACTCTATTGTTCTGTTACCGGATCTATCTATCTACAGTAGCAGGTTCGAATCCTTCGCTGAAGGAACTGAATGTGGTGGATTGATGTAAATAATATATTAATCATTATAATAGTTTGTAAATGGAGCGTTGTAAATGACTGTTGATGTCAGCTTTAATACTGGTCATGTGATTCCTTTAGTTCACTTATAGACGGTCAAGCTGCTTGACGGCGCCGCGGGGCTTGATCAAACTGCTTGATGTCAGCAGCACCTTACTGATGATACAGGAACAATGTTTTATTTAATGTTAACCAAAACAAATTTCAAAAATATCTCTCGTTTACTAAAACGCCATTTAGGTAATCAGATACTTTTAAGTCGCGATCTTTTGACAGATTGTCTTTAAAGACCTTTGAATTACTGAGATTTGGATCGAGTTTACATTTAAATGGCGCTTCAGTCTGCAGGGAGAGTAATATTAGTCTTTAAAATAGCAATTATCCCCTGAATAAGGTTTCAGAATGCTGTATAGAATAAGTATATAGTGAAGGTTGGGTCAAGCAGTCGTCAAGCCGCTTGACCGTGTGGCGAGGCCCTTAGACTCACAAATGTCGAACCAAAGTGTTAGTAAAGTCTTACTTAATCTCTCTTTAGTTTAGTTTTATTTCAACTAGTAGTTGTTGTTAAGGTAATTTAAGTAAGTAAGTTTGTTTTAGTAAACGCACAGTTGAATGTAACTCACCGGTTTAGTTAGTTGTAAGTGACAAGAATACTCAAATATTGTTAGTTCTTTAGTAAAACATATTCCTTTAGTAGAGCGCCACCAAACTTAATATTTCAAACTTTATACAATTTGTTTACTTAAATTCTACTTATTTTAAGTTATATTTATAGTTGTTTATCCTTTGTTGATCTGCCTTATATTGTAAATAATACAATATTATTATAATAATGTAAGTCGTTCGAGTCGCGCATTCATATGCATTACACATTTATGAACAATTGGTTGTACTTGTATGTTCTGCCCACTTGTGGGAACAGTCTGCCCCCAGACCGCCAGTGCCGACAGGCTAGTGTCGGAGTTAGATTATTAGAAGATATTGGACCCGTGTTTTTTATTTTGTCAATTAAACAAAAAATATGAAGATATACCCAGTTCAAGTTCCGCGTGACGTCACGTCTCGCTACACTGTTTAGCAAGTTGTGACGTCACGAGCCCCCACTCCTAAAATTTGACGCGTTTTTTTTGTAAGTATTTGTTTGATTGACAAAATAAAACATACATGTCCAATATCTTCTGATAATCTAACTGACGGACTAAATAGAAACATCAATATATTTTTTACCCGTCGCATGCCGCTCGGTGGGTCGGTTGGCCCCTACAGTCCCCACCTGCCTGGACTATTGATAACGTGAGTGTATCGCACATACTATTCTCACTACTTCATTTAGTTGTATACTAGCTGCGCCCCGCAGCTTCGACCGCGTGGAAATCTATGTGTTTAATGGTTTACAAACCTTCCTCTTGAATCACTCTATCTAATAAAAAAAACCGCATCAAAATGCGTTGTGAAGTTTTTAAAAGCGACTTTGTTTTATATCTATGTAATGATGAACCAATGAGCTGCGGATATAGTATGAGTGATGCACTCATATATACATCTGAAACTATCTTTGGATGTGAGTTATATAGTAGTTGTAGTACAGTTCATACAAGTCTGTGTTTATGTAAGTATAATGAGGCCATGTTGGTTCCACAGAGGAGGCCGCTGTCTACCAAAGCAGAGATAAATAAATAAATAACGCTGGACAGTGCACGAGGCAGAGTGTATTGTATATATAACCGATAGCATGCTATTATACAGATATATTTAGGCGGGAGTTCAATCCTCGACCTTTCTTCAGTGGGTGTTATTATAAACATTTATACTTATTATTATAATCATAAAAAGAACATATCTTGACTTGTAAGCACTTGGGCAAGTCAAATTCAATACTTATTATAAATTATTATCAAATACGTAATAAGGTGTTTTTGATTTTCTATTGGTTGTTTATATATCCCCTCCGCCTTGTCTCTGCTTTGGTGGACTCTAGAGAATATGTTAATGTAGAGGCGAAGTAATGTTGTCTCTATGTCTGTACGTACACTGAGCCAACACACCACTCAGCCTCGACCGACACGTGTGCGACACACGGACGAACTTTCTGACTATATACTAGCTGCGCCCCGCGGTTTCGTCTGCGTGGAAATGGTTTACCTATAAACCTTCCCCTTGATTCACTTGCGTAGTTTACAATCTAAGCATACATAAGGACAGACAGCGGGAAGCGACTTTTTTAATAGATAGTGATTCAAGAGGAAAGTTTATAAAACATTTGACACATAGTGAAGCCACGTGAGTGAAGCCGCGGGGCACAGCTAGTAATAAATAAAATAGTGACGTCATCAGTTTGTTTGCGAGCGAATTGTATTTTGTTGAAACTTATCACACACACATTTGTCATCCTGATATTAAACTAAGTCACATCAGCTTGCTTCCGAGCTGCGACCCGAGTGAGGAGCCTCACTGGCCTAGTGGTGCGTTGGTTCAATACCCGAATCTGCGCGCGTCTGTGTAGTAGGTAGGATGTACCTATAGTGTACCAAAGCGTTATGAAATAAACTATTTTAAACAATTGTATTTGTTTTATTTGAGCCTGGACACGATACCTACTCCGGCCGAAATGAAGATGCAACATTACATTCAATACCTCTATTGCACACCAAATCAAACAGATACACTAGACAGGAAAAAGACAAATACAGACTGTACAATGTGCGGCCTTATCGCTCAGAGCGATCTCAGCCAGGCAACATTAGTGAACATGGCCCATACATGACGTAGAAATCAATTTTTTTACAGAATTTATAGTAGGTACTTGTTGATACTGGTCGGTTCGCTTCAGTAATACCTATCTGCAAAGCATGGGGATTGATCATTGTTTACCCTTTGATACATTGTGGCCGCTGTAGCAAACGTGTTCTTGAGTGGAGACCACGACTCGGTAAACGTAGTGTAGGACGCCCTCCGACCATGACCTGCGAAGGACTGTGGCAAGCTGAAGACGGGGCGCTATGGCGCTCATTAGGAGGGAGGTCTATGTCTAGCAGTGCTAGACCTAGACCTAGATAGGCTGATGATTATACTGCATCACTAAATTATCAGAAATATTATTAATTATAATGAAAGATATTTATGATTTGCAATGGACGAGTAAAATGCATTTCATTTTTAATAAATTCTTGTAAGGAAGGTCTCGGCCACTTCGTTTGAGCTGGTCGACCATTGACTAGAGACAGGGAGGGGGGAGGTACTTTAGATCTAAATTAAAACGCATCGGAAAGCGCTGGATTTGTTTCTATACTAGCCTATAGAATACAAAATCACCTGGTCGAAGGGTCGGAGGGTCGAAGGGTCGAAGGGTCGAAGGGTTCGTCTGGAAGATAGATACATATATAGACAATAATTTTATTGCACACTTCAAAATAAAACAAACAAGATAAAAAAGGTTGTAAGTAAATAAAACACTTGCATTCTTGGTCGAATATACTGGTCTAGAAGGTGGTAAGTAAAACACTTGCACTCATGGTCGAATATACTGGTCTAGAAGGTGGTAAGTAAAACACTTGCATTCATGGTCGAATATACTGGTCTAGAAGGTGGTAAGTAAAACACTTGCACTCATGGTCGAATATACTGGTCTAGAAGGTGGTAAGTAAAACACTTGCATTCGTGGTCGAATATACTGGTCTAGAAGGTGGTAAGTAAAACACTTGCACTCATGGTCGAATATACTGGTCTAGAAGGTGGTAAGTAAAACACTTGCATTCGTGGTCGAATATACTGGTCTAGAAGGTGGTAAGTAAAACACTTGCATTCATGGTCGAATATACTGGTCTAGAAGGTGGTAAGTAATACACTTGCATTCATGTACGAATATACTGGTCTAGAAGGTGGTAAGTAAAACACTTGCTTTCATGGTCGAATATACTGGTCTAGAAGGTGGTAAGTGAAACACTTGCACTCATGGTCGAATATACTGGTCTAGAAGGTGGTAAGTAATACACTTGCATTCATGTACGAATATACTGGTCTAGAAGGTGGTAAGTAAAACACTTACTTTCATGGTCGAATATACTGGTCTAGAAGGTGGTAAGTGAAACACTTGCACTCATGGTCGAATATACTGGTCTAGAAGGTGGTAAGTAATACACTTGCATTCATGTACGAATATACTGGTCTAGAAGGTGGTAAGTAAAACACTTGCTTTCATGGTCGAATATACTGGTCTAGAAGGTGGTAAGTGAAACACTTGCACTCATGGTCGAATATACTGGTCTAGAAGGTGGTAAGTAAAACACTTGCATTCGGTGAAATAAATGTATTCTTACTCTTACTAGTTATTATATTAGACGATCATACTCGCGACACCACTTTTATATGCCTTTTATTTAGTACAAGTCTTTGAAACGAATGCAACCTCCTTTTCATCACGTCATACATTCGTATTTATCAAAAAGGTTAACAAATATTTATTTGACCGCGTGAAACCTCTGTAGTTCTTTAGCGCCTGGTTGTTCGACTCCACGGATAATGTAGATCCTGCAGTATACCCGGTGGTAGCTGTGCTGGCTGAGAACCCTGCTGTTAGGTACACGCAATTTGTTTATATTTATGTTGATTTACGAACTGCAAAGGACACTGATAGGTGCTGCATCGTCGACCCTCGTCCTGTGTCTGGTCTGTTCCTTCGTACATTCTGTGTGTGTCCTACGTACATTTTGTGTGTGTCCTTCGTACAGTTTGTGTGTCCTACGTATAGTTTGTGTGTATCCTACGTAAAGCTTGTGTAAGTTTATGCTTGTGTAAGATCTAGAGGTAGATACAGTCTATGTGTTTGTCTGTTTATGCTTGTGTGAGGTCTAGAGGTACTGGTCCGGGAGCCAGTGACAGATTTTCATGACCGAGTCCCTCCCAAGCAAAACTTCGTAATATGCTTTAGGGATTAATATTATGAATACCGAGCTGCGACTCCATGGGTGGGTTGGGCAGTGGCAGCAATGACGACATTATTCCCATGGAGTTAGGTTCAGGTGAAATTCGGAAATTCCAGAATTCTAATTTGAACCATGTGAATAATGTCGTAGAGTAGTCATAATATTAACCTCTAATGCATTTTACGAATTTAGGCTCGGGAGGAAATAATTGACCAAAACCTGGCTCCCGGACCATACGTACAGTCTGTGTGTCCTACGTACAGTTTGTGTGTCCCACGTACAGTCTGTGTAAGTCTATGCTTGTGTCAGGTCAGGTCTAGAGGTAGATACAGTCTATATGTGTCTTTGTCTATGTCTATGCTTGTATGAGGTCTAGAGGCAGTGCGTCTATGCTTGTATAAGGTCTAGCGGCAGCGCGTCCCTGGGTATGAGGCGTGGCGGCGCGTCGGTGTCGCAGGTGCAGAAGCAGTTGTTCCCGCCGGCGCCCGGTAGCCCGGCCGGCAGGAGGAGGAACTTCAGGTTGATGCTGGTCTCCAACGCGCTCATTATATCTGGGAAATACATTATAATGGATATCTATGTGACAAATGGCTTATAAACCTACCTCATGAATCAATATCTATTAAAAAAAACCGCATCTGAAATCCGTTGCGTAGTTTTAAAGATCTAAGCATGCATACAGACAGCGGGAAGCGGCCTTGTTTTATACTATGTAGTGATTGTGTGTTACTAATATAGTGTAGGACGCCCCCGGCCAGGGGGACCAGCTGCGAGAGACTGCTGGCAGATGGTGGATGTGGGAAGCTAGGTCCAGTAGTGGACGAATTATGAAATGATGATGTGTTTTGATTATTATCATTACAAAAAAAATATTACCTACCACGTACGCTATAAAATTCATTAAAGACCAAGGAAGTCGATACCTACTATCTTGTTGGACACACTTACCGCGTTTTCCCTGGTTCAGAGCTAGCTTGCCGCCTGCCTTGGGATCAATGAGGGGGCCGCCACTCGCGGGAGCCGTGGGGGTCGGGACAGACCCCCCTTGCACCCCTGGAGGCGAGGGGCCAGCTTGCCACGAGGGCGTAGGTTTCACTGTGTTGCCATATGAAGCTGTAGTGGGTTGGCCGGTTGTCGTGTCTTCAGAATTGTCCGTTGCTCCTGGTTGAGTAGTAGTTTCTCTAGAATGCTTAGTTGTGTCTGGTTTAGAAGTAGTAGTGTTGCCAGAATTAGTTGTATTGTCTGACTTAGACGTGGTATCTCCAATGTCAGTGGTGTTCATTGAATCAGTGGACATAGTTCTTGGCTTATTAGTTGTGTTGCCAGAATCGGTATCTGTAGGTTTACTTGTACTTGTGGTACAGTTCTCGTCACTTTCTCCCGATTCGTTGACACAGTTGACGCCTTCTTCGACCGACAGTTGGTCCCAGTCTATGTCTTGACTATTTTTCTTGTTGGAGACAGTATCGTTAGATTCAGTAGCGGAGGTTGTATCGGTGTTAGATTCTGCATCAGCTGTGCTAGTTTGAAGAGTGTCGCTTCTGCCTGTTGTCGTTGTGTCTTGAGCTTGTGGATTTTGATCTTGTTCTGTTGTGTCGTTAGTACTAATGTAATCTATTTCTTCAGCTGAATTATAACCATCATTAAAATCAACGCTGACATCATTAATGTTTGTTTCTGTTGCGCGTGTGTCATCATAGTCATTGTCATCGAGCGTGTAATCATCAGTGGGACTATCCGTAGCATTTGTTGTGTCATCGCCGGCAGTCACTTCCAAGTCTTCATAATCTGAATCAGTTGTACCCTGAGGTTTTGAAGTGATGTCGTTATATTCACTTGTGTATTCATCATCGATAGTGATCTCGGTTGTTTTCTCAGTAAGTTCGGTAGTAGCAACGTTGTTTGCAGTGTCCGTGGTACTACCAGTATTCGTTGTATCTGTTTCGGTGTTTTTAGTATCTTGTTTATTGTAAATGCGTGTCGTATGAGGGGACTCGGTAGTAGTACCATTATTATTTACTGGTGTGGTGTGGTCAGAAGTAAACCAGGTGACAGTATACTCTGGTTCATCCGTTATACTATCATTAGCAGCTTTGGTTTTATATTTATTAGTAACATTTTTTGTAGATTCAGTGGCCGTAGTATCAATAGATTCGGTAGTTATACCTTCAGTTGATTTTTGGGTGGCAGTGTTTGTATCGTTTGTAGTAAACCAAGTGACAGTGTAATGCGGCGTATCGGTACTATTTTTGATATTTGTTGAATCATGAGTAGATTCTTCCGCCTCAGTTGTACTATCCTGAGTGTTGTAAGACTGCGTGGCTGTTGTAGGAGACTCGGTGGTAGCACCTCTATCGGTCACTTCTTCGGTCACATCGGTACCTTCAGTAGTCGCCCTGGTGACTATAAACTGTGGCGCGTCAGTAGTACTTTGGCTCATTTCAGTTATGTCTTTGAGAGATTCATCTGTAGCATCATCTTTTACACGCTCAGTAGTGATAGTATCAGATGTAAGGGTAGTATATTCTCTGGTAGTGCCAGTTACGTCGTAACTCGATTTTGTGGTATCTTGATTGTTGTAGGATTGTGTGGTAGTGTTCAAAGACTCAGTGGTAGTACCATCATCGGTTGTTTCTTCTGTATCAGTATACTGCGGTTCGGTGGTGATGTCAGGCTTTGTAGTTCTATCGTCATTCGTGGTTTCCGTCGTATATTTTTTATAAGATTTTGTATTCTTATCGCTAATCTCGGTTGTAAAATCAGTAGATTTCGCTGTTACTTGATTATCACTAAATGGTTTAGTTGTGATTGATTCGTTAACAATTATAGTTTTTCGGTTATAATTATATGCATCAGTGGTGATAGTACCGGGGTATTCAGTAGTTGTATCATTCACGGCTTGGGTATCGGCATCGTCAGGTTGAGGAGTACCCAGAGTATAATGAGACTGCGCAGTAGTATCAAGGGGTTCCGGAGTAGTACGTTCACTTGAGTCTTCAGTTTCCGCGGTAGGTTCTGCAGTACTCTGACGGTCGGTAATTGGCACAGCAGCAGTTGGTGCTGCAGGAGGACGGCCACCGCCAGCAGCGTCGGTTGTCTCTCCACGAGGCGAGAGATGAACATCAGGCACCGCAGTAACTCCTGTAAGAACTTCTGAGGGTCTTGCAGAAGTTTCATCAGAACGGAGTTGCGTATGAACGTCACCAGCAACTGCGGGTCCACCATCAGCAGGTTCTGTAGCGGCCGCAGCCTCAGCGACGTGCTGAGTAGTATCAGCGTGATCAGACTGATCCGCGCGAGCACTCGCGGACGGACCGTCAGCTGGTACTCCACGCTCTTGAGTATCTTTGAGCTCAGCATTAACATCGGGTTGTACAGTATTGTCACGAGTATCTTCGGGATTAAACTGTTGTATGAGGGGCATATCGGTTCTAATGTTAACATCGGTAGTTGTCGCAAAGGAATGCGTAGTACTTTCAGCAGATTCATCAGAACCATCTCCATCGTCGTCTTCGGTAGTATCAGAGTCAGGTGTTGTAGTGTATTCGGTTGTAGTTCCTTCGCTTGTTGTCGTAAGTGTGCTTATGCTAGGTTCAGTACTATAAAAATCTTCTTCCGTTGGTTGTTTCGTTTGTTGTTTCTCTGCCTGAGTCTGAACACTGGGATCAGCAGGGCTTTTTGGATTCGAAGTCGCGTCTGAAACATCTGTGGGGTTAGTGGCGTTATCGTCGGGTGAATGACCTTTATTATCATGAACTTGTGATTGTGGTTGTACCTCTCTGACAAGTACTGGTATGTTGTCGTCAGTTTTATCAACTGATTTGGTCGGATGAGTCTTTGATTCGATGGTTTTGGTTTTTGGTCTGGTTTCACTGGGTATTGTTTTATCGATAGTTCCAGATCCGGTAATATTTTCAGTGATGACAGTAGTGACGTCAGTTTCATCACCTTTCGATTCAGTGGTGAAATAAGATTCAGTAATGTATTGGTCATTGTTTGAAACAGAAGTGGATTCGTCGTCAGAGTCTTCAGCATCTTCAGTTGTATCAGACTCGGTGGTCTGTTGATCCTCATTCGGTAATTTAGTTGTTTCATAATATTTAGTCGTGTCTGTGGTACCTGTTTCAGATTTGTCAGTTGTAGTTGGATTATCAGAGTCTGTGACGTCTAAAACAGTTTCTTCAGGCTGTGTTTCTTGATCCTTATAAGTCGTTACAACAGTAGTTTTATTATAAATAATAGTTTCCGGCTCGTTGCTTAGAGCTTTATTTGTTACATTGTTAGGATTAGTCGTGGTTTGATCTCCGTCAGAAGATTGTTCTAATTTATTTGTTTGTTGATCTGTAGATATAAAACCTGTTGTAGTATCAGGTTGTGATGTCGTTGTTTGCTCTTCTTTAACGTTTGAAGTTTTGTCAGGTTGTTTAGTTGTCACGCCGTTGCTTTCAACTAAAGCATCGGTAGTGCTATTTTCAGGATTAGTTGTGTCTTCGTTATTTGAGTGAGTAATAGTTAGTGAATCTGATATTATTGGGTTAGAAATGTTATCATCTATTACAGCGTTAGTTGTTAAGACAGTGTTCAATTCAGTAATTTGAGCACTGCCGTAGTTAGTCGTTGTACCAGCACTAGTCTCAGTAGTGGGTGTATCAGATTTATTCGTGTCCGAATCTAGGGTAATCGTTTTGTTAACGTTGTCCGAAGCATCCGTTGTACATTCCGTAGCGCCGCTGTCATCTCGAACAGTGGCAGCAGACGTTTGATCAGTATATCCCGTTATTTGTTCCGAATTAGTTGTTTGTTCAGATATTCCCTCAGTCCTCTTCTTCTGTTCAGTATTTTCTGTTGTTGTAATCATGTTTTCTTGATCTATGTCTTCTGCTAAGTCAGATTGAGTTATAAATCCGGTGGTGTCTTGTTCAGTTGCCTCTTTATCATTTTTGGTACTTGTGTTATTTTCAGTAACCTTTTCAGCATCAGTTGGTTCTGCAATCTCTGTAGATGTAGGTTGTTCTGTACTCCGCTCAGTTGTTTTTTCCAAATTTGTAGTAGTTTCCGGTTTTTCTTGACCTGTTGTATATTTTTCAGTTGTGAATTGCGTCTTGGTTTCAGTCTCTTCTATAGAAACTTCTACCTCCGTATCGACTTCGTTAGTGTCAGTTGGTTCTTCAGTAGCTGATACTCTAGTAGTCGGTTCATCAGTAGCCTGCACTTGTTCAGTGCCATCATCTGTAGCAACAGTCTGTTCTGTCGTAGATCGTATAGAAGAGCAAGTTTCTTTTATGTATTTAGTTGAGTCCTCTTGTGTGACCTTTTCGGTTGATGATGTTACTTCTGCGGAACGTGTTTCAGTATCATTTGGAATCGCGTTTTGATAAGGGTTTTTTGTTGAATCTTTTGCAGTAATCACATTTTCGTTTTCTATTGATTCGGTTGGTGATAATTCGGATTGCGTTACATCTTTTTGTGATCCATATCTTGTAGTAGTAGGCTCTTGAATATCTTTGCCATCGCAATTTTGATCCGAAGTAGTTGGAACAATAGTGGACTGTTTCTCAGTAGCATTGTCATCAGTAGCTTCAGTAGTTATTGCTGACGTTGTTTCTTTGTCAGTAACCGTTACAAAAGCTGTTTTTATCTCTGCAGCGGTTACATCCATAGATTGTTTTTCAGTAGTTAAATCAGTAATTTGTTTTAGTGTACTTTGATCGGTAGTTCCATTCTCAGTAGCTGAACTATCGATAGTTGTTGTTTCAGTAGTTTCTACATCCGCAAACTGTTTCTCAGTAGTCGTTACATCAGAAGAATCAGAAGTTTGTGTAACCGTTGCTTCAGTTGATTGCCTTTCTTCAGATGACGGTTTTTCTGTACCACTCATATCAGTACTTTGTTTCCAAGTTGCTGTTTCATCATTTGTTTGTTTTTCTGTAGCCGTCTCGTCAACGATTGTTTTCTCTGTAGTATAATTTGCTTGTGTTTCAGTAGCCGTAATTACAGAAGTTGTGGCTTCAGTAGCTTGTGTCTCAGTATCGATTACATCGGTAATTTGTTTGTCATTAGTATTTGCTTCTGTGCCTTGATTCTCTGCAGCTGTTTTTTCAGTCGATAGTTTATCAGTAGTCGTTACTTCAGAATACTGTTTACTTGTAGTGACGTCAGTGGTATGTTCCTCTGTAGCTGTTAAACCAGTAGTTTGCGTTTCAATTGTCGTTACATCAAGGTTCTGTTTCTCAGTAGACTCTTTATCTGTAGTTACATCATTTGTTTGTTGGTCTGTGGCTGTTGCTTCAGTAGCTTGTTTTCCTGTAGCAGTTACATCAGTAAAGTGTTCATGGGTAGTTACTTCAGCATTAGATTTCTTAGTTGTTGTTACATCAGTAAACAGTTTATCTGTAGTTACATCGGTAGTCTGTTTCTTTGCAGCTGTTGCTTCAGTAGATAGTTTCTCTGTAACTATAACTTCAGTTAAGTGTTCAGTTGTAGTTACATCACTAGTTTGTGTTTCAGTAGTCGTTACATCCGTCGAGTGTTTGCTTGTAGTTATATCAGTGGCTTTTCTCTCAGTTCCTGTTTTTTCAGTAGTTGGTTCATTAGTAGTTTGTTCTTCCGTAGCTGTTTCATCAGCAGCGTCATTCTTTGTCGCTGTTATTTCAGTAGTTTCTTTTTCAGTACCCGTTACATCTGTAATAGGTTTCTCAGTTGCTCCATCATTTAATTGTTTTTCTGTGACCGTAGTTTGTTTAACGGTCACCGAATCACTTGTTTGTTCTTCAGAAACCGTTTCGTCAGTAGCATGTTTTTCTATAGTTGTTACAGCTGTAGATATTTTCTCAGTAGATGTAAATTCAGATGCTAGTTTAGTAGTTTGTTTGTCTGTGACCGTTTCTTCTGTACTTTCTGTAACCGTCGCATCTTGAGTTTGTTTTTCTGTAGCAGTTACCTCGGTCGTTGGTTTCTCGGTTGCCTTTAAATCGGTTGCTTCTTTTTCGGTTGCTGTTATTTCAGTTGCCGAAGCTTTAGTTGTTTGTTTGTCAGTTAGTATTTCATCATTTGTTTGTTTCTCAGTAATTGGTTCGTTATAGGCAGTTGTTGCTTCATTAGTTTCTTTCTCAGTTTCAGCAACATTAGTAGTTTCTTTCTGAGTGCGTGGTTCTTGAGTCGTCGGTGCTTGTGTGGTCAGTAGTTCAGAGGTCGTCGTCACTTCAGTTTTTGTTACTTTAGTAATCAGTTCTTCAGTGGTTGGTTCCTCAGTGGTTGGTTCTTCAGTGGTTGGTTCCTCCGTGGTCGTCGGTTCCTCGGTAGTGGTTGTTGTGGTGGTTCTCTCGACTCTCGGTTTGTTCTGCTTGATGTGCTCTATAGCATTCACGATATCTGGAACGAAAATATAAATAAATGAAGTACTTGACTGACGATCTCTATGGCGCGGTAGGCGAAGGCCTGCCTGTAACGCAGGACTTTGCAGGTTCTATTCTCGCCTAGGTACAAGTGTTTGTTAGATCTGCAGATATTTGTATCAGGTGTTCTGGTCATTTTCTGTATGATACTTGTAAATAATATCTATCTGTGCAATGTATTGTATTATTATATTATGTACATCAGTCACCTAGTACCCAAAAAACATTAGTTCTGTTTAGCTTGGGGCTAGATGATGCTGTATGTATTGTCCAACATTATTTTAATTTATTTTATAAAAGATAATCAGTCGCCCGCACTCACCCGGCTGGCCGGTGGCGCGCGGCAGGTCCCGCAGGGCTTCGATGAAGTCTGCAACAGGAAGATCAGCTGTTAGTAAATACTGACATGTTAGTGAATAAATGCAAACAAAACTATTATTAACTACGAGTACGGACCATCAGCCCTGTACCATCAGCCCTGTACCATCAGCCCTGTACCATCAGCCTTGTGCCATCAGCCCTGTTGCCCACGAATGGTAATAATTACGTAGGGACAGATTCATCATAAAAAATAAGTTAATCATCTAAATTGCGACATTATTAGTGAAGGCGAGGTCTCTCTCTCAGGTTTGCTGGAAGAGAACTCTTTTTAGGGCTAAGTTCGCCTTTGTATTAATTTTGTAGAATAAATTTGTATATAGTTTATCGTGCAAAAAGTATGAATGAATGAATACACAAGATAAAGAGAGTACAACATGGTGTATGTACGTACTGGCGGCGTCCGTGTACTCGTACAGAATCATGATCACCTCCTCGAACACTGCAACATACAACACATACCTACAATGATGTTATAATTGGTTAGACACGAATAAGAATATGTCGCAAAGGAAGCTCAGACAGCAATCAAACCACGAATTACCCCGTCAATACATTTGTTCTATTCTATGAAATCGGTTTCATAATCCGAACGAACCTTTTTTTTTTTTTAATTCGTTGACCTTTACTTGTGTACCTAGTATGATGTACACAAGTTTTACAATAAAATATTCGTATTCTCTAGCTGGTGCTATGTCTGTATACAATATATTATGAACTCACTGAACCGCGTCGAGATCGTGATGAGAAGCTCGAAGAATTTGACGACATCTGGAAAATACAACAACAGTGTTAGTTCAAGTTATAACTAGTATTTACAATTGAAACGATCGAGCTAACTGCAGCAAACAATCTACAGGTAGCTCAACTGATCTATATCAATACCAGTCCGCGCGCGTCCTCAAGACGCTGGCTGCATGTCCTCGTTCTGTTAATAACTGGAAATTTGTTTGTTAACAAAGAGGTTCTTCAATCAAACCAAATCTTTAGTTTAGTAAAGAGCGATATTCGGTTATCCGTCCCTCATATGATATCTATTTTTGATTTGCGTACCATTCGTTGGAATGCGTTGGTGTCGTTAGTGGCCTCCTGCTTTAGAAGGATGCCAATTCATTCAATTACAACCTGTATATCATGTTCGAAACACTTAGGATTAGTACTTAACATTAATCTTTACAACAAACATGCGTACACCATGTTTGTATAATAGCATGAATGATGCGAGTGACTCACCCATCTGAGTGATCTCGTGGATGGTCTCGATCACCTCGAAGAAGCCTGCAACAGAGACGCCTAACTGTTACTGGTATATTGTAAACCGCACCGCTACCACTCCAACTCTACGAACACGGGCTTTTTCTTAAACACACTATACATAGTGTCAGCACACAGCATGGCACAGCAGACAGCGCGCGGTCGGCCAGCTGTCGCAGCCACGAGCTGACACGCTTGCAGCCACTTGTACGACCATGCGGCTCTTTGAGGACCACGCGTGGACAGCGAGCGCTGTGTAGCTGTCGCCGCGTGGACAGCGCGGGGTGCTATGCTAGCAGCTATCAAGGAAAGCCGGGTGGATGCCTGTGTTTAGGCTACTTTTAATTGAACAGAATGTATGTAAAAGCTAGTAGGTACTGTTTGTTACAAGGAAACATTGTGTAAGCCTTAGAATATTGAATAGCTCTGTTTTGCCCTAGCACTTAATAATAAGAACAGTAAAGCAGTAGTCCCTCACTCCTCTTGTCGCATATGTTGCGCAGCGCGTGCGAGGCGGCGGAGAGGTTGCTACAGCCCGTGACGCGCAGCATGGCCTCCAGGAAGGCCAGCAGCCCCGCGTGTGTGTGTCGCGACACGCGCGTCATCAGGAAGAATATATCTGGGGAACAGGGAATGTGCAGTCAGGGGGAAATCACAACATGTCTGGGGAACAGGGAATGTGCCGTCAGGGGGAAATCACAACATGTCTGGGGAACAGGGAATGTGCCGTCAGGGGGAAATCACAACATGTCTGGGGAACAGGGAATGTGCAGTCAGGGGGAAATCACAACATGTCTGGGGAACAGGGAATGTGCAGTCAGTGGGGAATCACAACATGTCTGGGGAACAGGGAATGTGCAGTCAGTGGGGAATCACAACATGTCTGGGGAACAGGGAATGTGCAGTCAGTGGGGAATCACAACATGTCTGGGGAACAGGGAATGTGCAGTCAGTGGGGAATCACAACATGTCTGGGGAACAGGGAATGTGCAGTCAGTGGGGAATCACAACATGTCTGGGGAACAGGGAATGTGCAATTAGCTGATAGCTTACATCTCACTGCTATTAGGCTGATGATGATGATGTATTGTATTGTGCCCTTACCCGTGACGCAGGTGACCTCTTTGATGAGCTCCCAGGCCGCCGGCACCGCTGTGGACAACAGAAAACGATAGACCGGTGCATGTACGAGTATGTTTGCTGACGGCTCATTACCAGTTCCCGTTGACAGGATTATACTAATTTAAAATTATGAAGCTAAGTAAGTTGACGACTACATTAAGATAATGAAAAACTAATTTGAACAGGTAACACAATGTAGTTTACACTGTAAACAATTGGTCACTGACTTGTACTGGTATTGAATATATCTACCTCGCTGTTTCTATTTACTAATGAATTAAACGAGCAAGAAGCTCTATCTATACTAATATTATAATGAGGAAAGATTTGATTTTTGTTTGTTTGTTTGTATTGAATAGGCTCCGTAACTACTGGACCGATTTTAAAAATTTCACCGTTGGGAAGCTACACTATCCGCGGGTGACAGGATATTATATGTATGTGACATTTGAATACAGTATCTATGGTCTGAAATGAGTGGAGGATGAGGAATATGAGGGAGATAGATGCCGTCTCACTCACTCTTGGTGTTGGTGTAGAGCGTCAGCTTCCGGAACAAGTCGAGCAGGTCGGCGTGCCCGGCGCGCGCGCGCAGCTCCGACAGCACCTCCAGGAACGACACTGGGACGGGACAGAAACCTCACTGTATCAACTCCATTCATACACTTTTTAAACTAAAATGATGCAATTACAGTGACGGACGAGCTATGGAAAGAGCTATGCTCAGAGTTTCTCTGAAGGATAGGATTCGCAACGAATACATCCGACAGAGAACTAAAGTTATCGACATAGCTCTGAGAATTAGCAAGCTGAAGTGGCAGTGGGCCGGCCATATCTCGCGAAGAACCGACGCGACGGCCTCCGACCAGGTGGGATGAAACTGCAGGTAGATGTTGGATGCGTCAAGCTGAAGATAGGCCGCTGTGGCGCTCATTAGACGAGGCCTATGTCCAGCAGTGGACTGCTATGATGAGTAACGTACTGTCCCGGATGGTGAGGTGGTGGAGCGCGGCCGCGGCGTGCGGCAGCGAGGCGGCGCCCGTCACGTGCAGCAGGGAGGACAGGAAGAACAGCGCGTCCCGCTGCCGGGACACGCGCGTCACCGCGCGGATGCACGACACCACGTCTGGAACATCATGGCAGGTACATATATTATATTTCACGAGGAAAATTTCGCCGAAGACATTTCTGCGTTCAGTTTCCCTGTGCTGACATTTAGCGTGAAACCAATAACACGTGTGACTCGGACCGCGGCGCGATCGAGACTGAGTGTTCTCGCTCGCTCCCGAGGGTACCTACGCACAATGTGTGTAGACGACATACGTGTTGTAGGTTCCAGGACTGGCTTCATATAGGATACGTACGTGTTGTAGGTTCCAGGACTGGCTTCATATAGGATAAGGTCAAACTTTGAAACTATCATGGTTATTAACATCAAAGTTATATGAAAGTAACTTTGTGGGGATAACGGGATATTTACCATGATTAGATTTTTGAGTTTTTCAATATTGCGGCGCAGTTGCATGCGCCGTGAGCACGGAGCAACTGAAGGCACTGCGACTGCGAGTAAGTTTGTATGGCTAGACATAGTTGCATGCGCCGTGAGCACGGAGCAACTGAAGGCACTGCGACTGCGAGTAAGTTTGTATGGCTAGACATAGTTGCATGCGCCGTGAGCACGGAGCAACTGAAGGCACTGCGACTGCGAGTAAGTTTGTATGGCTAGACATAGTTGCATGCGCCGTGAGCACGGAGCAACTGAAGGCACTGCGACTGCGAGTAAGTTTGTATGGCTAGACATAGTTGCATGCGCCGTGAGCACGGAGCAACTGAAGGCACTGCGACTGCGAGTAAGTTTGTATGGCTAGACATAGTTGCATGCGCCGTGAGCACGAAGCAACTGAAGGCACTGCGACTGCGAGTAAGTTTGTATGGCTAGACATAGTTGCATGCGCCGTGAGCACGGAGCAACTGAAGGCACTGCGACTGCGAGTAAGTTTGTATGGCTAGACATAGTTGCATGCGCCGTGAGCACGGAGCAACTGAAGGCACTGCGACTGCGAGTAAGTTTGTATGGCTAGACATAGTTGCATGCGCCGTGAGCACGGAGCAACTGAAGGCACTGCGACTGCGAGTAAGTTTGTATGGCTAGACATAGTTGCATGCGCCGTGAGCACGGAGCAACTGAAGGCACTGCGACTGCGAGTAAGTTTGTATGGCTAGACATAGTTGCATGCGACGTGAGCACGAAGCAACTGAAGGCACTGCGACTGCGAGTAAGTTTGTATGGCTAGACATAGTTGCATGCGCCGTGAGCACGGAGCAACTGAAGGCACTGCGACTGCGAGTAAGTTTGTATGGCTAGACATAGTTGCATGCGCCGTGAGCACGAAGCAACTGAAGGCACTGCGACTGCGAGTAAGTTTGTATGGCTAGACATAGTTGCATGCGCCGTGAGCACGGAGCAACTGAAGGCACTGCGACTGCGAGTAAGTTTGTATGGCTAGACATAGTTGCATGCGCCGTGAGCACGGAGCAACTGAAGGCACTGCGACTGCGAGTAAGTTTGTATGGCTAGACATAGTTGCATGCGCCGTGAGCACGGAGCAACTGAAGGCACCGCTACTGCGAGTAAGTTTGTATGGCTAGACATAGTTGCATGCGCCGTGAGCACGGAGCAACTGAAGGCACTGCGATTGCGAGTAAGTTTGTATGGCTAGACATAGTTGCATGCGCCGTGAGCACGGAGCAACTGAAGGCACCGCTACTGCGAGTAAGTTTGTATGGCTAGACATAGTTGCATGCGCCGTGAGCACGGAGCAACTGAAGGCACTGCGACTGCGAGTAAGTTTGTATGGCTAGACATACCGATCTACCCTCATTTTTTGTCTATCTAAAACTACTGGACCAATTTGAAAAATTCTTTCACCGTTGGGAAGCTACACTATTTCCGGTGAACATAGGCTATAATAAATACCCGTGCGAAGCCGGGTAGGTCCGCTAGTTATACAAAAGTATAAGTTTTTTTAAATTATTTTTTTAAGTTGGTTTGTATGCATATAATAGTTGATTATAGCATCTATAGTAACAGTAATTCTATAAGAATATGAGTAGTATAGTAGTTCCCGACACGCGGCACAGACCCGACATAATGTTGGTGGTATAGTAGTGGGTACGTACTGTCGTTGTGGAAGACTTGTCGGAAGACGGCCTGCATGCCCGCGGGGTCGCTCGCGCCCGACACGCGGCACAGACCCGACATAATGTCCGCCAGACCTACGCAGACATGTCACAGTACAGACACTGAAAAGGATTATGTATAAAACAAGCAGGTTGTTTGTGAGGTTGAACTTTGGAAATGAGTATTGGCTATAAACTTTAAAATCCGTCCACGCATTTATTCTCTTTGGCTGAATAAAGGACCTTTGACACAATTCTATCGACTAGAACAATATCGAGAGCAACGGGAACTTGTCTAGCTTGTCGAGCTGACATGTTACATGTGGATCATATATAGCATTCCTGCATTCGGTCAAAGATAATAAACAAGTGGACGGAGGACGGTATGGCGCACACAGCTGAAATGTAAAGTTCAAACGAATTACCAATAGCGCAGGTGATTACATCTGCCCACCTTGTACAATGAAATGGTGAATATGATACAAGAGAGGATACTCATCGCCGCGAGTATATATTAGTATAGTGAAGCCGAGATACACAAGACATGATACATGAGAGTGCACTCACTGCCGCAGTCCGTCGCCTGCTGCAGCTCCTCCAGCGCGTACTTGAACTCTGAAATGAAGAGCAGAGGAACTTCTTACTTCATATTATACTCACTTAGTTGGTTCTAGACCTTAGTGAATATAATGATATGTTACGCGATGAGAACACATCATTACAAGTATTGATAGCACACGAAGGTACCCGCTGCATCGACACTCATAACTAAGGATAAACAAGTCTCGTCTTCCCACACAAACGTGCAACACACTGTTTCATGAAGAACATAACCAACCAAATGTACGGATGGGAGCGCATGTACGTACGTGTCTGGTGCGTGAGTCGCTTGATGAGTCGGATGCCCTCGGAGAAGGTGGTCGTCTGCATGATGGAGACGAACTCGCGCACCGCCGCGCCCAGCTCTGCACGGGACAAACATTCATTATACGACACACACTAATGTGCTGATTTCGTTAGTCTAAAGATATTAAACGTTATTCTGATTCTGACAGGGTGTACAGAATTCCCCCCTTCCAGCGTAGTGTGGGGTGCTACGCGGCACACCCTGTACAGTGTATGCAGTAGACTAGTGGTGCGCTCACCGCCCGTCCTGGTGGACAGCATGAGGAGCTGCAGCGCGCCGCGCATGTCTGCAAAAACACAACACATTACTATTAATACAAAAAATAAATAATGATGGACAATTCACACAGCACCTGTTTATGTTTAATATCAAAATTAGAAATAAATGTATGTATATTACAGAAAACAAAACAAATAACTAAATATATGAGTAAATTACTCGTTTGTGTCCGTGTGTGTGTACGTACCGACTTCAGGCTGAAGCAGTGTGAGTACATTCACGAACTCCTCCGCCCCGCGCCCCGCCGCCAGGGCCGCCACGGACGCGCGCACGCCCGCCACGCCTAAAACACAAAGTACATTATTAGCAAGAGCGACATCTATCCCTCACTGCCAGAACTAACGTACACACAACAACATTACTTATAGCGACATCTATCCCTCTCTGAGGGAACCAACGTACGTACATCAACATTAGCAAGAGCGACATCTACCGTTCACTGTCAGAATTATACAGGGTTATTGGTAATTCGACGTATTCACGTTAGGAAGTGATAGAGGCATTTTTAAATTTGGAGCGATAATTGTTGTTTTAATATTGATAAATAACCAGTGTTTATTCGTTTTCATAAATCAGAAGAAAAAAAAGATAGATTTAAATAGACAGTTTTTTTTAAATCAATTTTTGATGTTGCACTTTTGACTTATTTTGAAAAAAGCTAAAAAATCAAGATAACTTAAAAATGGTTCACTTTTGCATGATGCACATGGGGATGAAAAATATCGCAAGTAGTCACCCCTATCACCTCCTAACGGGAATACGTCGAATATAACCCTGTATAGACACCGGCGATTGACATCATAGTGTTCGTAGACGCCATAGGTACCATCCAAACTTTCGCATTTATAATTATGCTTATTAATTAGTGTGATTGCCCATCGAGCAGGTATAGATCATGTATAGCCATTATGGTATATACGTATTCGGGTGAGCACAGCTGAGTAAATAGGCCTCCGCCAAACTGTCTAAACCGATCGTGGTTCAACAGAAAAACAATTTAATTGAGTTTAATATTTACTCTGATCTTTCTATCTATACCTTCAGTCAATAATTAATGTTGTATATAATCTATCGAGCCCCGAGTAAGCAGAGCTTGTGTTATACATAGTGTAGTACTCACACTTCTCGCCGGACAAGCCTGTGTCGGGGGATGCCTATTTACAAAGGTAACTTTAACGGTAGAGATTTAAAGAAGCTGATACAGTTATTTTATTTAACAAGTTTAGGCATTGAACCCAAACATGATAGGTTCAATTCAATTCAGTTTCTTGGTTCAAGAGAAGCCAATCGTCCGAGTTCAATGAGTCGTTAGTTCGTGCAAGTTCAATGAGTGACTCACCGTCGAGAGGGTTGTCGGTCTTGTGCTTGAAGTAGTCGCAGATCTCGTGCGTGTCTGGAAGTATAAGATGGCTGAAAGGACACTGTGGCCGGTGGAGTTCGGAAGTGATTCAATCCACAAGGGGAGGAGTGCTCCTAACGCCGCCACTATTTGTGATTATCGTATCAGAAGCCTGACGCTTTAGGACATTACATAACTTTACATCTGATACAACTTTCTATTTATATTAAGTGTCCTTTATGCGAATATTTACTTTTCATCGTGCGAAGTGATTTTGATTCTGCGTTGGTGCAAGTAGTGTGTTCATCTTGAAACCCCTTTAGTGTGGCGTGGTAACTTTAAGCTATATATTGTTTGTCGTTGTACACTATCATCAAAATTATATCAGCTCATACACGTCCACAGCTGGACATGTGGACTTATGCCACTCCCAAGTGCGGTGAGTTGGCGTGTGTGTAGTGAATTAGCGTGTGTGTAGTAAGTTAGCGTGTGTGTAGTAAGTTAGCGTGTGTGTAGTAAGTTAGCGTGTGTGTAGTAAGTTAGCGTGTGTGTAGTAAGTTAGCGTGTGTGTAGTAAGTTAGCGTGTGTGTAGTAAGTTGGCGTGTGTGTAGTAAGTTAGCGTGTGTGTAGTAGGTTAGTGTGTAGTGTAGTACTCACACTTCTCGCCGGACATCTTCTGCAGTATCTCGAAGAGTCCGTCGAAGTCCATGTGTCCGGTGAGCGGGCCCAGCGCCTTGAACGCGCCCACCACGTCTGTCACAACATATATATCTCTTATTTACAAGTTTGTATATACTTACTGCGTAACCCATACAGAAGGCTTGCGATGCTATCATGAGACCGACATTGGCAGAACTACGTCAATGCAGACGCAGAGCCATCTCGCAAGAAGTTGAAGCAGAAGCTTGCTATCATAAATATGTCATATTTTAAAAGTATCACGTGACACTGCAATAATAAAGCTCCCAGCTCGCGGCTTCGCACGCCTTTATGTGGAGTAGGAACGTACAAAGCTTATTTAAATAAAATAGTTACACATTTGTATATGTAACTAGCTGCGCCGCGCGGTTGCACCCCGCGTGGCGATAGATATTTTGGATAATATACTATACATACATCTTTATTAATGCCTATGTGCCTATGTGTTATTCTGATATGTAAGCTGTATTATTGTGAAGTTTCATCAAAACCCATTCAGCAGTTTTTGCGTAAAAGAGCAACAAACATCCTCACAAACTTTCGCGGTTATAAAATGAGTAGGATGAGTGAGTGATTGTGTTACCTCTGTTGTTGGTGAGCTCCCACAGCAGGTCCACCACCACGCGCAGGTCTGCAACAGAACAACATTACACGTGGCGCATGCAGCACAGGTCCTAGTGCAGGAGCAGTGCATGTGTGTGCGCTCACCAGGGTGCCCCTGCAGCGTCTCCAGGAAGTCCATCACGAAGCGCCAGGAGCGGGAGCCGCGCGCGCGCCGCAGCCAGCCCAGCACCGACCCGCGATCTGAAACCGACCACCTGTACTGAGGACACGCGACCCGCGGCTGGACACGCGACATGCCCCGTGTCCGGACTCGTGAACTCACCCTGTATGTGCGTGATGCCCTGCAGGAACGTGATGGCCTCCTCCTCGTCTGGAACATCACACGAGTACATGACGATGCATACAGCTTTACCATTATATCCTATATGTTTACATGACGATGCATACAGTTTTACCATTATATCCTATATGTTTACATAACGATGCATACAGTTTTACCATTATATCCTATATGTTTACATAACGATGCATACAGTTTTACCATTATATCCTATA
This sequence comes from Eupithecia dodoneata, assembly GCA_947044415.1. NCBI lineage: Eukaryota > Metazoa > Arthropoda > Insecta > Lepidoptera > Geometridae > Eupithecia > Eupithecia dodoneata. Next base: position 5,847,264 of record OX345684.1, read on the forward strand.
TGTTTACATAACGATGCATACAGTTTTACAATTCTATTCAATAATGTTTATTTAGGCTCCAAAATGTACTGTAATATTCAAATCAAACATCGAAGCGCTTTAATACCTTTGGAGCTAACCGGATCATGGGCACGTCAAACAATTCAAATAGCATGAGTTAAACTAGGACAAAGGATTTTGGTTCACTTCAATCTGTTGAAGATGTACGAGTGAGTCCATAGTGCACCCATACATACTAAACAGTCTACAGGGAGCTCAACTGACCCATACCAATACCAGTGTAAATCTTTGTTTCAAACAGTTGAAACACCTTCCTCGTGACCCACTCTCTGTGTGAATAAGAGCCCGCATCCGCAAGCGTTGCTATTTACCTATGTATTCAAATAAACATCAAATGCGTCGCGTAGTTATACAGATGTAAGCATGCATAGGGACAGACAGACGGACGGCGGGAAGCGACTTTGTTTTATACCATGTAGTGATGTTTTCCACATAAAATAATTAATATACGTAATTAAAATATAATGAATGATCATAAAGTATAGATTTCCTGCTGAACGAGCGGTCGCACAATGGACCTCCCCCTCCCGCCGCGCCGGCGCCGTGCACACACGCCGACACCAGCTTGTTGCCACAGGTGTCGCCGAGGCCGCCGTTCACTTCGCTTACACTAATTACATTATTACTTACTTACACTCTGTTTGCTTAAACTTATTACTGCACTAGTACTAGCCCGCGACTTCGCACGCCTTGTTGAAACCTTGACACGTTTCAAACACCAAAGTGCTTTATTTCCAATTTGTTAATTGGCCTGAAGATATAACAAACATCCAGCCATCCATCTAAACATCCTAACCTTTGCCTTCCTCGCGGGGAAATAATGTAACGTGTTACAACTAGTGTTATCACGCAGCTTCACTCGCGCTTTACAAATAGCGTTAGTCCTTCAGCGGTATATTCATCATTATTACCGGGTGAGATTACTTAGTAATTTCTAGAGTCTAGATTTAGTTATTTTGGTTTAGCTTGGACCTTGTTGTTTGGAAAGAAATAATTTGAATTGAATTATTCGTTCAATGGTTTAAACGTGAAAAACGAACACCCAGACCGACAGAGTTACTGCGCTTTTATCATATCTGTTTTGATGATGGGAAGTAATTAATTTTATGATGAGCTGAAAACGTTTCCGTAGAAAGCGTGCGATGTGGCGGGCGGCGGCTAGTGCACTGTAGGTAGTAGGTATGTACTCACTGCGCGTGCCGGTCAGCTCCAGCAGCAGGTCACTGGCCTCGCGCTCATCTGGAATTAAATACATAATGCTGGACAACCCACACAGCATCATCTAGCCCCGAGCTAAGCAGGGCTTGTGTTATGGGCACTAGATGACTGATAACATCCAAGTTCAATTTCATTAATTTTGTGAAACATGGGTCACAACAATGTTGAATTAAACTAGAATGAGAACAACCGCCGCGGGTCCGCTCTACAGCAGCATGCAGCAGGTTCTCATCAATTATTGGGCAAATAATTGACATCATTATTTACTTATACGATTACATAGTATTATACATAGTACAATACATTACATAGATAGATATTTTTATATAATACATAGGAAACGACCAGAACACTCTGAACAAATACTTGCAGATCGTACAAACATTTGTCCCGAGGCGGAATGCGAACCCGCAGCCTCCTGCGTCGCCTCGGTGCCTGCAGCCTGGTGCTTACCTTTGACTCCGAGCACGTACATCATGGTCTCCGAGAGCGCGTGCTCTGAAACAGCAGTGTTGTCACATTACTCACTCATACTATAAACTAGCGGACCTTCCCGGCTTCGCACGGTTTTACTACGGATCCCTAACTTTATTGAAAATATAATATATCCTATGTTCACCGGGGATAGAGTAGCTTCCCAACGGTGAAAGAATTTTTCAAATCGGTCCAGTAGTTTCGGAGCCTATTCATTACAAACAAACAAACAAAAAATCAACCTAGGCGATAATGTGAGCCGTGTGGCCTCGCTCGGGATTCATCTCAAGAAATATTTATAAAGTTACGCGATCAGAACACATCATTACAAGTACTATTGGAACAATAGGCGTATGTGATGCTGGAGGGGATAGGAGCACCTGGGGGCAGGTCGTCCTGCGGCGGGCGCGGGGGGTAGTGCGGCGCGGGGGACGTCTCGTGGTAGCCGTTGTGCTCGCCGTGCGAGTGGGCCAGCTCCGCGTGCGAGTGCGCCAGTGTCTCGGACTCGTGCGAGGTCTCGCTGCGATGACTTTGTTCTTGTTGGTAATGATGTCGTTGTTGTAGCGAGGTTTGTTCTTGTTCTAGTTGTTCAGTTTGTTCTATCAGCTCGCTCTGATGGGAGTTGTGCTCCTCAAAATGTTTCACTTGTTTCATGTGTTGAGTCTGCTGTTGCGAGTGACTTTGTTCAACAAATTCACTTTGTTGAGAACTACGCTTCTCCTGTTGTGATTTGTGAGATTCAGACTGTTCTCCAGAATGTTCGTTTTGTTGAATGTGCCTTTGGTCAATATGTTCAGTGTGTCGGGAGCTCTCTCTTTGCTCAATATGTTCAGTGTGTCGGGAGCTCTCTCTTTTCTCTTTATGTTGTTGTGTTTGTTTCGATTCATATTGTTTCAAATGTTGTGAGTTTTGTCTGTCAGTTTGTTGAACATCCAGCGTTTCTGCCGACTCGCTCTGCGCAGTGTGAGAGCTCTGCTCTGTACTCTTACGTTGAACGCGCTGGTCTCGTTGATAGTTCCGGTCCTTGTTTACTCCATAGTGTTGTAACTGTTGCCGTGAATTTAGGTTTTGTTGATGATCACTTTGTTCCAAGTGCGTTTGTTCAACAAATTCACTTTGTTGGTGATTCTCGTGTGATCTCTCTTCAGTCTGTTGTAGAGAGTGTTGCTGGCCCCAGCGCTTGGCGTCCCGAGGCTGGACATGCCCGCGGTCCTCGTCTCCCGCAGTTTGTGTACGACCCTGGTCGTTATCTGCGAAGTTGTTTGCGTGCAGTGTAGAGGTGTGTGCGGGGTCGCCATGTTGGTACTCGTGGCTGCCCCGGTGGGTGTGGGGGTCCCGCGGGAGGGCGATGCCTCCCGCATCGCCTGTAATAGATTTCGATTTTATTTCTTTAACAAAATCCTCATTCTAGAAAAACTTAAAATACTATGTTTTACGGATTCACATTTTATACATGGATATATTTAAACAGACAGTCAAATAGCATGTTTAATTGTTAAAAATCAAAACAAAAGTACTATTTTACTAAGGTACATCACAAACTTGAAGAAAATAAAAATAAGCACTTAATTAGCTATACAAGATACATAAATAATAGAAACTAAATAATAACAATATATTCTTAAACAAATAGTTAATGTTAATATTAATAGAATACAAAAGTAATAAAAAATGTGTACTATGTTCGATCATGTTTCAATAATGTATCGCCTGCAACACTCGGGGCCCAGGGTATGGTTGAACAAGTATGGTTGGATGGAGACGTACCGCTGTGAGGCTGGTCTCTGCTGTGTCTCGGCTGGTCGCTGCTGAACTGTTCCAACAGCACCACCGGGTGGTGCACACCTGCAACACAACACACTCTACACTTACTGTCACACTACCACCAACTACTACACTCTGACCCCGGGCTCCTGCGCGGGGGACAGTCAGGCGCAGGGACTAACAGCCCTACTTTATTTATTTGGCACACAAAACAGAATATACAATATTATACAAATAGAAACATACTATGATTAAAACTAGACTGCATTCCTAAATATGTGCACACAACATGTTCAAAGCAGTTCTATGTGAAGCAAATACTATGAAAGTAATTTAAAAATTAATAATTGTAACATATTGTTTATTAAGCAAGCATTATTTTAAAATTACAAAAATAAAAATTACATTAAACAATTTTTACAATAAATTAGATGAGGGCATGTCAGCAAAAAATTAATAATAATAATAGGAAAATGAAGACCACTCCAATTAGAGTGGTTTCAACGTCTTACTGCGGGGACAGTCCCTCCAACCTTCCCATGGTCCTGCCAACCTTGACCATGGGAAGGTTGGTCCTACAACCTCGCGGTGACACGTTCATCGTCTTTCGATCATATCTAAAGAGGACAAGTGATACACGCTAGTACTCACGGTGGGGCTCCGCCGCGGCGCGCGTCGCGAGGACCTGCGGGAGGACAACTGTTAGAGACTGCCACATATTACTACTACATTCTACCACGCTTGACCTGCAGAAGGACTACGCACAAGGGATCATCTCCTAGGACTTTCTAGACTAGTCACAGTAGTCACAAGTGTGTGCGCACAAACACAGGAGCACGTCTATTCCTTAACTATAGGGGACGACTGGACTGACCACACTCAGATGACTCCTCACACTCGCGGGGAGAGGTCATGTACAGGAGCTTACTACACTTACTGTGCTGTGCTCACCGACCGGCACTGACGCAATATAAGTAGTAATCTATGGGTGGAACATCGACCACATACTGTTTGCGGCGGCCGCTAGTAGGTATACGTACGTATGTACTTACCTAGGCAGACATTTGTCACAGGAATTTATGCAGTTTTACATTTTTCTAACTTATTAAAAAATATTTGCGACACAGCTTTTGCAAATAACGATATTTATTTATTTGTAATTCAACTTCAACTTCTTCCAAGATGGCTCTGCGTCTGGATTGACGCAATTCTGTCAGTGTCCGTCTCATGCATGAAGTATGCTAAATACGCTAGGTAAATGCTAAATAGATATTTTGTATTGTAGGTACCTACCTAATAAGATTGTTGTACGTTATGGGTACTAGATGACTGATATTATGTACCTAATACAATATATTACACAGATAGATATTTCTTAATTCAAACATAGATAAACATACAGAACACCGTGAACAAGTGTCTGCAGATCATGGAATGGAACCTGCGACCGCTTGTTGTCGCAGGCGACCTTAGCCCACCGCGCCACAGAGGTCGTCTGTTGTGATATCCTGCGCATGGAGTCGTAGCGTGCAAGAACATGTATGTGATGACGTCCACTGCACTCCCCGCGCATCTCATCTCTCTTCAACAACCTATACCTATCAGTCCACTGCTGGACACAGGTGAGGCCTCTTCAGAAGCAGCTCATTGGCTTAGTTAGTTAGTTGGCATCGCAGTTCGTGGCTAATTGTTCTAGAGACGCCGCTGGGCGCCCCCCGCCCCGCGGGATATTCCACAACAGGGGTTGGGGGATATCCCGCGAGTGTCGAGAGAAGGGTCTCTCGACACTCGCAGGAAGAGTCTATTGTTGAGCTTAGTACAGTGAATACTGCGGGGAGTGGGGCGTTACTGTGCTGCGCTACAGTTGCACATGGTCATGGGTTCATTATCATTCGTTTTTTGTATTTGTATTAATTCACAGAAAAAAAATATTAATTCAAATCAGTGGACACGTAGACCCACGTTTTGAAACAAACGAACCCACGCCACAGCCTAACAGCTACAAGCAAGGCGCCGCGGGGTGGGACATCGGCTTTATTATAATGGCTATTTATTGAAGTATTAGCTGCGCCCGCGGCTTCGCTTGCGTGGAAATCTGTGTCTAATGGTTTATAATAATTATAATCCTTCCTTTTGAATCGCTCTATCTATTATTCGTAGTTTTAAAGATCTAAGTATAAACAGAAGGGAAGGGACTTTGTTTTAACGCAACGGATTGCGGATGCCGTTCGTTTGAATAGATAGAGTGATTCAAGAGGAAGGATTATAAACCATTTGACACGTAGATTCACGCGGGCGAAGCCACGCGGCGCAGCTAGTGAAAAATAAATCCTAGACTGCTGCAGATGGTATAGTACCTATAGACTGGGGGCCACCCGCGGGGCCTTCTGTAAGGCCACAACGCGTCTGTCGGGACAGGCCACGAGAAATAATACTTACAGACATACACTCACGTATCTCTTTCTAACATTATCTCCTCTATTCGTCCACTGCTGGACGACCAAGTTTTACCAACCCCCACGCTGGGCAGGAGACTAGTTGAACAGTTGTACATATATAGGAAGCTGCTGGTCCTTTAGTCGGCTCTGACGATACGCACGGGTTGTATTGAAGGGGTCGATTCTGGCGCCGCCGCCGCGACCGTCTCGTGGGGTGTATGTACTCACGATAATCCCGAACAGTATGTCCCTGCGCAGTGTCATGATGTCCGCTGTTGTAGCTGAGACACTCAAACACTCCGACACTCAGACAGTCAGTGGCCAGACAGGATCTGTTTCCACTGTGCGTGCCCCCCCCCGCGCGCTCCTCTTATACCCGCGGGGCGAGGGGGCGGGGGTTGGGCAAACAGCGGCCAGCTGCGCACACTTGTTGACTCTCCTCCAATTATTACCCAAATGCGTATTAACGTTCGGCGTGACGTCCAATTAACTCGGCATCATCATCATCCTTAGGAGCCTTCCTGCAGAGCCGCGTCTCGCGCCCACTGTCCACCGTCTCGCGCCCACTGTCCACCGTCTCGCGCCCAATGTCCACCGCCTCGCGCTGTCGCCGCCCTCAGCGGACTTCTAGATGTATTTGCGGACGAATGGAAGGATATTGTGTCGGTGTGCCCGAAGGTTTTGCGAGAGAGATGAATGAAAGGACTAATATTGAGTTTGTTTGTATTCATTTATTTTTATTTTTAACTAGCTGCGCCCCGCGGCTTCACCCGCGTGGAAATTTCTGCGCAATTTTGCCATGTTTTCTCACCGTTTAAACCTTCCCTGGACTACGACAAACATTTCAAAACCAAAATCATATAAATCGACCCAGCCCTTCTCGAGTTTAAGCGAGACTAACGAACAGCAATAGATTTTTATATATAAGAAGATATTAAAATGCATTATGTATTTATACAATTTTATTTGCCTGGAATTTTTATAAATGATCAATTATTATTCGTTTTTCTTATTGTGTAATTTTATGTACCTAAGTATAATTTTTGATGTTAATTAGTTCTAATATACAGGTATTGTAATGAGCTAGTGTAGTTGGTTGTAGTTAATGTTCGTAACAATAACTCTGCACAGTCCGAGGACACATTCCGAGTATTGCACACAACATCAACCGTATGATTTTTTCATATCCTCAAATCTTTGTCAAAACTTGATTTTTATATGATTAATAGGTAAACATTCACAATGGAAACACATTGGGACGATTATAAGACAAAAGTAGTTTTCGTCAGTACCTACCTGCCCGTCCCGGGAGTAGTTTCTGTAGCGATTTTTTCATATCCTCAATTCTTTGTCAAAACTTGATTTTTATATGATTAATAGGTAAAAATTCACAATGGAAACTCATTGGGACGATTATAAGACAAAAGTAGTTTTCGTCAGTACCTACCTGCCCGTCCCGGGAGTAGTTTCTGTAATGATTTTTTCATATCCTCAAATCTTTGTCAAAACTTGATTTTTATATGATTAATAGGTAAACATTCACAATGGAAACACATTGGGACGATTATAAGACAAAAAATCATTACAGAAACTACTCCCACGTCCCGGGAGTAGTTTCTGTAATGATTTTTTCATATCCTCAAATCTTTGACAAAACTTGATTTTTATATGATTAATAGGTAAACATTCACAATGGAAATACATTGGGACGATTATAAGACATAAGTAGTTTTCGTCAGTACCTACCTGCCCGTCCCGGGAGTAGTTTCTGTAATGATTTTTTCATATCCTCAAATCTTTGTCAAAACTTGATTTTTATATGATTAATAGGTAAACATTCACAATGGAAACACATTGGGACGATTATAAGACAAAAAATCATTACTGAAACTACTCCCGGGACGGGCACGTCCCGGGAGTAGTTTCTGTAAAAGTAGTTCTGTAGTCTGTAGTTTCTGTAGTTTTCGTCAGTACCTACCTGCCCGTCCCGGGAGTAGTTTCTGTAGCGATTTTTTCATATCCTCAATTCATTGTCAAAACTTGATTTTTATATGATTAATAGGTAAAAATTCACAATGGAAACACATTGGGACGATTATAAGACAAAAGTAGTTTTCGTCAGTACCTACCTGCCCGTCCCGGGAGTAATTTCTGTAGTGATTTTTTCATATCCTCAAATCTTTGTCAAAACTTAATTTTATATGATTAATAGGTAAACATTCACAATGGAAACACATTGGGACGATTATAAGACAAAAGTAGTTTTCGTCAGTACCTACCTGCCCGTCCCGGGAATAGTTTCTGTAATGATTTTTTCATATCCTCAAATCTTTGTCAAATCTTGATTTTTATATGATTAATAGGTAAACATTCACAATGGAAACAAATTGGGACGATTATAAGACAAAAGTAGATTTCGTCAGTACTTACCTGCCCATCCCGGGAGTAGTTTCTGTAGCGATTTTTTCATATCCTCAATTCTTTGTCAAAACTTGATTTTTATATGATTAATAGGTAAAAATTCACAATGGAAACACATTGTGACGATTATAAGACAAAAGTAGTTTTCGTCAGTACCTACCTGCCCGTCCCGGGAGTAGTTTCTGTAGCGATTTTTTCATATCCTCAATTCTTTGTCAAAACTTGATTTTTATATGATTAATAGGTAAAAATTCACAATGGAAACACATTGGGACGATTATAAGACAAAAGTAGTTGTCGTCAGTACCTACCTGCCCGTCCCGGGAGTAGTTTCTGTAGTGATTTTTTCATATCCTCAAATCTTTGTCAAAACTTGATTTTTATATGATTAATAGGTAAACATTCACAATGGAAACACATTGGGACGATTATAAGACAAAAGTAGTATTCGTCAGTACCTACCTGCCCGTCCCGGGAGTAGTTTCTGTAGCGATTTTTTCATATCCTCAATTCTTTGTCAAAACTTGATTTTTATATGATTAATAGGTAAAAATTCACAATGGAAACACATTGGGACGATTATAAGACAAAAGTAGTTTTCGTCAGTACCTACCTGCCCGTCCCGGGAATAGTTTCTGTAATGATTTTTTCATATCCTCATATCTTTGTCAAAACTTGATTTTTATATGATTAATAGGTAAACATTCACAATGGAAACACATTGGGACGATTATAAGACAAAAGTAGTTTTCGTCAGTACCTACCTGCCCGTCCCGGGAGTAGTTTCTGTAATGATTTTTTCATATCCTCAAATCTTTGTCAAAACTTGATTTTTATATGATTAATAGGTAAACAATCACAATGGAAACTCATTGGGACGATTATAAGACAAAAGTAGTTTTCGTCAGTACCTACCTGCCCGTCCCGGGAGTAGTTTCTGTAATGATTTTTTCATATCCTCAAATCTTTGTCAAAACTTGATTTTTATATGATTAATAGATAAACATTCACAATGGAAACACATTGGGACGATTATAAGACAAAAGTAGTTTTCGTCAGTACCTACCTGCCCGTCCCGGGAGTAGTTTCTGTAGTGATTTTTTCATATCCTCAAATCTTTGTCAAAACTTGATTTTTATATGATTAATATTCAGTAAATTCAGTAAATTCAATTTATTCACCATAACATTATCACTAATATTATGGTGAATGGTGAATAAATTAATAGGTAAACATTCACAATGGAAATACATTGGGACGATTATAAGACAAAAGTAGTTTTCGTCAGTACCTGCCTGCCCGTCCCGGGAGTAGTTTCTGTAATGATTTTTTCATATCCTCAAATCTTTGTCAAAACTTGATTTTTATATGATTAATAGGTAAACATTCACAATGGAAACACATTGGGACGATTATAAGACAAAAGTAGTTTTCATCAGTACCTACCTGCCCGTCCCGGGAGTAGTTTCTGTAGCGATTTTTTCATATCCTCAATTCTTTGTCAAAACTTGATTTTTATATGATTAATAGGTAAAAATTCACAATGGAAACACATTGGGACGATTATAAGACAAAAGTAGTTGTCGTCAGTACCTACCTGCCCGTCCCGGGAGTAGTTTCTGTAGTGATTTTTTCATATCCTCAAATCTTTGTCAAAACTTGATTTTTATATGATTAATAGGTAAAAATTCACAATGGAAACACATTGGGACGATTATAAGACAAAAGTAGTTTTCGTCAGTACCTACCTGCCCGTCCCGGGAGTAGTTTCTGTAATGATTTTTTCATATCCTCAATTCTTTGTCAAAACTTGATTTTTATATGATTAATAGGTAAACATTCACAATGGAAACACATTGGGACGATTATAAGACAAAAGTAGTTGTCGTCAGTACCTACCTGCCCGTCCCGGGAGTAGTTTCTGTAATGATTTTTTCATATCCTCAAATCTTTGTCAAAACTTGATTTTTATATGATTAATAGGTAAACATTCACAATGGAAACACATTGGGACGATTATAAGACAAAAGTAGTTTTCGTCAGTACCTACCTGCCCGTCCCGGGAGTAGTTTCTGTAGCGATTTTTTCATATCCTCAATTCATTGTCAAAACTTGATTTTTATATGATTAATAGGTAAAAATTCACAATGGAAACACATTGGGACGATTATAAGACAAAAGTAGTTGTCGTCAGTACCTACCTGCCCGTCCCGGGAGTAATTTCTGTAGTGATTTTTTCATATCCTCAAATCTTTTTCAAAACTTGATTTTATATGATTAATAGGTAAACATTCACAATGGAAACACATTGGGACGATTATAAGACAAAAGTAGTTTTCGTCAGTACCTACCTGCCCGTCCCGGGAATAGTTTCTGTAATGATTTTTTCATATCCTCAAATCTTTTTCAAATCTTGATTTTTATATGATTAATAGGTAAACATTCACAATGGAAACACATTGGGACGATTATAAGACAAAAGTAGTTTTCGTCAGTACTTACCTGCCCATCCCGGGAGTAGTTTCTGTAGCGATTTTTTCATATCCTCAATTCTTTGTCAAAACTTGATTTTTATATGATTAATAGGTAAAGATTCACAATGGAAACACATTGTGACGATTATAAGACAAAAGTAGTTGTCGTCAGTACCTACCTGCCCGTCCCGGGAGTAGTTTCTGTAGTGATTTTTTCATATCCTCAAATCTTTGTCAAAACTTGATTTTTATTATGATTAATAGGTAAACATTCACAATGGAAACACATTGGGACGATTATAAGACAAAAGTAGTTTTCGTCAGTACCTACCTGCCCGTCCCGGGAGTAGTTTTTGTAATGATTTTTTCATATCCTCAAATCTTTGTCAAAACTTGATTTTTATATGATTAATAGGTAAACATTCACAATGGAAACACATTGGGACGATTATAAGACAAAAGTAGTTTTCGTCAGTACCTACCTGCCCGTCCCGGGAGTAGTTTCTGTAGCGATTTTTTCATATCCTCAATTCTTTGTCAAAACTTGATTTTTATATGATTAATAGGTAAACATTCACAATGGAAACACATTGGGACGATTATAAGACAAAAGTAGTTTTCGTCAGTACCTACCTGCCCGTCCCGGGAGTAGTTTCTGTAGTGATTTTTTCATATCCTCAAATCTTTGTCAAAACTTGATTTTTATATGATTAATAGGTAAACATTCACAATGGAAATACATTGGGACGATTATAAGACAAAAGTAGTTTTCGTCAGTACCTACCTGCCCGTCCCGGGAGTAGTTTCTGTAATGATTTTTTCATATCCTCAAATCTTTGTCAAAACTAAAGTCATTTAAAACGGGATATTTACCATGATTTGATTTTTGAGTTATCCAATATTTCGGCACAGTTTCATGCGCCATGATCACGGAATAACTGAAGGCACTGCGACTGCGAGTAAGTTTTTATGGGCAGACATACCGATCTACCCTCATTTTTTGTCTTTTGCTACGAACGTTACCACTACGACCGGTTTCATTATTATCGAACGCAGCTCGATCACGACACACAACACTGACGGTATCAGAACGCGACGCGGTTGGTACATCACTTCTTCGGTTTTTGCACATTCTCACAACAGGGTTCCAGGTTCCCGATAATTGGAAGCCATCTTCTCGGTTGAAGTTCCTATGTTTCGTAATCTCAATGGCCTCCTGTACCATTCTTGGTATGTAGTGTCGTTCTGTTGAGATTACTTGTGGGTTGTGCAACTCGATCCAGCGGTTAGAACCAGACTCGAGAAGATGTTCCGCTATGGCAGACTTCTCGGTTGCCCGATTCTTAACTGCTCGTATGTGTTCTTTGACCCTGCAGGCAATAGTACGCTTCGTTTGGCCTATATAGGAGCTTCCACAGCTACAGTCGATCTTGTACACCCCTGGTTTCTCAAGTGGGAACGTATCTTTAGGCGTGCGCAGGTAGTGTATGATCTTTTTCAGCGGCGTGAAAACAGTTTTAATGGAGGATTTTTGCAGGATATTTGCGACTTTATCCGTCACTCCTTTTATATAAGGCAAGAATGCTGGTTTGCGTTCTACTGTACTCCTGTGTGGTTTATGGATGGTGCCGGAACGAGCTGGCAATGCTCGAACCTTATAGCCGTTCTTCACTAAAACATTTCTGACGTGGGTCAACTCACTCTGTAGACTTTTATCATCGCATAGATCGTAAGCACGGTTAGTAAGGGATGTTACTACCGAGTTAAGATGCCGAGGGTGGTGATGTGAGTTGGCATGTAGGTAACGGTCCGTATGTGTAGGCTTCCTGTGAACGGAATGGCCTACGCGTCCTCCATCTCCGACCTGTACCAACACGTCCAGAAATGCCAGGTGCCGATCGGTCTCCATTTCGTATGTGAAATTGATCTTATTATGTACGCCATTAAGGTGTGATAGTAGAAGTTCAATCTCCTGTGTATTTCCTTTCACAATACAAAAAACGTCATCTACATACCTCTTCCACAACTTAACTTGTACAGGGGCAGACGAGATGGCCACACTCTCGAAATACTCCATCCAAATGTTGGCTACTACGGGGGCGACTGGGCTGCCCATTGCTACTCCGTCAATTTGAAGGTAATATTGCCCTCTGTATATGAAGAAGTTTGTGGAGAGAATATGATGCAAAAGCTTGGCGTACTCTGCAGGGATGCCGTCTTCTTGTATTCTTAACGCGACTACCTTTATACAGTCTTCTAGAGGGACGTTCGTAAAGAGTGATTCTACGTCAAAGCTGACCATCACTTCCGTGTCATCTACCTCTATCTGCTCCAAGATCTGTATAAAGTGTCGCGAGTCTTTTACAAAGGATGTTGTTCGTCCCACAGTTGGTTGCAACACTGCTGCTACATGCTTAGCCAGATCATATGTGGGGGAGTCTATTTGACTCACAATAGGTCTTAGCGGGGCATTCTGCTTGTGCACCTTGGGAAGTCCGTACAGTTTGGGGGGCTGGATGATTTTAGGCCTTAACAGAAACTTGGTTACCTCTTCTCCAAGGGCGTGTTCACAATCCTTAATCAACCTCTGGGTGCTGCGATGTGTCCGTGCAGTTGGGTTGTAGTTGACGGGCTTGTAGGTACTGGCGTCATTAAGTAAGTTTTGGATTTTATCCTCGTATTCGGTGACGTCCATCACGACTGTGGCATTCCCTTTGTCTGCTTTAAGTACTAGCAGGTCTACGTCCTGGCGTAATTCTTTAAGCGCAACCACCTCTTCTTTAGTGATGTTCGGTTCTGGCGGTTTAGCATGACGAAGAACAATGGAAATGTCTTGTCTCAGACACTCCGCGTCGCTATTTGGTATCCTGTTACTCCGGATTACTTCCTCAACATTCCCGATCACTTTTTCGTAAGGGATGCGTATCGTGGTAAATATCCCGTTTTAAATGACTTAAGTGTTGATAACCATGATAGTTTCAAAAGTTTCTTTGTCAAAACTTGATTTTTATATGATAAATAGGTAAACATTCACAATGGAAATACATTGGGACGATTATAAGACAAAAGTAGTTTTCGTCAGTACCTACCTGCCCGTCCCGGGAGTAGTTTCTGTAGTGATTTTTTCAAATCCTCAAATCTTTGTCAAAACTTGATTTTTATATGATTAATAGGTAAACATTCACAATGGAAACACATTGGGACGATTATAAGACAAAAGTAGTTTTCGTCAGTACTTACCTGCCCATCCCGGGAGTAGTTTCTGTAGCGATTTTTTCATATCCTGAATTCTTTGTCAAAACTTGATTTTTATATGATTAATAGGTAAACATTCACAATGGAAACATATTGGGACGATTATAAGACAAAAGTAGTTTTCGTCAGTACCTACCTGCCCGTCCCGGGAGTAGTTTCTGTAGCGATTTTTTCATATCCTCAATTCTTTGTCAAAACTTGATTTTTATATGATTAATAGGTAAAAATTCACAATGGAAACACATTGGGACGATTATAAGACAAAAGTAGTTTTCGTCAGTACCTACCTGCCCGTCCCGGGAGTAGTTTCTGTAGCGATTTTTTCATATCCTCAATTCTTTGTCAAAACTTGATTTTTATATGATTAATAGGTAAACATTCACAATGGAAACACATTGGGACGATTATAAGACAAAAGTAGTTGTCGTCAGTACCTACCTGCCCGTCCCGGGAGTAGTTTCTGTAGTGATTTTTTCATATCCTCAAATCTTTGTCAAAACTTGATTTTTATTATGATTAATAGGTAAACATTCACAATGGAAACACATTGGGACGATTATAAGACAAAAGTAGTTTTCGTCAGTACCTACCTGCCCGTCCCGGGAGTAGTTTTTGTAATGATTTTTTCATATCCTCAAATCTTTGTCAAAACTTGATTTTTATATGATTAATAGGTAAACATTCACAATGGAAACACATTGGGACGATTATAAGACAAAAGTAGTTTTCGTCAGTACCTACCTGCCCGTCCCGGGAGTAGTTTCTGTAGCGATTTTTTCATATCCTCAATTCTTTGTCAAAACTTGATTTTTATATGATTAATAGGTAAACATTCACAATGGAAACACATTGGGACGATTATAAGACAAAAGTAGTTTTCGTCAGTACCTACCTGCCCGTCCCGGGAATAGTTTCTGTAATGATTTTTTCATATCCTCAAATCTTTGTCAAAACTTGATTTTTATATGATTAATAGGTAAACATTCACAATGGAAACACATTGGGACGATTATAAGACAAAAGTAGTTTTCGTCAGTACCTACCTGCCCGTCCCGGGAGTAGTTTCTGTAATGATTTTATCATATCCTCAAATCTTTGTCAAAACTTGATTTTTATATGATTAATAGGTAAACATTCACAATGGAAACACATTGGGACGATTATAAGACAAAAGTAGTTTTCGTCAGTACCTACCTGCCCGTCCCGGGAGTAGTTTCTGTAGCGATTTTTTCATATCCTCAATTCTTTGTCAAAACTTGATTTTTATATGATTAATAGGTAAAAATTCACAATGGAAACACATTGGGACGATTATAAGACAAAAGTAGTTTTCGTCAGTACCTACCTGCCCGTCCCGGGAGTAGTTTCTGTAATGATTTTTTCATATCCTCAAATCTTTGTCAAAACTTGATTTTTATATGATTAATAGGTAAACATTCACAATGGAAACACATTGGGACGATTATAAGACAAAAGTAGTTGTCGTCAGTACCTACCTGCCCGTCCCGGGAGTAGTTTCTGTAATGATTTTTTCATATCCTCAAATCTTTGTCAAAACTTGATTTTTATATGATTAATAGGTAAACATTCACAATGGAAACACATTGGGACGATTATAAGACAAAAGTAGTTTTCGTCAGTACCTACCTGCCCGTCCCGGGAATAGTTTCTGTAATGATTTTTTCATATCCTCAAATCTTTGTCAAAACTTGATTTTTATATGATTAATAGGTAAAAATTCACAATGGAAACACATTGGGACGATTATAAGACAAAAGTAGTTTTCGTCAGTACCTACCTGCCCGTCCCGGGAGTAGTTTCTGTAGCGATTTTTTCATATCCTCAATTCTTTGTCAAAACTTGATTTTTATATGATTAATAGGTAAAAATTCACAATGGAAACTCATTGGGACGATTATAAGACAAAAGTAGTTTTCGTCAGTACCTACCTGCCCGTCCCGGGAGTAGTTTCTGTAATGATTTTTTCATATCCTCAAATCTTTGTCAAAACTTGATTTTTATATGATTAATAGGTAAAGATTCACAATGGAAACACATTGGGACGATTATAAGACAAAAGTAGTTTTCGTCAGTACCTACCTGCCCGTCCCGGGAGTAGTTTCTGTAATGATTTTTTCATATCCTCAAATCTTTGTCAAAACTTGATTTTTATATGATTAATAGGTAAACATTCACAATGGAAACTCATTGGGACGATTATAAGACAAAAGTAGTTTTCGTCAGTACCTACCTGCCCGTCCCGGGAGTAGTTTCTGTAATGATTTTTTCATATCCTCAAATCTTTGTCAAAACTTGATTTTTATATGATTAATAGGTAAACATTCACAATGGAAACACATTGGGACGATTATAAGACAAAAAATCATTACAGAAACTACTCCCACGTCCCGGGAGTAGTTTCTGTAATGATTTTTTCATATCCTCAAATCTTTGACAAAACTTGATTTTTATATGATTAATAGGTAAACATTCACAATGGAAATACATTGGGACGATTATAAGACATAAGTAGTTTTCGTCAGTACCTACCTGCCCGTCCCGGGAGTAGTTTCTGTAATGATTTTTTCATATCCTCAAATCTTTGTCAAAACTTGATTTTTATATGATTAATAGGTAAACATTCACAATGGAAACACATTGGGACGATTATAAGACAAAAAATCATTACTGAAACTACTCCCGGGACGGGCACGTCCCGGGAGTAGTTTCTGTAAAAGTAGTTCTGTAGTCTGTAGTTTCTGTAGTTTTCGTCAGTACCTACCTGCCCGTCCCGGGAGTAGTTTCTGTAGCGATTTTTTCATATCCTCAATTCATTGTCAAAACTTGATTTTTATATGATTAATAGGTAAAAATTCACAATGGAAACACATTGGGACGATTATAAGACAAAAGTAGTTTTCGTCAGTACCTACCTGCCCGTCCCGGGAGTAATTTCTGTAGTGATTTTTTCATATCCTCAAATCTTTGTCAAAACTTAATTTTATATGATTAATAGGTAAACATTCACAATGGAAACACATTGGGACGATTATAAGACAAAAGTAGTTTTCGTCAGTACCTACCTGCCCGTCCCGGGAATAGTTTCTGTAATGATTTTTTCATATCCTCAAATCTTTGTCAAATCTTGATTTTTATATGATTAATAGGTAAACATTCACAATGGAAACAAATTGGGACGATTATAAGACAAAAGTAGATTTCGTCAGTACTTACCTGCCCATCCCGGGAGTAGTTTCTGTAGCGATTTTTTCATATCCTCAATTCTTTGTCAAAACTTGATTTTTATATGATTAATAGGTAAAAATTCACAATGGAAACACATTGTGACGATTAAAAGACAAAAGTAGTTTTCGTCAGTACCTACCTGCCCGTCCCGGGAGTAGTTTCTGTAGCGATTTTTTCATATCCTCAATTCTTTGTCAAAACTTGATTTTTATATGATTAATAGGTAAAAATTCACAATGGAAACACATTGGGACGATTATAAGACAAAAGTAGTTTTCGTCAGTACCTACCTGCCCGTCCCGGGAGTAGTTTCTGTAGTGATTTTTTCATATCCTCAAATCTTTGTCAAAACTTGATTTTTATATGATTAATAGGTAAACATTCACAATGGAAACACATTGGGACGATTATAAGACAAAAGTAGTATTCGTCAGTACCTACCTGCCCGTCCCGGGAGTAGTTTCTGTAGCGATTTTTTCATATCCTCAATTCTTTGTCAAAACTTGATTTTTATATGATTAATAGGTAAAAATTCACAATGGAAACACATTGGGACGATTATAAGACAAAAGTAGTTTTCGTCAGTACCTACCTGCCCGTCCCGGGAATAGTTTCTGTAATGATTTTTTCATATCCTCATATCTTTGTTAAAACTTGATTTTTATATGATTAATAGGTAAACATTCACAATGGAAACACATTGGGACGATTATAAGACAAAAGTAGTTTTCGTCAGTACCTACCTGCCCGTCCCGGGAGTAGTTTCTGTAATGATTTTTTCATATCCTCAAATCTTTGTCAAAACTTGATTTTTATATGATTAATAGGTAAACATTCACAATGGAAACTCATTGGGACGATTATAAGACAAAAGTAGTTTTCGTCAGTACCTACCTGCCCGTCCCGGGAGTAGTTTCTGTAATGATTTTTTCATATCCTCAAATCTTTGTCAAAACTTGATTTTTATATGATTAATAGATAAACATTCACAATGGAAACACATTGGGACGATTATAAGACAAAAGTAGTTTTCGTCAGTACCTACCTGCCCGTCCCGGGAGTAGTTTCTGTAGTGATTTTTTCATATCCTCAAATCTTTGTCAAAACTTGATTTTTATATGATTAATATTTAGTAAATTCAGTAAATTCAATTTATTCACCATAACATTATCACTAATATTATGGTGAATGGTGAATAAATTAATAGGTAAACATTCACAATGGAAATACATTGGGACGATTATAAGACAAAAGTAGTTTTCGTCAGTACCTGCCTGCCCGTCCCGGGAGTAGTTTCTGTAATGATTTTTTCATATCCTCAAATCTTTGTCAAAACTTGATTTTTATATGATTAATAGGTAAACATTCACAATGGAAACACATTGGGACGATTATAAGACAAAAGTAGTTTTCATCAGTACCTACCTGCCCGTCCCGGGAGTAGTTTCTGTAGCGATTTTTTCATATCCTCAATTCTTTGTCAAAACTTGATTTTTATATGATTAATAGGTAAAAATTCACAATGGAAACACATTGGGACGATTATAAGACAAAAGTAGTTGTCGTCAGTACCTACCTGCCCGTCCCGGGAGTAGTTTCTGTAGTGATTTTTTCATATCCTCAAATCTTTGTCAAAACTTGATTTTTATATGATTAATAGGTAAAAATTCACAATGGAAACACATTGGGACGATTATAAGACAAAAGTAGTTTTCGTCAGTACCTACCTGCCCGTCCCGGGAGTAGTTTCTGTAATGATTTTTTCATATCCTCAAATCTTTGTCAAAACTTGATTTTTATATGATTAATAGGTAAACATTCACAATGGAAACACATTGGGACGATTATAAGACAAAAGTAGTTGTCGTCAGTACCTACCTGCCCGTCCCGGGAGTAGTTTCTGTAATGATTTTTTCATATCCTCAAATCTTTGTCAAAACTTGATTTTTATATGATTAATAGGTAAACATTCACAATGGAAACACATTGGGACGATTATAAGACAAAAGTAGTTTTCGTCAGTACCTACCTGCCCGTCCCGGGAGTAGTTTCTGTAGCGATTTTTTCATATCCTCAATTCATTGTCAAAACTTGATTTTTATATGATTAATAGGTAAAAATTCACAATGGAAACACATTGGGACGATTATAAGACAAAAGTAGTTGTCGTCAGTACCTACCTGCCCATCCCGGGAGTAATTTCTGTAGTGATTTTTTCATATCCTCAAATCTTTTTCAAAACTTGATTTTATATGATTAATAGGTAAACATTCACAATGGAAACACATTGGGACGATTATAAGACAAAAGTAGTTTTCGTCAGTACCTACCTGCCCGTCCCGGGAATAGTTTCTGTAATGATTTTTTCATATCCTCAAATCTTTTTCAAATCTTGATTTTTATATGATTAATAGGTAAACATTCACAATGGAAACACATTGGGACGATTATAAGACAAAAGTAGTTTTCGTCAGTACTTACCTGCCCATCCCGGGAGTAGTTTCTGTAGCGATTTTTTCATATCCTCAATTCTTTGTCAAAACTTGATTTTTATATGATTAATAGGTAAAGATTCACAATGGAAACACATTGTGACGATTATAAGACAAAAGTAGTTGTCGTCAGTACCTACCTGCCCGTCCCGGGAGTAGTTTCTGTAATGATTTTTTCATATCCTCAAATCTTTGTCAAAACTTGATTTTTATTATGATTAATAGGTAAACATTCACAATGGAAACACATTGGGACGATTATAAGACAAAAGTAGTTTTCGTCAGTACCTACCTGCCCGTCCCGGGAGTAGTTTTTGTAATGATTTTTTCATATCCTCAAATCTTTGTCAAAACTTGATTTTTATATGATTAATAGGTAAACATTCACAATGGAAACACATTGGGACGATTATAAGACAAAAGTAGTTTTCGTCAGTACCTACCTGCCCGTCCCGGGAGTAGTTTCTGTAGCGATTTTTTCATATCCTCAATTCTTTGTCAAAACTTGATTTTTATATGATTAATAGGTAAACATTCACAATGGAAACACATTGGGACGATTATAAGACAAAAGTAGTTTTCGTCAGTACCTACCTGCCCGTCCCGGGAATAGTTTCTGTAATGATTTTTTCATATCCTCAAATCTTTGTCAAAACTTGATTTTTATATGATTAATAGGTAAACATTCACAATGGAAACACATTGGGACGATTATAAGACAAAAGTAGTTTTCGTCAGTACCTACCTGCCCGTCCCGGGAGTAGTTTCTGTAATGATTTTTTCATATCCTCAAATCTTTGTCAAAACTTGATTTTTATATGATTAATAGGTAAAAATTCACAATGGAAACACATTGGGACGATTATAAGACAAAAGTAGTTTTCGTCAGTACCTACCTGCCCGTCCCGGGAGTAGTTTCTGTAGCGATTTTTTCATATCCTCAATTCTTTGTCAAAACTTGATTTTTATATGATTAATAGGTAAAAATTCACATTGGAAACACATTGGGACGATTATAAGACAAAAGTAGTTTTCGTCAGTACCTACCTGCCCGTCCCGGGAGTAGTTTCTGTAATGATTTTTTCATATCCTCAAATCTTTGTCAAAACTTGATTTTTATATGATTAATAGGTAAACATTCACAATGGAAACACATTGGGACGATTATAAGACAAAAGTAGTTGTCGTCAGTACCTACCTGCCCGTCCCGGGAGTAGTTTCTGTAATGATTTTTTCATATCCTCAAATCTTTGTCAAAACTTGATTTTTATATGATTAATAGGTAAACATTCACAATGGAAACACATTGGGACGATTATAAGACAAAAGTAGTTTTCGTCAGTACCTACCTGCCCGTCCCGGGAATAGTTTCTGTAATGATTTTTTCATATCCTCAAATCTTTGTCAAAACTTGATTTTTATATGATTAATAGGTAAAAATTCACAATGGAAACACATTGGGACGATTATAAGACAAAAGTAGTTTTCGTCAGTACCTACCTGCCCGTCCCGGGAGTAGTTTCTGTAATGATTTTTTCATATCCTCAAATCTTTGTCAAAACTTGATTTTTATATGATTAATAGGTAAACATTCACAATGGAAACTCATTGGGACGATTATAAGACAAAAGTAGTTTTCGTCAGTACCTACCTGCCCGTCCCGGGAGTAGTTTCTGTAATGATTTTTTCATATCCTCAAATCTTTGTCAAAACTTGATTTTTATATGATTAATAGGTAAACATTCACAATGGAAACACATTGGGACGATTATAAGACAAAAAATCATTACAGAAACTACTCCCACGTCCCGGGAGTAGTTTCTGTAATGATTTTTTCATATCCTCAAATCTTTGTCAAAACTTGATTTTTATATGATTAATAGGTAAACATTCACAATGGAAATACATTGGGACGATTATAAGACATAAGTAGTTTTCGTCAGTACCTACCTGCCCGTCCCGGGAGTAGTTTCTGTAATGATTTTTTCATATCCTCAAATCTTTGTCAAAACTTGATTTTTATATGATTAATAGGTAAACATTCACAATGGAAACACATTGGGACGATTATAAGACAAAAAATCATTACTGAAACTACTCCCGGGACGGGCACGTCCCGGGAGTAGTTTCTGTAATGATTTTTTCATATCCTCAAATCTTTGTCAAAACTTGATTTTTATATGATTAATAGGTAAACATTCACAATGGAAACACATTGGGACGATTATAAGATAAAAGTAGTTTTCGTCAGTACCTACCTGCCCGTCCCGGGAGTAGTTTCTGTAGCGATTTTTTCATATCCTCAATTCATTGTCAAAACTTGATTTTTATATGATTAATAGGTAAAAATTCACAATGGAAACACATTGGGACGATTATAAGACAAAAGTAGTTTTCGTCAGTACCTACCTGCCCGTCCCGGGAGTAATTTCTGTAGTGATTTTTTCATATCCTCTAATCTTTGTCAAATCTTGATTTTTATATGATTAATAGGTAAACATTCACAATGGAAACAAATTGGGACGATTATAAGACAAAAGTAGATTTCGTCAGTACTTACCTGCCCATCCCGGGAGTAGTTTCTGTAGCGATTTTTTCATATCCTCAATTCTTTGTCAAAACTTGATTTTTATATGATTAATAGGTAAACATTCACAATGGAAACACATTGGGACGATTATAAGACAAAAGTAGTTTTCGTCAGTACCTACCTGCCCGTCCCGGGAATAGTTTCTGTAATGATTTTTTCATATCCTCAAATCTTTGTCAAAACTTGATTTTTATATGATTAATAGGTAAACATTCACAATGGAAACACATTGGGACGATTATAAGACAAAAGTAGTTTTCGTCAGTACCTACCTGCCCGTCCCGGGAGTAGTTTCTGTAATGATTTTTTCATATCCTCAAATCTTTGTCAAAACTTGATTTTTATATGATTAATAGGTAAACATTCACAATGGAAACACATTGGGACGATTATAAGACAAAAGTAGTTTTCGTCAGTACCTACCTGCCCGTCCCGGGAGTAGTTTCTGTAGCGATTTTTTCATATCCTCAATTCTTTGTCTAAACTTGATTTTTATATGATTAATAGGTAAAAATTCACATTGGAAACACATTGGGACGATTATAAGACAAAAGTAGTTTTCGTCAGTACCTACCTGCCCGTCCCGGGAGTAGTTTCTGTAATGATTTTTTCATATCCTCAAATCTTTGTCAAAACTTGATTTTTATATGATTAATAGGTAAACATTCACAATGGAAACACATTGGGACGATTATAAGACAAAAGTAGTTGTCGTCAGTACCTACCTGCCCGTCCCGGGAGTAGTTTCTGTAATGATTTTTTCATATCCTCAAATCTTTGTCAAAACTTGATTTTTATATGATTAATAGGTAAACATTCACAATGGAAACACATTGGGACGATTATAAGACAAAAGTAGTTTTCGTCAGTACCTACCTGCCCGTCCCGGGAATAGTTTCTGTAATGATTTTTTCATATCCTCAAATCTTTGTCAAAACTTGATTTTTATATGATTAATAGGTAAAAATTCACAATGGAAACACATTGGGACGATTATAAGACAAAAGTAGTTTTCGTCAGTACCTACCTGCCCGTCCCGGGAGTAGTTTCTGTAATGATTTTTTCATATCCTCAAATCTTTGTCAAAACTTGATTTTTATATGATTAATAGGTAAACATTCACAATGGAAACTCATTGGGACGATTATAAGACAAAAGTAGTTTTCGTCAGTACCTACCTGCCCGTCCCGGGAGTAGTTTCTGTAATGATTTTTTCATATCCTCAAATCTTTGTCAAAACTTGATTTTTATATGATTAATAGGTAAACATTCACAATGGAAACACATTGGGACGATTATAAGACAAAAAATCATTACAGAAACTACTCCCACGTCCCGGGAGTAGTTTCTGTAATGATTTTTTCATATCCTCAAATCTTTGTCAAAACTTGATTTTTATATGATTAATAGGTAAACATTCACAATGGAAATACATTGGGACGATTATAAGACATAAGTAGTTTTCGTCAGTACCTACCTGCCCGTCCCGGGAGTAGTTTCTGTAATGATTTTTTCATATCCTCAAATCTTTGTCAAAACTTGATTTTTATATGATTAATAGGTAAACATTCACAATGGAAACACATTGGGACGATTATAAGACAAAAAATCATTACTGAAACTACTCCCGGGACGGGCACGTCCCGGGAGTAGTTTCTGTAATGATTTTTTCATATCCTCAAATCTTTGTCAAAACTTGATTTTTATATGATTAATAGGTAAACATTCACAATGGAAACACATTGGGACGATTATAAGATAAAAGTAGTTTTCGTCAGTACCTACCTGCCCGTCCCGGGAGTAGTTTCTGTAGCGATTTTTTCATATCCTCAATTCATTGTCAAAACTTGATTTTTATATGATTAATAGGTAAAAATTCACAATGGAAACACATTGGGACGATTATAAGACAAAAGTAGTTTTCGTCAGTACCTACCTGCCCGTCCCGGGAGTAATTTCTGTAGTGATTTTTTCATATCCTCAAATCTTTGTCAAATCTTGATTTTTATATGATTAATAGGTAAACATTCACAATGGAAACAAATTGGGACGATTATAAGACAAAAGTAGATTTCGTCAGTACTTACCTGCCCATCCCGGGAGTAGTTTCTGTAGCGATTTTTTCATATCCTCAATTCTTTGTCAAAACTTGATTTTTATATGATTAATAGGTAAAAATTCACAATGGAAACACATTGTGACGATTATAAGACAAAAGTAGTTTTCGTCAGTACCTACCTGCCCGTCCCGGGAGTAGTTTCTGTAGCGATTTTTTCATATCCTCAATTCTTTGTCAAAACTTGATTTTTATATGATTAATAGGTAAAAATTCACAATGGAAACACATTGGGACGATTATAAGACAAAAGTAGTTGTCGTCAGTACCTACCTGCCCGTCCCGGGAGTAGTTTCTGTAGTGATTTTTTCATATCCTCAAATCTTTGTCAAAACTTGATTTTTATATGATTAATAGGTAAACATTCACAATGGAAACACATTGGGACGATTATAAGACAAAAGTAGTATTCGTCAGTACCTACCTGCCCGTCCCGGGAGTAGTTTCTGTAGCGATTTTTTCATATCCTCAATTCTTTGTCAAAACTTGATTTTTATATGATTAATAGGTAAAAATTCACAATGGAAACACATTGGGACGATTATAAGACAAAAGTAGTTTTCGTCAGTACCTACCTGCCCGTCCCGGGAATAGTTTCTGTAATGATTTTTTCATATCCTCATATCTTTGTCAAAACTTGATTTTTATATGATTAATAGGTAAACATTCACAATGGAAACACATTGGGACGATTATAAGACAAAAGTAGTTTTCGTCAGTACCTACCTGCCCGTCCCGGGAGTAGTTTCTGTAATGATTTTTTCATATCCTCAAATCTTTGTCAAAACTTGATTTTTATATGATTAATAGGTAAACATTCACAATGGAAACTCATTGGGACGATTATAAGACAAAAGTAGTTTTCGTCAGTACCTACCTGCCCGTCCCGGGAGTAGTTTCTGTAATGATTTTTTCATATCCTCAAATCTTTGACAAAACTTGATTTTTATATGATTAATAGGTAAACATTCACAATGGAAACACATTGGGACGATTATAAGACAAAAGAAGTTTTCGTCAGTACTTACCTGCCCATCCCGGGAGTAGTTTCTGTAGCGATTTTTTCATATCCTCAATTCTTTGTCAAAACTTGATTTTTATATGATTAATAGGTAAAAATTCACAATGGAAACACATTGGGACGATTATAAGACAAAAGTAGTTTTCGTCAGTACCTACCTGCCCGTCCCGGGAGTAGTTTCTGTAGTGATTTTTTCATATCCTCAAATCTTTGTCAAAACTTGATTTTTATATGATTAATATTCAGTAAATTCAGTAAATTCAATTTATTCACCATAACATTATCACTAATATTATGGTGAATGGTGAATAAATTAATAGGTAAACATTCACAATGGAAATACATTGGGACGATTATAAGACAAAAGTAGTTTTCGTCAGTACCTGCCTGCCCGTCCCGGGAGTAGTTTCTGTAATGATTTTTTCATATCCTCAAATCTTTGTCAAAACTTGATTTTTATATGATTAATAGGTAAACATTCACAATGGAAACACATTGGGACGATTATAAGACAAAAGTAGTTTTCATCAGTACCTACCTGCCCGTCCCGGGAGTAGTTTCTGTAGCGATTTTTTCATATCCTCAATTCTTTGTCAAAACTTGATTTTTATATGATTAATAGGTAAAAATTCACAATGGAAACACATTGGGACGATTATAAGACAAAAGTAGTTGTCGTCAGTACCTACCTGCCCGTCCCGGGAGTAGTTTCTGTAATGATTTTTTCATATCCTCAAATCTTTGTCAAAACTTGATTTTTATATGATTAATAGGTAAACATTCACAATGGAAACACATTGGGACGATTATAAGACAAAAGTAGTTTTCGTCAGTACCTACCTGCCCGTCCCGGGAGTAGTTTCTGTAGCGATTTTTTCATATCCTCAATTCATTGTCAAAACTTGATTTTTATATGATTAATAGGTAAAAATTCACAATGGAAACACATTGGGACGATTATAAGACAAAAGTAGTTGTCGTCAGTACCTACCTGCCCGTCCCGGGAGTAATTTCTGTAGTGATTTTTTCATATCCTCAAATCTTTTTCAAAACTTGATTTTATATGATTAATAGGTAAACATTCACAATGGAAACACATTGGGACGATTATAAGACAAAAGTAGTTTTCGTCAGTACCTACCTGCCCGTCCCGGGAATAGTTTCTGTAATGATTTTTTCATATCCTCAAATCTTTTTCAAATCTTGATTTTTATATGATTAATAGGTAAACATTCACAATGGAAACACATTGGGACGATTATAAGACAAAAGTAGTTTTCGTCAGTACTTACCTGCCCATCCCGGGAGTAAATTCTGTAGCGATTTTTTCATATCCTCAATTCTTTGTCAAAACTTGATTTTTATATGATTAATAGGTAAAGATTCACAATGGAAACACATTGTGACGATTATAAGACAAAAGTAGTTTTCGTCAGTACCTACCTGCCCGTCCCGGGAGTAGTTTCTGTAGCGATTTTTTCATATCCTCATATCTTTGTCAAAACTTGATTTTTATATGATTAATAGGTAAAAATTCACAATGGAAACACATTGGGAAGATTATAAGACAAAAGTAGTTGTCGTCAGTACCTATCTGCCCGTCCCGGGAGTAGTTTCTGTAGTGATTTTTTCATATCCTCAAATCTTTGTCAAAACTTGATTTTTATATGATTAATAGGTAAACATTCACAATGGAAACACATTGGGACGATTATAAGACAAAAGTAGTATTCGTCAGTACCTACCTGCCCGTCACGGGAGTAGTTTCTGTAATGATTTTTTCATATCCTCAAATCTTTGTCAAAACTTGATTTTATATGATTAATAGGTAAACATTCACAATGGAAACTCATTGGGACGATTATAAGACAAAAGTAGTTTTCGTCAGTACCTACCTGCCCGTCCCTGGAGTAGTTTCTGTAATGATTTTTTCATATCCTCAAATCTTTGTCAAAACTTGATTTTTATATGATTAATAGATAAACATTCACAATGGAAACACATTGGGACGATTATAAGACAAAAGATCATAACAGAAACTACTCCCGGGACGGGCACGTCCCGGGAGTAGTTTCTGTAATGATTTTTTCATATCCTCAAATCTTTGTCAAAACTTGATTTTTATATGATTAATAGGTAAACATTCACAATGGAAACACATTGGGACGATTATAAGACAAAAGTAGTTTTCATCAGTACCTACCTGCCCGTCCCGGGAGTAGTTTCTGTAGCGATTTTTTCATATCCTCAATTCTTTGTCAAAACTTGATTTTTATATGATTAATAGGTAAAAATTCACAATGGAAACACATTGGGACGATTATAAGACAAAAGTAGTTGTCGTCAGTACCTACCTGCCCGTCCCGGGAGTAGTTTCTGTAGTGATTTTTTCATATCCTCAAATCTTTGTCAAAACTTGATTTTTATATGATTAATAGGTAAAAATTCACAATGGAAACACATTGGGACGATTATAAGACAAAAGTAGTTTTCGTCAGTACCTACCTGCCCGTCCCGGGAGTAGTTTCTGTAATGATTTTTTCATATCCTCAAATCTTTGTCAAAACTTGATTTTTATATGATTAATAGGTAAACATTCACAATGGAAACACATTGGGACGATAATAAGACAAAAGTAGTTGTCGTCAGTACCTACCTGCCCGTCCCGGGAGTAGTTTCTGTAATGATTTTTTCATATCCTCAAATCTTTGTCAAAACTTGATTTTTATATGATTAATAGGTAAACATTCACAATGGAAACACATTGGGACGATTATAAGACAAAAGTAGTTTTCGTCAGTACCTACCTGCCCGTCCCGGGAGTAGTTTCTGTAGCGATTTTTTCATATCCTCAATTCATTGTCAAAACTTGATTTTTATATGATTAATAGGTAAAAATTCACAATGGAAACACATTGGGACGATTATAAGACAAAAGTAGTTGTCGTCAGTACCTACCTGCCCGTCCCGGGAGTAATTTCTGTAGTGATTTTTTCATATCCTCAAATCTTTTTCAAAACTTGATTTTATATGATTAATAGGTAAACATTCACAATGGAAACACATTGGGACGATTATAAGACAAAAGTAGTTTTCGTCAGTACCTACCTGCCCGTCCCGGGAATAGTTTCTGTAATGATTTTTTCATATCCTCAAATCTTTTTCAAATCTTGATTTTTATATGATTAATAGGTAAACATTCACAATGGAAACACATTGGGACGATTATAAGACAAAAGTAGTTTTCGTCAGTACTTACCTGCCCATCCCGGGAGTAGTTTCTGTAGCGATTTTTTCATATCCTCAATTCTTTGTCAAAACTTGATTTTTATATGATTAATAGGTAAACATTCACAATGGAAACACATTGGGACGATTATAAGACAAAAGTAGTTTTCGTCAGTACCTACCTGCCCGTCCCGGGAGTAGTTTCTGTAGCGATTTTTTCATATCCTCAATTCTTTGTCAAAACTTGATTTTTATATGATTAATAGGTAAACATTCACAATGGAAACACATTGGGACGATTATAAGACAAAAGTAGTTTTCGTCAGTACCTACCTGCCCGTCCCGGGAATAGTTTCTGTAATGATTTTTTCATATCCTCAAATCTTTGTCAAAACTTGATTTTTATATGATTAATAGGTAAACATTCACAATGGAAACACATTGGGACGATTATAAGATAAAAGTAGTTTTCGTCAGTACCTACCTGCCCGTCCCGGGAGTAGTTTCTGTAGCGATTTTTTCATATCCTCAATTCATTGTCAAAACTTGATTTTTATATGATTAATAGGTAAAAATTCACAATGGAAACACATTGGGACGATTATAAGACAAAAGTAGTTTTCGTCAGTACCTACCTGCCCGTCCCGGGAGTAATTTCTGTAGTGATTTTTTCATATCCTCAAATCTTTGTCAAATCTTGATTTTTATATGATTAATAGGTAAACATTCACAATGGAAACAAATTGGGACGATTATAAGACAAAAGTAGATTTCGTCAGTACTTACCTGCCCATCCCGGGAGTAGTTTCTGTAGCGATTTTTTCATATCCTCAATTCTTTGTCAAAACTTGATTTTTATATGATTAATAGGTAAAAATTCACAATGGAAACACATTGTGACGATTATAAGACAAAAGTAGTTTTCGTCAGTACCTACCTGCCCGTCCCGGGAGTAGTTTCTGTAGCGATTTTTTCATATCCTCAATTCTTTGTCAAAACTTGATTTTTATATGATTAATAGGTAAAAATTCACAATGGAAACACATTGGGACGATTATAAGACAAAAGTAGTTGTCGTCAGTACCTACCTGCCCGTCCCGGGAGTAGTTTCTGTACTGATTTTTTCATATCCTCAAATCTTTGTCAAAACTTGATTTTTATATGATTAATAGGTAAACATTCACAATGGAAACACATTGGGACGATTATAAGACAAAAGTAGTATTCGTCAGTACCTACCTGCCCGTCCCGGGAGTAGTTTCTGTAGCGATTTTTTCATATCCTCAATTCTTTGTCAAAACTTGATTTTTATATGATTAATAGGTAAAAATTCACAATGGAAACACATTGGGACGATTATAAGACAAAAGTAGTTTTCGTCAGTACCTACCTGCCCGTCCCGGGAATAGTTTCTGTAATGATTTTTTCATATCCTCATATCTTTGTCAAAACTTGATTTTTATATGATTAATAGGTAAACATTCACAATGGAAACACATTGGGACGATTATAAGACAAAAGTAGTTTTCGTCAGTACCTACCTGCCCGTCCCGGGAGTAGTTTCTGTAATGATTTTTTCATATCCTCAAATCTTTGTCAAAACTTGATTTTTATATGATTAATATGTAAACATTCACAATGGAAACTCATTGGGACGATTATAAGACAAAAGTAGTTTTCGTCAGTACCTACCTGCCCGTCCCGGGAGTAGTTTCTGTAATGATTTTTTCATATCCTCAAATCTTTGACAAAACTTGATTTTTATATGATTAATAGGTAAACATTCACAATGGAAACACATTGGGACGATTATAAGACAAAAGTAGTTTTCGTCAGTACTTACCTGCCCATCCCGGGAGTAGTTTCTGTAGCGATTTTTTCATATCCTCAATTCTTTGTCAAAACTTGATTTTTATATGATTAATAGGTAAAAATTCACAATGGAAACACATTGGGACGATTATAAGACAAAAGTAGTTTTCGTCAGTACCTACCTGCCCGTCCCGGGAGTAGTTTCTGTAGTGATTTTTTCATATCCTCAAATCTTTGTCAAAACTTGATTTTTATATGATTAATATTCAGTAAATTCAGTAAATTCAATTTATTCACCATAACATTATCACTAATATTATGGTGAATGGTGAATAAATTAATAGGTAAACATTCACAATGGAAATACATTGGGACGATTATAAGACAAAAGTAGTTTTCGTCAGTACCTGCCTGCCCGTCCCGGGAGTAGTTTCTGTAATGATTTTTTCATATCCTCAAATCTTTGTCAAAACTTGATTTTTATATGATTAATAGGTAAACATTCACAATGGAAACACATTGGGACGATTATAAGACAAAAGTAGTTTTCATCAGTACCTACCTGCCCGTCCCGGGAGTAGTTTCTGTAGCGATTTTTTCATATCCTCAATTCTTTGTCAAAACTTGATTTTTATATGATTAATAGGTAAAAATTCACAATGGAAACACATTGGGACGATTATAAGACAAAAGTAGTTGTCGTCAGTACCTACCTGCCCGTCCCGGGAGTAGTTTCTGTAATGATTTTTTCATATCCTCAAATCTTTGTCAAAACTTGATTTTTATATGATTAATAGGTAAACATTCACAATGGAAACACATTGGGACGATTATAAGACAAAAGTAGTTTTCGTCAGTACCTACCTGCCCGTCCCGGGAGTAGTTTCTGTAGCGATTTTTTCATATCCTCAATTCATTGTCAAAACTTGATTTTTATATGATTAATAGGTAAAAATTCACAATGGAAACACATTGGGACGATTATAAGACAAAAGTAGTTGTCGTCAGTACCTACCTGCCCGTCCCGGGAGTAATTTCTGTAGTGATTTTTTCATATCCCCAAATCTTTTTCAAAACTTGATTTTATATGATTAATAGGTAAACATTCACAATGGAAACACATTGGGACGATTATAAGACAAAAGTAGTTTTCGTCAGTACCTACCTGCCCGTCCCGGGAATAGTTTCTGTAATGATTTTTTCATATCCTCAAATCTTTTTCAAATCTTGATTTTTATATGATTAATAGGTAAACATTCACAATGGAAACACATTGGGACGATTATAAGACAAAAGTAGTTTTCGTCAGTACTTACCTGCCCATCCCGGGAGTAGTTTCTGTAGCGATTTTTTCATATCCTCAATTCTTTGTCAAAACTTGATTTTTATATGATTAATAGGTAAAGATTCACAATGGAAACACATTGTGACGATTATAAGACAAAAGTAGTTTTCGTCAGTACCTACCTGCCCGTCCCGGGAGTAGTTTCTGTAGCGATTTTTTCATATCCTCATATCTTTGTCAAAACTTGATTTTTATATGATTAATAGGTAAAAATTCACAATGGAAACACATTGGGAAGATTATAAGACAAAAGTAGTTGTCGTCAGTACCTATCTGCCCGTCCCGGGAGTAGTTTCTGTAGTGATTTTTTCATATCCTCAAATCTTTGTCAAAACTTGATTTTTATATGATTAATAGGTAAACATTCACAATGGAAACACATTGGGACGATTATAAGACAAAAGTAGTATTCGTCAGTACCTACCTGCCCGTCACGGGAGTAGTTTCTGTAATGATTTTTTCATATCCTCAAATCTTTGTCAAAACTTGATTTTATATGATTAATAGGTAAACATTCACAATGGAAACTCATTGGGACGATTATAAGACAAAAGTAGTTTTCGTCAGTACCTACCTGCCCGTCCCGGGAGTAGTTTCGGTAATGATTTTTTCATATCCTCAAATCTTTGTCAAAACTTGATTTTTATATGATTAATAGATAAACATTCACAATGGAAACACATTGGGACGATTATAAGACAAAAAATCATAACAGAAACTACTCCCGGGACGGGCACGTCCCGGGAGTAGTTTCTGTAATGATTTTTTCATATCCTCAAATCTTTGTCAAAACTTGATTTTTATATGATTAATAGGTAAACATTCACAATGGAAACACATTGGGACGATTATAAGACAAAAGTAGTTTTCATCAGTACCTACCTGCCCGTCCCGGGAGTAGTTTCTGTAGCGATTTTTTCATATCCTCAATTCTTTGTCAAAACTTGATTTTTATATGATTAATAGGTAAAAATTCACAATGGAAACACATTGGGACGATTATAAGACAAAAGTAGTTGTCGTCAGTACCTACCTGCCCGTCCCGGGAGTAGTTTCTGTAGTGATTTTTTCATATCCTCAAATCTTTGTCAAAACTTGATTTTTATATGATTAATAGGTAAAAATTCACAATGGAAACACATTGGGACGATTATAAGACAAAAGTAGTTTTCGTCAGTACCTACCTGCCCGTCCCGGGAGTAGTTTCTGTAATGATTTTTTCATATCCTCAAATCTTTGTCAAAACTTGATTTTTATATGATTAATAGGTAAACATTCACAATGGAAACACATTGGGACGATTATAAGACAAAAGTAGTTGTCGTCAGTACCTACCTGCCCGTCCCGGGAGTAGTTTCTGTAATGATTTTTTCATATCCTCAAATCTTTGTCAAAACTTGATTTTTATATGATTAATAGGTAAACATTCACAATGGAAACACATTGGGACGATTATAAGACAAAAGTAGTTTTCGTCAGTACCTACCTGCCCGTCCCGGGAGTAGTTTCTGTAGCGATTTTTCATATCCTCAATTCATTGTCAAAACTTGATTTTTATATGATTAATAGGTAAAAATTCACAATGGAAACACATTGGGACGATTATAAGACAAAAGTAGTTGTCGTCAGTACCTACCTGCCCGTCCCGGGAGTAATTTCTGTAGTGATTTTTTCATATCCTCAAATCTTTTTCAAAACTTGATTTTATATGATTAATAGGTAAACATTCACAATGGAAACACATTGGGACGATTATAAGACAAAAGTAGTTTTCGTCAGTACCTACCTGCCCGTCCCGGGAATAGTTTCTGTAATGATTTTTTCATATCCTCAAATCTTTTTCAAATCTTGATTTTTATATGATTAATAGGTAAACATTCACAATGGAAACACATTGGGACGATTATAAGACAAAAGTAGTTTTCGTCAGTACCTACCTGCCCGTCCCGGGAGTAGTTTCTGTAATGATTTTTTCATATCCTCAAATCTTTGTCAAAACTTGATTTTTATATGATTAATAGGTAAACATTCACAATGGAAACTCATTGGGACGATTATAAGACAAAAGTAGTTTTCGTCAGTACCTACCTGCCCGTCCCGGGAGTAGTTTCTGTAATGATTTTTTCATATCCTCAAATCTTTGACAAAACTTGATTTTTATATGATTAATAGGTAAACATTCACAATGGAAACACATTGGGACGATTATAAGACAAAAGTAGTTTTCGTCAGTACTTACCTGCCCATCCCGGGAGTAGTTTCTGTAGCGATTTTTTCATATCCTCAATTCTTTGTCAAAACTTGATTTTTATATGATTAATAGGTAAAAATTCACAATGGAAACACATTGGGACGATTATAAGACAAAAGTAGTTTTCGTCAGTACCTACCTGCCCGTCCCGGGAGTAGTTTCTGTAGTGATTTTTTCATATCCTCAAATCTTTGTCAAAACTTGATTTTTATATGATTAATATTCAGTAAATTCAGTAAATTCAATTTATTCACCATAACATTATCACTAATATTATGGTGAATGGTGAATAAATTAATAGGTAAACATTCACAATGGAAATACATTGGGACGATTATAAGACAAAAGTAGTTTTCGTCAGTACCTGCCTGCCCGTCCCGGGAGTAGTTTCTGTAATGATTTTTTCATATCCTCAAATCTTTGTCAAAACTTGATTTTTATATGATTAATAGGTAAACATTCACAATGGAAACACATTGGGACGATTATAAGACAAAAGTAGTTTTCATCAGTACCTACCTGCCCGTCCCGGGAGTAGTTTCTGTAGCGATTTTTTCATATCCTCAATTCTTTGTCAAAACTTGATTTTTATATGATTAATAGGTAAAAATTCACAATGGAAACACATTGGGACGATTATAAGACAAAAGTAGTTGTCGTCAGTACCTACCTGCCCGTCCCGGGAGTAGTTTCTGTAATGATTTTTTCATATCCTCAAATCTTTGTCAAAACTTGATTTTTATATGATTAATAGGTAAACATTCACAATGGAAACACATTGGGACGATTATAAGACAAAAGTAGTTTTCGTCAGTACCTACCTGCCCGTCCCGGGAGTAGTTTCTGTAGCGATTTTTTCATATCCTCAATTCATTGTCAAAACTTGATTTTTATATGATTAATAGGTAAAAATTCACAATGGAAACACATTGGGACGATTATAAGACAAAAGTAGTTGTCGTCAGTACCTACCTGCCCGTCCCGGGAGTAATTTCTGTAGTGATTTTTTCATATCCCCAAATCTTTTTCAAAACTTGATTTTATATGATTAATAGGTAAACATTCACAATGGAAACACATTGGGACGATTATAAGACAAAAGTAGTTTTCGTCAGTACCTACCTGCCCGTCCCGGGAATAGTTTCTGTAATGATTTTTTCATATCCTCAAATCTTTTTCAAATCTTGATTTTTATATGATTAATAGGTAAACATTCAC
Organism: Eupithecia dodoneata; assembly: GCA_947044415.1. Classification (NCBI taxonomy): domain Eukaryota; kingdom Metazoa; phylum Arthropoda; class Insecta; order Lepidoptera; family Geometridae; genus Eupithecia; species Eupithecia dodoneata. The sequence continues at coordinate 5,882,687 of OX345684.1, forward strand.
AATGGAAACACATTGGGACGATTATAAGACAAAAGTAGTTTTCGTCAGTACTTACCTGCCCATCCCGGGAGTAGTTTCTGTAGCGATTTTTTCATATCCTCAATTCTTTGTCAAAACTTGATTTTTATATGATTAATAGGTAAAGATTCACAATGGAAACACATTGTGACGATTATAAGACAAAAGTAGTTTTCGTCAGTACCTACCTGCCCGTCCCGGGAGTAGTTTCTGTAGCGATTTTTTCATATCCTCATATCTTTGTCAAAACTTGATTTTTATATGATTAATAGGTAAAAATTCACAATGGAAACACATTGGGAAGATTATAAGACAAAAGTAGTTGTCGTCAGTACCTATCTGCCCGTCCCGGGAGTAGTTTCTGTAGTGATTTTTTCATATCCTCAAATCTTTGTCAAAACTTGATTTTTATATGATTAATAGGTAAACATTCACAATGGAAACACATTGGGACGATTATAAGACAAAAGTAGTATTCGTCAGTACCTACCTGCCCGTCACGGGAGTAGTTTCTGTAATGATTTTTTCATATCCTCAAATCTTTGTCAAAACTTGATTTTATATGATTAATAGGTAAACATTCACAATGGAAACTCATTGGGACGATTATAAGACAAAAGTAGTTTTCGTCAGTACCTACCTGCCCGTCCCGGGAGTAGTTTCGGTAATGATTTTTTCATATCCTCAAATCTTTGTCAAAACTTGATTTTTATATGATTAATAGATAAACATTCACAATGGAAACACATTGGGACGATTATAAGACAAAAAATCATAACAGAAACTACTCCCGGGACGGGCACGTCCCGGGAGTAGTTTCTGTAATGATTTTTTCATATCCTCAAATCTTTGTCAAAACTTGATTTTTATATGATTAATAGGTAAACATTCACAATGGAAACACATTGGGACGATTATAAGACAAAAGTAGTTTTCATCAGTACCTACCTGCCCGTCCCGGGAGTAGTTTCTGTAGCGATTTTTTCATATCCTCAATTCTTTGTCAAAACTTGATTTTTATATGATTAATAGGTAAAAATTCACAATGGAAACACATTGGGACGATTATAAGACAAAAGTAGTTGTCGTCAGTACCTACCTGCCCGTCCCGGGAGTAGTTTCTGTAGTGATTTTTTCATATCCTCAAATCTTTGTCAAAACTTGATTTTTATATGATTAATAGGTAAAAATTCACAATGGAAACACATTGGGACGATTATAAGACAAAAGTAGTTTTCGTCAGTACCTACCTGCCCGTCCCGGGAGTAGTTTCTGTAATGATTTTTTCATATCCTCAAATCTTTGTCAAAACTTGATTTTTATATGATTAATAGGTAAACATTCACAATGGAAACACATTGGGACGATTATAAGACAAAAGTAGTTGTCGTCAGTACCTACCTGCCCGTCCCGGGAGTAGTTTCTGTAATGATTTTTTCATATCCTCAAATCTTTGTCAAAACTTGATTTTTATATGATTAATAGGTAAACATTCACAATGGAAACACATTGGGACGATTATAAGACAAAAGTAGTTTTCGTCAGTACCTACCTGCCCGTCCCGGGAGTAGTTTCTGTAGCGATTTTTCATATCCTCAATTCATTGTCAAAACTTGATTTTTATATGATTAATAGGTAAAAATTCACAATGGAAACACATTGGGACGATTATAAGACAAAAGTAGTTGTCGTCAGTACCTACCTGCCCGTCCCGGGAGTAATTTCTGTAGTGATTTTTTCATATCCTCAAATCTTTTTCAAAACTTGATTTTATATGATTAATAGGTAAACATTCACAATGGAAACACATTGGGACGATTATAAGACAAAAGTAGTTTTCGTCAGTACCTACCTGCCCGTCCCGGGAATAGTTTCTGTAATGATTTTTTCATATCCTCAAATCTTTTTCAAATCTTGATTTTTATATGATTAATAGGTAAACATTCACAATGGAAACACATTGGGACGATTATAAGACAAAAGTAGTTTTCGTCAGTACCTACCTGCCCGTCCCGGGAGTAGTTTCTGTAATGATTTTTTCATATCCTCAAATCTTTGTCAAAACTTGATTTTTATATGATTAATAGGTAAACATTCACAATGGAAACTCATTGGGACGATTATAAGACAAAAGTAGTTTTCGTCAGTACCTACCTGCCCGTCCCGGGAGTAGTTTCTGTAATGATTTTTTCATATCCTCAAATCTTTTACAAAACTTGATTTTTATATGATTAATAGGTAAACATTCACAATGGAAACACATTGGGACGATTATAAGACAAAAGTAGTTTTCGTCAGTACTTACCTGCCCATCCCGGGAGTAGTTTCTGTAGCGATTTTTTCATATCCTCAATTCTTTGTCAAAACTTGATTTTTATATGATTAATAGGTAAAAATTCACAATGGAAACACATTGGGACGATTATAAGACAAAAGTAGTTTTCGTCAGTACCTACCTGCCCGTCCCGGGAGTAGTTTCTGTAGTGATTTTTTCATATCCTCAAATCTTTGTCAAAACTTGATTTTTATATGATTAATATTCAGTAAATTCAGTAAATTCAATTTATTCACCATAACATTATCACTAATATTATGGTGAATGGTGAATAAATTAATAGGTAAACATTCACAATGGAAATACATTGGGACGATTAAAAGACAAAAGTAGTTTTCGTCAGTACCTGCCTGCCCGTCCCGGGAGTAGTTTCTGTAATGATTTTTTCATATCCTCAAATCTTTGTCAAAACTTGATTTTTATATGATTAATAGGTAAACATTCACAATGGAAACACATTGGGACGATTATAAGACAAAAGTAGTTTTCATCAGTACCTACCTGCCCGTCCCGGGAGTAGTTTCTGTAGCGATTTTTTCATATCCTCAATTCTTTGTCAAAACTTGATTTTTATATGATTAATAGGTAAAAATTCACAATGGAAACACATTGGGACGATTATAAGACAAAAGTAGTTGTCGTCAGTACCTACCTGCCCGTCCCGGGAGTAGTTTCTGTAATGATTTTTTCATATCCTCAAATCTTTGTCAAAACTTGATTTTTATATGATTAATAGGTAAACATTCACAATGGAAACACATTGGGACGATTATAAGACAAAAGTAGTTTTCGTCAGTACCTACCTGCCCGTCCCGGGAGTAGTTTCTGTAGCGATTTTTTCATATCCTCAATTCATTGTCAAAACTTGATTTTTATATGATTAATAGGTAAAAATTCACAATGGAAACACATTGGGACGATTATAAGACAAAAGTAGTTGTCGTCAGTACCTACCTGCCCGTCCCGGGAGTAATTTCTGTAGTGATTTTTTCATATCCTCAAATCTTTTTCAAAACTTGATTTTATATGATTAATAGGTAAACATTCACAATGGAAACACATTGGGACGATTATAAGACAAAAGTAGTTTTCGTCAGTACCTACCTGCCCGTCCCGGGAATAGTTTCTGTAATGATTTTTTCATATCCTCAAATTTTTTTCAAATCTTGATTTTTATATGATTAATAGGTAAACATTCACAATGGAAACACATTGGGACGATTATAAGACAAAAGTAGTTTTCGTCAGTACTTACCTGCCCATCCCGGGAGTAGTTTCTGTAGCGATATTTTCATATCCTCAATTCTTTGTCAAAACTTGATTTTTATATGATTAATAGGTAAAGATTCACAATGGAAACACATTGTGACGATTATAAGACAAAAGTAGTTTTCGTCAGTACCTACCTGCCCGTCCCGGGAGTAGTTTCTGTAGCGATTTTTTCATATCCTCAATTCTTTGTCAAAACTTGATTTTTATATGAATAATAGGTAAAAATTCACAATGGAAACACATTGGGAAGATTATAAGACAAAAGTAGTTGTCGTCAGTACCTATCTGCCCGTCCCGGGAGTAGTTTCTGTAGTGATTTTTTCATATCCTCAAATCTTTGTCAAAACTTGATTTTTATATGATTAATAGGTAAAAATTCACAATGGAAACACATTGGGACGATTATAAGACAAAAGTAGTTTTCGTCAGTACCTACCTGCCCGTCCCGGGAGTAGTTTCTGTAATGATTTTTTCATATCCTCAAATCTTTGTCAAAACTTGATTTTTATATGATTAATAGGTAAACATTCACAATGGAAACACATTGGGACGATTATAAGACAAAAGTAGTTGTCGTCAGTACCTACCTGCCCGTCCCGGGAGTAGTTTCTGTAATGATTTTTTCATATCCTCAAATCTTTGTCAAAACTTGATTTTTATATGATTAATAGGTAAACATTCACAATGGAAACACATTGGGACGATTATAAGACAAAAGTAGTTTTCGTCAGTACCTACCTGCCCGTCCCGGGAGTAGTTTCTGTAGCGATTTTTTCATATCCTCAATTCATTGTCAAAACTTGATTTTTATATGATTAATAGGTAAAAATTCACAATGGAAACACATTGGGACGATTATAAGACAAAAGTAGTTGTCGTCAGTACCTACCTGCCCGTCCCGGGAGTAATTTCTGTAGTGATTTTTTCATATCCTCAAATCTTTTTCAAAACTTGATTTTATATGATTAATAGGTAAACATTCACAATGGAAACACATTGGGACGATTATAAGACAAAAGTAGTTTTCGTCAGTACCTACCTGCCCGTCCCGGGAATAGTTTCTGTAATGATTTTTTCATATCCTCAAATCTTTTTCAAATCTTGATTTTTATATGATTAATAGGTAAACATTCACAATGGAAACACATTGGGACGATTATAAGACAAAAGTAGTTTTCGTCAGTACTTACCTGCCCATCCCGGGAGTAGTTTCTGTAGCGATTTTTTCATATCCTCAATTCTTTGTCAAAACTTGATTTTTATATGATTAATAGGTAAAGATTCACAATGGAAACACATTGTGACGATTATAAGACAAAAGTAGTTTTCGTCAGTACCTACCTGCCCGTCCCGGGAGTAGTTTCTGTAGCGATTTTTTCATATCCTCAATTCTTTGTCAAAACTTGATTTTTATATGAATAATAGGTAAAAATTCACAATGGAAACACATTGGGAAGATTATAAGACAAAAGTAGTTGTCGTCAGTACCTATCTGCCCGTCCCGGGAGTAGTTTCTGTAGTGATTTTTTCATATCCTCAAATCTTTGTCAAAACTTGATTTTTATATGATTAATAGGTAAACATTCACAATGGAAACACATTGGGACGATTATAAGACAAAAGTAGTATTCGTCAGTACCTACCTGCCCGTCACGGGAGTAGTTTCTGTAATGATTTTTTCATATCCTCAAATCTTTGTCAAAACTTGATTTTATATGATTAATAGGTAAACATTCACAATGGAAACTAATTGGGACGATTATAAGACAAAAGTAGTTTTCGTCAGTACCTACCTGCCCGTCCCGGGAGTAGTTTCTGTAATGATTTTTTCATATCCTCAAATCTTTGTCAAAACTTGATTTTTATATGATTAATAGGTAAACATTCACAATGGAAACACATTGGGACGATTATAAGACAAAAAATCATTACTGAAACTACTCCCGGGACGGGCACGTCCCGGGAGTAGTTTCTGTAAAAGTAGTTCTGTAGTCTGTAGTTTCTGTAGTTTTCGTCAGTACCTACCTGCCCGTCCCGGGAGTAGTTTCTGTAGCGATTTTTTCATATCCTCAATTCATTGTCAAAACTTGATTTTTATATGATTAATAGGTAAAAATTCACAATGGAAACACATTGGGACGATTATAAGACAAAAGTAGTTTTCGTCAGTACCTACCTGCCCGTCCCGGGAGTAATTTCTGTAGTGATTTTTTCATATCCTCAAATCTTTGTCAAAACTTAATTTTATATGATTAATAGGTAAACATTCACAATGGAAACACATTGGGACGATTATAAGACAAAAGTAGTTTTCGTCAGTACCTACCTGCCCGTCCCGGGAATAGTTTCTGTAATGATTTTTTCATATCCTCAAATCTTTGTCAAATCTTGATTTTTATATGATTAATAGGTAAACATTCACAATGGAAACAAATTGGGACGATTATAAGACAAAAGTAGATTTCGTCAGTACTTACCTGCCCATCCCGGGAGTAGTTTCTGTAGCGATTTTTTCATATCCTCAATTCTTTGTCAAAACTTGATTTTTATATGATTAATAGGTAAAAATTCACAATGGAAACACATTGTGACGATTAAAAGACAAAAGTAGTTTTCGTCAGTACCTACCTGCCCGTCCCGGGAGTAGTTTCTGTAGCGATTTTTTCATATCCTCAATTCTTTGTCAAAACTTGATTTTTATATGATTAATAGGTAAAAATTCACAATGGAAACACATTGGGACGATTATAAGACAAAAGTAGTTGTCGTCAGTACCTACCTGCCCGTCCCGGGAGTAGTTTCTGTAGTGATTTTTTCATATCCTCAAATCTTTGTCAAAACTTGATTTTTATATGATTAATAGGTAAAGATTCACAATGGAAACACATTGGGACGATTATAAGACAAAAGTAGTTTTCGTCAGTACCTACCTGCCCGTCCCGGGAATAGTTTCTGTAATGATTTTTTCATATCCTCAAATCTTTTTCAAATCTTGATTTTTATATGATTAATAGGTAAACATTCACAATGGAAACACATTGGGACGATTATAAGACAAAAGTAGTTTTCGTCAGTACTTACCTGCCCATCCCGGGAGTAAATTCTGTAGCGATTTTTTCATATCCTCAATTCTTTGTCAAAACTTGATTTTTATATGATTAATAGGTAAAGATTCACAATGGAAACACATTGTGACGATTATAAGACAAAAGTAGTTTTCGTCAGTACCTACCTGCCCGTCCCGGGAGTAGTTTCTGTAGCGATTTTTTCATATCCTCATATCTTTGTCAAAACTTGATTTTTATATGATTAATAGGTAAAAATTCACAATGGAAACACATTGGGAAGATTATAAGACAAAAGTAGTTGTCGTCAGTACCTATCTGCCCGTCCCGGGAGTAGTTTCTGTAGTGATTTTTTCATATCCTCAAATCTTTGTCAAAACTTGATTTTTATATGATTAATAGGTAAACATTCACAATGGAAACACATTGGGACGATTATAAGACAAAAGTAGTATTCGTCAGTACCTACCTGCCCGTCACGGGAGTAGTTTCTGTAATGATTTTTTCATATCCTCAAATCTTTGTCAAAACTTGATTTTATATGATTAATAGGTAAACATTCACAATGGAAACTCATTGGGACGATTATAAGACAAAAGTAGTTTTCGTCAGTACCTACCTGCCCGTCCCGGGAGTAGTTTCTGTAATGATTTTTTCATATCCTCAAATCTTTGTCAAAACTTGATTTTTATATGATTAATAGATAAACATTCACAATGGAAACACATTGGGACGATTATAAGACAAAAGATCATAACAGAAACTACTCCCGGGACGGGCACGTCCCGGGAGTAGTTTCTGTAATGATTTTTTCATATCCTCAAATCTTTGTCAAAACTTGATTTTTATATGATTAATAGGTAAACATTCACAATGGAAACACATTGGGACGATTATAAGACAAAAGTAGTTTTCATCAGTACCTACCTGCCCGTCCCGGGAGTAGTTTCTGTAGCGATTTTTTCATATCCTCAATTCTTTGTCAAAACTTGATTTTTATATGATTAATAGGTAAAAATTCACAATGGAAACACATTGGGACGATTATAAGACAAAAGTAGTTGTCGTCAGTACCTACCTGCCCGTCCCGGGAGTAGTTTCTGTAGTGATTTTTTCATATCCTCAAATCTTTGTCAAAACTTGATTTTTATATGATTAATAGGTAAAAATTCACAATGGAAACACATTGGGACGATTATAAGACAAAAGTAGTTTTCGTCAGTACCTACCTGCCCGTCCCGGGAGTAGTTTCTGTAATGATTTTTTCATATCCTCAAATCTTTGTCAAAACTTGATTTTTATATGATTAATAGGTAAACATTCACAATGGAAACACATTGGGACGATAATAAGACAAAAGTAGTTGTCGTCAGTACCTACCTGCCCGTCCCGGGAGTAGTTTCTGTAATGATTTTTTCATATCCTCAAATCTTTGTCAAAACTTGATTTTTATATGATTAATAGGTAAACATTCACAATGGAAACACATTGGGACGATTATAAGACAAAAGTAGTTTTCGTCAGTACCTACCTGCCCGTCCCGGGAGTAGTTTCTGTAGCGATTTTTTCATATCCTCAATTCATTGTCAAAACTTGATTTTTATATGATTAATAGGTAAAAATTCACAATGGAAACACATTGGGACGATTATAAGAAAAAAGTAGTTGTCGTCAGTACCTACCTGCCCGTCCCGGGAGTAATTTCTGTAGTGATTTTTTCATATCCTCAAATCTTTTTCAAAACTTGATTTTATATGATTAATAGGTAAACATTCACAATGGAAACACATTGGGACGATTATAAGACAAAAGTAGTTTTCGTCAGTACCTACCTGCCCGTCCCGGGAATAGTTTCTGTAATGATTTTTTCATATCCTCAAATCTTTTTCAAATCTTGATTTTTATATGATTAATAGGTAAAAATTCACAATGGAAACACATTGGGACGATTATAAGACAAAAGTAGTTTTCGTCAGTACCTACCTGCCCGTCCCGGGAGTAGTTTCTGTAATGATTTTTTCATATCCTCAAATCTTTGTCAAAACTTGATTTTTATATGATTAATAGGTAAACATTCACAATGGAAACACATTGGGACGATTATAAGACAAAAAATCATTACTGAAACTACTCCCGGGACGGGCACGTCCCGGGAGTAGTTTCTGTAAAAGTAGTTCTGTAGTCTGTAGTTTCTGTAGTTTTCGTCAGTACCTACCTGCCCGTCCCGGGAGTAGTTTCTGTAGCGATTTTTTCATATCCTCAATTCATTGTCAAAACTTGATTTTTATATGATTAATAGGTAAAAATTCACAATGGAAACACATTGGGACGATTATAAGACAAAAGTAGTTTTCGTCAGTACCTACCTGCCCGTCCCGGGAGTAATTTCTGTAGTGATTTTTTCATATCCTCAAATCTTTGTCAAAACTTAATTTTATATGATTAATAGGTAAACATTCACAATGGAAACACATTGGGACGATTATAAGACAAAAGTAGTTTTCGTCAGTACCTACCTGCCCGTCCCGGGAATAGTTTCTGTAATGATTTTTTCATATCCTCAAATCTTTGTCAAATCTTGATTTTTATATGATTAATAGGTAAACATTCACAATGGAAACAAATTGGGACGATTATAAGACAAAAGTAGATTTCGTCAGTACTTACCTGCCCATCCCGGGAGTAGTTTCTGTAGCGATTTTTTCATATCCTCAATTCTTTGTCAAAACTTGATTTTTATATGATTAATAGGTAAACATTCACAATGGAAACACATTGGGACGATTATAAGACAAAAGTAGTTTTCGTCAGTACCTACCTGCCCGTCCCGGGAGTAGTTTCTGTAGCGATTTTTTCATATCCTCAATTCTTTGTCAAAACTTGATTTTTATATGATTAATAGGTAAACATTCACAATGGAAACACATTGGGACGATTATAAGACAAAAGTAGTTTTCGTCAGTACCTACCTGCCCGTCCCGGGAATAGTTTCTGTAATGATTTTTTCATATCCTCAAATCTTTGTCAAAACTTGATTTTTATATGATTAATAGGTAAACATTCACAATGGAAACACATTGGGACGATTATAAGATAAAAGTAGTTTTCGTCAGTACCTACCTGCCCGTCCCGGGAGTAGTTTCTGTAGCGATTTTTTCATATCCTCAATTCATTGTCAAAACTTGATTTTTATATGATTAATAGGTAAAAATTCACAATGGAAACACATTGGGACGATTATAAGACAAAAGTAGTTTTCGTCAGTACCTACCTGCCCGTCCCGGGAGTAATTTCTGTAGTGATTTTTTCATATCCTCAAATCTTTGTCAAATCTTGATTTTTATATGATTAATAGGTAAACATTCACAATGGAAACAAATTGGGACGATTATAAGACAAAAGTAGATTTCGTCAGTACTTACCTGCCCATCCCGGGAGTAGTTTCTGTAGCGATTTTTTCATATCCTCAATTCTTTGTCAAAACTTGATTTTTATATGATTAATAGGTAAAAATTCACAATGGAAACACATTGTGACGATTATAAGACAAAAGTAGTTTTCGTCAGTACCTACCTGCCCGTCCCGGGAGTAGTTTCTGTAGCGATTTTTTCATATCCTCAATTCTTTGTCAAAACTTGATTTTTATATGATTAATAGGTAAAAATTCACAATGGAAACACATTGGGACGATTATAAGACAAAAGTAGTTGTCGTCAGTACCTACCTGCCCGTCCCGGGAGTAGTTTCTGTACTGATTTTTTCATATCCTCAAATCTTTGTCAAAACTTGATTTTTATATGATTAATAGGTAAACATTCACAATGGAAACACATTGGGACGATTATAAGACAAAAGTAGTATTCGTCAGTACCTACCTGCCCGTCCCGGGAGTAGTTTCTGTAGCGATTTTTTCATATCCTCAATTCTTTGTCAAAACTTGATTTTTATATGATTAATAGGTAAAAATTCACAATGGAAACACATTGGGACGATTATAAGACAAAAGTAGTTTTCGTCAGTACCTACCTGCCCGTCCCGGGAATAGTTTCTGTAATGATTTTTTCATATCCTCATATCTTTGTCAAAACTTGATTTTTATATGATTAATAGGTAAACATTCACAATGGAAACACATTGGGACGATTATAAGACAAAAGTAGTTTTCGTCAGTACCTACCTGCCCGTCCCGGGAGTAGTTTCTGTAATGATTTTTTCATATCCTCAAATCTTTGTCAAAACTTGATTTTTATATGATTAATATGTAAACATTCACAATGGAAACTCATTGGGACGATTATAAGACAAAAGTAGTTTTCGTCAGTACCTACCTGCCCGTCCCGGGAGTAGTTTCTGTAATGATTTTTTCATATCCTCAAATCTTTGACAAAACTTGATTTTTATATGATTAATAGGTAAACATTCACAATGGAAACACATTGGGACGATTATAAGACAAAAGTAGTTTTCGTCAGTACTTACCTGCCCATCCCGGGAGTAGTTTCTGTAGCGATTTTTTCATATCCTCAATTCTTTGTCAAAACTTGATTTTTATATGATTAATAGGTAAAAATTCACAATGGAAACACATTGGGACGATTATAAGACAAAAGTAGTTTTCGTCAGTACCTACCTGCCCGTCCCGGGAGTAGTTTCTGTAGTGATTTTTTCATATCCTCAAATCTTTGTCAAAACTTGATTTTTATATGATTAATATTCAGTAAATTCAGTAAATTCAATTTATTCACCATAACATTATCACTAATATTATGGTGAATGGTGAATAAATTAATAGGTAAACATTCACAATGGAAATACATTGGGACGATTATAAGACAAAAGTAGTTTTCGTCAGTACCTGCCTGCCCGTCCCGGGAGTAGTTTCTGTAATGATTTTTTCATATCCTCAAATCTTTGTCAAAACTTGATTTTTATATGATTAATAGGTAAACATTCACAATGGAAACACATTGGGACGATTATAAGACAAAAGTAGTTTTCATCAGTACCTACCTGCCCGTCCCGGGAGTAGTTTCTGTAGCGATTTTTTCATATCCTCAATTCTTTGTCAAAACTTGATTTTTATATGATTAATAGGTAAAAATTCACAATGGAAACACATTGGGACGATTATAAGACAAAAGTAGTTGTCGTCAGTACCTACCTGCCCGTCCCGGGAGTAGTTTCTGTAATGATTTTTTCATATCCTCAAATCTTTGTCAAAACTTGATTTTTATATGATTAATAGGTAAACATTCACAATGGAAACACATTGGGACGATTATAAGACAAAAGTAGTTTTCGTCAGTACCTACCTGCCCGTCCCGGGAGTAGTTTCTGTAGCGATTTTTTCATATCCTCAATTCATTGTCAAAACTTGATTTTTATATGATTAATAGGTAAAAATTCACAATGGAAACACATTGGGACGATTATAAGACAAAAGTAGTTGTCGTCAGTACCTACCTGCCCGTCCCGGGAGTAATTTCTGTAGTGATTTTTTCATATCCCCAAATCTTTTTCAAAACTTGATTTTATATGATTAATAGGTAAACATTCACAATGGAAACACATTGGGACGATTATAAGACAAAAGTAGTTTTCGTCAGTACCTACCTGCCCGTCCCGGGAATAGTTTCTGTAATGATTTTTTCATATCCTCAAATCTTTTTCAAATCTTGATTTTTATATGATTAATAGGTAAACATTCACAATGGAAACACATTGGGACGATTATAAGACAAAAGTAGTTTTCGTCAGTACTTACCTGCCCATCCCGGGAGTAGTTTCTGTAGCGATTTTTTCATATCCTCAATTCTTTGTCAAAACTTGATTTTTATATGATTAATAGGTAAAGATTCACAATGGAAACACATTGTGACGATTATAAGACAAAAGTAGTTTTCGTCAGTACCTACCTGCCCGTCCCGGGAGTAGTTTCTGTAGCGATTTTTTCATATCCTCATATCTTTGTCAAAACTTGATTTTTATATGATTAATAGGTAAAAATTCACAATGGAAACACATTGGGAAGATTATAAGACAAAAGTAGTTGTCGTCAGTACCTATCTGCCCGTCCCGGGAGTAGTTTCTGTAGTGATTTTTTCATATCCTCAAATCTTTGTCAAAACTTGATTTTTATATGATTAATAGGTAAACATTCACAATGGAAACACATTGGGACGATTATAAGACAAAAGTAGTATTCGTCAGTACCTACCTGCCCGTCACGGGAGTAGTTTCTGTAATGATTTTTTCATATCCTCAAATCTTTGTCAAAACTTGATTTTATATGATTAATAGGTAAACATTCACAATGGAAACTCATTGGGACGATTATAAGACAAAAGTAGTTTTCGTCAGTACCTACCTGCCCGTCCCGGGAGTAGTTTCGGTAATGATTTTTTCATATCCTCAAATCTTTGTCAAAACTTGATTTTTATATGATTAATAGATAAACATTCACAATGGAAACACATTGGGACGATTATAAGACAAAAAATCATAACAGAAACTACTCCCGGGACGGGCACGTCCCGGGAGTAGTTTCTGTAATGATTTTTTCATATCCTCAAATCTTTGTCAAAACTTGATTTTTATATGATTAATAGGTAAACATTCACAATGGAAACACATTGGGACGATTATAAGACAAAAGTAGTTTTCATCAGTACCTACCTGCCCGTCCCGGGAGTAGTTTCTGTAGCGATTTTTTCATATCCTCAATTCTTTGTCAAAACTTGATTTTTATATGATTAATAGGTAAAAATTCACAATGGAAACACATTGGGACGATTATAAGACAAAAGTAGTTGTCGTCAGTACCTACCTGCCCGTCCCGGGAGTAGTTTCTGTAGTGATTTTTTCATATCCTCAAATCTTTGTCAAAACTTGATTTTTATATGATTAATAGGTAAAAATTCACAATGGAAACACATTGGGACGATTATAAGACAAAAGTAGTTTTCGTCAGTACCTACCTGCCCGTCCCGGGAGTAGTTTCTGTAATGATTTTTTCATATCCTCAAATCTTTGTCAAAACTTGATTTTTATATGATTAATAGGTAAACATTCACAATGGAAACACATTGGGACGATTATAAGACAAAAGTAGTTGTCGTCAGTACCTACCTGCCCGTCCCGGGAGTAGTTTCTGTAATGATTTTTTCATATCCTCAAATCTTTGTCAAAACTTGATTTTTATATGATTAATAGGTAAACATTCACAATGGAAACACATTGGGACGATTATAAGACAAAAGTAGTTTTCGTCAGTACCTACCTGCCCGTCCCGGGAGTAGTTTCTGTAGCGATTTTTCATATCCTCAATTCATTGTCAAAACTTGATTTTTATATGATTAATAGGTAAAAATTCACAATGGAAACACATTGGGACGATTATAAGACAAAAGTAGTTGTCGTCAGTACCTACCTGCCCGTCCCGGGAGTAATTTCTGTAGTGATTTTTTCATATCCTCAAATCTTTTTCAAAACTTGATTTTATATGATTAATAGGTAAACATTCACAATGGAAACACATTGGGACGATTATAAGACAAAAGTAGTTTTCGTCAGTACCTACCTGCCCGTCCCGGGAATAGTTTCTGTAATGATTTTTTCATATCCTCAAATCTTTTTCAAATCTTGATTTTTATATGATTAATAGGTAAACATTCACAATGGAAACACATTGGGACGATTATAAGACAAAAGTAGTTTTCGTCAGTACCTACCTGCCCGTCCCGGGAGTAGTTTCTGTAATGATTTTTTCATATCCTCAAATCTTTGTCAAAACTTGATTTTTATATGATTAATAGGTAAACATTCACAATGGAAACTCATTGGGACGATTATAAGACAAAAGTAGTTTTCGTCAGTACCTACCTGCCCGTCCCGGGAGTAGTTTCTGTAATGATTTTTTCATATCCTCAAATCTTTGACAAAACTTGATTTTTATATGATTAATAGGTAAACATTCACAATGGAAACACATTGGGACGATTATAAGACAAAAGTAGTTTTCGTCAGTACTTACCTGCCCATCCCGGGAGTAGTTTCTGTAGCGATTTTTTCATATCCTCAATTCTTTGTCAAAACTTGATTTTTATATGATTAATAGGTAAAAATTCACAATGGAAACACATTGGGACGATTATAAGACAAAAGTAGTTTTCGTCAGTACCTACCTGCCCGTCCCGGGAGTAGCTTCTGTAGTGATTTTTTCATATCCTCAAATCTTTGTCAAAACTTGATTTTTATATGATTAATATTCAGTAAATTCAGTAAATTCAATTTATTCACCATAACATTATCACTAATATTATGGTGAATGGTGAATAAATTAATAGGTAAACATTCACAATGGAAATACATTGGGACGATTATAAGACAAAAGTAGTTTTCGTCAGTACCTGCCTGCCCGTCCCGGGAGTAGTTTCTGTAATGATTTTTTCATATCCTCAAATCTTTGTCAAAACTTGATTTTTATATGATTAATAGGTAAACATTCACAATGGAAACACATTGGGACGATTATAAGACAAAAGTAGTTTTCATCAGTACCTACCTGCCCGTCCCGGGAGTAGTTTCTGTAGCGATTTTTTCATATCCTCAATTCTTTGTCAAAACTTGATTTTTATATGATTAATAGGTAAAAATTCACAATGGAAACACATTGGGACGATTATAAGACAAAAGTAGTTGTCGTCAGTACCTACCTGCCCGTCCCGGGAGTAGTTTCTGTAATGATTTTTTCATATCCTCAAATCTTTGTCAAAACTTGATTTTTATATGATTAATAGGTAAACATTCACAATGGAAACACATTGGGACGATTATAAGACAAAAGTAGTTTTCGTCAGTACCTACCTGCCCGTCCCGGGAGTAGTTTCTGTAGCGATTTTTTCATATCCTCAATTCATTGTCAAAACTTGATTTTTATATGATTAATAGGTAAAAATTCACAATGGAAACACATTGGGACGATTATAAGACAAAAGTAGTTGTCGTCAGTACCTACCTGCCCGTCCCGGGAGTAATTTCTGTAGTGATTTTTTCATATCCCCAAATCTTTTTCAAAACTTGATTTTATATGATTAATAGGTAAACATTCACAATGGAAACACATTGGGACGATTATAAGACAAAAGTAGTTTTCGTCAGTACCTACCTGCCCGTCCCGGGAATAGTTTCTGTAATGATTTTTTCATATCCTCAAATCTTTTTCAAATCTTGATTTTTATATGATTAATAGGTAAACATTCACAATGGAAACACATTGGGACGATTATAAGACAAAAGTAGTTTTCGTCAGTACTTACCTGCCCATCCCGGGAGTAGTTTCTGTAGCGATTTTTTCATATCCTCAATTCTTTGTCAAAACTTGATTTTTATATGATTAATAGGTAAAGATTCACAATGGAAACACATTGTGACGATTATAAGACAAAAGTAGTTTTCGTCAGTACCTACCTGCCCGTCCCGGGAGTAGTTTCTGTAGCGATTTTTTCATATCCTCATATCTTTGTCAAAACTTGATTTTTATATGATTAATAGGTAAAAATTCACAATGGAAACACATTGGGAAGATTATAAGACAAAAGTAGTTGTCGTCAGTACCTATCTGCCCGTCCCGGGAGTAGTTTCTGTAGTGATTTTTTCATATCCTCAAATCTTTGTCAAAACTTGATTTTTATATGATTAATAGGTAAACATTCACAATGGAAACACATTGGGACGATTATAAGACAAAAGTAGTATTCGTCAGTACCTACCTGCCCGTCACGGGAGTAGTTTCTGTAATGATTTTTTCATATCCTCAAATCTTTGTCAAAACTTGATTTTATATGATTAATAGGTAAACATTCACAATGGAAACTCATTGGGACGATTATAAGACAAAAGTAGTTTTCGTCAGTACCTACCTGCCCGTCCCGGGAGTAGTTTCGGTAATGATTTTTTCATATCCTCAAATCTTTGTCAAAACTTGATTTTTATATGATTAATAGATAAACATTCACAATGGAAACACATTGGGACGATTATAAGACAAAAAATCATAACAGAAACTACTCCCGGGACGGGCACGTCCCGGGAGTAGTTTCTGTAATGATTTTTTCATATCCTCAAATCTTTGTCAAAACTTGATTTTTATATGATTAATAGGTAAACATTCACAATGGAAACACATTGGGACGATTATAAGACAAAAGTAGTTTTCATCAGTACCTACCTGCCCGTCCCGGGAGTAGTTTCTGTAGCGATTTTTTCATATCCTCAATTCTTTGTCAAAACTTGATTTTTATATGATTAATAGGTAAAAATTCACAATGGAAACACATTGGGACGATTATAAGACAAAAGTAGTTGTCGTCAGTACCTACCTGCCCGTCCCGGGAGTAGTTTCTGTAGTGATTTTTTCATATCCTCAAATCTTTGTCAAAACTTGATTTTTATATGATTAATAGGTAAAAATTCACAATGGAAACACATTGGGACGATTATAAGACAAAAGTAGTTTTCGTCAGTACCTACCTGCCCGTCCCGGGAGTAGTTTCTGTAATGATTTTTTCATATCCTCAAATCTTTGTCAAAACTTGATTTTTATATGATTAATAGGTAAACATTCACAATGGAAACACATTGGGACGATTATAAGACAAAAGTAGTTGTCGTCAGTACCTACCTGCCCGTCCCGGGAGTAGTTTCTGTAATGATTTTTTCATATCCTCAAATCTTTGTCAAAACTTGATTTTTATATGATTAATAGGTAAACATTCACAATGGAAACACATTGGGACGATTATAAGACAAAAGTAGTTTTCGTCAGTACCTACCTGCCCGTCCCGGGAGTAGTTTCTGTAGCGATTTTTCATATCCTCAATTCATTGTCAAAACTTGATTTTTATATGATTAATAGGTAAAAATTCACAATGGAAACACATTGGGACGATTATAAGACAAAAGTAGTTGTCGTCAGTACCTACCTGCCCGTCCCGGGAGTAATTTCTGTAGTGATTTTTTCATATCCTCAAATCTTTTTCAAAACTTGATTTTATATGATTAATAGGTAAACATTCACAATGGAAACACATTGGGACGATTATAAGACAAAAGTAGTTTTCGTCAGTACCTACCTGCCCGTCCCGGGAATAGTTTCTGTAATGATTTTTTCATATCCTCAAATCTTTTTCAAATCTTGATTTTTATATGATTAATAGGTAAACATTCACAATGGAAACACATTGGGACGATTATAAGACAAAAGTAGTTTTCGTCAGTACCTACCTGCCCGTCCCGGGAGTAGTTTCTGTAATGATTTTTTCATATCCTCAAATCTTTGTCAAAACTTGATTTTTATATGATTAATAGGTAAACATTCACAATGGAAACTCATTGGGACGATTATAAGACAAAAGTAGTTTTCGTCAGTACCTACCTGCCCGTCCCGGGAGTAGTTTCTGTAATGATTTTTTCATATCCTCAAATCTTTTACAAAACTTGATTTTTATATGATTAATAGGTAAACATTCACAATGGAAACACATTGGGACGATTATAAGACAAAAGTAGTTTTCGTCAGTACTTACCTGCCCATCCCGGGAGTAGTTTCTGTAGCGATTTTTTCATATCCTCAATTCTTTGTCAAAACTTGATTTTTATATGATTAATAGGTAAAAATTCACAATGGAAACACATTGGGACGATTATAAGACAAAAGTAGTTTTCGTCAGTACCTACCTGCCCGTCCCGGGAGTAGTTTCTGTAGTGATTTTTTCATATCCTCAATTCTTTGTCAAAACTTGATTTTTATATGATTAATAGGTAAAAATTCACAATGGAAACACATTGGGACGATTATAAGACAAAAGTAGTTTTCGTCAGTACTTACCTGCCCATCCCGGGAGTAGTTTCTGTAGCGATTTTTTCATATCCTCAATTCTTTGTCAAAACTTGATTTTTATATGATTAATAGGTAAAAATTCACAATGGAAACACATTGTGACGATTATAAGACAAAAGTAGTTTTCGTCAGTACCTACCTGCCCGTCCCGGGAGTAGTTTCTGTAGCGATTTTTTCATATCCTCAATTCTTTGTCAAAACTTGATTTTTATATGATTAATAGGTAAAAATTCACAATGGAAACACATTGGGACGATTATAAGACAAAAGTAGTTGTCGTCAGTACCTACCTGCCCGTCCCGGGAGTAGTTTCTGTACTGATTTTTTCATATCCTCAAATCTTTGTCAAAACTTGATTTTTATATGATTAATAGGTAAACATTCACAATGGAAACACATTGGGACGATTATAAGACAAAAGTAGTATTCGTCAGTACCTACCTGCCCGTCCCGGGAGTAGTTTCTGTAGCGATTTTTTCATATCCTCAATTCTTTGTCAAAACTTGATTTTTATATGATTAATAGGTAAAAATTCACAATGGAAACACATTGGGACGATTATAAGACAAAAGTAGTTTTCGTCAGTACCTACCTGCCCGTCCCGGGAATAGTTTCTGTAATGATTTTTTCATATCCTCATATCTTTGTCAAAACTTGATTTTTATATGATTAATAGGTAAACATTCACAATGGAAACACATTGGGACGATTATAAGACAAAAGTAGTTTTCGTCAGTACCTACCTGCCCGTCCCGGGAGTAGTTTCTGTAATGATTTTTTCATATCCTCAAATCTTTGTCAAAACTTGATTTTTATATGATTAATATGTAAACATTCACAATGGAAACTCATTGGGACGATTATAAGACAAAAGTAGTTTTCGTCAGTACCTACCTGCCCGTCCCGGGAGTAGTTTCTGTAATGATTTTTTCATATCCTCAAATCTTTGACAAAACTTGATTTTTATATGATTAATAGGTAAACATTCACAATGGAAACACATTGGGACGATTATAAGACAAAAGTAGTTTTCGTCAGTACTTACCTGCCCATCCCGGGAGTAGTTTCTGTAGCGATTTTTTCATATCCTCAATTCTTTGTCAAAACTTGATTTTTATATGATTAATAGGTAAAAATTCACAATGGAAACACATTGGGACGATTATAAGACAAAAGTAGTTTTCGTCAGTACCTACCTGCCCGTCCCGGGAGTAGTTTCTGTAGTGATTTTTTCATATCCTCAAATCTTTGTCAAAACTTGATTTTTATATGATTAATATTCAGTAAATTCAGTAAATTCAATTTATTCACCATAACATTATCACTAATATTATGGTGAATGGTGAATAAATTAATAGGTAAACATTCACAATGGAAATACATTGGGACGATTATAAGACAAAAGTAGTTTTCGTCAGTACCTGCCTGCCCGTCCCGGGAGTAGTTTCTGTAATGATTTTTTCATATCCTCAAATCTTTGTCAAAACTTGATTTTTATATGATTAATAGGTAAACATTCACAATGGAAACACATTGGGACGATTATAAGACAAAAGTAGTTTTCATCAGTACCTACCTGCCCGTCCCGGGAGTAGTTTCTGTAGCGATTTTTTCATATCCTCAATTCTTTGTCAAAACTTGATTTTTATATGATTAATAGGTAAAAATTCACAATGGAAACACATTGGGACGATTATAAGACAAAAGTAGTTGTCGTCAGTACCTACCTGCCCGTCCCGGGAGTAGTTTCTGTAATGATTTTTTCATATCCTCAAATCTTTGTCAAAACTTGATTTTTATATGATTAATAGGTAAACATTCACAATGGAAACACATTGGGACGATTATAAGACAAAAGTAGTTTTCGTCAGTACCTACCTGCCCGTCCCGGGAGTAGTTTCTGTAGCGATTTTTTCATATCCTCAATTCATTGTCAAAACTTGATTTTTATATGATTAATAGGTAAAAATTCACAATGGAAACACATTGGGACGATTATAAGACAAAAGTAGTTGTCGTCAGTACCTACCTGCCCGTCCCGGGAGTAATTTCTGTAGTGATTTTTTCATATCCCCAAATCTTTTTCAAAACTTGATTTTATATGATTAATAGGTAAACATTCACAATGGAAACACATTGGGACGATTATAAGACAAAAGTAGTTTTCGTCAGTACCTACCTGCCCGTCCCGGGAATAGTTTCTGTAATGATTTTTTCATATCCTCAAATCTTTTTCAAATCTTGATTTTTATATGATTAATAGGTAAACATTCACAATGGAAACACATTGGGACGATTATAAGACAAAAGTAGTTTTCGTCAGTACTTACCTGCCCATCCCGGGAGTAGTTTCTGTAGCGATTTTTTCATATCCTCAATTCTTTGTCAAAACTTGATTTTTATATGATTAATAGGTAAAGATTCACAATGGAAACACATTGTGACGATTATAAGACAAAAGTAGTTTTCGTCAGTACCTACCTGCCCGTCCCGGGAGTAGTTTCTGTAGCGATTTTTTCATATCCTCATATCTTTGTCAAAACTTGATTTTTATATGATTAATAGGTAAAAATTCACAATGGAAACACATTGGGAAGATTATAAGACAAAAGTAGTTGTCGTCAGTACCTATCTGCCCGTCCCGGGAGTAGTTTCTGTAGTGATTTTTTCATATCCTCAAATCTTTGTCAAAACTTGATTTTTATATGATTAATAGGTAAACATTCACAATGGAAACACATTGGGACGATTATAAGACAAAAGTAGTATTCGTCAGTACCTACCTGCCCGTCACGGGAGTAGTTTCTGTAATGATTTTTTCATATCCTCAAATCTTTGTCAAAACTTGATTTTATATGATTAATAGGTAAACATTCACAATGGAAACTCATTGGGACGATTATAAGACAAAAGTAGTTTTCGTCAGTACCTACCTGCCCGTCCCGGGAGTAGTTTCGGTAATGATTTTTTCATATCCTCAAATCTTTGTCAAAACTTGATTTTTATATGATTAATAGATAAACATTCACAATGGAAACACATTGGGACGATTATAAGACAAAAAATCATAACAGAAACTACTCCCGGGACGGGCACGTCCCGGGAGTAGTTTCTGTAATGATTTTTTCATATCCTCAAATCTTTGTCAAAACTTGATTTTTATATGATTAATAGGTAAACATTCACAATGGAAACACATTGGGACGATTATAAGACAAAAGTAGTTTTCATCAGTACCTACCTGCCCGTCCCGGGAGTAGTTTCTGTAGCGATTTTTTCATATCCTCAATTCTTTGTCAAAACTTGATTTTTATATGATTAATAGGTAAAAATTCACAATGGAAACACATTGGGACGATTATAAGACAAAAGTAGTTGTCGTCAGTACCTACCTGCCCGTCCCGGGAGTAGTTTCTGTAGTGATTTTTTCATATCCTCAAATCTTTGTCAAAACTTGATTTTTATATGATTAATAGGTAAAAATTCACAATGGAAACACATTGGGACGATTATAAGACAAAAGTAGTTTTCGTCAGTACCTACCTGCCCGTCCCGGGAGTAGTTTCTGTAATGATTTTTTCATATCCTCAAATCTTTGTCAAAACTTGATTTTTATATGATTAATAGGTAAACATTCACAATGGAAACACATTGGGACGATTATAAGACAAAAGTAGTTGTCGTCAGTACCTACCTGCCCGTCCCGGGAGTAGTTTCTGTAATGATTTTTTCATATCCTCAAATCTTTGTCAAAACTTGATTTTTATATGATTAATAGGTAAACATTCACAATGGAAACACATTGGGACGATTATAAGACAAAAGTAGTTTTCGTCAGTACCTACCTGCCCGTCCCGGGAGTAGTTTCTGTAGCGATTTTTCATATCCTCAATTCATTGTCAAAACTTGATTTTTATATGATTAATAGGTAAAAATTCACAATGGAAACACATTGGGACGATTATAAGACAAAAGTAGTTGTCGTCAGTACCTACCTGCCCGTCCCGGGAGTAATTTCTGTAGTGATTTTTTCATATCCTCAAATCTTTTTCAAAACTTGATTTTATATGATTAATAGGTAAACATTCACAATGGAAACACATTGGGACGATTATAAGACAAAAGTAGTTTTCGTCAGTACCTACCTGCCCGTCCCGGGAATAGTTTCTGTAATGATTTTTTCATATCCTCAAATCTTTTTCAAATCTTGATTTTTATATGATTAATAGTTAAACATTCACAATGGAAACACATTGGGACGATTATAAGACAAAAGTAGTTTTCGTCAGTACCTACCTGCCCGTCCCGGGAGTAGTTTCTGTAATGATTTTTTCATATCCTCAAATCTTTGTCAAAACTTGATTTTTATATGATTAATAGGTAAACATTCACAATGGAAACTCATTGGGACGATTATAAGACAAAAGTAGTTTTCGTCAGTACCTACCTGCCCGTCCCGGGAGTAGTTTCTGTAATGATTTTTTCATATCCTCAAATCTTTGACAAAACTTGATTTTTATATGATTAATAGGTAAACATTCACAATGGAAACACATTGGGACGATTATAAGACAAAAGTAGTTTTCGTCAGTACTTACCTGCCCATCCCGGGAGTAGTTTCTGTAGCGATTTTTTCATATCCTCAATTCTTTGTC
Source organism: Eupithecia dodoneata (assembly GCA_947044415.1). Lineage (NCBI taxonomy): Eukaryota > Metazoa > Arthropoda > Insecta > Lepidoptera > Geometridae > Eupithecia > Eupithecia dodoneata. Next base: position 5,905,931 of record OX345684.1, read on the forward strand.
AAAACTTGATTTTTATATGATTAATAGGTAAAAATTCACAATGGAAACACATTGGGACGATTATAAGACAAAAGTAGTTTTCGTCAGTACCTACCTGCCCGTCCCGGGAGTAGCTTCTGTAGTGATTTTTTCATATCCTCAAATCTTTGTCAAAACTTGATTTTTATATGATTAATATTCAGTAAATTCAGTAAATTCAATTTATTCACCATAACATTATCACTAATATTATGGTGAATGGTGAATAAATTAATAGGTAAACATTCACAATGGAAATACATTGGGACGATTATAAGACAAAAGTAGTTTTCGTCAGTACCTGCCTGCCCGTCCCGGGAGTAGTTTCTGTAATGATTTTTTCATATCCTCAAATCTTTGTCAAAACTTGATTTTTATATGATTAATAGGTAAACATTCACAATGGAAACACATTGGGACGATTATAAGACAAAAGTAGTTTTCATCAGTACCTACCTGCCCGTCCCGGGAGTAGTTTCTGTAGCGATTTTTTCATATCCTCAATTCTTTGTCAAAACTTGATTTTTATATGATTAATAGGTAAAAATTCACAATGGAAACACATTGGGACGATTATAAGACAAAAGTAGTTGTCGTCAGTACCTACCTGCCCGTCCCGGGAGTAGTTTCTGTAATGATTTTTTCATATCCTCAAATCTTTGTCAAAACTTGATTTTTATATGATTAATAGGTAAACATTCACAATGGAAACACATTGGGACGATTATAAGACAAAAGTAGTTTTCGTCAGTACCTACCTGCCCGTCCCGGGAGTAGTTTCTGTAGCGATTTTTTCATATCCTCAATTCATTGTCAAAACTTGATTTTTATATGATTAATAGGTAAAAATTCACAATGGAAACACATTGGGACGATTATAAGACAAAAGTAGTTGTCGTCAGTACCTACCTGCCCGTCCCGGGAGTAATTTCTGTAGTGATTTTTTCATATCCCCAAATCTTTTTCAAAACTTGATTTTATATGATTAATAGGTAAACATTCACAATGGAAACACATTGGGACGATTATAAGACAAAAGTAGTTTTCGTCAGTACCTACCTGCCCGTCCCGGGAATAGTTTCTGTAATGATTTTTTCATATCCTCAAATCTTTTTCAAATCTTGATTTTTATATGATTAATAGGTAAACATTCACAATGGAAACACATTGGGACGATTATAAGACAAAAGTAGTTTTCGTCAGTACTTACCTGCCCATCCCGGGAGTAGTTTCTGTAGCGATTTTTTCATATCCTCAATTCTTTGTCAAAACTTGATTTTTATATGATTAATAGGTAAAGATTCACAATGGAAACACATTGTGACGATTATAAGACAAAAGTAGTTTTCGTCAGTACCTACCTGCCCGTCCCGGGAGTAGTTTCTGTAGCGATTTTTTCATATCCTCATATCTTTGTCAAAACTTGATTTTTATATGATTAATAGGTAAAAATTCACAATGGAAACACATTGGGAAGATTATAAGACAAAAGTAGTTGTCGTCAGTACCTATCTGCCCGTCCCGGGAGTAGTTTCTGTAGTGATTTTTTCATATCCTCAAATCTTTGTCAAAACTTGATTTTTATATGATTAATAGGTAAACATTCACAATGGAAACACATTGGGACGATTATAAGACAAAAGTAGTATTCGTCAGTACCTACCTGCCCGTCACGGGAGTAGTTTCTGTAATGATTTTTTCATATCCTCAAATCTTTGTCAAAACTTGATTTTATATGATTAATAGGTAAACATTCACAATGGAAACTCATTGGGACGATTATAAGACAAAAGTAGTTTTCGTCAGTACCTACCTGCCCGTCCCGGGAGTAGTTTCGGTAATGATTTTTTCATATCCTCAAATCTTTGTCAAAACTTGATTTTTATATGATTAATAGATAAACATTCACAATGGAAACACATTGGGACGATTATAAGACAAAAAATCATAACAGAAACTACTCCCGGGACGGGCACGTCCCGGGAGTAGTTTCTGTAATGATTTTTTCATATCCTCAAATCTTTGTCAAAACTTGATTTTTATATGATTAATAGGTAAACATTCACAATGGAAACACATTGGGACGATTATAAGACAAAAGTAGTTTTCATCAGTACCTACCTGCCCGTCCCGGGAGTAGTTTCTGTAGCGATTTTTTCATATCCTCAATTCTTTGTCAAAACTTGATTTTTATATGATTAATAGGTAAAAATTCACAATGGAAACACATTGGGACGATTATAAGACAAAAGTAGTTGTCGTCAGTACCTACCTGCCCGTCCCGGGAGTAGTTTCTGTAGTGATTTTTTCATATCCTCAAATCTTTGTCAAAACTTGATTTTTATATGATTAATAGGTAAAAATTCACAATGGAAACACATTGGGACGATTATAAGACAAAAGTAGTTTTCGTCAGTACCTACCTGCCCGTCCCGGGAGTAGTTTCTGTAATGATTTTTTCATATCCTCAAATCTTTGTCAAAACTTGATTTTTATATGATTAATAGGTAAACATTCACAATGGAAACACATTGGGACGATTATAAGACAAAAGTAGTTGTCGTCAGTACCTACCTGCCCGTCCCGGGAGTAGTTTCTGTAATGATTTTTTCATATCCTCAAATCTTTGTCAAAACTTGATTTTTATATGATTAATAGGTAAACATTCACAATGGAAACACATTGGGACGATTATAAGACAAAAGTAGTTTTCGTCAGTACCTACCTGCCCGTCCCGGGAGTAGTTTCTGTAGCGATTTTTCATATCCTCAATTCATTGTCAAAACTTGATTTTTATATGATTAATAGGTAAAAATTCACAATGGAAACACATTGGGACGATTATAAGACAAAAGTAGTTGTCGTCAGTACCTACCTGCCCGTCCCGGGAGTAATTTCTGTAGTGATTTTTTCATATCCTCAAATCTTTTTCAAAACTTGATTTTATATGATTAATAGGTAAACATTCACAATGGAAACACATTGGGACGATTATAAGACAAAAGTAGTTTTCGTCAGTACCTACCTGCCCGTCCCGGGAATAGTTTCTGTAATGATTTTTTCATATCCTCAAATCTTTTTCAAATCTTGATTTTTATATGATTAATAGGTAAACATTCACAATGGAAACACATTGGGACGATTATAAGACAAAAGTAGTTTTCGTCAGTACCTACCTGCCCGTCCCGGGAGTAGTTTCTGTAATGATTTTTTCATATCCTCAAATCTTTGTCAAAACTTGATTTTTATATGATTAATAGGTAAACATTCACAATGGAAACTCATTGGGACGATTATAAGACAAAAGTAGTTTTCGTCAGTACCTACCTGCCCGTCCCGGGAGTAGTTTCTGTAATGATTTTTTCATATCCTCAAATCTTTTACAAAACTTGATTTTTATATGATTAATAGGTAAACATTCACAATGGAAACACATTGGGACGATTATAAGACAAAAGTAGTTTTCGTCAGTACTTACCTGCCCATCCCGGGAGTAGTTTCTGTAGCGATTTTTTCATATCCTCAATTCTTTGTCAAAACTTGATTTTTATATGATTAATAGGTAAAAATTCACAATGGAAACACATTGGGACGATTATAAGACAAAAGTAGTTTTCGTCAGTACCTACCTGCCCGTCCCGGGAGTAGTTTCTGTAGTGATTTTTTCATATCCTCAAATCTTTGTCAAAACTTGATTTTTATATGATTAATATTCAGTAAATTCAGTAAATTCAATTTATTCACCATAACATTATCACTAATATTATGGTGAATGGTGAATAAATTAATAGGTAAACATTCACAATGGAAATACATTGGGACGATTAAAAGACAAAAGTAGTTTTCGTCAGTACCTGCCTGCCCGTCCCGGGAGTAGTTTCTGTAATGATTTTTTCATATCCTCAAATCTTTGTCAAAACTTGATTTTTATATGATTAATAGGTAAACATTCACAATGGAAACACATTGGGACGATTATAAGACAAAAGTAGTTTTCATCAGTACCTACCTGCCCGTCCCGGGAGTAGTTTCTGTAGCGATTTTTTCATATCCTCAATTCTTTGTCAAAACTTGATTTTTATATGATTAATAGGTAAAAATTCACAATGGAAACACATTGGGACGATTATAAGACAAAAGTAGTTGTCGTCAGTACCTACCTGCCCGTCCCGGGAGTAGTTTCTGTAATGATTTTTTCATATCCTCAAATCTTTGTCAAAACTTGATTTTTATATGATTAATAGGTAAACATTCACAATGGAAACACATTGGGACGATTATAAGACAAAAGTAGTTTTCGTCAGTACCTACCTGCCCGTCCCGGGAGTAGTTTCTGTAGCGATTTTTTCATATCCTCAATTCATTGTCAAAACTTGATTTTTATATGATTAATAGGTAAAAATTCACAATGGAAACACATTGGGACGATTATAAGACAAAAGTAGTTGTCGTCAGTACCTACCTGCCCGTCCCGGGAGTAATTTCTGTAGTGATTTTTTCATATCCTCAAATCTTTTTCAAAACTTGATTTTATATGATTAATAGGTAAACATTCACAATGGAAACACATTGGGACGATTATAAGACAAAAGTAGTTTTCGTCAGTACCTACCTGCCCGTCCCGGGAATAGTTTCTGTAATGATTTTTTCATATCCTCAAATCTTTTTCAAATCTTGATTTTTATATGATTAATAGGTAAACATTCACAATGGAAACACATTGGGACGATTATAAGACAAAAGTAGTTTTCGTCAGTACTTACCTGCCCATCCCGGGAGTAGTTTCTGTAGCGATATTTTCATATCCTCAATTCTTTGTCAAAACTTGATTTTTATATGATTAATAGGTAAAGATTCACAATGGAAACACATTGTGACGATTATAAGACAAAAGTAGTTTTCGTCAGTACCTACCTGCCCGTCCCGGGAGTAGTTTCTGTAGCGATTTTTTCATATCCTCAATTCTTTGTCAAAACTTGATTTTTATATGAATAATAGGTAAAAATTCACAATGGAAACACATTGGGAAGATTATAAGACAAAAGTAGTTGTCGTCAGTACCTATCTGCCCGTCCCGGGAGTAGTTTCTGTAGTGATTTTTTCATATCCTCAAATCTTTGTCAAAACTTGATTTTTATATGATTAATAGGTAAAAATTCACAATGGAAACACATTGGGACGATTATAAGACAAAAGTAGTTTTCGTCAGTACCTACCTGCCCGTCCCGGGAGTAGTTTCTGTAATGATTTTTTCATATCCTCAAATCTTTGTCAAAACTTGATTTTTATATGATTAATAGGTAAACATTCACAATGGAAACACATTGGGACGATTATAAGACAAAAGTAGTTGTCGTCAGTACCTACCTGCCCGTCCCGGGAGTAGTTTCTGTAATGATTTTTTCATATCCTCAAATCTTTGTCAAAACTTGATTTTTATATGATTAATAGGTAAACATTCACAATGGAAACACATTGGGACGATTATAAGACAAAAGTAGTTTTCGTCAGTACCTACCTGCCCGTCCCGGGAGTAGTTTCTGTAGCGATTTTTTCATATCCTCAATTCATTGTCAAAACTTGATTTTTATATGATTAATAGGTAAAAATTCACAATGGAAACACATTGGGACGATTATAAGACAAAAGTAGTTGTCGTCAGTACCTACCTGCCCGTCCCGGGAGTAATTTCTGTAGTGATTTTTTCATATCCTCAAATCTTTTTCAAAACTTGATTTTATATGATTAATAGGTAAACATTCACAATGGAAACACATTGGGACGATTATAAGACAAAAGTAGTTTTCGTCAGTACCTACCTGCCCGTCCCGGGAATAGTTTCTGTAATGATTTTTTCATATCCTCAAATCTTTTTCAAATCTTGATTTTTATATGATTAATAGGTAAACATTCACAATGGAAACACATTGGGACGATTATAAGACAAAAGTAGTTTTCGTCAGTACTTACCTGCCCATCCCGGGAGTAGTTTCTGTAGCGATTTTTTCATATCCTCAATTCTTTGTCAAAACTTGATTTTTATATGATTAATAGGTAAAGATTCACAATGGAAACACATTGTGACGATTATAAGACAAAAGTAGTTTTCGTCAGTACCTACCTGCCCGTCCCGGGAGTAGTTTCTGTAGCGATTTTTTCATATCCTCAATTCTTTGTCAAAACTTGATTTTTATATGAATAATAGGTAAAAATTCACAATGGAAACACATTGGGAAGATTATAAGACAAAAGTAGTTGTCGTCAGTACCTATCTGCCCGTCCCGGGAGTAGTTTCTGTAGTGATTTTTTCATATCCTCAAATCTTTGTCAAAACTTGATTTTTATATGATTAATAGGTAAACATTCACAATGGAAACACATTGGGACGATTATAAGACAAAAGTAGTATTCGTCAGTACCTACCTGCCCGTCACGGGAGTAGTTTCTGTAATGATTTTTTCATATCCTCAAATCTTTGTCAAAACTTGATTTTATATGATTAATAGGTAAACATTCACAATGGAAACTAATTGGGACGATTATAAGACAAAAGTAGTTTTCGTCAGTACCTACCTGCCCGTCCCGGGAGTAGTTTCTGTAATGATTTTTTCATATCCTCAAATCTTTGTCAAAACTTGATTTTTATATGATTAATAGGTAAACATTCACAATGGAAACACATTGGGACGATTATAAGACAAAAAATCATTACTGAAACTACTCCCGGGACGGGCACGTCCCGGGAGTAGTTTCTGTAAAAGTAGTTCTGTAGTCTGTAGTTTCTGTAGTTTTCGTCAGTACCTACCTGCCCGTCCCGGGAGTAGTTTCTGTAGCGATTTTTTCATATCCTCAATTCATTGTCAAAACTTGATTTTTATATGATTAATAGGTAAAAATTCACAATGGAAACACATTGGGACGATTATAAGACAAAAGTAGTTTTCGTCAGTACCTACCTGCCCGTCCCGGGAGTAATTTCTGTAGTGATTTTTTCATATCCTCAAATCTTTGTCAAAACTTAATTTTATATGATTAATAGGTAAACATTCACAATGGAAACACATTGGGACGATTATAAGACAAAAGTAGTTTTCGTCAGTACCTACCTGCCCGTCCCGGGAATAGTTTCTGTAATGATTTTTTCATATCCTCAAATCTTTGTCAAATCTTGATTTTTATATGATTAATAGGTAAACATTCACAATGGAAACAAATTGGGACGATTATAAGACAAAAGTAGATTTCGTCAGTACTTACCTGCCCATCCCGGGAGTAGTTTCTGTAGCGATTTTTTCATATCCTCAATTCTTTGTCAAAACTTGATTTTTATATGATTAATAGGTAAAAATTCACAATGGAAACACATTGTGACGATTAAAAGACAAAAGTAGTTGTCGTCAGTACCTACCTGCCCGTCCCGGGAGTAGTTTCTGTAGTGATTTTTTCATATCCTCAAATCTTTGTCAAAACTTGATTTTTATATGATTAATAGGTAAAAATTCACAATGGAAACACATTGGGACGATTATAAGACAAAAGTAGTTTTCGTCAGTACCTACCTGCCCGTCCCGGGAGTAGTTTCTGTAATGATTTTTTCATATCCTCAAATCTTTGTCAAAACTTGATTTTTATATGATTAATAGGTAAACATTCACAATGGAAACACATTGGGACGATTATAAGACAAAAGTAGTTGTCGTCAGTACCTACCTGCCCGTCCCGGGAGTAGTTTCTGTAATGATTTTTTCATATCCTCAAATCTTTGTCAAAACTTGATTTTTATATGATTAATAGGTAAACATTCACAATGGAAACACATTGGGACGATTATAAGACAAAAGTAGTTTTCGTCAGTACCTACCTGCCCGTCCCGGGAGTAGTTTCTGTAGCGATTTTTCATATCCTCAATTCATTGTCAAAACTTGATTTTTATATGATTAATAGGTAAAAATTCACAATGGAAACACATTGGGACGATTATAAGACAAAAGTAGTTGTCGTCAGTACCTACCTGCCCGTCCCGGGAGTAATTTCTGTAGTGATTTTTTCATATCCTCAAATCTTTTTCAAAACTTGATTTTATATGATTAATAGGTAAACATTCACAATGGAAACACATTGGGACGATTATAAGACAAAAGTAGTTTTCGTCAGTACCTACCTGCCCGTCCCGGGAATAGTTTCTGTAATGATTTTTTCATATCCTCAAATCTTTTTCAAATCTTGATTTTTATATGATTAATAGGTAAACATTCACAATGGAAACACATTGGGACGATTATAAGACAAAAGTAGTTTTCGTCAGTACCTACCTGCCCGTCCCGGGAGTAGTTTCTGTAATGATTTTTTCATATCCTCAAATCTTTGTCAAAACTTGATTTTTATATGATTAATAGGTAAACATTCACAATGGAAACTCATTGGGACGATTATAAGACAAAAGTAGTTTTCGTCAGTACCTACCTGCCCGTCCCGGGAGTAGTTTCTGTAATGATTTTTTCATATCCTCAAATCTTTTACAAAACTTGATTTTTATATGATTAATAGGTAAACATTCACAATGGAAACACATTGGGACGATTATAAGACAAAAGTAGTTTTCGTCAGTACTTACCTGCCCATCCCGGGAGTAGTTTCTGTAGCGATTTTTTCATATCCTCAATTCTTTGTCAAAACTTGATTTTTATATGATTAATAGGTAAAAATTCACAATGGAAACACATTGGGACGATTATAAGACAAAAGTAGTTTTCGTCAGTACCTACCTGCCCGTCCCGGGAGTAGTTTCTGTAGTGATTTTTTCATATCCTCAAATCTTTGTCAAAACTTGATTTTTATATGATTAATATTCAGTAAATTCAGTAAATTCAATTTATTCACCATAACATTATCACTAATATTATGGTGAATGGTGAATAAATTAATAGGTAAACATTCACAATGGAAATACATTGGGACGATTAAAAGACAAAAGTAGTTTTCGTCAGTACCTGCCTGCCCGTCCCGGGAGTAGTTTCTGTAATGATTTTTTCATATCCTCAAATCTTTGTCAAAACTTGATTTTTATATGATTAATAGGTAAACATTCACAATGGAAACACATTGGGACGATTATAAGACAAAAGTAGTTTTCATCAGTACCTACCTGCCCGTCCCGGGAGTAGTTTCTGTAGCGATTTTTTCATATCCTCAATTCTTTGTCAAAACTTGATTTTTATATGATTAATAGGTAAAAATTCACAATGGAAACACATTGGGACGATTATAAGACAAAAGTAGTTGTCGTCAGTACCTACCTGCCCGTCCCGGGAGTAGTTTCTGTAATGATTTTTTCATATCCTCAAATCTTTGTCAAAACTTGATTTTTATATGATTAATAGGTAAACATTCACAATGGAAACACATTGGGACGATTATAAGACAAAAGTAGTTTTCGTCAGTACCTACCTGCCCGTCCCGGGAGTAGTTTCTGTAGCGATTTTTTCATATCCTCAATTCATTGTCAAAACTTGATTTTTATATGATTAATAGGTAAAAATTCACAATGGAAACACATTGGGACGATTATAAGACAAAAGTAGTTGTCGTCAGTACCTACCTGCCCGTCCCGGGAGTAATTTCTGTAGTGATTTTTTCATATCCTCAAATCTTTTTCAAAACTTGATTTTATATGATTAATAGGTAAACATTCACAATGGAAACACATTGGGACGATTATAAGACAAAAGTAGTTTTCGTCAGTACCTACCTGCCCGTCCCGGGAATAGTTTCTGTAATGATTTTTTCATATCCTCAAATCTTTTTCAAATCTTGATTTTTATATGATTAATAGGTAAACATTCACAATGGAAACACATTGGGACGATTATAAGACAAAAGTAGTTTTCGTCAGTACTTACCTGCCCATCCCGGGAGTAGTTTCTGTAGCGATATTTTCATATCCTCAATTCTTTGTCAAAACTTGATTTTTATATGATTAATAGGTAAAGATTCACAATGGAAACACATTGTGACGATTATAAGACAAAAGTAGTTTTCGTCAGTACCTACCTGCCCGTCCCGGGAGTAGTTTCTGTAGCGATTTTTTCATATCCTCAATTCTTTGTCAAAACTTGATTTTTATATGAATAATAGGTAAAAATTCACAATGGAAACACATTGGGAAGATTATAAGACAAAAGTAGTTGTCGTCAGTACCTATCTGCCCGTCCCGGGAGTAGTTTCTGTAGTGATTTTTTCATATCCTCAAATCTTTGTCAAAACTTGATTTTTATATGATTAATAGGTAAAAATTCACAATGGAAACACATTGGGACGATTATAAGACAAAAGTAGTTTTCGTCAGTACCTACCTGCCCGTCCCGGGAGTAGTTTCTGTAATGATTTTTTCATATCCTCAAATCTTTGTCAAAACTTGATTTTTATATGATTAATAGGTAAACATTCACAATGGAAACACATTGGGACGATTATAAGACAAAAGTAGTTGTCGTCAGTACCTACCTGCCCGTCCCGGGAGTAGTTTCTGTAATGATTTTTTCATATCCTCAAATCTTTGTCAAAACTTGATTTTTATATGATTAATAGGTAAACATTCACAATGGAAACACATTGGGACGATTATAAGACAAAAGTAGTTTTCGTCAGTACCTACCTGCCCGTCCCGGGAGTAGTTTCTGTAGCGATTTTTTCATATCCTCAATTCATTGTCAAAACTTGATTTTTATATGATTAATAGGTAAAAATTCACAATGGAAACACATTGGGACGATTATAAGACAAAAGTAGTTGTCGTCAGTACCTACCTGCCCGTCCCGGGAGTAATTTCTGTAGTGATTTTTTCATATCCTCAAATCTTTTTCAAAACTTGATTTTATATGATTAATAGGTAAACATTCACAATGGAAACACATTGGGACGATTATAAGACAAAAGTAGTTTTCGTCAGTACCTACCTGCCCGTCCCGGGAATAGTTTCTGTAATGATTTTTTCATATCCTCAAATCTTTTTCAAATCTTGATTTTTATATGATTAATAGGTAAACATTCACAATGGAAACACATTGGGACGATTATAAGACAAAAGTAGTTTTCGTCAGTACTTACCTGCCCATCCCGGGAGTAGTTTCTGTAGCGATTTTTTCATATCCTCAATTCTTTGTCAAAACTTGATTTTTATATGATTAATAGGTAAAGATTCACAATGGAAACACATTGTGACGATTATAAGACAAAAGTAGTTTTCGTCAGTACCTACCTGCCCGTCCCGGGAGTAGTTTCTGTAGCGATTTTTTCATATCCTCAATTCTTTGTCAAAACTTGATTTTTATATGAATAATAGGTAAAAATTCACAATGGAAACACATTGGGAAGATTATAAGACAAAAGTAGTTGTCGTCAGTACCTATCTGCCCGTCCCGGGAGTAGTTTCTGTAGTGATTTTTTCATATCCTCAAATCTTTGTCAAAACTTGATTTTTATATGATTAATAGGTAAACATTCACAATGGAAACACATTGGGACGATTATAAGACAAAAGTAGTATTCGTCAGTACCTACCTGCCCGTCACGGGAGTAGTTTCTGTAATGATTTTTTCATATCCTCAAATCTTTGTCAAAACTTGATTTTATATGATTAATAGGTAAACATTCACAATGGAAACTAATTGGGACGATTATAAGACAAAAGTAGTTTTCGTCAGTACCTACCTGCCCGTCCCGGGAGTAGTTTCTGTAATGATTTTTTCATATCCTCAAATCTTTGTCAAAACTTGATTTTTATATGATTAATAGGTAAACATTCACAATGGAAACACATTGGGACGATTATAAGACAAAAAATCATTACTGAAACTACTCCCGGGACGGGCACGTCCCGGGAGTAGTTTCTGTAAAAGTAGTTCTGTAGTCTGTAGTTTCTGTAGTTTTCGTCAGTACCTACCTGCCCGTCCCGGGAGTAGTTTCTGTAGCGATTTTTTCATATCCTCAATTCATTGTCAAAACTTGATTTTTATATGATTAATAGGTAAAAATTCACAATGGAAACACATTGGGACGATTATAAGACAAAAGTAGTTTTCGTCAGTACCTACCTGCCCGTCCCGGGAGTAATTTCTGTAGTGATTTTTTCATATCCTCAAATCTTTGTCAAAACTTAATTTTATATGATTAATAGGTAAACATTCACAATGGAAACACATTGGGACGATTATAAGACAAAAGTAGTTTTCGTCAGTACCTACCTGCCCGTCCCGGGAATAGTTTCTGTAATGATTTTTTCATATCCTCAAATCTTTGTCAAATCTTGATTTTTATATGATTAATAGGTAAACATTCACAATGGAAACAAATTGGGACGATTATAAGACAAAAGTAGATTTCGTCAGTACTTACCTGCCCATCCCGGGAGTAGTTTCTGTAGCGATTTTTTCATATCCTCAATTCTTTGTCAAAACTTGATTTTTATATGATTAATAGGTAAAAATTCACAATGGAAACACATTGTGACGATTAAAAGACAAAAGTAGTTTTCGTCAGTACCTACCTGCCCGTCCCGGGAGTAGTTTCTGTAGCGATTTTTTCATATCCTCAATTCTTTGTCAAAACTTGATTTTTATATGATTAATAGGTAAAAATTCACAATGGAAACACATTGGGACGATTATAAGACAAAAGTAGTTGTCGTCAGTACCTACCTGCCCGTCCCGGGAGTAGTTTCTGTAGTGATTTTTTCATATCCTCAAATCTTTGTCAAAACTTGATTTTTATATGATTAATAGGTAAAGATTCACAATGGAAACACATTGGGACGATTATAAGACAAAAGTAGTTTTCGTCAGTACCTACCTGCCCGTCCCGGGAATAGTTTCTGTAATGATTTTTTCATATCCTCAAATCTTTTTCAAATCTTGATTTTTATATGATTAATAGGTAAACATTCACAATGGAAACACATTGGGACGATTATAAGACAAAAGTAGTTTTCGTCAGTACTTACCTGCCCATCCCGGGAGTAAATTCTGTAGCGATTTTTTCATATCCTCAATTCTTTGTCAAAACTTGATTTTTATATGATTAATAGGTAAAGATTCACAATGGAAACACATTGTGACGATTATAAGACAAAAGTAGTTTTCGTCAGTACCTACCTGCCCGTCCCGGGAGTAGTTTCTGTAGCGATTTTTTCATATCCTCATATCTTTGTCAAAACTTGATTTTTATATGATTAATAGGTAAAAATTCACAATGGAAACACATTGGGAAGATTATAAGACAAAAGTAGTTGTCGTCAGTACCTATCTGCCCGTCCCGGGAGTAGTTTCTGTAGTGATTTTTTCATATCCTCAAATCTTTGTCAAAACTTGATTTTTATATGATTAATAGGTAAACATTCACAATGGAAACACATTGGGACGATTATAAGACAAAAGTAGTATTCGTCAGTACCTACCTGCCCGTCACGGGAGTAGTTTCTGTAATGATTTTTTCATATCCTCAAATCTTTGTCAAAACTTGATTTTATATGATTAATAGGTAAACATTCACAATGGAAACTCATTGGGACGATTATAAGACAAAAGTAGTTTTCGTCAGTACCTACCTGCCCGTCCCGGGAGTAGTTTCTGTAATGATTTTTTCATATCCTCAAATCTTTGTCAAAACTTGATTTTTATATGATTAATAGATAAACATTCACAATGGAAACACATTGGGACGATTATAAGACAAAAGATCATAACAGAAACTACTCCCGGGACGGGCACGTCCCGGGAGTAGTTTCTGTAATGATTTTTTCATATCCTCAAATCTTTGTCAAAACTTGATTTTTATATGATTAATAGGTAAACATTCACAATGGAAACACATTGGGACGATTATAAGACAAAAGTAGTTTTCATCAGTACCTACCTGCCCGTCCCGGGAGTAGTTTCTGTAGCGATTTTTTCATATCCTCAATTCTTTGTCAAAACTTGATTTTTATATGATTAATAGGTAAAAATTCACAATGGAAACACATTGGGACGATTATAAGACAAAAGTAGTTGTCGTCAGTACCTACCTGCCCGTCCCAGGAGTAGTTTCTGTAGTGATTTTTTCATATCCTCAAATCTTTGTCAAAACTTGATTTTTATATGATTAATAGGTAAAAATTCACAATGGAAACACATTGGGACGATTATAAGACAAAAGTAGTTTTCGTCAGTACCTACCTGCCCGTCCCGGGAGTAGTTTCTGTAATGATTTTTTCATATCCTCAAATCTTTGTCAAAACTTGATTTTTATATGATTAATAGGTAAACATTCACAATGGAAACACATTGGGACGATAATAAGACAAAAGTAGTTGTCGTCAGTACCTACCTGCCCGTCCCGGGAGTAGTTTCTGTAATGATTTTTTCATATCCTCAAATCTTTGTCAAAACTTGATTTTTATATGATTAATAGGTAAACATTCACAATGGAAACACATTGGGACGATTATAAGACAAAAGTAGTTTTCGTCAGTACCTACCTGCCCGTCCCGGGAGTAGTTTCTGTAGCGATTTTTTCATATCCTCAATTCATTGTCAAAACTTGATTTTTATATGATTAATAGGTAAAAATTCACAATGGAAACACATTGGGACGATTATAAGAAAAAAGTAGTTGTCGTCAGTACCTACCTGCCCGTCCCGGGAGTAATTTCTGTAGTGATTTTTTCATATCCTCAAATCTTTTTCAAAACTTGATTTTATATGATTAATAGGTAAACATTCACAATGGAAACACATTGGGACGATTATAAGACAAAAGTAGTTTTCGTCAGTACCTACCTGCCCGTCCCGGGAATAGTTTCTGTAATGATTTTTTCATATCCTCAAATCTTTTTCAAATCTTGATTTTTATATGATTAATAGGTAAAAATTCACAATGGAAACACATTGGGACGATTATAAGACAAAAGTAGTTTTCGTCAGTACCTACCTGCCCGTCCCGGGAGTAGTTTCTGTAATGATTTTTTCATATCCTCAAATCTTTGTCAAAACTTGATTTTTATATGATTAATAGGTAAACATTCACAATGGAAACACATTGGGACGATTATAAGACAAAAAATCATTACTGAAACTACTCCCGGGACGGGCACGTCCCGGGAGTAGTTTCTGTAAAAGTAGTTCTGTAGTCTGTAGTTTCTGTAGTTTTCGTCAGTACCTACCTGCCCGTCCCGGGAGTAGTTTCTGTAGCGATTTTTTCATATCCTCAATTCATTGTCAAAACTTGATTTTTATATGATTAATAGGTAAAAATTCACAATGGAAACACATTGGGACGATTATAAGACAAAAGTAGTTTTCGTCAGTACCTACCTGCCCGTCCCGGGAGTAATTTCTGTAGTGATTTTTTCATATCCTCAAATCTTTGTCAAAACTTAATTTTATATGATTAATAGGTAAACATTCACAATGGAAACACATTGGGACGATTATAAGACAAAAGTAGTTTTCGTCAGTACCTACCTGCCCGTCCCGGGAATAGTTTCTGTAATGATTTTTTCATATCCTCAAATCTTTGTCAAATCTTGATTTTTATATGATTAATAGGTAAACATTCACAATGGAAACAAATTGGGACGATTATAAGACAAAAGTAGATTTCGTCAGTACTTACCTGCCCATCCCGGGAGTAGTTTCTGTAGCGATTTTTTCATATCCTCAATTCTTTGTCAAAACTTGATTTTTATATGATTAATAGGTAAACATTCACAATGGAAACACATTGGGACGATTATAAGACAAAAGTAGTTTTCGTCAGTACCTACCTGCCCGTCCCGGGAGTAGTTTCTGTAGCGATTTTTTCATATCCTCAATTCTTTGTCAAAACTTGATTTTTATATGATTAATAGGTAAACATTCACAATGGAAACACATTGGGACGATTATAAGACAAAAGTAGTTTTCGTCAGTACCTACCTGCCCGTCCCGGGAATAGTTTCTGTAATGATTTTTTCATATCCTCAAATCTTTGTCAAAACTTGATTTTTATATGATTAATAGGTAAACATTCACAATGGAAACACATTGGGACGATTATAAGATAAAAGTAGTTTTCGTCAGTACCTACCTGCCCGTCCCGGGAGTAGTTTCTGTAGCGATTTTTTCATATCCTCAATTCATTGTCAAAACTTGATTTTTATATGATTAATAGGTAAAAATTCACAATGGAAACACATTGGGACGATTATAAGACAAAAGTAGTTTTCGTCAGTACCTACCTGCCCGTCCCGGGAGTAATTTCTGTAGTGATTTTTTCATATCCTCAAATCTTTGTCAAATCTTGATTTTTATATGATTAATAGGTAAACATTCACAATGGAAACAAATTGGGACGATTATAAGACAAAAGTAGATTTCGTCAGTACTTACCTGCCCATCCCGGGAGTAGTTTCTGTAGCGATTTTTTCATATCCTCAATTCTTTGTCAAAACTTGATTTTTATATGATTAATAGGTAAAAATTCACAATGGAAACACATTGTGACGATTATAAGACAAAAGTAGTTTTCGTCAGTACCTACCTGCCCGTCCCGGGAGTAGTTTCTGTAGCGATTTTTTCATATCCTCAATTCTTTGTCAAAACTTGATTTTTATATGATTAATAGGTAAAAATTCACAATGGAAACACATTGGGACGATTATAAGACAAAAGTAGTTGTCGTCAGTACCTACCTGCCCGTCCCGGGAGTAGTTTCTGTACTGATTTTTTCATATCCTCAAATCTTTGTCAAAACTTGATTTTTATATGATTAATAGGTAAACATTCACAATGGAAACACATTGGGACGATTATAAGACAAAAGTAGTATTCGTCAGTACCTACCTGCCCGTCCCGGGAGTAGTTTCTGTAGCGATTTTTTCATATCCTCAATTCTTTGTCAAAACTTGATTTTTATATGATTAATAGGTAAAAATTCACAATGGAAACACATTGGGACGATTATAAGACAAAAGTAGTTTTCGTCAGTACCTACCTGCCCGTCCCGGGAATAGTTTCTGTAATGATTTTTTCATATCCTCATATCTTTGTCAAAACTTGATTTTTATATGATTAATAGGTAAACATTCACAATGGAAACACATTGGGACGATTATAAGACAAAAGTAGTTTTCGTCAGTACCTACCTGCCCGTCCCGGGAGTAGTTTCTGTAATGATTTTTTCATATCCTCAAATCTTTGTCAAAACTTGATTTTTATATGATTAATATGTAAACATTCACAATGGAAACTCATTGGGACGATTATAAGACAAAAGTAGTTTTCGTCAGTACCTACCTGCCCGTCCCGGGAGTAGTTTCTGTAATGATTTTTTCATATCCTCAAATCTTTGACAAAACTTGATTTTTATATGATTAATAGGTAAACATTCACAATGGAAACACATTGGGACGATTATAAGACAAAAGTAGTTTTCGTCAGTACTTACCTGCCCATCCCGGGAGTAGTTTCTGTAGCGATTTTTTCATATCCTCAATTCTTTGTCAAAACTTGATTTTTATATGATTAATAGGTAAAAATTCACAATGGAAACACATTGGGACGATTATAAGACAAAAGTAGTTTTCGTCAGTACCTACCTGCCCGTCCCGGGAGTAGTTTCTGTAGTGATTTTTTCATATCCTCAAATCTTTGTCAAAACTTGATTTTTATATGATTAATATTCAGTAAATTCAGTAAATTCAATTTATTCACCATAACATTATCACTAATATTATGGTGAATGGTGAATAAATTAATAGGTAAACATTCACAATGGAAATACATTGGGACGATTATAAGACAAAAGTAGTTTTCGTCAGTACCTGCCTGCCCGTCCCGGGAGTAGTTTCTGTAATGATTTTTTCATATCCTCAAATCTTTGTCAAAACTTGATTTTTATATGATTAATAGGTAAACATTCACAATGGAAACACATTGGGACGATTATAAGACAAAAGTAGTTTTCATCAGTACCTACCTGCCCGTCCCGGGAGTAGTTTCTGTAGCGATTTTTTCATATCCTCAATTCTTTGTCAAAACTTGATTTTTATATGATTAATAGGTAAAAATTCACAATGGAAACACATTGGGACGATTATAAGACAAAAGTAGTTGTCGTCAGTACCTACCTGCCCGTCCCGGGAGTAGTTTCTGTAATGATTTTTTCATATCCTCAAATCTTTGTCAAAACTTGATTTTTATATGATTAATAGGTAAACATTCACAATGGAAACACATTGGGACGATTATAAGACAAAAGTAGTTTTCGTCAGTACCTACCTGCCCGTCCCGGGAGTAGTTTCTGTAGCGATTTTTTCATATCCTCAATTCATTGTCAAAACTTGATTTTTATATGATTAATAGGTAAAAATTCACAATGGAAACACATTGGGACGATTATAAGACAAAAGTAGTTGTCGTCAGTACCTACCTGCCCGTCCCGGGAGTAATTTCTGTAGTGATTTTTTCATATCCCCAAATCTTTTTCAAAACTTGATTTTATATGATTAATAGGTAAACATTCACAATGGAAACACATTGGGACGATTATAAGACAAAAGTAGTTTTCGTCAGTACCTACCTGCCCGTCCCGGGAATAGTTTCTGTAATGATTTTTTCATATCCTCAAATCTTTTTCAAATCTTGATTTTTATATGATTAATAGGTAAACATTCACAATGGAAACACATTGGGACGATTATAAGACAAAAGTAGTTTTCGTCAGTACTTACCTGCCCATCCCGGGAGTAGTTTCTGTAGCGATTTTTTCATATCCTCAATTCTTTGTCAAAACTTGATTTTTATATGATTAATAGGTAAAGATTCACAATGGAAACACATTGTGACGATTATAAGACAAAAGTAGTTTTCGTCAGTACCTACCTGCCCGTCCCGGGAGTAGTTTCTGTAGCGATTTTTTCATATCCTCATATCTTTGTCAAAACTTGATTTTTATATGATTAATAGGTAAAAATTCACAATGGAAACACATTGGGAAGATTATAAGACAAAAGTAGTTGTCGTCAGTACCTATCTGCCCGTCCCGGGAGTAGTTTCTGTAGTGATTTTTTCATATCCTCAAATCTTTGTCAAAACTTGATTTTTATATGATTAATAGGTAAACATTCACAATGGAAACACATTGGGACGATTATAAGACAAAAGTAGTATTCGTCAGTACCTACCTGCCCGTCACGGGAGTAGTTTCTGTAATGATTTTTTCATATCCTCAAATCTTTGTCAAAACTTGATTTTATATGATTAATAGGTAAACATTCACAATGGAAACTCATTGGGACGATTATAAGACAAAAGTAGTTTTCGTCAGTACCTACCTGCCCGTCCCGGGAGTAGTTTCGGTAATGATTTTTTCATATCCTCAAATCTTTGTCAAAACTTGATTTTTATATGATTAATAGATAAACATTCACAATGGAAACACATTGGGACGATTATAAGACAAAAAATCATAACAGAAACTACTCCCGGGACGGGCACGTCCCGGGAGTAGTTTCTGTAATGATTTTTTCATATCCTCAAATCTTTGTCAAAACTTGATTTTTATATGATTAATAGGTAAACATTCACAATGGAAACACATTGGGACGATTATAAGACAAAAGTAGTTTTCATCAGTACCTACCTGCCCGTCCCGGGAGTAGTTTCTGTAGCGATTTTTTCATATCCTCAATTCTTTGTCAAAACTTGATTTTTATATGATTAATAGGTAAAAATTCACAATGGAAACACATTGGGACGATTATAAGACAAAAGTAGTTGTCGTCAGTACCTACCTGCCCGTCCCGGGAGTAGTTTCTGTAGTGATTTTTTCATATCCTCAAATCTTTGTCAAAACTTGATTTTTATATGATTAATAGGTAAAAATTCACAATGGAAACACATTGGGACGATTATAAGACAAAAGTAGTTTTCGTCAGTACCTACCTGCCCGTCCCGGGAGTAGTTTCTGTAATGATTTTTTCATATCCTCAAATCTTTGTCAAAACTTGATTTTTATATGATTAATAGGTAAACATTCACAATGGAAACACATTGGGACGATTATAAGACAAAAGTAGTTGTCGTCAGTACCTACCTGCCCGTCCCGGGAGTAGTTTCTGTAATGATTTTTTCATATCCTCAAATCTTTGTCAAAACTTGATTTTTATATGATTAATAGGTAAACATTCACAATGGAAACACATTGGGACGATTATAAGACAAAAGTAGTTTTCGTCAGTACCTACCTGCCCGTCCCGGGAGTAGTTTCTGTAGCGATTTTTCATATCCTCAATTCATTGTCAAAACTTGATTTTTATATGATTAATAGGTAAAAATTCACAATGGAAACACATTGGGACGATTATAAGACAAAAGTAGTTGTCGTCAGTACCTACCTGCCCGTCCCGGGAGTAATTTCTGTAGTGATTTTTTCATATCCTCAAATCTTTTTCAAAACTTGATTTTATATGATTAATAGGTAAACATTCACAATGGAAACACATTGGGACGATTATAAGACAAAAGTAGTTTTCGTCAGTACCTACCTGCCCGTCCCGGGAATAGTTTCTGTAATGATTTTTTCATATCCTCAAATCTTTTTCAAATCTTGATTTTTATATGATTAATAGGTAAACATTCACAATGGAAACACATTGGGACGATTATAAGACAAAAGTAGTTTTCGTCAGTACCTACCTGCCCGTCCCGGGAGTAGTTTCTGTAATGATTTTTTCATATCCTCAAATCTTTGTCAAAACTTGATTTTTATATGATTAATAGGTAAACATTCACAATGGAAACTCATTGGGACGATTATAAGACAAAAGTAGTTTTCGTCAGTACCTACCTGCCCGTCCCGGGAGTAGTTTCTGTAATGATTTTTTCATATCCTCAAATCTTTGACAAAACTTGATTTTTATATGATTAATAGGTAAACATTCACAATGGAAACACATTGGGACGATTATAAGACAAAAGTAGTTTTCGTCAGTACTTACCTGCCCATCCCGGGAGTAGTTTCTGTAGCGATTTTTTCATATCCTCAATTCTTTGTCAAAACTTGATTTTTATATGATTAATAGGTAAAAATTCACAATGGAAACACATTGGGACGATTATAAGACAAAAGTAGTTTTCGTCAGTACCTACCTGCCCGTCCCGGGAGTAGCTTCTGTAGTGATTTTTTCATATCCTCAAATCTTTGTCAAAACTTGATTTTTATATGATTAATATTCAGTAAATTCAGTAAATTCAATTTATTCACCATAACATTATCACTAATATTATGGTGAATGGTGAATAAATTAATAGGTAAACATTCACAATGGAAATACATTGGGACGATTATAAGACAAAAGTAGTTTTCGTCAGTACCTGCCTGCCCGTCCCGGGAGTAGTTTCTGTAATGATTTTTTCATATCCTCAAATCTTTGTCAAAACTTGATTTTTATATGATTAATAGGTAAACATTCACAATGGAAACACATTGGGACGATTATAAGACAAAAGTAGTTTTCATCAGTACCTACCTGCCCGTCCCGGGAGTAGTTTCTGTAGCGATTTTTTCATATCCTCAATTCTTTGTCAAAACTTGATTTTTATATGATTAATAGGTAAAAATTCACAATGGAAACACATTGGGACGATTATAAGACAAAAGTAGTTGTCGTCAGTACCTACCTGCCCGTCCCGGGAGTAGTTTCTGTAATGATTTTTTCATATCCTCAAATCTTTGTCAAAACTTGATTTTTATATGATTAATAGGTAAACATTCACAATGGAAACACATTGGGACGATTATAAGACAAAAGTAGTTTTCGTCAGTACCTACCTGCCCGTCCCGGGAGTAGTTTCTGTAGCGATTTTTTCATATCCTCAATTCATTGTCAAAACTTGATTTTTATATGATTAATAGGTAAAAATTCACAATGGAAACACATTGGGACGATTATAAGACAAAAGTAGTTGTCGTCAGTACCTACCTGCCCGTCCCGGGAGTAATTTCTGTAGTGATTTTTTCATATCCCCAAATCTTTTTCAAAACTTGATTTTATATGATTAATAGGTAAACATTCACAATGGAAACACATTGGGACGATTATAAGACAAAAGTAGTTTTCGTCAGTACCTACCTGCCCGTCCCGGGAATAGTTTCTGTAATGATTTTTTCATATCCTCAAATCTTTTTCAAATCTTGATTTTTATATGATTAATAGGTAAACATTCACAATGGAAACACATTGGGACGATTATAAGACAAAAGTAGTTTTCGTCAGTACTTACCTGCCCATCCCGGGAGTAGTTTCTGTAGCGATTTTTTCATATCCTCAATTCTTTGTCAAAACTTGATTTTTATATGATTAATAGGTAAAGATTCACAATGGAAACACATTGTGACGATTATAAGACAAAAGTAGTTTTCGTCAGTACCTACCTGCCCGTCCCGGGAGTAGTTTCTGTAGCGATTTTTTCATATCCTCATATCTTTGTCAAAACTTGATTTTTATATGATTAATAGGTAAAAATTCACAATGGAAACACATTGGGAAGATTATAAGACAAAAGTAGTTGTCGTCAGTACCTATCTGCCCGTCCCGGGAGTAGTTTCTGTAGTGATTTTTTCATATCCTCAAATCTTTGTCAAAACTTGATTTTTATATGATTAATAGGTAAACATTCACAATGGAAACACATTGGGACGATTATAAGACAAAAGTAGTATTCGTCAGTACCTACCTGCCCGTCACGGGAGTAGTTTCTGTAATGATTTTTTCATATCCTCAAATCTTTGTCAAAACTTGATTTTATATGATTAATAGGTAAACATTCACAATGGAAACTCATTGGGACGATTATAAGACAAAAGTAGTTTTCGTCAGTACCTACCTGCCCGTCCCGGGAGTAGTTTCGGTAATGATTTTTTCATATCCTCAAATCTTTGTCAAAACTTGATTTTTATATGATTAATAGATAAACATTCACAATGGAAACACATTGGGACGATTATAAGACAAAAAATCATAACAGAAACTACTCCCGGGACGGGCACGTCCCGGGAGTAGTTTCTGTAATGATTTTTTCATATCCTCAAATCTTTGTCAAAACTTGATTTTTATATGATTAATAGGTAAACATTCACAATGGAAACACATTGGGACGATTATAAGACAAAAGTAGTTTTCATCAGTACCTACCTGCCCGTCCCGGGAGTAGTTTCTGTAGCGATTTTTTCATATCCTCAATTCTTTGTCAAAACTTGATTTTTATATGATTAATAGGTAAAAATTCACAATGGAAACACATTGGGACGATTATAAGACAAAAGTAGTTGTCGTCAGTACCTACCTGCCCGTCCCGGGAGTAGTTTCTGTAGTGATTTTTTCATATCCTCAAATCTTTGTCAAAACTTGATTTTTATATGATTAATAGGTAAAAATTCACAATGGAAACACATTGGGACGATTATAAGACAAAAGTAGTTTTCGTCAGTACCTACCTGCCCGTCCCGGGAGTAGTTTCTGTAATGATTTTTTCATATCCTCAAATCTTTGTCAAAACTTGATTTTTATATGATTAATAGGTAAACATTCACAATGGAAACACATTGGGACGATTATAAGACAAAAGTAGTTGTCGTCAGTACCTACCTGCCCGTCCCGGGAGTAGTTTCTGTAATGATTTTTTCATATCCTCAAATCTTTGTCAAAACTTGATTTTTATATGATTAATAGGTAAACATTCACAATGGAAACACATTGGGACGATTATAAGACAAAAGTAGTTTTCGTCAGTACCTACCTGCCCGTCCCGGGAGTAGTTTCTGTAGCGATTTTTCATATCCTCAATTCATTGTCAAAACTTGATTTTTATATGATTAATAGGTAAAAATTCACAATGGAAACACATTGGGACGATTATAAGACAAAAGTAGTTGTCGTCAGTACCTACCTGCCCGTCCCGGGAGTAATTTCTGTAGTGATTTTTTCATATCCTCAAATCTTTTTCAAAACTTGATTTTATATGATTAATAGGTAAACATTCACAATGGAAACACATTGGGACGATTATAAGACAAAAGTAGTTTTCGTCAGTACCTACCTGCCCGTCCCGGGAATAGTTTCTGTAATGATTTTTTCATATCCTCAAATCTTTTTCAAATCTTGATTTTTATATGATTAATAGGTAAACATTCACAATGGAAACACATTGGGACGATTATAAGACAAAAGTAGTTTTCGTCAGTACCTACCTGCCCGTCCCGGGAGTAGTTTCTGTAATGATTTTTTCATATCCTCAAATCTTTGTCAAAACTTGATTTTTATATGATTAATAGGTAAACATTCACAATGGAAACTCATTGGGACGATTATAAGACAAAAGTAGTTTTCGTCAGTACCTACCTGCCCGTCCCGGGAGTAGTTTCTGTAATGATTTTTTCATATCCTCAAATCTTTTACAAAACTTGATTTTTATATGATTAATAGGTAAACATTCACAATGGAAACACATTGGGACGATTATAAGACAAAAGTAGTTTTCGTCAGTACTTACCTGCCCATCCCGGGAGTAGTTTCTGTAGCGATTTTTTCATATCCTCAATTCTTTGTCAAAACTTGATTTTTATATGATTAATAGGTAAAAATTCACAATGGAAACACATTGGGACGATTATAAGACAAAAGTAGTTTTCGTCAGTACCTACCTGCCCGTCCCGGGAGTAGTTTCTGTAGTGATTTTTTCATATCCTCAATTCTTTGTCAAAACTTGATTTTTATATGATTAATAGGTAAAAATTCACAATGGAAACACATTGGGACGATTATAAGACAAAAGTAGTTTTCGTCAGTACTTACCTGCCCATCCCGGGAGTAGTTTCTGTAGCGATTTTTTCATATCCTCAATTCTTTGTCAAAACTTGATTTTTATATGATTAATAGGTAAAAATTCACAATGGAAACACATTGTGACGATTATAAGACAAAAGTAGTTTTCGTCAGTACCTACCTGCCCGTCCCGGGAGTAGTTTCTGTAGCGATTTTTTCATATCCTCAATTCTTTGTCAAAACTTGATTTTTATATGATTAATAGGTAAAAATTCACAATGGAAACACATTGGGACGATTATAAGACAAAAGTAGTTGTCGTCAGTACCTACCTGCCCGTCCCGGGAGTAGTTTCTGTACTGATTTTTTCATATCCTCAAATCTTTGTCAAAACTTGATTTTTATATGATTAATAGGTAAACATTCACAATGGAAACACATTGGGACGATTATAAGACAAAAGTAGTATTCGTCAGTACCTACCTGCCCGTCCCGGGAGTAGTTTCTGTAGCGATTTTTTCATATCCTCAATTCTTTGTCAAAACTTGATTTTTATATGATTAATAGGTAAAAATTCACAATGGAAACACATTGGGACGATTATAAGACAAAAGTAGTTTTCGTCAGTACCTACCTGCCCGTCCCGGGAATAGTTTCTGTAATGATTTTTTCATATCCTCATATCTTTGTCAAAACTTGATTTTTATATGATTAATAGGTAAACATTCACAATGGAAACACATTGGGACGATTATAAGACAAAAGTAGTTTTCGTCAGTACCTACCTGCCCGTCCCGGGAGTAGTTTCTGTAATGATTTTTTCATATCCTCAAATCTTTGTCAAAACTTGATTTTTATATGATTAATATGTAAACATTCACAATGGAAACTCATTGGGACGATTATAAGACAAAAGTAGTTTTCGTCAGTACCTACCTGCCCGTCCCGGGAGTAGTTTCTGTAATGATTTTTTCATATCCTCAAATCTTTGACAAAACTTGATTTTTATATGATTAATAGGTAAACATTCACAATGGAAACACATTGGGACGATTATAAGACAAAAGTAGTTTTCGTCAGTACTTACCTGCCCATCCCGGGAGTAGTTTCTGTAGCGATTTTTTCATATCCTCAATTCTTTGTCAAAACTTGATTTTTATATGATTAATAGGTAAAAATTCACAATGGAAACACATTGGGACGATTATAAGACAAAAGTAGTTTTCGTCAGTACCTACCTGCCCGTCCCGGGAGTAGTTTCTGTAGTGATTTTTTCATATCCTCAAATCTTTGTCAAAACTTGATTTTTATATGATTAATATTCAGTAAATTCAGTAAATTCAATTTATTCACCATAACATTATCACTAATATTATGGTGAATGGTGAATAAATTAATAGGTAAACATTCACAATGGAAATACATTGGGACGATTATAAGACAAAAGTAGTTTTCGTCAGTACCTGCCTGCCCGTCCCGGGAGTAGTTTCTGTAATGATTTTTTCATATCCTCAAATCTTTGTCAAAACTTGATTTTTATATGATTAATAGGTAAACATTCACAATGGAAACACATTGGGACGATTATAAGACAAAAGTAGTTTTCATCAGTACCTACCTGCCCGTCCCGGGAGTAGTTTCTGTAGCGATTTTTTCATATCCTCAATTCTTTGTCAAAACTTGATTTTTATATGATTAATAGGTAAAAATTCACAATGGAAACACATTGGGACGATTATAAGACAAAAGTAGTTGTCGTCAGTACCTACCTGCCCGTCCCGGGAGTAGTTTCTGTAATGATTTTTTCATATCCTCAAATCTTTGTCAAAACTTGATTTTTATATGATTAATAGGTAAACATTCACAATGGAAACACATTGGGACGATTATAAGACAAAAGTAGTTTTCGTCAGTACCTACCTGCCCGTCCCGGGAGTAGTTTCTGTAGCGATTTTTTCATATCCTCAATTCATTGTCAAAACTTGATTTTTATATGATTAATAGGTAAAAATTCACAATGGAAACACATTGGGACGATTATAAGACAAAAGTAGTTGTCGTCAGTACCTACCTGCCCGTCCCGGGAGTAATTTCTGTAGTGATTTTTTCATATCCCCAAATCTTTTTCAAAACTTGATTTTATATGATTAATAGGTAAACATTCACAATGGAAACACATTGGGACGATTATAAGACAAAAGTAGTTTTCGTCAGTACCTACCTGCCCGTCCCGGGAATAGTTTCTGTAATGATTTTTTCATATCCTCAAATCTTTTTCAAATCTTGATTTTTATATGATTAATAGGTAAACATTCACAATGGAAACACATTGGGACGATTATAAGACAAAAGTAGTTTTCGTCAGTACTTACCTGCCCATCCCGGGAGTAGTTTCTGTAGCGATTTTTTCATATCCTCAATTCTTTGTCAAAACTTGATTTTTATATGATTAATAGGTAAAGATTCACAATGGAAACACATTGTGACGATTATAAGACAAAAGTAGTTTTCGTCAGTACCTACCTGCCCGTCCCGGGAGTAGTTTCTGTAGCGATTTTTTCATATCCTCATATCTTTGTCAAAACTTGATTTTTATATGATTAATAGGTAAAAATTCACAATGGAAACACATTGGGAAGATTATAAGACAAAAGTAGTTGTCGTCAGTACCTATCTGCCCGTCCCGGGAGTAGTTTCTGTAGTGATTTTTTCATATCCTCAAATCTTTGTCAAAACTTGATTTTTATATGATTAATAGGTAAACATTCACAATGGAAACACATTGGGACGATTATAAGACAAAAGTAGTATTCGTCAGTACCTACCTGCCCGTCACGGGAGTAGTTTCTGTAATGATTTTTTCATATCCTCAAATCTTTGTCAAAACTTGATTTTATATGATTAATAGGTAAACATTCACAATGGAAACTCATTGGGACGATTATAAGACAAAAGTAGTTTTCGTCAGTACCTACCTGCCCGTCCCGGGAGTAGTTTCGGTAATGATTTTTTCATATCCTCAAATCTTTGTCAAAACTTGATTTTTATATGATTAATAGATAAACATTCACAATGGAAACACATTGGGACGATTATAAGACAAAAAATCATAACAGAAACTACTCCCGGGACGGGCACGTCCCGGGAGTAGTTTCTGTAATGATTTTTTCATATCCTCAAATCTTTGTCAAAACTTGATTTTTATATGATTAATAGGTAAACATTCACAATGGAAACACATTGGGACGATTATAAGACAAAAGTAGTTTTCATCAGTACCTACCTGCCCGTCCCGGGAGTAGTTTCTGTAGCGATTTTTTCATATCCTCAATTCTTTGTCAAAACTTGATTTTTATATGATTAATAGGTAAAAATTCACAATGGAAACACATTGGGACGATTATAAGACAAAAGTAGTTGTCGTCAGTACCTACCTGCCCGTCCCGGGAGTAGTTTCTGTAGTGATTTTTTCATATCCTCAAATCTTTGTCAAAACTTGATTTTTATATGATTAATAGGTAAAAATTCACAATGGAAACACATTGGGACGATTATAAGACAAAAGTAGTTTTCGTCAGTACCTACCTGCCCGTCCCGGGAGTAGTTTCTGTAATGATTTTTTCATATCCTCAAATCTTTGTCAAAACTTGATTTTTATATGATTAATAGGTAAACATTCACAATGGAAACACATTGGGACGATTATAAGACAAAAGTAGTTGTCGTCAGTACCTACCTGCCCGTCCCGGGAGTAGTTTCTGTAATGATTTTTTCATATCCTCAAATCTTTGTCAAAACTTGATTTTTATATGATTAATAGGTAAACATTCACAATGGAAACACATTGGGACGATTATAAGACAAAAGTAGTTTTCGTCAGTACCTACCTGCCCGTCCCGGGAGTAGTTTCTGTAGCGATTTTTCATATCCTCAATTCATTGTCAAAACTTGATTTTTATATGATTAATAGGTAAAAATTCACAATGGAAACACATTGGGACGATTATAAGACAAAAGTAGTTGTCGTCAGTACCTACCTGCCCGTCCCGGGAGTAATTTCTGTAGTGATTTTTTCATATCCTCAAATCTTTTTCAAAACTTGATTTTATATGATTAATAGGTAAACATTCACAATGGAAACACATTGGGACGATTATAAGACAAAAGTAGTTTTCGTCAGTACCTACCTGCCCGTCCCGGGAATAGTTTCTGTAATGATTTTTTCATATCCTCAAATCTTTTTCAAATCTTGATTTTTATATGATTAATAGTTAAACATTCACAATGGAAACACATTGGGACGATTATAAGACAAAAGTAGTTTTCGTCAGTACCTACCTGCCCGTCCCGGGAGTAGTTTCTGTAATGATTTTTTCATATCCTCAAATCTTTGTCAAAACTTGATTTTTATATGATTAATAGGTAAACATTCACAATGGAAACTCATTGGGACGATTATAAGACAAAAGTAGTTTTCGTCAGTACCTACCTGCCCGTCCCGGGAGTAGTTTCTGTAATGATTTTTTCATATCCTCAAATCTTTGACAAAACTTGATTTTTATATGATTAATAGGTAAACATTCACAATGGAAACACATTGGGACGATTATAAGACAAAAGTAGTTTTCGTCAGTACTTACCTGCCCATCCCGGGAGTAGTTTCTGTAGCGATTTTTTCATATCCTCAATTCTTTGTCAAAACTTGATTTTTATATGATTAATAGGTAAAAATTCACAATGGAAACACATTGGGACGATTATAAGACAAAAGTAGTTTTCGTCAGTACCTACCTGCCCGTCCCGGGAGTAGCTTCTGTAGTGATTTTTTCATATCCTCAAATCTTTGTCAAAACTTGATTTTTATATGATTAATATTCAGTAAATTCAGTAAATTCAATTTATTCACCATAACATTATCACTAATATTATGGTGAATGGTGAATAAATTAATAGGTAAACATTCACAATGGAAATACATTGGGACGATTATAAGACAAAAGTAGTTTTCGTCAGTACCTGCCTGCCCGTCCCGGGAGTAGTTTCTGTAATGATTTTTTCATATCCTCAAATCTTTGTCAAAACTTGATTTTTATATGATTAATAGGTAAACATTCACAATGGAAACACATTGGGACGATTATAAGACAAAAGTAGTTTTCATCAGTACCTACCTGCCCGTCCCGGGAGTAGTTTCTGTAGCGATTTTTTCATATCCTCAATTCTTTGTCAAAACTTGATTTTTATATGATTAATAGGTAAAAATTCACAATGGAAACACATTGGGACGATTATAAGACAAAAGTAGTTGTCGTCAGTACCTACCTGCCCGTCCCGGGAGTAGTTTCTGTAATGATTTTTTCATATCCTCAAATCTTTGTCAAAACTTGATTTTTATATGATTAATAGGTAAACATTCACAATGGAAACACATTGGGACGATTATAAGACAAAAGTAGTTTTCGTCAGTACCTACCTGCCCGTCCCGGGAGTAGTTTCTGTAGCGATTTTTTCATATCCTCAATTCATTGTCAAAACTTGATTTTTATATGATTAATAGGTAAAAATTCACAATGGAAACACATTGGGACGATTATAAGACAAAAGTAGTTGTCGTCAGTACCTACCTGCCCGTCCCGGGAGTAATTTCTGTAGTGATTTTTTCATATCCCCAAATCTTTTTCAAAACTTGATTTTATATGATTAATAGGTAAACATTCACAATGGAAACACATTGGGACGATTATAAGACAAAAGTAGTTTTCGTCAGTACCTACCTGCCCGTCCCGGGAATAGTTTCTGTAATGATTTTTTCATATCCTCAAATCTTTTTCAAATCTTGATTTTTATATGATTAATAGGTAAACATTCACAATGGAAACACATTGGGACGATTATAAGACAAAAGTAGTTTTCGTCAGTACTTACCTGCCCATCCCGGGAGTAGTTTCTGTAGCGATTTTTTCATATCCTCAATTCTTTGTCAAAACTTGATTTTTATATGATTAATAGGTAAAGATTCACAATGGAAACACATTGTGACGATTATAAGACAAAAGTAGTTTTCGTCAGTACCTACCTGCCCGTCCCGGGAGTAGTTTCTGTAGCGATTTTTTCATATCCTCATATCTTTGTCAAAACTTGATTTTTATATGATTAATAGGTAAAAATTCACAATGGAAACACATTGGGAAGATTATAAGACAAAAGTAGTTGTCGTCAGTACCTATCTGCCCGTCCCGGGAGTAGTTTCTGTAGTGATTTTTTCATATCCTCAAATCTTTGTCAAAACTTGATTTTTATATGATTAATAGGTAAACATTCACAATGGAAACACATTGGGACGATTATAAGACAAAAGTAGTATTCGTCAGTACCTACCTGCCCGTCACGGGAGTAGTTTCTGTAATGATTTTTTCATATCCTCAAATCTTTGTCAAAACTTGATTTTATATGATTAATAGGTAAACATTCACAATGGAAACTCATTGGGACGATTATAAGACAAAAGTAGTTTTCGTCAGTACCTACCTGCCCGTCCCGGGAGTAGTTTCGGTAATGATTTTTTCATATCCTCAAATCTTTGTCAAAACTTGATTTTTATATGATTAATAGATAAACATTCACAATGGAAACACATTGGGACGATTATAAGACAAAAAATCATAACAGAAACTACTCCCGGGACGGGCACGTCCCGGGAGTAGTTTCTGTAATGATTTTTTCATATCCTCAAATCTTTGTCAAAACTTGATTTTTATATGATTAATAGGTAAACATTCACAATGGAAACACATTGGGACGATTATAAGACAAAAGTAGTTTTCATCAGTACCTACCTGCCCGTCCCGGGAGTAGTTTCTGTAGCGATTTTTTCATATCCTCAATTCTTTGTCAAAACTTGATTTTTATATGATTAATAGGTAAAAATTCACAATGGAAACACATTGGGACGATTATAAGACAAAAGTAGTTGTCGTCAGTACCTACCTGCCCGTCCCGGGAGTAGTTTCTGTAGTGATTTTTTCATATCCTCAAATCTTTGTCAAAACTTGATTTTTATATGATTAATAGGTAAAAATTCACAATGGAAACACATTGGGACGATTATAAGACAAAAGTAGTTTTCGTCAGTACCTACCTGCCCGTCCCGGGAGTAGTTTCTGTAATGATTTTTTCATATCCTCAAATCTTTGTCAAAACTTGATTTTTATATGATTAATAGGTAAACATTCACAATGGAAACACATTGGGACGATTATAAGACAAAAGTAGTTGTCGTCAGTACCTACCTGCCCGTCCCGGGAGTAGTTTCTGTAATGATTTTTTCATATCCTCAAATCTTTGTCAAAACTTGATTTTTATATGATTAATAGGTAAACATTCACAATGGAAACACATTGGGACGATTATAAGACAAAAGTAGTTTTCGTCAGTACCTACCTGCCCGTCCCGGGAGTAGTTTCTGTAGCGATTTTTCATATCCTCAATTCATTGTCAAAACTTGATTTTTATATGATTAATAGGTAAAAATTCACAATGGAAACACATTGGGACGATTATAAGACAAAAGTAGTTGTCGTCAGTACCTACCTGCCCGTCCCGGGAGTAATTTCTGTAGTGATTTTTTCATATCCTCAAATCTTTTTCAAAACTTGATTTTATATGATTAATAGGTAAACATTCACAATGGAAACACATTGGGACGATTATAAGACAAAAGTAGTTTTCGTCAGTACCTACCTGCCCGTCCCGGGAATAGTTTCTGTAATGATTTTTTCATATCCTCAAATCTTTTTCAAATCTTGATTTTTATATGATTAATAGGTAAACATTCACAATGGAAACACATTGGGACGATTATAAGACAAAAGTAGTTTTCGTCAGTACCTACCTGCCCGTCCCGGGAGTAGTTTCTGTAATGATTTTTTCATATCCTCAAATCTTTGTCAAAACTTGATTTTTATATGATTAATAGGTAAACATTCACAATGGAAACTCATTGGGACGATTATAAGACAAAAGTAGTTTTCGTCAGTACCTACCTGCCCGTCCCGGGAGTAGTTTCTGTAATGATTTTTTCATATCCTCAAATCTTTTACAAAACTTGATTTTTATATGATTAATAGGTAAACATTCACAATGGAAACACATTGGGACGATTATAAGACAAAAGTAGTTTTCGTCAGTACTTACCTGCCCATCCCGGGAGTAGTTTCTGTAGCGATTTTTTCATATCCTCAATTCTTTGTCAAAACTTGATTTTTATATGATTAATAGGTAAAAATTCACAATGGAAACACATTGGGACGATTATAAGACAAAAGTAGTTTTCGTCAGTACCTACCTGCCCGTCCCGGGAGTAGTTTCTGTAGTGATTTTTTCATATCCTCAAATCTTTGTCAAAACTTGATTTTTATATGATTAATATTCAGTAAATTCAGTAAATTCAATTTATTCACCATAACATTATCACTAATATTATGGTGAATGGTGAATAAATTAATAGGTAAACATTCACAATGGAAATACATTGGGACGATTAAAAGACAAAAGTAGTTTTCGTCAGTACCTGCCTGCCCGTCCCGGGAGTAGTTTCTGTAATGATTTTTTCATATCCTCAAATCTTTGTCAAAACTTGATTTTTATATGATTAATAGGTAAACATTCACAATGGAAACACATTGGGACGATTATAAGACAAAAGTAGTTTTCATCAGTACCTACCTGCCCGTCCCGGGAGTAGTTTCTGTAGCGATTTTTTCATATCCTCAATTCTTTGTCAAAACTTGATTTTTATATGATTAATAGGTAAAAATTCACAATGGAAACACATTGGGACGATTATAAGACAAAAGTAGTTGTCGTCAGTACCTACCTGCCCGTCCCGGGAGTAGTTTCTGTAATGATTTTTTCATATCCTCAAATCTTTGTCAAAACTTGATTTTTATATGATTAATAGGTAAACATTCACAATGGAAACACATTGGGACGATTATAAGACAAAAGTAGTTTTCGTCAGTACCTACCTGCCCGTCCCGGGAGTAGTTTCTGTAGCGATTTTTTCATATCCTCAATTCATTGTCAAAACTTGATTTTTATATGATTAATAGGTAAAAATTCACAATGGAAACACATTGGGACGATTATAAGACAAAAGTAGTTGTCGTCAGTACCTACCTGCCCGTCCCGGGAGTAATTTCTGTAGTGATTTTTTCATATCCTCAAATCTTTTTCAAAACTTGATTTTATATGATTAATAGGTAAACATTCACAATGGAAACACATTGGGACGATTATAAGACAAAAGTAGTTTTCGTCAGTACCTACCTGCCCGTCCCGGGAATAGTTTCTGTAATGATTTTTTCATATCCTCAAATCTTTTTCAAATCTTGATTTTTATATGATTAATAGGTAAACATTCACAATGGAAACACATTGGGACGATTATAAGACAAAAGTAGTTTTCGTCAGTACTTACCTGCCCATCCCGGGAGTAGTTTCTGTAGCGATTTTTTCATATCCTCAATTCTTTGTCAAAACTTGATTTTTATATGATTAATAGGTAAAGATTCACAATGGAAACACATTGTGACGATTATAAGACAAAAGTAGTTTTCGTCAGTACCTACCTGCCCGTCCCGGGAGTAGTTTCTGTAGCGATTTTTTCATATCCTCAATTCTTTGTCAAAACTTGATTTTTATATGAATAATAGGTAAAAATTCACAATGGAAACACATTGGGAAGATTATAAGACAAAAGTAGTTGTCGTCAGTACCTATCTGCCCGTCCCGGGAGTAGTTTCTGTAGTGATTTTTTCATATCCTCAAATCTTTGTCAAAACTTGATTTTTATATGATTAATAGGTAAAAATTCACAATGGAAACACATTGGGACGATTATAAGACAAAAGTAGTTTTCGTCAGTACCTACCTGCCCGTCCCGGGAGTAGTTTCTGTAATGATTTTTTCATATCCTCAAATCTTTGTCAAAACTTGATTTTTATATGATTAATAGGTAAACATTCACAATGGAAACACATTGGGACGATTATAAGACAAAAGTAGTTGTCGTCAGTACCTACCTGCCCGTCCCGGGAGTAGTTTCTGTAATGATTTTTTCATATCCTCAAATCTTTGTCAAAACTTGATTTTTATATGATTAATAGGTAAACATTCACAATGGAAACACATTGGGACGATTATAAGACAAAAGTAGTTTTCGTCAGTACCTACCTGCCCGTCCCGGGAGTAGTTTCTGTAGCGATTTTTTCATATCCTCAATTCATTGTCAAAACTTGATTTTTATATGATTAATAGGTAAAAATTCACAATGGAAACACATTGGGACGATTATAAGACAAAAGTAGTTGTCGTCAGTACCTACCTGCCCGTCCCGGGAGTAATTTCTGTAGTGATTTTTTCATATCCTCAAATCTTTTTCAAAACTTGATTTTATATGATTAATAGGTAAACATTCACAATGGAAACACATTGGGACGATTATAAGACAAAAGTAGTTTTCGTCAGTACCTACCTGCCCGTCCCGGGAATAGTTTCTGTAATGATTTTTTCATATCCTCAAATCTTTTTCAAATCTTGATTTTTATATGATTAATAGGTAAACATTCACAATGGAAACACATTGGGACGATTATAAGACAAAAGTAGTTTTAGTCAGTACTTACCTGCCCATCCCGGGAGTAGTTTCTGTAGCGATTTTTTCATATCCTCAATTCTTTGTCAAAACTTGATTTTTATATGATTAATAGGTAAAGATTCACAATGGAAACACATTGTGACGATTATAAGACAAAAGTAGTTTTCGTCAGTACCTACCTGCCCGTCCCGGGAGTAGTTTCTGTAGCGATTTTTTCATATCCTCAATTCTTTGTCAAAACTTGATTTTTATATGAATAATAGGTAAAAATTCACAATGGAAACACATTGGGAAGATTATAAGACAAAAGTAGTTGTCGTCAGTACCTATCTGCCCGTCCCGGGAGTAGTTTCTGTAGTGATTTTTTCATATCCTCAAATCTTTGTCAAAACTTGATTTTTATATGATTAATAGGTAAACATTCACAATGGAAACACATTGGGACGATTATAAGACAAAAGTAGTATTCGTCAGTGTTCGATTCCCAGCTTGGTTGATTTAAAATCTATAAGAGAGTGGACTGTATGATTGATAGTTTTAATGATTGTGACTCTAAATTGTGTCAATACTAACGAGACGAGAGTGATTCTATCTTGTATAATGAGAATGAGAAGTGTTGAATCGTATGGATGAAGGATGTGTCGAGTGTTGCGAAAAACCACTAACCTTGACAGTCGGGTGTGTAGCCTTACTCCACTCGTTTCCAGGATTCCTCGGCGCGTCGCGGCTAACTATACCTTTCGA
Source organism: Eupithecia dodoneata (assembly GCA_947044415.1). Taxonomy (NCBI): domain Eukaryota; kingdom Metazoa; phylum Arthropoda; class Insecta; order Lepidoptera; family Geometridae; genus Eupithecia; species Eupithecia dodoneata. Next base: position 5,942,188 of record OX345684.1, read on the forward strand.
GATCCGTACTTCACTTGGCGGGTTAGCTTAGGGCGAGCTTGGAGAAACTGGTCAGAGCGTGAGAGCTAGACAGTGGTGTCTCGTACAACATCGACTATCACTTCCAACGAAAAACAATTCCATGCACGGCACTAATCGATATTGAACCTCACGATAGAGATCGATAATAAAAGAATAAAAGGTTAAATTTATGCGAGAACAAAAGAATGTGACGAAACTACTTCTACTCTCGACGAAATCTCAAGACAGAATGAATGAGTAGTTTATAAAAAAGGCGCGGAAAAGCAAACGGTCATAAACGTACCTTGGTGAGAAATTGTCAATGTCACTAATGTCAGATATGTCAACCTTGCCACCTAACTTACAAAAAAGTGCATACCAATCCTGAACATTCCGACCACCAAAATACACAGTATTTTCCGCAAAGCTTATCCAATTTATATAAATGCGATACGAAACAATTAACACGAGAAAAATATATATTATTTACAATTACCTAAACTAACTTACCTAATCCTTTCAGCTGGAGTTAGGTGGAGTGGGCATCGGGATCGATGTCCTGGTTCATAGGAAGGACACATAATTTAACCACAGGCCGTTTGCATTCTCCTGAAGCCGTTCGTAGAGTAACCACTCGGCAGACATTATCGGTTCCAGAATGGAGCTGAATTACCCGACCTAATTTCCATTTCATCGGACTGCATTGTTCGTTAGCAATGAGAACCAAAGTTCCGACAACAATATTCTCACGCGCATCCACCCATTTATGCCTTTGTTGCAGCGTATGCACATATTCGAGGTGCCATCTCTGCCAGAAGTCCTGGTGCATTCTTTGGATGAGCCGCCATCGACGAAGAGGGCTGACGTGCTTTTCTAGGATCTGCTCCTCTGGCAGTAGAGTCAAAGGCTCGAGTGTGAGGAAATGGCCTGGGGTTAACGCCGCAATATCATTTGGGTCGGAGCTTAGTGGCGAAAGTGGCCGTGAATTCAGCAGAGCTTCGATTTGGATAAGCAGCGTGTTAAACTCCTCATAAGTCAGACGTTGCAAGCCAACGACACGAGCGAGGTGAGTCTTAACCGATTTAACTCCTGCCTCGACTAGTCCCGAGAAATGTGGACTACCAGGAGGGTTAAACGTAAACTCTACCTTCTCGGCCTGCGCCGCCTGCGACATTAAGTCCTTTAACAGGTTACTGGCCCCGACGAAGTTCGTTCCTTGATCGGATACCAATCGAGAGCAACGACCTCTGCGAGCTATAAACCGCTTCAGACAGGCCAAATAGGCTTCCGAAGTGAGTTCCGAAGCGAGCTCCAAGTGGATTGCCTTAGTGGCCGTGCAAACAAAGACACAGACATACGCTTTGAATGTTCTAACGCCACGACCACGGCCAAGGGCTATGTCAAATGGCCCAGCATAGTCTACTGAAGCTGACGAGAATGGTTTCAGTTGACTTAGACGGTAACTCGGCAGATTTCCCATCCGGGGAGGTGCGGACAATCGTGGGTTGGCACGAAAGCACTTTACACAAGACGACACCACGGAACGAATAGCTCGCTTCGACGAGAGGATCCAAAAATCCTGTGCGAGAAGACTCTGTAATGTCTGAGGTCCTGGATGTAGAAATCTCCGATGGTACTCGTCGATTAGAAGATAGGTCAGACGGTGAGTTCGAGGAAGCAGTAGCGGGTGCTTCTGACTGTAACTCAGATCACTGTGCGCGAGACGGCCGCCCACCCTGAGCAACCCATTTTCATCTATGAAGGGACATAGTTTTCTTAAAACTTTGGGGAGCAAGTTTGGGGTGCCTTTAGTTAGCATACGGAGTTCCGATGCGAACACAACCTCCTGTACATGCTTTACTAAAAACTGCAACGCATGGCTAGTTTCGATCGTTGACAACACACCGGTTGATTTTACTGGTGCCCGTAAATTTTTAGAGAATCGGTAACAGTAAGCGACGATATTAACGATGCGCGAGAACGACGAGAATTTGTGAATGAGTCCATCGACAAAACCAGTGTTGCTTTCTGTAAGAAACGTCAATATTCTTCGCTCCTCGAATGCGGACTCGTTTGCTGTGTAAGAATTTTGCGGCCAGTTTTCACAAGGGTTCAACAACCAGTTGGGGCCCGACCACCATGAATGACACCGGATCAAATCTTCGGGCAATAAACCTCGTGAACCGTGATCGGCTGGATTGTCGGTAGTAGGAACATGTTGCCAGCATTCGGAGGGTATACCGTCTTGAATTTCCGTAACACGGTTGGCAACAAATGTTTTCCAGCGTGAAGGACAGGAGTTAATCCAGGTTAATGCTACACTGGAATCTGACCAAGCGAAGATACCATCGAAACGATAAAGACCATCTAGGGCGACGGTTAACGAGGACATGAGCTCAGTCAGCAAGACAGCCGCCATCAACTCTAAGCGAGGGATAGAGCGTTTGCGGAGAGGAGCAACTTTCGATTTGGCACAACATAGTCGGACCTCAGTCATCCCGTCGCTGCGCGATGCACGACAGTAGATAACAGCACAATACCCACGCTCAGAGGCATCACAAAAGCCATGAAGTTGAAGGGAGGTAAAAGAAGGTACCATTCTCCGTGGCAATGCCACAGCACTCAGCGACGACAATTGGTTCTTGACCTTAAGCCACTCAGTTGAAATAACTGGAGGAGCATCATCATCCCAATCGACACCAGATAACCACAACAGCTGCATTATATATTTGGCAAGGAATACTACAGGAGACAAAAGGCCTAGCGGATCGAAGATTCGAGCTATGTCTGACAGAATGGATCGCTTTGTACACCTTTTTTCGAGCGCAGCTGTTCTGAATGTAAGTTGGTCTGCAGTAGGAATCCATAGCATACCAAGGATTTTCAAGGACAGATCCTGAAGGTCTTCAAAGTTGCACATGTTTTCCGAGTACAATTCGGAAGGCGGCAAATCGCGAAGGAACTCTTTAGAGTTCGAAGTCCATTTTCTCAAATGTAAACCCGCGGATGATAAAATTACCGTAAGGTCAAGACGAATTTGGGTTGCACTCTCCACAGAGTCAGCACCCGACACAACATCATCTACATAAGTGTCCCGTTGTAGCACAGATGAGCCAAGGGGTCTACGAGACGAAAACTGCGACGCTAGACGAGACATGCACCAAAGAGCCTGATACGGTGCGCACGAGACCCCATATGTGACTGTAAGTAGCCTGAAGTCACGTATAGGCAAATCAGCAGAATCACGCCATAATATGCGTTGATAATCAGCGTCATCTGGTGCCACCAGGAATTGACGATACATTTTTTTTATATCTCCAGTGAAGACAACTTCGTGCCATCGAAAACGAATCAGAATATCAAAAATGCTTTTCTGGAGTTTGGGACCCGGCAGCAACATGTCATTCAGTGATCTGCCTTCGGCATCTTTAGCACTAGCATCGAACACTGTTCTCAGGGGCGTGGTGACCGAGTCCGGGCGCAGGATACCATGGTGGGGGATATAGTAAAACGGACCGACATTGACAGAAGGAGGGTCCACTTCCTCCATATGACCACTCTCCAAATAATCCTTCATAAAATCAACGTACGCCGATTTGAAATGGGCGTTTACTTTAAATTTACGTTCTAATTGAAGGAACCGTTTCAACGCAATATCGCGAGAGTTAGCGAAGACTGGTTTATGTTGAGGATCAGCAAAGGTCAGCGGGACAACCACTCTTCCCTCGGAATTCCGGTTACTATTAGCTTCCATATACCTGTCGCAAGCCACTTCATTTTTCGATAAAATGACTGGTCTGGGCGGCTCGACACTTTCCAATTCCCAGAACCTTTTTATAGAGTTGTCTAGGGACAAGTTCGACACGAAAAAACAATTTTTACGATGATTGGCATTGTTGCCAATGCGAGCGAATTCGGTGCCAATAGTGCACTCGCCCATCACTATCCACCCGAACATAGTGGGGATAGCAACGGGTTGACCTAACACACCTTTAATTAGACCAGGCTGGAGTGCCGACGCCAAAATGTTGACACTTACAAGCATGTCAACAGGACCTGGTTTATTAAAACTAGGGTCGGCGAGGTCCAAACCATCTAAATGTTCCCATGACGAGGTATCAATAAAACCAGGCGGCATATCTTGACAAATGGTCTGTAGCACAGCAGCTTCCACAACCAAGTTGGTTGAGATATCCTGATTCTTGGGACTCAATTCGCACATAACCGACCCGAGGGTGTTGGTAGATACTCGACCAATACCATCAACAGATTGAGCTTTTGGGCTCAGTTCTAGTCCCAACCGGCGTGCGCACGACAGGGTCATGAAATTACAAGCGCTAGCGCTATCCAGCAAGATTCTTATTTCTACAAATTTATTATTATTATTTTTTGCCAAAATCACAGCAGTTGAAAATAATGAATCAGTACTGGATGAGTATGTGGTCAGGGCCACGGGCGAGATCGATTCTTGAGACATAGAGGGGGTAGGTTCAGCTTCATCAAAATGCAGCAATGTATGATGCCTTTGACTACATTTTCCACACATCACTTTGACGGTGCATTTTTTTACCGAATGTGCAGGCCTTAGGCACAATATACACAGCCTCCTTCCTTTCACATCCTGGAACCTACTTGCTGGAGTCATTTTTAGAAACTGTGGACAATTTTCTGGACCATGGCTTTCATGAGGGCAGAACTCACAAGTGGAGTCGGGGGACACAATTAACGACATCCTATTTTTTTGTGTTGGCTTAGAGGGTGCTGGTTGCCCATGGCAGTTGTCTAATGCCCGAGCACGATTTTCCAGAAAATCCATGATGTCCTCATATAACGGAATGTCAACATCTGGCCTCAGTTGAAGCTCGAATGCTTCCCGAGTAGTTACATCTAGCTTTGACCACACCAACTGGAAGAGCATGAAGTCTTGACTTGGCAGGTCATACCTCGATAATATGGCCAAATTCTCCACGAACGTCCGATGAACCCGCTCCAACTCTGAGGCACTTTTATTCCTTAACGACTCACACTTTACTAACTTCTCATAGTAGGTGTTGGCAATGGTCCTTTTCCTATCATAATATTTATGTAAGGCATGGTATGCTGCCTTATAATTGCTGCCTGTCAAAGGAAAATTCTTTATAAGATCAAAGGCAGCACCCTGAACACTTGACAGTAAATAATGTAGTTTTTCTACCTCTGCCAACTCCCTACTATGTATGAGCGAGTCGTAAAGTTCTTTAAAAGACACCCAGTTCTCCAACTTCCCATCAAATGGTTTTAGAACTATCTTTGGCAGTTTTGCTAGCATACTGCTAGACTGGTTAGTAGGTTTGTTCTTCTGCTCATGTACCATTGACAACCTAGACTTAAGATTAAACAGTTTTTTATCAAACGAAATAGTATGCGCGAATTCCGTGATACGATCTGCCTTAGACATACCTGACAATACGTGAACTTGTGCCGAGTGAAAGTCTTTACCTATCATGTTAATATCCTCTGCCGTTACCCCTTCGAGGTCTGAGGATTCCAGCAACTCCATTCGCATATAACAATAGTCCCGAGTGATCCTATATTGGTTTGCGCCTTCGTTTTCCATTATTACTGAATAAGTGAATACAACAAACTATTCACGAACAAATGTAAACAAATACGAAGCTAAGGCTATTTAACCGTTTTAAAACACTCGGCACTGACAACAGAATTTAAAAATGACAACTGACACGACAATCTATTTGTCAACCAAGTTTGACAATGCAAGGAAATTAAAACGACAAAGTACGTTTATGATCGTTGGACTGTTACAGAAAAAAAGTACCCTCAATATTTTTTGCGAAACGAATTTAAAATATTGTTGTAGGTAACAAACGACAGTTTACCGATTCTAATACTTTTTCCTGAACAATACAATGATACAAAATTAACAAAACGAAAATCTAGACTAATTCAATCCGGCCGTAGGACCAAATGTTCGATTCCCAGCTTGGTTGATTTAAAATCTATAAGAGAGTGGACTGTATGATTGATAGTTTTAATGATTGTGACTCTAAATTGTGTCAATACTAACGAGACGAGAGTGATTCTATCTTGTATAATGAGAATGAGAAGTGTTGAATCGTATGGATGAAGGATGTGTCGAGTGTTGCGAAAAACCACTAACCTTGACAGTCGGGTGTGTAGCCTTACTCCACTCGTTTCCAGGATTCCTCGGCGCGTCGCGGCTAACTATACCTTTCGAGATCCGTACTTCACTTGGCGGGTTAGCTTAGGGCGAGCTTGGAGAAACTGGTCAGAGCGTGAGAGCTAGACAGTGGTGTCTCGTACAACATCGACTATCACTTCCAACGAAAAACAATTCCATGCACGGCACTAATCGATATTGAACCTCACGATAGAGATCGATAATAAAAGAATAAAAGGTTAAATTTATGCGAGAACAAAAGAATGTGACGAAACTACTTCTACTCTCGACGAAATCTCAAGACAGAATGAATGAGTAGTTTATAAAAAAGGCGCGGAAAAGCAAACGGTCATAAACGTACCTTGGTGAGAAATTGTCAATGTCACTAATGTCAGATATGTCAACCTTGCCACCTAACTTACAAAAAAGTGCATACCAATCCTGAACAGTCAGTACCTACCTGCCCGTCACGGGAGTAGTTTCTGTAATGATTTTTTCATATCCTCAAATCTTTGTCAAAACTTGATTTTATATGATTAATAGGTAAACATTCACAATGGAAACTAATTGGGACGATTATAAGACAAAAGTAGTTTTCGTCAGTACCTACCTGCCCGTCCCGGGAGTAGTTTCTGTAATGATTTTTTCATATCCTCAAATCTTTGTCAAAACTTGATTTTTATATGATTAATAGGTAAACATTCACAATGGAAACACATTGGGACGATTATAAGACAAAAAATCATTACTGAAACTACTCCCGGGACGGGCACGTCCCGGGAGTAGTTTCTGTAAAAGTAGTTCTGTAGTCTGTAGTTTCTGTAGTTTTCGTCAGTACCTACCTGCCCGTCCCGGGAGTAGTTTCTGTAGCGATTTTTTCATATCCTCAATTCATTGTCAAAACTTGATTTTTATATGATTAATAGGTAAAAATTCACAATGGAAACACATTGGGACGATTATAAGACAAAAGTAGTTTTCGTCAGTACCTACCTGCCCGTCCCGGGAGTAATTTCTGTAGTGATTTTTTCATATCCTCAAATCTTTGTCAAAACTTAATTTTATATGATTAATAGGTAAACATTCACAATGGAAACACATTGGGACGATTATAAGACAAAAGTAGTTTTCGTCAGTACCTACCTGCCCGTCCCGGGAATAGTTTCTGTAATGATTTTTTCATATCCTCAAATCTTTGTCAAATCTTGATTTTTATATGATTAATAGGTAAACATTCACAATGGAAACAAATTGGGACGATTATAAGACAAAAGTAGATTTCGTCAGTACTTACCTGCCCATCCCGGGAGTAGTTTCTGTAGCGATTTTTTCATATCCTCAATTCTTTGTCAAAACTTGATTTTTATATGATTAATAGGTAAAAATTCACAATGGAAACACATTGTGACGATTAAAAGACAAAAGTAGTTTTCGTCAGTACCTACCTGCCCGTCCCGGGAGTAGTTTCTGTAGCGATTTTTTCATATCCTCAATTCTTTGTCAAAACTTGATTTTTATATGATTAATAGGTAAAAATTCACAATGGAAACACATTGGGACGATTATAAGACAAAAGTAGTTGTCGTCAGTACCTACCTGCCCGTCCCGGGAGTAGTTTCTGTAGTGATTTTTTCATATCCTCAAATCTTTGTCAAAACTTGATTTTTATATGATTAATAGGTAAACATTCACAATGGAAACACATTGGGACGATTATAAGACAAAAGTAGTATTCGTCAGTACCTACCTGCCCGTCCCGGGAGTAGTTTCTGTAGCGATTTTTTCATATCCTCAATTCTTTGTCAAAACTTGATTTTTATATGATTAATAGGTAAAAATTCACAATGGAAACACATTGGGACGATTATAAGACAAAAGTAGTTTTCGTCAGTACCTACCTGCCCGTCCCGGGAATAGTTTCTGTAATGATTTTTTCATATCCTCATATCTTTGTTAAAACTTGATTTTTATATGATTAATAGGTAAACATTCACAATGGAAACACATTGGGACGATTATAAGACAAAAGTAGTTTTCGTCAGTACCTACCTGCCCGTCTCGGGAGTAGTTTCTGTAATGATTTTTTCATATCCTCAAATCTTTGTCAAAACTTGATTTTTATATGATTAATAGGTAAACATTCACAATGGAAACTCATTGGGACGATTATAAGACAAAAGTAGTTTTCGTCAGTACCTACCTGCCCGTCCCGGGAGTAGTTTCTGTAGCGATTTTTTCATATCCTCATATCTTTGTCAAAACTTGATTTTTATATGATTAATAGGTAAAAATTCACAATGGAAACACATTGGGAAGATTATAAGACAAAAGTAGTTGTCGTCAGTACCTATCTGCCCGTCCCGGGAGTAGTTTCTGTAGTGATTTTTTCATATCCTCAAATCTTTGTCAAAACTTGATTTTTATATGATTAATAGGTAAAAATTCACAATGGAAACACATTGGGACGATTATAAGACAAAAGTAGTTTTCGTCAGTACCTACCTGCCCGTCCCGGGAGTAGTTTCTGTAATGATTTTTTCATATCCTCAAATCTTTGACAAAACTTGATTTTTATATGATTAATAGGTAAACATTCACAATGGAAACACATTGGGACGATTATAAGACAAAAGTAGTTTTCGTCAGTACTTACCTGCCCATCCCGGGAGTAGTTTCTGTAGCGATTTTTTCATATCCTCAATTCTTTGTCAAAACTTGATTTTTATATGATTAATAGGTAAAAATTCACAATGGAAACACATTGGGACGATTATAAGACAAAAGTAGTTTTCGTCAGTACCTACCTGCCCGTCCCGGGAGTAGTTTCTGTAGTGATTTTTTCATATCCTCAAATCTTTGTCAAAACTTGATTTTTATATGATTAATATTCAGTAAATTCAGTAAATTCAATTTATTCACCATAACATTATCACTAATATTATGGTGAATGGTGAATAAATTAATAGGTAAACATTCACAATGGAAATACATTGGGACGATTATAAGACAAAAGTAGTTTTCGTCAGTACCTGCCTGCCCGTCCCGGGAGTAGTTTCTGTAATGATTTTTTCATATCCTCAAATCTTTGTCAAAACTTGATTTTTATATGATTAATAGGTAAACATTCACAATGGAAACACATTGGGACGATTATAAGACAAAAGTAGTTTTCATCAGTACCTACCTGCCCGTCCCGGGAGTAGTTTCTGTAGCGATTTTTTCATATCCTCAATTCTTTGTCAAAACTTGATTTTTATATGATTAATAGGTAAAAATTCACAATGGAAACACATTGGGACGATTATAAGACAAAAGTTGTTGTCGTCAGTACCTACCTGCCCGTCCCGGGAGTAGTTTCTGTAATGATTTTTTCATATCCTCAAATCTTTGTCAAAACTTGATTTTTATATGATTAATAGGTAAACATTCACAATGGAAACACATTGGGACGATTATAAGACAAAAGTAGTTTTCGTCAGTACCTACCTGCCCGTCCCGGGAGTAGTTTCTGTAGCGATTTTTTCATATCCTCAATTCATTGTCAAAACTTGATTTTTATATGATTAATAGGTAAAAATTCACAATGGAAACACATTGGGACGATTATAAGACAAAAGAAGTTGTCGTCAGTACCTACCTGCCCGTCCCGGGAGTAATTTCTGTAGTGATTTTTTCATATCCCCAAATCTTTTTCAAAACTTGATTTTATATGATTAATAGGTAAACATTCACAATGGAAACACATTGGGACGATTATAAGACAAAAGTAGTTTTCGTCAGTACCTACCTGCCCGTCCCGGGAATAGTTTCTGTAATGATTTTTTCATATCCTCAAATCTTTTTCAAATCTTGATTTTTATATGATTAATAGGTAAACATTCACAATGGAAACACATTGGGACGATTATAAGACAAAAGTAGTTTTCGTCAGTACTTACCTGCCCATCCCGGGAGTAGTTTCTGTAGCGATTTTTTCATATCCTCAATTCTTTGTCAAAACTTGATTTTTATATGATTAATAGGTAAAGATTCACAATGGAAACACATTGTGACGATTATAAGACAAAAGTAGTTTTCGTCAGTACCTACCTGCCCGTCCCGGGAGTAGTTTCTGTAGCGATTTTTTCATATCCTCATATCTTTGTCAAAACTTGATTTTTATATGATTAATAGGTAAAAATTCACAATGGAAACACATTGGGAAGATTATAAGACAAAAGTAGTTGTCGTCAGTACCTATCTGCCCGTCCCGGGAGTAGTTTCTGTAGTGATTTTTTCATATCCTCAAATCTTTGTCAAAACTTGATTTTTATATGATTAATAGGTAAACATTCACAATGGAAACACATTGGGACGATTATAAGACAAAAGTAGTATTCGTCAGTACCTACCTGCCCGTCACGGGAGTAGTTTCTGTAATGATTTTTTCATATCCTCAAATCTTTGTCAAAACTTGATTTTATATGATTAATAGGTAAACATTCACAATGGAAACTCATTGGGACGATTATAAGACAAAAGTAGTTTTCGTCAGTACCTACCTGCCCGTCCCGGGAGTAGTTTCTGTAATGATTTTTTCATATCCTCAAATCTTTGTCAAAACTTGATTTTTATATGATTAATAGATAAACATTCACAATGGAAACACATTGGGACGATTATAAGACAAAAAATCATAACAGAAACTACTCCCGGGACGGGCACGTCCCGGGAGTAGTTTCTGTAATGATTTTTTCATATCCTCAAATCTTTGTCAAAACTTGATTTTTATATGATTAATAGGTAAACATTCACAATGGAAACACATTGGGACGATTATAAGACAAAAGTAGTTTTCATCAGTACCTACCTGCCCGTCCCGGGAGTAGTTTCTGTAGCGATTTTTTCATATCCTCAATTCTTTGTCAAAACTTGATTTTTATATGATTAATAGGTAAAAATTCACAATGGAAACACATTGGGACGATTATAAGACAAAAGTAGTTGTCGTCAGTACCTACCTGCCCGTCCCGGGAGTAGTTTCTGTAGTGATTTTTTCATATCCTCAAATCTTTGTCAAAACTTGATTTTTATATGATTAATAGGTAAAAATTCACAATGGAAACACATTGGGACGATTATAAGACAAAAGTAGTTTTCGTCAGTACCTACCTGCCCGTCCCGGGAGTAGTTTCTGTAATGATTTTTTCATATCCTCAAATCTTTGTCAAAACTTGATTTTTATATGATTAATAGGTAAACATTCACAATGGAAACACATTGGGACGATTATAAGACAAAAGTAGTTGTCGTCAGTACCTACCTGCCCGTCCCGGGAGTAGTTTCTGTAATGATTCTTTCATATCCTCAAATCTTTGTCAAAACTTGATTTTTATATGATTAATAGGTAAACATTCACAATGGAAACACATTGGGACGATTATAAGACAAAAGTAGTTTTCGTCAGTACCTACCTGCCCGTCCCGGGAGTAGTTTCTGTAGCGATTTTTTCATATCCTCAATTCATTGTCAAAACTTGATTTTTATATGATTAATAGGTAAAAATTCACAATGGAAACACATTGGGACGATTATAAGACAAAAGTAGTTGTCGTCAGTACCTACCTGCCCGTCCCGGGAGTAATTTCTGTAGTGATTTTTTCATATCCTCAAATCTTTTTCAAAACTTGATTTTATATGATTAATAGGTAAACATTCACAATGGAAACACATTGGGACGATTATAAGACAAAAGTAGTTTTCGTCAGTACCTACCTGCCCGTCCCGGGAATAGTTTCTGTAATGATTTTTTCATATCCTCAAATCTTTTTCAAATCTTGATTTTTATATGATTAATAGGTAAACATTCACAATGGAAACACATTGGGACGATTATAAGACAAAAGTAGTTTTCGTCAGTACCTACCTGCCCGTCCCGGGAGTAGTTTCTGTAATGATTTTTTCATATCCTCAAATCTTTGTCAAAACTTGATTTTTATATGATTAATAGGTAAACATTCACAATGGAAACTCATTGGGACGATTATAAGACAAAAGTAGTTTTCGTCAGTACCTACCTGCCCGTCCCGGGAGTAGTTTCTGTAATGATTTTTTCATATCCTCAAATCTTTGACAAAACTTGATTTTTATATGATTAATAGGTAAACATTCACAATGGAAACACATTGGGACGATTATAAGACAAAAGTAGTTTTCGTCAGTACTTACCTGCCCATCCCGGGAGTAGTTTCTGTAGCGATTTTTTCATATCCTCAATTCTTTGTCAAAACTTGATTTTTATATGATTAATAGGTAAAAATTCACAATGGAAACACATTGGGACGATTATAAGACAAAAGTAGTTTTCGTCAGTACCTACCTGCCCGTCCCGGGAGTAGTTTCTGTAGTGATTTTTTCATATCCTCAAATCTTTGTCAAAACTTGATTTTTATATGATTAATATTCAGTAAATTCAGTAAATTCAATTTATTCACCATAACATTATCACTAATATTATGGTGAATGGTGAATAAATTAATAGGTAAACATTCACAATGGAAATACATTGGGACGATTATAAGACAAAAGTAGTTTTCGTCAGTACCTGCCTGCCCGTCCCGGGAGTAGTTTCTGTAATGATTTTTTCATATCCTCAAATCTTTGTCAAAACTTGATTTTTATATGATTAATAGGTAAACATTCACAATGGAAACACATTGGGACGATTATAAGACAAAAGTAGTTTTCATCAGTACCTACCTGCCCGTCCCGGGAGTAGTTTCTGTAGCGATTTTTTCATATCCTCAATTCTTTGTCAAAACTTGATTTTTATATGATTAATAGGTAAAAATTCACAATGGAAACACATTGGGACGATTATAAGACAAAAGTAGTTGTCGTCAGTACCTACCTGCCCGTCCCGGGAGTAGTTTCTGTAATGATTTTTTCATATCCTCAAATCTTTGTCAAAACTTGATTTTTATATGATTAATAGGTAAACATTCACAATGGAAACACATTGGGACGATTATAAGACAAAAGTAGTTTTCGTCAGTACCTACCTGCCCGTCCCGGGAATAGTTTCTGTAATGATTTTTTCATATCCTCAAATCTTTGTCAAAACTTGATTTTTATATGATTAATAGGTAAACATTCACAATGGAAACACATTGTGACGATTATAAGACAAAAGTAGTTTTCGTCAGTACCTACCTGCCCGTCCCGGGAGTAGTTTCTGTAGCGATTTTTTCATATCCTCATATCTTTGTCAAAACTTGATTTTTATATGATTAATAGGTAAAAATTCACAATGGAAACACATTGGGAAGATTATAAGACAAAAGTAGTTGTCGTCAGTACCTATCTGCCCGTCCCGGGAGTAGTTTCTGTAGTGATTTTTTCATATCCTCAAATCTTTGTCAAAACTTGATTTTTATATGATTAATAGGTAAACATTCACAATGGAAACACATTGGGACGATTATAAGACAAAAGTAGTATTCGTCAGTACCTACCTGCCCGTCACGGGAGTAGTTTCTGTAATGATTTTTTCATATCCTCAAATCTTTGTCAAAACTTGATTTTATATGATTAATAGGTAAACATTCACAATGGAAACTCATTGGGACGATTATAAGACAAAAGTAGTTTTCGTCAGTACCTACCTGCCCGTCCCGGGAGTAGTTTCTGTAATGATTTTTTCATATCCTCAAATCTTTGTCAAAACTTGATTTTTATATGATTAATAGATAAACATTCACAATGGAAACACATTGGGACGATTATAAGACAAAAAATCATAACAGAAACTACTCCCGGGACGGGCACTTCCCGGGAGTAGTTTCTGTAATGATTTTTTCATATCCTCAAATCTTTGTCAAAACTTGATTTTTATATGATTAATAGGTAAACATTCACAATGGAAACACATTGGGACGATTATAAGACAAAAGTAGTTTTCATCAGTACCTACCTGCCCGTCCCGGGAGTAGTTTCTGTAGCGATTTTTTCATATCCTCAATTCTTTGTCAAAACTTGATTTTTATATTATTAATAGGTAAAAATTCACAATGGAAACACATTGGGACGATTATAAGACAAAAGTAGTTGTCGTCAGTACCTACCTGCCCGTCCCGGGAGTAGTTTCTGTAGTGATTTTTTCATATCCTCAAATCTTTGTCAAAACTTGATTTTTATATGATTAATAGGTAAAAATTCACAATGGAAACACATTGGGACGATTATAAGACAAAAGTAGTTTTCGTCAGTACCTACCTGCCCGTCCCGGGAGTAGTTTCTGTAATGATTCTTTCATATCCTCAAATCTTTGTCAAAACTTGATTTTTATATGATTAATAGGTAAACATTCACAATGGAAACACATTGGGACGATTATAAGACAAAAGTAGTTTTCGTCAGTACCTACCTGCCCGTCCCGGGAGTAGTTTCTGTAGCGATTTTTTCATATCCTCAATTCATTGTCAAAACTTGATTTTTATATGATTAATAGGTAAAAATTCACAATGGAAACACATTGGGACGATTATAAGACAAAAGTAGTTGTCGTCAGTACCTACCTGCCCGTCCCGGGAGTAATTTCTGTAGTGATTTTTTCATATCCTCAAATCTTTTTCAAAACTTGATTTTATATGATTAATAGGTAAACATTCACAATGGAAACACATTGGGACGATTATAAGACAAAAGTAGTTTTCGTCAGTACCTACCTGCCCGTCCCGGGAATAGTTTCTGTAATGATTTTTTCATATCCTCAAATCTTTTTCAAATCTTGATTTTTATATGATTAATAGGTAAACATTCACAATGGAAACACATTGGGACGATTATAAGACAAAAGTAGTTTTCGTCAGTACCTACCTGCCCGTCCCGGGAGTAGTTTCTGTAATGATTTTTTCATATCCTCAAATCTTTGTCAAAACTTGATTTTTATATGATTAATAGGTAAACATTCACAATGGAAACTCATTGGGACGATTATAAGACAAAAGTAGTTTTCGTCAGTACCTACCTGCCCGTCCCGGGAGTAGTTTCTGTAATGATTTTTTCATATCCTC
Source organism: Eupithecia dodoneata (assembly GCA_947044415.1). Taxonomy (NCBI): domain Eukaryota; kingdom Metazoa; phylum Arthropoda; class Insecta; order Lepidoptera; family Geometridae; genus Eupithecia; species Eupithecia dodoneata. The sequence continues at coordinate 5,957,419 of OX345684.1, forward strand.
AAATCTTTGACAAAACTTGATTTTTATATGATTAATAGGTAAACATTCACAATGGAAACACATTGGGACGATTATAAGACAAAAGTAGTTTTCGTCAGTACTTACCTGCCCATCCCGGGAGTAGTTTCTGTAGCGATTTTTTCATATCCTCAATTCTTTGTCAAAACTTGATTTTTATATGATTAATAGGTAAAAATTCACAATGGAAACACATTGGGACGATTATAAGACAAAAGTAGTTTTCGTCAGTACCTACCTGCCCGTCCCGGGAGTAGTTTCTGTAGTGATTTTTTCATATCCTCAAATCTTTGTCAAAACTTGATTTTTATATGATTAATATTCAGTAAATTCAGTAAATTCAATTTATTCACCATAACATTATCACTAATATTATGGTGAATGGTGAATAAATTAATAGGTAAACATTCACAATGGAAATACATTGGGACGATTATAAGACAAAAGTAGTTTTCGTCAGTACCTGCCTGCCCGTCCCGGGAGTAGTTTCTGTAATGATTTTTTCATATCCTCAAATCTTTGTCAAAACTTGATTTTTATATGATTAATAGGTAAACATTCACAATGGAAACACATTGGGACGATTATAAGACAAAAGTAGTTTTCATCAGTACCTACCTGCCCGTCCCGGGAGTAGTTTCTGTAGCGATTTTTTCATATCCTCAATTCTTTGTCAAAACTTGATTTTTATATGATTAATAGGTAAAAATTCACAATGGAAACACATTGGGACGATTATAAGACAAAAGTAGTTGTCGTCAGTACCTACCTGCCCGTCCCGGGAGTAGTTTCTGTAATGATTTTTTCATATCCTCAAATCTTTGTCAAAACTTGATTTTTATATGATTAATAGGTAAACATTCACAATGGAAACACATTGGGACGATTATAAGACAAAAGTAGTTTTCGTCAGTACCTACCTGCCCGTCCCGGGAGTAGTTTCTGTAGCGATTTTTTCATATCCTCAATTCATTGTCAAAACTTGATTTTTATATGATTAATAGGTAAAAATTCACAATGGAAACACATTGGGACGATTATAAGACAAAAGTAGTTGTCGTCAGTACCTACCTGCCCGTCCCGGGAGTAATTTCTGTAGTGATTTTTTCATATCCTCAAATCTTTTTCAAAACTTGATTTTATATGATTAATAGGTAAACATTCACAATGGAAACACATTGGGACGATTATAAGACAAAAGTAGTTTTCGTCAGTACCTACCTGCCCGTCCCGGGAATAGTTTCTGTAATGATTTTTTCATATCCTCAAATCTTTTTCAAATCTTGATTTTTATATGATTAATAGGTAAACATTCACAATGGAAACACATTGGGACGATTATAAGACAAAAGTAGTTTTCGTCAGTACTTACCTGCCCATCCCGGGAGTAGTTTCTGTAGCGATTTTTTCATATCCTCAATTCTTTGTCAAAACTTGATTTTTATATGATTAATAGGTAAAGATTCACAATGGAAACACATTGTGACGATTATAAGACAAAAGTAGTTTTCGTCAGTACCTACCTGCCCGTCCCGGGAGTAGTTTCTGTAGCGATTTTTTCATATCCTCAATTCTTTGTCAAAACTTGATTTTTATATGAATAATAGGTAAAAATTCACAATGGAAACACATTGGGAAGATTATAAGACAAAAGTAGTTGTCGTCAGTACCTATCTGCCCGTCCCGGGAGTAGTTTCTGTAGTGATTTTTTCATATCCTCAAATCTTTGTCAAAACTTGATTTTTATATGATTAATAGGTAAACATTCACAATGGAAACACATTGGGACGATTATAAGACAAAAGTAGTATTCGTCAGTACCTACCTGCCCGTCACGGGAGTAGTTTCTGTAATGATTTTTTCATATCCTCAAATCTTTGTCAAAACTTGATTTTATATGATTAATAGGTAAACATTCACAATGGAAACTAATTGGGACGATTATAAGACAAAAGTAGTTTTCGTCAGTACCTACCTGCCCGTCCCGGGAGTAGTTTCTGTAATGATTTTTTCATATCCTCAAATCTTTGTCAAAACTTGATTTTTATATGATTAATAGGTAAACATTCACAATGGAAACACATTGGGACGATTATAAGACAAAAAATCATTACTGAAACTACTCCCGGGACGGGCACGTCCCGGGAGTAGTTTCTGTAAAAGTAGTTCTGTAGTCTGTAGTTTCTGTAGTTTTCGTCAGTACCTACCTGCCCGTCCCGGGAGTAGTTTCTGTAGCGATTTTTTCATATCCTCAATTCATTGTCAAAACTTGATTTTTATATGATTAATAGGTAAAAATTCACAATGGAAACACATTGGGACGATTATAAGACAAAAGTAGTTTTCGTCAGTACCTACCTGCCCGTCCCGGGAGTAATTTCTGTAGTGATTTTTTCATATCCTCAAATCTTTGTCAAAACTTAATTTTATATGATTAATAGGTAAACATTCACAATGGAAACACATTGGGACGATTATAAGACAAAAGTAGTTTTCGTCAGTACCTACCTGCCCGTCCCGGGAATAGTTTCTGTAATGATTTTTTCATATCCTCAAATCTTTGTCAAATCTTGATTTTTATATGATTAATAGGTAAACATTCACAATGGAAACAAATTGGGACGATTATAAGACAAAAGTAGATTTCGTCAGTACTTACCTGCCCATCCCGGGAGTAGTTTCTGTAGCGATTTTTTCATATCCTCAATTCTTTGTCAAAACTTGATTTTTATATGATTAATAGGTAAAAATTCACAATGGAAACACATTGTGACGATTAAAAGACAAAAGTAGTTTTCGTCAGTACCTACCTGCCCGTCCCGGGAGTAGTTTCTGTAGCGATTTTTTCATATCCTCAATTCTTTGTCAAAACTTGATTTTTATATGATTAATAGGTAAAAATTCACAATGGAAACACATTGGGACGATTATAAGACAAAAGTAGTTGTCGTCAGTACCTACCTGCCCGTCCCGGGAGTAGTTTCTGTAGTGATTTTTTCATATCCTCAAATCTTTGTCAAAACTTGATTTTTATATGATTAATAGGTAAACATTCACAATGGAAACACATTGGGACGATTATAAGACAAAAGTAGTATTCGTCAGTACCTACCTGCCCGTCCCGGGAGTAGTTTCTGTAGCGATTTTTTCATATCCTCAATTCTTTGTCAAAACTTGATTTTTATATGATTAATAGGTAAAAATTCACAATGGAAACACATTGGGACGATTATAAGACAAAAGTAGTTTTCGTCAGTACCTACCTGCCCGTCCCGGGAATAGTTTCTGTAATGATTTTTTCATATCCTCATATCTTTGTTAAAACTTGATTTTTATATAATTAATAGGTAAACATTCACAATGGAAACACATTGGGACGATTATAAGACAAAAGTAGTTTTCGTCAGTACCTACCTGCCCGTCCCGGGAGTAGTTTCTGTAATGATTTTTTCATATCCTCAAATCTTTGTCAAAACTTGATTTTTATATGATTAATAGGTAAACATTCACAATGGAAACTCATTGGGACGATTATAAGACAAAAGTAGTTTTCGTCAGTACCTACCTGCCCGTCCCGGGAGTAGTTTCTGTAGCGATTTTTTCATATCCTCATATCTTTGTCAAAACTTGATTTTTATATGATTAATAGGTAAAAATTCACAATGGAAACACATTGGGAAGATTATAAGACAAAAGTAGTTGTCGTCAGTACCTATCTGCCCGTCCCGGGAGTAGTTTCTGTAGTGATTTTTTCATATCCTCAAATCTTTGTCAAAACTTGATTTTTATATGATTAATAGGTAAAAATTCACAATGGAAACACATTGGGACGATTATAAGACAAAAGTAGTTTTCGTCAGTACCTACCTGCCCGTCCCGGGAGTAGTTTCTGTAATGATTTTTTCATATCCTCAAATCTTTGACAAAACTTGATTTTTATATGATTAATAGGTAAACATTCACAATGGAAACACATTGGGACGATTATAAGACAAAAGTAGTTTTCGTCAGTACTTACCTGCCCATCCCGGGAGTAGTTTCTGTAGCGATTTTTTCATATCCTCAATTCTTTGTCAAAACTTGATTTTTATATGATTAATAGGTAAAAATTCACAATGGAAACACATTGGGACGATTATAAGACAAAAGTAGTTTTCGTCAGTACCTACCTGCCCGTCCCGGGAGTAGTTTCTGTAGTGATTTTTTCATATCCTCAAATCTTTGTCAAAACTTGATTTTTATATGATTAATATTCAGTAAATTCAGTAAATTCAATTTATTCACCATAACATTATCACTAATATTATGGTGAATGGTGAATAAATTAATAGGTAAACATTCACAATGGAAATACATTGGGACGATTATAAGACAAAAGTAGTTTTCGTCAGTACCTGCCTGCCCGTCCCGGGAGTAGTTTCTGTAATGATTTTTTCATATCCTCAAATCTTTGTCAAAACTTGATTTTTATATGATTAATAGGTAAACATTCACAATGGAAACACATTGGGACGATTATAAGACAAAAGTAGTTTTCATCAGTACCTACCTGCCCGTCCCGGGAGTAGTTTCTGTAGCGATTTTTTCATATCCTCAATTCTTTGTCAAAACTTGATTTTTATATGATTAATAGGTAAAAATTCACAATGGAAACACATTGGGACGATTATAAGACAAAAGTTGTTGTCGTCAGTACCTACCTGCCCGTCCCGGGAGTAGTTTCTGTAATGATTTTTTCATATCCTCAAATCTTTGTCAAAACTTGATTTTTATATGATTAATAGGTAAACATTCACAATGGAAACACATTGGGACGATTATAAGACAAAAGTAGTTTTCGTCAGTACCTACCTGCCCGTCCCGGGAGTAGTTTCTGTAGCGATTTTTTCATATCCTCAATTCATTGTCAAAACTTGATTTTTATATGATTAATAGGTAAAAATTCACAATGGAAACACATTGGGACGATTATAAGACAAAAGTAGTTGTCGTCAGTACCTACCTGCCCGTCCCGGGAGTAATTTCTGTAGTGATTTTTTCATATCCCCAAATCTTTTTCAAAACTTGATTTTATATGATTAATAGGTAAACATTCACAATGGAAACACATTGGGACGATTATAAGACAAAAGTAGTTTTCGTCAGTACCTACCTGCCCGTCCCGGGAATAGTTTCTGTAATGATTTTTTCATATCCTCAAATCTTTTTCAAATCTTGATTTTTATATGATTAATAGGTAAACATTCACAATGGAAACACATTGGGACGATTATAAGACAAAAGTAGTTTTCGTCAGTACTTACCTGCCCATCCCGGGAGTAGTTTCTGTAGCGATTTTTTCATATCCTCAATTCTTTGTCAAAACTTGATTTTTATATGATTAATAGGTAAAGATTCACAATGGAAACACATTGTGACGATTATAAGACAAAAGTAGTTTTCGTCAGTACCTACCTGCCCGTCCCGGGAGTAGTTTCTGTAGCGATTTTTTCATATCCTCATATCTTTGTCAAAACTTGATTTTTATATGATTAATAGGTAAAAATTCACAATGGAAACACATTGGGAAGATTATAAGACAAAAGTAGTTGTCGTCAGTACCTATCTGCCCGTCCCGGGAGTAGTTTCTGTAGTGATTTTTTCATATCCTCAAATCTTTGTCAAAACTTGATTTTTATATGATTAATAGGTAAACATTCACAATGGAAACACATTGGGACGATTATAAGACAAAAGTAGTTGTCGTCAGTACCTACCTGCCCGTCCCGGGAGTAGTTTCTGTAATGATTTTTTCATATCCTCAAATCTTTGTCAAAACTTGATTTTTATATGATTAATAGGTAAACATTCACAATGGAAACACATTGGGACGATTATAAGACAAAAGTAGTTTTCGTCAGTACCGAACTGCCCGTCCCGGGAGTAGTTTCTGTAGCGATTTTTTCATATCCTCAATTCATTGTCAAAACTTGATTTTTATATGATTAATAGGTAAAAATTCACAATGGAAACACATTGGGACGATTATAAGACAAAAGTAGTTGTCGTCAGTACCTACCTGCCCGTCCCGGGAGTAATTTCTGTAGTGATTTTTTCATATCCTCAAATCTTTTTCAAAACTTGATTTTATATGATTAATAGGTAAACATTCACAATGGAAACACATTGGGACGATTATAAGACAAAAGTAGTTTTCGTCAGTACCTACCTGCCCGTCCCGGGAATAGTTTCTGTAATGATTTTTTCATATCCTCAAATCTTTTTCAAATCTTGATTTTTATATGATTAATAGGTAAACATTCACAATGGAAACACATTGGGACGATTATAAGACAAAAGTAGTTTTCGTCAGTACTTACCTGCCCATCCCGGGAGTAGTTTCTGTAGCGATTTTTTCATATCCTCAATTCTTTGTCAAAACTTGATTTTTATATGATTAATAGGTAAAGATTCACAATGGAAACACATTGTGACGATTATAAGACAAAAGTAGTTTTCGTCAGTACCTACCTGCCCGTCCCGGGAGTAGTTTCTGTAGCGATTTTTTCATATCCTCAATTCTTTGTCAAAACTTGATTTTTATATGATTAATAGGTAAAAATTCACAATGGAAACACATTGGGAAGATTATAAGACAAAAGTAGTTGTCGTCAGTACCTATCTGCCCGTCCCGGGAGTAGTTTCTGTAGTGATTTTTTCATATCCTCAAATCTTTGTCAAAACTTGATTTTTATATGATTAATAGGTAAACATTCACAATGGAAACACATTGGGACGATTATAAGACAAAAGTAGTATTCGTCAGTACCTACCTGCCCGTCACGGGAGTAGTTTCTGTAATGATTTTTTCATATCCTCAAATCTTTGTCAAAACTTGATTTTTATATGATTAATAGGTAAACATTCACAATGGAAACACATTGGGACGATTATAAGACAAAAAATCATTACTGAAACTACTCCCGGGACGGGCACGTCCCGGGAGTAGTTTCTGTAAAAGTAGTTCTGTAGTCTGTAGTTTCTGTAGTTTTCGTCAGTACCTACCTGCCCGTCCCGGGAGTAGTTTCTGTAGCGATTTTTTCATATCCTCAATTCATTGTCAAAACTTGATTTTTATATGATTAATAGGTAAAAATTCACAATGGAAACACATTGGGACGATTATAAGACAAAAGTAGTTTTCGTCAGTACCTACCTGCCCGTCCCGGAAGTAATTTCTGTAGTGATTTTTTCATAACCTCAAATCTTTGTCAAAACTTAATTTTATATGATTAATAGGTAAACATTCACAATGGAAACACATTGGGACGATTATAAGACAAAAGTAGTTTTCGTCAGTACCTACCTGCCCGTCCCGGGAATAGTTTCTGTAATGATTTTTTCATATCCTCAAATCTTTGTCAAATCTTGATTTTTATATGATTAATAGGTAAACATTCACAATGGAAACAAATTGGGACGATTATAAGACAAAAGTAGATTTCGTCAGTACTTACCTGCCCATCCCGGGAGTAGTTTCTGTAGCGATTTTTTCATATCCTCAATTCTTTGTCAAAACTTGATTTTTATATGATTAATAGGTAAAAATTCACAATGGAAACACATTGTGACGATTAAAAGACAAAAGTAGTTTTCGTCAGTACCTACCTGCCCGTCCCGGGAGTAGTTTCTGTAGCGATTTTTTCATATCCTCAATTCTTTGTCAAAACTTGATTTTTATATGATTAATAGGTAAAAATTGACAATGGAAACACATTGGGACGATTATAAGACAAAAGTAGTTGTCGTCAGTACCTACCTGCCCGTCCCGGGAGTAGTTTCTGTAGTGATTTTTTCATATCCTCAAATCTTTGTCAAAACTTGATTTTTATATGATTAATAGGTAAACATTCACAATGGAAACACATTGGGACGATTATAAGACAAAAGTAGTATTCGTCAGTACCTACCTGCCCGTCCCGGGAGTAGTTTCTGTAGCGATTTTTTCATATCCTCAATTCTTTGTCAAAACTTGATTTTTATATGATTAATAGGTAAAAATTCACAATGGAAACACATTGGGACGATTATAAGACAAAAGTAGTTTTCGTCAGTACCTACCTGCCCGTCCCGGGAATAGTTTCTGTAATGATTTTTTCATATCCTCATATCTTTGTTAAAACTTGATTTTTATATGATTAATAGGTAAACATTCACAATGGAAACACATTGGGACGATTATAAGACAAAAGTAGTTTTCGTCAGTACCTACCTGCCCGTCCCGGGAGTAGTTTCTGTAATGATTTTTTCATATCCTCAAATCTTTGTCAAAACTTGATTTTTATATGATTAATAGGTAAACATTCACAATGGAAACACATTGGGACGATTATAAGACAAAAGTAGTTGTCGTCAGTACCTACCTGCCCGTCCCGGGAGTAGTTTCTGTAATGATTCTTTCATATCCTCAAATCTTTGTCAAAACTTGATTTTTATATGATTAATAGGTAAACATTCACAATGGAAACACATTGGGACGATTATAAGACAAAAGTAGTTTTCGTCAGTACCTACCTGCCCGTCCCGGGAGTAGTTTCTGTAGCGATTTTTTCATATCCTCAATTCATTGTCAAAACTTGATTTTTATATGATTAATAGGTAAAAATTCACAATGGAAACACATTGGGACGATTATAAGACAAAAGTAGTTGTCGTCAGTACCTACCTGCCCGTCCCGGGAGTAATTTCTGTAGTGATTTTTTCATATCCTCAAATCTTTTTCAAAACTTGATTTTATATGATTAATAGGTAAACATTCACAATGGAAACACATTGGGACGATTATAAGACAAAAGTAGTTTTCGTCAGTACCTACCTGCCCGTCCCGGGAATAGTTTCTGTAATGATTTTTTCATATCCTCAAATCTTTTTCAAATCTTGATTTTTATATGATTAATAGGTAAACATTCACAATGGAAACACATTGGGACGATTATAAGACAAAAGTAGTTTTCGTCAGTACCTACCTGCCCGTCCCGGGAGTAGTTTCTGTAATGATTTTTTCATATCCTCAAATCTTTGTCAAAACTTGATTTTTATATGATTAATAGGTAAACATTCACAATGGAAACTCATTGGGACGATTATAAGACAAAAGTAGTTTTCGTCAGTACCTACCTGCCCGTCCCGGGAGTAGTTTCTGTAATGATTTTTTCATATCCTCAAATCTTTGACAAAACTTGATTTTTATGTGATTAATAGGTAAACATTCACAATGGAAACACATTGGGACGATTATAAGACAAAAGTAGTTTTCGTCAGTACTTACCTGCCCATCCCGGGAGTAGTTTCTGTAGCGATTTTTTCATATCCTCAATTCTTTGTCAAAACTTGATTTTTATATGATTAATAGGTAAAAATTCACAATGGAAACACATTGGGACGATTATAAGACAAAAGTAGTTTTCGTCAGTACCTACCTGCCCGTCCCGGGAGTAGTTTCTGTAGTGATTTTTTCATATCCTCAAATCTTTGTCAAAACTTGATTTTTATATGATTAATATTCAGTAAATTCAGTAAATTCAATTTATTCACCATAACATTATCACTAATATTATGGTGAATGGTGAATAAATTAATAGGTAAACATTCACAATGGAAATACATTGGGACGATTATAAGACAAAAGTAGTTTTCGTCAGTACCTGCCTGCCCGTCCCGGGAGTAGTTTCTGTAATGATTTTTTCATATCCTCAAATCTTTGTCAAAACTTGATTTTTATATGATTAATAGGTAAACATTCACAATGGAAACACATTGGGACGATTATAAGACAAAAGTAGTTTTCATCAGTACCTACCTGCCCGTCCCGGGAGTAGTTTCTGTAGCGATTTTTTCATATCCTCAATTCTTTGTCAAAACTTGATTTTTATATGATTAATAGGTAAAAATTCACAATGGAAACACATTGGGACGATTATAAGACAAAAGTAGTTGTCGTCAGTACCTACCTGCCCGTCCCGGGAGTAGTTTCTGTAATGATTTTTTCATATCCTCAAATCTTTGTCAAAACTTGATTTTTATATGATTAATAGGTAAACATTCACAATGGAAACACATTGGGACGATTATAAGACAAAAGTAGTTTTCGTCAGTACCTACCTGCCCGTCCCGGGAGTAGTTTCTGTAGCGATTTTTTCATATCCTCAATTCATTGTCAAAACTTGATTTTTATATGATTAATAGGTAAAAATTCACAATGGAAACACATTGGGACGATTATAAGACAAAAGTAGTTGTCGTCAGTACCTACCTGCCCGTCCCGGGAGTAATTTCTGTAGTGATTTTTTCATATCCTCAAATCTTTTTCAAAACTTGATTTTATATGATTAATAGGTAAACATTCACAATGGAAACACATTGGGACGATTATAAGACAAAAGTAGTTTTCGTCAGTACCTACCTGCCCGTCCCGGGAATAGTTTCTGTAATGATTTTTTCATATCCTCAAATCTTTTTCAAATCTTGATTTTTATATGATTAATAGGTAAACATTCACAATGGAAACACATTGGGACGATTATAAGACAAAAGTAGTTTTCGTCAGTACTTACCTGCCCATCCCGGGAGTAGTTTCTGTAGCGATTTTTTCATATCCTCAATTCTTTGTCAAAACTTGATTTTTATATGATTAATAGGTAAAGATTCACAATGGAAACACATTGTGACGATTATAAGACAAAAGTAGTTTTCGTCAGTACCTACCTGCCCGTCCCGGGAGTAGTTTCTGTAGCGATTTTTTCATATCCTCAATTCTTTGTCAAAACTTGATTTTTATATGAATAATAGGTAAAAATTCACAATGGAAACACATTGGGAAGATTATAAGACAAAAGTAGTTGTCATCAGTACCTATCTGCCCGTCCCGGGAGTAGTTTCTGTAGTGATTTTTTCATATCCTCAAATCTTTGTCAAAACTTGATTTTTATATGATTAATAGGTAAAAATTCACAATGGAAACACATTGGGACGATTATAAGACAAAAGTAGTTTTCGTCAGTACCTACCTGCCCGTCCCGGGAGTAGTTTCTGTAATGATTTTTTCATATCCTCAAATCTTTGTCAAAACTTGATTTTTATATGATTAATAGGTAAACATTCACAATGGAAACACATTGGGACGATTATAAGACAAAAGTAGTTGTCGTCAGTACCTACCTGCCCGTCCCGGGAGTAGTTTCTGTAATGATTTTTTCATATCCTCAAATCTTTGTCAAAACTTGATTTTTATATGATTAATAGGTAAACATTCACAATGGAAACACATTGGGACGATTATAAGACAAAAGTAGTTTTCGTCAGTACCTACCTGCCCGTCCCGGGAGTAGTTTCTGTAGCGATTTTTTCATATCCTCAATTCATTGTCAAAACTTGATTTTTATATGATTAATAGGTAAAAATTCACAATGGAAACACATTGGGACGATTATAAGACAAAAGTAGTTGTCGTCAGTACCTACCTGCCCGTCCCGGGAGTAATTTCTGTAGTGATTTTTTCATATCCCCAAATCTTTTTCAAAACTTGATTTTATATGATTAATAGGTAAACATTCACAATGGAAACACATTGGGACGATTATAAGACAAAAGTAGTTTTCGTCAGTACCTACCTGCCCGTCCCGGGAATAGTTTCTGTAATGATTTTTTCATATCCTCAAATCTTTTTCAAATCTTGATTTTTATATGATTAATAGGTAAACATTCACAATGGAAACACATTGGGACGATTATAAGACAAAAGTAGTTTTCGTCAGTACTTACCTGCCCATCCCGGGAGTAGTTTCTGTAGCGATTTTTTCATATCCTCAATTCTTTGTCAAAACTTGATTTTTATATGATTAATAGGTAAAGATTCACAATGGAAACACATTGTGACGATTATAAGACAAAAGTAGTTTTCGTCAGTACCTACCTGCCCGTCCCGGGAGTAGTTTCTGTAGCGATTTTTTCATATCCTCATATCTTTGTCAAAACTTGATTTTTATATGATTAATAGGTAAAAATTCACAATGGAAACACATTGGGAAGATTATAAGACAAAAGTAGTTGTCGTCAGTACCTATCTGCCCGTCCCGGGAGTAGTTTCTGTAGTGATTTTTTCATATCCTCAAATCTTTGTCAAAACTTGATTTTTATATGATTAATAGGTAAACATTCACAATGGAAACACATTGGGACGATTATAAGACAAAAGTAGTATTCGTCAGTACCTACCTGCCCGTCACGGGAGTAGTTTCTGTAATGATTTTTTCATATCCTCAAATCTTTGTCAAAACTTGATTTTATATGATTAATAGGTAAACATTCACAATGGAAACTCATTGGGACGATTATAAGACAAAAGTAGTTTTCGTCAGTACCTACCTGCCCGTCCCGGGAGTAGTTTCTGTAATGATTTTTTCATATCCTCAAATCTTTGTCAAAACTTGATTTTTATATGATTAATAGATAAACATTCACAATGGAAACACATTGGGACGATTATAAGACAAAAAATCATAACTGAAACTACTCCCGGGACGGGCACGTCCCGGGAGTAGTTTCTGTAATGATTTTTTCATATCCTCAAATCTTTGACAAAACTTGATTTTTATATGATTAATAGGTAAACATTCACAATGGAAACACATTGGGACGATTATAAGACAAAAGTAGTTTTCGTCAGTACCTACCTGCCCGTCCCGGGAGTAGTTTTTGTAATGATTTTTTCATATCCTCAAATCTTTGTCAAAACTTGATTTTTATATGATTAATAGGTAAACATTCACAATGGAAACACATTGGGACGATTATAAGACAAAAGTAGTTTTCGTCAGTACCTACCTGCCCGTCCCGGGAGTAGTTTCTGTAGCGATTTTTTCATATCCTCAATTCATTGTCAAAACTTGATTTTTATATGATTAATAGGTAAAAATTCACAATGGAAACACATTGGGACGATTATAAGACAAAAGTAGTTGTCGTCAGTACCTACCTGCCCGTCCCGGGAGTAATTTCTGTAGTGATTTTTTCATATCCTCAAATCTTTGTCAAAACTTGATTTTATATGATTAATAGGTAAACATTCACAATGGAAACACATTGGGACGATAATAAGACAAAAGTAGTTTTCGTCAGTACCTACCTGCCCGTCCCGGGAATAGTTTCTGTAATGATTTTTTCATATCCTCAAATCTTTTTCAAATCTTGATTTTTATATGATTAATAGGTAAACATTCACAATGGAAACACATTGGGACGATTATAAGACAAAAGTAGTTTTCGTCAGTACCTACCTGCCCGTCCCGGGAGTAGTTTCTGTAGTGATTTTTTCATATCCTCAAATCTTTGTCAAAACTTGATTTTTATATGATTAATAGGTAAACATTCACAATGGAAATACATTGGGACGATTATAAGACAAAAGTAGTTTTCGTCAGTACCTACCTGCCCGTCCCGGGAGTAGTTTCTGTAATGATTTTTTCATATCCTCAAATCTTTGTCAAAACTAAAGTCATTTAAAACGGGATATTTACCATGATTTGATTTTTGAGTTATCCAATATTTCGGCACAGTTTCATGCGCCATGATCACGGAATAACTGAAGGCACTGCGACTGCGAGTAAGTTTTTATGGGCAGACATACCGATCTACCCTCATTTTTTGTCTTTTGCTACGAACGTTACCACTACGACCGGTTTCATTATTATCGAACGCAGCTCGATCACGACACACAACACTGACGGTATCAGAACGCGACGCGGTTGGTACATCACTTCTTCGGTTTTTGCACATTCTCACAACAGGGTTCCAGGTTCCCGATAATTGGAAGCCATCTTCTCGGTTGAAGTTCCTATGTTTCGTAATCTCAATGGCCTCCTGTACCATTCTTGGTATGTAGTGTCGTTCTGTTGAGATTACTTGTGGGTTGTGCAACTCGATCCAGCGGTTAGAACCAGACTCGAGAAGATGTTCCGCTATGGCAGACTTCTCGGTTGCCCGATTCTTAACTGCTCGTATGTGTTCTTTGACCCTGCAGGCAATAGTACGCTTCGTTTGGCCTATATAGGAGCTTCCACAGCTACAGTCGATCTTGTACACCCCTGGTTTCTCAAGTGGGAACGTATCTTTAGGCGTGCGCAGGTAGTGTATGATCTTTTTCAGCGGCGTGAAAACAGTTTTAATGGAGGATTTTTGCAGGATATTTGCGACTTTATCCGTCACTCCTTTTATATAAGGCAAGAATGCTGGTTTGCGTTCTACTGTACTCCTGTGTGGTTTATGGATGGTGCCGGAACGAGCTGGCAATGCTCGAACCTTATAGCCGTTCTTCACTAAAACATTTCTGACGTGGGTCAACTCACTCTGTAGACTTTTATCATCGCATAGATCGTAAGCACGGTTAGTAAGGGATGTTACTACCGAGTTAAGATGCCGAGGGTGGTGATGTGAGTTGGCATGTAGGTAACGGTCCGTATGTGTAGGCTTCCTGTGAACGGAATGGCCTACGCGTCCTCCATCTCCGACCTGTACCAACACGTCCAGAAATGCCAGGTGCCGATCGGTCTCCATTTCGTATGTGAAATTGATCTTATTATGTACGCCATTAAGGTGTGATAGTAGAAGTTCAATCTCCTGTGTATTTCCTTTCACAATACAAAAAACGTCATCTACATACCTCTTCCACAACTTAACTTGTACAGGGGCAGACGAGATGGCCACACTCTCGAAATACTCCATCCAAATGTTGGCTACTACGGGGGCGACTGGGCTGCCCATTGCTACTCCGTCAATTTGAAGGTAATATTGCCCTCTGTATATGAAGAAGTTTGTGGAGAGAATATGATGCAAAAGCTTGGCGTACTCTGCAGGGATGCCGTCTTCTTGTATTCTTAACGCGACTACCTTTATACAGTCTTCTAGAGGGACGTTCGTAAAGAGTGATTCTACGTCAAAGCTGACCATCACTTCCGTGTCATCTACCTCTATCTGCTCCAAGATCTGTATAAAGTATCGCGAGTCTTTTACAAAGGATGTTGTTCGTCCCACAGTTGGTTGCAACACTGCTGCTACATGCTTAGCCAGATCATATGTGGGGGAGTCTATTTGACTCACAATAGGTCTTAGCGGGGCATTCTGCTTGTGAACCTTGGGAAGTCCGTACAGTTTGGGGGGCTGGATGATTTTAGGCCTTAACAGAAACTTGGTTACCTCTTCTCCAAGGGCGTGTTCACAATCCTTAATCAACCTCTGGGTGCTGCGATGTGTCCGTGCAGTTGGGTTGTAGTTGACGGGCTTGTAGGTACTGGCGTCATTAAGTAAGTTTTGGATTTTATCCTCGTATTCGGTGACGTCCATCACGACTGTGGCATTCCCTTTGTCTGCTTTAAGTACTAGCAGGTCTACGTCCTGGCGTAATTCTTTAAGCGCAACCACCTCTTCTTTAGTGATGTTCGGTTCTGGCGGTTTAGCATGACGAAGAACAATGGAAATGTCTTGTCTCAGACACTCCGCGTCGCTATTTGGTATCCTGTTACTCCGGATTACTTCCTCAACATTCCCGATCACTTTTTCGTAAGGGATGCGTATCGTGGTAAATATCCCGTTTTAAATGACTTAAGTGTTGATAACCATGATAGTTTCAAAAGTTTCTTTGTCAAAACTTGATTTTTATATGATAAATAGGTAAACATTCACAATGGAAATACATTGGGACGATTATAAGACAAAAGTAGTTTTCGTCAGTACCTACCTGCCCGTCCCGGGAGTAGTTTCTGTAGTGATTTTTTCAAATCCTCAAATCTTTGTCAAAACTTGATTTTTATATGATTAATAGGTAAACATTCACAATGGAAACACATTGGGACGATTATAAGACAAAAGTAGTTTTCGTCAGTACTTACCTGCCCATCCCGGGAGTAGTTTCTGTAGCGATTTTTTCATATCCTGAATTCTTTGTCAAAACTTGATTTTTATATGATTAATAGGTAAACATTCACAATGGAAACATATTGGGACGATTATAAGACAAAAGTAGTTTTCGTCAGTACCTACCTGCCCGTCCCGGGAGTAGTTTCTGTAGCGATTTTTTCATATCCTCAATTCTTTGTCAAAACTTGATTTTTATATGATTAATAGGTAAAAATTCACAATGGAAACACATTGGGACGATTATAAGACAAAAGTAGTTTTCGTCAGTACCTACCTGCCCGTCCCGGGAGTAGTTTCTGTAGCGATTTTTTCATATCCTCAATTCTTTGTCAAAACTTGATTTTTATATGATTAATAGGTAAACATTCACAATGGAAACACATTGGGACGATTATAAGACAAAAGTAGTTGTCGTCAGTACCTACCTGCCCGTCCCGGGAGTAGTTTCTGTAGTGATTTTTTCATATCCTCAAATCTTTGTCAAAACTTGATTTTTATTATGATTAATAGGTAAACATTCACAATGGAAACACATTGGGACGATTATAAGACAAAAGTAGTTTTCGTCAGTACCTACCTGCCCGTCCCGGGAGTAGTTTTTGTAATGATTTTTTCATATCCTCAAATCTTTGTCAAAACTTGATTTTTATATGATTAATAGGTAAACATTCACAATGGAAACACATTGGGACGATTATAAGACAAAAGTAGTTTTCGTCAGTACCTACCTGCCCGTCCCGGGAGTAGTTTCTGTAGCGATTTTTTCATATCCTCAATTCTTTGTCAAAACTTGATTTTTATATGATTAATAGGTAAACATTCACAATGGAAACACATTGGGACGATTATAAGACAAAAGTAGTTTTCGTCAGTACCTACCTGCCCGTCCCGGGAATAGTTTCTGTAATGATTTTTTCATATCCTCAAATCTTTGTCAAAACTTGATTTTTATATGATTAATAGGTAAACATTCACAATGGAAACACATTGGGACGATTATAAGACAAAAGTAGTTTTCGTCAGTACCTACCTGCCCGTCCCGGGAGTAGTTTCTGTAATGATTTTATCATATCCTCAAATCTTTGTCAAAACTTGATTTTTATATGATTAATAGGTAAACATTCACAATGGAAACACATTGGGACGATTATAAGACAAAAGTAGTTTTCGTCAGTACCTACCTGCCCGTCCCGGGAGTAGTTTCTGTAGCGATTTTTTCATATCCTCAATTCTTTGTCAAAACTTGATTTTTATATGATTAATAGGTAAAAATTCACAATGGAAACACATTGGGACGATTATAAGACAAAAGTAGTTTTCGTCAGTACCTACCTGCCCGTCCCGGGAGTAGTTTCTGTAATGATTTTTTCATATCCTCAAATCTTTGTCAAAACTTGATTTTTATATGATTAATAGGTAAACATTCACAATGGAAACACATTGGGACGATTATAAGACAAAAGTAGTTGTCGTCAGTACCTACCTGCCCGTCCCGGGAGTAGTTTCTGTAATGATTTTTTCATATCCTCAAATCTTTGTCAAAACTTGATTTTTATATGATTAATAGGTAAACATTCACAATGGAAACACATTGGGACGATTATAAGACAAAAGTAGTTTTCGTCAGTACCTACCTGCCCGTCCCGGGAATAGTTTCTGTAATGATTTTTTCATATCCTCAAATCTTTGTCAAAACTTGATTTTTATATGATTAATAGGTAAACATTCACAATGGAAACACATTGGGACGATTATAAGACAAAAGTAGTTTTCGTCAGTACCTACCTGCCCGTCCCGGGAGTAGTTTCTGTAATGATTTTATCATATCCTCAAATCTTTGTCAAAACTTGATTTTTATATGATTAATAGGTAAACATTCACAATGGAAACACATTGGGACGATTATAAGACAAAAGTAGTTTTCGTCAGTACCTACCTGCCCGTCCCGGGAGTAGTTTCTGTAGCGATTTTTTCATATCCTCAATTCTTTGTCAAAACTTGATTTTTATATGATTAATAGGTAAAAATTCACAATGGAAACACATTGGGACGATTATAAGACAAAAGTAGTTTTCGTCAGTACCTACCTGCCCGTCCCGGGAGTAGTTTCTGTAATGATTTTTTCATATCCTCAAATCTTTGTCAAAACTTGATTTTTATATGATTAATAGGTAAACATTCACAATGGAAACACATTGGGACGATTATAAGACAAAAGTAGTTGTCGTCAGTACCTACCTGCCCGTCCCGGGAGTAGTTTCTGTAATGATTTTTTCATATCCTCAAATCTTTGTCAAAACTTGATTTTATATGATTAATAGGTAAACATTCACAATGGAAACTAATTGGGACGATTATAAGACAAAAGTAGTTTTCGTCAGTACCTACCTGCCCGTCCCGGGAGTAGTTTCTGTAATGATTTTTTCATATCCTCAATTCTTTTTCAAAACTTGATTTTATATGATTAATAGGTAAACATTCACAATGGAAACACATTGGGACGATTATAAGACAAAAGTAGTTTTCGTCAGTACCTACCTGCCCGTCCCGGGAATAGTTTCTGTAATGATTTTTTCATATCCTCAAATCTTTTTCAAATCTTGATTTTTATATGATTAATAGGTAAACATTCACAATGGAAACACATTGGGACGATTATAAGACAAAAGTAGTTTTCGTCAGTACTTACCTGCCCATCCCGGGAGTAGTTTCTGTAGCGATTTTTTCATATCCTCAATTCTTTGTCAAAACTTGATTTTTATATGATTAATAGGTAAAGATTCACAATGGAAACACATTGTGACGATTATAAGACAAAAGTAGTTTTCGTCAGTACCTACCTGCCCGTCCCGGGAGTAGTTTCTGTAGCGATTTTTTCATATCCTCAATTCTTTGTCAAAACTTGATTTTTATATGAATAATAGGTAAAAATTCACAATGGAAACACATTGGGAAGATTATAAGACAAAAGTAGTTGTCGTCAGTACCTATCTGCCCGTCCCGGGAGTAGTTTCTGTAGTGATTTTTTCATATCCTCAAATCTTTGTCAAAACTTGATTTTTATATGATTAATAGGTAAACATTCACAATGGAAACACATTGGGACGATTATAAGACAAAAGTAGTATTCGTCAGTACCTACCTGCCCGTCACGGGAGTAGTTTCTGTAATGATTTTTTCATATCCTCAAATCTTTGTCAAAACTTGATTTTATATGATTAATAGGTAAACATTCACAATGGAAACTAATTGGGACGATTATAAGACAAAAGTAGTTTTCGTCAGTACCTACCTGCCCGTCCCGGGAGTAGTTTCTGTAATGATTTTTTCATATCCTCAAATCTTTGTCAAAACTTGATTTTTATATGATTAATAGATAAACATTCACAATGGAAACACATTGGGACGATTATAAGACAAAAAATCATAACTGAAACTACTCCCGGGACGGGCACGTCCCGGGAGTAGTTTCTGTAATGATTTTTTCATATCCTCAAATCTTTGACAAAACTTGATTTTTATATGATTAATAGGTAAACATTCACAATGGAAACACATTGGGACGATTATAAGACAAAAGTAGTTTTCGTCAGTACCTACCTGCCCGTCCCGGGAGTAGTTTCTGTAGCGATTTTTTCATATCCTCAATTCATTGTCAAAACTTGATTTTTATATGATTAATAGGTAAAAATTCACAATGGAAACACATTGGGACGATTATAAGACAAAAGTAGTTGTCGTCAGTACCTACCTGCCCGTCCCGGGAGTAATTTCTGTAGTGATTTTTTCATATCCTCAAATCTTTGTCAAAACTTGATTTTATATGATTAATAGGTAAACATTCACAATGGAAACACATTGGGACGATAATAAGACAAAAGTAGTTTTCGTCAGTACCTACCTGCCCGTCCCGGGAATAGTTTCTGTAATGATTTTTTCATATCCTCAAATCTTTTTCAAATCTTGATTTTTATATGATTAATAGGTAAACATTCACAATGGAAACACATTGGGACGATTATAAGACAAAAGTAGTTTTCGTCAGTACCTACCTGCCCGTCCCGGGAGTAGTTTCTGTAGTGATTTTTTCATATCCTCAAATCTTTGTCAAAACTTGATTTTTATATGATTAATAGGTAAACATTCACAATGGAAATACATTGGGACGATTATAAGACAAAAGTAGTTTTCGTCAGTACCTACCTGCCCGTCCCGGGAGTAGTTTCTGTAATGATTTTTTCATATCCTCAAATCTTTGTCAAAACTAAAGTCATTTAAAACGGGATATTTACCATGATTTGATTTTTGAGTTATCCAATATTTCGGCACAGTTTCATGCGCCATGATCACGGAATAACTGAAGGCACTGCGACTGCGAGTAAGTTTTTATGGGCAGACATACCGATCTACCCTCATTTTTTGTCTTTTGCTACGAACGTTACCACTACGACCGGTTTCATTATTATCGAACGCAGCTCGATCACGACACACAACACTGACGGTATCAGAACGCGACGCGGTTGGTACATCACTTCTTCGGTTTTTGCACATTCTCACAACAGGGTTCCAGGTTCCCGATAATTGGAAGCCATCTTCTCGGTTGAAGTTCCTATGTTTCGTAATCTCAATGGCCTCCTGTACCATTCTTGGTATGTAGTGTCGTTCTGTTGAGATTACTTGTGGGTTGTGCAACTCGATCCAGCGGTTAGAACCAGACTCGAGAAGATGTTCCGCTATGGCAGACTTCTCGGTTGCCCGATTCTTAACTGCTCGTATGTGTTCTTTGACCCTGCAGGCAATAGTACGCTTCGTTTGGCCTATATAGGAGCTTCCACAGCTACAGTCGATCTTGTACACCCCTGGTTTCTCAAGTGGGAACGTATCTTTAGGCGTGCGCAGGTAGTGTATGATCTTTTTCAGCGGCGTGAAAACAGTTTTAATGGAGGATTTTTGCAGGATATTTGCGACTTTATCCGTCACTCCTTTTATATAAGGCAAGAATGCTGGTTTGCGTTCTACTGTACTCCTGTGTGGTTTATGGATGGTGCCGGAACGAGCTGGCAATGCTCGAACCTTATAGCCGTTCTTCACTAAAACATTTCTGACGTGGGTCAACTCACTCTGTAGACTTTTATCATCGCATAGATCGTAAGCACGGTTAGTAAGGGATGTTACTACCGAGTTAAGATGCCGAGGGTGGTGATGTGAGTTGGCATGTAGGTAACGGTCCGTATGTGTAGGCTTCCTGTGAACGGAATGGCCTACGCGTCCTCCATCTCCGACCTGTACCAACACGTCCAGAAATGCCAGGTGCCGATCGGTCTCCATTTCGTATGTGAAATTGATCTTATTATGTACGCCATTAAGGTGTGATAGTAGAAGTTCAATCTCCTGTGTATTTCCTTTCACAATACAAAAAACGTCATCTACATACCTCTTCCACAACTTAACTTGTACAGGGGCAGACGAGATGGCCACACTCTCGAAATACTCCATCCAAATGTTGGCTACTACGGGGGCGACTGGGCTGCCCATTGCTACTCCGTCAATTTGAAGGTAATATTGCCCTCTGTATATGAAGAAGTTTGTGGAGAGAATATGATGCAAAAGCTTGGCGTACTCTGCAGGGATGCCGTCTTCTTGTATTCTTAACGCGACTACCTTTATACAGTCTTCTAGAGGGACGTTCGTAAAGAGTGATTCTACGTCAAAGCTGACCATCACTTCCGTGTCATCTACCTCTATCTGCTCCAAGATCTGTATAAAGTGTCGCGAGTCTTTTACAAAGGATGTTGTTCGTCCCACAGTTGGTTGCAACACTGCTGCTACATGCTTAGCCAGATCATATGTGGGGGAGTCTATTTGACTCACAATAGGTCTTAGCGGGGCATTCTGCTTGTGCACCTTGGGAAGTCCGTACAGTTTGGGGGGCTGGATGATTTTAGGCCTTAACAGAAACTTGGTTACCTCTTCTCCAAGGGCGTGTTCACAATCCTTAATCAACCTCTGGGTGCTGCGATGTGTCCGTGCAGTTGGGTTGTAGTTGACGGGCTTGTAGGTACTGGCGTCATTAAGTAAGTTTTGGATTTTATCCTCGTATTCGGTGACGTCCATCACGACTGTGGCATTCCCTTTGTCTGCTTTAAGTACTAGCAGGTCTACGTCCTGGCGTAATTCTTTAAGCGCAACCACCTCTTCTTTAGTGATGTTCGGTTCTGGCGGTTTAGCATGACGAAGAACAATGGAAATGTCTTGTCTCAGACACTCCGCGTCGCTATTTGGTATCCTGTTACTCCGGATTACTTCCTCAACATTCCCGATCACTTTTTCGTAAGGGATGCGTATCGTGGTAAATATCCCGTTATAAATGACTTTAGTGTTGATAACCATGATAGTTTCAAAAGTTTCTTTGTCAAAACTTGATTTTTATATGATAAATAGGTAAACATTCACAATGGAAATACATTGGGACGATTATAAGACAAAAGTAGTTTTCGTCAGTACCTACATGCCCGTCCCGGGAGTAGTTTCTGTAATGATTTTTTCATATCCTCAAATCTTTGTCAAAACTTGATTTTTATATGATTAATAGATAAACATTCACAATGGAAACACATTGGGACGATTATAAGACAAAAAATCATAACTGAAACTACTCCCGGGACGGGCACGTCCCGGGAGTAGTTTCTGTAATGATTTTTTCATATCCTCAAATCTTTGACAAAACTTGATTTTTATATGATTAATAGGTAAACATTCACAATGGAAACACATTGGGACGATTATAAGACAAAAGTAGTTTTCGTCAGTACCTACCTGCCCGTCCCGGGAGTAGTTTTTGTAATGATTTTTTCATATCCTCAAATCTTTGTCAAAACTTGATTTTTATATGATTAATAGGTAAACATTCACAATGGAAACACATTGGGACGATTATAAGACAAAAGTAGTTTTCGTCAGTACCTACCTGCCCGTCCCGGGAGTAGTTTCTGTAGCGATTTTTTCATATCCTCAATTCATTGTCAAAACTTGATTTTTATATGATTAATAGGTAAAAATTCACAATGGAAACACATTGGGACGATTATAAGACAAAAGTAGTTGTCGTCAGTACCTACCTGCCCGTCCCGGGAGTAATTTCTGTAGTGATTTTTTCATATCCTCAAATCTTTGTCAAAACTTGATTTTATATGATTAATAGGTAAACATTCACAATGGAAACACATTGGGACGATAATAAGACAAAAGTAGTTTTCGTCAGTACCTACCTGCCCGTCCCGGGAATAGTTTCTGTAATGATTTTTTCATATCCTCAAATCTTTTTCAAATCTTGATTTTTATATGATTAATAGGTAAACATTCACAATGGAAACACATTGGGACGATTATAAGACAAAAGTAGTTTTCGTCAGTACTTACCTGCCCATCCCGGGAGTAGTTTCTGTAGCGATTTTTTCATATCCTCAATTCTTTGTCAAAACTTGATTTTTATATGATTAATAGGTAAACATTCACAATGGAAACACATTGGGACGATTATAAGACAAAAGTAGTTTTCGTCAGTACCTACCTGCCCGTCCCGGGAGTAGTTTCTGTAGCGATTTTTTCATATCCTCAATTCATTGTCAAAACTTGATTTTTATATGATTAATAGGTAAAAATTCACAATGGAAACACATTGGGACGATTATAAGACAAAAGTAGTTGTCGTCAGTACCTACCTGCCCGTCCCGGGAGTAATTTCTGTAGTGATTTTTTCATATCCTCAAATCTTTGTCAAAACTTGATTTTATATGATTAATAGGTAAACATTCACAATGGAAACACATTGGGACGATTATAAGACAAAAGTAGTTGTCGTCAGTACCTACCTGCCCGTCCCGGGAGTAATTTCTGTAGTGATTTTTTCATATCCTCAAATCTTTTTCAAAACTTGATTTTATATGATTAATAGGTAAACATTCACAATGGAAACACATTGGGACGATTATAAGACAAAAGTAGTTTTCGTCAGTACCTACCTGCCCGTCCCGGGAATAGTTTCTGTAATGATTTTTTCATATCCTCAAATCTTTTTCAAATCTTGATTTTTATATGATTAATAGGTAAACATTCACAATGGAAACACATTGGGACGATTATAAGACAAAAGTAGTTTTCGTCAGTACCTACCTGCCCGTCCCGGGAGTAGTTTCTGTAATGATTTTTTCATATCCTCAAATCTTTGTCAAAACTTGATTTTTATATGATTAATAGGTAAACATTCACAATGGAAACTCATTGGGACGATTATAAGACAAAAGTAGTTTTCGTCAGTACCTACCTGCCCGTCCCGGGAGTAGTTTCTGTAATGATTTTTTCATATCCTCAAATCTTTGACAAAACTTGATTTTTATATGATTAATAGGTAAACATTCACAATGGAAACACATTGGGACGATTATAAGACAAAAGTAGTTTTCGTCAGTACTTACCTGCCCATCCCGGGAGTAGTTTCTGTAGCGATTTTTTCATATCCTCAATTCTTTGTCAAAACTTGATTTTTATATGATTAATAGGTAAAAATTCACAATGGAAACACATTGGGACGATTATAAGACAAAAGTAGTTTTCGTCAGTACCTACCTGCCCGTCCCGGGAGTAGTTTCTGTAGTGATTTTTTCATATCCTCAAATCTTCGTCAAAACTTGATTTTTATATGATTAATATTCAGTAAATTCAGTAAATTCAATTTATTCACCATAACATTATCACTAATATTATGGTGAATGGTGAATAAATTAATAGGTAAACATTCACAATGGAAATACATTGGGACGATTATAAGACAAAAGTAGTTTTCGTCAGTACCTGCCTGCCCGTCCCGGGAGTAGTTTCTGTAATGATTTTTTCATATCCTCAAATCTTTGTCAAAACTTGATTTTTATATGATTAATAGGTAAACATTCACAATGGAAACACATTGGGACGATTATAAGACAAAAGTAGTTTTCATCAGTACCTACCTGCCCGTCCCGGGAGTAGTTTCTGTAGCGATTTTTTCATATCCTCAATTCTTTGTCAAAACTTGATTTTTATATGATTAATAGGTAAAAATTCACAATGGAAACACATTGGGACGATTATAAGACAAAAGTAGTTGTCGTCAGTACCTACCTGCCCGTCCCGGGAGTAGTTTCTGTAATGATTTTTTCATATCCTCAAATCTTTGTCAAAACTTGATTTTTATATGATTAATAGGTAAACATTCACAATGGAAACACATTGGGACGATTATAAGACAAAAGTAGTTTTCGTCAGTACCTACCTGCCCGTCCCGGGAGTAGTTTCTGTAGCGATTTTTTCATATCCTCAATTCATTGTCAAAACTTGATTTTTATATGATTAATAGGTAAAAATTCACAATGGAAACACATTGGGACGATTATAAGACAAAAGTAGTTGTCGTCAGTACCTACCTGCCCGTCCCGGGAGTAATTTCTGTAGTGATTTTTTCATATCCTCAAATCTTTTTCAAAACTTGATTTTATATGATTAATAGGTAAACATTCACAATGGAAACACATTGGGACGATTATAAGACAAAAGTAGTTTTCGTCAGTACCTACCTGCCCGTCCCGGGAATAGTTTCTGTAATGATTTTTTCATATCCTCAAATCTTTTTCAAATCTTGATTTTTATATGATTAATAGGTAAACATTCACAATGGAAACACATTGGGACGATTATAAGACAAAAGTAGTTTTCGTCAGTACTTACCTGCCCATCCCGGGAGTAGTTTCTGTAGCGATTTTTTCATATCCTCAATTCTTTGTCAAAACTTGATTTTTATATGATTAATAGGTAAAGATTCACAATGGAAACACATTGTGACGATTATAAGACAAAAGTAGTTTTCGTCAGTACCTACCTGCCCGTCCCGGGAGTAGTTTCTGTAGCGATTTTTTCATATCCTCAATTCTTTGTCAAAACTTGATTTTTATATGAATAATAGGTAAAAATTCACAATGGAAACACATTGGGAAGATTATAAGACAAAAGTAGTTGTCGTCAGTACCTATCTGCCCGTCCCGGGAGTAGTTTCTGTAGTGATTTTTTCATATCCTCAAATCTTTGTCAAAACTTGATTTTTATATGATTAATAGGTAAAAATTCACAATGGAAACACATTGGGACGATTATAAGACAAAAGTAGTTTTCGTCAGTACCTACCTGCCCGTCCCGGGAGTAGTTTCTGTAATGATTTTTTCATATCCTCAAATCTTTGTCAAAACTTGATTTTTATATGATTAATAGGTAAACATTCACAATGGAAACACATTGGGACGATTATAAGACAAAAGTAGTTGTCGTCAGTACCTACCTGCCCGTCCCGGGAGTAGTTTCTGTAATGATTTTTTCATATCCTCAAATCTTTGTCAAAACTTGATTTTTATATGATTAATAGGTAAACATTCACAATGGAAACACATTGGGACGATTATAAGACAAAAGTAGTTTTCGTCAGTACCTACCTGCCCGTCCCGGGAGTAGTTTCTGTAGCGATTTTTTCATATCCTCAATTCATTGTCAAAACTTGATTTTTATATGATTAATAGGTAAAAATTCACAATGGAAACACATTGGGACGATTATAAGACAAAAGTAGTTGTCGTCAGTACCTACCTGCCCGTCCCGGGAGTAATTTCTGTAGTGATTTTTTCATATCCTCAAATCTTTTTCAAAACTTGATTTTATATGATTAATAGGTAAACATTCACAATGGAAACACATTGGGACGATTATAAGACAAAAGTAGTTTTCGTCAGTACCTACCTGCCCGTCCCGGGAATAGTTTCTGTAATGATTTTTTCATATCCTCAAATCTTTTTCAAATCTTGATTTTTATATGATTAATAGGTAAACATTCACAATGGAAACACATTGGGACGATTATAAGACAAAAGTAGTTTTCGTCAGTACTTACCTGCCCATCCCGGGAGTAGTTTCTGTAGCGATTTTTTCATATCCTCAATTCTTTGTCAAAACTTGATTTTTATATGATTAATAGGTAAAGATTCACAATGGAAACACATTGTGACGATTATAAGACAAAAGTAGTTTTCGTCAGTACCTACCTGCCCGTCCCGGGAGTAGTTTCTGTAGCGATTTTTTCATATCCTCAATTCTTTGTCAAAACTTGATTTTTATATGAATAATAGGTAAAAATTCACAATGGAAACACATTGGGAAGATTATAAGACAAAAGTAGTTGTCGTCAGTACCTATCTGCCCGTCCCGGGAGTAGTTTCTGTAGTGATTTTTTCATATCCTCAAATCTTTGTCAAAACTTGATTTTTATATGATTAATAGGTAAACATTCACAATGGAAACACATTGGGACGATTATAAGACAAAAGTAGTATTCGTCAGTACCTACCTGCCCGTCACGGGAGTAGTTTCTGTAATGATTTTTTCATATCCTCAAATCTTTGTCAAAACTTGATTTTATATGATTAATAGGTAAACATTCACAATGGAAACTAATTGGGACGATTATAAGACAAAAGTAGTTTTCGTCAGTACCTACCTGCCCGTCCCGGGAGTAGTTTCTGTAATGATTTTTTCATATCCTCAAATCTTTGTCAAAACTTGATTTTTATATGATTAATAGATAAACATTCACAATGGAAACACATTGGGACGATTATAAGACAAAAAATCATAACTGAAACTACTCCCGGGACGGGCACGTCCCGGGAGTAGTTTCTGTAATGATTTTTTCATATCCTCAAATCTTTGACAAAACTTGATTTTTATATGATTAATAGGTAAACATTCACAATGGAAACACATTGGGACGATTATAAGACAAAAGTAGTTTTCGTCAGTACCTACCTGCCCGTCCCGGGAGTAGTTTTTGTAATGATTTTTTCATATCCTCAAATCTTTGTCAAAACTTGATTTTTATATGATTAATAGGTAAACATTCACAATGGAAACACATTGGGACGATTATAAGACAAAAGTAGTTTTCGTCAGTACCTACCTGCCCGTCCCGGGAGTAGTTTCTGTAGCGATTTTTTCATATCCTCAATTCATTGTCAAAACTTGATTTTTATATGATTAATAGGTAAAAATTCACAATGGAAACACATTGGGACGATTATAAGACAAAAGTAGTTGTCGTCAGTACCTACCTGCCCGTCCCGGGAGTAATTTCTGTAGTGATTTTTTCATATCCTCAAATCTTTGTCAAAACTTGATTTTATATGATTAATAGGTAAACATTCACAATGGAAACACATTGGGACGATAATAAGACAAAAGTAGTTTTCGTCAGTACCTACCTGCCCGTCCCGGGAATAGTTTCTGTAATGATTTTTTCATATCCTCAAATCTTTTTCAAATCTTGATTTTTATATGATTAATAGGTAAACATTCACAATGGAAACACATTGGGACGATTATAAGACAAAAGTAGTTTTCGTCAGTACTTACCTGCCCATCCCGGGAGTAGTTTCTGTAGCGATTTTTTCATATCCTCAATTCTTTGTCAAAACTTGATTTTTATATGATTAATAGGTAAAGATTCACAATGGAAACACATTGTGACGATTATAAGACAAAAGTAGTTTTCGTCAGTACCTACCTGCCCGTCCCGGGAGTAGTTTCTGTAGCGATTTTTTCATATCCTCAATTCTTTGTCAAAACTTGATTTTTATATGATTAATAGGTAAAAATTCACAATGGAAACACATTGGGACGATTATAAGACAAAAGTAGTTGTCGTCAGTACCTACCTGCCCGTCCCGGGCGTAGTTTCTGTAGCGATTTTTTCATATCCTCAAATCTTTGTCAAAACTTGATTTTTATATGATTAATAGGTAAACATTCACAATGGAAACACATTGGGACGATTATAAGACAAAAGTAGTTGTCGTCAGTACCTACCTGCCCGTCCCGGGAGTAGTTTCTGTAATGATTTTTTCATATCCTCAAATCTTTGTCAAAACTTGATTTTTATATGATTAATAGGTAAACATTCACAATGGAAACACATTGGGACGATTATAAGACAAAAGTAGTTGTCGTCAGTACCTACCTGCCCGTCCCGGGAGTAGTTTCTGTAATGATTTTTTCATATCCTCAAATCTTTGTCAAAACTTGATTTTTATATGATTAATAGGTAAACATTCACAATGGAAACACATTGGGAAGATTATAAGACAAAAGTAGTTGTCGTCAGTACCTATCTGCCCGTCCCGGGAGTAGTTTCTGTAGTGATTTTTTCATATCCTCAAATCTTTGTCAAAACTTGATTTTTATATGATTAATAGGTAAAAATTCACAATGGAAACACATTGGGACGATTATAAGACAAAAGTAGTTTTCGTCAGTACCTACCTGCCCGTCCCGGGAGTAGTTTCTGTAATGATTTTTTTATATCCTCAAATCTTTGTCAAAACTTGATTTTTATATGATTAATAGGTAAACATTCACAATGGAAACACATTGGGACGATTATAAGACAAAAGTAGTTGTCGTCAGTACCTACCTGCCCGTCCCGGGAGTAGTTTCTGTAATGATTTTTTCATATCCTCAAATCTTTGTCAAAACTTGATTTTTATATGATTAATAGGTAAACATTCACAATGGAAACACATTGGGACGATTATAAGACAAAAGTAGTTTTCGTCAGTACCTACCTGCCCGTCCCGGGAGTAGTTTCTGTAGCGATTTTTTCATATCCTCAATTCATTGTCAAAACTTGATTTTTATATGATTAATAGGTAAAAATTCACAATGGAAACACATTGGGACGATTATAAGACAAAAGTAGTTGTCGTCAGTACCTACCTGCCCGTCCCGGGAGTAATTTCTGTAGTGATTTTTTCATATCCTCAAATCTTTTTCAAAACTTGATTTTATATGATTAATAGGTAAACATTCACAATGGAAACACATTGGGACGATTATAAGACAAAAGTAGTTTTCGTCAGTACCTACCTGCCCGTCCCGGGAATAGTTTCTGTAATGATTTTTTCATATCCTCAAATCTTTTTCAAATCTTGATTTTTATATGATTAATAGGTAAACATTCACAATGGAAACACATTGGGACGATTATAAGACAAAAGTAGTTTTCGTCAGTACTTACCTGCCCATCCCGGGAGTAGTTTCTGTAGCGATTTTTTCATATCCTCAATTCTTTGTCAAAACTTGATTTTTATATGATTAATAGGTAAAGATTCACAATGGAAACACATTGTGACGATTATAAGACAAAAGTAGTTTTCGTCAGTACCTACCTGCCCGTCCCGGGAGTAGTTTCTGTAGCGATTTTTTCATATCCTCAATTCTTTGTCAAAACTTGATTTTTATATGAATAATAGGTAAAAATTCACAATGGAAACACATTGGGAAGATTATAAGACAAAAGTAGTTGTCGTCAGTACCTATCTGCCCGTCCCGGGAGTAGTTTCTGTAGTGATTTTTTCATATCCTCAAATCTTTGTCAAAACTTGATTTTTATATGATTAATAGGTAAACATTCACAATGGAAACACATTGGGACGATTATAAGACAAAAGTAGTATTCGTCAGTACCTACCTGCCCGTCACGGGAGTAGTTTCTGTAATGATTTTTTCATATCCTCAAATCTTTGTCAAAACTTGATTTTATATGATTAATAGGTAAACATTCACAATGGAAACTAATTGGGACGATTATAAGACAAAAGTAGTTTTCGTCAGTACCTACCTGCCCGTCCCGGGAGTAGTTTCTGTAATGATTTTTTCATATCCTCAAATCTTTGTCAAAACTTGATTTTTATATGATTAATAGATAAACATTCACAATGGAAACACATTGGGACGATTATAAGACAAAAAATCATAACTGAAACTACTCCCGGGACGGGCACGTCCCGGGAGTAGTTTCTGTAATGATTTTTTCATATCCTCAAATCTTTGACAAAACTTGATTTTTATATGATTAATAGGTAAACATTCACAATGGAAACACATTGGGACGATTATAAGACAAAAGTAGTTTTCGTCAGTACCTACCTGCCCGTCCCGGGAGTAGTTTTTGTAATGATTTTTTCATATCCTCAAATCTTTGTCAAAACTTGATTTTTATATGATTAATAGGTAAACATTCACAATGGAAACACATTGGGACGATTATAAGACAAAAGTAGTTTTCGTCAGTACCTACCTGCCCGTCCCGGGAGTAGTTTCTGTAGCGATTTTTTCATATCCTCAATTCATTGTCAAAACTTGATTTTTATATGATTAATAGGTAAAAATTCACAATGGAAACACATTGGGACGATTATAAGACAAAAGTAGTTGTCGTCAGTACCTACCTGCCCGTCCCGGGAGTAATTTCTGTAGTGATTTTTTCATATCCTCAAATCTTTGTCAAAACTTGATTTTATATGATTAATAGGTAAACATTCACAATGGAAACACATTGGGACGATAATAAGACAAAAGTAGTTTTCGTCAGTACCTACCTGCCCGTCCCGGGAATAGTTTCTGTAATGATTTTTTCATATCCTCAAATCTTTTTCAAATCTTGATTTTTATATGATTAATAGGTAAACATTCACAATGGAAACACATTGGGACGATTATAAGACAAAAGTAGTTTTCGTCAGTACTTACCTGCCCATCCCGGGAGTAGTTTCTGTAGCGATTTTTTCATATCCTCAATTCTTTGTCAAAACTTGATTTTTATATGATTAATAGGTAAAGATTCACAATGGAAACACATTGTGACGATTATAAGACAAAAGTAGTTTTCGTCAGTACCTACCTGCCCGTCCCGGGAGTAGTTTCTGTAGCGATTTTTTCATATCCTCAATTCTTTGTCAAAACTTGATTTTTATATGATTAATAGGTAAAAATTCACAATGGAAACACATTGGGACGATTATAAGACAAAAGTAGTTGTCGTCAGTACCTACCTGCCCGTCCCGGGCGTAGTTTCTGTAGCGATTTTTTCATATCCTCAAATCTTTGTCAAAACTTGATTTTTATATGATTAATAGGTAAACATTCACAATGGAAACACATTGGGACGATTATAAGACAAAAGTAGTATTCGTCAGTACCTACCTGCCCGTCACGGGAGTAGTTTCTGTAATGATTTTTTCATATCCTCAACTCTTTGTCAAAACTTGATTTTATATGATTAATAGGTAAACATTCACAATGGAAACTCATTGGGACGATTATAAGACAAAAGTAGTTTTCGTCAGTACCTACCTGCCCGTCCCGGGAGTAGTTTCTGTAATGATTTTTTCATATCCTCAAATCTTTGTCAAAACTTGATTTTTATATGATTAATATTCAGTAAATTCAGTAAATTCAATTTATTCACCATAACATTATCACTAATATTATGGTGAATGGTGAATAAATTAATAGGTAAACATTCACAATGGAAATACATTGGGACGATTATAAGACAAAAGTAGTTTTCGTCAGTACCTACCTGCCCGTCCCGGGAGTAGTTTCTGTAATGATTTTTTCATATCCTCAAATCTTTGTCAAAACTTGATTTTTATATGATTAATAGGTAAACATTCACAATGGAAATACATTGGGACGGTTATAAGACAAAAGTAGTTTTCGTCAGTACCTACCTGCCCGTCCCGGGAGTAGTTTCTGTAGTGATTTTTTCATATCCTCAAATCTTTGTCAAAACTTGATTTTTATATCATTAATAGGTAAACATTCACAATGGAAACACATTGGGACGATTATAAGACAAAAGTAGTTTTCGTCAGTACTTACCTGCCCATCCCGGGAGTAGTTTCTGTAGCGATTTTTTCATATCCTCAATTCTTTGTCAAAACTTGATTTTTATATGATTAATATTCAGTAAATTCAGTAAATTCAATTTATTCACCATAACATTATCACTAATATTATGGTGAATGGTGAATAAATTAATAGGTTAACATTCACAATGGAAACACATTGGGACGATTATAAGACAAAAGTAGTTTTCGTCAGTACTTACCTGCCCATCCCGGGAGTAGTTTCTGTAGCGATTTTTTCATATCCTCAAATCTTTGTCAAAACTTGATTTTTATATGATTAATAGGTAAAAATTCACAATGGAAATACATTGGGACGATTATAAGACAAAAGTAGTTTTCGTCAGTACCTACCTGCCCGTCCCGGGAGTAGTTTCTGTAGTGATTTTTTCATATCCTCAAATCTTTGTCAAAACTTGATTTTTATATCATTAATAGGTAAACATTCACAATGGAAACACATTGGGACGATTATAAGACAAAAGTAGTTTTCGTCAGTACTTACCTGCCCATCCCGGGAGTAGTTTCTGTAGCGATTTTTTCATATCCTCAAATCTTTGTCAAAACTTGATTTTTATATGATTAATATTCAGTAAATTCAGTAAATTCAATTTATTCACCATAACATTATCACTAATATTATGGTGAATGGTGAATAAATTAATAGGTTAACATTCACAATGGAAACACATTGGGACGATTATAAGACAAAAGTAGTTTTCGTCAGTACTTACCTGCCCATCCCGGGAGTAGTTTCTGTAGCGATTTTTTCATATCCTCAAATCTTTGTCAAAACTTGATTTTTATATGATTAATAGGTAAAAATTCACAATGGAAATACATTGGGACGATTATAAGACAAAAGTAGTTTTCGTCAGTACCTACCTGCCCGTCCCGGGAGTAGTTTCTGTAGTGATTTTTTCATATCCTCAAATCTTTGTCAAAACTTGATTTTTATATGATTAATAGGTAAACATTCACAATGGAAACACATTGGGACGATTATAAGACAAAATTAGTTTTCGTCAGTACTTACCTGCCCATCCCGGGAGTAGTTTCTGTAGCGATTTTTTCATATCCTCAATTATTTGTCAAAACTTGATTTTTATATGATTAATAGGTAAACATTCACAATGGAAACACATTGGGACGATTATAAGACAAAAGTAGTTTTCGTCAGTACCTACCTGCCCGTCTCGGGAGTAGTTTCTGTAGCGATTTTTTCATATCCTCAATTCTTTGTCAAAACTTGATTTTTATATGATTAATAGGTAAAAATTCACAATGGAAACACATTGGGACGATTATAAGACAAAAGTAGTTGTCGTCAGTACCTACCTGCCCGTCCCGGGAGTAGTTTCTGTAGCGATTTTTTCATATCCTCAATTCTTTGTCAAAACTTGATTTTTATATGATTAATAGGTAAACATTCACAATGGAAACACATTGGGACGATTATAAGACAAAAGTCGTTGTCGTCAGTACCTACCTGCCCGTCCCGGGAGTAGTTTCTGTAGTGATTTTTTCATATCCTCAAATCTTTGTCAAAACTTGATTTTTATATGATTAATAGGTAAACATTCACAATGGAAACACATTGGGACGATTATAAGACAAAAGAAGTTTTCGTCAGTGCCTACCTGCCCATCCCGGGAGTAGTTTCTGTAGCGATTTTTTCATATCCTCAATTCTTTGTCAAAACTTGATTTTTATATGATTAATAGGTAAACATTCACAATGGAAACACATTGGGACGATTATAAGACAA
Organism: Eupithecia dodoneata; assembly: GCA_947044415.1. Classification (NCBI taxonomy): domain Eukaryota; kingdom Metazoa; phylum Arthropoda; class Insecta; order Lepidoptera; family Geometridae; genus Eupithecia; species Eupithecia dodoneata. The sequence goes on from OX345684.1 coordinate 5,991,967, forward strand.
AAGTAGTTTTCGTCAGTACCTACCTGCCCGTCCCGGGAGTAGTTTCTGTAGCGATTTTTTCATATCCTCAATTCTTTGTCAAAACTTGATTTTTATATGATTAATAGGTAAAAATTCACAATGGAAACACATTGGGACGATTATAAGACAAAAGTAGTTGTCGTCAGTACCTACCTGCCCGTCCTGGGAGAAGTTTCTGTAGTGATTTTTTCATATCCTCAAATCTTTGTCAAAACTTGATTTTTATATGATTAATAGGTAAACATTCACAATGGAAACACATTGGGACGATTATAAGACAAAAGTAGTTTTCGTCAGTACCTACCTGCCCGTCCCGGGAATAGTTTCTGTAATGATTTTTTCATATCCTCAAATCTTTGTCAAAACTTGATTTTTATATGATTTATAGGTAAACATTCACAATGGAAACAAATTGGGACGATTATAAGACAAAAGTAGTTTTCGTCAGTACTTACCTGCACATCCCGGGAGTAGTTTCTGTAGCGATTTTTTCATATCCTCAATTCCTTGTCAAAACTTGATTTTTATATGATTAATAGGTAAAAATTCACAATGGAAACACATTGGGACGATTATAAGACAAAAGTAGTTTTCGTCAGTACCTACCTGCCCGTCCCGGGAGTAGTTTCTGTAGCGATTTTTTCATATCCTCAATTCTTTGTCAAAACTTGGTTTTTATATGATTAATAGGTAAAAATTCACAATGGAAACACATTGGGACGATTATAAGACAAAAGTAGTTGTCGTCAGTACCTACCTGCCCGTCCCGGGAGTAGTTTCTGTAGTGATTTTTTCATATCCTCAAATCTTTGTCAAAACTTGATTTTTATATGATTAATAGGTAAACATTCACAATGGAAACTCATTGGGACGATTATAAGACAAAAGTAGTTTTCGTATTTTTTCATATCCTCAATTCCTTGTCAAAACTTGATTTTTATATGATTAATAGGTAAAAATTCACAATGGAAACACATTGGGACGATTATAAGACAAAAGTAGTTTTCGTCAGTACCTACCTGCCCGTCCCGGGAGTAGTTTCTGTAGCGATTTTTTCATATCCTCAATTCTTTGTCAAAACTTGGTTTTTATATGATTAATAGGTAAAAATTCACAATGGAAACACATTGGGACGATTATAAGACAAAAGTAGTTGTCGTCAGTACCTACCTGCCCGTCCCGGGAGTAGTTTCTGTAGTGATTTTTTCATATCCTCAAATCTTTGTCAAAACTTGATTTTTATATGATTAATAGGTAAACATTCACAATGGAAACTCATTGGGACGATTATAAGACAAAAGTAGTTTTCGTCAGTACCTACCTGCCCGTCCCGGGAGTAGTTTCTGTAGCGATTTTTTCATATCCTCAATTCCTTGTCAAAACTTGATTTTTATATGATTAATAGGTAAAAATTCACAATGGAAACACATTGGGACGATTATAAGACAAAAGTAGTTTTCGTCAGTACCTACCTGCCCTTCCCGGGAGTAGTTTCTGTAATGATTTTTTCATATCCTCAAATCTTTGTCAAAACTTGATTTTTATATGATTAATAGGTAAACATTCACAATGGAAACACATTGGGACGATTATAAGACAAAAGTAGTTTTCGTCAGTACCTACCTGCCCGTCCCGGGAGTAGTTTCTGTAGCGATTTTTTCATATCCTCAATTCTTTGTCAAAACTTGATTTTTATATGATTTATAAGTAAAAATTCACAATGGAAACACATTGGGACGATTATAAGACAAAAGTAGTTGTCGTCAGTACCTACCTGCCCGTCCCGGGAGTAGTTTCTGTAGTGATTTTTTCATATCCTCAAATCTTTTTCAAAACTTGATTTTTATATGATTAATAGGTAAACATTCACAATGGAAACACATTGGGACGATTATAAGACAAAAGTAGTATTCGTCAGTACCTACCTGCCCGTCCCGGGAGTAGTTTCTGTAAAGATTTTTTCATATCCTCAATTCTTTGTCAAAACTTGATTTTTATATGATTAATAGGTAAACATTCACAATGGAAACACATTGGGACGATTATAAGACAAAAGTAGTTTTTGTCAGTACCTACCTGCCCGTCCGGGGAGTAGTTTCTGTAATGATTTTTGCATATCCTCAAATCTTTGTCAAAACTCGATTTTTATATGATTAATAGGTAAACATTCACAATGGAAACACATTGGGACGATTATAAGACAAAAGTAGTTTTCGTCAGTACCAACCTGCCCGTCCCCGGAGTAGTTTCTGTAATGATTTTTTCATATCCTCAAATCTTTGTCAAAACTTGATTTTTATATGATTAATAGGTAAACATTCACAATGGAAACACATTGGGAAGATTATAAGACAAAAGTAGTTTTCGTCAGTACCTACCTGCCCGTCCCGGGAGTAGTTTCTGTAATGATTTTTTCATATCCTCAAATCTTTGTCAAAACTTGATTTTTATATGATTAATAGGTAAACATTCACAATAGAAACACATTGGGACGATTATAAGACAAAAGTAGTTTTCGTCAGTACCTACCTGCCCGTCTCGGGAGTAGTTTCTGTAATGATTTTTTCATATCCTCAATTCTTTGTCAAAACTTGATTTTTATATGATTAATAGGTAAACATTCACAATGGAAACACATTGGGACGATTATAAGACAAAAGTAGTTGTCGTCAGTACCTACCTGCCCGTCCCGGGAGAAGTTTCTGTAGTGATTTTTTCATATCCTCAAATCTTTGTCAAAACTTGATTTTTATATGATTAATAGGTAAACATTTACAATGGAAACAAATTGGGACGATTATAAGACAAAAGTAGTTTTCGTCAGTACTTACCTGCACATCCCGGGAGAAGTTTCTGTAGCGATTTTTTCATATCCTCAATTCCTTGTCAAAACTTGATTTTTATATGATTAATAGGTAAAAATTCACAATGGAAACACATTGGGACGATTATAAGACAAAAGTAGTTTTCGTCAGTACCTACCTGCCCGTCCCGGGAGTAGTTTCTGTAGCGATTTTTTCATATCCTCAATTCTTTGTCAAAACTTGGTTTTTATATGATTAATAGGTAAAAATTCACAATGGAAACACATTGGGACGATTATAAGACAAAAGTAGTTGTCGTCAGTACCTACCTGCCCGTCCCGGGAGTAGTTTCTGTAGTGATTTTTTCATATCCTCAAATCTTTGTCAAAACTTGATTTTTATATGATTAATAGGTAAACATTCACAATGGAAACTCATTGGGACGATTATAAGACAAAAGTAGTTTTCGTCAGTACTTACCTGCCCATCCCGGGAGTAGTTTCTGTAGCGATTTTTTCATATCCTCAAATCTTTGTCAAAATTTGATTTTTATATGATTAATAGGTAAACATTCACAATGGAAACACATTGGGACGATTATAAGACAAAAGTAGTTTTCGTCAGTACTTACCTGCCCATCCCGGGAGTAGTTTCTGTAGCGATTTTTTCATATCCTCAATTCTTTGTCAAAACTTGATTTTTATATGATTAATAGGTAAACATTCACAATGGAAACTCATTGGGACGATTATAAGACAAAAGTAGTTTTCGTCAGTACCTACCTGCCCGTCCCGGGAGTAGTTTCTGTAATGATTTTTTCATATCCTCAAATCTTTGTCAAAACTTGATTTTTATATGATTAATAGGTAAACATTCACAATGGAAACACATTGGGACGATTATAAGACAAAAGTAGTTTTCGTCAGTATCTACCTGCCCGTCCCGGGAGTAGTTTCTGTAATGATTTTTTCATATCCTCAAATCTTTGTCAAAACTTGATTTTTATATGATTAATAGGTAAACATTCACAATGGAAATACATTGGGACGATTATAAGACAAAAGTAGTTTTCGTCAGTACCTACCTGCCCGTCCCGGGAGTAGTTTCTGTAGTGATTTTTTCATATCCTCAAATCTTTGTCAAAACTTGATTTTTATATGATTAATAGGTAAAAATTCACAATGGAAACACATTGGGACGATTATAAGACAAAAGTAGTTTTCGTCAGTACCTACCTGCCCGTCCCGGGAGTAGTTTCTGTAATGATTCTTTCATATCCTCAAATCTTTGTCAAAACTTGATTTTTATATGATTAATAGGTAAACATTCACAATGGAAACACATTGGGACGATTATAAGACAAAAGTAGTTTTCGTCAGTACCTACCTGCCCGTCCCGGGAGTAGTTTCTGTAATGATTTTTTCATATCCTCAAATCTTTGTCAAAACTTGATTTTTATATGATTAATAGGTAAACATTCACAATGGAAACACAACGGGACGATTATAAGACAAAAGTAGTTGAATTGGATGCAGTGGACTGTATATTTTATTTTCTTCCTTAGGGGTTTTCGAAATAATACTCCAGTTCTCCAGTCTTCCCTTTATTCAACTCGCAGACAAGAACTGACCAGTACTAAACAAAAACTACCCATGAACTGCCCTAATCGTAAACAGGCTCGGCCTTTTATACCTCCGTCGACCCTTACTAGAATATTCTACGATTTACTGGGCTATACCTACCTCTTTCTAAACTCTAGAACATTTCTGTTATCCTTTTCTTTCCTTTTCAATCGTTCGAGAAAATGTAAATAGTTAGGTAGGTATGTACGAGCCAGTCCATAACAACTATATCGTAATCTATGTCGTAATCGGAGGCGCGAGTACTATTGCCTATTCTGTGTAAGACATAACTTCGCTAATAGTATCAATTAGCCATAGATTTTAAAAACAGACTCGTCGTGTCCAGAACAGTAGTTTTCGTCAGTACCTACCTGCCCGTCCCGGGAGTAGTTTCTGTAGTGATTTTTTCATATCCTCAAATCTTTGTCAAAACTTGATTTTTATATGATTAATAGGTAAACATTCACAATGGAAACACATTGGGACGATTATAAGACAAAAGTAGTTTTCGTCAGTACCTACCTGCCCGTCCCGGGAGTAGTTTCTGTAATGATTTTTTCATATCCTCAAATCTTTGTCAAAACTTGATTTTTATATGATTAATAGGTAAACATTCACAATGGAAACACATTGGGACGATTATAAGACAAAAGTAGTTTTCGTCAGTACCTACCTGCCCGTCCCGGGAGTAGTTTCTGTAGCGATTTTTTCATATCCTCAATTGTTTGTCAAAACTTGATTTTTATATGATTAATAGGTAAAAATTCACAATGGAAACACATTGGGACGATTATAAGACAAAAGTAGTTTTCGTCAGTACCTACCTGCCCGTCCCGGGAGTAGTTTCTGTAATGATTTTTTCATATCCTCAAATCTTTGTCAAAACTTGATTTTTATATGATTAATAGGTAAACATTCACAATGGAAACACATTGGGACGATTATAAGACAAAAGTAGTTTTCGTCAGTACCTACCTGCCCGTCCCGGGAGTAGTTTCTGTAGCGATTTTTTCATATCCTCAATTCTTTGTCAAAACTTGATTTTTATATGATTAATAGGTAAAAATTCACAATGGAAACACATTGGGACGATTATAAGACAAAAGTAGTTTTCGTCAGTACCTACCTGCCCGTCCCGGGAGTAGTTTCTGTAATGATTTTTTCATATCCTCAAATCTTTGTCAAAACTTGATTTTTATATGATTAATAGGTAAACATTCACAATGGAAACACATTGGGACGATTATAAGACAAAAGTAGTTTTCGTCAGTACCTACCTGCCCGTCCCGGGAGTAGTTTCTGTAGTGATTTTTTCATATCCTCAAATCTTTGTCAAAACTTGATTTTTATATGATTAATAGGTAAACATTCACAATGGAAACTCATTGGGACGATTATAAGACAAAAGTAGTTTTCGTCAGTACTTACCTGCCCATCCCGGGAGTAGTTTCTGTAGCGATTTTTTCATATCCTCAAATCTTTGTCAAAATTTGATTTTTATATGATTAATAGGTAAACATTCACAATGGAAACACATTGGGACGATTATAAGACAAAAGTAGTTTTCGTCAGTACTTACCTGCCCATCCCGGGAGTAGTTTCTGTAGCGATTTTTTCATATCCTCAATTCTTTGTCAAAACTTGATTTTTATATGATTAATAGGTAAACATTCACAATGGAAACTCATTGGGACGATTATAAGACAAAAGTAGTTTTCGTCAGTACATACCTGCCCGTCCCGGGAGTAGTTTCTGTAATGATTTTTTCATATCCTCAAATCTTTGTCAAAACTTGATTTTTATATGATTAATAGGTAAACATTCACAATGGAAACACATTGGGACGATTATAAGACAAAAGTAGTTTTCGTCAGTATCTACCTGCCCGTCCCGGGAGTAGTTTCTGTAATGATTTTTTCATATCCTCAAATCTTTGTCAAAACTTGATTTTTATATGATTAATAGGTAAACATTCACAATGGAAATACATTGGGACGATTATAAGACAAAAGTAGTTTTCGTCAGTACCTACCTGCCCGTCCCGGGAGTAGTTTCTGTAGTGATTTTTTCATATCCTCAAATCTTTGTCAAAACTTGATTTTTATATGATTAATAGGTAAAAATTCACAATGGAAACACATTGGGACGATTATAAGACAAAAGTAGTTTTCGTCAGTACCTACCTGCCCGTCCCGGGAGTAGTTTCTGTAATGATTCTTTCATATCCTCAAATCTTTGTCAAAACTTGATTTTTATATGATTAATAGGTAAACATTCACAATGGAAACACATTGGGACGATTATAAGACAAAAGTAGTTTTCGTCAGTACCTACCTGCCCGTCCCGGGAGTAGTTTCTGTAATGATTTTTTCATATCCTCAAATCTTTGTCAAAACTTGATTTTTATATGATTAATAGGTAAACATTCACAATGGAAACACAACGGGACGATTATAAGACAAAAGTAGTTGAATTGGATGCAGTGGACTGTATATTTTATTTTCTTCCTTAGGGGTTTTCGAAATAATACTCCAGTTCTCCAGTCTTCCCTTTATTCAACTCGCAGACAAGAACTGACCAGTACTAAACAAAAACTACCCATGAACTGCCCTAATCGTAAACAGGCTCGGCCTTTTATACCTCCGTCGACCCTTACTAGAATATTCTACGATTTACTGGGCTATACCTACCTCTTTCTAAACTCTAGAACATTTCTGTTATCCTTTTCTTTCCTTTTCAATCGTTCGAGAAAATGTAAATAGTTAGGTAGGTATGTACGAGCCAGTCCATAACAACTATATCGTAATCTATGTCGTAATCGGAGGCGCGAGTACTATTGCCTATTCTGTGTAAGACATAACTTCGCTAATAGTATCAATTAGCCATAGATTTTAAAAACAGACTCGTCGTGTCCAGAACAGTAGTTTTCGTCAGTACCTACCTGCCCGTCCCGGGAGTAGTTTCTGTAGTGATTTTTTCATATCCTCAAATCTTTGTCAAAACTTGATTTTTATATGATTAATAGGTAAACATTCACAATGGAAACACATTGGGACGATTATAAGACAAAAGTAGTTTTCGTCAGTACCTACCTGCCCGTCCCGGGAGTAGTTTCTGTAATGATTTTTTCATATCCTCAAATCTTTGTCAAAACTTGATTTTTATATGATTAATAGGTAAACATTCACAATGGAAACACATTGGGACGATTATAAGACAAAAGTAGTTTTCGTCAGTACCTACCTGCCCGTCCCGGGAGTAGTTTCTGTAGCGATTTTTTCATATCCTCAATTGTTTGTCAAAACTTGATTTTTATATGATTAATAGGTAAAAATTCACAATGGAAACACATTGGGACGATTATAAGACAAAAGTAGTTTTCGTCAGTACCTACCTGCCCGTCCCGGGAGTAGTTTCTGTAATGATTTTTTCATATCCTCAAATCTTTGTCAAAACTTGATTTTTATATGATTAATAGGTAAACATTCACAATGGAAACACATTGGGACGATTATAAGACAAAAGTAGTTTTCGTCAGTACCTACCTGCCCGTCCCGGGAGTAGTTTCTGTAGCGATTTTTTCATATCCTCAATTCTTTGTCAAAACTTGATTTTTATATGATTAATAGGTAAAAATTCACAATGGAAACACATTGGGACGATTATAAGACAAAAGTAGTTTTCGTCAGTACCTACCTGCCCGTCCCGGGAGTAGTTTCTGTAATGATTTTTTCATATCCTCAAATCTTTGTCAAAACTTGATTTTTATATGATTAATAGGTAAACATTCACAATGGAAACACATTGGGACGATTATAAGACAAAAGTAGTTTTCGTCAGTACCTACCTGCCCGTCCCGGGAGTAGTTTCTGTAGCGATTTTTTCATATCCTCAATTCATTGTCAAAACTTGATTTTTATATGATTAATAGGTAAAAATTCACAATGGAAACACATTGGGACGATTATAAGACAAAAGTAGTTGTCGTCAGTACCTACCTGCCCGTCCCGGGAGTAATTTCTGTAGTGATTTTTGCATATCCTCAAATCTTTGTCAAAACTTGATTTTATATGATTAATAGGTAAACATTCACAATGGAAACACATTGGGACGATTATAAGACAAAAGTAGTTTTCGTCAGTACCTACCTGCCCGTCCCGGGAATAGTTTCTGTAATGATTTTTTCATATCCTCAAATCTTTTTCAAATCTTGATTTTTATATGATTAATAGGTAAACATTCACAATGGAAACACATTGGGACGATTATAAGACAAAAGTAGTTTTCGTCAGTACTTACCTGCCCATCCCGGGAGTAGTTTCTGTAGCGATTTTTTCATATCCTCAATTCTTTGTCAAAACTTGATTTTTATATGATTAATAGGTAAAGATTCACAATGGAAACACATTGTGACGATTATAAGACAAAAGTAGTTTTCGTCAGTACCTACCTGCCCGTCCCGGGAGTAGTTTCTGTAGCGATTTTTTCATATCCTCAATTCTTTGTCAAAACTTGATTTTTATATGATTAATAGGTAAAAATTCACAATGGAAACACATTGGGACGATTATAAGACAAAAGTAGTTGTCGTCAGTACCTACCTGCCCGTCCCGGGAGTAGTTTCTGTAGCGATTTTTTCATATCCTCAAATCTTTGTCAAAACTTGATTTTTATATGATTAATAGGTAAACATTCACAATGGAAACACATTGGGACGATTATAAGACAAAAGTAGTATTCGTCAGTACCTACCTGCCCGTCACGGGAGTAGTTTCTGTAATGATTTTTTCATATCCTCAAATCTTTGTCAAAACTTGATTTTATATGATTAATAGGTAAACATTCACAATGGAAACTCATTGGGACGATTATAAGACAAAAGTAGTTTTCGTCAGTACCTACCTGCCCGTCCCGGGAGTAGTTTCTGTAATGATTTTTTCATATCCTCAAATCTTTGTCAAAACTTGATTTTTATATGATTAATATTCAGTAAATTCAGTAAATTCAATTTATTCACCATAACATTATCACTAATATTATGGTGAATGGTGAATAAATTAATAGGTAAACATTCACAATGGAAATACATTGGGACGATTATAAGACAAAAGTAGTTTTCGTCAGTACCTACCTGCCCGTCCCGGGAGTAGTTTCTGTAATGATTTTTTCATATCCTCAAATCTTTGTCAAAACTTGATTTTTATATGATTAATAGGTAAACATTCACAATGGAAATACATTGGGACGGTTATAAGACAAAAGTAGTTTTCGTCAGTACCTACCTGCCCGTCCCGGGAGTAGTTTCTGTAGTGATTTTTTCATATCCTCAAATCTTTGTCAAAACTTGATTTTTATATGATTAATAGGTAAACATTCACAATGGAAACACATTGGGACGATTATAAGACAAAAGTAGTTTTCGTCAGTACTTACCTGCCCGTCTCGGGAGTAGTTTCTGTAATGATTTTTTCATATCCTCAAATCTTTGTCAAAACTTGATTTTTATATGATTAATATTCAGTAAATTCAATTTATTCACCATAACATTATCACTAATATTATGGTGAATGGTGAATAAATTAATAGGTTAACATTCACAATGGAAACACATTGGGACGATTATAAGACAAAAGTAGTTTTCGTCAGTACTTACCTGCCCATCCCGGGAGTAGTTTCTGTAGCGATTTTTTCATATCCTCAAATCTTTGTCAAAACTTGATTTTTATATGATTAATAGGTAAAAATTCACAATGGAAATACATTGGGACGATTATAAGACAAAAGTAGTTTTCGTCAGTACTTACCTGCCCGTCCCGGGAGTAGTTTCTGTAGTGATTTTTTCATATCCTCAAATCTTTGTCAAAACTTGATTTTTATATGATTAATAGGTAAACATTCACAATAGAAACACATTGGGACGATTATAAGACTAAAGTAGTTTTCGTCAGTACCTACCTGCCCGTCTCGGGAGTAGTTTCTGTAATGATTTTTTCATATCCTCAATTCTTTGTCAAAACTTGATTTTTATATGATTAATAGGTAAACATTCACAATGGAAACACATTGGGACGATTATAAGACAAAAGTAGTTGTCGTCAGTACCTACCTGCCCGTCCCGGGAGAAGTTTCTGTAGTGATTTTTTCATATCCTCAAATCTTTGTCAAAACTTGATTTTTATATGATTAATAGGTAAACATTCACAATGGAAACAAATTGGGACGATTATAAGACAAAAGTAGTTTTCGTCAGTACTTACCTGCACATCCCGGGAGAAGTTTCTGTAGCGATTTTTTCATATCCTCAATTCCTTGTCAAAACTTGATTTTTATATGATTAATAGGTAAAAATTCACAATGGAAACACATTGGGACGATTATAAGACAAAAGTAGTTTTCGTCAGTACCTACCTGCCCGTCCCGGGAGTAGTTTCTGTAGCGATTTTTTCATATCCTCAATTCTTTGTCAAAACTTGGTTTTTATATGATTAATAGGTAAAAATTCACAATGGAAACACATTGGGACGATTATAAGACAAAAGTAGTTGTCGTCAGTACCTACCTGCCCGTCCCGGGAGTAGTTTCTGTAATGATTTTTTCATATCCTCAAATCTTTGTCAAAACTTGATTTTTATATGATTAATAGGTAAACATTCACAATGGAAATACATTGGGACGATTATAAGACAAAAGTAGTTTTCGTCAGTACCTACCTGCCCGTCCCGGGAGTAGTTTCTGTAGTGATTTTTTCATATCCTCAAATCTTTGTCAAAACTTGATTTTTATATGATTAATAGGTAAAAATTCACAATGGAAACACATTGGGACGATTATAAGACAAAAGTAGTTTTCGTCAGTACCTACCTGCCCGTCCCGGGAGTAGTTTCTGTAATGATTCTTTCATATCCTCAAATCTTTGTCAAAACTTGATTTTTATATGATTAATAGGTAAAAATTCACAATGGAAACACATTGGGACGATTATAAGACAAAAGTAGTTGTCGTCAGTACCTACCTGCCCGTCCCGGGAGTAGTTTCTGTAGTGATTTTTTCATATCCTCAAATCTTTGTCAAAACTTGATTTTTATATGATTAATAGGTAAACATTCACAATGGAAACTCATTGGGACGATTATAAGACAAAAGTAGTTTTCGTCAGTACCTACCTGCCCGTCCCGGGAGTAGTTTCTGTAGCGATTTTTTCATATCCTCAATTCCTTGTCAAAACTTGATTTTTATATGATTAATAGGTAAAAATTCACAATGGAAACACATTGGGACGATTATAAGACAAAAGTAGTTTTCGTCAGTACCTACCTGCCCTTCCCGGGAGTAGTTTCTGTAATGATTTTTTCATATCCTCAAATCTTTGTCAAAACTTGATTTTTATATGATTAATAGGTAAACATTCACAATGGAAACACATTGGGACGATTATAAGACAAAAGTAGTTTTCGTCAGTACCTACCTGCCCGTCCCGGGAGTAGTTTCTGTAGCGATTTTTTCATATCCTCAATTCTTTGTCAAAACTTGATTTTTATATGATTTATAAGTAAAAATTCACAATGGAAACACATTGGGACGATTATAAGACAAAAGTAGTTGTCGTCAGTACCTACCTGCCCGTCCCGGGAGTAGTTTCTGTAGTGATTTTTTCATATCCTCAAATCTTTTTCAAAACTTGATTTTTATATGATTAATAGGTAAACATTCACAATGGAAACACATTGGGACGATTATAAGACAAAAGTAGTATTCGTCAGTACCTACCTGCCCGTCCCGGGAGTAGTTTCTGTAAAGATTTTTTCATATCCTCAATTCTTTGTCAAAACTTGATTTTTATATGATTAATAGGTAAACATTCACAATGGAAACACATTGGGATGATTATAAGACAAAAGTAGTTTTTGTCAGTACCTACCTGCCCGTCCGGGGAGTAGTTTCTGTAATGATTTTTGCATATCCTCAAATCTTTGTCAAAACTCGATTTTTATATGATTAATAGGTAAACATTCACAATGGAAACACATTGGGACGATTATAAGACAAAAGTAGTTTTCGTCAGTACCAACCTGCCCGTCCCCGGAGTAGTTTCTGTAATGATTTTTTCATATCCTCAAATCTTTGTCAAAACTTGATTTTTATATGATTAATAGGTAAACATTCACAATGGAAACACATTGGGAAGATTATAAGACAAAAGTAGTTTTCGTCAGTACCTACCTGCCCGTCCCGGGAGTAGTTTCTGTAATGATTTTTTCATATCCTCAAATCTTTGTCAAAACTTGATTTTTATATGATTAATAGGTAAACATTCACAATAGAAACACATTGGGACGATTATAAGACAAAAGTAGTTTTCGTCAGTACCTACCTGCCCGTCTCGGGAGTAGTTTCTGTAATGATTTTTTCATATCCTCAATTCTTTGTCAAAACTTGATTTTTATATGATTAATAGGTAAACATTCACAATGGAAACACATTGGGACGATTATAAGACAAAAGTAGTTGTCGTCAGTACCTACCTGCCCGTCCCGGGAGAAGTTTCTGTAGTGATTTTTTCATATCCTCAAATCTTTGTCAAAACTTGATTTTTATATGATTAATAGGTAAACATTCACAATGGAAACAAATTGGGACGATTATAAGACAAAAGTAGTTTTCGTCAGTACTTACCTGCACATCCCGGGAGAAGTTTCTGTAGCGATTTTTTCATATCCTCAATTCCTTGTCAAAACTTGATTTTTATATGATTAATAGGTAAAAATTCACAATGGAAACACATTGGGACGATTATAAGACAAAAGTAGTTTTCGTCAGTACCTACCTGCCCGTCCCGGGAGTAGTTTCTGTAGCGATTTTTTCATATCCCCAATTCTTTGTCAAAACTTGGTTTTTATATGATTAATAGGTAAAAATTCACAATGGAAACACATTGGGACGATTATAAGACAAAAGTAGTTGTCGTCAGTACCTACCTGCCCGTCCCGGGAGTAGTTTCTGTAGTGATTTTTTCATATCCTCAAATCTTTGTCAAAACTTGATTTTTATATGATTAATAGGTAAACATTCACAATGGAAACTCATTGGGACGATTATAAGACAAAAGTAGTTTTCGTCAGTACTTACCTGCCCATCCCGGGAGTAGTTTCTGTAGCGATTTTTTCATATCCTCAAATCTTTGTCAAAATTTGATTTTTATATGATTAATAGGTAAACATTCACAATGGAAACACATTGGGACGATTATAAGACAAAAGTAGTTTTCGTCAGTACTTACCTGCCCATCCCGGGAGTAGTTTCTGTAGCGATTTTTTCATATCCTCAATTCTTTGTCAAAACTTGATTTTTATATGATTAATAGGTAAACATTCACAATGGAAACTCATTGGGACGATTATAAGACAAAAGTAGTTTTCGTCAGTACCTACCTGCCCGTCCCGGGAGTAGTTTCTGTAATGATTTTTTCATATCCTCAAATCTTTGTCAAAACTTGATTTTTATATGATTAATAGGTAAACATTCACAATGGAAACACATTGGGACGATTATAAGACAAAAGTAGTTTTCGTCAGTATCTACCTGCCCGTCCCGGGAGTAGTTTCTGTAATGATTTTTTCATATCCTCAAATCTTTGTCAAAACTTGATTTTTATATGATTAATAGGTAAACATTCACAATGGAAATACATTGGGACGATTATAAGACAAAAGTAGTTTTCGTCAGTACCTACCTGCCCGTCCCGGGAGTAGTTTCTGTAGTGATTTTTTCATATCCTCAAATCTTTGTCAAAACTTGATTTTTATATGATTAATAGGTAAAAATTCACAATGGAAACACATTGGGACGATTATAAGACAAAAGTAGTTTTCGTCAGTACCTACCTGCCCGTCCCGGGAGTAGTTTCTGTAATGATTCTTTCATATCCTCAAATCTTTGTCAAAACTTGATTTTTATATGATTAATAGGTAAACATTCACAATGGAAACACATTGGGACGATTATAAGACAAAAGTAGTTTTCGTCAGTACCTACCTGCCCGTCCCGGGAGTAGTTTCTGTAATGATTTTTTCATATCCTCAAATCTTTGTCAAAACTTGATTTTTATATGATTAATAGGTAAACATTCACAATGGAAACACAACGGGACGATTATAAGACAAAAGTAGTTGAATTGGATGCAGTGGACTGTATATTTTATTTTCTTCCTTAGGGGTTTTCGAAATAATACTCCAGTTCTCCAGTCTTCCCTTTATTCAACTCGCAGACAAGAACTGACCAGTACTTAACAAAAACTACCCATGAACTGCCCTAATCGTAAACAGGCTCGGCCTTTTATACCTCCGTCGACCCTTACTAGAATATTCTACGATTTACTGGGCTATACCTACCTCTTTCTAAACTCTAGAACATTTCTGTTATCCTTTTCTTTCCTTTTCAATCGTTCGAGAAAATGTAAATAGTTAGGTAGGTATGTACGAGCCAGTCCATAACAACTATATCGTAATCTATGTCGTAATCGGAGGCGCGAGTACTATTGCCTATTCTGTGTAAGACATAACTTCGCTAATAGTATCAATTAGCCATAGATTTTAAAAACAGACTCGTCGTGTCCAGAACAGTAGTTTTCGTCAGTACCTACCTGCCCGTCCCGGGAGTAGTTTCTGTAGTGATTTTTTCATATCCTCAAATCTTTGTCAAAACTTGATTTTTATATGATTAATAGGTAAACATTCACAATGGAAACACATTGGGACGATTATAAGACAAAAGTAGTTTTCGTCAGTACCTACCTGCCCGTCCCGGGAGTAGTTTCTGTAATGATTTTTTCATATCCTCAAATCTTTGTCAAAACTTGATTTTTATATGATTAATAGGTAAACATTCACAATGGAAACACATTGGGACGATTATAAGACAAAAGTAGTTTTCGTCAGTACCTACCTGCCCGTCCCGGGAGTAGTTTCTGTAATGATTTTTTCATATCCTCAAATCTTTGTCAAAACTTGATTTTTATATGATTAATAGGTAAACATTCACAATGGAAACACATTGGGACGATTATAAGACAAAAGTAGTTTTCGTCAGTACCTACCTGCCCGTCCCGGGAGTAGTTTCTGTAGCGATTTTTTCATATCCTCAATTCTTTGTCAAAACTTGATTTTTATATGATTAATAGGTAAAAATTCACAATGGAAACACATTGGGACGATTATAAGACAAAAGTAGTTTTCGTCAGTACCTACCTGCCCGTCCCGGGAGTAGTTTCTGTAATGATTTTTTCATATCCTCAAATCTTTGTCAAAACTTGATTTTTATATGATTAATAGGTAAACATTCACAATGGAAACACATTGGGACGATTATAAGACAAAAGTAGTTTTCGTCAGTACCTACCTGCCCGTCCCGGGAGTAGTTTCTGTAGTGATTTTTTCATATCCTCAAATCTTTGTCAAAACTTGATTTTTATATGATTAATAGGTAAACATTCACAATGGAAACTCATTGGGACGATTATAAGACAAAAGTAGTTTTCGTCAGTACTTACCTGCCCATCCCGGGAGTAGTTTCTGTAGCGATTTTTTCATATCCTCAAATCTTTGTCAAAATTTGATTTTTATATGATTAATAGGTAAACATTCACAATGGAAACACATTGGGACGATTATAAGACAAAAGTAGTTTTCGTCAGTACTTACCTGCCCATCCCGGGAGTAGTTTCTGTAGCGATTTTTTCATATCCTCAATTCTTTGTCAAAACTTGATTTTTATATGATTAATAGGTAAACATTCACAATGGAAACTCATTGGGACGATTATAAGACAAAAGTAGTTTTCGTCAGTACATACCTGCCCGTCCCGGGAGTAGTTTCTGTAATGATTTTTTCATATCCTCAAATCTTTGTCAAAACTTGATTTTTATATGATTAATAGGTAAACATTCACAATGGAAACACATTGGGACGATTATAAGACAAAAGTAGTTTTCGTCAGTATCTACCTGCCCGTCCCGGGAGTAGTTTCTGTAATGATTTTTTCATATCCTCAAATCTTTGTCAAAACTTGATTTTTATATGATTAATAGGTAAACATTCACAATGGAAATACATTGGGACGATTATAAGACAAAAGTAGTTTTCGTCAGTACCTACCTGCCCGTCCCGGGAGTAGTTTCTGTAGTGATTTTTTCATATCCTCAAATCTTTGTCAAAACTTGATTTTTATATGATTAATAGGTAAAAATTCACAATGGAAACACATTGGGACGATTATAAGACAAAAGTAGTTTTCGTCAGTACCTACCTGCCCGTCCCGGGAGTAGTTTCTGTAATGATTCTTTCATATCCTCAAATCTTTGTCAAAACTTGATTTTTATATGATTAATAGGTAAACATTCACAATGGAAACACATTGGGACGATTATAAGACAAAAGTAGTTTTCGTCAGTACCTACCTGCCCGTCCCGGGAGTAGTTTCTGTAATGATTTTTTCATATCCTCAAATCTTTGTCAAAACTTGATTTTTATATGATTAATAGGTAAACATTCACAATGGAAACACAACGGGACGATTATAAGACAAAAGTAGTTGAATTGGATGCAGTGGACTGTATATTTTATTTTCTTCCTTAGGGGTTTTCGAAATAATACTCCAGTTCTCCAGTCTTCCCTTTATTCAACTCGCAGACAAGAACTGACCAGTACTAAACAAAAACTACCCATGAACTGCCCTAATCGTAAACAGGCTCGGCCTTTTATACCTCCGTCGACCCTTACTAGAATATTCTACGATTTACTGGGCTATACCTACCTCTTTCTAAACTCTAGAACATTTCTGTTATCCTTTTCTTTCCTTTTCAATCGTTCGAGAAAATGTAAATAGTTAGGTAGGTATGTACGAGCCAGTCCATAACAACTATATCGTAATCTATGTCGTAATCGGAGGCGCGAGTACTATTGCCTATTCTGTGTAAGACATAACTTCGCTAATAGTATCAATTAGCCATAGATTTTAAAAACAGACTCGTCGTGTCCAGAACAGTAGTTTTCGTCAGTACCTACCTGCCCGTCCCGGGAGTAGTTTCTGTAGTGATTTTTTCATATCCTCAAATCTTTGTCAAAACTTGATTTTTATATGATTAATAGGTAAACATTCACAATGGAAACACATTGGGACGATTATAAGACAAAAGTAGTTTTCGTCAGTACCTACCTGCCCGTCCCGGGAGTAGTTTCTGTAATGATTTTTTCATATCCTCAAATCTTTGTCAAAACTTGATTTTTATATGATTAATAGGTAAACATTCACAATGGAAACACATTGGGACGATTATAAGACAAAAGTAGTTTTCGTCAGTACCTACCTGCCCGTCCCGGGAGTAGTTTCTGTAGCGATTTTTTCATATCCTCAATTGTTTGTCAAAACTTGATTTTTATATGATTAATAGGTAAAAATTCACAATGGAAACACATTGGGACGATTATAAGACAAAAGTAGTTTTCGTCAGTACCTACCTGCCCGTCCCGGGAGTAGTTTCTGTAATGATTTTTTCATATCCTCAAATCTTTGTCAAAACTTGATTTTTATATGATTAATAGGTAAACATTCACAATGGAAACACATTGGGACGATTATAAGACAAAAGTAGTTTTCGTCAGTACCTACCTGCCCGTCCCGGGAGTAGTTTCTGTAGCGATTTTTTCATATCCTCAATTCTTTGTCAAAACTTGATTTTTATATGATTAATAGGTAAAAATTCACAATGGAAACACATTGGGACGATTATAAGACAAAAGTAGTTTTCGTCAGTACCTACCTGCCCGTCCCGGGAGTAGTTTCTGTAATGATTTTTTCATATCCTCAAATCTTTGTCAAAACTTGATTTTTATATGATTAATAGGTAAACATTCACAATGGAAACACATTGGGACGATTATAAGACAAAAGTAGTTTTCGTCAGTACCTACCTGCCCGTCCCGGGAGTAGTTTCTGTAGTGATTTTTTCATATCCTCAAATCTTTGTCAAAACTTGATTTTTATATGATTAATAGGTAAACATTCACAATGGAAACTCATTGGGACGATTATAAGACAAAAGTAGTTTTCGTCAGTACTTACCTGCCCATCCCGGGAGTAGTTTCTGTAGCGATTTTTTCATATCCTCAAATCTTTGTCAAAATTTGATTTTTATATGATTAATAGGTAAACATTCACAATGGAAACACATTGGGACGATTATAAGACAAAAGTAGTTTTCGTCAGTACTTACCTGCCCATCCCGGGAGTAGTTTCTGTAGCGATTTTTTCATATCCTCAATTCTTTGTCAAAACTTGATTTTTATATGATTAATAGGTAAACATTCACAATGGAAACTCATTGGGACGATTATAAGACAAAAGTAGTTTTCGTCAGTACATACCTGCCCGTCCCGGGAGTAGTTTCTGTAATGATTTTTTCATATCCTCAAATCTTTGTCAAAACTTGATTTTTATATGATTAATAGGTAAACATTCACAATGGAAACACATTGGGACGATTATAAGACAAAAGTAGTTTTCGTCAGTATCTACCTGCCCGTCCCGGGAGTAGTTTCTGTAATGATTTTTTCATATCCTCAAATCTTTGTCAAAACTTGATTTTTATATGATTAATAGGTAAACATTCACAATGGAAATACATTGGGACGATTATAAGACAAAAGTAGTTTTCGTCAGTACCTACCTGCCCGTCCCGGGAGTAGTTTCTGTAGTGATTTTTTCATATCCTCAAATCTTTGTCAAAACTTGATTTTTATATGATTAATAGGTAAAAATTCACAATGGAAACACATTGGGACGATTATAAGACAAAAGTAGTTTTCGTCAGTACCTACCTGCCCGTCCCGGGAGTAGTTTCTGTAATGATTCTTTCATATCCTCAAATCTTTGTCAAAACTTGATTTTTATATGATTAATAGGTAAACATTCACAATGGAAACACATTGGGACGATTATAAGACAAAAGTAGTTTTCGTCAGTACCTACCTGCCCGTCCCGGGAGTAGTTTCTGTAATGATTTTTTCATATCCTCAAATCTTTGTCAAAACTTGATTTTTATATGATTAATAGGTAAACATTCACAATGGAAACACAACGGGACGATTATAAGACAAAAGTAGTTGAATTGGATGCAGTGGACTGTATATTTTATTTTCTTCCTTAGGGGTTTTCGAAATAATACTCCAGTTCTCCAGTCTTCCCTTTATTCAACTCGCAGACAAGAACTGACCAGTACTAAACAAAAACTACCCATGAACTGCCCTAATCGTAAACAGGCTCGGCCTTTTATACCTCCGTCGACCCTTACTAGAATATTCTACGATTTACTGGGCTATACCTACCTCTTTCTAAACTCTAGAACATTTCTGTTATCCTTTTCTTTCCTTTTCAATCGTTCGAGAAAATGTAAATAGTTAGGTAGGTATGTACGAGCCAGTCCATAACAACTATATCGTAATCTATGTCGTAATCGGAGGCGCGAGTACTATTGCCTATTCTGTGTAAGACATAACTTCGCTAATAGTATCAATTAGCCATAGATTTTAAAAACAGACTCGTCGTGTCCAGAACAGTAGTTTTCGTCAGTACCTACCTGCCCGTCCCGGGAGTAGTTTCTGTAGTGATTTTTTCATATCCTCAAATCTTTGTCAAAACTTGATTTTTATATGATTAATAGGTAAACATTCACAATGGAAACACATTGGGACGATTATAAGACAAAAGTAGTTTTCGTCAGTACCTACCTGCCCGTCCCGGGAGTAGTTTCTGTAATGATTTTTTCATATCCTCAAATCTTTGTCAAAACTTGATTTTTATATGATTAATAGGTAAACATTCACAATGGAAACACATTGGGACGATTATAAGACAAAAGTAGTTTTCGTCAGTACCTACCTGCCCGTCCCGGGAGTAGTTTCTGTAGCGATTTTTTCATATCCTCAATTGTTTGTCAAAACTTGATTTTTATATGATTAATAGGTAAAAATTCACAATGGAAACACATTGGGACGATTATAAGACAAAAGTAGTTTTCGTCAGTACCTACCTGCCCGTCCCGGGAGTAGTTTCTGTAATGATTTTTTCATATCCTCAAATCTTTGTCAAAACTTGATTTTTATATGATTAATAGGTAAACATTCACAATGGAAACACATTGGGACGATTATAAGACAAAAGTAGTTTTCGTCAGTACCTACCTGCCCGTCCCGGGAGTAGTTTCTGTAGCGATTTTTTCATATCCTCAATTCTTTGTCAAAACTTGATTTTTATATGATTAATAGGTAAAAATTCACAATGGAAACACATTGGGACGATTATAAGACAAAAGTAGTTTTCGTCAGTACCTACCTGCCCGTCCCGGGAGTAGTTTCTGTAATGATTTTTTCATATCCTCAAATCTTTGTCAAAACTTGATTTTTATATGATTAATAGGTAAACATTCACAATGGAAACACATTGGGACGATTATAAGACAAAAGTAGTTTTCGTCAGTACCTACCTGCCCGTCCCGGGAGTAGTTTCTGTAGCGATTTTTTCATATCCTCAATTCATTGTCAAAACTTGATTTTTATATGATTAATAGGTAAAAATTCACAATGGAAACACATTGGGACGATTATAAGACAAAAGTAGTTGTCGTCAGTACCTACCTGCCCGTCCCGGGAGTAATTTCTGTAGTGATTTTTGCATATCCTCAAATCTTTGTCAAAACTTGATTTTATATGATTAATAGGTAAACATTCACAATGGAAACACATTGGGACGATTATAAGACAAAAGTAGTTTTCGTCAGTACCTACCTGCCCGTCCCGGGAATAGTTTCTGTAATGATTTTTTCATATCCTCAAATCTTTTTCAAATCTTGATTTTTATATGATTAATAGGTAAACATTCACAATGGAAACACATTGGGACGATTATAAGACAAAAGTAGTTTTCGTCAGTACTTACCTGCCCATCCCGGGAGTAGTTTCTGTAGCGATTTTTTCATATCCTCAATTCTTTGTCAAAACTTGATTTTTATATGATTAATAGGTAAAGATTCACAATGGAAACACATTGTGACGATTATAAGACAAAAGTAGTTTTCGTCAGTACCTACCTGCCCGTCCCGGGAGTAGTTTCTGTAGCGATTTTTTCATATCCTCAATTCTTTGTCAAAACTTGATTTTTATATGATTAATAGGTAAAAATTCACAATGGAAACACATTGGGACGATTATAAGACAAAAGTAGTTGTCGTCAGTACCTACCTGCCCGTCCCGGGAGTAGTTTCTGTAGCGATTTTTTCATATCCTCAAATCTTTGTCAAAACTTGATTTTTATATGATTAATAGGTAAACATTCACAATGGAAACACATTGGGACGATTATAAGACAAAAGTAGTATTCGTCAGTACCTACCTGCCCGTCACGGGAGTAGTTTCTGTAATGATTTTTTCATATCCTCAAATCTTTGTCAAAACTTGATTTTATATGATTAATAGGTAAACATTCACAATGGAAACTCATTGGGACGATTATAAGACAAAAGTAGTTTTCGTCAGTACCTACCTGCCCGTCCCGGGAGTAGTTTCTGTAATGATTTTTTCATATCCTCAAATCTTTGTCAAAACTTGATTTTTATATGATTAATATTCAGTAAATTCAGTAAATTCAATTTATTCACCATAACATTATCACTAATATTATGGTGAATGGTGAATAAATTAATAGGTAAACATTCACAATGGAAATACATTGGGACGATTATAAGACAAAAGTAGTTTTCGTCAGTACCTACCTGCCCGTCCCGGGAGTAGTTTCTGTAATGATTTTTTCATATCCTCAAATCTTTGTCAAAACTTGATTTTTATATGATTAATAGGTAAACATTCACAATGGAAATACATTGGGACGGTTATAAGACAAAAGTAGTTTTCGTCAGTACCTACCTGCCCGTCCCGGGAGTAGTTTCTGTAGTGATTTTTTCATATCCTCAAATCTTTGTCAAAACTTGATTTTTATATGATTAATAGGTAAACATTCACAATGGAAACACATTGGGACGATTATAAGACAAAAGTAGTTTTCGTCAGTACTTACCTGCCCGTCTCGGGAGTAGTTTCTGTAATGATTTTTTCATATCCTCAAATCTTTGTCAAAACTTGATTTTTATATGATTAATATTCAGTAAATTCAATTTATTCACCATAACATTATCACTAATATTATGGTGAATGGTGAATAAATTAATAGGTAAACATTCACAATGGAAATACATTGGGACGGTTATAAGACAAAAGTAGTTTTCGTCAGTACCTACCTGCCCGTCCCGGGAATAGTTTCTGTAATGATTTTTTCATATCCTCAAATCTTTTTCAAATCTTGATTTTTATATGATTAATAGGTAAACATTCACAATGGAAACACATTGGGACGATTATAAGACAAAAGTAGTTTTCGTCAGTACTTACCTGCCCATCCCGGGAGTAGTTTCTGTAGCGATTTTTTCATATCCTCAATTCTTTGTCAAAACTTGATTTTTATATGATTAATAGGTAAAGATTCACAATGGAAACACATTGTGACGATTATAAGACAAAAGTAGTTTTCGTCAGTACCTACCTGCCCGTCCCGGGAGTAGTTTCTGTAGCGATTTTTTCATATCCTCAATTCTTTGTCAAAACTTGATTTTTATATGAATAATAGGTAAAAATTCACAATGGAAACACATTGGGAAGATTATAAGACAAAAGTAGTTGTCGTCAGTACCTATCTGCCCGTCCCGGGAGTAGTTTCTGTAGTGATTTTTTCATATCCTCAAATCTTTGTCAAAACTTGATTTTTATATGATTAATAGGTAAACATTCACAATGGAAACACATTGGGACGATTATAAGACAAAAGTAGTATTCGTCAGTACCTACCTGCCCGTCACGGGAGTAGTTTCTGTAATGATTTTTTCATATCCTCAAATCTTTGTCAAAACTTGATTTTATATGATTAATAGGTAAACATTCACAATGGAAACTAATTGGGACGATTATAAGACAAAAGTAGTTTTCGTCAGTACCTACCTGCCCGTCCCGGGAGTAGTTTCTGTAATGATTTTTTCATATCCTCAAATCTTTGTCAAAACTTGATTTTTATATGATTAATAGATAAACATTCACAATGGAAACACATTGGGACGATTATAAGACAAAAAATCATAACTGAAACTACTCCCGGGACGGGCACGTCCCGGGAGTAGTTTCTGTAATGATTTTTTCATATCCTCAAATCTTTGACAAAACTTGATTTTTATATGATTAATAGGTAAACATTCACAATGGAAACACATTGGGACGATTATAAGACAAAAGTAGTTTTCGTCAGTACCTACCTGCCCGTCCCGGGAGTAGTTTTTGTAATGATTTTTTCATATCCTCAAATCTTTGTCAAAACTTGATTTTTATATGATTAATAGGTAAACATTCACAATGGAAACACATTGGGACGATTATAAGACAAAAGTAGTTTTCGTCAGTACCTACCTGCCCGTCCCGGGAGTAGTTTCTGTAGCGATTTTTTCATATCCTCAATTCATTGTCAAAACTTGATTTTTATATGATTAATAGGTAAAAATTCACAATGGAAACACATTGGGACGATTATAAGACAAAAGTAGTTGTCGTCAGTACCTACCTGCCCGTCCCGGGAGTAATTTCTGTAGTGATTTTTTCATATCCTCAAATCTTTGTCAAAACTTGATTTTATATGATTAATAGGTAAACATTCACAATGGAAACACATTGGGACGATAATAAGACAAAAGTAGTTTTCGTCAGTACCTACCTGCCCGTCCCGGGAATAGTTTCTGTAATGATTTTTTCATATCCTCAAATCTTTTTCAAATCTTGATTTTTATATGATTAATAGGTAAACATTCACAATGGAAACACATTGGGACGATTATAAGACAAAAGTAGTTTTCGTCAGTACTTACCTGCCCATCCCGGGAGTAGTTTCTGTAGCGATTTTTTCATATCCTCAATTCTTTGTCAAAACTTGATTTTTATATGATTAATAGGTAAAGATTCACAATGGAAACACATTGTGACGATTATAAGACAAAAGTAGTTTTCGTCAGTACCTACCTGCCCGTCCCGGGAGTAGTTTCTGTAGCGATTTTTTCATATCCTCAATTCTTTGTCAAAACTTGATTTTTATATGATTAATAGGTAAAAATTCACAATGGAAACACATTGGGACGATTATAAGACAAAAGTAGTTGTCGTCAGTACCTACCTGCCCGTCCCGGGCGTAGTTTCTGTAGCGATTTTTTCATATCCTCAAATCTTTGTCAAAACTTGATTTTTATATGATTAATAGGTAAACATTCACAATGGAAACACATTGGGACGATTATAAGACAAAAGTAGTTGTCGTCAGTACCTACCTGCCCGTCCCGGGAGTAGTTTCTGTAATGATTTTTTCATATCCTCAAATCTTTGTCAAAACTTGATTTTTATATGATTAATAGGTAAACATTCACAATGGAAACACATTGGGACGATTATAAGACAAAAGTAGTTGTCGTCAGTACCTACCTGCCCGTCCCGGGAGTAGTTTCTGTAATGATTTTTTCATATCCTCAAATCTTTGTCAAAACTTGATTTTTATATGATTAATAGGTAAACATTCACAATGGAAACACATTGGGAAGATTATAAGACAAAAGTAGTTGTCGTCAGTACCTATCTGCCCGTCCCGGGAGTAGTTTCTGTAGTGATTTTTTCATATCCTCAAATCTTTGTCAAAACTTGATTTTTATATGATTAATAGGTAAAAATTCACAATGGAAACACATTGGGACGATTATAAGACAAAAGTAGTTTTCGTCAGTACCTACCTGCCCGTCCCGGGAGTAGTTTCTGTAATGATTTTTTTATATCCTCAAATCTTTGTCAAAACTTGATTTTTATATGATTAATAGGTAAACATTCACAATGGAAACACATTGGGACGATTATAAGACAAAAGTAGTTGTCGTCAGTACCTACCTGCCCGTCCCGGGAGTAGTTTCTGTAATGATTTTTTCATATCCTCAAATCTTTGTCAAAACTTGATTTTTATATGATTAATAGGTAAACATTCACAATGGAAACACATTGGGACGATTATAAGACAAAAGTAGTTTTCGTCAGTACCTACCTGCCCGTCCCGGGAGTAGTTTCTGTAGCGATTTTTTCATATCCTCAATTCATTGTCAAAACTTGATTTTTATATGATTAATAGGTAAAAATTCACAATGGAAACACATTGGGACGATTATAAGACAAAAGTAGTTGTCGTCAGTACCTACCTGCCCGTCCCGGGAGTAATTTCTGTAGTGATTTTTTCATATCCTCAAATCTTTTTCAAAACTTGATTTTATATGATTAATAGGTAAACATTCACAATGGAAACACATTGGGACGATTATAAGACAAAAGTAGTTTTCGTCAGTACCTACCTGCCCGTCCCGGGAATAGTTTCTGTAATGATTTTTTCATATCCTCAAATCTTTTTCAAATCTTGATTTTTATATGATTAATAGGTAAACATTCACAATGGAAACACATTGGGACGATTATAAGACAAAAGTAGTTTTCGTCAGTACTTACCTGCCCATCCCGGGAGTAGTTTCTGTAGCGATTTTTTCATATCCTCAATTCTTTGTCAAAACTTGATTTTTATATGATTAATAGGTAAAGATTCACAATGGAAACACATTGTGACGATTATAAGACAAAAGTAGTTTTCGTCAGTACCTACCTGCCCGTCCCGGGAGTAGTTTCTGTAGCGATTTTTTCATATCCTCAATTCTTTGTCAAAACTTGATTTTTATATGAATAATAGGTAAAAATTCACAATGGAAACACATTGGGAAGATTATAAGACAAAAGTAGTTGTCGTCAGTACCTATCTGCCCGTCCCGGGAGTAGTTTCTGTAGTGATTTTTTCATATCCTCAAATCTTTGTCAAAACTTGATTTTTATATGATTAATAGGTAAACATTCACAATGGAAACACATTGGGACGATTATAAGACAAAAGTAGTATTCGTCAGTACCTACCTGCCCGTCACGGGAGTAGTTTCTGTAATGATTTTTTCATATCCTCAAATCTTTGTCAAAACTTGATTTTATATGATTAATAGGTAAACATTCACAATGGAAACTAATTGGGACGATTATAAGACAAAAGTAGTTTTCGTCAGTACCTACCTGCCCGTCCCGGGAGTAGTTTCTGTAATGATTTTTTCATATCCTCAAATCTTTGTCAAAACTTGATTTTTATATGATTAATAGATAAACATTCACAATGGAAACACATTGGGACGATTATAAGACAAAAAATCATAACTGAAACTACTCCCGGGACGGGCACGTCCCGGGAGTAGTTTCTGTAATGATTTTTTCATATCCTCAAATCTTTGACAAAACTTGATTTTTATATGATTAATAGGTAAACATTCACAATGGAAACACATTGGGACGATTATAAGACAAAAGTAGTTTTCGTCAGTACCTACCTGCCCGTCCCGGGAGTAGTTTTTGTAATGATTTTTTCATATCCTCAAATCTTTGTCAAAACTTGATTTTTATATGATTAATAGGTAAACATTCACAATGGAAACACATTGGGACGATTATAAGACAAAAGTAGTTTTCGTCAGTACCTACCTGCCCGTCCCGGGAGTAGTTTCTGTAGCGATTTTTTCATATCCTCAATTCATTGTCAAAACTTGATTTTTATATGATTAATAGGTAAAAATTCACAATGGAAACACATTGGGACGATTATAAGACAAAAGTAGTTGTCGTCAGTACCTACCTGCCCGTCCCGGGAGTAATTTCTGTAGTGATTTTTTCATATCCTCAAATCTTTGTCAAAACTTGATTTTATATGATTAATAGGTAAACATTCACAATGGAAACACATTGGGACGATAATAAGACAAAAGTAGTTTTCGTCAGTACCTACCTGCCCGTCCCGGGAATAGTTTCTGTAATGATTTTTTCATATCCTCAAATCTTTTTCAAATCTTGATTTTTATATGATTAATAGGTAAACATTCACAATGGAAACACATTGGGACGATTATAAGACAAAAGTAGTTTTCGTCAGTACTTACCTGCCCATCCCGGGAGTAGTTTCTGTAGCGATTTTTTCATATCCTCAATTCTTTGTCAAAACTTGATTTTTATATGATTAATAGGTAAAGATTCACAATGGAAACACATTGTGACGATTATAAGACAAAAGTAGTTTTCGTCAGTACCTACCTGCCCGTCCCGGGAGTAGTTTCTGTAGCGATTTTTTCATATCCTCAATTCTTTGTCAAAACTTGATTTTTATATGATTAATAGGTAAAAATTCACAATGGAAACACATTGGGACGATTATAAGACAAAAGTAGTTGTCGTCAGTACCTACCTGCCCGTCCCGGGCGTAGTTTCTGTAGCGATTTTTTCATATCCTCAAATCTTTGTCAAAACTTGATTTTTATATGATTAATAGGTAAACATTCACAATGGAAACACATTGGGACGATTATAAGACAAAAGTAGTATTCGTCAGTACCTACCTGCCCGTCACGGGAGTAGTTTCTGTAATGATTTTTTCATATCCTCAACTCTTTGTCAAAACTTGATTTTATATGATTAATAGGTAAACATTCACAATGGAAACTCATTGGGACGATTATAAGACAAAAGTAGTTTTCGTCAGTACCTACCTGCCCGTCCCGGGAGTAGTTTCTGTAATGATTTTTTCATATCCTCAAATCTTTGTCAAAACTTGATTTTTATATGATTAATATTCAGTAAATTCAGTAAATTCAATTTATTCACCATAACATTATCACTAATATTATGGTGAATGGTGAATAAATTAATAGGTAAACATTCACAATGGAAATACATTGGGACGATTATAAGACAAAAGTAGTTTTCGTCAGTACCTACCTGCCCGTCCCGGGAGTAGTTTCTGTAATGATTTTTTCATATCCTCAAATCTTTGTCAAAACTTGATTTTTATATGATTAATAGGTAAACATTCACAATGGAAATACATTGGGACGGTTATAAGACAAAAGTAGTTTTCGTCAGTACCTACCTGCCCGTCCCGGGAGTAGTTTCTGTAGTGATTTTTTCATATCCTCAAATCTTTGTCAAAACTTGATTTTTATATCATTAATAGGTAAACATTCACAATGGAAACACATTGGGACGATTATAAGACAAAAGTAGTTTTCGTCAGTACTTACCTGCCCATCCCGGGAGTAGTTTCTGTAGCGATTTTTTCATATCCTCAATTCTTTGTCAAAACTTGATTTTTATATGATTAATATTCAGTAAATTCAGTAAATTCAATTTATTCACCATAACATTATCACTAATATTATGGTGAATGGTGAATAAATTAATAGGTTAACATTCACAATGGAAACACATTGGGACGATTATAAGACAAAAGTAGTTTTCGTCAGTACTTACCTGCCCATCCCGGGAGTAGTTTCTGTAGCGATTTTTTCATATCCTCAAATCTTTGTCAAAACTTGATTTTTATATGATTAATAGGTAAAAATTCACAATGGAAATACATTGGGACGATTATAAGACAAAAGTAGTTTTCGTCAGTACCTACCTGCCCGTCCCGGGAGTAGTTTCTGTAGTGATTTTTTCATATCCTCAAATCTTTGTCAAAACTTGATTTTTATATCATTAATAGGTAAACATTCACAATGGAAACACATTGGGACGATTATAAGACAAAAGTAGTTTTCGTCAGTACTTACCTGCCCATCCCGGGAGTAGTTTCTGTAGCGATTTTTTCATATCCTCAAATCTTTGTCAAAACTTGATTTTTATATGATTAATATTCAGTAAATTCAGTAAATTCAATTTATTCACCATAACATTATCACTAATATTATGGTGAATGGTGAATAAATTAATAGGTTAACATTCACAATGGAAACACATTGGGACGATTATAAGACAAAAGTAGTTTTCGTCAGTACTTACCTGCCCATCCCGGGAGTAGTTTCTGTAGCGATTTTTTCATATCCTCAAATCTTTGTCAAAACTTGATTTTTATATGATTAATAGGTAAAAATTCACAATGGAAATACATTGGGACGATTATAAGACAAAAGTAGTTTTCGTCAGTACCTACCTGCCCGTCCCGGGAGTAGTTTCTGTAGTGATTTTTTCATATCCTCAAATCTTTGTCAAAACTTGATTTTTATATGATTAATAGGTAAACATTCACAATGGAAACACATTGGGACGATTATAAGACAAAATTAGTTTTCGTCAGTACTTACCTGCCCATCCCGGGAGTAGTTTCTGTAGCGATTTTTTCATATCCTCAATTATTTGTCAAAACTTGATTTTTATATGATTAATAGGTAAACATTCACAATGGAAACACATTGGGACGATTATAAGACAAAAGTAGTTTTCGTCAGTACCTACCTGCCCGTCTCGGGAGTAGTTTCTGTAGCGATTTTTTCATATCCTCAATTCTTTGTCAAAACTTGATTTTTATATGATTAATAGGTAAAAATTCACAATGGAAACACATTGGGACGATTATAAGACAAAAGTAGTTGTCGTCAGTACCTACCTGCCCGTCCCGGGAGTAGTTTCTGTAGCGATTTTTTCATATCCTCAATTCTTTGTCAAAACTTGATTTTTATATGATTAATAGGTAAACATTCACAATGGAAACACATTGGGACGATTATAAGACAAAAGTCGTTGTCGTCAGTACCTACCTGCCCGTCCCGGGAGTAGTTTCTGTAGTGATTTTTTCATATCCTCAAATCTTTGTCAAAACTTGATTTTTATATGATTAATAGGTAAACATTCACAATGGAAACACATTGGGACGATTATAAGACAAAAGAAGTTTTCGTCAGTGCCTACCTGCCCATCCCGGGAGTAGTTTCTGTAGCGATTTTTTCATATCCTCAATTCTTTGTCAAAACTTGATTTTTATATGATTAATAGGTAAACATTCACAATGGAAACACATTGGGACGATTATAAGACAAAAGTAGTTTTCGTCAGTACCTACCTGCCCGTCCCGGGAGTAGTTTCTGTAGCGATTTTTTCATATCCTCAATTCTTTGTCAAAACTTGATTTTTATATGATTAATAGGTAAAAATTCACAATGGAAACACATTGGGACGATTATAAGACAAAAGTAGTTGTCGTCAGTACCTACCTGCCCGTCCTGGGAGAAGTTTCTGTAGTGATTTTTTCATATCCTCAAATCTTTGTCAAAACTTGATTTTTATATGATTAATAGGTAAACATTCACAATGGAAACACATTGGGACGATTATAAGACAAAAGTAGTTTTCGTCAGTACCTACCTGCCCGTCCCGGGAATAGTTTCTGTAATGATTTTTTCATATCCTCAAATCTTTGTCAAAACTTGATTTTTATATGATTTATAGGTAAACATTCACAATGGAAACAAATTGGGACGATTATAAGACAAAAGTAGTTTTCGTCAGTACTTACCTGCACATCCCGGGAGTAGTTTCTGTAGCGATTTTTTCATATCCTCAATTCCTTGTCAAAACTTGATTTTTATATGATTAATAGGTAAAAATTCACAATGGAAACACATTGGGACGATTATAAGACAAAAGTAGTTTTCGTCAGTACCTACCTGCCCGTCCCGGGAGTAGTTTCTGTAGCGATTTTTTCATATCCTCAATTCTTTGTCAAAACTTGGTTTTTATATGATTAATAGGTAAAAATTCACAATGGAAACACATTGGGACGATTATAAGACAAAAGTAGTTGTCGTCAGTACCTACCTGCCCGTCCCGGGAGTAGTTTCTGTAGTGATTTTTTCATATCCTCAAATCTTTGTCAAAACTTGATTTTTATATGATTAATAGGTAAACATTCACAATGGAAACTCATTGGGACGATTATAAGACAAAAGTAGTTTTCGTATTTTTTCATATCCTCAATTCCTTGTCAAAACTTGATTTTTATATGATTAATAGGTAAAAATTCACAATGGAAACACATTGGGACGATTATAAGACAAAAGTAGTTTTCGTCAGTACCTACCTGCCCGTCCCGGGAGTAGTTTCTGTAGCGATTTTTTCATATCCTCAATTCTTTGTCAAAACTTGGTTTTTATATGATTAATAGGTAAAAATTCACAATGGAAACACATTGGGACGATTATAAGACAAAAGTAGTTGTCGTCAGTACCTACCTGCCCGTCCCGGGAGTAGTTTCTGTAGTGATTTTTTCATATCCTCAAATCTTTGTCAAAACTTGATTTTTATATGATTAATAGGTAAACATTCACAATGGAAACTCATTGGGACGATTATAAGACAAAAGTAGTTTTCGTCAGTACCTACCTGCCCGTCCCGGGAGTAGTTTCTGTAGCGATTTTTTCATATCCTCAATTCCTTGTCAAAACTTGATTTTTATATGATTAATAGGTAAAAATTCACAATGGAAACACATTGGGACGATTATAAGACAAAAGTAGTTTTCGTCAGTACCTACCTGCCCTTCCCGGGAGTAGTTTCTGTAATGATTTTTTCATATCCTCAAATCTTTGTCAAAACTTGATTTTTATATGATTAATAGGTAAACATTCACAATGGAAACACATTGGGACGATTATAAGACAAAAGTAGTTTTCGTCAGTACCTACCTGCCCGTCCCGGGAGTAGTTTCTGTAGCGATTTTTTCATATCCTCAATTCTTTGTCAAAACTTGATTTTTATATGATTTATAAGTAAAAATTCACAATGGAAACACATTGGGACGATTATAAGACAAAAGTAGTTGTCGTCAGTACCTACCTGCCCGTCCCGGGAGTAGTTTCTGTAGTGATTTTTTCATATCCTCAAATCTTTTTCAAAACTTGATTTTTATATGATTAATAGGTAAACATTCACAATGGAAACACATTGGGACGATTATAAGACAAAAGTAGTATTCGTCAGTACCTACCTGCCCGTCCCGGGAGTAGTTTCTGTAAAGATTTTTTCATATCCTCAATTCTTTGTCAAAACTTGATTTTTATATGATTAATAGGTAAACATTCACAATGGAAACACATTGGGACGATTATAAGACAAAAGTAGTTTTTGTCAGTACCTACCTGCCCGTCCGGGGAGTAGTTTCTGTAATGATTTTTGCATATCCTCAAATCTTTGTCAAAACTCGATTTTTATATGATTAATAGGTAAACATTCACAATGGAAACACATTGGGACGATTATAAGACAAAAGTAGTTTTCGTCAGTACCAACCTGCCCGTCCCCGGAGTAGTTTCTGTAATGATTTTTTCATATCCTCAAATCTTTGTCAAAACTTGATTTTTATATGATTAATAGGTAAACATTCACAATGGAAACACATTGGGAAGATTATAAGACAAAAGTAGTTTTCGTCAGTACCTACCTGCCCGTCCCGGGAGTAGTTTCTGTAATGATTTTTTCATATCCTCAAATCTTTGTCAAAACTTGATTTTTATATGATTAATAGGTAAACATTCACAATAGAAACACATTGGGACGATTATAAGACAAAAGTAGTTTTCGTCAGTACCTACCTGCCCGTCTCGGGAGTAGTTTCTGTAATGATTTTTTCATATCCTCAATTCTTTGTCAAAACTTGATTTTTATATGATTAATAGGTAAACATTCACAATGGAAACACATTGGGACGATTATAAGACAAAAGTAGTTGTCGTCAGTACCTACCTGCCCGTCCCGGGAGAAGTTTCTGTAGTGATTTTTTCATATCCTCAAATCTTTGTCAAAACTTGATTTTTATATGATTAATAGGTAAACATTTACAATGGAAACAAATTGGGACGATTATAAGACAAAAGTAGTTTTCGTCAGTACTTACCTGCACATCCCGGGAGAAGTTTCTGTAGCGATTTTTTCATATCCTCAATTCCTTGTCAAAACTTGATTTTTATATGATTAATAGGTAAAAATTCACAATGGAAACACATTGGGACGATTATAAGACAAAAGTAGTTTTCGTCAGTACCTACCTGCCCGTCCCGGGAGTAGTTTCTGTAGCGATTTTTTCATATCCTCAATTCTTTGTCAAAACTTGGTTTTTATATGATTAATAGGTAAAAATTCACAATGGAAACACATTGGGACGATTATAAGACAAAAGTAGTTGTCGTCAGTACCTACCTGCCCGTCCCGGGAGTAGTTTCTGTAGTGATTTTTTCATATCCTCAAATCTTTGTCAAAACTTGATTTTTATATGATTAATAGGTAAACATTCACAATGGAAACTCATTGGGACGATTATAAGACAAAAGTAGTTTTCGTCAGTACTTACCTGCCCATCCCGGGAGTAGTTTCTGTAGCGATTTTTTCATATCCTCAAATCTTTGTCAAAATTTGATTTTTATATGATTAATAGGTAAACATTCACAATGGAAACACATTGGGACGATTATAAGACAAAAGTAGTTTTCGTCAGTACTTACCTGCCCATCCCGGGAGTAGTTTCTGTAGCGATTTTTTCATATCCTCAATTCTTTGTCAAAACTTGATTTTTATATGATTAATAGGTAAACATTCACAATGGAAACTCATTGGGACGATTATAAGACAAAAGTAGTTTTCGTCAGTACCTACCTGCCCGTCCCGGGAGTAGTTTCTGTAATGATTTTTTCATATCCTCAAATCTTTGTCAAAACTTGATTTTTATATGATTAATAGGTAAACATTCACAATGGAAACACATTGGGACGATTATAAGACAAAAGTAGTTTTCGTCAGTATCTACCTGCCCGTCCCGGGAGTAGTTTCTGTAATGATTTTTTCATATCCTCAAATCTTTGTCAAAACTTGATTTTTATATGATTAATAGGTAAACATTCACAATGGAAATACATTGGGACGATTATAAGACAAAAGTAGTTTTCGTCAGTACCTACCTGCCCGTCCCGGGAGTAGTTTCTGTAGTGATTTTTTCATATCCTCAAATCTTTGTCAAAACTTGATTTTTATATGATTAATAGGTAAAAATTCACAATGGAAACACATTGGGACGATTATAAGACAAAAGTAGTTTTCGTCAGTACCTACCTGCCCGTCCCGGGAGTAGTTTCTGTAATGATTCTTTCATATCCTCAAATCTTTGTCAAAACTTGATTTTTATATGATTAATAGGTAAACATTCACAATGGAAACACATTGGGACGATTATAAGACAAAAGTAGTTTTCGTCAGTACCTACCTGCCCGTCCCGGGAGTAGTTTCTGTAATGATTTTTTCATATCCTCAAATCTTTGTCAAAACTTGATTTTTATATGATTAATAGGTAAACATTCACAATGGAAACACAACGGGACGATTATAAGACAAAAGTAGTTGAATTGGATGCAGTGGACTGTATATTTTATTTTCTTCCTTAGGGGTTTTCGAAATAATACTCCAGTTCTCCAGTCTTCCCTTTATTCAACTCGCAGACAAGAACTGACCAGTACTAAACAAAAACTACCCATGAACTGCCCTAATCGTAAACAGGCTCGGCCTTTTATACCTCCGTCGACCCTTACTAGAATATTCTACGATTTACTGGGCTATACCTACCTCTTTCTAAACTCTAGAACATTTCTGTTATCCTTTTCTTTCCTTTTCAATCGTTCGAGAAAATGTAAATAGTTAGGTAGGTATGTACGAGCCAGTCCATAACAACTATATCGTAATCTATGTCGTAATCGGAGGCGCGAGTACTATTGCCTATTCTGTGTAAGACATAACTTCGCTAATAGTATCAATTAGCCATAGATTTTAAAAACAGACTCGTCGTGTCCAGAACAGTAGTTTTCGTCAGTACCTACCTGCCCGTCCCGGGAGTAGTTTCTGTAGTGATTTTTTCATATCCTCAAATCTTTGTCAAAACTTGATTTTTATATGATTAATAGGTAAACATTCACAATGGAAACACATTGGGACGATTATAAGACAAAAGTAGTTTTCGTCAGTACCTACCTGCCCGTCCCGGGAGTAGTTTCTGTAATGATTTTTTCATATCCTCAAATCTTTGTCAAAACTTGATTTTTATATGATTAATAGGTAAACATTCACAATGGAAACACATTGGGACGATTATAAGACAAAAGTAGTTTTCGTCAGTACCTACCTGCCCGTCCCGGGAGTAGTTTCTGTAGCGATTTTTTCATATCCTCAATTGTTTGTCAAAACTTGATTTTTATATGATTAATAGGTAAAAATTCACAATGGAAACACATTGGGACGATTATAAGACAAAAGTAGTTTTCGTCAGTACCTACCTGCCCGTCCCGGGAGTAGTTTCTGTAATGATTTTTTCATATCCTCAAATCTTTGTCAAAACTTGATTTTTATATGATTAATAGGTAAACATTCACAATGGAAACACATTGGGACGATTATAAGACAAAAGTAGTTTTCGTCAGTACCTACCTGCCCGTCCCGGGAGTAGTTTCTGTAGCGATTTTTTCATATCCTCAATTCTTTGTCAAAACTTGATTTTTATATGATTAATAGGTAAAAATTCACAATGGAAACACATTGGGACGATTATAAGACAAAAGTAGTTTTCGTCAGTACCTACCTGCCCGTCCCGGGAGTAGTTTCTGTAATGATTTTTTCATATCCTCAAATCTTTGTCAAAACTTGATTTTTATATGATTAATAGGTAAACATTCACAATGGAAACACATTGGGACGATTATAAGACAAAAGTAGTTTTCGTCAGTACCTACCTGCCCGTCCCGGGAGTAGTTTCTGTAGTGATTTTTTCATATCCTCAAATCTTTGTCAAAACTTGATTTTTATATGATTAATAGGTAAACATTCACAATGGAAACTCATTGGGACGATTATAAGACAAAAGTAGTTTTCGTCAGTACTTACCTGCCCATCCCGGGAGTAGTTTCTGTAGCGATTTTTTCATATCCTCAAATCTTTGTCAAAATTTGATTTTTATATGATTAATAGGTAAACATTCACAATGGAAACACATTGGGACGATTATAAGACAAAAGTAGTTTTCGTCAGTACTTACCTGCCCATCCCGGGAGTAGTTTCTGTAGCGATTTTTTCATATCCTCAATTCTTTGTCAAAACTTGATTTTTATATGATTAATAGGTAAACATTCACAATGGAAACTCATTGGGACGATTATAAGACAAAAGTAGTTTTCGTCAGTACATACCTGCCCGTCCCGGGAGTAGTTTCTGTAATGATTTTTTCATATCCTCAAATCTTTGTCAAAACTTGATTTTTATATGATTAATAGGTAAACATTCACAATGGAAACACATTGGGACGATTATAAGACAAAAGTAGTTTTCGTCAGTATCTACCTGCCCGTCCCGGGAGTAGTTTCTGTAATGATTTTTTCATATCCTCAAATCTTTGTCAAAACTTGATTTTTATATGATTAATAGGTAAACATTCACAATGGAAATACATTGGGACGATTATAAGACAAAAGTAGTTTTCGTCAGTACCTACCTGCCCGTCCCGGGAGTAGTTTCTGTAGTGATTTTTTCATATCCTCAAATCTTTGTCAAAACTTGATTTTTATATGATTAATAGGTAAAAATTCACAATGGAAACACATTGGGACGATTATAAGACAAAAGTAGTTTTCGTCAGTACCTACCTGCCCGTCCCGGGAGTAGTTTCTGTAATGATTCTTTCATATCCTCAAATCTTTGTCAAAACTTGATTTTTATATGATTAATAGGTAAACATTCACAATGGAAACACATTGGGACGATTATAAGACAAAAGTAGTTTTCGTCAGTACCTACCTGCCCGTCCCGGGAGTAGTTTCTGTAATGATTTTTTCATATCCTCAAATCTTTGTCAAAACTTGATTTTTATATGATTAATAGGTAAACATTCACAATGGAAACACAACGGGACGATTATAAGACAAAAGTAGTTGAATTGGATGCAGTGGACTGTATATTTTATTTTCTTCCTTAGGGGTTTTCGAAATAATACTCCAGTTCTCCAGTCTTCCCTTTATTCAACTCGCAGACAAGAACTGACCAGTACTAAACAAAAACTACCCATGAACTGCCCTAATCGTAAACAGGCTCGGCCTTTTATACCTCCGTCGACCCTTACTAGAATATTCTACGATTTACTGGGCTATACCTACCTCTTTCTAAACTCTAGAACATTTCTGTTATCCTTTTCTTTCCTTTTCAATCGTTCGAGAAAATGTAAATAGTTAGGTAGGTATGTACGAGCCAGTCCATAACAACTATATCGTAATCTATGTCGTAATCGGAGGCGCGAGTACTATTGCCTATTCTGTGTAAGACATAACTTCGCTAATAGTATCAATTAGCCATAGATTTTAAAAACAGACTCGTCGTGTCCAGAACAGTAGTTTTCGTCAGTACCTACCTGCCCGTCCCGGGAGTAGTTTCTGTAGTGATTTTTTCATATCCTCAAATCTTTGTCAAAACTTGATTTTTATATGATTAATAGGTAAACATTCACAATGGAAACACATTGGGACGATTATAAGACAAAAGTAGTTTTCGTCAGTACCTACCTGCCCGTCCCGGGAGTAGTTTCTGTAATGATTTTTTCATATCCTCAAATCTTTGTCAAAACTTGATTTTTATATGATTAATAGGTAAACATTCACAATGGAAACACATTGGGACGATTATAAGACAAAAGTAGTTTTCGTCAGTACCTACCTGCCCGTCCCGGGAGTAGTTTCTGTAGCGATTTTTTCATATCCTCAATTGTTTGTCAAAACTTGATTTTTATATGATTAATAGGTAAAAATTCACAATGGAAACACATTGGGACGATTATAAGACAAAAGTAGTTTTCGTCAGTACCTACCTGCCCGTCCCGGGAGTAGTTTCTGTAATGATTTTTTCATATCCTCAAATCTTTGTCAAAACTTGATTTTTATATGATTAATAGGTAAACATTCACAATGGAAACACATTGGGACGATTATAAGACAAAAGTAGTTTTCGTCAGTACCTACCTGCCCGTCCCGGGAGTAGTTTCTGTAGCGATTTTTTCATATCCTCAATTCTTTGTCAAAACTTGATTTTTATATGATTAATAGGTAAAAATTCACAATGGAAACACATTGGGACGATTATAAGACAAAAGTAGTTTTCGTCAGTACCTACCTGCCCGTCCCGGGAGTAGTTTCTGTAATGATTTTTTCATATCCTCAAATCTTTGTCAAAACTTGATTTTTATATGATTAATAGGTAAACATTCACAATGGAAACACATTGGGACGATTATAAGACAAAAGTAGTTTTCGTCAGTACCTACCTGCCCGTCCCGGGAGTAGTTTCTGTAGCGATTTTTTCATATCCTCAATTCATTGTCAAAACTTGATTTTTATATGATTAATAGGTAAAAATTCACAATGGAAACACATTGGGACGATTATAAGACAAAAGTAGTTGTCGTCAGTACCTACCTGCCCGTCCCGGGAGTAATTTCTGTAGTGATTTTTGCATATCCTCAAATCTTTGTCAAAACTTGATTTTATATGATTAATAGGTAAACATTCACAATGGAAACACATTGGGACGATTATAAGACAAAAGTAGTTTTCGTCAGTACCTACCTGCCCGTCCCGGGAATAGTTTCTGTAATGATTTTTTCATATCCTCAAATCTTTTTCAAATCTTGATTTTTATATGATTAATAGGTAAACATTCACAATGGAAACACATTGGGACGATTATAAGACAAAAGTAGTTTTCGTCAGTACTTACCTGCCCATCCCGGGAGTAGTTTCTGTAGCGATTTTTTCATATCCTCAATTCTTTGTCAAAACTTGATTTTTATATGATTAATAGGTAAAGATTCACAATGGAAACACATTGTGACGATTATAAGACAAAAGTAGTTTTCGTCAGTACCTACCTGCCCGTCCCGGGAGTAGTTTCTGTAGCGATTTTTTCATATCCTCAATTCTTTGTCAAAACTTGATTTTTATATGATTAATAGGTAAAAATTCACAATGGAAACACATTGGGACGATTATAAGACAAAAGTAGTTGTCGTCAGTACCTACCTGCCCGTCCCGGGAGTAGTTTCTGTAGCGATTTTTTCATATCCTCAAATCTTTGTCAAAACTTGATTTTTATATGATTAATAGGTAAACATTCACAATGGAAACACATTGGGACGATTATAAGACAAAAGTAGTATTCGTCAGTACCTACCTGCCCGTCACGGGAGTAGTTTCTGTAATGATTTTTTCATATCCTCAAATCTTTGTCAAAACTTGATTTTATATGATTAATAGGTAAACATTCACAATGGAAACTCATTGGGACGATTATAAGACAAAAGTAGTTTTCGTCAGTACCTACCTGCCCGTCCCGGGAGTAGTTTCTGTAATGATTTTTTCATATCCTCAAATCTTTGTCAAAACTTGATTTTTATATGATTAATATTCAGTAAATTCAGTAAATTCAATTTATTCACCATAACATTATCACTAATATTATGGTGAATGGTGAATAAATTAATAGGTAAACATTCACAATGGAAATACATTGGGACGATTATAAGACAAAAGTAGTTTTCGTCAGTACCTACCTGCCCGTCCCGGGAGTAGTTTCTGTAATGATTTTTTCATATCCTCAAATCTTTGTCAAAACTTGATTTTTATATGATTAATAGGTAAACATTCACAATGGAAATACATTGGGACGGTTATAAGACAAAAGTAGTTTTCGTCAGTACCTACCTGCCCGTCCCGGGAGTAGTTTCTGTAGTGATTTTTTCATATCCTCAAATCTTTGTCAAAACTTGATTTTTATATGATTAATAGGTAAACATTCACAATGGAAACACATTGGGACGATTATAAGACAAAAGTAGTTTTCGTCAGTACTTACCTGCCCGTCTCGGGAGTAGTTTCTGTAATGATTTTTTCATATCCTCAAATCTTTGTCAAAACTTGATTTTTATATGATTAATATTCAGTAAATTCAATTTATTCACCATAACATTATCACTAATATTATGGTGAATGGTGAATAAATTAATAGGTTAACATTCACAATGGAAACACATTGGGACGATTATAAGACAAAAGTAGTTTTCGTCAGTACTTACCTGCCCATCCCGGGAGTAGTTTCTGTAGCGATTTTTTCATATCCTCAAATCTTTGTCAAAACTTGATTTTTATATGATTAATAGGTAAAAATTCACAATGGAAATACATTGGGACGATTATAAGACAAAAGTAGTTTTCGTCAGTACTTACCTGCCCGTCCCGGGAGTAGTTTCTGTAGTGATTTTTTCATATCCTCAAATCTTTGTCAAAACTTGATTTTTATATGATTAATAGGTAAACATTCACAATAGAAACACATTGGGACGATTATAAGACTAAAGTAGTTTTCGTCAGTACCTACCTGCCCGTCTCGGGAGTAGTTTCTGTAATGATTTTTTCATATCCTCAATTCTTTGTCAAAACTTGATTTTTATATGATTAATAGGTAAACATTCACAATGGAAACACATTGGGACGATTATAAGACAAAAGTAGTTGTCGTCAGTACCTACCTGCCCGTCCCGGGAGAAGTTTCTGTAGTGATTTTTTCATATCCTCAAATCTTTGTCAAAACTTGATTTTTATATGATTAATAGGTAAACATTCACAATGGAAACAAATTGGGACGATTATAAGACAAAAGTAGTTTTCGTCAGTACTTACCTGCACATCCCGGGAGAAGTTTCTGTAGCGATTTTTTCATATCCTCAATTCCTTGTCAAAACTTGATTTTTATATGATTAATAGGTAAAAATTCACAATGGAAACACATTGGGACGATTATAAGACAAAAGTAGTTTTCGTCAGTACCTACCTGCCCGTCCCGGGAGTAGTTTCTGTAGCGATTTTTTCATATCCTCAATTCTTTGTCAAAACTTGGTTTTTATATGATTAATAGGTAAAAATTCACAATGGAAACACATTGGGACGATTATAAGACAAAAGTAGTTGTCGTCAGTACCTACCTGCCCGTCCCGGGAGTAGTTTCTGTAATGATTTTTTCATATCCTCAAATCTTTGTCAAAACTTGATTTTTATATGATTAATAGGTAAACATTCACAATGGAAATACATTGGGACGATTATAAGACAAAAGTAGTTTTCGTCAGTACCTACCTGCCCGTCCCGGGAGTAGTTTCTGTAGTGATTTTTTCATATCCTCAAATCTTTGTCAAAACTTGATTTTTATATGATTAATAGGTAAAAATTCACAATGGAAACACATTGGGACGATTATAAGACAAAAGTAGTTTTCGTCAGTACCTACCTGCCCGTCCCGGGAGTAGTTTCTGTAATGATTCTTTCATATCCTCAAATCTTTGTCAAAACTTGATTTTTATATGATTAATAGGTAAAAATTCACAATGGAAACACATTGGGACGATTATAAGACAAAAGTAGTTGTCGTCAGTACCTACCTGCCCGTCCCGGGAGTAGTTTCTGTAGTGATTTTTTCATATCCTCAAATCTTTGTCAAAACTTGATTTTTATATGATTAATAGGTAAACATTCACAATGGAAACTCATTGGGACGATTATAAGACAAAAGTAGTTTTCGTCAGTACCTACCTGCCCGTCCCGGGAGTAGTTTCTGTAGCGATTTTTTCATATCCTCAATTCCTTGTCAAAACTTGATTTTTATATGATTAATAGGTAAAAATTCACAATGGAAACACATTGGGACGATT
This sequence comes from Eupithecia dodoneata, assembly GCA_947044415.1. Lineage (NCBI taxonomy): Eukaryota > Metazoa > Arthropoda > Insecta > Lepidoptera > Geometridae > Eupithecia > Eupithecia dodoneata. The sequence goes on from OX345684.1 coordinate 6,034,250, forward strand.
ATAAGACAAAAGTAGTTTTCGTCAGTACCTACCTGCCCTTCCCGGGAGTAGTTTCTGTAATGATTTTTTCATATCCTCAAATCTTTGTCAAAACTTGATTTTTATATGATTAATAGGTAAACATTCACAATGGAAACACATTGGGACGATTATAAGACAAAAGTAGTTTTCGTCAGTACCTACCTGCCCGTCCCGGGAGTAGTTTCTGTAGCGATTTTTTCATATCCTCAATTCTTTGTCAAAACTTGATTTTTATATGATTTATAAGTAAAAATTCACAATGGAAACACATTGGGACGATTATAAGACAAAAGTAGTTGTCGTCAGTACCTACCTGCCCGTCCCGGGAGTAGTTTCTGTAGTGATTTTTTCATATCCTCAAATCTTTTTCAAAACTTGATTTTTATATGATTAATAGGTAAACATTCACAATGGAAACACATTGGGACGATTATAAGACAAAAGTAGTATTCGTCAGTACCTACCTGCCCGTCCCGGGAGTAGTTTCTGTAAAGATTTTTTCATATCCTCAATTCTTTGTCAAAACTTGATTTTTATATGATTAATAGGTAAACATTCACAATGGAAACACATTGGGACGATTATAAGACAAAAGTAGTTTTTGTCAGTACCTACCTGCCCGTCCGGGGAGTAGTTTCTGTAATGATTTTTGCATATCCTCAAATCTTTGTCAAAACTCGATTTTTATATGATTAATAGGTAAACATTCACAATGGAAACACATTGGGACGATTATAAGACAAAAGTAGTTTTCGTCAGTACCAACCTGCCCGTCCCCGGAGTAGTTTCTGTAATGATTTTTTCATATCCTCAAATCTTTGTCAAAACTTGATTTTTATATGATTAATAGGTAAACATTCACAATGGAAACACATTGGGAAGATTATAAGACAAAAGTAGTTTTCGTCAGTACCTACCTGCCCGTCCCGGGAGTAGTTTCTGTAATGATTTTTTCATATCCTCAAATCTTTGTCAAAACTTGATTTTTATATGATTAATAGGTAAACATTCACAATAGAAACACATTGGGACGATTATAAGACAAAAGTAGTTTTCGTCAGTACCTACCTGCCCGTCTCGGGAGTAGTTTCTGTAATGATTTTTTCATATCCTCAATTCTTTGTCAAAACTTGATTTTTATATGATTAATAGGTAAACATTCACAATGGAAACACATTGGGACGATTATAAGACAAAAGTAGTTGTCGTCAGTACCTACCTGCCCGTCCCGGGAGAAGTTTCTGTAGTGATTTTTTCATATCCTCAAATCTTTGTCAAAACTTGATTTTTATATGATTAATAGGTAAACATTCACAATGGAAACAAATTGGGACGATTATAAGACAAAAGTAGTTTTCGTCAGTACTTACCTGCACATCCCGGGAGAAGTTTCTGTAGCGATTTTTTCATATCCTCAATTCCTTGTCAAAACTTGATTTTTATATGATTAATAGGTAAAAATTCACAATGGAAACACATTGGGACGATTATAAGACAAAAGTAGTTTTCGTCAGTACCTACCTGCCCGTCCCGGGAGTAGTTTCTGTAGCGATTTTTTCATATCCCCAATTCTTTGTCAAAACTTGGTTTTTATATGATTAATAGGTAAAAATTCACAATGGAAACACATTGGGACGATTATAAGACAAAAGTAGTTGTCGTCAGTACCTACCTGCCCGTCCCGGGAGTAGTTTCTGTAGTGATTTTTTCATATCCTCAAATCTTTGTCAAAACTTGATTTTTATATGATTAATAGGTAAACATTCACAATGGAAACTCATTGGGACGATTATAAGACAAAAGTAGTTTTCGTCAGTACTTACCTGCCCATCCCGGGAGTAGTTTCTGTAGCGATTTTTTCATATCCTCAAATCTTTGTCAAAATTTGATTTTTATATGATTAATAGGTAAACATTCACAATGGAAACACATTGGGACGATTATAAGACAAAAGTAGTTTTCGTCAGTACTTACCTGCCCATCCCGGGAGTAGTTTCTGTAGCGATTTTTTCATATCCTCAATTCTTTGTCAAAACTTGATTTTTATATGATTAATAGGTAAACATTCACAATGGAAACTCATTGGGACGATTATAAGACAAAAGTAGTTTTCGTCAGTACCTACCTGCCCGTCCCGGGAGTAGTTTCTGTAATGATTTTTTCATATCCTCAAATCTTTGTCAAAACTTGATTTTTATATGATTAATAGGTAAACATTCACAATGGAAACACATTGGGACGATTATAAGACAAAAGTAGTTTTCGTCAGTATCTACCTGCCCGTCCCGGGAGTAGTTTCTGTAATGATTTTTTCATATCCTCAAATCTTTGTCAAAACTTGATTTTTATATGATTAATAGGTAAACATTCACAATGGAAATACATTGGGACGATTATAAGACAAAAGTAGTTTTCGTCAGTACCTACCTGCCCGTCCCGGGAGTAGTTTCTGTAGTGATTTTTTCATATCCTCAAATCTTTGTCAAAACTTGATTTTTATATGATTAATAGGTAAAAATTCACAATGGAAACACATTGGGACGATTATAAGACAAAAGTAGTTTTCGTCAGTACCTACCTGCCCGTCCCGGGAGTAGTTTCTGTAATGATTCTTTCATATCCTCAAATCTTTGTCAAAACTTGATTTTTATATGATTAATAGGTAAACATTCACAATGGAAACACATTGGGACGATTATAAGACAAAAGTAGTTTTCGTCAGTACCTACCTGCCCGTCCCGGGAGTAGTTTCTGTAATGATTTTTTCATATCCTCAAATCTTTGTCAAAACTTGATTTTTATATGATTAATAGGTAAACATTCACAATGGAAACACAACGGGACGATTATAAGACAAAAGTAGTTGAATTGGATGCAGTGGACTGTATATTTTATTTTCTTCCTTAGGGGTTTTCGAAATAATACTCCAGTTCTCCAGTCTTCCCTTTATTCAACTCGCAGACAAGAACTGACCAGTACTTAACAAAAACTACCCATGAACTGCCCTAATCGTAAACAGGCTCGGCCTTTTATACCTCCGTCGACCCTTACTAGAATATTCTACGATTTACTGGGCTATACCTACCTCTTTCTAAACTCTAGAACATTTCTGTTATCCTTTTCTTTCCTTTTCAATCGTTCGAGAAAATGTAAATAGTTAGGTAGGTATGTACGAGCCAGTCCATAACAACTATATCGTAATCTATGTCGTAATCGGAGGCGCGAGTACTATTGCCTATTCTGTGTAAGACATAACTTCGCTAATAGTATCAATTAGCCATAGATTTTAAAAACAGACTCGTCGTGTCCAGAACAGTAGTTTTCGTCAGTACCTACCTGCCCGTCCCGGGAGTAGTTTCTGTAGTGATTTTTTCATATCCTCAAATCTTTGTCAAAACTTGATTTTTATATGATTAATAGGTAAACATTCACAATGGAAACACATTGGGACGATTATAAGACAAAAGTAGTTTTCGTCAGTACCTACCTGCCCGTCCCGGGAGTAGTTTCTGTAATGATTTTTTCATATCCTCAAATCTTTGTCAAAACTTGATTTTTATATGATTAATAGGTAAACATTCACAATGGAAACACATTGGGACGATTATAAGACAAAAGTAGTTTTCGTCAGTACCTACCTGCCCGTCCCGGGAGTAGTTTCTGTAATGATTTTTTCATATCCTCAAATCTTTGTCAAAACTTGATTTTTATATGATTAATAGGTAAACATTCACAATGGAAACACATTGGGACGATTATAAGACAAAAGTAGTTTTCGTCAGTACCTACCTGCCCGTCCCGGGAGTAGTTTCTGTAGCGATTTTTTCATATCCTCAATTCTTTGTCAAAACTTGATTTTTATATGATTAATAGGTAAAAATTCACAATGGAAACACATTGGGACGATTATAAGACAAAAGTAGTTTTCGTCAGTACCTACCTGCCCGTCCCGGGAGTAGTTTCTGTAATGATTTTTTCATATCCTCAAATCTTTGTCAAAACTTGATTTTTATATGATTAATAGGTAAACATTCACAATGGAAACACATTGGGACGATTATAAGACAAAAGTAGTTTTCGTCAGTACCTACCTGCCCGTCCCGGGAGTAGTTTCTGTAGTGATTTTTTCATATCCTCAAATCTTTGTCAAAACTTGATTTTTATATGATTAATAGGTAAACATTCACAATGGAAACTCATTGGGACGATTATAAGACAAAAGTAGTTTTCGTCAGTACTTACCTGCCCATCCCGGGAGTAGTTTCTGTAGCGATTTTTTCATATCCTCAAATCTTTGTCAAAATTTGATTTTTATATGATTAATAGGTAAACATTCACAATGGAAACACATTGGGACGATTATAAGACAAAAGTAGTTTTCGTCAGTACTTACCTGCCCATCCCGGGAGTAGTTTCTGTAGCGATTTTTTCATATCCTCAATTCTTTGTCAAAACTTGATTTTTATATGATTAATAGGTAAACATTCACAATGGAAACTCATTGGGACGATTATAAGACAAAAGTAGTTTTCGTCAGTACATACCTGCCCGTCCCGGGAGTAGTTTCTGTAATGATTTTTTCATATCCTCAAATCTTTGTCAAAACTTGATTTTTATATGATTAATAGGTAAACATTCACAATGGAAACACATTGGGACGATTATAAGACAAAAGTAGTTTTCGTCAGTATCTACCTGCCCGTCCCGGGAGTAGTTTCTGTAATGATTTTTTCATATCCTCAAATCTTTGTCAAAACTTGATTTTTATATGATTAATAGGTAAACATTCACAATGGAAATACATTGGGACGATTATAAGACAAAAGTAGTTTTCGTCAGTACCTACCTGCCCGTCCCGGGAGTAGTTTCTGTAGTGATTTTTTCATATCCTCAAATCTTTGTCAAAACTTGATTTTTATATGATTAATAGGTAAAAATTCACAATGGAAACACATTGGGACGATTATAAGACAAAAGTAGTTTTCGTCAGTACCTACCTGCCCGTCCCGGGAGTAGTTTCTGTAATGATTCTTTCATATCCTCAAATCTTTGTCAAAACTTGATTTTTATATGATTAATAGGTAAACATTCACAATGGAAACACATTGGGACGATTATAAGACAAAAGTAGTTTTCGTCAGTACCTACCTGCCCGTCCCGGGAGTAGTTTCTGTAATGATTTTTTCATATCCTCAAATCTTTGTCAAAACTTGATTTTTATATGATTAATAGGTAAACATTCACAATGGAAACACAACGGGACGATTATAAGACAAAAGTAGTTGAATTGGATGCAGTGGACTGTATATTTTATTTTCTTCCTTAGGGGTTTTCGAAATAATACTCCAGTTCTCCAGTCTTCCCTTTATTCAACTCGCAGACAAGAACTGACCAGTACTAAACAAAAACTACCCATGAACTGCCCTAATCGTAAACAGGCTCGGCCTTTTATACCTCCGTCGACCCTTACTAGAATATTCTACGATTTACTGGGCTATACCTACCTCTTTCTAAACTCTAGAACATTTCTGTTATCCTTTTCTTTCCTTTTCAATCGTTCGAGAAAATGTAAATAGTTAGGTAGGTATGTACGAGCCAGTCCATAACAACTATATCGTAATCTATGTCGTAATCGGAGGCGCGAGTACTATTGCCTATTCTGTGTAAGACATAACTTCGCTAATAGTATCAATTAGCCATAGATTTTAAAAACAGACTCGTCGTGTCCAGAACAGTAGTTTTCGTCAGTACCTACCTGCCCGTCCCGGGAGTAGTTTCTGTAGTGATTTTTTCATATCCTCAAATCTTTGTCAAAACTTGATTTTTATATGATTAATAGGTAAACATTCACAATGGAAACACATTGGGACGATTATAAGACAAAAGTAGTTTTCGTCAGTACCTACCTGCCCGTCCCGGGAGTAGTTTCTGTAATGATTTTTTCATATCCTCAAATCTTTGTCAAAACTTGATTTTTATATGATTAATAGGTAAACATTCACAATGGAAACACATTGGGACGATTATAAGACAAAAGTAGTTTTCGTCAGTACCTACCTGCCCGTCCCGGGAGTAGTTTCTGTAGCGATTTTTTCATATCCTCAATTGTTTGTCAAAACTTGATTTTTATATGATTAATAGGTAAAAATTCACAATGGAAACACATTGGGACGATTATAAGACAAAAGTAGTTTTCGTCAGTACCTACCTGCCCGTCCCGGGAGTAGTTTCTGTAATGATTTTTTCATATCCTCAAATCTTTGTCAAAACTTGATTTTTATATGATTAATAGGTAAACATTCACAATGGAAACACATTGGGACGATTATAAGACAAAAGTAGTTTTCGTCAGTACCTACCTGCCCGTCCCGGGAGTAGTTTCTGTAGCGATTTTTTCATATCCTCAATTCTTTGTCAAAACTTGATTTTTATATGATTAATAGGTAAAAATTCACAATGGAAACACATTGGGACGATTATAAGACAAAAGTAGTTTTCGTCAGTACCTACCTGCCCGTCCCGGGAGTAGTTTCTGTAATGATTTTTTCATATCCTCAAATCTTTGTCAAAACTTGATTTTTATATGATTAATAGGTAAACATTCACAATGGAAACACATTGGGACGATTATAAGACAAAAGTAGTTTTCGTCAGTACCTACCTGCCCGTCCCGGGAGTAGTTTCTGTAGCGATTTTTTCATATCCTCAATTCATTGTCAAAACTTGATTTTTATATGATTAATAGGTAAAAATTCACAATGGAAACACATTGGGACGATTATAAGACAAAAGTAGTTGTCGTCAGTACCTACCTGCCCGTCCCGGGAGTAATTTCTGTAGTGATTTTTGCATATCCTCAAATCTTTGTCAAAACTTGATTTTATATGATTAATAGGTAAACATTCACAATGGAAACACATTGGGACGATTATAAGACAAAAGTAGTTTTCGTCAGTACCTACCTGCCCGTCCCGGGAATAGTTTCTGTAATGATTTTTTCATATCCTCAAATCTTTTTCAAATCTTGATTTTTATATGATTAATAGGTAAACATTCACAATGGAAACACATTGGGACGATTATAAGACAAAAGTAGTTTTCGTCAGTACTTACCTGCCCATCCCGGGAGTAGTTTCTGTAGCGATTTTTTCATATCCTCAATTCTTTGTCAAAACTTGATTTTTATATGATTAATAGGTAAAGATTCACAATGGAAACACATTGTGACGATTATAAGACAAAAGTAGTTTTCGTCAGTACCTACCTGCCCGTCCCGGGAGTAGTTTCTGTAGCGATTTTTTCATATCCTCAATTCTTTGTCAAAACTTGATTTTTATATGATTAATAGGTAAAAATTCACAATGGAAACACATTGGGACGATTATAAGACAAAAGTAGTTGTCGTCAGTACCTACCTGCCCGTCCCGGGAGTAGTTTCTGTAGCGATTTTTTCATATCCTCAAATCTTTGTCAAAACTTGATTTTTATATGATTAATAGGTAAACATTCACAATGGAAACACATTGGGACGATTATAAGACAAAAGTAGTATTCGTCAGTACCTACCTGCCCGTCACGGGAGTAGTTTCTGTAATGATTTTTTCATATCCTCAAATCTTTGTCAAAACTTGATTTTATATGATTAATAGGTAAACATTCACAATGGAAACTCATTGGGACGATTATAAGACAAAAGTAGTTTTCGTCAGTACCTACCTGCCCGTCCCGGGAGTAGTTTCTGTAATGATTTTTTCATATCCTCAAATCTTTGTCAAAACTTGATTTTTATATGATTAATATTCAGTAAATTCAGTAAATTCAATTTATTCACCATAACATTATCACTAATATTATGGTGAATGGTGAATAAATTAATAGGTAAACATTCACAATGGAAATACATTGGGACGATTATAAGACAAAAGTAGTTGTCGTCAGTACCTACCTGCCCGTCCCGGGAGAAGTTTCTGTAATGATTCTTTCATATCCTCAAATCTTTGTCAAAACTTGATTTTTATATGATTAATAGGTAAACATTCACAATGGAAACACATTGGGACGATTATAAGACAAAAGTAGTTTTCGTCAGTACCTACCTGCCCGTCCCGGGAGTAGTTTCTGTAATGATTTTTTCATATCCTCAAATCTTTGTCAAAACTTGATTTTTATATGATTAATAGGTAAACATTCACAATGGAAACACAACGGGACGATTATAAGACAAAAGTAGTTGAATTGGATGCAGTGGACTGTATATTTTATTTTCTTCCTTAGGGGTTTTCGAAATAATACTCCAGTTCTCCAGTCTTCCCTTTATTCAACTCGCAGACAAGAACTGACCAGTACTAAACAAAAACTACCCATGAACTGCCCTAATCGTAAACAGGCTCGGCCTTTTATACCTCCGTCGACCCTTACTAGAATATTCTACGATTTACTGGGCTATACCTACCTCTTTCTAAACTCTAGAACATTTCTGTTATCCTTTTCTTTCCTTTTCAATCGTTCGAGAAAATGTAAATAGTTAGGTAGGTATGTACGAGCCAGTCCATAACAACTATATCGTAATCTATGTCGTAATCGGAGGCGCGACTACTATTGCCTATTCTGTGTAAGACATAACTTCGCTAATAGTATCAATTAGCCATAGATTTTAAAAACAGACTCGTCGTGTCCAGAACAGTAGTTTTCGTCAGTACCTACCTGCCCGTCCCGGGAGTAGTTTCTGTAGTGATTTTTTCATATCCTCAAATCTTTGTCAAAACTTGATTTTTATATGATTAATAGGTAAACATTCACAATGGAAACACATTGGGACGATTATAAGACAAAAGTAGTTTTCGTCAGTACCTACCTGCCCGTCCCGGGAGTAGTTTCTGTAATGATTTTTTCATATCCTCAAATCTTTGTCAAAACTTGATTTTTATATGATTAATAGGTAAACATTCACAATGGAAACACATTGGGACGATTATAAGACAAAAGTAGTTTTCGTCAGTACCTACCTGCCCGTCCCGGGAGTAGTTTCTGTAGCGATTTTTTCATATCCTCAATTGTTTGTCAAAACTTGATTTTTATATGATTAATAGGTAAACATTCACAATGGAAACACATTGGGACGATTATAAGACAAAAGTAGTTTTCGTCAGTACCTACCTGCCCGTCCCGGGAGTAGTTTCTGTAGCGATTTTTTCATATCCTCAATTGTTTGTCAAAACTTGATTTTTATATGATTAATAGGTAAAAATTCACAATGGAAACACATTGGGACGATTATAAGACAAAAGTAGTTTTCGTCAGTACCTACCTGCCCGTCCCGGGAGTAGTTTCTGTAATGATTTTTTCATATCCTCAAATCTTTGTCAAAACTTGATTTTTATATGATTAATAGGTAAACATTCACAATGGAAACACATTGGGACGATTATAAGACAAAAGTAGTTTTCGTCAGTACCTACCTGCCCGTCCCGGGAGTAGTTTCTGTAGCGATTTTTTCATATCCTCAATTCTTTGTCAAAACTTGATTTTTATATGATTAATAGGTAAAAATTCACAATGGAAACACATTGGGACGATTATAAGACAAAAGTAGTTTTCGTCAGTACCTACCTGCCCGTCCCGGGAGTAGTTTCTGTAGCGATTTTTTCATATCCTCAATTCATTGTCAAAACTTGATTTTTATATGATTAATAGGTAAAAATTCACAATGGAAACACATTGGGACGATTATAAGACAAAAGTAGTTGTCGTCAGTACCTACCTGCCCGTCCCGGGAGTAATTTCTGTAGTGATTTTTGCATATCCTCAAATCTTTGTCAAAACTTGATTTTATATGATTAATAGGTAAACATTCACAATGGAAACACATTGGGACGATTATAAGACAAAAGTAGTTTTCGTCAGTACCTACCTGCCCGTCCCGGGAATAGTTTCTGTAATGATTTTTTCATATCCTCAAATCTTTTTCAAATCTTGATTTTTATATGATTAATAGGTAAACATTCACAATGGAAACACATTGGGACGATTATAAGACAAAAGTAGTTTTCGTCAGTACTTACCTGCCCATCCCGGGAGTAGTTTCTGTAGCGATTTTTCATATCCTCAATTCTTTGTCAAAACTTGATTTTTATATGATTAATAGGTAAAGATTCACAATGGAAACACATTGTGACGATTATAAGACAAAAGTAGTTTTCGTCAGTACCTACCTGCCCGTCCCGGGAGTAGTTTCTGTAGCGATTTTTTCATATCCTCAATTCTTTGTCAAAACTTGATTTTTATATGATTAATAGGTAAAAATTCACAATGGAAACACATTGGGACGATTATAAGACAAAAGTAGTTGTCGTCAGTACCTACCTGCCCGTCCCGGGAGTAGTTTCTGTAGCGATTTTTTCATATCCTCAAATCTTTGTCAAAACTTGATTTTTATATGATTAATAGGTATACATTCACAATGGAAACACATTGGGACGATTATAAGACAAAAGTAGTATTCGTCAGTACCTACCTGCCCGTCACGGGAGTAGTTTCTGTAATGATTTTTTCATATCCTCAAATCTTTGTCAAAACTTGATTTTATATGATTAATAGGTAAACATTCACAATGGAAACTCATTGGGACGATTATAAGACAAAAGTAGTTTTCGTCAGTACCTACCTGCCCGTCCCGGGAGTAGTTTCTGTAATGATTTTTTCATATCCTCAAATCTTTGTCAAAACTTGATTTTTATATGATTAATATTCAGTAAATTCAGTAAATTCAATTTATTCACCATAACATTATCACTAATATTATGGTGAATGGTGAATAAATTAATAGGTAAACATTCACAATGGAAATACATTGGGACGATTATAAGACAAAAGTAGTTTTCGTCAGTACCTACCTGCCCGTCCCGGGAGTAGTTTCTGTAATGATTTTTTCATATCCTCAAATCTTTGTCAAAACTTGATTTTTATATGATTAATAGGTAAACATTCACAATGGAAATACATTGGGACGGTTATAAGACAAAAGTAGTTTTCGTCAGTACCTACCTGCCCGTCCCGGGAGTAGTTTCTGTAGTGATTTTTTCATATCCTCAAATCTTTGTCAAAACTTGATTTTTATATCATTAATAGGTAAACATTCACAATGGAAACACATTGGGACGATTATAAGACAAAAGTAGTTTTCGTCAGTACTTACCTGCCCATCCCGGGAGTAGTTTCTGTAGCGATTTTTTCATATCCTCAATTCTTTGTCAAAACTTGATTTTTATATGATTAATAGGTAAACATTCACAATGGAAACACATTGGGACGATTATAAGACAAAAGTAGTTGTCGTCAGTACCTACCTGCCCGTCCCGGGAGTAGTTTCTGTAGTGATTTTTTCATATCCTCAAATCTTTGTCAAAACTTGATTTTTATATGATTAATATTCAGTAAATTCAATTTATTCACCATAACATTATCACTTATATTATGGTGAATGGTGAATAAATTAATAGGTTAACATTCACAATGGAAACACATTGGGACGATTATAAGACAAAAGTAGTTTTCGTCAGTACTTACCTGCCCATCCCGGGAGTAGTTTCTGTAGCGATTTTTTCATATCCTCAAATCTTTGTCAAAACTTGATTTTTATATGATTAATAGGTAAAAATTCACAATGGAAATACATTGGGACGATTATAAGACAAAAGTAGTTTTCGTCAGTACCTACCTGCCCGTCCCGGGAGTAGTTTCTGTAGTGATTTTTTCATATCCTCAAATCTTTGTCAAAACTTGATTTTTATATGATTAATAGGTAAACATTCACAATGGAAACTCATTGGGACGATTATAAGACAAAAGTAGTTTTCGTCAGTACCTACCTGCCCGTCCCGGGAGTAGTTTCTGTAATGATTTTTTCATATCCTCAAATCTTTGTCAAAACTTGATTTTTATATGATTAATAGGTAAACATTCACAATGGAAACACATTGGGACGATTATAAGACAAAAGTAGTTTTCGTCAGTATCTACCTGCCCGTCCCGGGAGTAGTTTCTGTAATGATTTTTTCATATCCTCAAATCTTTGTCAAAACTTGATTTTTATATGATTAATAGGTAAACATTCACAATGGAAATACATTGGGACGATTATAAGACAAAAGTAGTTTTCGTCAGTACCTACCTGCCCGTCCCGGGAGTAGTTTCTGTAGTGATTTTTTCATATCCTCAAATCTTTGTCAAAACTTGATTTTTATATGATTAATAGGTAAAAATTCACAATGGAAACACATTGGGACGATTATAAGACAAAAGTAGTTTTCGTCAGTACCTACCTGCCCGTCCCGGGAGTAGTTTCTGTAATGATTCTTTCATATCCTCAAATCTTTGTCAAAACTTGATTTTTATATGATTAATAGGTAAACATTCACAATGGAAACACATTGGGACGATTATAAGACAAAAGTAGTTTTCGTCAGTACCTACCTGCCCGTCCCGGGAGTAGTTTCTGTAATGATTTTTTCATATCCTCAAATCTTTGTCAAAACTTGATTTTTATATGATTAATAGGTAAACATTCACAATGGAAACACAACGGGACGATTATAAGACAAAAGTAGTTGAATTGGATGCAGTGGACTGTATATTTTATTTTCTTCCTTAGGGGTTTTCGAAATAATACTCCAGTTCTCCAGTCTTCCCTTTATTCAACTCGCAGACAAGAACTGACCAGTACTAAACAAAAACTACCCATGAACTGCCCTAATCGTAAACAGGCTCGGCCTTTTATACCTCCGTCGACCCTTACTAGAATATTCTACGATTTACTGGGCTATACCTACCTCTTTCTAAACTCTAGAACATTTCTGTTATCCTTTTCTTTCCTTTTCAATCGTTCGAGAAAATGTAAATAGTTAGGTAGGTATGTACGAGCCAGTCCATAACAACTATATCGTAATCTATGTCGTAATCGGAGGCGCGAGTACTATTGCCTATTCTGTGTAAGACATAACTTCGCTAATAGTATCAATTAGCCATAGATTTTAAAAACAGACTCGTCGTGTCCAGAACAGTAGTTTTCGTCAGTACCTACCTGCCCGTCCCGGGAGTAGTTTCTGTAGTGATTTTTTCATATCCTCAAATCTTTGTCAAAACTTGATTTTTATATGATTAATAGGTAAACATTCACAATGGAAACACATTGGGACGATTATAAGACAAAAGTAGTTTTCGTCAGTACCTACCTGCCCGTCCCGGGAGTAGTTTCTGTAATGATTTTTTCATATCCTCAAATCTTTGTCAAAACTTGATTTTTATATGATTAATAGGTAAACATTCACAATGGAAACACATTGGGACGATTATAAGACAAAAGTAGTTTTCGTCAGTATCTACCTGCCCGTCCCGGGAGTAGTTTCTGTAATGATTTTTTCATATCCTCAAATCTTTGTCAAAACTTGATTTTTATATGATTAATAGGTAAACATTCACAATGGAAATACATTGGGACGATTATAAGACAAAAGTAGTTTTCGTCAGTACCTACCTGCCCGTCCCGGGAGTAGTTTCTGTAGTGATTTTTTCATATCCTCAAATCTTTGTCAAAACTTGATTTTTATATGATTAATAGGTAAAAATTCACAATGGAAACACATTGGGACGATTATAAGACAAAAGTAGTTTTCGTCAGTACCTACCTGCCCGTCCCGGGAGTAGTTTCTGTAATGATTCTTTCATATCCTCAAATCTTTGTCAAAACTTGATTTTTATATGATTAATAGGTAAACATTCACAATGGAAACACATTGGGACGATTATAAGACAAAAGTAGTTTTCGTCAGTACCTACCTGCCCGTCCCGGGAGTAGTTTCTGTAATGATTTTTTCATATCCTCAAATCTTTGTCAAAACTTGATTTTTATATGATTAATAGGTAAACATTCACAATGGAAACACAACGGGACGATTATAAGACAAAAGTAGTTGAATTGGATGCAGTGGACTGTATATTTTATTTTCTTCCTTAGGGGTTTTCGAAATAATACTCCAGTTCTCCAGTCTTCCCTTTATTCAACTCGCAGACAAGAACTGACCAGTACTAAACAAAAACTACCCATGAACTGCCCTAATCGTAAACAGGCTCGGCCTTTTATACCTCCGTCGACCCTTACTAGAATATTCTACGATTTACTGGGCTATACCTACCTCTTTCTAAACTCTAGAACATTTCTGTTATCCTTTTCTTTCCTTTTCAATCGTTCGAGAAAATGTAAATAGTTAGGTAGGTATGTACGAGCCAGTCCATAACAACTATATCGTAATCTATGTCGTAATCGGAGGCGCGAGTACTATTGCCTATTCTGTGTAAGACATAACTTCGCTAATAGTATCAATTAGCCATAGATTTTAAAAACAGACTCGTCGTGTCCAGAACAGTAGTTTTCGTCAGTACCTACCTGCCCGTCCCGGGAGTAGTTTCTGTAGTGATTTTTTCATATCCTCAAATCTTTGTCAAAACTTGATTTTTATATGATTAATAGGTAAACATTCACAATGGAAACACATTGGGACGATTATAAGACAAAAGTAGTTTTCGTCAGTACCTACCTGCCCGTCCCGGGAGTAGTTTCTGTAATGATTTTTTCATATCCTCAAATCTTTGTCAAAACTTGATTTTTATATGATTAATAGGTAAACATTCACAATGGAAACACATTGGGACGATTATAAGACAAAAGTAGTTTTCGTCAGTACCTACCTGCCCGTCCCGGGAGTAGTTTCTGTAGCGATTTTTTCATATCCTCAATTGTTTGTCAAAACTTGATTTTTATATGATTAATAGGTAAAAATTCACAATGGAAACACATTGGGACGATTATAAGACAAAAGTAGTTTTCGTCAGTACCTACCTGCCCGTCCCGGGAGTAGTTTCTGTAATGATTTTTTCATATCCTCAAATCTTTGTCAAAACTTGATTTTTATATGATTAATAGGTAAACATTCACAATGGAAACACATTGGGACGATTATAAGACAAAAGTAGTTTTCGTCAGTACCTACCTGCCCGTCCCGGGAGTAGTTTCTGTAGCGATTTTTTCATATCCTCAATTCTTTGTCAAAACTTGATTTTTATATGATTAATAGGTAAAAATTCACAATGGAAACACATTGGGACGATTATAAGACAAAAGTAGTTTTCGTCAGTACCTACCTGCCCGTCCCGGGAGTAGTTTCTGTAATGATTTTTTCATATCCTCAAATCTTTGTCAAAACTTGATTTTTATATGATTAATAGGTAAACATTCACAATGGAAACACATTGGGACGATTATAAGACAAAAGTAGTTTTCGTCAGTACCTACCTGCCCGTCCCGGGAGTAGTTTCTGTAGCGATTTTTTCATATCCTCAATTCATTGTCAAAACTTGATGTTTATATGATTAATAGGTAAAAATTCACAATGGAAACACATTGGGACGATTATAAGACAAAAGTAGTTGTCGTCAGTACCTACCTGCCCGTCCCGGGAGTAATTTCTGTAGTGATTTTTTCATATCCTCAAATCTTTGTCAAAACTTGATTTTATATGATTAATAGGTAAACATTCACAATGGAAACACATTGGGACGATTATAAGACAAAAGTAGTTTTCGTCAGTACCTACCTGCCCGTCCCGGGAATAGTTTCTGTAATGATTTTTTCATATCCTCAAATCTTTTTCAAATCTTGATTTTTATATGATTAATAGGTAAACATTCACAATGGAAACACATTGGGACGATTATAAGACAAAAGTAGTTTTCGTCAGTACTTACCTGCCCATCCCGGGAGTAGTTTCTGTAGCGATTTTTTCATATCCTCAATTCTTTGTCAAAACTTGATTTTTATATGATTAATAGGTAAAGATTCACAATGGAAACACATTGTGACGATTATAAGACAAAAGTAGTTTTCGTCAGTACCTACCTGCCCGTCCCGGGAGTAGTTTCTGTAGCGATTTTTTCATATCCTCAATTCTTTGTCAAAACTTGATTTTTATATGATTAATAGGTAAAAATTCACAATGGAAACACATTGGGACGATTATAAGACAAAAGTAGTTGTCGTCAGTACCTACCTGCCCGTCCCGGGAGTAGTTTCTGTAGCGATTTTTTCATATCCTCAAATCTTTGTCAAAACTTGATTTTTATATGATTAATAGGTAAACATTCACAATGGAAACACATTGGGACGATTATAAGACAAAAGTAGTATTCGTCAGTACCTACCTGCCCGTCACGGGAGTAGTTTCTGTAATGATTTTTTCATATCCTCAAATCTTTGTCAAAACTTGATTTTATATGATTAATAGGTAAACATTCACAATGGAAACTCATTGGGACGATTATAAGACAAAAGTAGTTTTCGTCAGTACCTACCTGCCCGTCCCGGGAGTAGTTTCTGTAATGATTTTTTCATATCCTCAAATCTTTGTCAAAACTTGATTTTTATATGATTAATATTCAGTAAATTCAGTAAATTCAATTTATTCACCATAACATTATCACTAATATTATGGTGAATGGTGAATAAATTAATAGGTAAACATTCACAATGGAAATACATTGGGACGATTATAAGACAAAAGTAGTTTTCGTCAGTACCTACCTGCCCGTCCCGGGAGTAGTTTCTGTAATGATTTTTTCATATCCTCAAATCTTTGTCAAAACTTGATTTTTATATGATTAATAGGTAAACATTCACAATGGAAATACATTGGGACGGTTATAAGACAAAAGTAGTTTTCGTCAGTACTTACCTGCCCATCCCGGGAGTAGTTTCTGTAGCGATTTTTTCATATCCTCAATTCTTTGTCAAAACTTGATTTTTATATGATTAATAGGTAAACATTCACAATGGAAACACATTGGGACGATTATAAGACAAAAGTAGTTGTCGTCAGTACCTACCTGCCCGTCCCGGGAGTAGTTTCTGTAGCGATTTTTTCATATCCTCAAATCTTTGTCAAAACTTGATTTTTATATGATTAATATTCAGTAAATTCAGTAAATTCAATTTATTCACCATAACATTATCACTAATATTATGGTGAATGGTGAATAAATTAATAGGTTAACATTCACAATGGAAACACATTGGGACGATTATAAGACAAAAGTAGTTTTCGTCAGTACTTACCTGCCCATCCCGGGAGTAGTTTCTGTAGCGATTTTTTCATATCCTCAAATCTTTGTCAAAACTTGATTTTTATATGATTAATAGGTAAAAATTCACAATGGAAATACATTGGGACGATTATAAGACAAAAGTAGTTTTCGTCAGTACCTACCTGCCCGTCCCGGGAGTAGTTTCTGTAGTGATTTTTTCATATCCTCAAATCTTTGTCAAAACTTGATTTTTATATGATTAATAGGTAAACATTCACAATGGAAACACATTGGGACGATTATAAGACAAAAGTAGTTTTCGTCAGTACTTACCTGCCCATCCCGGGAGTAGTTTCTGTAGCGATTTTTTCATATCCTCAATTATTTGTCAAAACTTGATTTTTATATGATTAATAGGTAAACATTCACAATGGAAACACATTGGGACGATTATAAGACAAAAGTAGTTTTCGTCAGTACCTACCTGCCCGTCTCGGGAGTAGTTTCTGTAGCGATTTTTTCATATCCTCAATTCTTTGTCAAAACTTGATTTTTATATGATTAATAGGTAAAAATTCACAATGGAAACACATTGGGACGATTATAAGACAAAAGTAGTTGTCGTCAGTACCTACCTGCCCGTCCCGGGAGTAGTTTCTGTAGCGATTTTTTCATATCCTCAATTCTTTGTCAAAACTTGATTTTTATATGATTAATAGGTAAACATTCACAATGGAAACACATTGGGACGATTATAAGACAAAAGTAGTTGTCGTCAGTACCTACCTGCCCGTCCCGGGAGTAGTTTCTGTAGTGATTTTTTCATATCCTCAAATCTTTGTCAAAACTTGATATTTATATGATTAATAGGTAAACATTCACAATAGAAACACATTGGGACGATTATAAGACAAAAGTAGTTTTCGTCAGTACCAACCTGCCCGTCCCCGGAGTAGTTTCTGTAATGATTTTTTCATATCCTCAAATCTTTGTCAAAACTTGATTTTTATATGATTAATAGGTAAACATTCACAATGGAAACACATTGGGAAGATTATAAGACAAAAGTAGTTTTCGTCAGTACCTACCTGCCCGTCCCGGGAGTAGTTTCTGTAATGATTTTTTCATATCCTCAAATCTTTGTCAAAACTTGATTTTTATATGATTAATAGGTAAACATTCACAATAGAAACACATTGGGACGATTATAAGACAAAAGTAGTTTTCGTCAGTACCTACCTGCCCGTCTCGGGAGTAGTTTCTGTAATGATTTTTTCATATCCTCAATTCTTTGTCAAAACTTGATTTTTATATGATTAATAGGTAAACATTCACAATGGAAACACATTGGGACGATTATAAGACAAAAGTAGTTTTCGTCAGTACCTACCTGCCCGTCCCGGGAATAGTTTCTGTAATGATTTTTTCATATCCTCAATTCTTTGTCAAAACTTGATTTTTATATGATTAATAGGTAAACATTCACAATGGAAACACATTGGGACGATTATAAGACAAAAGTAGTTGTCGTCAGTACCTACCTGCCCGTCCCGGGAGAAGTTTCTGTAGTGATTTTTTCATATCCTCAAATCTTTGTCAAAACTTGATTTTTATATGATTAATAGGTAAACATTCACAATGGAAACACATTGGGACGATTATAAGACAAAAGTAGTTGTCGTCAGTACTTACCTGCCCATCCCGGGAGTAGTTTCTGTAGCGATTTTTTCATATCCTCAAATCTTTGTCAAAATTTGATTTTTATATGATTAATAGGTAAACATTCACAATGGAAACACATTGGGACGATTATAAGACAAAAGTAGTTTTCGTCAGTACTTACCTGCCCATCCCGGGAGTAGTTTCTGTAGCGATTTTTTCATATCCTCAATTCTTTGTCAAAACTTGATTTTTATATGATTAATAGGTAAACATTCACAATGGAAACTCATTGGGACGATTATAAGACAAAAGTAGTTTTCGTCAGTACCTACCTGCCCGTCCCGGGAGTAGTTTCTGTAATGATTTTTTCATATCCTCAAATCTTTGTCAAAACTTGATTTTTATATGATTAATAGGTAAACATTCACAATGGAAACACATTGGGACGATTATAAGACAAAAGTAGTTTTCGTCAGTATCTACCTGCCCGTCCCGGGAGTAGTTTCTGTAATGATTTTTTCATATCCTCAAATCTTTGTCAAAACTTGATTTTTATATGATTAATAGGTAAACATTCACAATGGAAATACATTGGGACGATTATAAGACAAAAGTAGTTTTCGTCAGTACCTACCTGCCCGTCCCGGGAGTAGTTTCTGTAGTGATTTTTTCATATCCTCAAATCTTTGTCAAAACTTGATTTTTATATGATTAATAGGTAAAAATTCACAATGGAAACACATTGGGACGATTATAAGACAAAAGTAGTTTTCGTCAGTACCTACCTGCCCGTCCCGGGAGTAGTTTCTGTAATGATTCTTTCATATCCTCAAATCTTTGTCAAAACTTGATTTTTATATGATTAATAGGTAAACATTCACAATGGAAACACATTGGGACGATTATAAGACAAAAGTAGTTTTCGTCAGTACCTACCTGCCCGTCCCGGGAGTAGTTTCTGTAATGATTTTTTCATATCCTCAAATCTTTGTCAAAACTTGATTTTTATATGATTAATAGGTAAACATTCACAATGGAAACACATTGGGACGATTATAAGACAAAAGTAGTTTTCGTCAGTACCTACCTGCCCGTCCCGGGAGTAGTTTCTGTAGCGATTTTTTCATATCCTCAATTGTTTGTCAAAACTTGATTTTTATATGATTAATAGGTAAAAATTCACAATGGAAACACATTGGGACGATTATAAGACAAAAGTAGTTTTCGTCAGTACCTACCGGCCCGTCCCGGGAGTAGTTTCTGTAATGATTTTTTCATATCCTCAAATCTTTGTCAAAACTTGATTTTTATATGATTAATAGGTAAACATTCACAATGGAAACACATTGGGACGATTATAAGACAAAAGTAGTTTTCGTCAGTACCTACCTGCCCGTCCCGGGAGTAGTTTCTGTAGCGATTTTTTCATATCCTCAATTCTTTGTCAAAACTTGATTTTTATATGATTAATAGGTAAAAATTCACAATGGAAACACATTGGGACGATTATAAGACAAAAGTAGTTTTCGTCAGTACCTACCTGCCCGTCCCGGGAGTAGTTTCTGTAATGATTTTTTCATATCCTCAAATCTTTGTCAAAACTTGATTTTTATATGATTAATAGGTAAACATTCACAATGGAAACACATTGGGACGATTATAAGACAAAAGTAGTTTTCGTCAGTACCTACCTGCCCGTCCCGGGAGTAGTTTCTGTAGCGATTTTTTCAAATCCTCAATTCATTGTCAAAACTTGATTTTTATATGATTAATAGGTAAAAATTCACAATGGAAACACATTGGGACGATTATAAGACAAAAGTAGTTGTCGTCAGTACCTACCTGCCCGTCCCGGGAGTAATTTCTGTAGTGATTTTTTCATATCCTCAAATCTTTGTCAAAACTTGATTTTATATGATTAATAGGTAAACATTCACAATGGAAACACATTGGGACGATTATAAGACAAAAGTAGTTTTCGTCAGTACCTACCTGCCCGTCCCGGGAATAGTTTCTGTAATGATTTTTTCATATCCTCAAATCTTTTTCAAATCTTGATTTTTATATGATTAATAGGTAAACATTCACAATGGAAACACATTGGGACGATTTCGTCAGTACCTACCTGCCCGTCCCGGGAGTAGTTTCTGTAGCGATTTTTTCATATCCTCAATTCTTTGTCAAAACTTGATTTTTATATGATTAATAGGTAAAAATTCACAATGGAAACACATTGGGACGATTATAAGACAAAAGTAGATGTCGTCAGTACCTACCTGCCCGTCCCGGGAGTAGTTTCTGTAGCGATTTTTTCATATCCTCAAATCTTTGTCAAAACTTGATTTTTATATGATTAATAGGTAAACATTCACAATGGAAACACATTGGGACGATTATAAGACAAAAGTAGTATTCGTCAGTACCTACCTGCCCGTCACGGGAGTAGTTTCTGTAATGATTTTTTCATATCCTCAAATCTTTGTCAAAACTTGATTTTATATGATTAATAGGTAAACATTCACAATGGAAACTCATTGGGACGATTATAAGACAAAAGTAGTTTTCGTCAGTACCTACCTGCCCGTCCCGGGAGTAGTTTCTGTAATGATTTTTTCATATCCTCAAATCTTTGTCAAAACTTGATTTTTATATGATTAAT
This sequence comes from Eupithecia dodoneata, assembly GCA_947044415.1. Taxonomy (NCBI): domain Eukaryota; kingdom Metazoa; phylum Arthropoda; class Insecta; order Lepidoptera; family Geometridae; genus Eupithecia; species Eupithecia dodoneata. The sequence goes on from OX345684.1 coordinate 6,055,722, forward strand.
ATTCAGTAAATTCAGTAAATTCAATTTATTCACCATAACATTATCACTAATATTATGGTGAATGGTGAATAAATTAATAGGTAAACATTCACAATGGAAATACATTGGGACGATTATAAGACAAAAGTAGTTTTCGTCAGTACCTACCTGCCCGTCCCGGGAGTAGTTTCTGTAATGATTTTTTCATATCCTCAAATCTTTGTCAAAACTTGATTTTTATATGATTAATAGGTAAACATTCACAATGGAAATACATTGGGACGGTTATAAGACAAAAGTAGTTTTCGTCAGTACTTACCTGCCCATCCCGGGAGTAGTTTCTGTAGCGATTTTTTCATATCCTCAATTCTTTGTCAAAACTTGATTTTTATATGATTAATAGGTAAACATTCACAATGGAAACACATTGGGACGATTATAAGACAAAAGTAGTTGTCGTCAGTACCTACCTGCCCGTCCCGGGAGTAGTTTCTGTAGCGATTTTTTCATATCCTCAAATCTTTGTCAAAACTTGATTTTTATATGATTAATATTCAGTAAATTCAGTAAATTCAATTTATTCACCATAACATTATCACTAATATTATGGTGAATGGTGAATAAATTAATAGGTTAACATTCACAATGGAAACACATTGGGACGATTATAAGACAAAAGTAGTTTTCGTCAGTACTTACCTGCCCATCCCGGGAGTAGTTTCTGTAGCGATTTTTTCATATCCTCAAATCTTTGTCAAAACTTGATTTTTATATGATTAATAGGTAAAAATTCACAATGGAAATACATTGGGACGATTATAAGACAAAAGTAGTTTTCGTCAGTACCTACCTGCCCGTCCCGGGAGTAGTTTCTGTAGTGATTTTTTCATATCCTCAAATCTTTGTCAAAACTTGATTTTTATATGATTAATAGGTAAACATTCACAATGGAAACACATTGGGACGATTATAAGACAAAAGTAGTTTTCGTCAGTACTTACCTGCCCATCCCGGGAGTAGTTTCTGTAGCGATTTTTTCATATCCTCAATTATTTGTCAAAACTTGATTTTTATATGATTAATAGGTAAACATTCACAATGGAAACACATTGGGACGATTATAAGACAAAAGTAGTTTTCGTCAGTACCTACCTGCCCGTCTCGGGAGTAGTTTCTGTAGTGATTTTTTCATATCCTCAATTATTTGTCAAAACTTGATGTTTATATGATTAATAGGTAAACATTCACAATGGAAACACATTGGGACGATTATAAGACAAAAGAAGTTTTCGTCAGTACCTACCTGCCCATCCCGGGAGTAGTTTCTGTAGCGATTTTTTCATATCCTCAATTCTTTGTCAAAACTTGATTTTTATATGATTAATAGGTAAACATTCACAATGGAAACACATTGGGACGATTATAAGACAAAAGTAGTTTTCGTCAGTACCTACCTGCCCGTCCCGGGAATAGTTTCTGTAATGATTTTTTCATATCCTCAAATCTTTGTCAAAACTTGATTTTTATATGATTAATAGGTAAACATTCACAATGGAAACAAATTGGGACGATTATAAGACAAAAGTAGTTTTCGTCAGTACTTACCTGCACATCCCGGGAGTAGTTTCTGTAGCGATTTTTTCATATCCTCAATTCCTTGTCAAAACTTGATTTTTATATGATTAATAGGTAAAAATTCACAATGGAAACACATTGGGACGATTATAAGACAAAAGTAGTTTTCGTCAGTACCTACCTGCCCGTCCCGGGAGTAGTTTCTGTAGCGATTTTTTCATATCCTCAATTCTTTGTCAAAACTTGGTTTTTATATGATTAATAGGTAAAAATTCACAATGGAAACACATTGGGACGATTATAAGACAAAAGTAGTTGTCGTCAGTACCTACCTGCCCGTCCCGGGAGTAGTTTCTGTAGTGATTTTTTCATATCCTCAAATCTTTGTCAAAACTTGATTTTTATATGATTAATAGGTAAACATTCACAATGGAAACTCATTGGGACGATTATAAGACAAAAGTAGTTTTCGTCAGTACCTACCTGCCCGTCCCGGGAGTAGTTTCTGTAGCGATTTTTTCATATCCTCAATTCCTTGTCAAAACTTGATTTTTATATGATTAATAGGTAAAAATTCACAATGGAAACACATTGGGACGATTATAAGACAAAAGTAGTTTTCGTCAGTACCTACCTGCCCTTCCCGGGAGTAGTTTCTGTAATGATTTTTTCATATCCTCAAATCTTTGTCAAAACTTGATTTTTATATGATTAATAGGTAAACATTCACAATGGAAACACATTGGGACGATTATAAAACAAAAGTAGTTTTCGTCAGTACCTACCTGCCCGTCCCGGGAGTAGTTTCTGTAGCGATTTTTTCATATCCTCAATTCTTTGTCAAAACTTGATTTTTATATGATTTATAAGTAAAAATTCACAATGGAAACACATTGGGACGATTATAAGACAAAAGTAGTTGTCGTCAGTACCTACCTGCCCGTCCCGGGAGTAGTTTCTGTAGTGATTTTTTCATATCCTCAAATCTTTTTCAAAACTTGATTTTTATATGATTAATAGGTAAACATTCACAATGGAAACACATTGGGACGATTATAAGACAAAAGTAGTATTCGTCAGTACCTACCTGCCCGTCCCGGGAGTAGTTTCTGTAGCGATTTTTTCATATCCTCAATTCTTTGTCAAAACTTGATTTTTATATGATTAATAGGTAAACATTCACAATGGAAACACATTGGGACGATTATAAGACAAAAGTAGTTTTCGTCAGTACCTACCTGCCCGTCCGGGGAGTAGTTTCTGTAATGATTTTTGCATATCCTCAAATCTTTGTCAAAACTTGATTTTTATATGATTAATAGGTAAACATTCACAATGGAAACACATTGGGACGATTATAAGACAAAAGTAGTTTTCGTCAGTACCAACCTGCCCGTCCCCGGAGTAGTTTCTGTAATGATTTTTTCATATCCTCAAATCTTTGTCAAAACTTGATTTTTATATGATTAATAGGTAAACATTCACAATGGAAACACATTGGGAAGATTATAAGACAAAAGTAGTTTTCGTCAGTACCTACCTGCCCGTCCCGGGAGTAGTTTCTGTAATGATTTTTTCATATCCTCAAATCTTTGTCAAAACTTGATTTTTATATGATTAATAGGTAAACATTCACAATAGAAACACATTGGGACGATTATAAGACAAAAGTAGTTTTCGTCAGTACCTACCTGCCCGTCCCGGGAGTAGTTTCTGTAATGATTTTTTCATATCCTCAATTCTTTGTCAAAACTTGATTTTTATATGATTAATAGGTAAACATTCACAATGGAAACACATTGGGACGATTATAAGACAAAAGTAGTTTTCGTCAGTACCTACCTGCCCGTCCCGGGAATAGTTTCTGTAATGATTTTTTCATATCCTCAATTCTTTGTCAAAACTTGATTTTTATATGATTAATAGGTAAACATTCACAATGGAAACACATTGGGACGATTATAAGACAAAAGTAGTTGTCGTCAGTACCTACCTGCCCGTCCCGGAAGAAGTTTCTGTAGTGATTTTTTCATATCCTCAAATCTTTGTCAAAACTTGATTTTTATATGATTAATAGGTAAACATTCACAATGGACACAAATTGGGACGATTATAAGACAAAAGTAGTTTTCGTCAGTACTTACCTGCACATCCCGGGAGTAGTTTCTGTAGCGATTTTTTCATATCCTCAATTCCTTGTCAAAACTTGATTTTTATATGATTAATAGGTAAAAATTCACAATGGAAACACATTGGGACGATTATAAGACAAAAGTAGTTTTCGTCAGTACCTACCTGCCCGTCCCGGGAGTAGTTTCTGTAGCGATTTTTTCATATCCTCAATTCTTTGTCAAAACTTGGTTTTTATATGATTAATAGGTAAAAATTCACAATGGAAACACATTGGGACGATTATAAGACAAAAGTAGTTGTCGTCAGTACCTACCTGCCCGTCCCGGGAGTAGTTTCTGTAGTGATTTTTTCATATCCTCAAATCTTTGTCAAAACTTGATTTTTATATGATTAATAGGTAAACATTCACAGTGGAAACTCATTGGGACGATTATAAGACAAAAGTAGTTTTCGTCAGTACTTACTTGCCCATCCCGGGAGTAGTTTCTGTAGCGATTTTTTCATATCCTCAATTCTTTGTCAAAACTTGATTTTTATATGATTAATAGGTAAAAATTCACAATGGAAACACATTGGGACGATTATAAGACAAAAGTAGTTTTCGTCAGTACCTACCTGCCCGTCCCGGGAGTAGTTTCTGTAATGATTTTTTCATATCCTCAAATCTTTGTCAAAACTTGATTTTTATATGATTAATAGGTAAACATTCACAATGGAAACACATTGGGACGATTATAAGACAAAAGTAGTTTTCGTCAGTACCTACCTGCCCGTCCCGGGAGTAGTTTCTGTAGCGATTTTTTCATATCCTCAATTCATTGTCAAAACTTGATTTTTATATGATTAATAGGTAAAAATTCACAATGGAAACACATTGGGACGATTATAAGACAAAAGTAGTTGTCGTCAGTACCTACCTGCCCGTCCCGGGAGTAATTTCTGTAGTGATTTTTGCATATCCTCAAATCTTTGTCAAAACTTGATTTTATATGATTAATAGGTAAACATTCACAATGGAAACACATTGGGACGATTATAAGACAAAAGTAGTTTTCGTCAGTACCTACCTGCCCGTCCCGGGAATAGTTTCTGTAATGATTTTTTCATATCCTCAAATCTTTTTCAAATCTTGATTTTTATATGATTAATAGGTAAACATTCACAATGGAAACACATTGGGACGATTATAAGACAAAAGTAGTTTTCGTCAGTACTTACCTGCCCATCCCGGGAGTAGTTTCTGTAGCGATTTTTCATATCCTCAATTCTTTGTCAAAACTTGATTTTTATATGATTAATAGGTAAAGATTCACAATGGAAACACATTGTGACGATTATAAGACAAAAGTAGTTTTCGTCAGTACCTACCTGCCCGTCCCGGGAGTAGTTTCTGTAGCGATTTTTTCATATCCTCAATTCTTTGTCAAAACTTGATTTTTATATGATTAATAGGTAAAAATTCACAATGGAAACACATTGGGACGATTATAAGACAAAAGTAGTTGTCGTCAGTACCTACCTGCCCGTCCCGGGAGTAGTTTCTGTAGCGATTTTTTCATATCCTCAAATCTTTGTCAAAACTTGATTTTTATATGATTAATAGGTAAACATTCACAATGGAAACACATTGGGACGATTATAAGACAAAAGTAGTATTCGTCAGTACCTACCTGCCCGTCACGGGAGTAGTTTCTGTAATGATTTTTTCATATCCTCAAATCTTTGTCAAAACTTGATTTTATATGATTAATAGGTAAACATTCACAATGGAAACTCATTGGGACGATTATAAGACAAAAGTAGTTTTCGTCAGTACCTACCTGCCCGTCCCGGGAGTAGTTTCTGTAATGATTTTTTCATATCCTCAAATCTTTGTCAAAACTTGATTTTTATATGATTAATATTCAGTAAATTCAGTAAATTCAATTTATTCACCATAACATTATCACTAATATTATGGTGAATGGTGAATAAATTAATAGGTAAACATTCACAATGGAAATACATTGGGACGATTATAAGACAAAAGTAGTTTTCGTCAGTACCTACCTGCCCGTCCCGGGAGTAGTTTCTGTAATGATTTTTTCATATCCTCAAATCTTTGTCAAAACTTGATTTTTATATGATTAATAGGTAAACATTCACAATGGAAATACATTGGGACGGTTATAAGACAAAAGTAGTTTTCGTCAGTACCTACCTGCCCGTCCCGGGAGTAGTTTCTGTAGTGATTTTTTCATATCCTCAAATCTTTGTCAAAACTTGATTTTTATATGATTAATAGGTAAACATTCACAATGGAAACACATTGGGACGATTATAAGACAAAAGTAGTTTTCGTCAGTACTTACCTGCCCATCCCGGGAGTAGTTTCTGTAGCGATTTTTTCATATCCTCAATTCTTTGTCAAAACTTGATTTTTATATGATTAATAGGTAAACATTCACAATGGAAACACATTGGGACGATTATAAGACAAAAGTAGTTGTCGTCAGTACCTACCTGCCCGTCCCGGGAGTAGTTTCTGTAGCGATTTTTTCATATCCTCAAATTTTTGTCAAAACTTGATTTTTATATGATAAATATTCAGTAAATTCAATTTATTCACCATAACATTATCACTAATATTATGGTGAATGGTGAATAAATTAATAGGTTAACATTCACAATGGAAACACATTGGGACGATTATAAGACAAAAGTAGTTTTCGTCAGTACTTACCTGCCCATCCCGGGAGTAGTTTCTGTAGCGATTTTTTCATATCCTCAAATCTTTGTCAAAACTTGATTTTTATATGATTAATAGGTAAAAATTCACAATGGAAATACATTGGGACGATTATAAGACAAAAGTAGTTTTCGTCAGTACCTACCTGCCCGTCCCGGGAGTAGTTTCTGTAGTGATTTTTTCATATCCTCAAATCTTTGTCAAAACTTGATTTTTATATGATTAATAGGTAAACATTCACAATAGAAACACATTGGGACGATTATAAGACTAAAGTAGTTTTCGTCAGTACCTACCTGCCCGTCTCGGGAGTAGTTTCTGTAATGATTTTTTCATATCCTCAATTCTTTGTCAAAACTTGATTTTTATATGATTAATAGGTAAACATTCACAATGGAAACACATTGGGACGATTATAAGACAAAAGTAGTTTTCGTCAGTACCTACCTGCCCGTCCCGGGAATAGTTTCTGTAATGATTTTTTCATATCCTCAATTCTTTGTCTAAACTTGATTTTTATATGATTAATAGGTAAACATTCACAATGGAAACACATTGGGACGATTATAAGACAAAAGTAGTTGTCGTCAGTACCTACCTGCCCGTCCCGGGAGAAGTTTCTGTAGTGATTTTTTCATATCCTCAAATCTTTGTCAAAACTTGATTTTTATATGATTAATAGGTAAACATTCACAATGGAAACAAATTGGGACGATTATAAGACAAAAGTAGTTTTCGTCAGTACTTACCTGCACATCCCGGGAGAAGTTTCTGTAGCGATTTTTTCATATCCTCAATTCCTTGTCAAAACTTGATTTTTATATGATTAATAGGTAAAAATTCACAATGGAAACACATTGGGACGATTATAAGACAAAAGTAGTTTTCGTCAGTACCTACCTGCCCGTCCCGGGAGTAGTTTCTGTAGCGATTTTTTCATATCCTCAATTCTTTGTCAAAACTTGGTTTTTATATGATTAATAGGTAAAAATTCACAATGGAAACACATTGGGACGATTATAAGACAAAAGTAGTTGTCGTCAGTACCTACCTGCCCGTCCCGGGAGTAGTTTCTGTAGTGATTTTTTCATATCCTCAAATCTTTGTCAAAACTTGATTTTTATATGATTAATAGGTAAACATTCACAATGGAAACTCATTGGGACGATTATAAGACAAAAGTAGTTTTCGTCAGTACTTACCTGCCCATCCCGGGAGTAGTTTCTGTAGCGATTTTTTCATATCCTCAAATCTTTGTCAAAATTTGATTTTTATATGATTAATAGGTAAACATTCACAATGGAAACACATTGGGACGATTATAAGACAAAAGTAGTTTTCGTCAGTACTTACCTGCCCATCCCGGGAGTAGTTTCTGTAGCGATTTTTTCATATCCTCAATTCTTTGTCAAAACTTGATTTTTATATGATTAATAGGTAAACATTCACAATGGAAACACATTGGGACGATTATAAGACAAAAGTAGTTTTCGTCAGTACCTACCTGCCCGTCCCGGGAGTAGTTTCTGTAATGATTTTTTCATATCCTCAAATCTTTGTCAAAACTTGATTTTTATATGATTAATAGGTAAACATTCACAATGGAAACACATTGGGACGATTATAAGACAAAAGTAGTTTTCGTCAGTATCTACCTGCCCGTCCCGGGAGTAGTTTCTGTAATGATTTTTTCATATCCTCAAATCTTTGTCAAAACTTGATTTTTATATGATTAATAGGTAAACATTCACAATGGAAATACATTGGGACGATTATAAGACAAAAGTAGTTTTCGTCAGTACCTACCTGCCCGTCCCGGGAGTAGTTTCTGTAGTGATTTTTTCATATCCTCAAATCTTTGTCAAAACTTGATTTTTATATGATTAATAGGTAAAAATTCACAATGGAAACACATTGGGACGATTATAAGACAAAAGTAGTTTTCGTCAGTACCTACCTGCCCGTCCCGGGAGTAGTTTCTGTAATGATTCTTTCATATCCTCAAATCTTTGTCAAAACTTGATTTTTATATGATTAATAGGTAAACATTCACAATGGAAACACATTGGGACGATTATAAGACAAAAGTAGTTTTCGTCAGTACCTACCTGCCCGTCCCGGGAGTAGTTTCTGTAATGATTTTTTCATATCCTCAAATCTTTGTCAAAACTTGATTTTTATATGATTAATAGGTAAACATTCACAATGGAAACACAACGGGACGATTATAAGACAAAAGTAGTTGAATTGGATGCAGTGGACTGTATATTTTATTTTCTTCCTTAGGGGTTTTCGAAATAATACTCCAGTTCTCCAGTCTTCCCTTTATTCAACTCGCAGACAAGAACTGACCAGTACTAAACAAAAACTACCCATGAACTGCCCTAATCGTAAACAGGCTCGGCCTTTTATACCTCCGTCGACCCTTACTAGAATATTCTACGATTTACTGGGCTATACCTACCTCTTTCTAAACTCTAGAACATTTCTGTTATCCTTTTCTTTCCTTTTCAATCGTTCGAGAAAATGTAAATAGTTAGGTAGGTATGTACGAGCCAGTCCATAACAACTATATCGTAATCTATGTCGTAATCGGAGGCGCGAGTACTATTGCCTATTCTGTGTAAGACATAACTTCGCTAATAGTATCAATTAGCCATAGATTTTAAAAACAGACTCGTCGTGTCCAGAACAGTAGTTTTCGTCAGTACCTACCTGCCCGTCCCGGGAGTAGTTTCTGTAGTGATTTTTTCATATCCTCAAATCTTTGTCAAAACTTGATTTTTATATGATTAATAGGTAAACATTCACAATGGAAACACATTGGGACGATTATAAGACAAAAGTAGTTTTCGTCAGTACCTACCTGCCCGTCCCGGGAGTAGTTTCTGTAATGATTTTTTCATATCCTCAAATCTTTGTCAAAACTTGATTTTTATATGATTAATAGGTAAACATTCACAATGGAAACACATTGGGACGATTATAAGACAAAAGTAGTTTTCGTCAGTACCTACCTGCCCGTCCCGGGAGTAGTTTCTGTAGCGATTTTTTCATATCCTCAATTGTTTGTCAAAACTTGATTTTTATATGATTAATAGGTAAAAATTCACAATGGAAACACATTGGGACGATTATAAGACAAAAGTAGTTTTCGTCAGTACCTACCTGCCCGTCCCGGGAGTAGTTTCTGTAATGATTTTTTCATATCCTCAAATCTTTGTCAAAACTTGATTTTTATATGATTAATAGGTAAACATTCACAATGGAAACACATTGGGACGATTATAAGACAAAAGTAGTTTTCGTCAGTACCTACCTGCCCGTCCCGGGAGTAGTTTCTGTAGCGATTTTTTCATATCCTCAAATCTTTGTCAAAACTTGATTTTTATATGATTAATAGGTAAACATTCACAATGGAAACACATTGGGACGATTATAAGACAAAAGTAGTATTCGTCAGTACCAACCTGCCCGTCACGGGAGTAGTTTCTGTAATGATTTTTTCATATCCTCAAATCTTTGTCAAAACTTGATTTTATATGATTAATAGGTAAACATTCACAATGGAAACTCATTGGGACGATTATAAGACAAAAGTAGTTTTCGTCAGTACCTACCTGCCCGTCCCGGGAGTAGTTTCTGTAATGATTTTTTCATATCCTCAAATCTTTGTCAAAACTTGATTTTTATATGATTAATATTCAGTAAATTCAGTAAATTCAATTTATTCACCATAACATTATCACTAATATTATGGTGAATGGTGAATAAATTAATAGGTAAACATTCACAATGGAAATACATTGGGACGATTATAAGACAAAAGTAGTTTTCGTCAGTACCTACCTGCCCGTCCCGGGAGTAGTTTCTGTAATGATTTTTTCATATCCTCAAATCTTTGTCAAAACTTGATTTTTATATGATTAATAGGTAAACATTCACAATGGAAATACATTGGGACGGTTATAAGACAAAAGTAGTTTTCGTCAGTACCTACCTGCCCGTCCCGGGAGTAGTTTCTGTAGTGATTTTTTCATATCCTCAAATCTTTGTCAAAACTTGATTTTTATATGATTAATAGGTAAACATTCACAATGGAAACACATTGGGACGATTATAAGACAAAAGTAGTTTTCGTCAGTACTTACCTGCCCATCCCGGGAGTAGTTTCTGTAGCGATTTTTTCATATCCTCAATTCTTTGTCAAAACTTGATTTTTATATGATTAATAGGTAAACATTCACAATGGAAACACATTGGGACGATTATAAGACAAAAGTAGTTGTCGTCAGTACCTACCTGCCCGTCCCGGGAGTAGTTTCTGTAGCGATTTTTTCATATCCTCAAATCTTTGTCAAAACTTGATTTTTATATGATAAATATTCAGTAAATTCAATTTATTCACCATAACATTATCACTAATATTATGGTGAATGGTGAATAAATTAATAGGTTAACATTCACAATGGAAACACATTGGGACGATTATAAGACAAAAGTAGTTTTCGTCAGTACTTACCTGCCCATCCCGGGAGTAGTTTCTGTAGCGATTTTTTCATATCCTCAAATCTTTGTCAAAACTTGATTTTTATATGATTAATAGGTAAAAATTCACAATGGAAATACATTGGGACGATTATAAGACAAAAGTAGTTTTCGTCAGTACCTACCTGCCCGTCCCGGGAGTAGTTTCTGTAGTGATTTTTTCATATCCTCAAATCTTTGTCAAAACTTGATTTTTATATGATTAATAGGTAAACATTCACAATAGAAACACATTGGGACGATTATAAGACTAAAGTAGTTTTCGTCAGTACCTACCTGCCCGTCTCGGGAGTAGTTTCTGTAATGATTTTTTCATATCCTCAATTCTTTGTCAAAACTTGATTTTTATATGATTAATAGGTAAACATTCACAATGGAAACACATTGGGACGATTATAAGACAAAAGTAGTTTTCGTCAGTACCTACCTGCCCGTCCCGGGAATAGTTTCTGTAATGATTTTTTCATATCCTCAATTCTTTGTCAAAACTTGATTTTTATATGATTAATAGGTAAACATTCACAATGGAAACACATTGGGACGATTATAAGACAAAAGTAGTTGTCGTCAGTACCTACCTGCCCGTCCCGGGAGAAGTTTCTGTAGTGATTTTTTCATATCCTCAAATCTTTGTCAAAACTTGATTTTTATATGATTAATAGGTAAACATTCACAATGGAAACAAATTGGGACGATTATAAGACAAAAGTAGTTTTCGTCAGTACTTACCTGCACATCCCGGGAGAAGTTTCTGTAGCGATTTTTTCATATCCTCAATTCCTTGTCAAAACTTGATTTTTATATGATTAATAGGTAAAAATTCACAATGGAAACACATTGGGACGATTATAAGACAAAAGTAGTTTTCGTCAGTACCTACCTGCCCGTCCCGGGAGTAGTTTCTGTAGCGATTTTTTCATATCCTCAATTCTTTGTCAAAACTTGGTTTTTATATGATTAATAGGTAAAAATTCACAATGGAAACACATTGGGACGATTATAAGACAAAAGTAGTTGTCGTCAGTACCTACCTGCCCGTCCCGGGAGTAGTTTCTGTAGTGATTTTTTCATATCCTCAAATCTTTGTCAAAACTTGATTTTTATATGATTAATAGGTAAACATTCACAATGGAAACTCATTGGGACGATTATAAGACAAAAGTAGTTTTCGTCAGTACTTACCTGCCCATCCCGGGAGTAGTTTCTGTAGCGATTTTTTCATATCCTCAAATCTTTGTCAAAATTTGATTTTTATATGATTAATAGGTAAACATTCACAATGGAAACACATTGGGACGATTATAAGACAAAAGTAGTTTTCGTCAGTACTTACCTGCCCATCCCGGGAGTAGTTTCTGTAGCGATTTTTTCATATCCTCAATTCTTTGTCAAAACTTGATTTTTATATGATTAATAGGTAAACATTCACAATGGAAACTCATTGGGACGATTATAAGACAAAAGTAGTTTTCGTCAGTACCTACCTGCCCGTCCCGGGAGTAGTTTCTGTAATGATTTTTTCATATCCTCAAATCTTTGTCAAAACTTGATTTTTATATGATTAATAGGTAAACATTCACAATGGAAACACATTGGGACGATTATAAGACAAAAGTAGTTTTCGTCAGTATCTACCTGCCCGTCCCGGGAGTAGTTTCTGTAATGATTTTTTCATATCCTCAAATCTTTGTCAAAACTTGATTTTTATATGATTAATAGGTAAACATTCACAATGGAAATACATTGGGACGATTATAAGACAAAAGTAGTTTTCGTCAGTACCTACCTGCCCGTCCCGGGAGTAGTTTCTGTAGTGATTTTTTCATATCCTCAAATCTTTGTCAAAACTTGATTTTTATATGATTAATAGGTAAAAATTCACAATGGAAACACATTGGGACGATTATAAGACAAAAGTAGTTTTCGTCAGTACCTACCTGCCCGTCCCGGGAGTAGTTTCTGTAATGATTCTTTCATATCCTCAAATCTTTGTCAAAACTTGATTTTTATATGATTAATAGGTAAACATTCACAATGGAAACACATTGGGACGATTATAAGACAAAAGTAGTTTTCGTCAGTACCTACCTGCCCGTCCCGGGAGTAGTTTCTGTAATGATTTTTTCATATCCTCAAATCTTTGTCAAAACTTGATTTTTATATGATTAATAGGTAAACATTCACAATGGAAACACAACGGGACGATTATAAGACAAAAGTAGTTGAATTGGATGCAGTGGACTGTATATTTTATTTTCTTCCTTAGGGGTTTTCGAAATAATACTCCAGTTCTCCAGTCTTCCCTTTATTCAACTCGCAGACAAGAACTGACCAGTACTAAACAAAAACTACCCATGAACTGCCCTAATCGTAAACAGGCTCGGCCTTTTATACCTCCGTCGACCCTTACTAGAATATTCTACGATTTACTGGGCTATACCTACCTCTTTCTAAACTCTAGAACATTTCTGTTATCCTTTTCTTTCCTTTTCAATCGTTCGAGAAAATGTAAATAGTTAGGTAGGTATGTACGAGCCAGTCCATAACAACTATATCGTAATCTATGTCGTAATCGGAGGCGCGAGTACTATTGCCTATTCTGTGTAAGACATAACTTCGCTAATAGTATCAATTAGCCATAGATTTTAAAAACAGACTCGTCGTGTCCAGAACAGTAGTTTTCGTCAGTACCTACCTGCCCGTCCCGGGAGTAGTTTCTGTAGTGATTTTTTCATATCCTCAAATCTTTGTCAAAACTTGATTTTTATATGATTAATAGGTAAACATTCACAATGGAAACACATTGGGACGATTATAAGACAAAAGTAGTTTTCGTCAGTACCTACCTGCCCGTCCCGGGAGTAGTTTCTGTAATGATTTTTTCATATCCTCAAATCTTTGTCAAAACTTGATTTTTATATGATTAATAGGTAAACATTCACAATGGAAACACATTGGGACGATTATAAGACAAAAGTAGTTTTCGTCAGTACCTACCTGCCCGTCCCGGGAGTAGTTTCTGTAGCGATTTTTTCATATCCTCAATTGTTTGTCAAAACTTGATTTTTATATGATTAATAGGTAAAAATTCAAAATGGAAACACATTGGGACGATTATAAGACAAAAGTAGTTTTCGTCAGTACCTACCTGCCCGTCCCGGGAGTAGTTTCTGTAATGATTTTTTCATATCCTCAAATCTTTGTCAAAACTTGATTTTTATATGATTAATAGGTAAACATTCACAATGGAAACACATTGGGACGATTATAAGACAAAAGTAGTTTTCGTCAGTACCTACCTGCCCGTCCCGGGAGTAGTTTCTGTAGCGATTTTTTCATATCCTCAATTCTTTGTCAAAACTTGATTTTTATATGATTAATAGGTAAAAATTCACAATGGAAACACATTGGGACGATTATAAGACAAAAGTAGTTTTCGTCAGTACCTACCTGCCCGTCCCGGGAGTAGTTTCTGTAATGATTTTTTCATATCCTCAAATCTTTGTCAAAACTTGATTTTTATATGATTAATAGGTAAACATTCACAATGGAAACACATTGGGACGATTATAAGACAAAAGTAGTTTTCGTCAGTACCTACCTGCCCGTCCCGGGAGTAGTTTCTGTAGCGATTTTTTCATATCCTCAATTCATTGTCAAAACTTGATTTTTATATGATTAATAGGTAAAAATTCACAATGGAAACACATTGGGACGATTATAAGACAAAAGTAGTTGTCGTCAGTACCTACCTGCCCGTCCCGGGAGTAATTTCTGTAGTGATTTTTGCATATCCTCAAATCTTTGTCAAAACTTGATTTTATATGATTAATAGGTAAACATTCACAATGGAAACACATTGGGACGATTATAAGACAAAAGTAGTTTTCGTCAGTACCTACCTGCCCGTCCCGGGAATAGTTTCTGTAATGATTTTTTCATATCCTCAAATCTTTTTCAAATCTTGATTTTTATATGATTAATAGGTAAACATTCACAATGGAAACACATTGGGACGATTATAAGACAAAAGTAGTTTTCGTCAGTACTTACCTGCCCATCCCGGGAGTAGTTTCTGTAGCGATTTTTTCATATCCTCAATTCTTTGTCAAAACTTGATTTTTATATGATTAATAGGTAAAGATTCACAATGGAAACACATTGTGACGATTATAAGACAAAAGTAGTTTTCGTCAGTACCTACCTGCCCGTCCCGGGAGTAGTTTCTGTAGCGATTTTTTCATATCCTCAAATCTTTGTCAAAACTTGATTTTTATATGATTAATAGGTAAACATTCACAATGGAAACACATTGGGACGATTATAAGACAAAAGTAGTATTCGTCAGTACCTACCTGCCCGTCACGGGAGTAGTTTCTGTAATGATTTTTTCATATCCTCAAATCTTTGTCAAAACTTGATTTTATATGATTAATAGGTAAACATTCACAATGGAAACTCATTGGGACGATTATAAGACAAAAGTAGTTTTCGTCAGTACCTACCTGCCCGTCCCGGGAGTAGTTTCTGTAATGATTTTTTCATATCCTCAAATCTTTGTCAAAACTTGATTTTTATATGATTAATATTCAGTAAATTCAGTAAATTCAATTTATTCACCATAACATTATCACTAATATTATGGTGAATGGTGAATAAATTAATAGGTAAACATTCACAATGGAAATACATTGGGACGATTATAAGACAAAAGTAGTTTTCGTCAGTACCTACCTGCCCGTCCCGGGAGTAGTTTCTGTAATGATTTTTTCATATCCTCAAATCTTTGTCAAAACTTGATTTTTATATGATTAATAGGTAAACATTCACAATGGAAATACATTGGGACGGTTATAAGACAAAAGTAGTTTTCGTCAGTACCTACCTGCCCGTCCCGGGAGTAGTTTCTGTAGTGATTTTTTCATATCCTCAAATCTTTGTCAAAACTTGATTTTTATATCATTAATAGGTAAACATTCACAATGGAAACACATTGGGACGATTATAAGACAAAAGTAGTTTTCGTCAGTACTTACCTGCCCATCCCGGGAGTAGTTTCTGTAGCGATTTTTTCATATCCTCAATTCTTTGTCAAAACTTGATTTTTATATGATTAATAGGTAAACATTCACAATGGAAACACATTGGGACGATTATAAGACAAAAGTAGTTGTCGTCAGTACCTACCTGCCCGTCCCGGGAGTAGTTTCTGTAGCGATTTTTTCATATCCTCAAATCTTTGTCAAAACTTGATTTTTATATGATTAATATTCAGTAAATTCAGTAAATTCAATTTATTCACCATAACATTATCACTAATATTATGGTGAATGGTGAATAAATTAATAGGTTAACATTCACAATGGAAACACATTGGGACGATTATAAGACAAAAGTAGTTTTCGTCAGTACTTACCTGCCCATCCCGGGAGTAGTTTCTGTAGCGATTTTTTCATATCCTCAAATCTTTGTCAAAACTTGATTTTTATATGATTAATAGGTAAAAATTCACAATGGAAATACATTGGGACGATTATAAGACAAAAGTAGTTTTCGTCAGTACCTACCTGCCCGTCCCGGGAGTAGTTTCTGTAGTGATTTTTTCATATCCTCAAATCTTTGTCAAAACTTGATTTTTATATGATTAATAGGTAAACATTCACAATGGAAACACATTGGGACGATTATAAGACAAAAGTAGTTTTCGTCAGTACTTACCTGCCCATCCCGGGAGTAGTTTCTGTAGCGATTTTTTCATATCCTCAATTATTTGTAAAACTTGATTTTTATATGATTAATAGGTAAACATTCACAATGGAAACACATTGGGACGATTATAAGACAAAAGTAGTTTTCGTCAGTACCTACCTGCCCGTCTCGGGAGTAGTTTCTGTAGCGATTTTTTCATATCCTCAATTCTTTGTCAAAACTTGATTTTTATATGATTAATAGGTAAAAATTCACAATGGAAACACATTGGGACGATTATAAGACAAAAGTAGTTGTCGTCAGTACCTACCTGCCCGTCCCGGGAGTAGTTTCTGTAGCGATTTTTTCATATCCTCAATTCTTTGTCAAAACTTGATTTTTATATGATTAATAGGTAAACATTCACAATGGAAACACATTGGGACGATTATAAGACAAAAGTAGTTGTCGTCAGTACCTACCTGCCCGTCCCGGGAGTAGTTTCTGTAGTGATTTTTTCATATCCTCAAATCTTTGTCAAAACTTGATTTTTATATGATTAATAGGTAAACATTCACAATAGAAACACATTGGGACGATTATAAGACAAAAGTAGTTTTCGTCAGTACCAACCTGCCCGTCCCCGGAGTAGTTTCTGTAATGATTTTTTCATATCCTCAAATCTTTGTCAAAACTTGATTTTTATATGATTAATAGGTAAACATTCACAATGGAAACACATTGGGAAGATTATAAGACAAAAGTAGTTTTCGTCAGTACCTACCTGCCCGTCCCGGGAGTAGTTTCTGTAATGATTTTTTCATATCCTCAAATCTTTGTCAAAACTTGATTTTTATATGATTAATAGGTAAACATTCACAATAGAAACACATTGGGACGATTATAAGACAAAAGTAGTTTTCGTCAGTACCTACCTGCCCGTCTCGGGAGTAGTTTCTGTAATGATTTTTTCATATCCTCAATTCTTTGTCAAAACTTGATTTTTATATGATTAATAGGTAAACATTCACAATGGAAACACATTGGGACGATTATAAGACAAAAGTAGTTTTCGTCAGTACCTACCTGCCCGTCCCGGGAATAGTTTCTGTAATGATTTTTTCATATCCTCAATTCTTTGTCAAAACTTGATTTTTATATGATTAATAGGTAAACATTCACAATGGAAACACATTGGGACGATTATAAGACAAAAGTAGTTGTCGTCAGTACCTACCTGCCCGTCCCGGGAGAAGTTTCTGTAGTGATTTTTTCATATCCTCAAATCTTTGTCAAAACTTGATTTTTATATGATTAATAGGTAAACATTCACAATGGAAACACATTGGGACGATTATAAGACAAAAGTAGTTGTCGTCAGTACTTACCTGCCCATCCCGGGAGTAGTTTCTGTAGCGATTTTTTCATATCCTCAAATCTTTGTCAAAATTTGATTTTTATATGATTAATAGGTAAACATTCACAATGGAAACACATTGGGACGATTATAAGACAAAAGTAGTTTTCGTCAGTACTTACCTGCCCATCCCGGGAGTAGTTTCTGTAGCGATTTTTTCATATCCTCAATTCTTTGTCAAAACTTGATTTTTATATGATTAATAGGTAAACATTCACAATGGAAACTCATTGGGACGATTATAAGACAAAAGTAGTTTTCGTCAGTACCTACCTGCCCGTCCCGGGAGTAGTTTCTGTAATGATTTTTTCATATCCTCAAATCTTTGTCAAAACTTGATTTTTATATGATTAATAGGTAAACATTCACAATGGAAACACATTGGGACGATTATAAGACAAAAGTAGTTTTCGTCAGTATCTACCTGCCCGTCCCGGGAGTAGTTTCTGTAATGATTTTTTCATATCCTCAAATCTTTGTCAAAACTTGATTTTTATATGATTAATAGGTAAACATTCACAATGGAAATACATTGGGACGATTATAAGACAAAAGTAGTTTTCGTCAGTACCTACCTGCCCGTCCCGGGAGTAGTTTCTGTAGTGATTTTTTCATATCCTCAAATCTTTGTCAAAACTTGATTTTTATATGATTAATAGGTAAAAATTCACAATGGAAACACATTGGGACGATTATAAGACAAAAGTAGTTTTCGTCAGTACCTACCTGCCCGTCCCGGGAGTAGTTTCTGTAATGATTCTTTCATATCCTCAAATCTTTGTCAAAACTTGATTTTTATATGATTAATAGGTAAACATTCACAATGGAAACACATTGGGACGATTATAAGACAAAAGTAGTTTTCGTCAGTACCTACCTGCCCGTCCCGGGAGTAGTTTCTGTAATGATTTTTTCATATCCTCAAATCTTTGTCAAAACTTGATTTTTATATGATTAATAGGTAAACATTCACAATGGAAACACAACGGGACGATTATAAGACAAAAGTAGTTGAATTGGATGCAGTGGACTGTATATTTTATTTTCTTCCTTAGGGGTTTTCGAAATAATACTCCAGTTCTCCAGTCTTCCCTTTATTCAACTCGCAGACAAGAACTGACCAGTACTAAACAAAAACTACCCATGAACTGCCCTAATCGTAAACAGGCTCGGCCTTTTATACCTCCGTCGACCCTTACTAGAATATTCTACGATTTACTGGGCTATACCTACCTCTTTCTAAACTCTAGAACATTTCTGTTATCCTTTTCTTTCCTTTTCAATCGTTCGAGAAAATGTAAATAGTTAGGTAGGTATGTACGAGCCAGTCCATAACAACTATATCGTAATCTATGTCGTAATCGGAGGCGCGAGTACTATTGCCTATTCTGTGTAAGACATAACTTCGCTAATAGTATCAATTAGCCATAGATTTTAAAAACAGACTCGTCGTGTCCAGAACAGTAGTTTTCGTCAGTACCTACCTGCCCGTCCCGGGAGTAGTTTCTGTAGTGATTTTTTCATATCCTCAAATCTTTGTCAAAACTTGATTTTTATATGATTAATAGGTAAACATTCACAATGGAAACACATTGGGACGATTATAAGACAAAAGTAGTTTTCGTCAGTACCTACCTGCCCGTCCCGGGAGTAGTTTCTGTAATGATTTTTTCATATCCTCAAATCTTTGTCAAAACTTGATTTTTATATGATTAATAGGTAAACATTCACAATGGAAACACATTGGGACGATTATAAGACAAAAGTAGTTTTCGTCAGTACCTACCTGCCCGTCCCGGGAGTAGTTTCTGTAGCGATTTTTTCATATCCTCAATTGTTTGTCAAAACTTGATTTTTATATGATTAATAGGTAAAAATTCACAATGGAAACACATTGGGACGATTATAAGACAAAAGTAGTTTTCGTCAGTACCTACCTGCCCGTCCCGGGAGTAGTTTCTGTAATGATTTTTTCATATCCTCAAATCTTTGTCAAAACTTGATTTTTATATGATTAATAGGTAAACATTCACAATGGAAACACATTGGGACGATTATAAGACAAAAGTAGTTTTCGTCAGTACCTACCTGCCCGTCCCGGGAGTAGTTTCTGTAGCGATTTTTTCATATCCTCAATTCTTTGTCAAAACTTGATTTTTATATGATTAATAGGTAAAAATTCACAATGGAAACACATTGGGACGATTATAAGACAAAAGTAGTTTTCGTCAGTACCTACCTGCCCGTCCCGGGAGTAGTTTCTGTAATGATTTTTTCATATCCTCAAATCTTTGTCAAAACTTGATTTTTATATGATTAATAGGTAAACATTCACAATGGAAACACATTGGGACGATTATAAGACAAAAGTAGTTTTCGTCAGTACCTACCTGCCCGTCCCGGGAGTAGTTTCTGTAGCGATTTTTTCAAATCCTCAATTCATTGTCAAAACTTGATTTTTATATGATTAATAGGTAAAAATTCACAATGGAAACACATTGGGACGATTATAAGACAAAAGTAGTTGTCGTCAGTACCTACCTGCCCGCCCGGGAGTAATTTCTGTAGTGATTTTTTCATATCCTCAAATCTTTGTCAAAACTTGATTTTATATGATTAATAGGTAAACATTCACAATGGAAACACATTGGGACGATTATAAGACAAAAGTAGTTTTCGTCAGTACCTACCTGCCCGTCCCGGGAATAGTTTCTGTAATGATTTTTTCATATCCTCAAATCTTTTTCAAATCTTGATTTTTATATGATTAATAGGTAAACATTCACAATGGAAACACATTGGGACGATTATAAGACAAAAGTAGTTTTCGTCAGTACTTACCTGCCCATCCCGGGAGTAGTTTCTGTAGCGATTTTTTCATATCCTCAATTCTTTGTCAAAACTTGATTTTTATATGATTAATAGGTAAAGATTCACAATGGAAACACATTGTGACGATTATAAGACAAAAGTAGTTTTCGTCAGTACCTACCTGCCCGTCCCGGGAGTAGTTTCTGTAGCGATTTTTTCATATCCTCAATTCTTTGTCAAAACTTGATTTTTATATGATTATTAGGTAAAAATTCACAATGGAAACACATTGGGACGATTATAAGACAAAAGTAGTTGTCGTCAGTACCTACCTGCCCGTCCCGGGAGTAGTTTCTGTAGCGATTTTTTCATATCCTCAAATCTTTGTCAAAACTTGATTTTTATATGATTAATAGGTAAACATTCACAATGGAAACACATTGGGACGATTATAAGACAAAAGTAGTATTCGTCAGTACCTACCTGCCCGTCACGGGAGTAGTTTCTGTAATGATTTTTTCATATCCTCAAATCTTTGTCAAAACTTGATTTTATATGATTAATAGGTAAACATTCACAATGGAAACTCATTGGGACGATTATAAGACAAAAGTAGTTTTCGTCAGTACCTACCTGCCCGTCCCGGGAGTAGTTTCTGTAATGATTTTTTCATATCCTCAAATCTTTGTCAAAACTTGATTTTTATATGATTAATATTCAGTAAATTCAGTAAATTCAATTTATTCACCATAACATTATCACTAATATTATGGTGAATGGTGAATAAATTAATAGGTAAACATTCACAATGGAAATACATTGGGACGATTATAAGACAAAAGTAGTTTTCGTCAGTACCTACCTGCCCGTCCCGGGAGTAGTTTCTGTAATGATTTTTTCATATCCTCAAATCTTTGTCAAAACTTGATTTTTATATGATTAATAGGTAAACATTCACAATGGAAATACATTGGGACGGTTATAAGACAAAAGTAGTTTTCGTCAGTACCTACCTGCCCGTCCCGGGAGTAGTTTCTGTAGTGATTTTTTCATATCCTCAAATCTTTGTCAAAACTTGATTTTTATATCATTAATAGGTAAACATTCACAATGGAAACACATTGGGACGATTATAAGACAAAAGTAGTTTTCGTCAGTACTTACCTGCCCATCCCGGGAGTAGTTTCTGTAGCGATTTTTTCATATCCTCAATTCTTTGTCAAAACTTGATTTTTATATGATTAATAGGTAAACATTCACAATGGAAACACATTGGGACGATTATAAGACAAAAGTAGTTGTCGTCAGTACCTACCTGCCCGTCCCGGGAGTAGTTTCTGTAGCGATTTTTTCATATCCTCAAATCTTTGTCAAAACTTGATTTTTATATGATTAATATTCAGTAAATTCAGTAAATTCAATTTATTCACCATAACATTATCACTAATATTATGGTGAATGGTGAATAAATTAATAGGTTAACATTCACAATGGAAACACATTGGGACGATTATAATACAAAAGTAGTTTTCGTCAGTACTTACCTGCCCATCCCGGGAGTAGTTTCTGTAGCGATTTTTTCATATCCTCAAATCTTTGTCAAAACTTGATTTTTATATGATTAATAGGTAAAAATTCACAATGGAAATACATTGGGACGATTATAAGACAAAAGTAGTTTTCGTCAGTACCTACCTGCCCGTCCCGGGAGTAGTTTCTGTAGTGATTTTTTCATATCCTCAAATCTTTGTCAAAACTTGATTTTTATATGATTAATAGGTAAACATTCACAATGGAAACACATTGGGACGATTATAAGACAAAAGTAGTTTTCGTCAGTACTTACCTGCCCATCCCGGGAGTAGTTTCTGTAGCGATTTTTTCATATCCTCAATTCTTTGTCAAAACTTGATTTTTATATGATTAATAGGTAAACATTCACAATGAAAACACATTGGGACGATTATAAGACAAAAGTAGTTGTCGTCAGTACCTACCTGCCCGTCCCGGGAGTAGTTTCTGTAGCGATTTTTTCATATCCTCAATTCTTTGTCAAAACTTGATTTTTATATGATTAATAGGTAAAAATTCACAATGGAAACACATTGGGACGATTATAAGACAAAAGTAGTTGTCGTCAGTACCTACCTGCCCGTCCTGGGAGAAGTTTCTGTAGTGATTTTTTCATATCCTCAAATCTTTGTCAAAACTTGATTTTTATATGATTAATAGGTAAACATTCACAATGGAAACACATTGGGACGATTATAAGACAAAAGTAGTTGTCGTCAGTACCTACCTGCCCGTCCTGGGAGAAGTTTCTGTAGTGATTTTTTCATATCCTCAAATCTTTGTCAAAACTTGATTTTTATATGATTAATAGGTAAACATTCACAATGGAAACACATTGGGACGATTATAAGACAAAAGTAGTTTTCGTCAGTACTTACCTGCCCATCCCGGGAGTAGTTTCTGTAGCGATTTTTTCATATCCTCAATTCTTTGTCAAAACTTGATTTTTATATGATTAATAGGTAAAGATTCACAATGGAAACACATTGTGACGATTATAAGACAAAAGTAGTTTTCGTCAGTACCTACCTGCCCGTCCCGGGAGTAGTTTCTGTAGCGATTTTTTCATATCCTCAATTCTTTGTCAAAACTTGATTTTTATATGATTAATAGGTAAAAATTCACAATGGAAACACATTGGGACGATTATAAGACAAAAGTAGTTGTCGTCAGTACCTACCTGCCCGTCCCGGGAGTAGTTTCTGTAGCGATTTTTTCATATCCTCAAATCTTTGTCAAAACTTGATTTTTATATGATTAATAGGTAAACATTCACAATGGAAACACATTGGGACGATTATAAGACAAAAGTAGTATTCGTCAGTACCTACCTGCCCGTCACGGGAGTAGTTTCTGTAATGATTTTTTCATATCCTCAAATCTTTGTCAAAACTTGATTTTATATGATTAATAGGTAAACATTCACAATGGAAACTCATTGGGACGATTATAAGACAAAAGTAGTTTTCGTCAGTACCTACCTGCCCGTCCCGGGAGTAGTTTCTGTAATGATTTTTTCATATCCTCAAATCTTTGTCAAAACTTGATTTTTATATGATTAATATTCAGTAAATTCAGTAAATTCAATTTATTCACCATAACATTATCACTAATATTATGGTGAATGGTGAATAAATTAATAGGTAAACATTCACAATGGAAATACATTGGGACGATTATAAGACAAAAGTAGTTTTCGTCAGTACCTACCTGCCCGTCCCGGGAGTAGTTTCTGTAATGATTTTTTCATATCCTCAAATCTTTGTCAAAACTTGATTTTTATATGATTAATAGGTAAACATTCACAATGGAAATACATTGGGACGGTTATAAGACAAAAGTAGTTTTCGTCAGTACCTACCTGCCCGTCCCGGGAGTAGTTTCTGTAGTGATTTTTTCATATCCTCAAATCTTTGTCAAAACTTGATTTTTATATCATTAATAGGTAAACATTCACAATGGAAACACATTGGGACGATTATAAGACAAAAGTAGTTTTCGTCAGTACTTACCTGCCCATCCCGGGAGTAGTTTCTGTAGCGATTTTTTGATATCCTCAATTCTTTGTCAAAACTTGATTTTTATATGATTAATAGGTAAACATTCACAATGGAAACACATTGGGACGATTATAAGACAAAAGTAGTTGTCGTCAGTACCTACCTGCCCGTCCCGGGAGTAGTTTCTGTAGCGATTTTTTCATATCCTCAAATCTTTGTCAAAACTTGATTTTTATATGATTAATATTCAGTAAATTCAGTAAATTCAATTTATTCACCATAACATTATCACTAATATTATGGTGAATGGTGAATAAATTAATAGGTTAACATTCACAATGGAAACACATTGGGACGATTATAATACAAAAGTAGTTTTCGTCAGTACTTACCTGCCCATCCCGGGAGTAGTTTCTGTAGCGATTTTTTCATATCCTCAAATCTTTGTCAAAACTTGATTTTTATATGATTAATAGGTAAAAATTCACAATGGAAATACATTGGGACGATTATAAGACAAAAGTAGTTTTCGTCAGTACCTACCTGCCCGTCCCGGGAGTAGTTTCTGTAGTGATTTTTTCATATCCTCAAATCTTTGTCAAAACTTGATTTTTATATGATTAATAGGTAAACATTCACAATGGAAACACATTGGGACGATTATAAGACAAAAGTAGTTTTCGTCAGTACTTACCTGCCCATCCCGGGAGTAGTTTCTGTAGCGATTTTTTCATATCCTCAATTCTTTGTCAAAACTTGATTTTTATATGATTAATAGGTAAACATTCACAATGAAAACACATTGGGACGATTATAAGACAAAAGTAGTTGTCGTCAGTACCTACCTGCCCGTCCCGGGAGTAGTTTCTGTAGCGATTTTTTCATATCCTCAATTCTTTGTCAAAACTTGATTTTTATATGATTAATAGGTAAAAATTCACAATGGAAACACATTGGGACGATTATAAGACAAAAGTAGTTGTCGTCAGTACCTACCTGCCCGTCCTGGGAGAAGTTTCTGTAGTGATTTTTTCATATCCTCAAATCTTTGTCAAAACTTGATTTTTATATGATTAATAGGTAAACATTCACAATGGAAACACATTGGGACGATTATAAGACAAAAGTAGTTGTCGTCAGTACCTACCTGCCCGTCCTGGGAGAAGTTTCTGTAGTGATTTTTTCATATCCTCAAATCTTTGTCAAAACTTGATTTTTATATGATTAATAGGTAAACATTCACAATGGAAACACATTGGGACGATTATAAGACAAAAGTAGTTTTCGTCAGTACCTACCTGCCCGTCCCGGGAATAGTTTCTGTAATGATTTTTTCATATCCTCAAATCTTTGTCAAAACTTGATTTTTATATGATTAATAGGTAAACATTCACAATGGAAACAAATTGGGACGATTATAAGACAAAAGTAGTTTTCGTCAGTACTTACCTGCACATCCCGGGAGTAGTTTCTGTAGCGATTTTTTCATATCCTCAATTCCTTGTCAAAACTTGATTTTTATATGATTAATAGGTAAAAATTCACAATGGAAACACATTGGGACGATTATAAGACAAAAGTAGTTTTCGTCAGTACCTACCTGCCCGTCCCGGGAGTAGTTTCTGTAGCGATTTTTTCATATCCTCAATTCTTTGTCAAAACTTGGTTTTTATATGATTAATAGGTAAAAATTCACAATGGAAACACATTGGGACGATTATAAGACAAAAGTAGTTGTCGTCAGTACCTACCTGCCCGTCCCGGGAGTAGTTTCTGTAGTGATTTTTTCATATCCTCAAATCTTTGTCAAAACTTGATTTTTATATGATTAATAGGTAAACATTCACAATGGAAACACATTGGGACGATTATAAGACAAAAGTAGTTTTCGTCAGTACTTACCTGCCCATCCCGGGAGTAGTTTCTGTAGCGATTTTTTCATATCCTCAATTCTTTGTCAAAACTTGATTTTTATATGATTAATAGGTAAACATTCACAATGGAAACTCATTGGGATGATTATAAGACAAAAGTAGTTTTCGTCACTACCTACCTGCCCGTCCCGGGAGTAGTTTCTGTAATGATTTTTTCATATCCTCAAATCTTTGTCAAAACTTGATTTTTATATGATTAATAGGTAAACATTCACAATGGAAACACATTGGGACGATTATAAGACAAAAGTAGTTTTCGTCAGTATCTACCTGCCCGTCCGGGGAGTAGTTTCTGTAATGATTTTTGCATATCCTCAAATCTTTGTCAAAACTTGATTTTTATATGATTAATAGGTAAACATTCACAATGGAAACACATTGGGACGATTATAAGACAAAAGTAGTTTTCGTCAGTACCTGCCTGCCCGTCCCGGGAGTAGTTTCTGTAATGATTTTTTCATATCCTCAAATCTTTGTCAAAACTTGATTTTTATATGATTAATAGGTAAACATTCACAATGGAAACACATTGGGAAGATTATAAGACAAAAGTAGTTTTCGTCAGTACCTACCTGCCCGTCCCGGGAGTAGTTTCTGTAATGATTTTTTCATATCCTCAAATCTTTGTCAAAACTTGATTTTTATATGATTAATAGGTAAACATTCACAATAGAAACACATTGGGACGATTATAAGACAAAAGTAGTTTTCGTCAGTACCTACCTGCCCGTCCCGGGAGTAGTTTCTGTAATGATTTTTTCATATCCTCAATTCTTTGTCAAAACTTGATTTTTATATGATTAATAGGTAAACATTCACAATGGAAACACATTGGGACGATTATAAGACAAAAGTAGTTTTCGTCAGTACCTACCTGCCCGTCCCGGGAATAGTTTCTGTAATGATTTTTTCATATCCTCAATTCTTTGTCAAAACTTGATTTTTATATGATTAATAGGTAAACATTCACAATGGAAACACATTGGGACGATTATAAGACAAAAGTAGTTGTCGTCAGTACCTACCTGCCCGTCCCGGGAGAAGTTTCTGTAGTGATTTTTTCATATCCTCAAATCTTTGTCAAAACTTGATTTTTATATGATTAATAGGTAAACATTCACAATGGAAACAAATTGGGACGATTATAAGACAAAAGTAGTTTTCGTCAGTACTTACCTGCACATCCCGGGAGTAGTTTCTGTAGCGATTTTTTCATATCCTCAATTCCTTGTCAAAACTTGATTTTTATATGATTAATAGGTAAAAATTCACAATGGAAACACATTGGGACGATTATAAGACAAAAGTAGTTTTCGTCAGTACCTACCTGCCCGTCCCGGGAGTAGTTTCTGTAGCGATTTTTTCATATCCTCAATTCTTTGTCAAAACTTGATTTTTATATGATTAATAGGTAAACATTCACAATGGAAACACATTGGGACGATTATAAGACAAAAGTAGTTTTCGTCAGTACCTACCTGCCCGTCCGGGGAGTAGTTTCTGTAATGATTTTTTCATATCCTCAATTCTTTGTCAAAACTTGATTTTTATATGATTAATAGGTAAACATTCACAATGGAAACACATTGGGACGATTATAAGACAAAAGTAGTATTCGTCAGTACCTACCTGCCCGTCACGGGAGTAGTTTCTGTAATGATTTTTTCATATCCTCAAATCTTTGTCAAAACTTGATATTTATATGATTAATAGGTAAAAATTCACAATGGAAATACATTGGGACGATTATAAGACAAAAGTAGTTTTCGTCAGTACCTACCTGCCCGTCCCGGGAGTAGTTTCTGTAGTGATTTTTTCATATCCTCAAATCTTTGTCAAAACTTGATTTTTATATGATTAATAGGTAAACATTCACAATGGAAACACATTGGGACGATTATAAGACAAAAGTAGTTTTCGTCAGTACTTACCTGCCCATCCCGGGAGTAGTTTCTGTAGCGATTTTTTCATATCCTCAATTATTTGTCAAATCTTGATTTTTATATGATTAATAGGTAAACATTCACAATGGAAACACATTGGGACGATTATAAGACAAAAGTAGTTTTCGTCAGTACCTACCTGCCCGTCTCGGGAGTAGTTTCTGTAGTGATTTTTTCATATCCTCAATTCTTTGTCAAAACTTGATTTTTATATGATTAATAGGTAAAAATTCACAATGGAAACACATTGGGACGATTATAAGACAAAAGTAGTTGTCGTCAGTACCTACCTGCCCGTCCCGGGAGTAGTTTCTGTAGCGATTTTTTCATATCCTCAATTCTTTGTCAAAACTTGATTTTTATATGATTAATAGGTAAACATTCACAATGGAAACACATTGGGACGATTATAAGACAAAAGTAGTTGTCGTCAGTACCTACCTGCCCGTCCCGGGAGTAGTTTCTGTAGTGATTTTTTCATATCCTCAAATCTTTGTCAAAACTTGATTTTTATATGATTAATAGGTAAACATTCACAATGGAAACACATTGGGACGATTATAAGACAAAATAAGTTTTCGTCAGTACCTACCTGCCCATCCCGGGAGTAGTTTCTGTAGCGATTTTTTCATATCCTCAATTCTTTGTCAAAACTTGATTTTTATATGATTAATAGGTAAACATTCACAATGGAAACACATTGGGACGATTATAAGACAAAAGTAGTTTTCGTCAGTACCTACCTGCCCGTCCCGGGAGTAGTTTCTGTAGCGATTTTTTCATATCCTCAATTCTTTGTCAAAACTTGATTTTTATATGATTAATAGGTAAAAATTCACAATGGAAACACATTGGGACGATTATAAGACAAAAGTAGTTGTCGTCAGTACCTACCTGCCCGTCCTGGGAGAAGTTTCTGTAGTGATTTTTTCATATCCTCAAATCTTTGTCAAAACTTGATTTTTATATGATTAATAGGTAAACATTCACAATGGAAACACATTGGGACGATTATAAGACAAAAGTAGTTTTCGTCAGTACCTACCTGCCCGTCCCGGGAATAGTTTCTGTAATGATTTTTTCATATCCTCAAATCTTTGTCAAAACTTGATTTTTATATGATTAATAGGTAAACATTCACAATGGAAACAAATTGGGACGATTATAAGACAAAAGTAGTTTTCGTCAGTACTTACCTGCACATCCCGGGAGTAGTTTCTGTAGCGATTTTTTCATATCCTCAATTCCTTGTCAAAACTTGATTTTTATATGATTAATAGGTAAAAATTCACAATGGAAACACATTGGGACGATTATAAGACAAAAGTAGTTTTCGTCAGTACCTACCTGCCCGTCCCGGGAGTAATTTCTGTAGCGATTTTTTCATATCCTCAATTCTTTGTCAAAACTTGGTTTTTATATGATTAATAGGTAAAAATTCACAATGGAAACACATTGGGACGATTATAAGACAAAAGTAGTTGTCGTCAGTACCTACCTGCCCGTCCCGGGAGTAGTTTCTGTAGTGATTTTTTCATATCCTCAAATCTTTGTCAAAACTTGATTTTTATATGATTAATAGGTAAACATTCACAATGGAAACTCATTGGGACGATTATAAGACAAAAGTAGTTTTCGTCAGTACCTACCTGCCCGTCCCGGGAGTAGTTTCTGTAGCGATTTTTTCATATCCTCAATTCCTTGTCAAAACTTGATTTTTATATGATTAATAGGTAAAAATTCACAATGGAAACACATTGGGACGATTATAAGACAAAAGTAGTTTTCGTCAGTACCTACCTGCCCTTCCCGGGAGTAGTTTCTGTAATGATTTTTTCATATCCTCAAATCTTTGTCAAAACTTGATTTTTATATGATTAATAGGTAAACATTCACAATGGAAACACATTGGGACGATTATAAGACAAAAGTAGTTTTCGTCAGTACCTACCTGCCCGTCCCGGGAGTAGTTTCTGTAATGATTTTTTCATATCCTCAAATCTTTGTCAAAACTTGATTTTTATATGATTAATAGGTAAACATTCACAATGGAAACACATTGGGACGATTATAAGACAAAAGTAGTTTTCGTCAGTACCTACCTGCCCGTCCCGGGAGTAGTTTCTGTAGCGATTTTTTCATATCCTCAATTCATTGTCAAAACTTGATTTTTATATGATTAATAGGTAAAAATTCACAATGGAAACACATTGGGACGATTATAAGACAAAAGTAGTTGTCGTCAGTACCTACCTGCCCGTCCCGGGAGTAATTTCTGTAGTGATTTTTGCATATCCTCAAATCTTTGTCAAAACTTGATTTTATATGATTAATAGGTAAACATTCACAATGGAAACACATTGGGACGATTATAAGACAAAAGTAGTTTTCGTCAGTACCTACCTGCCCGTCCCGGGAATAGTTTCTGTAATGATTTTTTCATATCCTCAAATCTTTTTCAAATCTTGATTTTTATATGATTAATAGGTAAACATTCACAATGGAAACACATTGGGACGATTATAAGACAAAAGTAGTTTTCGTCAGTACTTACCTGCCCATCCCGGGAGTAGTTTCTGTAGCGATTTTTTCATATCCTCAATTCTTTGTCAAAACTTGATTTTTATATGATTAATAGGTAAAGATTCACAATGGAAACACATTGTGACGATTATAAGACAAAAGTAGTTTTCGTCAGTACCTACCTGCCCGTCCCGGGAGTAGTTTCTGTAGCGATTTTTTCATATCCTCAATTCTTTGTCAAAACTTGATTTTTATATGATTAATAGGTAAACATTCACAATGGAAACACATTGGGACGATTATAAGACAAAAGTAGTTTTCGTCAGTACCAACCTGCCCGTCCCCGGAGTAGTTTCTGTAATGATTTTTTCATATCCTCAAATCTTTGTCAAAACTTGATTTTTATATGATTAATAGGTAAAAATTCACAATGGAAATACATTGGGAAGATTATAAGACAAAAGTAGTTTTCGTCAGTACCTACCTGCCCGTCCCGGGAGTAGTTTCTGTAATGATTTTTTCATATCCTCAAATCTTTGTCAAAACTTGATTTTTATATGATTAATAGGTAAACATTCACAATAGAAACACATTGGGACGATTATAAGACAAAAGTAGTTTTCGTCAGTACCTACCTGCCCGTCCCGGGAGTAGTTTCTGTAATGATTTTTTCATATCCTCAAATCTTTGTCAAAACTTGATTTTTATATGATTAATAGGTAAACATTCACAATGGAAACACATTGGGACGATTATAAGACAAAAGTAGTTTTCGTCAGTACCTACCTGCCCGTCCCGGGAATAGTTTCTGTAATGATTTT
This sequence comes from Eupithecia dodoneata, assembly GCA_947044415.1. Classification (NCBI taxonomy): domain Eukaryota; kingdom Metazoa; phylum Arthropoda; class Insecta; order Lepidoptera; family Geometridae; genus Eupithecia; species Eupithecia dodoneata. The sequence continues at coordinate 6,087,394 of OX345684.1, forward strand.
TTCATATCCTCAATTCTTTGTCAAAACTTGATTTTTATATGATTAATAGGTAAACATTCACAATGGAAACACATTGGGACGATTATAAGACAAAAGTAGTTGTCGTCAGTACCTACCTGCCCGTCCCGGAAGAAGTTTCTGTAGTGATTTTTTCATATCCTCAAATCTTTGTCAAAACTTGATTTTTATATGATTAATAGGTAAACATTCACAATGGACACAAATTGGGACGATTATAAGACAAAAGTAGTTTTCGTCAGTACTTACCTGCACATCCCGGGAGTAGTTTCTGTAGCGATTTTTTCATATCCTCAATTCCTTGTCAAAACTTGATTTTTATATGATTAATAGGTAAAAATTCACAATGGAAACACATTGGGACGATTATAAGACAAAACTAGTTTTCGTCAGTACCTACCTGCCCGTCCCGGGAGTAGTTTCTGTAGCGATTTTTTCATATCCTCAATTCTTTGTCAAAACTTGGTTTTTATATGATTAATAGGTAAAAATTCACAATGGAAACACATTGGGACGATTATAAGACAAAAGTAGTTGTCGTCAGTACCTACCTGCCCGTCCCGGGAGTAGTTTCTGTAGTGATTTTTTCATATCCTCAAATCTTTGTCAAAACTTGATTTTTATATGATTAATAGGTAAACATTCACAATGGAAACTCATTGGGACGATTATAAGACAAAAGTAGTTTTCGTCAGTACTTACCTGCCCATCCCGGGAGTAGTTTCTGTAGCGATTTTTTCATATCCTCAAATCTTTGTCAAAATTTGATTTTTATATGATTAATAGGTAAACATTCACAATGGAAACACATTGGGACGATTATAAGACAGAAGTAGTTTTCGTCAGTACTTACCTGCCCATCCCGGGAGTAGTTTCTGTAGCGATTTTTTCATATCCTCAATTCTTTGTCAAAACTTGATTTTTATATGATTAATAGGTAAACATTCACAATGGAAACTCATTGGGATGATTATAAGACAAAAGTAGTTTTCGTCAGTACCTACCTGCCCGTCCCGGGAGTAGTTTCTGTAATGATTTTTTCATATCCTCAAATCTTTGTCAAAACTTGATTTTTATATGATTAATAGGTAAACATTCACAATGGAAACACATTGGGACGATTATAAGACAAAAGTAGTTTTCGTCAGTATCTACCTGCCCGTCCGGGGAGTAGTTTCTGTAATGATTTTTGCATATCCTCAAATCTTTGTCAAAACTTGATTTTTATATGATTAATAGGTAAACATTCACAATGGAAACACATTGGGACGATTATAAGACAAAAGTAGTTTTCGTCAGTACCAACCTGCCCGTCCCCGGAGTAGTTTCTGTAATGATTTTTTCATATCCTCAAATCTTTGTCAAAACTTGATTTTTATATGATTAATAGGTAAACATTCACAATGGAAACACATTGGGAAGATTATAAGACAAAAGTAGTTTTCGTCAGTACCTACCTGCCCGTCCCGGGAGTAGTTTCTGTAATGATTTTTTCATATCCTCAAATCTTTGTCAAAACTTGATTTTTATATGATTAATAGGTAAACATTCACAATAGAAACACATTGGGACGATTATAAGACAAAAGTAGTTTTCGTCAGTACCTACCTGCCCGTCCCGGGAGTAGTTTCTGTAGCGATTTTTTCATATCCTCAATTCTTTGTCAAAACTTGGTTTTTATATGATTAATAGGTAAAAATTCACAATGGAAACACATTGGGACGATTATAAGACAAAAGTAGTTGTCGTCAGTACCTACCTGCCCGTCCCGGGAGTAGTTTCTGTAGTGATTTTTTCATATCCTCAAATCTTTGTCAAAACTTGATTTTTATATGATTAATAGGTAAACATTCACAATGGAAACACATTGGGACGATTATAAGACAAAAGTAGTTTTCGTCAGTACCAACCTGCCCGTCCCCGGAGTAGTTTCTGTAATGAATTTTTCATATCCTCAAATCTTTGTCAAAACTTGATTTTTATATGATTAATAGGTAAACATTCACAATGGAAACACATTGGGAAGATTATAAGACAAAAGTAGTTTTCGTCAGTACCTACCTGCCCGTCCCGGGAGTAGTTTCTGTAATGATTTTTTCATATCCTCAAATCTTTGTCAAAACTTGATTTTTATATGATTAATAGGTAAACATTCACAATGGAAACACATTGGGACGATTATAAGACAAAAGTAGTTTTCGTCAGTACCTACCTGCCCGTCCCGGGAGTAGTTTCTGTAATGATTTTTTCATATCCTCAATTCTTTGTCAAAACTTGATTTTTATATGATTAATAGGTAAACATTCACAATGGAAACACATTGGGACGATTATAAGACAAAAGTAGTTTTCGTCAGTACCTACCTGCCCGTCCCGGGAATAGTTTCTGTAATGATTTTTTCATATCCTCAATTCTTTGTCAAAACTTGATTTTTATATGATTAATAGGTAAACATTCACAATGGAAACACATTGGGACGATTATAAGACAAAAGTAGTTGTCGTCAGTACCTACCTGCCCGTCCCGGGAGAAGTTTCTGTAGTGATTTTTTCATATCCTCAAATCTTTGTCAAAACTTGATTTTTATATGATTAATAGGTAAACATTCACAATGGAAACAAATTGGGACGATTATAAGACAAAAGTAGTTTTCGTCAGTACTTACCTGCACATCCCGGGAGTAGTTTCTGTAGCGATTTTTTCATATCCTCAATTCCTTGTCAAAACTTGATTTTTATATGATTAATAGGTAAAAATTCACAATGGAAACACATTGGGACGATTATAAGACAAAAGTAGTTTTCGTCAGTACCTACCTGCCCGTCCCGGGAGTAGTTTCTGTAGCGATTTTTTCATATCCTCAATTCTTTGTCAAAACTTGGTTTTTATATGATTAATAGGTAAAAATTCACAATGGAAACACATTGGGACGATTATAAGACAAAAGTAGTTGTCGTCAGTACCTACCTGCCCGTCCCGGGAGTAGTTTCTGTAGTGATTTTTTCATATCCTCAAATCTTTGTCAAAACTTGATTTTTATATGATTAATAGGTAAACATTCACAATGGAAACTCATTGGGACGATTATAAGACAAAAGTAGTTTTCGTCAGTACTTACCTGCCCATCCCGGGAGTAGTTTCTGTAGCGATTTTTTCATATCCTCAATTCTTTGTCAAAACTTGATTTTTATATGATTAATAGGTAAACATTCACAATGGAAATACATTGGGACGATTATAAGACAAAAGTAGTTTTCGTCAGTACCTACCTGCCCGTCCCGGGAGTAGTTTCTGTAGTGATTTTTTCATATCCTCAAATCTTTGTCAAAACTTGATTTTTATATGATTAATAGGTAAACATTCACAATGGAAACACATTGGGACGATTTTAAGACAAAAGTAGTTTTCGTCAGTACCTACCTGCCCGTCCCGGGAGTAGTTTCTGTAATGATTTTTTCATATCCTCAAATCTTTGTCAAAACTTGATTTTTATATGATTAATAGGTAAACATTCACAATGGAAACACAACGGGACGATTATAAGACAAAAGTAGTTGAATTGGATGCAGTGGACTGTATATTTTATTTTCTTCCTTAGGGGTTTTCGAAATAATACTCCAGTTCTCCAGTCTTCCCTTTATTCAACTCGCAGACAAGAACTGACCAGTACTAAACAAAAACTACCCATGAACTGCCCTAATCGTAAACAGGCTCGGCCTTTTATACCTCCGTCGACCCTTACTAGAATATTCTACGATTTACTGGGCTATACCTACCTCTTTCTAAACTCTAGAACATTTCTGTTATCCTTTTCTTTCCTTTTCAATCGTTCGAGAAAATGTAAATAGTTAGGTAGGTATGTACGAGCCAGTCCATAACAACTATATCGTAATCTATGTCGTAATCGGAGGCTCAAGTACTATTGCCTATTCTGTGTAAGACATAACTTCGCTAATAGTATCAATTAGCCATAGATTTTAAAAACAGACTCGTCGTGTCCAGAACAGTAGTTTTCGTCAGTACCTACCTGCCCGTCCCGGGAGTAGTTTCTGTAGTGATTTTTTCATATCCTCAAATCTTTGTCAAAACTTGATTTTTATATGATTAATAGGTAAACATTCACAATGGAAACACATTGGGACGATTATAAGACAAAAGTAGTTTTCGTCAGTACCTACCTGCCCGTCCCGGGAGTAGTTTCTGTAATGATTTTTTCATATCCTCAAATCTTTGTCAAAACTTGATTTTTATATGATTAATAGGTAAACATTCACAATGGAAACACATTGGGACGATTATAAGACAAAAGTAGTTTTCGTCAGTACCTACCTGCCCGTCCCGGGAGTAGTTTCTGTAGCGATTTTTTCATATCCTCAATTGTTTGTCAAAACTTGATTTTTATATGATTAATAGGTAAAAATTCACAATGGAAACACATTGGGACGATTATAAGACAAAAGTAGTTTTCGTCAGTACCTACCTGCCCGTCCCGGGAGTAGTTTCTGTAATGATTTTTTCATATCCTCAAATCTTTGTCAAAACTTGATTTTTATATGATTAATAGGTAAACATTCACAATGGAAACACATTGGGACGATTATAAGACAAAAGTAGTTTTCGTCAGTACCTACCTGCCCGTCCCGGGAGTAGTTTCTGTAGCGATTTTTTCATATCCTCAATTCTTTGTCAAAACTTGATTTTTATATGATTAATAGGTAAAAATTCACAATGGAAACAAATTGGGACGATTATAAGACAAAAGTAGTTTTCGTCAGTACCTACCTGCCCGTCCCGGGAGTAGTTTCTGTAATGATTTTTTCATATCCTCAAATCTTTGTCAAAACTTGATTTTTATATGATTAATAGGTAAACATTCACAATGGAAACACATTGGGACGATTATAAGACAAAAGTAGTTTTCGTCAGTACCTACCTGCCCGTCCCGGGAGTAGTTTCTGTAGCGATTTTTTCATATCCTCAATTCTTTGTCAAAACTTGATTTTTATATGATTAATAGGTAAAAATTCACAATGGAAACACATTGGGACGATTATAAGACAAAAGTAGTTTTCGTCAGTACCTACCTGCCCGTCCCGGGAGTAGTTTCTGTAGCGATTTTTTCATATCCTCAATTCTTTGTCAAAACTTGATTTTTATATGATTAATAGGTAAACATTCACAATGGAAATACATTGGGACGATTATAAGACAAAAGTAGTTTTCGTCAGTACCTACCTGCCCGTCCCGGGAGTAGTTTCTGTAATGATTTTTTCATATCCTCAAATCTTTGTCAAAACTTGATTTTTATATGATTAATAGGTAAACATTCACAATGGAAATACATTGGGACGGTTATAAGACAAAAGTAGTTTTCGTCAGTACCTACCTGCCCGTCCCGGGAGTAGTTTCTGTAGTGATTTTTTCATATCCTCAAATCTTTGTCAAAACTTGATTTTTATATCATTAATAGGTAAACATTCACAATGGAAACACATTGGGACGATTATAAGACAAAAGTAGTTTTCGTCAGTACTTACCTGCCCATCCCGGGAGTAGTTTCTGTAGCGATTTTTTCATATCCTCAATTCTTTGTCAAAACTTGATTTTTATATGATTAATAGGTAAACATTCACAATGGAAACACATTGGGACGATTATAAGACAAAAGTAGTTTTCGTCAGTACCTTCCTGCCCGTCCCGGGAGTAGTTTCTGTAGCGATTTTTTCATATCCTCAATTCTTTGTCAAAACTTGATTTTTATATGATTAATAGGTAAAAATTCACAATGGAAACACATTGGGACGATTATAAGACAAAAGTAGTTGTCGTCAGTACCTACCTGCCCGTCCCGGGAGTAGTTTCTGTAGCGATTTTTTCATATCCTCAAATCTTTGTCAAAACTTGATTTTTATATGATTAATATTCAGTAAATTCAGTAAATTCAATTTATTCACCATAACATTATCACTAATATTATGGTGAATGGTGAATAAATTAATAGGTTAACATTCACAATGGAAACACATTGGGACGATTATAAGACAAAAGTAGTTTTCGTCAGTACTTACCTGCCCATCCCGGGAGTAGTTTCTGTAGCGATTTTTTCATATCCTCAAATCTTTGTCAAAACTTGATTTTTATATGATTAATAGGTAAAAATTCACAATGGAAATACATTGGGACGATTATAAGACAAAAGTAGTTTTCGTCAGTACCTACCTGCCCGACCCGGGAGTAGTTTCTGTAGTGATTTTTTCATATCCTCAAATCTTTGTCAAAACTTGATTTTTATATGATTAATAGGTAAACATTCACAATGGAAACACATTGGGACGATTATAAGACAAAAGTAGTTTTCGTCAGTACTAACCTGCCCATCCCGGGAGTAGTTTCTGTAGCGATTTTTTCATATCCTCAATTATTTGTCAAAACTTGATTTTTATATGATTAATAGGTAAACATTCACAATGGAAACACATTGGGACGATTATAAGACAAAAGTAGTTTTCGTCAGTACCTACCTGCCCGTCTCGGGAGTAGTTTCTGTAGCGATTTTTTCATATCCTCAATTCTTTGTCAAAACTTGATTTTTATATGATTAATAGGTAAAAATTCACAATGGAAACACATTGGGACGATTATAAGACAAAAGTAGTTGTCGTCAGTACCTACCTGCCCGTCCCGGGAGTAGTTTCTGTAGCGATTTTTTCATATCCTCAATTCTTTGTCAAAACTTGATTTTTATATGATTAATAGGTAAACATTCGCAATGGAAACACATTGGGACGATTATAAGACAAAAGTAGTTGTCGTCAGTACCTACCTGCCCGTCCCGGGAGTAGTTTCTGTAGTGATTTTTTCATATCCTCAAATCTTTGTCAAAACTTGATTTTTATATGATTAATAGGTAAACATTCACAATGGAAACACATTGGGACGATTATAAGACAAAAGTAGTTTTCGTCAGTACCTACCTGCCCATCCCGGGAGTAGTTTCTGTAGCGATTTTTTCATATCCTCAATTCTTTGTCAAAACTTGATTTTTATATGATTAATAGGTAAACATTCACAATGGAAACACATTGGGACGATTATAAGACAAAAGTAGTTTTCGTCAGTACCTACCTGCCCGTCCCGGGAGTAGTTTCTGTAGCGATTTTTTCATATCCTCAATTCTTTGTCAAAACTTGATTTTTATATGATTAATAGGTAAAAATTCACAATGGAAACACATTGGGACGATTATAAGACAAAAGTAGTTGTCGTCAGTACCTACCTGCCCGTCCCGGGAGAAGTTTCTGTAGTGATTTTTTCATATCCTCAAATCTTTGTCAAAACTTGATTTTTATATGATTAATAGGTAAACATTCACAATGGAAACACATTGGGACGATTATAAGACAAAAGTAGTTTCCGTCAGTACCTACCTGCCCGTCCCGGGAATAGTTTCTGTAATGATTTTTTCATATCCCCAAATCTTTGTCAAAACTTGATTTTTATATGATTAATAGGTAAACATTCACAATAGAAACACATTGGGACGATTATAAGACAAAAGTAGTTTTCGTCAGTACCTACCTGCCCGTCCCGGGAGTAGTTTCTGTAATGATTTTTTCATATCCTCAATTCTTTGTCAAAACTTGATTTTTATATGATTAATAGGTAAACATTCACAATGGAAACACATTGGGACGATTATAAGACAAAAGTAGTTTTCGTCAGTACCTACCTGCCCGTCCCGGGAATAGTTTCTGTAATGATTTTTTCATATCCTCAATTCTTTGTCAAAACTTGATTTTTATATGATTAATAGGTAAACATTCACAATGGAAACACATTGGGACGATTATAAGACAAAAGTAGTTGTCGTCAGTACCTACCTGCCCGTCCCGGGAGAAGTTTCTGTAGTGATTTTTTCATATCCTCAAATCTTTGTCAAAACTTGATTTTTATATGATTAATAGGTAAACATTCACAATGGAAACAAATTGGGACGATTATAAGACAAAAGTAGTTTTCGTCAGTACTTACCTGCACATCCCGGGAGTAGTTTCTGTAGCGATTTTTTCATATCCTCAATTCCTTGTCAAAACTTGATTTTTATATGATTAATAGGTAAAAATTCACAATGGAAACACATTGGGACGATTATAAGACAAAAGTAGTTTTCGTCAGTACCTACCTGCCCGTCCCGGGAGTAGTTTCTGTAATGATTTTTTCATATCCTCAATTCTTTGTCAAAACTTGGTTTTTATATGATTAATAGGTAAAAATTCACAATGGAAACACATTGGGACGATTATAAGACAAAAGTAGTTGTCGTCAGTACCTACCTGCCCGTCCCGGGAGTAGTTTCTGTAGTGATTTTTTCATATCCTCAAATCTTTGTCAAAACTTGATTTTTATATGATTAATAGGTAAACATTCACAATGGAAACTCATTGGGACGATTATAAGACAAAAGTAGTTTTCGTCAGTACTTACCTGCCCATCCCGGGAGTAGTTTCTGTAGCGATTTTTTCATATCCTCAAATCTTTGTCAAAATTTGATTTTTATATGATTAATAGGTAAACATTCACAATGGAAACACATTGGGACGATTATAAGACAAAAGTAGTTTTCGTCAGTACTTACCTGCCCATCCCGGGAGTAGTTTCTGTAGCGATTTTTTCATATCCTCAATTCTTTGTCAAAACTTGATTTTTATATGATTAATAGGTAAACATTCACAATGGAAACTCATTGGGACGATTATAAGACAAAAGTAGTTTTCGTCAGTACCTACCTGCCCGTCCCGGGAGTAGTTTCTGTAATGATTTTTTCATATCCTCAAATCTTTGTCAAAACTTGATTTTTATATGATTAATAGGTAAACATTCACAATGGAAACACATTGGGACGATTATAAGACAAAAGTAGTTTTCGTCAGTACCTACCTGCCCGTCCCGGGAGTAGTTTCTGTAGCGATTTTTTCATATCCTCAATTCTTTGTCAAAACTTGATTTTTATATGATTAATAGGTAAACATTCACAATGGAAACACATTGGGACGATTATAAGACAAAAGTAGTTGTCGTCAGTACCTACCTGCCCGTCCCGGGAGAAGTTTCTGTAGTGATTTTTTCATATCCTCAAATCTTTGTCAAAACTTGATTTTTATATGATTAATAGGTAAACATTCACAATGGAAACAAATTGGGACGATTATAAGACAAAAGTAGTTTTCGTCAGTACTTACCTGCACATCCCGGGAGTAGTTTCTGTAGCGATTTTTTCATATCCTCAATTCCTTGTCAAAACTTGATTTTTATATGATTAATAGGTAAAAATTCACAATGGAAACACATTGGGACGATTATAAGACAAAAGTAGTTTTCGTCAGTACCTACCTGCCCGTCCCGGGAGTAGTTTCTGTAGCGATTTTTTCATATCCTCAATTCTTTGTCAAAACTTGGTTTTTATATGATTAATAGGTAAAAATTCACAATGGAAACACATTGGGACGATTATAAGACAAAAGTAGTTGTCGTCAGTACCTACCTGCCCGTCCCGGGAGTAGTTTCTGTAGTGATTTTTTCATATCCTCAAATCTTTGTCAAAACTTGATTTTTATATGATTAATAGGTAAACATTCACAATGGAAACTCATTGGGACGATTATAAGACAAAAGTAGTTTTCGTCAGTACTTACCTGCCCATCCCGGGAGTAGTTTCTGTAGCGATTTTTTCATATCCTCAATTCTTTGTCAAAACTTGATTTTTATATGATTAATAGGTAAACATTCACAATGGAAATACATTGGGACGATTATAAGACAAAAGTAGTTTTCGTCAGTACCTACCTGCCCGTCCCGGGAGTAGTTTCTGTAGTGATTTTTTCATATCCTCAAATCTTTGTCAAAACTTGATTTTTATATGATTAATAGGTAAACATTCACAATGGAAACACATTGGGACGATTTTAAGACAAAAGTAGTTTTCGTCAGTACCTACCTGCCCGTCCCGGGAGTAGTTTCTGTAATGATTTTTTCATATCCTCAAATCTTTGTCAAAACTTGATTTTTATATGATTAATAGGTAAACATTCACAATGGAAACACAACGGGACGATTATAAGACAAAAGTAGTTGAATTGGATGCAGTGGACTGTATATTTTATTTTCTTCCTTAGGGGTTTTCGAAATAATACTCCAGTTCTCCAGTCTTCCCTTTATTCAACTCGCAGACAAGAACTGACCAGTACTAAACAAAAACTACCCATGAACTGCCCTAATCGTAAACAGGCTCGGCCTTTTATACCTCCGTCGACCCTTACTAGAATATTCTACGATTTACTGGGCTATACCTACCTCTTTCTAAACTCTAGAACATTTCTGTTATCCTTTTCTTTCCTTTTCAATCGTTCGAGAAAATGTAAATAGTTAGGTAGGTATGTACGAGCCAGTCCATAACAACTATATCGTAATCTATGTCGTAATCGGAGGCTCAAGTACTATTGCCTATTCTGTGTAAGACATAACTTCGCTAATAGTATCAATTAGCCATAGATTTTAAAAACAGACTCGTCGTGTCCAGAACAGTAGTTTTCGTCAGTACCTACCTGCCCGTCCCGGGAGTAGTTTCTGTAGTGATTTTTTCATATCCTCAAATCTTTGTCAAAACTTGATTTTTATATGATTAATAGGTAAACATTCACAATGGAAACACATTGGGACGATTATAAGACAAAAGTAGTTTTCGTCAGTACCTACCTGCCCGTCCCGGGAGTAGTTTCTGTAATGATTTTTTCATATCCTCAAATCTTTGTCAAAACTTGATTTTTATATGATTAATAGGTAAACATTCACAATGGAAACACATTGGGACGATTATAAGACAAAAGTAGTTTTCGTCAGTACCTACCTGCCCGTCCCGGGAGTAGTTTCTGTAGCGATTTTTTCATATCCTCAATTGTTTGTCAAAACTTGATTTCATATGATTAATAGGTAAAAATTCACAATGGAAACACATTGGGACGATTATAAGACAAAAGTAGTTTTCGTCAGTACCTACCTGCCCGTCCCGGGAGTAGTTTCTGTAATGATTTTTTCATATCCTCAAATCTTTGTCAAAACTTGATTTTTATATGATTAATAGGTAAACATTCACAATGGAAACACATTGGGACGATTATAAGACAAAAGTAGTTTTCGTCAGTACCTACCTGCCCGTCCCGGGAGTAGTTTCTGTAGCGATTTTTTCATATCCTCAATTCTTTGTCAAAACTTGATTTTTATATGATTAATAGGTAAAAATTCACAATGGAAACAAATTGGGACGATTATAAGACAAAAGTAGTTTTCGTCAGTACCTACCTGCCCGTCCCGGGAGTAGTTTCTGTAATGATTTTTTCATATCCTCAAATCTTTGTCAAAACTTGATTTTTATATGATTAATAGGTAAACATTCACAATGGAAACACATTGGGACGATTATAAGACAAAAGTAGTTTTCGTCAGTACCTACCTGCCCGTCCCGGGAGTAGTTTCTGTAGCGATTTTTTCATATCCTCAATTCTTTGTCAAAACTTGATTTTTATATGATTAATAGGTAAAAATTCACAATGGAAACACATTGGGACGATTATAAGACAAAAGTAGTTTTCGTCAGTACCTACCTGCCCGTCCCGGGAGTAGTTTCTGTAGCGATTTTTTCATATCCTCAATTCTTTGTCAAAACTTGATTTTTATATGATTAATAGGTAAACATTCACAATGGAAATACATTGGGACGATTATAAGACAAAAGTAGTTTTCGTCAGTACCTACCTGCCCGTCCCGGGAGTAGTTTCTGTAATGATTTTTTCATATCCTCAAATCTTTGTCAAAACTTGATTTTTATATGATTAATAGGTAAACATTCACAATGGAAATACATTGGGACGGTTATAAGACAAAAGTAGTTTTCGTCAGTACCTACCTGCCCGTCCCGGGAGTAGTTTCTGTAGTGATTTTTTCATATCCTCAAATCTTTGTCAAAACTTGATTTTTATATCATTAATAGGTAAACATTCACAATGGAAACACATTGGGACGATTATAAGACAAAAGTAGTTTTCGTCAGTACTTACCTGCCCATCCCGGGAGTAGTTTCTGTAGCGATTTTTTCATATCCTCAATTCTTTGTCAAAACTTGATTTTTATATGATTAATAGGTAAACATTCACAATGGAAACACATTGGGACGATTATAAGACAAAAGTAGTTTTCGTCAGTACCTTCCTGCCCGTCCCGGGAGTAGTTTCTGTAGCGATTTTTTCATATCCTCAATTCTTTGTCAAAACTTGATTTTTATATGATTAATAGGTAAAAATTCACAATGGAAACACATTGGGACGATTATAAGACAAAAGTAGTTGTCGTCAGTACCTACCTGCCCGTCCCGGGAGTAGTTTCTGTAGCGATTTTTTCATATCCTCAAATCTTTGTCAAAACTTGATTTTTATATGATTAATATTCAGTAAATTCAGTAAATTCAATTTATTCACCATAACATTATCACTAATATTATGGTGAATGGTGAATAAATTAATAGGTTAACATTCACAATGGAAACACATTGGGACGATTATAAGACAAAAGTAGTTTCCGTCAGTACCTACCTGCCCGTCCCGGGAATAGTTTCTGTAATGATTTTTTCATATCCTCAAATCTTTGTCAAAACTTGATTTTTATATGATTAATAGGTAAACATTCACAATGGAAACACATTGGGACGATTATAAGACAAAAGTAGTTTTCGTCAGTACCTACCTGCCCGTCCCGGGAGTAGTTTCTGTAGCGATTTTTTCATATCCTCAATTGTTTGTCAAAACTTGATTTTTATATGATTAATAGGTAAAAATTCACAATGGAAACACATTGGGACGATTATAAGACAAAAGTAGTTTTCGTCAGTACCTACCTGCCCGTCCCGGGAGTAGTTTCTGTAGTGATTTTTTCATATCCTCAAATCTTTGTCAAAACTTGATTTTTATATGATTAATAGGTAAACATTCACAATGGAAACACATTGGGACGATTATAAGACAAAAGTAGTTTTCGTCAGTACCTACCTGCCCGTCCCGGGAGTAGTTTCTGTAATGATTTTTTCATATCCTCAAATCTTTGTCAAAACTTGATTTTTATATGATTAATAGGTAAACATTCACAATGGAAACACATTGGGACGATTATAAGACAAAAGTAGTTTTCGTCAGTACCTACCTGCCCGTCCCGGGAGTAGTTTCTGTAATGATTTTTTCATATCCTCAAATCTTTGTCAAAACTTGATTTTTATATGATTAATAGGTAAACATTCACAATGGAAACACATTGGGACGATTATAAGACAAAAGTAGTTTTCGTCAGTACCTACCTGCCCGTCCCGGGAGTAGTTTCTGTAGCGATTTTTTCATATCCTCAATTCTTTGTCAAAACTTGATTTTTATATGATTAATAGGTAAAAATTCACAATGGAAACACATTGGGACGATTATAAGACAAAAGTAGTTTTCGTCAGTACCTACCTGCCCGTCCCGGGAGTAGTTTCTGTAGCGATTTTTTCATATCCTCAATTCTTTGTCAAAACTTGATTTTTATATGATTAATAGGTAAACATTCACAATGGAAACACATTGGGACGATTATAAGACAAAAGTAGTTTTCGTCAGTACCTACCTGCCCGTCCCGGGAATAGTTTCTGTAATGATTTTTTCATATCCTCAAATCTTTGTCAAAACTTGATTTTTATATGATTAATAGGTAAACATTCACAATGGAAACACATTGGGACGATTATAAGACAAAAGTAGTTTTCGTCAGTACCTACCTGCCCGTCCCGGGAGTAGTTTCTGTAGTGATTTTTTCATATCCTCAAATCTTTGTCAAAACTTGATTTTTATATCATTAATAGGTAAACATTCACAATGGAAACACATTGGGACGATTATAAGACAAAAGTAGTTTTCGTCAGTACTTACCTGCCCATCCCGGGAGTAGTTTCTGTAGCGATTTTTTCATATCCTCAATTCTTTGTCAAAACTTGATTTTTATATGATTAATAGGTAAACATTCACAATGGAAACACATTGGGACGATTATAAGACAAAAGTAGTTTTCGTCAGTACTTACCTGCACATCCCGGGAGTAGTTTCTGTAGCGATTTTTTCATATCCTCAATTCCTTGTCAAAACTTGATTTTTATATGATTAATAGGTAAACATTCACAATGGAAACACATTGGGACGATTATAAGACAAAAGTAGTTTTCGTCAGTACCTACCTGCCCGTCCCGGGAGTAGTTTCTGTAGCGATTTTTTCATATCCTCAATTCTTTGTCAAAACTTGGTTTTTATATGATTAATAGGTAAAAATTCACAATGGAAACACATTGGGACGATTATAAGACAAAAGTAGTTGTCGTCAGTACCTACCTGCCCGTCCCGGGAGTAGTTTCTGTAGTGATTTTTTCATATCCTCAAATCTTTGTCAAAACTTGATTTTTATATGATTAATAGGTAAACATTCACAATGGAAACTCATTGGGACGATTATAAGACAAAAGTAGTTTTCGTCAGTACTTACCTGCCCATCCCGGGAGTAGTTTCTGTAGCGATTTTTTCATATCCTCAAATCTTTGTCAAAATTTGATTTTTATATGATTAATAGGTAAACATTCACAATGGAAACACATTGGGACGATTATAAGACAAAAGTAGTTTTCGTCAGTACTTACCTGCCCATCCCGGGAGTAGTTTCTGTAGCGATTTTTTCATATCCTCAATTCTTTGTCAAAACTTGATTTTTATATGATTAATAGGTAAACATTCACAATGGAAACTCATTGGGACGATTATAAGACAAAAGTAGTTTTCGTCAGTACCTACCTGCCCGTCCCGGGAGTAGTTTCTGTAATGATTTTTTCATATCCTCAAATCTTTGTCAAAACTTGATTTTTATATGATTAATATGTAAACATTCACAATGGAAACACATTGGGACGATTATAAGACAAAAGTAGTTTTCGTCAGTATCTACCTGCCCGTCCCGGGAGTAGTTTCTGTAATGATTTTTTCATATCCTCAAATCTTTGTCAAAACTTGATTTTTATATGATTAATAGGTAAACATTCACAATGGAAATACATTGGGACGATTATAAGACAAAAGTAGTTTTCGTCATTACCTACCTGCCCGTCCCGGGAGTAGTTTCTGTAGTGATTTTTTCATATCCTCAAATCTTTGTCAAAACTTGATTTTTATATGATTAATAGGTAAAAATTCACAATGGAAACACATTGGGACGATTATAAGACAAAAGTAGTTTTCGTCAGTACCTACCTGCCCGTCCCGGGAGTAGTTTCTGTAATGATTCTTTCATATCCTCAAATCTTTGTCAAAACTTGATTTTTATATGATTAATAGGTATACATTCACAATGGAAACACATTGGGACGATTATAAGACAAAAGTAGTTTTCGTCAGTACCTACCTGCCCGTCCCGGGAGTAGTTTCTGTAATGATTTTTTCATATCCTCAAATCTTTGTCAAAACTTGATTTTTATATGATTAATAGGTAAACATTCACAATGGAAACACAACGGGACGATTATAAGACAAAAGTAGTTGAATTGGATGCAGTGGACTGTATATTTTATTTTCTTCCTTAGGGGTTTTCGAAATAATACTCCAGTTCTCCAGTCTTCCCTTTATTCAACTCGCAGACAAGAACTGACCAGTACTAAACAAAAACTACCCATGAACTGCCCTAATCGTAAACAGGCTCGGCCTTTTATACCTCCGTCGACCCTTACTAGAATATTCTACGATTTACTGGGCTATACCTACCTCTTTCTAAACTCTAGAACATTTCTGTTATTCTTTTCTTTCCTTTTCAATCGTTCGAGAAAATGTAAATAGTTAGGTAGGTATGTACGAGCCAGTCCATAACAACTATATCGTAATCTATGTCGTAATCGGAGGCGCGAGTACTATTGCCTATTCTGTGTAAGACATAACTTCGCTAATAGTATCAATTAGCCATAGATTTTAAAAACAGACTCGTCGTGTCCAGAACAGTAGTTTTCGTCAGTACCTACCTGCCCGTCCCGGGAGTAGTTTCTGTAGTGATTTTTTCATATCCTCAAATCTTTGTCAAAACTTGATTTTTATATGATTAATAGGTAAACATTCACAATGGAAACACATTGGGACGATTATAAGACAAAAGTAGTTGTCGTCAGTACCTACCTGCCCGTCCCGGGAGTAGTTTCTGTAGCGATTTTTTCATATCCTCAAATCTTTGTCAAAACTTGATTTTTATATGATTAATATTCAGTAAATTCAGTAAATTCAATTTATTCACCATAACATTATCACTAATATTATGGTGAATGGTGAATAAATTAATAGGTTAACATTCACAATGGAAACACATTGGAACGATTATAAGACAAAAGTAGTTTTCGTCAGTACTTACCTGCCCATCCCGGGAGTAGTTTCTGTAGCGATTTTTTCATATCCTCAAATCTTTGTCAAAACTTGATTTTTATATGATTAATAGGTAAAAATTCACAATGGAAATACATTGGGACGATTATAAGACAAAAGTAGTTTTCGTCAGTACCTACCTGCCCGACCCGGGAGTAGTTTCTGTAGTGATTTTTTCATATCCTCAAATCTTTGTCAAAACTTGATTTTTATATGATTAATAGGTAAACATTCACAATGGAAATACATTGGGACGGTTATAAGACAAAAGTAGTTTTCGTCAGTACCTACCTGCCCGTCCCGGGAGTAGTTTCTGTAGTGATTTTTTCATATCCTCAAATCTTTGTCAAAACTTGATTTTTATATCATTAATAGGTAAACATTCACAATGGAAACACATTGGGACGATTATAAGACAAAAGTAGTTTTCGTCAGTACTTACCTGCCCATCCCGGGAGTAGTTTCTGTAGCGATTTTTTCATATCCTCAATTCTTTGTCAAAACTTGATTTTTATATGATTAATAGGTAAACATTCACAATGGAAACACATTGGGACGATTATAAGACAAAAGTAGTTTTCGTCAGTACCTTCCTGCCCGTCCCGGGAGTAGTTTCTGTAGCGATTTTTTCATATCCTCAATTCTTTGTCAAAACTTGATTTTTATATGATTAATAGGTAAAAATTCACAATGGAAACACATTGGGACGATTATAAGACAAAAGTAGTTGTCGTCAGTACCTACCTGCCCGTCCCGGGAGTAGTTTCTGTAGCGATTTTTTCATATCCTCAAATCTTTGTCAAAACTTGATTTTTATATGATTAATATTCAGTAAATTCAGTAAATTCAATTTATTCACCATAACATTATCACTAATATTATGGTGAATGGTGAATAAATTAATAGGTTAACATTCACAATGGAAACACATTGGGACGATTATAAGACAAAAGTAGTTTTCGTCAGTACTTACCTGCCCATCCCGGGAGTAGTTTCTGTAGCGATTTTTTCATATCCTCAAATCTTTGTCAAAACTTGATTTTTATATGATTAATAGGTAAAAATTCACAATGGAAATACATTGGGACGATTATAAGACAAAAGTAGTTTTCGTCAGTACCTACCTGCCCGACCCGGGAGTAGTTTCTGTAGTGATTTTTTCATATCCTCAAATCTTTGTCAAAACTTGATTTTTATATGATTAATAGGTAAACATTCACAATGGAAACACATTGGGACGATTATAAGACAAAAGTAGTTTTCGTCAGTACTTACCTGCCCATCCCTGGAGTAGTTTCTGTAGCGATTTTTTCATATCCTCAATTATTTGTCAAAACTTGATTTTTATATGATTAATAGGTAAACATTCACAATGGAAACACATTGGGACGATTATAAGACAAAAGTAGTTTTCGTCAGTACCTACCTGCCCGTCTCGGGAGTAGTTTCTGTAGCGATTTTTTCATATCCTCAATTCTTTGTCAAAACTTGATTTTTATATGATTAATAGGTAAAAATTCACAATGGAAACACATTGGGACGATTATAAGACAAAAGTAGTTGTCGTCAGTACCTACCTGCCCGTCCCGGGAGTAGTTTCTGTAGCGATTTTTTCATATCCTCAATTCTTTGTCAAAACTTGATTTTTATATGATTAATAGGTAAACATTCGCAATGGAAACACATTGGGACGATTATAAGACAAAAGTAGTTGTCGTCAGTACCTACCTGCCCGTCCCGGGAGTAGTTTCTGTAGTGATTTTTTCATATCCTCAAATCTTTGTCAAAACTTGATTTTTATATGATTAATAGGTAAACATTCACAATGGAAACACATTGGGACGATTATAAGACAAAAGTAGTTTTCGTCAGTACCTACCTGCCCATCCCGGGAGTAGTTTCTGTAGCGATTTTTTCATATCCTCAATTCTTTGTCAAAACTTGATTTTTATATGATTAATAGGTAAACATTCACAATGGAAACACATTGGGACGATTATAAGACAAAAGTAGTTTTCGTCAGTACCTACCTGCCCGTCCCGGGAGTAGTTTCTGTAGCGATTTTTTCATATCCTCAATTCTTTGTCAAAACTTGATTTTTATATGATTAATAGGTAAAAATTCACAATGGAAACACATTGGGACGATTATAAGACAAAAGTAGTTGTCGTCAGTACCTACCTGCCCGTCCCGGGAGAAGTTTCTGTAGTGATTTTTTCATATCCTCAAATCTTTGTCAAAACTTGATTTTTATATGATTAATAGGTAAACATTCACAATGGAAACACATTGGGACGATTATAAGACAAAAGTAGTTTCCGTCAGTACCTACCTGCCCGTCCCGGGAATAGTTTCTGTAATGATTTTTTCATATCCTCAAATCTTTGTCAAAACTTGATTTTTATATGATTAATAGGTAAACATTCACAATAGAAACACATTGGGACGATTATAAGACAAAAGTAGTTTTCGTCAGTACCTACCTGCCCGTCCCGGGAGTAGTTTCTGTAATGATTTTTTCATATCCTCAATTCTTTGTCAAAACTTGATTTTTATATGATTAATAGGTAAACATTCACAATGGAAACACATTGGGACGATTATAAGACAAAAGTAGTTTTCGTCAGTACCTACCTGCCCGTCCCGGGAATAGTTTCTGTAATGATTTTTTCATATCCTCAATTCTTTGTCAAAACTTGATTTTTATATGATTAATAGGTAAACATTCACAATGGAAACACATTGGGACGATTATAAGACAAAAGTAGTTGTCGTCAGTACCTACCTGCCCGTCCCGGGAGAAGTTTCTGTAGTGATTTTTTCATATCCTCAAATCTTTGTCAAAACTTGATTTTTATATGATTAATAGGTAAACATTCACAATGGAAACAAATTGGGACGATTATAAGACAAAAGTAGTTTTCGTCAGTACTTACCTGCACATCCCGGGAGTAGTTTCTGTAGCGATTTTTTCATATCCTCAATTCCTTGTCAAAACTTGATTTTTATATGATTAATAGGTAAAAATTCACAATGGAAACACATTGGGACGATTATAAGACAAAAGTAGTTTTCGTCAGTACCTACCTGCCCGTCCCGGGAGTAGTTTCTGTAATGATTTTTTCATATCCTCAATTCTTTGTCAAAACTTGGTTTTTATATGATTAATAGGTAAAAATTCACAATGGAAACACATTGGGACGATTATAAGACAAAAGTAGTTGTCGTCAGTACCTACCTGCCCGTCCCGGGAGTAGTTTCTGTAGTGATTTTTTCATATCCTCAAATCTTTGTCAAAACTTGATTTTTATATGATTAATAGGTAAACATTCACAATGGAAACTCATTGGGACGATTATAAGACAAAAGTAGTTTTCGTCAGTACTTACCTGCCCATCCCGGGAGTAGTTTCTGTAGCGATTTTTTCATATCCTCAAATCTTTGTCAAAATTTGATTTTTATATGATTAATAGGTAAACATTCACAATGGAAACACATTGGGACGATTATAAGACAAAAGTAGTTTTCGTCAGTACTTACCTGCCCATCCCGGGAGTAGTTTCTGTAGCGATTTTTTCATATCCTCAATTCTTTGTCAAAACTTGATTTTTATATGATTAATAGGTAAACATTCACAATGGAAACTCATTGGGACGATTATAAGACAAAAGTAGTTTTCGTCAGTACCTACCTGCCCGTCCCGGGAGTAGTTTCTGTAATGATTTTTTCATATCCTCAAATCTTTGTCAAAACTTGATTTTTATATGATTAATAGGTAAACATTCACAATGGAAACACATTGGGACGATTATAAGACAAAAGTAGTTTTCGTCAGTATCTACCTGCCCGTCCCGGGAGTAGTTTCTGTAATGATTTTTTCATATCCTCAAATCTTTGTCAAAACTTGATTTTTATATGATTAATAGGTAAACATTCACAATGGAAACACATTGGGACGATTATAAGACAAAAGTAGTTTTCGTCAGTATCTACCTGCCCGTCCCGGGAGTAGTTTCTGTAGTGATTTTTTCATATCCTCAAATCTTTGTCAAAACTTGATTTTTATATGATTAATAGGTAAACATTCACAATGGAAATACATTGGGACGATTATAAGACAAAAGTAGTTTTCGTCAGTACCTACCTGCCCGTCCCGGGAGTAGTTTCTGTAGTGATTTTTTCATATCCTCAAATCTTTGTCAAAACTTGATTTTTATATGATTAATAGGTAAACATTCACAATGGAAATACATTGGGACGATTATAAGACAAAAGTAGTTTTCGTCAGTACCTACCTGCCCGTCCCGGGAGTAGTTTCTGTAGTGATTTTTTCATATCCTCAAATCTTTGTCAAAACTTGATTTTTATATGATTAATAGGTAAAAATTCACAATGGAAACACATTGGGACGATTATAAGACAAAAGTAGTTTTCGTCAGTACCTACCTGCCCGTCCCGGGAGTAGTTTCTGTAATGATTCTTTCATATCCTCAAATCTTTGTCAAAACTTGATTTTTATATGATTAATAGGTATACATTCACAATGGAAACACATTGGGACGATTATAAGACAAAAGTAGTTTTCGTCAGTACCTACCTGCCCGTCCCGGGAGTAGTTTCTGTAATGATTTTTTCATATCCTCAAATCTTTGTCAAAACTTGATTTTTATATGATTAATAGGTAAACATTCACAATGGAAACACAACGGGACGATTATAAGACAAAAGTAGTTGAATTGGATGCAGTGGACTGTATATTTTATTTTCTTCCTTAGGGGTTTTCGAAATAATACTCCAGTTCTCCAGTCTTCCCTTTATAGGTTGGTCAGGTGAATGAAACGACTTACGTGCTGATGTTTACGTATATTGATGTCCAAGCACGATTACACTGCACTATCACTATGACCTATTTATGTATATTTACAGTTTCTTATGGAAGGGTTTGCAATGTCTATATAATAGCGGGGCGCGTACGCAATAATAACAAATTCTCAAGCGAGCGGTCGGCGCGCGTCTTGCTTAGTAGCTAAGTCCAGACTGGCGGGGGCAAGGCAAAGCGGCGCGGCGATATGGCTACACGCGGCCGGGGCGTGCACTGCTGGTTCGCAATGTACCTAAGGAATTCCGTTGATCTTGCGTGTTTCCATTGAGCTCGGTTCGTGAAATTGTCAGACGGCCAGCAGGCTTGGTTATTTTGTATGAATATGAAATAAATAGATAGGTAGTGAGTGTTGGAGTTTATGTAGACATGTAAATATGTATAGTACGTAATAGTGTAATGTATATATATTATTTAATATGTATATAATGTATGGTACGTAATAGTGTAATGTGTATATAGTATGTAACATGTATATATGTATGGTAGGTATAATTATGGAATAGAAGTAAGTAGGAGAAGCCTACATCACTCCCCCCCAGAGACCCGGTTAGGGGCGATAATAGTCCGGAAATCGAACATGACGCCCTGACCGTGTGATTTTGGGTGGGATAGTATCTTGAGTTGGAACTGATGGTGGATCATTAACGTGTTTAGTAGTAGGTGGGATTGTATCTACTTTCATTTCGTCATCTAGCTTATCTGTAAGTACAAAAGCTGGTTTAAGGCGATCTACTGTGACTGTCATTGGTTTTCCTTTAACTAGGAGTTTAAAAACTTTGTCTCCTCTCTCTAATACTCTATGTGGACCTGTGTATGCGGGTTGAAGGGGAGGTCTCACAGCGTCCTCGCGTAGGAACACGTGTTCCGCTGTTGCGAGCTCCTTAAAAATGAAAATTTTGTGTTTGTTATGACGGGATGTAGGAACTGGTTTTAGTTTCTCTGCAAAAAAATTTAGACGAGCTGTAAAGTCTGTTAAATCAGTTGTAGTATTTACGCTTGGATCGAAAAACTCTCCCGGGAGTCGTAGCGGTTCGCCGTAAAGAAGTTCGGCGGAAGTAGTCTGTAAGTCTTCTTTAAACGCGCTACGGATACCGAGAAGGACTAAAGGTAGGACTTCTGACCAATTATGATCAGCATGGCAGACTATGGATGCTTTTAGTTGCCTGTGAAAGCGTTCTACGAGTCCGTTACATGCCGGATGATAGGCGGTCGTGCGCTTGTGCTGGAAACCGGCGGTTTTTGACAGGTATTGAAACAGCGTGGACTCAAATTGCCGTCCACGATCTGTAACGATATCTGTCGGCACACCGAATCTAGAGAACCAGCCGGAGATAAGAGCTTTGCCAACTGTTTCTGCTGTTATGTCTTCAATGGGCATGACTTCTGGCCACCGAGTAAACCGGTCTATGGCTGTTAAGCAGTACTTGTATCCTTTTGAAACAGGAAGAGGACCTATGAGGTCTATGTGTACCTGCTTGAAACGAGCGCGGGGTAAGTCGAATGTGCCTAAAGGTGCGGACACATGTCGGCTTACTTTTGATCGCTGACAAGATAAGCAAGATTGGGCCCAATTTCTGCAGTCTTTTCTAATCCCTGGCCATACAAATCGTGCAGCTACTAATTTAGCAGTTGCTGCCGGTCCTGGGTGACTAAGGGAATGTAGACTAAGAAAAACTTGTTTCCTAAACTCTTTAGTGACGAATGGCCTGGGAGTCGGCGTACTAGTATCACAGTACAAGGAGTTTGAACTGCCAGGTGGGTAGTCCATCTTCTGGAGACGGAGGGAAGAGCCTTCTGAGACGTACCGAGCTAACTCGGAATCATTCTCATGAGCTTTGCTGAGGTCTTCGAGACGAATTGGAGCACCAAGTTCGTCAACACGAGATAAGGTGTCGGCCACAACGTTATCTTTGCCTGAAATATGCCTTATGTCGGTCGTGAACTGGGCTATGTAGTCCAGATGACGGAATTGTCTCGGCGAGCAGTTATTCTTTCGTTCGTGGAAGGCATAACTGATTGGTTTATGGTCGGTGTAAACCGTGAAGTGTCTCGCTTCGAGCATGTGCTTAAAATACTTTATCGCCTCGTAGATCGCGAGAAGCTCACGGTCATACGGGGAATATTTTGTTTGAGACGGCTTTAATTTTCTTGAGAAGAAAGCAAGTGGTTGCCAGGTACTATCTCGGAACTGTTGAAGGACTGCGCCCAAAGCCTTATCTGACGCATCTGTCACTAAAGCTAGCTTAGCCTGGCAATGTGGATGAGCCAAGAGTGCTGCGTTTGCGAGGCTTTCTTTGGTGTCCAAGAAAGCCTTCAGAGCGTCGCCGGTAAGGTTGATGGGCGCAGAACCTTTAACTGACCCAGTCAGGAGGGAATTTAGGGGAGCTTGGGTTTGGGCGGCGTTAGGCAGGAAACGCCTGTAGAAATTAGCCATGCCCAGGAACCGTCTGAGAGACCTAACATCCTTCGGTGGGGGAAATTCACGAATGGCCAGAACTTTTGTATCCAAAGGCTTGGTTCCGCTCTCCGAGATATGATAACCTAGGAAGGTTATCTCTGGAGCTCCGAAGACACATTTGGATACGTTGATGACCATTCCGTAGTCGCGTAGCCTGGCAAACACTTGCTTCAAGTGATTCTCGTGTTCGGTTTCGTCCCTACTGAAAATTAAGAAGTCGTCAAGGTAACAGTAGACGAAGTCGAGTCCTCGCGTAACTTCGTCCACGAAGCGTTGAAATGTTTGTGCGGCGTTACGGAGGCCAAAAGTCATGTATGGGAACTCATACATCCCAAATGGCGTCGTAATCGCCGTCTTTCCTATATCATCCGCGCAGACCGGTATCTGATTATACGCCTTTACGAGATCTATGGTGCTGTAGATACGGCAACCAGCGATATTGTGCGTAAAGTCGTGTATGTGTCGTATCGGGTACATGTCTGGGATGGTTCTAGCATTGAGTTTCCTATAGTCACCGCATGGACGCCACCCATTTTCCTTTTTCGGTGCAAGGTGCAATGGGGAAGACCACGGGCTTTCGGAGGGTCTAGCTGTTCCGTTGGCTAACATAGCCTCAAATTCGTCCCTAGCTATTTTAAATTTATCTGGTGCTAAACGCCTAGGTGCGGATGCTACAGGTGGACCGGGTGTTGTGCGAATATGGTGTTGTGTGTTGTGAGGGATCGTGCGTTGTGTACCTGCTGGTCGCGTAATTTCTGGGAAGTCCCGAGACAACAAAACATGATAACGTGAATCGCCAGTCTGAACCTTTACAGAGTAAATTATTGGGGTATTAGAGGCCAGTGAAGCTGGTGTAGTTAAGCTAGTTGTGTTATCTATAAGTTTCTTATTCTTACAATCTACCATTAAATCGTAGTGACACAGGAAGTCCACTCCTATGATGGGTTTGGTAACGTCGGCTACCACGAAGCGCCACGGGTAGGTCCGTCGAAGTCCAAGGTCCAGGTTGAGGTGAGTATAACCGTAGGTGTTGATGGTAGTCCCGTTGGCTGCGGTGAGTTTGTAGCTTGTAGGTTCCCGACGCTCCTGTATTCGTGATCGCGGGAAGACGCAGAGGTCGCTTCCAGTATCGACCAAAAGCTGGGTCTTCGTGGTGCGGTCGGTGATGAAGAGGCGACCGGGGATGTTGGGGCAATCTTCTGTCGCCATTACTGCTGATTGCCCTTGTCGTTTCCCGACTTCTTGAAGTCGCACGGGGTCTGACAATTACGGGCGTCTGACTTGTAGACGTGGTGATACCAGCACACAGGGAATTTGCGGTACATCGAAGCAGATCGGGTCCTACTGCGCGATGTGGAACGGTTGCGCTGTTGGTTGAAGTTTCCACGACGCTGCGGACGAGAATCACGAGTATGTTCGTCGAGTTTTATCGCGAGGCGTTCGACCATCTTCTTGAGCTCCGAAATCTCGGCGGAGGTACTGCTGGTAGGTTGTGCTGAGGTACTAGGCTTAGCGGCGGCGGCTACGTTACCACACGGAGATGTAATTTCTTGGATGCGGTCTGCCAGGTCTGCCAGCTGTTCCAGGTCTTGGGACGGTTGAGATGCCAGTACCGTCTGGATGTAACTTGGCAGGCGGTTGGTCCATATCGTCTTGAGGAAATCTTCCGGAATGCTAGGTCCTGCCAGATCTTGCAGGTGGCGAAGAAATTGGGACGCTTTCCTGTCTCCGATCTCTTCGTGCGTCAGCAGCTGCCTGACCTTCTTCTCCTGGGAAGCTGTGAGGCGCTTGATCAGCTCGGTTTTTATCTTCTCGTAACGTTTCTTGGCGGGCGGGTTGATAATAACGTCTTTAACGGCCTTTGCGTGAACCATGTCTAATTTGGTAATGACATTATTGAATTTGACTGCGTCATCCGTTATGCCGTGACTGGCGAATTGGCCTTCCAGCACTGCGAACCAAATCTCGGGGTCGTCCGGAGAAAATGACGGCGTTTTTACGTTTGTCATCGAAATGTCGGACGACATTTTCTCGTGGTCGCGAACAATGGACCTGCGCATTTTTTTTCGTTGGGTCACCTTTGTCTCATCACCATCAGATTTTGGTATAGGTTGACGCTGGGTTACGGATGTGCCTTCGTTTGGGCTAACATCATTGCTTGAGCTCCCTTCGCTATCCGACATTTTCGTGTTCTTAGGGGTCACCAGTATAGGTTGGTCAGGTGAATGAAACGACTTACGTGCTGATGTTTACGTATATTGATGTCCAAGCACGATTACACTGCACTATCACTATGACCTATTTATGTATATTTACAGTTTCTTATGGAAGGGTTTGCAATGTCTATATAATAGCGGGGCGCGTACGCAATAATAACAAATTCTCAAGCGAGCGGTCGGCGCGCGTCTTGCTTAGTAGCTAAGTCCAGACTGGCGGGGGCAAGGCAAAGCGGCGCGGCGATATGGCTACACGCGGCCGGGGCGTGCACTGCTGGTTCGCAATGTACCTAAGGAATTCCGTTGATCTTGCGTGTTTCCATTGAGCTCGGTTCGTGAAATTGTCAGACGGCCAGCAGGCTTGGTTATTTTGTATGAATATGAAATAAATAGATAGGTAGTGAGTGTTGGAGTTTATGTAGACATGTAAATATGTATAGTACGTAATAGTGTAATGTATATATATTATTTAATATGTATATAATGTATGGTACGTAATAGTGTAATGTGTATATAGTATGTAACATGTATATATGTATGGTAGGTATAATTATGGAATAGAAGTAAGTAGGAGAAGCCTACACCTTTATTCAACTCGCAGACAAGAACTGACCAGTACTAAACAAAAACTACCCATGAACTGCCCTAATCGTAAACAGGCTCGGCCTTTTATACCTCCGTCGACCCTTACTAGAATATTCTACGATTTACTGGGCTATACCTACCTCTTTCTAAACTCTAGAACATTTCTGTTATTCTTTTCTTTCCTTTTCAATCGTTCGAGAAAATGTAAATAGTTAGGTAGGTATGTACGAGCCAGTCCATAACAACTATATCGTAATCTATGTCGTAATCGGAGGCGCGAGTACTATTGCCTATTCTGTGTAAGACATAACTTCGCTAATAGTATCAATTAGCCATAGATTTTAAAAACAGACTCGTCGTGTCCAGAACAGTAGTTTTCGTCAGTACCTACCTGCCCGTCCCGGGAGTAGTTTCTGTAGTGATTTTTTCATATCCTCAAATCTTTGTCAAAACTTGATTTTTATATGATTAATAGGTAAACATTCACAATGGAAACACATTGGGACGATTATAAGACAAAAGTAGTTGTCGTCAGTACCTACCTGCCCGTCCCGGGAGTAGTTTCTGTAGCGATTTTTTCATATCCTCAAATCTTTGTCAAAACTTGATTTTTATATGATTAATATTCAGTAAATTCAGTAAATTCAATTTATTCACCATAACATTATCACTAATATTATGGTGAATGGTGAATAAATTAATAGGTTAACATTCACAATGGAAACACATTGGAACGATTATAAGACAAAAGTAGTTTTCGTCAGTACTTACCTGCCCATCCCGGGAGTAGTTTCTGTAGCGATTTTTTCATATCCTCAAATCTTTGTCAAAACTTGATTTTTATATGATTAATAGGTAAAAATTCACAATGGAAATACATTGGGACGATTATAAGACAAAAGTAGTTTTCGTCAGTACCTACCTGCCCGACCCGGGAGTAGTTTCTGTAGTGATTTTTTCATATCCTCAAATCTTTGTCAAAACTTGATTTTTATATGATTAATAGGTAAACATTCACAATGGAAACACATTGGGACGATTATAAGACAAAAGTAGTTTTCGTCAGTACTTACCTGCCCATCCCGGGAGTAGTTTCTGTAGCGATTTTTTCATATCCTCAATTATTTGTCAAAACTTGATTTTTATATGATTAATAGGTAAACATTCACAATGGAAACACATTGGGACGATTATAAGACAAAAGTAGTTTTCGTCAGTACCTACCTGCCCGTCTCGGGAGTAGTTTCTGTAGCGATTTTTTCATATCCTCAATTCTTTGTCAAAACTTGATTTTTATATGATTAATAGGTAAAAATTCACAATGGAAACACATTGGGACGATTATAAGACAAAAGTAGTTGTCGTCAGTACCTACCTGCCCGTCCCGGGAGTAGTTTCTGTAGCGATTTTTTCATATCCTCAATTCTTTGTCAAAACTTGATTTTTATATGATTAATAGGTAAACATTCACAATGGAAACACATTGGGACGATTATAAGACAAAAGTAGTTTCCGTCAGTACCTACCTGCCCGTCCCGGGAATAGTTTCTGTAATGATTTTTTCATATCCTCAAATCTTTGTCAAAACTTGATTTTTATATGATTAATAGGTAAACATTCACAATAGAAACACATTGGGACGATTATAAGACAAAAGTAGTTTTCGTCAGTACCTACCTGCCCGTCCCGGGAGTAGTTTCTGTAATGATTTTTTCATATCCTCAATTCTTTGTCAAAACTTGATTTTTATATGATTAATAGGTAAACATTCACAATGGAAACACATTGGGACGATTATAAGACAAAAGTAGTTTTCGTCAGTACCTACCTGCCCGTCCCGGGAATAGTTTCTGTAATGATTTTTTCATATCCTCAATTCTTTGTCAAAACTTGATTTTTATATGATTAATAGGTAAACATTCACAATGGAAACACATTGGGACGATTATAAGACAAAAGTAGTTGTCGTCAGTACCTACCTGCCCGTCCCGGGAGAAGTTTCTGTAGTGATTTTTTCATATCCTCAAATCTTTGTCAAAACTTGATTTTTATATGATTAATAGGTAAAAATTCACAATGGAAACACATTGGGACGATTATAAGACAAAAGTAGTTTTCGTCAGTACCTACCTGCCCGTCCCGGGAGTAGTTTCTGTAGCGATTTTTTCATATCCTCAATTCTTTGTCAAAACTTGATTTTTATATGATTAATAGGTAAAAATTCACAATGGAAACACATTGGGAGGATTATAAGACAAAAGTAGTTTTCGTCAGTACCTACCTGCCCGTCCCGGGAATAGTTTCTGTAATGATTTTTTCATATCCTCAAATCTTTGTCAAAACTTGATTTTTATATGATTAATAGGTAAACATTCACAATGGAAACACATTGGGACGATTATAAGACAAAAGTAGTTTTCGTCAGTACCAACCTGCCCGTCCCGGGAGTAGTTTCTGTAGCGATTTTTTCATATCCTCAATTCTTTGTCAAAACTTGATTTTTATATGATTAATAGGTAAAAATTCACAATGGAAACTCATTGGGACGATTATAAGACAAAAGTAGTTTTCGTCAGTACCTACCTGCCCGTCCCGGGAGTAGTTTCTGTAGCGATTTTTTCATATCCTCAATTCTTTGTCAAAACTTGATTTTTATATGATTAATAGGTAAAAATTCACAATGGAAACACATTGGGACGATTATAAGACAAAAGTAGTTTTCGTCAGTACCTACCTGCCCGTCCCGGGAGTAGTTTCTGTAGCGATTTTTTCATATCCTCAATTCTTTGTCAAAACTTGATTTTTATATGATTAATAGGTAAACATTCACAATGGAAATACATTGGGACGATTATAAGACAAAAGTAGTTTTCGTCAGTACCTACCTGCCCGTCCCGGGAGTAGTTTCTGTAATGATTTTTTCATATCCTCAAATCTTTGTCAAAACTTGATTTTTATATGATTAATAGGTAAACATTCACAATGGAAACACATTGGGACGATTATAAGACAAAAGTAGTTTTCGTCAGTACCTACCTGCCCGTCCCGGGAGTAGTTTCTGTAGCGATTTTTTCATATCCTCAATTCTTTGTCAAAACTTGATTTTTATATGATTAATAGGTAAAAATTCACAATGGAAACACATTGGGACGATTATAAGACAAAAGTAGTTTTCGTCAGTACCTACCTGCCCGTCCCGGGAGTAGTTTCTGTAGCGATTTTTTCATATCCTCAATTCTTTGTCAAAACTTGATTTTTATATGATTAATAGGTAAACATTCACAATGGAAATACATTGGGACGATTATAAGACAAAAGTAGTTTTCGTCAGTACCTACCTGCCCGTCCCGGGAGTAGTTTCTGTAATGATTTTTTCATATCCTCAAATCTTTGTCAAAACTTGATTTTTATATGATTAATAGGTAAACATTCACAATGGAAATACATTGGGACGGTTATAAGACAAAAGTAGTTTTCGTCAGTACCTACCTGCCCGTCCCGGGAGTAGTTTCTGTAGTGATTTTTTCATATCCTCAAATCTTTGTCAAAACTTGATTTTTATATCATTAATAGGTAAACATTCACAATGGAAACACATTGGGACGATTATAAGACAAAAGTAGTTTTCGTCAGTACTTACCTGCCCATCCCGGGAGTAGTTTCTGTAGCGATTTTTTCATATCCTCAATTCTTTGTCAAAACTTGATTTTTATATGATTAATAGGTAAACATTCACAATGGAAACACATTGGGACGATTATAAGACAAAAGTAGTTTTCGTCAGTACCTTCCTGCCCGTCCCGGGAGTAGTTTCTGTAGCGATTTTTTCATATCCTCAATTCTTTGTCAAAACTTGATTTTTATATGATTAATAGGTAAAAATTCACAATGGAAACACATTGGGACGATTATAAGACAAAAGTAGTTGTCGTCAGTACCTACCTGCCCGTCCCGGGAGTAGTTTCTGTAGCGATTTTTTCATATCCTCAAATCTTTGTCAAAACTTGATTTTTATATGATTAATATTCAGTAAATTCAGTAAATTCAATTTATTCACCATAACATTATCACTAATATTATGGTGAATGGTGAATAAATTAATAGGTTAACATTCACAATGGAAACACATTGGGACGATTATAAGACAAAAGTAGTTTTCGTCAGTACTTACCTGCCCATCCCGGGAGTAGTTTCTGTAGCGATTTTTTCATATCCTCAAATCTTTGTCAAAACTTGATTTTTATATGATTAATAGGTAAAAATTCACAATGGAAATACATTGGGACGATTATAAGACAAAAGTAGTTTTCGTCAGTACCTACCTGCCCGACCCGGGAGTAGTTTCTGTAGTGATTTTTTCATATCCTCAAATCTTTGTCAAAACTTGATTTTTATATGATTAATAGGTAAACATTCACAATGGAAACACATTGGGACGATTATAAGACAAAAGTAGTTTTCGTCAGTACTTACCTGCCCATCCCTGGAGTAGTTTCTGTAGCGATTTTTTCATATCCTCAATTATTTGTCAAAACTTGATTTTTATATGATTAATAGGTAAACATTCACAATGGAAACACATTGGGACGATTATAAGACAAAAGTAGTTTTCGTCAGTACCTACCTGCCCGTCTCGGGAGTAGTTTCTGTAGCGATTTTTTCATATCCTCAATTCTTTGTCAAAACTTGATTTTTATATGATTAATAGGTAAAAATTCACAATGGAAACACATTGGGACGATTATAAGACAAAAGTAGTTGTCGTCAGTACCTACCTGCCCGTCCCGGGAGTAGTTTCTGTAGCGATTTTTTCATATCCTCAATTCTTTGTCAAAACTTGATTTTTATATGATTAATAGGTAAACATTCGCAATGGAAACACATTGGGACGATTATAAGACAAAAGTAGTTGTCGTCAGTACCTACCTGCCCGTCCCGGGAGTAGTTTCTGTAGTGATTTTTTCATATCCTCAAATCTTTGTCAAAACTTGATTTTTATATGATTAATAGGTAAACATTCACAATGGAAACACATTGGGACGATTATAAGACAAAAGTAGTTTTCGTCAGTACCTACCTGCCCATCCCGGGAGTAGTTTCTGTAGCGATTTTTTCATATCCTCAATTCTTTGTCAAAACTTGATTTTTATATGATTAATAGGTAAACATTCACAATGGAAACACATTGGGACGATTATAAGACAAAAGTAGTTTTCGTCAGTACCTACCTGCCCGTCCCGGGAGTAGTTTCTGTAGCGATTTTTTCATATCCTCAATTCTTTGTCAAAACTTGATTTTTATATGATTAATAGGTAAAAATTCACAATGGAAACACATTGGGACGATTATAAGACAAAAGTAGTTGTCGTCAGTACCTACCTGCCCGTCCCGGGAGAAGTTTCTGTAGTGATTTTTTCATATCCTCAAATCTTTGTCAAAACTTGATTTTTATATGATTAATAGGTAAACATTCACAATGGAAACACATTGGGACGATTATAAGACAAAAGTAGTTTCCGTCAGTACCTACCTGCCCGTCCCGGGAATAGTTTCTGTAATGATTTTTTCATATCCTCAAATCTTTGTCAAAACTTGATTTTTATATGATTAATAGGTAAACATTCACAATAGAAACACATTGGGACGATTATAAGACAAAAGTAGTTTTCGTCAGTACCTACCTGCCCGTCCCGGGAGTAGTTTCTGTAATGATTTTTTCATATCCTCAATTCTTTGTCAAAACTTGATTTTTATATGATTAATAGGTAAACATTCACAATGGAAACACATTGGGACGATTATAAGACAAAAGTAGTTTTCGTCAGTACCTACCTGCCCGTCCCGGGAATAGTTTCTGTAATGATTTTTTCATATCCTCAATTCTTTGTCAAAACTTGATTTTTATATGATTAATAGGTAAACATTCACAATGGAAACACATTGGGAAGATTATAAGACAAAAGTAGTTGTCGTCAGTACCTACCTGCCCGTCCCGGGAGAAGTTTCTGTAGTGATTTTTTCATATCCTCAAATCTTTGTCAAAACTTGATTTTTATATGATTAATAGGTAAACATTCACAATGGAAACAAATTGGGACGATTATAAGACAAAAGTAGTTTTCGTCAGTACTTACCTGCACATCCCGGGAGTAGTTTCTGTAGCGATTTTTTCATATCCTCAATTCCTTGTCAAAACTTGATTTTTATATGATTAATAGGTAAAAATTCACAATGGAAACACATTGGGACGATTATAAGACAAAAGTAGTTTTCGTCAGTACCTACCTGCCCGTCCCGGGAGTAGTTTCTGTAATGATTTTTTCATATCCTCAATTCTTTGTCAAAACTTGGTTTTTATATGATTAATAGGTAAAAATTCACAATGGAAACACATTGGGACGATTATAAGACAAAAGTAGTTGTCGTCAGTACCTACCTGCCCGTCCCGGGAGTAGTTTCTGTAGTGATTTTTTCATATCCTCAAATCTTTGTCAAAACTTGATTTTTATATGATTAATAGGTAAACATTCACAATGGAAACTCATTGGGACGATTATAAGACAAAAGTAGTTTTCGTCAGTACTTACCTGCCCATCCCGGGAGTAGTTTCTGTAGCGATTTTTTCATATCCTCAAATCTTTGTCAAAATTTGATTTTTATATGATTAATAGGTAAACATTCACAATGGAAACACATTGGGACGATTATAAGACAAAAGTAGTTTTCGTCAGTACTTACCTGCCCATCCCGGGAGTAGTTTCTGTAGCGATTTTTTCATATCCTCAATTCTTTGTCAAAACTTGATTTTTATATGATTAATAGGTAAACATTCACAATGGAAACTCATTGGGACGATTATAAGACAAAAGTAGTTTTCGTCAGTACCTACCTGCCCGTCCCGGGAGTAGTTTCTGTAATGATTTTTTCATATCCTCAAATCTTTGTCAAAACTTGATTTTTATATGATTAATAGGTAAACATTCACAATGGAAACACATTGGGACGATTATAAGACAAAAGTAGTTTTCGTCAGTATCTACCTGCCCGTCCCGGGAGTAGTTTCTGTAATGATTTTTTCATATCCTCAAATCTTTGTCAAAACTTGATTTTTATATGATTAATAGGTAAACATTCACAATGGAAACACATTGGGACGATTATAAGACAAAAGTAGTTTTCGTCAGTATCTACCTGCCCGTCCCGGGAGTAGTTTCTGTAGTGATTTTTTCATATCCTCAAATCTTTGTCAAAACTTGATTTTTATATGATTAATAGGTAAACATTCACAATGGAAATACATTGGGACGATTATAAGACAAAAGTAGTTTTCGTCAGTACCTACCTGCCCGTCCCGGGAGTAGTTTCTGTAGTGATTTTTTCATATCCTCAAATCTTTGTCAAAACTTGATTTTTATATGATTAATAGGTAAAAATTCACAATGGAAACACATTGGGACGATTATAAGACAAAAGTAGTTTTCGTCAGTACCTACCTGCCCGTCCCGGGAGTAGTTTCTGTAATGATTCTTTCATATCCTCAAATCTTTGTCAAAACTTGATTTTTATATGATTAATAGGTAAACATTCACAATGGAAACACATTGGGACGATTATAAGACAAAAGTAGTTTTCGTCAGTACCTACCTGCCCGTCCCGGGAGTAGTTTCTGTAATGATTTTTTCATATCCTCAAATCTTTGTCAAAACTTGATTTTTATATGATTAATAGGTAAACATTCACAATGGAAACACAACGGGACGATTATAAGACAAAAGTAGTTGAATTGGATGCAGTGGACTGTATATTTTATTTTCTTCCTTAGGGGTTTTCGAAATAATACTCCAGTTCTCCAGTCTTCCCTTTATTCAACTCGCAGACAAGAACTGACCAGTACTAAACAAAAACTACCCATGAACTGCCCTAATCGTAAACAGGCTCGGCCTTTTATACCTCCGTCGACCCTTACTAGAATATTCTACGATTTACTGGGCTATACCTACCTCTTTCTAAACTCTAGAACATTTCTGTTATCCTTTTCTTTCCTTTTCAATCGTTCGAGAAAATGTAAATAGTTAGGTAGGTATGTACGAGCCAGTCCATAACAACTATATCGTAATCTATGTCGTAATCGGAGGCGCGAGTACTATTGCCTATTCTGTGTAAGACATAACTTCGCTAATAGTATCAATTAGCCATAGATTTTAAAAACAGACTCGTCGTGTCCAGAACAGTAGTTTTCGTCAGTACCTACCTGCCCGTCCCGGGAGTAGTTTCTGTAGTAATTTTTTCATATCCTCAAATCTTTGTCAAAACTTGATTTTTATATGATTAATAGGTAAACATTCACAATGGAAACACATTGGGACGATTATAAGACAAAAGTAGTTTCCGTCAGTACCTACCTGCCCGTCCCGGGAATAGTTTCTGTAATGATTTTTTCATATCCTCAAATCTTTGTCAAAACTTGATTTTTATATGATTAATAGGTAAACATTCACAATGGAAACACATTGGGACGATTATAAGACAAAAGTAGTTTTCGTCAGTACCTACCTGCCCGTCCCGGGAGTAGTTTCTGTAGCGATTTTTTCATATCCTCAATTGTTTGTCAAAACTTGATTTTTATATGATTAATAGGTAAAAATTCACAATGGAAACACATTGGGACGATTATAAGACAAAAGTAGTTTTCGTCAGTACCTACCTGCCCGTCCCGGGAGTAGTTTCTGTAGTGATTTTTTCATATCCTCAAATCTTTGTCAAAACTTGATTTTTATATGATTAATAGGTAAACATTCACAATGGAAACACATTGGGACGATTATAAGACAAAAGTAGTTTTCGTCAGTACCTACCTGCCCGTCCCGGGAGTAGTTTCTGTAATGATTTTTTCATATCCTCAAATCTTTGTCAAAACTTGATTTTTATATGATTAATAGGTAAACATTCACAATGGAAACACATTGGGACGATTATAAGACAAAAGTAGTTTTCGTCAGTACCTACCTGCCCGTCCCGGGAGTAGTTTCTGTAATGATTTTTTCATATCCTCAAATCTTTGTCAAAACTTGATTTTTATATGATTAATAGGTAAACATTCACAATGGAAACACATTGGGACGATTATAAGACAAAAGTAGTTTTCGTCAGTACCTACCTGCCCGTCCCGGGAGTAGTTTCTGTAGCGATTTTTTCATATCCTCAATTCTTTGTCAAAACTTGATTTTTATATGATTAATAGGTAAAAATTCACAATGGAAACACATTGGGACGATTATAAGACAAAAGTAGTTTTCGTCAGTACCTACCTGCCCGTCCCGGGAGTAGTTTCTGTAGCGATTTTTTCATATCCTCAATTCTTTGTCAAAACTTGATTTTTATATGATTAATAGGTAAACATTCACAATGGAAACACATTGGGACGATTATAAGATAAAAGTAGTTTTCGTCAGTACCTACCTGCCCGTCCCGGGAATAGTTTCTGTAATGATTTTTTCATATCCTCAAATCTTTGTCAAAACTTGATTTTTATATGATTAATAGGTAAACATTCACAATGGAAACACATTGGGACGATTATAAGACAAAAGTAGTTTTCGTCAGTACCTACCTGCCCGTCCCGGGAGTAGTTTCTGTAGTGATTTTTTCATATCCTCAAATCTTTGTCAAAACTTGATTTTTATATCATTAATAGGTAAACATTCACAATGGAAACACATTGGGACGATTATAAGACAAAAGTAGTTTTCGTCAGTACTTACCTGCCCATCCCGGGAGTAGTTTCTGTAGCGATTTTTTCATATCCTCAATTCTTTGTCAAAACTTGATTTTTATATGATTAATAGGTAAACATTCACAATGGAAACACATTGGGACGATTATAAGACAAAAGTAGTTTTCGTCAGTACTTACCTGCACATCCCGGGAGTAGTTTCTGTAGCGATTTTTTCATATCCTCAATTCCTTGTCAAAACTTGATTTTTATATGATTAATAGGTAAACATTCACAATGGAAACACATTGGGACGATTATAAGACAAAAGTAGTTTTCGTCAGTACCTACCTGCCCGTCCCGGGAGTAGTTTCTGTAGCGATTTTTTCATATCCTCAATTCTTTGTCAAAACTTGGTTTTTATATGATTAATAGGTAAAAATTCACAATGGAAACACATTGGGACGATTATAAGACAAAAGTAGTTGTCGTCAGTACCTACCTGCCCGTCCCGGGAGTAGTTTCTGTAGTGATTTTTTCATATCCTCAAATCTTTGTCAAAACTTGATTTTTATATGATTAATAGGTAAACATTCACAATGGAAACTCATTGGGACGATTATAAGACAAAAGTAGTTTTCGTCAGTACTTACCTGCCCATCCCGGGAGTAGTTTCTGTAGCGATTTTTTCATATCCTCAAATCTTTGTCAAAATTTGATTTTTATATGATTAATAGGTAAACATTCACAATGGAAACACATTGGGACGATTATAAGACAAAAGTAGTTTTCGTCAGTACTTACCTGCCCATCCCGGGAGTAGTTTCTGTAGCGATTTTTTCATATCCTCAATTCTTTGTCAAAACTTGATTTTTATATGATTAATAGGTAAACATTCACAATGGAAACTCATTGGGACGATTATAAGACAAAAGTAGTTTTCGTCAGTACCTACCTGCCCGTCCCGGGAGTAGTTTCTGTAATGATTTTTTCATATCCTCAAATCTTTGTCAAAACTTGATTTTTATATGATTAATATGTAAACATTCACAATGGAAACACATTGGGACGATTATAAGACAAAAGTAGTTTTCGTCAGTATCTACCTGCCCGTCCCGGGAGTAGTTTCTGTAATGATTTTTTCATATCCTCAAATCTTTGTCAAAACTTGATTTTTATATGATTAATAGGTAAACATTCACAATGGAAATACATTGGGACGATTATAAGACAAAAGTAGTTTTCGTCAGTACCTACCTGCCCGTCCCGGGAGTAGTTTCTGTAGTGATTTTTTCATATCCTCAAATCTTTGTCAAAACTTGATTTTTATATGATTAATAGGTAAAAATTCACAATGGAAACACATTGGGACGATTATAAGACAAAAGTAGTTTTCGTCAGTACCTACCTGCCCGTCCCGGGAGTAGTTTCTGTAATGATTCTTTCATATCCTCAAATCTTTGTCAAAACTTGATTTTTATATGATTAATAGGTATACATTCACAATGGAAACACATTGGGACGATTATAAGACAAAAGTAGTTTTCGTCAGTACCTACCTGCCCGTCCCGGGAGTAGTTTCTGTAATGATTTTTTCATATCCTCAAATCTTTGTCAAAACTTGATTTTTATATGATTAATAGGTAAACATTCACAATGGAAACACAACGGGACGATTATAAGACAAAAGTAGTTGAATTGGATGCAGTGGACTGTATATTTTATTTTCTTCCTTAGGGGTTTTCGAAATAATACTCCAGTTCTCCAGTCTTCCCTTTATTCAACTCGCAGACAAGAACTGACCAGTACTAAACAAAAACTACCCATGAACTGCCCTAATCGTAAACAGGCTCGGCCTTTTATACCTCCGTCGACCCTTACTAGAATATTCTACGATTTACTGGGCTATACCTACCTCTTTCTAAACTCTAGAACATTTCTGTTATTCTTTTCTTTCCTTTTCAATCGTTCGAGAAAATGTAAATAGTTAGGTAGGTATGTACGAGCCAGTCCATAACAACTATATCGTAATCTATGTCGTAATCGGAGGCGCGAGTACTATTGCCTATTCTGTGTAAGACATAACTTCGCTAATAGTATCAATTAGCCATAGATTTTAAAAACAGACTCGTCGTGTCCAGAACAGTAGTTTTCGTCAGTACCTACCTGCCCGTCCCGGGAGTAGTTTCTGTAGTGATTTTTTCATATCCTCAAATCTTTGTCAAAACTTGATTTTTATATGATTAATAGGTAAACATTCACAATGGAAACACATTGGGACGATTATAAGACAAAAGTAGTTGTCGTCAGTACCTACCTGCCCGTCCCGGGAGTAGTTTCTGTAGCGATTTTTTCATATCCTCAAATCTTTGTCAAAACTTGATTTTTATATGATTAATATTCAGTAAATTCAGTAAATTCAATTTATTCACCATAACATTATCACTAATATTATGGTGAATGGTGAATAAATTAATAGGTTAACATTCACAATGGAAACACATTGGGACGATTATAAGACAAAAGTAGTTTTCGTCAGTACTTACCTGCCCATCCCGGGAGTAGTTTCTGTAGCGATTTTTTCATATCCTCAAATCTTTGTCAAAACTTGATTTTTATATGATTAATAGGTAAAAATTCACAATGGAAATACATTGGGACGATTATAAGACAAAAGTAGTTTTCGTCAGTACCTACCTGCCCGACCCGGGAGTAGTTTCTGTAGTGATTTTTTCATATCCTCAAATCTTTGTCAAAACTTGATTTTTATATGATTAATAGGTAAACATTCACAATGGAAACACATTGGGACGATTATAAGACAAAAGTAGTTTTCGTCAGTACTTACCTGCCCATCCCGGGAGTAGTTTCTGTAGCGATTTTTTCATATCCTCAATTATTTGTCAAAACTTGATTTTTATATGATTAATAGGTAAACATTCACAATGGAAACACATTGGGACGATTATAAGACAAAAGTAGTTTTCGTCAGTACCTACCTGCCCGTCTCGGGAGTAGTTTCTGTAGCGATTTTTTCATATCCTCAATTCTTTGTCAAAACTTGATTTTTATATGATTAATAGGTAAAAATTCACAATGGAAACACATTGGGACGATTATAAGACAAAAGTAGTTGTCGTCAGTACCTACCTGCCCGTCCCGGGAGTAGTTTCTGTAGCGATTTTTTCATATCCTCAATTCTTTGTCAAAACTTGATTTTTATATGATTAATAGGTAAACATTCACAATGGAAACACATTGGGACGATTATAAGACAAAAGTAGTTTCCGTCAGTACCTACCTGCCCGTCCCGGGAATAGTTTCTGTAATGATTTTTTCATATCCTCAAATCTTTGTCAAAACTTGATTTTTATATGATTAATAGGTAAACA
Source organism: Eupithecia dodoneata (assembly GCA_947044415.1). Lineage (NCBI taxonomy): Eukaryota > Metazoa > Arthropoda > Insecta > Lepidoptera > Geometridae > Eupithecia > Eupithecia dodoneata. The sequence continues at coordinate 6,127,165 of OX345684.1, forward strand.
TTCACAATAGAAACACATTGGGACGATTATAAGACAAAAGTAGTTTTCGTCAGTACCTACCTGCCCGTCCCGGGAGTAGTTTCTGTAATGATTTTTTCATATCCTCAATTCTTTGTCAAAACTTGATTTTTATATGATTAATAGGTAAACATTCACAATGGAAACACATTGGGACGATTATAAGACAAAAGTAGTTTTCGTCAGTACCTACCTGCCCGTCCCGGGAATAGTTTCTGTAATGATTTTTTCATATCCTCAATTCTTTGTCAAAACTTGATTTTTATATGATTAATAGGTAAACATTCACAATGGAAACACATTGGGACGATTATAAGACAAAAGTAGTTGTCGTCAGTACCTACCTGCCCGTCCCGGGAGAAGTTTCTGTAGTGATTTTTTCATATCCTCAAATCTTTGTCAAAACTTGATTTTTATATGATTAATAGGTAAAAATTCACAATGGAAACACATTGGGACGATTATAAGACAAAAGTAGTTTTCGTCAGTACCTACCTGCCCGTCCCGGGAGTAGTTTCTGTAGCGATTTTTTCATATCCTCAATTCTTTGTCAAAACTTGATTTTTATATGATTAATAGGTAAAAATTCACAATGGAAACACATTGGGAGGATTATAAGACAAAAGTAGTTTTCGTCAGTACCTACCTGCCCGTCCCGGGAATAGTTTCTGTAATGATTTTTTCATATCCTCAAATCTTTGTCAAAACTTGATTTTTATATGATTAATAGGTAAACATTCACAATGGAAACACATTGGGACGATTATAAGACAAAAGTAGTTTTCGTCAGTACCAACCTGCCCGTCCCGGGAGTAGTTTCTGTAGCGATTTTTTCATATCCTCAATTCTTTGTCAAAACTTGATTTTTATATGATTAATAGGTAAAAATTCACAATGGAAACTCATTGGGACGATTATAAGACAAAAGTAGTTTTCGTCAGTACCTACCTGCCCGTCCCGGGAGTAGTTTCTGTAATGATTTTTTCATATCCTCAAATCTTTGTCAAAACTTGATTTTTATATGATTAATAGGTAAACATTCACAATGGAAACACATTGGGACGATTATAAGACAAAAGTAGTTTTCGTCAGTACCTACCTGCCCGTCCCGGGAGTAGTTTCTGTAGCGATTTTTTCATATCCTCAATTCTTTGTCAAAACTTGATTTTTATATGATTAATAGGTAAAAATTCACAATGGAAACACATTGGGACGATTATAAGACAAAAGTAGTTTTCGTCAGTACCTACCTGCCCGTCCCGGGAGTAGTTTCTGTAGCGATTTTTTCATATCCTCAATTCTTTGTCAAAACTTGATTTTTATATGATTAATAGGTAAACATTCACAATGGAAACACATTGGGACGATTATAAGACAAAAGTAGTTTTCGTCAGTACCTACCTGCCCGTCCCGGGAATAGTTTCTGTAATGATTTTTTCATATCCTCAAATCTTTGTCAAAACTTGATTTTTATATGATTAATAGGTAAACATTCACAATGGAAACACATTGGGACGATTATAAGACAAAAGTAGTTTTCGTCAGTACCTACCTGCCCGTCCCGGGAGTAGTTTCTGTAGTGATTTTTTCATATCCTCAAATCTTTGTCAAAACTTGATTTTTATATCATTAATAGGTAAACATTCACAATGGAAACACATTGGGACGATTATAAGACAAAAGTAGTTTTCGTCAGTACTTACCTGCCCATCCCGGGAGTAGTTTCTGTAGCGATTTTTTCATATCCTCAATTCTTTGTCAAAACTTGATTTTTATATGATTAATAGGTAAACATTCACAATGGAAACACATTGGGACGATTATAAGACAAAAGTAGTTTTCGTCAGTACTTACCTGCACATCCCGGGAGTAGTTTCTGTAGCGATTTTTTCATATCCTCAATTCCTTGTCAAAACTTGATTTTTATATGATTAATAGGTAAACATTCACAATGGAAACACATTGGGACGATTATAAGACAAAAGTAGTTTTCGTCAGTACCTACCTGCCCGTCCCGGGAGTAGTTTCTGTAGCGATTTTTTCATATCCTCAATTCTTTGTCAAAACTTGGTTTTTATATGATTAATAGGTAAAAATTCACAATGGAAACACATTGGGACGATTATAAGACAAAAGTAGTTGTCGTCAGTACCTACCTGCCCGTCCCGGGAGTAGTTTCTGTAGTGATTTTTTCATATCCTCAAATCTTTGTCAAAACTTGATTTTTATATGATTAATAGGTAAACATTCACAATGGAAACTCATTGGGACGATTATAAGACAAAAGTAGTTTTCGTCAGTACTTACCTGCCCATCCCGGGAGTAGTTTCTGTAGCGATTTTTTCATATCCTCAAATCTTTGTCAAAATTTGATTTTTATATGATTAATAGGTAAACATTCACAATGGAAACACATTGGGACGATTATAAGACAAAAGTAGTTTTCGTCAGTACTTACCTGCCCATCCCGGGAGTAGTTTCTGTAGCGATTTTTTCATATCCTCAATTCTTTGTCAAAACTTGATTTTTATATGATTAATAGGTAAACATTCACAATGGAAACTCATTGGGACGATTATAAGACAAAAGTAGTTTTCGTCAGTACCTACCTGCCCGTCCCGGGAGTAGTTTCTGTAATGATTTTTTCATATCCTCAAATCTTTGTCAAAACTTGATTTTTATATGATTAATATGTAAACATTCACAATGGAAACACATTGGGACGATTATAAGACAAAAGTAGTTTTCGTCAGTATCTACCTGCCCGTCCCGGGAGTAGTTTCTGTAATGATTTTTTCATATCCTCAAATCTTTGTCAAAACTTGATTTTTATATGATTAATAGGTAAACATTCACAATGGAAACACATTGGGACGATTATAAGACAAAAGTAGTTTTCGTCAGTACCTACCTGCCCGTCCCGGGAGTAGTTTCTGTAATGATTTTTTCATATCCTCAATTCTTTGTCAAAACTTGGTTTTTATATGATTAATAGGTAAAAATTCACAATGGAAACACATTGGGACGATTATAAGACAAAAGTAGTTGTCGTCAGTACCTGCCCGTCCCGGGAGTAGTTTCTGTAGTGATTTTTTCATATCCTCAAATCTTTGTCAAAACTTGATTTTTATATGATTAATAGGTAAACATTCACAATGGAAACTCATTGGGACGATTATAAGACAAAAGTAGTTTTCGTCAGTACTTACCTGCCCATCCCGGGAGTAGTTTCTGTAGCGATATTTTCATATCCTCAAATCTTTGTCAAAATTTGATTTTTATATGATTAATAGGTAAACATTCACAATGGAAACACATTGGGACGATTATAAGACAAAAGTAGTTTTCGTCAGTACTTACCTGCCCATCCCGGGAGTAGTTTCTGTAGCGATTTTTTCATATCCTCAATTCTTTGTCAAAACTTGATTTTTATATGATTAATAGGTAAACATTCACAATGGAAACTCATTGGGACGATTATAAGACAAAAGTAGTTTTCGTCAGTACCTACCTGCCCGTCCCGGGAGTAGTTTCTGTAATGATTTTTTCATATCCTCAAATCTTTGTCAAAACTTGATTTTTATATGATTAATAGGTAAACATTCACAATGGAAACACATTGGGACGATTATAAGACAAAAGTAGTTTTCGTCAGTATCTACCTGCCCGTCCCGGGAGTAGTTTCTGTAATGATTTTTTCATATCCTCAAATCTTTGTCAAAACTTGATTTTTATATGATTAATAGGTAAACATTCACAATGGAAACACATTGGGACGATTATAAGACAAAAGTAGTTTTCGTCAGTATCTACCTGCCCGTCCCGGGAGTAGTTTCTGTAGTGATTTTTTCATATCCTCAAATCTTTGTCAAAACTTGATTTTTATATGATTAATAGGTAAACATTCACAATGGAAATACATTGGGACGATTATAAGACAAAAGTAGTTTTCGTCAGTACCTACCTGCCCGTCCCGGGAGTAGTTTCTGTAGTGATTTTTTCATATCCTCAAATCTTTGTCAAAACTTGATTTTTATATGATTAATAGGTAAAAATTCACAATGGAAACACATTGGGACGATTATAAGACAAAAGTAGTTTTCGTCAGTACCTACCTGCCCGTCCCGGGAGTAGTTTCTGTAATGATTCTTTCATATCCTCAAATCTTTGTCAAAACTTGGTTTTTATATGATTAATAGGTAAACATTCACAATGGAAACACATTGGGACGATTATAAGACAAAAGTAGTTTTCGTCAGTACCTACCTGCCCGTCCCGGGAGTAGTTTCTGTAATGATTTTTTCATATCCTCAAATCTTTGTCAAAACTTGATTTTTATATGATTAATAGGTAAACATTCACAATGGAAACACAACGGGACGATTATAAGACAAAAGTAGTTGAATTGGATGCAGTGGACTGTATATTTTATTTTCTTCCTTAGGGGTTTTCGAAATAATACTCCAGTTCTCCAGTCTTCCCTTTATTCAACTCGCAGACAAGAACTGACCAGTACTAAACAAAAACTACCCATGAACTGCCCTAATCGTAAACAGGCTCGGCCTTTTATACCTCCGTCGACCCTTACTAGAATATTCTACGATTTACTGGGCTATACCTACCTCTTTCTAAACTCTAGAACATTTCTGTTATCCTTTTCTTTCCTTTTCAATCGTTCGAGAAAATGTAAATAGTTAGGTAGGTATGTACGAGCCAGTCCATAACAACTATATCGTAATCTATGTCGTAATCGGAGGCGCGAGTACTATTGCCTATTCTGTGTAAGACATAACTTCGCTAATAGTATCAATTAGCCATAGATTTTAAAAACAGACTCGTCGTGTCCAGAACAGTAGTTTTCGTCAGTACCTACCTGCCCGTCCCGGGAGTAGTTTCTGTAGTGATTTTTTCATATCCTCAAATCTTTGTCAAAACTTGATTTTTATATGATTAATAGGTAAACATTCACAATGGAAACACATTGGGACGATTATAAGACAAAAGTAGTTTTCGTCAGTACCTACCTGCCCGTCCCGGGAGTAGTTTCTGTAATGATTTTTTCATATCCTCAAATCTTTGTCAAAACTTGATTTTTATATGATTAATAGGTAAACATTCACAATGGAAACACATTGGGACGATTATAAGACAAAAGTAGTTTTCGTCAGTACCTACCTGCCCGTCCCGGGAGTAGTTTCTGTAGTGATTTTTTCATATCCTCAAATCTTTGTCAAAACTTGATTTTTATATGATTAATAGGTAAACATTCACAATGGAAACACATTGGGACGATTATAAGACAAAAGTAGTTTTCGTCAGTACCTACCTGCCCGTCCCGGGAGTAGTTTCTGTAATGATTTTTTCATATCCTCAAATCTTTGTCAAAACTTGATTTTTATATGATTAATAGGTAAACATTCACAATGGAAACACATTGGGACGATTATAAGACAAAAGTAGTTTTCGTCAGTACCTACCTGCCCGTCCCGGGAGTAGTTTCTGTAATGATTTTTTCATATCCTCAAATCTTTGTCAAAACTTGATTTTTATATGATTAATAGGTAAACATTCACAATGGAAACACATTGGGACGATTATAAGACAAAAGTAGTTTTCGTCAGTACCTACCTGCCCGTCCCGGGAGTAGTTTCTGTAGCGATTTTTTCATATCCTCAATTCTTTGTCAAAACTTGATTTTTATATGATTAATAGGTAAAAATTCACAATGGAAACACATTGGGACGATTATAAGACAAAAGTAGTTTTCGTCAGTACCTACCTGCCCGTCCCGGGAGTAGTTTCTGTAATGATTTTTTCATATCCTCAAATCTTTGTCAAAACTTGATTTTTATATGATTAATAGGTAAACATTCACAATGGAAACACATTGGGACGATTATAAGACGAAAGTAGTTTTCGTCAGTACCTACCTGCCCGTCCCGGGAGTAGTTTCTGTAGCGATTTTTTCATATCCTCAATTCTTTGTCAAAACTTGATTTTTATATGATTAATAGGTAAAAATTCACAATGGAAACACATTGGGACGATTATAAGACAAAAGTAGTTTTCGTCAGTACCTACCTGCCCGTCCCGGGAGTAGTTTCTGTAGCGATTTTTTCATATCCTCAATTCTTTGTCAAAACTTGATTTTTATATGATTAATAGGTAAACATTCACAATGGAAACACATTGGGACGATTATAAGACAAAAGTAGTTTTCGTCAGTACCTACCTGCCCGTCCCGGGAATAGTTTCTGTAATGATTTTTTCATATCCTCAAATCTTTGTCAAAACTTGATTTTTATATGATTAATAGGTAAACATTCACAATGGAAACACATTGGGACGATTATAAGACAAAAGTAGTTTTCGTCAGTACTTACCTGCCCATCCCGGGAGTAGTTTCTGTAGCGATTTTTTCATATCCTCAATTCTTTGTCAAAACTTGATTTTTATATGATTAATAGGTAAACATTCACAATGGAAACTCATTGGGACGATTATAAGACAAAAGTAGTTTTCGTCAGTACCTACCTGCCCGTCCCGGGAGTAGTTTCTGTAATGATTTTTTCATATCCTCAAATCTTTGTCAAAACTTGATTTTTATATGATTAATAGGTAAACATTCACAATGGAAACACATTGGGACGATTATAAGACAAAAGTAGTTTTCGTCAGTATCTACCTGCCCGTCCCGGGAGTAGTTTCTGTAATGATTTTTTCATATCCTCAAATCTTTGTCAAAACTTGATTTTTATATGATTAATAGGTAAACATTCACAATGGAAACACATTGGGACGATTATAAGACAAAAGTAGTTTTCGTCAGTATCTACCTGCCCGTCCCGGGAGTAGTTTCTGTAGTGATTTTTTCATATCCTCAAATCTTTGTCAAAACTTGATTTTTATATGATTAATAGGTAAACATTCACAATGGAAATACATTGGGACGATTATAAGACAAAAGTAGTTTTCGTCAGTACCTACCTGCCCGTCCCGGGAGTAGTTTCTGTAGTGATTTTTTCATATCCTCAAATCTTTGTCAAAACTTGATTTTTATATGATTAATAGGTAAAAATTCACAATGGAAACACATTGGGACGATTATAAGACAAAAGTAGTTTTCGTCAGTACCTACCTGCCCGTCCCGGGAGTAGTTTCTGTAATGATTCTTTCATATCCTCAAATCTTTGTCAAAACTTGATTTTTATATGATTAATAGGTAAACATTCACAATGGAAACACATTGGGACGATTATAAGACAAAAGTAGTTTTCGTCAGTACCTACCTGCCCGTCCCGGGAGTAGTTTCTGTAATGATTTTTTCATATCCTCAAATCTTTGTCAAAACTTGATTTTTATATGATTAATAGGTAAACATTCACAATGGAAACACAACGGGACGATTATAAGACAAAAGTAGTTGAATTGGATGCAGTGGACTGTATATTTTATTTTCTTCCTTAGGGGTTTTCGAAATAATACTCCAGTTCTCCAGTCTTCCCTTTATTCAACTCGCAGACAAAAACTGACCAGTACTAAACAAAAACTACCCATGAACTGCCCTAATCGTAAACAGGCTCGGCCTTTTATACCTCCGTCGACCCTTACTAGAATATTCTACGATTTACTGGGCTATACCTACCTCTTTCTAAACTCTAGAACATTTCTGTTATCCTTTTCTTTCCTTTTCAATCGTTCGAGAAAATGTAAATAGTTAGGTAGGTATGTACGAGCCAGTCCATAACAACTATATCGTAATCTATGTCGTAATCGGAGGCGCGAGTACTATTGCCTATTCTGTGTAAGACATAACTTCGCTAATAGTATCAATTAGCCATAGATTTTAAAAACAGACTCGTCGTGTCCAGAACAGTAGTTTTCGTCAGTACCTACCTGCCCGTCCCGGGAGTAGTTTCTGTAGTGATTTTTTCATATCCTCAAATCTTTGTCAAAACTTGATTTTTATATGATTAATAGGTAAACATTCACAATGGAAACACATTGGGACGATTATAAGACAAAAGTAGTTTTCGTCAGTACCTACCTGCCCGTCCCGGGAGTAGTTTCTGTAATGATTTTTTCATATCCTCAAATCTTTGTCAAAACTTGATTTTTATATGATTAATAGGTAAACATTCACAATGGAAACACATTGGGACGATTATAAGACAAAAGTAGTTTTCGTCAGTACCTACCTGCCCGTCCCGGGAGTAGTTTCTGTAGCGATTTTTTCATATCCTCAATTGTTTGTCAAAACTTGATTTTTATATGATTAATAGGTAAACATTCACAATGGAAACACATTGGGACGATTATAAGACAAAAGTAGTTTTCGTCAGTACCTACCTGCCCGTCCCGGGAGTAGTTTCTGTAATGATTTTTTCATATCCTCAAATCTTTGTCAAAACTTGATTTTTATATGATTAATAGGTAAACATTCACAATGGAAACACATTGGGACGATTATAAGACAAAAGTAGTTTTCGTCAGTACCTACCTGCCCGTCCCGGGAGTAGTTTCTGTAATGATTTTTTCATATCCTCAAATCTTTGTCAAAACTTGATTTTTATATGATTAATAGGTAAACATTCACAATGGAAACACATTGGGACGATTATAAGACAAAAGTAGTTTTCGTCAGTACCTACCTGCCCGTCCCGGGAGTAGTTTCTGTAGCGATTTTTTCATATCCTCAATTCTTTGTCAAAACTTGATTTTTATATGATTAATAGGTAAAAATTCACAATGGAAACACATTGGGACGATTATAAGACAAAAGTAGTTTTCGTCAGTACCTACCTGCCCGTCCCGGGAGTAGTTTCTGTAATGATTTTTTCATATCCTCAAATCTTTGTCAAAACTTGATTTTTATATGATTAATAGGTAAACATTCACAATGGAAACACATTGGGACGATTATAAGACAAAAGTAGTTTTCGTCAGTACCTACCTGCCCGTCCCGGGAGTAGTTTCTGTAGCGATTTTTTCATATCCTCAATTCTTTGTCAAAACTTGATTTTTATATGATTAATAGGTAAAAATTCACAATGGAAACACATTGGGACGATTATAAGACAAAAGTAGTTTTCGTCAGTACCTACCTGCCCGTCCCGGGAGTAGTTTCTGTAGCGATTTTTTCATATCCTCAATTCTTTGTCAAAACTTGATTTTTATATGATTAATAGGTAAACATTCACAATGGAAACACATTGGGACGATTATAAGACAAAAGTAGTTTTCGTCAGTACCTACCTGCCCGTCCCGGGAATAGTTTCTGTAATGATTTTTTCATATCCTCAAATCTTTGTCAAAACTTGATTTTTATATGATTAATAGGTAAACATTCACAATGGAAACACATTGGGACGATTATAAGACAAAAGTAGTTTTCGTCAGTACCTACCTGCCCGTCCCGGGAGTAGTTTCTGTAGTGATTTTTTCATATCCTCAAATCTTTGTCAAAACTTGATTTTTATATCATTAATAGGTAAACATTCACAATGGAAACACATTGGGACGATTATAAGACAAAAGTAGTTTTCTTCAGTACTTACCTGCCCATCCCGGGAGTAGTTTCTGTAGCGATTTTTTCATATCCTCAATTCTTTGTCAAAACTTGATTTTTATATGATTAATAGGTAAACATTCACAATGGAAACACATTGGGACGATTATAAGACAAAAGTAGTTTTCGTCAGTACTTACCTGCACATCCCGGGAGTAGTTTCTGTAGCGATTTTTTCATATCCTCAATTCCTTGTCAAAACTTGATTTTTATATGATTAATAGGTAAACATTCACAATGGAAACACATTGGGACGATTATAAGACAAAAGTAGTTTTCGTCAGTACCTACCTGCCCGTCCCGGGAGTAGTTTCTGTAGCGATTTTTTCATATCCTCAATTCTTTGTCAAAACTTGGTTTTTATATGATTAATAGGTAAAAATTCACAATGGAAACACATTGGGACGATTATAAGACAAAAGTAGTTGTCGTCAGTACCTACCTGCCCGTCCCGGGAGTAGTTTCTGTAGTGATTTTTTCATATCCTCAAATCTTTGTCAAAACTTGATTTTTATATGATTAATAGGTAAACATTCACAATGGAAACTCATTGGGACGATTATAAGACAAAAGTAGTTTTCGTCAGTACTTACCTGCCCATCCCGGGAGTAGTTTCTGTAGCGATTTTTTCATATCCTCAAATCTTTGTCAAAATTTGATTTTTATATGATTAATAGGTAAACATTCACAATGGAAACACATTGGGAAGATTATAAGACAAAAGTAGTTTTCGTCAGTACCTACCTGCCCGTCCCGGGAGTAGTTTCTGTAGCGATTTTTTCATATCCTCAATTCTTTGTCAAAACTTGATTTTTATATGATTAATAGGTAAAAATTCACAATGGAAACACATTGGGACGATTATAAGACAAAAGTAGTTTTCGTCAGTACCTACCTGCCCGTCCCGGGAGTAGTTTCTGTAATGATTTTTTCATATCCTCAAATCTTTGTCAAAACTTGATTTTTATATGATTAATAGGTAAACATTCACAATGGAAACACATTGGGACGATTATAAGACAAAAGTAGTTTTCGTCAGTACCTACCTGCCCGTCCCGGGAGTAGTTTCTGTAGCGATTTTTTCATATCCTCAATTCTTTGTCAAAACTTGATTTTTATATGATTAATAGGTAAAAATTCACAATGGAAACACATTGGGACGATTATAAGACAAAAGTAGTTTTCGTCAGTACCTACCTGCCCGTCCCGGGAGTAGTTTCTGTAGCGATTTTTTCATATCCTCAATTCTTTGTCAAAACTTGATTTTTATATGATTAATAGGTAAACATTCACAATGGAAACACATTGGGACGATTATAAGACAAAAGTAGTTTTCGTCAGTACCTACCTGCCCGTCCCGGGAATAGTTTCTGTAATGATTTTTTCATATCCTCAAATCTTTGTCAAAACTTGATTTTTATATGATTAATAGGTAAACATTCACAATGGAAACACATTGGGACGATTATAAGACAAAAGTAGTTTTCGTCAGTACCTACCTGCCCGTCCCGGGAGTAGTTTCTGTAGTGATTTTTTCATATCCTCAAATCTTTGTCAAAACTTGATTTTTATATCATTAATAGGTAAACATTCACAATGGAAACACATTGGGACGATTATAAGACAAAAGTAGTTTTCTTCAGTACTTACCTGCCCATCCCGGGAGTAGTTTCTGTAGCGATTTTTTCATATCCTCAATTCTTTGTCAAAACTTGATTTTTATATGATTAATAGGTAAACATTCACAATGGAAACACATTGGGACGATTATAAGACAAAAGTAGTTTTCGTCAGTACTTACCTGCACATCCCGGGAGTAGTTTCTGTAGCGATTTTTTCATATCCTCAATTCCTTGTCAAAACTTGATTTTTATATGATTAATAGGTAAACATTCACAATGGAAACACATTGGGACGATTATAAGACAAAAGTAGTTTTCGTCAGTACCTACCTGCCCGTCCCGGGAGTAGTTTCTGTAGCGATTTTTTCATATCCTCAATTCTTTGTCAAAACTTGATTTTTATATGATTAATAGGTAAAAATTCACAATGGAAACACATTGGGACGATTATAAGACAAAAGTAGTTTTCGTCAGTACCTACCTGCCCGTCCCGGGAGTAGTTTCTGTAGCGATTTTTTCATATCCTCAATTCTTTGTCAAAACTTGATTTTTATATGATTAATAGGTAAACATTCACAATGGAAACACATTGGGACGATTATAAGACAAAAGTAGTTTTCGTCAGTACCTACCTGCCCGTCCCGGGAATAGTTTCTGTAATGATTTTTTCATATCCTCAAATCTTTGTCAAAACTTGATTTTTATATGATTAATAGGTAAACATTCACAATGGAAACACATTGGGACGATTATAAGACAAAAGTAGTTTTCGTCAGTACCTACCTGCCCGTCCCGGGAGTAGTTTCTGTAGTGATTTTTTCATATCCTCAAATCTTTGTCAAAACTTGATTTTTATATCATTAATAGGTAAACATTCACAATGGAAACACATTGGGACGATTATAAGACAAAAGTAGTTTTCTTCAGTACTTACCTGCCCATCCCGGGAGTAGTTTCTGTAGCGATTTTTTCATATCCTCAATTCTTTGTCAAAACTTGATTTTTATATGATTAATAGGTAAACATTCACAATGGAAACACATTGGGACGATTATAAGACAAAAGTAGTTTTCGTCAGTACTTACCTGCACATCCCGGGAGTAGTTTCTGTAGCGATTTTTTCATATCCTCAATTCCTTGTCAAAACTTGATTTTTATATGATTAATAGGTAAACATTCACAATGGAAACACATTGGGACGATTATAAGACAAAAGTAGTTTTCGTCAGTACCTACCTGCCCGTCCCGGGAGTAGTTTCTGTAGCGATTTTTTCATATCCTCAATTCTTTGTCAAAACTTGGTTTTTATATGATTAATAGGTAAAAATTCACAATGGAAACACATTGGGACGATTATAAGACAAAAGTAGTTGTCGTCAGTACCTACCTGCCCGTCCCGGGAGTAGTTTCTGTAGTGATTTTTTCATATCCTCAAATCTTTGTCAAAACTTGATTTTTATATGATTAATAGGTAAACATTCACAATGGAAACTCATTGGGACGATTATAAGACAAAAGTAGTTTTCGTCAGTACTTACCTGCCCATCCCGGGAGTAGTTTCTGTAGCGATTTTTTCATATCCTCAAATCTTTGTCAAAATTTGATTTTTATATGATTAATAGGTAAACATTCACAATGGAAACACATTGGGAAGATTATAAGACAAAAGTAGTTTTCGTCAGTACTTACCTGCCCATCCCGGGAGTAGTTTCTGTAGCGATTTTTTCATATCCTCAATTCTTTGTCAAAACTTGATTTTTATATGATTAATAGGTAAACATTCACAATGGAAACTCATTGGGACGATTATAAGACAAAAGTAGTTTTCATCAGTACCTACCTGCCCGTCCCGGGAGTAGTTTCTGTAATGATTTTTTCATATCCTCAAATCTTTGTCAAAACTTGATTTTTATATGATTAATATGTAAACATTCACAATGGAAACACATTGGGACGATTATAAGACAAAAGTAGTTTTCGTCAGTATCTACCTGCCCGTCCCGGGAGTAGTTTCTGTAATGATTTTTTCATATCCTCAAATCTTTGTCAAAACTTGATTTTTATATGATTAATAGGTAAACATTCACAATGGAAATACATTGGGACGATTATAAGACAAAAGTAGTTTTCGTCAGTACCTACCTGCCCGTCCCGGGAGTAGTTTCTGTAGTGATTTTTTCATATCCTCAAATCTTTGTCAAAACTTGATTTTTATATGATTAATAGGTAAAAATTCACAATGGAAACACATTGGGACGATTATAAGACAAAAGTAGTTTTCGTCAGTACCTACCTGCCCGTCCCGGGAGTAGTTTCTGTAATGATTCTTTCATATCCTCAAATCTTTGTCAAAACTTGATTTTTATATGATTAATAGGTAAACATTCACAATGGAAACACATTGGGACGATTATAAGACAAAAGTAGTTTTCGTCAGTACCTACCTGCCCGTCCCGGGAGTAGTTTCTGTAATGATTTTTTCATATCCTCAAATCTTTGTCAAAACTTGATTTTTATATGATTAATAGGTAAACATTCACAATGGAAACACAACGGGACGATTATAAGACAAAAGTAGTTGAATTGGATGCAGTGGACTGTATATTTTATTTTCTTCCTTAGGGGTTTTCGAAATAATACTCCAGTTCTCCAGTCTTCCCTTTATTCAACTCGCAGACAAGAACTGACCAGTACTAAACAAAAACTACCCATGAACTGCCCTAATCGTAAACAGGCTCGGCCTTTTATACCTCCGTCGACCCTTACTAGAATATTCTACGATTTACTGGGCTATACCTACCTCTTTCTAAACTCTAGAACATTTCTGTTATCCTTTTCTTTCCTTTTCAATCGTTCGAGAAAATGTAAATAGTTAGGTAGGTATGTACGAGCCAGTCCATAACAACTATATCGTAATCTATGTCGTAATCGGAGGCGCGAGTACTATTGCCTATTCTGTGTAAGACATAACTTCGCTAATAGTATCAATTAGCCATAGATTTTAAAAACAGACTCGTCGTGTCCAGAACAGTAGTTTTCGTCAGTACCTACCTGCCCGTCCCGGGAGTAGTTTCTGTAGTGATTTTTTCATATCCTCAAATCTTTGTCAAAACTTGATTTTTATATGATTAATAGGTAAACATTCACAATGGAAACACATTGGGACGATTATAAGACAAAAGTAGTTTTCGTCAGTACCTACCTGCCCGTCCCGGGAGTAGTTTCTGTAATGATTTTTTCATATCCTCAAATCTTTGTCAAAACTTGATTTTTATATGATTAATAGGTAAACATTCACAATGGAAACACATTGGGACGATTATAAGACAAAAGTAGTTTTCGTCAGTACCTACCTGCCCGTCCCGGGAGTAGTTTCTGTAGCGATTTTTTCATATCCTCAATTGTTTGTCAAAACTTGATTTTTATATGATTAATAGGTAAAAATTCACAATGGAAACACATTGGGACGATTATAAGACAAAAGTAGTTTTCGTCAGTACCTACCTGCCCGTCCCGGGAGTAGTTTCTGTAATGATTTTTTCATATCCTCAAATCTTTGTCAAAACTTGATTTTTATATGATTAATAGGTAAACATTCACAATGGAAACACATTGGGACGATTATAAGACAAAAGTAGTTTTCGTCAGTACCTACCTGCCCGTCCCGGGAGTAGTTTCTGTAGCGATTTTTTCATATCCTCAATTCTTTGTCAAAACTTGATTTTTATATGATTAATAGGTAAAAATTCACAATGGAAACACATTGGGACGATTATAAGACAAAAGTAGTTTTCGTCAGTACCTACCTGCCCGTCCCGGGAGTAGTTTCTGTAGCGATTTTTTCATATCCTCAATTCTTTGTCAAAACTTGATTTTTATATGATTAATAGGTAAACATTCACAATGGAAACACATTGGGACGATTATAAGACAAAAGTAGTTTTCGTCAGTACCTACCTGCCCGTCCCGGGAATAGTTTCTGTAATGATTTTTTCATATCCTCAAATCTTTGTCAAAACTTGATTTTTATATGATTAATAGGTAAACATTCACAATGGAAACACATTGGGACGATTATAAGACAAAAGTAGTTTTCGTCAGTACCTACCTGCCCGTCCCGGGAGTAGTTTCTGTAATGATTTTTTCATATCCTCAAATCTTTGTCAAAACTTGATTTTTATATGATTAATAGGTAAACATTCACAATGGAAACACATTGGGACGATTATAAGACAAAAGTAGTTTTCGTCAGTACCTACCTGCCCGTCCCGGGAGTAGTTTCTGTAGCGATTTTTTCATATCCTCAAATCTTTGTCAAAACTTGATTTTTATATGATTAATAGGTAAACATTCACAATGGAAACACATTGGGACGATTATAAGACAAAAGTAGTTTTCGTCAGTACCTACCTGCCCGTCCCGGGAGTAGTTTCTGTAATGATTTTTTCATATCCTCAAATCTTTGTCAAAACTTGATTTTTATATGATTAATAGGTAAACATTCACAATGGAAACACATTGGGACGATTATAAGACAAAAGTAGTTTTCGTCAGTACCTACCTGCTCGTCCCGGGAGTAGTTTCTGTAATGATTTTTTCATATCCTCAAATCTTTGTCAAAACTTGATTTTTATATGATTAATAGGTAAACATTCACAATGGAAACACATTGGGACGATTATAAGACAAAAGTAGAAATGAAATGAAATGAAATGAAAATATTTATTAAAAAAGAAATACACAATAACAATGGTTTACTCTATGTTAAGCTAAAGTCAGGTGTGATCAGTTTCTCGTCAATTAAATTAATTATAATTACAAAAGTTCATTTGAATTAGGCATGTAGAGATCAGGAAAGGTTCGTCTTTGAGGAATTGCAAATTTTGTATAATCATTGTCAAGAAATTCGCTTACAGAGTATATGGTTTTATCTAATAGAAGAAGTTTCACATTACATAAAAATGATTTTTTACATGTTATGAGTCTAATACACAATGGAAGTTTATTAAAAAGTTTAGGACCTATTACTTCTGGTTGCTTTTTAGACATGTATCTGAGTCTATGAGCAGTTGACTCTAGATACATTTGATGCCTATTGCTGTATCTGCTTTGACTTCCTCTTAAATTAAATTGAGATATATTCTGTATTACAAACTTTAATACCTCATAGATGTATAATGCGGAAGAGGTAAGTATTTTGAGAGTTTTAAAATGTTCTCTGCAGGTGTCTTTGAATTTGGCACAAACCAGCCCTCTAATTGCACGTTTCTGCATCTTTAGGATTCTCTCACAATCGGTAGAGTTTCCCCATAATATAATGCCATAACTAATTATAGAGTGTATATATGAGTAATAAATGTCTTTAAGATTTAATTGGGATGTCATAGGACGCAGTTGTTTGAGAGCATATATGCCTTTAGCCATTTTTGTACAGGTCGAGTCAATATGATTTTTCCACGTTAGGGCCGGATCTAGTTCAAAACCTAATAGTTTAGTCAATTTAGCACTACATATTGATCTACCGCTTTTCAAAGGAATATTAATTGAAGGTCGTCGAGCGGAAACTGCATTAAAGACCATAACACTTGTTTTATCCTCGTTTAACATAAGTCCGTTCATTGAGAACCAATTTCCTAAAGTCGTAATTGTGTCGCTAATGGTAATCAATAGTCCATCCATAGTATCTGATGAAACCACTATGGTTGTATCATCAGCATATTGTATTATCTGGCCTGTGGTATTTACATGGGAAATGTCGTTCAAAAATATTAAAAATAGAGTATTTCCAAGCGAGGACCCCTGCGGAACACCTATACTTATACACTGCGGCTTTGATCTAACGCGTTTGTCATTTGTTTTAATTTCTATTGTCTGTTCCCTTCTCTCTATAAAAGATTTTATAAGATTGTGACTACTGCCTTGAATTCCATAGACCTTGAGCTTCTCTAGTAGTAGTTTATGGTTAACAGAATCAAAAGCTTTAGAAAGGTCTAAAATATGCCTGCTACTTGCTTTTTGTTTTCTAGACATTTATTTATAGTATTAATGACTTTCAGGGTTGCTGACGTAGTTGATTTGCCGGGTCTGTATGCATGTTGGCAGTCAGATAAGAGCTGGTTATGTAATAGATGTTGCATTATAGATTCCGACATGATTGACTCTATCAGCTTGGATAACGTGGGTACAATTGTAATGGGGCGATAGTTCCTTACGTCAGACATTTCACCCTTGCCTTTATACAGTGGAGTTACACGTGAATTTTTCAACATATTGGGATAAGAATTAGAGTGTAAAACATTATTAATGAGAAAAATAAAATGGCTTGAAAGAAACAGCGTCATATCAAATAGGAAAGATCCTGATATATCGAAAATATCTAGTGTACTTGAGCCTTTTATTTTATTTCTGGCAAGTCGATGTAACTCTTCCTTAGATATAGAGCTAAATTCAAAACTAGTTTGCTTAACAGTAACATTATTTAAAAAGCTTAGGGCATCTTCCAAAGTAGGTGGGCATGAGACACGCAGATTATTACCGATTGATACAAAATGATCGTTTATGTAGTCGGGTAAGTTGTTTTGCTGGATAGGGACATTCGATATTGTATCTACTAAGCTCCAGTTCCACTCAGTTATTGCTTTATTCGTTTCTTCCTTAATGACATTCCACACTTCTCGTTTTGGGTTTTTAGAATTATTTATTCTTTGCTCTACATATTCCTTCTTTTTAGTTAGTGTAATACTATTTCTATACTCTATCTTTTTATTTAAAACACAATTTATAGTAGGAAAGTCTGGATATTGACGTTTTATTTGGTATAAGTCATGAATGTCTCTTTGAGATTTAATTATTGCGTCACATAACCATGGACATGGCCTTTTAGTTCTTAGTTTTGTCAGTTTTTTTTGGGAAATGTATATCCATATTCCATTTTATCTTATTTAAAAAGCTATCTAGAGTGTTTTCATTGTAGTTAGAGAATATTGTGTCCCAGTCATAGCTGAGCATTGAGTTAAAGAAATCATTCATTTTTTCAGGATTTAATGAGCGTTTTTCAACATATTTGGGAATCTTTTGGTTTTTTATTTTAATCGTGCTAATTTGTGCGTCATGGTATGATAGCGCTGTGGCTAGAGGTTTTACACCAATATCATATTTGTCCAAATTAGTGACTAAACAATCTATACATGTTTTAGATAAATTATCGATTCTAGTTGCAAAGTCTACAACATTAGTGTAGCCATAAGGGAGCATAATGTCTTTAAGTATGTCTTTTTTAGGTGAGTCAACTAAGAAATCAATATTCCAATCGCCTAATAGAATAGTCTTACGGTGAGGGATTGTACCTAAATAATTAAACAATTTATTAAGTGAATTCGTCAGAGTTTGAAAGTCCCCTTTACCTGTTCTATACATGCCTATAACAAGAAGTTTATCGTAACTAAGATTGATCTCTATGGCTGATAGTTCACAGTCATATTCACATGATAAAGCATCTATTTTCAGGCATTTTGTGAACTTTAATTTATTATGGACAAAAAGGGATACACCACCGTGTATACGTTTACTTCTTATAAAATAATTAGCATGTGTATAGCCTGGCAAAGTTACAGAATCTACATTATTTTTATTCAGCCAGGTTTCGGACAAAACTAGTATGTCTGGAGTATGTGCTTCTGTAACAATCTGCAATAACATAATTTTATTACTTATACTTCTACAATTTTGATGGATAACTGTTATTTGATTCAGATTTATATTACCATGGGATTTAGGGCCATCTCGTCTAAAAAAGGTGTGCAGCTATTAGATGTATGTACTGTTTCATTTATATCATTTCTGTTTATTGATAAGGATATCAATTCTGGTATAATCTCAATTACTGAGGATGTTTTGCCAATAGGCGCGTCAATATTAAATAATATTAATTTACATAAAGTATTTTTGAATGTATTATATGAATTAGTTTTATTCGAGTTAAATATATTATTTACGTCAATCAATTGAATATTGTTGTTAGAGCATGTCATATTATAGCAAGCTACATTTAACTTATGTACATAGTGATTATACCTTTGTTGAGTCTGAGAACGGTAAGGTAGAGTCAACAGAAGCACTCTGTTTTGTTTACTGATTTCATTTAGTGTTTGTATACAATCTCTAAACTCTTCTGGGGTTTCATTCACCTTTTCGCCTGCCAATAGTACAAAGACCGCCTTCGATACTTGTTCGTCAGCGAAGTTAGATAAATTCTTCACCAGTTTAGTCAGAGACGTGCCTGGGCTGCAAAAATTCAACACCTTTCTCTTAGGTGAGGATTGGGCTGACAGTTTATCTCCAAAGCCAAGGCCATATCCATCAGAGAACATGAAGATTGGATCGGTGCTGCTCAACTGCTTTTCAGACAGTTTTTCAATCCCCATAAGTTCAAAGTTGAATCTGGTTTGTTCTACGTTGTTAGAGTACTTATTGCTATTTTTCGTAGCATTCTCATTAACGTCAATTAATTTTTTTATCTGCGTAATTTGGTTTTCTATAAAATCTATTGTGTCTATTGTGTTAACTGTCTTATTTATGTCAATTTGCATGTCATTAATTAGTTTTAGTATACTGTCATTCTCCTTCTGGAGGTATTCTATCCTGTCATTTCTTTGACTTAATTCGTTTGAGAACAGTTTATTTTGTTCAGTTAAGCTTTCAATTATCTGCTTAGTAATTCCTCTTTCAACCTTATAGTAGTTGTTTTCTTCGATGTTTTTTGTGTTTTTATGTTTTAGATCTTCCAGTTTAGTTGTTATCTTTACGCATTTCATGTTTATCTTTGTGATCTTTTTCATGAGATTTTTCAACTTTCTTCCTTTGCGCAAAGCTTGTAGTTTTCGTCAGTACCTACCTGCCCGTCCCGGGAGTAGTTTCTGTAGCGCTTTTTTCATATGCTCAAATCTTTGTCAAAACTTGATTTTTATATGATTAATAGGTAAACATTCACAATGGAAACACATTGGGACGATTATAAGACAAAAGTAGTTTTCGTCAGTACCTACCTGCCCGTCCCGGGAGTAGTTTCTGTAATGATTTTTTCATTTCCTCAAATCTTTGTCAAAACTTGATTTTTATATGATTAATAGGTAAACATTCACAATGGAAACACATTGGGACGATTATAAGACAAAAGTAGTTTTCGTCAGTACCTACCTGCCCGTCCCGGGAGTAGTTTCTGTAATGATTATTTCATATCCTCAAATCTTTGTCAAAACTTGATTTTTATATGATTAATAGGTAAACATTCACAATGGAAACACATTGGGACGATTATAAGACAAAAGTAGTTTTCGTCAGTACCTACCTGCCCGTCCCGGGAGTAGTTTCTGTAGCGATTTTTTCATATCCTCAATTCTTTGTCAAAACTTGATTTTTATATGATTAATAGGTAAACATTCACAATGGAAACACATTGGGACGATTATAAGACAAAAGTAGTTTTCGTCAGTACCTACCTGCCCGTCCCGGGAATAGTTTCTGTAATGATTTTTTCATATCCTCAAATCTTTGTCAAAACTTGATTTTTATATGATTAATAGGTAAACATTCACAATGGAAACACATTGGGACGATTATAAGACAAAAGTAGTTTTCGTCAGTACTTACCTGCCCATCCCGGGAGTAGTTTCTGTAGCGATTTTTTCATATCCTCAATTCTTTGTCAAAACTTGATTTTTATATGATTAATAGGTAAAAATTCACAATGGAAACACATTGGGACGATTATAAGACAAAAGTAGTTTTCATCAGTACCTACCTGCCCGTCCCGGGAGTAGTTTCTGTAGCGATTTTTTCATATCCTCAATTCTTTGTCAAAACTTGATTTTTATATGATTAATAGGTAAACATTCACAATGGAAACACATTGCAACGATTATAAGACAAAAGTAGTTTTCGTCAGTACCTACCTGCCCGTCCCGGGAGTAGTTTCTGTAATGATTTTTTCATATCCTCAAATCTTTGTCAAAACTTGATTTTTATATGATTAATAGGTAAACATTCACAATGGAAACACATTGGGACGATTATAAGACAAAAGTAGTTTTCGTCAGTACCTACCTGCCCGTCCCGGGAGTAGTTTCTGTAATGATTTTTTCATATCCTCAAATCTTTGTCAAAACTTGATTTTTATATGATTAATAGGTAAAAATTCACAATGGAAACACATTGGGACGATTATAAGACAAAAGTAGTTTTCGTCAGTACCTACCTGCCCGTCCCGGGAGTAGTTTCTGTAGCGATTTTTTCATATCCTCAATTCTTTGTCAAAACTTGATTTTTATATGATTAATAGGTAAAAATTCACAATGGAAACACATTGGGACGATTATAAGACAAAAGTAGTTTTTGTCAGTACCTACCTGCCCGTCCCGGGAGTAGTTTCTGTAATGATTTTTTCATATCCTTAAATCTTTGTCAAAACTTGATTTTTATATGATTAATAGGTAAACATTCACAATGGAAACACATTGGAACGATTATAAGACAAAAGTAGTTTTCGTCAGTACCTACCTGCCCGTCCCGGGAGTAGTTTCTGTAATGATTTTTTCATATCCTCAATTCTTTGTCAAAACTTGATTTTTATATGATTAATAGGTAAAAATTCACAATGGAAACACATTGGGACGATTATAAGACAAAAGTAGTTTTCGTCAGTACCTACCTGCCCGTCCCGGGAGTAGTTTCTGTAGTGATTTTTTCATATCCTCAAATCTTTGTCAAAACTTGATTTTTATATGATTAATAGGTAAACATTCACAATGGAAACACATTGGGACGATTATAAGACAAAAGTAGTTTTCGTCAGTACCTACCTGCCCGTCCCGGGAGTAGTTTCTGTAATGATTTTTTCATATCCTCAAATCTTTGTCAAAACTTGATTTTTATATGATTAATAGGTAAACATTCACAATGGAAACACATTGGGACGATTATAAGACAAAAGTAGTTTTCGTCAGTACTTACCTGCCCATCCCGGGAGTAGTTTCTGTAGCGATTTTTTCATATCCTCAATTCTTTGTCAAAACTTGATTTTTATATGATTAATAGGTAAAAATTCACAATGGAAACACATTGGGACGATTATAAGACAAAAGTAGTTTTCGTCAGTACCTACCTGCCCGTCCCGGGAGTAGTTTCTGTAGCGATTTTTTCATATCCTCAATTCTTTGTCAAAACTTGATTTTTATATGATTAATAGGTAAAAATTCACAATGGAAACACATTGGGAGGATTATAAGACAAAAGTAGTTTTCGTCAGTACCTACCTGCCCGTCCCGGGAATAGTTTCTGTAATGATTTTTTCATATCCTCAAATCTTTGTCAAAACTTGATTTTTATATGATTAATAGGTAAACATTCACAATGGAAACACATTGGGACGATTATAAGACAAAAGTAGTTTTCGTCAGTACCAACCTGCCCGTCCCGGGAGTAGTTTCTGTAGCGATTTTTTCATATCCTCAATTCTTTGTCAAAACTTGATTTTTATATGATTAATAGGTAAAAATTCACAATGGAAACTCATTGGGACGATTATAAGACAAAAGTAGTTTTCGTCAGTACCTACCTGCCCGTCCCGGGAGTAGTTTCTGTAATGATTTTTTCATATCCTCAAATCTTTGTCAAAACTTGATTTTTATATGATTAATAGGTAAACATTCACAATGGAAACACATTGGGACGATTATAAGACAAAAGTAGTTTTCGTCAGTACCTACCTGCCCGTCCCGGGAGTAGTTTCTGTAATGATTTTTTCATATCCTCAAATCTTTGTCAAAACTTGATTTTTATATGATTAATAGGTAAACATTCACAATGGAAACACATTGGGACGATTATAAGACAAAAGTAGTTTTCGTCAGTACTTACCTGCCCATCCCGGGGGTAGTTTCTGTAGCGATTTTTTCATATCCTCAATTCTTTGTCAAAACTTGATTTTTATATGATTAATAGGTAAAAATTCACAATGGAAACACATTGGGTTGATTATAAGACAAAAGTAGTTTTCGTCAGTACCTACCTGCCCGTCCCGGGAGTAGTTTCTGTAGCGATTTTTTCATATCCTCAATTCTTTGTCAAAACTTGATTTTTATATGATTAATAGGTAAAAATTCACAATGGAAACACATTGGGACGATTATAAGACAAAAGTAGTTTTCGTCAGTACCTACCTGCCCGTCCCGGGAATAGTTTCTGTAATGATTTTTTCATATCCTCAAATCTTTGTCAAAACTTGATTTTTATATGATTAATAGGTAAACATTCACAATGGAAACACATTGGGACGATTATAAGACAAAAGTAGTTTTCGTCAGTACCAACCTGCCCGTCCCGGGAGTAGTTTCTGTAGCGATTTTTTCATATCCTCAATTCTTTGTCAAAACTTGATTTTTATATGATTAATAGGTAAACATTCACAATGGAAACACATTGGGACGATTATAAGACAAAAGTAGTTTTCGTCAGTACCTACCTGCCCGTCCCGGGAGTAGTTTCTGTAATGATTTTTTCATATCCTCAAATCTTTGTCAAAACTTGATTTTTATATGATTAATAGGTAAACATTCACAATGGAAACACATTGGGACGATTATAAGACAAAAGTAGTTTTCGTCAGTACTTACCTGCCCATCCCGGGAGTAGTTTCTGTAGCGATTTTTTCATATCCTCAATTCTTTGTCAAAACTTGATTTTTATATGATTAATAGGTAAAAATTCACAATGGAAACACATTGGGAGGATTATAAGACAAAAGTAGTTTTCGTCAGTACCTACCTGCCCGTCCCGGGAATAGTTTCTGTAATGATTTTTTCATATCCTCAAATCTTTGTCAAAACTTGATTTTTATATGATTAATAGGTAAACATTCACAATGGAAACACATTGGGACGATTATAAGACAAAAGTAGTTTTCGTCAGTACCAACCTGCCCGTCCCGGGAGTAGTTTCTGTAGCGATTTTTTCATATCCTCAATTCTTTGTCAAAACTTGATTTTTATATGATTAATAGGTAAAAATTCACAATGGAAACTCATTGGGACGATTATAAGACAAAATTAGTTTTCGTCAGTACCTACCTGCCCGTCCCGGGAGTAGTTTCTGTAATGATTTTTTCATATCCTCAAATCTTTGTCAAAACTTGATTTTTATATGATTAATAGGTAAACATTCACAATGGAAACACATTGGGACGATTATAAGACAAAAGTAGTTTTCGTACCTACCTGCCCGTCCCGGGAGTAGTTTCTGTAATGATTTTTTCATATCCTCAAATCTTTGTCAAAACTTGATTTTTATATGATTAATAGGTAAACATTCACAATGGAAACACATTGGGACGATTATAAGACAAAAGTAGTTTTCGTCAGTACTTACCTGCCCATCCCGGGAGTAGTTTCTGTAGCGATTTTTTCATATCCTCAATTCTTTGTCAAAACTTGATTTTTATATGATTAATAGGTAAAAATTCACAATGGAAACACATTGGGTTGATTATAAGACAAAAGTAGTTTTCGTCAGTACCTACCTGCCCGTCCCGGGAGTAGTTTCTGTAGCGATTTTTTCATATCCTCAATTCTTTGTCAAAACTTGATTTTTATATGATTAATAGGTAAAAATTCACAATGGAAACACATTGGGACGATTATAAGACAAAAGTAGTTTTCGTCAGTACCTACCTGCCCGTCCCGGGAATAGTTTCTGTAATGATTTTTTCATATCCTCAAATCTTTGTCAAAACTTGATTTTTATATGATTAATAGGTAAACATTCACAATGGAAACACATTGGGACGATTATAAGACAAAAGTAGTTTTCGTCAGTACCTACCTGCCCGTCCCGGGAGTAGTTTCTGTAGCGATTTTTTCATGTCCTCATTTCCTCAATTCGTCAAAACTTGATTTTTATATGATTAATAGGTAAAAATTCACAATGGAAACACATTGGGACGATTATAAGACAAAAGTAGTTTTCGTCAGTACCTACCTGCCCGTCTCGGGAATAGTTTCTGTAATGATTTTTTCATATCCTCAAATCTTTGTCAAAACTTGATTTTTATATGATTAATAGGTAAACATTCACAATGGAAACACATTGGGACGATTATAAGACAAAAGTAGTTTTCGTCAGTACCTACCTGCCCGTCCCGGGAGTAGTTTCTGTAGCGATTTTTTCATATCCTCAATTCTTTGTCAAAACTTGATTTTTATATGATTAATAGGTAAAAATTCACAATGGAAACTCATTGGGACGATTATAAGACAAAAGTAGTTTTCGTCAGTACCTACCTGCCCGTCCCGGGAGTAGTTTCTGTAATGATTTTTTCATATCCTCAAATCTTTGTCAAAACTTGATGTTTATATGTTTAATAGGTAAACATTCACAATGGAAACACATTGGGACGATTATAAGACAAAAGTAGTTTTCGTCAGTACCTACCTGCCCGTCCCGGGAGTAGTTTCTGTAATGATTTTTTCATATCCTCAAATCTTTGTCAAAACTTGATTTTTATATGATTAATAGGTAAACATTCACAATGGAAACACATTGGGACGATTATAAGACAAAAGTAGTTTTCGTCAGTACCTACCTGCCCGTCCCGGGAGTAGTTTCTGTAATGATTTTTTCATATCCTCAAATCTTTGTCAAAACTTGATTTTTATATGATTAATAGGTAAACATTCACAATGGAAACACATTGGGACGATTATAAGACAAAAGTAGTTTTCGTCAGTACTTACCTGCCCATCCCGGGAGTAGTTTCTGTAGCGATTTTTTCATATCCTCAATTCTTTGTCAAAACTTGATTTTTATATGATTAATAGGTAAAAATTCACAATGGAAACACATTGGGAGGATTATAAGACAAAAGTAGTTTTCGTCAGTACCTACCTGCCCGTCCCGGGAATAGTTTCTGTAATGATTTTTTCATATCCTCAAATCTTTGTCAAAACTTGATTTTTATATGATTAATAGGTAAACATTCACAATGGAAACACATTGGGACGATTATAAGACAAAAGTAGTTTTCGTCAGTACCAACCTGCCCGTCCCGGGAGTAGTTTCTGTAGCGATTTTTTCATATCCTCAATTCTTTGTCAAAACTTGATTTTTATATGATTAATAGGTAAAAATTCACAATGGAAACTCATTGGGACGATTATAAGACAAAAGTAGTTTTCGTCAGTACCTACCTGCCCGTCCCGGGAGTAGTTTCTGTAATGATTTTTTCATATCCTCAAATCTTTGTCAAAACTTGATTTTTATATGATTAATAGGTAAACATTCACAATGGAAACACATTGGGACGATTATAAGACAAGAGTAGTTTTCGTCAGTACCTACCTGCCCGTCCCGGGAATAGTTTCTGTAATGATTTTTTCATATCCTCAAATCTTTGTCAAAACTTGATTTTTATATGATTAATAGGTAAACATTCACAATGGAAACACATTGGGACGATTATAAGACAAAAGTAGTTTTCGTCAGTACCTACCTGCCCGTCCCGGGAGTAGTTTCTGTAGCGATTTTTTCATATCCTCAATTCTTTGTCAAAACTTGATTTTTATATGATTAATAGGTAAAAATTCACAATGGAAACTCATTGGGACGATTATAAGACAAAAGTAGTTTTCGTCAGTACCTACCTGCCCGTCCCGGGAGTAGTTTCTGTAATGATTTTTTCATATCCTCAAATCTTTGTCAAAACTTGATTTTTATATGTTTAATAGGTAAACATTCACAATGGAAACACATTGGGACGATTATAAGACAAAAGTAGTTTTCGTCAGTACCTACCTGCCCGTCCCGGGAGTAGTTTCTGTAATGATTTTTTCATATCCTCAAATCTTTGTCAAAACTTGATTTTTATATGATTAATAGGTAAACATTCACAATGGAAACACATTGGGACGATTATAAGACAAAAGTAGTTTTCGTCAGTACCTACCTGCCCGTCCCGGGAGTAGTTTCTGTAGCGATTTTTTCATATCCTCAATTCTTTGTCAAAACTTGATTTTTATATGATTAATAGGTAAAAATTCACAATGGAAACACATTGGGACGATTATAAGACAAAAGTAGTTTTCGTCAGTACCTACCTGCCCATCCCGGGAGTAGTTTCTGTAATGATTTTTTCATATCCTCAAATCTTTGTCAAAACTTGATTTTTATATGATTAATAGGTAAACATTCACAATGGAAACACATTGGGACGATTATAAGACAAAAGTAGTTTTCGTCAGTACCTACCTGCCCGTCCCGGGAGTAGTTTCTGTAATGATTTTTTCATATCCTCAAATCTTTGTCAAAACTTGATTTTTATATGATTAATAGGTAAACATTCACAATGGAAACACATTGGGACGATTATAAGACAAAAGTAGTTTTCGTCAGTACCTACCTGCCCGTCCCGGGAGTAGTTTCTGTAGCGATTTTTTCATATCCTCAATTCTTTGTCAAAACTTGATTTTTATATGATTAATAGGTAAAAATTCACAATGGAAACACATTGGGACGATTATAAGACAAAAGTAGTTTTCGTCAGTACCTACCTGCCCGTCCCGGGAGTAGTTTCTGTAGCGATTTTTTCATATCCTCAATTCTTTGTCAAAACTTGATTTTTATATGATTAATAGGTAAAAATTCACAATGGAAACACATTGGGAGGATTATAAGACAAAAGTAGTTTTCGTCAGTACCTACCTGCCCGTCCCGGGAATAGTTTCTGTAATGATTTTTTCATATCCTCAAATCTTTGTCAAAACTTGATTTTTATATGATTAATAGGTAAACATTCACAATGGAAACACATTGGGACGATTATAAGACAAAAGTAGTTTTCGTCAGTACCAACCTGCCCGTCCCGGGAGTAGTTTCTGTAGCGATTTTTTCATATCCTCAATTCTTTGTCAAAACTTGATTTTTATATGATTAATAGGTAAAAATTCACAATGGAAACTCATTGGGACGATTATAAGACAAAAGTAGTTTTCGTCAGTACCTACCTGCCCGTCCCGGGAGTAGTTTCTGTAATGATTTTTTCATATCCTCAAATCTTTGTCAAAACTTGATTTTTATATGATTAATAGGTAAACATTCACAATGGAAACACATTGGGACGATTATAAGACAAAAGTAGTTTTCGTCAGTACCTACCTGCCCGTCCCGGGAGTAGTTTCTGTAATGATTTTTTCATATCCTCAAATCTTTGTCAAAACTTGATTTTTATATGATTAATAGGTAAACATTCACAATGGAAACACATTGGAACGATTATAAGACAAAAGTAGTTTTCGTCAGTACTTACCTGCCCATCCCGGGAGTAGTTTCTGTAGCGATTTTTTCATATCCTCAATTCTTTGTCAAAACTTGATTTTTATATGATTAATAGGTAAAAATTCACAATGGAATCACATTGGGTTGATTATAAGACAAAAGTAGTTTTCGTCAGTACCTACCTGCCCGTCCCGGGAGTAGTTTCTGTAGCGATTTTTTCATATCCTCAATTCTTTGTCAAAACTTGATTTTTATATGATTAATAGGTAAAAATTCACAATGGAAACACATTGGGACGATTATAAGACAAAAGTAGTTTTCGTCAGTACCTACCTGCCCGTCCCGGGAATAGTTTCTGTAATGATTTTTTCATATCCTCAAATCTTTGTCAAAACTTGATTTTTATATGATTAATAGGTAAACATTCACAATGGAAACACATTGGGACGATTATAAGACAAAAGTAGTTTTCGTCAGTACTTACCTGCCCATCCCGGGAGTAGTTTCTGTAGCGATTTTTTCATATCCTCAATTCTTTGTCAAAACTTGATTTTTATATGATTAATAGGTAAAAATTCACAATGGAAACACATTGGGACGATTATAAGACAAAAGTAGTTTTCGTCAGTACCTACCTGCCCGTCCCGGGAATAGTTTCTGTAATTATTTTTTCATATCCTCAAATCTTTGTCAAAACTTGATTTTTATATGATTAATAGGTAAACATTCACAATGGAAACACATTGGGACGATTATAAGACAAAAGTAGTTTTCGTCAGTACCTACCTGCCCGTCCCGGGAGTAGTTTCTGTAGCGATTTTTTCATATCCTCAATTCCTCAATTCGTCAAAACTTGATTTTTATATGATTAATAGGTAAAAATTCACAATGGAAACACATTGGGACGATTATAAGACAAAAGTAGTTTTCGTCAGTACCTACCTGCCCGTCCCGGGAGTAGTTTCTGTAATGATTTTTTCATATCCTCAAATCTTTGTCAAAACTTGATTTTTATATGATTAATAGGTAAACATTCACAATGGAAACACATTGGGACGATTATAAGACAAAAGTAGTTGTCGTCAGTACCTACCTGCCCGTCCCGGGAGTAGTTTCTGTAGTGATTTTTTCATATCCTCAAATCTCTGTCAAAACTTGATTTTTATATGATTAATAGGTAAACATTCACAATGGAAACACATTGGGACGATTATAAGACAAAAGTAGTTTTCGTCAGTACCTACCTGCCCGTCCCGGGAGTAGTTTTTGTAATGATTTTTTCATATCCTCAAATCTTTGTCAAAACTTGATTTTTATATGATTAATAGGTAAACATTCACAATGGAAACACATTGGGACGATTATAAGACAAAAGTAGTTTTCGTCAGTACCTACCTGCCCGTCCCGGGAGTAGTTTCTGTAGCGATTTTTTCATATCCTCAATTCTTTGTCAAAACTTGATTTTTATATGATTAATAGGTAAACATTCACAATGGAAACACATTGGGACGATTATAAGACAAAAGTAGTTTTCGTCAGTACCTACCTGCCCGTCCCGGGAGAAGTTTCTGTAGCGATTTTTTCATATCCTCAATTCTTTGTCAAAACTTGATTTTTATATGATTAATAGGTAAACATTCACAATGGAAACACATTGGGACGATTATAAGACAAAAGTAGTTTTCGTCAGTACCTACCTGCCCGTCCCGGGAATAGTTTCTGTAATGATTTTTTCATATCCTCAAATCTTTGTCAAAACTTGATTTTTATATGATTAATAGGTAAACATTCACAATGGAAACACATTGGGACGATTATAAGACAAAAGTAGTTTTCGTCAGTACCTACCTGCCCGTCCCGGGAGTAGTTTCTGTAGCGATTTTTTCATATCCTCAATTCCTCAATTCGTCAAAACTTGATTTTTATATGATTAATAGGTAAAAATTCACAATGGAAACACATTGGGACGATTATAAGACAAAAGTAGTTTTCGTCAGTACCTACCTGCCCGTCCCGGGAGTAGTTTCTGTAATGATTTTTTCATATCCTCAAATCTTTGTCAAAACTTGATTTTTATATGATTAATAGGTAAACATTCACAATGGAAACACATTGGGACGATTATAAGACAAAAGTAGTTGTCGTCAGTACCTACCTGCCCGTCCCGGGAGTAGTTTCTGTAGTGATTTTTTCATATCCTCAAATCTTTGTCAAAACTTGATTTTTATATGATTAATAGGTAAACATTCACAATGGAAACACATTGGGACGATTATAAGACAAAAGTAGTTTTCGTCAGTACCTACCTGCCCGTCCCGGGAGTAGTTTTTGTAATTATTTTTTCATATCCTCAAATCTTTGTCAAAACTTGATTTTTATATGATTAATAGGTAAACATTCACAATGGAAACACATTGGGACGATTATAAGACAAAAGTAGTTTTCGTCAGTACCTACCTGCCCGTCCCGGGAGTAGTTTCTGTAGCGATTTTTTCATATCCTCAATTCTTTGTCAAAACTTGATTTTTATATGATTAATAGGTAAACATTCACAATGGAAACACATTGGGACGATTATAAGACAAAAGTAGTTTTCGTCAGTACCTACCTGCCCGTCCCGGGAGAAGTTTCTGTAGCGATTTTTTCATATCCTCAATTCTTTGTCAAAACTTGATTTTTATATGATTAATAGGTAAACATTCACAATGGAAACACATTGGGACGATTATAAGACAAAAGTAGTTTTCGTCAGTACCTACCTGCCCGTCCCGGGAGTAGTTTCTGTAATGATTTTTTCATATCCTCAAATCTTTGTCAAAACTTGATTTTTATATGATTAATAGGTAAACATTCACAATGGAAACACATTGGGACGATTATAAGACAAAAGTAGTTTTCGTCAGTACCTACCTGCCCGTCCCGGGAGTAGTTTCTGTAATGATTTTTTCATATCCTCAAATCTTTGTCAAAACTTGATTTTTATATGATTAATAGGTAAACATTCACAATGGAAACACATTGGGACGATTATAAGACAAAAGTAGTTTTCGTCAGTACCTACCTGCCCGTCCCGGGAGTAGTTTCTGTAGCGATTTTTTCATATCCTCAAATCTTTGTCAAAACTTGATTTTTATATGATTAATAGGTAAACATTCACAATGGAAACACATTGGAACGATTATAAGACAAAAGTAGTTTTCGTCAGTACCTACTTGCCCGTCCCGGGAGTAGTTTCTGTAGCGATTTTTTCATATCCTCGTAATCTTTGTCAGGTTAGGTTTTTTTTTTTTTTTTTTATTTCCTAAAGTAGTAGGACTCTTCTTGCGGTTACTCTTAAAATCCATAAAAAACTGTTGCTATAAATGCAACATCATTTTAAACATCATACAAGGAATTTTACTAGTTAATGGTATTATTACTTTGAATAATCACACACACACACACATATACAGAAACACACAAGATCAGACAATTGCAATTTACAATCAAGAATATACATTAGAAAAAATTATTTATAACTAGTCATACCAATAAAATCATAGTTATTATTATATTTATACTATTACATAACAATAAAATCATATTTATTAAACATTAATCACTATTTGCCAATAATACATTTATAAAAAAAATATTTTTATAAAATAAATATATTTTTCAGTTTTTTTTTCTTTTTTTTTATGTTTCTTTTTGATGTTTATTTCCCATTCATCATTTATTTTTATATATATACTTTTTTTTTTCCTTTTTCCATGTGTTATAATTATTTGTCAAATACATATGTAAAAATTATTATTATTATAATCCTCAGGGTAAGAGAAGTACACATACAGATAATAAGATAAGTGCACCATTATCGCAACAAATAATGACCATTACAAAAATTGATGTAAATAAAATTAATGGAAACAATAAAAATAAGCTAATCATAACAATTTCATAGAACAATTATTTTATACTTAATACAATGATATTCTATTTAAAAAGTTTAATACACTATGAAATCAGACACCAACAGAGTAGTAGCAAAAACAAGCGGAACCAAAACAAAAAAGAAGTTGAAGTTCAAGTATTTATGGTAGCTATAATAAATATTATAACTTTTAACAGTTTGAATATTACATTAAAAGTTATTTAAATTAAAAGCATCACCAAACCCTGCAATAAATCAAGACCCAAGCATTATGCTAGAAAATATTGGGCTTAAAATAATCACCAGGCAAGGAGATGCCAAACCACAAAAATCAGGCAAAAACTTTGTAAGTAATTGTACTGATTACCTTGTACAACCAACTAGACAAAACAAAAATTAAATAAATTACCTATTGCGGCTCCAAAAAAGAACCATTCTCCAAGCCCACACTTAAAGAATGGCATGTATGGTTAGGTTAGGTTAGGTTAGGTTAGGTTAGGTTAGGTTAGGTTAGGTTAGGTTAGGTTCGGGGTTGATTCCAAGTTAAAATAACTTGGTCTCATCCTCGATAGCAGATGGAATTTTTGCGAGCACTTCACTCGCATGGTCCCCCGTTTGATGGGTGCGGCTGGTGCCCTCAAGCGCCTGCTACCCAGGCTCGGGGGTCCTAAAGCGAGCAGCCGCCGTCTCTATATGGGGGTAGTACGGTCGATGGCCCTTTACGGGGCACCAATATGGGCAGAGACCCTGACGGAAAGAAACATAACTCACCTGCGACGTGCGCAGAGAGTGATGGCTGTCGGGGTCATTCGTGGGTACCGTACCGTCTCTTATGAGGCGGCGTGCTTGCTGGCAGGGTCCCCTCCATGGGATCTAGAGGCGGAGTGCCGTGCGGCGACGTATGAATGGCGCATGGAACTCCGTCTCAGAGGGCAGGATCCGCCCCCACCGGGAGAAGAGCCAGCGTGGAGGCTCCAGATGCGACGAGCTCTGAGGGAAAAGTGGAAAGAGCGGCTAGCCTATCCAAGGGCCGGCTGCTGGACAATTGAGGCTGTCCGCCCATTCTTCGAGGACTGGCTGGACAGGGCGCACGGTTCGCTTTCTTTCCGGTTAGTGCAGGTGCTGACGGGGCATGGCTGCTTCGGTAAGTACCTGTGCCGTATAGCTGGAAGGGAACCGACGACCGAGTGCCATCATTGTAACAGTGTCGAGGACACTGCGCAGCACACGCTCGAGGCGTGCCCAGCTTGGGCCGTCGAGCGCTGTGCTCTAGAAGCAGTCGTGGGGGCTGAACTCTCGCTTACAGCAGTGATCAAATCAATGCTGGAAAGTGAGAGGACGTGGGACGAGATGTTGTCTTTCTGTGAACATGTGATGTCACAGAAAGAGGCTGCGGAGCGAGAGAGAGAAATACTCTCTACACTTCCGATGCGCAGCCGGAGAGCCGGGCGTAGAAGGAGGTTTTTCAACGCCTCTCTTCTGCCCCCATAACACGGTATCGGCGGTGAAGTCGGGGGACTCTGCCGCCGTCATAATGCCACTTGCCGGAGGAGCGTAACTTGTGATCACGCGCCTTCGAGAGCGTACGTCAGAGTACCAGTACTCCGACTGCTGTGAGGTGTGGTTTGCATTTGCATTCAAATGTGAACCGCTGCTGTCCGGGTTGTGGAAGAGTTTTACCAAGTACCCATAACCTGGACCACCTGGCATGAGGAGAATCACACGTGGCGGTTTTAGTCGGTAGGACGAGTCCGACATAATCTATGGGTCCCCCCGGGCTCGTAGATATCCATAAAGGATTTCCCCACGTAAAAAAAAAAAAAAAAAAAAAAAGGTTAGGTTAGGTTAGGTTAGGTTAGGTTAGGTTAGGTTAGGTTAGGTTAGGTTAGGTTAGGTTAGGTTAGGTTAGGTTAGGTTAGGTTAGGTTAGGTTAGGTTAGGTTAGGTTAGGTTAGGTTTTTTTTTTTTTTTTTTTTTTTTTTTTTTTTTCCTGTCCGGGAGCTATGTCCCGGCCCGCGAGCTAGCCTACATGTTTTTCCTCTGAATTAGTCAGAGACCTTTTATTCGGTATATAGGTATACAAAACGACTGGGTTTTTCTTTAATGATACTTATGTTCTTATATCTAATACATTTTTAAGATTTTATACATATATATCATAGGTTTTATTCATATATAAATTTTCTATATATCTTATCTTAACATTATGTTTACAATTTATTTCTACTAGGGCATTAGGTCATAATATACAGTTTTATACATTGGTTACAGTTAAACACGAGATATTTCTATAAAATATACACATTCTTAATCTCTATTTTTATGCTTTTATTTCATATCATGCTTTATATATATAATTATTATATATATTCATCATATTTTTCTTATGCTATTTATTTCTTATTATTACCTTATTTGTAATTGTTGTGCAGTATTTTAAAAATTTTGGACGTTTCGACTTGTCCTCTACAATCTCATGGATACTTTCGACCGTCAGTTTCACTTGTATATCCTGTTCCACCTCATGTCTCCCAGAACCATACACGGGGCACTCTAGCAAAATGTGCAGAACCGTCTCGTCTATCCCAGGTTCGCAAATGCACGACGGGCTCTCCTTACGCTTGAACCGGTTCAGGTATTCGGAGAACCCACCATGCCCCGTCATTACCTGTGTTACGACGCCAGTAGGCTGAATGCTCCTGACAATTTTGTAGGCTATTATGGCGTCTGGAAAAAACATTTTTGTTGTTGCAGCCGTTTGACCAGACAAGTACCTTTGGTTCCATTCGTCAAGCGACTCCAAACGAATTTGTCGCTTGACGTATGAAACCGGGCACCAGTCGTAGTCGGGCTTTCGTTTTGTACAGTGAGCCGCATCCTTAGCCAGCTGGTCGGCACGCTCGTTCACTTCAAGTCCCGCGTGTGCTTTGATCCAGAATAGGGTTACCACCTTATTCTGGAGACGGGCTTCTTTGATGTTCTTCCTGACCTCTATGACCAGGGCGTGAAGGGAACTAGGATTTGTGATTGTTTCCAACGAGGATCGCGAGTCACTGTACACACCGAAGGTGCCCTCTGTGCGCTTCAGGATAACCCTTGTGGCCTTACATATGGCCAGTAGTTCCGCCTGATAGACCGTGCAGTAGGATGGTAGTTTAAGTTTGGTGGCTTTAGTTTCGGCTTCGCTATTCCAGAAGGATAACGCTGCCCCAACCTCACCATCAATCTTGCTACCATCAGTGAAAATTCTGACCGCTTGGTTGTTGTGGTCGTCTACTTGTTGTTGGTCTAACAGGCTAACGAACTCCAGGCTCATATGCTCTGCCGGGTGTTCCATGTTGACATACGGCACCGGGCGCTCCACCTCCCTGTCCCCTAGCCCTGGCCGGGGTACCCCTCTCCTAGCTTCAAAAAGAGCTGCTGCCTCCTTAATCCTAAGGTCGAGTGGCAGTATCCCGGCCAGCACCAGTGCTGAGTTTAGTGAGACGGTGCGGTATGCCTTACACAGTTTCTGAGCGAAGCCCCTCTGCACTGCGTTGAGTTTCCTCTGCACCCCCAGTTTTTCCGTTGCCTGCACCCAAGCACTGGCGGCATACGTTACCACTGGTTCTACTGCCGCCGTATAAATAACCCTAACAATTTCTGGGTGGAGCCCCCAACTAACCTTTGCCGCTCTGGAAAGCTGTTTGTAAATATTCAGAGCTCTCCGGCAGACCTCTGCGACGTGGCCATTGAACGTGAGCTTGTGGTCTATTGTGAGGCCCAATATTTTTATTTCGGGAGACATGCCTATGTCGACCCCGCCCATCCTCAGCAGTGGTGTGTCATATTTTAGTTTCCTCGTGATCAGCATAGCTTTTGTTTTGTGTGGAGCGAACTTTAGTTTATTTTTGACACCCCACTCCTGAACATGGGCGAGGGCGGCATTTGCCTGTCTCTGGACCTCCAGTGCCGTGTCGCCGTCAACGATCAATACCACATCATCAGCAAAGGCCTGACAGTAATCACCCCGCTTTTCCAGTTCCTTCAGTAACGGATCCAGAAGGAGGTTCCAGAGAATGGGACCGCCGATTGAACCCTGCACACAGCCCTTGTTGGTACCTCGCGTGTGCTCCTTTCCCGCGTACCTCACTCTAACTATTCTGTTCTGAAGATAGCTGTCGACTATTCTCCTTATATTGACGGGGCAATCCTCCTCAGCCAAGCGTGCTCTAATGGCAGGCCACCATGCGCTATCGAAGGCTCCCTCTATGTCCAATGATATCAATGTGATTAATTTTTTGCGTTCCAGCTTTCCGCGTATGTAATTCATCAGGTCATAGAGGGAGTCTTCGGTGCTCTTCTGGGGCATAAAGCCGTATTGGCGAGGACTCATTCTAGGGAGTAGGTGCCACTTAAGCCTTCTGACAACTACCTTCTCCAGAATCTTGCCCATCACCGGAAGAAGGCCAATGGGTCTGTAGGACTTTGGGTTGGTGTAAGTATCCTTACCCGGCTTCCTTAAGACTACCACCGTGGCCTCCTTCCAGATGTTGGGGAAGTGATGGTGTTCCAGACATTTGTTCATTATTGCAAGGTTCAATTCGGGGTCACAGAACACGACGCGTTTGCATATGTCGGCCGTAAATCCATCTGCTCCCGGGGCCTTCTTCGGATTAAAGCTTTCCGTGGCAGAACGAAGCTCTTCTTCTGTAAACGGTGGGTCATGGTTTTCATCATGACCCCAGACGTTTGCCTGGTTTGCTATTTCTCTAGTCTGCCTGTGGATTGCTTCTTCTCCGCTTTCAGTGTCCTCGGGATAGAAGGTCTCAGCCAACAGTCTGACAGACTCTCCCGGGTCAAGTGTTCTTCCATCCTTCTCCAGAGGCAGGTCTTCTTGCCTTTTCGTTGTTCTTCCTATTACCCTGTAGATTCCTTCCCAGACTCCCTCCCTATCCTGCTTCTCACAGAATTCTTTCCAGCTTCCTATTTGGGCCTTTTTGGCTTCACTCTCATAATTTTCTTTTTCTTGCAGGTACTCCCGGATGACCTTCGCTTTCCGGACCGGCGCTGCACATCTGATTCTCCGTCTCATAGTGGTGACCTTCTTCTTCATTTCGGCGAGTTTTTCGGACCACCACGGCAAGGTAAGTTTTTCCCTTATTTTCTTCCTAGGTATCGCTTCTTTGCATGCTTGCTTAATTATATTCATGTATTTATTAACTGTTTCTTCTAACTCTTCTTTACTGTTGATTTTTTCTATTTCTGTTTTGCTTATTTTATTTTCTATTTTTAATTGGTCCAGTTTCTCATTAAACAGGTTCCAATTAGCTTTTTTAGTATTGTAAATTCTAGTTGTCCTTTCTACACTTATGCCTAATGATTTAACGAGATTAATTTTGAAGGTGATGCCGTTGTGGTCCGAACTTACAAGGTCTTCTTCGACTCTCCAGTCTTCCACCATGCCTAGCAAGTCTTCGGTGCAGGCCGTTACGTCAACGTGGCTAGTGTAAGCCTGGTTTCCTCTGATAGTGTCGAAGGTAGGAGTGTCACCCTCGTTGAGTACCTGCAAGTTCATGTCTTCCAATGCCCCAGCCATTTCTTCCCCCCTATGATCCACCACTTTACTGCCCCACCATGGGCTCTTTGAGTTTGTATCGCCCCCAATTAGAAATTTAGTTGGCCCAAGCTCCTCTTCGATCTTTTTGAGCTGCTCCAGGTACGGCTCTATGGGTTGGTCTGGCTCAAAGTAGAAGGAGACTACAGCTAACTCCCAGGCACTGGTGCGGATCTTCACCACCGCGATGTTTTTGGTGGTGAGTTTTGGGAATTGCAAAACGTCGAGATCATGATTGAAGACAGCTATTGCTGCCTTAACGTTCCCTTCTCCTTGTTCAGTGCTCTGGTAGACTCTAGCGCCTCTGAAGTTTTTCATACTTTTTGCCCCACCCACGTAAGGCTCCTGGAGCAGCGCAAAAGCCATCTCTCTTTCGCTTGCCTTTATCATTAGCTCATTTGTTGCTAACTCTTTTCTTTGGAGGTTTGCCTGGGCTACCAAATAGGGTTTTCTATTGGTGGATGAGCTGGGTTTTTTAGTCGTATAGGTGCCTTTAGCAATATGCCACAGTGGCTCGCGCCAAGGCATCCCACTTCCGTCTCACCACGCACTCTTGGCTAAAGGCATTGTGCTCCGTTGCATCCAGTTGGGCATGTCTGCAGTTGCAGCAGGTTGGAGCCGTTCCTGCGAGCCAGTCCGCGCACTCAGATTTCATGTGCGGGCCCCCGCAATGGCTGCATTTTGCGACTGTTTCCCTGCAGTAGCGCCTGCCATGCCCGTATCCCAGGCACAGCGAGCACTGCACCAGGGGAGACTGGTCAGCCACTCTGATTCTTTGGAGGTCAATATAGACCTCCCCTGCATCGAATAACAGGTTCCACACCTTCGGGGATACACGGAGCACGACATGGCATGCGTAGGAATTTCTCGCTTTTTTCCGGAATCTGACTTCGATGCGGTTGTCCTCCGTGCTGAGGTTCCCAAGGATATGACCGTTCTGGTTTCTCAGGGCGTTCAAGATGTCTTCGTCTTTGTTGTACTGAAGAACGTTCCTGAGGACCAGGAGTGGATCCTTATTCTTGACTTCCTCAACACAGAGGTACGACTCGGCTTTCTTCAACCTTTCCTTCACTTTCTGCCTTTCTTCTTCAGTTCTACATCCTACAATAATTTTCCTATCCTTTGCCTTCCTAACTCTATCCACCTTGATCCACCCATCCTTTGCATTTACTGCTTCTCTTACCCTATTCAATACCTCTTCCCCAGTCTCAGTCTCATCTTTCGAGGATATGACTACGGAGTGCAGCGCAGTCTGGCTCACGGGCTGTCTTTTCATCGAACCAGCCGCCACACTCACGCACGCCATTTGCTCCAAGGTCTTTTGCTGTTTGTCCATCGCTACCCTTAGCTCTTCCATTCTCGCGTTACTGTTCGTAATGAGCTTGCTGTGCTCCTCTAGTCTCCTTATTAATTCCACGTCGGGCTCAGTTCTGGATCCAGGAGCAAGAGGGGAAGGAGAAACCAGTGGTTCCTCTTCTTCCCCCCTCCCCCGCTTTCCGTTGTCGCTCTCTCCGTCTTTTCCTTTCCCTCCCTCTGCCTCTTTCACCAGCTGGTATAGGCGCTCCACTGCTAAGGTGACCTCGGTTTTTATGTCGGTCTTTAAGTTACGAGCACTGCCCAGCTGTTCTTTTGCCTTTGTCAAGCAGGCTCGGGCT
This sequence comes from Eupithecia dodoneata, assembly GCA_947044415.1. Classification (NCBI taxonomy): domain Eukaryota; kingdom Metazoa; phylum Arthropoda; class Insecta; order Lepidoptera; family Geometridae; genus Eupithecia; species Eupithecia dodoneata. Next base: position 6,166,855 of record OX345684.1, read on the forward strand.
TCCGAGATCCTATTGACGTACTTAGGTTTCCTCGTCTTCGGCGGGCTTCCCACCGCGTCCACAGATATTCTGCGCGTCGTTAAACTCTCCTGGGAGAGCATCGTTTTTGTTTTTGGTTTGGGAAGTCCCGCCGGCACCTTTTTCGGGGGAGTCTTAGGTTGGACGTCTGTTTTTCCCGACTCCCACTCTCCAATGCTGCGCCTCACCTTGGAGGTCTCAGTCATTTCGTGTGAAGGTCCTGCCTTCTCCGTCATTTCAGTAGATTTATGGGTGTCGGGATCCACAATCTTCTGTGCCTTTTGGGTAGGTGTACGGTGTCCAAACATGTTTGAAGGACAAATGCAATATACCTATACACAAAATAAAAAGTCAAAATTGAACCAAGGATAAAAGTTTGTATAAGTTATAAAAAATTGCAATTTTTCCTTTTTCAGGTTCCAGGGACTTCAGCCAGCCAGCGTCGGCACACAGGTAAGTATTCTGTCTGTTTGTCAAATTTAATGAGACTCTACCAAGAGTCGATTTGTATATATTTTAAAATTTAGGTCCAAAATTATCTTATTGTATACTGCAAAAACAAGTATGGAGTAATTTCCAGTCAAAAGACATAAAAATTTTTTGGCTCTACATAGAGTCCTGTTTTATATTACTATTTTGTTGGGTTCCTTAAATTCTATATCACGCAAGAGACGCCGTCAAATTTGGTGTATCGGTTCGAGAGATATGAGGCTTTAAACTTGAAGGGAGGTGGGCGGGAAATTAGGGGGGGTCATATCAGAAACCCAAATTTGGGGAACTTTATTGTATATAATATGCAAACTTTGGTCAAAATGAGCTATCTTGCTCCGTTCTCAAGATAAATGGGTTTAAGGTTTCTAAATTTAATTGGGGGGAAATATGGGGAGAGGGAGGGAAATACAAAATAAATTTTTGGGGAGAAAAATATGGACTTTGAGGTAAAAATATTTGGACAGGATATAATTTAAGATTAGGTTATGAGGGGGGTTTTACCAAAGGAGGGGGTGAAGGGGGGGAGGGGAAACAATTAATTTTAAAAGAATCTATTTATATAACTAATTATTACAACTAAAAATTTTACAATTTGCGAACTTTCTTTAACAAAAAATCTAATATTAAAAATTTTACAAAAAAGGGGGAAAAAGTTAAGGGGGGGCTCTTACGTACTATTAAATTTAGGGGTTGCTTACATATATTATATGTATAATATATGCAAACTGGTCATAAAATTAGCCTATCTCTTACCGTTTCGGAGATACAAGGGTGTGACGTTTTTGTGCGGTTGGTTTTTCTATATAAAAATCTATAACTTCTAAACCGCTCTACATAAAAATAAAATTTAAAAACTAAAATAATCTACTCTGTAGGCGTTATAATCTATCAAAAAATAAAGCTAAGTTATCGCTGAAAAAATGGAATAATCGAGTGTCCAAGATGTCACTGAACAGCAAAATAATAAAAATGTCTGTATCTCCGTCACCAATTGTCCGAAAAATTTTCTAGGGGTACCTCCCGGGTCCTGAAATTGTCCTCTTCAAATAAGCTAACTTAGTTAGCGACGCGCTCCTCTCCTTCGGTGACCTCGTGGCCACGTGGTTCTTGTTTTTCTGCTGATTATTCCGCAACGGTGTGCGGAAAAAATCTGCAAATACGTCCGACGTGTAGAACTCCACAAGGGCTCCGTCTGGGTCAGTAAAAAATTTGGGGTCGTCACTGCAGATCCCGAGAAATTTCAATTTTTCTTTTGAATTTTTTGTAAAAAACACTTTTTTGCCAATAACTTCGTGAATTTTTCACTTTGCACAACACTTTTTTCACTGGCGTGTGCGCCTTCACAGCGCGCGTCTTTTGATGTATAGCGCGTCACTTATATTGCAAATTTGCTATTTTTCACGAATTTTTGCGTGCGGAAGGGCTTGATTTCGTGGCGCTTTCGACGGCGGTCCAAGCGCGACTGGTTAGGTTAGGTTAGGTTAGATTAGGTTAGGTTTTTTTTTTTTTTTTTTTTTTTTTATCCTGTCCGGGAGCTATGTCCCGGCCCGCGAGCTAGCCTACATGATGATCCTCTGGCGTTACCAGAGTCTTTTGATGCTTTTAATATTTACTTGCGAAAAAGGTTTTATCTTTATTGTTTCTATATAATATCTTTCTTAATTCTAAAACAATTTGAGTTACGTTCTATTTTACTTTCTACAGGATTTTAAGGACAAATATGGGTTTTACATTTTATATCTTACATTTGAAAACTTAAGTCTAGTACACATTTTACTTAAATAGAGATATCAGTGCATACCGATATCTTTTCGACATTATTTATTTTATGCATTTTACTCATATTCAATAATATGTGTAAATTCATATATTATCTAACTATTTATTTCTATTTATTACCTTACTTGCTAATTTTGTACAGAAATCTATAAACTTAAATCTTTTGTGTTTGTCACTCATTATGAGGTTTGCATTTTGTACGTTTATTGTGCAATCTAATATGTTTTCGGCCTCATATCTCTCTCTACTATAGACGGGACATTCGAAAATTATGTGTTCCGCGGTTTCATGTTTTTCGGGTTCACAAATGCATGATGGGTTTTCCTTACATCTGAAACGTGTCAGATATTCAGAAAACCCGCCATGCCCTGTCAGTACTTGCGTCATGATACTTGTAGGCTCATATTTCCCGACGACCCTGTATGCCTCAATAGCGTCCGGGAAGAAGATTTTTGTTGTAGAAGCCGTGCTTTCTACCTTGTATCTCCGGTTCCATCCATCAAGAGACTCCTGTCGGATCTGTCTCTTGATGGATGAAATCGGACACGCATCGTAGTCCGGCTTTTTCTTCAGTTTGAGGGCAGCATTTTTAGCGAGGTGGTCTGCTCTTTCATTGCCCTCCAATCCGGCGTGGGCTTTGATCCAAAACAGTGCCACTTCATTGTTTCGGTTTTTTATTTCCCTCAGGTTTTTCCGGATATCAACAGCTAGTGGGTGGATGGAATTCGGATTTGTTATCGACTCCAATGCAGACCTCGAGTCACTGTAAATTCCGAAGCTTTGTTCCGGGCGCTTCAGGATTTCCCACGAGGCTTTCCATATGGCCAGTAGTTCCGCCTGATAGACCGTGCAGTAGGATGACAGTTTCAGCTTGATGGCTTTGGTCTCAGCGTCTTTGTCCCAAAAGGACAAAGCCGCACCTACTTTGCCTTCAATTTTACTTCCGTCTGTGTAAATCCGTACTGTTTGGTTGTTATGACTGTCAACGTCCTCACGGTCCATCAGGCTTACGAATTCCAAGCGCATATGTTCTGCCGGGTGAGGCAATCCTTCGTAAGCCTCCATCCGCTCCACTTCTCTGTCCATTAATGCCGGCTGGGGTACTCCTCGTTTTGCCAGATACAGGGCGGCTGCCTCCTGTATCCTTAGGTCTAACGGTAATATCCCAGCCAGGACCAATGCGGCATTCAGAGAGACTGTGCGGTACGCTCTCGTGAGCTTCTGAGCAAAGCCTCTCTGAACAGCGTTGAGCTGTTTTTGGACGCACAATTTTCTGGTCGCTGGAGCCCAGGCGCTTGAAGCATACATGATCGTCGGTTCAACAACAGCAGTGTAAATAGTACGAATGACTTCGGGGTGGAGACCCCAGCTGATCCTGGCGGCTCTTGACAACTGCTTGTAAAGATTTAATGCCTTTTTGCAAACATTTGCAGCGTGGCTATTAAATTTTAGCTTGTTGTCGATTGTAAGCCCCAGGATCTTAAACTCGTCCGACATGCGAATGCCGATCCCCCCCATGCTCAGGCGTGGTGTGTCATATTTAAGCTTACGCGTTATGAGCATAGCGTTAGTTTTATGCGGTGCGAAGGTCAGCTTGTTTTTGACACCCCACTCCCGAACATAGGTGAGAGCGGCATTCGCACTTCGCTGAATCTCCATCGCCGAGTCACCGTCGAACACCATGACAACATCATCGGCAAAGGCCTGGCAGTAGTCGCCCCGTTCCTGTAAACCCTTCAGCAGAGGATCCAAGATAAGGTTCCAGAGGATCGGACCTCCTATTGACCCTTGCACACAGCCCTTTGTAGTTGTCCTAGTGACCTCTTGTCCCGCGTACCTGACTTTCACCTTTCTTTCGTCAAGGTATGAATCTATGATTCTTCTTATATTAATTGGGCAATTTTCCTCGGCCAAACGGATTTTTATTACGGGCCACCAGGCGCTATCAAAGGCTCCCTCTATGTCCAGTGAGATCATTGTTACCAATCTTTTCCGATCTAGTTTTCCGCGTATGTGTTGCAACAAGACATAGAGAGAGTCTTCGGTGCTTCTCTGGGGCATAAACCCGAATTGCTGCTTGCTCATTCTGGGGACAAGATGCCACTTCATTCTTCCTACGACTAGCTTCTCCAGTATTTTTCCCAAAACCGGCAATAACCCTATTGGCCTGTAGGATTTCGCCTGTGTGTAGTTATCCTTTCCAGGTTTCCTAAGAACTACAACAGTGGCCTCCTTCCAGGTTTTCGGGAAGTGACTGAGCTCTAAGCACTTGTTTGCTAGCGTGAGGTAGAGGTCTAAATCCTGGTTGATTGCGTGCATGCATATATCGGCTGTCAGTCCATCAGCACCCGGTGCTTTCTTCGGATTGAAGCTATCAACAGCAATTTTCAGCTCCTCAGATGTAAACGGCGGATCATGGTGTTCATCATGACCCGGCTCGTTTACTTGATCAGCCTCTTTTCTAATCCGCTTGTGATAATCATTATCCTTATTCGTGCTGTCTTCAGGATAAAAGGTTTCCGCGAGGGCCTTTGCCGATTCCTCCGGACCCAAAACTATTCCCTCCACAATTAGTGGTAGGTCCTCATGCCTCTTTATTGTCCTTCCAATAACCCTGTAGATTCCCTCCCACACACCTTCCCTATCTTGCTTCTCACAGAACTTTTTCCAACTGGCTGTTTGTTCATGCTTCGCCAAAAGCTCATACTGTTCTTTCTTTTGCAGGTACTCTTCGATGACACTTTTCCTACGGATCGGCGCTGCGCAACGGATTCTACGTTTCCTCGTGCGGACCTCCCTCTTCAGCTCGGCGAGTTCTTCCGTCCACCACGGTATGGTAAGTACCTTTTTTGTCTTTATCTTTGGAATACTACTGTTACATGTTTTTACTATTGCTTCTATATATGCTTCTACTTTTTCTTCTAAATCTTTTTTATTGCTTATTTTGGTTATTTCTTCTTTTGTAATTTGGTTTTCAATTAACAGATTGGCCAGTTTCTCATGAAACTGGGCCCAATTTGCTTTTTTGCATTGATAAATTCTAGTAGTTCTTTTGACATTAACCCCATTTGCTTTTACTAACCTAATTTTAAAAATAATAACGTTGTGATCGGAACTCGTCAAGCCTTTCTCCACTCTCCAGTCCTCTATCAATTTCAGCATCTCCTCTGCGCAGGCTGTCACATCAATAAAGCTAGTTAGACTCTTCCCTCCTCTTATTGTGTCGAAAGTTGGTGTGTTTCCTTCGTTAAGTACCTGCATTTCCATTTCCTCTAGGGTTCCGGCCATCTCTTCCCCTCTGTCATCTTGTTCCGGGCTACCCCACCATGAACTTTTGGCGTTAGCATCTCCACCCATCAGGATTTTGCCTTTCCCAACATAGTTTTTTATTTTTCTTAGGTGTTCCAAGTATGGTTGGATTGGCTCTGTTGGTTCGAAGTAATACGAGACCACCAGGACCTCCCAGGCACTTGTCCGTAATTTTACCACAACGATGTTATTAGTTGTAAAGTCTGGGCATAGAATGGCATCCATATCGTCATCAAACACAACGATTGATGCTTTTATGGTGCCATCCGCCTGGTTTATGTTCTGGAAGATCCTGGCTGTCCCGTAATTCTTCATTCTGCCTATCGATCCAACGTATGGCTCTTGAAGCAGCGCAACTGCTATTTTCATTTGGTTTGCCTCGAGCATAATTTCATCAGTTGCCAGTGCCTTTCGTTGCAAATTAGCTTGGGCTACTATGTAACCATTTACGCCGCTGGAAGAGGTTAGTACGCCCGGGACCACCTTAGCAATACGCTATTTTTGCCCTTGCTAGTGCTTCCCACTTGCGACGAATAGGGCACTCGCCACTGAAGGCATTATGGTCCGCCCTATCAAGCTTGGCTTGTCTACAGTTCGTGCAAGATGGAACTTCACCATTCCGCCATTCTGGACAGTCATCCTTCAGATGAAGTCCCCCGCAATGGCAGCACTTTTCTGTTGTCTCTCTGCAGAATCGCCTGCCATGTCCATAACCCAGGCAGAGTGAGCATTGGACGAGTGGCGTTTGATCTGCCACTTTAACTCTCTGTAGGTCGATTTTAACCGATTCTGCTTGGACAAGTCGCTGCCATATTTTAGGAGACACTCTCATCACTATGTGGTGTGTGTGCGGGTTTCGAGTACGTTTCTTGAACGCAATTTCAAGTTTTTGATCCCCTATTTCGCCTAGAGTACCCGTATTCTGATTTTTTAGTGCGCTGAGAACGTCCTCATCGCTGTTGTATTTTAGCACGTCCCTGAGAATCACTAATGGATCTTTATTTTTTACTTCCTCAACTATCAGTTCAGTCGTTCCTTGGAGTCTTTCTTTAATCTTTTGTCGTTCTTCTTCGGTTTTACAACCCACTATTACTTTTCTATCCTTTGCCTTCCTTATTCTTTCCACCGATATTCCACTCTCTTTGGCGTTGACTGCTTTCCTTATCCTATTCAAGACTTCCTCTCCTGTTTCCTTTTCATCTACAGCAGTGACAACTACCGAGTGCAGCGCGGCCTGCTCCGGGAACTGCTTCCTGGGTAAAACCGCTGCTACACTCGCGTATGTTTGACTCTGCTGTATCTCTTGCTGGGTTTCTATTGTCTTTTTTAACTTTTCCATTTTTTCGTTGTTCTCTTGGAGTAGTCTTGTGTGTTCTTCTAGCTTTTTCCAGAGCTCGCCTTCTTCTTTTGTTTTTACCGGTTGTTTCTCTTCTTCGTGCCCCTCTTGGTTATCATTTGTTTGTTTCGGTTGTCTACTTCCTTTGACCATTCCCGTCTCTTTTAGCAACTGGTACAGGCGGTCTATAGCATGTGTGACCTCTGCTTTAATTTCGGTTTTCAAGTTCCGAGAATTATTGAGATGTAATTTAGCCTTGGTCACACAGGCTCTAGCCTCAGCCATCCTGTCAGAGACTTTGGTTGATGGGCTCGTGTTTGCCTCCACCAATGTTCTATGTAACGTCACCGTTTTGTCGAGTAAGCATGTCTCTTTCAGTTTCGGCTTTGATGCCTCCCCTGTTTTTGTCTTCTTTGGTGAGGTCGGAGTCTTGGACAGCGAGTCCGATTTTCCAGATTCCCACTCTCCAATACTCCGCCTCACGTTCGAAGTGTTGCTCGAGTGAGCGACGGGAGTTGGGCTTCGTTTTCCTTTTCTACTCAATTCTGGGGCATTGTCATCCATCGTCTTTGGTTTTGTTGAGGGTGTTCGTTCCATCATATCGGTTTGGGATTCGTGCGTGTTTGATATTATTCGCGTCCTAATTTATTTAATATTTCTTTTGCAGGTTCTTCGTGGTCATCAAATCAAATCAACTAAAAGTGGTGTAGGCTAGACGCTGTGTATGGGTAAGTTTTACCACAATTAAAGGTTTGTATAGGTTTTTTAAATTAAGGTTTGTATAAGTTTTAAATTGTTTTATTTGTACCTATGTAAAAATGTAAATGTTTAAATGTATTGCTTTCTGTTCACAGGTTCGTTGCGCCGGTATTTCTGGTCTATTCTAAACAAAGGTAAGCAAAGGTAAATTACCGTAATGCAAAGGTGTTCTATGAAGAGTACCGGCCTCTACATAAATTAAAAGAGAACGGTATGCAAAGATGGTCGTGTCGTCAGTGAACCCGAAAAACAGTTATGGACGCAAGTTCCAGTCAAAACTAAAATAAAATTTTCGACTCTACCTAGAGTCCCGTTTTGTCAAAATAAATAACTAGAGTCAATGAACATTTATGCTAATTGAATATTAAAGGTACTTATAGCAAATTTTTGTAAAAATAAATTTTTGGACTCTACCTAGAGTCCCGTTTTTTATAGCTAATTTAATAGGTTGCTAACATTAAAATGTCACGCAAAAGACGCCGTCAAATTTGGTGTATCGGTTCGAGAGATATGAGGCTTTAAACTTGAAGGCAAGTGGGGGGGAAATTGGGGGGGGTCAAATCAGAAACCCAAATTTGGGAAACTTTGTTGTATATTTAATATTTATTAAATATACAAACTTTGGTCAAAACTGAGCTATCTTGCTCCGTTCCCGAGATAAATGGGTTTTAGGTTTCTAAATTTAATTGGGGGGGAAATATGGGGAGAGGGAGGAAAATACAAAATAAATTTTGGGGAAAAAAATAGGGACTTTGAGGTAAAAATATTTGGTCAGGATATAATTTAAAATTTGGTTATGAGGGGAGTTTTACCAAAGGAGGGGGTAAAGGGGGGGAGGGAAAACTATTAATTTTAAAAGAATCTATTTATATAACTAATAATAACAACTTAAAATTTTGCAATTTGCCAACTTTCTTTAACAAAAAATCAAATTAAATAATTTAATAAATAATTTTACGAAAAAGGGGGAAAAAGTTAAGGGGGGGATCGTACAGAATATAAAATTTAGAGAATGGTTACATATATTATAAATATAATATATGCATACTGGTCATAAAATTAGCTTATCTCTCACCGTTTTGGAGATACAGGGTGGCAAAGTTTTTGTGCGGTTGGTAAATCTATTAAAAAGTCTGTACTATCTAAACCGCTCTACATAAAAATAAAATTTAAAAACTAAAATAAACTACGTTGTAGGCGTTATAAAATATGAAAATATGAAGGTAGGTTCTCGCTGAAGATTAATAGTAATTGAGTGTCCAAGATGTCGCTGAACTGCACAAAAAAGAAAAAGTCTGTATCTTCGTCACCACTTATCTTAAAATTTTTTCGGAGGTGCCTCCCTGATCCAGATGGTGTCCTCTTCGATTCTGCTTGTTTAATTGGCGCCGCGCTCCTCTCTTTCGGTGACCTCGTGGCCACGTGGTTCTTGTTTTTCTGCTGATTTTTCCGTTACGGTGTACAGAAAAAATCAGCAAACACGTCCAACGTGTAGTGCTCCACAAGGGCTCCGTCTGGGTCAATAAAAATGTGGGGGTCGTCGCTGAAGATCACGAAATAAATCACTTTCTCTTTTAAAATTTTTGTGAAAATCACTTTTATGCTAATAACTTTGTGATTTTTGCACTTAGCACAACACTTTTTTCACAGGCGTGTGCGCCTTCACAGCGCGCGTCTTTTGATGTATAGCGCGCCACTAATAATGCAAATTTGCTATTTTTAACGAATTTTTTCGTGCGGAAGGGCTTATTTTCGTGGCGCTTTCGACGGCGGTCCAAGCGCGACTGATTAGGTTAGGTTAGGTTAGGTTAGGTTAGGTTAGGTTAGGTTAGGTTAGGTTAGGTTAGGTTAGGTTAGGTTAGGTTAGGTTTTTTTTTTTTTTTTTTTTTTTTTTTTTTTTTTTTGTCCCTCTGACATTATCAGAGATGTTTTCAATCTTCTTAGTTTACATAAATGGGATAATGAAGAGAGCCAGGGTTTTCATTTAATTTTCAATCGACTTTACATTATTTTCTTAATATTATATGTGCTTATTTTTATATTGTTATACATCTTGTCTCATCTAAGTTACTAATATATATATCAGCAATATATATCTTAACTTAACTTATTTATCTATTCCTTTTTATTACCTTATTTGCTAGATTATTACAATATTCAAAAAACTTGTCTCTTATATACTTATTTTCTACAATATGCCTTATGTTTTCTACAGTTATATTACAATCTATTTGTTGTTCCATTTCGTACCTTTCTTTACCAAAGACAGGACATTCTGTTAAAATGTGCTCTATAGTTTCAGGTTTTCCCGGCTCACAGATGCACGATGGGCTTTCCTTACATTTGAAACGTTCCAAATATGCAGAAAACCCACCGTGTCCCGTTATTACCTGTGTTAAAACACCGTTTGGCTTTATATGCCGGACTATCCTATAGGCATCTATTGCGTCTGGGAAGAAGATCTTTGTTGTTGCTGCGGTTTTGCCATCCCTGTATCTCTTATTCCATACCCCAAGCGACCCCAAGCGAATTTGTCGCTTGACGTATGAAACGGGACACAAGTCGTAATCTGGCTTGGTTTTCATCTTTTGAGCGGCTTCTTTTGCAAGTTGGTCGGCTCTCTCATTGCCCTCTAGGCCGGCGTGTGCTTTAATCCAGAAGAGAGCAACGTGCTTGTTCCTACGTTTGCACTCTTCTAGATTACGGCGGATTTCCACAACTAGAGGGTGGAGAGAGCGATTGTTTGTGACCGCTTCAAGTGACGACCTTGAATCACTGTAGATTCCGAAACTGTCTTCTGGGCGTTTAATAATTTCCCTGGTGCTCTTACATATAGCCAGCAGTTCCGCCTGAAAGACTGTGCAGTACGACGACAGCTTCAATTTTTGGCTTTTGATTTCCACTTCATTGCTCCAGAAAGACAATGACGCTCCAACCTTGCCATCAATTTTGCTGCCGTCTGTGAATATTCGTACTGCTTGCGTATTATGGGTATCTACCCCTTCGTGGTCCTCCAAGCATATGAACTGCAGGTCTGTATGTTTTGCTGGGTGGGAAATGTCCGTGAATTTGGTCATCTGCTCCACCTCCCCGTCCCCTTTACCTCATACAGGGCTGCTGCCTCTTGTATTCTGAGGTCCAGGGGGAGTACTCCAGCCAACACCAGTACCGAGTTGAGGGAGGTGGTGCGGTAGGACTTGCACAACTTTTGTGCAAATCCTCTTTGGACCACATTCAGCAATTTTTGCACCCCAAGTTTTTTAGATGACGGAGCCCACACACCAGAGGCGTACATGATAACCGGCTCAACCACAGCAACGTATATAGATCGTATGACGTCCGGATGCAAGCCCCAACTTATTTTGGCGGCTCTAGACAGCTGCTTGTATAGATTCAACGCCTTTTTGCAAGTTTTTGCTACGTGGCTGTTGAATGTCAACTTGCTGTCTATGGTGAGCCCCAACACTTTAAATTCTTTCGACATGCAAATGTCGACCCCGCCCATGGTCAGGATTGGGGTATCGTACTTGAGCTTGCGGGTCAACACCATTGCGTTCGTCTTATGTGGCGCAAACCTCAGCTTGTTTCTGATCCCCCAATCCCGAACATAGGCGAGGGCGGCATTTGCCTGTCTTTGAATTTCTAATGCAGTATCCGCGTCAAAAACTAGGACTACGTCGTCGGCGAATGCTTGGCAGTAGTCACCGCGTTTCTCTAACTCCCGGAGAAGCGGATCAAGTAGCAGGTTCCAGAGGATTGGCCTACCTATTGAGCCCTGCACACATCCCTTAGTTGTGGACTTCGTTACCTCTTCACCTGCGTAACGCACTCTTACAGATCGGTTGCTGAGGTAACTGTCCACCACTCGCCTGATGTTAATTGGACACCTTTCCTCAGCCAGTCTCGTTCTAATCGCGGGCCACCAGGCACTATCAAAGGCTCCCTCTATGTCTAACGATATCATGGTAATGAGTTTTTTCTGTTCCAGCTTTCCGCGTATATATTTCGTTAAGTCATAGAGAGAGTCTTCGGTGCTCCTTTGTGGCATAAAACCGTACTGGCGAGTACTCATCCGCGGAAGAACATGCCACTTGATCCGGTTCACCGTCATCTTCTCCAAGATTTTTCCCATCACTGGCAGCAAACCTATGGGTCGGTAGGACTTGGCTTCTGTGTAGTTATCTTTGCCAGGTTTTCGAAGTACTACAACAGTTGCCTCCTTCCATATCTTGGGAAAATATCCTAGCTCCAGACATTTGTTTGCCAGTGATAGGAAAACTCCGGGGTCCCGGTTTATCGCCTGCGTGCAAACATCCGACGTCAGACCATCATAACCTGGAGCTTTCTTAGGGTTAAAGGAGCTCAGTGCGAATTTAAGCTCTTCGGGAGTAAATGGTGGATCATGTTGACTATCATCACCCGGGTCATTTACATGTTCAGCTTCTATCCTGATTCGCCTGTGTTCCTCATTGTCGTCACCACTTTCATCCTCTGGGTAAAACGTGTTTGCCAGTAGTTCTGCAGACTCCCTAGACCCTAACTGTACTCCTTCCCTAACGAGTGGCACATCTTCGTGTCTCTTTGTTGTCCTACCTATGACCCTATAAATAGATTCCCATAATCCTTCTCTATCCTGCCTCCCACAGAACTCCTTCCAGCTTGATGTTTGCGCGTTTTTTGCTTCCAACTCATACTTCTCTTTTGCTTTCAGGTACTCTTCCACGACCATTGTTCTACGGACTGGCGCTGCACATCGAATCCTGCGTTTCCTGGTGATGACTTCCTTCTTCAGCTTGGCGAGTTCATCCGACATCCACGGTAATGTAAGTTTGTTTTCTGTTTTCTTTTTTGGTATGGTACTATTGCATGTTTTTGTTATTATATTTATATATGTTTCTACTTGGTCTTCTAAGTTGGTTTTGTTATCTATGTTTTCAATATTAGTTGTGTTTATATTATTGTCTGCTAGAAGCTGGGCCAGTTTCTCATGAAATTGACTCCAGTTTGCTTTCTTACTGTTATAAATTCTTGTGGTTCTACTTATATTTATTCCCTTTGATTTTAGTAGCCTAATTTTAAACATTACCGTGGTTAGGTTAGGTTAGGTTAGGTTAGGTTAGGTTAGGTTAGGTTAGGTTAGGTTAGGTTAGGTTAGGTTAGGTTAGGTTAGGTTAGGTTAGGTTAGGTTAGGTTAGGTTAGGTTAGGTTAGGTTAGGTTAGGTTAGGTTAGGTTAGGTTAGGTTAGGTTAGGTTAGGTTAGGTTAGGTTAGGTTAGGTTAGGTTAGGTTAGGTTAGGTTAGGTTAGGTTAGGTTAGGTTAGGTTAGGTTAGGTTAGGTTAGGTTAGGTTAGGTTAGGTTAGGTTAGGTTAGGTTAGGTTAGGTTAGGTTAGGTTAGGTTAGGTTAGGTTAGGTTAGGTTAGGTTAGGTTAGGTTAGGTTAGGTTAGGTTAGGTTAGGTTAGGTTAGGTTAGGTTAGGTTAGGTTAGGTTAGGTTAGGTTTTTTTTTTTTTTTTTTTTTTTTTTTTAATTCCCTGTCCGGGAGCTATGTCCCGGCCCGCGAGCTAGCCTACTTATCGTCCCTCTGACTTTATCAGAGGCCTTGTCGTCTTTATTTATTTATTTACTCATAAAGGTATTTACATAATTTATCTTAATTTTATTTTTTCCATTGTGATTTAAGGATAACTTATTCTCTACTGGATGGGTATGTGGGGTTTTTATTTGTGGAAGGGTTTTATACATAGAATATTTTTTATTTCTAAAACATATTTCTTATTTTATCTTAATTAATTCATATCTTATATATCGTATCTTATCTCTTATAATTTCTTATGCTAAGTTTACATTTTATGGCAGTTATATATATCATCATAATATATATACCGCATAAGTTATATATCTTTATTTCTTATTATTACGGGTTTTACTACATCTATACAATATGCTATAAATTTACATCTAAGATTTTTATCTAACATTATTGTATGTACTGTGTCGGCATTTATTTTACAATCTAGGGCTTGTTCAGTTTCATATCTCTTGAGACCTGACGTTGGGCATTCAAATAAAATATGCGTTATGCTTTCTGTGACTCCTGGCTCACAGATGCACGATGAATCCTCCTTACATTTGAACCGGGTCAAATATTCAGAGAATCCACCGTGCCCTGTCATTATCTGCGTTAGTACACCAGTTGGCTCAAATTTTCTAACAACTTTGTGGGCTTTTATTGCGTCGGGGTAAAATATTTTGGTGACTGCTGCGGTTTCGCCTCTGATGTACCTTTCGTTCCACCTGTCAAGCGTGTTTATACGAATTTGTCGCTTGACAAATGATGCGGGACAGAAGTCGTAGTCAGGCCTTCGTTTAATTTTAAGTGCTGCGTCCTTGGCTAACTGATCCGCTCTTTCATTCCCCTCCAGTCCAGCATGGGCTTTGATCCAGAATAAAGTAACTACTTTATTCTGGATCTTGATGGTCCTTAGGTTTTGGCGGACCTCAACGGCTAGAGGATGGATGGAAGTCGGGTTTGTTACAGTTTCCAAGGCTGCGCGACTGTCACTGTATATTCCGAAGCTTGCCTCGGAGCACTTGAGAATTTCCCAAGTGGCTTTGCATATGGCCAAGAGTTCTGCTTGGTAGACCGTGCAGTAAGATTCCAGCTTTACTTTGAGGGTTTTGGTCTCGGTTTCACCTTTCCATAGAGTTAGTGCCGCTCCGACCTTGCCCTCAATTTTGCTGCCATCAGTATAAATTCTTACTGCCTGGTTATTGTGATGGTCAACATCGTTTTGATCTACCAAGTTAATGAACTCAAGGCTCATATGTTCTGCCGGATGGGAGGTTTTGGTATATCGCACCATTTTCTCTACCTCCCTGTCTCCTAGTGCCGACTGAGGCTTCCCCCGCCTGGCTTCATACAGGGCAGCTGCCTCCTGTATCCTCAGGTCAAGCGGGAGCAGTCCAGACAGCACCAGTGCCGAGTTCAGAGAAACGGTACGGTACGCTCTGCTCAATTTTTGGGCAAAACCTCTTTGTACAGCATTTAAGTGCTTTTGTACTCCCAATTTCTTAGCTTCTTGCGCCCAGACACTGGAAGCGTACATTATAACTGGCTCCACCGTAGCTACGTAGATGGTACGAATAACTTCCGGATGGAGACCCCAGCTGATCCTGGCGGCTCTAGACAGCTTCTTATAGATGTTAAGTGCTTTTTTGCACACATTAACCACGTGGTTATTGAAAGTAAGCTTGCTGTCTATTGTGAGCCCCAGGATCTTAATGTCTGTGGACATGCCTATGTCGACCCCGCCCATCCTCAGCAGTGGTGTGTCAAATTTTAGTTTTCTGGTAATTACCATCGCATTGGTTTTGTGTGGCGCAAACTTTAACTTGTTTTTGACACCCCACCCCTGAACATAGGCGAGAGCGGCATTGGCCTGTCTTTGCACCTCCAGTGCCGTGTCTTCCGCGAACACCAAGACCACATCATCGGCGAAAGCTTGGCAGTAGTTGTTCCTACCTTGGAGCCCCTTTAAGAGAGGGTCCAATAGGAGGTTCCAAAGTATGGGGCCTCCTATTGATCCCTGAACACAGCCTTTGTTGGTTTGTTTTGCGAATTCCTGACCCGCATATCTTAATTTTACCTTCCTATCCTTGAGATAACTGTCCACGACCCTCCTTATGTTTACTGGACAATCTTCCTCGGCAAGTCTGACTCGTATTGCAGGCCACCAAGTGTTATCGAAGGCTCCCTCTATGTCCAGTGATACTATCGTGACGAGTTTCTTCTGATCTCGTTTAGTGCGAACGTAGTTTATCAGGTCATAGAGGGAATCTTCGGTGCTTCTTTGGGGCATAAAGCCATACTGCTGAGCACTCATCTTGGGAATCAGGTGCCATTTCACGCGCCCGACGATCATCTTCTCTAAGACCTTTCCCGTGACAGGCAGCAATCCTATTGGCCTGTATGATTTGGGATTGGTATAGTCGTCTTTTCCCGGTTTCCTCAAGACCACTACTACAGCTTCCTTCCAGATGGTTGGGAAGTGCTGTAGCTCCAAGCATTTATTTGCCAGTTTCAGGTATACTTCCGGGTCGTGCAATATGGCCTCGTTGCAGATATCAGAGGTTAGGCCGTCTCCTCCTGGGGCTTTCTTGGGATTAAAGGACTTAAGCGCTAATCTTAGCTCATCCATTGTAAACGGTGGGTCATGTTTTTCATCATGGACCCATTCGTTTACTTGGCTGGCTTCTCTGCGTATTCGTTGGTGGTCCTCATTGTCCTGGCTTTCTAAGTCCTCCGGGTAGAAAGTTTCTGCTAGGAACTTTGCAGATTCATACGGGCTCATCGCTCTTCCATCCTGTGCCAAAGGAATGTCTTCTTGTCGCTTTGTTGTTCGTCCAATCACCCTGTAGATGCCCTCCCAAAGTCCTTCCTTATCTTGTTTTCCACAAAACTCCTTCCAGCTCTCAATCTGTTTTTCTTTGGTTGTGTTCTCATACTTTTCTTTTGCTTGCAGGTACTCATCGACGACCTTCTGCCTTCGGACCGGCGCTGCACAGCGGATTCGACGCTTCCTGGTAGCGACTTCGTTCTTCAGTTTCTCCAGATCTTCGGACCACCATGGCGCGGTAAGTTTAGTATTTTCTTTCTTTTTTGGTATAGATTTATTTGTTGCTTCTATTATTTTGCTTATGTATATTACTATTGTTTGCTCTAGTTCTAATTTATTACTGATTTTACCTATATATTCTGTATTTATTTTGTTTTGTTCAAACAATTGGGCCAGTTTCTCATGAAACTGGTTCCAATTTGCTTTTTTGCTATTGTAGATTCTTGTTGTTCTTTTAATATCTATACCCTTTGCTTTTTCTAGTCTTAGTTGAAATGTTATGGTGTTGTGGTCCGAACTTATCATTCCCTCGTTTACTCTCCAGTCTTCCACCAGGTTTAGCATCTCAAGAGTGCAGGCCGTTACGTCCACAAAGCTGGTGTACGACTTGTTGCCCCTGATCGTATCAAAAGTGGGCGTGTTACCTTCGTTGAGTACCTGCAAGTTCATTTCCTCTAGCGTTCCAGCCAGATCTTCTCCTTTTTGGTCTATTTTACTACTTCCCCACCAGTTACTCTTGGCGTTTGCGTCACCACCCAGTATCAGATATTTCGGTCTGGTTTGTCTTTGAATCTTCCTCAGCTGCTCCAGGTATGGCTCAATGTCGGTGTGTTCAGGCTCGAAGTAATACGAAACAACCACGATCTCCCAGGCACTGGTTTTGATCACTCTTATCCGTTGGAGGTCTATCTTGACGGTTTCTGCTTGGACCAACCGCTGCCAGACTTTGGGGGTCACCCTCATTATGATGTGACTGGTTTGTGGGTTTCGAGTGCGCTTCTTATACAAGATTTCGGTCTTATTTTCGTCTTCTCGAAGCTCTTTTAGCACTCTTGGGTTTTGCTTCCAGAGAGCGCTGAGGATATCCTTGTCGGTGTTGCACGCTAGAACATCTTTGAAGATTACTAGCGGGTCCTTGTTTTTTACCTCTTGGACACTAAGGTGCTCCTCGGCACTCTTGAGCCTTTCTTTGACTTTCTGCCTTTCTTCTTCCGTCTTGCATCCCACAATCACCTTTCTATCCTTCGCTTTCCTAACCCTTTCCACAGTCACATATCCGTCCTTAGCGTTGACTACCTCCCTTATCCTTTTTAGAACGTCCTCTCCTGTTTCCGTTTCATCCTTTGCTGTGACAACTATCGAGTGCAGTGCGGTGGTCTCCGGAAGATGTCTACTCGGTTGTACCGCCGCTACACTTGCATAGGTTTGCCTTTCTATCGTCTCCTGCAATCTATCCATTTTCTCACTGTTCTCCTTTATGAGTCTTGTGTGCTCCTCTATCCTTCTGATCAGCTCTGTTTCTGCCTTCTTCTCTGGTTCTTTTTCCCTTTCCGGTTCCGTCTCCTTTTCTATCTGTGTCTTTCCTTGTTTCTTCACACTATCTGACTCCTTTACCAGTTGGTAGAGTCTGTCGACGGCCTGTATAACCTCATTCTTAATCTCTGTCTTCGTGTTTCGCGAGCTTGACAGATTAAGTTTAACCTTGGTTACACAAGCCCTCGCCTCCATCAATCGGTCTGTGTACTTCACTTTTGTCTGCGTTGGTGAGCACCCCGCTGTCTCCTCTACCTTAGCTCCGACTTTGCTCGCTTGCAGGAGTGCCTTCTTGGGTTTCAAGGGTTCCACCTGTGCGGCTTTTTGAGGGGGGGTCAAAGGCTTAGGGATTGAGTCCGGTTTCCCAGACTCCCACTCTCCAATACTTCTACGAACGCTTGGTGCCTTTAAGGGGCTTGGTATTTTTTGAGGGGTCATACCCGATGTTGTTGGGTGCTGGGGGTCCTTTGTTGCAGGTTTATGTACCTTTGTCGGAGTGCGGATACCGATACCACTCATCGTGTTTGGAATTGTCTGAGGGTCGCGAGACGATAAGGACTAGGAAGTTTGAAGTAAAAGTAAGTTTGTAAAAGTTGTAAAAATAAGTTAAGGTTTGTATAAGTTGTATAAATAAATTTGTAAAATGGGCCGGGTCAAAGCTTATACGTCAAAGCAATTATCTACTTTAAGTAGAGTCGTTCTCTACCTGCAATAACTAGGATGCCCAGCTGGTGTAATTCTACAGGTAGTGTCAGCAAGAGTCAAAGAAGGTATAACGCGTCAAAATGTATAAAGACTCTACCTAGAGTTGCTCTGACAGGTCAAAAAGATAGGTCTATAAGATACCTATACTATACAAAAAACCGCACATGAATCGGAGGTACGGTTCGGGAGATACGAAGTATCAAACCTTTCCAAAATGGCGGACAAAATGGCCGCCAAAAGTAAAACTCTCCGTATCTCAGTCGATTTTGCTCCGATTTCGTCGGGATCCCGTCCGAGCCGTAAAATAAGGTACGGTCTACGCCCCCGCTAGGCTAGTCAACATGGAATTTTAAGTGCTCTATCTAGAGTCCTAAGGTATGCCAAACGAGAGAGAGAGCGCAGACAATATCCCTATCGAAATCCGTAACGAAATCGGACCACCCTGCGAGGAGCTATTTAAGTCTAAATTATTTCAAGATGGCGGACAAAATGGCCGACCACTATAAGAAACCGTCGCTACTCCTCTAATTTTGCTCGTAGAGAGCTGCGGTTTCAACTGTGGCACTCCTCGTAGCTACGCTGACAAGTACCTTGGGTCAGATTGAGAAATAAATTTTGAGCTCTACATAGAGTTCTGACCTCCACCAATCGACGAAAAGGGTAACAAGTATGCCAGCAAAGAAAACCGCACTCGAATCCAGTTATTCAAACTAAAGTTATACACAATCAAAAAATTTCAAGATGGCGGCCAAAATGGCCGCTCTAAGTCTAACTTCGTCAATATTTGTCCGAAACAGTCGTTGTTTGGTGTTGCTGGAAAGGGCTTTTCAAGACCAATTCAACCAAACCAACGTGATTGTGATATATACTAATGCCAATGTAATATTTGCAAAAAATACCTAAATTTGTCTAAAAAATGCTTTAAAATTTTTAATTCAACTCAGAAAATTTAAAATAAAATTAAAATTAAATGTACAAATAGTCTACTAATTTACTATATGCCAACTATTATCCTAACTATTATATAAAGAGGGGCACGTGTTTGACCAAAAATTTAAAAAATTTATATATCAAAAACTACTGGACAGAAAATTCTGAAAATTTACATAGACATAAAATACGTGATTGAAATTCTAAAACTAAATTTAAAATGGTATGTAAAAGATCTTATTTAAGAGTAATAATTCTTTGAAAATAGACTAAAACTAAAATTGTCCATAACTTTGCAAAACACTAACTTTTTTAAAATCCTGAAACGCCTCCGTGCTCGCCGCGGTGATGTCCTTCTTGTCCAATATAAAATCCTGGTCCAGCAGCCTTGGGTCAAGGAACTCGTGGCCACGTGGTTTTTGTTTTTCTTTAAATAATTCCGCGCGCTTGCGCGCAAAAAATCCAAATGAAACACCAACGTGTAGATCTCCGTGAGGCCCTCTTTTGAGCACTTTAAAAATTTGGGGTCGCCGCTCAAAAACGTGCAGCGTATCACTTTGAAGTTTCAAAATTTTTAGCAAAATCACTTTTTCTTGAATAACTTTTCGAAAAACACACTTTTTGGAAATTCTCTTTCACAGCCGTGTGCGCCTCGTGATTTCGCGTCTTCTGATACACTGCAATGCTGTTTAACTTCACTTTTTACTATTTTAACGATTTTTCGAGCGTGGAGTGACCTTTTTTCGTGGCGCTCTCGAGTGCGGTCGGAGCGCGAATGGGTTAGGTTAGGTTAGGTTAGGTTAGGTTAGGTTAGGTTAGGTTAGGTTAGGTTAGGTTAGGTTAGGTTAGGTTAGGTTAGGTTTTTTTTTTTTTTTTTTATATAATGTTGCAAACTAGTTAACTCATCTGATCATAATGACCATGAGAGTATGCTAGTCTGCTTTTGCTTTGAAACCTAAGGCAAACTGTTGCTATTAAATTGCAACAACATTTAAGTACCTACTAAGGGATAAAACATTTTAGAAATAATGAAATCAAAGTTCAAACACACACACACAACCACTCATACACACAAACACACGCAAGAATACACAATCATATCACAAATCGAAAAGAACAAATTACAATAGTTATGAATACAATACAATAGTTATACATACTTATTTTCATTAGTGCAATTGTTTGATGTCCAAACAATGCCAATTCCATTATATATTTAATTAATAATTTATTTTATAGGTTATAAATACAATTGATATAATAATTGAAGTCAAGATGAAATTATATAATTTTACAAAGTAAAATTGTAATTTCACTACAAATAAAAAGATTAAATACAATAAATTACATTAGTACATTTTCAAACAATCAATCAATAATTACTCAAATATCACCACTATCACCACTTTCTCAATCAATTTTAATTATCATTACAATTTACTTAAATTATCATACTTATATGATATTATTAAATACCTGAAATTATAATTTTTACTAAACTTTTAACACGTATTGACATTTTCATATTTGCAATTTATTATTTTTTTTTTTTATTTATTTTCTTTTTGTTTTCTCTTGTTTTATTTTGAGTTTTCTTTTATTACTTTCTCTCTTTTCTTTTTTTTTTATGTTATTTCTTTTCTATTCTTTTCCTTATTTTTTTTTTTATTTTTTTTTTTTTTATTTTTTTTTTTTTTTATTGTCTTTTCCTGTATGTTTTACATTCAAATTACATTAAATACAGTATTAGGAATAAGTCTTATAAATTAAAAAGCAAAAGAGCAACGTATAGCGCCTAGTGGAGGCTCCGGTGCAGCAGCGCGTGTCCCAAGGGCTCATAACAGGGGCTCGGCAGCGAACATGTTAACACGTATTAGCACGTTCACCACCAAGTTTCCACCTAGTTTCAAACCTCAGTGACGAAAAACGCAAGGGCGCCGCACCACAGGTCCAACATCAGGCACCCGCGCCCCCACAGCACCACCGAGGCCCAGCTTTTGAACGCGCCAACACGCTCACCACCGAGGCCCAGGAGGACGAGACGCAACAGTGCAACACCGCGCCACAGGTCCACTAGCAGGCACTCGCACGCCACCGACCCAGCAGTGAACGCATTAAACCATCATTTCTCTACAGAAATAGCCTCTAAGCCCCAAAATACCATCAACCTAAACTTACAAATAATTCTAACATATTCATTTTATACCCCTTTAATCGATTTATTAATAATAGCATATTGATGATCGAACGGCCAACCAAAAACCACAAACCACTCAACTAAACAACAAAACTCAAGCACCATTCTAACATACAAGCACACAATTATAGTCGGACCAAACCACAACAACTTCATCGTGCCTATCATAACACACTAAATAAATAATAATATACAAAGGCAATCTTTTGGAGAAACACAAACAAAATCAAGCATTCAACCATACATTAAACACTCACTAAAGCACCAAGGCAGGGCTCAAAAATCAAAAATCCAATTGACAACTCAATCCTCAATTATTGATATATCCCAACCAATATAATACAATGACAATAATTAGATAGATAAATAAATAAATGAATAATACACCTTATAAGTAATTTTAATGCTGTAGTAAAATTCAAATAAATCCTATGCTCAAAAACATAAACCTAAGATCTAATGCCGTTGAAGCCAACCAAAACAATACCACAGCCAAATCACAAACACAATATAGAAATTGACCATTCCAGCCCAACCTAAAACTCTAAACAATACCATACTGAAAACACCTCCAACACATTCATATTATACATCAGCCAGACTCCATGTAGAATGTCTGTAAGCAAACCGCCCACACCCAACCTAAAATTCACTCTACTGCCATGTCTTTTCAATTAAATCTGAAACTCGACTCCAAGCAAGTAAGTATTAGTTATCTGTGTTGTGGTCTGTTCACAAACACTCCACACCAAGCTCGGCCAGTGTATAGAGGTATCCACAATACAATCCGGCTCAAACAAACAAACTCCTAACACTCAAGGCCAGGAAGATGAAAAATGGCCAAACTGAGAACCGTTTACACATAACACGGCCGGAATATAGTCATAACGCATGAATAAACATAACAGCTCCATAATCCGGATACCACGTTACCTAATAATTTATAATGCCCTTCAAAAATTATATGAAAATAGGTAATATCATTTCATCATACAAACTCCTTTTACTTACATTGTTTTGATTGTCACAATGCCATCAAATGTCAGCCTTCTATTATGTGTCAGTGTCAATCCTCATTCCGTTCCATATGGCAAACCGGACTGCCAACCAACCACGGACGAAGGAAATTACCCTCCCCTCAACCAACCGATACACAATTATCTCAGACACCTACATTAATGCCAAATTAATAAAAATCAGATTTAACAGCTTCAAATAACAGGAGAAGAACAAAATTCATACAAAATAACTAATCTGTAGCAAAAATAAAAATAAAATCTGTCATAAAGAGTATGTAGGTCTGTTGCGGATTAAGGAGTACCTACAAAGCCGTCTCCGTCCGACCACAGAACCAACCAAACCCTACACAGAACCACCAATAAAATAGGTATTTATGCCTTGATTTATGCATAGTTCATGTTTAATTAAATAATAAATAAATTACATAGACCATATATTATTCATAGACTTTAACTTTTACTTTATTTAATTTTCTTATCTGTGGAATGTTCCTGATCGGTGGACGGATATATGTTGTCTGTGGTGAGCACTCCATACAACAAGCAAGAAGTTGAAGTTGAACCAATGTAAACAACAAAATAAAATCGACGATTTTATACACAGATTTATAAATATATAATAAATACTAAGTCCAAATTTAAGTGCTTCAAGATTTTAGAGGTCTGTGCTTCTAACATTACCAAATAATTATACAGACTCAATCACAGAGCCATTTTCTCTCCCAACAATGCGAAGGATGGCCCTCGCATAGTCCAAGAACGCTGGCCTGCATCTATCATCTGTAAGTATTTTCCTAACATTATTGTAAGTGATATCCACGTTCATAGTGCATTCACAGTCGTGCCTCAACAAGCCAAATCTGCCACAATCAAACAGGAGATGCTGCACAGTCTGAGACGCATCTACTCCACAGGAACACAAAGGATTATCAGACAATTTAAATCTATGCAAATAAAAATTGAACCCCCCATGACCAGTTAGAATTTGTGCCAAATAATTATCTAATCTAAACTTCTGTAAAGTTTTGTAAGCGGAAGTTACACTGTCAAAGAAAATCCTAGTAGTACCACCCGATTGCGCTGTTTCATACATATGCTGCC
Source organism: Eupithecia dodoneata (assembly GCA_947044415.1). Taxonomy (NCBI): domain Eukaryota; kingdom Metazoa; phylum Arthropoda; class Insecta; order Lepidoptera; family Geometridae; genus Eupithecia; species Eupithecia dodoneata. The sequence goes on from OX345684.1 coordinate 6,190,428, forward strand.
ATTCAACGAGCGTAGCTGCTCTAATACAATTTTTTGCATAGGAAAGAGGAAACTTATCATAATAGGGCGATCTTCTGCAGTTAAGGGCAGCATTCTTGGCCAACTCATCTGCCCGCTCATTACCCAAAATTCCACAATGAGCTTTAACCCAGTAAAGAGCAACCGCTTTACCCTCACTGCGCAACTGAAATATAAGTTCTCTTATATCTACAGCCAAAGGATGCAATGTATTAGGATCACCTATTGACTCTAAACTTGATCTGGAGTCACTTGCAATGCTATACGTAGTCTCACACCTATTTCCTATCATTTCCAGGGCCCGAAGAATTGCCGATAGCTCTGCCTGGTAAACGCTACAGAAATCCTCTAGATGGAGACTTGTACGCTGAACTTCCCTGCCCCCAGACCAACAAGTGACAGCCGCGCCCACCTTACCCTCCAGCTTGCTCCCGTCTGTATAGAAGATTGGGCCTTCATTCTCCAACTTCTCCACATCCTCCTGGCATTCAATAAGACCAAACTTTAGCCAGCTTCTCTTCGCCGGATGAGGAAGAGTAAAAGGACTCCTACGAAGCTCCAGACATCGTCCGGGCAAGCTGGTAAGTGGTTCCTCTCTTTTTACTCTATAAATCTGGGCATTTTCCTTAAGTCTAAGCATCAAGGGCAGTAGTCTGGCCAAAAGTACACTAGAAACAAATGAAACAGTACAATGTGATTTACTAACCCTTATAGCAAAATGTCGGGTGATACTGGTCAGTGCCTTTTCCGCATAAACCCTATCAGCCACATTGGCCCAAGAACCAGCAGCATAGAGGACTGTAGGTTCCACAACCGCTACATAGATCATTCTTAATATGTCAGAGTTTATTCCCCACTGTGCACGAGCCGCCCTACTAACTATCTTATAAAAAGCAATAGCTTTGCCACTAACATACTCCAAGTGCTTCCTAAAATTAAGTGTGGGGTCAATGACTAAGCCCAGTACTTTAAGGCTAGATCCATAGGTAATTTCAACCCCTGCCAAGCGTAGTACAGGAGTATGAAACCGTAACCTCCTAGTGACTAAAAGAGCTTGAGTCTTACCTGGTGAAAATCTAAGTCTAAGCTTTTCTCCCCACATCTTAACCACATCCAGTGCCCGGTTAACCATAGCCTCCAATTCATTACCATCGGCAAAGGATGCAACCATCAATATGTCATCGGCAAATGCTTGCACACGAACACCACCATACTGTGACTGTTCCAATACAGGGTCCAATTGGATATTCCACAATATTGGCCCGCAAGTGGAGCCCTGTATGCAGCCTTTGTTGGTATCCCTATGCACCGTCGCTCCAGCATATCTCAGGTTTACTTTCCTCTCCCACAAGTAACTAAGAATGAGGCGAACCAAACCCAAATCCACACCCTTAGCTCTAAGTTGTTCAATTATAGCCGGCCACCACGCATTGTCAAACGCACCCTCTATGTCTAAGGACACCATGACCACTATCTTTTTCTCTTGCAGGCTCTTCCTGACGAACGTCATGGTGTCAAAGAGAGCATCCTCAGAACTGCGCTGCGGAGTGAATCCATACTGATACTGACTCAACTGCCCCTCCCTGCCGAGCTGCCATTGAAGCCTATTTACAAAAAGCTTCTCCAGCACTTTGCCCATGACAGGTAAGAGTCCAATTGGCCTGTAAGACTTCGGCACAGTGTACGTGTCTCGACCCGGTTTGGGAATTATCTTAATGGTAGCGATCTTCCAGATCTTAGGGAAGCATCCCAACCTAAGACACTGTGACAATAGTCCCAACAATAGGTTCTTATCACAACGGTAAGCTCGCAGACATATATCCAGTGTGAGACCATCACCACCGGGAGCTTTCCCAAGACTCATGCCACCAAAAACAGTTTCCAGCTCCTCTGCAGTGAAGGCGAGGAGGTCGAGGTCGAGGTCGCGTGTGCACACGTCCCTTGCCCAGGCGCCGACCGCAGCGCGGCGCTCCGCCTGCTCCGCCGTGTCCTGCGCCGCCTCGTCCCGCGGGTAGAAGGTGTCCGCTAGGAGGGCCGCCGACTGCGCCTCGTCCAGCACGCCACCGTCGGCGGTCTCAAAAAGCCGATCCCGAACTGGTCCAATGCTGGCCCTCATGATCCGGTAAGAGCGTCGCCAGATAGTTTCAGCCTTTTCGCCCGTACAGAATTCCTTCCAGCTAGCTGTTTTGGCAGAATCTATGGCCTTCTTATAATCACTTCTGGCCTCAAGGTAATGATCCACCACGTACCGCTTTCGCTGGGGGTTGGCCTTGGCAATCCTTCTTCTACGGCGCACCATCTCGGCCTTCATCGCTACCAACTCGGAAGTCCACCATTTGCAGGCTTTATAGGGCCTCGTGCCCAGAATACGAGGTATGGCCTTCTCAGTAGCTCCGACTATGCACTCAATGTATTGCTCTGCGACACGATCGATCCCCACCTGATCCGCGGCCTCGTCAACACACCTCCGCAGCTCCGCTCGCTCCAGCCTGTCTCGAAGTTCGTTCTCGAACAGCGTCCAGTTGGCCTTGGACGTGTTATAAATTCTAGTGCCGTTGTTGCCTTCCAACTCCTGTCCTCGGCGGGGCACACACAGCTGCAGAGAGAACACAATAGGCCTGTGATCTGACAATGTACACAACGTGTCATCTATTTTCCAGGTGCGCATTCCGGACAGCAATGTTTCCGAGCACGCCGTGACGTCAATAATGCTGGAGCAAGCCTGGCCGCGGCGGTATGCGAGATACGTGGGCTCGCAGCCCTCGTTGGCCACCTCGAGGCCGAGCTCCGCGAACATTTCCGCCACGGCGGCGCCGCGCGCGTCCTCCGCCGCGCAGCCCCACCACGGACTACAGCCGTTCACGTCGCCCGCCACTACCACCCTGTCGCAACACATGCCGCGAACCATGCCCCTCACACAGTTCAGGTACTCGACCACATCCAATTCTGCATCCAAGTAAATATTTACTATACCTACCTTAAGATTATTTAACTTAACAATTATGCCCACTACATCCCTTGTAATATATTTAGAATTCTCTATGTACTTAATGCCAGGATCCATAACAACAATAGCAGCCCGCACCGGCGCGTCCGCGCTTCCCGCGGAACTCTGCACCACATCGCATCCCGCGTATGACGCAGTCAGATAACCCTTGTTACCCACGTACGGCTCCTGCAGAAGCAAAATCTGAACACGCCTCAAACTGGCCTCCCTGAGGCACTCCAATGTTGCCGCCCTGCCCCTACCCATGTTGTATTGCAATAAACTAATATTCCAAGGGTACAGCTGTATATGCGGATCGGTGCCCTCAGCAGTAGCGCACGGCGAGGCGCGCTAAGCGGTCCCAGCGCACCCACTCGGGGCAGTCGGCGCTGTAGGCAGGGTGCTCCGCCCCCGGTAGCCCGCGCTCCGCGCAGTTGACGCAGCTCGGCGCGCGGCCGCGGGCGGGACACGCGCGCGTGTCGTGCGCGCCCGCGCAGTACCCGCAACGCGGCGCCGCGGCGCGGCACTCCGACACACGGTGCGCGAACCCCAGGCACCGATAGCATTGTATCAGGGGTGACTGGTCTGCCGCCGTAACGATCTGGTACCCCAGTCGCACACGGCGGCCCAGCAGCGCTCCCCATACGGCGGGGCTGACCTGCACGACCACATTGCTAATACCCGCGTTTCTACCCTTGATTCGCCGAACAACCTTAACATTTCGCTCCATTTCAGGAACGTGTGTAAGAAGGGCCCCATTCTGGAGCAACAGCGCGTCGACGAGGCGCGCGTCCACGAGGTCGGCGACGACGCCCGGCAGCCGCAGCAGCGGGTCCTTGACGCGCGGCTCCGACACCGTGTACTCGTCGCCGAGCGCGCGGATCGCCGCCTCCATCTGCTCCTTCTCGCGCGCGCTCTCGAGCGAGATGGCCACGCCCCCGCCGCGGCACTTGCGCACGCCGTTCACACCGACACCCAGTCCGATGACGTCCACATTCTTCTTAATATGAGAGAGAATGTCATCACCGGTATGGGCTGGATTCTTGGACTTAATCATCAGCGGGTGTTTAGCGGCGTGCGCGTACGATGCTGATGGTCGCGACGAGGCGGGCTCATCGCTCGCACGCCGCCCAGGCGCCTCCACAGCAGTAGCCCCGATGCACGGGTCGTTCGGAGCAGAGAGCGGGCCGACGGACGGCGGCCCCGGTGATCTACTGCAATTTTCTCTGATGGCACGTGCTTCCTCCACCAACTGGCCCACAAGCCTAAATTTCGCGGTATCTTCAGCCCCGCCAAAACTATCCCTCACCTCCTCGATGATCCGGCGGGCGGCCTCAGCCTCCCGCATCGCACCTGCCGTGGTCTGCCTTAGCTCGTCCAGGCTGCCCTGCAAAGCCTCAGTGATGGCCTCTACTTTACCAGCGTGCACTTTTTGTTGCAGGGCGTACTGTCTCTCGGCGAGCGTACGGTCGCGCTCCTTCTCGAGCAGGTGACGCGAGCGCGAGTCAGCGAGGCGCAGCACCATGCCGTGCAGGCCGTGGACGCCCGCCAGCACCGCCTCCTTTATGTCCCGGTTGAGATTGCGGGACTTCTCAAGCTCCGCCACGGTGGTTTGCAGGAGTGTGTTCGCAATCCGCGGCGCGTCCCGCACCGGCTCACCCTGCGCCATAATAGACGTTTCCAGGAAGCATAGACCGGCAAGCGAGTCATCCTCCGCCTCCGACGCGGACGAGCGCGCGCCGCCACCCCCCGACCCCCCCGCGCTCCCCGCCGCACTGCACACAGCCGCCTCCGCCCCCAGCGTGCCCTGACCTGGCAGGATGGACGAATCATCTACCGCTGAATCAGGTTGGTTCGAGTTAGCCTCCAATTGTCGTCGTATTGTACCTACAACATTACTCATTGGCCACTCTTTCACAGATTTCGGATCTCCAGCGGCGGCGCCAGATGGCTGGGAATGGAACGCCAGCATCGCAGGGTGGTCCGCACGTCCGCCCGGTTTCAGCCCGCTAGGCCCGCTAGGTGGTCCAGTCAACGATAGCGCAACATCAACTGCACCCGATGCCCCAGACCTCGGAGAGAGACCCTTACCTGCTTTATGGCTATGCTTGCCCTTAGGAAAAGTCTTTGTCTTGAACGACATCCTAACCACTTTATATTATAATAATATAGCCCTAAATGCACTTTATAAATAAATAAATAATTAAAACCCTAAGAAAATAAATAGTTTTCAAATAAAGATAATAAACAAATGAGGACTAAGTTATTGAACCCCAACTATTAGGTACACAATCTACTCTCAACCAAAATAGGCACAATAGCTTCAATAATCAATCGCTAGGAAATATCACAATACTACTCACATACACAAATACTATAGATATATCTTTAGAGACAACCTAATTCATACAAAACCAGACAACCTTCCACACACTACTAGATACCTATGTACCTAATGTACCTTATATAATTACCTATCTAATCAACTCCACCATACAAAGCTACTAACACCACCAGCCAAGCACTGCACTGCTCAATCAATCAGGTCTATCCACCAATACTTATCAACTCCTGATTATCTAGGTAGATACTAATCAAAGAGGCAGACAGGCTAAAAAGCAGGCAAACCAAGCCCCGGTGAAGCTGTAGGCAGAATAAACTAACCAAGAATCATACAAAATGATAGTTATAAAGCTTGTAACAACATCCGCATAAAAGTGGTTGTTAACTGTTTATGCAAGTTCTGAATTTATAAAGACTGTAATAACATAAATAATCTTGAATATGTAATTTGAATTATAATCGCACGGCTCTCAACAAAATAGATATGCCTAAATTAATTTAATATGTGATTCGTGCCTATTATTATTTCATGCAACTTTAATACTTACTAATAAATGATTTTAGAACAAATTAGTAAGAACTTTAACTTGCATAAACATTCCTTCCTATTTTATTTTACTTATGTACTATAAAGCATACTATATCGGACATCCCTGTATTTACTGATAATATGTTATTTTTACACAAAATCCTTGTATAATTAAGAGAAAAAATGCCAAATGAAACTCAATACTATCAACAATATTTTTGAAAATATAATTTAGTTAATTTTAGATCTAAATGATTGAATTAGTAATAAAATTGGCAGATAAACGTTACTAAAATTGAAAATAGGTTAGGTTAGGTTAGGTTAGGTTAGGTTAGGTTAGGTTAGGTTAGGTTAGGTTAGGTTAGGTTAGGTTAGGTTAGGTTAGGTTAGGTTAGGTTAGGTTAGGTTAGGTTAGGTTAGGTTAGGTTAGGTTAGGTTAGGTTAGGTTAGGTTAGGTTAGGTTAGGTTAGGTTAGGTTAGGTTAGGTTAGGTTAGGTTAGGTTAGGTTAGGTTAGGTTAGGTTAGGTTAGGTTAGGTTAGGTTAGGTTAGGTTAGGTTAGGTTAGGTTAGGTTAGGTTAGGTTAGGTTAGGTTAGGTTAGGTTAGGTTAGGTTAGGTTAGGTTAGGTTAGGTTAGGTTAGGTTAGGTTAGGTTAGGTTAGGTTAGGTTAGGTTAGGTTAGGTTAGGTTAGGTTAGGTTAGGTTAGGTTAGGTTAGGTTAGGTTAGGTTAGGTTAGGTTAGGTTAGGTTAGGTTAGGTTAGGTTAGGTTAGGTTAGGTTAGGTTAGGTTAGGTTAGGTTAGGTTAGGTTAGGTTAGGTTAGGTTAGGTTAGGTTAGGTTAGGTTAGGTTAGGTTAGGTTAGGTTAGGTTAGGTTAGGTTAGGTTAGGTTAGGTTAGGTTAGGTTAGGTTAGGTTAGGTTAGGTTAGGTTAGGTTAGGTTAGGTTAGGTTAGGTTAGGTTAGGTTAGGTTAGGTTAGGTTAGGTTAGGTTAGGTTAGGTTAGGTTAGGTTAGGTTAGGTTAGGTTAGGTTAGGTTAGGTTAGGTTAGGTTAGGTTAGGTTAGGTTAGGTTAGGTTAGGTTAGGTTAGGTTAGGTTAGGTTAGGTTAGGTTAGGTTAGGTTAGGTTAGGTTAGGTTAGGTTAGGTTAGGTTAGGTTAGGTTAGGTTAGGTTAGGTTAGGTTAGGTTAGGTTAGGTTAGGTTAGGTTAGGTTAGGTTAGGTTAGGTTAGGTTAGGTTAGGTTAGGTTAGGTTAGGTTAGGTTAGGTTAGGTTAGGTTAGGTTAGGTTAGG